>JAAVMX010000008.1:20000-2420000 GCA_012934285.1 Ophiocordyceps sinensis
ATACCCGCCTGGCACTAGGTCGGGCTGCCTACCCTATACCCGAGGTGTAGGGTAGGTCGGCTACCCTATACCCGCCTGGCACGAAGTCGGGCTGCCTACCCTATACCCGAGGTGTAGGGTAGGTCGGCTACCCTATACCCGCCTGGCACCAAGTCGGGCTGCCTACCCTATACCCGAGGTATAGGGTAGGTCGGCTACCCTATACCCGCCTGGCACTAGGTCGGGCTGCCTACCCTATACCCGAGGTGTAGGGTAGGTCGGCTACCCTATACCCGCCTGGCACGAAGTCGGGCTGCCTACCCTATACCCGAGGTGTAGGGTAGGTCGGCTACCCTATACCCGCCTGGCACTAAGTCGGGCTGCCTACCCTATACCCGAGGTGTAGGGTAGGTCGGCTACCCTATACCCGCCTGGCACGAAGTCGGGCTGCCTACCCTATACCCGAGGTGTAGGGTAGGTCGGCTACCCTATACCCGCCTGGCACGAAGTCGGGCTGCCTACCCTATACCCGAGGTGTAGGGTAGGTCGGCTACCCTATACCCGCCTGGCACTAAGTCGGGCTGCCTACCCTATACCCGAGGTGTAGGGTAGGTCGGCTACCCTATACCCGCCTGGCACGAAGTCGGGCTGCCTACCCTATACCCGAGGTGTAGGGTAGGTCGGCTACCCTATACCCGCCTGGCACGAAGTCGGGCTGCCTACCCTATACCCGAGGTGTAGGGTAGCCGACGTATAGGGTAGGTCGGCTACCCTATACCCGCCTGGCACCAAGTCGGGCTGCCTACCCTATACCCGAGGTGTAGGGTAGGTCGGCTACCCTATACCCGCCTGGCACGAAGTCGGGCTGCCTACCCTATACCCGAGGTGTAGGGTAGGTCGGCTACCCTACACCCGCCTGGCACTAAGTCGGGCTGCCTACCCTATACCCGAGGTATAGGGTAGGTGGGCTACCCTAAGTCGGGCTGCCTACCCTATACCCGAGGTATAGGGTAGGTGGGCTACCCTAAGTCGGGCTGCCTACCCTATACCCGTCTAGCACTAAGTCGGGCTGCCTACCCTATACCCGAGGTATAGGGTAGGTCGGCTACCCTACACCCGGCCGCCTACCCTATACCGACTCGCACTAAGTCGGGCTGCCTACCCTACACCCCTGGGTATGGGGTAGGTCGGCTACCCTATACCCGGCCGCTTACCCTATACCTCGGGGGCGAGGGAGGAGGTACCTAGGTGTAGGGTAGGTCGGTGTAGGGTAGGTCGGCTACCCTATACCCGGCTGCCTACCTTAGACCGACCTATACCCGCCTATACTATACCCTTAGGTATAGGGCAGGTCGGCCACCCTACAACCGTCTGGCACTAAGTCGGGTAGGGCAGCCTGCCTTATACCCTTAGGTATAGGGTAGGTGGGCTACCCTAAGTCGGGCTGCCTACCCTATACCCGAGGTATAGGGTAGGTGGGCTACCCTAAGTCGGGCTGCCTACCCTATACCCGAGGTATAGGGTAGGTGGGCTACCCTAAGTCGGGCTGCCTACCCTATACCCGTCTAGCACTAAGTCGGGCTGCCTACCCTATACCCGAGGTATAGGGTAGGTCGGCCACCCTACAACCGTCTGGCACTAAGTCGGGTAGGGCAGCCTGCCTTATACCCTTAGGTATAGGGTAGGTGGGCTACCCTACACCCTACAAGGTGTGGGGTAGGTCGGCTACCCTACACCCGGCTGCCTCCCCTCTACTTAGGGAGCCTACTTTATTCCCCGAGGCTGCCTACCCTATACCCCGAGGTATAGGGTAGGTCGGCTACCCTATACCTCGGTTTAGAAGAGTAGATAAGGGGATACTATATATCTAAGCTGAAAAAGAAAAGTAGGTCTTAATAATCACGCTTCTTAAGACAAAGCTTAGCGCGAAGGGAAGAGGGTATACTAGGTATCTTATTGGGAAAAGGAAAAGTGGGGCTCACCTATAACGCTTAATAAGATAAAGACTTCTGCTTTAGTAATAGGGTATATTAAATGTCTTAGTGGAAAAAGAAAAGTGGGGCGAAACGGGAGGAAAAAAGAAACCCGGGTGAACTAAGAAAAGTGGGGCCACCGGAGAAGGAAGAGTGGACCTCGCCCGTTTTGGTCGTGAGTCGCCCCGGTCGAAAACGAGTGGGAATTTGGCCAGCGAGCGGCCGGGCGCGAGCGCGCGGCCGGATCATGCTCCGTGGTAGCGTACAGAGGTGGTCTCGCCGCTCTCCCCACAACGCCCTATCTACGTCGGGGCGGGACCACGCTTTGGTCGTGAGTCGCCCCGGTCGAAAACGAGTGGGAATTTGGCCAGCGAGCGGCCGGTCGCGAGCGCGCGGCCGGATCACGCTCCGCGGTACTGCATAGAGGTGGCCTCGCCACTCTCTACACAACGGCCTATCTACCTTGCGCGCTACGCAGACTGGCCCATCTGCCACCTGAGGGTGCGCCGACGCTCCGGGCGACGGGCCCAAGCGGCTGGACCGTTGGCGGCCAGGCGTCCGCGCCACGACCAACCGCCCACTGCTGGGCACGGCGCCCGGAGCCCAGCGCGCTCCGCGGGCTGACCTATCTACCACCTGAGGGTGCGCCGACGCTCCGGGCGACGGGCCCAAGCGGCTGGACCGTTGGCGGCCAGGCGTCCGCGCCACGACCAACCGCCCACTGCTGGGCACGGCGCCCGGAGCCCAGCGCGCTCCGCAGGCTGGCCTATCGACGCGGCGGCGGCGCCAAGTGCGACCGCCTACCCTGGACCACGCCTCTGGGTGGTGAGTTGACGAACCACCACGCTGAGGCGCGCTCGAGGGCGGGGGAAATTCCTGGGATTGGGCCGGACGCGAGCGCGCGACCGGATCATGGTCCCAGGTGCTGTATAGAGGTGGCCTCGCCACTCTCTACACAAACGGCCTATCTACGTCGGGGCGGCGCCACGCTTTGGTCGTGAGTCGCCCCGGTCGAAAACGAGTGGGAATTTGGCCAACGAGCGGCCGGTCGCGAGCGCGCGGCCGGATCATGCTCCGTGGTACTGCATAGAGGTGGTCTCGCCACTCTCTACACAACGGCCTATCCACCTTGCGCGCTACGCAGACTGGCCCATCTACCACCTGAGGGTGCGCCGACGCTCCGGGCGACGGGCCCAGGCGGCTGGACCGTTGGCGGCCAGGCGTCCGCGCCACGACCAACCGCCCACTGCCGGGCACGGCGCCCGGAGCCCCGCGCGCTCCGCGGGCTGGCCTATCTACGCGGCGGCGGCGCCAAGTGCGACCGCCTACCCTGGACCACGCCTTTGGGTGGTGAGTTGACGAACCACACTGAGGCGCGCTCGAGGGCGGGGGAAATTACGAACCACACTGAGGCGCTCGAGGGCGGGGGAAATTCCTGGGATTGGGCCGGACGCGAGCGCGCGACCGGATCATGGTCCCAGGTACTGCATAGAGGTGGCCTCGCCACTCTCTACACAAACGGCCTATCTACGTCGGGGCGGCGCCACGCCTTGGTCGTGAGTCGCCCCGGTCGAAAACGAGTGGGAACTTGGCCAACGAGCGGCCGGTCGCGAGCGCGCGGCCGGATCATGCTCCGTGGTACTGCATAGAGGTGGTCTCGCCACTCTCTACACAGCGGCCTATCTACGTCGGGGCGGCGCCACGCCTTGGTCGTGAGTCGCCCCGGTCGAAAACGGGTGGGAATTTGGCCAACGAGCGGCCGGTCGCGAGCGCGCGGCCGGATCATGCTCCGTGGTACTGCATAGAGGTGGTCTCGCCACTCTCTACACAGCGGCCTATCTACGTCGGGGCGGCGCCACGCCTTGGTCGTGAGTCGCCCCGGTCGAAAACGGGTGGGAATTTGGCCAACGAGCGGCCGGTCGCGAGCGCGCGGCCGGATCATGCTCCGTGGTACTGCATAGAGGTGGTCTCGCCACTCTCTACACAGCGGCCTATCTACGTCGGGGCGGCGCCATGCTCTGGTCGTGAGTCGCCCCGGTCGAAAACGGGTGGGAATTTGGCCAACGAGCGGCCGGTCGCGAGCGCGCGGCCGGATCATGCTCCGTGGTACTGCATAGAGGTGGTCTCGCCACTCTCTACACAACGGCCTATCTACGTCGGGGCGGCGCCATGCTCTGGTCGTGAGTCGCCCCGGTCGAAAACGGGTGGGAATTTGGCCAACGAGCGGCCGGTCGCGAGCGCGCGGCCGGATCATGCTCCGTGGTACTGCGTAGAGGTGGTCTCGGCCCCTCTCTACACAACGGCCTGTCTACGTCGGGGCGGCGCCATGCTTTGGTCGTGAGTCGCCCCGGTCGAAAACGGGTGGGAATTACCCTGGGCCACGCCTTTGGGTGGTGAGTCGATCCTTTCGACGAACCACACTGAGGCGCGCTCCAGGGCGGGGGAAACTCCTGGGATTGGGCCGGACGCGAGCGCGCGACCGGATCATGGTCCCAGGTACCGTGTAGGGGTGGTCTTGCTCGGTCCCCCCGCGACAAGCCCTCCCCGGGCCCGGCTGGCGTAGCCACTCTCTGGCCCCAGCTGGGCGCCATTCTCTACACAACGGCCTGTCTACTGTACCATATCTTACGGGCGTCCGCTCCCCCTCCCAAGCCCTGGCACCACGCCCGGGGCGGCGGTCGGTTCCCGGCGGACGTCTGCCTCCAGGGGCACGGGCGCTCAGGCGTCACGGGGTCACTGGGGATGCCCGGCTCAACGGGGACGCCCACTGGGCGCCCCCGGCCGGTTGGGTGCTGTGGGCAGGGCTGGCCGCGTGGCCGGACCCCGCCCGCAGCACGACAGGTTGCAACCGCGCGCCGCTGACACCGCCATAGCTAACCCTAGCCGAGCTTTCCTCCTTCGCCTCTCTTTAGAAGGAAATCACTTCTAGCCGTATAATTCACTATATAGACCCGCAGAAGAGGCTATTCTATTAGATCGACGCCTCCTTACAGCGAGGCTTCGCCGCCGTCTTTTTCTATCTCCGCGACGGCACCGTTTGGCAGCTAGGCTAGCCTATTCCGGTTAAACCCATTATGCCTATCTGCTTCCTCTCCCGTACTCTAACGAGAGCCGAGTAGTCCTATAGTCCCTTAGAACTAAAGGTCGCCTGTCTTATGTAGGCTGCGAAGAAGATACGCACTACGGTGTAGTCATTAACCCTTCCGCTCGTAGTCCTAACCGACCACTCCGCGACTAAGCAGATCGTCGCTAAAAGAACCCTCGATACTTCTAGCATAGACCGAGCCAACTGTCGCCTAGTTATAGCCTTAATTTATCTCTCTAAATACGATATCGAGGTTTATTACCTCCTTAGCAAGAAGAACTTTATTCCCGACGCCCTTAGTCGCCTGCTAGCCGAGGAGTCCGATTAGCTGCTTAACCGTCGCCGCCCTAACTTTACTATGCTTAACGATATGCTTATAGCCTCCGAAGCTATTATAGCTCCTAAGAAACGCGAGGAATTCGCCGTCGCCTACGATAATAACCCTTACTATAAGCGAATATTTTAGATAATCGCGGATAACGAGGACGCTGTCGAGAGTCTTTCCTCGCCTTTAGAAGGAGCTATAGTTACTAACTCTATAGTAAGAATAAAGGCGTAGCTTAAACGCCGCGGCATACCGTTCTTTATAGTCGATAAGCTCCTATACTATAAAGGCCCTAACGGCTTTACCCGGCTATATATCCCTAACGCCTTTATCCTATCTATAATCTCGGTAGCCTATAACGATAAGAACTACTTTAGCGTCGTCTGTATAATTAAGGACCTAGAGATATACTTAATTCGCGGAGTCACCCGTTAGGTAAAGAAGTATATCGCGGCCTATAAAGCCTATTGCCTTAGCTAAATAGACCGTTAGACCCTTACCGGCAGCTATAAGCCTATTCGCCCCCCGCTACTTCTAATATAGAGTATCGCGATAGACTTTATAACCGACATACCGCCCTTACCTTTAGCAAGCTCCCTATAGCAGATCCTAGGCTTTAATATCTTTAACTAACTTCTTACGGTCACTTGCCTAACTAGTAAGAGATGCTTGCTAATCCTAGGCAACGCGAAGTACGGCATAAAGGACTAGGCTTAAAGCCTAGCCCGTTAGTTACTTCTTTCCGATGAGGGTATGCTAAGAACTATTATTAGCGACCGGGATCGCAAATTTACATCCGACTTTTAGAAAGGCCTTTAGAGCGCATTCGGCACTAAAATTGCAATAACTACCGCCTACTACCTATAGGCTAACGGACTTACCGAACGGCGCAATTAGACCGTAGAGACCGCTCTACGAATGTCCTATATTAAGGATCTTAGCCTAAATTAAAAGATAATAATCCCCGCCCTCTAGTAGAATCTAAACACGGCATTTAACGCTAGTACGAAGATCTCCGCCTATAAATCTATCTTCGGCTTTAATATGCGTAGACCGTTAGAAGCTGCCGACAATATCCTAGGCACTACTGCGGACGAATTGCCCTACTTACGAGAAGTCACCCGTAGATAAGCGAGCCTAGCTATAGACCTAGCCGCTATAAAGGCCAAGCAGCGGTATAACGTGAAGCACCGGCCGGTTCTTCTTAAAGCTAGTGATAAAGTCTACCTAAAGCTATATACGGGCTATCACGAGCCTAGCCAGCCGCTAAAGAAATAGTCGCGGCAACGAGAAGGCCCTTTCGTCATTAAGCGTATAGTCAATAACCTCGCGGCGGAGCTCGACCTCCCTAGCTAAGTTAGGATCCACCTAGTCGTCTCTATTTAGCACCTTAAACTCGCGCACGAAGGGCATTATATCGAGCTCGAGCCTAGGCCGATAGAAGCCGCTCGCGATGTCGAGGCACCTAACGAAGGGGATTAGCACTACGAAGTCGAACGCCTAATAGACATCCGTGTTCGTCGCATCGGTCGGTCGAAGTCACCTATAACCGAATATCTTATTCGATGGAAGGGATAGGCTGCTATGTATAATCAATAGGTCCGAGCCGACTAAGTCTCCGCTAAAGCCATCACGGAGTTCTAGGGTCGCCCTCCCGCACGCGCCACACGAAGCAAGAAGGCCGCTTAGCAGAAGGAACGATTAAAGGAATAATTACTAGCAGATATAAGCATAACTTATGAGAATGAAAGGAAGGATTTAGGCAATAGGAGTATTCCTCCTAATTGCCTAATTAGGATTATATTATAACTGCTATAGGCAGCAGTGTTTTCTTTTAAGCCGGCATTCTAATATATGTAAAGCATCCTCTATGCTACATGCCGGGGCTAATGTAATCAGCTATAGATAAGATAGCAGGGAGCTATTCCTAGCTCCCGGGGCTCACGCCTACCTAATAGAAGCATCCTTCTTTACACACACATTCTCTATGCTAAGTGCATTACTGTAGGCCGCTAATAGGCCCCTGCCCTAGCCTTAAGAAGAATTCCTCGAGATAGACTTTAATATTAAAACGGAGGCCTACGCAGAAAGGAACAAGATGCGGTCCCGGCTCGGCTTGCCGCCGTATAAAGCCCCCGTCAAACAGGCTCCTACGCCTGCTCCCGCCGTTATAAGCACGCCCGTCCCGACAACTGCTCCGCCGACTATCTAAAGTCCGCTAGTTGATTCAGCTTCGGCAGCCTCGCCCTTAACCTCGTCCTTATCCTCGCCGACACCTACACCCTCGCCCTTAGCCTCGCCGTCTTTAACAGTCTCGGCGTTACCCTTATCGTCACCCCTAAGCCGGCACGACCCCGGGAAGACCCCTAACTCCCGCCGGCACGACTTAGTTTCCCACGGGGAAGACCCTGTAGCTGCCCCTAGCTTCTATAGGCATAGCCCCGATGCCGGCCCTACAACAACAACAACGGCGACTTCGCCTTCAAACAAAAGTCCGCTAGTTGTTCCCGTTGTTCTAAGCCGGCCCCTTATTCTAAGCCGGCCCCTTGCTTTAAGCCGGCTCCCTATTCTAAGCCGGCTCCCTCTTCGAAACCGACTCCCCGTTCCGAGCCGTCTCTCCCATTCGCCCGCTCTAAGCAGCAGCTCTTCGGACTGCTGCCACAGCGACTCCCCTAGCAGCTCTTCGGACTGCTCTTTCGACCCTCAAAGCAGCTCACTAAGCTGCTCTCCCATTAGCTCTCGCAGCAGCTCGCCAAGCTGCTCGCAACCCACGAAGCTATAGGCTATATAACAGCTTCCTCAACGTCAGCAGCACGCTCCACGGCATACCCTAAAGCTAAGCCAATGCCGCCGCTGCTAATCACCCTTCGAGTCTCGCAGCGCACTCTTTCGCCACCTTAGCGAAGGAGGTCACCACACAAAACGCGTGCAGACTCCCTCCTAGACCGTTATGCCCTAAGCCCGGCATACACTACAGTAGACCCCCCTGCCCTAAAGGCATCCACTAAAGCAGGCCAATTGCTGGCACTGCAAATCTCACTTCGACTCCCGAGGCGCACTCTTCCGTCACCTCGCTAAAGGATATCGTCACTAAAAGCCCGCCTAAGCTTCCTCCCTGCCAGTTACCCGGCAGGCTCTCTAGCAGGCACCTTTGTCCCGGCAGGCACCTTTATCCCGGCAGGCACCTTTATCCCGGCAGGCACCTTCGTGCCGGCAGACGCCGACCTCGCCTCCACACGTTGTTCTTCCGAGGTTTAGCAACGCACCCCTCGTTGCTTATGGCCAGCTAGCCTCGCGTGGCAACGCACCCCTCGTTGCTTATGGCCAGCTAGCCTCGCGAGCTTCCGCACTATCAGCCGCGCCGTTACCCTCGCGAGCCTAGCAGAAGAAAAGCTCTCGAGGGATTCCCCAACCTGTTGCCCCCTCTAGCCCTCTGCTCGGCCGCCCCTCTGGCCCTTTGCTTGGCCGTTCCTTCGTGTGTTCTCGTTGGATTCCCCTGCCTGTTGCCCCCTCTAGCCCTCTGCTCGGCCGCCCCTCTGGCCCTCTGCTTGGCCGTTCCTTCGTGTATTCTCGTTATTCTCGTTGCTCGTCACTTCGCCTATTCCCCTAATGCCCCGTTCGCGCGTTTATCGCATATTTATTCCGTATGGAATTTCCGCGCATTATTCTTTAGTATTTCTGCAATTTATTCGCCCTTTTCCACGCGTTATTCCCCTTTTCCCGCTTTATTATATTATCTTATTCGTTATTCGCAGCTTCTGCTAATTGCTCGTATTTCCGGTCGATTATTTCCTTACTATTTCCCGCCCGCTAATTGCAATTTATACTTATTATTTATACTCATTAGGCACTTTCTAGCTTAATGCGTATTTTCCGTTATTTCTTTATTCGCGTTTATGGCCCGAATTAAGGCTCGAATAGACGCTCTATTCGACTCTTCGGCAGCGCCCCGAGGATACCCTCTCTTCGGCAGCGCCCTAAGGATGCCCTCGAATCGGCTCTTCCGAACGCTCTTTCCCTACTTGTTCGTTGCGTTCGCGTTCGGTTGTTCGGTCGTTGTTCGGTCGTTCGATTAGGCGATTAGTCCGTTGGTATAGTGTTTGCAGCCTCTAAAAGAAGAACTGCTAATGTCGGACCAATCTAGTCACATAAGGGAGAAAAAGGGTTATGAGTCATAACCCCTGTCAAGGCCCCGATAACAGCGTCATCGGGAGCGTTACGTGCCCCGACTAGGCTCCCTTTAGAGCCTAGGACAGGCTCGTGAGGACATATAAAGGGGCCCCCTTTCCTCTCCTCTTCGCCTTAGCTAGATAACCTATTATAGACTAGAATCCAGCCAGTTTGCAACCTATTTGTTTGTTTAACCAACTAACAATTATCCTTATATTTCTATTATAAGGCTTATGCGAGAGCTTAAAGCTAAATAAAGATATAGTCGAAACGATTAGCTATTACGTCCGCGCGAAGGAATTCCTTCTTTGCCTATAATAAGAGCGTCGGGGGTTAAAGGCCTATAGGTTCGATGCTAAGATAAGGATTAAAGCCGTAGTTAGCGAAGAACGGAGAAATACCGGTTGTTTCGTTTACTTAATTATTCGTTGCGAATTCCGCAAGCGGGAGCTAATCGACCTAGTTATCTTAGGTAAAGCTAATATAGGCTCGAATATATTTATTTATTATAGCGTTAATAATTTCGGTTTAACCGTTAGTCTCTAAGTGCTATACTAAGCTTAGTTTTAACGTTATTCTTAAATAAGTGCTAAGCTATCGCTAAAAATTAGAGATAAACTAAGTGCCTTAGTTAGAGATAATAGTATTAAGTGCTTTATATAAGCAATAGACTACGTAGATAAAAGAGTTAATTAGTTCTTTTAAAGAAAGGCCGGTAATAGGGATAAATTATTTTATTTTCGTAAGCCTATTAACTATCGTAAGTATATTCTTATAAGTCTTCTTATTTTAGGTATACTTAAGGAGTATCGTAATATAATTAATTAATATATCGGCCTATAGTTAGACCGGTAGAGCGAGGGGGTTTAGGAATCTAAAGGGAGATAAGCGGGGGGTCTTAGTCTAAAGATAAAGAGTATAGTCTTTAATAAACGTAACGGCGAAGTAAGAAATCCTCGGCTACTAATATATTCGGTTTAATAGATTAAGGGCTTTTACCCTCCTTAGGTATCCTACTAAGCTACTACTATAGGATCGATAAACGACTTTAAGGCGGAGATCTAAAGTATTGGGAATAAAAAGCCGGTCGCGGAAAAAAATACGTTTATTAATTAACTAATATTCGGATATATCGTAATATAAGAGCTTTTAGATATACTTTAGCTAGCGTTAGGCGTATAGATCCCGGAGTATCGCTACTATATCCTAGGTAAGATTATCTTATTAATATGCTTTACGGATAAGCTTATTAAGTAATTTACTAGCTGCGTTTAGTCTAAAGGCGGCGACTACGTTAAAGTCCTCCTTTAAGGCATAGGAATCGGTTAAGAGTTCTTTTAGGATAGTTAGGTCGACTTTCTCTTTAATAATAACTACCTAATTTCGATAAAAGAGTCTATCGTCGTCTATAGTAGCTAGTCTATCGCTAGGGAGCCTACTAAAAGCGTCGGGGAGAATTGCCTTATTGCCTAAGCGGTATATAATTATAAAGTTAAACTAGGAAAAGAACTCGGCCTAGCGCACTTATCGTTAGTTAAGTTGCTTTATAGATATAAACGTCTAAAGATTCTTATAGTCTATAATAACGTCGAACGCTTTAGTAGTCCTTTAGAGTTTTAAGCGCTATTCTTTAAGCGCTTTAATAATTGCTAATAGCTCTTTATTATAGATCTCGTAGTTATACTTAAGGGCAGTATGCTTTTACGAAAAAAACGCAATAGGGTAAAGATATCCGTCGTCTCCGGTCTATAAAAGGACTCCTCCTAAGGCTTAATTTAAGGCGTTAGTTTTAATAACTATTTTCTTTAAGTAGTTAAAATAGGCTAGGACCGGGGCAATAGTAAAAGCAAGTTTAAGGGCCTTAAACGCGGCAGCTTATTTAAGTCCTTAAGACTAATAGGAATCCTTTTAAAGTAGCGTAGTTATTAGGGAGATAATACTAAAGTATCCCTTAATAAAACGACGGTAGAAGTTTATAAACCTAAGAAACTACTAGAGTTCTTTTACTAAAGTTAGGGTATTTTAAGCCGTAATTATACGTACCTTCTTAAGGTCTATGCTTATACTAGATATCGAAATAATTAATCTAAGATACTTAGTCTTTATTATATAAAACTCTAACTTCCTAATGTCGATTTAAAGCCTTATATTGCTTAAGCGTTAGATAACTATTTGTATATAGTTCTTATATTCCGCCTTAGTCTTTAAAAAGACTAGTATATTATTAAGATATACTATATAAAAGTTACTAAGGGTATTATAAAGCATATAATTAATATAGTTTTAAAAGGTCGACGGTATATTATAAAGGCCGAAGGGGGTAATTAGCATCTCGAATAGTCTAAAGCGTATAATAAATACTATAAGCTACTTATAACCTTTAGCGATTTAAATATAGTTAAATATAGTAATTACGTCTAGCTTTATATAAAACTTAGCGTCGTAGAGAGAATTTAGTATTTTACGGATTAAAGGTAAGGGATATCGATTCTTAACTATAACCTAATTTAAACCTTAGTAGTTATAATAGATACGGATACTACCGCCCGGTTTATAAGCGAGGATTAATAGTACCGCGGCTAAAGAAAAAGACTCTTAAATAAAGCCTTTATTAAGTATATTACTTCTTAATATAGCGGAGTTCTATAGGTAATATAGGCCGATTTCTATAGTATAGAGCTTATTTACTAAGTGTAAGTTCGATCTTATAATCCTAGGGGCGGTATAAGGGGAGCTCGTTCGCATTCTTTAGAAGGAAATAAGGAAGCTTATCCTAGAACTCTTTTAGGAGTTTCTTTAGGATATCTACCTTTATAACTTCCGGTTTTACTTAGAGGAATTTTTCTACGTCGGCCTTATCGACCTTCTAAAATAGAGATTCGGAATTAGCTATATCCCGGAGGTTTATCTAAAGGAAATTATAAAAACGTTTAGGGAAAGCGGCTTAAGCTACTTCTATTATATAGTCCCCGGTACTAACGCGTTAGAAAGAGGTTTCGGATAATTCTAAGACCTTAACTAGGCCTATTAGGAGTTCGTTAAAGAGTCGTAGATTCTCTCCCTCTTTAACTAGCTTAGCTAATTTAGATATACTAATTTATATCGCTTAGACACTATCCTATTTATAGAATTAAACAAAGTTAACTACTTATACGCAGCGGATGTCGTTTATATCTAAAGGCATTTAATCTTCCTATCGTATACGCCGGCGGGGGCGTTTCGTCCGGCCTTATTAGGTAAGAACGTAGCGACGGCCGGCGGTAAGGCGAATAGGGAGTAAGCGAGCTATTAAAGTAGTCTATAGCGGAGTAGCCTTAAAGGCTTAAGTCTTAAGGGAGTCCGGAGGGCTAATCGGGGATATTAAGCGGGTGGTTTCCTAAGCGAATAGCTATATCCTATATAAGGGATATCGAATCGGTTAGCTAGGGTTTAAGGGGTATAATACCTACTCGGGTAGATATTCTTTAGTAGACGAGTCTATAGATATATAACTTCCTAATAGGATAGTCTAGTCTTTTAGAATATTAGTCTCTTCCTACCGAAAGGGAATTTCTAGCACGTCTTCTATCGTTATAAAGACCCCTTATTTCGGAGTAAACGTCGGGGTTATCTAAATCTCTACGACGTTAGAAAAATATACTTTCCGACGTAACTAATGCCCTTTAAGCGCGGGAGTAATAAGAGTCCTAAGAGCTATCTTATCCTCGGCTATTATGCTTAAAGGCAGGCAGTATCTTATATAGTAATCGGAATTAAAGCGGACCTAAAGAGATTTCTAAAGTATAGTTAGTTTATATTTCTAAAGCTAGGGGATGCTTAAGATAATCGGGGTAAAAGGTAATAGATTCGTAACGAAGAAGAGTATAAGTTTTATATGCTTGCTAATAGTTATTTAGGCTATAAAGTAGTCCGTTATCTATATTAAGGGTATACCGTCGGCTAGTCGAAGCGGTTAAGGTTTAAGGAGCTTTTTCGTAGTAACGTTATATTTCTATACGATAGCGTAAAGATCGGCGAACGCTACGGTAGTATAGCTAGAATCTACGAGGGATAATATATTAACGTAGTAGGGGGACTAAGGGTTACGCGTAGAGGAGAGACAAGTATAAAGAAGGATTAACTTTTTATTACTATTCGACGAACTAATCCGAAAATCCGTTCTATCTAAAAGCAACGACCTAATCCTCTTATCCTCCCCTATATATAACCCCTAAGAGCGACTTATTCTAAGGGTATATCTTTTAGTAGTAGCCTCGACGCCGGCCGCTCGCCTTATAAATCCGTATCCTCTTCCCTAAGGATACGGCCTTATTCGTAGTCGGCCGCACGGACGAGCTAGCCCTAGCTATACCCGCCGCCGCGGGCGCTCTAAGATCCTCGGCCGAAGCTAAGGGAGGGGGCGCTTTAGCCCTAAAACTAGGGACTACCCTAACGTAAGGGCATTAGAAGCGGATTCGCTATCTTAGCCGGGTCGTAAGCCTCCTTCTAGTGTCTAAGCTCTCCGTAGGCTATATAGAGTTTATTATCGATCTTAAATTATCGTTTAGTATTAGAAAGCCGGTCGAGGTCTATAGGGTTACTATATAAGGGTTAGGCTAAGGCGGTCGGGGCAAAGGCAGGTATAAGCGTCGGCGGGAACTACGAATAAAGGGCGGCCTTCTTCTTAAGTTTCTAACGATAAGCATAGTTAGCGAGATTCTTCGTAAAGATATCTATCTACGCTAACTACTTCTTATAGTCGGTATTAGGGATCTTAGTCTATATATTCTTAACGAGATCGCTTATATCCTTCGATATAAACTTCTAGAGGAGATCGACTTACTATTCCTTTATCTTCCTTACTTTAAATATATAGGCGTCGAGGTCTGCCTTTTAGATCTAATAGTTCTTATTGCCTTAAGGGAAATTATCGAGGATATTATTAGCGGCTTACGTTAAGTCTAGAACCTTATACTACCTGCTTAAAGCTATAAGAAGCGTCGTTATAGTAGGCTATTCCTACTTCTCTCTTTCGGATAGGTTAGCTATAATAGTAGCTATCTTATCTTTAACGAAGTTATAGGCCTATTTACTAAGCCTATCGCTACTATAAAGGAGGCGGGCGCCGTCTAAGTTAAACTATATGCTATCGCGGAGGAAGACGCCCTATATCTTAAGTTCCTAGGCCTTATACTTACGTTAACGGTCGGAGGTAGACCCCTTTTTAGTAAAGATCGGAGGGTCTACTATCTTTCGTTTTCCGGACGACTATACTAGGGTTATCGTCTAGGACTATAATATCTTTATAGTTAAGATCGTAAGGTCCTTAGCCTCTAAAAGTTACTCCCTCGTAGCTAAGAGCTAATCCTTTATAGCTAAGAGCTAATCTCGTATAGTTACGCGTTCCTTTAACCTAGCATTTTGGTTAACCTAAGAGGCTTCTACTACGCGAAGGGAGTAAAGACTCTCCTCGATATATATAAGAATATATTAAGTATCCGGGCTCTAAAGGTTTTCCTAGGTCTCCTACGCATTAGCGACCGGGACTACGTTATCGAACCTCTTAATCGCCTAAGCGATCTAAGGAAATTCACCGATAAACTCTTTAGTAAGGGCCTTTAGACCGTCGCCTATAGCGTTAAAGGCTATAGGTATATCTACTATAAAGAGGAAGGAGGAGTATCTAATCTAAGGTATTTATCAGAGACTATAAAAAAATTTCTATAGGCTATATAGGTTTCTATAGGCTAAGGAAAAATTCTTAGGGGCTTAAGGGCTTAGGGGTATAATTTCTTAGGGGTTACGCTCGGGTCGCGATAACTAAGGGGATAAGGTAATAGAGCTACTAGGACTGTGTTTATAAAGCTAAGGATCGCGACGGGGCGCAATAGGAGATAGAATAAACTATTACGGCACTAGGTAATAGCTAGATAACCTTATTATTCTATAAAG
Source organism: Ophiocordyceps sinensis (assembly GCA_012934285.1). NCBI lineage: Eukaryota > Fungi > Ascomycota > Sordariomycetes > Hypocreales > Ophiocordycipitaceae > Ophiocordyceps > Ophiocordyceps sinensis. The sequence continues at coordinate 35,464 of JAAVMX010000008.1, forward strand.
AGGAGAAGAACTATAGAGGCTAAGGGCTCGTTTATATATAGGACTATATATCACGTAGTGTTAGTAGGTGTCTCGAATGCAAATGCAAATGCAGGTCTAGTAGTCTTATTAGAATTGTTAATACCTATCTAGCTAAGGGCTATACTACCTTCTTTATAGATAAGACTAAAGAAGGGTCGGAGCTACCCTCCGGGAAGCTTCGGTAGCTAAGAATAGAAAGAGATCTGTAAATAGAATGTAAAGACGGATGCGTTAGTCGGGGAAGACCTTCCGCGGACGGATGCGTCTATTAGGACGACCGTAGAAGTCTATAAAAGGAAGTAGAATTCTATCTATAGAATTTACCTTAGAAGGGAAGTCCTTCTACTATAGAATTCTATCTATAGAATTCACCTTAGAAGGGAAGTCCTTCTACCGTAGAATTCTATTAGAATTCTATCTATAGAATTTACCTTAGAAGGGAAGTCCTTCTATCGTAGAATTCTATATATAATTCCTATACTAGCAACTTTTTCTTTATGCCGTTTATAAGAACCTCTCTTGTTTTTCCTTAAACATTACCCTTCTTTAAAAGGAAATAAAATGCATAGCAAAATCGACTATTCGTTATATTAGAACAGTTCGTTATAATATTATATAGTGTTATAACTATATAACCTTAAAAGAAAGAATATGTTAGAAGGGTTATAGGCGAACAATAAACCCTTCTATTCTAATAGTTAATTTATTTATATCGACGAAACGTTTAAAGGCCTAGTTTAGTAATGCTTTCGTTATTGCATTAGCTAGGTTATCGGCTCCGTTAATCTATCGGACCTCTATAATCTCACGGCGTTCGTATAACTATCGCAAAGCTATAATGTCGATTATTAATCTTTTCTCCCGTTTGCATTTCGTAGAGTTCTAGTAGACAATATTGCCTTTAATCGAAAATTGCTTATCTATTCGGTCGGTCTCGTAAACTAGAGCAATAACGAATCTAAGCTATAAAGATAAGTCTTTATTATTTATAAACGATCTATCGGTAAAGACTAAGAGCTTGGCCGATGCGAGGTTAATTAGAAGATATATTAGTCTACGTTATTAATTGTCTAGTTGCTACTATAGTCTCTTATTTAGGATTATATAGTCTTTTTGTTCTAGGTTCTAGACTTAAGCAGTAATAGAGATATTAAACGATACTTCTAGTTAATAAATAGATATAACGTATATACTACGAGCTCGTTGCTCTATATACCTTTACGCGCGGTTAATAGCTTTTAGCTTTACGGTTTTAATCTTAGCTGCTTAACCCTTTTATTATAGTAGCAAACTTCTATCGTATTATAGGGTTAATTTCGCGCCGTTAAAGTCTATAGATTGTCTAGCAGTTATTAGAGTTTTCGGTTTAGCTCTAAATTGTGCTTTCTAAAGGTCTTTTTCTTTATAGTCCGAAAAACTCTAAGTCCTAAGCATTAACGTATCGTCTATCTATATGCCGATAATTCCAAAAGGTGTAAAAGGGCTATAGTTAGAAATAAGCAAGCATACGTCGTATATTAAATAAGCTATATTAAGCTCTTAGATATAGTGACTATAGTATATATTAAACTAATATAGTCCGGATTCCGCGATGCTGTATAAAGGTCTAATCACACGGATGATTATGCCTTCCGGATACTTCTTTACTAGTTTAGCGGGCAGAGCTATTAGGATTATTCGAGATTACTCTATAGTAGCCTAAGGATATACTTAGGTAATATCTCGTAAAGACAATATTATTCTATATTCTTTAAGCATTCCGGCTGCAATTGCTATAATTAAACGTTAACTAACTCGCTAGATTATTAGCGACTATATAAGTATAGATATCTTCTTAATATTACTATATCCTTAGATCACTAGTCTCGACTTTTCGTATAGTTTAGTATTACGTCCTTTAACCTCTTTAACTATCCGAGAACGGAAGATTTAATATCCTCTATATTTTTCTTCGTTATATTATTCGAAACTAAACACACTACGAATAACTAGGTCGTTAATCTCTTTTATATTAGATTCTTCGAATAGGTTACTAGGTATTATAATCACGCTATCGGCATAAAGTTTAAGTATAAGATCGTATATATTAACCTCTTTCTTAGCTAGGAACTACTAATTCTTTAGTTTATTTTTCGCACCGGGTAGGCGACTACGTTTTTAAGGCATACGAGGAGGTTCTTATATAGTTTTATATTCTTCTATTAGTTTATTGTCTTAAGAATTATATTCCGGTATATCTACTAGGAGTTCTTCTAATAGTAGTACCGATTTTTCGTCTCGGAAGTATAGTTATATATATGTTAATCTAAATACTTATAGTCTATTAATAGTGTTAATTATCATATTATAGCCTTTAATAGCTGCGATTTTAAATAGACCTTACTAGCCGTTCTTTTCTCTTTAGACATAGACTTTACTTTATAGTAGAAGATTAAGAATCTCCTTTATTAATAGTCCGTTTCGGCTATAAATAGCATCTTTAATTCGTCTTTCTATAGAGATTTAGCGAAGTAATTTTATAGCCTTTTGCATAGCTATAGCTCTCTATATTATTATTGTAGAAAGGGGTAATTCCTATATAATCCGGGGGTAAGCACTAAAAACTAATAATATAGGAACTAAACCATTAGGATTAGCTATATTATTAATTGCCTTAACTACTATTTAAAGGATGGCTTTAGCTAATGTTACGTTCTTAATTTCCTCTTAAAGAATACTAAATGTTCGTTTAAGTAGTCTATAATATCTTTTAATCTTTCCGATAGACTAGTAGGCTTTAACCGGAACTTGCTTATACGTAATCCTTATTACTTTCGCTTTATTTCGGAATTTATTAAAAGCAAAATTCATTCCTACGTCGTATTTAATAATATCTAGCGGACCGAGATATATATTAATCTATAACGCACGTAGTGTCTCTTACGTATCTTTAGCGGACATTAATAAAAGGAATCTTACTACTTAGAATAAAGTTACTAAATCCACTGCGTATAGCACTAGTCGTTATAGGTTTCCGAGGTATATAACGTTAATAATAATCTTATAGTTAAATTCTTAATTATCTTATAGTATGAATTTAAATCGTCTTAGGGCCTAGGAGTGCATCTAGCATTAGTAATAAAATTTAGAAATAGTTTTAAGTCTGCCAATTAATATATTATTATATCCTGCTTAGCGTAGTAGATAATATAGTCTTATAACTACGGGATGTCTAAACCGACGATAGAGCGTTCGGATCTTAACTTCTATAAGGAAGTTAATTAATTCCTTATCTTTAGAAAGAAAGAACTATAGATACCCCTATTTTCGTATTATAAGAACCACGCCTCGACTAATAATTATATCTATTGTATTATTAAAGTATACACTTAGTCGGTCTATATCGGCTAAAGAGAGTAAGAAAGGTATAGGTGTCTTTAGAACGTAGAAAGTAATCCTTCTAATTAGTGTTTTAAGGGCAATAGAACTAAGTAAGTTAATAGCATCTCTACTACTAAATTTAATAGAAGCTTATCCTGCCGTTAACTTATCGATTGTAATAGAAGGGTCTTCTTTCTATAGAGCAATATACTAGTTAAATCTAGCTATTAACACTTTTGCTATACTTATATTAACTATAATGCCTTAGAAGCGTGTCTTAGAGTATCTTTCATTAATAATAAACTAGTTAGATATAGTAACCGCTTTTTATTTACTATATAGGTCTTCTTTAGTAAGTCGATATATAAAGGCTTATTAGCAAATTATCTAACTAGCTTACTATTATCCTATAAAGTTATCGTCGTCTCTTAGGCAAGATTTATTATTAAAGTCTTCTACTATATCGTCTATCTTATAACCTTTATATTGCGTTACGTAGGCTATAAAACCTATTGTTAGGATATTCGTAAAGTGGCATTATGCGATATACTAGTCCTTCGATTTCTATCGTTCCTCGGGTATATGTTTAGTTAACTAGCATCCTTATTTTCCGTATATAAAACACTTCTTAGTCTATAGACGATTGCCGTAGTTGCCTCTATAGCTACTTCGGGCTTAAGACCCTACTTATAATCTAGCAGCTAATAGGGAGTATCCGCTACGCAATCCTCTACGGAATCCTCTACGATTAAATAATCGGCTATAGTTTCGTCCTCCTCGTCCTTAGTATCTATATCTTCCGCGGTTATTATTATTATATCTCCGATCCGTGTAGAATATCTAGTTATATAGGTCGTAGTTATCCTCTTTATTATCTTAGTTATTAGACTAATATTCCTAGATGAATTAGTTAAATAAACCGCGAGATAGGTGTATTTACAACGAGGATCTTAGGTCGGCAAAAAGTGCTTCGGCATTAGTTAAGGGTTTAAATAGAGCGTACTCTAGTTCGGGAACTCCTCTATATGCATTAATAAGTATAGTTCGTAGGGGAAGATCGCCTATAAAGTCTTTGCCGAGTGCCCGTTAGCAAAGTTGCAATTTATCGAATAAAGCTTAAAGGATTTTATATAATAGCTTAGCCGGGTGTTCTCCTCGTAACTTATAGAAGGTCGTTATTATTTAGTCTATATAATAATATACGTAATTAACTTCTATATTAAAGTATCTCTTAATTATATCGTATGCCTTTCTAAATATCGCTATCTAGTTAATATATTAAATATAATAGGTTTACGTACGTCCTACGAGGATTCTAAGGAATAAAGCATAGAACTAACTTAGTTTAATTTATAGGTTATAGCATAAGTTTATAAAAACCTAAAGTTTATCGTTAAGTAAGTTATATAGTTCTTTAGTATAGTTCTTATCTTTTGTCTAAAGCTTAATAAAGTGTTATTAGACATCTATATTAGCGATAGCATTTAGAATATTGTCTAAAGGCAGTCTTATATATACCTCTAATAGAATAGGGTTAGAATTGCTTAGCTATTTAGTTATCGCCGTAGAACCTTAGTCCGTAGGATTTATAAAGAGATCTAGACGATTAAATTAGTGTGATATTAGGTAAATAGTTATACCTAGAACATTAGTATTAAATAGCTATTGTTTATATAGAACTATCGGCTATTGCTTAGATAGAATAGTACCTCCTAAATCGAACTATAGAACCGTTAGACGTATATTAGACGTCTATAGCATCTCTAGAACGTTTGCTATAGTCTATAGTATCTCCGGAACGTTTGCTATAGATGCTGCTTTTTCTATTAGAACTGCTTTTAATCGTTAGAAAGGGGTTATTCTAGCGGTAATAGGCGTAGAAGGATATATCGTATTTTTTATCTCTATTTTCTTTATATATTCCTCCGTGCTATCGTTAAATTTCTATGCTATTATATCTTCTATAAGCTATTCTAATAGTTTCTTAAGTGCTTATAATATTAAAAAGATCGTTGCATAAGATATATTACTACGACCGGTATATATTCCTCTCTTCCTTATTAGACCTTTTAGCGCTCGTTTATAGTCTACGTATATTAGACCCTATATATTCGCTATCTATCCTTAGAAGTAGTCTTAAAAGTATAATAGGATCTTATTTCCTTAAAAATCGATCGATGCTTCGTAGAGTGTAATAAACTTAGCGACGGATATTATAATCGTAATACCATTGTTTTCGTTAGGTTTAATATTACTATCCTAATATTTTAAGTTAATATATAGAAAAAAGGATCGGTAGATAGTTATGCCTTCTATCTATTCCTTAAGAGTCTCCTCTATAGTATCGGATAAAGGACTAATAGGTAGGTATATCGAAGTTATATTACGTGCCTATTTTTCACGCGGTTTATCGGTATATTCGTAGGATTCTCTATAAAAGATTTATTGTTCGGCGTTATTAACGCACTTTCTGCTAGTGCTATTCTTCTTCTTCTAAAGCGGTAATCGGTTAGCAAAAAGATTAAAGAAGAGCTAGACGTAACCCCTAAAGGCGAGCTAGACTTAGAAGGTAAAGTCTTCTTATTCTTAGCATAGTTATCCTTCTCTAAGTGTATAAAATAAGATCGTCGGGCGGATGCTATTCGATAAAGATCTATAATACGTTCGAAGGATATAAAACTATCTCGTCTACCTTACTATCTATAAGGGAGCAAATATCTCCCGAACTAGATATTGTATAGGTATATAATAATATGCATAAAATCCACCGTTTAATATTGCATAATATACTCATGTCCCGGTTGCATTAGCTGGTCGGGGTAATAAGATATAGGAGTTATAGCATAAGGTGTAGGTGCTAAGATAGATACGTCGGTACTTATATATCTCGCTTAGAACTACCCTCTATTCCGCAATAATAACTCCGCGATAACGGTGCGATATATCGGCGATGTCTTATACGCGTTCTTTTCTCCGGAAATAGCGCTATTAGACGGCACAATAAGCCAATTAATATATACCCTAGTTCCTAAGATATTTAGCTATAAGAAGGCGCCGATGTCCCTAGCTAGACAGACTATTACTAACAATTTAACAACCGCTTTCTCTCTTAATTCTACTCTAATCTTCACACTTCTTATATCTCTATAATCCTCTACTATTAGTCTTTATCTTAATCTCTTACTAGTTATAATCCCTACCGCTTCCTAAGCTCTAATAAATTGCTTTACCTAGAGCCTTACTCTACTCTTCCGGATTACTCGGCTGCACTATATATACCGCTAAATCAACTTATCCCTACCTTTTTAGGCCACTTGCCTTCTTACGCCACACACGGTTTGCCTAGATCACTAGTTTCTTAGTGTTTTTACCCTTTTTTCCCCTATTACCCCCGATTTGCCCTTAGGACCCCCCCTCTTAAAGAGGAAGAGATAGGCGGATAAGGCCGCGGAGAGGACACCGAAAAAAGGGCGCATTAAGGTTTAATTAAGGGGGCTAAATAGTCCGGCAAAGAGTCCGGCAAAGCCTATTCGCATAAAGCCTATTTGCACGCTAGGTCCTTCTAGCACTAAGGCCGGCTATTTTACGCTCTTAATCCCTAAGGGGGTATTAGCCGCTAAGCGTCGCCGCTAGGGCAAGGTTTTCCTTACGGTTAGGCAGGCACTATTAACAGCCGATGATAATAAAGAGTAGGGTATAGGGTATAGGGTGTTTTTTTGTTTGTTTATTATATATAGGAGTTTAAGGAGAAAGGAAATATAGGAGTTTAAAGGTATCTAAAGCCATAGAAACGGAGACTGCCTTTATGCTTGCCTAAGTAAAACCTCTAGATAAATAATATTAAGAACGGTGCTTTAGTTCCCCTTATTAAGCAGTAAGAATAAGGAAGAAACATTTATAACCTAAGATATTATAACGTAAAACTAGCCGTATGTAAAAACAGAGTCCTATAAATCGACGCCTATAGCTTTAAAAGACTAGCCTTATAACTTATTAATAGTTATACTAAAGCAAAGACGGATAGGAAACTATAAACTTATAATAAGAAAAGCAAACTTATCCTTATTAGTAGAGAGCTTAATGCGAGGGATTAAGCGTCTCTAGCCGATAAAATCCCCTAATAGAATCTAGATATCTAAAATATGCCTAGTAAACCGGATAATAGATAGACGGGTGCCGTTATAAAGACCCTGCTTAGGATCTAAGTTATAGAGCAGAATAATAGGGCATCCTATCTTAAGTTTAAGCCGGGTAAAAGGGATAAAGGGAAATTAGAGGGAGGAAATAAACTTAAGGGAAAGCATATATATAGCGCTATCGGGGTTATTAGCCCTATTTTTAGCCGTAGTACTCGCAAGAGATAGATAGACCGAGCCTAGAAAATAGGCTAAAACCTTACTATTTAAGACTATAATATTCTTATTTATTATTATAAGAATGCAACGGTCCGCGAGAAGTATAGGCTTAAAAAGGGCTCTACGTAAGAGAGTATCCGGATGGACCCTTAAAAAGAAATCCGGTAGGGAGACGTCCTTATAGATAGAAGGCAACGGTATAACTAGCCCGTTTAAGTCTGCCCTATAAGGTAATTCGCCTAGCTACTAAATAAACTCGCGATTTTCCGGCGTAGCACCTTAGACCTATATATTCTCCGTAAGGTAACGGACCTTTAAGCCTAGCTAAAGATAGGAGCGTTATAAGTATGCCGAAACAATCTAGGCTTAAGAACCGTTTTAGACTACGGGAAGGATCTATATAAAGTCCTTACTAAAGACGGTAGGTATACTACTAAACGGGAGGTTATTTAAGCGTAGGTCCTAGAGGGTGCGGTCTATAGCCTTAAAGCAGTACTTATACTATATAAGGACCTCGTCCTAGATAATAAGAGAAGTCTACTATAAGAGCTTACCCTTCTATAAATTTCGCCGTATATTATATATCGAAGTCGAGTTAATCTATATCGGTATCTTAAAATAGGAGTAGGCTATACGGCTACCGGAAAGCAATAGTATAGCGATGCTAGATAAAGCAATATAACGAATAATCTTGCCTTAAGCTCGGTAATAGGCTATAAGTCTACGGTATAAAAAGGTCTTCCCGGTGCCGCTTAGCCCTTATAGGAAGAAGGAAGCGGAAGCCGGAGTATTATCGATAGTAGAGATATACTCGTTGAAAAAACGGCGCTGCCCGTTATTAAACATATAGTAGGCATCCTCGTAGGTTAACTATTGCTCGACTAAGTCGTAAGAATGCTTATAACGAAGTAGAGGATTAGACTCTAAGTCGTCTTACTAATGCTAGAAAGGGGGAAGGCCGAAATCCTATAAAGACTTATCGGCTTCTAATAGAAGCTGGTTAATAAGAAATAGGCCGTAGTCGAGATATAGGGATTAAAGATCCTATAGAAAGACGAGGTCGCGGCGGCGTAACTAGTGCGAGAGGTTATCGCATAGCTGCTCCGCGAATTCGCGCTATAAAGCAGCCGGGTTAGAGATATCCCTAGTCTATAAATATATAATAAAGAGCCTACGCAATATAAACCCTATTTTCTAGACCGAGGCCTTTTTAAAGCAAGACGACTAGCGGGTGTTATCTTCTAAGAGGCCTCTAGCTAAACAGGCTATACGGAAGGTAGGGTATACCTAGCCCTTAAAGGTACGTGTATGCTTAAATAACTAGAAGCTAGGCACGGTTGTAAGAAGGAGCCGTAGGTAGTGTTTCTCCCTAGCAGTAGGGGGAATAAAAGCTATACGGCTAAAAGAGCGTCTTCTTTATCCGGGCTACTACCTAAATAGGCTTTAGTCCTTCTTAAAAACAAAGGCAGCGGGGAAGTCGGGATAGAGGATCCTACGGCCGTGTTTATTTGCTTAGTTATAATTAAAGAAAGCTATAAGTTCTATTTTACAGCGCTCGGCGATATTCTAGACCTCTTCTATAAATGCGTCGTCTAGGAAATATATTGCTTACTCGCCCTCGAGATATATAGGTAGATAGATAACCGGGGGGTATTCCTCGTAGACCGGAAACTTAAAGAGCTATATAACCGCCTTAGCTAAAGAGACGTAACGACCCTACCTATATGTCTCTATCTCGTTGTTTAGTACTATATTGCCGACCTATAAAGTAGTTCTATCTAGCCCTTTATAAATATACTTATAGATATATTTAATCGCCTTTACCGTCGCGTAGATCTCGACGTTAATATACGTATTATACCTTAAACATAGGTATAGGCTATATAGTATAATATATCGGTTGTTAAGCTAGACTTCCCGGCCGTTTGCGCGGCGGACTATAAACTATTATATATCCCTACGCTTATAAATAGGGTACCTATCTTTTAGGACGATTGTTTCCGCTATAAACGGCTTTAGGAATCGCTTTAAGTACTATAGGGGACTATTTCCTTAGGCCTATATATATAGTAATCACGGGTTATTATCCCCGTAGGGGCTATAGGTTAATTAGGACGTAATAATCCTACGTAAGGTGCCTATAGGGTCCTCTTCTAGCGTAGGAATCTCTGCTTAAATAACTCTATCGATGTTTGCTAGTATTTTATAAAGTCTAACCGTTACCGCCGTAAGGAAGAGAAGGATATACCTATAGGGGAGGCCCTGTTTTTAGTACTCGATAGTCTAGACAATACTAGCAAAGGTGCTAAATAGACTATTTCATAACTCTACGTTTATAGCCTAGCACTTACTATTAAATATACGCCCGATAATATTAAGGCGGTCTAATATAGTCTAGCTAGCCTAAAGCTCCCTTTTAATCTCGACCTAGTTTAGATTTACTATAACTATAATAAAAAAGGTTAAAAGTCTAAGTGCCTATATAATCGCTATAGAATCTTAGTAGTATTAGGCGATAAAACGGTCCCCTCCGATATATATCGCGGGTAGTATAACCTATTAGCCTATATCTACGGCGTCTCCGTCCTCGATAAAAAGCTAGTCCTAAATGCCGTTATATAGGTCCGCTTAAAGGTTAGCTTAATAGTTCGCTAGCTAGTTTAGCTTAATTTAGTCTCTAGCGGCCTAAAGGTCGATTAGAAATTATTAAAAGAGGCGACTAAAAGCAAACGGGACTATAAACTACTTACGGCGAGGGTAAAGGATATACCGGCAATAAGCCCGCTACCTTAAACGACTATTAGTATAGCCTTAGTCGCGTAAGTCTTATAACTATAAACCTTAGTAAAAACTAAGATCTCTATAAGGTAAGAGCAATAGGTAGGCGAGTAGGAGATACGATATATAGTAAGGGTATACCGTATAGAATACCTATTTATAACTATTTTAGTCCCGCTCTACTAGCATTACGTCGCGGAAACCGGGTTTAGCGTATTCGTCCGGAATAAGGACTATAACCTCGTCTACGGTAGGTAAATTCTTATAGCGCCTATTTATACCGCTTTCTAAGATTAAACGTAGCTACGGGCTAAGCACTACCCTTACGGCTCTCTCGCTAGCCCGGAAACGCTTATAGGCGGTAAGGTAGATAGAGATAAACGGATTTATCTCGTAAAGGTATTTTATAAACTCTATTAAGAACCGGTTATTTAAGTCCTAATTAAAGATCGACCTAATTTTAGATATATAAGTAGGGTTATAGAAATAAAGCTATACGTATTAAGGGCCGTAACTAAGAGCGGCCTTAAACGGCCTAATCGTATAATAAAGTATACCGTAGATCTAAAAGTCTATTAGGCCTTTAGTAATAACGCTATAGGTTATTAGTATAGTCTTAATAAACGTAAAGGCAAATATATTATTATAACGGTAGAGATTCTTCCGGAAAGTAGATCCCCGCGGATAGATTAAGAAAAGGAGGTCCTATAAGAAGTATAGGATTAATGCACTAAGCAGCGTAAAAAGGTAGGTAAAGAAGGATAGATTATTAGGGTGGGTAGCGAGCCCCGGGAGCTAGGTGTAGCTCCCGCTATCTAATCTATGGCTGATGTAAGCAGCCCCGGGATGCCCTGCAAAGGGTGCTTTGCATACATTATAATGCCGGCATAAAAGAAAAGCCTGCTGACCACAGCAGTGATAATGACAATCTCAATCGGGCTTCTATTGCCCGGATCCTCCGTTCCTTTCTCGTGAGTCACACTCACGCTTGCTAGTAATCATTCGTCTAGATCGAATTCCTCAATCGCCGAAAGGGGCATATAACGGCGATCGTTCTTTAGGCAGCGGAGCAGCAGGATGCTGCTCTCCAATCATGCTAAAAGCGCGCAGCGAAGCGCGCAGCGGAACAGTCTTATTGCGAGAGCCCAAGGCGGCGCTGGTCGGTACGCCAAGGAGCGTGAGGCCGGCGGGTCAACGATGCTGCGGCGGAAAGAAGAAGCTATTGCGGCGACTGAAAGCATCGTTGCGGCGGGAAGTTGCCGGCAGGAAGAAGAAGCTGCTGCGGCGACGGTTTGCCGGCAGGCTGAAGGTATCGTTGCGGCGATAGGTTGCCGGCAGGAAGAAGAAGCTGCTACGGCGACGACTTGCCAACGGCGTCAATAGGAGCAGCAGGCGAAGCGGCCACGGGAACAGCCGTGCCAACGGCGTTAACAGCAGCAGGCAAGGCGACTGCGGGGACAGCCGTGCTAACAGCGTTAATAGCAGCAGTAGGTAAAGCGGCCTCGGGAATAGTCGTGCTAACGGTGCCAACAGCAGGCGAGGCGGCGGCAGGAAGAAGATACTGCTGCGGCGGCTTGTCCGGGGGAGCAACCGCGGGAATAGTCGCACTAACGGTGCCAACGGTAGGCGAGGCGGCGGCAGGAAGAAGATGCTGCTGCGAAGACGAGTTATTGCCGGCAGGAAGAAGTTGCTGCTGCGAAGAGGACTTACCGAAGGCGTTAACAGCAGCAGTAGGCAAGGCGGCCTCGGGAAGAGAAGCCGCGGCAGGAGCGGCTGTAAGGCGGCGAACAACAGCCGCGAGAACAGTCGCACAGACGGCTTCGATAACGGCTAAAGCAGGCGTAAGAGCAGTTGCGAGAGGAGTGCTTAATTCGGCCGGAGGCGACGGGTTAACAGCAGGCGCGGGAACAGTCGCAAGAACGGCGGCAGGCGCCTTCTGCTGGCCGGGATAGGTCTGCCGGAGGTGTTTAAAGAGAGCGTTCCGGGAAGCGAAAGGTGCCTTGCACTTTCGGCACGCAGAGGGCTTGGCGGCCGGAGGTTCCTTAGGAACAAGGCCTACAGCAGACGGCGAAGCCATCGTCTTCACGGACGGCGGAGGCATCTTCCTAAGAGGCGGCGAGGCCAGCGTCACGGCCGGCGAGGACCTCGTCAATACTAAAGCAGGCGTCGTAGGGCGTACAGCAGACGGTAAAACAAGGTACGGCAGAGGCGAAGCTGCCGTCACACGGCCAACGGGCGGCGAGGACATCGTCCTAGCAGGGCGTATAGCAGGCGGCAAAACAAGGTACGGCAGAGGCGAAGCTGCAAAAGCTGCTAAAGCTGCCGTCACACGGCCAGCGGGCGGCAGGGACATCGTCCTAGCAGGGCGTATGGCAGACGGCAAAACAAGGTACGGCAGAGGCCGCGGAACCATCGTTGGCAGAGGCGAAGCCACCGTCATATAGCTAGCGGGCGGCAAGGATATCATCGATTGGGCTCCTTTCGCCTCTTCCTCACCATATTCCTCGCCCTGATAGATAGGGCGGCGATCGTTCCGTTCGTACCGTCGGTCGTTATAGTAGGTTCTACCGCGACGAAAAGAAAGCTCTCGGTCCCTCGAGACTTAGGCGGTCTCTTGATAGCGGCGGTCTCGGGTCTCTTAACGGCGGCGTTCCTTAGTGCAGGCAAAGCGAGGTCGCTCCTCGCGATGAGACAAGCTTGGTTCCTTATAATAAAGCATCGTGGGGAGCAAGGGGGGGGGTCGGTGCAAGCCGAAGTGGCAGTAGGGCAGGCGGCACACAGAAAATCGGTTGGTGTATGCAAAAATTTGCAACCACCTAAAATGGGTGTAAAGAGGTTCGGGCACACACAGAAAAAAGGAAGAAAACACACAGAAAAAAGGGAAGACTTAGTTAATGGTTTCCAGGCTTGCTGGAAGAGAAAGGAGAGGTTGGCTTCTAGGCTTACTAGAAGAGGTTATCGTAAAGGCGAAGAGGCGCGTTGATAAGGCGCTAAGGCGGAAGAGAGTGATTGGCTCTACTATCGGGGGCTCGACGCGGGCCAAGCCGAAAACAGCGGGGTGGTCGTCCGAGAGTAGACTGAAGGTTTTTTTTTAGCGAGCTAGGGTGCTCTAGCGCAACGCAAATAAAGGCGTCGCTAGTGCGGCTTAAGAGGCGCTTAGTGCGGCTTTAAGAGGCGCTTAGTAGAGGGCTTATTAAGGGCCTCTAGTGCTTGCTAAAGAAGAGGCAAGGTATTACTACTATTTTAATATACTAAGCAGCGTGAAAAGGTAGGTAAAGAAGGATGGATTATTAAGGTAGGTAGCGAGCCCTAGGAGCTAGGTGTAGCTCCCGCTATCTAATCTATGGCTGATGTAAGCAGCCCCGGGATGCCCTACAAAGGGTGCTTTGCATGCATTAAGGATATCCTTAAATAGTAAGAGATCGACGTCCCTTTAGTTATAATAGCTCTTAAACTTAGGGTCCGTAAGTATAAAAGACTAACGAATTAGTATATACGTAGTGTTATTATATAATAAGAGATAAGACTTATAGACAGCCGCTTAGCTGCCTAATAAAACGCGCTATAGAACGTATATACTATATTCCGTAGCCTAAGATCGGCATATAGGACTAATATTAGAGAATCTAATAGTAACTAAGCTAGAAAGGAGGGTAGTAGAATAGGTAGGAGTAAGAGCTAGAGTGCACCCGTAGGCTACTATACTACTATATAGCGTCGGCGAGGCTATAGTATAACGCGAGGCTAAGGAGCCTAACGTAACTAAGTAACGCGTGCGTTACCTAAGATTTCCTATAGTAGCTGCCTCTAGCGTGTAGTTATATAACGGATATAGGTAGAATATAGAGCGCTATTGCGTTTTATATAAAAGCTTATAAAGGTAGATACCTACGATAACTAAAGCAATAATAACTAAGCGAAGAATAGTTAGGCATTACGATTGCGATTATAAAAGCGACGGTAAAAGGTACGACGGTAAAATATATAAAGGTTATATAGTATAATAGGGAAATAAGGAATATAGCAATAGACAGGTATATACGGCTTACGTTATATATATATAGATTCTATTAAAAAGTTATTTATAGCCGTAGCTAATTAAAATCGCGGGCTAGTACTAATAGAAATAATCCCGGTTATATTAATACGCGTATAGAAATAGGCCGTAAGACTAAACTAATTATTAATATATATAAACCTTCCTACTTTCTTACTATGCGAACCTAAGTACTCCGCTAATTACCTTCGCCGTAAAATAAAAACACGTAAAAATACCTAAAAATAAGGACCGGGGCGTTAAAGGCAGAGTATAACATTAGGCTATATAGCTAACGGGGTCGCGGGAATTTATTAGTAACCGTCGAGCAGATCTACCGTTGCTTGCGTATATAGTAGATGTATCCGTGCGGAGCACTCTGAGTTGGGTTCTACATCTCCAACCGTTTACAAAAGCCGTTTGCCGCCTGAAAGTTGCAGCAAATAGCGGTCAGCCCATCAGCCGTCACCGACCTATTGTACTCTGCGTTGGCCCTCGAAGCAGCGGGATTCGCCGAGGGCCCGTGACGTCATGGAAGAGTCTCTCCAGACTCATTGCCAAGACGGAGGATGATCTGCCCAATGTCGCCGACGGACACGCAATGAGGATGTATGTACTTCGTACAGGTATTCGTACTACGATCGTACTTCGCACGGGTTACGTACGAATACAGAAATACAGAATGCTTGGTCTGCTGCACGGGCAAATACCCGCGGTATGCATGCACTCTAACCGCCCAGCCCCATGCATGTTGAGCTCGCAGCCTAGACTACGTACGGAGTAGTACTTTCTACGGTAGTACATACCTACTCGGTATCCGTGGACGTTGATCAATCGACGAGCGACCGGCTTGAGACACCCCGAAAGAACCGGCAACAGGAGCCTAGGCATGTGCAGTACTTTTGATCTGCTCTGATCTCTCTGATCTGATTCATGTTTTACCCAATGTCTGACGATTCGGTCTGGGACGATTAGGGTTGCGAAACGCTGCTGCGACTTACTCGCCGTTCTTGTTTCTCCCTCGACTTTGATTGACGGCGATTCATTCCCTGGCCCTCTTTTCGCGCCTCTCCCCTCCCCCATTACTGGTGTCTGTCGGCAAGCTGTACAGGGCAAAGTGCCCGAGGCAGGAGGTACATACCTTGCCGAGGACGGGCACCTTGCCCAGTGCAAGGCGAGTGACAGCACTTGGTCTCTTCAGGAGGCGTGCGCGCGCCCACCCACGCACTGCACCTCCCGCCTCCTGGTTCAAGTCGACGATGGCACGTTCCACGGCCATAAAAGTCGACGGCATTGTATGTATCCGTACAGCGATGACTCCGGCTGGGTCGCCACAAGAAGGGAAAAGAACAAGAGGAAAAAGGAAAAGGGAAAAGGCGCCAAGGCTCCCTGCCCCGGATTGGGTTACAAAGGCGGATCGCGGGACGCCAATCGGCAGGTCTTTGCTTCCTTCCTTCCTTCCGCTCCATCATCCATGCCACTTTCTCCGGCACCCCGAACCCGGCCCACTTCTTCTTACACATTGGTAAAACCGCCCGCCCGTCCATTGGTTATAGCTGCTCGTCCCCCAGGGTTTCTCACCCCCATGACATCTCACTCTCCCCTCCGTCTACTTCGTACATCATCCATCATCCATCTCCAATATCCCTCTCGTCATCCTCGGCATCGGCCCGCCTCGAACCTACCCGCCGCTTGTCCACCGGTAATCAGACGACAACAACACGACTTGGGCAGCCCGATTGAACCCACTCGATTGAACCCACCTCGACCCCGTTGTCGCATCCTCGAGGCCTCACAACACAATCCCTTCTGCCCCTTTGCGCAACCACGCGCGCCCGCCTCGCCTCGCCATGCCCATCCGAAACCCCTTTGCCCGCAGGCCCGGCCCCGGCTCCGTCGTCATCGTCCGCGACGAAAACGTGCCCCCCGAGCGCGACAGCCGCAACCTCGGCTTTGAGCGCGTTGACACGGTCGGCTCCAAGGCGTCGTCGGTGCTTAGCATCCGCAGCGCCAAGGGCCAAGACACGGGCGAGTACAAGATGAGCGGTGTGTGACACCTGACCCTTTACATTCCTGCGCCCCAATTCGCCCACGCCGTCTGTCCATTTGTGGGGGTGGCTCGTCATCAGACCCTGTCACCTGTTTGCTGACCAGCTCTCGGCCCATCCAGTCGTCAATGACAGCGGCGTCTACCTCCCGGTAAGGCCATCACTCTGCCTGCAATGGCTGCGCCCTGCTGACAATGTCTGCCCACAGCCGTCGCCCATCGAGGAGAGGGCCCCGTGGCCGCGCAAGTACCTGTCGAGGGCCTCGTCGGACACTGCGAGCAGCTTTGGCGACATTGAGCACTTTTCCATTTCCCGAGAATCCTTTGACTCGTACAGGCGGTCTTTTGTACGTCTTCTGGCCCGTTTTGCTTCTCCCCAAATTGCTTGGGCCAAGAGCTCGCCCATCAGGTGCTAACCTGGCGCAGGACATTACCGCGCGATCTCCCGTCATCGGCAACGAACCCCTCACACGCCAAAGTCTCGACTCAGCTCGCCTTTATCGTGCCCCTAGATCGGTTGCGGATCGTAGGGTAGATCATCAACCACCGACTCCCGAGGAGTGCTTCGAGGACATTGGCCTGGACGACAACAAGCAGCAACAACCCCGCAAGCGCGGCTTCTTTTCCAAGTTTGGCGAGCAGCCAGACCGGGACTCGACGGGCCAGGCGGGTGTCTCGCGCTTCCTCATGCATGGTCGCAAGAGGGGGCAAAGCGGCCAAGGCTCGGAGCTCGGCCAGATTGAGCGCCCCAGGGCGTCGGTCGAGGCACGCCCATAGCCGCCGCCGCCTCAGGCGAGCCTGGGTGCACTGTGTTTCATGGTCGACTTCCTGAGGGCAGCTTACCTTGTCGTCGACCTTTGTATCTAATCATTCGCTTCGCTTTTGCTTTCTCTGCCTTGTTCCAAATGGCGTTCCGGACGTGGAGAGTGGGATGAGGGTATTTTGGACGCACCTGGTGCTTGTGCTTGAAGGAACCCGAGACGAAGACCAAGTGGCCTTGAGGGACGGAATCGGGTCAAATGAGATGCAAAGGCTACGGAAGAGCAGAGAGAGCTGGCTAGTCACTGCATTGCCGCGCATTGCTGCGCACTGCACGACGACTTTGATGATAATTCCGGGTCAATGGCAGCGGCGCGCGAGTTTGGAACAGGCGCCCTGCTCAGGGGGGGGGATGTGGATAGACGGCTCCTCGCGAGGGGCCCGAGGTGGCCACGGCACACACATATATGCATGACAAACATTGTTGTTGGAACAGCTACAACAAGTGGCAACCAAGTTGACACCCGACTGAGTCTCCCCATGACAAAGAACCGTGTCTCGCATGAGGCTCGATGGCTTTGATGCGTCATGGCGACAATGATGACGGTGGTGCCGTCGCTCCCACGTAAACAAAGGGAAGCATCCGCGCCTCGGCGACAATGGAAGCCGGGGGCCCATGCGCGGATGGTCATGGTTGTGCGTTTGAAAGGCTTGTCGTCGATGGCGTGCCGTTGGAGTCAGTCGAGGGTGCGTGCGCGCCCTTGGCTGGGCCAACGTCGTAACATCTACAAGTCCAACGTCGTGACATCTACAAATCCTTATACCGAGCACCCCCCGGGTTACCCCCCGGATACCTCCGTACACGTACGCCGAGGCTGCTACGTCAGTCCTCACCCCCCCCCCCCCCCACCCGCCGAGGCTCGTCACGAATGGGCGCGCCTTGCACTGCAGAAAACACACAGACAAAATGGGCACAGGGTAGTGCAAAGCAGGAGGCAACAGGCTTCTATTCAGCTACCAAAAGAAGGTCCTTGCTGGTCACGTTCATTACAGTCTTGTTGCTCGCCATCGTGCCGTAACGGAGGGTATTGTCGAAGCCGCAGAACCAGAAGCTGAGCGCCTTCTCGAGCTTGTAGCTACTGATGAGGTTGATGTGGAAGCCAGGGATGAAGGCGACGTCTTCGAGGACGAGGTCTCGCGTGTTAGGGCCGTCTGGGCCGTGCACGAGGTTCTTCATGATGCGATTGCCTCTACACACGACCTGCAAGGCTGCGTTGCCCGTGTGAACGACGTCAGAGTCTTTGGCGGGTTCCGGGTCGCCCACAAGAAGCTCCTTGCTGTTGACGATATGCGTGTTCCCATTATGGCTGATCAGGGTTGAGTCTCGTAGCGGGTGGATCTGCGGCATCGTGCTAGACGCCGACAGCTTGACGCGTGAGCAATCAAGGGCCATAATAGCGAAATCCGGCCGCGATACGGCGGAGGATGACGAGTCTGGCGATACGGCGGAGGATGACGAGTCTGGCGATACGGCGGAGGATGACGAGTCTGGCGATACGGCGGAGGATGACGAGTCTGGCCAGACGGCGGAGGATGACGACGAGTCTGATGATTTTTGGGCCGCAGCCTTGATGGCTTCAACCGTCTGTTTCTAGCGCGGTCGGTCCTTTGCTTTGGCGCAGCTTTTGACCCTGTCTGGATGCGGAGACCTCCTCGAACTGCCAGTCACGGCAACTTGGAACACCGAACAATTCGTTGCCTTCCAGGTGTGCTTTTCCCTGGGCAGGCCACAGGGACAGTCGAACGTCTTCGCTTGCTTCGCTCCGGTGGTCGCGATCGCGCTCGAGGGTCCACAACGGACTTCTCCGCGATTGGCTCGATCAAGGAATAGCTTACCGACTGTTGAGAGCGTCATCGTCACTTTACCCTTAAACCGTTGTTCGCTGAGACGGTTTAAATAGTGTCTCGCCCACCACTCGTCATCCATAACCATGACGGCCTTGAGGAAGTCACTGATGGCGTCATATCCCTGGACCTCGGGGATGCTAAGCTCAACGCCCTTGGAGTGGGCAAAGAGCCACTCGAAATACCAGTCGACGGGGTTGGTCCGTCGGGTGGTCTGCAACGACTTGCGGTAGTTGACTCGCGCTAGGCCCACAAGGTAGTCGTTGGAGATGCATAGCAGCCTTCTAAGCTTCTCGAGGACATGGCGAAGGTCGGCTGTCGCCGGGCAGAGTAATACAGTTATTTAGGCGCAATGCATGAAGTCTTGTGTGTCTTATAGAGTGTGTGTATTGCTCTATCTGATCTAATCTAGGGACCGATAGGGGTCTAGGTATTTATAGGTACCTTAACCTCCCTAGCCTAATAGCTTTACATACAATTTTAGTAGGTAGTCGTTTAGGGTTACTGTAAAAGAGACCTATACTAGCCTCTTGCCCTATCTAGACTACGTTTTCCTTCGTTGCACTAACGCCGCCCCGTACGTACTAAAGCCGTTATACATTCCTGCGTGTAACACACCCCTTTAGGTCTCGAGATCACATAAGGCCTGCTAAAATAAGCGGGATAATAGGTAAATGCGAGGGTTATTAGTGTTTTAATAAGAAGGGAAAACGAAAGGAAAAAGGGGGTGCTTAATCTAGCCTAACTAAGACGAAGAAAACGAATAATAAACAACGAGTAAGGCTATTGTTAGAATAGCCTTGTGATAAGTAGTATTAAGACTATAAAATAAAGCAAAATAAAGGAACGATCGCAAAGGGGATCGTTAGGAAGGGGGCATCTTAACGAGTCCGATTTAACGCTAGAACTCGGCGAATTTCTATCCCTAAAGAGGCTTCGTAAGACTATTAGCGGCTATTTAAGCTATCGGTATCTAGGTTACGTCGAGGTTCCCGGTTTAAACCTATTCCCGAAGCTAATAGTAATATATATTAACGTGCCGAAGCTTCGTGATAAAGGTAACGATTTCCTTCGTTAGGAGGCGTATAGTCTGCTAGTTATCGCACTAAATTATTTAATCCGTCCCTTTTAGCTTTAGCGATATCTCTTCGTAGAGCCTATAAAAGGCTATTAGTTCCTTTAAAGCCTATAATAGAGCTAGCAACTTAGCCTCTATAGACGAGGTTGTTATAGTCTTTTGTTTCCTAGACTTCTATATAATAGGGCCACCGAATAGCTTAATCGTATATCCTTAGGTGCTCTTACGGTTAACCTAATCGTTAGCAAAAGATACATCGGATATAGCCTCGCAAAGGGCGGAGCTATTCCCGTTAAACTTAATAATACGGTTAATATCCCCGTGTAGGAATTCGATAGCCTCTTTCGCCCGCTTAATATGCTCCGGGCTTAGGTTCGTTAGGAATTAAGAGAATTTCCTAGCCGCGTATGCTTTATTAACCCTTATAATAACTATAGCATAGAGAAGCGAGCTAATTAGAGCTTAGAATAGGGAGACGTCGTTGCTTAAA
The DNA here is from genome assembly GCA_012934285.1 of Ophiocordyceps sinensis. Taxonomy (NCBI): domain Eukaryota; kingdom Fungi; phylum Ascomycota; class Sordariomycetes; order Hypocreales; family Ophiocordycipitaceae; genus Ophiocordyceps; species Ophiocordyceps sinensis. The sequence continues at coordinate 56,293 of JAAVMX010000008.1, forward strand.
GCAGTCCCTTTAAACGGCTTAAGGGGCTTTAGACCGAGGGGCTGCTTTCGCTTAGTTAATAAAGATAGATAGTTAAACCGTTATGCGATCTTCTTAATATACGATTCTTACGATAGCTAAAGCTTCCTATTTAAGCGGTCCTAAATAACCTTAATGCCGATAAACCACTTTAAGTCGCTAAGGACCTTAACGTTATACCCCCTAACGAGGGCATCGTAGAACGTCTAATAACTAGCTTCCTATCCGTTCTAAAAGAGGGCTATAAAGTCGTTAATATAAAAGAAGACGATAATATTGCCGTTGTGTATTACGTAGGGGTCCTCTATTACGACGATAAAGCCCTAGGCCTTAAGAAAAGTAGCGAGCTCCTTATGCTATAATAAAGGAGAACGCCGAAGACCGTATAAAGCCTTTAGGAGCAGCTAAAGCTTCCCCTTCTGCTTAAAGCCTTCTAGTAGCCTATAATATACTACCTCGTCTAAGATTGCGTTGCAAAAGGCACGAATAAAATCGTATTACTTCGCATTAAGATTATAGTAGCATACAACGGCTATTAACAGCCGAAAGGTCTAGGCCGCTAGCGTATAAGCCGTAACTATAAGCTCGTTCTTCGGTTGTTAATCGCCTTAAACGACGAGGCGAGCCTTATATTCGATTATAAAGCCTTAGGTATTAAATTTATATACGTATACCTATATTAACGGAATCGTGCTATATTCTCCGAGATCGACGGTGTTTTCGTCTACGATCCTATAGACCCCTTCCTCTTTAAGGCCTATAATCTCGTTTCCTATTCCTATAATCCATCGAGGGCTATTAGGTCTTAATATAGCCTCTTTAAAGCTCGTAGGAACCGGCAGAATGTAGTCTTAATATAGGCGTGCTTATAAGTCCGAAGTAGCGAAAACCATACTATCTTCCGGGCTAAGGTCTTCCGGGTTAAGGATATTAGCGAGGTCTATTTAATTAGGCGGTTTAAGGGTCTATTCCGGTGTTAATAGTTAACTTACCCTTTAATCTTCCTGCGAGTCCTTTTTAAGTGCTAATTCGGGTGCGGCGGCAGGCTCCTTAGGGTCCGGAATAGCCTCTTCTTCGTCCTTAGGTTCGCGAATTAGCTTATCTATAAAGTTAGGGAGGTCTTCGAATAGGTCGATCTATATAATCTACTCCTGCTATTGCCTTTCTACCCCTTTACGCTAGTCCCGACCGAAGAAGACCTTCTCGTTGAAAATAACGTGCGAAGTGTTAAAAAAGGCGTTTCTCTATAGACTAGGCACCTAAATAAGGTACTAAGTGCTAGAAATATAGCCCGTAAGGTAGCCGATGTGCCCTCTTAAATTAAGCCTAGTAGAGGTCTTATTAAGTCTCTAACGGGTTATAGGAAACGCCTTATAGCCGAAACACCGGATGTGCTATTTTCGGGGTTTAACCTTAATATATGCCTATTCGTCGCGGTTATCTCGGAGCTACTCGTTAAAGCGCTATAGCGGCGGCTTCTACCTCTTAGACTTAACGGGTGTTTGATTAAGCAGGTAGACAGCTGCCTCTATCGCTAATAGCTATATCGTGTGCGGGAAGCCGGACTAGGCTAGCAGGGTTGTTATTAATTAAACTACTATGCCCCTAGACCTCTCGGTATAATTATTCTAATGCAGGTGTAATAGCGATAATTCCCGGACCTCTATTCCTACTTCGTGTATATCCTTAACGTATTCCTCGGTTAGGAAGGCCGTCTCGCCGTCTAATATTAGGATCGCAATCTTAATCCCGAATTTAGCGTTAATAGTCTCCTTAAGGCCTCGGAAGATGCCTTAAAGCTCGGTCTTTTCACCTACCTTAAAATAATGCCTTATTCCTATGTTAAAATAAGTAAATATAGCTATATTATTAATGCTTTAATACGCTATTCCTAGGTAAAATAGGTCGAAAGAGACCGCGCCGTACGGCCTCTTCGGGTATAAGGGATCCTAATGTGCCTGCGAAATCTGCCTCCTATTCTTCGTCGTATAGTAGACCTTATAGTCTAGAAGGTCGATGCCTTTAAGCTTAATGATATTATCGTCCTAACCGCTAAAAAGATGCCTTATCGCACCCTTTCCCGGGTAGCTTATTCGTGCGTGCTATAGGGCGTCTACGGTCCCGGTTAAGGTCTTTAGGAAGCGCGGAAGAGCCTTTAGGAGCCCCTTAGAATAATGTGTCGGGAAAGCCCCGTCTAGGGCTGCTTAAAGCGGGATCCACGACTATTCGTATAACCGGAACGTCGTAAACACGCATTTTCCAGCCGGGTTAAAGAGCTCGCCCGTAAGGTTATTCTAAAGGTAGCCCTTAGCGGTGAATTTGTCTATAGAGACTATATTCGTATAAAAACCGGGAATATAGCGGGCGTTCTTAAAAGTCAGGACGAAGCCTATATCTACGATAACCCGGGCTATTCTAATAGCTTCGGCACCGACGGTCTAGGTGCTTAAGAGGAGCCTCGAGCTCTTTAAATAGTTAAGATCGATAAACTAAGCTAGGTCGTTGAAAATTTGCTTAGACGCCCCTATATCCTAAAGAGCCCGATCCTTAATATTACTCTTAGGGCTATTGCTTCTAAAGTCCCTTACTAGAAAAGCAGCTTCCTTATCGGTCGTTGCGAATACTCCTCCCTTAGGGGCTAACTCTACGGACTTCTCGGGGTTCTTAGCCTTCTAGGCGTTAATCTTAGCTCTAAGGCCTATCTCCTTATCGATCTTAGCCTTAACCTTCTTTAAAAGCTCTATATCTAAGGGTCGATTCTAAAATTACGGCTTCTGATTAAGGGCATAAAAACAGCTCTGCTAATAAGGTTAATCCTTATGCTTAACGGGATTTACGTAGGACCTATTATACTATTTACATTTAGTGTATTCGGACCGTAGAACCCGCTGTCCCTAACCTCCCGAGGGCTTGTTAGTGCTGCCGCTGCTAGTGCCGCTATTGCTATTGCCGTTACTTACCTCCTTTCTATCCTTATCCCGGCCTTAATAAGTCGCTAGGAACACCGAATCTTATTAGGTTGAATTAGCGGCAACCTAAATGCGGAAGTTAGAGGTAATCTCCTTAAATATAGGGATTTCTTTCCCTTCTTTCTTAGCCCGTTAATAGGTTATAGTCTATAGGTTCGACTAAGCCTAATGTTAAGTAGCGATAGCGTCGAGGAATAATTCGATGATTTCCGACTCTTCGCCTAAGATAGACCCTATATCCCTATAGAGGTTAAAGCTATCCACGATGTGACTAGTCTAGGCCGTTAAATTGACCTTTCGAAGGTCTATCGCGAGGAGCTTCCGTAGGAATCTCTCGGCATACTTCTTCTTATCCTTAGCCCTTAGATAGACTTAGATAAAGAGTTCCTAGAGTTTTCCTCGGGCCGCGGTAATATATGTAATAAAGTTATAGTAGTCTTAAGAGATACTAGCTAAGATATATAGACTAATATCTTTAAGCGTAGTTATCTTCTTCTTATAGACCTTAACTGCCCGTTCGTATTATAGGACGATAACTCTCTCGAAGTTATGTATAGCTTAGCCTAAAGCACTAGATTTAGACGCCTTAAGGGCTGTAGCCGAGAGAAAATTAGATGCCTAGAGCCCTAATTCCTCTTAGTCTTCCTAAGGGACCGGGAGTCCGAGTTCTTAAGGTCTTAGCTAGGTTAACCTCTCCCGAGGTTATAATGCTGCCCTTATAGCACCTCCCTCGGCAGTAGGGCTTTCTAACGCTGCCTCGATCTCTTTCTTATTGAAGGAGGGCACTTTAGGTATTTTAGGGACGATGTTTAAATAGGGGTCGACGTATTGCTAAACCCGACGTAGCTCGGCTATAGTCTTAACCTAACTATACTACCTAGTCTAGTCCTTAGGCTTCTTAAGGGTATACTTAGGGGTTATAAAGGTAGACCTTAATAATAAGTCTATAATAATTAAATAGTTATTGTTATTGTTTATTGGAAAAAGGGGTTAGTATTAAAGTAGTAATAGCTTTAAAACCCGTAATAAGAATAAAGGGATAAGACTTTAAATTAAAGCAGTCGGCGGCTTTTAACGAAAGGAGGATTTAATCTCTAAAAAAGCGTCTATTGCGAAGCTATAGACCTTATCCCGGGCTTATAACTAATTTAGTTATTTAAGCGCAATGCATAAAGTCTTATATGTCTTAGAGTATGTGTATTGCTCTATCTAATCTAATCTAGGGACCGATAGGGGTCTAGGTATTTATAGGTACCTTAACCTCCCTAGCCTAATAGCTTTATATACAATTTATAAGAAGACAGACTAGAGGTAACTTTAGGAAGGTAGGAACGATAGTTAAAAGTACGAATAATCCTCTATTGTAGTGCGGTTGCCCTCTCGTGGTAAGACTAAAGCTTGCCCCTCTTCTAAGATATGTCGGGGCCTTAGGGATATACCCTTAGGCCTCGAGAGGGGTTGTCGGGGACTAGTTAGCGACTAATAGCCGAATGGTCCCCGAGCTAAAATGCATTATCTATCGTGTATATATCCCTATCTCCCGGCTCTATAGTTGCGCGGGTAGCTGCGTTATAATTATCCCCCCCTTTTAGGGCGGACGCTTTAAACGCTAGGATAGCTTTAGGTACAAACAAAGTCGTAATAGCAAATAGGAATAAAATAGGATTAAACGTAGTATAAAAATTAACGACGATAGTTATTATTATATATGTTATAATAATTATTGTGTTAGTTACGTATTATAATAGTTACTACGTAATAGGGGGCTAGTCGCTTACGTATAGTTAGCGAACTATAATAGAGTGCTGCTCTTTATATATAAAGATCTTTTTCTTCTTTTCTCTTATTATATAACTATATCGAGATCTTATAGAGAAGCATATTCGGAATTAGACGAGTATATTCTAAATCTAACGAGCATATTCCGAATTAGTTTAACGCTATGCCTCCTAAGCGAACGGCAAGCGGAACGGTATAGACACCTCGAAAGAGAGGAAAGCAGACGGACAATATTCACCTAGTAGGCCCTTTAGTTATTGCTTAAGTCCTAAAGCTATCCGCAAATAGAGTATCGATTAAGAACGCCGTCGCGATAGCATAGGAAGAGATAAAGCTAAAGAAGACGTACGGAGAGAAAACCACCCTATTAGAACGACTCCTCATAGAGAAAGACATACGAGATGCCTTAGAGAAGTCGATATCGTTATTAAAGGAAGAAACCGACGATTAACCCTATCGTTAATTATTTAAGGGACCTTTTATAAGCATAAAAAACCCTATAGTAGTAGAGTCCTAAGAAGATTACGCGAATATAAAGCGTATAATGCTAGCGGTTGTTAAATCCGAAATATTTTCGTTATTAAGTAAAGACGATAGAGACGAAGATATTAAAGCGAATACTAAAAGAGATACCGGCGAGAAGAGAAATATTTAGAAAGGGATATCGCCTAAGAAAAAGGGCAAGAAGGCTATATATATAAAAAGTCGTAGGGCGAAAGGGTGCTATATTACCGAGCTATACTATATTAAGTGCCTTAATAGCAGTATATAAGGAATTAGCAATAATAAGGACGATACTAAAATAGCCGAACTATATTATATATAGGAGGATATACGATTAAGCAAATGTATTTAATATAACTCGCGTAGTAACCTCTATAAATTAGTAAGCTTTTTATTCCCTATTAAGTCGGGATATAGTTGCTAATAAAATTATAAGTGCCGGCAATAATATCTAGAGATATAGCTAATCTATACGCTATTTAAACGAAGATAGCTAAGTTATAGACTACCTAAGATAAGACGGAGAAGAAGAAGATAAAGTTAATCTTCTACTAAGTTTATACGTCGTTTATAGCCGTAATAACGGCCTACCGAGAGGAATAAAAGGTATTAAGTGCGAAACGTTTATATATAAAACGTCGTCTTAAATACCGGTAGGCATTAATAGAGCGACGGAAAGCTATACGCGAGAATAAGGACTAGAAGCTTCGCTTAGTGATTAGGGATATAGGTTTTACCCTATAGCGGGTAGGACGAGAATATATATACGATAATTTGCACGAAATAATCGAGGAGAGTAGTTGCTAAGGAAAGGGGGAGTAGTTAAAATATCTCCTTATTATTATAGAGTTTACTAGCGAAATAGAAGTAAGAGACTTCTATCGCATAGATATTAAGGAATAACGATAAAATAGCGGCGGAGTAATAAGAGAAAAGTTAAGGTAAGCTAAAAAGAAGTTATTTTATAATACGTAATTTCCGCCGTTTCTTTAGCTATATCTCTAAGTATTCGTTAATAAGTCCTTAGGCATTCGCAATATCGTCTTAAGCAACCTACTTATTGTATTCGGCTAGCTAACCTTCCTATTTTACTAAGTAGTAGGTAACGCCTTTCTTCTTCTTATAGTCCTTAATTTACTAAACCGACTATTCTCCTTCGGCATCGTTAAGGTTAGGCATTAGTAGTAATTTACTAAGGTGTTAGTTAGTAGCCCGTTCTACCTATAGCTTAAGAAGACTAATATAAAACACATTATAAAGCCGGTCGTATTTCTCTAGTAGGGCTAGGCGGTACGCTTGCTTGCTAATAGCTTAAAGGACCTTAAAAGGTCTAATATATTTAGGTAATAACTTCCTTCTTTAATCCTTAAGGCGTAAGTTCTTCGTAGAGAGTCCTACTAGGTCCTTAACCTTAAGGGTAAGTAGCTTATAATAGAGATTATAGAATTTCTTTTACGACTTAATAGCTTATCGCTAATAAGTCTTTAGCTTTTTCCTTAAGTCTGCTAATTTACTAATACGAGCTCTCGCTTTAGGCACTCCCTTACTAGTAGCATCGTCTATAAGGTAGATATAGTAGTCTAGTTAGTATCCGAATAATGCCTTATTAAGCGAAAAGCCTATAGTTATATTCTTCGTATTATTATAAGCGAACTAAGCCTCTCGTAGTAGTCTAGGCTAGTTATTCTATTCGGCATTCGTATAATACCGAAGGTAGTATTATAGTGTCTAATTTACCTATTCGGTCTAACCGTTAGTTTATAAGTAAAAGGCTATTAATAACCTACGTTTTATCCGTAATATATAATAGAGGTCTAACTAAAACTTACTAATAAATAAAGATCCTCTATCGGAAATAATGCCTTTCGGTACTTTATAGATAAGCTTAATCTTATAATAAAAAGCCTTAGCTAACTTAAGCGCTATTATTATCTTAAAGACCGCGAGAAATACACTATACTTAGTATATCGATTAACGATTACTAGTATTGCGTTAACTTCTCTACTATCGAACTATAACTCTAGAAAACCGGTAGTAAAGTTTATAAAGACTTCTTCCTAAGGTTTATAAGAATAGGCAGCGACTTAAAGGCGCTATATAGGCGATGCCGCTTTAGAACGGCGCTTTAATAGATATAATATAAACGTACGTAGCTATTTATATTACGAGCTATTCCTTCCTAAAAGAATTTCCGGGATAGGAGGTCTTTCGTATAGGCTATTCCGAAGTATCCCGTAAAAGGATCGTCGTAGTAAAGCTAAATAAGCTCTTGCCTTAAGGCAACCTTTATAGGCACTACGATTTTTCCTAAATGCAAAATAAGTCTATCTAAGCTTAATAACTAAGGACTTACCCTTTCTTCTAAGGTACTTTCGGCCTATACTCGCTATATAGTCTACGGATCTTCCGCTTAAGTCCTCTTAAGGAGCTTAAAAAAGGGCTTAAAGATATTACTCTTATAGACCCTTTTATAACGAGCTACTAACCTAGCTAATTATCTTTAACACCGTTGTTTATAACTAACGATATCTTTAACCTAAGTAGCTAACTTAGCGGGACTCGTTCCTAAATGCTAAGCGATTAAATCTTAAAGAGCTTATGTATTTTCGTTACGTAAAGATATCTTATTAAGCTTAAAGATAGTAGAGACCTAAGAACTCGTCTTAAGGTCGCTCTTTATAGAATCTATAGCTATATATACCTACTAAATAACTACTAACTTTTATTATAGTTCTAAGAGTAGCTCTATAGACGGTAAGGCTTCGCCTATAAATTCTAGCTTCTTTAATAAAACATTAGTAGGATTTAATTTACCGGCTTAGTATTTAATTATAAAATCGAAAAGAGCTAGGTATATATACTAACGTGCTTATCTTCTATTAAAGCATACTTACTTTATAAAGCCTAAAAGGTTTTAGTAATCTAATAAAACTTTAACGGTATTCGCTACCCCTTCGACATTTTATATTACGAGCTATTCCTTCCTAAAAGAATTTCCGGGATAGGAGGTCTTTCGTATAGGCTATTCCGAAGTATCCCGTAAAAGGATCGTCGTAGTAAAGCTAAATAAGCTCTTGCCTTAAGGCAACCTTTATAGGCACTACGATTTTTCCTAAATGCAAAATAAGTCTATCTAAGCTTAATAACTAAGGACTTACCCTTTCTTCTAAGGTACTTTCGGCCTATACTCGCTATATAGTCTACGGATCTTCCGCTTAAGTCCTCTTAAGGAGCTTAAAAAAGGGCTTAAAGATATTACTCTTATAGACCCTTTTATAACGAGCTACTAACCTAGCTAATTATCTTTAACACCGTTGTTTATAACTAACGATATCTTTAACCTAAGTAGCTAACTTAGCGGGACTCGTTCCTAAATGCTAAGCGATTAAATCTTAAAGAGCTTATGTATTTTCGTTACGTAAAGATATCTTATTAAGCTTAAAGATAGTAGAGACCTAAGAACTCGTCTTAAGGTCGCTCTTTATAGAATCTATAGCTATATATACCTACTAAATAACTACTAACTTTTATTATAGTTCTAAGAGTAGCTCTATAGACGGTAAGGCTTCGCCTATAAATTCTAGCTTCTTTAATAAAACATTAGTAGGATTTAATTTACCGGCTTAGTATTTAATTATAAAATCGAAAAGAGCTAGGTATATATACTAACGTGCTTATCTTCTATTAAAGGATACTTACTTTATAAAGCCTAAAAGGTTTTAGTAATCTAATAAAACTTTAACGGTATTCGCTACCCCTTCGACATAGTATCGCTAATGTTTAAATAACTTAACGATAGTAAATATCTCTTAATTAAAGGTGCTATAGTTAAGCTTAAGGCTAGTAAACTTCTATAACTAAAAAGCAATCGGATAATAGTAGCCTTCGTTATCGGGCTGCGAAAGAATGCTAGCTATTGCGAAAATTAAGGCATTAGTCTTAATACGAATTAGTCTTTAAGGGTCGAAGTATCGGAGAAGTAAGGCTATTGTAAAGGCGTTCTTTACAGCGTAAAACGCTATTAATTCGCTAGTATTTAGCTATACTCGTCCGGGCTTTCTTCCTTTAACGCTCCCCTTTAATAACGCAGTAAGAGGGGCAATAATACTAAAGTATCCTAAAATAAATTATCGGTAATAATTTATAAAACCGAGAAAAACTTAAATATTATAGAAAAAACGAGGTTCTTCCTAATTTATAATAGCCTTAATGCGGGCTAAGTCTATTATAACTCCGTTAATAGATAGGATAAATCCTAAAAACTCTAAAGACTACTTATAGAAAGTATACTTCGATAAATTAGCGAATAGCTTAGTATTCTTTAGTCGTTTAAGGACTTATCGTAAGTGTTTTATATACTCTTCGTAAGTCTTAGAAAATATTAAAATATTATTAAGGTAGACGACGTAAATAGTATCTATAAGGCCTTTAAGAGCTTAGTTAATATATAACTAAAATATAGTAAGGGCGTTAGTTAATCTAAACGGTAATACTAAATACTTATAGTAACTATAGCGAGTACGAAAGGCTGTCTTCTATTTATCCCTTCCCTTAATCCGGATGCGTTAGTATGCGTTTTTTAGGTTAATCTTCGAAAAGTACTTAGCCCTTTAATAATAGTCTATAATCTCCGAAATAAAGGGGAGTAGGTAGCGATTCTTATCGGTAATACTATTAACCCCCCGGTAGTCTATATAAAGGCGTAAAGTGCTATCTTTCTTAGGTATAAAAAGGATAAGAGCCCCGGCCGAACTCTTAGATTTCCGAATAATACTATGCTTAAGGGACTAATCTAACTACTCCTTTAGAACCTAAAGTTCGGATTAAGAAAGAAGGTAGATAGGTCTAAAAGGCGGCTTAGAGTCGGGCAATAGGTTAATCGTATAATCGGTGCCTTTTATTCTTAGCAATAAATCGGCCTTATGTTTAGAAAATACGTCTTTAAAGTCTAAAAGAGTCGCCGGTATTCCCTCCCCCGTTCGCTTAGGGTTCGCTAAGTTATTATCTTTATTAGGAAATAGTATAAAATTTAGGTCCGGTATAACTACGTAGACCTATGCCTTATTCCGACACTTATATAAAAATTTCTACGGTTAGCGTAATAATACCTTAAAAAGTTAGTGTTTAAACTATTAAGCGCGCTTAAAAGGAACGAGATAAAGGTATTCCTAAGAAAGTATAGGCATACTAAGCAAAACTAATACATCGTTAGGTTTTAATCCGTTATTAATGCCGATATAAGGGCGAATAACTATCTTTTCCCTATAGCGACTATCTTAAAGTTAGATAGAAACTTCCTAGACTTTATATCGTCTTATAAGCGTATTCCCGACTACCTTTAATCTAAGGGTTAATAAAGGAAGCTATCGTAGCCCTTATTTTCGAGCAAAGTTTATATCTACTAAGTCTACTTTACTACCGTAATCGAGATTAACGATAATTTTATAAAGTATTCGCCTTAATAGCTTTCTAATAGTACGTAGTCTCTTAACTACCTCTACCTATAGCTTAGTCGAAGGAGAGGCATTTACTTCGACTTTTAGGCGTTTCCCTCCTTTTTTATCGTCTTTAAATCGGCTACGGCTCGGTTAGCTCTCGCTATCGCCTAGCAATCGGCTTATATATAGCCTAGTTTCTTATAATACTAATAAATAACTATACCGGATTAGCTTTTGCTATTTCTATACGAATTTCCTCCTTAGTTATTGCTATAGCTATTCCTACTATATCTATTCCTACCGTTGCGACTATTACGACTATTTCCTTAGCCGTTCTTACGACCGTTACTACGACCGTTTCTACGGCTATTCGAGGTCGATCTAGCGGCGTTAGAATCTTAATAGTTATTAGTAGATCTATTTCGGCCTTTACGTCGGCGATAGCCTATCGAACGGGAGCCTCTTGCCCTTTAAGTTAAGGTCGACTAGTCGTTAGTTAGCTTTATAAAGCGCTTTTTATTTCCTAGAGTATCTTAGAAGCGTTAAGCGAGTTAGACTATCTCCTTACGAGTGTTATCTTAAATAGACGCTAAATAAAGGGAGATTTAGTCCTAAAGATTAAAACGCAACTTCGTAAAAAAGGAAAGTATATAAGTTTTTTCTAGCGGACGTTTTAGGTATTACTTAAGGGAATCTAAGTAAAGACTAAAATCGAGGGGGGATTAACCCTCTCGTTAGCGTACTTCCTATAGTTACGTAGCTAAAAGAGTCTTGCGATTAGTAATATCTTTAATTAAAATTAAGGTCTAGTTACGAAAATTATCTTAGTTAGTATAAAGCAATTCCCTTTCTATAAGGAGCTTTTTATTAAGGTATCGCCTCTATCTCGCCTTATAGTCTATATATATATAGTTAAAGGTAGATAAGATTTTATTCTTATTACGCTTAAAACGACGTAAGGTAGCGATAAAGGCATCCTTAAGATCGCTAATCTAATCGAGACGTTTTTAAGGGTTAGTCGGTTATAATAACTAAGGAATGTTTTTTATTTTAATTTCCTTACTACGACTCTCCCTCGATTTAGTTAACTATCGGCGACGTTTATATAAGTCTTTGCTAAATAAGTTACCCTACTGCGAAAATTCCTCTCGAAGTTCCGTAATCCTATCTCTTAATCTTTTCTCTTCCTTTAGCTCTACGGCTCTTGCTTAAAGGGCTATAAGGATATCTATACGTAGAGGGGTAAGTCGTAAAAGGCCGGCTTACGTTTAACTTCGCGAGGGGATAGATCGGGCCCTTTTAAGCAGCGAAAAAATTAGTAATAGCGTCTTAAGACGCTTATTATAGCCTTTATATAAGTTAGTATATTTATCTTCTAATATTAGTTCCGTTACGTAAGGTAACGGCGATAGGCTAGCGATTCGATAGCTACTACGACTTATTCGGCTTACGCGGCTTATACATCCGGAAACGCGCTTACCGTATAGCGCTATCGCTCTTAAGTAACTAAAAAAGAGAAGCTTTAGAACTTATAAGAAGATAGACTAAAGGTAACTTTAAGAAGGTAGGAACGATAGTTAAAAGTATGAATAATCCTTTATTATAGTATAGTTGCCCTCTCGTAGTAAGACTAAAGCTTACCGCTCTTCTAAAATATATCGGGGCCTTAGGGATATACCCTTAGGCCTTAAGAGGGGTTATCGGGGACTAGTTAGCGACTAATAGCCGAATAGTCCCTAAGCTAAAATGCATTATCTATCGTGTATATATCCCTATCTCCCGGCTCTATGGTTGCGCGGGTAGCTGCGTTACACAATTTTAGTAGGTAGTCGTTTAGGGTCACCGTAAAAGAGACCTGCACTAGCCTCTTGCCCTATCTAGACTACGTTTTCCTTCGTTGCACTAACGCCGCCCCGTACGCACTAAAGCCGTCATGCATTCCTGCGTGTAACACAGAGCCTTAAGAGCGCCGGGTCGACCGTCTCATGGACCTACGTCGTGAGATGCGCGTATGACTGCTTTTCTAGGAGGTATCCTTCATACGCCGACTCATAGTCTTCGCGGCGGAACTTATACAGCTGTCGTTGGGTATCGTCCAGGTATTCAATGACAGCGGGAGGTTGTGGAAGCTCTGTGGGTGGAACACTTCCCACTTGAGCGGACTGTATGGCTTCCGCGTGTCGGTCCTGGGCAAGGCTGTTTAGCCTTGCGATCTCATCTTCACACGAGACCATGGTCGGGGCTGTTAGCACCGGGGCATTGTCAACGACGTCAGGGTCCACGTATTTCCAGATCTCAGTCCTCTTGGCGTTGCGTCGGAACATGCTGAACCATGTAGGCCAATGCTCCGACTTGGAGAGGATGACAGCCGGCATGTTGATGGAAGCGGGACGACTGGTTCGGCGAAGGGTTGAGTCTTGAGAAGGTGTTTGAGTGTTTGAGGCTATAAATGATCAACGACTGAAAGCTTTTGAAGAGAGGAGTCTGAGTCGTTGTCCTCGGAGAGGGGAAGAGAGAAGGGCAGTAGGTAGGTAGTTATTTAAGAAGACGGTGAGCAATTGTGGGCCGTCTCCGATGCGACATGCGAATGAACGTATGTATGTATGTATGTATGTATGTATGTATTCGTACCTCGGGGCTGGCGGAAGACGTGGCCGTAACGAGAGATGCCTCATCCCTACCTTTTGCGTGAGGGCATTTCACTCCGGTTGAAAACATCCCTACCTTTGTGTGAGGGTATTTCACTATCCCTACCTTGATGTGAGGGCATTCCACTCCGGTTAAAAACATCCCTACCTTAGTGTGAGGGCATTTCACTCCGGTTATAAATTGGCCGATCCATCCAGACGTCTGCCGTCGTGTGAAGAAGAAGAAACCAAGTCGTCATCTCAGGAAACAATCGTCATCTCAGGAAAACAATCGTCATCTCAGGAAAACAATCGTCATCTCAAGAAAACAATCGTCATCTCAAGAAAACAAGCCTCGTTGTCTCAGTCCAACGGCAAGTGGCGGCAACGGCGTCACACAGAGACAGCAGAACAGAACAGAATGCCACCGACGCCGCCGTTGGGCGAGCTCGGCCGCCTGGCTCTGGCCTCGCGAGCCGTCCATGCCGATGACCATGTCGCCGCGCACCGGGCCGTGGCCCCGGCCATGCATGTCAGCACCACGTTTCGCTACACCGACGACCCGGACCAGCTGGATCCCGACGACCTCGTCGACGTGGGTTATCCCGTCCTCTCCCTGGCAGCCCAAGCCAATCTAACGCCCGCGCAGCCGTCGGCGCCGCTCGACTCGCACGTCTACTCGCGCGAGACGGCGCCCAACACGGCCCGCCTCGAGGCCATCCTCGCCTCCATCCTCGGCGGGCCCTCCCTCAGCTATGCCTCGGGCCTCGCCGCCTTCCACGCCATGCTCGTCCGCATCAACCCGCGTCGCATCGCCATAGGAGAAGGCTACCACGGCTGCCATGGCGTCATCCGCATCCTCTCCCGCCTCACCGGCCTCGAGCAGCTGCCCCTCGACTGTGACGCCTCGGACCTCGGGCCCGGCGACGTCGTCCACGTCGAGACGCCCCTCAACCCCGTCGGCGAGGCTCGCAACCTCGAGCTCTACGCGCAAAAGGCCCACAAGGCCGGCGCGTATCTCACCGTCGACGCCACCTTTGCCCCCCCGCCCTTGCAGGACCCCTTTGCCCACGGCGCCGACGTCGTCATGCACAGCGGCACAAAGTACTTTGGCGGCCACTCCGACATGCTCTGCGGCATCCTGACGCTCCGCCCGGGTCTCGACTGGATCGACGACCTGCGCCGCGAGCGGACGGTGCTCGGCAGCGTCATGGGCAGCTTCGAGGGCTGGCTCGGCCTGCGCTCCCTGCGCACCCTCGAGCTGCGCGTCATGCGCCAGAGCGCCACCGCGACCGCCCTCGTCTCGTGGCTGTCGGGCCAGCTCGCCGACGCATCGACGCCGGCCGCTTCCTTGGTCGACCGCGTGCAGCACGCCAGCCTCCAGCCCGAGGCGGCGCAGCAGGACAGCTGGCTGCGCAGGCAGATGCCGCGGGGCTACGGGGCCGTGTTTGCCGTGTGGATGAAGGACGAGGGGTCGGCCAAGCGGCTCCCGAGCAAGCTGCGACTCTTCCACCACGCGACGAGCCTCGGGGGTGTCGAGAGCCTGATTGAGTGGAGAGCCATGTCGGACCGCGGCGTGGACAGGAGGCTGCTGCGGCTGAGCATTGGTGTCGAAGACGCCGAGGACTTGAGGGAGGATCTCCGCCAGGGTCTGGAGGCCTTGGGCGCCTCGTAGTCGCGTCTCATTGCTTGAGCAGCCATGTTTTCAGCAGTCCGCACATGTGCAGGGTTGGATATGCTCAGGGGCTCCAGTGTTGGGCGCCAATCTAGTGTGCTAACAAACATGCATCTGGTCGGTCAGTACGAGTTACACATATATCTCTTCCTCGCGCCCACGGCACCAACATCTACTATATACGCAAGCAACGGTGGATCTGCTCGACGGTTACTAATAAATTCCCGCGGCCCTATTAGCTATATAGCCTAATGTCATACTCTGCCCTTAACGCCTTAGTCCCTATTTTTAGGTATTTTTGCGTGTTTTTATTTTATAGCGAAGGTAATTAGCGGAGTACTTAGGTTCGTATAGTAAGAAAGCGGGAAGGTTTATATACGTTAATAGTTAGTTTAGTCTTACGGCCTATTTCTATACGTATGTTAATATAACCGGGATTATTTCTATTAGTGCTAGCCTATAATTTTAATTAGCTATAGCTATAAATAACTTTTTAATAGAATCTATATATATACGATATAAGCCGTATATACCTATCTATTGCCGTATTCCTTATTTCCTTATTATACTATATTACCTTTATGTATTTTACTATTATACCTTTTACTATTGCTTTTATAATCGCAATCGTAATGCCTAACTACTCTTCGCTTAGTTATTATTGCTTTAGTTATCGTAGGTATCTACTTATTATAAGCTTTTATATAAGACGTAATAGCGCTTTTATTTCTACCTATATCTATTATATAACTACGCGCCGGAGGCAGCTACTATAGGAAATCTTAAGTAACGTATACGTTATTTAGTCGCGTTAGGCTCCTTAGCCTTACGCTATACTATAGCCTCGCCGACGCCGTATAGTAGTATAGTAGCCTATAGGTATACTCTAGCTCTTACTCCTACCTATTCTACTACCCTCCTTTCTAGCTTAATTACTACTAGATTCTCTAATATTAGTCCTATATGCCGATCTTAAGCTACGGAATATAGTATATATATTTTATAGCGCGTTTTATTAAATAGCTAAGCGGCTATCTATAAGTCTTATCTCCTATTATATAATAATACTACGTATATACTAATTCGTTAGTCTTTTATACTTATAGACCCTAAGTTTAAGAGCTATTATAACTAAAAGGACGTCGATCTCTTACTATTTAAGGATATCCCGTACTTTTTATAAGACTTCTTCTTTTTAATCTATCCGCGGGGATCTACTTTCCGGAAGAATCTCCGCCGTTATATTAATATATTTGCCTTTACGTTTATTAAGACTATACTAATAACCTATAGCGTTACTACTAAAGGCCTAATAGACTTTTAGATCTATAGTATACTTTATTATATAACTAAGCCGTTTAAGGCCGCTTTTAGTTACGGCCTTTAGTATATATAGCTTTATTTCTATAACCTTACTTATATATCCGAAATTAGGTCGATCTTTAACTAAGACTTAAATAACCGGTTTTTAATAAAGTTTATAGAATACCTCTATAAGATAAATCCGTTTATCTCTATCTACCTTACCGCCCGTAAGCGTTTCTAGGCTAGCGAGGGAGCCGTAAGGGTAATGCTTAGCCTATAGCTATATTTAATCTTAGAAAGCGGTATAAATAAGCGCCGCGAGAATTTACCTACCGTAGACGAGGTTATAGTCTTTATTCCGGACGAATACGCTAAACCCGGTTTCCGCGACGTTATATTAGTAAAGCGGGACTAAAATAGTTATAAACGGGTATTCTATACGGTATACCCTTACTATATATCGTATCTCTTACTCGCCTACCCGTTGCTTTTACCTTATAGAGATCTTAGTTTTTACTAAGGTTTATAGTTATAGGACTTACGCGACTAAAGCTATACTAATAGTTGTCTAAGGTAGCGGGCTTATTGCCGGTATATCCTTTACCCTCGCCGCGAGTAGTTTATAGTCTTATTTGCTTTTAGTCGCCTCTTTTAATAATTTCTAGTCGACCTTTAAGCCGCTAGAGACTAAATTAAGCTAAACTAGCTAGCGAACTATTAAGCTAACCTCCGAGCGGACTTATATAACGGCATTTAGGACTAGCTTTCTATTAAGGATAAAGACGCTATAGATATAGGCTAACGGGTTATACTACCCGCGATATATATTAGAAGGGACTATTTTATTGCTTAATACTATTAGGATTCTATAGTAATTATATAGGCACTTAAACCTTTAACCTTTTTTATTATAGTTATAGTAAATCTAAACTAAGTCGAGATTAAAAGGGAGCTTTAGGCTAGCTAGACTATATTAGACCGCCTTAATATTATCGGGCGTATATTTAATAGTAAGTGCTAGGCTATAAACGTAGAGTTACGAAATAGTCTATTTAGCACCTTTGCTAGTATTGTCTAGACTATTAAGTACTAAAAACAGGGCCTCCCCTATAGGTATATCCTTCTCTTCCTTACGGCGGCAACGGTTAGACTTTATAAAATACTAGTAAACATCGATAGTATTAGTAGGTGTCTTTAGTGCAAATGTAAATATAGGTCTAGTAGTCTTATTAGAATTATTAATACCTATCTAACTAAGGGCTATACTACCTTCTTTATAAATAAGACGAGAGAAAGGTCGGAGCTACCCTTCGGGAAGCTTCGGTAGCTAAGAATAGAAAGAGATCCGTAAATAGAATATAAAGACGGATGCGTTAGTCGGGGAAGACCTTCCGCGGACGGATGCGTCTATCGGGACGACCGTAGAAGTCTATAGAAGGAAGTAGAATTCCATCTATAGAATTCACTTTAGAAGGGAAGTCCTTCTACCGTAGAATTCTATCTATAGAATTCACTTTAGAAGGGAAGTCCTTCTACCGTAGAATTCTATCTATAGAATTCACCTTAGAAGGGAAGTCCTTCTACCGTAGAATTCCATTGGAATTCTATCTATAGAATTTACCTTAGAAGGGAAGTCCTTCTACCGTGGAATTCCATCTATAATTCCTATAGATAGAGTTATTTAGGCAGAGATTCCTACGCTAAAAGAGGACTTTATAAGCACCTTACGCAGGATTATTACGTCCTAATTAACCTATAGTCCCTACGGGGATAATAACCCGCGATTACTATATATATCGGCCTAAGGAAACGGTCCCTTATAGTGCTTAAAGCGATTCCTAAAGCCGTTTATAGCGGAAATAATCGTCTTAGAAGATAGGTACCCTATTTATAGGCGTAGGGATATAGGATAGTTTATAGTCCGCCGCGTAAACGGCCGGGAAGTCTAGCTTAATAACCGATATATTATGCTATATAGCCTATATATAGGAATTATAGATGGAATTCCACGGTAGAAGGACTTCCCTTCTAAAGGTAAATTCTATAGATAGAATTCTAATAGAATTCTACGGTAGAAGGACTTCCTTTCTAAGGTAAATTCTATAGATAGAATTCTACTTCCTTCTATAGACTTCTACGGTCGTCCCGATAGACGCATCCGTCCGCGGAAGGTCTTCCCTAACTAACGCATCTGTCTTTATATTCTATTTATAGATCCCTTTCTATTCTTAGCTACCGAAGGTTCCTAAAGGGTAGCTCCGACCTTTCTCTCGTCTTATCTATAAAGAAGGTAGTATAGCCCTTAGCTAGATAGGTATTAATAATTCTAATAAGACTATTAGACCTATATTTACATTTGCACTAAAGACACCTACTAATACTAATTAGTGATTATAAGGCTTAATTATAAATAGAGTAAGAGATTAAGATAAAGACTAATAGTAGAGGATTATAGAGATATAAGAAGTATAAAGATTAGAGTAGAATTAAGAGAGAAAGCGGTTGTTGAATTGTTAGTAATAGTCTGTCTAGCTAGGGACATCGGCGCCTTCTTATAGCCAAATATCTTAGGAACTAGGGTACATATCAATTGGCTTATTGTGCCGTCTAACAGCGCTATTTCTAGAGAAAAGAACGCGCATAAGACATCGCCGATATATCGCACCGTTATCGCGGAGTTATTATTGCGGAATGGAGGGTAGTTCTAAGCGAGACATATAAGTACCGACGTATCTATCTTAGCACCCACACCTTATGCTATAACTCCTGTATCTTATCACCCCGACTAGCTAATGCAACCGGGACATAGGTATGTTATGCAATATTAAACGGTGGATTTTATGCATATTATTATATACCTATACGATATCTAGTTCGGGAGATATTTGCTCCCTTATAGCCTCTCTTAAAGGGTACTTATTTTATAAGAAAGAAGTGCGCTTTATAAATGTCTGTTATAACTAACTAATAATAAAAACTCTCTCTTTATTTAAAAACCCTATTTTATAGGAAAAACTCTTATTTATATAGAGAAAATTCTTTAAAACTCTATTATGTTTTATACCTTTTTAGAAAACCTTTTATAAAGGGAAAAACTTTTAAGGGTATTCTCTTTAGTAAACCTATATAGAGGAAAAAACTAAAGGTATATAGAGGAAAGCTAGAAGAAAGCATAAGAAAGAGCAGCTAAAAACCTCTATTTATCTTTATATATAGGATCCCTTTTAAGGCCTAAAAGACCTCGAAATTTAGAAAATAATATATGCCTTAATTCTTTTGTAAATATATTAGCAATATTGTCTATAGATTTTATATAAAAGACCTCTATCTCGCCTAGCTAGACACTATTACGAGTGAAATTATAAGCAAGGCCTATATATTTCTAAAGTTTATAGGATTCTAGGTTATTTGCTATTTTAAGCGCTAATTAGCTATTAGAAAATATTAAAGGGACTTTTCTTAATATAGGTATAGATAACTCTTTTACTATGCTATTTAAGTGACTATATAGGTATAAGGCCTCTTTATTAGCCTCTCTAAGGCCTATATACTCCGCTTCGTAAGTAGATAGCGATATAGAATTTTGTTTTTAACATAACCAGCTTATTAGGTTATTACGTATAAAGAAACAGTATCTAGAGACCGATCGTCGGTCTATAAGGTCATTAGCCTAGTTAGAATCTGTATAAGCTGTAAAGTGAAAATCCGGTGCCGGTATATTATAGTTATAGTATAAGCAAAGGTTCGGAAATTTATTAAGATATTTCTATATAACATCGAGAGCTTTAAAATGCGAAGAGTCTAGTTAAGAAGAAAATCTCGCGTAGGATATAACAGCATATAAGATATCAGGCCTTGTAAAAAGGGCTAGAAATAATAGAGAGCCTATTTGCATTTAGTATAAGAGTATGTCCTTTTTTAACGCGGTTTTTATTCCTGATTTATTCAATTTTACGCCTTTTATAGCAGGTGTATTAGAGGTTCTTATATTTTGTTTATTAAATTCCTTTATTTTATTCTTTGTATAATTTGCTTGGGATATATATAATTCCTTTGTATCTCTGTTTATATATATAGATAATCCTAAGAAGTCTTTTACCTCTCCTAACGATTCAATCGGTAGGATGTTATTTATTTTATCTGTTACTTAGGTCATTAGACGCTCTATAGGCCTAAAAAACAGAAGATCATCTATATAGACGGCTATAGCTATTTTCAGTGTGCTATTTATAAACACCCCTTCGTCTATCGGAAGGCATTAAAAGCCTAATTCATTAAGGACCCTTTTTAATAGGTTATACTAGAGTAAAGGACTTTGTTTTAAGCCGTATAGTGCTTTTCTTAGTTTAGCTACGAGCTTTTTCGTTTTATGTTTATTAAGATAGTCTAAGTAAGTTATGCCTCTATATTTTGTTTTCTTATATTTATTAAACCATGCTTTTAGTATTATATTAATAAAAGCTTTAGGTATAAGAATATAGGTTTCTATGTCTATTTCTGCATGTAGGAAGGCATTTTTTATATTAAACTGCATAATCTTTTAGTTATTCGAAACAGCCTATACTAATAAGAGCCTTATAGACTTAGGTCTTACTATAGTAGAAAAGGTTTCTATATAATCTAGACTATATATCTGCTTATAGCCTAAAGCTATAAGTCGGGCCTTGAATTTCTTTATATTATTTTCGTTATCCTTTTTAACTCTATAGACCTATCGGCTTCCGAGGGCTTCCCGGCCTTCGGGTAGCTCGGTTATTTCCTAAGTATCGTTATCTATAAGCTGTTGTATCTTAGCAACCATGCCTTTATCCTAGTATATAGCTTCGTTGCTGTTTATAGCTTGCTTATAGGTTTTTAGTTCTATAGGATTACTACCTTCTAAAGCATATAGAAGGGTTATATTACTATTATTTAATAAAACATATATCGGGTATTCTTTATATTTGTTATAGAATTCAGCCGGCTTCTTAGGTATTTCAACCTAAATTCTTTAATCCTTATTATTATTATCCTAGCGCATAGGTATATTATCTAATATATTATTAATATTGTTAGGATTATAATCTAAGGGTATATTATCGGTTATATAATTTAGATCATTCTAAGGTATATTATTAGTATGTTTAGGAGTTATATTTATAGAGGACCGTAGGTGCCTCTCTAGTATTTTATTTAGCGAAGGTATAGTATTAAAATTAAAGGTTTTATTGTTTTTTAAGAAGTTATTTTCTAATATAGTTATATCCTTTAAGATAACGACCTTTTTTCTGCTATAGTCGTATATTTTATAGGCTGTATCTTTATAGCCTATTATAATTCCTTTATAAGCTCGTACATTGAGTTTATCACTTAGGGTTTTATTTTTATAGTATATAATACTTCCGAAAATACGGATTTTCTCTATATCTTCTATAGAAAGGGCTATATTATTCTTCTTTTCTAGAGGACATATATATCCTAAAGCAGTATAAGGGGATCTATTATATATATATGTAGCTGCTAAAACAGCTTCTCCCTAAAGATATTTAGGTAGTTTAGCCGTATAAAGCATAGACCTAACTTTATTAAGTATCGTTCTATTTATACGTTCTATTCTACCGTTTGAGTATAGTGTATACGGCGGACTTAAGTTATATATTATACCCTTTTTTAAGGCATATGGTTTAATATTATATAGAAATTCTTTTGCATTGTCTAAGAAGACCTCTTTTATTTTAATATTATCTTTATTGTTTTCGAGTTCTAATTTAAACTCTAGAAACTTTAGTAGGCTTTCGGCTTTATCTTTTATAAGGTATATTCTTAGATACCTAGAATAAGTATTAAGAAAGGATATAAAGTATCTGAATTTATCGTATGTAGGGACCTTTATAAGGCCCTAAATATCAACATTTATTTTATCGAGAAAGAGATATCGTCGTTTCGAGGGAGTCTTCTTTTTCTTATCGGTATGTTTGGCTTGTATATAAGCTTCGCATTGTTTTATAGCAAACCCTTCTTTAAAAATCTTTTTAAAATTCCTTTGCCTACTCCTTTCTAGCCTGTTTCCACCGAATTTCCGCCGAATTTTCTCCGGTATCTTCCCGCTACGCAAAACTCAGCAAAACACAAAAACACCAATAAACACTAACACTACTAACAAAAAAACATTATAGCCAGCTTTAAGGATTACTCTTTCTCTAAGCTTAAGGGGAGCGCAAACTACTCGTCCTAGTCCCTTAGGATAGAGTCTATGTTTATTAAGGAAAAGCTTGCTTAAGCTATTCTCGATTAAGGATATAATAAGTCCTTTAAATGCCTCGCTCTTATAAGGCTGATGATTGATAATAGGCCTCTATCCTAGATAAAACACTAGGCTTCTGCTAAAGCCGCTTAGGAGGCTCTTAAAACCCTCTATAACCCCGTAAAATTTACGTCTAATTTCCTACTAATAAAGGAATTGTTTAATACTAAGATAGAAGGGTACTCTTCTATTAAAGATTACCTTAATAAGGTGAAAGAGCTCTTTAATAAGCTTAACACTCGGGAAATCCTTATCCCTAAGATTGTTATAATTACCTGGATTTTAGAATCCCTAAATAGCTCGTTTTCGAGCTATATAACTAATATAACGTAGACCCTACGGGTCGATGCCTTAGCCTATACGCTTAAGTCCCTATCCTCCTCTTTAATCGATGAATTTAAGAGGACTAAGGCGCTTAATAGCGGTAAGCAGTTATTCTATTCGAATAATAATAAAAATAATAAAATACCGGTTTACTCTTACTATAAAAAGCGAGGCTATATAGAACGAAACTGCTTCTAGAAACCAGAAAATAGAGATAAGGCTAGAGCTGCTAGCTTTATACTAAGAAACAATACGCCCTCTTCGAATTCGAATCCGAAGAAATACCAGCTAAGAGAGCTAAGGGACTATACCAACAGAAATTATAGGAGGCCGACCCCTATTCTATACTCTCGGGAGAGTTCTTAGTCCCCTCGTCCTACTGCTCGTATCTCTCGACCTCGGAAGAGAAAGACGCCGTCTCGAAAAACGCCTTCTCGAGATACCTCTTCTAAAGCCTCTCGAAAGGTTATAGTTATAACGGATTCGGGCTCGGGTATTATAAGTTTTTTCCTATCCCTTTATACACTCTTTATATCCTTTATACTCTTTATACCCTCTATACCCTTTTTATACCCTTTATCATTACTCTATAACCCGTCACCGTATAAAGATACCCTTCTCTATACCCTTATAAAGGCAAGATCTAAGTCTAATAGAAAACAAATAATAGGACCTTTAAAGCCACTTCTTTCTGCAATCTCGAGAGTTATTTCAAGGGTTAATAAGTCTGTTATACGGATAGGGAATTTTTATAATTTTGTGTTTAACACTAGGGCTACAAGGCATATAGTTTCTAATAAATCCCTCCTCTCTAATTATAAAGATATCTATACAACTATGACCTAGGGAAAAGCCTCTTCGATTGTTATACGAGGGGCTAGGGATCTTGTTTTTAAGTTCCCTAATAATACGCAACAATATATATTAAAAGACTGCCTATATATACCCGAAATCGGCATAAATATAATAAGCCAGTCTGCTATAAAAAACACATATGCTCTTATAGGCCTAGACTCTATATCTCTTCTCGATAAAAATCTTAAACAATTGATATCAGGCTTTATTAAAAACGGCCTATACTATATCCCTCTAGAAATAAAGAAAACTCGCTTTCTTATTACAAATAAGATATATAACATCCGGCATAGTCCGAAAGAAACGGTTGAAAATACTATACAAAAACCCTTACTAGATAAACAAGATAAAGATATTAAAAATAAGTCTATACAAAATAAAAAGAAGGTAGATTTACTACTTTAGCATAAACGCTTAGGTTACCTTAGCTATAAATCCCTATACCGATACCTCCGTAGACTATACCTAGATATATCCGTAGACTAAAAAGATATTATATAGCTATAGCAGTCTGCGTGTCGTACGTAATATACGTAGTAGGTTAGACAACTTAGTTATAGTCTAAATAAATTAGTAATAGACCGGAAGATTAATAGATTGATTAGTAACTTACGGAAAGAGCACCTTACTCCCTTTAAGTTATAATAGCAATTCCCGTAGACTCTTTTTCCGATATTCGCGTAGGCGAAATAACCGGCAAATGGCCTAAGGCCCGCGTCGCAGCTACTGCATTAAGCCGACCCCTCGATGCCCGTAATCTAGATTAAGGCCGCCTCGAAGTTTCCCGGCCGGTTAAGCTTAAGCTCTTTACCTAAGCGTATTATTATAACCTATATCTCTAGTAGCTCTAGCATTTGCGCTATATTTTTCGTAGTTTTCCCCGTATGTGCGCCTATAAGGGCTTTACGGGTTAATATACGGGTCGCCGTCGCCGTTGCTATCGCCGTTATAGTTATATTTATATCGCGCTTTAAGCCCCCTCCCGCGCTAATCGACCCCTCCGAGCTACTAGCGATCGATAGTAGTATATTCCTACTAATAAAAACATATATTAGCAAGTATACTTAATTAACGGGCTATAATCCCTATTTAAACGTTACGTAGTATATTATAACCGTAATATTATATTATAAAACGCATAGTAATAGTGTTTTTATAAAGAGAAAGAAAAGGAAGCTTCGCAATAATAATAATATTATAGTCGCGCACTATTCTACTTTCGGATTAATTACGGCAGCGCGTAGCGCCTATAGTCACGTGCACCCGCAACCTTAGGCTACTAACTAAGCTAACACCCCCGCGGAGCGGGTAGGGCTACTAATTAGAGAGTGCACGCCGCGGAGCGGGGTCACTCTCTAAGGCAGTCACGTGTAAACCCCTAGCTACCAACTAGGGAGTGCACCCCGCGAAGCGGGGTCACTCCCTAGTACAGTATATACGAATACGAAGTACAGTACAGCCTGTAGTGGTGGCCATTTGTCGAGACGGGTGATAATTTGGAAGCAGTGTCTGTATGTACTACTCCGGTGCAAGGTTCCCCGGCTGGGCATCAACGGCAGCATGTACCAAGAGCAGTCCTTGGGCCGACGTTGGCAATACGTCTCTTGTGGCGGCCGTGAGCAAACACCATGGCCGCAAGGGGCCTCGATGAACATGTCAAGGAACATGGAGCCTCCAAGGACGCACCAGAGGGCGTTGATGGGCCTCGACTGTCCGGTCCAGCTCTTCCGTCCCCGATGTGGCCTGACTCGAGTGCGAGACGAAGGAACAGAGAGAGAGAGAGAGAGAGAGAGAGAGAGATGACCATATAGAAACCCAACGGCAGAGAGAGAGAGAGGCATGCACGCGTGCGAGCCTCCTCTTGCCTCCGGCCCAGCTATCCGGCTCCCTCGCCTGTCCCACCCATCAGCTGTGCTTCTTGTGTCGTCCAGAGCAGCAAACACGGCGCCTGATGATGATGATGGTATCGGACCAGAAATCCATGACCATGCATGGCGTGTGCGTGCGACTGGACCGGGGTGTCGAGATTGAGACAAAGCTGAGCGCTTTCCAACCTGTCGATTCATCTATTCTCCGCCGCGGATGCTCATTGGCAAGGGAAAGCCCATTCAACCCGAGGCTCGCTGAGCTGCGGCGGTAAAAATTGAATAAAATGAAAAATGAAAAATGAAAATTTCAGTCAAAGAACAGGCCTCTGCCTCTCTCTTCTTTCCCCCCTCCATGCAGGTCGGTTGGTGACGACGCCATTCTTTCGAATCCCAGCGCCAAAGTCACGGGGCCCCCTGCTGCCACCTGCGCATTCCCATTCTCTCCTTTACGCCTGCCGCGTCTGCGTGTCCAGGACGGAGCTGCACGGCACACCGAGGCCGGTCCTGAAACGGCTTTTGCTTAGCGACCTGATGCACCGCTCCTCGCAGCAGACAAAGTCGAGCAAGCCTGGGTCCCGACGCTCGCCCCAAATGCCTGCCGCGCATGTCCAGCCCGTCTCTTGACCTGCAATATCCTGGAAGTCGACAGCCCTCTTCTTCTTGTTTTTTCTCCTTTTTGCTTTGATTGAAAAAAAAAGGGGGAAACGACCGCGGCAGAAAGACGTCCTGAACGACCGACGCAGAGAGACGTCCTGAACGACCGGTTTGCCTTTCGCTGTGCAAGCCTCGGGCGACAGACATGACGCCCTTCTTCGTCGGCTGGGAGCTGTGGGAGGACATGACGTTTGTGAGCATTCCCACGGCCATGCCGCTGATCCCCTTGGACACACACAGAGTCGGTGGCAGACTGACGCGGCGCGACGGCAGGTCCTGGCCTGCTGCATAGTTGTCGTCTTCCTCTTCGGCGCTGTCAGGCTGTGGTTGAGCAACCGCAAGCTGCGCAAGCACGAGGTGATTGACGAAGAGAGGCGGCTGCGGCTCGCAGAGATGCGGCACTGCGGCATCGACGCCCTGCGAATCGCAAACGAGATTCCCTTTGGCGTCCGCGCCCTCGAGAGCGGTATCGAGGTCGAGGGCATATGGATATCGCGGTCTAACACGCCCGATGGCTGCCGCACCCCGGCCTCGACGACGCCCGTGGACGAGCAGATGCCCGGCAAGGGCAAAGAAAGAATGGTCGAGCCGAGACGCCATCACAGCCCCCCCGATGCGCCGCATCGAATAACGCTGATGGACCGGCCCGTTACCTTGGCGGATCGGCCGGACGACGCCGAAAACGCCTCGCTGGAAGAAGGCAGGTCATCCGGGGACGAACATGGCACATCGCACACGCCGATGGGGTTCCACGACGGCCAGCGGGCGGTCCACGATTCGCACCCGTCTCGTGGCTGGAGGGCTTCGGCGATGCCACTGTCGGAAACGCAGCAGCGCCTGCTCGTGGCCGGGCCCGTCTCAGGTCGGGATTTGGTCGACTTCCCGAGCGACGCGGCGCCCTACGGCGCGGCCGCCGTCTACGCCAACCGGAGCACGAGGCGGTTGAACACGGGGTTCGAGGTGCTCCCCGCCGGCGTCCTCGGGCCCCGGCAAGAGTTTCTGGCCCATGGCGGTGCAGAGGCCGAGGTCGACGACGTTGCGCGGCAGCTCCGGCAGCCGTCCAAGTTGCAAAAGAGGCCGCGCGGTTGAAGAGGCTGCGACACCAGAGTTTCAGCCGCCGACTACTACCGTGTGAGTGGGGTCCCAAGGTCGAGTTCGTTCAACTGGAATGCAGACGGGCCATGCACGTGCAATTCAGTGGGTTCTCTTGTCCTAGAGACAATTTACATGTGTACATACATATGTGTTGTACGAGATGCGTGAGATGGGACGAAAATGTATCATGAATTCTACGAAGAGGCGCCCCATTCAATGTTGCTTTGCCGGTTTGCCCCTTGCCGCTTTTCCGCTTCGCCCCTTTGCCGCTTTGCCGCAGTGTCGCAGTGTCTCGTAATTCCATCGTACTTCCGATTCGATGGTCGGAGATAGCGGCGGGAACTGGAGCGACTAGCGTCCGCGGGAGGTGGTGAGCCGTACGAATAGAGGTGTATAAAGGAGGGTCTCGTCTGGCTCGACGCACAATGCCGACTGTAAATCCACACATCAAGCCCCTCAAGCCCGTCTGGCCCCGTAGCAGCAAAAGAGGCACCCCTAAACCCCATAATCTATTGAAATATAAACATGGCAGCAGAGCCGCAGGCAACCGTCCACCAGGCGGCAGCGACGGGTTTCGACAACGCGGCCGCCTACGACGCGCACCGGCCGTCGTACCCGGCGCGCGCCGTCGACGGCCTCCTCGGCAACCTGGGCCTGGGCGCGCCGCCGGCCCGCGTGGTGGACCTGGCAGCGGGCACGGGCAAGTTCACGGAGCTGCTGGCGGCGCGCGGCGGCGGGCGCTTCGAGGTGCTGGCCGTCGAGCCCCTGGCCAAGATGAGGGAGGCGCTGGCGGCCAAGGGGCTGCCGGGCGTGACGGCGTGCGGGGGGGTCGCTACGGCCATGGACGTGGCCGATGGCTGGGCTGATGCTGTTGTTGCTGCTCAGGTGAGCTCCCCTTTGCCCCCGGTTGTCCAATGCCCTCCTTTAAGTCGCCGTCGCTGAGTCGCTTCCGATTGCAGTCATTTCATTGGTGAGTCGTCCATGGCTGGACAAGTCTCCAAGACGGCAAGGAAGGGCTTGGCTGACGATGCTAGCTAGGTTCGCTCACGAAGAGGCGCTGGAGGAGATACACCGCGTGCTGAAGCCCGGGGGCAAGCTGGGCATAATCTGGAACGTAGAAGACTGTTGAGCCTCCCCTCCCCTTGCCGTCTCTTCCCCCACTCCACGCTCACCGCTTCCGACAGATAACCAACCCGAGAAATGGACAACAGCGACTCGTTGGGAGCAAGAGCTCAAGGAGCAGATTCTCAAGCTCGATCCCGCCGGGCCACCGCGCTTCCGCGACGACAAATGGTGGCACGTCTTTGACCGCCAGTCCCGCGCCGCAAACCCCATCTTCTCAACGCCCGTCGGCGAGGAAAAGGTGCCGTTCCAGGAATGGCTGACCAAGGACCGGCTCTGGGACAGGGTCAACACCCTCAGCCAGGTCGTCACCCTGCAAGGAGAGAGCAAGGAGGCCTTTCGGGCCAGGTTTGACAACATCTTGAGGGACGGGGACGGCAAGTGGAACGCAAAGGGCGAGGTCGAGTTCCACGGCGTAGCCGTCTATGTGTGGACGGCGAGCCTGTAGGCTAGCGCAGGCGGCGAAAAAAGGGAAACGAAAGCGTTGTCGAACCGTGCCCTGCAAGTGAGCGGCAGGGCATGAGACCGATGACAAAGGGGAAGAGACTGCGGCTTTTCTGTCTCTTACTTAAGCCCGCGCTCACGAGTCTGCAGAAATGTACATGACTGGGGAAGCCGTCAGCTGAGCCGTCTGCAACAGGGCGCACGAGTGAAGCCTCACCGTTGTTTCCTCGCACAAACGCATCACCGTACTCTCTCCGCTTGGCCCCGTTGACGTACTCCTCCGTCTTCTCCAGCGCAATGTTCATGTACCCGTCGACGGACTGCAGCTCGCCTGGATTCCCGTTAGCCGCGCTCCTTGGCCGTCGTCGTCGGCCTCGACGCACCCTTGTACACGACTCCCGAGTTGAGCTTGACCACGACGGGGTTGCCGATGATGTCGCTCAGGAAGCTCGAGGGGTCCTTGCCCTCGCCTTGCGTGATGGCTCCGTTTTCCATGACTGATGTGGGTGGTGGATGGGAGGGCGGGGGGGACGGCTCGCGAGAAGTCGTGTGCGTGGGTGGAATTGTTTCGATGTCGATGGATGGCCCAAGACTAGGGAGTGACCCCGCTTCGCGGGGTGCACTCCCTAGTTGGTAGCCAGGGGTTTGCACGTGACTGCCTTAGAGAGTGACCCCGCTCCGCGGCGTGCACTCTCTAATTGGTAGCCCTACCCGCTCCGCGGGGTGTTAGCTTAGTTAGTAGCCTTAGGGCACGTGATTATAAATTAATCCTTAGGGTTAAGATTATTTAAATCCCCTATTTAAGCCCCTTTTTAAAATTCCTCTTTAAAGTCCCTTGTTTAAATCCCCTGTTTAAATCCCCTGTTTAAATCTCTCGTTTAAATCCCTTATTTAAGCCCCCCGTTTAAGTCCCTTATTTAAGTCCCTTATTTAAGTCCCTTATTTAAGTCCCTTATTTAAGTCCCTTATTTAAGTCCCTTATTTAAGTCCCTTATTTAAGTCCCTTATTTAAGTCCCTTATTTAAGTCCCTTATTTAAGTCCCTTATTTAAGTCCCTTATTTAAGTCCCTTATTTAAGTCCCTTATTTAAGTCCCTTATTTAAGTCCCTTATTTAAGTCCCTTATTTAAGTCCCTTATTTAAGTCCCCCTTTAAAAATCCCCTTTAAAGTCCTTTAAATCCCCTGTTTAAATCCCCTGTTTAAATCCCCTGTTTAAATCCCTTGTTTAAGGCCTTTATTTAAGTCCCCTTTAAAGTCCCCTATTTAAGTCCCCCTTTTAAATACCTTGTTTAAGCCCCCCGTTTAAGTCCCCCGTTTAAGTCCCCCGTTTAAGTCCCCTGTTTAAATCCCCTGTTTAAATCTCCTGTTTAAGTCACCCTTTAAAAATCCCTTTTAAAGCCCCTTATTTAAATCCCTCGTTTAAATACCTTGTATAAAGCCCTCGTTTAAATCCCTTGTTTAAATCACCTGTTTAAATACCCTGTTTAAATACCCCGTTTAAATCCCCCGTTTAAATCCCTTGTTTAAGTCCCTTGTTTAAATCCCTCGTTTAAATCCCCTGTTTAAATCCCCTGTTTAAATCCCCCGTTTAAATCCCCTGTTTAAGTCCTTTATTTAAATCCCTCGTTTAAATCCCTTGTTTAAATCCCTCGTTTAAATCCCTCGTTTAAATCCTACGTTTAAATCTATTACGGGCTACGCTATAGTACGTACTACGGCTATGCCGCAGTAGGCGCTTAGGTCAGCCGCTGCGTAGGCCCGGCATCGAGCCGGCTACTAGCACGTATAGCCTAGCAATGCCCTAGACGAGGGCACGGTCGGGCCGATATAGGGCCTGTGTAGGGGCAAGGCGCATATATAAAACCTACGGGAAGGGCGAGCTACGGCGGGCTCTTCTTCCCCTCCTCCTTAGCTTTAGATAGTTAATTGTCTAGCCACGCAGTATTAAGTTAAACCCTATGCCGGCCCCTTATATATCTAAAGCTAAGATAATAGACGCCGTAATAGTAGACAACCGCGCCGATACCGATATAGCGTAGGCCTTAGACGAGATCACGCTTAGGGCCGAGTTAGATCGAATTCGGGAGGTATAAGCAGCCGCTATAGAGCGCGTCCGAGTAGTAGACGCAATATAGTAGGAAGCAATTATAAGGTTAATAGACGTTATCTTATCTCTTATAGAATAGCTAAATTAGACACCGCCGACCGCCTCCGCCCTTAATATAACCCCGAATCCGTCGATAATACTACCTAACGTAAGGACGGAGAATGCCTAGCTCTTGCCGAGGACCCCGCTAAACCGGAAACTACTCCCGTCGCCGAGTAAGTTTAACGGCTAGCGGCGCTACTACGCCGCGTAGTTATACTAGATAAAGGAGAAATACGAGTTAGACTAAGGCTTCTTCCTAACTAACCGGGAGATCTTTTATTTAATCTACGCATGCCTAGACATATCGCCCTAGCAGACTATAGCGACCTTCTATAGCTAGGGCGACGTGCACTAGTACGACCCGGTGAAATTCCTAAAATACCTCGATAGCGTGTACCTTAACGTAGACCTCTAGCCACGAGCTGCGACGGCCTTACGTACTATAAAGTAAGGCGACTACTAGACCTTTACTACCTTTATGCCTAAGTTCGAATAGAAGCTAGTAGAAGCCGGCGGCAGCTCGTAAGAGCCCGAGGTAAAGAATATCTTCCTTAAGGGCACTTTAAACTTACGCCTCCGTATAGCCCTAGTGACCGTAGAGCTACCGAGGGATAGCTTCTATAAGTTCTATATAAAGGTAGCTTAGATCGCGGCTAAAATCGAGCGCTTATATAGCGCCCTTACCTAAAGGGGCGGCCGCGGCTATAGTTATCTAATTGTAGAAGGAAACAGCCGAGATGCCGAGGGCGATACTACGATAACGGGAGTTAGAGGGGTTAGTGCCCCCTATAGTAGCGGTGCCGTCCGGGGCGGTAGAGGCCGAGGTAGGGGAAAGTCCTCGTTAAGGTCGGGAGCCTACTAGGTGTGCGCTAAGACCGGCTACCGGGCGTTTAAGTATCTAGATAAGAAAGGTAAAGGCCTTTAACAAACGCCTCTAAGGGTCTAAGGCATATAGCCGTAGGGCGAAGTTATTAGGGAGGTAGATAATAGTAACGACTTAGGAAACGAGTGACCCCCTAGCGAAGTTAGGCTAGGAGGGTAGACGAAGCGGTCTAGCGGGAGTAGTAGAGGGCGAAGGGCTATATAATAATAAAGCCTATATCGATACCTATTAAGATAGATAAGGTAAACGACTTTCGCGCCTTCGTCGACTCGGGCTATAATTACTACGCTATAGTCGACCTTAACGTCGTAAGACGGCTTAGGTTAAAGTATATAGAGAAGAAGGAAAGGGCATTACTGCCCTTCTTAGACGATGTAGAGCCTATACGCTCTAAAGGTATAGTTTACTTCGATATAGATATTAACGGCATTAAGGAGCGTATCTTCGCTTATATCGTTTAGGGCCTTAGCTAGGACGTATTCTTAGGCCGCCCTTAGATAAGAAGGAACTACGTTACCTATATCGCAAAGAATAACACGATCTAGCATAGGAAGGCCGATATTTAGATTCGATTGTTAGGCTAGGCTAAGCCGGCCCGGATCTAGCGCTTAAAATACGTGAAGCTAGTCTTAGCGTCGGTGTTCGCCGCCGAGATAAGACGGCTTAAGCGGCGATAAGGAGACATAGGCGTAGTAAAGGCGATCTCGTTAAAGGAGATTAAATAGGCGTTAGAGCTAAAGAAGCCGGTTAACCTAGCGGACTATATCCTAGCGGACTTACTTTAGGACTTCCTTAACCTCTTTACGCTAGATAAGTCTATAATACTACCGCTATTCCGGCCGGGGGTAGACTATAAGATCTATTTAGAGCTAACCCTAAAGGGCGGCGAGCTACGTCTACCTTAGGGCCTATTGTATAATATATCGAGAGAGGAGTTGCTAATCCTAAAGAAGACGTTAATAGACCTCCTCGACTATAGATTTATCTAAGCTAATAGCTCGACGGCAGCGGCGCTAGTATTATTCGTAAAGAAGCCTAATAAGGGCATTTAGTTCTACTACAACTACCGGGCCCTTAATAAGATTATAAAACCGGATCGGTACGCGCCGCTATTAATCGCCGAGACGCTTAATAATTTAACGAAGGCGAAGTAGTTTACTAAGCTCGACGTCGTCGCGGCGTTTTATAAAATCCGTATCGCCTAAGGCTATAAGTATAAGACCGCCTTTCGCACGCGGCTAGGTCTTTTTAAGTAGAGGGTATGCCCGTTCGGGCTTACTAAGACCCCGGTAACCTTCTAACGGTATCTTAATTCTACGCTTTAGCGGTTCCTTAACGACTTTATTACGGCGTTTATAGATAATATCCTTGTTTACTCCTTTAGGTTAAAAAAGGACTACTAGCAAAAGGTCCGCCTCGTGCTTAAGACGCTTAGCGATATAGGGTTACACTTAGACCCGAAGAAGTACGAGTTCTACGTAAAATAGGTAAAATACCTTAGCTTTATCGTAACGGCCGGAAGGGGAATTAGTTACGACCTAGATAAGCTTTATGCTATCCGCGAGTAGAAGGCACTAACTAACGTATAGGGTATACGAAGCTTCCTTAGATTCGCTAACTACTACTATATCTTTATTCCGCTCTATACGTATATAGCTTAAGCCTTAGATACGTTATATAAGAAGGGGGTATAGTTCCGGTAGGGGGCGGTTAAGGAGCAAGCGTTCCTCCGTCTAAAGCAGTTATTCTATAAAGCGCCGGTCCTCGCGTAGTAGGATCCCTCGTTAGAAACGTTCCTTAAGACTAATAGTTCTAGCTTCGCTATAGGAGGCGTGCTAATATAGGTTAGCTATAATAGGATATAATACGCGGTCGGATACTTCTTTAAACGGATAAACCCTACCGAGTTTAACTACTTAATCTACGATAAAGAGATACTAGCAATTGTCCGCTGCCTAGCCTTTAAGGGGGCTAAGCTTCGGAATAATCGGCGGTTTACGATCCTTATAGACTACGATAACCTAAAGTACTTTATAATAAAGCGGACGTTAAACAAGCGCTAAAGTCGTTAGGCCTTAGAACTTTTAATCTATAATTTCGCACTAACGTACCGTCCGGGCAGTTAGGCGGTCGTCCTAGATATATTATCTCGCCGAGAATAGGATAAGCCCTCTAGGTTTAAAGACGCCCGCGAATAAGGACGGGTGGTCTAGCTCCTACCCGATAGGTGCGTCTCTAATATAGCACGAGTTCCGGAGGGGGGTCCGTCGTACCGCCTTCGGCGGGACGACTTACTACGTCCGGACGAGGCCCTATATTCCCCTAATATTAATAATTAACGGCCCTACATAGGGCCTATAGTAGGACGAATCGGAGTACTATAGGCGTTAGAATAAGCGCTGGTATTCCTAGACGACGCTTTACAACGTTAGTAGGAGACGATAGTAGCCCGGGACTATAAGTACTAGGCTGCCTTCGAGGCGGTGTAAAAGGAAGAGCGACGCTTCCCGCCGTAGCTTAAGCTTAAGACGTAAATCGCCGAGTGCTCGATCGACCTTAGCAACCGTCTTTGCTTTCGTAACCGCATTTAGGTACCCGGCGAGGATAGTATGCTTCGCACTAATATTATCTAATAGATATATAACTCGCGAGCAAACGGCTACCTAAGGAGAGACGGGACGATTATAGTAGTTTCCCGGTAGTTCTTTTAGCTAGGCTAATTATAGGACGTTCGAAGGTTTATCCGGAACTACGACGTATATAGTTAAAGTTATATCTAGCGCTAGATAAAAAAGGGAATACTAAAGCCGCTGCCTATCCCTAATTAGCTACGGGCATACCTCTCGATAGACTTTATAATAGACTTCTTAAATTCTATAAAAAGCGGCGCCTAGTATCTATAGGTAATCGTCGACCGTTTAATAAAGGCGGTAACGTTAGAAGCGATAGAAACTATAAACGTAAAGGCGTGCGCCGCGAGGTTCCTCTTAGCGTACTACCGCTTCTACGGCATACTAAAGTCTATCGTAATAGACCGAGGAAGTAACTAGCTCGGGGAGTTCTAGGTTAAGTTCTATCGACTCTACGATATTAAGTAGAAACTTAGCACTATATACTACCTATAGACTAACGGTAGCCCGGAAAGAGTAAACTAGGAGATCTAGGCCTACCTTCGCGCGTACGTATGCTATGTATAGAACGATTAGGAGGACCTACTGCCCGCCGCGTAGCGAGCGATAAATAATAAAGTATCGTCGACTATAGGGCTAAGTCCGTTCTTCGTAGAATATAGATACGATGTTAATACTATCTAGCTATACGACGAGCCGGCACGCGCGACGCCTAACTAACGCAGTATATAAGACCTCGTTGCTAAAATACAGGAGGTAACTAACTTTATACAAGCTGTAATAATAGCGGCTTAAGCACGATAGGAGGACTTCGCTAATCGCTATCGCTAGCTAGCGGAAAGGTTTTAAGTCGGCGATAAGGCGTAGCTCTATATAAGCAACTACCTCTCGGATAGACCTTACCCGAAGATTAATTAGATCTACTATAAATACCTAGTAAAGGCAGTCTTTAGTTTATATACTATCGAGCTTAAAGTGCCGTAAGGCATATACCTACGCTTCTACGTAGACCTATTGCGGCGCGCCGCCGCGGATCCTCTCCCCGGCTAGGTCCTCTACGACGCCTAGCCGCCGCTAGTTATTGCGTATAAGGGCGGCCGCGAATAGGGCGTAGAGGAGATCCTTATAGCGTAGTAGAAAGGGCGAGGCCCCCGCCGAAAGCGCTAGGTGCTTGTTCGATAGCGTAGGTATACTAAGCCGACCTAAGAGCCCCTAGAAGAATTCCGTAATATAGAGGCGCTCGATAACTTCGAAGGGTTATACAGCGATATACTCGAGTATAACGGCGACTAAGCATACTTTAGTCGATAAGCCCGTCGCGCTATAGAAGGTAATTAGCTCACGCGGGGCGGAGCGCCGGTAAGTAAAGTAAGTATAGACGGAGGGCGGGCCTTATACACGCCTAGTAAAACCACTAGGAGCCCGGCTCTTAGTCGGCCTTAAACTATAGGCCGTTAAAACTACCCGCGATTAGAAAACGATAGTATAGTAATAAGCGATAAGCGACGACGATAAGGTTTACGACGAGGATCGAGGAAGCTAGGAAGCTATATATATTAGCTACGAAAGATAGGAAGAAGCCGCTACTACCTAACCCCCGTTTCTTACTATTTTCTACCTTATGTCGGTTTACTTTCGGGTCGATATAGCGGCACGCGCTAAACGGGCGAACTACGAGTCGATAAGTTAGCGGCCGGTCTTTTTATTCTTATATAGCGAGTTGCTTACGTACGGGTCGCGCGTTCCCTTAGCGGAGGGGTTAGAGCCGTATATAGCTAGGTATTCCGCTAGCGCGCGAGCGGCGGGCTCCTTAGCGGCGATAACCTAGGAATAGTTAATACTACCGATACGTCTAGTAATAATAAGGGCGACTTACGGCCCGGCATTATATGCCCGTTTTTACGCACGCGTGGTAGGCCCGCGCGAGAGGGGAGGCTTGCTCCTAGCAAGCCTCCGCCTCCCCGCGGGCTATCCTGCCTATATAGGGCGCGCACGGGACTAGCCTCTTTTCATCGGAGCATATAGGCGGCTTTCTTTTCGATAGGGTCTTGCCCGGTATTAGAGTAAGCGGCGCCGGCGGCGAAAGAGTACGCGCGGGAGTCGCTATATTTGTTTTTATTAGTTAAGAAAAGAAAGAAAAGAGGAAGAGAACCTAGGGGAGGGGTTTATAGCGGTAGGAGGGGCAGAAAAAAAGCGTTACCCCGCTCGGCGGTAAGGCGGAGCGTAACGTTATTTCTATTAAAGGGGGAGGGGACTAATATTACAGGCTACGCCGTAGTACGTACTACGGCTATGCCGTAGTAAGCGCTTAAGTCAGCCGCTGCGTAGGCCCGGCATTAAGCCGGCTACTAGCACGTATAGCCTAGTAATGCCCTAGACGAGGGCACGGTCGGGCCGACATAGGGCCTATATAGGGGCAAGGCGCATATATAAAACCTATGGGAAGGGCGAGCTACGGCGGGCTCTTCTTCCTCTCCTCCTTAGCTTTAGATAGTTAATTATCTAGCCACCTAGTATTAAGTTAAACCCTATGCTAGCCCCTTATAAAATCCCACGTTTAAATCCTACGTTTAAATCCTAAGTTTAAATCCTAAGTTTAAATCCTATGTTTAAATCCCACGTTTAAATCCCACGTTTAAATCCCTTGTTTAAATCCCTTATTTAAGCCCCCTATTTAAATCCCTCGTTTAAATCCCTCGTTTAAATCCCTCGTTTAAATCCCTCGTTTAAATCCCTTGTTTAAATCCATTGTTTAAGTCTCCTATTTAAGTCCCCTATTTAAACCCCCCGTTTAAATCCCCTATTTAAATCCCCCGTTTTAATAACCTATTTAAGTCCCCTGTTTAAGTCCCTTGTTTAAATCCCTTGTTTAAGTCCCCTATTTAAATCCCTCGTTTAAATCCCTCGTTTAAATCCCTCGTTTAAATCCCCTGTTTAAATCCCTCGTTTAAATCTATCGTTTAAATCCCTTCTTTAAATCCCTAGTTTAAGCCCCCTATTTAAGTCCCCCGTCTAAATCCCTCGTTTAAGCCCCCTATTTAAATCCCTCGTTTAAATCCCTTGTTTAAATCCCTCGTTTAAATCCCTCGTTTAAATCCCTCGTTTAAATCCCTCGTTTAAATCCCTTGTTTAAGTCTCCTATTTAAGTCCCCTATTTAAACCCCCCGTTTAAATCCTCTATTTAAATCTCCCGTTTTAATAACCTTATTTAAGTCCCCTGTTTTAATAACCTTATTTAAGTCCCCCGTTTAAATACCCTATTTTAATAAGTCCCCCGTTTAAATACCCTATTTTAATAACCTATTTAAGTCCCCTATTTAAATCCCCTATTTTAATAACCTATTTAAGTCCCCCGTTTAAGTCCTTATTTAAAAAGCCTATGTAAAGTCCCTTAAATCCCCCTATTAAATCCCCCTATTTAATCTCCTTATTTAATCTCCCTATTTAATCCCCGGGAGCCGGGCATATAGCCGGGAGCTAGAAGCCGGGCATATAGCCGGAAGCCGGGCGCGCTCCTAGGCTTATATATACGTAGTAAGGCGGCTAGAAGCGGCTTGCGTCGCATATATATAGAGCCTATTAAAAAGTTGTTCGTAGCCGTAGCTAATTAAAATCGCGGGCTAGCACTAACAGAAATAATCCCGGTTGTATTAGCATACGTATAGAAATAGGCCGTAAAGACAAATAGAATGTTTATAGGTATATCGCTTCCTACTATTCTACTACGACTACCTAAGTATAGCGCTAATCCCCTTACCTAGGAAATAAAAACACGCAAAAATACCTAAAAGCGGGCCTTAGGGCGTTAAAGGCAGAGTGTTACAATAGGCTATAAGGCTAACGCGACCGCGGGAATTTATTAGTAACCGTCGAGCAGATCTACCGTTGCTTGCGTATATAGTAGATAATAATATATGCATAGTATCGTTCGCCGGTTTACAGCGTATTTTCTCCGTGCGAGAAAATAATAATAGACCTAGCCTTTCTAGCGGCAACGGCGTACTATTTATCCAGCCTTATATCTTGTCCTTTCTACCTACCTTCGCCTATTAGTAGCTAGGTGACCGTTATACGCGCTATATCGACATTTCATTTAAGCCATTGTATTACGTCCACGGTCGGGATGCATCTCACTTTTGTTTGGCCTGGTTGGTATAATAGTAATGTCAACAGTTATAAGCCCGGGAGCGAAGTCTATTTTGCTAGGACCTAGCTGCAACTTCCACTGCTATTGACATTCTTTCGAACCCCGCGTTAGTTCGTCATTTTTTCGCTATAAGACGCCACTTTCGCCACTTTCGGGCCCGGTCGCACTTTCAGCGGCTGCGCGCCACGCCTTCGATCGGCACGGTTATATATTAACACCGGCGGCGCATTTACGCCAAGGCACCTTACGGCATTCGGCACGGCACATTCGGCGGCGATTGACACTACGGCTTATTCAGCACGGTCGGACGGCCACCGTGTACGTAGGGGGGTATATCGACATTTTATTTAAGCCATTGTATTACGTCTACGGTCGGGATGCATCTTACTTTTGTTTGGCCTAGTTAGTATAATAGTAATATTAACACGCTATAACCGTGTTAGTCCCGCTACGTGTCTTATAACTCCGTTAGACCTATAATAGTAT
This sequence comes from Ophiocordyceps sinensis, assembly GCA_012934285.1. Lineage (NCBI taxonomy): Eukaryota > Fungi > Ascomycota > Sordariomycetes > Hypocreales > Ophiocordycipitaceae > Ophiocordyceps > Ophiocordyceps sinensis. The sequence continues at coordinate 95,549 of JAAVMX010000008.1, forward strand.
TAGGATTGTAACCGTTATACGCTTATTAACCGTTATATACCTAAAATAGTTATAATAGTAAAAAATAGTATTATAAGTATAATAAGAATAGCTTAAAAAACGGTTTTAAATATATAACCGTTATATATAATATAACGGTTATAACAAAAAAAATTTAAGTACTAAAGAAAGAGTACTTAGCGCTACTTAGGTACCTAGGTGTAGGACGCCGGCTATAGGGCTAGGTCCGGGCCCGGGTCCGGTAGGTTATATAGTATAGGTACGGGTTATAGGCTATAAGGCATAGGTACGGATTATAGGCTATAAGGCACTACGAGGCATAAGCACGGGTTATAGGCTATAAGGCACTACGAGGCATAGGCATAGGTCACGAGGCATAAGGCAAAGAATAAAAAATTTTATATACCGGGAATTAAACCCGGATCTATAAGGTTACGAATTACATTACGATTTACGCTACTTAGCTAAACGGGATTACTAATTGTTAAAAACTTCGAACTTTATTCTACTATATAAAGGTAACCTAGCTACCTTAGCGGCAAAGGGGATATATACCCGCGATATATACCCGCGCCCCGCGGCTAATACGCGGCTAATATAGTTACTAGCGGCTAATATAGTTACAAGCGGCTAATATAGTTACTAGCGGCTAATATAGTTACTAGCGGCTAATATAGTTACTAGCGGCTAATAGGGCTTTAAGCTATATAACGGTTATATATATATACGTATTATACTTACCTAACATAGTTATTCCCCTAGCACGGTTATTAGCTAAATGACTATTATATAATACTACTTATTTTATCGCATACGGTAACTATTATACGCGGTGTAACTATTACACTCTAGTTACTATAATATAACTATAATAGCTATATACGTTTATCGCCGTAATACGTAATATAACACCGTTATACTAATTACAATACGATGTTAGACCTATATATAACCGTTATACATACTAAATATAGTCACCTACCTACTATTCTTAAGTACCCGTTAGCTCTCTTTATACTAACTTAATTAGCTCCGCATTAAGTTAGGAAGAATACGCTTAGACACTTAGTAAACGTTTAGACGCTTTTTAGGTGGCAAGGCTAGCTAAAAAAATGATAATACATTCTACGAACGTCGCACCGGATTTTTTTATCATTCTTAATAGGTATTAATTTATCTCTTGTTTTTAAAGCTATTAAAAAGGCGATTTAAAGTGCGTAATGCGATATACATAGCGTTAAAGCTATATACTAATGTATCGAATTATATGTATGTACCTAAGTATTTAATGTCCCTTACCCTAATCCTTACTAGATCGAAACATCGCTATTTTATACAGCGCTTTCCTTAAAAGATTGTAAATATATAAATTAAGGCCCCTTGTTTTTCTGCCCTTTTATAAGAGTAGTGTATATTGCCGCTAAGATAAGAGACATATAAGGATACTAAAAGATATATAAGAAATAAGCGAAAAGCAGTATTAATAAAGGTACTAGAATATTAATTAGTATCTAGTATATTAGCCGCCCGCCTTAAGCATAGCTTAAAGCCTCCTTAGCATCGAATGCACTAACCGTAGTAGAAAATCGTTAGAAATAGCGTTCTAAGCATTAATAATAGCACCTTCGAGGGTAAGGCCTATAGGCCGCTATTGCATATATTTATTATTAATCTATAACTTTATCTCCGACTATATATGCTTAATTAGGTTAAGATTAAGGCTATAAGGTGGCTATACGGCTAGCTTCGCATTTAGGAAGAGCCTTATAATAGCTCTTATATAGAGGCGGCTGCGTGCGTTAGGGCATTGTCTTACTAAATCGTAAATTCCTTCCGCTAAAGCTAGAAGTCCTAGAATAAAGGTAAAATATATTCGGAATAAGACTCTGCCGTTGCGTAGCCTAAAGCTGCTTGATCCTATAATAGATATATGCCTTTCTCTACGCCGGCGAAGCAACCCTAGAATATAATACCCTTACCCCTAAGTTTAGACTTACTAAAATTGTTTAGGTTCTCGTGTAATAAAGATTAGTACGATATATAAAATATATAAAGAGATAATTAAGAAAGGACTAACCTAGAAAGAGTGTTATCTAGCGGCGACGAGGGACGCTAGTAATATAGGTCTCGTTAGATTAGATCTATTATTCCTAATCTTCCTTAGTAAGATGCCGCTAATAAAGAGCAAACTTAATCCGTGTACGCTAGGATATTTCTAGGTTAGGCTACACCCGTTAAAGGTAGCGTCGGGCTTTAATTACACTAAGAGCGTTGCGTATAGCCTTACTACTATAGAGGCAAAGCTTAGAAATAGCTTTACGTAGCTATATAGGTAATAGGAACCGCTTAGTCTTCTTTAGCGTATAAATTATGCTTTTAAGACTATCTAAAAGAGGTCTCGGCATAATTAAAGGGCGCTTACTATTCCTATAGGCCGGCGTTATACTATAGCTTAATATATAGTAAACCTACCTTTACGAGAGACTAAAGGCTATTGCAATATCCGGAACTAATATTATAGCGATTAACCGTAAGGTCTTAATCTATAGGCGTTAGTTAGCTATAGTAGGATTAGCAACCCGCTTGCGTATAGGCATCTCCTCGCCCTCGTCCTCTTCCTCGTCCTCTAGCCCTAGAGCTAAGACCCCTCTTTTAGTATTAGCATTAGTATCGTCCTCCGCGGGGGTAACGTTAGGGGCGAGGGCTAGGTAAGCTCTTAAAGCGGCGACGTCGGGAGCGGCGCCGTCGGGGGCGCTGTTAGGGGCGAGGGGAAGAGCGATAGCATCGTAGGCGACGGTAGGGGCGGTATTAAACGCAATACAGGCGGAGATCTCTCTCGCAAGCGCGTATACCGCCTCGAATTATGCTATAAGATCTGCCTCGTTAGTAGCGGCGGTAGTAGTAGCATAGGCGGCGGACTTAGCTACGGCAAGCGGCGTGCTAATATTAAACGTGCCTTAATTTAATATTAAGGTAGGCAAATAGTATAGGGAAAGATAGCATAAGGCAAAGGGTGCGTGTATAAGAAGAAGGATAATAAATTATAGGTGGCCCGGTATGCCCTACGAGTTATAGGGCTGCCGGAGCCCGGACTATCTACTAATCCGTAGGCACTTATTAAGTGCTCTGCCTTTGCGTATTATAATGCCGGCCTGAAAAACGAGTCCTTACTATCCTTAGCAGAATAAAACAAAATAAAGAACTAATTAAGAAGGAAAAAGCAATTTAAAGCAACGTAACGCGATCCTTCTAATCTATGCTCCTTTGCTCTATGCGTTACTATACGATCTTTTCCTAACTAAATAATTAGATCGATGTCCTTTAATTAATCGCAGCTAGGGCAGCGCCGACGGAACGCGTAATGCGCTTTAAGGCAAATTCTACGATTGCTTCCCGGGAAATAGCACTAGCGGGGACCTACTAATCGTAGGCGGCCCCCTAGCCCTTCTAGCGGACTTAATACTCGGTGATAGGGGTCTTAGACCGGCTAATACGGCGCTTATAAGATTTAAGTATACGCTTAAGCTCGTAGTGCTCGTCGCCCTCGCTTAGGACGTTATTAAGATCTTACGCTACTTTAACTACGCTGGGTTTATCTTCCTTAAAGCATCTATCGTACGCGGGCTTTAAATGCTCTACTAAGATAACTAGATAGATTCGGATATAGGCGGGTAAGTTAAGCTCGGCTGCGAGGTCGTTAACTATTCTTTTAATAAGGAAGGGCCCTCCCCTCTAACGGGACTATTTCTTCGCGGGCCGAGATAGTTTATAATAACTATAATACAACTTAAGGTATACCTTATCGCTAGCTGAAAGGTAGATCTAGCGATATTTGCCGTCGTAACGGCGTTTAGCTTTTATCGCCGCGAGGTCTATCGTAAAACCGGCCTATCGTCTTACCGCTTTCCGTAAATAAAGGAGGTTATCCGCAACGGAGACGTCGTCGGCCTCGAAAGGGGAGCGGAGATCGTAACCGAAGATATAGTTATACGCGGAGATATAGGTGCTAGTATTAAAGGCCGAATTTAGGTTATATTATAGGGCAGGCAAGAGCAATTTCTAATTAAGGTCTAGGTCCTCGATATAGGCTATCCTTAATGCGATTTCGACTATCTAATTGCGACGTTCTACTAGGCTATCGGCCTAGGGGTAGTATGCTATAGTTATAGCGATTTTAGTCCTAAAGGACTTCTATAGTAAACGCTAAACCTTAGCATTAAAGCGCTTATCGCGATTACTAATAATAGTAGATAGCATTCCCTAGTCCGTAAGCAAAAGAAGCCGAGAAAGGGATACGCCTTAGTTTATTATAGAGTACTTAGCGTTTCCGGGGATTAAAAGACAACGTTTACTAGCTAGGCAGGTTACCGTAAGCAGCTAGTTAAAGGTATTAAAGCTCGAGATAGCCTAAGGCGAAGAGGCGGAGGATATAACGGGTATATCTGTAATAAAGTCTATTCTAATAGAACGCATAGGTTAAACCGGGGCCTAGATAGGCTTATAGGAGCCTACGAGTAGCTAGCGGTCTATCTATCTTAGACAGTAAGCCTTATAAGCCGTAATATGCTTTTTGACTTTAGAAGTTAGGTTTTAGATAGAGTAGCGCTTAAGGTCCTATAGCATACGAGTAGTCCCGAAGTGATTTTTCGCATCGTAAGCGGCCGCTAGTATAGGCGATACTATAGAGGCGGGGATATAAAGGCGGAGGTAACTATTACAACCCTTATAATAAAGCAGCTAGTCCTAAAGAAGGAAAGGAATACCGCGCCTTTTAAGGCGTAGAAGGGCTGCCTTACGCTTATCTTAGCTAGAGGCGGCACTAGGAACGGGCGTAGGAGGAAGAGGAGTGCCGTTAGGGTCGGGCGTAGAAGCCGTAGTAGCTAAAGCGGCTAGGTCGTCGGAAAGCATGCCGATAATCTTAGAGAAGTACGGGTCGGAGGCATAACTAGTAATGAATTAAGTCTTCGTCCTAGGATCTATAACGGCTTTAGATATAAGCAGTACGTCGTTAAACGCGGTATAGTTAGGGCGGTAACGGTCGGAGATAAGATCCGTTTCTAAAGCAGCTAGCCTGCTAAAGGCGTTAGGGATAAGGTTATCCTTGCCGGGCATATAATAAATCTTAAGATTAAATTGCGAGAGATAGATAGAAGCAACTATTAGTCGACGGTTGCTATAGTTAGCGCTAGACGTATCGAGAGTGCGCTTCTTATAAATCTGCTTCGTAGCGGAGTAATCTATAAGGACTATAAGCGGTAGAGTTTATAACTAGATTATAGTTCGCATTTTCTTAGTTGCTTAAACGAGATAGGCAACTTCTAGCTTAGATAGACTATAGTTCCGTTCGGCGGGGGTAAGTACCTAAGAGAGAAAGCATATAGGCATTATCTATTTTATAGGGATCGGCTAACCTATAACCTAAGTAGAGTCGTTTAAGAGATAATAGAATACCGCTCTAAAGCCGCGCTAGAGAAAGGCGTCGATCTAAGCGAATAGCTTTTTAGCTAGGTTAAGGTAGTATAACATCCGTCCCGACGCGACTTTAGCTTAGAGGGCCTAAAAGGATAGCTTCTCCGCAGCTATAGGTAGGAAGGCAGTATTCCGCGCAAAAGCTTTACGGCGATTTAGGTTCCCGTCGGTTACTTTACCGAGCGCGCGGCCTAAAGCGAGGAGAGCTGTCTTCCGGGCTTAAAGAGGTTCGACGAAAGGGCTAAAATAAGGGATCTTCGATCGTATAAAACCTACTGCGCTAATATAATGCTCGAGTTTCTATAGTATATTCGGGAATTTAAGTTTTACAAACGCGGCTATACGGTCCTCTAACGTGCGTATACTAAATGCGTCGACACAATGCCTAAGAAGGTATACGGATAGGTAACTAACCTAGCTCTTCGTTAGGGATATAGTTAGGTTAAGCTTAGCAAATAGTTCTATAATAGTTTAGAGGTAATAAAGATAATTGGCCTAAGTGCGCGAATAAATTACGATATCGTTAATAAACGCGCGGGAGAAAGCTTAGTAAGGTCGGAGAATACGGTCTATATATCTCTAGGCGTAGGTAGGGCTATTCCGAAATCCAATCGGCGCTATAGTAAGATTCTTAAGTCTACGGTGGCTAGTAACGGTAAACCGGTTGCGATAGTCGCGACGCACGCTAAATTAGTAAAAGAATAAAGCTACGTCGATAATAGTAATATACTCGGCTTTTAGCAGCTCGGCGATAATGCTTTCCTAAAGAGGAAGTAGATAAGCGTCGGGGACTATAACGCCGTTTATTCTACGTATATCTATAATAGCGCGGCCTTTTATAATACCTCGAGAGGTACGCTAAATAATAAAAACGGGCGCCGCGAAAGGCGTTAGTTGCGTAGTCTATTCTATGCGATTCTACTAGTATAGTTTATCGAAGGTCTTATTAATAATCGTACGGTTATAGAGTCCTTACGGGTAAAGACGCTAGGCAATCTTCTAGTGCTGCTATCCGTCGACGAGAGGGACGGTAAGCTCCTCCTTAGGTTAGACAACGGCTATACTTATGTCTTTCTAAAGAGAGGGGAAACGCTAGAGGAGCTTAATGACCTTATCGATAAAGCGAGGGTCTCCGGCGTAAATGTAAATGCCCTCCTTAGTGATATGCTCCGGAAGGGAGCTTAGCTTTTAGGCTTAGCGCTAGAAAGGGACTACGTTAGGCTTTAGGAAGGGCGCTACGGAAGGGAAGTCGACCTAATTAACGAGGGGAGGCGCTAGAGCTACCGGCTGCGAAGCGGCCGAGATAATATTAGAGGAGAATATAACGGATGCCGAGATATTAAAGCTACTGCCGATTATAGGAACTTACTATAGGTCGGTAGCCGAAGAAGAGGCTATAGAAGGGTTAAGGGCTACCGTAGCTAGAGAGGCAGTAGTTAGGGCTTAGAGGGCGGAAGTCTACGATAGGACTATAAGGAATCCTAAATTATAGCACTCTAAAATCTAGCTAAGTCGCTGCTTGCGTAAGATAACTACGTCTTTAGTAGAGTTATTAATTATAGCGACGCTTAGGAAAGAGGAATTATCTACGATAGCGTACGTAGCTAGGTCGTAAGAAGAATAAAAGGCGTACGGCCGGCTTTTAGGGATTTCTTTCTAAGAGGCGGGTATAATAATAGTCTAACCGGCAGGAACTAGGGTCTTTTAGACGGCCTAGACGCATCGCACTATATCCCGGCTAGGGCGATAGATATTAAAAGGGATCTTAAAGTCTTAGAGAGTGCTAATGCGGATTATATCCGATCCGTAGTCGACGTTGCTAAGGTGCGGTTTAAGAAAGGCATTCCTAAGTAAGGCGCTTATAGCGACCTTTATAACTTAGGCGGAGTAAGAAAACTCCGCGAGCCTTATATTAGAACCGTTAGCGTAACGGCCTCGGACTAGAAAAGAAAAGGTAGCCTAGTCTTCGACGTAGGCGTAACCGGTAATGCCCTTAACGGCTATAGGAGGCAGCTTCTTAATAGTATGCGGCAAATGCTATAGAAGGTCTTAATTAATTATAGGCTTACTATATCCGGTGTCCGGATAGATCTTAAACGCCTTCTTAGACGGCTTGCCTATAATCTTAATCCTTATATAGGAGAAAGGAACGGGCATGCCTTTATTATCTCGATAAAGGGGTTAGGGCATAGGCTTAAGAATAGATAGGGAGTCGAGAAGAGACGCGGGGCTTACGGCCTTAGCTAGATAAACTAGCTCGGCTGTTAAGGACGTAGGGCTAGGAGGAGCGGTCACCTTATAAGAAACCGAGGGAGGTATAACGACTAGAGGGGTAAAGCATTAGCTTAGGATAATGCCCTTACGCACCTAGGTGCAGCCGTTAGTAGCTAGGTGCTAAAAGAGGAGGTTTCGTAACGGAAAACCAGTCTTATAACGGCGATATTTAGCGGGTTTTAAGGCTATCGTCTCCTTAGTAAGCTGCTGCTTCGAAACGCAGCACTTAGCGCGAATATGCTCGTCTAGAACAGAGGCGAGGGAGAAGCATCGATCGTAGGTAGCGTACTTAAAAAGGCCTTTATCGGGCAGGGTATACGTCGTTATACAACCGACGAAGTAGGCCTTAGAGAGGTCTAAGTTAGAACGAATAGAGCTTTAATTATCTTCGGAGGCTTTGTCGCTTGCCTTACTACTACTTAGGGCGGGGGCCTCGCTAGCTTAGTACTTCGATTTAAAGCGCACTTACTTCTTTACTTTTTCCTCTCTATATATATCTCCTTATCCGGTAGGGCGGCGACCGTCCTAATCCCGGCGATAGGGAGCTTAGTCGTTGCGACGATCGTTATTACGACGGTCGTCGGGGCGGCGATCGTACTTACGGCGGTTATAGTTACAGGTAGAAGGCCCGGTATAGCGATAGTTGCCTCGGCCGCGGCTGCTATTAAAACGGTAAGTATCTCGCTTACGGTCTTTATTATAATCGTTATTATAGCGGCGGGAGTCGCGACGGTTATAGTCGCGGTCGCGGCGGTCGAAGTTATAGGAGTCACTACGACGAGAGTCTCGAGAGATATACCTATTAAGTAATGCGGTGATAAAAGGCTTCCTCTCTTCGATTTCCTAAATCTACTTTTTAATAGAAGTCTTTTTATTAGGCAGCGGAAGAAGGGAAGCGATTTACGCGGCAATAAGTCTATAAAAGGTCTAAATAATCTAATAGTCTTTTTTGAGGCGAAGCTTTCGTACGAGTAAAACCTTACATTAGATCTACTATAGAAGGGATAACTCTCTTACGTTCTATATAGAGATAGTATATTCTCCGCTATAAAGCTCGTAGGAGATTTCTATATTAGGGCGGCTAAACCTTTTAGTAAGCTTCTTTATAAAGGTTATAAGGGACGTAGATCGCAAACGGTATCGCTAAGCGACGGAAAGTTTACTTATATACTAACTAAGCGCACTTCCGCTAAGGAACGATAGGTAAAAAGGATAGAGTGTATAAAGGTCCTTATTATAATAGAGTTAGAGACGCTCGTAAAATAGATAGACGTTAGTATAGGTATTCTTCCCGTCGGCTTAAGCGATTAGCCTAAGGTAGCGCGGGTCCCTCTTATCTAAGTTAAACACTCCTATATTATCTCTCTTAAGACGTTTTGCTATAGCTTCGTCGGGGGCTAACGCCTCTAAGGGATAAGAGAAAGCGGTGTTCTTACGATAGAGACGAGCGTTTAAAGGCTAGCTTATGCTAGCGCTATATCTACTTAAATCGGAAGAGTCACCGTCTAGCTAGCTAGAATCCGGCAGGCGACGGGGAGGCTAGCGTCCGGGTGGTTTAGCGGGGTATTTCTTACCCCCCCTATTCAATAAGGGGGAAAAAGAGGGTTATATAACGTACTAGCATAACCTAGGCGTATAAAAGGGAAGGGAAAGGAGGAAGCATTTAATCACACACACAAGATTAATATAATACAACTAAATTGACTTGATTTGCCTTCTTAAAGATTTAATGATTTCTCCTTAAGGACTTCTACCTATGAATTATTAAAGAAAGACGATTATTGCCGTACGGCTTCTACGACACTTACATCCAGTCGGTATTAGCATAATTAAATAATCCTAAAAATACGAAGAGACTAATCGAAATAGGAGCCCGAAAACATAATTTAAGGGATTACTCCCTAAGTAGGATATCCTAACTTATACGGAAATCGACTAGCCGAGGCTATAATATAACTACCCTACGAATTCCTGCTATTTATCCTAACCCTTAGTATAGCGACTGCTGCGCTTGCTTTAGGGTGTGTGCCCTTTCCTCCGTTAAAGTAGCTAACGAGAAGAAGATAGGACTTAATCCTAGGAGCGGGAGGCTCTACGTACTAAGGGATTAAGGCCGGAGAGGTTATCGTCCGGAAGCATAGGAGCAGGTTATAGACGAGATTAAGCGGGAATTAGGTAGCGAATTGCGATAAGAGGAGTCTTAGTTAAAGGTATACCCGCGGGTTTATCTAGAATATCCCGAAGATTTCGCCTCTATAGGGTATATATATCGAGGTAGGATTCCCTAGCCGTTGTCTTATTAAGATAAACCTAGAATTTAGGGTAGTCTTTCGTAAGGCGATAGATAAGATTAACTACTTCCTAAATATAGAGAATATCTCCGGCGGTAAAGGTTTAGAGGATAAGCTCGGTAGGATTATTAAGAATTAAGCGGTTAAAACGCATACTCTATCCTACGACCCGCTTATAGAGGTTATTATTAAGAATCGCGGCCGCTAAGTTACTAAGCTCGTCGGGTTAATTCTAAGAGTATCGGTTAGAGCGACGACGCTTAGGCGGCGGGATATAGGCATCCTAGTACCGGTTCTTATCGGAGAACTAATCGTCGTCGGGGGGAAGGGAGTTTTCGCGATCGCGAGAGTTTGCCTTATCGGCCTAAGCGCGGTCTTTTACGTCCCGAGCTATGCTTACTAAAGAACGAAAAGCTTATAGCGAGGGTAAAGAACGCGAGGTGCGATAATATAAGGAAGCGAAAAGAATCGTGCGTATAGAGAGTAGGGCGAAAGGCATACGAAAGAGTATAGGCGAGAAAAAAATTTTCGCCTTACGAGAAAATAAGAAGAACTTCTCGCAGCGATAGAAGAAAGATATAGATTAGCTATAATACTTTCTAAATAGCGTATAAGGCTATCGTAAAGCCGTTAGGGCGCTAAGACTAAAAGCGACGGCGATTAGCTAACGGTAGGCTCCGCTATCGAGGATCGGACGTAGAACGTATAGAAAATTGCGGGGGGTTCGTCCTAAGTGAGATAGGCGTATACTATAAGTTTAGGTTTATATAACGCCTTTATACAACGCTCCGAAGGCGATGCTAATAAGAGCCTTACGGATCTTTAGTCTTGCCGGAAAGAGGGCAAGGTATTGCTACTATATAGTGTAGGGAAAGATAGCATAAGGCAAAGGGTGCGTATATAAGAAGAAGGATGATAAATTGCAGGTGGCCCGGTATGCCCTACGAGTTATAGGGCTGCCGGAGCCCGGACTATCTACTAATCCGTAGGCACCTATTAGGTGCCCTGCCTTTACGCATTAGCAAAGGTCTTATAGGCTTAGGCTTCCTAAGATTAAGCGGCTTCTTAGGATTTAGCCTTCGAGTGGCCCTTATAGCTATTAGAGGAGTAAGAGCGCGTAGCGCTCTCGTTGTTAAACTACGAGGTCTCGCCGTTCGAGCTCTTGCTATTAGACTTAAAGCTCTCGTCGGGCTAAGGCTAAGCGGCGGATTTTAGCTTCTTTATATCTTAGTAGGTTATAATAATAAGGATAGGTTATAGGGGGCGGCGGGAGTAGTCCTAATAGAGTTAAAGCCTCCTTAAGGTTAGCTTAGGACTCCTAACACCCTAAAAGAAAGCTCTTAATCTATTAGAAGAAGGATAGTATATTAATAGTAGGTAATAAGGTAAAAGGCGTAGAAAGGCTTTAAAAAGGTGCTTAAAGATAGGTAAATTCTTCGTTAATTAGTAATAGTTACCTTTACTAATTGAAAATTAATATAGGCGGGCGGGAGATAAAGAGGCGGGAGACTCTAGTATAAAAAGTAGGTCTTATAGAGTTCGACTTCTAACCCCTCTCTTACGATATAAAGTCTTCCGGGCTAAGAGGATCTTACTACTAAAGCGTAGTAGTAATATCCTTTAGCGCTAGTAGCTAGTACTTAGCTAAGAAGGACTCGATTATAGTATAATAAAAGAGCGCTATTATATAGCCGGTAAAGAAATTAAAAACGTAAGGGAAGTAACTTAAGGAATCCGTTAGATAAACTATTAACTTTCGCTATAATAATAAACAACCTAAGAAAAAAAAATAGTATTTTTATACTTATAGAGACACGCTCTATTTCCCTTACTGATTTTATTTCCGTTCTAAGCTCTAGCGTATTTAAAAGAAAGTAATAAAGCTGCCTATATACTTTTTTTACTTTTTAAGTGATTTTCGTGCCTTAGCTTACGTCGGTACGTACCTTAGCTCTCGTCGGTACGTACCTTAGCTCTCGTCGGTATATACCTTAGCTCTCGTCGGTACGTACCTTAGCTAACGTCGGTACGTACCTTCGCGCACCGGGCGGGGTTATAGTTAGTGGCTAAGTTACTATTTTAGGCGTATATAACTATATTATAGGGCGCGTTACTCTATTATAGGGCGCGTTACTCTATTATAGCGGTTTAATTTAGTAAAATAAAATCAACACTCTTATTTACAGCAAAATCTTAATAATGCAGAAAGTCACGATCCTTCTAATATAAATTTCGTACTTATCGCGATAATACGCCTAAAACCGTATTAACGAATTTAGCCCTTTTGCCGCATAAAGTCCTATTAGTCGCCTTAACATCCTATTGGCCCTTGTTCGCAGCCCTATTGGCTGTTGGCCGTGTTGCGCGGGTACGTAGATTACCCCGCACCCTAGGTCGCGCTATTACCTTTATATAGTAGAAAAAGGTTTAAAAATTTCAACAATTAGTAAGCCCGTTTAGTCATACGGCGTAAATCGTAGTTAATAACCTCGTAGCTCTATGTTCGATTCCGCCTAATGTAATTTTTTTCCCTCGTAGCCTGTGCCTGCCTGTCCTTCGTAACCTGTGCCTGTCCCTCGTAGCCTGTGCCTGTGCCTGTGCGTGCGCCGTAGCTTGTCCCCTCGTACCTATGCCGTAGCTTGTCCCCTCGTACTTCGTACCTAGCGCCCCACCCGGCGCCGGACCCGGCCCCGCAGCCGGTATCGAGTACCTAGCGCTAGGTACTCTTTATTTATTGCTAAAACGATTTTTATTTTATAACCGTTTTTCCTTTATAAAACGATGTTTTATTAAAACTATTTTTTCGGCTATTCTTATAGTGACTAGAACACTATGTTAAACCTACCACGTTGGTAACATTACGGACGAGTTTAATATAGTTTTGCCGCTTAACATAGTGACTTAGCCACTAACTAGAACCCCGCCCGGCGCGCGATAGTACCTTAGCTAACGTCGGTACGTACCTATCCTAACGTCGGTACGTACCTATCCGAGCTGATAAGATAAAAATTAACCTACAATCTTTTAGGGAAAGCGCTATATATCTTCTTAAACCGGATTTAATTGCTGAATAGATTGCTAAGTAGCTTAAGCAGCCTAGCATTTACGGATAATTTCTTCTAAGGCGCAATTCGCAATTCGTGGTATACGGCCGCGCGACGAACACAGCGGCGACTAGCGCTGCGAGACCGCTGTAAAACTAGCGCCTTATAGCGCCTAGGTCGCCTGTTAGAGGGTAGCGACGAGCCGTTTAACGGATTGATTGATAATGCATTAACGATGCAATAATGCTCTTGCGAGGGTTAATGACTAGCTTTATTACTGCATTTATAGTAGCGATTTAGGAATCTTTAACGCGTTGCGACGTAAAAGACGGGTTTTACGACGTAGAAACACAGCATAAATATTAGGCTTACACTAAAAAACATAGTGGCCACGATGGCGGGGCAGTGTCCAAACGTTTTCTGCCTGTCTAAAGGTTTTCTGCCTAACTTAATGCGGAGCTAATTAAGTTGGCATAAAGAGAGCCAACGGGTATGCCCGGCGCGCGAAGGTACTCTCTGTCATCGAGCATCTAAATCTTAGTGTGTATAACTCGTATATCCCTCTAGATAATATTATCATCAACAAGATGTTTTTTAAAGTCGTCCCAAAACGACGGTGAAAAGTTGGACGTCGGGCAGCAGCGACTTGACCCTGGTTTGGGATACCTTTTACTGTGACTGACGAGACCGCGTTTCTTCGTATGTACTTCGTATTCCAGGCACAAGGGCCGCTATCCGTACATACGGTATACATACGTATTCGTACATAAAAGTTCCAGCTGTCACACCGGGGCCTTCGACCCTCTGCGCGACGCGATCCTTACAAAAAATAGCTTCACTTCACGGTCCCGGAGACCCCGCAGAGACGAAGCGAACCACGAGATTTACCACTGCCGCGAGGCAAACGCTGGAGATTGCCTTCGCGGCGACCTTGTTTGCTCACTCGCTGCCCTTGCAAACATATTTTCTCCAACGCCGAATAGTTTGCGCCTCGCCCCTCGCTGCTGCTGTTGCTGCCGCTGTCGCTTCTGCTGTTCTCTGTGCGCGTGCACCTCCAAACGACCCATCACCGTACACCAACGTCTTTGCCCCTCTCACTCACTTGACCCCCTCCTAGTCGCCGACGAGGCCACCGTTTTGGCCCCGACAGGCAGGATGAAGAAGCTGCCATTCAAACCGACGGCTCTGCGCAAGCCGTCGCTTCCTCGACTAGTCTCTAGCGAAGATGCCTCCAAGGGCGGCCACAACGACGACGGCCTCGCCCTCTTCCGCAGATCAAAGGAAATGGAGCCCATCGTGGCCGCCGACCGCGAGCGGAGGATGAGGAAGAAGCGGAGGCAAGACGAGGAGCGGAGGCGCCAGTCTGACCTGCTGGACAAGCGAGGGCGGGAGGACTTTGAATCACTAGACGGCCTCTCGCCGCGCGACGATCAACCCGACCTCCCCGAGCAGCCACCGCGTGCGTGGGGCCAGAGCACGCCCGCCATAGACCTGTCCAGGCCGGATGAGGGAGAAGACGGCTTCCGGTTTGTACTACTACTTTTCCATGATGCCGGAAGTATAAGAACCTGGGAATGAGGATCCCCGCTGACAGGCATACAGTGAGCTCGTCACGCCGCCCGCGTCGAAGCGCCCGAGAGTAGAGTCGACGCCGTCAAATATTCCCATCCTCAGCTCCGACGAAGATGACTTGGTAATGGTGGACTCGCCGTCGACGCGGTGTGGAGGATCTCGATCGCACCTCACAACTCCGAGAAACAAGTCCAAGCAGGCTGTGGCTGCATCGTCCAGCGCTCAAGCCGTTGCCACGATGGACTCGCCGTCGACGCGGCGTGAGCGATCCCAGTCGCACCGAGTAACCCCACGCAACAATTCCAAACAGATTGCGACGGCACCACCCAGCGCCCAAGCCATCCTTCTCGATTCCGAAGACGACGATGACAGCGACAGTGACGACGACTTGAAAGTCATCGCGACTCCCCCAGTCCGTCGCAGGAGCAGCGTCGTAATCGTCGACTCGGCACCAGCGCCGCCGCCGCCGCCGCCGGCAGACGATGACGAATTTGGCGAATACGTGCGCAAGGCCGAAGAACAGCGCGCGCGCGACACGGCCCTGCTGAGGAGCGGGGTGGACAAAGGCCAGGGTCGCGAAACGGTGGACATATTGGTCACCTCGACAGTGCTCAATGCAGGGCCTTGTCGCATGAAGTTTCTATTTGACAAGCCCTTGCGGGTGGTGCGGAACAGCTGGGTGGCGCTGCAGCGCAGGAACGGGGTGCAGCTCCCGCTGCTAAACGACGACGACGTGATTCTCACGTGGCGGAGGAAAAAGGTGTTTATATTTTCCACGCTGCTCAGCCTCGGCATCCGTCCGCAAGGCGACGGCCGCCTCGAGGTTGACGGGCATGACCGAGAGGGCCTGGCCGACAACCGGACGCGCGTCCACATGGAGGCATGGACGCCCGAGCTCTTCCAGGAAATGGAGCAACAGGAGGCGCTGCGCCGCAAGCGCGAGGCGGGGGAGCTGGACGAGTCCGAGGACGAGGCGCGCGACGAGCCCCCCACGCCCGAGGTCAGGATCCGCGTCATCCTCAAGGCGCGGGGCCTTGAAGACGTCAAGCTGACGGTGCGGCCCGAGACGACGGTGGAGACGCTGCTGATTGGGTTCCGGACGCAGAGAAGCATCGGGTCCGACAAGGCCGTGAGCGTGGTGTTTGAGGGGGAGCGGCTCGAGGAGCACGTCACCATGGAGGACGCCGACATCGCCGACATGGACCTCATCGATGTGCATGTCAAGTAGATTAAGAGCCAAGGTGGCCCGGCGTCGAGGACGTCTACGGGCGTTGAAGAGTGCCGGCGAGCGAGCGAGTTGGGATACCCGAGGTGTGGTTTTGTGTTTCCTTCTGGCGGCAGGCCCCTCCCATGGTTTTCTTCATTATTTTCCCCTTCCCCGCAGTGCCGGCCTGGAGGGGTTCTGGAGCATTCCGCCTTTCCACACGTCTCTGCTCGCCGGGCTCTGAATCTCCATCGTCCCAAGAGACTGAGGCCCTGATCCACGACGCGGCGCGGCGCCTGACAAAAAAAATGGAAGACGCGGCGAGAGACTTGCTCCACTTAATTTTAGTGCGGGGCTCCTCTTATACTATCTTATATCCTTATCGGCTATTTCGTTTACCGCCTTATGCCCCCGCTATATATATTTCGTAGTTCTTATATTAACTGTAACCGCGTTTATTGCTTAATCGCATTAATCGCATTAATCGTATTAATTATAGCCCTCCTTATAGCTCTCGCAATGCCTCCCTCGTCCGAAAGCCAGCCTATTAAGCCTACTTAGCCTAGTTAGCCTACTACGTAGCGTTAGACTAAGCTATAGACCTTAAGGTTCCTTAAGTTATTACTTAAGGCTTATCGCAATAGGCTTCTTAATAGCTTAAAGGCGGTCTTCGTAAAGCTAGTGTTTAAGTCCTTTATGCCGAAGCTTAAGGCCGAATTCCCTCGCCGCCGCTAAAGCTTTAAGATGCTTAACAATAAGTATCGCTACCTCCTTTAATTCTAGCGGGTATTCCGTAAGGCAGAGGAGCTATTAAGCGCCGTATATAACCCTAATACCGGGAAGATCGAGATAAGTAAGGCTAACGAGAATACGTTAAAGGAGAAGTTCCTAAAACTCGTGACTTAGGTTATTAAGTAAGGCCTTATAATTAGCGATAATATTACCTTTAACTTATAGGCCGAGATCTTCGTTAACGACCCGCCGGCTAGCCGTACGATTCTTAAGGTTAACGATAATGCCGGTTTTAAGGCTACTATAAATGCCGAAAGTCAGCTTTAGGAGGCCGTAAAAGAGCTTCGGCAATAATAGTAAGAGGACAACGAATAGTTAACTAACGATAAGGGGGGGTCTTAGGTTCCCGACGAAGCTGCCGAGGAGGATAAAGCTAACGATCCTTTCCGTAAGGAAATACTACGCCGCCTACTAGCACTACCTTACGCTTAGGCCTAGCCTAATTCTAATAGCTCGGTAGTGCCGTTATCGTTAATATCGGTAACTAAAAGGAGGTCGAGGGGAAGAGCGAGGGTCTAGTTAACTATTATAGCACTAGGTAATAGCTAAATAACCTTATTATTCTATAAAGAGGAGAAGAACTATAAAGGCTAAGGGCTTATTTATATATAGGACTATATATTACGTAGTATATTACTATATACTATATTATATAATATAGTACTATAATAGTACTCCCCTTCTTAAGACGATTTAGTCCTTAAATCGCTAAGAAATATTATTTTCGCTAGAAATCCGTATATAATAAAGGAATCTTTTATAGGCGGGCTTAATCTAAAAGGCCCGGCTTATCTAGGTTATATCTATAGAAGCGTTAAATAGCTTTAAGGCAACCTCTTAGGTTATCTTTAGGCTATTAGGTCGGTTCTTAGTAATATTTTTATTTAATTAGATAAGTTAAGGTCGGGGCTTTATTATTATATACGTTAAGGATCTTCTTAAATCCCTATATTTCTTCGATATTGCCGTCGTTATCGCGTTCCGCGATACGGCTTACGACGTTGCGTCGTTCCTCTCGATTAATCTATACCTAGCCCGGTATTATTTCCGTTGTCTAAAGCTATACCTTAGACGTATAGAAAGACTTATTAACTTAGATATACTTTAAGAGGTCGATAACTATAGCGCTACGGTAGACCTTAAGAATAAGATAAAGACTATCCTATTTATCGTCTTATTTTTTCTTTAGGCGATTAATAGTTATATTCTCTAATAAAACTATAACTATATTATTAGGTCGGAAGAGAAAGCCTTTATCTTACTTTATATTAGCATTATCCTTATATTTCTATTATAAGGCTTATATAAGAGCTTAAAGCTAAATAAAGATATAGTTAAAACGATTAGTTATTGCGTCTACGTAAAGGAACTCCTTCTTTACCTATAATAAAAGCGTTAAGGGTTAGGGGCCTATAGGTTTAATACTAAGACGAGGATTAAAGCCGTAGTTAGTAAAGAATAGAGAAAAACCGGTTATTTCGTTTACTTAATTATTTATTGTAAATTCTATAAGCGGGAGCTAGTCGACTTAGTTATCTTAGGTAAAGCTAATATAGGCTCGAATATATTTATTTATCGTAGTATTAACGATTTCGGTTTAACTATTAGTCTCTAAGTGTTATACCGAGCTTAGTTTTAACGTTATTCTTAAACGAGTGCTAAGCTATCGCTAAAAATTAGAGATAAACTAAGTACCTTAATCGGAGATAATAATATTAAGTGCTTTATATAAGCGATAGACTATATAGATAAAAGAGTTAATTAATTCTTCTATAGAAAGGCCGGTAATAAGGATAAAATATCTTATCTTTATAAGCCTATTAACTATCGTAAGTATATTCTTATAAGTCTTCTTATTTTAGGTATACTTAAGGAGTATCGTAATATAATTAATTAATATATCGGCCTATAGTTAGACTAGTAGAGCGAGGGGTTTTAGGAATCTAAAGGGAGATAAGTAAAGGGTCTTAGTCTAAAGATAAAGAGTATAGTCTTTAATAAACGTAGCGGTAAAGTAAGAAATCCTCGGCTATTAGTATATTCGGTTTAATAGATTAAGGGTCTTTACCCTCCTTAAGTATCCTATTAGGCTATTGCTATAGGATTAATAAACGACTTTTAGGCGGAGATCTAAGGTATCGGGGACAAAGAGCTAGTCGTAGAAAAAGATACGTCTATTAATTAACTAATATTTAGATATATCGCAATATAAAAGCTTTCGGATATACTTTAGCTAGCGTTAAGGGTATAGATCCTAGAGTATCGCTACTATATCTTAAGTAAGATTATCTTATTAGTATACCTCGCGGATAAGCTTATTAAGTAATACTAGCTACGTTTAGTCTAAAGGCGGCGATTGCGTTAAGGTCCTCCTTTAAGGCATAGGAATCGGTTAAGAGTTCTTTTAAGATAGTTAGGTCGACTTTCTCTTTAAGGATAACTACCTAATTTCGATAGAGGAGTCTATTATCGTTTACGGTAGCTAGTCTATCGCCGGGGGGCCTACTAAAAGCGTTAAGGAGAATTGCCTTATCGCTTAAGCGGTATATAATTATAAAGTTAAACTAAGAAAGAAACTTAGCCTAGCGTACTTATCGTTAATTAAGTTACTTTATAGATATAAACGTCTAAAGATTCTTATAGTCTATAATAACGTCGAACGCTTCGGTAGTCCCTTAGAGTTCTAAGCGCTATTCCTTAAGCGCTTTAATAATTGCTAATAGCTCTTTATTATAGATCTTATAGTTATACTTAAGGGCAGTATGCTTTAACGGAAAAAACGCAATAAGGTAAAGATATCCGTTGTCTCCGGTCTATAAAAGGACTCCTCCTAACTCTTAATTTAAGGCGTTAGTTTTAATAACTCTTTTCTTTAAGTAGTTAAAATAGGCTAAGATTAGGGCAGTAGTAAAAGCAAGTTTAAGGGCCTTAAACGCAGTAGCTTATTTAGGTCCTTAAGACTAACGGGAATCCTTTCGAAGTAGCGTAGTTATCGGGGAGATAATACTAAAGTATCCCTTAATAAAACGGCGGTAGAAGTTTATAAACCTAAGAAACTGCTAAAGTTCTTTTACTAAAGTTAGGGTATTTTAAGCCGTAATTATACGTACCTTCTTAAGGTCTATACTTATACTAGATATCGAAATAATTAATCTAAGATACTTAGTCTTTATTATATAAAACTCTAACTTCCTAATGTCGATTTAAAGCCTTATATTGCTTAAGCGTTAGATAACTATTTGTATATAGTTCTTATATTCCGCCTTAGTCTTTAAAAAGACTAGTATATTATTAAGATATACTATATAAAAGTTACTAAGGGTATTATAAAGCATATAATTAATATAGTTTTAAAAGGTCGACGGTACGTTATAAAGGCCGAAGGGGGTAATTAGCATCTCGAATAGTCTAAAGCGTATAATAAATACTATAAGCTACTTATAACCCTTAGCGATTTAAATATAGTTAAATATAGTAATTACGTCTAGCTTTATATAAAACTTAGCGTCGTAGAGAGAATTTAGTATTTCACGGATTAAAGGTAAGGGATATCGATTCTTAACTATAACCTAATTTAAACCTTAGTAGTTATAATAGATATAAATACTACCGCTTAGTTTATAAGCGAGGATTAGTAATACCGCGGCTAGAGAAAAAGACTCTTAAATAAAGCCTTTATTAAGTATATCGTTAATCTACTTCTTAATATAGCGGAGTTCTATAGGTAATATAGGCTAATTTCTATAGTATAGAGCTTATTTACTAAGTATAAGTTCGATCTTATAATCTTAAGGGTAGTATAAGGGGAGTTCGTTTATATTCTTTAGAAAGAAATAAGGAAGCTTATCTTAGAACTCTTTTAGGAGTTTCTTTAGGATATCTACCTCTATAACTTCCGGTTTTACTTAGAGGAATTTTTCTACGTTAGCTTTATCGACCTTCCGAAATAGAAATTCGGAATTAGCTATATCCTAAAGGTTTATCTAAAGGAAATTATAAAAAAGTTTAAGGAAGGCGGCTTAAGCTATCTCTATTATATAGTCTTTAGTAATAACGCGTTAAAAAGAGGTTTTAGATAGTTCTAAGACTTTAACTAAGCCTACTAAGAGTTTATTAAAGAGTTATAATTTTCTCCCTCCTCGACTAGCTTAGCTAATTTAGATATATTAATTCGTATTGTTTAAATACTATTTTATTTATAGAATTAAATAAAGTTAACTACTTATATATAGCGGATATCGTTTATATCTAAGGGTATTTAATCTTCCTATCGTATACGCTAATAAGGGCGTCTCGTTTAGCCCTATCGGGTAGGAACGTAGCGACGGCTAGCGGTAAGACGAATAAAGAGTAAGCGAGCTACTAAAGTAGTCTACGGCGGAGTAGCCTTAAAGGCTTAAGTCTTAAGGGAGTCTAAAGGGCTAATCGGGGATATTAAGCGGGCGGTTTCCTAAGCGAATAGCTATATCCTATATAAGGGATATCGAATCGGTTAGCTAAGGTTTAAAGGGTATAATGCCTACTTAGGTAAGTATTTCTTAATAGACGAGTCTATAGATATATAACTTCCCGGTAGGATAGTCTAGTCTTTTAGGATATTAGTAGTATAAGGAAAGATAGCATAAGGCAAAGGGTGCGTGTATAAAAAGAAGGATAATAAATTGTAATTAGCCCGGCATACCCTACGAGTTATAGGGCTACCGGAGCCCGGACTATTTACTAATCTATAGGCACTTATTAAGTGCCCTGCCTTTACGTATTAATTAGTCTCTTTTTACTAAAAGGGAATTTCCGGCACGTCTTCTATTATTATAAGGACTTTTTATTTTAGGGTAAACATTAAGGTAGTCTAAATCTCTACGATATTAGAAAAATATACTTTTCGACGTAATTAATGCCCTTTAGGCGTAGGAGTAATAAGAGTCTAAGGAGCTATCCTATCCTCGGCTATTATACTTAAAGGCAGGCAGTATCTTATATAGTAATCGGAATTAAAGCAGACTTAGAGAGATTTCTAAAGTATAGTTAGTTTATATTCCTAAAGCTAAGGGATGCCTAAGATAATCGGGGTAAAAAGTAATAGATTTATAACGAAGAAAAGCATAAGTTCTATATACTTATTAATAGTTATTCAAGCTATAAAGTAGTCCGTTATCTATATTAAGGGTATACCGTCGGCTAGTTAAAGCGGTCGAGGTTTAAAGAGCTTCTTTATAATAACGTTATATTTCCGTACGATAGCGTAAAGATCGGCGAACGCTACGGTAGTATAGCTAGAGTCTATAAGGGATAACGTATTAACGTAGTAAGGGGACTAAGGGTTACGCGTAAAGGAGAGATAAGTATAGAGAAAGATTAACTTTTTATTACTATTCGACTATAAGGGTCTAGACCCTAGTGTTGTTATCTAGTGCACGTGACTAGAATACGTGTATTTAGGTAGTTTGCGCTAGCGAGGGCTACGCCTATACTCTCTTCCCTTTCCCCCTCTATAGTGTTATTCTACCTCTTTCTAAGACCTCCTCTATGCCTACTCGGACTAACCCCGTTATATAATAATACTATTACTTTATTAATCCGCAGCTACGCCTACTATACGCCGCCTCCGTACCGTCGGAACGCGCCGCTTAGAGTCTTTCTCTACGATACTTAATACGAGGATGAATTAAGCTGCCCTTTAGCTATTGCCTTAATCGCCTATGCGAATTTTTCGACCCCGTACTAATAAGAACGCGCTAACGCACTCATGTTAGCTTATGCGAATTTTTCGTCCTTATACCTACGAATGCGCCTTTAATCGGCTTTTCCTACCCTACTTACAGCCGTTAATTAATTACCTACCTATAGCGAGACCTTTCTGCCTTTTTCCTTTATTAATTTCCCCCTCGGAAGGGAGGACTTTGCCGTCTCCGCTTTAAGGGCTACGGGAGGAGCCTATGTGTATAGAAGCCTCGGGTGCGTCGGGAGCTAACGATATACGTTATTAACGCTAATAGCTCCCGCTTCCGCTTCGGTACGAGTAATGCCTGCGAAATTAGGCACGACCTTCGAGGCGGTAGTAGGGCGCAGTTATAACTGCGGAATACATAGAATACGCACGAAGAAGAACGCATACAAACGAGCTCCGGATTAACCGAAGGAACGGCAGCACGACTACGAGCGGCGGGATACGACCGGACGATTCGAGTAATAAACATTAGGAATGCCACCGTGCTCGGCACGGCGAAGGCGGGCGATAAGAAAGGGGATATTGCCTACGCCCGGGAGACCGTAGTAAAAAGAACGGCGCCCGCATAGCCCTATGCGGGGAGAGCAGATAGTAATAGCGATACGCGCCTAGAGACAAAGAGCTAGTTGCTGTAGGGCGAGCCCTTAGGAGCACTTAGGCGTGCGAAGCGCACGAGCCGGAGTAACCGGCCCTACTTAAAGTAGTCTATTCTACTTATTAGGAAAAGGAGCTTCCCTACGTTCTAAAAAAGCTAAAAATCCGGTTCCGCTAATGTTTATTGCGATAAGGGAATTAGGAAGGTTATATCCGCGTTTATAAAAGCTATATGCCGCTCTCGAGGGGTTTTTCGGTGCGATTTCGTATATGTGTTTTCGGCTATGCGTTTCGGTATAGGTTTCGCCTTAACTACGTAGTCCGCACGTAACGTCCGTCGCGCGTTAGGGTGCGGCTTTAGGTGTCTCGGAAGGTAGCTCTAAAAGAGCCGGAGCGGGGGGCTAATGTAAGGGTCTAGACCCTAGTGTTATTATCTAGTGCACGTAACTAGATTGCGTATATTTAGGTAGTCCGCGCCGGCGAGGGCTACGCTTATACTCTCTTCCCTTTCCCCTTCTATAGTATTATTCTAATTATATCGACAAACTAATCCGAAGATCCGTTCTATCTAAAAGCAACGACTTAATCCTTTTATCCTCTCCTATATATAACCCTTAGGAGCGACTTACTCTAGGGGTATATCTTTTAGCAGTAGCCTTAACGCCGGCCGCTCGCCTTATAAATCTATATCTTCTTCCCTAAGGATACGTGTTATAGTACTACATTATATAACATAGTATATAGTAACATACTACGTGATATATAGTCCTATATATAAACGAGCCCTTAGCCTCTATAGTTCTTCTCTTCTTTATAGAACAATAAGGTTATTTAGCTATCACCTAGTGCTATAATAGTTTATTCTATCTCCTATTGCGCCCCGTCGCGATCCCTAGCTTTATAAATATAGTCCTAGCAGCTCTATTACCTTATCTCTTTAGTCGTCGCGACCCGAGCGTAACCCTTAAGAAATCATTCCCCTAAGCCCTTAAGCCCCTAAGAATTTTTCCCTAGCCTATAGAAACCTATATAGCCTAAAGAAACTTTTTTATAGTCCCTAATAAACACCTTAGATTAGACATTCCTCCTTCCTCCTTATAGTAGATATACCTATAGCCTCTAACGCTATAGGCGACGGTCTAAAGGCCCTTACTAAGGAGTTTATTAGTAAATTTCCTTAAATCGCCTAAGCGATTAAGAGGTTCGATAACGTAGTCCCGGTCGCTAATACGTAGGAGACCTAGGAAAACCTTTAGAGCCCGGATACCCGATATATTCTTATATATATCGAGGAGAGTCTTCGCTCCCTTCGCGTAGCGGAAGCCTCTTAGGTTAACCGAAATGCTAGGTTAAAGGAACGCGTGACTATATAAGATTAGCTCTTAGCCACGAAGGATTAGCTCCTAGCCACGAAGGAGCAACTTCTCGAGGCTAAGGACCTTATAATCTTAACTATAAAGATATTATAGTCTTAGATAATAACCCCGGTATAGTCGTCCGGAAAACGAAAGATAGTAGACCCTCCGATCTTTATTAAAAAGGGGTCTACCTCCGACCGTTAACGTAAGTATAAGGCCTAAGAACTTAATATATAGGGTATCTTCCTCCGCGATAGTATTTAGTTCGACTTAGACGGCGCTTGCCTCCTTTATATTAGCGATAGGCTCGGTAAATAAGCCTATAACTTCGTTAAAGATAGGATAGCTACTATTATAGCTAACCTATCTGAGAGAGAGAAGTAGGAATAGCCTACTATAACGATGCTTCTTATAGCTTTAGGCAGGTAGTATAAGGTTCTAGACTTAACGCAAGCCGCTAAGAATATCCTCGATAATTTCCCTTAAGGCGATAAGAACTATTAGATCTAGAAGGTAGACCTTAACGCCTATATGCGTAAGGTAAGGAAGATAAAGGAATAGTAAGTCGACCTCCTCCGGAAGTTTATATTAAAGGATATAAGCGATCTCGTTAAGAATATATAGACTAAGATCCCTAATACCGACTACGAGAAGTAGTTAACGTAGATAGATATCTTTGCGAAGAATCTCGCTAACTATGCTTATCGTTAGAAGCTCGAGAAGAAGGCCGCCCCCCGTTTATAGTTCCCGCCGACGCTTATACCTACCCTTACCCCGACCGCCCCGGCTTAACCCCTATACGGTAACCCTATAGACCTCGACCGGCTTTCTAATACTAAACGATAATTTAGGATCGATAATAAACTCGAGTATTACTATTTAGCCTAGTATAAATCTCTATTTAGCCTAGTAACACTTCGCACACACCCGAAAAACGCCTATACCCCTTATAGCTAGCCGCGCCTACTTAATTATAGTACGTATATATAGCAGGCTATAGACTAATTCTTCCTATATCGTATCGTTATATCGCATCTATCGTCGTATCGCATCGTCGTATCGCATCGTTATATCGCAACCTTATATCGCATCGTTATATCGCAATAAATACTTAATTAATCTCCTAAGCCTAAGCCGACGCCGCGGCCTAAGCCGACGCCGGCCTCGCCGACGCCGCGCTTTAAGCCGACGACGCCGGCCTCGCCGACGCCGCGCACGCCGACGCTACGCCCTAAGCCGACGAAGCCGACGAAGCCGACGAAGCCGACGAAGCCGACGAGCACGAGCTTAAGCTTCTAATTCCGCCGCTCCTACCCTCTACGACCTATAACTCCTTCGACGACCTCTATACCTTCCTTTAAACCTTCTATCGTAAGAATAGCGCAGGCATTATTAAGCGAAATAGCTAAGGCAAGCGTATCGTTAATAGGGAGGCCTAGCCTATAGGTCGTATGCTGATTTGCGATCGTAGGCGCTCTCGGCTATTAAAGAGCGTTAGGCTTCGCAACGCCTCTACCTAAAAGACTAACTGCCCCGTAAAGATTATAGCAATAACGAAGCAAAGCTCTAATTAGTAGTAGACCTACCGCATTAAGGGCTATTATAACCACTCGTAGTCACTTTACTTACTAGCTTATAATATCTATCGCCGTTGTACCTTAGTATAGTAAGAGCTTAAGAGGGAGCTTTTAAAGCATTACGCCCTTCTAGCTCGCGAGATAGCCTTAATCATTCGGGATAGGGCTAATAACGACGCCGCCGTCGAGGCCTTCTTCCGTCAGCGAGATATATACAACGATCGCTAGAAGATTCGTGCCGTAGCTCTTAGTAGAAAGACAGCTACCTAAGCCTTTATTAACTACCTTTAGCGTAGCGGCCTAAAGCATATTATTAAGTACGCCGATAATAACGATAACGATAACGATAACGATAGCGATAACGATAACGATAACGACTACGATATTCGGAAGGTTAAGGCTATCTTCTAGATATACCTATAGTGCGAGCGGATATAAAAGCAGTTTCTAAAGGTTATAGGGCTTAATAATATATATAAAACGAACCGCTTTAAGATATATCTCTTCTAGGCTACTAGAGTTATAGATTAGAGGTCCGTCGCTAACTTCGCCTTTAGCTTAATTAATAACGAAAAGGAAGAGGGCTTCTAATAGCTATTAGAACGGCTTAACGAGCTATAGCAGTAGGTCGAGGCCTTAGAGCCGACTGTTATTATTATAGATAAAGAAAAGGCACTTAAAAATGCACTTAAACGCGTTTTTCCTTTATTATAGCAATAACTTTGCGTTTAGCACGTTAACGCAAAGATCCGCGCTAGGATAATATCCCGTTAGAAGGAGCTAGGCTTTATAGATAACGATAACGACGAGGACGATAAGGACGACGAGGCTAACGAGGCTGACGAGACTGTTAATGCGGATAATAACCTCTTTAGCCGAAATGCTATATAAGTAGAGGCAGAAGAAGCTGCCGGCGTAGACGAAGAAGAGCAATAGACGGAGAATAACCGCGATAGCATATTCGATGCTTAGAAGACTATTATCTACGCATTAATAAAGGAAAGGTTCCTTGCTAATTAAAAGGCATTCGATTAAACCTTTTAACACTAACGCTATATCTTAAGGTATATCTCTAAGGAGTATATGCCTTAGCGCGAATAGTAGGCTTATTGCTATATTAGCCGCTACTATAACTTTAGCTAGAGGGTTAATAGCCCTATTAAGACTGTATATAAGGATGTAAAGTTATATCTTCTAATAGGGACTAGCGATCTCTTCTACCTTTATAATACCTTGCTTTAGATAATCGCTAATAAGGAACGTACTTATCTTAAAGAAGCTGCTAGGCAAAAGGATGCGCTTCGGCTAAAGTATAAGGGCTAAACGTGGCTCGGCAAGCTAAACATTTAGGTCACCTACGTTGCTATTAACCTTCTTGCTAAGCAGCATCGGCTTGCTTTAGCAGCGATGCCTTTATAGGTTGAAGAGCCTATACCTCTTAAGCTATGTTCGCACCGCTTTATATAGCAATACGGGCTGCTATATGCTTATATTATCTTCTAACGACTCTAGTCTAATATTGCACTTACTAAGCTCGATATACACCTTCGATGGTGGCTTATTAAGCCTCTTGACTTTAAAGAACCGCTCCTCCGGATCCGGGATCCTAATGTTATATAGAACCTCCGTAGCCGGCCTCGTCTTGCGAAGAATACTAGCCTTATTATACCTCTAACCTTATAGGCGGATTGCTAAGATGCTGCCGCAGCCTTACAGCCGGCCTTATAGCTAAGAAGCAGGGGCCGAGGCCGAGGCCGACCCTAGGGCCGAGGCCTCGTAGCGTCTAGTTAGGCTAGCAGCCGTCGGCTTAATGCAAGTATACGACGTGACCGTATATAAGCTAAGATAGATAAAGAAGGAAGCTAGCTTATATAAGCTGAGATAGATAAAGTAGGAAGCTAGTCCGGCCGGCCGTCGTAAAGATTACGCGTAAGGGCATCTTAAGGCAGGGGACGAGGGCGAGGCAGAGGACGAGGGCAAGGCAGAGGCGTAGAGTTAAGGGCGGCGGCTAGGGCGTCGCAGGCGGATTAATTAACGGGCCGGCCGTGATATATTAAGATTGCCTTCGCCTTAAAGATGCGTTTTTAAACGAATTAAGCATTTTAATTAAACGGGAAGAATTAGTCCCCGGGTTACTATAAATGCGCACTGTATTTATATAGGCGTGGCTAAGCGTGCGGGGTTAAGCGTTTTCCGGGGTGTACGTAGGCTATAAAAAAAATGTCATTAGGCTAAATAGAGATTTATACTAGGCCAAATAGTAATACTTATAAACTCTATATAGCCTACGGAGAGCTTAGATACTAGAAGGAGGCTTACGACCCGGCTAAGATAGCGAATCCGCTTCTAATGCCCTTACGTTAGGGTAGTCCTTAGTTTTAGGGCCGGGGCGCCCCCTCCCCCGGCTTCGGCCGAGGATCTTAGGGCGCCCGCGGCGGCGGGTATAGCTAAGGCTAGCTCGTCTATAAGGCCGACTATAAATAAGGCCGTATCCTTAGGGAAGAGGATACGGATTTATAAAGCGAGCGGCCGGCGTTAAGGCTACTGCTAAAAGATACACCCTTAGAATAAGTCGCTCTTAGGGGTTATATATAGGGGAGGATAAGAGGATTAAGTCATTGCTTTTAGATAAAACGGATCTTCGGATTAGTTCGTTAAATAGTAATAAAAAGTTAATCCTTTTCTATACTTATCTCTCCTCTACGCGTAACCCTTAGTCCCCTTACTACGTTAATATATTATCCTTCGTAGATTCTAGCTATACTACCGTAGCGTTCGCCGATCTTTACGCTATCGTACGGAAATATAACGTTACTATAAAAAAGCTCCTTAAACCTCGACCGCTTCGACTAGCCGACGGTATACCCTTCATATAGATAATAGACTACTTTATAGCCTAAATAACTATTAGCAAGCATATAGAACTTATGCTTTTCTTCGTTACGAATCTATTACCTTTTACCCCGATTATCTTAGGCATCCCTTAGCTTTAGGAATATAAACTAACTATACTTTAGAAATCTCTCTAAGTCCGCTTTAATTCCGATTACTATATAAAATACTGCCTACCTTTAAGCATAATAGCCGAGGATAGGATAGCTCTTAGGACTCTTATTACTCCCGTGCTTAAAGAGCATTAGTTACGTCGGAAAGTATATTTTTCTAACGTCGTAGAGATTTAAATAACCCCGACGTTTACTCCGAAATAAAGGGTCTTTATAACGATAGAAGACGTGCCGGAAATTCCCTTTCGGTAGGAAGAGACTAATATCTTAAAAGACTAGACTATCCTACCGGGAAGTTATATATCTATAGACTTATCTACTAAAGAATGTCTACTTAAGTAGGCATTATACCCTTTAAACCCTAGCTAACCGATTCGATATCCCTTATATAGGATATAGCTATTCGCTTAGGAAACCGCCCGCTTAATATCCCCGATTAGCCCTCTAGACTCCCCTAAGACTTAAGCCTTTAAGGCCACTCCGCCGTAGACTACTTTAGTAGCTCGCTTACTCTTTATTCGCCTTACC
Organism: Ophiocordyceps sinensis; assembly: GCA_012934285.1. Lineage (NCBI taxonomy): Eukaryota > Fungi > Ascomycota > Sordariomycetes > Hypocreales > Ophiocordycipitaceae > Ophiocordyceps > Ophiocordyceps sinensis. The sequence continues at coordinate 124,985 of JAAVMX010000008.1, forward strand.
GCCGGCCGTCGCTACGTTCCCGCCCGATAGGGCTAAACGAGACGCCCCCGCCGGTGTATATAATAGGAAGATTAAATACCTTTAGATATAAACGATATCCGCTACGTATAAGTAGTTAACTTTATTTAATTCTATAAATAGGATAGTATCTAAGCGATATAAATTAGTATATTTAAATTAGCTAAGCTAGTTAAGGAGGGAGAGAATCTATAACTCCTTAACGAACTCTTAGTAGGCTTAATTAAGGTCCCGGAATTATCCGAAACCTTTTCCTAACGTATTATTACTAAGGACTATATAATAGAAGTAGCTTAAGCCGCCTTCTTTAAACGTTTTTATAATTTCCTTTAGATAAACCTCCGGGATATAGCTAATTCTAAATCTCTATTTCGGAGGGTCGATAAGGCTAACGTAGAAAAATTCCTCTAAGTAAAACCGGAAGTTATAGAGGTAGATATCCTAAAGAAACTCCTAAAAGAGTTCTAGGATAAGCTTCCTTATTTCCTTCTAAAGAATACGAACGAACTCCCCTTATACCGCCCTTAGGATTATAAAATCGAACTTACACTTAGACAATAAGCCCTATATTATAGAAATCGGCCTATATTACCTATAGAACTCCGCTATATTAAGAAGTAGATTAACGATATACTTAATAAAGGCTTTATTTAGGAGTCTTTTTCTCTAGCCGCGGTACTACTAATCCTCGCTTATAAACTAGGCGGTAGTGTCTATATTTATTATAACTACTAAGGTTTAAATTAGGTTATAGTTAAGAATCGATATCCTTTGCCTTTAATCCGCGAAACATTAGATTCTCTCTACGACGCTAAGTTTTATATAAAGCTAGACGTAATTACTATATTTAACTATGTTTAAATCGCCGAGGGTTATAAGTAGCTTATAGCATTTGTTATATGCTTCGGGTTGTTTAAGATACTAGTTACCCCCTTCGGCCTTTATAACGCACCGTCGACCTTTTAGAACTATATTAATCACGTGCTTTATAATGTCCTTAATAACTTTAATTCGTCGAATAGTAATAAAAAGTTAATCCTTCTTTATATTTATCTCTCCTCTACGCGTAATCCTTAGTCCCTTTACTACGTTAATATATTATCCCTCGTGGATTTTAGCTATACTACCGTAGCGTTCGCCGATCTTTACGCTATTATACGGAAATATAACGTTACTATAAAAAAGCTTTTTAAACCTCGACCGCTTTAACTAGCCGACGGTATACCTTTAATATAGATAACGGACTACTTTATAGCCCGAATAACTATTAGTAAGTATATAGAACTTATGCTCTTCTTCGTTATAAATCTATTACCCTTTACCCCGATTATCCTAAGCATCCCTTAGCTTTAGGAATATAAACTAACTATGCTTTAGAAATCTCTTTAAGTCTACTTTAATTCCGATTACTATATAAGATATTGCCTACCTTTAAGTATAATAGCCGAGGATAGGATAGCTCTTAGGACTCCTATTACTCTTACGCCTAAAGGGCATTAGTTACGTCGGAAAGTATATTTTTCTAACGTCGTAGAGATTTAGATAACCCTAACGTTTACTTTAAAATAAAAGGTCTTTATAACGATAGAAGATATACCGGAAATTCCCTTTCGGTAGGAAGAGACTAATATCCTAGAAGACTAGACTATCCTACCGGGAAGTTATATATCTATAGACTCGTCTACTAAGGAATATCTACTTAAATAGGCATTATACCCTTTAAACCTTAGCTAACCGATTTAATATCCCTTATATAGAATATAGCTATTCGCTTAGTAAACCGCCCGCTTAATATCCCTAATTAGCCCTCTAGACTCCCTTAAGACTTAAGCCTTTAAGGCTACTCTACTATAGACTACTTTAGTAGCTCGCCTACTCTTTATTTACCTTACCGCCGGCCGTCGCTACGTTCCCGCCCGATAAGGCTAAACGAGACGCCCCCGCCGGCGTATACGATAGGAAGATTAAATACCTTTAGATATAAACGATATCTATTATATACGAGTAATTAACTTTATTTAATTCTATAAATAGGATAGTATTTAAGCGATGCGAATTAGTATATCTAAATTAGCTAAGCTAGTCGAAGAGGGAGAAAATCTACGACTACTTAACGAACTCTTAGTAGGCTTAGTTAAGGTCTTAAAACTATCCGAAACATCTTTCTAACGCGTTATTACTAAGGACTATATAATAGAGGTAGCTTAAGCCGCCTTCCTTAAACGTTTTTATAATTTCCTTTAGATAAACCTCTAAGATATAGCTAATTCCGAATCTCTATTTCGGAGGGTCGATAAAGCCGACGTAGAAAAATTCCTCTAAGTAAAACCGGAAGTTATAAAGGCAGATATCCTAAAGAAACTCCTAAAAGAGTTCTAAGATAAGCTTCCTTATTTCCTTCTAAAGAATACGAACGAGCTCCCCTTATACCGCCCTTAGGATTATAAGATCGAACTTACACTTAGTAAATAAGCTCTATACTATAGAAATCGGCCTATATTACCCGTAGAACTCCGCTATATTAAGAAGTAGATTAACGATATGCTTAATAAAGGCTTTATTTAAGAGTCTTCTTCTCTAGCCGCGGCATTACTAATCCTCGCTTATAAACCGGGCGGTAGTATTTATATCTATTATAACTACTATTAGTAGGTGATTTACTTAGATTAATCTAAATAAAGGGGGTTGTATTAGTTGTAGTTATATCTAATCTAGCTAGAGAAGGGGGAATAAAAGGGCCCTTTTATACCCGTCTGCCGGGGTCCTTTTATAAAGCCTGCTATGCCTTAATAATGTATTATTAAGGCCTACGCTAGGGCTTACTACTCTAGTTATAACGATGCCCTTAGTTAATAATAAGGTTATTAACTATATATGTTATATAGCGTTATACGCCGCGCAGTTATAACCCCTATTGCCCCTTTCCTATACATAGTCGGCAATATAGTTACGACTCTATCCCTTAGTTATATAACTATATTCCTATACTAGTAGTCTTTCTTTCTAACTGCTAAGCAACCTTCCTAATCGTAAGGATAGCGCGTATTAGACTAAAAGTGTCTAATAAATATAATATATAAGTATAAATAAAAGAGAGTCCTAAAAGGAGAACTTAAGGGCGTAGAATATAAGCCTCTATCCTAATAGTTAAGCTATTAGTGTCTACGAAGCGTTCGAGGGCTCGGTTCGGTAATGCCTTCGTTATAGCATCGGCCGGGTTATTATCGCTATTAATCTAACGGATCTCTACAATCTCTCGTTGCTAATATAACTATCGAAGAGATATAATATTAATTATTAATCTCTTCTCCTTAGTTATCCCGAGCTTTACGAGATATTTATAGAGCGAATACGAATCTATATAGATAATTAATTAGATATTCGGTAGCTTAAGCCGGTCGGTGATAATCTTTAATATAGTTGCTAAAGCGATCCTAAGGTTAACGCCGTTAACTATACCGTATATCTTAGAAGCTAGCACGCTTTAGGTAACTCTCTTATACTTCGTCGAACTTTAGTAGATAATATTTCTAATAACCTTATACTAGTTGTTAGACCTTTCGGTCTTATTAACTAGTATAATAATAAAGCCTAATTGCGATAATAGGTCTTTATTATTAGCAAACGACCTATCCGTAAATACTATTAGCTTTGCCTTTATAAGATTAATTAGTTTATATATTAAACCTCTACTTTAGTAGTCTATTTACTACTTAAGTCGCTTATTTAAGATTATACAATTCTTATTATCTAGGTTCTATACTTATGCCGTAACTAAGATATCGAATGTTGCTTCCGGTTAGTATACTAAGGCTATATAGGCTTTATAAGCACGTTATTCTAGGTACTATTATATATAGTCCGGATCCTTAATATCCATTCGGTCGATCTAGGCGGCTTATCCTTTCTGTTAGAGTAAGAGTATCTTATCCTATTGTAAGCTTACCTTCGCGCCGTTGAAATCCGTGACGGAGCCTTAATTTATCGTGGTTTTCGGCTTCGCCCTAGATTATGCCTCTCGGAGCTTTTCTTCTTTAGCGGCCGAAAAACTCGTCGTTTTAAGCATAAGGGTATCGTCTATTTACATCCTAATAATGCTAAAGTATTCTAATCCCGTATTAGATATTAGAAGGCAAGAGTCGAAGGTTAATATCGCTATATCGAGGCCCTCGATATAGTGCTTCTAATACGTATTAAATTAGTAGACTCCCGATTCTATAATACTATACAAAGGCCTAATAACTCGGATAATCGTATCGGGCGGATACTTCCCTTATAATTCGGCGGGGAGATATATTAAGACCGTTCGAAAGAGCTCTATAGTCGCCTAGGGATATGCCTAGGTAATATCTTAAAGGGATAACGTTATCCTATAGCGTATAAGGCTAGGAGTAAAGGCTAAGATTAGTCGTTAGCTAACGCGTTAGATTATTAGGGACTACGTTAGTAGGGAAGCCTTCTCCCTATTATTATAACCTTAGACTATAAGCCTTAATTTCTTATATAGCTTAGTGTCTTTGCCTTTAACCTCTTAAACTATACGGGAACTAAAGATATAGTAGCCGTCGTAAATAGCTTTATTATATCGTTCGAAACTAAATACTCCTTATGCTATAAGGTCGTTAATCTCCGTGCTATCTAACGCTTCGAATAGTGCTCCTAGGGTTGTAATAGCGCCTTTAGATCGGAGCTTAACGGCTAGTTTATAAGCCTCCTCTTCCTTTTTTATCGTAAAGGCCTCGTCCGCTTCTTTATTACTTAAATCGTCGAGGTCTATATCGTCCTCGTTATCGTCTAGGTTATCCTCTACGTTTAGTCCTTCTATAATTAAATGCCTAGCCTTATTCTTCGATCCGGGCGGGCGTCCTCGTTTACGGGGTGCCGGAGGGTCCGGTCGGGCGGGTTCGTCCGGCTGCTCGGATTCTAGTACCGGAAGGTTGTTAAGTATTTAATTACGATAATACGGTTATACTAACGTAGATCTAAAGACCTAAGGTCTATTAACCGTATCGATCGTAATATTATACCTATTAATAGCTACAATCTTAAATAGTCCTTACTATCCTAACTTTTCCCTCTATACGCGGACTTCGCTCTAAAGAGGAAGGGCAAGTATGCTCGCCGTATCTAGACCGTTGCGGCTATATAACGCTGCTTAGACCTACCGTTTAGCCGTAAGCTGCTTAAGCGCCTTTATCGCTTTCTATACTATAACGGCTTGTTTAAAGGTCGTTAGCGATAGCGGCGAATTAAGAGTTATCTTAAGATATAATCCGAATATAAGCAACGTAGGAACTAGTCCGTTCGGTCTAGTAGTCTCGTTAATAGCTTTAATAGCTATCTAAAGAACTGCCTTAAAGGAGGTCACGCTGCCTATCTTTGCAAAAAGGATATTAAAAGCTTAGCGCAATAGGGCATAATACCTCTTAACCTTACTAATAGACTAATATGCTTTAATAGGAACCTATATATATATAATCCCTATAATACGGGCTTTATTTCGGAATTCTACCGCCGCGAAGTTCGTGCCGGTATTAGATTTAATAATATTTAGGGGACTAAGGTATATATTAATCTAAAGGGCTCGAAGGGTCTCCTATATATCCTTAGCTAATATAGAAGGAAGGAATTAAGCGCTTTAAAAGGCCGTTAATACGTCGACAATATATAATACCGGGCGTTATACTAAATTCAGGACGTCTAAGTATATTATATTAACGATAATCTTATAATTAAAGTCTTAGTTATCTTTAAGGTTAAACTTAAACCGTTTTAAGGCAGGCGAATATATTTAGCAATAGTAATACAGTTCCGAAATATTCTCTAGAGTACTAAGAGATATATCGCCGTACCCTACTTGCTTTAATAGGTTATATAGCCTAGCTATAGTAGGATGTCCGATAGCGGTATAAGGTCTTAATTTCCGTTTCTATAAGGAATACGGTCGATTATTCACTCTTCCTAAGGAAGAACTAAGGATATCCCTATTTCCTAACCACCGGGATGTTTGCCTTAGGGCCGGTGAGGGTATTCGTCGTATTATTAAAGAACACGCCTAGCCTATCTATATCCGCGAGATATAGTAGGAAAGGGGTCGAAGTTTCTAGCATATAGAATATAATCCTTTTAATCGGAGTAATAAGATTAATTAATCCTAAAGACCTAATAATAGTGCCGGCGCCGAATCTAATTAACTCTTAGCCTACGGTTAATATGTCTAAATAGACGGAAGGGTCTTCTTACTATAGGGCTATGTATTGTTTTTATCCGGCCGTTAAGACCTTCGCTGCTCCTGTATTAATTAGGATACCTTAAAAATAGAGCTTTAAGTAGCGGTCGTTAATAAGAAACTAGTCGGCCGAGACTATTAGTTTTATACCGTAGACGTTATGCCCTATAATAAGGTAGTTAAAAGCTATTTAATAAAGCATTTAACTAGCTTGCTATTATTCCGGCTTATTATCCTCGCTATACTCTTCCTCCTTATCGTCCTTATAGCCTTCGTAGCCTGCTAAATAGGCCGTAATGTCCGGGGAGACGCCGGTATAGAGATAATACGAGAGATATTAGTCCTTAGCTTTCCGCCGTTCCTCTATAGAATTTTTCGTAGACTAACATCCCTCCTTTCTATATACGAAGCACTTCTTAGTCTAGGTCTTATTGCCGTACCTTTAGCCGTAGCCTCCTCTACCGCGGGGCCGGTAGCTTTATCCGGAGCCTTATAGGCGAAATCCTCCGTTGCCTCTACTACGATTATTAGTATACCTACGGTCTATATAAAACTAACTATTAGGGTTCTTCGAATTGTATTTATAATTTATATCTATCCTATCGTTATTACGATGTCGGTCTTAGATAAATTAGCGCGAGGTATTTCTCGCCTATTGTATAAGGTATGTCGTAAGGGAAGCTCGGAGGTCGGCATAGAGCTCCTTAGCCTCTTTAGCTTATTTAAAGAAGGCACCCTCGAGTTCCGGGATACCTTAGCACGCCTTAGTAAGATTTACTATAAGCGGGGTTTCGCCTATAAACTTAGGTCCTAAAGCCCGTTAATAAAGCAATAGCTTGTCGATTAGTAACTAAAGTACTTCCGGTAGGCCTTTCTTAAGGTTACTAGCCCGAACTTAGTTAAACGTCGTATTAGTCTAATCGGTATAGTACTAAGCCTAAGTTGCTTTAGTATCGAAATATCGTTTAATCTTATCGTATACGCCTCGGAAGGTAGTCGTTTAAGTAATATTCTCCGTATAGAAACGGTCGGCTTATCCCTTTAAGATCTAGGGGAGAAGGGTATAAAAGAGCCTTAGTTTAATCTTAAGGTTATAACATACGCTTATAAACTTACGGATAGTCTTATTAAATAAGGCATATAGCTCGCCGGTATATCTCTTCTCCTTATCCTATATCTTAACGAACTTAGTCTATACGTCGGGATCTAATAAGAGGTTCGGAACATCGGCCGGTAGGAGTGCTATATACTCTTTAATATTATAATTAAATGCTTCGATAGCCTTTAGGGCGATTGTTAAAGCAGATAGATCGAGCCTTTATCTATTGTATAATCGGTTCCGGGCTATTAATAAGAGCTAGTACGTTTATATTCGATAGTAATCCTACTATTATTGTTTGTTTTTCGAGTTCGTTCCGGGGTTAGTTAGTATCGTAAGGGTCTTTACGAGAAATATTAAAGCGATTAGTCTCTATTCTAAAGGACGTAACTCTTCCTCCTTAAGGGAAGCAAGCACGGGATTAAATAGTTATAGGGGTTCGCGATATTATTCTACGTTATAGACGCACTGCTTATTAACGTTTACTCTTCCTATAATAGGCGAGAATAGGATTAATAGAGAGCTTAGAAGGTCTTATTTGCCGTAGAGCTAATATAAATCATCCTTATTCTTAGTATAGATAAACTTCTCTTAGGTATGCGTAATAGAACCTCGAGGGTAAAGATACGCGGAAATAGCGTCCGTAAGGAATAAAGATTCTACTATACTTTCGAAGATTAAGATCTATCTCTTCTGCCTTACTATTATATAATTAAATCTATTTAATTACTAATTAGTGTTAGTAGGTGATTTACTTAGATTAATCTAAACAAAGGGGGTTATATTAGTTATAGTTATATTTAATCTAGCTAGAGAAGGGGGAATAAGGGGGCCCTTTTATACCCGTCTGCCGGGGTCCCTCTATAGAGCCTACTATGCCTTAACAATGCATTGTTAAGGCCTACGCTAGGGCTTACTACTCTAGTTATAACGATGCCCTTAGTTAATAACGAGGTTATTAACTATATAAGGTACGTAGCGTTATACGCCGCGTAGTTATAACCCCTATTGCCCCTTTCCTATATATAGTCGGCAATATAGTTGCGACTTTATCCCTTAGTTATATAACTATATTCCTATAACTACCGAGGTTTAAATTAGGTTATAGTTAAGAATCGATATCCCTTGCCTTTAATCCGCGAAACACTAGATTCTCTCTACGACGCTAAGTTTTATATAAAGCTAGACGTAATTACTGCATTTAACCGTATTCGAATCGCCGAGGGTTATAAATAGCTTATAGTATTTATTATATGCTTCGGACTATTCGAGATGCTAGTTACCTTCTTCGGCCTTTATAACGCACCGTCGACCTTTTAGAACTATATTAATTACGTGCTTTATAATACCCTTAATAACTTCTATTTAGTATATCTAGATAACGTACGAGTCTTTTTAAAGACTAGGGCGGAATATAAGAACTACGTGCGAATAGTTATCTAACGCCTAAGCAATATAGGGCTTTAAATCGACATCGGGAAGTTAGAGTTTTATACGACGAAGACTAAGTACCTTAGATTAATTATTTCGATATCTAGCATAAGCATAGACCTTAAGAAGGTATATATAATTATAGCTTAGAATACCCTAACTTTAGTAAAAGAACTCTAGTAGTTTCTTAGGTTTATAAACTTCTACCGTCGTTTTATTAAGGGATACTTTAGTATTATCTCCCCGATAACTACGCTACTTTAAAAGGATTCCCGTTAGTCTTAAGGACCTAAATAAGCTGCCGCGTTTAAGGCCCTTAAACTTGCTTTTACTACTACCTTAGTCTTAGCCTATTTTAACTACTTATAGAGAATAGTTATTAAAACTAACGCTTTAAATTAGGCCTTAAGAGGAGTCCTTTTATAGACTAAAGACGACGGATATCTTTACCCTATTGCGTTTTTTTCGTTAAAGTATACTGCCCTTAAGTATAACTACGAGATCTATAATAAAGAGCTATTAGCAATTATTAAAGCGCTTAAGGAATAGCGCTTAAAACTCTAAAGGACTACTAAAGCGTTTAACGTTATTATAGACTATAAGAATCTTTAGACGTTTATATCTATTAAGCAACTTAACTAACGATAAGTACGCTAGGCCGAGTTCTTTTCTTAGTTTAACTTCGTGATTATATACTGCTTAAGTAATAAGGCAATTCTCCCCGACGCTTTTAGCAGGCTTCCCGGCGATAGATTAGCTACTATAGACGACGATAGACTCCTCTATCGAAATTAGGTAGTTATCCTTAAAGAGAAAGTTAACCCGACTATCCTAAAAGAACTCTTAACCGATTCCTATATCTTAAAGGAGGACCTTAATATAGTCGCCGCCTTTAGACTAAACGTAGCTAGTAAATTACTTAATAAGCTTATCTATAAAGTATATTAATAAGATAATCTTACTAAGGATATAGTAGCGATACTTTAGGATCTATACGCCCGACGCTAGCTAAAGTATATCTAAAAGCTCTTATATTACGATATATCCGAATATTAGTTAATTAATAAACGTATTTTTTTCCGCGATTAGCTTTTTATTCCTAATACTCTAGATCTCCGCCTTAAAGTCGTTTATCGATCTTATAGCAGTAGCTTAATAGGATACCTAAGGAGGGTAAAAACCCTTAATCTATTAAACCGAATATACTAATAGCCGAGGATTTCTTACTTTACCGCTACGTTTATTAAAGACTATACTCTCTATCTTCGGACTAAGACCCCCCGCTTATCTCCCTTTAGATTCCTAAAACCCTTTGCTCTACCGGTCCGACTATAGGCTAATATATTAATTAATTATATTATAATACTCCTTAAGTATACCTAAAATAGGAAGACTTATAAAAATATACTTACGATAGTTAATAAGCTTACGAAGATAAGATATTTTATCCTAATTACCGGCCTTTCTATAGAAGAACTAATTAACTCTTTTATCTATATAGTCTATCGCTTATATAAAGCACCTAATACTATTATCTCCGACTAAGGTACTTAGTTTATCTCTAATTTTTAGCGATAGCTTAGCACTTGTTTAAGAATAACGTTAAAACTAAGCTTAGTATAATACTTAAAGACTAATAGTTAAACCGAAATCGTTAACGCTATGAAAAATAAATATATTCGAGCTTATATTAGCTTTACTTAAGATAACTAAGTCGATTAGCTCCCGCTTATAGAATTCGCAATAAATAATTAAGTAAACGAAATAACCGGTATTTCTTTATTCTTCGCTAACTACGGCTTTAATCCTTATCTCGGCATTAAACCTATAGGCCTTTAACCCCTAACGCTCTTATTATAGGCAAAGAAGGAATTCCTTCGCGTAGACGCAATAGCTAGTCGTTTCGACTATATCCTTATTTAGCTTTAAGCTTTTATATAAGCTTTATAATAGAAATATAAAGATAATGCTAATATAAAGCGGGACGAAGGCTTTCTCTTCCGACCTAGTAATATAGTTATAGTTTTATTAGAGAATATAACTACTAATCGCCTAAAGAAAGAATAAGACGATAAATAGGACGGTCTTTATCTTATTCTCGAGGTCTACCGCGGCGCTATAGTTATCGACCTCCTTAAGTATATCTAAGTTAATAAGTCTTTCTATACGTCTAAGGTACGGCTTTAGACAACGGAAATAATACCGGGCTAAGTATAGATTAATCGAAAGAAATAACGCAACGTCGTAGGCCGTATTATAAAACGCGATAACGACGGTAATATCGAAGAAATATAGGAATTTAAGAAGATCCTTAACGTATACGATAATAAAGCCTTAATCTTAACTTATCTAATTAAATAGAAATATTACTAAGAACCGACCTAATAGCCCGAAGATAACCTAAGAGGTTGCCCTAAAGCTATTTAACGCTTCTATAGATATAACCTAGATTAGCCGGGCCCTTTAGATTAAGCCCGCCTATAAAAGATTCCTTTATTATATACGGATTTCTAGCGAAAATAATATTTCTTAGCGATTTAAGGACTAAATCGTCTTTAGAGGGGGAGTACTATTATAGTACTATATTATATTAATATCACTGTCTTCCCTATTTGCTTTCCCTTAGGAAATCCCCGGTTCTTCCTTAGATTCTACTATAGAATTCCACGGGCTTCTACAGGCATTACCCCGCACTTCTACGGGCGTATTTACCTACTTTTCTTCGGTCATATTTCACCGTGGTTTTACAGTAATTTCACGGTTATTTACACGGTCTTTACCCGTGAAATCTCTTCCCTTCTACGGTCTTCTACCGTAGAATTCTAATTCTCTTCTACGGCTTCCACCGTAGAATTCCTTTATATAGCCACGGCTTCTACCGTAGAATTCACCGTGGAATTCACTAGTCTTCTACTAGGCTGCTTATTTATTTGCTAACTGTATGACTATTTATCATACGGATGCGATTTATTATTTGCGACCGGCGCTTTCGACCGGCGACTCCGTCCGACTCTTTCTTTTACCTCTTTTCCTTAGGTCTACGCGGCTGTTTTCGTCCGAGGGATTTCCCTATATATAGAGACTAGTTAGCCCTCCTTATTGGAAAAGACAAGAGCTATTATTCTTAGTGTTTTGCATCCTTTTGCAGCTTTTAATCTCTTTGTGTAGGCTGTTTAAGCCTTAGAGCCTCTCTTCCCTTTTTAATTGCTATTACCTAAATGTCGAGAACCCGACTGCCTAGCGATCGATATATTATATAATATAGTATATAGTAATATACTATATAATATATAGTCCTATATATAAAAGAGCCCTTAGCCTCTATAGTTCTTCTCCTCTTTATAGAATAATAAGGTTATTTAGCTATTACCTAGTGCCGTAATACTAAGCTTCTACTTACGCTTAATAACGAGGTTAACGTTCGTACTATTAGTAATAAGAATAGCGGGAAGAGATTTAGCATCGACGATGCTATAAATAGCATTAGCGTAAGAGGCGAAGAAAGTATAAGCGCGGTCCTTAGGAAGTTCTTTCTAAGATATAGGGACTATAAGGGTAGTGCCGGGCGGTATAATAGTCTTTCGGACGGCTTAGACATAGCGAACGACTTTATAAGGCTATTTATAGATATCGAATAGGATTTTAAACCTATTAAGCACTCTAATGCAAATAACTTCCTTATTATAATTAAGGGATCCTCGGTATAGCTTAAGGAAGGCATTGCTAAGAAGTGCGCCGGCCTTTACTTTAAAGACCTAGGCGGAGTAAGTGAATTTAGCTATAGCTGCTTAAGCGGCCTAGCTAGCTATAGTACCGCGCGCGTAGAAGGAGAACGTAGCCTAGTCCTTGTAAAAAGAACGACCGTTAACTCCGTTAATAGTAACGGGAGGCTTCTTCTCGACGGTATAGTTAAGAGTCTAAAGAAGGTCGCGATTAATTATAGGCTTACCGTAGCTAGAGTTAGGGCAAACTTAGACTTCCTGCCTACCGGGTTAAGCAGAGACCTTAATCCTTATATAGGAGTATAAGTACGGCGGGGAATCCTAATCCTATTAAGGCTCCTCGGCTTTAGCTTCTAGGACTTAATCTAGTCGGGGAGCTATAGTAGGCGCTATGTGAAAAATAAGCTCCTTAATAATAGGTGTAGGAAGAATAGGTTTTAATACGGCGGGGGAATTAGGCTTAGTAGGAATAGAGTCGACGATATTCCCTACGGGAATAGTAGGAGTAGAAAGGGTCTTTTTATACCCGAGACGGAGATAAGAGAAAAGTACGTTACGAGAAAGAAAAAAGGCCTTATAAACCTTATAGGTTAAAGGCTTAAGCGCGCTCTTTACTATAGAGCTATTGCTTAGATATATAGTAGTTAGCGTATATATACTCCTTAAGCATAAAGGCGAGGGCGAAAGTACGGTCGTAAGTGCTATATTTAAACTTACCGGCCCGTTCGGTAGGGTAGAGAGAGTTTATATAGCCTATAAAGTTAGCTTTCGAAGAAGCGTAAGAGGACGCATCGTCCTAAGAGTCGTTTAAGTATAGCTTATTACTAGCTTTATCGCCGCTAAGAGCAGTCTTCTTATCGCTCTAATACTTCGACTTAAAGCGTACTTTCTTCTTATTATCGTTACCTTTATATTTACCTTAGCGGTATTCCGTCTAGTTATCTCGTCGGTCGTCTTAGCGAGGGTAACGCTTATCGCGGCGTAGCGGGCGTAAGCGTAACTAATTACGGCTATTGCTAGAGCTTCGACCCTTAGTGCTACGGTTACGATTATAGCCTTAGTCTTAATCCTAGCGGTTAGTCTATCGGTAGTTATTGCCTTAGTTACTTTAACGATAGTTATTACGACGATTATTACGATAGCTGCGATTACGGTTACCCTAACGGTAACTATTATTATAGCGACGGTTATCCTAACGATAGTTATTATCCCGACGGGAAAAGCTACCGCGGCGAGAATAGTCTTAGTCTCCGGAGATATATAGCTTAAGGGAGGCTATAATAAAGGGCTTTCGTTCCTTAATAGTGCGAATCTATTTATCGATTAAGGTCTTCTTTATAGGAATAAGAAAAAGCGAAGAGATTTAGACGGTAATAAGAGGATAGATAGCCTTAATGATTTAAGCATCCTTGCCTATCTTAAGTTAGCGGGCGAGCGAAACCTTTCTCTAGATCTACTATACGAGAGTAATAGAGCTAGAGGACTATATAGATATTATATACCTTTCCCTATAAAGTTCCTTCGAAATATCGGCGTTAGGACGCTTAAAACGCTTAGTTAAGAACTTATAGAAGGTTTTAAGAGGAGAGGAATTAAGGATATCGTGTTATTCTACTATAAGCTTACTTATATACTATATAAAAGCTCCTCCGGCTAAGAAGGAGAGGTAATATAGGCAAAGGGCGAATAGATCCTCGTCTTAGTAGATCCTTAGACGCTCCGTAAAGAGGTAGACGTCCGTATAGATATTCTTTCTATCGCTAAGAGCGATAATGCCTAAGTTCTTCGGATTATGCTTATCCGGGTTAAAAGTACTAATATTATCCTATTTAAGGCGTTTAGTAACGGCCTTATCGTTATAGGCTAAGGATAAGGTGTAACTTACCTCGCGGTGCTTACGTAGGCTCGGATAGGACTTTAGGGGGCGGCGGATAAAACTATTATTAGACCTAACCGAATTATTATTATTATTATCCGAATCCTTCTATCGACGAGAGTAAAAGGCCTATAAATACTTAGATAACTTAGACTAAAGAGAATAATAAAGAACTTAGTATTACTCCTTAGGGCGATGCTATTATCTAATAGGGTATTGCTTAGATAAGCGAAGTATCCCTTATAGACGAAGAGGAGGCTATTCCTTTAATTAACCGTTAGAAAGGTCTCCGTCGATTATTTACGGGTTAAGAGGTATAGCTTAAACTAGCCGATATACTAGAGTTATTATAGCGTAGAGAGGAGTCTCTTTATCGGGAAGCTCGCCTATAAAACGAAGATACGCGCGAATTCCTTTTCGCTAAGTATCGACGTGCTATAAATGCTTTTCCTTTACGGACGGAAGATCTAAGATATTAAAGATAGTCTCCGACTTAGAGGCTAAAGAGCCTAAGAGAATATAGGCTTACTTTATATATATTACGTCTATATTAGTAAAGGTCTTAATAACCCCTTCTATAGGCAGTGTCTTAATTAACTTATAGTAGCGAACGGCCTATTTTAATAGGTTATTGCAGTCCTTATCCTTTATAGCTAGTATAGTAGACTGCTTGCGTAGTACCTCGGTTTCTAAGGATAAGCGAGGACGACGGCGGGTAGGAGGAGGAGGATCTTTATAATTACTCTTAAAGTCCCTAGAGGGAGCGGCGCTATAGACGCTTTCCGGTAGAGCATATTCCTATATCGGCAAGCGAGGGTAAAGGTCGTCGTCTAAACGAGATATAGACGCTTTAGCTTAACGGGCTTCTTCGTCCCTAGCTATAGTAATAATAGCTTAAATAAAATAAAGGAAGAAGGCGAAGAGGTCGATAGATAGAAAAGAGAAGGGATTACGAAGAAAGAAGAGTTATAGGAGAAGAGAAAAGTCTATAGTAGGAGGTATAGGGTGTTTTAATTTTAGCGTAGGAACGGGTACATGTAGGAGATTAAAAACATAGCGAGAAAATTTTTCCTTACGGCTAATTGCGTAGGGATTTAAAATAGAGAACTAAGCAGTAGGCCCTAGTTTTAATAATGCCTAGAAAGGCGAGCCTCGTCGGATCGTAAGGCTTATATTAGAGGTTATATAGGCGTGCTAGCTAAGGTTATATAAGCTAGTTATACTATAGGTGTTAAGAGCCTTTAAGCGGCTTCTAACGAATAGCGAGAGCTTTAGAAGCTCTTAGCGAACGTGTCGTAGTAGAGCGAAGCTCTAGAGACACAAAGGGCGTTCCTAATAGTAGCTTTAAAGGCAGAAGGTGCGAATTGCTACTAATTTAATACACTAGGCACTAAGAATGTGTATATAAAGAAGGATGCTTCTATTAGGTAAGCGTAAGCCCTGGGAGCTAGGAATAGCTCCCTACTATCTTATCTATAGCTAATTACATTAGCCCCGGTATATAGCATAGAGGATACTTTACATACATTATCTCGTATAGTTATATATTCCTTTAACCTAGTATTTCGGTTAACCTAAGAGGCCTCCGCTACGCGAAGGGAGCGAAGACTCTCCTCGATATATATAAGAATATATTAGGTATTTAGGCTCTATAGGTTTTCCTAGGTCTCTTACGCATTAGCGACCGGGACTACGTTATCGAACCTCTTAATCGCTTAAGCGATCTAAGGAAATTCACTAATAAACTCCTTAGCAAGGGCTTTTAGACCGTCGCCCGTAGCGTTAAAGGCTATAGGTATATCCGCTATAAGGAGGAAGGAGGAGTATCTAGTCTAAGGGGTGTTTATCGGGGACTATAAAAAGTTTCTATAGGCTATATAGGTTTCTATAGGCTAGGGAAAAATTCTTAGGGGCTTAAGGGCTTAGGGGAATGATTTCTTAGGGGTTACGCTTAGGTCGCGACGACTAAGGGGATAAGGTAATAGAGCTGCTAGGACTATGTTTATAAAGCTAAGGATCGCGATCAGGCGCAATAGGAGATAGAATAAACTATTATAGCACTAGGTAATAGCTAGATAACCTTATTATTCTATAAAGAGGAGAAGAACTATAGAGGCTAAAGGCTCGTTTATATATAGGACTATATGTCACGTAGTATATTACTATATACTATGTTATATAATATAGTACTATAACATCTTATAAAGAGCTATTCGTAGCAACGGCGAGTCGTAGATCGAGCCCTTAGCGCTAGTAAGCATATAGCTAAAGAGGCTATTAAAGGTTATCGCCGTAAAGACATTCTATAAGATATTATTCTTCCTTAACTAAAACCTCTTCTAACGACCTTTCGGGATAAACGTAGGAATATATATGCCGTTAATAGCACCGATCGCGCCGTTAAATTGCCTAAGCTTCTTATTAAACTCTACGACCGGGGAGATATATCCTAGGGCCGGCTAGCGAATAAAGTTAGCCGCTAAACGCCTTATAGGATCGATTAATTAATAGAATATCCTCGAGACCGACGATTGACTTATTTAGAAGCGGCATGCCGTATTTCTCTAAGGTTTGTTATATACGTAAATCTATAGGAATACTAGCACCTTTTTCTCTAAGGTCTAATATCTCGATCCCTCTATACTAGTATTAATGCGAAGCTAACTATAGAGGCTTATAAAGACCGCCTTTAGCATGCGAAATATATCGAAGAATATAAAGCTCGGTGCCGTAATAACCTACGCTAGGGAACCTTAAATAGAGAAGTTATCGTTATCGCTATTTATAATACCCTTATTTCCTCTCCTTTTATTCTCTTCCTTATCTATAAAGCCGCTAGCTATAAAGGTTTATATAAGAGCTAATATAGCTATAGCTTTTATAATGTTATTATCGTTATTATAGTCGTCTTTAATAATAAGGCGTTTAGGGCTATCGCTTAGCAACGAAGTTATAATATACCGAATAAATACACTAAAAAAATGCCTCGAAAGCGCCTTAGAAATCAAACATAAGCGATATATAAGTTTTATTAAGCGGCGCGGCGCTTAACGAATTTTACATATCGCTAGGGCAGAATTCGATAGAATTTATAGATTTTCTTAGCAACTTTCCCTAATTTAGGACCTCTACTAGCTCGATACATTATAAGTAAGGGTAGACATATAGCTATAGAAGGAGGAGTACGTCTCCTTACATTTAGGCTAAAAATTACGACTAAACGAGGGACGAATACTCTTTTAGCCGGAACGTATGTCTAAAACTAAAACGTTACGATATAGTGCGACGTTGTATAGAAAATAAGGCTTAAAGAGGGCCTTAAAAAGGAAGTAATCGTAGATATAGAAAAGCTCTACCGCGCCCTAAGAAAAACACGTATCTTATAGGCTTTTTTCTGCCCTACTTAACCGCCTTGCCACCTGCCCCCTTAAAGGCCTCTATAAGGGCTATTAGCCTAACATATTCCCCGGCAACTAGCATGCCTCCGGCATGCGAACAAAACAAACAAAGAAAACAGCACTAATTTTCCCCCTCTCTTATAACATCCTCGTTATCGTTATACCTTTGCCTTCCCTCTCTACGCTCTTAATAATAGTCTAAAGGGGTATTCCTACGGGAAACGTCCTTCTAGGCGCGCTAGCCTATTAAATAGATATCTATGCATCGCTATAATCGCCTAGCACTACGCCTTAAGGATGGCAAAAGATAGGGCCTTACTTTTACCCTAACGCTAGGGCACGTTGCCTATTAGCCTATTTAATAGCCGGGCAATCTCGGTATAATTAGGGATCTATCGTCGCTACGGTCCTACTGCCCTAACGAAGGACCTAACACCCGTCTAGTCTATTAGTGTTAGCTACTCCTTTAGCTTTACTACTCTCTCTAGCTTAATAAGGACTTCGCCCCCGATATAGTAAGTCTAGCCAATCGCTATAATCTCTTTTATACCAAGCCTTACCTTCTTAAAACTTAACTTAAGTAGGGCCTATAGAAATCGAGGTAAGAGATAGTCCCGCACGAACGCCTACTACTTCTCGAAGGTCTTATGCTTGCCGAAAACGTTATCGATATACATATTAACGGGGGCTATATCGCTAATAGGAGGAGGGGCTATAAGTAAGGGCTTAGCAAAGGGTATAGGGATAGGTCCTATTACAATCTTTATAAACTCGGTAAAAGAGAAAGGCGCCGTCTAGGTCCCTTAGGGCATTCTCGTCGGCTATAACTACGTAAAACCTAGGATCGCGAAGGCTAAGACGTATCGAAGTTCCGGGTGTATAAGGACAGCCTAGTATCTATATTTAAGGTTAAATTAATAGTAGGTTCCTACCTTAGGATCCGAGAGGTTATCGTAAATCTCGGCTAATAATAGGATCTCCGTTCTTAGTAGGTCCTCCTTAATATAGCTATAGTTAATCGTTAATCGTAGTTCTACCTACGGGTTATTCTTATCCTTAACTATTAGTACCGGCTCTACCGACTACGACGATAACGTGCTATTCGCCGTAGCTATATACTTATATATGCCTGTATTAACGTAGTCGTTTACGATCTTATTTAGCTAATATTTCTACGGCTCGGTCTAACGTCTCCTTAAGGATCTATTCTACGGCTTTACGCCTCCCTTAACGTAGGGTCTATGCGTATAAAGGTCTATTAGGGGTAGGTTATATACCGTAGTCCTATTAAGCTCCCGATAGGTAAAGAACACTCGCTATACTTCTTCCTTAAGGTCTTTTAGCACTAATAGTCCTAGCCGGATCCCTATCGTAGTAAACTAGGCTGCGATAACCTCTAACGGGGTTGTCTTATTAATTTGCTTCCTCTAGACCCTTCTTTGCGTTAGGAAAGGGTATATAGAAGGTCCCTCGCTCTATAGTCCGGGCTAGTTAACTATATCCACGCGGTCTCTAAGGGGTAGTCTATCTTTCGCAAAGTCTATTAGGGCTATCGGGATTAAATCCTCCTCTATAGTACACTTATCCGTAACGTGTGATAGGCCTATATAGTATATTCCTAGGCGGTATATTCTCTTAAAAGCTGCTTAGTCCTTCGGCTTTGTTAGGCGTAGTATATACCCTAAAAGCTATAGTAAAGGCTTTATAAAGAACTAGGAGAAAGGGAGGTATAGGGTATAGTTATATAATAATACTATTAATCGCACTTTAACGATATGCTTAGGTCGAAGTAGGAGATCTAGTTTTCCGAAGATATAGTGTATCTAGTAGAGTGTAACGCAGCTACCCGCGCAACTATAGAGCTAGGAGATAGGGATATATGCACGATAGATAATGCGTTTTAGCTCGGGGACTATTCGGCTATTAGTCGCTAACTAGTCCCCGACAACCCCTCTCGAGGCTTAAGGGTATATCCTTAAGGCCCCGATATATCTTAGAAGAAGGGCAAGCTTTAGTCTTACTACGAGAGGGCAACCGTACTATAATAAAGGATTATTCGTACTTTTAACTATCGTTCCTACCTTCCTAAACGTACCTTTAGTCTATCTGCTTATAATTTCTAAAGCTTCTCTTTTTTAGTTACCTAAGAGCGATAGCGCCGTGCGGTAAGCGCGTTTCCGGACGTATAGGCCGCGTAGGCTAAATAGGTTATACTAGCTATCGAGTCGCTAGCCTATCGCCGTTACCTTACGTAACGGAACTAATATTAGAAGATAAATACACTAACTTATATAAGGGCTATAATAAGCGTCTTAAGACACTATTACTAATTTTTTTACTGCCTAAGGGGGCCCGATCTATCCCCTCGCGAAGTTAAACGTAAGCCGGCCCTTTACGACCTACCCCTCCGCGTATAGATGTCCTCGCAGCCCTTTAAGCAAGAGCCGTAGAGCTAGAGGAGGAGAAAAGATTAAGAGATAGGATTACGGGACTTCGAGAGGAATTTTCGTAGTAGGGTGATTTATTTAGCAAAGACTTATATAAACATCGCCGATAGTTAACTAAATCGAGGGAGAGTCGTAGTAGGGAAATTAAAATAAAAAACATTCCTTAGTTATTATAACCGACTAACCCTCGAAAACGTCTCGATTAGATTAGCGATCTTAAGGATGCCTTTATCACTGCCTTACGTCGTTTTAAGTATAATAAGAATAAAATCTTATATACCTTTAACTATATATATATAGACTATAAGGCGAGATAGAGGCGATACCTTAACGAAAAGCTCCTTATAGAGAGGGAATTACTTTATATTAACTATAATAATTTTCGTAATTAGACCTTAATTTTAATTAAAGATACTGCTAATCGTAAGACTCTTTTAGCTACGTAACTATAGGAAGCACGCTAACGAGAGGGTTAGTCCCCCCTCGATTTTAGTCTTTACCTAAATTCCCTCGAGTAATACCTAGAACGTCCGCTAGAAAAAACTTATATACTTTCCTTTTTTACGAAGTTGCGTCCCGATCTTTAGGGCTAAATCTCCTTTTATTTAGCGTCTATTTAGGATAACACTCGTAAGGAGATAGTCTAACTCGCTTAACGCTTTTAGGATGCTTTAGGAAATAAAAAGCGCTTTATAAAGCTAACTAACGACTAGTCGACCTCTACTTAAAGGGCAAAAGGCTCCCGTTCGATAGGCTATCGCCGACGTAAAGGCTAAAATAGATCTACTAATAACTATTAAGATTCCGACGCCGTTAGATCGACCTTAAATAGCTATAGAAACGGTCGTAGCAACGGCCGTAGGAACGGCCGAGGAAATAGTCGCAATAGTCGCAACGGTAGGAATAGATACGGTAGGAATAGCTATAGCAATAACCGGGGAGGAAATTCGTATAGAAACGGCGAAAGCTAATCCGGCATAGTTATTTATTAGTATTATAAGAAACTAGGCTATATATAAGCCGATTGCTAAGCGATAGCGAGAGCTAACCGAGCCGTAGCCGATTTAAAGACGATAAAGAAAGAGGGAAATGCCTAAGAGTCGAAGTAAATACCTCTCCTTCGACTAAGCTATAGGTAGAGGTAGTTAAGAGACTATATACTATTAGAAAGCTACTAAGGCGAATACCTTATAAAATTATCGTTAATCTCGATTACGGTAGTAAAGTAGACCTAGTAGATATAAATTTTGCTCGAAAATAAAGGCTATAATAGCTTCCTTTATTAACCCTTAGATTAAAGGTAGTCGGGAATACGCTTATAAGACGATATAGAGTCTAAGAAGTTTCTATCTAACTCTAAGACAATCGCTATAGGGAAAAGATAGTTATTCGCCTTTATATTAGCATCGATAATAGATTAAAACCCGACGACGCACTAGTTTTGCTTAATATACCCGCACTTTCTTAGGAATATATTTATCTTATTCCTTTTAAACGCGCTTAATAGTTTAAACACTAACTTTCTAAGGTGTTATTACGCTAACCGAAGAAATTTTTGCATAAGTATTAGAATAAGGCATAGGTCTATATAGTTATACTAGACCTAAATTTTATACTATTTCCCGATAAAGATAATAACTCGGCGAACCCTAAGCAAATAGGAGAGGAAATACCGGCGACTCTTTTAGATTTTAAAGACGTATTTTCTAAGCATAAGGCCGATTTATTACTAAGGAAGAAGGGCACCGATTATACGATTAACCTATTGCCCGACTCTAAGCCGCCTTTTAGACCGGCTTTATAATATATTTTATATTAGTCTTCTTAAGCTATAGGTAGAACGGGCTACTAACTAACACCCTAGTGAATTACTGCCGATGCTTAACCTCGACGATGCTAAAGTAGAATCCTTAACGATGCTAAAGTAGAATAGTCGGTCTAGCAAATTAAGGACTATAAGAAGAAGAAAGGCGTTACCTACTACTTAGTAAAATAAGAAGGTTAGCTAGCCGAATATAACGAGTAGGTTGCTTAAGACGATATAGCGAATGCTTAAGAACTTATTAACGAATACCTAAAGATATAGCTAAAGAAACAGCGGAGGTTACGTATTACGAAATAACTTCTTTTTAGCTTACCTTAACTTTTCTATTACTACTCCGCCGCTACTTTGCCTTTATTCCTTAATATCTATACGGTAGAAGTCTCTTACTTCTATCTCGCTCGTAAACTCCGCAATAACTAAGAGACGCTTTGCTTACTCGCCTCTTCCTTAGCGACCGCTCTCCTCGATTATTTCGTATAAATTATCGTATATATATTCTCGTCCTACCTGCTATAAGGTAAAACTAGCGTCTTTAATTATTAGACGAAGCTTTTAGTCCTTATTCTCGTACATAGCTTTCCGTCGCTTTATTAATGCCTGCCGGTACTTAAGACGACGTTTCGTATATAAACGTTTAGTACTTAATACCCTTTTTCCTCTCGGTAGGCCGTTATTACGGCTACGAACGACGTATAAACTTAGTAGAAGATTGACTTTATCTTCTTCCTCTCTATCTCGTCTTAAGTAGTCTATAACTTAGCTATCTTTATCTAAATAGCGTATAGATTAGCTATATCTCCGGATATTATTGCTAGCACCTATAATTTTATTAGCGACTATATCCCGACTTAATAAGGAATAAAGAGCTTACCGATTCGTAGAGGTTACTACGTAAGTTATATTAACTATATCGGCTTAATCGCGCATCCTCCTGTATATAATATAGTTCGACTATAGTAGTATCGTCCTTATTATCGCTAAACCCTTATATACTACTATTAAGGCACTTAATATAGTATAGCTCGGTGACTTAGCACCCTTTCGCCCGGCGACTTTTTATATTCGCGGCCTTCTTACCCTTTTTCTTAGGCGATATCCCCTTTTAGATATTCCTCTTCTCGATAGTATCTCCTTTAGTATTTACCTCTATATCCTCGTCTCCGTCGTCTTTACTAAATAACGAAAATATTTCGGATTTAATAACCGCTAGCGTTATACGCTTTATATTCGCGTAATCTTCTTAAGACTTTACTACTATAGGGTTTTTTATGCTTATAAAAGGTCCCTTAAATAATTAACGAAAGGGTTAATCGTCGGTTTCTTCCTTTAATAAGGATATCGATTTCTTTAAGGCATCTTATATATTCTTCTCGGTAAGGAGTCGTTTTAATAGGGTGGTTTTCTCTCCGTATGTCTTCTTTAGCTTTATCTCTTCCTATGCTATCGCGACGGCGTCTTTAATCGATACTCTATTTGCGGATAGCTCTAAGACTTAAGCAATAACTAAAGGGCCTATCGGCTAAATATTATCCGTCTGCTTTCCTCTCTTTCGAGGTATCTATATCGTTCCGCTTGCCGTTCGCTTAAGAGGTATAGCGTTAAACTAATTCGGAATATACTCGTCTAATTCGGAATATGCTTGTTAGATTTAGAATATACTCGTCTAATTCCGAATATACTTCTCTATAAGATCTCGATATAGTTGTATAATAAGAAAAAAGAAGAAAAAAAATCTTTATATATAAAGAGTAGCACTCTATTATAGTTCGCTAACTATACGTAGGCGACTAGCCCCCTATTATATAGTAACTATTATACCGCGTAACTAATATAATAATTATTATAATATATATAATAATAACTATCGTCGTTGATTTTTATACTACGTTTAATCCTATTTTATTCCTATTTACTATTACGACTTTATTTATACCTAAAGCTATCCTAGCGTTTAAGGCGTCCGCCCTAAAAGGGGGGGATAATTATAACGCAGCTACCCGCGCAACTATAGAGCCGGGAGATAGGGATATATATACGATAGATAATGCATTTTAGCTTAAGGACTATTCGGCTATTAGTCGCTAACTAGTCCCCGACAACCCCTCTTAAGGCCTAAGGGTATATCCCTAAGGCCCCGATATATCTTAGAAGAGGGGCAAGCTTTAGTCTTACTACGAGAGGGCAACCGTACTATAATAAAGGATTATTCGTACTTTTAACCATCGTTCTTACCTTCCTAAACGTACCTCTAGTCTGTCTTCTTATATAGAGGAGGAGTCTTCTTCCGATAAGGAATTATCCTCTAATACTATAATAGCCTCGCGTATATCCTTCTTCCCTACGAACCTCTTTAATAATAAGGGCGCTACTAGAGATAGCAATAGCTTCTAACGGCTACTTATAGTTATAAGTAGACTTTATATCTTCTAACGTTATTCCCTAATAGCGGGAAGTCTAATCTTTAGGGTGCTTGCTCGGATATCGAATACTATACTAATCTCGTAGAGCTATAAGAGCCTAAGCAAGATTAGGATATCGTCCTTTAGTATTCCTTTATAAAGGTCTAGTCGAATAATAGCTAGGATCTCCCGCTTAATCCCCTCGCAAACGATAGTGCCCTTTACGAACTCTATAATAAGGGTCTTCGATCTATTAGCGTTCGTTATTAATAGTCCTTAAAACCCGATTTCGGATAGTTGCTAGCATAGCTAGTTATATTCTACGGCAAACTTCTACGATATAATATTAGCTTCCGAGCCCTAGTCTACCTAAACGGTCTATAATAGCATAGCGACGTATATAGCTTCCTACTAAGTACTAGCGAAGATAACTATAATAGCTACTCTAAACGTCTTTAGGGTTATTGCCGCCTTTACTAACAACTAGGTGTTATAGAAGGGCGAAGAACACTTATATACCGCCGCGGCTATCGCCGGCATAGCTCTTTTCCTAGGTTTAGCCTATCGCACCTACTTACGTAATAATAAATAACGAAACTACTTCGCACCCTCTAGGCTTACTTACTAAAAGTCGGCTAGGCTAAGAGGCACTATAACCTTACGAGCTAGGTTAATCTAATCGAAGGATCTAAGCCTTTCTCTTGCCTAGATCTCCGTAAGGCTTCTCGGTTTAGCTCCCTTTTTCACCTTCGTAGTAATAGTAGTAGTAGTTGCTAAGAGGTTTACCTCTCCCTAAGGCACCTTATGCCTCCTTAGCGCTTCCTTAGAATCCGTCGCTAGCTAGATAATAATAGGGACTATATCGCCTCCTACCTATCTCTTCTTTATAGCATAAGGTAGGTTCGCCCCCCCTACTAGCATTATAATCGCTAGGGCGCCTTAGATTAAGGCCGATGTATCTTAGTCTATAATATCCTCCTTAGTTATAACTCTTTAAAGGCGCTTAATTATTAATAACGCTTTTACTCCGTCCGGGCCCTAGTCCTAGTCTTAGTCCGGGGAATCCTAAATAGCATTAGCATTAGGCTCTAATCCTATAGCGCGGGCTCTAATAGATAGTTCTTTATTAATATACGTCTCTTCTATAAGGCTAGTAAGGATACTATAGCCGTACTTATTATCGCTATCTAAAAGGTCCTACGATTCTATAAAATAAACTACTCTCGCACTTAGTATAGCTTCGGCAATAAAAGTCTCTAGCTCCTCTTTAATATATCTATAGTTTGCTTAGACCGCTGCTTAGGGTAGAGGCCTAGTCCCTCTTAATCCCTTAGGCAATTGTCTATTTGCCTCTTACTACTATACTCTCTTCGCGAAATACTTCTCGCAAAGAATATCTCTCTCTTAATCCTAAAGTCTTTCTATAAATAATATAGAGTATATCGACGGGTAATAGCTATATTATCCGTATATAAAGCAGATCGGTTAATCCGGAATAAGAGAGGATCCGTTTATATATAGGTTCTAAGAGTCCTCTAGCTTTAATAGTCTTATATAGCTTCTAAAGGGCGGCAATCCTCCTCG
The DNA here is from genome assembly GCA_012934285.1 of Ophiocordyceps sinensis. NCBI lineage: Eukaryota > Fungi > Ascomycota > Sordariomycetes > Hypocreales > Ophiocordycipitaceae > Ophiocordyceps > Ophiocordyceps sinensis. The sequence continues at coordinate 151,013 of JAAVMX010000008.1, forward strand.
ACTACGGCTACGCAATGCTCCTCGCTAGTTATTATACGGTCCTATAGTCCTCTCCGATCTTTCTTCCTATATTTATCCTTAGATAGGCTGCTAATAGGTTAGCTACTAACGAATAGGCGGTATAGGGAGTACCTTTTAAGCAAGAGCTTGCCTATAAGGCTGCTTAACCATTTGTCTAATATTCCCCTTTATCTACTAATATATGCCCTACCTAACGTACGGGTATAGGGCGGATGGCAAAAACATAAGATCCGGCGTTATTATAGCTATATATAGAGATCCTATATAGGATAGGGTCTGCCCTCGCTCGCTCGTATTCTCTAGCGTAAGTGCTAACTAATAGGGATTAAAGCTATATTTATCTATAAGGACTTTCTAAGCACTTTATCTAATCTAGCAACGAATATAGTTAGCTATAGTAGTAACTAAGGCATTACGGGCTACTTATCGAGTATTATTCACCTTTACCGTAAGGATGCCTTAGGTCTTTTAGATAATTATTATCGCATTAGATAGACTATATATAGTAAGAGCATTCTACTTAATTAATCCTCGCTTAAGTTTAGCATTAGCTAACCTATTAATAAAACTCTTAATAAAATATATAAGATAATAACGCTCTAAGTGCGTAAGGGCCCTCTCCTTAAGCCTTAGCCGGTCTCTACTACCGTGCTATCTTATAAGCTTTTAGGCTCGCTTATAGTAGGCAACTAATAGTTTATCTAGTCTTTGCTAAATCGGCTGCTAGAAGTTCGTATTAATCTCGTCGATAAGCGTCGCTTTAAATTAATCGGTTAATACGGTTTCTAGTTCCTCTAGGTCTTTTAGTAAGGCATAGTCCCTTTTAGCAAAAGCTACGATCTCCCTAAGTCTATCTAAACTATCTACGAAAATAGCAGTATCCCTAAGGAGCCTTATATTAATTGCCTAAACAACGAGAGAAGTATCTAATGCGTTGCCGTTAAAGGCTTAGAATGTCTATTTAAGCTAGGATAGCTATCGGCTAGCGGCTCTATTGCCGTTAAAATTCCTAATCTTAAGCGCTATCGGTAGCTTAAACTCTCCTTTAGCTAATATCTCGAAAAATATATAAACTAACGATTTAGATAGAAGGTAAATAGGCTTAAGAACTTCTAATAATAAGGAAAAATTTAACTTCTTTAATCTTAATAGTAATATCGACGAGATAGTTGCCTCTTAAAGCGGAGATCTTATATTAGAAAAGGCTGTTTTAGAAAGGTCTAGTATATCGGCTAGGTGCCGCGAAGAGTGCGAAGAATACGTAAGGTCCGTAATAATTCTAAGGGTCTTAAGAAAGGCGTAGCGGCGAATATCGCTCTACGCACCTTAGTCTTACTACTAAAACTAAAACGTTACGATATAGTACGACGTTATATAGAAAATAAGGCTTAAAAAGGGCCTTAAAAAGGAAGTAATCGTAGATATAGAAAAGCTCTGCCGCGCCCTAAGAAAAACACGTATCTTATGGTCTTTTTTCTGCCCTACTTGACCGCCTTGCCACCTGCCCCCTTAGAGGCCTCCACGGGGGCTGTCAGCCCAACATGTCTAAGGTATCTTTTGTCAGGCGCCGCGGAGCGTCGTGGATCAGGGCGGCCTGAGTTGAGTCATGGCGCCTCTGCGTGGTCGTCACGTGACTGCACCAGTCTCCACAGGCCCCACGTCATGTCAAAGGTCGCAAAGAGAGAAACTTCTCTTTCCGTTCCGTCACTCTCACTCGCCCACTCACAGCCACTCGACAGAATCTCCCCCGGCCGGCTCGAGACGGCCACTTGTCGGGGTCGAAATGGTGATTCAGTTCTGCGATGCCTGCGGGGACATGATCCCCATCTCCAAGGAAAAAAATGTCGACTGCGAGCTCTGCGGCACGAGCAACGAAAGTGCGCTTCTTCCCCTTCGTGTCTACGCAACAGGTATCTCGCCGACTAACACGGTCGACGACGCTCTTTCCAAAAAATAGACACTCTCATCGATAAAGTCACCGTCACGTCGACGAGCGACTTCCCCTCGGAACTGCGCAGGAACCGCACCATCACCGCGCCCAAGTCCATGGCCTCGACCGACACGTGGTCGACGACGGACGTGACGTGCCCCTATTGCAAGGCCAAGGAGGTGCGCTACACGACGCTGCAGCTGCGCGGCGCCGACGAGGGCTCCACCATGTTTTACTTTTGCCCGGACTGCTCCACGAGGTGAGGCCTCTCTCTTCCCCTCTCTCTCCCCTGTTTACCTCGGTATTAGGTGTATCGGCTGCTTACTAGGATACCAGATGGAGCGAGAACAACTAGATGTCGTTGTCTCCTTAAGAATGGGGCTTGCTGAGTTGATGCGTGTTATAGGGAGTCTATTGGCCTTTGATCACTCCCCAAGTCAAGACAACAAAAATCACAGTTATATACACAAGAACGGTGCCCATGTAGGTCGGGATGCCTCCTCGGCTGGGCGGCATATCGTCTGACACCTGTTTGTGCATGGAAATGGCCAGCCTCGGCCACCGGCGCTTCAACTCACGCAAGGCCTTGCCTCCGCTGCTCCCCGCCCAGGACCTTCTCCAGATGGTCAGCATCCAAGAAAGCCTTGGCCTCGACAATCTTGCCCTCCCTGTTCCAGCGGCAGTGCCACGAGTAGTGCTGCTTGTAGGGCTCGCCGCTCTTGACCTTGGTGTCGACCGTCTTCATCTCAATGACGGACCAGCCGTCCTGGCCGACAATGACGCCCTCCTCGCCGCCCGGCACCTCGAGCTTGTAGCCGGGGGCGGCGAGCAGCGTGTTGATGTTGGCCCAGGTGGCGTCGTAGTAGTCCTTTTTGCTCGTCCACGTGCCCGAGAAGCGGTGCTGGCCCGTCACCTGCCAGTGCACATTGTCGTCGACGTAGTCGAAGAACTTGCTGGTGCCCTCGGGCGGGTCGTGGAAGTTGCGGAAGACGTCGTAAATGTACTTGCGGTCCGGGTAGCCAGACATGGTTGCGGAAGCCGAGGGCTGAGGGCTGAGAGGAGGTTGGATCTGTTGATGCTGTGATTCGGGGTGATGGACAAGGTGATGCTCGCCACGGTCAACCGCGTGTGGATTGTGCGGCCTTTTATCCAACGGCTCTTGCCGGCTCTAGGCTTTTGCCGGCTCGAGGCCATACTCCGGTCCTTGCTGATGTGGCGTGATGTGTCCTCCGAGTCCGGACCGGAAACACCGAGTACGGGCCCGGCGTACTGTTCCGGTGCTCTTATGAGACCATACGACGACTCTGCTTACCACCGGCAGCGTAAACTCGAAATACAGGAGAAAGGGCAAATTCCTCGACGTGGTGATGAGCTCAAGCGCCCCAACCACGGTCCGTGGCTCGTGCCTTTGTGGCAAGATCCAGTACGAACTGGCGAGAACGCCAAGCGCCAACCAAAACTGCCTCTGCTTCTGCAACAGCTGCCGCAAGATGACGGGCAGCGTCGGCATGGCCAACAGCTGGGTGAAGAATGAAGTTGGTTCCCCAGCCTGCACGGGCCACGCTTGAGCGCAGCTCGGCCGGCGAAATCAAGTAAATCTAACATTGGTGCCCTCTTTTCTGCAGGAATTCAAGCTCCTCACGGGCGCCGAGCATATGCGCATCTACGACGACCGCTCGTGCGACTCGGGCGGCGCAATCGAGCGCGGATTCTGCGCCTCGTGCGGTTCTACCATGACATCAGAGAACAAGGCCAAGTTCCCGGGCTGCCTCATCGTGCCCTGGGGCTCCATGGAACTGGACCCGGCCGGCAACGCCTGGCTTCCCACCACGGAGTACTTTTGCAAGCGGAAGGCATCGTGGTTCTCGACGCCCGAGGATACTGAGAGGCATCAGGAGCTGCCGCTTTAGGAGAGCTCGGGTGTTTGAATGTGGAGTCGTAAAGTGAAGAGATGGCACAAAGTTTCGGTATATGAAAGCCACCGCGCCCTGATCTCGTCCGGTCTTTTCCTATTTGAAGTTTGTGACATGTCGTGGAGGATTCTGAAATTCAAACAGCGAGTCTATTCTTTAAACACATGTGGCTGGCTACTTGGGCGATGACGTTGAATTCAAGTAGAAAACGAAAGTAACAAGTCCCTCCAAGTGCTGGTCCAAGACCGCCAACCAAGTACTTGGTAGACAGTAAAGAAACGGCGCCACTGAGAAGACGAGACAAACGTGCAAGTCTTGATGTTGGGAGACAGCAGTTGCAAGTGGTCAACACAGGCGTGATGAACCAAACGCCGACTTGTGAATATCCCAGCCATTGATTGCAGTTGCTCTATCCACCACCAGCGGCGGCGGTGATGTTTGCGCGGCCATTCTGCAGCGCGACGCGGGTCAGCAGTGCCAAGCAAGGTGTGTTAAAGACACGACTTACCCGCAAGAAGAGGGAGACGGCGAGACTGGCGGCGGCGCCGACATAGACACAGATGAAGGCGCTCTGCCACGAGGAGACGATGACCTCGAGCGTCCTCCTGCGCAGCTCCGACGACAGGCTCTGCAGAACTCCACCGCTGGCACCGGCAGCGAGCCGGTCGATCTGGTCGCTGGCCATGTGCGGGAGGACCTCGTAGAGGCCTTTTTTCGTCTTGTTGATGAAGACGGCACCGCTGATGGATAGTCCAAGCGTCATGCCGCCCAGTTGAGCTGGAGAGAGAGAAGACGGTCAGCCACGATTCGAGATGACCATGAAGATGAACAGCCGCGGTTCGAGATGAAGGTCAAGAAGAATCGGCTCCCTTACCGACCAGCATGAGGGCGAGTCCGTTGGCGCCCTCGGACGGCGGCAGAACCGATTGGATCACGGCAAACGACGACTGCGTATATGCGCCGGCGCCGGCGCCGAGGAAGAACTCGACGACGTAAAAGATGCCGGGAGATGTGTCGAGGTCGACGTAGTGGGCTGTAGGCCGGCGTTGAGCTGAATGCCGGCAGAAAAGGGGGCGGACCGAGGATCGACTCACCCATCAGAGCGCCCGTGATGAGGGCGGCGGCGCTCCCTCCGACATACCAGGGCTTGTAGTAGCCCCACCGACTCATCAGAGCACCGCTCAGGGGGATGGTGGTGATGAGCGGGAAGATAAAGGGGAGCAGGCGGACGGCCGTGTAGATGGCGGAGTCGCCGCGGGTGAACTGAAAGTAGATGGGGATGTAGTAGACGGAGACGTAGGCAACGGCCGCCACGGACGAGCACGCCGCAAACAGGAGCGCGGGCATCTTCTCCTGGAGCAGGTGGACGGGGAACAGCCTCTACGCCTCGGTCGTCAGGAGGCAGAAGATCTGCTGCACGGCAAAGGCAACCCGCAGCACACCAGACACGGCGAAGAGGGCCGCCGTGGCTCCGCTGCTCCAGGCAAACATGACGCCGCCCAGGTTGATGGCCATGATGACGGTCACCATGGCGCCGATGCTCAGCACCACGCCCGTCCAGTCCATGAGGCGCAGCTTGTCCCACTGCGTCTTGCCGGGCAGCGGGTTCGCCGACGGGATGACGACGAGGTACGTCGGCAGGAGGACGGCACCGAAGAGCAGGTTGATGTAGAAGCTCCATGGCCAATTCCACAGCACGAAGCCTCCGCCGACGACGGGCCCGAGCACCGTTCCCAGACCCCAGACCAGGCCACTGTGGACGGCGTCAACGGGAGTCGTGGAAAAGGGAGCGACGACAAAAAGGGGGCGACGACAAAAAGGGGGCGACGACAAAAAGGGGGCGACGACAAAAGGGGCCGACGACAACCTCACTCACGTGTAGCTGAGGTACTGCGGCCGCTCCTTGGCCGTCGTGTGCGTCGACAGCATGGCCAGCAGGCCAAAGTACATGCCGTTCCCGCCCGCGCCGGCCAAGACGCGGCCGATGATCTTGGCATCCATGCCCGGCGCGGCGCCGCAGAGGGCCGACGCGGCGAGGAAGACGACGGTCGACGCAATGTACACCCATTTGGAGTCGTAGATGGCGTAGAGCTTGCCAAGGGGCAGCACCATGGCCATGCCGCCTATCATGAAGCTGCACTCGGTAAGCTCGAGCGCGCAGACCGAGGCAGGGGGGACGGGCTCTTTACCCGACAGAGAGCCACGGCAGCCTGTCGATGCTGTTCAGCTCCGTCACCATCTCCTGAGAGGGCTCGTCAGCAGGTTTGCACGTCCAGGGCGGCACGCAGCCAAGACGCACGGGTATGATGTTGGCCACAATGGTGTTGTCGAGAGAGTAGACGAAGATGCTGGTGAGGGTGCTGACGACGAACAGAAACCACTGCGGCCGTCAGTGAGCCGGCGGGCATGAGGCGGCGGGATTTCAACTGACGCGGATGCCGGTAATGGCCCTCTTCTCCTCCGGCTTGGGCACCACGGCCGTTTCCACCACGCCAGGATCGAGCTCGCCGCTCGAGGTCGTCTTTATCTTTTCAGATGCGATTGAAGGCATGGTCAGGGCGGCTCGGCGTGGACGGTCTGAGAGCACTCGGTAGCAGCAGTGGAAGAGGCGGAGGTGATTTATCACGCCGTCACGGGCGTGGACAGTCTGAGAGCACTCGTACAGCAGAGCCCGCAGAGCAGCAGATGAGGTGGTTTATATGGCCGTCACGACATGCCATCGCCGCGAACGTGTATTTCTAAGCAGACAGGCGTCGGAATATGCACGAGCACCGCAGAGGGCCCAATATGGAAGCCGTCAGCGGGCCGGACCCGAGTACGGATGCGACGTTGTGACTCTGGTCCCTGGTTTCCGTCTCTCAGCCATGGGGGGAGGAACCAAGGGCGAGGAAGAAGCAAGTCTGCAACTCGGGTAGTGCATTCTTTGAAATCTTGATTCTGTGAAAAGGGGCAGGGTGTCACAAAGACAGGGCGGGGACACGTCACATCTACCAAAAGTACACGGACAATTCGGGAGGCTATACGAAGTATATGTATGTACATGTGTTGGACGTGCCTTGACATGTGAGCTCGTGCAGACCAAGTCCAATGATACGTGAACAGAAGGGGTGTGTGGTGGACGGGAATTTCAAGTAACGAGAGCCGGTACTTTGTATATCAATAACTCGGGTGAGAACACGGGATACTGCTTGAACGAGTAGTAGGACGACCTTGTCGTGGTGTCTGGCGTTGGTAGCCACGGTGCGGGCTCGCTATATGGGCGGTTAGGTCTGCTGATGGCACCGTTGGCGATTAGTCGCATGATTGATTATTGGGTTGACTGTTCCTTTGCCCACCGCAAACGTCCTCGTCCAAGCCTACAGGGAGGAGTGGCACCTGAATGTATAAATCTGAATCTTGACCCCGGGCCTACTGCATCACATATGCACTTCCACCTTGACCTTGCTCTTCTCGATAGGCTTCATGACGTCTAGGACATAATCTAACGTGTCTCGGCTGCACTCTGGAATGACAATCACCACCCTTGGTAGATTCGCGTCCCCTTGCGCTAGCATCTCGGCCACGGCTCTTGTGTCGTGGCTCTCCCCCAGCTCGTGGCCGTTCCCGTCCTGTCCGTCTCCCAAATGCAGCTGCAACTCAGAGAAGGGGTCCGGATCCAGGGCCACGTTGCTGCCCGCACCGGCTGAGCTCGGCTCTTGGACATCCAGAGAGACTGTCAGCTCGCCAGGCAACGAGCCTCCAAAGATGGATACGTGCAATGGCCCGTCCACGTCTTCCTGCCGGAATAGGCCCGGTTCTAGCCCGCAGAAATCCGCGTCGTTGAACTGGTGCTGTGTGTTGTCGGCGGGGCCGAGGCCGTCGGGGAAAAGAAAGTCGTCCGGGACCGCAAAGCGCGGGTCGTCGCTCCAGACATGTTGCTCGGGCTCGCTCATGGCAGCCGGGGTATCGGCTTCATCCAGGACGCAGGGAGCGCCATCATCCTCGACGTATTGGTCGGCGCCGGTTGCTACAGTCGTTTCGCCGGCCCCAATGGCGCCTTTGGAACCGAGTTTCCTGGACATGATGGTGTATCTGCGGATTCTTCTAGTCAATGTGCTCCGGGGGAACAGCCGGCCAGAGACGAACCGATTCTTGACGTCATTCTTGGAACGATTGCACATGGAGCCATGGCTCTGGATCCTCTTCCAGTCGCGGCCGTACTGTTGAACCAAACTCAGGAGGAGCTTGTCCTGGAAGCTCACCGTCAGCTATTGTTGTCAAACCCGGGCGGAGCGTCGCGGACCTCGTCCGCAGTCCAATTACCACGCTTGAACTGGGGGTCGAGGCCATGCTGCCACCGTTTTGCGCACTCTAGGCGTTGTTTCGTTAGCGAGCAAAGGGCCCGTGGCTCAGAAAGGACGACGCACGATCCGCACTGCGCGCTCCGACTCGTTCGGCGACCAAAACCCATCTGCGGCATGCCACGTCAGCGTCTTGACAAGCGGATGCGGGCTCGGAACTGACTTGGGGCCGTGGGTGCGTAGCGCTTCCAGCAGCCGCCGGTCCTCGTCTTGGCTCCAGGAGCCCTTGTTCAAGCCTCCGCAGACGGTATTGACCCATCGCTTACGACAGTCCTTGTTGGATCGACCAGGCAAGCGTGCGGCAATTTGGTGCCAGTCCTTGACCATGCCACCTGGCGCTGCGTGCAACATTAGATGGCCATGTGCGTTGAGCATGGCCGGGGCCAAGTGCCTACCTTGCTTGACGGCTTCTCCCAAAAGTATGGTATCCTCCAGCTCGGTCCAGCGCTTGGGCAGTCGCTGTCTGATGCTGTCCTCGCAGCGATGGTGCCTACATTTTGCACCAAGTCTTTCCTGCAACGCATACGAAGTAGTAATACCAATGCGAATTGCTTCACTCGAGAGAATTTTTCATCGTCCACGAGTTAGGGAGGATGCAAATTGCTCACGGGGGGGGTCTTCGCCTGCGGTTGGCTCGCCTGCAGCGGCTAATACTAGGGGGTACGGCCGACTAGAAGAGAGTTAGAGTCAAAACCCTAAATCGTGTTTTTAAACCTAATACGTAAACGCTATAGTAGGGGGAGTAAAATTGTATGCTATAAAACGTAATATTATGCGTTTAAAGGAATAAAAAAGAATTTAACGAAAAGAAAGAGATTTTTTTTCTCTTTTTAATACTATTATTTTTACCGATTCGCTAAGCTATTAAAAATGATAAAAATATTTTAAAGGTGTAGGAATATAGTTATATAACTAAGGGATAGAGTCGCAACTATATTGCCGACTATACATAGGAAAGGGGCAATAGGGGTTATAACTACGCGGCGTATAACGCCACGTGACCTATATAGTTAATAACCTCGTTATTAACTAAGGGCATCGTTATAACTAGAGTAGTAAGCCCTAGCGTAGGCCTTAACAATGCATTGTTAAGGCATAGTAGGCTCTATAGAAGGACCCCGGCAGACGGGTATAAAGGGGCCCCCTTATTCCCCCTTCTCTAGCTAGATTAGACACAACTATAACTAATACAACCCCCTTTATTTAGATTAATCTAAGTGAATTACCTACTAACACTAATTAGTGATTAAATAGATTCAATTATAGAATAGTAAGGCAGAAGAGACAGATCTTAATCTTCGAAAGTGTAAAAGGGGCAATTGTTATAAGAACACGGCTCCTACGTATCTTTACCCTCGGGTTCTATTGCGTACACTTAGAGAAGATTATCTATGCTAAGAATAAGACTATTTAAACCGAGCTCGACTAGCAAATAGACCCTTCTAAGCTTCCTTTTAATCCCGTCTCGCTTCCCTTAAGGAGGAAGAGTAACGTTAATAAGCAGTGCGTCTATAACGTAGAATAATAACGCGAACCCTTATAACTATTTAATCCCGTCTCGCTTCCGATTAAGGAGGAAGAGTAACGTTATTTAGAATAAAGACTAATCGCTTTAATATCCCTCGTAAAGATCCTTACGAAACCCCTACGACAACCTTATCGACGAATTCGAAACAAGCATAATAGTAGGACCGACATTAGCTATAAATACGCCGGCTCCCCTTAACCCTACCGATAAACCGGTTAAACTAATCGAACGATAGATAAAAGAGATCGGTATCCTTACCTTATCTCGCAAAGAGGTAGATATACGATATTAGGATACAGAAGAGATTATATTAGACGACCTTAGCCCGGCTAAAGTTACGACGTTTATAGCCCGATTTATTATAACCTACGAAGCATCTATCTATTGCTAAGGTTAACGACTTTTTAACTCGTTTTAAGAGCGTTTCTATAGATAGAATAAATCTATATAGAATATAGTTAGCTAAGAATATAAGAAAGTCCTTAAGGCTCTCTTACGCAAGCGTAGACTTTTTATAGGGATAAAGAATATATTATACACTAGATCCTATATAACGATACTTCGATCTAAAGATCTACTCCCTTAGAACGAGAAGGAGTTTATAATAGAAGAATTTAATATAGGCATAAGGGCCTTCCGTAAATAAGAAAAGAAGAAAAACGATAAAGAGTAAGCACCCTAAGACCCTTTCTCTATAATAATAAGTTAGTTAACGGTCTACCCGACTTTATACTAATTCTAATATAACGACCCGGCCTAAGCGGCGACTATAGATCCGACCCTAGAACTAGACTAAGACCTAAATACGACTATAACGGATGCACCGGCATTTCTACTATTTAATCGTATAAATCGGCTTTATACGCTACGACTATTATTTCTCCCGGAACTAACGTTGCATATCTTAGGGGCGAAACCGAGGCTTAATCTATATGCTTTAATAATTGCCCCGAAGGCTATCGAAGCATTTAATTATAATATTAAGGAATATATAGCACTCCTAACGGCCGATATTCTAAACCTCTTATTAAATCCCGACGTATAGACTAAGTTCGTTAAAATATAGGATAAAGAGAAGAGCTATACCGGCGAGCTATATGCCCTATTTAACGAGACTATCCGTAAGTTTTTAGGCGTATATTACAACCTTAAGATTAAACTAAGGCTCTTTTATACCCTTCTCCCTTAGATCTTAAAGGGACGAGCCGACCGCTTCTATACGGAAAACATTACCTAGACAACTACCTTCCGAGGCGCATACGATAAGATTAAACGGCACTTCGATACTAAAGCGACTTAGGCTTAGTACTATACCGATTAGACTAATACAACGTTTAACTAAGTTCGGGCTAGCAACCCTAAGAAAGGCCTACCGGAGGTGCTCTAGTTGCTAATCGATAAGCTATTGCTTTATTAACGGGCTCTAGGACCTAAGTTTGTAGGCGAAACCCCGCTTATAGTAAACCTTACTAAGGCGTGCTAAAGAGTCCCGGAACTCGAAGGTGCCTTCTTTAAATAGGCTAAGGAGGCTAAGAAGCTCTATGCCGACCTCCGAGCTTCCCTTATAACGTACCTCGCACGATAAGCGAGAAATGCCTCGCGCTAATTTATCTAAGACCGATATCGTAATAACGATAGGATAGATATAAATTATAAATATAATTCGAAGAACCTTAATAGTTAGTTTTATATAGACCGAAGGTATACTAATAATCGTAGTAGAGGCAACGGAGGATTTCACCTATAAGGCTCTAGATAAAGCTACCGGCCCTACGGTAGAGGAGGCTACGGCTAAGGATATAGCAATAAGACCTAGACTAAGAAGTGCTTTATATATAGAAAAGAGGGATATTAGTCTACGAAACATTCTATAGAGGAACGGCGGAAAGCTAAGGACTAATATCTCTCGCATTGTCTTTATATAAGCGTCTCCCCGGATATTATAGCCTATTTAGCAGGCTACGAAGGTCATAAGGACGATAAGGAGGATAAGTATAGCGAGGATAATAAGCCGGAGCAATAGCAAGCTAGTTAAATACTTTGCTAAATAGCTTTTAACCACCTTATTATAAGAGACGACGTCTACGGCATAGAACTAATAGTTTCGGCCGACTAGTTCCTTATTAATAACCGCTATTCGAAGCTCTATTTCTAAGGCATCCTAATCGATATAGGAGTAGTAAAGGTCTTAACGGCCGGACGAGAACAGTATATAGCCCTTTAATAAGAAGACCCTTCCGTCGCTTTAGATATATCGACCGTAGGATAGGAAGCAATTAGATTTAGCGCCGGCAACGTAATAAGGTTACTAAGATTAATTAATCTTATTACTCCGATTAGCAGGATTACATTCTATATGCTAGAAACTCCGACCCCTTTCCTACTATATCTCGCGGATATAGATAGGCTAAGCGTATTCTTTAATAATACGACGAATACCCTTACCGGCCCTAAGGCAAACATCCCGATAGTTAGGAAATAGGGATACCCTTAGTTCTTCCTCGGGAAGAGTAAACAATCGACCGTATTCCTTATAGAAACGGAAATTAAGACCCTATACCGCCGATTCGGACATCCTACTATAGCTAGGCTATATAGCCTATTAAAGCAAGCAGGCTACAGCGATATATCTCTTAGCACTCTAGAGAATATCTCGGAACTATATTACTATTACTAAATGCATTCGCCTATGCATTCGCCTACCCTAAAACGGTTTAAGTTTAACCTTAAAAATAACTAAGACTTTAATTATAAGATTATTATTAATGTAATATACTTAGACGTCCTGAATTTAGCATAACGCCCGGTATTGCATATTATCGACGCATTAACGGCCTTCTAAAGCGCTCGATTCCTTCCTTCTATATTAGCTAAAGATATATAGGAGACTCTTCGAGCCCTTTAGATTAATATATACCTTAGTCCCTTTAATATTATTAAACATAATGCCGGCACGAACTTCGCGGCGGTAGAATTCCGAAATAAAGCCCGCATTATAGGGATTATATACGTATAAGTTCCTATTAAAGCACATTAGTCTATCGGTAAGGTTAAGAGGTATTATGCCCTATTGCGCTAAGCTTTTAACATCCTTTTTGCAGAGATAGGCAGCGTGACCTCCCCTAAGGCAGTTCTTTAGATAGCTATTAAAGCTATTAACGATACTGCTAGACCGAACGGACTAATACCTACGTTGCTTATATTTAGAGCATATCCGAGGATAACTCTTAATTCGCCGCTATTACTAACGACCTTTAAACGAGTAGCTATAGTATAGAAAGCAATAAAGGCACTTAGGCAGCTTACGGCTTAAAGATAGGTCTAGGCTATATTATATAGCCGCAATAGTCTAAATATAGCGAATATATTTGCCCTTCCTCTTTAAAGCGAAGTCTACGTATATAGGGAAAAGTTAGGATAGTAAGGACCGTTTAAAATTGCAGCTATTAACGGGCACGATATTACGATCGATACGGTTAATAGACCTTAGGTCTTTAGATCTACGCTAGTATAACCGTATTATCGTAATTAAATGCTTAATGACCTTCCGGCACTAGAATCCGAGCAGCCGGACGAACCCGCCGGACCGGACCCTCCGGCACCCTATAAGCGAGGACGCCCGCCCGGATCGAAGAATAAGGCTAGGCATTTAATTATAGAAGGACTAAACGTAGAGGATAACCTAGACGATAACGAGGATAATATAGACCTCGACGATTTAAGTAACGAAGAAGCGGACGAGGCCTTTACGATAAAAAAGGAAGAAAAGGCCTATAAACTAGCCGTTAAGCTCCGATCTAAAGGCGCTATCACGACCCTAGGAGCACTATTCGAAGCGTTAGATAGCATAGAGATTAATAACCTTATAGCACGAGGAGTATTTAGTTTCGAACGGTATAACGAAGCTATCTACGGCGGCTACTATATCTTTAGCTCCCGTATAGTTCGAGAGGTTAAAGGCAGAGACACTAAGCTATATAAAAAATTAAGGCTTATAGTCTAAGGTTATAATAATAGGGAGAAGGCTTCCCTACTAACGCAGTCCCTAATAATCTAACGCGTTAGCTAACGACTAATCTTAGCCCTTACTCCTAGCCTTATACGATATAGGATAACGTTATCCCTTCGAGATATTACTTAGGTATATCCTTAGGCGAATATAAAGCTCTTTCGAACGGTCTTAACACGTCTCCCCGCTAAATTATAAGGGAAGTATCCGCCCGATACAATTATCCGAGTTATTAAGCCTTTATATAGCATCGTAGAATCGGGAGTCTACTAGTTTAGTACGTATTAGAAGCACTATATCGAGGGCCTCGATATAGCGATATCGACCTTCGACTCTTGCCTTCTAATATCTAACATAGGACTAGAATACTTTAGCATTATTAGGATGCAAACGGACGATACCCTTATGCTTAGAACGACGAGTTTTTCGGCCGCTAAAGAAGAAAAGCTCCGAGAGGCATAATTTAGGGCGAAGCCGAAAACCACGATAACTTAGGGCTCCGTTAAAGATTTCAACGGCGTAAAGGTAAGCTTACAATAGGATAAGATACTCTTACTCTAATAGAAAGGATAAGCTGCCCGGATCGACCGAATTAATGTTAAAGCTCTAGATTATATATAATAGTACTTAGAACAACGTGCTCGTAGAGCCTATATAGCCTTAGTGTGCTAACCGGAAGCAGCATTCGATATCTCGGTTACGGCATAAGTGTAGAACCTAGATAATAAGGATTGTATAATCTTAAATAAGCGACTTAAGTAGCAAATAGACTACTAAAGTAGAGGTTTAATATATAAAGTAATTAATCTTATAAAGGCGAAGCTAATAGTATTTACGGATAGGTCGTTTGCTAATAATAAAGACCTATTATCGCAACTAGGCTTTATTATTGCACTAGTTAATAAGACCGAAAGGTCTAATAACTAGTTTAAGGTTATTAGAAATATTATCTACTAGAGTTCGACGAAGTATAAGAGAGTTACCCGAAGCGTGCTAGCTTCTAAGATATACGGTATAGTTAACGGCGTTAACCTCGGGATCGCCTTAGCAACTACGTTAAAAATTATCACCGACCGGCTTAAGCTACCGAATATCTAATTAATTATCTATATAGATTCGTATTTACTCTACGAATGCCTCGTAAAGCTCGGGATAACTAAGGAGAAGAGATTAATAATTAATATTATATCTCTTCGATAGTTATACGAGCAACGAGAGATTATAGAGATCCGTTAGATTAACGGCGATAATAACCCGGCCGATACGATAACGAAGGCATTACCGAACTAAGCCCTCGAACGCTTCGTAGACACTAATAGCTTAACTATTCGGATAGAGGCTTACGTTCTACACCCCTAAGTTCCCCTTTTAGGACTCTCTTTTATTTATACTTATGTATTATATTTATTAGACCCCTTTAGTCTAATACGCGTTATCCTTGCGATTAGGAAGGTTGCTTAGCAGTTAGAAAGAAAGACTACTAGTATAGGAATATAGTTATATAACTAAGGGATAGAGTCGCAACTATATTACCGACTATACATAGGAAAGGGGCAATAGGGGTTATAACCACGCGGCGTATAACGCTACGTGACTTATATAGTTAATAACCTCGTTATTAACTAAGGGCATCGTTATATCTAGAGCAGTAAGCCCTAGCGTAGGCCTTAACAATGCATTGTTAAGGCATAGTAGGCTCTATAAAAGGACCCCGGCAGACGGGTATAAAAGGGCCCCCTTATTCCCCTTTCTCTAGCTAGATTAGACATAACTATAACTAATGCAACCCCCTTTGTTTAGATTAATCTAAGTGAATCACCTACTAACAAAAGGTATAGGAATAAGTATACGGAAAATTTAGTGGCGGGATATAGGCGCGCGGGGCACGTATAAAAAGAGTAGGGATTTAGGTATCTTACTATATAAATAGCAATTTCGTGCTATGCAAATAGCAATAAGTATTACTATTTGCACTAAGCGATTTCTCTATTTATACTAAGTTAATATTAAGTAGACCTAATTCTTCTACGCCTACCCTCCGCGCTTACCCCGCTTAACCTAATTTATATGCAATAATATAGCAACGGCGGGGCCCGCGTAAAGTAAACAGTCGTCTACGCTTAATTTATACGAATAACACTATACGAATAAACAATACTATACGAATAACACGCTTAATTCGCCTTTATAACGCATCTTAATTCGCGGCCCTAGGCTGCGTAGGCTTAGGCTGCGTAGCGGGAATAACCTCCTCTATAGCGGACGACGCGGGCGTAGCTCTACCGCCTCTAACGCCCCTGCCTTATCTCCCTCTTAATCCTCTGCCTCGTGTATTTATACGCGCGCGCGATCTTACTTACGACGGCTGGCTTAACGCCTAACTGCCTTCCCCTTATAGCTCGTCTATCTCGTATTGCGTACGTATGCGGCGTACGCTTGCATTAAGGCGGCGGGTGCTAGCTTAGCTAGACCGCGATAGCTGCCTCTACTACGTGCCTCGTCTGCCTCTACCTTATATGCCTCTCTAAGAGGCTTGCTATTGCGAAGCTTAGGAGACGTCGTTATCTTAATCTCGGCTTAGCTTTAAGTCTTAAGGCACTAGTAGGGGTATATTCTTAAGTGCACGAGGCCGACTACGGAGGTTTTAAACAATATTAGGGTCCCGGATTTAAAGGAGTAGTTCGTCGAGGTCCTAAGGGTACTAATTAGCGTAATTTATATAGAATAAGGGGGGGTCTTTACTAGCGGCTTCTTAAGCTACTACCGAGGATAAATATTAAGCTTTATAAGCGGTATATCGGCTTAGTGTATATCGGCTTAGAGTTATTAAAAGATTGCGTAGGCATAAGGAAGCCCTTACTGCTATATAAACCGCCCTATATAAGGCGATAGCGGCAGTAGCTCCCGCGGCTCTTTCCTAAGCTTAAAGGGCAATACGGCTAAGGTAAGACAGTGCTGCTTAGTAAGGAGGTTAATAGCTTAGTAGGTAACCTTAACGTTAAGCTTGCTAAGCCACTTCTAGCTAAGATATAGTAACCGCTACTAACTCTACTACCGGGCGGCTTCTTAGATATAGTAGCGTTACTTATTCTCGATTATCTATAGTAAGGCGTTATAGAGGTAAAAGAGATCGCCGGTGCCTATAAGCAAATATAACTTTATATCTTTATAAGCAGTCTCGACCGGGCTATTAACTCTCTAGCCGAAGTTACGATAGCGGCTAATAAAGCAATAAGCCTACTGCTTACGCTAAGGCATATGCTCGTCTAAAATATATCGCAAGATATACCCTTAGTGCTCGCCGTAGGTACGATTAAAAGCCCGCTAAGCCGACTAGAAAGCTTCCTCGTTAAGAGCATAAACAACTAACTTCTAAGCGGCAAACATACTCTCGCGGCTATATTCCTCCTTAGGCGGGCCTAACGGGCCTAAGACTCCGTCCTTAGCCTCTTTAGCCTCTTGTTAGGTACGGGCTCGTCCGGCAGCAACCTCGGCAGCGGTAGTATCCTCGGCAGCGGTAGCATCCTCGGCAGCGGTAGTATCCTCGGCTACGGCACTATCCTCGGCAGGGGGGGTATCGTTATCGTCGCCCTAGGGCGCCTTCTAGCGGGACTTAATCCTCGCATTAACGTTAGCGTTAATATAGTATACGTAAATCTATTGCTATAAGGTAGGAAAAATGCGTAAGAGTGCGTTTTTAAGAGCCTTTTCCTTATCTATAATAATTATAGTAGGCTCTAGGGCCTTAACTTACTATCGAAGGTTATTAAGTTATTTAGAAAGCTATAGGAAGCCCTCCTCTTTTTCCGAGTTAATAAGGCTAAATGCGAAGTTAGCGATAGACCTCTAATCGGTAACCTTAGTAGCTTAAAAGAGATATATCTTAAAGCGGTTCGTTCTATATATATTATTAAGTCCTAAGACTTCTAGGAACCGCTTCTACATCTACTCGCACTAAGGATATGTCTAGAAGATAGCCTCTACCTTTTGCTCGTCCTCGTCGTTAAGCTTAACCATATGCTTAAGACCGCCGCGCTAGAGGTAGTTAATAAATGCCTAAGTAGCCGTCTTACCACTAAGGGCTATAGCGCGAATTTTCCAACGATAGTTATAGATAGAGTATTACTATTTAGCCTAGTATAAATCTCTATTTAGCCTAGTAATATGTTTTTTCGTACCTACGCATACCTCTAAAAACGCCTAACCCCGCACGCCTAGCCGCGCCTATATAAATACAGTGCGTATATATAGCAAGCCGGGGACCGATTCTTTCTTTAAGAGTATTGCTATTCGCACGACACTAAATGTCTAATCGCACGACATCCCCGTTTTTTCCTAGCTTAAACCCCGCCATAGCCCGCCACACGATTTGGCCCATGTAGCCTAGCGCCGCCGGGAGTCACTCGAAGTCACTAGGTTTTTTTTTGTCGGCATCGCATACGTATGTATACGTAGCTCTAACGTTCCTACGCCCGCGATGCGATATACGTGCGACGATTGCGACGATTGCGACGATGCGACGATGCGACGATGCGACGATGCGACGATGCGACGATGCGACGATGCGACGATGCGACGATTGCGACGATTGCGACGATTGCGACGATTGCGACGATTGCGACGATTGCGACGATGCACGTATTAAGGCTTGACGTAGGGACTTCGTGTGACTCCCCGCGGCGCTAGGCTACCTAGGCCAAATCGTATAGCGGGAAAAAAAACGGGGATGTCGTGCGATTAGACATTTAGTGTCGTGCGAATAGCAATACTCTTCTTTAATTCTTTACGTACGAATACGAATACCCGGCTCTTTATTGCGTGCCCGGCTCCCGGCTACGTGCCCTCTGCTGCGTGCTCTACTGCGTGCCCTCTACTGCGTGCGCGGCTCCTTGTTGATGTATGCTTTATGCCCTGCTGCGTGCCCTGCTGCGTGCCCTGCTGCGTGCTCTGCTGCGTGCTCTGCTGCGTGCTCTGCTGCGTGCCCTCTGCTACGTGCGCGGCTCCTTATTGATGTATGCTTTGTGCCCTGCTGCGTGCCCTGCTGCGTGCCCTGCTACGTGCTCTACTGCGTGCCCTCTACTGCGTGCGCGGCTCCTTATTGATGTATGCTTTGTGCCCTGCTGCGTGCCCTACTGCGTGCTCTGCTGCGTGCCCTCTGCTGTGTGTGTGGCTCGTTGATGTATGCTTTGTGCCCTGCTGCGTGCCCTACTGCGTGCTCTGCTGCGTGCCCTCTGCTATGTGTGCGGCTCGTTAATGTATGATTCGTGCCCGGCTCCCGGCTGCGTGCCTTACTGCGTGCTCTACTGCGTGCCTTACTGCGTGCCTTAGAGCCTCGTTAGCTAGAGCGATACGATACGGCGAGATGCGACTTAGCGATGCGATTTAACGATGCGATGCGAAGAATTAGCCTGCAGCCTGCTAGGCATACGCACTGTAATTAAGTGGGCGCGGCTAGTCGTAGGGGGTATAGGCGTTTTTCGGGTGTACGTAGAGTGTCACTAGGCTAAATAGAGATTTATATTAGGCCAAATAGTAATACTCTATAGATATCCCGCTGCCGGAAGAAATACTTCTTATTAGTAGCGTCTTTAATAATCGAGGCTATCTCGCGAGCCGGTAGGGCATAATGCTTTAAAAGACTATTCTTAAGCTCTTACTATAGTTTTATACGGCGGCGATAGGCGTTATAAGCTAATAGATCGATTAACTAGCTATAGTTATACTAGGCATTATCAACGCGATAAGTCTACTTCTAATAGGATCTTTTCGTAACTAATGCGATGATTTTAATAGGGCAGTTAAGCTTTTATATAAAAGCCTTACGAAGCCCGTTGCTTATCGAGGCTCGCCTTTCGCTACGATTATAAACGAACGTAACGTAGGTGTATATAACCTGCCTATTAACCTCTCGCTTATAGAAGCTAGACTTCTTTACGATAGCGGCGCTATTATCTCGATAGAAGCTCTAGAGGAAGCTATATAGCTCTTCGTATATGTTAAAAGATAGCGAAGGCGGAAGATATAGGATTAGCAGGCCCTCGTCGCTAAGCTCGTCGCTAGGCTCGTCGCTAGGCTTATTGCTAGGCTCGTCGCTAGGCTCGTCGCTAGGCTCGTCGGGCTCGATTAAGAGTTATAGATCCATCGCGAAGGGGCAATAAAGAGCTTTACTTTACGATATAGACTAAAGGGACTGTTTAATTTACGCGGGCCCCGCCGTTGCTATGTTATTACACACAAATTGGGTTAAGCGGGGTAGGCGCGGAGGGTAAGCGCAAAAATATTTTAGGTCTACTTAGTGTAAATAGAGAAATCGCTTAGTGCAAATAGTAATACTTATAGCAATACTTATTTGTGTATGTAATAATAATGCTTCTTCTGCTTAAAGAGGGGAAGCTTTAAGACCTTATTTAAGGGGCCTCTTAGCCGAATTTCCCGTCCGTAATCCCGTACGTAATCCTATATATAATCCTATATGTAATCCCTTAACCCGCGGATCTAATACCTCTAAGGGTGTAGGTAGTAGGGCGGTTAAGTAGGGCAGAAAAAAGCCTACTAGATACGTGTTTCTCGTAGGGCGCGGTAGAGCTATTCTATATCTACGATTACTTCTTTTTTTAGGCCCTCTTTAAGCCTTATTATCCTATGCAACGTCGTACTACATCGTGTGATCTGTTTTTCCCGCCTAAAGACAAACCAAGCCTAGGGTAGAGTAGAACCTCTTCGCTCGAGCGAAATAGATTATCCTTAGCCTATAGCCCACGCACCTGCTAGTAATGTCGAGGGTCCTAGCAGTAAGTCGATAAGCTCTAAACGAACCTAGGTTTGCGCTTACGCTTCGTCTAGCCCTATACTTTAACATAGTCGGCTCGTCCGCTAAGCTCTATCCGCTATCTAAACCCTCTAACACACGTGTCTCGTCCTAGCTCCTTCTAGAGCCCCGGCTTTAGGAGCAATAGCTACTCGACCACCACCCCGTGGCCTTTATAGGCAACCGGATCCTTAAAGACTACCTTAAGGAACACATAGAGCGCTTCGGCCAGTTAGAGGAGACGACTTAGCGCCGGCTGCTTGCAGTCGGTTTAATGTCTAACCGGGGAGATGCCTCGACCCCCGAAGCGCTGCCGGTGCTCGCTATCGCTACTAGAAGCTATAGCGAACATCTACGGCTCACACACATAGACGATTCGCAGTAGCAGTAGGGAAAAAATATCTTTCCGATGGCTTCTAGTATAGAAACTAGCTTAGACGGCAATTCTTAAGCCCGAATATTATCTGTTTGCTATGCTCGACTATGACTCGACTTATTAGCGACCGTTATATATTAACCTAAACCCGCTACTAACGCTATACTACTAAGAGACTAGCGGCAACGCGCATTCTAATATATGCTTTAATCTACTAGCGTCCGAGCGCCCGCCGTAACTAACTATCTTAGACGAATGTAGCTACTAGACTATTTTAAACGTCTTAGAGACTAGGACTAACAATAAGAAAACGCTGCGCCTATCTTAGTATATATATAGCTATATACGCGAGGGCTTCTTGCCTACGATCCTATTACAATCGGGTTACCCGGCTATAAGGTATAGACTGCTTTATGTCGGTAAGTTAGATATAATAGAACGGTTAGAAGACAGAAGACAGTCTAACCGGACTAAGTCTCTAATAGTTAAAGACTAATAGAGGGCGTTATTTATCCTTAAAAGCTATAGGGGCGGAATAATAAGCAGAGGAGCACTCGGGGTCACTTATACTAGACCGGCTAGCTAAGTCTAAGCAAGTAGGGGTAGTCGAGGCTAGAGCACTAAGGGCACTACTAGAAGAGGTGTGGGTTACTTAGTAGGCAGTTAAACTAAAACTATGATAAAAGCTAAAGAAGAAAGGAAGGAAGGAGAGCCCGAGGAAGGGCGGACTAAAGTTCCTTTATATAGCTCTTCCCGTCCGTCTAGACGGTCCCGGTACGTCCCTTCCCTTCTAGCACCTTCTGCCACGTATCCCTTACACTGCCCCGAGCTAATGCGGGTCCTTAGGGCTGCGCAAGGGCTATGTAAGTCGGCTGACCTCGAAAAGGCTGCCTCCCGCGTCGTTCTAAAGCCCTTATAGACTAATCTAGGTCATGTAGGTCCATTTATGCACCACGTGCATAACGTTATATAGGTAGGTTATACGACATAAGTCGTGTGACCTCCTTATGCGGAGGATCGGACGAATAATCGGTCCCGAAAGCCGGGAGGGCTATATTAGGCCTATAGCTCCCGGTAGTCTAGGTGTCGGTCTATTATATAGGGCATCGAGCTAATCATCGGGTCTTATTAGGCAGGGGTGCTTAATAAGATCGTCGGCGTGACCGTAGCTAAGTAGTACGTCCTATACCTAAGGAAGCTAAGTCCCGAGGGACTTAGGTTTAAAAAAGGGGTGTATCCTAGGCCGAAAAGGGGTGTGACCGGATAATAGGTAAGTCCGGGGCGAACATCTTTATGCTAAGTCATAAAGTACCAAGTACTAAAGTACTAAGTACCCCGGTACCCTTATACTAAGTATTTCCGTACTTAAGTCCCTTAGTACTTAAGTCGTCCCGTACTTTAGAAAAAAGAAAGTAAACTAGGAACCTAGATTAGTAGTTCTATAATATTAGAGCTAGAGGGGGGTTTAAAGCTAGAGGGGGGTTTAGAGCTAGAGGGGGTTCCTCCCCGGTAGGCTAGGAATCTACGGGCAATAACGATAAGACCGTTACGATACATGCTTATATAGAACCCTACGCTATGTAAGGTAATAGACCTCGAATCGAAGAGCACGCTGCTTATACTAACGCTCCTCTCGCGTATAGGGGCGGAGAAGGACTAGATCCTAGACGTCTAATGCAGCCTCCTAAACGAGGACTACGTCTTCGTACTAACTACTTAAAGATTAATCTAGCTAGATCTCCGCTGCCGGTATGTATTATAGGGTGTAGTAATTGTGCTTGCTCCCTTGCACTTTCCTATCTATTGTTAGGACGGGAGAATGTCGGTTTCCCGAGCCTCTATTAACGATGCCGACACCTCGCTCGTCTTTATCTACTCCTTAAAGGCGACGAAATTATACGTCTACTGGCTTAGAGACGTCGAAAATTAGCATCGCTACGTCACGCAGTTGCCGGGGTACACGGAATTATCGTCTCGCCCTAAAGTTTAACAGCTTTATGTTTATCTAGCTAAGCTCGAAAGACGGCCGCGCCGTTCGGGCGCTAGGCTAGGCTTAAGCTACCTACGGTAAGGCTTAAACTTTTTCTAAGTCAGCATTCTAAGAGAAGACCTCGGCGTGCGGTATTGTATCTACACAACGTCCACCGGCCCTATGTCTAAAATCTCCCTCCCTAATGAGCCAATCAGGCGGTCGGGAAATAAGCAGCAGCGGCGGGGGATAAGGAAGGACAACTAATGCACTAAGCAGCGTGGAAAGGTAGGTGAAGAAGGATGGTTTATTAAGGTAGGTAGCGAGCCCGGGAGCTACGTATAGCTCCCGCTATCTAATCTATGGCTGATGTAAGCAGCCCCGGCCGACCGGGCATTACATGTATTAGAATGCCGGCACAAAAGAAAAAGCTCTACTAACCATAGCAGTTATAATAACATATTATAATAACAATCTTAATTAGGCTTCTATTGCCCGGATCCTCCGTTCCTTTCTCGTAAGTTATACTCACGCTTGCTAGTGATTATTTATCGTCTAGATCGAATTCCTCAATCGCCGAAAGGGGCATATAACGGCGAGCTCTTTAGGCAGCGGAGCAGTAGCCTTAAACGGGTGCCCTCTAATCGTGCTGTAAGCGTCTAAGGCGGCGCTAATCGGTACGCTAAGGAGCGTAAGGCCGGCGGGTCAATAATGCGGAGGCATCGTTAAACGGCTTGCCGGCAGGTTAAAAGCATCGTTACGGTAGGAGGTTGCCGGCAGAAAGAAGAAGCTGCTGCGGCAACGACTTACTAAAGGCGTTAACAGCAGGCGAGGCGGCCGCACGAACAGTCTTACAAGCGGCTGCAATAAGGCGAAACATATCCCGCTCCGGCTTAAAGATAGCGGCCGGAAGCGACGGGTTGCCGGCAGCTTAAAGAAGCTACTACGGCGGCGGCCTATCCGGAGCAACCGCGGGAATAGTCGCACTAACGGTGCTAATAATAGGCGAGGCGGCGGCAGGAAGAAGATACTACTACGAAGACGAGTTGTTGCCGGCAGGAAGAAGTTGCTGCTGCGAAGAGGACTTGCCAAAGGCGTTAATAGCAGCAGTAGGCAAGGCGGCCTCGGGAAGAGAAGCCGCGGCAGGAGCGGCTGTAAGGCGGCGAACAACAGCCGCGAGAATAGTCGTATAGACGGCTTTAATAACGGCAGAGAGTCCTTAAGCAGAGAAGCCGGAAGAGACGTTCTCGAGAGAAGAGACAGGTTTGCCGGCAGGTTAGGGAATAGTCGGGCAACCGAAGCCTATCGTTAGCAGCAGGCGCGGGGATAGTCGCAATAACGGCGGCAGTCGCCTTCTACTAGCCGGGGCAGGTCTAGCGAAGATGCTTAAAAAGAGCGTTGCGGGAAGCAAAGGGCGCCTTGCACTTTCGGCACGTAGAGGGCTTTAGGGCCGGAGGAGCCTTAGCAGCCGGCGAAGGCATCGTTAGAACGGGGCGCTCTCTAGACATCGCAATAGGGCGTACAGCGGGCGGCGAAACAGAGCGCGCTATAGACATCGCAATAAGGCGTGCAGCAGGCGGCGAAGCAGGGCGCGCTATAGATATCGCAATAGGACGTAGCGGCAGAATAAGGTACGGTAGAGGCAGCGGAGCTATCGTTGGCAGAGGCGAAGCTGCCGTCATACGGCCAGCGGGCGGCAAGGACATCGTCCTAGTAGGGCGTATAGCAGGTGGCAAAACAAGGTACGGCAGAGGCCGCGGAACCATCGTTAGCAGAGGCGAAGCTGCAAAAGCTGCCGAAGCTGCCGTTATACGGCTAGCGGGCGGTAAGGACATCGCCGTAGTAGGGCGTGCGGCGGATAACGAATATATCCTCGATTAGGCTCCTTTCGCCTCTTCCTCTCTATATTCCTCGCCCTAACGGGCAGGGCGGAGTTCGTCCCGTTCGTAGCGTCGGTCGTTATAATAGGTTCTACCGCGGCGAAAACAAGCATCTCGGTCCCTCGAGGCTTAGGCGGTCTCTCGATGCTTTTATCGGCGGCGTTCTTAGCAAGGGTCGTTATTCCGATCGTAGCGTCGGTCGTTATCCCACGTATATCTCTCTTAACGCTCTTATCGGCGACGATCCTAATAAAGGTGCCGTTAGACCGCAGCCTCGATTAAAGGCGTGTTTTTCTCGAGTACTCGAATCTACTTTAAGATAGTAGTCTTTTTCTTTAGGAGAGGCAAAATAGAGGTAATCGCGGAGGGAATAATAAAGAAAAGCTCGGCATAGACACGCTACTCCTTCCGGATGAATTTCCCGTCGAGGCTTTAGGCAAGGCAAGCTCTTTCCTCGTACCAATTAGGAAGGGAAACGCCTACTTACTATATCTCGAGGGTGTATAGCTCTTAAAGGGCATAAACGAGCTAAGGGTCGTGCTTGCGAGGATTAAAAGAGACATCGGTGTAGGTAAATCTCGGTTGCTCGGGACGAGGCATCGTAAGGAAGACGAGCAAGGGCTAAAAGATTGACTCGAGAGGGAAAGGGATCGTAGGTGCGCGCCGAAGTAATAGTAGGGCAGGCGGCACATAGAAAGTCGGGCGGCATAAGAAAATCGGTTGGTATATGCAAAAATTTGCAACCACCTAAAATAGGTGTAAAGAGGTTTAGGCACACACAGAAAAAAAGAAGAAAACACATAGAAAAAGGGAAGAGAACTTCGTAGCTTCTAGACTCGCTAGAAGAGAAAGACAGGTTGATGGTTTCTAGGCTTGCTAGAAGAGGTTGTCGTAATAGCGAAGAGGCGCGTTGATAAGGCGCTAAGACGGAAGAGAGAGTAGCTCTACTATCGGGGGCTTAACGCGGGCTAAGCCGAAAACAGCGGGGTGGTCGTCCGAGAGTAGACTAAAGGTTTTTTAGCGAGCTAGGGTGCTCTAGAGCAACGCAAATAAAGGCGTTGCTAGTACGGCTTAAGAGGCGCTTAGTAGAGGGCTTATAAGGGCCTCTAATGCTTGCCGAAGGGAAGAAGGCAAGGTGTTGCTACTATTTTAATATACTAAGCAGCGTGGAAAGGTAGGTAAAGAAGGATGGTTTATTAAGGTAGGTAGCGAGCCCGGGAGCTAGGTATAGCTCCCGCTATCTAATCTATGGCTAATGTAAGCAGCCCCGGCCGACCGGCTAAAGGATATATTGCATGCATTAACAACCGGGGTTCGCGCTGTATAAGGGAGCTATCTATAGTTCTAGACGGCAACGAGGCTAGGGAGGCGCTTTAATAGGATTCTAGAGATAACTAGGAGGCGGCTATTCGCGAGAAAATCGATGTAGCACTAGCAAAATGTAAATCTCGGGTGCCGGCCGAGTTATTCGATATCACTTAGAGTATACTAGAATAAGAGCCTAAAGGGAAGCTTAGAGGCAGAGGATTACGGCAAATACAGAAAGTATCGAGGAAGATGCAAAGATAAGAGAGAGAAGAGGATATAGAATTGCTTAGTAATAGTCTGTCTAGGTGTAGACTAAGATCCCTTTATATAACTAATTGCATAGGAATAAAGGTATATATAACTTAACTAATTGTCGGGATAGAAAGCGCTATTAATTCTATGCTAGGTGTATATAGTCTAACCTCGTATAGTATCCTAGTTATTGCGTGATTAAATACGCGAGTAATAGGAGGTAGTATAGGTAACCCTAGTTAACTAGGGCCCGACTATAGACTATACGTATATTAGTCCCTATATATACTATATACTTCGGTATTCGGTATCTTAAGCATCCGGGCAGCTAATACAGCCGGGTAACTTATATTATATATAATAATGCACGGCGGTTTTAATATATATCTTTATATGCCGGTAGGATAAACCAATCGGGAGATATCTCCTCCCTTATAGCCCCTCTTAAAGGGTACTTATTATATAAGAAGTACGCTTTATATATATCCGTTTATAACTAATTAAGATTTATAAAACTCTCTGAAAACCCCTATTTATAGGAAAAAACTTTTTATACAGAGAAAAATAACTCTACTATATTATATAGAGAAAAAATTAAAAACTCTACTATATTTTATAAGTATTGCTATTTGTATAGTAATAAATTGCTATTTATATAGTAAAACCACTTTTTCGGCACGCACCCTACGCGCCTATATCCCGCTACTAAAATCTTATATAGGTATATAGTAACTAAGAGAGCCGCGTATATATAGTAAAGCGCATATAGTAGAGGGCACGTAGTAAGGCGCGAAGCCGGGAGCTAGGCACGAAGTATATATTAAAGAGCCGCACGTAGTAGAAGGCACGCAGCCGCATACATAGTAGAGGGCACGCAGTAGGGCACGCAGTAAGGCACGCAGCCGGGAGCCGGGCACGAAGCATATATTAAGGAGCCGCACGTAGTAGAAGGCACGCAGCCGTATATATAGTAGAGGGCACGTAGTAGGGCACGCAGTAGGGCACGCAGTAAGGCACGTAGTATATATTAAAGAGCCGTATATATAGTAAAGGGCACGCAGCCGGGAGCCGGGCATAAAGCATATATTAAGGAGCCGTATATAGCAGAAGGCATATAGCCGTATATATAGTAGAGGGCACGTAGTAGGGCACGCAGCCGGGTAAGTAAAGCACGAAGTATATATTAAGGAGCCGCGCACGTAGTAGAGGGCACGTAGTAGAGGGCACGTAGTAGAGGGCACGTAGTAGAAGGCACGTAGTAGAGGGCACGCAGTAGGGCACGTAGTAAAGCACGTAGTAGAAGGCATATAGTAGTAGTAGAGCACGTAGTAGAGGGCATATAGTAGGGTACGCAGCCGGGCAAGCAGAGTATAAAGCATACATTAAGGAGCCGCGTATATAGCAGAAGGCACGTAGTAAAGGCCACGTAGTAGAGGGCATATAGTAGAAGGCACGTAGTAGAGGGCAATTAAATTAATTAAATTAAGGCTAGGCACGATTTGCGCGGCCCTCTTAATTGCTATATACCTCTACGGAAATTTAGTAGCGGGATATAGGCGCGCGGGTTACGTGCCGAAATTATAGAGATAATCCTAATTTACTATATAAAGAGTAATTCTCTACTATATAAATAGCAATACTATTAGTAGGTGTCTCGAATGCAAATGCAAATATAGGTCTAGTAGTCTTATTAGAATTGTTAATACCTATCTAGCTAAGGGCTATACTACCTTCTTTATAGACAAGACGAGAGAAGGGTCGGAGCTACCCTCCGGGAACCTTCGGTAGCTAAGAATAGAAAGGGATCCGTAAATAGAATGTAAAGACGGATGCGTTAGTTAGGGAAGACCTTCCGCGGACGGATGCGTCTATCGGGACGACTATAAAAGTCTATAGAAGGAAGTGGAATTCTATCTATAGAATTTACCTTAGAAGGGAAGTCCTTCTATCGTGGAATTCTATTGGAATTTACCTTAGAAGGGAAGTCCTTCTACCGTAGAATTCTATTAGAATTCTATCTATAGAATTTACCTTAGAAAGGAAGTCCTTCTACCGTAGAATTCTATCTATAATTCCTATACTAGTAACTTTTTCTTTATGCCGTTTATAAGAACCTCTCTTATTCTTCCTTAAACATTACCTTTCTTTAAAAAGAAACAAAAATACATTATAAAATCGACTGTTTATTATATTAGAATAATTCGTTGTAATATTATATAGTATTATAACTATATAACCGTTAAAAGAAAGAATGTATTAGAAGGGTTATAGGCGAATAATAAACCCTTCTATTCTAATATAATAAACCCTTCTATTCTAATAGTCAATTTATTTATATCGACGAAACGTTTAAAGGCCTAGTTTAGTAATGCTTTCGTTATTGCATTAGCTAAGTTATCGGCTCTATTAATCTATCGGACCTCTATAATCTTACGGCGTTTATATAACTATCGTAAAGCTATAATATCGATTATTAATCTTTTCTCCTTTATAGTACTTAGTTTAATAAGGCATTTATATAAGGAGTACGAATCGGTGTAGATAATTAATAAAACCGGAGGAAGACTAAGGCGATCTATGATTATCTTAAGAGTTATAGTAAGAGATATCCTAATATCGAATCCGTTTACTATACCGTAGATTTCCGATGTAAGGACGCTTTAGGTGACTCGTTTGCATTTCGTAGAGTTTTAGTAGATAATATTGCCTTTAATCGAAAATTACTTATCTATTCGGTTAGTCTCGTAAACTAAAGCAATAACGAATCTAAGCTATAAAGATAAGTCTTTATTATTTACAAACGATCTATCGGTAAAGACTAAGAGCTTAGCCGATGTAAGGTTAATTAGAAGGTATATTAGTCTACGTTATTAATTGTCTAGTTGCTATTATAGTCTCTT
Source organism: Ophiocordyceps sinensis (assembly GCA_012934285.1). Lineage (NCBI taxonomy): Eukaryota > Fungi > Ascomycota > Sordariomycetes > Hypocreales > Ophiocordycipitaceae > Ophiocordyceps > Ophiocordyceps sinensis. The sequence goes on from JAAVMX010000008.1 coordinate 180,247, forward strand.
ATTTAGGATTATACAGTCTTTTTATTCTAGGTTCTAGACTTAAGCAGTAATAGAGATATTAAACGATGCTTCCGGTTAATAGATAGATATAACGTATATACTACGAGCTCGTTGCTTTATATACCTTTACGCGTAGTTAATAGCCTTTAGTTTTACGGTTTTAATCTTAACTGCTTAACCCTTCTATTATAGTAGCAAACTTCTATCGTATTATAGGGTTAATTTCGCGCCGTTAAAGTCTATAGATTGTCTAGTAGTTATTAGAGTTTTCGGTTTAGCTTTAAATTATGCTTTCTAAAGCTCTTTTTCTTCGTAGTCTAAAAAACTCTAAGTCCCGAGCATTAACGTATCGTCTATCTATATCCCGATGATTCTAAAAGGTATAGGAGGGCTATAGTTAGAAATAAGCAAGTATACGTCGTATATTAAATAAGCTATATTAAGCTCTTTAATATAGTGACTATAGTATATATTAAACTAGTATAGTCCGGATTCCGCGATGCTATATAAAGGTCTAATTATACGGATGATTATACCTTCCGGATACTTCTTTACTAGTTTAGCGGGTAGAGCTATTAGGATTATTCGGGATAACTCTATAGTAGCTTAAGGATATGCTTAGGTAATGTCTCGTAAAGACAATATTATTCCGTATTCTTTAAGCATTCCGGCTGTAATTGCTATAATTAAACATTAACTAACTCTCTAGATTGTTAGCGACTATGTAAGTATAGATGTCTTCTTAATATCACTATATCCTTAGATTATTAGTCTCGATATTTCGTACGGTTTAGTATTACGTCCCTTAACCTCTTTAACTATCCGAGAACGGAAGATTCGATATCCTCTATATTTTTCTTTATTATATTATTCGAAACTAAACACACTACGAATAACTCAGTCGTTAATCTCTTTTATATTAGATTCTTTAAATAGATTACCGGGTATTATAATCACGCTATCGGCACGAAGTTTAAGTATAAGATCGTATGCGTTAACCTCTTTCTTAGCTAAGAACTACTAATTCTTTAGTTTATTTTTCGCACCGGGTAAGCGACTACGTTTTTAAGGCATACGAGGAGGTTCTTATATATTTTTATATTCTTCTATTAGTTTATTATCTTAAGAATTATATTCCGGTGTATCTTAAGTTTCAGCTAGAAGCTCTTCTAATAGTAGTACCGATTTTTCGTCTTAGAAGTATAGTTATATATATGTTAATCTAAATACTTATAGTCTATTAATAGTGTTAATTATTATATTATAGCCTTTAATAACTGCGATTTTAAATAGACCTTGCTAACCGTTCTTTTGTCTTTAGACATAGACCTTACTTTATAGTAGAAGATTAAGAATCTCCTTTATTAATAGTCTATTTCGGCTGTAAATAGCATCCTTAATTCGTCTTTTAGTAGAGATCTAGCGAAGCAATTTTATAGCCTTTTATATAGCTATAGCTCTTTACATCGTTATTATAGAAGGGGGTAATTCCTATATAATCCGGGGGTAAGCACTAAAAACTAATAATATAGGAACTAAACTATTAAGACTAGCTATATTATTAATTGCCTTAACTACTATTTAAAGGATAGCTTTAGCTAATATAACTTAGGGTTAGGGTTAGGGTTAGGGTTATTAAAAAGGGTCTATAGGACTTCCTATTAGGTCTTATTTAGATGCTTAACTCGTAGCTTTTTAAAAGTTATAGTGCTTTAATCTACCTAATAGTACTAATAGTTTACTTCGGTGTCGAAGTAAGCCTTTAGTAGGTCGTAGGCTTGCCTAAATATGCTATCCTACTCTATATGCTAGATGTAGTAGTCCTAGGCTCGGCCGGTAAGGATCCGGGGAAAGAGGGTATAGAAATAGCCGGGCTAGGCCTTAACTATATAACAAACGTCCGTAAAGATACGGACTTTATCATCGAGAATATTATAGGGCTCCCCCGTATAGTTCCTGCTTTTATCCTATAACTTAATAAACTTTTATAAGAGGTCTACGTCTGTCTCCTTATTCGGAATATCATAGGGGGGAACTATCGTATAAGCCGCCTTTGCCGTTATATTAATCGGAGGGGTCTTAGAGAACTAGTACGAAGTCGGGTAAAGTATTATTAGCGTTTCTAATATATCTCGGAACGGAAGGGTCTAAGGGTTTAGGAACGTGCCGGGCATTTAATCTCGCGGGTATAAGCCGGGATCGACGGAGGTAGCACGTATCGAGGTTATTAAGGCAAAGGAGGGTTCTAGCGCGAATGTGACTGCCGGGGCGGTCGGAGGCGTAGGGGGGACGGCCGCGGGCGTAGATAGCGCCGTCGCAAAGGTTGCTGCAGGAGCCGGGGTTAGGGCAGTAAGAGGCGCAGTTAAGGCCGTGCCTAGGGCGACTAGAGACGGGGGGTTAGTTACGGCAGCCGGGGCTACAACGGATGTATTTCTTATAAACTCTCGGGTTCGCTTATCGTAGAACTTTAACTATTCTAGTAGCAGCTCGTCCCTTAGCTAAATAGGGGGAATCTACTATCGCTAAAGCATTAAAAATAATGCTATAAAGCTAAGGTTTAAAGCGCCGGTCTAGATCCTACGGGACCGTAAGAAGGATTTAAGGGCTTTCTTAAAATACCTATCTCCCCGGTTCTATATAGCCTCTATCCACCCGTTAAAGTAGTCTTAAAAGTCTAAGAATAGCTCGTATCTATAAACGGTTGTGCTAGTATTAATAATAATAAACCGGGCTATATAAGTTATAATAGCCTTCTTATTAGTATTATTATAAGTAACGTCTGTCTCTTAGAATTAAATATTAGTTTTATTTTAGAAAGACCCGAAGATACCGATACTACTTAGCTAACCGGGAAGGGGGTTATTATTAGGTCTTATTGCTTCTAGTGCGGGACCGAGAGCGTTAAGGTTGTCGGTAGGGTCCGATATAGCGTGATTAAATAAAGCATACCGTTATTATTAAAGGGGATCGCAAGGGTTGTTACGAAGGTTATCTTACGTTACGGACGTACTATTATTCGACGTAACTCTTCTTCTTATCGAAGCGAGACGGGATTAAATAAAAGCTAGGAAAGAACTTATCGGCGGCTACCGAAAGCTAGCTATATCGTAATAGCTTCGTCGGCTCTAACTCGCGTAGGTTCCTTATTCTTAGCATAAAGGATCGTCTCTAGGTATAGGTAATAGAATCCGCTAGGGATAAAGATCCGTGCACTTTCGACGATTAGGATCTACCTCTTCTACCTTACTAATCTATAATTAATCGTTTAATTATTAATTAGTATTAGTTAGTTAAATAAATAAAGGGGTTACAAACTGGTTGGATTCTAGTCTATAATATCTATTAACTAAGGGGCGACGAACAGCCCTTTTATATAGGCTATAAACGCGTATATTAATAAGGCCTAAAGCCGGACCTTTACGACCCCTTACTTACGACGTCGGAGCTATGCCTATAAGGGCGATTAAGTCAATAACTTAATTATCGTAAGGGCGGCCGAGTTAGTAACGCTATTACCGGGGTCCCTAATGCATACGATCGATACATCGTATAGTTAACAACGCATCCGTATAGGCGTTGCCCGCACGTAATCTATTTAATCACGTGGATTGCAATCGTGCCTAAAGAACGGATATCCCTTATTCCTATAGCGATAGCATTTAGAACATTGTCTAGAGGAAGTCTTATATATGCCTCTAATAGAATAAGGTTAAAATTGCTTAGCTTTTTAGTTATCGCCGTAGAACCTTAGTCCGTTGGATTTATAAAGAGATCTAAACGATTAAATCGGTGTAATATTAGGTAAATAGTTATACCCGGAACATTAGTGTTAAATAGCTGTTGTTTATATAGAACTATCGGCTATTGCCTATATAGAATAGTCCCTCCTAAATCGAACTACGGAACCGTTAGAAGTGTGTTAAACGTCTATAGCATCTTTAGAACGTTTGTTATAGTCTATAGCATCTCCGGAACGTTTGCTATAAATGCTGCTTTTTCTATTAGAACTACTTCTAATAGTTAGAAGGGGGCTATTCTAGCGGTAATAGGCGTAGAAGGATATATTGTGTTTTTTATCTCTATTTTCTTAGTGTATTCCTCTATGCTATCGTTAAATTTCTATATTATTATATCTTCTATAGGCTATTCTAATAGTTTCTCGAGTGCTTATAATATTAGAAAGATCGTTATATAGGATGTATTGCTACGACCGGTGTATATTCCTCGTTTCCTTATTAGAACTTTTAGCGCTCGTTTATAGTCTGCGTGTATTAGACCTTATATATTCGCTATCTATCCTTAGAAGTAGTCTTAGAAGTATAATAGGATCTCGTTTCCTTAAAAATCGATCGACGCTTCGTAGAGGGCAATAAACTTAGCGACGGATGTTATAATCGCGATGCCGTTGTTTTCGTCGGGTTTAATATTGCTATCCTAATGTTTTACATTAATATATAGAAAAAGGGATCGGTAGATAGTTATGCCTTCTATCTATTCCCTAAGAGTCTCCTCTATAGTATTAGATAAAGGACTAGTAGGTTAGTATATCGAAGTTATAATGCGTGCTTATTTTTCACGCGGTTTATCGGTGTATTCGTAGGGTTCTCTATGAAAAATTCATCGTTCGGCGTTATTAACGCACTTTCTACTAGTGCTACTCTTCTTCTTCTAAAGCGGTAATCGGTTAGCAAAGAGTTTAAAGAAGAGCTATACGCAACCCCTAAGGGCGAGCTAGACTCGGAAGGTAAAGTCTTCTTATTCTTAGCATAGTTATCCTTCTCTAAGTGTATAGAATAGGATCGTTAGGCGGAAGCCGTTCGATAAAGATCTATAATACGTTTAAAGGATATAGAACTATCTCGTCTACCTTACTGTCTGTAATTAAGCCTTATAATCACTAATTAGTATTAGTAAGTGTCTCGAATACAAATGCAAATATAGGTCTAGTAGTTTTATTAGAATTGTTAATACCTATCTAGCTAAGGGCTATACTACCTTCTTTATAGATAAGACGAGAGAAGGGTCGGAGCTACCCTCCGGGAACCCTCGGTAGCTAAGAATAAAAAGGGATCTATAAATAGAATGTAAAGATAGATGCGTTAGTCGGGGAAGACCTTCCGCAGACGGATGCGTCTATCGGGACGACCGTAGAAGTTTATAAAAGGAAGTAGAATTCTATCTATAGAATTTACCTTAGAAGGGAAGTCCTTCTATTATAGAATTCTATTAGAATTTACCTTAGAAGGGAAGTCCTTCTACTATGGAATTCTATTGGAATTCTATCTATAGAATTTACCTTAGAAGGGAAGTCTTTCTACCGTGGAATTCTATCTACAATTCCTATATATTTAATACTAATGTTCCGGGTATAACTATTTACCTAATATTATACCGATTTAATCGTCTAGATCTCTTTATAAATCCAACGGACTAAGGTTTTACAGCGATAACTAAACGGCTAAGCAATTCTAACCCTATTCTATTAGAGGCATATATAAGACTTCCTCTAGACAATATTCTAAATGCTATCGCTAATATAGATATCTAATAACGCTTTATTAAGCTTTAGACAAAAGATAAGAACTATACTAGAGAACTATATAACTTACTTAACGATAAACTTTAGGTTTTTATAAACTTATACTATAACCTATAAATTAAACTAAGTTAGTTCTATGCTTTATTCCTTAGAATCCTCGTAAGGCGTACGTAAACCTATTATATTTAATATATTAACTAGATAGCGATATTTAGAAAGGCATATAATATAATTAAGAGATACTTTAATACGGAAGTTAATTACGTATATTATTATATAGACTAGATAATAACGACCTTCTATAAGTTGCGAGGAGAATACCTAGCTAAGCTATTGCATAAAATCCTTTAAGCTTTATTCGATAAATTACAACTTTACTAACGGGCACTTAGCAAAGACTTTATAGGCGATCTTCCCCTAAGAACTATACTTATTAATATATATAGAGGAGTTCTTAAACTAGAGTACGCTCTATTTAAACCTTTAACTAATGCCGAAGCACTTTTTGCCGACCTAAGATCCTCGTTATAAATATACCTATCTCGCGGTTTATCTAACTAATTTATCTAGGAATATTAGTCTAATAACTAAGACACTAAAGAGGATAACTACGACCTATATAACTAAACATTCTATACGGATCGGATATATAATAATAATAACCGCGGTAGATATAGATACTAAGGACGAGGAGGACGAAACTATAGCCGATTATTTAATCGTAGAGGATTCCGTAGAGGATTCCGTAGAGGATACTCCCTATTAGCTACTAGATTATAAGTAGGGTCCTAAGCCCGTAGTAGCTATAGAGGCAACTACGGCAATCGTCTATAGACTAAGAAGTGTTTTATATACGGAAAATAAGGATGCTAGTTAATATATATAAAGCATCCTTTATGCTATATGCCGGGGCTAATGTAATTAGCTATAGATAAGATAGTAGGGAGCTATTCCTAGCTCCTAAGGCTTACGCCTACCTAATAAAAGCATCCTTCTTTATATATATATTCTTAGTGCCTAGTGTATTAAATTAGTAGTAATTCTATACCTTCTGCCTTTAAGCTACTATTAGAAACGCCCTTCCTATCTCTAGAGCTTCGCTCTACCACGACACGTTCGCTAAGAGCTTCTTAAAGCTCTCGCTATTCGTTAGAAGCCGCTTAAAGGCTCCTAACACCTATAGTATAACTAGCTTATGCAACCTTAGCTAGCACGCTTATATAACCTCTAACACAAGCCTTACGATCCGACGAGGCTCGCCTTTCTAGGCATTATTAGAACTAAGGCCTACTGCCTAGTTCTCTATTCTTAAGTCCTTACGCAATTAGCCGTAAGGAAAAATTTTCTCTCTGTGTTTTCGATTTCCTACGCGTACCCGTTCTTACGCTAAAATTAAAACACCTTATACCTCCTACTATAGACTTTTCTCCTCTCCTATAACTCTTCTTTTTTCGTAATCCCTCTTTTTCTCTATCTACCGACCTTTTCGCCTTCTTCCCTCGTTTTATTAAGCTATTATTACTATAGCTAGGGACGAAGAAGCCCGTTAAGCTACGGTATCTATATCTCGTTTAGATAACGATGTCTACCCTCGCTTGCTAATATAGGAGTACGCTCCGCCGGATAGTGTCTATAGCGCCGCCCCCTTTAAGGACTTTAAGAGTGATTATAAAGATCCTCCTCCTCCTGCCCGCCGTCGTCCTCGCCTATCCTTAGAAACCGAGGTACTACGTAAGCAGTCTACTATACTAGCTATAGAGGATAGGGACTATAATAATCTATTAAAATAGGCCGTTCGCTACTCTAAGTTAATTAAAACACTGCCTACGGAAGGGGTTATTAAGACCTTTACTAATATAGACGTAATATATATAAAGCAAGCCTATATTCTCTTAGGCTCTTTAGCCTTTAAGTCGGAGATTATCTTTAATACCTTAGATCTTCCGCCTGTAAAGTAAAAGCATCTATAGCACGCCGATACTTAGCGAAAGGGAATTCACGCGTATCTTCGTTTTATAGGAGAGCTTCCCGATAAGGAGACTCCTCTCTACGCTACGATAACTCTAGTATATCGGCTAGTCTAAGCCGTGCCTCTTAACCCGGAAATAATCGACGGAGACCTTTCTAACGGTTAATTAGAGGAATAGCCTCCTCTTCGTTAGTAAGGAATACTTCGCTTATTTAAGCAGCGCTCTATTAGATAGTAGTATTACCCTAAGGAGCAACCCTAGGTTCTATATTACTCTCTTTAGTCTAAGTTATCTAAGTATTCGCAGGCCTTTTACTCTCGTCGATAGAAGGATTTAGATAATAATAATAATAATTTGTCTAAGTCCGATAATAGTTTTATCCGCCGCCCCTTAAAATCCTATCCGAACCCGCGTAGGCACCGCGAGGCGAGTTATACCTCCTCCTCGGCCTATAACGATAAGGCTATTACTAAACGCCTTAAACAGGACAATATTAGTACTTTTAACCTAGATAAGCATAATCCGAAGAACCTAGGCATTATCGCTTTTAGCGATAGTAAGAATATCTATATAGACGTCTATCTCTTTACGGAGCGTCTAAGGATCTATTAGGACGAGGATTTATTCGCCTTTTGCCTATATTACCTCTCCTTTTTAGCAGGAGGAGCTCTTATATAGTATATAAGTAAGCTTATAGCGGAATAACGCAATATCCTTAGTTCCTCCCCTCTTAAAACCTTCTATAAGTTCTTAACTAAGCGTTTTAAGCGTCCTAACGCCGATGTCTTAAAGGAACTTTATAGGGAAAGGTATACGATATCTATATAGTCCTCTAGCTTTATTACTCTCGTATAGTAGATCTAGAGAAAGGTTTCGCTCGCCCGCTAACTTAAGATAGGCAAGGATGCCTAAATCATTAAGGCTATCTATCCTCTTATTGCCGTCTAGATCTCCTCGCTTCTTTTTATTCCTATAAAGAAGACCCCGATCGATAAATAGATTCGCATTATTAAGGAACGAAAGCCCCTTATTATAGCCTCCCTTAAGCTATATATCTCCGGAGACTAAGACCGTTCTCGCCGCGGTAGCTTTTCCCGTCGGGATAATAACTATCGTTAGGATAACCGTCGCTATAACAATAGTTACCGTTAGGGTAACCGTAATCGCAGCCGTTATAATAATCGTCGCGATAACTATCGTTAAGGTAACTAAGGCAATAACTACCGATAGACTAACCGCTAGGATCGGGATCGAGGTTATAATCGTAACCGTAGCCCTAAGAGACGAAGCTTAGGTAATAACCGTAATTAGTTAAGCTTACGCCCGCTACGCTACGATAAGCGTTACCCTCGCTAAGACGACCGACGAGATAACCGAACGGAATACCGCCGAGGTAAATATAAGGGTAATAATAATAAGAAGAAAGTGCGCTTTAAGTCGAAATATTAAAGCGATAAGAAGACTGCTCCTAGCGGCGATAAAGCTAGTAACGAGCTATACTTAAACGACTCTTAGGACGACGCGTCCTCTTACGCCTCCTTAGAAGCTAACTTCGTAGGCTATATAAACTCTCGCTACCCTACCGAACGGGCCGGTAAGTTTAAATATAGCACCTACGACCGTACTTTCGCCCTCGCCTCTATGCTTAAGGAGTATATATACGCTAACTGCTATATATTTAAGCAGTAGCTCTATAGTAAAGAGCGCGCGCTTAAGCCTTTAACCTATAAGGTTTATAAGGCCTCTTTTCTTTCTCGCAACGTACTTTTCTCTTATCTCCGTCTCGGGTGTAAGAAGACCCCTTCTACTCCTACTATTCCTATAGGGAATATTATCGACTTCTACTATATACGTAAGCAACGGTAGATCTGCTCGACGGTTACTAATAAATTCCCGCGGCCCTGTTAGCCTTATAGCCTATTGTAACACTCTGCCTTTAACGCCCTAAGGCCCGCTTTTAGGTATTTTTACGTGTTTTTATTTCCTAGGTAAGGGGATTAGCGCTATACTTAGGTAGTCATAGTAGAATAGCGGGAAGGGATATACCTATAAACATTCTATTTGCCTTTATAGCCTGTTTCTATACGCGTGCTAATATAACCGGGATTATTTCTATTAGTGCTAGCCTACGTTTTTAATTAGCTACGGCTATAGACAACCTTTTTATAGGCTCTATATACATATAACGTAAGCCGTATATACCCGTCTATTGCCGTATTCCCCTTTTACGCCTCTTATAGTCTTACTTATTAACTATTTACTCGACGGTTACTATTAACTATCGCACCTTTATTACCTATCGCAATGCCTAACCACTCCTTACCTAGTTATTATTGCTCCGATTATCGCGAGTATCTACTAATTATAAGCTTTTGTATAAGACGCAATAGCGCCCTATATTCCACCTATATCTATTATATAACTATACGCCGGAGGCAGCTACTATAGGAAATCTCGGGTAACGCACGCGTTACTTAGTCGCGTCGGGCTCCTTAGCCTCACGCTATACTATAGCCTCGCCGACGCCGTGTAGTAGCATAGCAGCCTGCCGGTGCACTCTAGCTCTTACTCCCACCCGTTCTACCACCCTCCTTTCTAGCTTAGTTGCCACTAGATTCTCTAATATTAGTCCTATATGCCGATCTTAAGCTACGGAATATAGTATATACGTTCTACGGCGCGTTTTATTAGGTAGCTAAGCGGCTGTCTGTAAGTCTTATCTCCTATTATATAATAACACTACGTATATACTAATTCGTTAGTCTTCTATACTTACGGACCCTAAGTTTAAGAGCTATTATAACTAAAGGGACGTCGATCTCCTACTATTTAAGGATGTCCCGTACTTCTTATAGGACCTCCTCTTCTTAATCTATCCGCGGGGATCTGCTTTCCGGAAGAATCTCCGCTGTTATAATAATATATTTGCCTTTACGTCTATTAAGACTATACTAACAACCCGTAGCGTTGCTGCTAGGGGCCTAATAGACTTTTAGATCTACGGCATACTTTATTACATAATTAAGCCGTTTAAGGCCGCTCTTAGTTACGGCCCCTAGTACGCATAGCTTTATTTCTATAACCCTGCTTATATATCCGAAATTAGGTCGATCTCTAACTAGGACTTAGACAACCGGTTCTTAATAGAGTTTACGGAATACCTCTACGAGATAAATCCGTTTATCTCTATCTACCTTACCGCCTATAAGCGTTTCCGGGCTAGCGAGGGAGCCGTAAGGGTAGTGCTTAGCCCGTAGCTATGTTTAATCCTAGAAAGCGGTGTAGATAAGGGCCGCGAGAATTTACCTACCGTAAACGAGGTTGTAGTCCTTATTCCGGACGAATACGCTAAACCCGGTTTCCGCGACGTTATGCTAGTAGAGCGGGACTAGAATAGTTATAAACGGGTATTCTATACGGTATACCCTTACTATGCATTATATCTCCTACTCGCCTACCCGTTGCTCTTACCCTATAGAGATCCTGGTTTTTACTAAGGTTTATAGTTATAGGACTTACGTAACTAAGGCCGTACTAATAGTCGTCTAGGGTGGCGGGCTTATTGCCGGTATATCCTTTACCCTCGCCGTGAGTAGTTTACGGTCTTATTTGCTTTTAGTCGCCTTTTTTAATAATTTCTAGTCGACCTTTAGGCCGCTAGAGACTAAATTAAGCTAAACTAGCTAGCGAACTATTAAGCTAACCTCCGAGCGGACCTATATAACGGCATTTAGGACTAGCTTTTTATTAAGGACGGAGACGCCGTAGATATAGGCTAACGGGTTATACTACCCGCGATATATATCGGAGGGGACCGTTTTATCGCCTAATGCTATTAGGATTTTATAGCGATTATACGGGCACTTAGACCTCTAACCTTTTTTATTATAGTTACGGTAAATCTAAACTAGGTCGAGATTAAGAGTAAGCTCTAGGGTGGCTAGACTACATCGGACTGCCTTAATATTATCGGGCGCGTGTTTAATAGTAAGTGCTAGGCTATAAACGTAGAGTTATAAAATAGTCTATTTAGCACCTTTGCTAGTATTATCTAGACTATTAAGTACTAAAAACGGGGCCTCCCCTATAGGCATATCCTTCTCTTCCTTACGGCGGCAACGGTTAGACTTTATAAAATACTAGTAAACATCGATAGAGTTATTTAGGCAGAGATTCCTACGCTAGAAGAGGACCCTATAGGCACCTTACGTAGGATTATTACGTCCTAATTAACCCATAGTCCCTACGGGGATAATAACCCGTAATTACTATATATATAGGCCTAAGGGAATAGTCCCCTATAGTACTTAAAGCGATTCCTAAAGCCGTTTATAGCGGAAACAATCGTCCTAAAAGATAGGTACCCTATTTATAAGCGTAGGGATATATAATAGTTTATAGTCCGCCGCGCAAACGGCCGGGAAGTCTAGCTTAACAACCGATATATTATACTATATAGCCTATACCTATGTTTAAGGTATAATACGTATATTAACGTCGAGATCTACGCGACGGTAAAGGCGATTAAATATATCTATAAGTATATTTATAAAGGGCTAGATAGAACTACTTTATAGGTCGGCAATATAGTACTAAACAACGAGATAGAGATATATAGGTAGGGTCGTTACGTCTCTTTAGCTAAGGCGGTTATATAGCTCTTTAAGTTTCCGGTCTACGAGGAATACCCCCCGGTTATCTATCTACCTATATATCTCGAGGGCGAGTAAGCAATATATTTCCTAGACGACGCATTTATAGAAGAGGTCTAGAATATCGCCGAGCGCCGTAAAATAGAACTTATAGCTTTCTTTAATTATAACTAAGCAAATAAACACGGCCGTAGGATCCTCTATCCCGACTTCCCCGCTGCCTTTGTTTTTAAAAAGGACTAAAGCCTATTTAGGTAGTAGCCCGGATAAAGAAGACGCTCTTTTAGCCGTATAGCTTTTATTCCCCCTACTACTAGGGAGAAACACTACCTACGGCTCCTTCTTACAACCGTGCCTAGCTTCTAGTTATTTAAGCATATATGTACCTTTAAGGGCTAGGTATACCCTACCTTCCGTATAGCCTGTTTAAATAGAGGCCTCTTAGAAGATAACACCCGCTAGTCGTCTTGCTTTAGAAAGGCCTCGGTCTAGAAAATAGGGTTTATATTGCGTAGGCTCTTTATTATATATTTATAGACTAGGGATATCTCTAACCCGGCTGCTTTCTAGCGCGAATTCATAGAGCAGCTATACGATAACCTCTTATACTAGTTACGCCGCCGCGACCTCGCCTTTCTATAGGATCTCTAATTCCTATATCTTAACTACGGCCTATTTCTTATTAACTAGCTTCTATTAGAAGCCGATAAGTCTTTATAGGATTTCGGCCTTCCCCCTTTCTAGCACTAGTAAGACGACTTAGAGTCTAATCCTCTCCTTCGTTACGAGCATTCTTACGACTTAGTCGAGCAATAGTTAACCTACGAGGATGCCTACCGTATGTTTAATAACAGGCAGCGCCGTTTTTTCGACGAGTGTATCTCTACTATCGATAATACTCCGGCTTCCGCTTCCTTCTTCCTATAAAGGCTAGGCGGCACCGGGAAGACCTTTTTATACCGTAGACTTATAGCCTATTACCGAGCTTAAGGCAAGATTATTCTTTGCGTTGCTTTATCCGGCATCGCTATACTATTGCTTCCCGGTAGCCGTATAGCCTACTCCTATTTTAAGATACCGATATAGATTAACTCGACTTCGATATACAATATATAGCGAAATTCATAGAGGGGTAAGCTCTTATAGCAGACTTCTCTTATTATCTAGGACGAGGTCCTTATATAGTATAAGTACTGCTTTAAGGCTATAGACCGCACCCTCTAGGACCTACGCTTAAACAACCTCCCGTTTAGTAGTATACCTACCGTCTTTAGTAAGGACTTTACATAGATCCTTCCTATAGTCCGAAATAGTTCTTAAGCCTAGATTGTTTCGGCATGCTTATAACGCTCTTATCTTTAGCTAGGCTTAAAGGTCCGTTACCTTACGGAGAATATATAGGTCTAAGGTACTACGCCGGAAAATCGCGAGTTTATTTAGTAGCTAAGCGAATTACCTTATAGGGCAGACTTAAACGGGCTAGTTATACCGTTGCCTTCTATCTATAAGGACGTCTCCCTACCGGATTTCTTTTTAAGGGTCTATCCGGATACTCCCTTACGTAGAGCCCCTTTCGAGCCTATACTTCTCGCGGACCGTTGCATTCTTACAATAATAAATAAGAATATCACAGTCCTAAATAGTAAGGTCTTAGCCTATTTTCTAGGCTCGGTCTATCTATCTCTTACGAGTACTACGGCTAAAAATAGGGCTAGTAACCCTAATAGCGCTGCGTATATGCTTTCCCCTAAGTTTATTTCCTCCCTCTAATTTCCCTCTATCCCTCTTACCCGGCTTAAACTTAAGATAGGATGCCCTATTATTCTGCTCTATAACTTAGATCTTAAGCAGGGTCTTTATAACGGCACCCGTCTGTCTATTATCCGGTTTGCTAAGCATATTTTAGATATCTAGATTCTATTAAGGGATTTTATCGGCTAGAGACGCTTAATCCCTCGCATTAAGCTCTCTACTAACGAAGATAAGTTTGCTTTTCTTATTATACGTTTATAGTTTCCTATCCGTCTCTGCTTTAGCATAACTATTAATAAGTTATAAGGCTAGTCTTTTAAAGCTATAAGCGTCGATTTATAGGACTCTGTTTTTATATACGGCTAGTTTTATATTATAATGTCTCGGGTTATAAGTGTTTCTTCCTTATTCTTACTGCTTAATAAGGGGAACTAAAGCACCGTTCTTAATATTGTTTATCTAAAGGTTTTACTTAGGCAAGTATAAAGGTAGTCTCTATTTCTACGGCTTTAGATACCCTAAAACTCCTGTATTTCCTTTCTCCCTAAACTCCTATATATAATAAATAAACAAAAAAACACCCTATACCCTATGCCCTATACCTTACTCTTTATTATTATCGGCTATTAATAGTGCCTGCCCGACCGTAAGGAAAACCTTGCCCTAGCGGCGACGCTTAGCGGCTAACACCCCGTTAGGGATTAAGAGCGTAAAATAGCCGGCCTTAGTGCTAAAAGGACCCGGCGTGCGAGTAGGCTTTATGCGAATAGGCTTTGCCGGACTCTTTGCCGGACTATTTAGCCCCCTTAATTAAACCTTAATACGCCCTTTTTTTAGTGTCCTCTCCGCGGCTTTATCCGCCTATCTCTTTCTCTTAGAAGTGGCTATAGCAGTCTACGTGTCGTGCGTAACATCCGGGGCGGGTTAGACAACTTAGTTACGGTCTAAATAAATTAGTAATAGACCGGAAGATTAATAGATTAATTGTGAACTTACGGAAAGAGCACCTTACCCCCTCTAAGTTATAATAGCAATTCCCGTATACTTCTTTTCCGATATTTACGTAGGCGAAACAACCGGCAAATAGCCTAAGGCCCGCGTCGCAGCTGCTATATTAAGCCGACTCTACGCCCGTAATCTAGATTAAGGCCGCCTTAAAGTTTCCCGGCCGGTTAAGCTTAAGCTCCTTGCCTAAGCGCATTATTATAACCCGTATCTCTAGTAGCTCTAGCATTTGCGCTATATTTTTCGTAGTCTTCCCCGTATATACGCCTATAAGGGCTTTACGGGTTAATATATAGGTCGCCGTCGCCGTCGTCGTCGCCGTCGCCGTCGCCGTCGCTATCGTAGTCGTAGTCGTGTTTATATCGCGCTCTAAGCCCCCTCCCGCGCTAATCGACCCCTCTAAGCTACTAGCGATCGATAATAGTATATTCCTACTAGTAAAAACATATATTAGTAAGTATACTTAATTAACGGGCTATAATCCCTATTTAAACGTTACGTAGTATATTATAATCGTAATGTTATATTATAAAACGCGTAGTAATAGTGTTTTTATAGAGAGAAAGAAAAGGAAGCTTCGCGATAATAATAATATTATAGTAGCGCACTATTCTACTTTCGGATTAATTACGGCAGCGCGTAGCGCCTATAGTTACGTGCACCCGCAACCTTAGGCTACTAACTAAGCTAATACCCCCGCGGAGCGGGTAGGGCTACTAATTAGAGAGTGCACGCCGTAGAGCGGGGTTACTCTCTAAGGCAGTTACGTATAAACCCCTAGCTACTAACTAGGGAGTATACCCCGCGAAGCGGGGTTACTCCCTAGTTATTCCTACTAAGCCTAATTCCCCCGTCGTATTAGAGCCTATTCTTCCCGCACCTATTATTAAGGAGCCTGTTTTTCACGCAGCGCTTACTACGGCACCCCGACTAGATTAAGTCCTAAAAGCTAAAGCTAAGGAGCCTTAATAGGATTAGGATTCCCCGTCGTACTTATACTCCTATATAAGGATTAAGGTCTCTGCCTAACCCGGTAGGCAGGAAGTCTAAGTTTGCCCCGACTCTAGCTATAGTAAGCCTATAATTAATCGCGACCTTCTTTAGACTCTTAACTATACCGTCGAGAAGAAGCCTCCCGTTACTATTAACGGAGTTAACGGTCGCTCTTTTTGCGAGGACTAGGCTACGTTCTCCTTCTATACGCGCGGTACTATAGCTAGCCCGACCGCTTAAGCAGCTATAGCTAAATTCACTTGCTCTACCTAAGTCTTTAAAGTAGAGGCCGGCGCGCTTTTAGGCAATGCCTTCCTTAAGCTATACCGAGGATCCCTTAATTATAATAAAGAGGTTATTCGCATTAGAGTGCTCGACGGGTTTAAAATCCTATTCGATATCTATAAATAGCCCCGCGAAGTTATTCGCTGTGTTTAGGCCGTCTAAAAGACTATTATACCACCCGGCACTACCCTTATAGTCCCTACCTCTTAGAAAGAACTTCCTAAGGACCGCGCCTATACTTTCTTCGCCTCTTACGCTAATGCTATTTATAGTATCGTCGATGCTAAATCTCTTCCTACTATCCTTATCACTAATAGCACGAACGTTAACCTTGTTATTAAGCGTAAGTAGAAGCTTAGCTAGATATAGGAGTGTTAGGAGTCTAGCTATTTTACCGCCCTATCTTAGAAATTAGCTACAAAGGCTCTAACGCTAGCTACGGTAGTTTCGCCTGCTCTTAGAGCCGCTGCTATGCTATCCTCCTCTATAAGAACCGCTATTGCTATTACTACTTCTTCTATTAATTTATCGGTTAACGTTGCGAGTACTTTTCCGCTTACTTAAGAAGTCCTCGAGTGCTTATAGGCTCCCGCCCCGTCTTAGCCTATAGAAGCTCTTATTCTAGGCACTTCTCTAACGCCTTCGCTATCCGACTCTATCTACGCCTACGTTATAGCTTCTTCGGCAGGACCCGCTAAGTGGTCTAAGGTTTGCTAGAACCTCGTAGTAGCTACTACTAACGTAACGGCAGCTGCCGTAGCTATCGAGATAGACGCCGCGGATAGAATCGAGGATCCCCTCTCTAGCCGTATTCCGTACTAAACGCACGTTTAGCGCCTACCGGAGCTTTAAGAAAAATGCACTAAGGAAGGGATTTATATTTTCGACTATAGCCCCTCTTTCGTACGCCGCGTTAAGAAGCTTCTTAGGAAATACTCCTAGCTCTAGCAGGATATAGGCACCGCCGTTATAGAACCCGGAAAGGAATTAACAATCCCCCTTATTAATAATTAGTATAAAAAACGAGTCGCTTAGAGGCCTTACCTATAAGGGCTTTACGATAGGACGGTTATCGACGATATATTTAACCTGCTTTATAAGCAGGGCCGCTTAGAGTAGGCCGACGAGCCCACGCCGTTCGTAGCACCGGTCTTCGTGGTTTAGCGTACCGCCCGAGGCGAGACTAAAGGCCGAGTCGTTATTAACCTACGTGCCGTTAATAGTGTTACTATTCCGGACTCCTACCCTCTACTACTATAAAGCTCTATTATTGCTAAACTCTTAAGCGCCCGTTTTATTACTACTATCGACGCTTCCGCCTTCTTCTATTAGTTTCGAGTTAAACTTAAGCATTAAGGCAGGTTTACTATTATAAGTCATCGGGGTCTAGAGCGCTTAATAGTTGCACCTATCGGCTTTCGCAATAGCCTAGCGTACGTATAACGCTATATAGACCGAGTTCTCCGTCCGCACTAGGGCTATAGCCGCGCGTTTATTAATAATATTATTATTTATTCCGCTACGGAAGAGGAATACTTTTAATATCTCGAGGCTATCTTTAAGCTCTTCGCATCGCTTAACCTATCTATAAGCCTTACTAAGAGCTAGATCGGCTACCCTTCCGTAGAGCTACTCGGATTTCGTATCGACGCGTTTAGGATAAGTACTATAAAGCATAGGCTCGCTGCCTTCGCAAAGCTCTTATTCCCCTATAACCTCGCCGCTCTTAAACACTATATTAGCGCTATAGGGTATATTTGCAACCTTATCCCGTACTATAGCGCTTCTATCGCCCCTCTATAGGATCGTAAGACTAGTCTTCTAGCCTAAGGTCGCTTAATCGGTAAGGTTAAGAACGGGAACCCTAATAAGCGGAAGTCCTATACCTAAGTTATATCGTTCTAGCCGACCTTTGCCGAGCTTTCCTCCTTCGCCTCTCTTTAGAAGGAAATTACTTCTAGCCGTATGATTTACTATATAAACCCGTAGAAGAGGCTGTTCTATTAAATTAACGCCTTTTTATAGCGAGGCTTCGCCGCCGTCTTTTTCTACCTCCGCGACGGCACTATCTAGCAGCTAGGCTAGCCGATTCCGGTTAAAGCTATTATGCCTATCTGCTTCCTCTTACGCACTCTAACGAGAGCCGAGCAATCCTATAGTCTATTAGAGCTAGAGGTCGCCTATCTCGTATAGGCTGCGAAGAAGATATATACTATAGTATAGTCGTTAACCCTTCCGCTCGTAGTCTTAACCGATTACTCTACGACTAAGCAGATCGTCGCTAAGAAGACCCTCGATACTTCTAGCATAGACCGAGCCAACCGTCGCCTAGTTATAGCCTTAATTTATCTCTTTAAATACGATATCGAGGTTTATTACCTCCTTAGCAAGAAGAACTTTATTCCCGACGCCCTTAGTCGCCTGCTAGCCGAGGAGTCCGATTAGCTGCTTAACCGTCGCCGCCCTAACTTTACTATGCTTAACGATATGCTTATAGCCTCCGAAGCTATTATAGCTCCTAAGAAACGCGAGGAATTCGCCGTCGCCTACGATAATAACCCTTACTATAAGCGAATATTTTAGATAATCGCGGATAACGAGGACGCTGTCGAGAGTCTTTCCTCGCCTTTAGAAGGAGCTATAGTTACTAACTCTATAGTAAGAATAAAGGCGTAGCTTAAACGCCGCGGCATACCGTTCTTTATAGTCGATAAGCTCCTATACTATAAAGGCCCTAACGGCTTTACCCGGCTATATATCCCTAACGCCTTTATCCTATCTATAATCTCGGTAGCTTATAACGATAAGAACTACTTTAGCGTCGTCTGTATAATTAAGGACCTAGAGATATACTTAATTCGCGGAGTTACCCGTTAGGTAAAGAAGTATATCGCGGCCTATAAAGCCTATTGCCTTAGCTAAATAGACCGTTAGACCCTTACCGGCAGCTATAAGCCTATTCGCCCCCCGCTACTTCTAATATAGAGTATCGCGATAGACTTTATAACCGACATACCGCCCTTACCTTTAGCAAGCTCCCTATAGCAGATCCTAGGCTTTAATATCTTTAACTAACTTCTTACGGTCACTTGCCTAACTAGTAAGAGATGCTTGCTAATCCTAGGCAACGCGAAGTACGGCATAAAGGACTAGGCTTAAAGCCTAACCCGTTAGTTACTTCTTTCCGATGAGGGTATGCTAAGAACTATTATTAGCGACCGGGATCGCAAATTTACATCCGACTTTTAGAAAGGCCTTTAGAGCGCATTCGGCACTAAAATTGCAATAACTACCGCCTACTACCTATAGGCTAACGGACTTACCGAACGGCGCAATTAGACCGTAGAGACCGCTCTACGAATGTCCTATATTAAGGATCTTAGCCTAAATTAAAAGATAATAATCCCCGCCCTCTAGTAGAATCTAAATACGGTATTTAACGCTAGTACGAAGATCTCTGCCTATAAATCTATCTTCGGCTTTAATATGCGTAGACCGTTAGAAGCTGCCGATAACATCCTAAGCACCGCTACAGACGAATTGCCCTACTTACGAGAAGTTATCCGTAGATAAGCGAGCCTAGCTATAGACCTAGCCGCTATAAAGGCTAAGCAGCGGTATAACGCGAAGCACCGGCCCGTTCTTCTTAAAGCTAGTGATAAGGTCTACCTAAAGCTATATACGGGCTATTACAAGCCTAGCCAGCCGCTAAAGAAATAGTCGCGGCAGCGAGAGGGTCCCTTCGTGATTAAGCGTATAGTTAACGACCTTACGGCAGAACTCGACCTCCTTAGCTAAGTTAGAATCCACCTAGTCGTCTTTATTTAGCACCTTAAGCTCGCGTATAAAGGGCATTACGTCGAGCTCGAGCCTAGGCCTATAGAAGCCGCTCGCGATGTCGAAGCACCTAACGAAGGTAATTAGCACTACGAAGTCGAACGCCTAATAGATATGTATTCGCCGCATCGGTCGGTCGAAGTCACCTATAACCGAATACCTCGTACGATAGAAAGGATAGGCTACTATATATAACTAATAGGTCCGAGCCGACTAAGTCTCTGCTAAAGCTATTACAGAGTTCTAGGGTCGCCCTCTAGCACGCGCTATATAAAGCAAGAAGGCCGCTTAGTAGAAGGAACGATTAGAGGAATAATCACTAGTAGATATAAGTATAACTTATAAGAATAAAAGGAAGGATTTAGGCAATAGGAGTATTCCTCTTAATTGCCTAATTAGGATTGTATTATAACTGCTATAGGCAGTAGTGTTTTCTTTTAAGCCGGTATTCTAATATATATAAAGCATCCTTTATGCTATATGCTAGGGCTAATGTATAATTAGCTATAGATAAGATAGTAGGGAGCTATTCCTAGCTCTTAGGGCTTACGTCTACCTAATAGAAGCATCCTTCTTTATACACATATTCTTAGTGCCTAGTGTATTACTAGTTAACTAAACATACACCTAAGGAACGATAGAAATCGAAGGACTAGTATATCGCATAATGCTACTTTACGAACATCCTAACAATAGGTTTTATAGCCTACGTAATACAATATAAAGGTTACGAGATAGACGATATAGTAGAAGAGTTTAATAATAAATCTTGCCTAAGAGACGACGATAATTTTATAGGACAATAGTAAGCTAGTTAGATAATTTGCTAATAAACTTTTATATATCTGCTTACTAGAGAAGACCCGTATAGTAAATAAAAAGCTATTACTATATCTAACTAGTTTATTATTAATAAAAGATACTCTAAGACACGCTTCTAAGGCATTATAGTTAATATAGGTATAGCAAAAGTATTAATAGCCGGATTT
Organism: Ophiocordyceps sinensis; assembly: GCA_012934285.1. NCBI lineage: Eukaryota > Fungi > Ascomycota > Sordariomycetes > Hypocreales > Ophiocordycipitaceae > Ophiocordyceps > Ophiocordyceps sinensis. Next base: position 201,269 of record JAAVMX010000008.1, read on the forward strand.
AACTAGTATATTACTCTATAGAAAGAAGACCTTTCTATTACTATCGATAAGTTAACGGTAGGATAAGCTTTTATTAAGTTTAGTAGTAGAGATGCTATTAACTTACTTAGTTCTATTGCCTTTAAAACACTAATTAGAAGGATTACTTTTTACGTTCTAAAGACACCTATACCTTTCTTACTCTCTTTAGCCGATATAGACCGACTAAGTATATACTTTAATAATATAATAGATATAATTATTAATTAAGGCGTGGTTCTTATAATACGAAAATAGGGATATCTATAGTTCTTTCTTTCTAAAGATAAGGAATCTATTAACTTCCTTATAGAGGTTAAGATCCGAATACTCTATCGTCGGTTTAGACATCCTGTAGTTATAAGACTATATTATCTACTACGCTAAGTAGGATATAATAATGTCTGAATCGGAAGACTTAAAACTATTTCTAAATTTTATTACTAATGCTAGATATACTCTTAGGCTCTAAGACGATTTAAATTTATACTATAAGATAATCGAGAATTTAACTATAAGATTATTATTAACGTTATATACCTCGGAAACCTATAATAACTAGTGCTATACGTAGTGGATTTAGTAACTTTATTCTAAGCAGTAAGATTCTTTCTATTAATGTCCGCTAAAGATACGTAGGAGACACTACGTGCGTTATAGATTAATATATATCTCGGTCCGCTAGATGTTATTAAACACGACGTAGGAACGAATTTTACTTCTAATAAATTCCGAAATAAAGCGAAAGTAATAGGGATTACGTATAAGTAAGTTTTAGTTAAAGCCTATTAGTCTATCGGAAAGATTAAAAGATATTATAGACTACTTAAACGAATATTTAGTATTCTTTAGGAGGAAATTAAGAACGTTATATTAGCTAAAGCTATCCTTTAAATAGCAGTTAAGGCAATTAATAATAAGTATTACTATTTGGCCTAGTATAAATCTCTATTTAGCCTAGTAATATGTTTTTTCATACCTACGTATACCCTTAAAAACGCCTAACCCCGCACGCCTAGCCGCGCCTATATAAATATAGTGCGTATATATAGCAAGCCGGGGACCGATTCTTTCTTTAATTCTTTACGTATAAATACGAATACCCGGCTCTTTATTGCGTGCCCGGCTCCCGGCTGCGTGCCCTCTACTGCGTGCGCGGCTCCTTATTAATGTATGCTTTATGCCCTGCTGCGTGCTCTGCTACGTGCCCTCTACTGCGTGCGCGGCTCCTTATTGATATATGCTTTATGCCCTACTGCGTGCTCTGCTGCGTGCCCTCTGCTGCGTGCGCGGCTCCTTATTGATGTATGCTTTATGCCCTGCTGCGTGCTCTACTGCGTGCCCTCTACTGCGTGCGCGGCTCCTTGTTGATATATGCTTTATGCCCTGCTGCGTGCTCTGCTGCGTGCCCTCTGCTGTGTGTGCGGCTCGTTGATGTATGCTTCGTGCCCGGCTCCCGGCTGCGTGCCCTCTGCTGCGTGCTCTGCTGCGTGCCCTCTGCTGCGTGCTTTGCTGCGTGCCCTCTGCTGCGTGCCTTCTGCTGCGTGCCCTGCTGCTTGCCCTACTGCGTGCCCTCTACTACGTGCCCTACTGCTTGCCCTACTGCGTGCCCTCTGCTGCGTGCCCTGCTGCGTGCCTTGCTGCGTGCCTTGCTGCGTGCCTTGCTGCGTGCCATGCGATTTGACGATGCGATTTGACGATGCGATTTGACGATGCGATGCGAAGAATTAGCCTGCAGCCTGCCAGGCATACGCACTGTAATTAAGTAGGCGCGGCTGGTCGTGGGGGGTATAGGCGTTTTTCGGGTGTACGCAGAGTGTCACTAGGCTAAATAGAGATTTATACTAGGCTAAATAGTAATACTCTTAATAATATAGCTAGTCCTAATAGTTTAGTTCCTATATTATTAGTTTTTAGTGCTTACCCCCGGATTATATAGGAATTACCCCCTTCTATAATAACGATGTAAAGAGCTATAGCTATATAAAAGGCTATAAAATTACTTCGCTAGATCTCTACTAAAAGACGAATTAAGGATGCTATTTATAGCCGAAATAGACTATTAATAAAGGAGATTCTTAATCTTCTACTATAAAGTAAGGTCTATATATAGAGAGAAAAAAACGGTTAGCAATGTCTATTTAAAATCGTAGTAATTAAAGGCTATAATATAATAATTAATACTATTAATAGACTATAAGTATTTAGATTAATATATATATAACTATACTTCCGAGACGAAAAATCGGTACTACTATTAGAGAGCTCCTAGCTAAAAATTAAGATATACCGGAATATAATTCTTAAGATAATAAACTAATAGAAGAATATAAAAGTGTGTAAGAACCTCCTCGTATGCCCCGAAAACGTAGCCGCCTGCCTAGTGCGAAAAATAAACTAAAGAATTAGTAGTTCTTAGCTAAGAAAGAGGTTAACGCATACGATCTTATACTTAAACTTTATGCCGATAGAGTGATTATAATACCCGGTAACCTATTCGAAGAATCTAATATAAAAGAGATTAACGACCTAGTTATTTATAGTGTATTTAGTTTCGAATAATATAATAAAGAAAAATATAGAGGATATCGAATCTTCCGTTCTCGGATAGTTAGAGAGGTTAAAGGACGTAATACTAAACCGTACGAAAGATCGAGACTAATAATCTAAGGATATAGTAATATTAAGAAGACATCTATACTTATATAATCGCTAATAATCTAGCGAGTTAGTTAACGTTTAATTATAGCAATTACAGCCGGAATGCTTAAAGAATACGGAATAATATTGTCTTTACGAGATATTACCTAAGCATATCCCTAGGCTAATATAGAGTTATCCCGAATAATCCTAATAGCTCTACCCGCTAAATTAGTAAAGAAGTATCCGGAAGGCATAATTATCCGTATGATTAGACCTTTATATAGTATTACGGAATCCGGACTATACTAGTTTAATATATACTATAGTTACTATATTAAAGAACTTAATATAGCTTATTTAATATACGACGTAAGCTTGCTTATTTCTAACTATAGCCCTCTTATACCTTTTAGAATCGTCGGGATATAGATAGATAATACGTTAATGCTTAGGACTTAGAGTTTTTTAGACTACGAAGAAAAAGAGCTTTAGAAAGCATAATTTAAAGCTAAACCGAATACTCTAATAACTGCTAGATAATCTATAGACTTTAACGGCGCGAAATTAACCCTATAATACGATAGAAGTTTGCTACTATAATAGAAGGGTTAAGTAGCTAAGATTAAAACCGTAAAACTATAAGCTATTAACCACGCGTAAAGGTATATAGAGCAACGTGCTCGTAGTATATACGTTATATCTATCTATTAACTAGAAGCATCGTTTAATATCTCTATTACTGCTTAAGTCTAAAACCTAGAATAAAAAGACTATATAATCTTAAATAAGAGACTATAGTAGCAACTAGATAATTAATAACGTAGACTAATATACCTTCTAATTAACCTCGCATCGGCTAAGCTCTTAGTCTTTACCGATAGATCGTTTATAAATAATAAAGACTTATCTTTATAGCTTAGATTTATTATTGCTTTAGTTTATAAGACTAACCGAATAGATAAGCAATTTTCGATTAAAGGCAATATTATCTATTAGAACTCTACGAAATATAAATAAGTTACCTAAAGCGTCCTTATATCGGAAATCTACGGTATAGTAAACGGATTTAACATTAAGATATCTCTTACTATAACTCTTAAGATAATTACGGATCGCCTTAGTCTACCTCCGGTTCTATTAATTATCTACACCGATTCGTACTCTTTATATAAATGCCTTATTAAACTAAGTACTATAAAGGAGAAAAGATTAATAATCGATATTATAGCTTTGCGATAGTTATATTAACGCCGTAAGATTATAAAGGTCCGATAGATTAATAAAGCCGATAACCTAGCTAATGCAATAACGAAAGCATTACTAAACTAAGCCCTTAAACGTTTCGTCGATATAAATAAATTAACTATTAGAATAGAAGGGTTTATTATTCGCCTATAACCCTTCTAACACATTCTTTCCTTTAACGGTTATATAGTTATAATACTATATAATATTATAACGAACTATTCTAATATAACGAATAGTCGATTTTATTATGCATTTTTATTTCTTTTTAAAGAAGGGTAATGTTTAAGAAAAAATAAGAGAGGTTCTTATAAACAGTATAAAGAAAAAGTTGCTAGTATAGGAATTATAGATAGAATTCTACGGTAGAAGGACTTCCCTTCTAAGGTAAATTCTATAGATAGAATTCTATAGTAGAAGGACTTCCCTTCTAAGGTAAATTCTATAGATAGAATTCTAATAGAATTCTACGGTAGAAGGACTTCCCTTCTAAGGTAAATTCTATAGATAGAATTCTACTTCCTTCTATAGACTTCTACGGTCGTCCTAATAGACGCATCCGTCCGCGGAAGGTCTTCTCTAACTAACGCATCCGTCTTTACATTCTATTTACGGATCCCTTTCTATTCTTAGCTACCGAGGGTTCCCGGAGGGTAGCTCCGACCTTTCTCTCGTCTTGTTTATAAAGAAGGTAGTATAGCCCTTAGCTAGATAGGTATTAACAATTCTAATAAGACTACTAGACCTACATTTGCATTTATATTCGAGACACCTACTAACACTTAGGCAAATAGAGATTTATACTTAGGCAAATAGTAATACTCTAGATAATTATCTAGTATTTTATTTATAGAAGGTATTATAGGAATTATAGATAGAATTCTACGGTAGAAGGACTTCCCTTCTAAGGTGAATTCTATAGATAGAATTCTAATAGAATTCTACGGTAAAAGGACTTCCCTTCTAAGGTAAATTCTATAGATGGAATTCTACGGTAAAAGGACTTCCCTTTTAAGGTGAATTCTATAGATAGAATTCTACTTCCTTTTATAGACTTCTATAGTCGTCCCGATAGACGCATCCGTCCGCGGAAGGTCTTCCCTAACTAACGCATCCGTCTTTATATTCTATTTACGGATCCCTTTCTATTCTTAGCTACCGAAGGTTCCCGGAGGGTAGCTCCGACCCTTCTTTCGTCTTATCTATAAAGAAGGTAGTATAGCCCTTAGCTAAATAGGTATTAATAATTCTAATAAGACTATTAGACCTATATTTACATTTATATTTAAGATACCTACTAATACTAATTAGTGATTATAAGGCTTAATTATAGATAGTAAGGTAGATAAGATAGTTTTATATCCTTCGAACGTATTATAGATCTTTATCGAACGGCTTCCGCCCGACGATCTTATTCTATATACTTAGATGTTAACATTACTATTGTACTAACTAGGCAAAAGTAAGATGCATCCCGACCGTGGACGTGATACAATGGCTTATGAAATGTCGATATACCCCCCTACGTATACGGTGGCCTGCCCGACCGTGCTGAATAAGCCGTGGTGTTAATCGCCGCCGAATGTGCCGTGCCGTGCCGTGCCGTAAGGTGCCTTAGCGCAAATGCGCCGCCGGTGTTAATGTATGACCTTGCCGATCGAAGGCGTAAGGTAGCGCGCAGCCGCTAAAAGTGCGACCGGGCCCGAAGTGGCGAATGTGGCGTCTTGTGGCGAAAGTGGCGAAAGTAGCGAAAAAATGACGAATTAACGCGGGGTTCGAAGAAAGAATGTCAACAGCAGTGGAAGTTGCAGCTAGGTCCTAGCAAAATAGACTTCGCTCCCGGGCTTATAACTGTTCATATTACTATTATACCAACCAGGCAAAAGTAAGATGCATCCCGACCGTAGACGTAATATAATGGCTTATAAAATGTCGATATTAGAGAAGGATAACTATGCTAAGAATAAGAAGACTTTATCTTCTAAGTCTAGCTCGCCCTTAGGGGTTGCGTATAGCTCTTCTTTAAACTTTTTGCTAACCGATTACTACTTTAGAAGAAGAAGAGTAGTATTAGCAGAAAGTGCGTTAATAACGCTAAACGATAAATTTTTCGTAGAGAACCTTATAAACATACCGATAAACTACGTAAAAACTAAGCACGTATTATAACTTTAATATACTAACCTATTAGTCCTTTATCCGATACTATAGAAAAGACTCTTAGGGAATAGATAGAAGGCATATATAAGAGAACGAGCTTAAGGGGGGTATATAGTTATTATTAATCTACGAAGGGATATAGCTATAGACTAGATCTAAATGTCTATATTACGATATAGAGGTTACGTAAGATAATATATAATATAACCTAATACTATAATAGTATATCCCTCTTAAATTAGCGTTCGACTTAAACGCTTAAAAGGGTTAATAGGCTAATAAAAACGAAGGGAACCTATATTAATCGGCCTTAAAAGCGGGCCTAATATAAAACGAGAGAGAAATAAAAAGAAATAAAGGGCAAAACTAAGAAACTAATACGTGCCGTCGTAATATAAATTATATTAATAAATTATACTTATTATCACTTAGGCGAAAGGGAAGATATAAAGAAGGCCGTATAAAAGGCCGGTTTAAGCTTAGTCGGGTTAAGGGCGTAAAAAGCCTTAAGGTCGTCCTAGCAGCCGTTAAGGTAGGAGATATCCTCCTACGTAAGGGGGCTATAACGCTTATAAACGCGATACTTAATCTTCCCGGAGGCGTACTAGCGTTACGTAAGGATAGAAGAAAACTCTTACTTAAGGTATGCGTTATCGCCGTCGTCGTCGCTAAGGGAAAGGAGAACGCCGTTATCGGCGGGCCGGACGTTAAGCTCCGATTAGCCGGGCAAAAAGGGCTCTTAGGTCTTAGTAAAAAGTGAGTAATAAAAAATAGGGTAAAGGCGGCTACCTTTAGGGAGGCGAAGAAGATACGCCGTCTTATATACCTTAAGGACCTTATATAGGCCTTCCCGCTTATAGTCGAGCTTCTTTATAAGGTAGAGGGTCTAGATCTAGCGGGTGCTAAGGAATACTATATCGCCGGGCTAATACGCTAGGGCGGGAGTCCGCCGGGCGTCCGCGTAGCGAGCCTAAGTAGCTTAAGCATCCTTAATCGTATCGCGGAGAAAGTTAGAGATACGCTAAAGACGGGAAGCGAGCGCGTTACCGCGGAGGTATTCCTTCCGCTACTAAGGGGTTATACTAAGCGGGGGGGGACTAAAGGGCTTAGTGCTAAGCTTCGGGTAGAAGCTATAGTTAGCGAAGAAAAGGGAGAGGCCGGTAGACTTAAAGACTTAATTATTAATAGTAAACTTAACGAAGGGAAAAAGGTCGACCTAATCGTCCTAAAGGTAGGTAGTATAATAACGAAGGTAAACCTCTATTTAAGCGTTCGCGATCTTAGTCTAACCGTCGGTCTAAGGGTAGTAGGCGGAGCTAAGGTAAAGGCGGTAACTAAAGCGACGATTAAGCTACTATTAGAAAGCCGAAATAAACAAAGTGCTACGGTCGCTAATAATAAAGGCTAAGGTGCTATAAAGGGACTATACGTAGGAAATAAACGCGTTAATAACGTCTTTAATAGTTATTAAAGGTATTAGAATATAATAGCGTATTTTCGTAAGGCGGTCGACGATAACGAGGATATTAGAAAACCTAACGCTATTGCGATAGTAGATAGGGAGGTCGGTAATAAAATCGACGGATATATCGGTCTATAGGGCGAAAGGAATACTTAAGGGCTAAAGTAGGCCCTAAGGGGAGGACGAGGGGATTTAGCGCGTAGGTATATATAATAGTTCCGTACGAAGCTAGAAATAGACTTATGTATGCCGGGCTAGATATAGGACCGGCGGTAAAGGCTAGCGGTCTTCGTACGTCTAGGGTAGCCGGCAAAAGGGGAGGTATAAGCGCGGACGAGGATCTAAAGAATTAAGGCGTCGTTAAGGGGAACGAAGAGCCGGCCTTAGAAATAGAACTAGCCTTAGACCTCGGAGAGAGCGGTCTTAGGGATTGAGCGGAGGGGGGCTCGAAGGGGGTAAGGCTAGCGGGGCTAAAGGGACTAAAAAGCCACGCGAATAGCGGCGATAAGCGGGGAGGAGGAATAAGCTTAGTTAATAAGGTTATCGATCGGCTTAAAGTCGTCGAGGGCGTAGAGGTTAAGGCAATCGGAATTATATTTATAAATTATATTTATAAACGAAATAGACTCTTTAACGGTATTAGGAGCGGTAGTAGTATTAAGGTAAAAGGAGGCCTTAACCTTAGACTTAAGGAGGATAACCTAATATCGATAGTTAATCCTCTTATCGGCTTAGTCGGTAAAGGAGAGAAGGCAGGAGCCGGGCAAGCGGCTAAAGGCGTTAGGGAGAATAGCTTAAGAGCTAGGCTAAAAGACAATCTTAAAATTAAAACGACTAAGGAATTCGGCCTAGCGGGCCTATCGCTAGTTAAAGAGCTTTATAGTTATAAAATACTAAAGATTCTTATAGTCTAAGGCTATCTTAAACTTAGGTAGGCCTTTAAGCTTAAGGCGCTATTCTTTAAGAGATTTTATAATCGTAAGGAGTTCTTTATTATAGATCTCGTAATTATACTCTTAAGCGGAGTGTTTTAACGAGAAGAAGGCAACCGGATAGTAATAACTATCGTCGAGGAGCTATATTAGTATACCCTTAGCGGCTTAGTTAAAAGTATCTATCTAAACTATAGTCTTACGATAGGGGTCGAAGTATACGAAGACTAAGGCGGTAGTAAAGGCGTGCTTAAGGGCTTCGAAGGCGTAGGCGTAGGCGGGAGACTAGATCTAGGGGGTAGAGTTCTTAGTAAAGGCGTTTAGAGGGTTCGTAAGCTTAGAAAAACCGCGAATAAAACGCCGATAAAAATTAGCGAATCTTAAGAAGCGCCGGAGGTCTTTAATAAAGGAAAGGGTAAGCTAGTCTAAGACTATATAAACCTTATTAAGGTCTATGCGAATGCCTTTATCTAAGATAATTAGGCCGAGGTACTTAGTCTTAGTAACGTAAAAGTTATACTTATCTACGTTAAGCTAGAGGCCGGCGGCATTAAGGCGCTTAAGAACTATATTAACGTAGGCTTAATGCTCCTCCCGCGTCTTTAAGAAGATTAAGACGTCGTTTAGATAGGTAGAGTAAAACTCGTTAAAGATACCGTAAAGGGCTATATTAATAAAACTCTAGAAGTAGGATAAAGCGGCGGTAAGGCTAAAGGGAGTAATATAATACTCGAAAAGCCTATACTATATAGCGAACGTAGTCTTTTATTTATATCCTTCGGTAATACGAAGGCGATTAAACGCTATAATAACGTCGATCTTAGTAAAAAACTTCGCCTTCCGGATATAGGCGAGAGTATCGTAGATAAAGGGTAAGGGAAAACGGTTCTTAATTATAGCCTTATTTAGGCCGCGATAGTTAATATAAAAATAAACGCCCCCGCCCGGCTTACGGGCAAGTATAATAAAGGTAGTAGTAGGGGAGGTAGAGCGGCGGATAAAGCCTTTCCCGAGCTATTCGTTAACGTACGCGCGGACGATCCGGTTCTCGGCTTTACTAAAAGGGCGGGAGCGGGTATAAGGAGGCTATATTCCCTCCTTAAGGTTAATTTAAGTATTAACGGTATAGTAAAGGGCGAGCTTATCGGCCTTACTCTTAAGCTATATATAGATTATATAGTAGAGCTCTTTAAGGACCTTAGCTTAAAGCTCGTCGAGCGTATAAAGGACCTTTTCTTACTTCTTAAAGAACTTAGCGATATCGTCGGGGGAGATCTTATTAAGGTAGATCTTATTAAGGTAGTCGTCGACAAAGTTATAAAGACGGGGGTTAAGGCAGGCTTTCGCGTCCTTAGCGTCTATATATCTAATTAAGACGGCCTAATAAAAGTCCTTAGGGATATCTTAGTCGATAGGTAGTAAGGGCTTAGTAGGCAAAGGCTTAGCGGTAAGGGCTTTAATTAAGGTCTAAGAGGTCTAGACTTTAGGCTACTAGCAGAATATTACTATCGTATTAACGTTAAGCATTTAGACGTTAAACGCCGAGTCGTCGGGGGACGAGAAGTAGAAAGGCTAGGGTCCGATAGTCTTACGACTAGGTCGTAATATAAGGCGGCGGTAGCTAGCGGTCTTATAGATAGGGCGGGGGCGGGGAGGTTAAACGTAGCGGCGAGGGTAAAGGGTGCCTGGGGATTTAGAGTCGTAGCCGGAGTCGGAGTTAGCGTCGTTAACCTAGCGGGAGGAGTCCGGATAGGCGGGTTTACCTACGTTAAGAGTATCCTCGAAAAACGCAGAGAGGGAAGGGCTAAGGGATAAGGGAATAAACTTAAGAACGTCGCTAAAGCAGACGGAACGGATAGGGGCCGGAGGACGGGCTAAGGCTATACGGGCGGAAATAGGGATTATAGTAGTAGGAATAAGGATTATAGCGGCGGGGGTTTTATCCCTATCGTTAAAGTCTTCGATAGAGGAGGCGGTAGGGGGCTCGCCCTCGTCGTTAGAGTCTTCGACGGAGGGAGCGGGGGGAAAACGAATTATATTTATTAATTATATTCCCTCGGAAATAGAGGCGGGGGGAGCTAGGATAGGGCGGGCAAGACGGGCAAAGGTAGCCGAAAGGCCTAGGATAAGATAAGGCTAGTAGTCCGAAAGGCAGGAGGCTAGATAAAAGGGGGACTAAAAGGAGAGGGAGTTACCGCGCTAGCTAATAATAAGGTCGTGCCGGCGTAGCTAAAGGAGGCTAAGAATAACCTTATAGCTAAGCTTCGTAAGAAAGAAGCAAATAGACTTAGTATAGGTGCTAATCCGGGAGACTAAAAAAGCGTAATAAGTAATAGAGCTAGACTTATAGTCGCTACTATCGGCGAGAGAAAGCCGGCGTAAGAACTAAAGCTAGCGGATAGGAAGGGCAAGGCGGTACGCGGTCTAAGCGTGTATAAAGGCGGGCGTATCCGGAATAGCCGGAGTCGATTAAAGCACTTATAACGCTATCGGCGGATATAAGGGATAAAGGCATAAGTAAAGCATGCGGTTATATTCCCGTAGGGAGGCAAAAATCCTCCCCGGTATTAAATAAAGCTATAAACTTAGACACTAAGAGCTCTATCGCGCGATAAGGCGAGGGAGCTACGCATTTCCTAAGGATAGGGAAGAGGCAGGGAGGTCGTCTACCTCGCCCTCGATAAAGCCCTACTTAATAGCGCGAACCTAGTAGCGGGGGGGGGGGGGGTTTAAGTAGACGTAGGGCAGACGCACCGCTACTATAGCTACGGCCGCGTCTAAAGCCGGAACCGGCGCTAGGACTAGCGCTAGGGTTAGCGCCGGGATTAGCACCGATACCCTTATTAAGGTAGGTCCGGGCGGTATAGGTAGCGGTAGCCGGCTAAGCGTATTAAAGGCAAAGACGGTTCTCGAACCGCCGTTGCTTCTTAGCGTTAGTAAGCCGGGCCTAGAATATATCGAGCTGCATTAGGTTACCGGTAGGAGGCGCGGGCGGGGCGGGCGAGGTAGGGCCGGTGCGGGCGGGGTTATAAAGCGGCTAGAGCTAAGAGCGGGCCTTAATACGCTACTAGTTGTCCTAAAGCGTGGAATATATCTTAGCCTAGGCCGTAAAGTTATTATAGGCCGGGCATTCGACCTATAGAGCGGCGGCGTTAGTAAGTTTAATAAAGACCTTTAAATAAAGGTAGGCGACGCAAGCGGTGCCGTTAAACGATAAGTCGGCTTAAAGCTAGGTAAACTTCGAATAAAAGTCCGGCTAAGAGATATTCTTTATTAATAAAGCGTTAAAGTCGGCCTCCGACTAAGCGTAGGTAAAATTAGCACTAAAGACTAGGCTAAGGTCGTCGGTAAGGGCTTTAATAGTAGTATACTACTAATTAGCGAAGGACTTATTATCGAGGACGTCCTAAGGAACGCTAGCGATAATAGAGGCGGCCCGGCTAGTAAGCCGGCTAGCCGCGTAGAGAATACGGTCTTACTCCGTAGGGTATAAGGCGGCGTCCTAACGGAGCTTAATAGTAAGGCCGTCGCGCTAGGTCCGGAAAGCCTCCTAACGTTGCTTTTAGGAGCTAGAGTCGCTGGCGAACCTCTTAGGGTCGGCGATATAGGAACGGGTAGGGGTAGGGGCGGGGGTAAGGGCAGGGGCCTAGTCCTAAGCCGCGTTACGTTTAGCTAAGACGAGGAGAGAGGACGTAGCGTAGTTAAGCTAACGCTAAAGATCGGTAGCGTGCTCTTAGGCAACGGCTACGTGCTTTTAAGCGGCGAGCACCCCTATATCTAACTTAACGTAAGCATTATTAAGGCAAGTAAAGGCCTCGATCTAAGGGGCGCGGAAGTCGGGAGTAGCGTTAGCTTAAATATAGGCGAACGTGCCGAATATAGGCCGTTAGGCTTAAAGAAGGGCGGCGAGGCGGGGGTAGTAAGAAACGTACTCGGTCTAAGGCTTTAGGTCGGTAGGAGCCGGCGAGGTAATAGCCGGGGTAGCGGACGGAGGATCGGCCTTTATATAGTCGGTTATCGTAGATTATAAGGCAAAGGGTAAGGAGGGAAATCTATGCAATTCGCGTTAAGACGGCGTATTTACACCGGGAAAATTCTAACAATCGAGGAAAACTTAGTCGAAGGGGTCCGGCGAGGAGGCAGACTCACGTCGCGAAGAGGAGAGATTAAAAAAGAAAGGGGTAAGATAGCGAGATTATTAATTAAAGGCAACGGGATAAAATAGTAGATTAAACTATAAGAGAACGAGCTTAAGGGGGGGTATATAATTGTTATTAATCTACGAAAGGACATAGCTATAGACTAGATCTAAATATCTATATATACGATATAGAGGTTACGTAGGATAATATATAATATAACCTAACACTATAATAGTAGCTTAGTCGAAAGCCGTAGTATATCCTCTTCCTTCTTAACTAGGAATTAATTATAGAAGGTTATAGTCTTTAGCTTATTCCTTAAGCCCGGGGGACGTCCGCGTTTACAAGGCTATAGCGGAGCCGGTAGTGCTTATACCGGAGAGAGGGAAGGATCTAGCTTAGGAATTTCGTCTAGAGTAAAGGAATCGACCTTAGAGAGGGTATCTATATTATCGAGGGTAGGGGGATCTAAGGTATTGTCTTTATACTATAGTAGTATAGCTATATAAGGGTAGACCGGAAGACTATAGGGCCGTTAACGGTCTCGTTAGTAACGTCGTAGCCGTTAATAAAGGCAATCTTATATAGACCTTACTATCCTCGCTTCTCTCTCTAAACGCGGACTTTACTCTATAGCGGTAATAATAGAGTATTAAGGGTTAAAGGGCCGTTTTAAGCTTATAGTCTATCCTTAACTTATTATACGGCGGAGAGCTGCCGTAAGGCTTTTATAGCCTTCTAAATAGTTACGGCTCTTTATACCGTAGTTGCTAAAGGAGGGGAGTCTTAAGTCATCCGTAGGTACGCTCTAAAGACGAAGAGCGTAAGGATAAGGCCGTTTAGTCCTACTATATTATTTACGGCTTTAATAGCTATTTATAGGACGGATTTAAAGGCCGTTATCCTACCGATCTCGGCGTATATTATTTTAAACACACGACGGAGCGGGCTATAGTACCTTTTAACCTTACCTATAGACTAATATACCTTAACGGGGATCTAGGTATATATAATACCTATAATACGAGCCTTATTACGAAACTCGGTTAAGGCGAAGTTAGTGCCTGCGTTATATCGGATAAAGTTAAGGGGGCTAAGGTATATATCGATCTATAGTGCCCTAAGTATCTCCTATATATCCTTAGCTAATATAGACGGGAGGAATCGCGCTTTTTAGAAAGATATCGCTATATCGACCGCGTATAGCACTAGGCGGGTGCTACTACCGACCTTGAGGTATATTATATTAACGACGACCTCGAAATTAAATTCTTAGTTATCCTTTAGTATAAACCTAAACCTTTAGGGGGCTAGCGCGTAGAGCTAGCAGTAATAGCAGAATTTTAAGATATCCTCGAGTATTTCTACTAAGATATCGTTATGCCTTACTTATTTTAATAGGTAGTAAAGTCTATTAACGGCCGGGTAGCTTAATTAGCGGTAGAGCGTTTGTATCTCGGCTTTAGTTAAGAAGGCGACTACGTTCTCTTCCTTACTAAAGAAGAACTATAGATATCCCTATTTGCGAATAATAAGGACGCTAATACTAAGACCGATAATTATATCGGTGGTATTATTAAAGTATACGCTTAAGCGATCTATATTAGCTAGGCAGAGAAGGAAGGGTGTCGTTATTCCTAGCACGTAGAACGTAATACGGCTAATAAAGGTCTCGAAGGCAACGGAGCTAAGGGAACGCACGTCCTCGCCGCTGCCGAATTTAATATAGGCCTAGCCGGCGGTAGACTCGTCGAGTATAATAGACGGGTCTTCTCGTTATAGGGCGAGATACTAGTCTTAACCTACCGTAGAGACTATAGCTGCTCCGGTGTCTACGAGGATGCTATAAAAGCGGTCCTTTAAGTAACGGTCGAAGACGAATTAAGTAGCCGGAACGCTTAATTAGTCTATCCCGTATGCGTCTTCGCCCGTAATTAAATAGTTAAAAGACTATTAATATAGGATTTACGAGGCTTGCTATTTAGTTAGTTCTTTATTATCACTAGCCTTATCGTTACGCTACTCGATAGCGGCCTATAGAGTCTCGTTACCTTTATATTCGGTGAGATAGGCCTCGAATCCTATGCTAGGGTTGCCGGTTAGCAGGCATTAAGCGTAGTATTAAGCCTTAGACCTAGCTCGTTCCTATAAGGTATGCTTTATCGACTAGCAGCCTTCCTTTTAATAAACGAAGCACTTCTTTAACTATTAGCGGTTGCTAAAGCTACTACCGCTACTATAAGGGCTATAGTAGCTTTATCCGCTGCTCCCGCTAAACCTACGGCTATTGCCGCGGTTATTAGTATATCTTCGGTCGGTATAGAATACGTTTAATAAATTATATTTATTATTTATATCTATTACCCCGTTACGATATTGCACGAACGTGCTAGACGTGCCGTTCTCGGCCTATATCGATAGATAGGTCTTTAGGGAGGAACGTAGCGTAGAGAATAGCTTTTCCGTAGTCTTAAGGGGGTTGTATAGCGTATAGCTAAATTCCGGGACGTTTCGGCATACGTTAAGCAATATAGTGCGAAGGGGGAGGTCTTTAGCGAACTTAAATCCTAGGGCGCGTTAATATCTATAAGAAGACAGACTAGAGGTAACTTTAGGAAGGTAGAAACGATAGTTAAAAGTACGAATAATCCTTTATTATAGTGCGGTTGCCCTCTCGTAGTAAGACTAAAGCTTGCCCTTCTTCTAAGATATATCGGGGCCTTAGGGATATACCCTTAGGCCTCGAGAGGGGTTATTAGGGACTAGTTAGCGACTAATAGCCGAATAGTCCCTAAGCTAAAATGCATTATCTATCGTATATATATCCCTATCTCCCGGCTCTATAGTTGCGCGGGTAGCTGCGTTATAATTATCCCCCCCTTCTAAGGCGGACGCCTTAGACGCTAGGATAGCTTTAAGTATAAATAAAGTCGTAATAGCAAATAAGACTAAAATAGGATTAAAATAGGATTAAATATAGTATAAAAATTAACGACGATAGTTATTATTATATATATTATAATAATTATCGTATTAGTCGCGCGTTATAATAGTTACTACGCAATAGGGGGCTAGTCGCTTACGTAAAGTTAGCGAACTATAATAGAGTGCTGCTCTTTATATATAAAGATTTTTTTCTTTTTTTCTCTTATTATATAACTATATCGAGATCTTATAGAGAAGTATATTCGGAATTAGACGAGTATATTCTAAATCTAACGAGCATATTCCGAATTAGACGAGTATATTCCGAATTAGTTTAACGCTATGCCTCTTAAGCGAACGGCAAGCGGAATAGTATAAACACCTCGAAAGCGAGGAAAGCAGGATAACATTTAGCCGATAGGCCCTTTAGTTATTACTTAAGTCTTAGAGCTATCCGCAAATAGAGTATCGATTAAAGACGCCGTCGCGATAGTATAGGAAGAGATAAAGCTAAAGAAGACACGCGGAGAGAAAACCACCCTATTAAAACGACTCCTCGTAGAGAAAAATATACGAGATGCTTTAAAGAAGTTAATATCCTTATTAGAGGAAAAAACTAACGATTAACCCTATCGTTAATTATTTAAAGGACCTTTTATAAGCATAAAAAACCCTATAGTAGTAGAGTCTTAAGAAGATTACGTAAATATAAAGCGTATAACGCTAGCGGTTATTAAATCCGAAACATTTTCGTCGTTAAGTAAAGACAATAAAGACGAGGATATTAAGGCGAATACTAAAAGAGACACCGGCGAGAAAAGAAATATCTAAAAAGGGATATCGCCTAAGAAAAAGGGCAAGAAGGCTATATATATAAAAAGTCGTAGGGCGAAAAGGTGCTATATTACCGAGCTATACTATATTAAGTGCCTTAATAGTAGTATATAAGGGTTTAGCGATAACGAGGACGATACTAAAATAGCCGAACTATATTATATATAGGAGGATATATAATTAAGCAGATATATTTAATATAACTCACGTAGTACCCTTTACGAATCGGTAAGCTCTTTATTCCTTATTAAGTCGGGATATAGTTGCTAATAAAATTATAAGTGCCGGTAATAATGTCTAGAGATATAGCTAATCTATGCGCTATTTAAACGAAGATAGCTAGGTTATAGACTACCTAAGATAAGATAGAGAAGAAGAAGATAAAGTTAATCTTCTACTAAGTTTATACGTCGTTTATAGCCGTAATAACGGCCTACCGAGAGGAATAAAAGGTATTAAGTACGTAAGGTTTATATATAAAACGTCGTCTCGAATACCGGTAGGCATCGATAGAGCGACGGAAAGCTATACGCGAGAATAAGGACTAGAAGCTTCGCTTAGTGATTGGGGATATAGGTTTTACCCTATAGCGGGTAGGACGAGAATATATATACGATAATTTGCACGAAATAATCGAGGAGAGTAGTCGCTAAGGAAAAGGGGAGTAGTTAAAACGTCTCCTTATTATTACGGAGTTTACTAGCGAAATAGAAGTAGGAGACTTCTACCGTATAGATATTAAGGAATAATAATAAAATAGCAGCGGAGTAGTAAAAGAAAAGTTAAGGTAAGCTAAAAAAAAGTTATTTTATAATACGTAATTTCCGCCGTTTCTTTAGCTATATCTCTAGGTATTTATTAATAAGTTCTTAGGCATTCGCTATATCGTCCTAAGCAACCTACTTATTGTATTCGGCTAGCTAACCTTCCTATTTTACTAAGTAGTAGGTAACGCCTTTCTTCTTCTTATAGTCCTTAATTTACTAAACCGACTATTCTCCTTCGGTATCGTTAAGGTTAGGCATCGGCAGTAATTCGCTAGGGTGTTAGTTAGTAGCCCGTTCTACCTACGGCTTAAGAAGACTAATATAAAACACATTATAAAGCCGGTCGTATTTCTCTAGTAGGGCTAGGCGGTACGCTTGCTTGCTAATAGCTTAAAGGACCTTAAAAGGTCTAATGTATTTAGGTAATAACTTCCTTCTTTAGTCCTTAAGGCGTAAGTTCTTCGTAGAGAGTCCTACTAAGTCCTTAACCTTAAGGGTAAATAGCTTATAATAAAGGTTATAGAATTTCTTTTACGACTTAATAGCTTATCGCTAATAAGTCTCTAGCTTTTTCCTTAAGTCTGCTAATTTACTAATATAAGCTCTCGCTTCGGGCACTCCCCTACTAATAGCATTGTCTATAAGGTAGATATAGTAGTTTAGTTAGTATCCGAATAATGCCTTATTAAGCGAAAAGCCTATAGTTGTATTCTTCGCATTATTATAAGCGAACTAAGCCTCTCGTAGTAGTCTAGGCTAGTTATTCTATTCGGCATTTATATAATACTAAAGGTAGTATTATAGTATCTAATTTACCTATTTAGTCTAACCGTCGGTTTATAGGTAAAAGGCTATCGATAACCTACGTTTTATCCGTAATATATAATAAAGGTCTAACTAAAACTTACTAATAAATAGAGATCCTCTATTAGAAATAATACCTTTCGGTACTCTATAGATAAGCTTAATCTTATAATAAAAAGCCTTAGCTAACTTAGGCGCTATTATTATCTTAAAGACCGTAAGAAATACGCTATACTTAGTATATCGATTAACGATTACTAATATTACGTTAACTTCTCTACTATCGAACTATAACTCCGGAAAACCGGTAGTAAAGTCTATAAAGACTTCTTTCTAAGGTCTTATAGGAATAGGCAGCGACTTAAGGGCGCTATATAGGCGATGCCGCTTTAGAATAGCGCCTTAATAGATATAATATAAACGCACGTAGCTATTTATATTACGAGCTATTCCTTCCTAAAAGAATTTCCGGGATAGGAGGTCTTTCGTATAGGCTATTCCGAAGTATCCCGTAAGGGGATCGTCGTAGTAAAGCTAAATAAGCTCTTGCCTTAGGGCAACCTCTACGGGCACTACGATTTTTCCCGAATATAAAATAAGTCTATTTAGGCTTAATAACTAAGGACTTACCCCTTCTTTTAAGGTACGTTCGGCCTATACTCGCTATATAGTCTATAGATCTTCTACTTAAGTCTTCTTAAGGAGCTTAAAAAGGGGCTTAAAGACATTGCTTTTATAGACCCTTTTATAACGAGCTGCTAACCTAGCTAATTGTCTTTAACACCGTTGTTTATAACTAACGATATCTTTAACCTAAGTAGCTAACTCCGCGGGACTCGTTCCCGAATGCTAAGCGATTAAATCTTAGAGAGCTTATGTATTTTCGTTACGTAGAGACATCTCGTTAAGCTTAGAGATAGTAGAGACCTAAGAACTCGTCTTAAGGTCGCTTTTTATAGAATCTATAGCTATATATATCTACCGAATAACTACTAACTTCTATTATAGTTCCGGGAGTAGCTTTATAAACGGTAGGGCTTCGCCTATAAATTCTAACTTCTTTAATAAGGCATCGGTAGGATTTAATTTACCGGCTTAGGATTTAATCGTAAAATCGAAAGGAGCTAGGTATATATACTAACGTACTTATCTTTTATTAAAAGACACTTGCTTTATAAAGCCTTAAAGGTTTTAGTAATCTAATAAAACTTTAATAGTATTCGCCGCCCTTTCGACGTAGTATCGCTAGTATTTAAATAACTTAACGATAGTAAATATCTCCTAATTAAGGGTGCCGTAGTTAAGCTTAAGGCTAGTAAACTTCCGTAATTAAAAAGCAATTAGATAATAGTAGCCTTTATTATCGGGCTACGAAAGAATGCTAGCTATTGCGAAAATTAAAGTATTAGTCTTAATGCGAATCGGTCTTTAAGGGTCGAAGTATTAGAGAAGTAGGGCTATTATAAAGGCGTTCTTTACGGTGTAAAACGCTAATAATTCGCTAGTATTTAGCTATATTCGTCCGGGCTTTCTTTTCTTAACGCTCCCTTTTAATAACGTAGTAAGAGGGGCAATAATGCTAGAGTATCCTAAAATAAATCGTCGGTAATAATTTATAAAACCGAGAAAAACTTAAACATTATAGAAAGAATAAGGTTCTTCCTAATTTATAATAGCCTTAACGTAGGCTAAGTCTATTATAACTCCGTTAATAGATAAGATAAATCTTAAAAACTCTAAAGACTGCTTATAGAAAGTGCACTTTAATAAATTAGCGAATAGCTTAGTATTCCTTAGTCGTTTAAGGACTTATCGTAAGTATTCTATATGCTCTTTATAGGTCTTAGAAAAGATTAAAATATTATTAAGGTAAACAACGTAAATAGTGTCTATAAGGCCTTTAAGAGCTTAGTTAATATATAACTAAAATATAGTAAAGGCGTTAGTTAATCTAAACGGCAATACTAAATACTTATAGTAACTATAGCGAGTACGAAAGGCTGTCTTTTATTTATCCCTTCCTTTAATCCCGATGCGTTAGTATACGTTTTTTAGGTTAATCTTCGAAAAGTACTTAGCCCTTTAACAATAGTCTATAATCTCCGAAATAAGCGGGAGTAGGTAGCGATTCTTATCGGTAATACTATTAACCCCCCGGTAGTCTATATAAGGCGTAAGGTGCCGTCTTTCTTAGGCATAAAAAGGATAAGAGCCCCGGCCGAACTCTTAGATTTCCGAATAATGCTATGCTTAAAGTACTAATCTAACCACTCCTTTAGAACCTAAAGTTCGGATTAAGAAAGAGGGTAGATAGGTCTAAAAGGCGGCTTAGAGTTAGGCAATAGGTTAATCGTATAATCGGTGCCTTTCTTCCTTAGTAATAAATCGGCCTCGTGCTTAGAAAACACGTCTTTAAAGTCTAAAAGAGTTACCGGTATTTCCTCCCCTTTTTACTTAGGGTTCGCCGAGTTATTATCTTTATCGGGAAATAGCATAAAATTTAGGTCTAGTGTAACTAGAGAGACCTATGCCTTATTCCGACACTTATGTAAAAATTTCTACGGTTAGCGTAATAACACCTTAGAAAGTTAGTGTTTAAACTACTAAACACGCTTAAAAGGAACGAGATAAATATATTCCTAAGAAAGTACGGGTATACTAAGCAAAACTAGTGCGTCGTCGGATTTTAATCCGTTATCGATGCTAATATAAAGGCGAATAACTATCTTTTCCCTATAGCGATTGTCTTAGAGTTAGATAAAAACTTCCTAGACTCTATATCGTTTTATAAGCGTATTCCCGACTACCTTTAATCTAAGGGTTAATAAAGGAAGCTATCGTAGCCTTTATTTTCGAGCAAAATTTATATCTACTAAGTCTACTTTACTACCGTAATCGAGATTAACGATAATTTTATAAGGTATTCGCCTTAGTAGCTTTCTAATAGTATATAGTCTCTTAACTACCTCTACCTATAGCTTAGTCGAAGGAGAGGCATTTACTTCGACTTCTAAGCGTTTCCCTCCTTCTTTATCGTCTTTAAATCGGCTATAGCTTAGTTAGCTTTCGCTATCGCCTAGCAATCGGCTTATATATAGCCTAGTTTCTTATAATACTAATAAATAACTATGCCGGATTAGCTTTCGCTATTTCTATACGAATTTCCTCCCCGGTTATTGCTATAGCTATTCCTACTATATCTATTCCTACCGTTGCGACTATTGCGACTATTTCCTCGGCCGTTCCTACGGCCGTTCCTACGACCGTTTCTATAGTTATTTAAGGTCGATTTAGCGGCGTCGGACTCTTAATAGTTATTAGTAGATCTATTTCGGCCTTTACATCGGCGATAGCCTATCGAACGGGAGCCTCTTGCCCCTTAAGTAAAGGTCGACTAGTCGTTAGTTAGCTTTATAAAGCGCTTCTTATTTCTTAGAGTATCTTAAAAGCGTTAAGCGAGTTAGACTATCTCCTTACGAGTATTATCTTAAATAGACGCTAAATAAAAGGAGATTTAGTCCTAAAGATCGGGACGTAGCTTCGTAAAAAAGGAAAGTATATAAGTTTTTTCTAGCGGACGTTTTAGGTATTACTTAAGGGAATCTAAGTAAAGACTAAAATCGAGGGGGGATTAACCCTCTCGTTAGCGTGCTTCCTATAGTTATATAGCTAAGAGAGTCTTGCGATTAGTAGTATCTTTAATTAAAATTAAGGTCTAGTTATAAAAATTGTCTTAGTTAGTATAAAGCAATTCCCTCTCTATAAAGAGCTTTTCGTTAAGGTATCGCCTTTATCTCGCCTTATAGTCTACGTATATATAGTTAAAGGTATATAAGATTTTATTCTTATTGCGCTTAAAACGACGTAAGGCAGCGATAAAGGCATCCTTAAGATCGCTAATCTAATCGAGACGTTTTTAAGGGTTAGTTAGTTATAATAACTAAGGAATGTTTTTTATTTTAATTTCCTTACTACGACTCTCCTTCGATTTAGTTAACTATCGGCGACGTTTATATAAGTCTTTGCTAAATAAGTTACCCTACTACGAAAATTCCTCTCGAAGTTCCGTAATCCTATCTCTTAATCTTTTCTCCTCCTTTAGCTCTACGGCTTTTACTTAAAGGGCTGCGAGGATATCTATACGCGGAGGGGTAGGTTATAAAGGGCCGGCTTACGTTTAACTTCGCGAGGGGATAGATCGGGCCCCCTTAGGCAGCGAAAAAATTAGTGATAGCGTCTTAAGACGCTCGTTATAGCCCTTATATAAGTTAGTATATTTATCTTCTAATATTAGTTCCGTTACGTAAGGTAACGGCGATATACTAGCGACTCGATAGCTACTACGACCTATTCGGCCTACGCGGCCTATACGTCCGGAAACGCACCTACCGCGCGGCGCTATCGCTCTTAGGTAACTAAAAAAGAGAAGCTTTAGAACTTATAAGAAGATAGACTAAAGGTAACTTTAGGAAGGTAGGAACGATAGTTAAAAGTACGAATAATCCTTTATTATAGTACGGTTGCCCTCTTATAGTAAGACTAAAGCTTGCCCCTCTTCTAAGATATATTAGGGCCTTAGGGATATACCCTTAGGCCTTAAGAGGGGTTATCGGGGACTAGTTAGCGACTAATAGCCGAATAGTCCTTAAGCTAAAATACATTATCTATCGTATATATATCCCTATCTCCCGGCTCTATAGTTACGCGGGTAGCTGCGTTATAATATCGTTATAGCTTATTAAAAAGGGTCTATAGGACTTCCTATTAGGTCTTATTTAAATGCTTAACTCGTAGCTTTTTAAAAGTTATAGTACTTTAATCTACCTAATAGTGCTAATAGTTTACTTCGGTATCGAAGTAAGCCTTTAGTAGGTCGTAGGCTTGCCTAAATATACTATCCTACTCTATATGCTAGATGTAGTAGTCCTAGGCTCGGCCGGTAAGGATCTAAGGAAAAAGGGCATAGAAATAGCCGGGCCGGGCCTTAACTATATAATAAACGTCCGTAAAGATATAGACTTTATTATCGAGAATATTATAAGGCTCCCCCGTATAGTTCTTACTTTTATCCTATAACTTAATAAACTTTTATAGGAGGTCTACGTCTATCTCCTCGTTCGGAACGTCGTAAGGGGGCACTATTATATAGGCTACCTTTAACGTTATATTAATCGGAAGGGCCTTAGAGAACTAATACGAAGTTAGGTAAAGTGTTATTAACGTTTCCGATATATCTTAGAACGGAAGGGCCTAAGGGTTTAGGAACGTGCCGGGCATTTAATCTCGCGGGTATAAGCCGGGATCGACGGAGGTAGTACGTATCGAGGTTATTAAAGCAAAAGAGGGTTCTAGCGCGAATATAACTACTAGGGCGGTCGGAGGTATAGGTATAATAGCTACGGGCGTAGATAGGGCTATCGTAAAGGTTGCTATAAGAGCCGGGGTTAGGGCAATAAGAGGTGCCGTTAGGGCCGTGCTTAGGGTAACTAGAGAAAGAGGGTTAGTTATAGCAGCTAAGGCTATAATAGATATATTCCTTACGAACTCTTAGGTTCGCTTATTATAGAACTTTAACTATTCTAAAGGTAGTTCGTCCTTAGGCTAAATTAGGGGAATCTGCTAGCGCTAAAGCATTAAAAATAATGCCGTAAAGCTAAGGTTTAAGGCGCTTGTCTAGATCCTACGGGACCGTAAGAAGGATTTAAAGGCCTTCTTAAAATACCTATCTCCTTAGTTCTATATAGCCTCTATCTACCCGTTAAAGTAGTCCTAGAAGTCTAGGAATAACTTATATCTATAGATAGTTATACTAGCATTAATAATAATAAACCGGGCTACGTAAGTTATAATAGCCTTTTTATTAGTATTATTATAGGTAACCTTTATCTCTTAGAAAGCAATATCGGTTTTATTCTAAAACGACCCGAAGATGCTAATACCGCTTAGCTAACTGGGAAAGGGGTTATCGGCAGTCTTAGTTACTTCCGGTGTAGGACCGGGAGCGTTAGGGTTATCCGTAGGGTCCGATATAATATAATTAAATAAAGCATATTGCTATTATTAAAGGGGATCGCGAGGGTCGTTACGAAGGTTATCTTACGTTGCGGACGTACTATTATTCGATATAACTCTTCTTCTTCTTAAAGCGAGACGGGATTAAATAAAAGCTAGGAAAAAACTTATCGGCGGTTACTAAGAGCTAGCTATATCGTAATAGCTTCGTCGGCTCTAACTCACGCAGGTTCCTTATTCTTAGCATAAAGGATCGTCTCTAGGTATAAGCAATAGAATCCGCGGGGGATAAAGATCTATACACTTTCGACGATTAAGCTCTACCTATTCTACCTTACTAATCTATAATTAATCGTTTAATTACTAATTAGTATTAGTTAGTTAAATAAATAAAGGGGTTATAAACTAGTTAGATTCTAGTCTATAATGTCTATTAACTAAGGGGCGACGAATAGCCCCTTTATATAGGCTATAAACGCGTATATTAATAGGACCTAAAGCCGGACCTTTACGAGCCCTTGCTTACGACGTCGGGGCTATGCCTATAAGGGCGATTAAGTTAATAACTTAATTATCGCAAGGGCGGCCGAGTTAGTAACGCTATTACTAAGGTCCCTAATGCATACGATATATCGTGTAGTTAATAGCGCATCTGTTTAAGCGTTGCCTACACGTGATCTATTTAATCACGTGGATTACAATCGTGCCTAAAGAACGGATACCCCTTATTCCTATACTTATTCCTATATATTAGTAGGTATACTTAATTAACGGGCTATAATCCTTATTTAAACGTTACGTAGTATATTATAATCGTAATATTATATTATAAAACGCGTAGTAATAGTATTTTTATAAAGAGAAAGAGAAAGAAAAAGAAGCTTCGCGATAATAATAATATTATAGTAGCGTACTATTCTACTTTAGGATTAATTATAGCAGCGCGTAGCGCCTATAGTTACGTATACCCGTAACCCTAGGCTACTAACTAAGTACGGAAGGCTATAGCTATATATGTTTTAAAACCTCGATATAGCTGAAAAACCTGTCTACGCCTACACTAATGTATAGATAAAATAGGCGCTAAAATAGCGATAAGCAGCCCGATAAGGGCCTCCCCCTTTAAATAATACAAAAAGAAATTATAATATAATTCTATTAAAATATATTATTATATAAAATATTAATTAGGTACGCTTATATAAAAACTCACTATATATTCTAGCTAAAAGGGGGGTAAAAGGGGATAAGCAGCCCGATAAAGGCCTCCCCCTTTAAATAATATAAAAAGAAATTATAATATAATTGTTAATTAGTTAAATAAATAAAGGGGGTTGTAAACTAGCTAGATTAGTCTATATTAGTTCTATCTAGCTAAGGCAAAGAGGAGCGGAAAGGGGGCGCTTTTATACGTCTTAACCGAGCCCCTCCTAGGCTCTAAAAAGGGCCTAGTTAGGGCATATAACGCTCCCGATAATGCTATTATCGGGGCCTTAATAAGGGTTATAACTTATAACCCTCTTCCTCCCTTATATAACTAGATTAGTCCGATAAATACGCTATATAATTATAACTATTAGATAGGCTTTAGGGTCGACCTTTTAGGTAAACGGGTTAGTTATTATATTTTATATAATCTAGCTAAGGAAGAGGGGAAGGTCTTATAGAGATATAGCCTCGTTGTATATACGTAATTACGTGGATTACGTAGCTATAACTATCTCGTACGTATCCTTTATCCTTTATTCCTATACTAGCAGTCTTTATAAGATTATAATAATAATAGAAGAAGAAGAACCCGGTTTTTCCTACTAAATAGAGGTTTGCAATAGACAAAGAAAAAAGGGCCGGTCGGGCCGTATAATACAATAAAGGAAAGAGAGCCGTTTAGGCCGTATAATATAAGGAGCGTAGGGCGGCTGCTAAGGCGTTATAAAAGGCGTTATAAGAGCGTTGTAAAGGGCGTTAGTATTATAAAGGGCGTTATAAGAGCGTTAGTTATTACAACGGGCGTTATAAATCGTATTATAAAGGGCGTTTGTATTATAACAGGCGTTGTAAGTAGTATTATAAAGGGCGTTGTAAAGAGCGCTAGCGTTATAAAGACTATTGCTAAAAGCGTTGCTAAAGATATAGAAAAGAGCGTAGAAAATAAGGCGAATTCGAGGGAAAAAGCAAGGCGAATTCGAGGTAACGAGCGTTAGGAAAAGAAAGGGCTAGTAATACAACGATTAGCTACGGGCTGCTACTTACGACGGCGGCGTTAAAGTCCTTAACGATGGCTATTAAAGTCTCTAATAAGGGCTATTAAATCGCTACGTGCGTTAAAGTCCTTAATAATACCGTATTTACGCCCTTAACGAGGGCTATTAAATTATCGTACGTATAATAGGGTAGGCAGAGTAATTATATAAGTGCCCTCTATATAAGTATAGAAATTATCTATAATATAGGAATGTGGTTATATAACTAAGGGATAGAGTCGTAATTATCTTACCGACTATATATAGGAAAGGGGCAATAGGGGTTATAACCACGCGGCGTACAACGCCACGTGACCTATACAGTTAATAACCTCGTTATTAACTAAGGGCATTGTTATAACTAGAGCAGTAAGCCCTAGCGTAGGCCTTAACAATGTATTGTTAAGGTATACTAGGCTTTATAGAGGGACCCCGGCAGACGGGTATAAAGGGGCCCCTTTATTCCCTCTTCTCTAGCTAGATTAGATATAACTATAACTAATATAACCCCCTTTGTTTGGATTAATCTAAGTGAATCACCTACTAATACTAATTAGTGATTAAATAGATTTAATTATAAAATAGTAAGGCAGAAGAGATAGATCTTAATCTTCGAAAGTGTAGTAGAATCTTTATTCCTTACGGACGCTATTTCCGCGCATCTTTACCCTCGAGGTTCTATTGCGCATACCTAAGAGAAGATTATCTATGCTAAGAATAAGGATTGTTTGTATTAGCTCTACGGTAAATAAGCCCTTCTAAGCTCTCTATTAATCCTGTTCTCGCCTATTATAGGAAGAGTAAACGTTAATAGGCAGTGCGTCTATAACGTAGAATAACATCGCGAACCCCTACAACTATTTAATCCCGTGCTTACTTCCCTTAAGGAGGAAGAGTTACGTCCTTTAGAATAGAGACTAATCGCTTCGATATTTCTCGTAAAGACCCTTACGATACTAATTAACCCCTAAACGAACCCGAAAAACAAACAATAATAGTAGGATTACTACCGAATATAAACGCCCCGGCTCCCCTTAATAGCCTAGAACCGATTGTATAATAGATAAAGGAGATCGGCATCCCTCTTACCGCTCGCATAGAGGTAGATATACGATACTAGGATATAGAGGAGATTACGATAGAAGATCCCTATAAAGCGGAGGTTATAATATTCGTAGCCCGGTTTATTATAATAGGCGAAGCATCTATCTACTATTAAGGTTAACGGCTCTTTAATCTATTCTAGGAATATTTCTAGGGATAGAACGAATCTATATAGAATACGGTAGACTAGAATTATAAGAAGGTCCTTAAGATGCTATTATAAAGACGCGGCGTTTCGATAGGACTAAAGAACGCGCCGTTTGTTAGATTATATATAATAATGCTTTAATCTAATAATCTACTCCCTTAGAACGAGAAGGAGTTTATAACGGAGGTATTTAATATAGGCATAAGGGCCTTTAGTAAGTAAGAAAAAAGGAGAAACGAAAAGGAACGAATAGCCTAGGACTAGGCAGATAAAGATCCTTTCTCGACTATAACGAACTAGTTAACGGTCTTTCCGACTTCGCACTAATTCTAATATAGCGGCCCGGCCTAAGCGGCGACTACGGATCCGACCCCGGAACTAGACTAAGACCTAAACACAGCTACGACGAATACACCGGCATTTCTACTATTTAATCGTATAAATCGGCTTTATACGCTACGACTACTATTTCTCCCGGAACTAACGTTATATATCCTAAGGGCGAAACCGAGGCTTAATCTATCTGCTTTAATAATCGCCCTAAAGGCTGTCGAAGCATTTAATTATAACATTAAGGAGTATATAGCACTCCTACCGGCCGATATTCCGAACCTCTTATTAGATCCCGACGTATAGACTAAGTTCGTTAAGATATAGGATAAGGAGAAGAGCTATACCGGCGAGCTATATGCCCTATTTAATAAGACTATCCGTAAGTTTATAGGCGTGTGTTATAACCTTAAGATTAAACTAAGGCTCTTTTACACCCTTCTCCCTTAGATCTTAAAGGGACGAGCCGACCGCTTCTATACGGAAAACATTACTTAGACGACTACCTTCTAAAGCGCATACGATAAGATTAAACGATATTTCGATACTAAAGCGACTTAGGCTTAGTACTATACCGATTAGACTAATACGATATTTAACTAAGTTCGGGCTAGCAACCCTAAGAAAGGCCTACCGGAAGTACTTTAGTTATTAATCGATAAACTATTGCTTTATTAACGGGCTCTAGGACCTAAGTTTAAAGGCGAAACCCCGCTTATAGTAAATCTTACTAAGGCGTGCTAAGGTGTCCTAGAACTCGAAGGTGGCTTCTTTAAATAGGCTAAGGAGGCTAAAGAGCTCTATGCCGACCTCTAAGCTTCCCTTACGACGTACCTCGCACGATAGGCGAGAAATGCCTCGCGCTAATTTATCTAAGACCGATATCGTAATAACGATAGGATAGATACAAATTATAAATATAATTCGAAGAACCCTAATAGTTAGTTTTATATAGACCGTAGGTATACTAATAATCGTAGTAGAGGCAACGGAGGATTTCGCCTACGAGGCTCCGGATAAAGCTACCGGCCCTACGGTAGAAGAGGCTACGGCTAAAGATACGGCAATAAGACCTAGACTAAGAAGTGCTTCGTGTATAGAAAGGAGGGATGTTAGTCTATAAAACATTCTATAGAGGAACGGCGGAAAGCTAAGGACTAATATCTCTCGTATTGTCTTTACACTAGCATCTCCCCGGACATTATAGCCTATTTGGCAGGCTATAAAGGTTATAAGGACGATAAGGAGGAAGAGTATAGCGAGGATAACGAGCCGGAGTAGTAGTAAGCTAGTTAAATGCTTTGCTAAATGGCTTTTAACTACCTTATTATAAGAGACGACGTCTACGGCATAGAACCGATAGTTTCGGCCGACTAGTTCCTTATCGATAACCGCTATTCGAAGCTCTATTTCTAAGGCATCCTAATCGATATAAGAGTAGCGAAGGTCTTAACGGCCGGACGAGAATAGTATATAGCCCTCTAATAAAAAGACCCTTCCGTCGATTTAGATATCAACCGTAGGATAGGAAGCAATTAGATTTAGCGCCGGCAATATAATAAGGTCACTAGGATTAATTAATCTTATTACTCCGATCGGAAGGATTACATTCTATATACTAGAAACTCCGACCCCTTTCCTACTATGCCTCGCGGATATAGATAGGCTAAGCGTGTTCTTTAATAACATAAAGAATACCCTCACCGGCCCTAAAGTAAACATCCCGGTGGTAAGGAAATAGGGACACCCTTAATTCTTCCTTAGGAAGAGTAAACAATCGACCGTATTTCTTATAGAAACGGAAATTAAGACCCTATATCGTCGATTTAGACATCCGGCTATAGCTAGGCTATATAACCTATTAAAGCAAGCAGGCTACGGCGATATATCTCTTAGCACTCTAGAGAACATCTCGGAACTATATTACTATTACTAGATGCATTCGCCTGCCTTAAAACGGTTTAAGTTTAACCTTAAAGATAACTAAGACTTTAATTATAAGGTTATCGTTAATGTAATATATTTAGACGTCCCGAATTTAGCATAACGCCCGGTATTATATATTATTAACGCATCGACGGCCTTCTAAGGCGCTCGATTCCTTCCTTCTATATTAGCTAAGGATATATAGGAGGCTCTTCGAGCCCTTTAGATTAACATATACCTTAGTCCCCCTAATATTATTAAACATAATGCCGGCACGAACTTCGCGGCGGTAGAATTCCGAAACAAAGCCTATATTATAGGGATTATATATATATAAGTTCCTATTAAAGCATATTAGTCTATCGGTAAGGTTAAGAGGTATTATGCCCCTTTACGCCGAGCTTTTAATATCCTCTTCGCAGAAATAGGCAGCTTTACCTCCCTTAAGGCAGTTCTTTAAACGGCCGTTAAAGCTATTAACGATACTGCTAGACCGAACGGACTAATACCTACATTGCTTATATTCGCATATCCTAGGATAACCCTTAATTCGCCGCTATCGCTAACAACCTTTAAACGAGCTGCTATAGTATAGAAAGCGATAAAGGCACTTAGGCAGCTTACGGCTAAACGATAGGTCTAAGCAGCGCTATACAGCCGCAACAGTCTAGACATAGCGAACACACTTGCCCTTCCTCTCTAAAGCGAAGTCCGCTGTAATAGAACGGTTAAAAGACAAAAGACAGTCTAACCGGACTAAGTCTCTAATAGTTAAAGACTAATAGAGGGCGTTATTTATCCTTAAAAGCTATAGGGGCGGAATAGTAAGCAGAGGAGCACTTAGGGTCACTTATACTAGACCGGCTGGCTAAGTCTAAGCAAGTAGGGGTAGTCGAGGCTAGAGCACTAAGGGCACTACTAGAAGAGGTGTGTGTCACTTAGTAGGCAGTTAAACTAAAACTGTGATAAAAGCTAAAGAAGAAAGGAAGGAAGGAGAGCCTAAGGAAGGGCGGACTAAAGTTCCTTTATATAGCTCTTCCCGTCCGTTTAGACGGTCCCGGTACGTCCCTTTCCTTCTAGCACCTTCTGCCACGTATCCCTTGCACTGCCCCGAGCTAATGCGGGTCCCCGGGGCTACGTAAGGGCTATATAGGTCGGCTGACCTCGAAAAGGCTGCCTCCCGCGTCGTTCTAAAGCCCTTATAGACTAATCGAGGTTATATAGGTCCATTTATACACTACGTGCATAATGTTATATAGGTGGGTTATACGACATAAGTCGTATAACCTCCTTATACAGAGGATCGGACGAATAATCGGTCCCGAAAGCTAGGAGGGCTATATTAGGCCTATAGCTCCCGGTAGTCTAGGTGTCGGTCTATTATATAGGGCATCGAGCCAATCATCGGGTCTTATTAGGCAGGGGTGCCTAATAAGATCGTCGGCGTGACTATAGCTGCGTGGTACGTCCCGTACCTAAGGAAGCTAAGTCCCGAGGGACTTAGGTTCGAAATAGGGGTGTGTCCTAGGCCGGAAAGGGGTGTGACCGGATAATACGTAAGTCCGGGGCGAATATCTTTATGCTAAGTCATAAAGTACTAAGTACTAAAGTACTAAGTACCCCGGTACCCTCGTACTAAGTATTTCCGTACTTAAGTCCCTTAGTACTTAAGTCGTCCCGTACTTTAGAAAAAAGAAAGTAAACTAGGAACCTAGATTAGTAGTTCTATAACATCCGCGTATAAAGGGAGAAGTTAGGATAGTAAAGACCGTTTAAAATTGCAGCTATTAACAGGCACGATATTACGATTAATACGGTTAATAGACCTTAGGTTTTTAGATCTACGCTAGTATAACCGTATTATCGTGATTAAATGCTTAACGACCTTCCGGCACTAGAATCTAAGCAGCCGGACGAACCCGTCCGACTAAAACCTCCGGCACCCTATAAGCGAGGACGCCCGCCCGGATCGAAAAATAAGACTAGGCATTTAATTATAAAAGGACTAAACGTAGAGGACGACCTAGACGATAACGAGGATAATATAGACCTCGACGATTTAAGTAACGAAGAAGCGGACGAGGCCTTTACGATAAAAAAGGAAGAAGAGGCCTATAAACTAGCCGTTAAGCTCCGATCTAAAGGCGCTATTACGACCCCGAGAGCACTATTCGAAGCGTTAGACAGCACGGAGATCGATGACCTTATAGCACGAGGAGTATTTAGTTTCGAACGGTATAACGAAGCTATCTACAGCGGCTACCGTATCTTTAGCTCCCGTATAGTTCGAGAGGTTAAAGGCAAAGACACTAAGCTATATAAGAAATTAAGGCTTATAGTCTAAGGTTATAATAATAGGGAGAAGGCTTCCCTACTAACGCAATCCCTAATAATCTAACGCGTTAGCTAACGACTAATCTTAGCCCTTGCTCTTAGCCTTATGCGATATAGGATAACGTTGTCCCTTCGAGATATTACCTAGGCATATCCTTAGGCGAATATAGAGCTCTTTCGAACGGTCTTAATACGTCTCCCCGCTAAATTATAAAGGAAGTATCCGCCCGATACGATTATCTAAGTCATTAGGCCCTTATATAGCATCGCAGAATCGGGAGTCTATTAGTTTAATACGTATTAGAAGCACTATATCGAGGGCCTTAATATAGCGACATCGACCTTTAACTCTTGCCTTCTAATATCTAATATAGGACTAGAACACTTTAGCATTATTAGGATATAAATAGACGATACCCTTATGCTTAGAACGACGAGTTTTTCGGCCGCTAAAGAAGAAAAGCTCCGAGAGGTATAATTTAAGGCGAAGCCAAAAACTATAATAACTTAGGGCTCTATTACGGATTTTAACGGCGTAAAGGTAAGCTTACAATAGGATAAGATACTCCTGCTCTAATAGAAAGGATAAGCTGCCCGGATCGACCGAATCGATATTAAGGCTCTAGATTATATATAATAGTACTTAAAACAACGTGCTCGTAGAGCCTATATAGCCTCGGTATGCTAACCGGAAGCAGCATTCGATATCTCGGTTGCGGTATAAGTATAAAACCCGGATGATAAGGATTGCATAATCTTAAATAAGCGACTTAAGTGGTAAATAGACTACTAGAGCAGAGGTTTAATATATAAACCAATTAATTTTATAAAGGCAAAGCTAATAGTGTTTACGGATAGGTCGTTTGCTAATAATAAAGACCTATTATCGCAACTAGGCTTTATTATTGCACTAGTTAATAAGACCGAAAGGTCTAATAACTAGTTTAAGGTTATTAGAAATATTATCTACTAGAGTTCGACGAAGTGTAAGAGAGTTACCTAAAGCGTGCTAGCTTCCGAGATATACGGTATAGTTAACGGCGTTAACCTTAGGATCGTCTTAGTAACTACGTTAAAAATCATTACCGACCGGCTTAAGCTACCGAATATCTAATTAATTATCTATATAGATTCGTATTTACTCTACGAATGCCTCGTAAAGCTCGGGATAACTAAAGAGAAGAGATTAATAATTAATATTATGTCTCTTTAATAGTTATATAAGCAACGAGAGATTGTAGAGATCCGTTGGATTAACGGCGATAATAACCCGGCCGATGCGATAATAAAGGCATTACTAAACCGAGCCCTCGAACGCTTCGTAGATACTAATAGCTTAACTATTCGGATAGAGGCTTACGTTTTACGCCCCTAAGTTCCCCTTTTAGGACTCTCTTTTATTTATACTTATGTATTATATTTATTAGACCCCTTTAGTCTAATACGCGTTATCCTTACGATTAAGAAGGTTGCTTAGCAATTA
This sequence comes from Ophiocordyceps sinensis, assembly GCA_012934285.1. NCBI lineage: Eukaryota > Fungi > Ascomycota > Sordariomycetes > Hypocreales > Ophiocordycipitaceae > Ophiocordyceps > Ophiocordyceps sinensis. Next base: position 234,781 of record JAAVMX010000008.1, read on the forward strand.
GAAAGAAAGACTGCTAGTATAGGAATATAGTTATATAACTAAAGGATGAAGTCGCAACTATATTACCGACTATGCATAGGAAAGGGGCAATAGGGGTTATAACCACGCGGCGCATAACGCTACGTAACCTATATAGTTAATAACCTCGTTATTAACTAAAGGCATCGTTATAACTAAAGCAGTAAGCCCTAGCGTAGGCCTTAACAATGTATTATTAAGGCACAGCAGGCTCTATAGAAGGACCCCGGCAGACGGGTATAAAGGGGCCCTCTTATTCCCTCTTCTATAGCTAGATTAGATATAACTATAACTAATGCAACCCCCTTTGTTTAGATTAATCCAAGTGAATCACCTACTAACATATAAAGAACTAAGTGTAAGCGCACCTATACATACGGATATATAGCTCTACGCATATACCCCTTTGTCCGCACGTACCCCTTACCCCTATCCGTATAAGCCCTTTACCCTTATTCGCATAAGCCCCTTTCCCTACCCGCACGTGCCTCTTCCCCGCTTATATATAGGAATACGGATTAGGTCGTAGACCTAATCTCACTAATAGTTAAAGACCCTTATAGTACGGGCTTAGAAGCAGCGTGCGGGCTTATAGTTAACTTAGTTATTAAAGCAAGCAACTAGCGACTTTTGTTTTCGTAGCTTAAGGCAGTAAGCGGACTATATTCTTAGTGCTTAAGGTAGTAAGCGGACTATATTCTCGTGTATAGGCGAAGTAGGTCTTTTGCCGGGTTAAAATAGCACGCGGCCGGGTCGATATAGGGTCTGCTTTAGTACTATAAAGAGTAAAGCAAGCAGGCAGGCATATATTAGCAGTTTTTTAAATAGTAAAGAATAACTAATAGGCTAGGCTTAAAGCAGCAAGCGGACTATATATATATATATGCCGGGTCGGAAGACGGCGGGGTGTTTATCGTATACGAGGGTCTTCGCGATGCTTATCGGAAGTAGGCGGCGGGCTTTTAAGGCGAGTAGTCTAATAAGAGAGTCGGGCTTATACTTATCTAGTACGCCGTTAGAAGAGCTTTCTTAAGGGAGTACGAGCTCTTTAGCGGTTAATAGGAGTTGCTCGAACTAGCTAGTAAAGGTATTAAGGTTATCGGTCGTAAGGTTCTTTACGATAGTCTTATCGGAAGCAAGCGGCGGGCTTTCTAGTATATTATTTATTTAATACAGCTTCTTCGTCTCTTTCTTTAGTTTATAGGCCGAGACTATAGATAAAGCTAGAATCTACGATATTACGTTCTTTTCGAAAGGGCAGTAACGTTAGCGGACTCGCTTAGCATAAGATCCTCGTAGAGGTCGTAGAACGGGTTCGCTATGCGAGCTATCCTAAGGATTATATATCTTATCTCTTCTATCCTTACTAATCTATAATTAAGCCGAGTTAATTACTAATTAGTATTAGATAGGCTTTAGGGTCGACCTTTTAGGTAAATAGGTTAGTTATTATATTCTATATAATCTAGCTAAGGAAGAAGGGAAGGTCTCGTAGAGATATAGCCCTATTACGTATACGTAATTATATAGATTACGTAGCTATAACTATCTTATACGTATCCTTTATCCCTTATTTATTACGGGATCTGCCTAGATATTTATTCTAGGTAGAACACCTATTAGTAGGGATTATACGTAAGATATCTTATTAGGTCTTTTAGTTAGTATTTAAGTATATTGTCTTGCCTAGCTAGAAAGGGGGGGAAAGGGGCCCCCTTTATAGGTCCTTTAAAGAACTTAACCTAGGCCTGCCGGGCTCCTAATAGAGCCCTGTTAGGAGCACGTGACCTAGCCGCTAACGCTATTATCCGAGTTATAATAAGGCTGCTGCCGGGGTTATAACGGGGCTAATAACGCTGCGGTCGTTAGGGTTATTATAGGTTATAACTTATAACCCTTTTCCTCGTAGTATTTATCCTATATTTCTATATTCCTATACTAGCAGTTTTCTCTTTAAAGCTTCTTCTTTAAAGCTTGCAACTATAACTAATTAATCACGCGTATTAGGCTAAAAGGGGCCTAATAAATATAAAGAATAAATACAAAAGAGAATATAAGATTAGCGGAGGTTTAAGCTCGCGATGCTGCTGTTATTATTACGCGGAGCTATAAGCGCTCTACTAAATCTCGGAAGAATAAAGAATATAGTCGTTATCTAGGGCGTCTGCCGGGTGACTAATTAGGGGGAAGCCCGTACGGGGCTTCTATAGTAGCATCCTACGTTCGGGTCTTAAAGGAGGGTGTGCTTAGGTAGCTTTTGCTTAGCTTATAAGCCGGCCTTAATTGCCCTATTGTATTACGGGCTAGGGGGAAGCTTATATGCGCTTCTAGTATCGGCATCCTTCGGCGAGGTAGTAGAAAAGTGCGCTTTAGGAGTCGAACTAGGATTTATAGAGCCTATATTTAGCCTGCTTTAGTATATGCTAGGCTTAGGGCACGAGGGTCTTTTCGCAGTGACGGTATAGCTGCTAGGGGTTTATCGAGTAAAGCTTCTTTTCGTTCGGCGGCTTTATGATTTAAAGCGTCTATTAGGGCGGCTTCGTAGGTTTAAAGGAGCTGCTTTAAAAGCTGCTTTAAGGCTTAATAGGAGTAGTAACGGCTTTCTGCTAGGGTTTTGCTAAGGGAAGCGTCTATATGTTTAGTGGCTTTATAGGTTCGTATTAGAGGCTACTGTAAGAGCTACTGCCGCGAGAATTAATAGGGGAGCTAAATTAGGGAGTCGCTAAGGAGTAGTCCGAAGAACTACTAGGGGAGCTTAGTAGGTTAGCATCGGGGCCGTGCTTAGGGGAGCTAGAGGCGGGATCGAGGTCTAAAGGCAGGGGCGAGGGCAGGGGCGAGGGCGAGGGCGAGGCTAAAGACGACGTCTTTAAGGCTACTGCTTCGTATAGCGGTAAGCTAAGTTAAGCTCGCATCGTATCTTAGTCTCGGCAGACCCTTATTCCCGGGTAGAAATCGCTATCGAGGAATTCCTATTTAGGCTAAGGTTAAATATCTTCCTTAGTCTATACTCCGATAAATTGCATCGTAAATAGCTGGTTATTCCTAATATAAATACCGCGCTTCTTTAGCTAGTCCTATAGTGCCCTCTTATAGTCCCGATAGACCTTCTTCTAGGCCTCTTTAGACTATCCCTTAAAGTCTTCTCGGAAGATAAGCTAAACGCTATAATAATCGTCGCCGAATAGTATTACGTTATCCTTATAATTTAAAAGGAATACGGTAATAGTAGACGTAGTAGCGGTCTAACTATCTAGCTTAACATCGCGAATTAAGGTTTAAACAAGGTCGATATCGATGTATTTCTAGGAGACTTATAGGACGGTTGTGCCTATTATAATCTCTTCGATCCGTAGATTAAATAGTGCGATAGGGTTATCTACCGCGTTAGCGGCTATAGCGATAGTCGGGGTCGTTAGTATTATCGTAATAACTAAGGTCGCGAGGGTCTTCGCGATGATTGTCGTAACGGTCCGAAAGAATCTCTTAGTAGGTAAGACTAGCGGTATTTCTTTTCTTCTCGTCCTTACGGTCCGAAGAGAACTCCTATAGGTAAAACTAGTGGTATTCTTCTTCTTCTTACGTCGGGGGGTGCGTTACTAACGCGCTTCCTTATTAACGTAGCTCTTCCTCCGTAAGGGAGATAAGTATAGGATTAATTCGGAAGCCTAAGGAGTCTCTTATAGGTAAAACCAGCGGATATCCTTATCCTTAGCATAGATAATCCTCTCTAGGTATACGCAATAGAACCCGCAAAAGGGTAAAGATACGTAGAAATAGCGCTTACGGAGGAGTAAAAATTCTACTATACTTTTAAAGATTAAGACCTACCTCTTCTAGCCTTACTATTCTATAGTTAAATCCGTTTAACTACTAATTAGTGTTAGTAGGGATTATACGTAAGATATCTTATTAGGTCTTTTAGTTAGTATTTAAGTATGTTGTCTTGCCTAGCTAGAAAGGGGGGGAAAGGGGCCCCTTTTATAGGTCCTTTAAAGAACCTAACCCGGGCCTGCCGGGCTTTTAATAGAGCCCTATTAGGAGTACGTAACCTAGCCGCTAACGCTATTATCCGAGTTATAATAAGGCTGCTGCCGGGGTTATAATAGGGCTAATAACGCTACGGTCGTTAGGGTTATTAAGGGTTATAACTTATAACCCTTTTCCTCGTAGTGTTTATCCTATATTCCTATATTCCTATAACACCTCTATAAGCACGCTATATACAACTAGCGATACTACTTATTTATTCTACTATAGAAGATATTTAGAATTCTACTATAAAAGACATTTAGAATTCTACTATAAAAGACATTTAGAATTCTATCGTAAAAGACATTAGAATTCCGCCGTAGAAGACATTAGAATTCCACCGTAGAAGTTATTAGAATTCCACCGTAGAAGATATTAGAATTCTACTATAAAAGACATTAGAATTCTACTATAAAAGACATTAGAAATCCACTATAGAAGGACTATAGTATTTAGACGATAGGTTCCTTAGACTAAGAGAAAGGGATAAGCTTTTTATAATTAGGTATTTACCTATATTATTTAGTTTTACCTTATGCTTATTCTTATAAACGACCGGTATTTAGTCTATATCTGCCCTTATAGAGATCCTATTTCTATTATATAAGGACATATATATTAAAAGTTAGGGCAATTATTATAAGATCTGCCTAAATATCTATTCTAAGTAGAATACCTCTATAAGCACGTTATATATAACTAGTGATACTACTTATTTATTCTACTATAGAAGACATTTAGAATTCTACTATAAAAGACATTTAGAATTCTACTATAAAAGACATTTAGAATTCTACTATAAAAGACATTTAGAATTCTACTATAAATATTAGTAGGTGATTTACTTAGATTAATCTAAACAAAGGGGGTTATATTAGTTATAGTTGTATTTAATCTAGCTAAAAAGGGGGAATAAAGGGGCCCCTTTATACCCGTCTGCCGGGGTCCTTCTATAGAGCCTACTATGCCTTAATAATGCATTATTAAGGCCTACGCTAGGGCTTACTACTCTAGTTATAACGATGCCCTTAGTTAATAACGAGGTTATTAACTATATAAGGCATATAGCGTTATACGCCGCGTGGTTATAACCCTTATTGCCCCTTTCCTATATATAGTTAGCTATATAGTTACGACTCTATCCCTTAGTAATATAACTATATTCCTATAGTAAAAGACATTTAGAATTCTACTATAAAAGACATTTAGAATTCTACTATAAAAGACATTTAGAATTCTATTATAAAAGACTATTACGGTATTAGGTTATATTATATATTATCCTATATAACCTTTATATCGTATATATAGACCCTTAGACTTAGTCTATAGCTACGCTCCTTCGTAGATTAATAATAGTTATATACCCCCCTTAAGCTTATTTTATAATAGTTTAATCTACTATTCTTCTACCCTCCCGCCGAGCCTTTACGATTCCTTAGTCCCCCTAGCTTCGCCTATAGCCTGCCTTCGTTCTTTATCTTATTACGTCTCTTTCCGCCTCTTTTCTACTCTCCTATAGATTTTTCTAGCCCCTTTTCCCGCCGCTACCCCTTTTTCCGCCGCTATAATAGCTACTCCCGTTTCTACCCCCTCCTTCTCCCCTTCGCCCGGCCCTCCGGCAGGCGTTCCCCTCTAGGACGTCCTTTAGCCTAACGCCCTCTCCGCCTTCCCTTACTTAGCCTTTATTCTCCGGGGCTCCTCCGTCGCCTCGTCCGTCTTCGCCGACCTTTAGACGAATTTCCTCCGGTATACCGATTAGACCCGGTCTCTCGTCCTTCTTAAGTCTAGTTTCCTTAAGGCCGCTACCTCCGCTACTACCGCCCGTAAGGAGGCCCTCGGCTACCGGCAGCACGCGGAGGGACTCTAGGACTAGCTTAATTAGTCTAACGCCGCCCTTACCTACCTTACCGCCCTTTAGGCTACCTTTACCCCTCCTACCGTAAGTCCCTATGCCCGCTTCGCCGACCTTAAACACTTCTCCGGCGATATCGGCACCTAAAAGTAGCGCTAGGACGCCTTCCGCGTTTAGCGCGATAGTATATCCCTTAAGATCGCCTCCGACCTTTATATATTCCCTACCGATAGGGACTAAGTCGTCTATACGACCGGCCGACTTTCCGGCCGGGCCGCTTTTATCGCCGCTAGTATCCCCCGCTATATCCGCGACGATACCCCCTTCGAGTAGTAGCGCTTTTAGTCCCTCGACTCCCTTACCTACGAGCTCGCCTCTATCTTTAGTGCCTTAAACTACCGCGCTTAGTCTAAGGCGGAATTTAATACCTTAGCTATAAAGGGCACCTCTTAGCCGGATTTCTTCTCGCGGTTTACTTAGTTATAGGCCGACCTTAATTACAATAAGAACGCCTACGTCGGATACCTTTATTAAAAGGTTACTAACGAGCTTGCTAATACCGCCGCTCTTTAAGTCCCTAGCCCTAACACTAACGACTTCTACGGCTAGGCTAAGCTCTACGCCGCCCTCTAGGAGAATTATAAGCGTATTTAAGCCTGTAAGAGGCTCGTCTAGCCCTAGACTATTCCCCCCCCCGCCCCTATTAGGTCCGCCGGCCCCGCCGCCTTTACGCCCGCTAGCGACCTAATAGACCTTAACGCGTTCCGGGCTAGTCTTACGGACGCCGAGAAGCAACGACGGTATAAGAACCGTCTCTATCTCTACTACGCCGCCTTAGTGACCCCGACCTATATAGCCCGGACCTATCCTAAGAAAGGTGCTAGCCGGGGTCGCGGCCGAGGCGGCGGTACTCCCGCCCTACGCCTCCTCGCGCCCCCTCCCTAGCTTAACGTCCGGGCGATTAAGTAAGGCTTCGTTAAGGGCGAGGTTACCGACTCTCTTACCCCTACCTCTAGCGCTTCTCCCCCCTTAGGAAACGCCTAGCTCCCTCGCCTTATTACGTAATAAAGCTTTCGGTTTTTAATTTTATAGCTTTATTTAATATAAAGGAGGACTTTTATCTCCCGACGGGAATATAGCCTTATGCTTTACTACTACCCTTCTCTATTATGCTTACTAACGTCGCCGTAAGTGCTTTAGTCGACTTTAGTTATTCCGGATTCGCTTTTATATATACTTAGACCGCGTACCGCTTTACCTTCCCCGTCCGCTAGCTTTAGTTCCCTCGCCGGCTTTCTCTCGCCGATAGCGGCGACTATAAGTCCGGCGCCGTTACCTATTACGCTTACTTAGTCGCCTAAGTTAGCGCCTACGCTAAGTCTATCTGCTTCTTCCTTACGAAGCTTAGCTATAAGGTTATTCTCGGCCTCCCTTAGCTACGCTACTACGACCTTATTATTAGCTAGCGCGATAACTCCCTCTCCTTCTAGTCCTTATTCTACCTTACCTCTTACCTTTTAGACCTTTAGCCTTATCTTATCCCTAGCCTCCTAGCCGCTCCCGTTATTCCCGTTCCCGCCTTTAAGGGAATATAATTTATAAATATAATTCGTTCCCCCCCCGCCCCTTCTATCGTTAACTTTAACGACGAGGGCGAGCCTTTTGCCTTATCTTTGCCTCTTGCCCCTCGGGCTTTTGCTTATACCGTCCGTTTTTCTAATACCTTTAAGTTTATTCCTTTATCGCCTTATTTTTCCTTTAGCCTCCCGACGTCCCTTAAAGATACTCCTAACGTAGGTAAACCTACTTACCTAGACTCCTCCCGTTAGACTGACCTCGACTTAAGCTACGACTCCGACCCTTAAGATACCTTCTACCCCCGCCGTTACGTCCGCCCCCCTCGCCCTCGGCCTATATATTAAGCTACCGGCTCCCGCTACCCGGCTCTTTAACCTAAGCATTAAGCGTTAAGACCCCGCCCTTTTATAATCCCTTTAAGCGACCTTACGTTTTTTATCTAGATGCTTAACGTAGCCGCTATAGCGGTATTCTACCGCTAGCCCTCTGTTATAATTTCTTAGACTACGATTAAAGCCTTAGCCGCTAAACCCTTACCTACTAAGCCTCTGCCTCCTATTGACTAAAAGATCCCTAAGGAACTCTATTAGGCCGTTCTATCTAAGTCTATTAATCCTAATGCCGCTAAAGCCTAACTTAACCCCCGCCTTTATAACTTCGTCGATAACTACCTTAATAAAATCTTCCTTAATAAGGTTTTACCCGATAATATCGCTAAGTTCTTTTTAAAATATAATAAAGTCCCTTATACTCTCGATAAGCTTTAGGCTAAGGTCCTAAAGGAGCTTTACTATATAATCTATATATAGCTTTAGAGTAAGGCCGATAAGCTCGCCCCCTACCGCGCTATCGACACTTAGATTAACCTTAAGGAGGGAATATAACCCCCTTATACCTACCCCCGCCCCTTTAGTAAAGCCGAGAACCGTATTATCCGCGCTTACGTTAATAAATAGCTTAAGAAAGGCTTTATTCGCCGTTCGACCTCCGCTACCGCTACCCCTGTTATACTCGCTTATAAGCCCGGCGGCGGCGTCCGTTTTTACGTCGATTACCGTAGCTTAAATAAGGCTACGATTAAGAACCGCTTCCCCTTACCCTTAGTCTATAATACCCTCGCTTAAATTAGGAAAGCGAAGTTCTTTACTAAGATTAACGTTATTATAGCGTTTAATCGCCTTTATATCGCTAAAGGCTATAAGTAAAAGACGGCTTTCGCTATACGGTATAGGCTTTTCGAGTATTGTGTTATACCCTTTAGTCTCTCTAACGCGCTATCCTACTTCTAAAGCTTTATTAATACGGCCTTATATAATATCCTCGATGATTTTTATTCCGCTTACTTAGATAATGTTTTAATCTTCTATACTATACGGGAGGAGCACTAGGCCTACGTCTAGGAGGTCCTTAAGCGCTTTAACGCCGCTAGCCTTTAGCTTAACGTCGATAAGTGCGATTTCTATATTACTAAGACTAAGTACCTTAGCTTAATTATCTTAGATAAAGGCATACGTATAGATCCTAAAAAGGTCTACGCCGTCCTTAACTAGCTAGCCCCCTCCTTTATAAAAGACCTCCGGCGTTTCTTAGGGTTCGTTAATTTTTATCGGCGTTTTATCCGCGGCTTTTTTAAGCTCGCGAACCCTTTAAACGCCCTTACTAAGAACTCTGCCCCTTAGATCTAGTCCCCCGCCTGCGCCTATGCCTTCGGAGCCCTTAAGCACGCCTTTACCGCCGCCTTAGTCCTCGCATACTTTAACCCCTCTCGAAAGACTATAGTTTAGACCGATGCTTCTAACTAAGCCGCTAATAGCGTATTAATATAGCTCTCTAACGACGGCCGCTACTACCCTATCGTGTTCTTTTCGTCGAAACACTCCGCTTAGGAATATAACTATAAGATCTACAATAAGGAACTCCTCGCGATCGTAAAGTCCCTTAAGGAATAGCGCCTTAAGCTTAAAGGCCTACCTAAGTTTAAGATCGCTTCGGATTATAAAAACCTTTAGTATTTTATAACTATAAAGCTCTTTAACTAACGGTAGGCCCGCTAGGCCGAGTTCCTAAGTCGCTTTAACTTTAAGATCGTCTTTTAGCCTAGCTCTTAAGCTACCCTCCTTAACGCCTTTAGCCGACTCTTTAGTTCCCGCCCTACCTCCTTAACCGACCGCGCTAACGAGAGGATCGACTATCGTTACTAGGTTATCCTTCTATAGTCTAAGGTCGACGCCTCCTTACTCCCTAACGGGTTTAAGGAGCCCGACTTATCTATAAATATAATTAATAAATATAATTCTAACGACTCTAACTGCCTTACCCTCTATGCCTTTAACGACTTTAAGCCGATCGACGACTTTATCGACCGGGCTTATTTCTCCTCTCCGCTTATCGCCGATATTCGCGCGGCTCTCCGGTCTCTTTAGCTCCGTTAGCCTAGTTCTCTTCGCACACCTCTCCGCTTAATCCTAAAGTCCGCCCTCTTATAGGCCTAAGGCCGGTTCTACTTTTAAGGCCGGTTATTTATTCCCCTTAACGACGCCTTTATCCTTTAAATCTTAATCCGTACTTATACTTCCCCGCTAGCTAGCTACTTTAGGCGCACTAAGACCGCGAGCCTCTACCGCTAAACCTACGTTTAGCCTAGTATATATAAGTCTATTTATAGCTTCGTTCGCAACTACTACGTCTACCTCCGCGCTAAGTCCCCCCGTTCCGCCCCTTAAGGCCTTTTTTAACCCTTAAGCATCCTTTTCGCCCTTTAGACCGACATCTCTATTAATTTCGTTACGGACCTTCCCGTCTACCGCCGTTATAGCGTTAAGTTCTTAAGTATCCTAATTATCGTTAACTATCTTACGAAGATACGCTACTACGTCCTAACGCCCTCGATAATAGTTAAGGATATCGTTAACGCGTTTGTTTCTCGCGTTTAGTCTTTCTATAGCACCTTTGCCTTAATAGTTAGTAATAAGGGCACTTAGTTTATCTCCGCCTTCTAGTAGTAGCTTAGCCGCCGCTTTAGCTACCGCTTATACCTTAGTTCCGCCTACTACCCTTAGACTAATAGCTAGACTAAGATCGCGAACGCTTAGATAAAGGTCTACCTCCGCTACTATACTACCTTCCTTTAGGACGATTAGGTAGATCTCCTTCCCTTCGCTAAGTTTACTACTAATAATTAGGTTTCTAAGTCTACCGGCCTCTCCCTTTTCTTCGCTAACTACGGCTTCGACCTAAAGCTTAGCACTAAGCCCTTAGGACTACCCCCCTTTAGTATAACCCTTTAGTAGCGTAAGGAGTACCTCTATAGCAACGCGCTCGCCTTACGCCTTTAACGCGTATCCGACTTCCTTCGTAACGCGATTAAGGACGCTTAAGCTACTTAGGCCCGGTACGCTAATACCCGCCGGGCGCCCGCCCTAATGTATTAGCCTAGCGATATAGTCTTTCTTAGCACCCGTTAGATCTATACCCTCCGCTTAATAAAGAAGCTTAACTATAAACGGGAGGGCCTATACGAGGTCCTTAAGGCGTATAAGACGGCTTGCCTCCTCCGCCTCCCTAAGGGTAGCCGTTTTTACCTTATTTTCTACTACTTACTCCTTACTTAGACCTAAGAGCCCCCTTTGCCCGGCTAAGCCGACCTAAATATCCGGCCTACTAATAAGGGCATTTTACTCTCCCCGGACGGCGATAACAATAACGACGCATACCTTAAGTAGGAATTCTCCTCTATCCTTACGTAACGTTAGTACGCGTTTAAGAAGATTAAATATCGCATTTAGTAGCGTTATAACCCCCTTATATAGGAGGATTCCTTATGCCTTAACGGATGTTAGGACGACCTTAAGTCCTTCTATGCCGCGAACCTAGCTAAGCCTCGCCCCGCCTTTTATACTACCTTCCTCGCCTCGTCCCCCCTGCCTAGATAATAATAGATATAATTATTAGTAGGGATCACACGTGAGATATCTTATTGCAAAGGGCTGTTGTTATTGTCTTAAAGTATCTGCTCTAGCTAGGAAGGGGGGGAAAGGGGCCCCCTTTATAGAGCCTATAAAGAACCTAACCCGGGCCTGCCGGGCTCCTAATAGAGCCCTATTAGGAGCACGTGACCCAGCCGCTGACGCTGACATCCGGGTTATAATAAGGCTGCTGCCGGGGTTATAACGTGGCTAATAACGCTGCCGTCGGGACCGTCGGGGTCATTAGGGGTCATGACTTATGACCCTTTTCCTCGTGGTGTTTATCCCATATTCCCACATTCCTATACTGGCAGTTTTCTCTTTTAAAGCTTCTTCTTTTAAAGCTTGCAACCGCAACTAATTGATCATGCGTATTAGGCCAAAAGGGGCCTAATGAATATAAAGAATGAATACAAAAGAGAATGTGAGATTGGCGGAGGTCTGGGCTCGCGAGGCTGCTTGTTGTCACGCGGAGCTATGGGCGCTCTGCCAAATCTCGGAAGAATAAAGAATGTGGTCGTCAGCCGGGGCGTCTGGCGGGACGAGGGCGCCTGCTGGCTGACTGATTGGGAGGAAGCCTGCACTAGGCTTCTGGTGTCGGCATCCTTCGGCGAGGTGGCGGAACAGTGCGCTTCGGGAGTCGAACTGGGATTTGCAGAGCCTGCATTTGGCCTGCTTTGGTGTATGCCAGGCTCGGGGCACGAGGGTCTTTTCGCAGTGACGGTATGGCTGCTGGGGGCTTGAGGGAAGCGTCTGTAGGGGCGGCTTTGTGGTGGGTTCGATGGAGCTGCTTCGAGAGCTGCTTCGAGGCTTGATGGGGGCAGTGACGGCTTTCTGCTGGGGTTTTGCTGAGTGAAGCGTCTGTAGGGGCGGCTTCGTGGATTCGCATTGGAGGCTGCTGCAAGAGCTGCTGCTGCGAGAATTGATGGGGGAGCCGAATTGGTCGCTTGGGGGGCAGTCTGAAGAACTGCTGGGGGAGCTTGGTGGGTCGGCATTCGAGCCGTGCCTGTGGGAGCCGGAGGGAGGATCGGGATCGAGGTCTTGTCGGTGGGAGTTAGGGGAAGATTCGGGGTTGTGTTGGCTTGAGGGCGAGGGCGAGGTTGAAGACGACGTCTTCGAGGCTGCTGCTTCGTACGGCGGCAAGCCGAGTTAAGCTCGCATCTTGTTCCTCTCTGCGTAGGCCTTTGTTCTAACGTCGAAGTCTATCTCGAGGAATTCTTATTGTAGCTAGGGTAATAGGTCCTCGGAAGTCTATAGCCGTAGGAATTAGGGGACGATTGGTCTATCTCTTCGTCCTATATATACCCTATTCTTCCTAACGATGTTCTAAAGGGCCCTCCTAATATCCCGATAGATCTTATCCTAGGTAGTCTCTTTCTAAGATCCGAACTCCTAATAGAATTAGCTAAGCAGAGTGTTCCCTTATGCGTGTTTACAGCAATCTATACTTAATATAAACCGGACGACGTATATTATTAAAGCTAATTGACTTTATTCGTTAGGATTAGCCTCTTCGTTAAGATCCGGAAGATTAAAATCGATTTATTTATATAGTGACTCGTGGATTAAGATGCTGTTTAACCAGTCGGTCGACCCTTCCGGCTAAGGAGCTCTTATTGCGATAGGATTATCTATATTCGGGCTCGTTAATATTATCGTAGATGACTAGTCGCGAGGGTCTTCGCGATAATTAGCAAGTAGCGGTCGTCGCTTTAGTCGGTTATAGTCTACGAAAACAACGTCGTAAAGGGGTTCCGCGATGCTTGCCCTTTAGGGCAACTAAATGTCGATTCGGTTACTATAGTCTGCGAAAAACAGCAACCTTTATGGATTCGGTGCTTGCCGGGAGCGGGCAGCGGGCTCGTCGCGTTAGGGGACGTACTATCGATTAGGCTACTATAGTCTGCGAAAGCAGTGGCATTAATTAATTAGCTTAAAGGTATCTCAACCGGTGGTCTAGCGAGATGCCTTATTCTTAGCATAGATGAACTTCTCTAGGTGTACGCAATAGAACCCGAAGGTAAAGATACGCGGAAACAGCGTCTGTAAGGAATAAAGATTCTACTATACTTTCGAAGGTTAAGATCTGCCTCTTCTACCTTACTATTCTATGATTAAATCTATTTAATCACTGATTAGTGTTAGTAGGGATTATACGTGAGATATCTTATCGCAAAGGGCTGTTGTTATTGTCTTAAAGTATCTGCTCTAGCTAGGAAGGGGGGGAAAGGGGCCCCCTTTATAGAGCCTATAAAGAACCTAACCCGGGCCTGCCGGGCTCCTAACAGAGCCCTATTAGGAGCACGTGACCTAGCCGCTAACGCTGACATCCGGGTTATAATAAGGCTGCTGCCGGGGTTATAACGTGGCTAATAACGCTACCGTCGGGACCGTCGGGGTTATTAGGGGTTATAACTTATAACCCTTTTCCTCGTGGTGTTTATCCTACATTCCTACATTCCTATAATAATTAATAAATATAATTCATCTTAGCGCGTATAGGCTTTCCGACCTTAAGCTTTGTTTTCTTTCCTTCCTTTATATTATAGGGGCCTACCTTTTAGGTCGATTAACATAGGATTCCCTTAGCTCTCGCTCTTCTACTATTACCCCTTTTTTAGCGTTCGAGTCGAACGCCGATTTAAGGGGGATGTACTATCACAGTGTTAGGTTATATTATATATTATCCTACGTAACCTCTACATCGTATATATAGACCCTTAGACTTAGTCTATAGCTGCGCTCCTTCGTAGATTAACAATAGTTATATACCCCCCCTAAGCTCGTTCTATAATAAAGACATTAGAATTCCGCTATAGAAAGACATTAGAATTCTACCGTAGAAGACATTAGAATTCTACTATAGAAGACATTAGAATTCTACCGTCGAAGACATTAGAATTCCACCGTAAAAGACATTAGAAATCTACTATAGAAGGACTATAGTATTTAAACGATAGGTTCCTTAGACTAAGAAAGGGGGATAAGCTTTTTATAATTAGGTATTTACCTATATTATTTAGTTTTACCTTATGCTTATTTACATAAACGACCGGTATTTAGTCTATGTCTACCCCTATAGAGATCCTATTTCTATTATATAAGGACATATATATTATTATTCCTATAATAACCCTTATTACTCTATTTCTATATAGAGTCTATAATATAGTAACGACTTTATTCCTAAGTTATATAACTATATTTTTATATATATTACGTTATTAATTAATTCCTATACTTATTTCTATAGTTTTAAAACTTATATAAAGTTTTTATTATCACTTTTTAAATATACTCTAATATATAAGTACTAATAGAAAAAGGTTTTTATATAACTTTTCTATTTATAGAAATTTATATTATATAAAGTTTTATAAGATAGGGGGGCTAGGGGGGGGATATTACCCCTATAGCCTTTTTTATTTTCCCCCCTAAGTGCTCGTAGGGATTTTCGGCTACGTCGAGGTTTTAAAACATATGTAGCTATAGCCTTCCGTACTAAGCTAATAAGTATTGCTATTTACACAACACGAAATTGCTATTTGCACGATAAATATATCTAAGCCCCGTTTTTTCTACGCGACCCCGCGCGCCTAAGTCCCGCCACTAAAATTAGGTAGAGGTATATAGCAATTAAGAGGGCCGCGCAAATCGTGTGTATAGCCTTAATTCAGTCGATTTAATAGCTATAGCAGCGCGCGTGCCCCCTACTGCGTGCCCTCTGCTGCGTGCCCTCTACTGCGTGCCCTCTACTGCGTGCCCTCTACTGCGTGCCCTCTGCTGCGTGCCCTCTGCTGTGTGTACGGCTCCTTAATGTATGCTTCGTGCCCGGCTCCCGGCTGCGTGCCCTTTGCTGCGTGCCTTCTGCTGCGTGTGCGGCTCCTTCATGTATGCTGCGTGCCTTGCTGCGTGCTCTGCTGCGTGCTCTGCTGCGTGCCTTGCTGCGTGCCCTCTGCTGTGTGTGCGGCTCCTTAATGTATGCTTCGTGCCCGGCTGCGTGCCCTACTGCCTGCCCTACTGCGTGCCCTTTGCTACGTGCCCTCTGCTGTGTGTACGGCTCCTTGATGTATGCTTCGTGCCCGGCTGCGTGCCCTGCTGCCTGCCCTACTGCCTGCCCTCTGCTGTGTGTGCGGCTCCTTAATGTATGCTTTATGCCTAGCTGCGTGCCCTACTGCGTGCCTTCTGCTGCGTGCCCTCTACTGTATGTGCGGCTCCTTGATGTATGCTTTATGCCCGGCTGCGTGCCCTACTGCGTGCCTTACTGCGTATCGGTGGTGTTCTTCGCGTTCTTCGCACGATTTGCGCGGCTCTCTTAATTGCCATATACCTACACCTAATTTTGCTGGCGGGACCTAGGCGCGCGGGGTCGCGCAGAAAAAGTAGAGAATTTAGGTATTTGTCGTGCAAATAGCAATTTCGTGTCGTGCAAATAGCAATACTCAAGCTAATACCCCCGCGGAGCGGGTAAGGCTACTAATTAGAGAGTATACGCCGCGGAGCGGGGTCACTCTCTAAGGCAGTTACATACAAACCCTTAGCTACTAACTAAGGAGTGCATCCCGCGAAGCGGGGTCACTCCCTAGTTGAACGTGACTGACGCTCATCGACTGCCACGGGTGCCCGGCCAAGACGACTGCCCCAACACCGTTACAGGTCCTTTGAACTGAGTGAAGCCTGTACACACAGCTCTGCAGACGCATGCTGAGGAGCACTTGATCAGCACACTTGGCGCAGTCTAACCCACGTCGCCCCAGGCTTCTCCGACTTGTGCCGGTCCAGGCCCAGACGCGCCTTGATCTTGTCGGGCAGCTCGTCAAGTTCAAAAGACCACACGAGCAGCGTCAGCATGACCCGCAAGTTCAGGTAGGCCAGGGGCTTGCCAAAACAGGACCGGCGGCCGGCTCCAAAGGCCAAGAACGGACCGCTCTGGGGATTAAAGTTGACGCCTCCGGTCTCGGGGTCCTTGCAGAGCCACCGGTGCGGATCGAAAGTCTCGGGCTTCTCCCAGCCTGGAGTCGTCGCCTGGGTGGTGTTGATGGCCGGCTCCGTGAGACCTGGCCCGCATGTCGGGATAAAGACTTGGGTGCCCTTTGGAATCGCGTGGTCAAGGATGGTGGTATCGCGGAGTGCCTGTTTGAGGATAAAGGACACCGGCGGGCGGCATCGAAGCACCTCCTGGATAAAGGCGTCGAGCAAGGGACAAGAGGCTTCCATAATCATGTCCAAGGACGGGTGGCGGAGAGCAGCTCTCAGGCTGGCTCGCAACTCGCGCTGAAAGTCCTGATGGATGCCGAGGTAGACGACGGCCCAGCTCATGACGTGCGAGATGGTGCCGTTGTTGCCGAGCAGGTGGCTGTAGGCCTCGTCCTGCATCGTCTCGAACCGGGCCCTCGGGTGCTGTGATATGTTTCTGATAAGCATGGCCTCGAGAAAGGTGGCCGCGCGGGCTCCCCTGTCCCTGGCGAGCTCCTGGGAGAAGGCGGCGGCTCGCTTGCTCACAAAGGCGTTTACGGTGGCGAACGAGGCCCTCCAAGAGCCCAGGAAGCCGAGTGCAAAGTAGTAGAGCCGGGGAGCACCGAGGGAGGCGTTTACCAGGGCCCTGCCATGCAGTCTGGATACCTGGCAGACGTCGGGCAGCGGCGCTTCCTCGAATTCAATGGGCTCATCGGGGCTCGAGGGCTTGGACGCGTGAAGCGGCTCGTCACTCCAGGAACTGCTGATGTCGTCTGGGTGGTCGAGCTGTCTCGCCCCAAAGACAACGGAGAAGCCCACGTTCATGGCCAGGCGGTCGAGGTCCGACGCGGCGTTCCACGGCCGGCCCCTGGCTCTGCGGGCCTTGGCCTCCCAGGCGTCTCTGAAGCGCAGGACTATGCTGTATATCTTGGGCCCGGACACCTAGACGACGCTGGTGAGCAGGCGTGCCCCTGGCCAGGGACGGACGGGGGGCTGCCCTAGGCTGGCGGCCTAGGCCTACCTCTGACAGAAAATTCGGCGTCATGACTTGTCGAGTGAGGGCTCGGATGCTCTTGTACTGGTCATCGGTATACCTTGCGATGGCGGCTCCGGGCACGACGCCGCGAAAGATGTCGTTGTGCAGGCTGGCAACGTCAAAGTCGGCACCCTGCCGGCGGATGACGTCTTGGGCCTCGCCGTGGTTCACGAGGACGACGGACGGGGAGCCCAAGAAGCCGGTGGGGGAGAAGCCGACGAGCTCGGAGCGGTGCAGGGTGGTCTGGTCGACGATCCATGCCTTGACGCTTCCCTTGGCCATGATGGTCCTGACAATGTCGGGCAAGTCTCCGAGGAGGGCCCCGGCGAGGGTACACTTGGGCGGTATGGCGGCGAGTGGCCGCGGCGAGCATCTGATGTAGACGGCACAGGCCATGGCGAGACCAAGGACGAGCATCAGGGCCGCCAAGAGCGGGACGCCGGCGAGGCCGAGCAGAGTCGAGAGCATGGCGAGGGTCTGTCTAGCAAGCCAGGGAGAAACAAGTGCCAAAACACTGACAGTTTTAACAAACAGCTTTCACCCGGGCCGGCGAGAGCGAGACGATCGGTGACTTATATATGCACCCGGGGCCTGGCTGCCGGGGGCCTGGTTGCCTGGGACCAGCCAGGCCGCGTGGATATCCCGCAGAGAGTGATTGATACACGTCACATAAACATTGGGGGACCTTGTTTGTGCTCCGAGTCGGGGGCCAACTGGCCGGCGCTTGCTTGGGGCAAACTTGTGAGTTGCTCGTGCTCATGTTCGTTGGCGAGAGGCTACTCTTATACCTGATTGCTGCTCTTTTCTCGTGTGACTGGTCTCCACATTGAGTTGACGGCGGTCGATATTCAAAGTAGCTCATGCATGTATATCAAGATTCGTATTGTTTGAGATGGCGTGTGTAGAAGAAGGAAACAGACATGTGAGAGAGGGGGGGGAAGAGACAGAAAGAGAGAGGGACAGAGAGAGAGAGGGACAGAGAGAGAGAGAGACAGATAGAGACAGAGAGAGACAGAAAGAGAGAGGGACAGAGAGAGACGGAGAGAGACAGAGAGAGACAGAGAGAGACAGAGAGAGACAGCGAGAGACAGAGAGAGACCGGGACACAGAGAGAGAGAGAGCCGAGTAGTGGTGAGTATTTCAAAGAAACAGCCCCCGTCACGTCCCCCCGTTTTGCTTAATCCTCATCGCGCAGTCGTTCATGACGCCGACGCACCTGGCGGACTTTGCCTCCTGTTTGAAGGGCGAGTCAGCGTCGTTCCATCTCGTCGAGCGCTCTCGGTGCCGACCTCATGAAGCTTCAAAGCGGCTTCGTCGAGGGACTGCGTGCTCTGCCTGAGCACCCCGGCCCGGAAGCTGCTGCCAAAGTCCGTCAGGATGACGTTGCAGTTTTCGGGCAAGTCTGAGCACTATGGCGAGTTGTCAGCTCTGCCGCGCGGGCTCGGACACTAGGGGGAGGCGCCGTACGTGCTGCGAGGCCTTTTGCTTAATGGTGTCTCGAGTCATGTCAGCCTTCAGTTGCTTGAGCCTCGGGCGACTGACCGATCTCCTCGGCCTTGTGCAGCGTTGCGGCTGTCGCTGCCGACGCCAGGAAGAGGGCCCAAGCCAGGCTGAGGATCTGATGGGGGGGGGGTGGTTAGCCTTGTTGGTGGTGGCCTTTGATGGGCTACTTGCTCTCATTTTGTCTGATAAAGGTTGAGTTTTGCAAGACTATCGACGGCGGGAGAGGAGTCTGCAAGAATATATAGGATATACATCCCTTATAGGGGGGGATTGGTCATCAGACCGCCTGTCAAAAATCCCATCCACCCTCCACCTCCAACCTCCAACTTCCAACCTCCAACCTCCAAGCCGTCGCCACCCCAGTCTCGCTCGACATTCGCTTCCGGCCGACGCAAACTCTTCGTCCGTCCTGGGTGCTTCCGCAAGGGCGAGGAGAGTTCCACAGCGCCTTTCCCAGACGGACGCGGCAGGAGGAATGCCAGACACGGAGAAACGGCCCGGGCGGAACTCTGCCGACGGCTGCGGGAGAGCCCAGGCGTCAGCTCCAGAAAGACTTTGAAAGGACAGCTCGACTCTGAGCGTCTCAGATCCCCCGTCACCCGACCCTGGTATGCGGTGTGGTCAACGGCCAACCGGGGCGAAGCTCTCGTTGGACAATAGACTGCTCCTCGAAAGACTCTGAAAGGGCAGCTCAACTCTTCAGCGTCCTACATGTCCCATCACCCGACCCTGGTATGCCGTGTGATCAACCGACAAGCACAGGGAGAGGGGCGGGCGTCCGTGGCGGACCTCTCGTTGGAGAAGAGCAAAGACTTGGCTCGTGTCGGTTCGCATGCGAAATACGGATTCGTTCGGGCTCCCCCATGCGAAATAGAGCAAAGACTTGGCTCGTGTCGGTTCGCATGCGAAATACGGATTCGTTCGAGCTCCCCCATGCGAAATACGGATTCGTTCGGGCTCCCCCATGCGAAGTACGGATTCGCTCGGGCTCCCCCATGCGAAGTACGGATTCGTTCGGGCTCCCCCATACGAAGGAGGGATTCCTTCGAGCCCCCCATACGAAAGGCGGAGTCCGCCTTTTCCACCAGGGCTAGAAACAGCCCCCTCCTTCAGACCAAGGCTCGGATGTGCCGTATTCCCATGGCATGAGAGGTGGACCCGAGGCCAAGCACTATATATATCAAACTAGTCATCCAGGAAACCCCCCGGACCAACATCGCCCGACATCTCTGCATGCCGAGGACTCTTGCCACCTGGCACCGGGAACCATGAAGCTCACGGCAACCGTCCTGATCCTGTCTCGCCTCGCCGCCGTCTGCCACGCCGTAAAGGCCTCTGGCAGCGGCAGCGGCACAGCGGTATACGAGAACGAGCAGCCCTCGGTCAGCAAGGAACCCTCGGTCAGCGAGGAACCCTCGGTCAGCAACGAGCCCTCGGTCAGCGAGGAGCCCTCGGTCAGCGAGGAGCCCTCGGTCAGCGTCGAGCCCTCGGTCAGCGAGGAGCCCTCGGTCAGCGTCGAGCCCTCGGTCAGCGAGGAGCCCTCGGTCAGCGTCGAGCCCTCGGTCAGCGAGGAGCCCTCGGTCAGCGTCGAGCCCTCGGTCAGCGCTGAGCCCACGGTCAGCACCGAGCCCTCGGTTAGCGACCATAAGGACGATGATGACTTCTCGCCCGAATTCTTCCAGGTGTTTCTCGGTGACAACTCAAATTACTTCAAGAATGTCCTCCGTGGGCAGTCCAACCGGCCCACCCTCGACCCCAAGAGCCTCGGCGGAGGCCTAGGCCAGGAAAAGACCAACGGGCAAGTACCTGCTGCCGCCCCTGGCGTGGCCTGGCCCCATGTCATCTGATGCTAATGGCCCTCCGTGTCTAGTAATTCAAAGCTGGGCACCCTCGAGGCGGGCTACCTGCCTCGCTATCTCGGCAACAACCCGCTCCCCAATGGCAAGCCGTGGAGTAGGTACGACCATCACACCAACTACTACAAGAAGTCTCCCTTCACGGGCGTGATTCGCACCTACGACTTCACCATCAGCCGCGGCCGCCTGGCCCCAGACGGCGTCGAGGCCGACGTGCTGCTCGTCAATGGCGGCTATCCCGGCCCGCTCATCCAGGCCAACTGGGGCGACACGATCCAGGTGACGGTCCACAACAACATCACCGGCCCCGCGGAGGGTACCGCCATGCACTGGCACGGCTTCCTTCAGACGGGCACGCCCTGGCAAGACGGCGTCCCCGGGGTCGACCACTGCCCTATTGCTCCCGGCGAGTCCTTCACCTACCAGTTCCACGCCGAGCTGTACGGGACCACCTGGTATCACTCGCATTATTCCTCGCAGTATGCCAGCGGCCTCAGCGGGCCATTGATCATCTATGGCCCCGAGAAGGAAGAGTATGACGTCGACGTGGGCCCCGTGATGCTCTCGGATTGGTATCACCCCAACTACCTTGCGCTCGTCGAGGAGGACCTGGCGCCGGGAGGCGGCGGCGTCACGTCGGACAATAACCTCATCAACGGAAAGATGAACTATAACTGCTCCAACGTCAACGGCGGCTCCCAGTTTTGCAGCAACGACGCCACCCTGTCTAAGTTCAAGTTCCAGCGCGGCAAGATTCACCGGCTCCGCCTCATCAACTCGGGCGCCGAGGCCCTACAGCGCTTCTCTATTGACCAGCATAAGATGACGGTCATCTCAAACGACTTTGTCGCCGTCGAGCCGTACGAGACGGACGTGGTCACTCTAGGCATCGGTCAGCGGACCGACGTCCTGGTCGAGGCCAATGGGGATCTGAACTCGTACTGGATGCGATCCAACATATCTCACCCCTGCAGTCTGTCCCACCAGGACTTTGCCATTGCCGCCGTCTACTACGACGCCTACTCGACAAACGAGGTTCCGAGTTCAACGGCCTGGGACGCTCCTGACCCTGCGACGTGTTCCAACGATGACCTCGAAAAGACTCGTCCGGTCATGGAGCTGCACGTGCCGGACCCCGACTTGGTTCTGATCATCGACCTCGATCGGCACACCAATGCCAGCAACGTCGGGCTCTGGACGCTCGACGGGCAGGACTTTCGCATCAACTACAACAGCCCGACGCTGCTGTTGAGCAACCTTGGAAACACGAGCTTCGAGGACGAGTGGAACGTCAAGAACCTCGGAAACGCCACGTCGGTGAGGGTCGTTGTCAACAACCTCACGCCGGCGGCGTACGTAGCCCCCCCTGGATGGGGCGACGGCTTGCTTTGCTAACGTTGGCTGCTGCAGACATCCCATGCATCTTCACGGGTTCAACATGTACATCCTCCACGAAGGCAACGGGACGTGGGACGGCACCATCGTGCGCCCTGAGAACCCCCAGCGGAGAGACGTCGTCCAGCTACAGAGCTTGGGGCACCTGGCCATGCAGTTTGATGCTGCAGAGAATCCAGGTGAGTCTTGCACAATGCGACACGCGGAGCCCACGAGGTTGATGGGAGCTGATGCGAGGCCATGGATTCATAGGAATGTGGCCATTCCACTGCCACATTGCTTGGCATGTGTCGGCCGGGCTGCTCATACAGTTCCTGACATCACCGGACGAGGTGCGAAGGATGAGGGTTCCCAATACCGTCGCCGAGACGTGCAGGCAATGGTCCAGGTGGACAAGGACGAATATTCCCAACCAGATTGACAGTGGGCTGTAATGGTGTGCGAGGACGGGTGAATTCGGTGAATTAAAGATGCATGTCGTCGTGATGCTGTTGCCGAGAGGTTGAAAAAGGGAGCCCCGTTGATACAGTGCAATGCACAGTGTCGATAACGCCCGCGCCAAGCTGCTCGGATAAGCGAGAATTCTGCCTTGTCCACACTAAAGGCTAAAGGGGCCCACTGACCCCGCCTTTCAAACGTAACCTTTTGGCATTGTCTCGCCCCACACTGTACGTGTCTTTTGACGTCCGCGTCATCTCGATCCCAAAAGGGGCTCCCAAAAGGGGGGGAAAACGGGAAACGGGAAACGGGAAAAGATTGCGCCATTTGCGCCATCGAGAGCCAGTCTTGTCTTGACGCTGAAGCCTCTCGCGGCCACCCCGAGGCACAAGGCGCCGCTCGATGCCCAGCCCCCCCTAGAACCCCAGGGCGCCAGACGATGATGCCCCGACTCGCCCTCCTCTTCCGGCTGCCCACGCGGCTGCACCGCCGCGTGCGCCGCAACCGCATGGCGACGCTCGCCGCCCTGGCCGCCCTGGCCCTCGTCGTGGTCCTGCCCGTCTACTCGGCCTACTGCGTGTACAAGCCGCCGCGGTTCGTCATGGAGCACCTGCGCGCGCGCTACCCGGACGTGCTGTTCGAGGAGCCCGGCGCGGGGCCCGACAAAGTGGTGGCGCTGTCGCTCGACGACGCGCCCTCGCGCTACACGGCCGACATCATGGCGGCGCTGCGCGAGAGCGAGGCCCGCGCCACCTTCTTCGTCATCGGCGCCCAGGTCCGCGGCCGCGAGGCCGCCCTGCGCAGCCTGGTCCGCGCCGGCCACGAGCTCGCCAACCACGCCATGCACGACGAGCCCTCGCGCGCGCTGACGGACGAGCAGCTCGAGAGGGACCTCGGCCAGGTCAAGGCCATGCTCGTCGCCGCCTACGAGGCCGAGGGCGCCGTCCTGCCCAACAACTACTTCCGCCCGGGCTCCGGCTTCTTCACCCGCCGCATGCGCGACCTGCTCGGCAGCCGGGGCTTCCGCATCGTCCTCGGCAGCGTCTACCCCCACGACGCCCAGATCCCCTACCCCTCGGTCAACGCCCGCCACATCCTCAGCATGGCCCGCCCGGGCGCCATCATCATCTGCCACGACAGGCGCCCCTGGACCGCCCCCATGCTGCGCATCGTCCTGCCCGAGCTGCGCCGCCGGGGCTACAGGATGGTCACCATCACCGACCTGGTCAGGGCGACGGAGCCGCCGCTGGCCGCGCCGTGACGCCGAAGCCCTTGAGTCTCGGGCTCCTTTTCTTGTTATTTTCATTTTGCCATGCCTGTGTTTTGTCAAAGGGTGGGACGAGAAGGGCCGAGACGGATTACAAACGACAAGATGGGGAGAGAGCAGTTGCGTGCCTACATACTCCGTACGGATACACAGACACAAAAACACGTGTATAAACGCCGCCGCCCGCCGTCCCCCTTCGCCAAGCGCGCAACCCCCCGAGGCAGCGCGCGGCGCCGTCAGCGCGCGGTGAGCCTGGAGCACAGCACCTGCGCTCGCACGTGCGTCGCCGGCGCCGGGCTTTTTCTTGCGAGAGGGCGCGCATGCCGCTACTGCACGTGCGTACGAATTAACTAACCTCTCTGCGAAAGTGGTTGTACGTGGGGGAGGCACGTGCTACTGCGCTTGTCACGGGAAAAGACGAGATGCTTTGTTCAGCTGGGCCATGTGATCGGCTGGGCGGCCCATCCATGGGTCGGCCTTGTCAAAGACGTCAAGTGGTGCATGGTATCAGCATGACCGTCATCGTGACCTTGGCCCGTGTCAGACTCTAGCAAAGACACCCCAGGCAGACACCACTACCATTGCACCCCCCCCAGGTCGGCTGCATCGTCACATCAAGCCATCACGCGCGAGAAACTCCAAAATCGGGGTGAATCCAATGTCCACATTCGGCCATGTACATACGCACAACATGCTTCGAGCCCCTCCCTCATCAAACGCCCGTGCCGACGTCCGCCTGGTGCGTGTGTGCCCAGGGGAGCCCGCCCTCTGAGGCTGGTATATGTAACCCGCAAATACAACCTTCCTTTCCTCCCTCGCTCCCAAGTTCAAACCACGTCCCGAGATGCCGCAAGCGTAGCCGGCCACGCGACCGTCCAGGCGAAAAATAGTGCCAAACCATGTACAAATGAACAAAACTGTCAAGTCGTCACACTCTCCGTCTAGATCCACAGCGGAACCATTGAAGTGGCATGCTTTGCCTCGGGGAAAAACGTCGACGTGAGGCCCTGGACGGCGCCGAGGTAGTCGTCCGCCGTAAGCTTCACGAGGCCCCGCGAGTCGAGATACAGCTGCTCCTCATCGATGGTGGCCAGGCCGTCGCAAACGCTGTACTCTTCGGCGAGCTCGTTTACCTTGGCCAGCTCTTGCCCGAAGGGGTGATTATCATTGGCCGGGCGCTGCTGGGGAGAGGCAATGGGCGAGGTATCAGCTTGCGGAGAGGCAGACTGCTTCGTGGGCGAGGGGGACGAGGAATGAGAGACGGACGAGGCGCGAGTCGACGTCGATGCGGAGCGGGAAAAGGACTGGCCGGGTCGAGTCAACGTGGAAAAGTCCGAGTCCCTGGACAGGCGCGAGTTGGAGCGCGAGCGGGCGAGGTTCTCAAACGAGTTCTTTTTCGTGTGGGACGGGGAGCGCTTGGGAATATTGGGCGGTTCCTCTTGGCCTGCGGCCTGGGACCTGGCGGGCTGCTTGAAGTAGGACGTGAGGTGATTTGGCTGCGGCGACGAGGGCCGCTCGCCCGACGCCACGTCGGGGCTGGTGGGGGGCGTTGATCCCGTCGTCTGGGCATCCGAGTCGTCGTCGGACCTGGTGGTGGTCGAGTTACTGCGCGAAGGTCGTGGGATATCAGGAGCGTTGTAGGAAAGCATATTTGTGGTGTGGATGAGCTGGATGGGAGCCGATATCTTGTGCCGAGGGACGACTCTCCTGGTGCTGTTGGAACGGGGCAAGTTGCCGCCGTCGGCGAAGTCACTGCTTAGCCGCAGGCGGCAGGTCGTCAATGCGCGTGAGAGCGACATGATGGTTGGGCGCGTTGCAAATTGAGCGAGAGTGCGACGCGAAAACGGGGGGCCCTTTTCAAGGTATAGATGGTTGAGCGTGGCAGGGCAGTCGGTGCGCGCACGAGGCGAGTGTCACGATACGCTCGCGGAGCATTGACCTTGTGACGGCAAGTCGTGCAGAAGCGACCAGGGCTCGCGTCGACAATGGTGCTGATGTGGGAACGTTGCAGGTGGTGTGAGCTGCGGCTGCTAGGGCTCAAGCAGGAAGGTGATGTATAAGTCGAGGGGTTCCAAAGTGAAGAAGAGTAGGTTGACAAAGGAGCAGACGTCGAGTAGTAAAGCCAAAGGCGGGACAGAAGCGTCTCAAACAGGCAGCTGTTTACCTCGATGGGCACGATATATCGGCTTGCCGGGAAGTGGCGGGCGGCTCTTTGTGAGACCCGACTTCGGTTGGTTAGAAGTAATCGTAATTTCGGGCCGCGACGACACGTCACGGTTTCGACCAAGTCGGTTTCGGTCTTTTATTTTTGGGTTGGCCGTTGCCTTTGTGTTCTCGTGGTTGCACTCGGTGTGCGTGGCACGGCAGCTATGAGGAGACCAGTCCCGGTGTCGCCGTGGCCAGCCCAGAAAGGGCGATTTATGGCGAAGGAGTGTCTGTGAGTCTTGGTTGGAGAAATGAGGCCGACGACGAAGACGGAAGTCGGAGCAGAGGCTCTTGGGCGAGCAGAGCAAAGCTCAACAAGAGAGTGACGGGTGAGCAGCAGCAGGCACTCAAAGATTGCAGAAGGAACGGCGGAAAAGCGACGCGAGAAATGTCAACGTCGACGACGGTGGCGTAGTGAATCAGAAGCCTGCTGATGGTGATGGTAATGGGTCAAAAACCCCGACGCACTGGGCGAGCTTGATTCGGTTTGCTTGAGCAGGCGAAGGAATGGAAGAAGGGCAAACAAGCCGATGAATGCGGACAACAACAACCAAGGACGCTGTCCTGCACTGGTTCAAGGAAGGACGAGAGAAGAGACGCAGCCTGTCGTCGTCAATGTCGAGAAGGGGAAGAGACAAACGGGAGAGGAAGAGGAGACGGGGATGCCGCTCGCCGACGGGGGGGGGAGGGGGAGAAGAGGATATTATGTCGACGCCTGCAGAGTACTAGGTACCTAGTACTGCACTGTACTCTGTAGGCGGGCACCTAAAAAGCCAGCCACTGGCCAAGGTTTCCCAGACCCGGGGTACCTTGCAGACGTTTTGCTGGGTACCCGCCCCACTCGGCTTGCGTAGCGGGCAAGGTACCCAGACGCAGAGGGTCGTGCGGTGAGATACCTGTGGCTGAAACGGGGTCTACCTGGTGGTCCCGGGAGAGGTATGTACATACATATGTATGTACGCTGGCTTTCCTAATTGGGCAGGCTGGGGATATATGTATATGTACATATGTACTTCGTATGTATGTATAGGCGTGAGCTGGGATGGCCTTGGTAAGCGCCCAGCCCATGCATGTGCACTGTCCGGCTGCCACAGGCCGTTTTCCTCGGCGCGCCTCCTGGAGCTGGCCAGGCCTTCCACACAGCACAGTGGTCACCGCCCAGTGGCCCCGACGCAGATGGAGATGCGTTTCCTCGCCGCTCCATATTTCCGCCCACCCACCCGCGTGGAAAACTAGGCCGTTCGTTTGCCGGCTGCCAGCTTAGTGCGACGACTTTTTTTGGTGGCTCCATGCAACAGTCTGCCCTACAGGCGAGGCCCGAGGGAAGCAGCACCGCCTTATCGCCCTTGCCGAGACGGGGGAAACCATTGAAGCCTGTTAGGGGGAAACCATTGAAGCTTGTTAGGGTGTGTGCGTGTGTGTCTGCAATAGTACATACAACAGTCGACAGGCTCCGTAGGTCCTCTGCGCTCTGCACTGTGCTTTACTGCTTCACTGCAAATACATGTGACTGTCATGTACCGAAAACCTGGGACCACTGAGCGATTTATACCCTACCTAGCATCAGAGTTCTCCTCTTTATCCCCCTTGAGGGGACCGACCGCCCCCCCCACGTGTCGTTGCGTTCAGACCGTTTTAAGGTTCAGATGGCGGAAGGGGGTCAAACGACTTGTGGAGTAGGGGGAGAGACGGGGAAGAGACCCTGATGCCCTCATTTACATAGTACATGTACGAATATGTACGGATACTCGTGTGTGTACTTCGTACGTATGTACGCACATGCATGCTCGTTGATGCCCAAGCTGGCCTTGCCCTCGCCCTATCGCGAGCCTCTTTCCTGTCAAGCCAGGACGTGTCGCCTGCTGGTGGCGCCTTGGTTCGGGTCCACGTTGGTATCAGTAGGTACCTACGGACACTGTACGAAATGGTACCGATTAGCACATGCAATCGCGGCGCATCAACAAATCGGCAGCGAGCGATGGCTTCCCCGACCCTCTGTACCTGCCTCTGGACCTGCATGGTCTGTGCTGCGTCCTTGCCCCTTTTCGACGTGGCCATCGGTCGTCCATCTCGTGTCACGGCAGGAAACCGATATTGCTGCTGCACTTTTGCCACGCGTGATTCGATCCTGTACTCCGTACTGTACATTTAATACTGTATTGGACGGATAATCTTGCCGAGCAGACAAGGGAGCCAGCTGTCGTGGTGGAAAAAGGGCCAGAAACATGATCCATCCGTGCCCATCTCCCGCCAAGCCGCCGATCCCTTCCTGATCTTGCCGGCCTGCCATTGGCCCCTCTGGGCGCCCCGTTTGGTTTCAGGCCCCGGGCTGAATGTTCTGGGTTCTATCCGTAGCGTTCTTTTGGCTGTTTGGCCCCCTCCCCTTAATTTTTCCTCTCGCATTATTTCCTGACAGAACAGGAAGCAAAGGAAATGGAGCCTGCTCAGCCTCGTGTGTGTGCAAGAGAAGAGAGGGGGGGAAGAGAGAAGAAAGAAAGAAGAAAGAAGAAAGAGAAAGGAAAGAAAGAGAGATAAAGAGAGATCCCCATCGTGTCCCTCCTCGTTGGCACCGTGTCAAGACTGGTGCTCGTGCGTTGGCACTCGTCTCCGCAAGCACCCCAAGGCAGAAAGTATGTACCCGTTGGGACCTAAGGGCCTTCGTCCCTTAGTTAGGTACAAATTAGCCGGACACGCCCCTAATCGCCGGACAAAAATTTCGCGGGGAGCGGCGGGGGTAGATGTACCTTTAGGCGCCTAAGGGTTCTTTTTTATTTAAAAAGTACCTTAAATAGCGATTTATTATATAAAAAAACTAATAAATAGTTTTCCTTTTTCTTCTCGCTTCTATTATATATAAAGCTTCTTTTCTTATATAACCTCTAAGAGTAATTATAGCCTATTTTAAGTAAGTACCTCTGGTTTTTAGTAGTAATAAATTCTTCTTTAAAAGTAAAAATTAACTAATTTATATATCGATCTAAAGCTTACGTAATAGCCTAAAAATAATCGCATTAAAACGAGAAAATATTTAAGAAAAATAAATATATCTTATAATATAGGAATAAGGGATAAGGGATACGCAAGGTGCTATTACAGACACGTGATCCACGTGATTACGTGCACGCAATAAGACTATATCTCCGTAATGCCTTCCCCTCTCTAGCTAGCAAGACAGACATAATACACACACCGGTTAACCCTATATAGTAGAGCCTAACTAACACTAATTAGTGGTTGACTTAGTTAATTACAGACAGCTAGGTATAGAAGAGGCAGATATATATCTTTAAACGTATTACGGATCTTTATTATCTCGACGATTATATTCCGTATATTTAGAGAGGGTTATCTCGTGCTAAGAATAAGGATATCTTAGCTTGCCTCGCTTATAAAGATTCCTTCCTAGCTTTTAATTAACCCCGTCGTCGCTATCCTCGATAGAAGCACGATACTAAAAACAAAGTACGTTAGTAACGCTATAAAAGAACGAGCTTAGGGGGGGTATATAATTATTATTAATCTACGAAGGCACACGGCTATAGACTAGATCTAAATGTCTATATATACGATATAAAGGTCACGTAGGATAATATATAATATAACCTAATACCGTAATAGTATATCCCCCTTAAATCGGCGTTTAACTTAAACGCTTAAAAGGGTTAATAGGCTAATAAAAATAAATAAAATCTATATTAATCGGCTTTAAAAGCAGGCCTAATATAGAACGAGAGAGAAATAGAAAGAAATAAAAGGTAAAACTAAGAAACTAATATATACCGTCGTAATATAAATTATATTAATAAATTATACTTATTATTACTTAAGCGAAGGGGAAGATATAAAGAAGGCCGTATAAAAGGCCGGTTTAGGCTTAGTCGGGTTAAAGGCGTAAAAAGCCTTAAGGTCGTTTTAGCAGCCGTTAAGGCAGGAGGAGTCCTCTTATATAAAAGGGCTATAACGCTATTAAACGCGATACTTAATCTTCCCGGAGGCGTACTAGCGTTATATAAGGATAGAAGAAAACTCTTACTTAAGGTACGCGTTATCGCCGTCGTCGTCGCTAAGGGAGAGGAGAATGCCGTTATCGGCGGGCCGGACGTTAAGCTCCGACTAGCTAAGTAAAGGGGGCTCTTAGGTCTTAGTAAAGAAGGAGTAATAAAAAATAGGGTAAAGGCGGCTGCCCTTAAGGAGGCGAAGAAGATACGCCGTCTTATATACCTTAAGGACCTTATATAGGCCCTCCTGCTTATAGTCGAGCTTTTTTATAGGGCGGAGGGTCTAGATCTAGCGGGTGCTAAGGAATACTATATCGCCGGGCTAATACGCTAGGGCGGGAGTCCGCTAGGCGTCCGCGTAGCGAGCTTAAGTAGCCTAAGCATCCTTAATCGTATCGCGGAGGAAGTTAGAGATACGCTAGAGATAGGAAGCAAGCGCGTTACCGCGGAGGTATTCCTTCCGCTGCTAGGGGGTTATACTAGGCGGGGGGGGACTAAAGGGCTCGGTGCTAAGCTTAAGGTAAAAGCTATAGTTAGCGAAGAAAGGGGAAAGGCCGGTAGATTTAAAGACTTAATTATTAGTAATAAACTTAGCGAGGGGAAGGAGGTCGACCTAATCGTCTTAAAGGTAGGTAGTATAATAACGAAGGTAAACCTTTATCTAAGCGTTTGCGATCTTAGTCTAACCGTCGGTCTAAGGGTAGTAGGCGGAGCTAAGGTAAAAGCGGTAACTAAGGCGACGACTAAGCTACTACTAGAAAGCCGAAATAAACTAAGTGCTACGGTCGCTAATAATAAAGGCCGGGGTACTATAGAAAGACTAAACGTAGGAAATAAACGCGTTAATAACGTCTTTAACGGTTATTAAGGGTATTAAAACGTAGTAGCGTATCTTCGTAAGGCGGTCGACGATAATAAGGATATTAGAAAACTTAACGCTGTTACAGCGGTAGATAGGGAGGTCGGTAATAAAATCGACAGATATATTAGTCTATAGGGCGAAGGGAATACTTAAGGGCTAAAGTAGGCCCTAAGGGGAGGAACAAAGGGATTTAGCGCGTAGGCATATATAATAGTTCTATATAAAGCTAGAAATAGACTTATATATACTAGGCTAGATATAAGACCGGCAGTAAAGGCTAGCGGTCTTTATACGTCTAAGGTAGCTAGTAAAGGGGGAGGTATAAGCGCGGACGAGGATCTAAAGAATTAAGGCGTCGTTAGGGGGAATAAAGAGCCGGCCCTAGAAGTAGAACTAGCCTTAGACCTTAGAGAGAGCGGTCTTAGGGATCGAGCGGAGGGGGGCTTAAAGGGGGTAAGGCTAGCGGGGCTAAAGGGACTAAAGAGCTACGCGAATAGCGGAGATAAACGGGGAGGAGGAATAAGCCCGGTCGATAAGGTTATCGATCGGCTTAAAGTCGTTAAGGGCGTAAAGGTCGAGGCAGTCGGAATTATATTTATAAATTATATTTATAAACAAATTAGACTCTTTAATAGTATCGGGGGCGGTAGTAGTATTAAGGTAAAGGGAGGCATTAACCTTAGACTTAGGAAGGATAACTTAATATCGATAGTTAATCCTCTTATCGGCTCGGTCGGTAAAGGAGAGAGGGCGGGAGCTAGGTAAGCGGCTAAAGGCGTCGGGGAGAATAGGTTAAAAGCCGGGCTAAAAGACGATCTTAAAATTAAAACGACTAAGGAATTCGGCCTAGCGGGCCTATCGCTAGTTAAAAAGCTTTATAGTTATAAAATACTAAAGATTCTTATAGTCTAAGGCTATCTTAAACTTAGGCAGGCCCTCGAGCTTAAAGCGCTACTCCTTAAGAGATTTTATAATCGCGAGGAGTTCTTTATCGTAGATCTCGTAATTATACTCTTAAGCGGAGTGCTTTAACGAAAAGAAGGCAATCGGATAGTAACGACTATCGTCGAGGAGCTATATTAGCATACTCCTAGCGGCTTAGTTAGAAGCATCTATCTAAACTATAGTCTTACGATAGGGGTCGAAGTATGCGAGGACTAAAGCGGTAGTAAAAGCGTGCTTAAGGGCTTTAAAGGCATAGGCGTAGGCGGGAGACTAAATCTAAGGGGTAGAGTTCTTAATAAGGGCGTTTAAAAGGTTCGTAAGCTTAGAAAAGCCGCGAATAAAACGCCGATAAAAATTAGCGAATTCTAAGAAGCGCTTAAAGTCTTTAATAAAGGAAGGGGTAGGCTAGTCTAAGACTATATAAACCTTATTAAAGTCTATGCGAATGCCTTTATCCGAGATAATTAGGCTAAGGTACTTAGTCTTAGTAACGTAGAAGTTATACTTATCTACGTTAAGCTAAAGGCCGGCGGCGTTAAGGCGCTTAAGAACCGTATTAACGTAGGCCTAGTGCTTCTCCTACGTCTTTAAGAAGATTAAGACGTCGTCTAAATAAATAGAGTAAAACTTATTAAAAATGCCGTAAAGGGCTATATTAATAAAACTCTAGAAGTAAGATAAAGCGGCGGTAAGGCTAAAGGGGGTAATATAATACTTAAAGAGCCTATACTATATAGCGAACGCGGTCTTTTATTTATATCCCTCGGTAATATAAAGGCGATTAAACGCCGCGATAACGTCGATCTTAGTAAAAAACTTCGCCTTCCGGATATAGGCGAGAGTATCGTAGATAAAGGGTAAAGGGAAACGGTTTTTAATCGTAGCCTTATTTAGGCCGCGATAGTTAACGTAAAAACAGACGCCCCCGCTTAGCTTACGGGCGAGTATAATAAAGGCAGTAGCGGGGGAGGTAGAGCGGCGGATAAAGCCCTTCCTAAGCTGCTCGTTAACGTACGCACGGACGATCCGGTTCTCGGCTTCGCTAAAAGGGCGGGGGTAGGTATAAGGAGGTTATATCCCCTCTTTAAGGTTAATTTAAGTATTAATAGCACGGTAAAGGGCGAGCTTATCGGCCTCGCTCTTAAGCTATATATAAATTATATAGTAGAGCTCTTTAAGGACTTTAGCCTAAAGCTCGTCGAGTATATAAAAGACCTTCTCTTACTTCTTAAAGAACTTAGCGATATCGTCGGGGGAGATCTTATTAAGGCAGATCTTATTAATATAGTCGTTAATAAAGTTATAAAGGCGGGGGTTAAGGCAGGCTTTTACGTCCTCGGCATCTATATATCTAATTAAAACGGCCTAATAGAAGTCCTTAAGGATATCTTAGTCAATAGGTAGTAGGGGCTTAGTAAGTAAAGGCTCGGCGGTAAAGGCCTTAATTAAGGTCTAAAAGGTCTATACTTTAGGCTACCGGTAGAATATTACTATTGCGTTAACGTTAAGCATCCGGACGTTAAACGCTAAGTCGTTAAAGGACGAGAAGCGGAGGGGCTAAGGTCTAATAGTCTTACGACTCGGCCGTAATATAAAGCGGCGGTAGCTAGCGGTCTTATAGACGGGACGGGGGTAAGGAGGTTAAACGTAGCGGTAAGGGTAGAAGGTAGCTAAGGAGTTAGAGTTATAGCCGGAGTTAGAGTTAGCGTCGTTAACCTAGCGGGAGGAGTCCGGATAGGCGGGTTTACCTACGTTAAGAGTATCTTTAAAAAACATAGAGAAGGACGGGCTAAAGGACGGGGGAATAAACTTAAGAACGTCGCTAAAGCAGATAGAACGAATAAAGGCCGGAGGATAGGCTAAAGCCGGACGGGCGGGAATAAGGATTATAGCGGCGGGGGGTTCGCCCTCGTCGTTAGAGTCTTTAATAGAGGGGGCAAGGGGAAAACGAATTATATTTATTAATTATATTCCCTTAAAGATAAGGGTAAGGGGAGCCGGGATAGGGCGGGTAAAGCGGGCAAAGGTAGCCGAGAGGCCTAGGATAAGATAAGGCTAGTAGTCTAAGAGGTAGGAGGCTAGATAAAAGGGGGACTAGAAGGAAAGGGAGTTACCGCGCTAGCTAATAATAAGGTTATACTAGCGTAGCTAAAGGAGGCTAAGAATAACCTTATAGCTAAGCTTCGTAAGAAAGAAGTAGATAGACTTAGTATAGGCGCTAATCCGGGAGACTAAAAAAGCGTAATAAGTAATAGAGCCGGACTTATAGTCGCTACTATTAGCGAGAGAAAGCCGGCGTAAGAACTAAAGCTAGCAGATAGGAAAGGCAAGGCGGTATATAGTCTAAGCGTGTATAAAGGCGTATCCGGAGTAGCTAAAGTCGACTAAAGCACTTATAACGACATCGGCGGATATAAGGGATAAAGGCATAAGTAGAGCACGCGGTTATATTCCCGCGGGGAGGCAAAGATCCTCCTTAGTGTTAAATAAAGCTATAAACTTAAACACTAAGAGCTCTATCGCGCGATAAAGCGAAGGAGCTACGCATTTCCTAAGGATAGGGAAAAGGCAGGGAGGTCGTCTACCTCGCCCTCGATAAAGCCCTGCTTAATAGCGCGAACCTAGTAGTAGGGGGGAGGGGGTTTAAGCAAGCGCGGGGCAAACGTACCGCTACTACGGCTACGGCCGCGGCTAGAGCCGGAACCAGCGCCGGGACTAGCGCTAGGGTTAGCGCTAGGATTAGCACTAATACCCTTATTAAGGTAGGTCCGGGCGGTATAGGTAGCGGTAGCCGGCTAAGCGTAGTAGAGGTAAAGACGGTTCTTAAACCGCTATTGCTTTTTAGCGTTAGTAAGCCGGGCCTAGAATATATTAAGCTGCATTAGGTTACCGGCAAGAGGCGCGGGCGGGGTAGACGAGGTAGGGCTAGTGCGAGCGGGGTTATAAGGCGGCTAGAGCTAAGAATAGGCTTTAATACGCTGCTAGTTATCCTAAAGCGTAGAATATATCTTAGCCTAGGCCGTAAAGTTATTATAGGCCGGGCATTCGACCTATAGAGCGGCGGCGTTAGTAAGTTCGATAGAGACCTTTAAATAAAGGTAGGCGACGTAAGCGGTGCCGTTAAATAATAAGTCGGCTTAAAGCTAGGTAAACTTCGAATAAAAGTCCGGCTAAGAGATATTCTTTATTAATAAAGCGTTAAAGTCGGCCTCTAACTAAGCGCGGGTAAAATTAGCACTAAAGACTAGGCTAAGGTCGTCGGTAAGGGCTTTAATAATAGTATACTACTAATTAGCGAAGGACTTATTATCGAGGACGTCCTAAGAAATGCTAGCGATAATAGAGGCGGCTTAGCTAATAAGCCGGCTAGCCGCGTAGAGAATACGGTCCTACTCTATAGGGTATAAAGCGGCGTCCTAACGGAGCTTAATAGTAAGGCCGTCGCGCTAAGTCCGGAAAGCCTCTTAACGTTGCTTCTAAGTGCTAGAGTCGCCGGCGAACCTCTCGGGGTCGGCGATATAGGAATAGGTAAAGGCAAGGGCGGGGGTAAGGGTAAGGGCCTAGTCCTAAGCCGCGTCGCGTTCGGTTAGGATAAAGAGAGAGGACGTAGCGCGGTTAAGCTAACGCTAAAGATCGGCAGCGTGCTTTTAGGCAACGGCTGCGTGCTCTTAAGCGACGAGCACTCCTATATCTAACTTAACGTAAGCATTATTAAGGTAAGTAAGGGCCTTAATCTAAAGGGCGCGGAAGTTAAGAGTAGCGTTAGCTTAAATATAGGCGAACGTGCCGAATATAGGCCGTTAGGCCTAAAGAAGGGCGGCGAGGCGGGGGTAGTAAGAAACGTACTCGGTCTAAGGCTTTAGGTCGGTAGGAGCCGACGGGGTAACGGCCGAGGTAGCGGACGGAGGATCGGCCTTTATATAGTCGGTTATTATAGATTATAGGGCAAAAGGTAAGGAGGGAAATCTATATAATTCGCGTTAAGACGGCGTATCTACACTAGGAAAACTCTAATAATTAAGGAAAACTTAGTCGAAGGGGTCCGGCGAGGTAGTAGATTAAACTATAAGAGAACGAGCTTAAGGGGGGGTATATAATTATTATTAATCTACAAAGGGATACGGCTATAGACTAGATCTAAATGTCTATATATACGATATAGAGGTTACGTAGGATAATATATAATATAACCTAATACTATAACAAACGCTAATAAACATCGCGAAGACTATCGCGATCCTTATAACCTAGTTATTACGATAACTTCTTAAAGCCCGACTCCTAACGCTATAGCAGCCGCGCTTCTAGTAGACGAAATCGCCGTCTAGCTTAATTAAATACTAGGGCACACCCCTATCGCAAAGGCAGCGTAGAAGCATATCGACGTTAGTCTCTAGGAGAATAAGATCGCCTTAGACGAGCGAAACCCCCTCGCTATAACGACGTACATAGCATACTTTATATTAGCCTACGAACTTAACCGCGATAAATATAGCACTAGCATCCTTAGCTTCTTTTAACTGCGTTTCGAGGGATAGTCGGAAGACACGTAGAAAACCGTATATAAAGACTATAAAAAGGCGTTAAGGAACCTCTTTAAGCGCCGCGGCATTTACCTTAAGACGAATAACTCGACCGTACGATAACTCCTCTCGATATAGCTATTAGAGGTCTACGACGACCCTCTAACCTAGCCTTAAGAAGAATATCTCGAGATAGACTTTAATGCGGAAACGCTTAAAGAAAGGAGGCAAAACGAGCTGCGAGCCTAACTCGGCTAGAAGCCTACACTAAAGCCGGCACTATCGCTAAAGCCGGCCCTAACGCTAAAGCCAGCCTCGCCCTCGCCCTCGCCCTTACCTTCGTTAGTCTCGGCAGCCTTACTAACGTCGCCTTCCTCGCCCTCCCTAGCAGCAATAATAGTAGCTCCCGCCCTTATAAGCATGCCTGCTCTACCGACTCTTTAAAGTCCGCTAGTTGCTATAAAGCCGCAGCTATAGCCGCACGCTTTGCTAAGCTAGCTAAGCCGACTTCCTCTTCTAAGCCGGCTCCCTGCTTCGCCCGCTTCGCCCGCCCTAAGCTCTCGTAGTAGCTCTTTAAACTGCTCCTATATTAGCTCTCGAAGCAGCTTATTAAGCTGCTTCCTTAATAGCTCTCGCAGCAGCTCGCCAAGCTGCTCGCAACCTATAAAGCTATAGGTCCTACAGCAGCTTTATCAATAGCGCGCTCCTTAGCATACCCTAAAGCTAAGCAAATGCCGTTATTGCAAAGCGCCCTTCTAGTCTTACAGCGCATTCTTTCGCTACCTTAGCGAAGGATATTAGCATATAAAGCGCACACAGACTTCCTTCTAAACCGTTATGCCCTAAGCCTAGCAGACACTAAAGACCGACATGCCTTAAGCCCGGCATCCCCTAAAGTAGGCTAATTGCTAGCACTATAATACCTACTTCGACTCCCGAGGCGCCCTCTTTCGTTACCTCGCTAAAGGATATCGCTACCGGAAGCCTATATAAGCTTCCCCTTAGCCCGTTATACAAAAGGGCAACACACGCTCTTCCCGTTAAAGCAACCGACACTCTTTCCCCTAGCCCTAGCTCGCTATATAGCTACTCTCTCGTTACCGTAGAGCAAGAGATTACTACTAAAAGCCTATATAGGCTTCCTCCTCGCTAGTGGCCCGGCAGTCCCCTTTGCCCTAGCAGAAGTCGCCTTCGTCCCGGTAGTCGCCTTCGTCCTAGCAGACGCCCTCGCCTTAACACGTTGTTTTTCCGAGCTTTAGCAACGCACCCTTCGTGCCGCGTGGCTAGCTCGAGGCAACGGCATAGCAGCTAGCCTCGCGAGCTTTCGGCTCGCGAGCCCTAAAGAAGAAGAACTCTCGAGGGATAACCTCGCGAGCTTCGCGAGCTTCCCTACCCGCTTCTTTCGGCCCTATTGCTCTGCTTGACCGTTTCTTCGTGTGTTCTCGCTGCTCGTTGCTTTGCCCGACTTCCTAACGCTCCCTTCCTTCCTTCGCTTATTGCGTTACGCTCTTTGCTCGTTGCTTCGCCCGACTTCCTAACGCTCCCTTTCTTCGTTTATTGCGTTACTCGCTTCGTTGCTTACTCGTTGCTTTCTCGTTGCTTCGTTGCTCGTTGCTTATAGCTCGCAACACTACTCTTTTAGCTTAATCCTCGATGGCATCGCATAGCCCGTTCAACCGGGCTAAGGATCCCTTTTTCGTTGCGTTCGTTCGATGCGTTCGATTAGGTTACGTTCCTTTAGTTCGACCTTACTAGGTTATTATTATTGTTTGCAGCCTTCTAAAGAAGAACTGCTAGTGTAGGAACAAGGGATAAGGGATACGCAAGGTGCTATTGCGGACACGTGATCCACGTGATCACATGCACGCAACGAGACCACATCTCCGCGATGCCTTCCCCTCTCTAGCTAGCAAGACAGACATAACACACACACCGGTTAACCCCATACAGTAGAGCCTAACTAACATATAAGAATATTTAAAAAATGCTTTTTTCGAGTCTTTAGTCACGTGGTAAGTACCTTTATATACTATCTAGTAGGAGAGATACTAAATTTTGTCCGGCGATTAGGAACGTGTCCGGCTAATTCGGACCCAACTAAGGGACGAAGCGTCCCTTAGTTCCCAACGGGTACCTCTGGAGAAACTCTTGTTGGCCGAAAGACGGACATGCAGGCGCTGTGCATGATGATCTACGTTACTAGGTACTTTGCACATGCCATGCGGGCCACTGACTGAACCCTCGGACGGACGATTACAGACCGGACGATTACTACAGACGGCCGCTTGCAATCTCGTCAGGTCACCAAGCAAGGTCACCAAGCAAGGTCACCAAGTAAGCAGCCATATGCCTCAGTAACGTCGACGTGTGTATAATCGCAGGTCCATTGTCTGTGCCGGCTTCATTCCTCCCTTGGCAGACCGAACCCACCGCCGGGCCCCCGGATCGATGTCTCTGGATCGCGACATCCTTAACGTGGTTTGCACCAACACGCCCGCCGGAAAATGGCTCAGACGCAATCCTTCATCAAAGCAAAGGGCTGCAAATAAACAAAAAAATAAGCAAGTGGCGGCACATTATGCGTTTTACATGTCTGCGTGCATCCTTTACGAGACGGCTCGCGCCGCAGAACAGAGTGCCCTTGCAGCCAGCACAAGCCGCGCATGCATCGTCTTCTTCATCTCAACATCATGTCCAGTGTCTCCGTACTCCGTAGCAGCACGTATCCGCTCAGTCCTCGTCCATCGAGTCACCTTCCTCGCCCTGCTCGTCGCCTTCGTCCTCGGAGCTCGAGCTGCTTTCGTCATCGTCGACAGCAATGAGCCGTTCCTCCACCGCCTCGTCGCCTTGTCCGGCCACCCGCTGCGCAAAAATCTTTCGCACCGCAGCGTTGGTGCTCGTGTCCCACACGTGCATGCTTCCAGTGCTGCCGGCCACGGCCAGCCGGAACGCTACCTCGGCGTCCGGGGCAAACGTCGTCGCAAACACCTTACCCACGTCCAGGTTGCGCGACACGACCATCGACGGCCCTGTCGGCCCAATGTTCCACAGCTTGACCGTCTTGTCCGTGGACCCCGTCGCCATGAAGCCCGGGATCACGCTGTTGATGTCAAACGACGACACCGACTCGTCATGCGCCTGCAGCGTCCACACAGACTTGGTCGATTCCGGGTTCCGCGGCGCGTTGCGCACGTCATGGTAGTGCACCGCTCCGTTCTCCGTCGACACAAAGAACATGTTGGCATTGTGAGGGTCCCACCGCACGTTCTCGACGTCGCTCTCGACCCCCCATCGCGGCACTTTTGCGTCGGGCGCCCTCATGTCCGCCGCCACAACCGTGCGATCGTAGCTGCCGCTCAGTAGCACCGTCGGCTCCGCTGCGTGCCAGGCCAGCGAGCACACCTTGTCCGTGTGGTACGCGTACGACTTGGCGCACTTTGTCGTGTTGAGATCCCACAGCTTGATTGTCTTGTCCGCCGACGCCGACGCCAGCAGGTTGCGGTGTTTCCGATTCGCAGCCAGCGAGAGCACCGCATCCACGTGGTACTCGTCGTTGGCCCTCTTGCCCTTCTTCTTCTTGCCCTTGCTCTTCTTCTTCCCCTCGCCCGCCTCGGCATTGGCGCCTTGTCCCAGTATCGCATTCGGGTACATGCAGTCTATCGTGTCGAGGTCCCATATCTCAATGTCCGGGTCCATGGTTCCAATGGCGACGAAATTACCCGTCGCCGCCTCGTCGCCGCTCGTCTTGCCGACTGGCATGTCGATCCACTCGAGGCATAGGGGGATCGCCGGGAGCATGATGTCGTGGTGCACGTAGAGGTTGTCGCTGTCGTCCTCGAACACGTAGACCTCGAGATGCGCAAGCTCGTCCTCGACCTTGGCCGACAGGATGAGGTTGTCCGTGGCCATGATTTGCAGGGCTTCTCGGTCCTCGTCCTCGTCGTCGCCGCCTTTGAGCGTAATGTATGGATCGTCGTTGTTGGATTCGTAGTAGGCGAGAGACCCAATATTTCCAAACATGCCCATGCCTTCCCCCTCGTCCTGCGTCTCGACGTCGTTGTCGTCGTAGTTGTCTAGGTTGTACTCTTTCAAGTCATCGTCGTCGGAGCTAGACACGGAGCGTCAGTAAACCCGCATTCGCCAGATATTGGAGCTCAAAACGGCTCACCTCGCCTGCTTTTCTGACTCGACCTTGTCCATACGCATGCCATCCCCCTTTGCATCGTCGCCGCCGTTGTTGGGCACCCCATCTTGTTCCGCCTCTTTGAGATGCTCCTCTGCGTCGTCGAGCTGCAACTTGGCCAGTGCGGCTATTCTCTCATACTCGGCCTCGTCCAGGTCATACTTTTGCGGAAACGGCGCCGCG
This sequence comes from Ophiocordyceps sinensis, assembly GCA_012934285.1. NCBI lineage: Eukaryota > Fungi > Ascomycota > Sordariomycetes > Hypocreales > Ophiocordycipitaceae > Ophiocordyceps > Ophiocordyceps sinensis. The sequence goes on from JAAVMX010000008.1 coordinate 275,576, forward strand.
AAGCCCCGCGGAACCCATTGCGCAGCCGTGATCATGGACATTGTGTCGAGGGGCCTGGCGCATAATGTTGCCCGATTCCCTCACGGCCCAGAAGAAATTGATACTACTAAAGCGCTCCCAAAAATTTCGGCGGGGTTTATCGATAAGGCCGAGTACATGTACATAAAGAACCAAGTCCGGGAGAACTCCGCGACTTTAAGCTTCAACTGCTAACGTATGTATGTATGGACTTCAAGGCTTCAACATCGTATCGTCAAGGCTCATATCATGGCAGCCGATAGACACTACGGCGACTACAACCCCAAACGGCGCAGGGTAGATGTTGCACAGCCGCTCGACAGGCTCCGTCACGACGCGCGAGACTCCAACCCCCGACGGCATGCGCAACCGCCGCCGCGAGAGTTCGACCAGCCGCAGCCGACCGACGAAGACGACAGAGCTCTGGACCGCGACTGGTACGGGGGTGACGAGACTGGCGGGCACACCTTTGGCGACGATACCCACAACCCCTTTGCATCGTATCAGCTGTCGGCATGGGAGAGCCAGCAGCAGGAGTCGGCAAAGGCCGAGAAGATGGCAAGCCGATACGACGCCCGGCAGGAGCAACGACGGAAGGAAAACGACGCATGGGAAACCAACAGAATGCTCGTATCTGGTGTCGCCCAGCGTAGGGACCTGGCGACCGATTTTGACGACGATGAAGCGACCCGCGTCCACCTCCTCATCCACGACCTGCGGCCGCCCTTCTTGGACGGGCGTACCATCTTTACAAGGCAGCTCGACCCCGTGCCTGCCGTGAGAGACTACCAGAGCGACATGGCCGTCTTCAGCAGAAAAGGCAGCAGGGTTGTCAAGGACGCACGACGGCAGCGAGAGCGGCAGAGGCAAGCGCAGCAAGCCACCAGCATCACGGGCACAACGCTCGGAAACATCATGGGGGCCAAGGACGAGGATGCAGACAGCGCGCTGCCCGTTGCCGGCGAGGAAGAAGGCCGGGCCGGCGAGCGCAAGGGCAACAAGTTTGACAACAAGTTTGGCCACAAGTCTGGCAACAAGTCTGGCAACAAGTCTGGCAACAAGTCTGGCAACAAGTCTGGCAACAAGTTTAGCGAGCACATGAAAAGGGGAGAGGGTGCCAGCGAGTTTAGCCAGAGCAAGACTCTGCGAGAGCAGCGAGAGTTCTTGCCCGCCTTTGCCGTTCGCGAGGAGCTTCTCCACGTCATCAGGGAGAATCAGGTCACGATTGTTGTGGGCGAAACCGGGTCGGGCAAGACGACGCAGCTGACGCAGTTCCTTCAGGAAGACGGCTATGGGGCAACCGGCATGATCGGCTGCACTCAGCCGCGGCGCGTGGCGGCCATGAGCGTGGCGAAGCGAGTCGCCGAGGAGATGGAGGTGGCCCTGGGCAGCGTCGTGGGCTATGCCATCCGGTTCGAGGATTGCACAAGCAAGGAAACCGTCATCAAGTACATGACGGACGGTGTTTTGCTCCGAGAGTCGCTCAACGAGCCTGACCTCGACAGATACTCGTGCATCATCATGGACGAGGCACACGAGCGCGCCCTCAACACGGACATCCTGATGGGCCTGTTCAAGAAGATACTGCAGAGGCGCCGGGATCTGAAGCTCATCGTCACGTCGGCGACGATGAACTCGAAGCGCTTCTCCGACTTCTTCGGCGGCGCGCCCGAGTTTACGATTCCAGGCAGAACGTTCCCCGTCGACGTCATGTTTCACCGCTCGCCGGTCGAAGACTACGTCGACCAGGCGGTGCAGCAGGTGCTGGCCATCCACGTCTCGATGGATCCCGGCGACATTCTCGTCTTCATGACGGGCCAGGAGGACATTGAGATTACGTGCGAGCTGGTGCAGAAACGGCTCGACGCCCTCAACGACCCGCCCAAGCTCAGCATCCTGCCCATCTACAGCCAGATGCCGGCGGACCTCCAGGCCAGGATCTTTGACCGGGCGGCGCCAGGCGTCCGCAAGTGCATCGTCGCGACCAACATTGCAGAGACGAGTCTGACGGTGGACGGCATCAAGTATGTCGTGGACGCCGGCTACTCCAAGATGAAGGTGTACAACCCCAAGATGGGCATGGACACGCTCCAGATCACGCCCATCTCGCAAGCAAACGCGTCGCAGCGCTCGGGGCGGGCGGGGCGGACGGGCCCGGGCAAGGCGTTTCGCCTCTTCACCGACAAGGCTTTCAAGGAGGAGCTCTACCTACAGACGATACCCGAGATTCAGCGCACCAACCTGGCCAACACGGTGCTGATGCTCAAGTCGCTCGGGGTCAGGGACCTGCTCGACTTTGACTTTATGGACCCTCCGCCGCAGGACACCATCTCGACGTCCATGTTCGATTTGTGGGCGCTGGGCGCTCTGGACAACCTGGGCGAGCTGACGGAGCTGGGCCGCAAGATGAGCGCGTTCCCCATGGACCCGTCGCTGTCCAAGCTCCTCATCACGGCCGACGAGTACGGGTGCAGCGAGGAGATGATTACGATTGTGTCGATGCTGTCGGTGCCCAATGTCTTTTACAGGCCCAAGGAGCGGCAGGATGAGGCGGACATGCAGCGGGAGAAGTTTTGGGTCCACGAGTCGGACCACCTGACGTACCTGCAGGTCTACTCGGCGTGGAAGGCCAACGGGCACTCGGACGGGTGGTGCGTCAGGCACTTTCTCCACGCCAAGTCGCTGCGGCGCGCCAAGGAGATACGGGAGCAGCTGCTCGACATTGTGCGGATGCAGAGGATGCAGCTCAGCAGCTGCGGCATGGACTGGGACATGATCCGGCGGTGCATCTGCTCGGGCTACTACCACCAGGCGGCCAAGTACAGGGGCTCGGGCGAGTACATCAACCTCCGGACAAACGTGGCGGTGCAGCTGCACCCGACGAGCGCTCTGTACGCAGGCCACCCGCCCGACTACGTCGTCTACCACGAGCTCATCCTGACGGCCAAGGTGTACGTGTCGACGGTGACGGCCGTGGACCCGCACTGGCTGGCGGACCTGGGCGGCGTCTTCTACTCGGTCAAGGAAAAGGGCTACTCGGCGCGCGAGAAGCGCATCACCGAGACCGAGTTCAACCGCAAGATGGAGATTGAGGCCAAGATGGCCGAGGACAAGCGCCGGCAGGCGGAGCGGGAGCAGGCCGAGGCGGAGCGGGCGACGGCCACGAAGAAGGCGGCGGGCAGCGACGGCAAGAAGTTTGTGACGCAGGGGGCGGTCAAGAAGCCCGTGGCCCGGAGGCGCGGCCGAGGGTTTTGAGCAGAGTCTATTTTGGCTGGCAGTCGTTGGCTGGCAGTCCATCTTGGCTGGCAGTCCATCTTGGCTGGCAGTCCATCTTGGCTGGCAGTCCATCTTGGCTGGCAGTCCATCTTGGCTGGCAGTCCTGGCAGTCCTTGGCTGGCAGCTGCGTGGCGGGAACAACTGTTGAGGCTACTTCGTAGTCCCAGCCCATTAGTCCCATTAGTCAGCCTTATGTGCGGGGTGATCATCATCCCACCCTCGCACAGCGGGCATTTCTTTCTCTTCTACGAAGTACATACGAATACTTCGTAGATCAACTTCTAGATCAAATGAAGCCTCTTCCACGCCCTTTGCCTATGCATGCGCAGAATAGAGCCGACAACAACCTCCTCTATTATACGCCGGCGTAGCTCTGCCGTAATTAGCCCAAGCTCTACATCTCTCTTCTCCAGAATAACAACCTCTGTCTAATGTTCACTTGCTCCGGCCGCCAAGTAAGGTCTTCCCCATCATGAACAGAACGAGGATAATCAGCTGACTCTAAAATAGTCAACCACTCTCGCCACCTATGCCTAGTTCTCCGGCACTACGGCCGAAGACGCCGTCGCGGCGCCCTCCCGTTAAGAGCGACGAATGGCGTGGGGTGCCCGGATGCCTGCTAGGAGCAGACCTCCCCTCTCGCGCGCGCGTGCTTTGCCTATGCTCGGTCGGGTTGCCCCTGCAAGCCCGTAAGTCTTCCCTGCAAATACCGCTCGCACTCGATTCGACGCGTCCGAGACACTGACAGGCATAGGTTGTCCAAGCCGGCGTCTCGGCCGCAAAGGCCCTTGACCAATACCTGCAACATGTCTCGTCGATTCACGTCTACGGCGAAGTGCCTTCAAAGTCTGAGCTGGGTCGTGAGCTCCTAGGCAGACGTCACGGCCTTTCACTTTCAAAGATACGCCCAGAGGGCAGTGGACGCAACACCAAGCTTGGCTAGCCAAGCCGTGAGGGCCACGATTGAGTACGCGGAACTAGTTTCCACGACGTTAATCACCCCGACTAATCAGAGCTTAGCGAATCCCATGAGACCAAGAGAAGAGATGGGAGCGTCGACCCCCTGCATATCGCTGGCCAGATCCTCAACGATACCAAACGGTTGACTTCGTACCACGCATACGGGGATGGACGAGTGATCTTCTCTGCGGCCAAATATAACAATGCACCAATTCCCAGTCTGGTCAGGAGTCAGCGGCCTCTAGCCCTCGCACTGGCCTTGCATGGAAGATAAATGACGGGCGCTGTGCATGGCGGATTGACAGGCGACTCGGCGGTATGTCAATGGTCTACGAATAACGCGTGCAGGTACTTCGTACTTCGTATGACCTAAATTACGAATGCGAATACGAACGAATACAAGCAAGCATTTTGTGCGCTTATCAAGGCTGCTTACGAATACTAGGGGGGCCGTAAAGTTGGCTCCCCCTCCTAGCGTACTCGTGGTCTTATTTCCTCCCCTCCATCCGTCACTTCGTCACTTCACAAGTATTCGTCGCCATGGTCCGCACTGGAGCAAAGTCGGCCGCCCAAGAGAGGTTCATATCGTCGGCACCACATGGTCAAGGTATTTATGTCCTGAAGCATCGAGCCATTGCTTTACTGACAATAATAGGAAAGCGACCCCAGGGTATCCTGAAGCACAAGAACACCCGTCGCACGACGACTTTCCAACAAGGAGCAGCTCCTGAGCGACCTGAATCCGCTCTGCTGCCCTCGTCTCCGGCTAAGACGACTGCATCTCGACGGGTACAGCATTCATTCCTTGTATACATCAAGACCCAGACTTCCTCCAGCAGCGGCCAAGGCCATCTCCCGGACTAGCACTTGCGAGGGATTCTTCCCCAAACCCCGCGAATCATAACGAACTCACCTACGAGCCGATCGACCCGGTTCGTTTTTGGGAAAGACGAGGGCATTGGCCGCGAGAGTACTTTGAACCCGATATGGAGTATTTTCTTGCCCGGAAGAGGTCTCCATCTCTTTCCCGCAGGGGATCAACTTCTGCCACGTCCACAACGCCTAGTGATCAGAGGCCGAGGGAGGAGAAGAGCGCTCCATACCGAGACCCGCGATATATGATCCTGCTTGAAACGAAGGGTAGTTTCATGGAACAATCAGATCTAGGCATTACGAGAGAGAGCAGTGCCACCTCTCACACCCTGCTTAGCTCACATCAGACGACGCCAGATAGCACTCTATTCCAGGATGATATATTCGAGGAAACCTGTCGGGCGGTTCACTATAGAAACGAGGCGAGAGTCTTCCGGGATATTACGCCATTAATCGTTCCCTCGGCTGAAAATCTTCGCATTCGCGGTGCGAAACATGAAAATTTTAATCGAGAGCGTGAACGAGGGGTGGAATAATTCGATCCCGCTGCTCGGGACGCGCCCGCAACCTGACTACTCTGTGGGATTCCGACGCAACGCATTTACTGATAGCCAGCTCTCTAAGCTGTCACCATTTATTGGTGACTTTTTAGCCGGAGACCAATCATTCTTTATGGGCGCATACACTATGTACTTGCCCTTTCTAACGTGCGAGGTGAAGTGCGGCGCAGCGCTAGACGTGACGGACCGTCAGAACGCCCATAGTATGACACTCGCGGTACGGGGCGTCGTTGAGCTTCTTCGTCTTGTGGGGCGACAAGATGAGGTCTATAGGCAGATCCTTGCCTTCTCCTTCTCGCATGACTATGAGTCTGTGCGAATCTTTGGACACTACCCCGAGATCCAAGGCAAATAGGTAAAATACTACCGTCACGCAATCCGAAAATTCGATTTCACAGAGCTTAACGGGAAGGATAAGTGGACTGCATACCGTTTTACCAAGAACGTGTTTGACATCTGGATGCCGGAGCATTTTAAGAGGATCTGCTCGGCTATCGACCAGTTACCTTCGGACCTGACTGGACTGTCGCAACGTGTGGAGGACCATGGTCTGCCGCAGTCGCGCGTTGCCTCCCCGTCATTGCCAGTGGAAGATGGCCAATCAGGTGACGCCGAAGAACGCAGGGCCACTCCATATACGTCTTTGACAGAATCGAGGGGAGCAAAGAAGAGGAAGGGCGAGACCAGGGAATAGCACGGTCAGTCTCTTGATGGGGAATCTAAACTGTACACCAACTTTTCGGCGGGGCCCCGTTGGTGCTAGGACATAAGCCAACTAATGCAGACTTTTTACGCCTTGCCTCGTGTGGTGTGGTTTGGTTGACGGTAATGATGGCTCCAGGTTTGTTTGGCATTCGGACGAAGAGACCACCGTCTTCACTACGAAGTACAATAACTACAATAACCGACTGCTGACTAAGGCTGTTTTGTTTGTTCAAGGCCCATTTCAACCTCAAACCTCCGTCTCACCCTCTCTCTCTTACCCACGCGCACAGCAGCCATGGACCGTGCAACCACCTCCAGCCCCCACGACGCAGAGCCCGCCGCCGTCCGCTTCCGGCCCAGCAAGAAGCGCAAGACGTACCGCCAGCGCCGCCCCGACGCCCGGGACCGCGCCGGCCTCTCCCCGGCCCCCGATGCCGAGCCCACGGACGACGGCCAGGTCGACGAGGTCGCGGACGCGGGGGGTGCGGCCATGGACGGCGACGACGACGGCTCCGACGCCCGACAGCCCGCCGCCGTGCGCCTGCGCTGCGACCCCCGCCGCGGCGCTCGCTTCCGCGGCCTCGGCTTCGCCGCCCAGTCGCGCCCAGACGCCGGCGCCCTCGCCGTCGGCGCCCTCGTCGCGCGCGCGCCCGACGCCGACGACGAGAGGGCCCTCGGGGGCATCGCGGACCGCTTCATGCACCAGACGGGCCTGGTCGCCGACCCAGACGACAGGCACATGTACGCTCCCCCCCCCCTTCCCCGACCACCCCAGAAGACGCGAAAGAAAGACAACCCCCCAGCGCTAATCTCCCAAGGACCGATTACATAGAGTCGCGCCTCTCTAGCCGCGCCGCCCCGTCGAGGGCCCTCCCCGACCTCGTCTCCCCGACCCGCCGCGACGCCCCCTCGCCCCCCCCCGCCGCGACGGTGGCGGCAGCAGCAGCGGCCGCCGCCGACCCCCCCGGCCAACCGCCCGCGGCGTCGGCCGTCAGGGCCGGCGACCAGCCCACCAAGCACGGCAAGCTGTTCGAGGTGGACATCCCCGCCGACGTGCGCAGCCGCCGCGACGACGCGAGGAGGCGCCTCGCCGAAAAGGCCCCCAGGCCTCGCTTCGGCCGCAACAGGCGCGGCAGCGACGACATGAAGCGCGACGAGTTTGTCGAGCAGTTTCTCCACGAAAACAGACGTACGCCCGCCCAACCCCCACACCGTCACGCTTCTCTCTGTTCCCAAGATGCTAAACCGCGCCTGTCTCCCCAGTCGACGTCTACGACTTCCCCAAGCCCTCCACCGCCATCCCTCCCCCCTCCTCGTCCTCCACCTCCGCCGCCGCCGCCGACCAGCGCACCGCCGATGACCGCATGGCCGAGCAGTTCCGCCGCCAGTACCTCGACGACCTCGCCCAGCGCCGCCAGCGTAGGCGCCACGCCCACCCGCCCCGCCAGCAGCCCCCGCCCGGCGACGTCCTCCGCGGGCCCAAGCTCGGCGGCAGCCGCAACTCGCGCGCCGCCGTCAGGAACCTCTTGCTGCAGCAGGAGAAGGAGAAGGTGGGCAGAAAGGTCTAGCCAGACATTGCTCATGTGTCGAGTCGGCGTCGGGGCCTCGGTAGCTCTACGCCCGGCCCTGCCCCTCCAGACTTGGCTCTTCAGTGTACCAACAACACGGCACGGGAGTTTGGGGCTTGTTTATTATCCCAGGGATTGGTTTCTTCATTCTTCTATAGAGCCGGAAATGCATCAACGAGTGTATATACATACTCGAGCAACAAGCCGAGCTACCTACAAAGTCACTTGCCTTCATTACTGACTTGGGCACTGCCAAATCCAATTGTGAATCGTCGTTTCTGACTAGGCGTGTCCCGGCACATGAATCCAAACGCATGACAGCCGCAGGGCATTAACGTCCGTGATGACCGTCGGGAATCTCATTCGTCCCAAAGGCCGCCGCCTCCAACCGGGAGCCCAATTCAACATGCACAAACACCAACGCCGCCAACCCATAAGCCAGACCGCCCGCCCGTTTGAGGCAAAAGTTGATGTCAAAGTAAAGAAACATGGTCAGGCAGCCGTCAAAGAGATGTGGCCTATTCTCATGGGCGCTAGTGTGTCTCGCGGCCTGGATGAATATATGATGAAGGAAAATGGCAAACCGAGTTGCAGTCCCTCATCTCACTTCCAGCTGAAAGGGCTTGAACCGTCCGCCAATCGTGGCACAGCGAGGGCACTTCCTACGCGCGCCGTGCTCGGCCATGAGGACCTCGACGCAGGCCGAGCAGAGGCCGCAAATGCATTCCGTGCAGGCGTAGGAGCTCTTGAGCTCCGACACGCCTTGGCAGGCGGCGCAGTAAATATGAATGATGGGGGCCGAGGGATAGGTTGGCGACGAATCGTCGAGCCCGCGAGGTGCCATGTTGAAGTTGTCGCCGCTCTCGACCGACGGGAAGGGATCTGCGCCGTCCGGGTTGGGCGACGGGGGCGTGAGGGCTTGCTGCAGCGGCGACGCCTGGTAGCTGCCGTGCTGGACATGCTGCTGCTGCTGCTGCAACGGCGGCAGAGAGCCTCGGTGAACTGAAACGGGCGATTGCGGTACCTGCAACAGCACGGTCAACACTAGCTAGGGCCGAGGGCGACAAAGGGCAAAATGGGGGGAGACGCCGACAAGAAGCTGATGAATGGCTGCTTACAGGCGTGCGGTCTTGGTCAACGTCGCCGGCAGCCGAGGCAGCCTTGTCGGCGGCGTCAATGAGGTCCTTCCAACGCTTCCCGTAGTCGGAGGGCTCGGCAGAGACGGCTTTCCGGTCATGGCAGGCGGCGCCCGGCCTCAGGCGCTCGTCGTTTTGGATGTGGCGGAGCCAGTCGGCGGCAGTCTTCTTCTTGTGGCTCGACTCGCGGCCTCGCTTCGTCACCGACTGCTTGCGCGGGCGGCGAGGCCCCAAGGGGCGCTGCAGGGGCGGCAGGGTCGAGGAGCGGCCCGGCGGCGAGTTGGCGAGGAGCGACGGCAGCGGCTCGCGCGGTTTGGCGGCCGAGTAGGGGTCGCTCGTGACATGCTTGTGGGAGAGTTGCAGGGGCGGCAGCTCAATCGAGGTGCGAGGGACGCGGCGGCCCGTTTCCGAGCCCGTGTCCGAGCAGTAGTCCTGCAGCGTGCGAGCGTGCGTGCGCGTTAGCCGATGACGTGAGGCATTGCTAATCGATAGGCCGCGGGGCAAACGACCCGACGACAGACGACCGACGACGTACACGATCCGTGTCATTGTACCGCTCAGACTTGACGCCGTGCAGCTCGGCCAGAGCTACCGCTGCGCTGGCGGCGCCCAACAGGGAGATGCCGTTGGTAGTCGTGTACTCTTCGGCATGGCGTGGCGTCCCGGGGTTACTCGAGCCATCGCCAAGGTGGTTGCGCCTGTCATGCAAGTCTGTCGACGACCAAGGACAAGTCAGCCTTATTCTCGCGAGAGCCACGTGAGGCCGGCAGTGGCGGACTGGACAGACTCTGTGCGGCCGACGACGACGACGACGGCTGGTCGGTGCTGCCATGATCCTGCGGCGGCGTGTTGATCATGAGCAGGAAGCTCTCTTCCGTCGCCGGGAGCTTCGAGATGTAGTTCTCGGGGTGCGCTCGGCGGATGTGCTCCTGCATGGAGCGGTATCGTTTTTCCTGCGAATCGGGGGGTCAGAGGCCATCAACCGACGTCGGCCTCACCATGCCCGACGGGCGGGGCTGGCCGACGAGGGGGGGGGGAGCAACTCACGCCGATGCAGCGCTTGCGACAGCTGGAGCCATCTTGGTTGCGCAAGGGGCAGACGACTTCATTGTTGGAGTCGGTGATGGAAAATGAAGACGTCAACGATGAGTGAGGCGGCATCTTGAACAATGCACCATGCGCAGTGGCACGACGGGCGGGAGAGGGGCGGGCGAGCGAGGAAGATCAGTCGGAGAGGCCGAGGGAGAAGCTATGCATCGCAAGTCCAAGAGGGCCGGCCTAGTTTCGTCGTCGGTTTCGAAACCGTCGGTGCTTGATGAGGGCAGTGGCAGGATGACGGAAAAGGAGAAGCTATCAAGAACAAGAGCAAGCTACAAGCAGGCGAGCTAGGGTCAAGTCTAGCCGCGAAACGAGCTGATATGTATTCCTGAAAAAAAAAACGGAGCAGATGCGTTCTTGTTGGAAGCCTCGAGCAGAAAAGTTTGGAAAGGCTCAGCAAAGGCTAAATCTGAGCTTCGGCCACAACGAGAGCGGGAGAGTAGAGCTAAAGTAAGAGGCGGGCTGGGGCGGCGTCGACTCTGGGTGAGCTGCCGGCGAGCTTGAAGGGTGTAAGAGGGGCTGGAGCTCGCGAGGCAGAAGCTAGGCCGATGCTGCGGATGGATGGGAGCAAGGAGACAGGCAAGCAAGGGCCCCCACGTCGATGGGATGGCAAGAGGCGAGTTGGTAATGGACTGTATTGCCGACGGATGATCGACGACGAGGGGCAGCAGGCCGAGGGAGGGACGAGGGGCGCCGCCCGGGAGCAGTACAAGCGACAAGGGCCAAGACACGAGCTGAGGCTGGCTGGGCTGCAGCATCAAAACCCCCTCCTCCGGGCCGTGCAGCAGAACGAGGCGGAGGCGGAGGCGGAATCTAGGTTGCGACTTGTAGGAGAGGGCGGCGGCGGCGGCGGCGGCGGCGAGGATTTGGCGAAAGAGGGGGGGGGGGGAGGTAGAAAGCCAAAAAAAAAGTAGATGGGATGGGGGAGAGTAAGGAGAGGGAGCGAGAGAGAGTAGAGGTACTGGGGATTGAAGATGGGAAAGAGAGCGAGAGCTGCACAAGAGAGAGAGAGAGAGGCAGAGAGAGGCAGAGAGAGGCAGAGAGGGGGGGGGGAGAGGCAGAGACAGAGAGGCAGAGAGGCAGAGAGGCAGAGAGGCAGAGAGGCAGAGAGGCAGAGAGGCAGAGAGGCAGAGCAGAGAGCCATGGATACCATCCATGCCTGGAGGGGAGGGAGGTGGGGGATCCGGTAGCCAAGGTACCCAGCAGTGGGTGAGGTAAAAAGGCAAAGCCAATGTGTACCCGCTAAGCAAAGGTTGCTTTACCCGTCACGTCAGGCAGGTAGGTACTGCCTACCAGGTAGGGTACTGTGAGCATCACAGCGCCTGTTCGTATGCCTTGGTGACTTGGCGACAAGTTTGGCTGCTGCCCCTGATGCTCCCTCTCTCACTCTCTCGCTCTCTCCCTCTCTCTTACGCCGGGCGAGCTCGGAAATGCAAGCCCACCGAGGAAAAAGGCCGCAGCGTGGGTCATGGGAGCTGGAGACGAGAGCGAGCAGAGCGAGGCAGAGCATAGAGCAAGGCAGAACGTCGACGGGGCGGCGCGCCTCCTGGGAAGAGCACGGGCAGCAGCAGCCGCAGCACATCACCGCCAGTGAGAGTGTAGACTGACTGACTCGGAACAGCCGCGGGGGGGGGGAAGGGGGCTGTCCGAGTCGGGGAGCATTGCCTCAGGCATTTATGTATGTACCTTGCCGAGGCCGTGGGCAAACCACTTCTTGCTGATGGAGACTCGCTGAGGGACGACGGCGGCGGCGGGCAAAATGGAGCTCCTCCAGCTACCCCTACCTTTAGCTTGAAAGGGAGGGGGGGGGCTGCTGTTCCGCCCGGCGGCTGCTGCTGCCGCGACAAACCTCGCTGCATCGGGTAGGTGGTGTGAGAGGGCAGTGGATGGGGGGGGCGTCATTCGTCGACGTAAAGTGCGTGCATGGCCGGCTAACTCGTAGTGGAGACAGGTACCATGTAGGTACCTATACAGGCCCTTGACGGGACCTTCCTTCAAGCTCGAGGTTGGTCATGCATGAGCCGGGAACTGCACTGCACCTGGCGGTAGCTCGAGTCACGAGTCACCGCGACTGGTAGGTCCCTAGGTAGTCACCGTCATCAAAACTGCTGTTGGCGGCCCGCACGCTCGGCAGCCAGCCCTACTGAAAAGACCTGAAAATACCTGTCCGTCCATCCGTCTTACCTGAGCCTTTTCCGGTCGGCTCGGCGGGCCCGAACTTGCTGCTGCTCGTTGCACAAAACAGACAGAGGCACCACCGGTAGCTCCCACCTCCACCTTGTACCTGCCTTGTACCTACCCCATCCCCAAGCAGCTGCATGCTTTCCCGGCACTGAGGCAGCTAGAGCGTTTCCGGGCCTTTTAACTCTGCACGGAGTACGAAGTACTCGGCAGGTCATCATCTTGTACCGCCTGCCGTTAAAAGGCAAAACGGTTCCTCTCTTCTCCTCCCTTCTTCATCTCGTCTTCTTTTCCATGGCAAACTCCCTCCCTTTGATCCACCCCATGACTCCCCTATGTCATGGCTCGTTTTTACCGGCTTGCTCAATGACGCGCAGAGTCGTGGTGAATAGCGGTAAGTGCATTACGAATACATGCATACGAAGTACGAGTAGGAGTGAGTGAGACAAGGGGTCATTTTCTCTTTGTCTTCAGCCCAACAGCCATGCTTGCATAGTAGTACTACTATTATTCACCTTGATACACGCCTGGACCCCAACGTCAAAGCTCTCAAGTTTTCAACCTCGCCCCCCCTCCGTGTTGGTGCGACAGCTCTTTGGGAGCCCGTTCCGTGACTACTAGCCCCGAACGGGGCCATACGGGCGCCTCCTCACGCTCTCGGCGCTTCCGCCACGCGCAAACATTGGCCTCTGCCTCTCTCTCGCCCTCTCCCTTTCCCTCCTCTGACCGGCCTTCACCGCCTTTGTGTCTACGTCATGTCAAGGTAGGCACCAAGCTAGCCGGGCAACGCTGACAAAGCTTGGACCTCCCGGGTCTATGCCCGTGACCGGGCCAAGTCCTCCCACGTCGGCGCCCGTCTCCCAACCACGCTCGTCCCGACCGCTTACACGGAGCTGAGGTTTGGCCGAGACGGTATAGCCTCGGACGGTACAGTCTCGGACGGTAGGGCCAGCTCCTCACGCCCCCCAACGACGAGCATAACAGCATGGTCAATCATCACAGGGGTTCCAAGCATGAGCCCCACCTTGTATACGCGCCATGTCCATCGAGTTACTCCTGCGCTGGTCGCCAAGGCCCATCGTTCCGAAGCGTGAAAGCTCTCGTATGTAACCCCTGGCGGAGCTTCCAATGCGGGTCAAAAGTCCTCGACATATGCCGAAAGGACAGGTGACTGGCAACAGAGTCCAAGTCGTCTCGCCGCCTACCCTCGCCGCCGCCTTGTCCCATGTTCGCTTGCTTTCTTCTCATGTTCTCGCATTCATCCCCCTCATAGATTCGTAAATAGTGGGCCGGTGCTTCATGCCACATCCGTAATATCATTCTGTGGCTCTCGGTACTCGACGGAGCCAAGAGAAGGCCGCCTCTTTCTGTTGTGCCACAAAGGCAGGACTGAAGACTGAAACCGAAGCCGAGGGTATCATCCACCATTCCTACCAACCGTCCCGTTCCACGCCCCCAGCACCTAGTCCGCGGGTGCCTCCAACCGTGCCCGTGTCCATCGGCCCTTGGGAGCCAAGTCGCGGCTTGCGACCACGTAAAAGCGAGGGGGAGAAACAGACATTTACTTGAGCTGCTTCAAAATCTCACTCAGAAAGTCCTCGAAACTAAGGGTAATGTAGCCGTCGCGGTCGTCGTCGTATTTTTTAAACACATCCGTCATGCGCTTGAGCGAGATGCAGCTCTGGACAAAGAGATCAAAGCTCATGACGCCCTCGTTGCGCTTGTCGTAGGTGCGGAAGAGCAGCTCGACAAACTGGGGGCTGAGGCGGTAGCGGAAGGCGATGAGCGCGTTTGTGAACTCGGCGAGGGATATGTTGCCCGAGTGATCGACGTCGAAGCGGTCAAAGAGGGTGCGCCACGAGGCGAGAAAGGACCACAGCCCGCAGAACTCGTCAAAGTTGATGGTGCCGTTGCGGTCCGAGTCGAACATGCGGATCATCATGCGCACCGTCTGGATGTCAAAGGCGGTCCAGTCGCCGTTGACAAGGGCGGCCGAGAGTTCCCTCTCGGAAAGCTGGCCACCGCCTGCGGGTAGAGTGTCAGCGAAGACACGGCCCTGGGGTCGTGGTGGTGACTGGGGCAACCCACGATCCTTATCCACAGCCCTGAAGAGCGGCAGCAGCGTCGAGTCCGAGCCCGGGTTGCTATCCGGGACGGGCGACGGGGGCAGCCTCGAGTGATGCTGGGGGCGGCCGCCCTGAGACGCGGCCTGCGAGTGCGGGCGAGGCACAGGCGGCGGCGGCTTGGACTCGTATCGCGAGTGCGGGTTGGAGGAAGAGCCTGTCGGAGAGGCCGGGCCGGGCTTCTGTCGTGAGCAGCGAGCTCGAGTCAACGCCCATCTCTCGACGTGAAGGAGGAGTCGCTCCGCCGGTCCACACGTACAGCGTCTGGCTCGGCGAACCTGGGCGGGGGACATGGAGTCAGCAGTCCGTGCCGAGCGATCATTTGGGACGAGAAGAGGGCGCGCCGCCTACCTGGGCAGAGCATCAGGGTTGTAGGGCCGATTGTAGGCCATTTTGATTCGAGGTCGCGACGTTCCAACCTTGAACGTGGGAAGAGGGCGGGGGCGCGGGGCAGACGGGCTTTAATAGAGACAGCGGCGGGGTTGAAGGACAAAGGCCGAGGACAAAACAAATGCCCGTTTGTCTATTGTACTGCTCGTATCCGACAATGGGAGGGTGTCGAATTCGTCAAGATGCAGTCAAAGAGGTCAAGAGGATGAGGGAGGATGTCAAGGAGGAGTGTCGAGAACGGCTCTTGGTGGTTCGATTAAATAGAGCTAGGTATTCGTACAGCTTATTGCGATGATACTAGGCTGCCTAACCGAAAGTGGAGGTACGACGTATTGTGGTCTACCGTACAAGGTAGCAGGGCTTCTCTCTTCAGATAGTGCCCAAGGTACCTACTTATCTACGGTACTCCATCTCTTCGAATGTTGTCGAGTCCCCTTACACGCCCGGCTTGCACGCCTGGCTTGTTGCTCGCCCTCTGCCAGCATCCTCTCTCTCTCCTCCTCCCTAGACACCAGCAACCAAGTGCCGTCACCTGCACACCTGCATTAAGCAAGCCTCAAAGCATCCATCAATGGCCAAGACTCCCTAGCACTCACACACGTCTTGTCGGAGCCCGCTAGCCGTGGTACCCGCTAACTCCTCCGCGCTGCCTCTGCTACAGCACCCACAGGTTGGATACCAGTACGTACGGATAGTAGACCCAAGACGACCAACTTCCTATAAACCAGCCAATTCCACCACCTCCCCCCGCCATGACAGTCGCCACCGCCGACAAAGTCCCCGAGTTCTGGCTCTTTGGCTACGGGTACGCAGACGCTCGCTCCACCGGCCTCTCCTTATTCTCACCACCTGCCTCAGGAGCCTCATATGGAAACCCCCACCGCACTTTGGTTGGTAGCGCCCTTCTCACGTCGGCCGACGTCCTTTGCAAAATGCAAGCACACACACACGCGCGACATCCCACTGACACCTCCCCGTGCCCTGTTTCCCCCGGCTCTAGATCAAAGGATCCCTGGCTGGGTGACAGGCTATGTCCGTCGGTTCTGGCAGGTCTGCAATCCCCTGCCTCCCAGTGACGAACCCCCAACTCATATCATCTAGGCCAGGTACGCGCGGCTTCTTCACCCGTCTGAGCATATTCCGCCGCCCGAACGGTTACTGATGTGAGAGGGCCGTCGACGTGGCCGCATGCGTGACCCTTAGCGAGGACCACCGAGGCACTCCAGAAGCTCCGGGCCGCGTCGTCACTCTCATCGAGACGTCTTACTGGCACACCTTGGTCGACCACCACGACTCGGCCCCCGAGAAGGTCTGGGGTGTTGCCTATCGCATCGTCCCGGACCGCGTCGCCGAGGTCAAGGACTATCTCGACATCCGCGAGATCAACGGCTACTCCATCCACTACACCCCCTTCCACCCAGCCCACGACTCCGCGCCCATCACGACCCTCGTCTACATCGGCACCCCTGACAATGAGCAGTTTGTCGGCCCCCAGGACCCCCACAAGCTCTCCCAACACATTATCGCCAGCCGCGGGCCCAGCGGCCTCAACAAGGAATATCTGTACAACCTCGACTCGGCCCTCGCCGAGCTCAGCCCCGACAGCGGCGACACTCATGTCAGCGACCTTGCCCAACGTGTCAGGGCGCTCGAGCCCAACACCCTTCACGGCCCCCCTCGGCAACCCGGGACCGACGCAAACTTTAGGCATGAGAGCAGCACGACAGAAGCCGAGGAAATCGAAAAAGTTTGACTGACAAGGGTAAACCGACGGGGGAAACACAATCAGGAAATAACATGAGAAAGCTTTTGACAACCACCGGCGTTTCCACCCCTACTTCATCTCTCTCCCTCACACCTGGCCGGGACACATAGACGTCCGCCTGCTGGGCCGACCCTGGCTCTCTGTGCGTCACCTTCATCGTCAGTCTTAAGTATTGTTGATTCTTGGGGCCGTGACGTATGAATCTGTCGACAGGACAGCGACAGCCAGCATGTAGACAAAAACAGTATGACGTGACCTCCTCGCCGACAACACCCTGGTCACCAACCAGGTGAAGCAATCAACAAAACGTCTCCCTTCCCCCCCTCCAACCCGCAACCCCCACCAGGCAGTCAAAATCAAGCATCACGGTAACATAGGAGAGCGAAGTGAACATGCAGCCGCCGACTCCAAAGGCGACCTTCTCCCCACGGACCAGAATCGAATCAATTTCCGGGCTGCAAGCCCTGATATCGACAGAAGCATTTCGGGGTATATTTTGCGTCCAACCTCGTCGTCGATTCGCAATATGAAAACCATCGCAGCGCGGCCGCGGGAGAAAATGAAACCTAGCAATACCTTGGGGCATGATGGTCCGAGTCGTTGTCCCGAGATGGGGTTACCGTCCTAAGCAGATTCTCCTCCGAGATGGCCGAAGTCGAGTCAGGGCCTTGTTCGCTCAAGCTCGCTAGTAGCCTCGACCTCCTTGATGCGGGGGCGGCGGCTGCTGTTGCGGGTAGCCTGGAGACTGTTGCTGCTGGGACCCGCCGCCCTGGTATCCATAGGCAGGAGGGGCGTATCCTGCGAGTCGGTCAGCAGTCGGCATATTGGAGGGCATCGCCGTGGGATGGCTGGGTTTTGGGGTTATTACCCTGAGGGGGACCGGGGTATCCAGGCTGCTGCGGGGGGTAGCCGCGTCCGTAGCCGTCGTTGTTGTACATCTGGCCGCCCGACGGGTACCCAGGAGCTTGGTTGTTGTAGTTGTTGTTGTACCCTCCGCCGCCGGAGTAGTTGCCTCGACCCCCGCCCCCGAAGCCCGATGGGCCGCCTCGGCCGCCTCCGCGGTCTGAAGCCTTGTCGACGCGAATCGTTCGACCGTCGAACCTAGGAGAGTGTGAGAATGGAAAGCAGGCAAGGGAGCGCCCAACCAAGGGGTGACCTCGGTCGGCAAGGGCGGGTTGGAAAGACGGGAGGGAGGGAGCTCATACTCAATGTTGTTCATGGCGGTAATGGCGGCCTCAGCATCGTTGTCATTCGTGTACCGCACGAAGCCGAAGCCGCGGCTACGACCAGTGTCTCGGTCTTTCACCACAACCTGTTCCGACCCAAGAGAGGAGTCGCGAGTTAGAAGAGTTTTTTCCAGAGACGCAGTAGATGGAGGCGTGGGATATGACGCATTGGCATTAGGGGGGGAAACGGCCGCCTGGCCGTTGACGTGAGTCGCCAAACACGCAATGCGTGGGCGACGAGACAGGGAGGAGTGAAAATTGACGTACCGCTTCATCAACAGGACCAAACTCCTCAAACTTTTGGCGCAGAGTCGCCTCGTCCGTATGCCAGGCCAGGCCACTGCGGCGAGTGTTAGCGCAGGCGCCCTTGCCATGTCGGCCTCGTCGCC
The DNA here is from genome assembly GCA_012934285.1 of Ophiocordyceps sinensis. Classification (NCBI taxonomy): domain Eukaryota; kingdom Fungi; phylum Ascomycota; class Sordariomycetes; order Hypocreales; family Ophiocordycipitaceae; genus Ophiocordyceps; species Ophiocordyceps sinensis. Next base: position 293,844 of record JAAVMX010000008.1, read on the forward strand.
CAGCCAGCCCATGGGCATCGACTTAGAGGACGGCAGAGGGTATAGAGAGGAAGAAACAGAGGGCGATAGAAGAAAGGGGGGGGGGGTCCTGTGAGAAAGAGGGGGAGGGGGAACAGGCGCGGCGACTAACCCTACAAAGAGCTTCGCCATGGCGTATGAAGCACTGCGATGTACCGGAAAGAGGATGCTTGAGCGACGCTATCTCGGCTCGGCTTTGCTTTGATGCTTCTGGTGGCGAGGCGCTGGTGCGAAGTCGTCAGAGCCGGTGGTGGATTGTGATGAGCGCTTGAGGGTGCGAGGCAGAGAAAAGTTGGCAAGGGCAAGAATAGGACACGAGCTGTGTACGGTACATATGTACCACAGTGCAGGACGAAAAGAGGGCCTACTTATGTAAGCACCCAGGGAGGCGGTAAAGGGCATGAGGCGATTTCACAGCGAGCGGTAGTATGTACCTCGTACGGACGACGGCTTGAGTTTTTTTCCACGGCTTGCCCGGTAGGTACCAGGAATAGCATGGAACAGGTGGAGGAGCATGAGGTATCTTGTGTATGGAGTGCTTCGCCCTGGAGCGGTCACTTGTAGGTATCCAGTACTTGATACACCCACTTCAGCTGATGGAAGAGCGGATTGGCTAACCTCTCCGCCCGGCGATTGTCTCTGGAGCTGCGCCTCGTCGCGACTGGATCGCGGCTGGGATACGAATAGGTAGGTGAAGGAAGGCAGCTGCAACATTTTTCGCCTTTTTCTGATTCTGGGACCTGCTGTCAATTAAATTAAATGCATACTGCGCGGCAGCAACGAGGCGGGCCTCTGAATTGGGACCTGGCCAAGGCGGGCATGGGGTGCTTTTGTGCGCGATGAAATTTTCCTCACGGATACGGAGCAGGGCTTTCGCCGAGCACGTGTGTGAAATAAAAACCTTGATGAATGCCCCCCGCTCGCACAAGTCAGAAGAGGCCGCCGACGCTCTGTGCTTGTCTCTCAAACCCCGCCAACAAAGATCCCCCACCAAAGCAAGCAAAGCGCCGAGGTAAATATGGCTTTGCGGGGATGAGGGTCGGGGACGCGGAACTAAGGATGGGTGAATATCTGATTTGCTGTATCCGTGAAGAGTGAAGAGCATGTATGTATGTGCGACTCTACCTACCACTACCAGCAGTGTCTACTTCGTATGACGAGACCAGATACCTGCCCGCTATGTACAGCGCTTTCCCTAAAAGATTGTAGGTGATTTTTATCTGTTGTGGTTCGCCCCACTTTTAGTTGGTCAGCCTCTCGTGCCAGGGTGCCTTCTGCACCCTCGCATAGCAGCCCATAGGGCTTCTTCCTAGCTAGATCATTATCGCACAATCTTATGTAGCACGCCTTATATGCCCTAACGTGAGCCTTAAGAGGTTATAAGCGCCGCTAAAACGCATCCCTGCGCTTTGTGAGTGGTTCTTTTTAATTATCACGATCTTTTTCCGACTTTTCTCGCCTTTATAGCTATTTTTTCGCCTAAACGCCTATTTAAAGAGTTTTTCTATATATAATACTAAATTCCCTTCCTATAATAACGCCTCTTTTGCCCGTGGGATAGTTGCCTAATAGGACGTTCGAGATAGCGAACGACGATAGAGCCTTAACGGGTACGATTAAACGTCTAAAGGGACTAGAAAACTATGCCGCCTAGCTAATTAACGTAAATCTAACGTTAAAAATGTTAGATATTTACGAATATGTCTAAGGGCTCGTCCTTAGGCTAAAACGTCCGGTAGGCACGATTAGTATTACCGACGAATAGAAGGACTAGTAAAAGAACGACTTAAAGGCTATAAGAATCCTTATAATTACCCTATTAGATAATCTAAAGGAGATAGTCACTAGGGGAGGTTAGACTATTAATTCGATAAGTTAAGAGATATACCTCCTTATATAACGTATAGCCTTACAGCTGCTTAAGTCTTCTATCGTAAAGACGATGCTTAAGTTTTTTAGACTTAAAGCCTATAACTTTGCTACTTTAGATATATACTCTCGACGACTAAAGTAGTACTAGCGTTAACTAAGGGCCGTCTATAAGACACTAGACGAGAATATATACGTTTATACGGCTATTTATAGCCTTCGGACGGGTTACCCTTATTGGTTTTACGCTTAGTAATACGACTATAAGAAGGATGATTTTCCTACTAAAGCCGCTATCGATAAGTTTTTGCAATATTAATACTAGGTAGAGAAAGGATCTTAAAAGGTCCCTAGCTCCTAGGCGTTAGCTATTTAAGATAAGTCGTCCTTAACCCTATCTATAATAGACAATAGCCGTAGAGGAGGATAAGGCAAAGGCCGTAGTAGAGGCCGTAGAGGTAGAGGTAGCTCCGATAATACTAGATCCCAAACTAAAGATAACTTATCTAAGTAAGTAAAACTTAAATATAGTTATATTATCGCCGCTAATAGAGGTTATAAGCCGAGCAACTGCTAGACTCTCTACCCTAATAAAGCCCTAGAATAGAAACGGGAAGAATAGCGTTAATAAGGCATTAATCCTTTTAAGAAGGGCAATATACATATCGTAGCGGCAGGCAAACGTAATATAACCTTATTCGCTATAAGTCTTACGTCGTTTAAAGACGCTATCCTCGCTACGGGCTATAAGTCCTTACGGGATATAGTCGTCTACGATACTAGAGCCTTAGACACCTGCTTTAACGACTTAAAGTAGTTTACGACCTTTACTCTTACTCCGGCCTATCGTCTAATGCAAGCATTAAACGGTAGCAACCTTCGAGTCCTAGGCTTAGGCACTATACGTATAACAATTAGAGACTTAACTCTTAACTTAACTAACGTTCGCTACTGCCCTAATGCACCCGCGAATTTAATAAGCTCTAAAGTCCTCTAGGATAAAGGCGTTGTGCTAGACGGATTTAATAGCTAACTAGCTTTTTAAGCTATAGGGGAGGCAGTCTATAAGATTACCTAGGAACTTAGCGTTAGTACTATTCGTAATGCTTAGGCTGTGGGTAACCCTACGATTCGAGATAAGCATCTTAACCTTGCTTTTACGGCTTTGCCGAAGACCTTAACAAAGGTTAAGAAGGTAGACTATAGGCTTATACACCGTAGACTTAGATATACGGGTAAGGCTAGAGTCCTTAATGCGTGCCGAAAGTTAGGCATTAACGTTAACGTAGAAAGTTTTAACGACTTCTTTTATAAGGCCTATTACTTTGCAAAGGCCGACCTTATAGTTAGCCGGATATCTTTAGTTAAGCTATTATAGTTCTTAGCATACGTCTTTTAGGACTTTATTTAGCACTTACCTACCGGTTTCGGCGGTAAGCAATACTCGCTATATAGGATCGATATATATATAAGGTTCTATTAGGTTCTCTTCGCGGTAAACCGGGGAGAGGCGTACGACTTGCTTTATAGTTAAATACGGTAGGTATAAGCCTGCTCTACGAATAAGTCGGTCTAGTCTATATGCTTTAATAACGCCTTAGAGTTCTAGTCGGATGCAATATTTAAATAGGCTAATAAGGACGGGTTTATCCTTCGCTTTAGTGCCCCCTACACTCTAGAGCAGAATAGACTTACTAAACGTGCTAGCCGTACTTTAATAGACCTCGCACGCTATATTTGCGCCGATATAAACCTTCCGGCCTTTTTATAGCCGTACTTTATAGAGATAAGCGCCTACGTTAATAATATGCTTCCGACGAGTGCCTATAAGGACGGTAGAGCCTTAATTAAGGTTTTATTCGACGAGATCCGCACGCTATACTTATATAGCATTAAGCATATAAGGGCTTAGGGCTATACTACGTTCGTTACTATCCCGCACTAGCAGAGGGTTAAAAGTGCAAAGATAGCCCTACGAGCTTAGAAGGGTCGCCTAGTAGGCATAGAGGGACTTAACGGGCATATATATAAGGTTTGGCTTCCCGAGAAGGAGATTATAGTACGCGCCTAAGATATCCGCTTTTAGGAAGGCAAGGAGCATTAGCGCCCTACTATTAACGAAGTCGAATTTAAAGCTACCCTATAGGAGGATAACGATAAAGTTACCTACCTATTCGATATAGGGAAGATTAAAGCCGTAGATAGAAAACGCAATGCGAGGCATAACGACAAAGTCGCTTCGCCACGTAAAGAAGAACTCGACCTATCCACCCTATAGGGGGTGCTTAAGGACCCGAGTTATATCCTAATACCCGATCCGACGCCTGCTATAGGATAATAGCAGCGTTATATTTATTTTAATAAGGAGACTACAGAGCACGAAGACATAGAGGACTCTAACCCGGCTTCTAAGGATAAGGCATCGCCTTTCTATCCTCGCCGTATATCTCGACCCTATTAGGCCTACGACTATAACAAACGTTTAGGACGAGGCCGTAGCTATAGTAGCCGTGCTCGCGGCAGCCGTAGAGGCAGCTATAGTAGTAGTAGCTAAGCTAGGGAGTTATCCGGTTTATAACTCGCAGTGTTTCGCGAAAATAACACCTATTGTAAGACTAATCCTCCCTAGGTTCTTAGTGTAGGAGCGGCTCTAGCTTTTGTATAGCCTAATACGACTCTAAAGAACTAGAAGCAGGCTGTAGACTACCCTAACTATAAGAGTCGCTAGTTGCCTGCTATAAGGAAAGAATACCGTAAGCTTAACGATAAAGGGACTTATATTCTTATTTCTCGCCTACGAGGCTATTAGGTCCTTCCGGGCCGTTAGGTATTTCTTAAGAAACATATTACGGGAGCTAATAGTATCGCTAAGGCCCGTTAGTATATACGCGGGGACCGAGACTCTATAAATAGGCCTATTAAAGACGTCTACGCCGCTATAGCATACTAGGCTTCTATTCGTGTGTTTACTACCCTCGTAGCTTTAGATAACCTCGAATATAAGAAGTTCGACGTAGTTAACGCCTTCCCGCACGCTAAAGTAAGGGAGGAAATCTATATTAAGCAGCCCTACGGTCTAACTAACGGCACTAGCCGCGTCTATAAGCTATAGCGAGCTCTATACGGGCATAAGGCCGCCCCTTAGTAGTAGTTTAATAAAGTTATTATTAACCTCGTTGCTTTAGGCTTCGTTTAGCTAGAGGCAGAATTATGCCTATTTCGTTACGATAATAGCACGCTTTTAATCCTCTACGTCGACGATATATTAATCGCAGTAGCTATACGAGACCTTATTACGGATAAGGCTCGCCTATTAAGCGGCCTATATAAGATAAAGAGTCTTAGGGAGCCGACCGAATTCCTAAGACTAGAAATAGACCGGGATCGCGTTAACCGAACGATTCGTCTATATTAGATAACATTTACGACAAAGGTCCTTAAGGAGTTTAGCAGTAACATCGAGAATACGGCAATAACGCCGTAGCCGCTAAAGACCGTTATCCTAGCGGACTAAAGATAATAACAGTTAGTAATGCCCTTTAAATAGTAGCTTTAAAGGACCGGCAGCCTAAATTAGCTAGCAATAGGGACTAGGCTAGACTTATTATATACGGTAAATAAGTTATCGGAGGTAAATTATAACCCGACTATAACGTATATAGCTATCCTAAAGCACTTATTGCGTTATCTTAAGGGATTTTTAACCTTAGGCATTATCCTTAGCGGCCGTTATTCGACTAACGATCTAAAGCTATGCGTTTATGCCGACGCCTCTTTTACTAACGATCTTTAAACCCGCTGTTCTTTAGCCGGGTATATAGTCTTTTTAGCCGACGGACCGATCTTTTAGCGGTCGAAGCGGCAAACGTTAGTAACGACCTTATCTACGGAGGCGGAATTTATTAACCTTACGCCGGCTAGTATAGCCGCTATATAGCAAGCGAAGCTTTTGCACGATATAGGCTACCCGCAACCTACACCGATGATTATATATACCGACAGTTAGAATACAAGACTAGCTATTCTTAATAAGGCGAATGCGGGCCGCATAAGGCATATTAATCGCCACTTTAAATAGATTATCTAACGGACGGCAATAGGCTATTTTTAGCTGTATTAGGTCTAGACCGAGGAAATAATCACTAACGGCTTAACGAAGCCGCTCTTGCGTATAAACCACGAAAAGTTTAGGCACTAGCTTAGGCTTTAACCCGAGGTTTAACGATGAAGATAACGATCCCGATTAGGAAAGGGATTTAGAAAAGGATTAATAGCCTAATTAGGCAATTAGAAGGGCAAAAAGCCCTGCGAATAGAGGAAGGATGACTTACGGAAGAAAGGAGCTATAGAAAAGCACTTTTAAGAGCGCGTTGTAATTACACGTTTGCCGTAGTATTAAGAGCCTTATATAGGCTATTCGGCTAAGGGGAGGTGTTATAGTTCGCCCTACTTTTAGTTAGTTAGCCTCTCGTGCTAGGGTGCCTTCTATACCCTCGTATAGCAGCCTATAGGGCTTCTTCCTAGCTAGATTATTATCGCACGATCTTACGCAGCACGCCTTATATACCCTAACGTAAGCCTTAAGATTATCTTATTAGGTCGGGAAGGTACGTACCTAAGCCCCTCGCCGGTACGTACCGACGTTATCTAAGGTACGTACCGACGTTAGCTAAGGTACGTACCGACGTGAAAAATCACTTAAAAAGTAAAAAAAGTATATAGGCAGCTTTATTCCTTCGTTTTTAATACGCTAAGGCTTAGAACGTAAATAAAATTAGTAAGGAAGATAGAGCGCGTCTCTATAAGTATAAAGATACTAGTTTTTTCTCTTAGGTTATTTATTATTATAGCGAAAGCTAAGGGTTTATCTAACCGTTTCCTTTAGTTACTTCTACTACGTTTTTAATTTCTTTACTCGCTATATAATAGCGTACTTTTATAATACTATAATCGAGTCTTTTTTAGCAAAGTATTAGCTACCGGCGCTAAAGGATATTACTACTACGCTTTAGTAGGAAGATCCTCTTACCGTAGAAGACTATATATCGTAAGAGAGGGGTTAAAAGTCAAACTCTATAAGGCCTACTTTTTATACTAAAGTCTCCCGCCCGCCTATCTCCCGCTTATACTAATTTTCTCTTAGTAAAGGAGGTTAATAAGAACTATTATTAACTTATAAATAATTTACTTTCTTTAAGCACTCTTCCTTAGCCTTCTACTAAGCTTTCCCTTAAGTTTTTAACTATTATTATATCCTCCTTCTTTATATAGCTTAAGAGCTTCCTGCCTAAATGCTAGAAGGTCTAATTTAACCCTAAGAGGCTCTTAACTCCTCTCGGGCCGCTTCCGCCCTATATATCTTATCCTTATTGCCCCTATTATAGCAATCTACTAAAAGTAGAAGAAAAACGTAGAAGCCGTATAGACCTTATCTAACGAGAGCTTTAGGTCTAATAGCGAGAGCTCGTAGTTTACGAACGAAAGCGGCTTTTATTCCTCTAATAGCTATAAGGGCTACTTAAAGGCTTAAGCCGGTGCTTAAGCCGGCGAAGAGGCCTAAGATCGTAAGACCTTTACCTACCTTAATATTAAATTAAAGTACGTTTAATATTAGCACGCCGCTTACTATAGCTAAGTCCGCCGCCTATACTACTACTACCGCCGCTGCTAATAAGGCAGGTCTTACCGCGGAATTCGAGGCGGTATACGCGCTTGCGAGAGAGATCTCCGCCTATATTGCGTTTAATACCGCCCCTACCGTCGCCTATAATGCTATCGCTCTTCCCCTCGCCCTTAACGGCGCCCCTAACGGCGCCGCTCCCGACGTCGCCGCTTTAAGAGCTTACCTAGCACTCGCCTTTAACGTCGCCCCTGCCGAAGACGATACTAATACTAATACTAGTAGAGGAGTCTTAGGTCTAGGGCTAGAGGATAAGGAAGAGGACGAAGGCGAGGGCGAGGATATGCCTATACGCAAGCGGGTTGCTAATCCTACTATAGCTAACTAACGCCTATAGATTAAGACCTTACGGTTAATCGCTATAATATTAATTCCGGATATTATAACGGCTTTAAGTCTTTCGTAAAGGTAGGTTTACTATATATTAAGCTATAATATAACGCCGGCCTATAAGAATAGTAAACGCCCTTTAATCGTGCTAAGACCTCTTTTAAATAGTCTTAAAAGCATAATTTATACGCTAAAGAAGACTAAGCGGTTCCTATTACTTATATAGCTACGTAAAGCTATTCCTAAGCTTTGCCTCTATAGTAGTAAAGCTATACGTAACGCTTTAACTATAATTAAAGCCTAACGCTGCCTTTAATAGGTGTATCTTAACTTAAAAACATCTTAGCGTATACGGATTAAGTTTGCTCTTCGTTAGCGGCATCTTACTAAAGAAGATTAAGAATAATAGATCTAGTCTAATAAGACCTATATTACTAGCGTCCCTCGTCGCCGCTAGATAATACTCTTTCTAAGTTAGTCCTTTCTTAATTATCTCTTAATGTATTTTATCTATCGTACTAATCTTTATTAGACGATTACGTAAACGAGTTTAGGAAGTCCTAAGTTAAAGGCAATAGTATTATATTCTAAGGCTACTTCGCCGGCGTAGAGAAAGGCATATATAAATTATAGGATAAAGTAGCTTTAGGCTATATAACGGCAGAGTTTTATTCCGAATATATTTTGCCTTTATTTTAGGACTTCTAGCTTTAGCGGAAGGAATTTATAATTTAGTAAGATAATGCCTTAACGCACGTAGCCGCTTATATAAAAGAGGTTATCGTAAGGCTCTTCCTAAATACAAAGCATACCGTATAGCCGCTTAATAGCCCTAATCTTAACCTAATTAAGTATATATAGGCAGAGATAAAGGCATAGATTAATAATAAATACGTCTAGCGGCTTAAAGGCTAAATCCTTAGAGGTGCTATTATTAAAGCTTAAAACGCTATTTCTAACGATTTTCTACTACGTTTAGTATATTCGATGCCGAGGAGGCTCTAAGCTATGCTTAAAGCGGGCGGCGGATATTTTAGATACTAATTAACATTCGGGTACTTTTATTTATGCTACGTTTTGCCTATTTCTAATGTATTTTTCTATATCCTTATATATCTCTTATCTTAGCGGCAATATGCACTACCTTTATAAAAGGGCGGGGAAAATAGGGCCCTAATTCACATATTTACAATCTTTTAGGGATATAGCTGTACGTACTTCGTACCTACCTCTTCTACGTGTGCCTTATTAGGTGACAGCGAATTGGATCAAGCGGGCAGCGTTAAGAACTATTATCCGGTAGTAGCCGCAACTCGACTGCCTGCCTCACTTCAGTGGACGACGCAATTTCTTTTCCAGCCTCCGTCACTCTCTCTCACTCTGCCTTGTCCGCGGACCATTTTCCAATCAGCCAACGAGAATCACGCCCATGCTTCCTCTCCCTCGGCCTCGGGCTCCTCGCAGCTACTTGACTCTTAAAGCCCCCCGACATGACCCAGCACTCCAGCCGCCATTCTCAAAAGTCTCACGGAGCGGCTCGTAGGCCCCGGCTCGAGAGACGCAGCCTCCATGATGCGCTCCGACGCGCGCTTGGAGCCACGGGCTCAGAGTCCCCCCCCGACTTCATCAGGTCTTGGCTGAGTAGGATACAAGCTGGCAGCCATGGCCACTCGCCGAACCTCGAGCTTGTGGAGAGGACGCCTCCTGCCCCCGAAGAGCCTTGGCGTCCAAATCACCTCTTGCCGAGTGCCGGTCCTGGCAGACAGGCGGCGCAGAGTCCGGCTCTGGTCGTGCGAGACAGTCCATTGCCGAGCCTCTCATCGGGACGGTCAGGGGACTAGAAATCCGTCGTGGCCTGTTCTGACTCGCCTGAAGCCGCCCGTCGTCGACAAAAGAAGCAGCGCCGTGCATCGTCCGGGCACCGTTCCGCCACCTCCGGACCGTCAAGTGATGGCTATCGTAAAAGAGCTCGGCGAAAGACTCGACATGACCGGTACGACACTAGGAGGCACCGAGACACGGAGGACCCGCCTGTCAAGAAGAAGGCTTCCGGTTCAAAGAGACGAAAGACGAATCGCAGAAAGCAGACGCTCCGATCTGACCCAGAGGTGATGAACAAGTTTGCTTCCGACGCCATCTCGAAAGAACGCGTCACAGTGAGTGCTTTCTCCGTCGGTCTCCACGGGACCAAATCTTGATGCTTGCCAGATGAAACCCAACCTCAGACCTGGGCCTTTTCTCAATGGGCGAAGCTCTGCAGGCGCTCAGCGTATGTGACGATCCCCCTGGGGAAAGGCCTGTCTAACGCAGAGCAGCAACAGACCTGGACTTCTACCATGTCGACTATCTTGTCGATTGTCCCAAGGCTAAGCCCGAGGGGTCATTGCCCCGAAAGACGCGCAAGTCCAACAACCAGCGAAGGGCAGAGAGAGCACTGCAAGAAGACTCAAACTTCTTTGCAAATATCAGGACAGATGCGAGGAGAACCTCCAGGCTGTCTGGCCCCGCCCCTCAGCCGGGGACGCGGCTTTCCGCCCCTGCAGGCATAGGTTCAGATGGAACCGACTCGCCGATATCTGAAGGATTAGGCAATGGCAGGCCAGCAAGCCGCGCAGCGGCGGACCTGGGCTTTGGCGCGAGATGTCGAAGAACGAGCATGCAGCAGGCCGGGGAAAAGGACGGCAGGGCATCCGCCCCTGCTTTGTCGAACAGCCGTCTCTCTAGCCTTGCTTCGGGTGGCACTTCTCTTCAACCCCACGGACAAGACACGGGGAGTTTGGCTCTTCCGGGATACGCGCCCAACGACTCACACTTGGATGGCTTACTCGCATCTGGCGTGTATGATCATACAGGAATATCTCACGATCGCATCTCGGCATCTCATTCTGCACCATTGCGAGAGGAGCAGCCGAGGTCCAGAGACGACAATTCGAAACCTCCCCGAGCGTGCGCCCCATTCAGTGCACGGAGAGACAGCTACCAAGACAAAGGAACCATGGTGAGCCCCTGGCTGGAAAACGAGAGCAGGTTTACGCCCCTCAACTCCCGAGCTCGCACTTGCGGCCCGATTGACATTGGCCACGGTAATTCTGTCGAGGCGAGTCGATATATACAGACGACTCCCATGGAAGGAACAGAACAGTCGCAGGCATTCAAAAGTCAGGAGCGTACCTCGACTGTACAATCCAGGCCTGACGCGAACGGTGACTCTCAGACAGCTGAAATACCAGAGTTGCCAGGAACGAGAGTGTATAATTCCACCCCAGCAGGCCTCGAAAACACCCATCAGTATGGGGGCTGCGATGCGAACGAAAACCCCCCCGAGGACAGTCTGGCGACTGGGCCTGGAAATCATGATTTCTTCAAGTTCCCCGGCAATCGCCCATCCGTCCAGCCATTGCGTTACGGCGTCTCCATGCCGCAGATACCCGATGGCCCATGGACACACCCAGGCATGGCATCACTCTATGCTCCGCATTCTATGGCGCCAAAGCCGGCGCAACGACTCGATGCAGACGTGGGAAGAGGGCGTGCTCACGAGTTGGAGAGGAGGCGCTCGAGCGAAATGATGGATGGCGATGCCGGCAAGCATATACCTGATTTTATCGCGAGGCTCGAACGTGAGGCCCGGGAAGAAGTAGAAATGAGCATGCACTTGGACCAAGATGTGGAGTGGTTTCAGCGCGGAGGCGGCATGCTCGACCGGGAGATGGTGGACCTGCAGCTCCATCAGTTTGACGTGGCGGACTCGACGGCGAGGGGAGGCGAGTTCGGTCAACCGAGGGACCGGCGCAGAGCACCCGGTTCCCTCACGGTCCATGGACCCCACGTAACTGGTCGGCGGCCGTGGCAGCAAAGGCATGGCTCGGGAGACATGGACATGGCAGGTTTCTGGCGCCCCAACTGCTTCAGGTGAGGCAAAGGTGTCACTGCGAAGGCCTTTATCGGTCGCGCGCTCCTCGATAGACTTCGGTAGACTTCATTCAGGCTCCTGATGTTTCCACTTGGCTCGCAGGTCATGGACGTCGAAGCCGCACAGCTCGGCTTTGGCAGCGATGGCGCGTGCTTTACCCACGACCGGGGCGTCAATCATGTTGCCATCAAGAGTCCAAGCCCCCCGGCCAGAGGCGGCTGCCTTTTCGTCAGCCACGGTGATTCTGACTGCCCACTCAACCTCGTCGGGCGCCGGGGCAAAGATGGCTTCAACTGCTTCGACCTGACTTGGATGGATACACTGCTTCCCGTTGAAGCCCATTGATTTGCCTTGGGCGCTCTCGTCTCGGAGCCTCTGGAGGCCCTCATCACCTTGGTAGGACGTGCATACCAGGTCAATGGCGCTGGGCAGGCCGGCGGCTCGCGCTGCCGTGACAATGGCCGAGCGGGCAAAAAGGAACTCGGTCAGAGAGGGCGTGCGGGTGATGGAGAGGTCGAGAGCAAAGTCCTCGGCGGCAAAGATGAGACCGCTGAGGTACGGCGTCGCCTTGGCTATGCTGGCGAGGTCCATGACGGCCCGAGCGGACTCGATGAGGGCCATGATGCGGATGGGGTTGCCGGAGCCGCTGGCGTGGCGCTCGGGCGCGACGTGACGGAGCACGTCGGACACAAAGGTCAGGTCAGCCGCGGACTGGACCTTGGGCACGACAACGGCGTCGAGGAGCGGTGCCGACGCGAGGGCAGTCAGGTCCTGGAGGGCAAAGGGCGTGGACACGGCATTGATGCGGACGGCGAGCTCGGCGACGCACGGGGGGCGAGCCCGGAGGTCCGACAGGTGCGCCCTCAGCCGGTCGCGGGCCGTGGGCTTGAGGGCCGGAGTGACGGAGTCTTCCAGGTCGTAGGTGATGTTGTCCGAGGCCAGGCCCAGGGATTTGGAGAGCATCTTTTGAGAGGATGCGGGGACTGGGCCGGGCTTCACGTCAGTCTGGAAGCCGAGTGGGGTGCGTGTGATTTACCGTATAGGAGCGAGCGGCGGAGGATGGACCGCGATCTCGCCGCCGTGGCCATGTCAGCTAGATGGGCTTTTTATCGTGTCCAGTCGGGCGCTCGTACGAAGTAGGAGGAGTCGTGGTGTTTAGAAGTAAAGGGTATGGTCTAGGGTAGTCAAGTCAAGTTGCAATTGGCGGTACGACTCCGGAGTACGGAGCACCGAGCGCCGAACAACGTACCGCCAATCTGGACACGACGACGACCTCCTCCTCCGTAACTCCAACGCCGACCACCACCACAAACCGCCTCCCCCGAACCCATAATTTCTCGGTGCGCGCGAGCGCCGCCCACGGACGAGACGAACTCCGCGACCGACTCGGCGGTGGCATGACGAGCTGCGCCTGAATCCCGCGCCCCAAGACAGAGGAGAGAAAGACGACAGAGAGAAAGACGACGACGGACGACCGGCGGGGCCTCCTCGCTCAGGAACTGCCTCGCGTCCGAGCCAGCGACAGCGCAGAATGGTACACGGGCCCATGGACGCCACGCAAACCACGCCCGGCTCGCTGAGCTGGCGGCTGAGCTCGCATCCCATCACGCTGCTCACCTTCTTGGCGTTTCGGATAAGTCCGTCTCCTCGTCGCTCTCGCGGGGGGTAGGCCTGGTGTGCTGACGCGCGTGTCGCGACAGCCAGCGTCTTGACATATTTCCTCGGCCTCTGGGTCATCAAGAGCATGTCGGTGAACCCCTCTTCCCTCGCCCCACGGGGGACCTCGAGCTGACACCACCGGTCAGGATCATGATCTTCATCATCACCATCCTCCTCCTGGCCGCCGACTTTTACTACCTCAAAAACATTGCCGGGCGCCGCCTCGTCGGCCTGCGCTGGTGGAACGAGGTGGACGCTCAGACGGGCGAGTCGAAGTGGGTCTTTGAGAGCTGCGACCCGGCCTCGCGCATAATCAACCCGACCGACTCGCGCTTTTTCTGGCTCGCCCTCTACGTCCAGCCCGTCCTCTGGTTCGTCATGGCCGTCCTGGTCCTGGTGCGCCTGCAGTTTCTGTGGCTGCCCCTCGTCGGTACGTCGTGCCTCTTTCCCGTCTACCTCTCGGCGCAGAGTCATGGCGTCCAAGCACATGCGCGCCCACTGCGTCGGGTGCTGAACCGGAAGCGGCGTGGTTCCAAGGCGCTAACAAGACCGACGCAGTCATCGCCCTTGTCCTCACCGTCATGAACACCCTCGCCTTTTCCCGCTGCGACAAGTTCAGCCAGGCCTCCAACCTCGCTGGCAGCGCCCTCGGGACCTCCAACCTCGCCGGCAGCATTGCCACCAACATGATTGGCCGCTGGTTCTCACGCAACTAGCTTCCAACATGGCAGGCGCTCGCGCGTGCGTTGAGAATGGGAGGGACCATGTAGTCCAGTCGAGGGGCCGGCTCTGGCGGGGCCCCAGGGGGATGAAACAAGGCGAGAGCAGCTCACTCGAGTGACGGCGAATGCTCATGTATTGCGAGGCCTTTCCCCATGACGAGGGAGAAAGGGAGATGGGTTGATTTTGCAGTGGGACAGTACGCGTGTACTCTATGAGCAGCACTTGGACGGGGTGATGCAATAAGTCGGTCCATACACTAACACGCACGCTCCGGATTCCTTGGCAGAACGCCCCTTTAACCCTCTGCCTCCCTGTGACATCATATGATGAACCCGCCCAACAAAAAAACCACGGCCTACCGCCGGGCGGCGCGTTCAATCTCGGCATCCAACTGCCGTTCCTCGTCCTCGAGGCGGCGAATCTCCTCGGCCGTCATGCCCTCTTCCACCAGGTGGGCGACAGTCTTTGGTACGCCGCGCTGGGTCTGCGCGTGGTCGTCGTGTTCGCCAGCGCCAGCGCCAGCGCCCGAGTGCGAGCTGTGCAGAGCTGCGACACCGGCCTCTCCATGGGAGGCGGCGGCGAGCGGGGAAATGGGCGGGTTCCGACCTTGCAGCGACGGCTCCTCATGCGAGTAGGGCGAGCGAGGAGGCGAGTCGGCCACGGGCGCCGCATGCATATCCTTGTCCTCGACCGACGTCTGGGAAGCCAACCGCCCAGCAGCGCGCTGTTTCTGACGGCGGCGACGCAGCAGGCGCCAGGCCAGGCCGGCCACGAGGAGGATGAAGGCGAGGCTGGCCCCCACGGCAATGCCAGCGATGGCACCATTCGAAAGACGGCCGTCGTGGGAGTCTTGCACTGATAGCGTGTTGCCTGTCCTCTGAGATTCGACGTCACCACCGCCACCAGAAACCCCGGTGCCTCTCCCTTTTGACGCGTCGACGGCCAAGGGCACCCCGGTGCCATTCCCTCCACGCTGGGGGATCCGTTCATCGACGGGGACTACGTGGTCCGGCGTGCTCGACTCGTTGACGGTGTAGATGGTCGACCAGGTTTGACTCGGGGAAGCCGTGGCATCGGCACTGTCGGTCATGGGGAAGGAGAGGGGGGGCTCGAGATCTGCCATGGTGGTCGGTATCCTTTTGCCGGAATATGTGAGAGAGAGGTGCGGGTCGCGGCTCAGTGGGCGATGGCAGAGCCAAGCTGCAGGGCCAAGCGGCAGAGCCAAGCGGCAGGGCCAAGAGGCAGGGCCAAGCAACAAAGAAGCGAGCACGGGCCGTGCAGAGCTACCTACTGGCGACACAAGGAGCAGTTGACAGAGAAGCTTCACGTGGAAGCAAAGTCATGCAGCCGCAGACGGAGAGCGGGCAACGTGTAAGACGGGCCCATGGCCAAGACGGCAGCCAATGGCGGCGAGGATGCAGACGAGGGCGACGGCGGGGGGGACACAGCCCTGCCCGGTCCAGATTTTCGTCGGGTTGGATCCGCGACAACAAGTCCAGGGTGACGTCCAGGGTGACTCGTCCAGGGTGGTTGCGCTTAGGCATGAGCATGCGCACAGAGAAGAGGAAGCAGCCTGTTCCAGAAGCAGCCTGTTCCAGTCAGCGCGTGGCTAGCCAAGAGGTGACGACGAGGCGTGGGAGGCTGGGCTGGCTGGGCGGACAGTGCGCGGCGAGAGCTTTGAACCTGCCTCGGGCAGCTACCCAGGAGGATGAATGTATTTGCCTGTGCCCGTGGCCGGCTCGACGCTTGTTGGAGGCTTGGGAGCGTTGCCGTCTGTTGTCAAATGTCAAATGGTGACGGCACCACGACGACGAGCTCCTGGGCCGTGGTACGGGGCAGGGAAGAAGCGGCTGGCTGATGCTTTTGCCATGGTGCGTGCGTGGTTTCCAAGTCCGAGGCCAACAAGGATGGATGGCACCGCGCATTCAGCAGGAGCAGCAGCACCATCAATCAGCTTCAGCTTCAGTGGCCCTCGTCACCAAAAAAACAAAAAAGCAGTTCTCTGCGGCATTGCGGCAGTAAGCTTGTGCGGCGCGACAGCCCGCTCCATGCATAAGTACCGAGTACATACATACGTACTCGTGCATATTGCATATCAACCATGGGCTTCAACTGCGGCTGACCAGCATCCCGGTTGCTGCTGGTTGCGTTGCTATTTCGAGCTCATGTGCATCCATCATGTTACGGATACAAATACTTCGTACTCGTAGTAATCGTAACTCGTACAGCTTGCTTGATATAAATCAGGTTTATCCTCATCAGCATGAGCCATGTACATACATACTGTATTCCTTCATTCACCATTGTCGACATGGCATCGCATCACAGAATTAAATCTCATTACCCCCTCTCATTGCCCATCAAGCAAGCATCCATGGCCTCCTCAAGATGCTGACACATCCCTTACCTGCTCGTCTTTCCCTGCCTGCCTGGCCTTGTATAACCAGCATATCGAGCAGAGCATCCTCGCCCACACACAAGCAGCACCTCCATGTACAAGCTCGAGATCCCCTCATCCCATACCCAAGCTGCGAGCTCGTGGGCATGGGCAAGCTAAAAGTCTCTCCTCATGCAAACTGCATGGATATCTCCTTTTCCTGTCCAAACTCGTCGTCCTCTGCGTCTCCCCATGGACCTGTCAGTGTCACGTTCGGCATTGTCTGCGAAGTCTTCATGGCCGGATGGTTGGGTGCGTCGTCCGTCCACTCGCTCTGGGGGCAGGCGTCGGCGAACGATGTCTCAAACGTCATCTGCAACTCTCCCTCTCCCACCCCCTCCACCTCCGCCGCCATCCCGGCGTAGGCCGGCGCCTGGTGGTGTGTCGCTGCTTCGCCCACCCGACGCACCGGAACCGCCTCGGCGCTTTTCGTCTCCCGCGGCAAAGCCCGTCCCTCCACTGCCCGCCATGGCGAGATGGGTGATATATCCAGCTTCATGGGCGGCAGCGTCGACTTGATCTCCCTCACCTGGAGCGCCTCCTCTGTCGCCCCGTCCCGCGCCTCCTTGGCCAGCTCTGCACGCATCGCGTCAACATCGAAGAGGACCCCCGGGCCGTTGCCGCCCTTGTTCTCGGCCTTGCCCCCCTCCTTGTTCACTGAATCCTCGTACACCTCCCACTCCTGCCTCTCGGCCTTCTTGCGACGGCCAAAGAGGCTAAACTTGCCGCCCTTCTTGGCCTTGCCCTCCTTCTCCAGCTCCTTGCGCGCCTCTTCAATCTCGTTGATGAGCTCCCTCTGCCGTTCCTGGTGGTTTTCTGGGTCCGGATCCTCGATTTCGTTAAACTCCTCGCTCTCCACGGTCCAGCCGCACTTCATCAAAAGCGTCGGCATGGCCTTTCGATACTCCATGTGTCCGGGGACCAGCTCCGACACGTCCATGTTCTCTATCCACGGGCAATCCTCAATGGCTGCCAGTCCAGCCACTCGGCGAATACCGCCGTTGGTCAGCCGGAACAGGTAGCCGAGGATCCAATCGTTGCAGTTGAACCCATTCACAAACCGGCCACAGACGACGGTCCGGGCTCGGAGATATTCCTCCTTCTTCACCACGATCGGCGAGCCAAACAGATAGACGTTCTGAATCAGCCCGTACGCGCCCTTCTTGGCCAGCTCCTGCAGGCACGAATAGATGACCCGCGCCCCAAGCGAGTACCCGACCAGGGTGATGGGGCGTGTGCCCAGGCTGCGCTCCAGCAGCGAATCGGCCAAGATGAGGCCGGCGGCCGTGGCGCGGTCGAGGGAGACAGCCCACGGGTTGTCGATGAGGTACGAGAGTTTGGTCAGGACAATGGGCAGCTGGAGGGCTGCCATGAGGCTGACCAGGATGGTACTGCCCAAGATTTGCTGCAAGCCTTGGGTGAGCGCCTGCGTCGACGAATCAGTAAGAGTCCCAACGTCGCGCGTGCATCGACCGTCGAGTGCCCTACCTCGGTGGCCAGGATGTTGATGGTGTCACCCATGCTACGCAGCATCTCCGGCTCCCACAGAACCGAGTAAATGTCCCCCATGATGGGGTCCACCGTGCTGAACGGTAGCCGCACATCGTCCACCTTTCCCGTCAGCCACCCAGAGACTGTGACGACCAGGTTGACCCGCTTCTTGTTGTGCAGCGGCCGGTACTCAAACGTCTTGACAGCCCCGGTCCGGCGGTTGGCCGCCCTGCCGCCAATGATGCTGCCCGACGCCGCGGCTCCAGAGGTGATGATGGCAGCCCCGCCGGCGCCGGCGAGGAAACTGCTCGTCCCCGTCACGCCAATCGTGGTGAAACCTGCAGCCAGCCCGGCCCCGATGACCGGTGCCAAGAGGCCAGCCGAGAGCCCGATGACGAGGCCGCCGCCCACAGTGGCCAGGCCCATCATGACGTATCTCCGCTTCAGCGCCATCTTCCTGCGCGCGTCCATGTGCTCGTCCTCGTTCCAGTTCTCCTTTTCCGCCGCTTGCTGCATCTCCAGGGCGTCCGTGACTCTCTTTTCAAACTTGCAAATGTCGATCCACGTAATGTCCAGGCTGGCACCGACGCGCTCCAGGAGCACCCTTGAGCGCGCATCGTACACCGAGTCGGCAATCAGTAGCAGGAAGAGGTCGCAGAGAACGGTCCACCGGAGGTCGATGTCGATCTTTTGCGTCGTAGGCAGCTGCGAGGGGGTCTGGACCTCGGGGACCTCGGAGCTCTCGGCGGCTTCGTACGGCGGCGGCGGCTCCGCGGCCGTCTCCTCCTTTGCGCTTGTCGGCGACGTCGAGGCTTCTTGCGACGTCGAGGCTTCTTGCGACGTCGAGGCTTCTTGCGACGTCGAGGCTTCTTGCGACGTCGAGGCTTCTTGCGACGTCGAGGCCTCTTGCGATGTCAAGGCTTCTTGCGACGTCGAGGCTTCTTGCGACGGACTGCCAGTGTCCTCGTGGTCCAACGCCATGGGGTTCTGCACTCTCGAGTTGGCGTGGAGCGCTGGCGTCAAGTCTCCCGGCATCACTCCATGTTCCGCGAGCTGCTCGATCATGATTTGCTCGGCCTCGCTGATTTCCATGTGAGAGTACACGCGCATCATCATCTTCTGGCCCCACATCTTGACGGCCTCGGCAGCCGTCTGCGTCTCCTTCTTGGTCTTTCTCGTCACCTCGACGTCGTCTGCCTCCTTGACGAGGGTTGCAATCTCCAGGCGAACGACGCCCACGTATGCTATCCTCTGGCCCTCAGTCAGGAGGTCCTTGGTGGCCTGCATTTGTGACACGGCGTCTCGACCCTCATCCTCGCCCATGATGCCGGTGCCGTTTGCCTCTTTGAATAGATATTGTGTGTTCTCGTCCATGCTTGTCGCCGATTCGGCGTCTTCGTCCATTATGACCCGAGTGTAGCCCTTGCCCGCACCTCCTAGGCCGCCGTAGGCGTATTTCTCGTCAACATCTTCAGTCTCGTCGTGTTCTCGGGCAATGAGGCGGTCGTCATCGTCGTACATGTCGTATCTCGCAAAGGCTGGCATCGTCTGCCAGCCCTCGTCCTCGTTTCCTCCCTTGTGCTCGGGCTGCATCGAGACTTGCTGGTGAGAAAACTCGGAGACACCAGGGGCGTTGTTGGTGGTGATGCTCGTGTCCCGGCCGTGCCCCAAGTCGGACTCGTCTTTGCTCGCTTTGGGCGGACTGGCAGGGCGTGGGGCTGTCTCTGCTCGAGGTGATTTGGCAATCTTCTCATCTTGGGCGGGTTTATCCGCCGGCTCTTTCTTCGCCTTTGTTATGTCTACCGGGGTCGGGCGCTCGTCCGAGGGGGCATGTTCCGACGGGGCCGAGGGGCCGTAATCAGGGCGGGATGGCGCATGGGCCGCGCCAGGTGATTGTGGTGTTGAACCCGAAGGTCGAGGAGACGGGGAAGCCGAGTCTCGAACCGGGGAGGATTGCGCGTCATCGAAGGGAGCATCGTCGCTGTCACTCTCGGAGTGGGAGCCCCGGCCTCCTTCTGGGGTCGGTTGCGATGTGGGAACATGGGATTTGGTCGATTGCTTCTCATTCGCCGCGTGCGGTCCTTGTTTGTCGTCTGTCGCGTTTCTAGCGCTCGCACTAGGCATCTGAGCCACGGGATTTTGTGCTGGCGAGGGGTAGTGTCGGAGAGGGAGGCCAAACTCGTCGGGCTCTGGCTTCGCAGCTGGTGCTGGCGCTGACGTCTCTTGGCTCCTGGGGGCATTGCCGTCCGATGCCGGGTTCTTATTGGTGTCCATGATCGAAGGTGGAAGCCCGTGGCTCCCACGTCCGCGTCCAAATCGTTCTCCTCTGACGCTGGACAGGACGTGATGGCATTTGTGAGAAGCGTGAGAAGCACAATGCAGGGGAGAGAGTGGCGGCGGGTGTCACTTGAGCCGATCTTAGTCATGGGGCGTGGGTAGCTGCAGGTACTCATCCCTAGGGCGCCTCCCTTGGGCTTGCTAGGTAGACTGCCAGCAGCGGGAAACCAAAGTCTTCTTGGCACAACAGCGGCACGCGAACACCTGCTATCCGATGACACAATTTCAAGGCAGGACTTTATCTACTCAAACCGAAATTCAACGACTCGAGGCTTTCCAAGGGCCATTTCCGAGACCTCTGGGCGGCAACTACAGGCTTATGAGGTCCTGCCCCGTGGGTAGATCCTCTCTGTAGAACCCCTTGCTTGAGGCGGGGGGATATCTCTCTGACGTGTTGCAGTACCACTCTATACAGAGTAAGGTATTCGTACGCGTAATGTCAACAACGCGCCCAACACTTGACTTGGAATGGCGAGATCCAACTCAGCGCGTATCCTTCCGCCAACCACGGGAGAGAAACGCATCTATCAAGACGGATAGAGCTTTCATTGCGGCAGCGTTTCGGCGAAATTCCATAGCCGAGGCCATCCTCGCTTCGGTGTCGTCTTCGTATCCCTTGATGACGGGAGGGCGCTCTATCGGCCATGCCCACTCATGGTCAATCAGACAGCCGGTGCTTCGCCTGGCGCAGACAAATCAAGTCGAGTCGCCGTTCGTATCTGCTGTTTGATCGGCACCACCATCCGCCGCCTCAGTGGCTGACTTGTTCTTCCTCCGCCGCTTGCTCTTGGACGGCGCTTCTGCGGGCGCCTCCGCACTCGGCATCGGCGTTATCAGCGGAGCATCCTCCGGCTTCTTCTTCTTCGCCTTCTTGACTGAAAGAGGATTCGGGCCCTTGGGTCCTCGCCTCTTTTTACTCTTGGGCCCAGCCGCCACGTTCGCATCGCCAACCGTGTCTCCGTGGTCGCTCTTGGCCTGGGCTGGCCGTGAGTCACCTCCGGCTCCTTGGTGAGCGTCCTTGTTCTCTTCACGTTTCCTCTTTCCCAGGGCCGCCTTGATCTCGGCTCTGAATTTGCTCTTTTCCTCTCGCGCGCGTGTCTGTGCGCTCTCGTCGGACATTGGTTCCAGGATCATGACGCTTCGGCGGATGTAGATCAACGGCACTCCTCGGACGCCACGTAGCATTCGCCTGACTTCTTGGCTCTGGCTAGCCACCACGTATCGGTGCTTGTTCTCCCCCTGGTCCTTGGGGTCCACCACAGACAGTAAGCAATCCATTGTGCTTTGCGGTTCTGGATATTCGTTGGGATGGTGGCCACAGCGTCGTCGCTCGCAAGACTTGGCCGCTTCAATGGCCTCGCCGACTCCCGGTTCGTCCTTGCGGGCGTACAGCTTTCGTATCTCGCACTGCGTGATCACTGAGCCGATTAGCTCTTCACTCTGGCTGCCGCGGATCCAGTCTAGACTCACTGGGTTTGACGGTTCCGTGGACTGTCCTGCTCAGTGCGGGCTCAAGGTCCATCTTGAACCGACACGAGTCCAGGACCATCTCAGCGTCGACTGCAAAATGCGCGGTTAGCCAGGGCGCACTCTAGTCGTCGGGGGAGACTTACCAAGGACCTGGTACGGTTCGCGAAAGCCAAAACTCATGGCGAACTGGTCCATGAGCTTGCGATACTGCTTTGAGCGCTTGCCCCGCATCTTGAATGACTGGCCGATTGATCGAGTATCGCCTGTTACCGCCGGCTTGATATTTCGCGAAGGCCGTTTAAGTTTTCGGGGCGTCACAACGACGCACGAGCTTCTCCAGAATAAATTTCCTATCGCTTTATCGCGATAAGCGGGGACCCGGAGGAACCGCTCCGGCCAATCGCGCGACCCCTGGTGACGTTGGCGGCTCTGTAAATTTGGAAACTGAAGGCATCTGGCTCCGCGACCGTAGGCTCGGCTTGATCACAGCGAAATGACCACGTTACACGTACGTATACGAGACGCCATGCGGACAATATACACGATATGATGGACGCGGATATCAGCAGGGAAGAGGTTGATTGTACGAAGCTACCTGTGCAGAGGCCAGCAGCAGGGCCAACTCGGCAGCATACTGAGACCCCTGGCTGACGGCGGATCTGACGAAGCCGGTGACGGCCCTCACCACGACGTACCGCTGAGCGACACGAACCAGGCGGCGGCCGAGCGCCCTCGGGAGCAACCCGCGAAACTGTGCCCCGACCCTAACTCCGGCCCGGGTCACGGCCGAGGCCACGGCCGGGCCGCTCTCCACACCGGTGAACCAGACCTTGGTCGACATGGCGCACACCTTGACGCAGTACGTGGGGCTTCAACACATCGCCTTTGAGAAGGGGACGGCCGACTCGGCCAAGAAGCTCGTGGAGGAATCCTTGGCCACATTCGCCGTCGGGGCCATGGAGGGGAGATACCAGGCGCTTGAGAAGGAGCTGAACGACTTTTTGTCGCAATCGATTAACTAGAACAAGATTAACTAGAACCGTTCAAAGAAGTCTTCCATCCATGTAAATTCTCCACAAGGGTCGTGGTGATTTGTTTTCTGCACAGCTTGGTTTCACTGCACATGCTCACTGGACCGCCCAAAATACCTAAACGCCAGACAGGGGGGAGAATCGGGAAGGAAAACGTCTTCTGTTGCGTCTCCATAAACCCCGAGAGGTACGTCGGTGTGCACAGCTTTGAATGACGAGCGCCGCCTGCATCACTTCCCGTTTTCTACGCAAAGCGCGGCAACGACGCTTATGTCGTCGAGCTTGCCTGGGTATCAGACGGTCAGCGCGGCATCAGGAGCGTCGACATTGGGACCGACAAACCTCCTTCGCTTGCTAGGCCCTCATCAATCGCATGCTCCATAAAGGGGCTTTCGGCAAATGGGTCTTTTGCAATTATCGTGGCTGCGGCGACTAGGTTTTCGGCCGCTGCAGTCATCCCTCCGTTGCGACCGCCTGTTCGATCTACCTGGGGGTCACGCCCCTTTCCCGACTCCCAGCCAGCGATGCTTTGGACGACGGAGTCGACGATCTCGTGCCCCCAGAGGTTGTCGATGACGCCGTCGCTCATCGCGAGCACAACGTCTCCCACTTCCAAGTCTACTGCGTCAGTGACCGCGTTGACATTTGGTGTATCGGGGCTGTTTGTGCCGAGTTGTCGCGGGCAGTCGAACCAGTGCCATTGCTCTTTTGTTTTATAGATGGCATTCTTCTTGCTCGGGCGTACCACCATGATCTGGCAGTCGCCGAGGTTTGTCACGTACAGCACCGGTGTCAGACCGCTTCCAGCTTCGTCGTCGCGCATCCGATGGTGTAGTTGAGCACCACAAGCCGTCGTGGTCCCTTTCCAATCATGGAGGACGGTGGCATTCAAGGTTTGCTCGTACGCCTTTTGAAGTGTGGCCCGAGGGTCCGGATCGTGCGACTGACCCGGCGTGGTGGCATCTGCTTGCTCCGCCTCCACCGCGGCAGACCAGAAATGCAGTATCAGTCGTGACCAGAGTCTACATGGCTTGTCAGCCAGGTACGGTATGATGGCAGAAGGGGAAGCCTACCCGGCATGACCACGCGGGCGCGTCGCCCACGCGCCCACGCCGTCGTTGGCGCACACGAAATAATCGCTCGCGTACACTGCATCGTCGCCGTTGGTCAGGCCCCTCAGTAGCTCCCCGTTGACGTACCCTCGACGATGGCGGCTCTGGTGATGTGTGCTGAGCGGGTCGGAGAAGGACACAGAGGGCGGCGACAGGAAAGGCGGGGGGAAGGGTCGGGGCGGTCGCTTCGCAAACAGGCCGATGCCGGTCTCGAACCTGAAGGGCGGAGGAGGTGGCCTGGGTCGACCGATACACGACGACGACGATGGCGACGACGGCGACGACGACGATGCACGACGCCGCTCAGGGTTGCCCCACCACGGGGGATCTGGCAGGCGATGGCGTCGCAATATAGGTGTCGGGGTAACCGCCAGCGTTGGGAGACGTAACGGGCGCATTCCGCCCACGTTGGGTTGCTGACCGCAGTCGGCGCATTGGCTGGCTCATGGACGCATTGGTTCATGGACGCTCAAGGCTGGCTGAGGCTTGCACGAGGCGGAAGGCGGTCGGTTGCAATGCAGGCACACGCAGGTCACGTGATGCTGCGCCAGGACGACCTGCCGTAATTAGTTCACACCGCTAAAGTGCCTGGTCCGGGCATGATGCCAATGGCCTTTGATCATGCGTCAATGGCTCCCGAGTTCTGCTTGTTCTATTCGTACTTCGTAGAGCGGCAGACGGACGGACCCATTGCCCAGGCCTGGTTGGACGCCGCAGGCACACGCGAGCTCTTCCGTCGGAGCCCCGTTTATCTCGTTCGCCTACGCAACCGTCAGGCGATTTCGCAGTGCTGTGGATATGCGAAAGGTACGAAGTACTAGGTACTAGTACTTCGTAGAAGGGCCTTAAAGTCGGCAAACCCCCTCGGGAGAGGTAGGACAGTCAATATTTGTCTGGCCGTGTGGCTTTGAGGTACTACTACGGGATTCAGTCGAAAAGTGCGATTGCAAGACAAAAAGAGAAGCAATCATGTTGGATGTTGGAGGCATCCTACCTATTCGGGCGATAATTGTCTATGCCTCGCGACGGCCTCGTCGGGGAACTGACTTTTTGTCTATGCAACGGGACTGGCCAAAGTCTGCTGGGTTATGCTTAATCCTGGACGCCTAGTGAGTGATGCATCGGGACGGGCTTTGTCGAAGCCGCCTCGATGCCTTGCCTCCTGGTTGGGGTGACGTCAACACAGATAGTATGCCACGATTCAGTGCTAGAGCCGGGCCAGTCGTCACCTGTCTCAGAAGAAAGAGCTCTGCCGTGTCGATCGCTAAGCAGAGTCGGCATCGGCGCGTCGGTCGCCGCGGAGAGGCATTACCTATGGTCCTTGCTCGAGACACTCCCGGGAGATGCACGTAGCCCAAGAAACGTTGCTGCCTTGTTGGTGAGAGCAACGACTGGTGATGGGATAGCGTGGTGTGGGTATGGTATTAAGTAAAATCGAGCCCCCCGGGGATGCCGTCATGGGAGCACTGCAAATACTACACATAACAACAGGAGGCAATTTGGAAGCATTCATCCAATGGAAGCGCTTTGTCTACGACCAGAGCTTACGGGCGCCTGTTAAACGCCGGTTCTCGACCACGGCAACGAGGCGCCAGTCTCATTTAGCGCCAGGACCAGAATCGTCGCCGAGTGCTCGCATCGCCGTGGCAAAGCGCGTAGGTGGCTCGGGTGGCTCGGGTGGCTCGGGTGCAGGCAGATCCATGCGTGGGGTGGCCCCCCCCCCAAGGCGGCGGCAGGGGATGCGCTTACCGAAACCAGGCACTGGAACTGCTGGAACTGGCCATGACGGAAGACTCGGCCCAGCATCTAGCCGGGCCCTGGAACCCGCCGTGACGTGTTTCAAGCCTGTTGCGCGCAGAGGCGTGATGCATTTCTGCCAAACAATTGGCAAGACCGTCGGGCTGCCTTGGAAACCCATTTCTACACCTCCTCTGCTCACAATAATTCGAATATCGGCGCATTCTCAAACTCAATGCATGCATGCATCATGGATAGAGCCCGCATGTATGTACTTTGTACTTCGTACGAATAGTACTACTACTACTTCGTACCCAGTTGTACAAGATGCATGTGCGTGCATGCACTGCCGCTTAGCACAGACAATGTCCTTTGCTTGGCTTGGCCGTACGCCAAGGCCCCATTCATTTCCCTGGGATGTCTCGTCGGATCCATGAGGATTGGTCATGCTGATTGGCATCCCTTTCTAGCCGCCACGCCCTGAGAAGCCCGAGGCGGATAGGGTACGAAGTAGTCTTGTTTTCCGACGTCTTGGGGCCCATGTCTGATGCGCTGCCGCGTCAGCCGTCCATTCAAGCAAGACGCTGCCAAGTAGTTACCGAGCGGCCACTCCGAACTTGCCCTAATAAGTTATGCTTACTTTTGGGAGCGTCTCGTGGTACTACTACCTAGGTAGGTAGGTATTCGTACCTAGTACGAATAGCAATGGTAGATTCCTACATTCTGCGAGGCGCAGACCACGACCTCTTCCAAGCATATTTGTACGAATAGTATTCGTGTTCGTATGCCGACCGACCTCCTATGCCCACAGTGAGTGTGTGCATCACGCACCGTGTCACACAGTCCGCGGGCTTTCTCGATGGACAAGCTGCAAGATGGGTGACGTCGGGCATCGCGTGTGTATGTGCATGCAGACAGAGGCCAGTCTGTCTGCTCAGTAGGTAGGTTCTCCAACCCAATCTAGAGAACAGCCCCCCCCCCTAGTTCGAACGTTAGAGCGATTGTGGAGTCTCGCGTGACGCCGGTGTCACCCGATGCCGCGACGGCGAAAGTGCCCGCCAGTTCACGAGCAAGGGAAAAAGTAGACGCCGCGATATATTCTCTCTCCGTCAATAGGTACATGTAGGCATGTATTCGTACAACCCGTCCTATACTTCGTAGGTCAAGTGAATATATACGAAGTACGAATATGTACAATGATGTACGGATAGCGCAGCCCGTTTCCCCTTCTTGCCTGCTTGCGCCTGCCTGGCTTGGCACTTGGCAGCAGCAAACAGGAACAGGGCAGCTCCAGCCGCAAGAAGGGTGGCCTTGACCTTGCTAGCAGGTAGTAACTACTATGCATAAACAAGCAGCTACTACCCCCCTCCCATGTTGGATACTCCGTAGACAACGGTGGTGCCGGCGTATTAGAGTATCTATACGGAGTACCTTGGCTATGCCCAGTGCTGGTCCCAATGCTGGTCGAGAAACTGCAAGTGAATATGTACATATGTACCTGCTACATACGCAGACGGCCGAAGCGCGACCAGGCAGCTAAACAGACACCACCATCATCATCGTACGGATAATCATCATCGAATTCTGTCCCCGACCGACCGACCCGACAAAGACCCGACACCCCGCGGGCTCCGCCTCGTCCGTCGTTCGTCCCGCCTGCGCCTCCTCTCTCACCGCCAAGCAAGCCGTTTTCACTGGCAGGTTTTCTTTTCTCGCAGTCCTCTTGGGCTTCGTCATCGCCTTGTCCTTTAGGTATTCTCCACGCCGGGCCCTCTCGTCGACCTTTGTCCCCCCCACACCCTACACGCCACAGACCTGCTTCACCCTTTGCCTCAGCTTTTTTCCTTGTTCCCCTTCTTCCTTCCTATGTTCGTACCTCTTTTCCTTCCTATGTTCGTACCTCTTTCTTTCTCTTCTCTCCTGCATACCATTTGCCTGCTCAACCCCTTCTTACCCTTCACCTGTCAACCTCCCTCCATCATCTCGCTTTGCTCGCCCTCGCCATCGCGTGCGCCCTCGTCACCACGCCCACAGGCCAGCGGCCGCCCGCTCGCGTTGTCGCTGAACCACCCCCCCCCCGCTAGCGTAGCCCACCCACTGCAGCACAGGCAGGCAACACAGTCAGTCGAGACAAGTCGGGATCCGGACAAGTGTGGCAGCGCAGCAATAGCGAGCAAGCAAGTATGGGTCGCAATCGAGGTTGGTGCTCCATCACGTCCTCACGTCCATTCCAAAGTCGCCGACGAGCCACGCAACTCATCCCGGCCGCCCCCAGTTCTCTCGTCCCCCCCCTGGTCGAGGTTACTTGTCGGCGGCCAAGGATGGAGGCCAAGGATTGAGTCCTCATGCTTTATCATTGCATTGCTACACACTATCCGGAGTACACATAACTTGTCATTCGTCGCTCCCGCGCTTTGTACCTTTGCCTGCCTGCACCCGCCCTGAATGTGCCACTTATGCCCACTGCCCCCTCTTTCCTGCCAGGTAATGCCGACTGGTACTAATTTGCGCACTCGCCTGCTGCCATGCACTCTGTCTAGTCCTCTCCTTCATGTCCCAGTTTTCTACTGGCACAAGGTCTCCGTCTCCGTCGCCGTCGCCGTCTCCCAAGGAGCAATCCGGCTTCCGAACCAAACACGTCCCCGAAACCTTTTCCACTGCCCAGCGCCACCTCGACTCTGCCCGCCGTCCTGTCACGCCTCCCTCGCACCCAGACTATGGCACGCCCGTGAACGGCTCCCCTCGCAACAGCAACAGCAACAGCCCCAGCCAGCGTCCGCGCAGCACTTCGCGTCCCATGTCCATGGTCCAGACCTACCAACCGCCCCTCATGGATATCAACGAGGATACGATACCCGAGCTGCAGCCCATCTTCACCTTTCTCAACAGCCACTCCAACAAGCTCTACGGGGAGGGCTACTTTCTCAAGCTCGATGACCAAAACTCACGTATGTACGCCCTTGACCTCACGCTCGTGCCCTCGCCCACTAACAGCCATTCAGAGGGCAAGCCCAACCCTGACAGGACGTGGACCGAGTGCTTTGCCCAGCTCGTCGGCACCGTCTTGTCGCTATGGGACGCTGCCGAGCTTGACGCCGCCGGCGAGGACGGCGAAGTTCTTCCCAAATTCATCAACCTCACCGACGCGTCGATCAAAATGGTGAGTTTATCCAAGGCGTCAAACGGCATCACCCTAGTCCCCACTGACTCTGTTGCAGATTGATTCTCTGCCGACGCGTTCTACCAATGAGCAACCTCTGCAGAACATCCTCAGCATCTCCACGGCCGGGCGAAACCGATATCTGCTCCATTTCAATTCCCACGCCTCCCTTATACTTTGGACTGCCGGCATTCGGCTCGCCATGTATGAACACTCCACTCTCCAGGAGGCCTACACGGGCGCCCTCGTTGCCGGCAAGGGCAAGACTCTCAACAATATCAATGTCATTATGGAACGGTCGCGATTCAAGACGGAGGAGTGGGTACGAGTCCGCTTCGGCGCCGGCGTTCCGTGGAGGCGATGCTGGTGTGTCATCACCCCTCCGGATGAAAAGGAGATTGCAAAGCTTCACAAGGAGATGAAGAAGAGGTCGCCTTACGACCGCTCTTCCGTTCCCGCTCTCAAGGGAGACATCAAGTTTTACGATACGAGGAAAGACGGCAAGAAGCAGAAAAAGGCCCAGCCCATCGCTACCATTACCGATGCCTACTCGGCCTACGCCATTTATCCACAGGCAAAGTCATTGGTTGACGCCTCGACGCTTCTTAAAATTGAGGGCCACGTGACGGTTCACTCGAATCCCCCCTCCTCCACCGAGGGTTTTATATTTATCATGCCCGAGACTCATCCTGCCGTCAGCGGATTCGAGATGCTGCTGCGTTTCCTCTTCCCAACCTGGGATACCTTTGGCCTATATGGTCGCCCCGGCAGGCTCGTCGCCAGCGTCCTTGACCCCAGGTCCCTCATGTTTGCCTTGCCGAAGCACAAACGCTACGGCTACTTGGAACCCCTCGACGTCTCGACTCTCATTCTCGATGATGGCAGCTCGGCCTGGACCGAGAGGGAGTGGAGGAAGCGGCTCAAGGACGCCACTGGCACGAGAATGAATGCCATAGAGGATGGCACCAGATCTCATTCCCGCAGCGCGAGCAGATCAAGCACAAGATTGAGTGGCGGAGGCGGCAACGGCGCCAAGCCCAAGGTTGGCTTCACCGACAACCAAGCGTCTGTGCGGTCCTCGCGATCTTTTTCTCTGAACGGAGGGGCCCGGACCGACGCGGCTCTCCCCGATCGCCGCATGCACCCCGGTATGCCGGCGGGGCAACCACACCCTCTACGCAATACGTCGGACCCCGACCTAGGCCGTAGCGACTTCGCTCCCAACGTCTACGGTGCACCCCGTGATCGGCAGCCATCTGGAGAGCCAGGGAGCTCTGACGAGGAACTCGGCAACTCTCCTCCGCCGGAAATGCGGGACCTCGAGGGTATGCGTAACATGCAAACCCCCGAACCCGTCTCACGCCCGCCGGCCTTCAACCACGGACCACAGGCACGCCCCATCAGCAAGGCATATCACTCCCCCGAGCTCCGGCGTGCCAACAGCCGTCTGTCTAGCACAACGCTGGATCAAATGGCCAAGGCAGGGGCCATGTCCAACGCCTCCGACATGCCTCCGACAAGACATGCTGAGGATGGTGTGTTAGCTGACCCATCGGTATATCAACACGCCGACTCTCGAGGAACGTCTGCTAACCAATACGGTTCACGCGAAGCTCTGAGCCCGGCTAGCCATGACCGACCGCCTGCCAGACTGCCCCCGCCTCTTCACGGCCACCCAAACCAACGGTCCAGGTCTCCCATGGCCTATCCTCCCCACGGCCACCCCAATAACACGATGAACGATGTCAACTACGCACCACGCCCACACACTGCCGACGGACGCCGCCCACCTCAAACCCCCGGACCATCGCGGTCCCCTAATCCGCAACATCCCAACTTTCGGCCAGATCAGCATCGCCCTCCACATGGTGGACCTGCAGGTCCGCCTTCCCCGCATGGACGTGGTCGGCCGCCGAACCAACGGCCTCCTCCCGGTCACGGACCGCCTTACCACGAGCAACACAGCAATTACGGACCTGGGCCTGGCCCGAGGCCTTATCCGGGGCCTCACCCGGGGTCTCAGGGCCGGGGCGCACCTCCGCCGAACTTTCATCATCGCAAGCCACTGCCGCCCAAGACGCATCAAAGCCTCACGCCCAACGACATTATCGAGCACTACGTTTCCGACGCCCACCGTGGCGGACCACCCCAGGGCAAGCGACAGCCGCCGCCACCAAACCAGCAAGGCCCAAGATACGGCGGCACGGACAATCACCACAATGGTAACCACCCCGGCCCGTCCGACCACGCGCATGACGGACGCGGGTCCTTCGATCAACCACGGGCGGGTCCCCCGAGGCCGATGGGCTCCCTGGGGGAGGCACCGGCGCAACGGAACCCCGAGTTTGATGTCCCAGAGGTAAATGTCTGCCCCGTTGTTGACTGCCGTACCACCCCGGTGCTTTGCAATTTTGGTTCACCTTGTGCCAATCATATTACCCCTGATTAGGGGCAAAGGGGGGACTTTCCAGAGCCAGTCGTGATCTTTGCTGGCCTTCAGCGCCCTGGACCCTTGCCAACACACAAGGCATGAGCCTGAGTTGGTGGCAGCGCAAGCGTGCGGAGGCTCGAGCATTGGGGTGCAGAAATAAACGGCTGACACCTGAAAAGTATATGCAGCAACGCACGCCGCCAGCGACTTCACCGCAATACTCGTACGGAGGAAATCTTGCGGCCGGGCCACCCGGAAGCATGGGCCCGAGAACGCCTAGCCCGCAGCCCCTGCACTACACCGCAGGCCGGTCTGATGGACCGCTTCTTCTACAACAAGGAGGCTCAAATAGCCCGAACGGCGGTATGGCGAACAGTTTCTCGCGCCCGCTACGAAACGGGGCCCATTCACCATCTGATGCGCGTCACGGACCTGGTCCAGGACCTGGCCCAGGAACTGGGCAGAAGGCGCAAAATCTACCTCATCAGTATCAAGGACAGGCTTTCTAGAAGACGGAGTTTGGAATGTGCTCATATCAGGATGCATCTGGTCGTTTACTGGCGGGGATGGAGTTGGCAGCATAGGCCAAGCACACTCGCGCATAGGAGGGGACATTGGATTATTTACGTGGGTTTGGGCGTTGCACGAGGAGAGCAGGTCAGCAGCGTCAAGGACTTGAATTGTTTCCGGCATGAGAATACGTTTTCTTTGTTATGGCATCTGGTGTCTGGGTAAGAATAGGCGAGGCAGCCGACGACATCATACGAATAGGCTGAGCAAAATTAGATTTCACAACCGAGGCGGCGGAATGTGTGGGGTTAAAAATTGCCAATTTTGAGGAGTGAGCAGTTGGCTTCAAGTTTTGATGTTGATCCCCGCCTCTTCGGTCGGGCGTGTAGGTTATACGTACTTCGTATACGAGTTACATCACACATATATATGTACACATGCAACTCGTACGTATAGGTACCTACCTATTCCCCTGCACGAGAATTTTGTTGATTGACCAGGCGTGGAACGGCGGGCGCAGTGCGGCCGGAGCCGGTGGTCCGGGGCGGGGGGCGGGGAGGCGCCATGGTTGCCTTTTCCCCAGCCGGGGTCGATGGGCCATGGCGGCGTTGGGGTCGGCGTTGGGGTGCGCCCGTGAGAAGAATGGATTGATGGATGAGTCTTGTGGTGTATATAGTTGGCCATGTGTCACAGGATGCACGTGTGCATGCCCGGTGCCAGGACGCGGACAAGAGAGTTGTTGCCCGTGATGTAAGTTTCCGGCTGCATTGGCAACGGCAGGCCGCCAGTAACACAACAAGGTAGGTACCTAGGTACTAGGTAGTACCTCAGGTAGGTGGTAGGTAGGTGGTACCTTTGTTACGACGCTCCAGGCATCCATGATGCATGTCTGCTGCGGTTCTGCACGCCTCCCCAAGCCCGGAGCACTACGGTTCGCCTCAATATAACAGACATGGGTACTACCGTGGTATGTACATGGGTACCTACGAATAGGCGCTGTACATATATGTACCTTGACGACATCCCTTCTCTTCATCTTCAGTCGTCCCTTGGCCCTCTTCCTTTCTTTTTCCCCCTCCTCAACCTTGTAAATCTCTACACTCCTCCAATGAGGCAGACACAGGGCCCTCTAGCCTTCTGCTGCTCCTGCCTCGCGATATCAACTGTTGACTGCCCCTCCCAGGCCACGACGACGACATCCACGACGCCTCCCAGCCAACCCCAACCGATCGATCCCCTGCCCAGGAGCCAGCGACGACCGGCAGACTCCTCGTCGACACCTCGTCTGCCTCGACTCGGCACCCCCGCGCGACAGCCTGGATTTTCTCTGGCCGCTGCCTCGTCGGGTCCCTCCCAATGGACGGCGACGAGCCAACCCAAGGTATGCGTGCTCGCGGTTTCGTCCCGCAGCCTCCAAGATACAGCCCAGCTGACCTGCTCTGTCTGAAGCAACCCAGAACGTCCTCGACCCGCGCAGAGTGGGCAAGCAGAACTCGGGCTTCTCCGACGATGACGTATCGGACATCATCTGTGTCCTCTACCCGCGTTCCGACCCCACCCGGCAGGAAGTGCAGAGACTGGCCCGAGAGAACTCGCCTTACATCATCGGCCGGGATGAGGCCGACGGCATCGAGCCCGACTACGAGCTAGAGGATGACGCGAGCCGTTTCGAGGCCAACCCCACGAGCCATGGCGACTATTACATCAAGCTGCGCTTGTCAGCCCCTGTCAAGAACCCCGCCGCCGGCGTTGCCTTTGGGAGGAATGCTTCGAGGTGCGACATCGTCTTTGTCAACGACCCCCTCAAGAGGGTCAGCAATGTCCACTTCCGCATCTACGTCAACGAGTACGGCAACGTCATGATCGAGGACCAGTCGACCAATGGCACCTTTGTCGACACGAAGCTCCTGTCCAGCAAGCCAAAGAACGGCGCCAACCCCGTCACCAGGTGGGTGCTGAGCTCCGGCTGCGTCATCAGAGTCCTCCTCCACGACATGGACCGCGACCTGACCTTCCTCGTCCGCATACCCCGCCGCGAAGACGATTACGACCGCGCCTACATTGCAAAGGTGGAGGAGTACTTCGCCAGGCATGGGCTCAAGGCCGCCCCGGGCTCCGTTCCCCCTCGCACCGGTGGTCATGTTGACCTGTTCAAGAGGCCAGGCGAACCGGTTGTGCCGAGGACGAGCCTCGGACCGAACGCTGTCCAAGACACGCTCCCTTCGCCCTCGAGGCGCAAGGACAAGCAGACCGTCACGCGTAGAGAATGGACCGGCTCCGACAATTACAACCGTATCAAGAAAATAGGCCACGGCGCCTTCGCCGTCGTGTACAAAGTCACGTCCAAGTTCGAGGGGAGGCCCTACGCCGCAAAGGAGATTGAGAAGCGTCGCTTCATGAAGAATGGCGTGCTGGATCAAAAGGTGGAAAACGAGATGAAGATCATGCGGAGGGTCCAACATGTGAGCCTGTCCCCAGATCCCCCCGGCCCCCTTTGTTTCCTCTATGCGGGGACTGACGCGTCACTAGCCCAACATTGTGCGCTACATTGAAAACATAGACTGGGAGGATCGAGTGCTCATCATTATAATGGAGTTTGTCCCGGGGGGGGACTTGGGGAAGCTCGTCTCGGAGGACGGGGCGTTCACGGAAGACATGGCCCAGACCATGGCTGGGCAACTGCTGGGCGCCCTTGGCTACCTTCACGCCAACAACATCACTCACCGGGACGTCAAGCCCGACAACATCCTCATCAACACGCTGGACCCCCTTGATGTCAAGCTGACGGACTTTGGCCTGTCCAAGATGGTGGAGACGGAGCAGACGTTTCTCAGGACGTTTTGCGGCACTCTGCTGTACTGCGCCCCCGAGGTGTACACCGAGTATGCCGAGTACGACGACAACGGGGTCCGGAGTCGCGGCAAGAAGATGCGCCGCGTCCCTGGCCAACGATACAGCCATGCCGTGGACATCTGGTCGCTCGGCGGCGTCCTCTTCTTCACTCTGACGGGCTCGCCGCCGTATCCGGTCAAGTCGGGCATCAGCCACTCGGAGCTGCTGCACAAGATCATGTCCACCAAGCTCAACATATCGCCCCTCGAAAGGCATCAAGTGTCTGAGCATGGGATTGACTTTTTGCACCGCCTGTTGCAACGGCGGCCCGAGAACCGCGCAACGATTCCCGAGCTCGAAGGCCATGCCTGGCTGAGGGACAAAGGCTCCGTCATTGAGGCGTCTCAGTCGTACGACGTCATCACGGACGACGAGGACATTGAGATTGAACCGTCCCAGTTTCGTGCCGCGGCGTACGACAAGGACCATGTAAGCGACTCGGAAGGCGAAGAGTCGGAGAAGGAAAACGACGTCGCCCGGCCTCGGCCGCCACCTCGGCTATTCGGAGAGGTTGGTGTCTCGGCGGTAGGCAGCTCGGGGGCTCTTCCAGCCGACTTCCTCACAATGCCCGCCGAGGGCCTGAGCATGGGTGAAACCGAAATCCTGGACTCGCACCAGGACGAAGAGTACGATTCCGAGGATTCCGCCACCATCAGAGGTAAGAACGGGCAAGCCTACCTCTACAACGAGATATCCCTCTACCCGCCCCAGTCTGCGGACCAGCTGCAGAGTCTGGTGGAGGACGTGGCATCGCAAAGCCTCGGCGGCAAGGAATCCAAGCGTGAATACCCCGGCATCTCGTCCAACTCCCTGTCCCAGTCCTTTATGGATCCGAATTCAAGCAAGCGCAAACCCTCATCGCATGAGATGAGCGACGATTTTGATGAGAACACCCCGCCCGGCAAACCCACCCTCAAGAAATTCAAGTCTGACGGGGATGACGAGGTCACCGAGGACCTTGTCCGCGAGTTCAAGCTGCTGGCCCGCATTCCCCAGATCAACAGACTCGACTCCGGCCGACAGATTGACAGCCCGGTGAACAAGATTACGTTCTGGGAGCAAGATCGCGCGACATGGCATCTGCAATACCCTGAGATGACCCAGCTCCAGTACGACGCCTTCTCGCAAGCCGCGCGGGACAGGGGCGAAGAGTTGGGCCCCGATAAGACGCCGCTGTGGCATCTGGCCATGAAGCACTTTCCGCCCGGCCTCGGGCTGCTGCCCAGTCAGAACATGACGAGGGCCCCGAGATTGGTGCGCGGGGGCCGCAACGAGGCCGAAGACGTAATGTACATGCCGTCTACGGCCGCTCCCGCCGAGGCAGCGCCTAGCCGGCAAGTCCCGGACAAGCACATCGTGGTGCCGGTACAGGTGGACCCCACGTCGAGTCGAGCCATCGCTGTGGTTGAGTCGCTCCCCGAATCGTGCGTCCAAGGCATCTCCTTCCCCATGACTGACTCTCTGGCGTCCTTTGGAAGGGGTCCCGAGAACACAGAGGTCTTCAAAGAACGGCTTGAGCCGAGGGTGCCCAAGTATGCCTTCAAGATTATGCTCTGGAAGGAGGGCTACGACCCGTCCAGGGACCCGTCCAAGAAGAGGCAACCTTGGGTGACAGCCTCTTCAGCCGACGATGAGTCGTATCACGTTTGGATTTCGACAAAGGCCACGCTTGGAATCCGGATCAATGGCCATGTCTTGCGGTCGTCGGACGCGAAGCATCCAAACGCGCCGTCGCACTACTGGACCAGGATCAACGACGGCGACTCCCTGATGATATGGGGAGGCCAAGACCCCGTGAACCAGACCAAGCTGATATTCCGCTGCTTCTGGGGAGGGTCCTCGAAGCCACGCGCCGAGCACGAGTGGCAGCTGGAATTGGCGAGCCCCGCTCTCGCGCAGAAGCTCGATGCCGCGTGCCTTAAGACGGAGAAGCGCATGCGGGAAGCAGCAGAGAGACAGCGCCGGCTTAGCGAGGCCGAGGCCGAGCACCGGGAGCGGCTCCGGCAGGTGGAGAGGGAGCGGGAGCGCAGCTACGCGTTTGAGAAGAGGAGGCTGGAGGCGGTCGAGTATCTCGCCTCGACGCAACGGCCCAGCTCGCGCAGGGCGTCGCCCGGGCATCTGCC
Organism: Ophiocordyceps sinensis; assembly: GCA_012934285.1. NCBI lineage: Eukaryota > Fungi > Ascomycota > Sordariomycetes > Hypocreales > Ophiocordycipitaceae > Ophiocordyceps > Ophiocordyceps sinensis. Next base: position 330,767 of record JAAVMX010000008.1, read on the forward strand.
CCCCCTGGCGCAGGCGGGCATACTGCAGGGGAACCTGCTGGCCGGGCGGCTGAGTCGATGAACAAGGGGGACCATGGGCGCCCTCGGCGTTGGTCTAGCACGAGGAACCCGGATTGCTGCGCTCGGGATGGGTTCTACGGACGGGAGGCGACGGCTGACATGGCTTTGGCAACAGTCACGAGGAGGCGGTGGCGACGTCGTTCTCGGCACGGCCGTGTCCGGCGTGGGAGGAGACGCTAGAAGAAAAGAAACGAGCGAATGTCGCGCACGATATGATGAAGCCTAGCAAGAGTATTCACCCGTCGTTGATGAAGGCAATAACATGAGACATCTGGCGTCGCCATGAAACTAGCCCTTGACCCGTGCCACTCCAAACCGCTCCTGCGCGTCATCGTGGGGCTGTACTCGCCCCTGATTCCTACCACTAAAGGCTGGTCGTGCGGTCAAGATATCAAGCCAAGAGAGACGCGCTCAAGGCAGCCCGGGATTCCCACGTTAGCCTGCGACAACCTCTGATCCGCCATCGCCCTGTTCCCCCCTGCCCTACTTGGCTCAACGGCGGAATCCACGTCGACTCCCTTCGTTCCTCGGGCCCTTGCACTCCATACTGGTGCGTGTAACAAGAAGCTGTTTCCGCACGTCGACCGCGATACCGTGAAAGCCGCCCGTCGTGTCCGTGTTTGCCTTAACCGTGCCCTCCGCCGGCCGTCGAGTCGTCGATTTTCCTTCTGGGATAGTGCATGCCGCTCAGACTTTAACACCTCCCCCCCCTTCAGCAGCAATAACAGGCGAGTGTGATCAACGCCCATTCATCATGACGCTTCCCTCCGGTCCTCTGTTTAGCGCTTGCCAAGACGAGCCCCGGACGGACTCGGCCCTCCTCGGAAACGCGCACACGGTGGCTTCCTCGCTGGACAGACCGCTCATCGGCCGGCCGTCGAGCTCTACACGCGCCAAGCTGTAAGCAAATCACCCTCTCCTCCCCCTTGAATGTCAGCTGTCGGGGCGGGTCTCACCGAGCAACTTCATCTGCCGCACGGGTGTTTCGGGCGGCGAGTCCGGCTCCTCGATGATCGGCTCGGGCACTCGGTCGTGGTCGGACGCCTGTTTATCACGCGACGGCCTCTCCTCGCTCGCCCGCGACTGCCTGCTGCGGTTGAACAGTTCCTGCATAGTGGCAAAGTAGCCTGGCTTATAGTAGGGGTTGCTCGACGACGAGGGCGCGTCTTGTCCGCTGCCAAAGGGCCCGTTGTCACGTCTCGTGTGGTTGGCCCCCTTTGAAGAGCCGTATCCTCGAGACCTCGACAAAGACCGAAAAGATGACGTCTCGGCGCGGCTGCTTCTGCTGTGCTCCGAATGCTCTGGACAGCTATGTCCCTGCGTCATGTATTCTTCCTGATAATGGCCAGCGTGCTCCGGGTAGCCCACGTTTCCCGGGCTCGAGGATGCGGAAACTCCGGGCACGTCTTCTCCGCGCCTGTCTGTTTTGGTGCTGTCCGCCCCGAAGCTGCCCCCAGGGTATCTGAAGTCGGTGCTGAAAGCGCCGCGAGACGAGCGAAACGACGACGACTTCTCGTGGCTGCCAGCGCGGCTTGCAAATTTGTTGAACATGCCGCTGAAGTCGGCGGGAAAGCCTTCGTCAAACTGTCGTGGCCCGCCATTGGGTACCGTTGAGCTTTCCCGGCCTTGACTTGCAGAGCCGAAATTTCCGCCAAAGGTCTTTCCCGAGCATCTTGTCGATGAATCGGCAGACACTCCGTCGAAGCGAGGATAAGGAGGCACAAGACCGAGCTCGTCGCTCTTGAAATGACGTGCGTCGTGTGGCTCCTGGAAAATCGACGCATATTTGGATTTCTCGGGAAAGGGGGGGGATTCGCGGGCGATGGCGGCACGGGGGGCAGTCGGCGCATCGCCCGGGCCGATTTCGGCCTCGCGAAACTCAACCTGGGAGGATGCGTTGCTCGAATGCCGCGTGTGTGAGTGGCGGACTCTGACAACCGATCTGAACTTGACTGTCTTGCTGCCAGAAGACCCGCCTTCAGGAGTGCCTCCCGAGACTCGATTGCCATCGCCAGTAGAGCCGAGCCCAGGCGGCGAGCAGGCATCGGGTATGGAGACGCTGGGTGCACCTTTCAGGCAGCTTTTATAGGTCGTCTTGCGACCAGAGCCGGCTGAAGACGAAGATGGGCCTTTTTCTTCACTGGCCACGGGAGAGGCGAGCTTCTTCTCCGAACCAGCGCTATCTGCCAATGCAGTTGCGGGCGCATCTTGGACAGAGGGCCTCTGGTAAACCGTCTTCTCCGACGCGGCGCTCATGGAACTGACGAAATCATCACCATTTGCCCTCCAGCTCCGCTGCGCGCGACGCTGAGCCGATCCAAGTCGGCGGTTGGGGCCAAAGGAGGATACCTGCCCTTCGCTCGCAGGTCCAACGTCGTGTGAGATGGGCGTGATGCGCAGATTCTCGGTAGGGGCAGCGTCGGAAGGTGTCCTCGCTCTTCGCCGCTGACGCAAGCTGGTCTCTTCATTGCCCACGCACTTGTGGCCGTGTTTCGCGCCAGAATGTCCGTCGTCTGCCCTTCCGTGCCCCGTGGGACGAGATGCTTCCGAAATGCCACAAGGGGCGCCGGTTTGCTGAGACAAAACATCCTGGTTCGATCAGTACATGTGCTCTTCTTGTCGGTCCGTCGGGAACGACTCACTGAGTTCACCAAAGATGCATCAACATTGCTCTCTACATCTCGAACCTCTCTGCGGCATCTTCTGCAATAGTTTGGAAGCAAGGGGCTCCCGATTGTGGCCGCGTGCTCGCGTTCAAAGTCCTTGGACCTGACCAAGCCGCAGCCAAAGCAGAAGTGGTGGCGCTGGACGAATTTGCCGTGCTTGATACTTTCCTCCTTGCACGGCCCGCAGTAATTCAAAAGAGGTTTTCGGACTAGAATCCGGGGATACTTTTGGTGAAACGTATTGGATCGAACGTCGCCGCAAGCAGAGCAAAGATGATGGCGAACGTTTAGCCTTGGGCTCTCCGGCCCGAGTCGAGACGGACGGGCAGGTGCCGCTGCCTCTTCTCTGACTATTTTTGCCCGTTCGGCTTTGGGGCTTTTGGCTCGGGTGTTGACGGCGTTGTCGCACTCCTCCACCAAGATCTCCGGAGCCTTGAACTCTTGGGCCTTCTTCTCAGGGCTCTTGGAAGGCACATGCTCTGATGGGCGAGACGGTCCTACAACTCCGGCCTGGTCAGAGGCAGCTGCCTCTTCTCGGACTACTTCTGCGCGTTCAACTTTGGGACTTTTGGTTGAGACGTTGGCGGCGTTGTCGCACTCCTCCACCAAGATTTCCGGAGCCTTGACCTCTTGGGCCTTCTTCTCAGGGCTTCTGGAAGGCACATGCTCCGATGGGCGAGACGGCCCTACAAACCCGGCCTGGGCAGTTGCAGTGTTGAGCGTCGAGTGCAGCTGGTTTTGAAGATGTTGCAGCTCATGCCGAAGTCCTTTGTCTCCGGGGTTCTGCGACAGCTTCGCGTTGACCTGATTGATATGGCCCTGTATGTGTTGCAACTCGGAATAAAAGTGCCTGGTTGGGCCTTGAGTCCCTGCCCGAGGAGCCAAAGGAGTTGCGCTGTAGTGATTGTAAAGACTTGAAGCTTGACCAGCATTTGATGCGTAAGAGGATGGATTCATGAAGCAAGCCGTTGGGTACCGAGATATAGGAACAGGACGCAGTTGTGGCGCGGAAGCAAATTCAGGGTGTTGAGACACATGGGGGAGAGGGTTTGCAAAGTAAGCCGTCTGCAAATTCGGCGCACAAGCAGCAGTAGTGGCGACAGATGGAAAACCAACAGAGCCAGATGCAGAGCCAGATGCAGACGCTGGCAACGTGGTCGACGTTGGAGCCTTGGCCGAGGCTGGAGTCTTGGCCGAGGTCGAAGCACTGGACGATTTGGGTGGCTTCTTTTGCAGACGATGAAGAGGCGTCCGTTTCCAAGGGGTCTGCTGAGAGACAGTGTGATGAGCGGAATCGACTTTGAGGCTCTTGACGGCAGGCTTGCGAAGCTCGTCATTCGACAATGCTTTGGCCCGGGCTCTTGGTGCATCGGGAGACTCCGAGGGCTGACTTTGTGTGCCGAGCTCGGTTGGTCTCGAGCCTGGGCTTTCCCTATAGAGGCGAGAGAAGTCCTTGTCGCCGCTGCGCCACTCATCTTGCCAAGTCTTTGTGTTGCTTGCTTCCTCCTCGACAGGCTTCGGCTTTTTTTCGTCCCGAGAGGTGGCAGAGCGTCCGCTGCTTGAGCCAGCATGGTTCGTCTGTTCCTGGCGACGCCGGCCAGGTGCACGGGGAGTAGCCGCTGTCGAGCCTGCGGCATCGTCTCGAGACGCACGGCGTCCTGCTTCGCGCCTGAGATCCTGGGGCGTGGGCAAGTTGAAGGCCATGGTCAAGAGGCTGATGTCGGGCGCTCGCCCCTTTGCCCTTTCCTTGCCCAGGACCATGACGGGCAGAACGGGCCAGGCCACCGGAACAGCAGGGGCGAAGGGAATGGAAGGCCACCGGAACAACAGGGAAGATTGAGCGAGATGTGTTGGCAGGTAGGTGAGGTGGGTGGAGGGTTGGAGAGCAAAGGGGGTGGTGAGTTGGAGAGCAAAGCGGGAGGTGGGACCAAAGGAGAAATTCAACGAAACGGCTTCCACCCGAATGGTTTCCCCGGTGACCAAACGCTTCCTTTACCCAAACACGTCCGTCTCAACGTCACATGACAACTGATAAGTTTGAAAGGCCGAATCAAAGATATCAATCGTGTTCGTGCACGTGAAATCCGTATCTAGACGTGGATTCTATTGCCTCGCCCGGCTACCTTCACCTTTTCCCATCGCCTCGCTCCTCAGGTCCAGACCTTACCCGACGCCGCATCCCTGTGCGGCTGCCATTCGATATTTGCAACGGCCTGGTCGCTAGATCCCCAGCTCCACTTGGCTCGCCATCCTATTGTTGTACACTGAACCTGCCCTCGTCTATACACAAGCCAGTTCGCCGTTGTTATTTTTTGATGTTTCTGTCATTTTCCTCGTCCCCATGTCGGGTCCCCGTGTCGGGTCCTCATGCCGGGTCCTCATGTCGGGTCCTCACACTCCAAGTAGGCGATAGTGTCGCCTAGTCGTCACGGAGCACGCGCGGTCCCCTCTTCTTGGTCTTCTTCTTCTTCTGCCCACGCTCAAACGCAGCGACATCGGCGTGGTCGCGGCCAAATTCGTCGAGATCCTTGACCTTGTAGATGCGGATGATCCAATTCTCGCTGGTAAACGCCTCCTCAACCGTGTTGAGGACCGGCCCCTCATCAGGGAGACGAGCACCACGGACACGATCGACAACCTGCCCGGGAGGGAACATGCTGTGATAGTTGTAGTAGCTCATCTTGTACCTGTTGCTGCGTCAGCCATCATCCTACTCATCACTCTCGTCCAGGGGTCGACTCACATCAAGCTATTCTTCATGGCATCCGTCGCCTCGGCGTCCACGCGATACTCGCCGCGAGCAGTGAAGAAATCGCGCTCCTTGACCTCGTCGGGCCAGATGCCCTCGGCAATGCGGACCATCCAGAGGAACTTGTTGATGTCATCACCCGAGTAGCCGAGCAGTCCTCCAAACACCACCAGCACATAGTCGACCTCGTGCTGTCGCATGATGGGATAAGCGACCTCTTCGGGCGAGGCCATGGCCTTGCCCACGGTTGCAATGTGCGTGTTGTTCCAAGTGTTGTTGTCCACCAAGGTCGGCCGGTCAGCCATGCCACCAATCTGGTAGCCATAGTCCCACCACGACATGATCTTGGCGTCCTCCTTGGTGTTCTGGCGAAGCCACTGATATGCCTCGCGGTAGTCATCAATGATGTGCTGACTGCCGTCAGGCATCCGACTGGCGAGGACAACCGAAGGAGAGGAGTAGGCGTTGGAGGTGACCCAGGTGCAGTGAGAGACAAACATGAGGAGGTAGACAATCACAGACGAAGTCGCGGCAATCTTGGAGATGGGGCTGAAGATGCCAATCTTGGGCTTCTCGCTTCCGCGGAGGCCCTGGCCCTTGGCCGTCTTCTTGGTCGCCGCCTCGATGGCACGCTGTACCATGGCCGGGTCGGGCGTCTTGGTGGTGACGTATGTGTCGAGAATTTGGGACACGGCGAGGGCGGCCGCGACACAAACAATTGGCGTCAGGGTGAGCATGAGTCGGACCATGACACCGGCGAAGTAGCTGCCGAAGAGGCCATAAACGATGACGAAGACGTGCTCATCGCGGAGTTCCTGGAAGCACAGATAGATACCAGCTGGGAACAGCCAGATGAGCATGTTGAGGTCAAAGAAAAACGCAGGCCAAGCCGGCGGCTGATGCTCCGACACCGAGGCGATGATGGGGATGTGTATCTTGGCGTAGCCAGTGTCCCAGAGAGAGTAAAAGCGGCCACTCCACGGGGCAATGTATCCCATGGACGTGAGAGCGACAAGACCCAGTATTCCAACACCAAACGTGGCAAAGACAACGGTGTAGAGGAAGGTCTGGAACTGGCGACTGGGAATGGCGGCTCGCACAAACTGAATGAAACCAACCAGCTGGAGAAAGCCAAAGATGCCTAGGGACAGCAGGTTAGTCAGGTAAAACCACCCCAGTGCGGGTGGTCGCATACCAAGAGCTGGCATGTGCTCGCTCGTCTTGACAGGCAGAAAGCCGACAAAGGGAATTTGCATGCTGGCCAGTGTTCCCAACGTGTACCAGGTGGAGTAGGCAACATAGAGCCGAGGGCTATACCTCCCCATGCAGACAAGGACGAAGGCGTGGAGGGGTAAGATGCAGGTGATGAAGGCGTATCCGCCCCAGGATGCCACCATGTAGCCATAGGACAGGGCACAGAAGAGACTCCAGAGCATGGAGCCCAGCTTGAGAGCCTTGATCCACAGGTAGAAGGTGAAGACAAGGAGGAAGATGGCAATGGCCTCATTGTCGTAGCTGCCCGCCACCGATCTCGAAATGTAGCCTGGGGCGATGCCCATGAAGATGGCAGCGAGAAGGCCGGCAGAAGGCGAAGTGGTCATTTCATTCGTCAGCAGGTAAGTCGCAAAGGCCGTGAGGCCCGAGAAGGCCGGCGCGAGGAGAACGCAAATGTTTCGAATGTCGACGGGGATGGACAGGGCCCGCAGGGCGTGGTAGATGATACCGCTGGTGACCATGAGGCCCGGGTACAGGGTGCCGCCCGTGACGCGGCCCAGAGGGTGCCATGTTCGGTCGTCGAACCAGTCCCAGAAGCTGTAGAAGTCGTTCTCCACGAGATACTTGGTCGCTCGGAAGTTGAACCACGGGTCAACTGAAGCCAGTCAGCAACCACGCTCCAACGTGTGGGCGAGAAGGTTTCCAGTCGACTCACATTCGTGAATGATGCTCTCAAAACCTATAGTCCGAGTTAGCCGACGTGAAGCAGGAAATGGACGGTCGCGATGGCCGAGGGAGGACTTACGGATCACGGAGAAGAGGCGGCTCGTGATGGCAGCAGCGGCAATGAGGCAGAGAATGACGACTCTGAGCAGGGTTCGAGTGCTTTCCGTGTTGAAGCCCGCAGAGCGAGGCTGGGCTGGGTCCGCCATTGTGGCTTGCTGCTGGCCCCGAGAAGGTTGATGATGCAGGATCACGTAGCCAAGGACTAAGGACAGCTTGGAGCTTTAGGCCCGTCGCAGGAGTGACGAGTTACAGGCCGTTGTCCCACCTGCAACCTGCAAACTAGCGGCTGGCGGGGTACTGAGTGACTTGCCGCGCCCAGCTTGTTGACAGGAAAACGTATGTACAGTAGACATGCGGAGACCTGGGCCGGTGTTTTCCCGCCACGTCTCTCACTCGTCACACTGAACTCAAAGCCCAGTGTATTCCGAACTCTTGGAAATTACCCGTTGGGAACTTGGGAGTTTAGGGACGAAGCTCCCTAATTACTATAAGTTCCCAACGGGTATCAATTGGTTTCCAACGGCCGGTCAGGTCAGTCGCCATACCTACTCGTAATGGGACCGGGTCACTCTTCACCAGTCCTATCAGTGTTGTCCCATGCAAAGCCATACGCATGACGAGTGGTTCCGTGGGTACACAGTTGCGGCTGACAACGGCAGTCAGTCCCAATGGCCCGCGTGGTGATGCCATCTAGTTGCGTGTATTTTACACCTGTACATACTGAGTAACAGGGATCTAAGGAAACGTCTATGCAGTAGCGCTTCTCGCAGTCTCCGTGATACATTTTGATGCCGTCGTATCTTGAACTCGTCGAGGCTCTGAGAGCCTTTGGTCGTCCAGGCCTGCAGACGCGCCTCCACGCCCACAATGTCGCGACACGCTCCCCATGCCTACCCCAGCTTCGTCAGTCCCAAGCTAAGGGTTCTCCTGGGCCACCTTGAGCAGGTACTTCTCGAGGTCGAACCTGGGGTCTTGGGCGTCCGTGACGACTGCGGTGAAGCCTGAGTCAGTGTGATTGTTCCTCTGGTCCTGCTTCGGCCCAGGACGTCGGTGCTAGGCTCGGGGGAGCACGTACCATCGTCTCCGGAAGACGGCTTGGGGTTCTTCTTGGCAAACTCCGACTTTGCCTGCTCTATCAGTTTCTGCTTGTGCTCGTACTCGTGCTTTTCGCGCTCGGCTCTTTGGGTTGACCGTATCGTCCGCTGGTGGGAGAATCCGTAGAAGATGCCCACGCCGAGGACGGACCACCGGAGGACCTGTGACGGAGCTCAGTCAGCCCCTCGTCATCTCCAGCAATCGCAGGGCCGAAATTTTGCAGCAATTGTCCAAAGGTGGCGTGCGTGCGGAAGCAATTGTCGGCACCACCCTCCCGGGGGGAGGGGGGGCTGGCCGAGCAGACATGGACGACTAACGTTGACTCCTGTTGACGACATTGGTAGGAAGGATCGCAAAGGTGCGCGAGAGAGTGTGAGAGGCGATCCACGAGCGAGGACGTAGCCCGGTGGTTATGAATGGGCCCTGGCAGGGTGGAGCGAGATGTTGTTGCGCCTTGATGATTTGGATGATGCTCGGGAAAAGTCGCGCCTTTCGGCAGCAGTTTTTCCAGCTACTAGTAACCTAGTACTAGCACGCATCGGCAGCCAAGCTCCGGGCAATAGGTAGGTAGTACATACAAATAGGTACTTTAACGCAAGCCAACATCACGTGCACAGACGCCGGGCGCGGTCTTGACCAGCGCGCCCTGACTGACGCCAGCAAAAAGGGATACAATGTTACTTCTTCATATCGACGACGCGCAACACCCTCCCTCCGTTACAAAATACGACGACCGGGCCCCCCAACCGGCTCTTCTTGCTCCTCTTTCTCTGTTCCTTCTCAAATTTCAACCTCCCCTCGCAGTGTCGTGCCTCGCGTGATTTCTGCCGCGCTCCAGCTGCCTCCTCGGCTCCATCGCCGTCCATTACCACCTCTACTCCGCACATCGTCCTCCGCTTGACCGTCCCGCCCAGTGAAACCAGAAAGTCCCGCAATGGGACTGTGGCTCGGCTACTATGCAGCAACGTCGAGATGAAATCCTTGCGAAAAAGGCAAAGCTTGCAGAGCTCAAGAGGCAGAGGGAGCTTCGGGCTACCCAGTCGGCGGCTGGTCGACAGAGTGCAGGAGCTTCGAGCGACGTTGGTTCCTCCCCCCTTTGACTGCGCTCATAGTGGGCTCACTCGCTGACCCTGATTTTGCTCCCAAAGCCGTTTTCTCCGCCTCCTGGAAGAGCAGACAACCGTCGCGAAATCGAGTCCCTCATCAACAGCCTAGTCGGCGAGAGCAGGCCCGCCTCGACGACAACAGGGGGCGCCGCCTCCCCGGCCGCCCGAGGCAGCAGACCAAATAGCGTACTGAGCGCCGGCGAACTCAGCAACGCCACGTCCGACTTGCCGGTTCCGCAAAACGGACAGTTCGCCCCCCCTCCACAGATATCCTTGAGTACGGTTCCCCTGACGACCGTCTACGAGTGCCCCCCTTCTCCAGTCAAGGAAGTCTTTTCCTACAGCAAAGGCGTCCAGACTTCAAGCGACTGGATCTGCCCGGCGAGAACCAGGGCGCAGTCACTGCTATCTGACGCAGACGACCCCAACGGCGCCAACTCTACGCCTAGCAAGAAGCTGAGCAGGAGGGAGCGCGACCGCGAAGAGGAGCTGAGGCAAAAGATCCGAGATGAAGTCGAGGAGGAGTTGAGGGCTACCAAGCAGCTTCTCGCCGACGGGCCTACGCCAGTCCAACCCCTAGCTTCGGGCAACTTCCCATCCAGAGAGCTCACTGGGGAGGAACTCGAGGCCGTCACCCGGTCCGAAGAGTTTGTCGAATTTCTCGAACAGTCGACCAAGGTGATTGAACGGGCCATCGAACAAGAAACCTACGACATCCTCACCGACTATGCCCTGCAAGGGAAGGATCAGGACGACGACGATGACGACAGCGGCAACACGGGAGGCCGAGGGGCCCACAGGATCAAGGAAATCGCCCAATTCTTCGACGAACGTTGGTCTAAAAAGCGCATGATCAGCTCGATTGATTTCTCGCCCAAGTTTAGCGAACTGCTCCTTGCTTCCTACACCAAAAACCCGACGGCACCGCACGAGCCCGATGGCCTCGTCCAGGTCTGGAACACGCATATGCACGACCGCCCGGAATACGTTTTTACGGCTCAGTCGGACATTCTCACGGCCAAGTTCTCTCCCTATCACCCCAACTTGATCGTCGGCGGATCCTACAGCGGCCAGGTCTTGCTGTGGGATACCAGGGCAAAGGCTGCCCCTGTCCAAAAGACACCCTTGACGGGCTATGGCCATGCGCATCCCATCTACTCGGTCGACATTGTCGGAACCCAAAACGCCAATAACATCATATCGTGCTCCACAGATGGCGTGGTGTGTGGCTGGGGCATGGACGTTTTTGCGCAGCCGCAAGAGCTGCTCGAGCTCAAGAATCCCACCCAGACCAAGGTGGCCGTCGAGGACGTCAGTCCGACGTGTCTTTCGTTTCCGCAGACAGATCCAACCTTTTTTCTCGTCGGAAGCGAAGAGGGCACGATATTCCCCTGCCACCGGTACGATCGTGCCGGCGCAAAGGCCGGGGTCGACAAGAAGATAAGCTACAAGGGCCACACGGCCCCAGTCATGTCGGTAGACTTTCATCCCGCCAGGGGTCCAGTGGATCTGGGCGACCTAGTCATCTCGTCATCACTCGACTGGAGTGTCAAGCTGTGGAAGGTCCGAGCACCGGCGGCCACGTCGACCATGGGGAGCGGCGACGGACACATTGCGCCGTTGATCGACTTTGTCCGAGAAGACGTCGTCTACGACGCCAAGTGGTCGCCGGTGAAGCCAAGCGTCTTTGCTCTGGTGGACGGCGCCGGCTGGCTCGAGCTATGGGACATGGCGCTGGAGACGGAGGAGCCCGTGTCGAGAATATCGCCCAGTGCGCGCCAGGATGGCCGAGCCATGCTTTCCAAGAGCCTGAACAAGGTGGCGTGGGAGCGCAACGACGGGAAGCGCATCGCCACGGGCGGCATCGACGGCTCGCTGACCGTCTTCGAGGTGGCCAGCGGGCTGGGCGGCAAGGAAGGTCTGAAGAACGAGGAGTGGACAAACGTCAAGAAGCTGATAGGTCGGCTAGATGCTGTTGGCTTGAATGGAGCAATGGCGGTTTAGTATTCATATATCCACGGCGGGCGTCTGGGAATGTATCAAGGGTCTTGGTCTTTGATGATGGCCCTGTCTTTTGACGGGGCATTTGGACTCGTGGCACCGATGCTGGACGGCTCCCGTGGTAAAGTTGGCATCTGACAGTCAACGGGTATGTCTGGCCGGCTGGCAGGTTCTCGCTGGTCCTCCACTGCCCGCCGTCGCCGTCTATTCCTCTTTGACACCCCTTGGGGCGCTTAAACCCACGGCGACACCTACGAGCCCTTTGAGTAATGAGTAATGTCCGTCGCATGAGTCAGACGGCACCTTTTCTACCGAATGATAGGAGAGGTACTGAGGTACAGGGTAGGTAGTATCGAGTCACAGGGTAGGTTGGACTGGGGCCCGTCAGCCGTCAACCTCGGGGGCTTGTCCATCAAATACTCGCCATCATGTCTGGTCCCGGAGTTGGATTCGAGTATCCTCCGCAAGACGTCGCTTGGCTGAAGCGCGATGTCTTGCTCTTCGCCAACAGCATCGGCTGCAAGGCCGACGAGCTACACTTTCTCTACGTATGTGTCGCTCACATGCTCGCTTGTCCCGTGCGACCAGCGAGCTAACCATGTTCCAGGAGCTTCATCCCGACTTTGCCGTGTTTCCCACCTACCCCCTTGTCCTGAGTAAGAGATTCAAGGAGAGAGTAGGAAGACACGGCAAGAAACTTGCTCACCCTTTGGCCGCAGGTTTCAAGGGCAGCGCCCAAGAAGTCGTCGACTTTTACGCCGCCCAAGAGGCCGTCAAGATCCCCGGCGTCCCCGACTTTAACTACAGCCGCGTCGTCGACGGCCAGCGCAAGATTGAGTTGCTTGACAAGCTACCGACCACTTCGGCTGGCCGCAAGTTCGAGGCCCGCACAAAGGTGCTCGGCGTCTACGACAAGGGCCGGCCCGGCACCGTCCTCGAGACGCAGACGGACCTCGTCGACGCCCACTCGGGCGACGTCTACGCCCGCATCACCACGAGCTCCTTCTTCGTCGGCCAGGGCAACTGGCACGGGCCCAAGGGGCCGCCCACGCAAAACTTCCCGCCGCCCCAGGACCGGGAGCCGGATGCCGTGCTCGAGCACCAGACGACGCCCGAGGCGGCGCTGCTGTACCGCCTCAACGGAGACTACAACCCGCTCCACGCGACCCCCGAGCCCGGCAGGAAGATGGGCTTCAAGGGCGCCATCACCCACGGACTCTTCCAGTGGAACAGCGCCTGCCACGCCATCCTCGGCAGGTTCGGCGGCGGCGACCCGGCCAACATCAGCGAGTACCAGGCGCGCTTCGCCAGCCCCGTCATGCCGGGCGACAAGCTTGTGACGCGCGTGTGGCGGACCAAGACCAAGAGGGGCGAGTGGGAGGAAGTGAGGTTTGTCACCCAGGTTGACGGCGGCAAGGTGTGCCTGAGCAACGGTCGCGCCCTGATGAGGGTCGTCGATGAGCCCAAGACCAAGCTGTAGAATGTAGGTAGCCAGTGAGAGCTTGAAACCGTTGCGACGCGCCGTGCGAGGCGTAGGACTGCTCTTTGGCTTGCCCATGAAGTGAGGACGAGAATGGGAGCGTCATGAAAGCGTCGACGGGTATAACATATATTTTGTGCCGACATCATTTGCGTCGTGACTCGGACCGGCCAAATATTTATGCAACCAAATTCTACCACCCCATTCATTCCAACCTCCAGTCACCACCTCTACACCGCAACCTCCGGCCTGCGACGCGGATCGCAAACGGCATGTAACGGCAGACGATTGACGGATCGAATGGCGCAATCCCCCCAGGTCGGGCAGCGCAACTCGTACGGCGGCGCCCTCTGCACCGTCCGCTACATTGGCGAAGTCGCTGGAACCGCGGGCGCCTGGCTGGGAGTCGAATGGGACGATGCGACGCGCGGGAAACACGATGGATCGCACAAGGGAGTACGCTACTTCTCGTGTACTACGCCCCCCCCCCCCGGCTGTCTCAAGGTTCTGTCGCTCACCCGCCTCGCAGGCCTCTCCGGGTCCCCGACGGCAGCCTCCTTTGTGCGCCCGACGCGTCCGGCGGACCGGCGCCAGAGCTTCATCGGCGCGCTGAGGGAAAAGTATGCCTCGGAGGCTCCGCAGCCGGGAGATGCCGCTGCCGAGTCCCAGGCGGTGGTCATCTCCGGCAAGGTCGCCGAGGAGATGGGCTTCGACAAGATCCGCCGCAGGCTGGCCAGGGTCGCCGACCTCCGCATCGTCATCCTCGACGGCATGCGCGTGGCGGCGGCCGCGCACGACGGCGAGGGCCGCGTCGCCGACACGTGCCCCGGCATCGCGCACCTGGATCTTAGCCGGAACCTTTTCGAGCGCCTGGGCCCGGTGGTGGACATCTGCGCCCAGCTGCCGGCGCTGCGGCGGCTGAGCCTCAAGTAAGCGCGGCGCCGTTGCCGGCCTGCTCTTTGCTGACGTCTGACGACAGCGGGAACCGGTTCCAGGGGGTGCTGGGCGACGACGCCCTGGACGGGGCCGCGGCCGCGTTCCCACGTGTCGACGAGCTTGCCCTCGGCGAGACCCTCCTCGGCTGGGAGGAGCTCTGCCGCATCGCCACGCGATGCCCTTCGCTCACAACTTGGGCCGTCGGAGCAAATCGGCTCTCCTCGCTGCCTTTCGTCGACTACGCCGGGCTGGCCTTCACCCTCACCTCCATCAACCTCGAGTACAACGATTTCAACGCCATTTCAGACCTCGCCAGTCTCACGGGCCTCGTGGCTCTCCGCAACTTGCACCTGAAAGGCAACAACATTGTCGAAATGGCCGCCCCCGACACAACCGCCCCGACCTTCCCGCCGTCGGTGCGCTATCTAGACATATCCTACAATAAGATCCGGGACTGGTCGTTTGTGGATGCCCTCTCTACTCACTTCCCCGGCCTCGCCGGCCTGCGAATCGCCCACAACCCCGTTTACGACAGCCAAGACGCCGAGGCCAAGACGCACTCGACTGAGGAGTCGCACATGCTCACCATTGGCCGCTTCGCCAGCCTCAAGAGCGTCAACTTTACGCAGGTCAAGCCGGAAGACCGCAGGAATGCCGAGGTGTTCTACCTCTCGAGGATCGCCAAGCAGCTCGCGACGGTGTCTGAGTCGGCGGAGCACACCATCCTGGCCCTGCATCCCCGCTACGCAGAGCTCTGCACACTCTACGGCGAGCCAGACGTCATTCGTCGCGACGAGGTCAATCCGTCCTTTCTCGAAGCGCGACTCGTCACGGTGGGCTTCCACTGCCGAGGACGAGGGAAGAAGACATGGCGAATCCCGAAAGCTTTCGACATTTATTCTGTGAGGGGGGTCGCAGGGAAGCTCTTCGGCTTGTCCCCTCTCAGGGTGCGTCTCATCTGGGAGACGGGGGAGTGGGACCCAGTGGCCAACGACGACGAGCAGGACGTGGAGAGCAGCGACGAGGAAGACGAGGAGGAGCAGGCGAGGGATGGGTCAGGCCGGTGGCTCCCGAGGGAGATTGAGCTCAAGGATGGCCCGAAGCAGCTCGGATACTGCGTCGACGGTCTGGACGTGATTATCCGTGTAGAGTCGGCGTGAGCATTTGGGAGCCGGGCTCTAGAGACTCTTGGCCGTGCACTTCTGCAGTCCATAGACCTGTTCCTTTGGACGGACGGCGTGGCATGTCGAGGGCAACGCCGGCGGACCAATCGGCAAGACTTTACAACCACGCCTTTCGAGAGCGTACAAGCATCGAGACGGGACGGGGGCGTGTGCAACCTTTGATAACAAGTCATGTATCCGTACGGAGTACAGAGTACTGATTGCTGCAACCGCCGACCCTGCCGGTTCTCCCGCCCGGCACGACCCGCGGGCACGCACGAAGGCGTCTCCCAATCACAGAGTATCCTCGACGCCGGGCCGAGCAGCTCTAGATGATGATGCGAGTTAGACAGGCGGGCCATTCCAAGACGACAATGACGACGTGGCATAACGGCAGGGGGGGCGAGTATCAGCACGTAAAGTGTAAACTGTCCACAGGTAGGCCGAGGAGGCTTTCAGAATTGCAGAATTCATTGATGAAAATGAAGAACATCACACACACACACGATGCAGAGCTGCTACCACGGCAGAGTCTGAACGTACCTTGGTATCGAGACCGGACCGACGAGTCGCGCGCAGCCCTCCCCGGCGGTTGTTGGGCAAATTCTGTTGGTGGCGGAGGGGAAATGGGGACGGGACGGGTGAACATAGTGTCTGTCTCTCTGTGTCACGTGGGCCGGAGCTCGGCCGTGTTCGCCCGGCGGCGTAGGTACATAGGTACGGACACATACGCCGGACATGCGCCGGTCTCCTCGAGGGATTCCAACTTGCCCAACAAAGCACGCAAATCCGTCATGTCGCCGCCCACAGACTGCGACGCCCTGTGCGCCAGTCTCATTTCTTTCGGCATGCTCCTCCAGCACCTCTCGACCGAGACCAATCTCTTGAGCCGCAACCCGGCCTCGGCCCCGCGCCAACAGGACAAACGACGCAGGAGCGACACATCACGGCCGTCTCGTCGACGACCTGCTCGCGAGTCATGGACAACAATGAATCCTAACTGAAATTGACATGACTGAACCAATCAATTCGCGCATCCGGCATGCGTGTGGGAGCCGGCTCTACGCCCCATAAGCCCAAACGTCAACGAGTGTGATGCCAACATTCTCGTCCCCTCCCGGTCCTCGCGGCCACCTTGGCAACCTCTTCATCCTAGTCTCCCCTGGCCTCGATCGCATTCCTCCAAAAATCGATGTATGCCTTGGAGACCCTCAAACTCGCCCGAGCTGACCGGTGCTGACACGTCGTAGCCTTCAGTCTCTGATGGCCATGAGCTCTCTTGCATGTCTGTGACGAATGCCTCGTGCAGGAAAGAGTCGCTGTCTCGGAGCGACGGGCCGTCCTCAATCTCGAAGCCTGCCAGGGATCGCGTCGAGCCGCCGGGCGACAGTATTTCGCAGTCCGAGTCCGGCGCAAACGGGAGCTTGAGTGCGACTGGGGCCCCGACCGCGGTGTCAAAGCCGCGGTCTTGACCGACGACACCTCGCAGGACACCGACGTCGTCGCAAAGCCGCTCAACCGTCGAGGCATCGACTCCGGGGAACCGAACCCGAAGAGTGTCCTTTTCCTGCAATATTGGCAAGTCACCGAGGGCAGAAAGCCGCTTCAGATCGGCGTAAACGGTTGTCAAATCATGCAAGACTCGGTCAAAGTCGACGGACAATACGTCGAGTAAGCCCTCGGTGTGGAGGGTCGTGGGGTGAACAAGAGCTTCGTCGCCGAACGTGGATGAAGCGGACGCGCGGGCGACGGCCGCCGCCAAGGGGCCAAGAGCCGTGATGGTCGGGCTCAAGTCAAAGTCGATGAAGGCGCCTGGGGCAGACCGGGTGACGTCGGCCAGCCGTCGCGAAGCGTCATGCTCAAGCTTGGACACAGCTCGGTACTGGGCATTGCCGTGCGCTCCGACCCCGTCGTATTTGATCTTCTGCCCCGACAGGAAGAAGGCTCTCATGGCCTGCGAGACATTCTGGACGACGTGCGCAGGGGCGGCGGGGGTGTGGGAAAAGTACCGCGCACCACCGCCGAGACCGTAACCTCCGGCGGTCCGAGGCAAAACGCCTCCGGTCAGGTTTGGCCGCAATGTGCTCGCAAAGGGGGCTCGGCCGGAAAACTGCGCAACTCGGCGTGCGGTGTTGGACGACGGGAGTCTGGAAGGGTGGATGCGCGGGCTTGAGCGGCATTCGGAACTGACGAATCGCCGCAGCACGTTGTTGATGCCGGCGGTTGAAAACCATGTCCCGCTCCGCCTCTGCTGCTTCAGAAGCGCTGCTGGATGGATCGGTTGTCGTCGTGTAGGTCCGCTCTTGATGGGAATGGGGGCATGCTGTGCTTGGCCCTGGAGCGACCTGGTGGCTTCGGCAAGTTTGATGCGGACTGCCTTTGTTGTTTTGCCGACGGTAGCACGCAGTAAGCGAAGGGTGGCAGGACCCAGTATCGCCGCTGCCGATGCCATTGCAAATATCACTGTTCTTCTCTCAGCATGTGATGGGTCTGGGAGGTCTGGGGTCTAGGAGGGTCTGGGAGGTCTGTTTATAAATCACCAACATTTGCCACACAACGCCCCGCCTGATGCACCGCCACAGTCGGCAGGGGAAAAGGAACTTGGTGCTACCGGCTAGAAGAGTATTCGTCCCCCGATAGTAGCGTTTTTCGGCTTAAATGCATGGCTCACCAAGAGCGTACTTGCAGCAGAGCGGGAGCCGACGTTAGCTCTCCCTTGACACATCCATCTCTTTGCCATGATGCGAAACTAAATACAATCTGCCGTGCGACTAAATACAATCTGCGACTAAATACAATCTACGACTAAATACAATCTGCGACTAAATACAATCTGCGACTAAATACAATCTGCGACTAAATACAATCTGCCGTGCGACTAAATACAATCATCGACGTCCTGGTCTTTCCGGGTCCTGGAGTCTCGCCAATTCAATCAACAGGCGGTAAGAATAGATGCTCAAATCATCTTGTCGCATAGCCCTGGCAAACCAGTCCCGACCTTGATCCGCGACCTTTTTGGCCCTTTGTTGCCCAGTTTCGGTCGATAGAAGATACGTCACCAGCTCAGGAAGCTCTTCCATGCTCAGGCTGACGGGTATGTAATGGACCCATGGCATGAGACGGTCGTCGTGCCATTCTCGCAGAATCGTCTGCTTCAAGGGAACCGACTTTGAAGCCAGGAGCTTGTAGTAGCGGCCGCTGATGCCGTTTCCGTCCATGTCGAAGACGAGTCGTGACTGGAAGGCCCTGCTGCTGCTTGCCCAACGTTTGGTGTTGAAGGAAGCCCGTTGGTCTCTGCAGAGTCTTCTCTCACACTGGAATATTCTGGTAAAAGCAACGTCAAAAAGTCTGCAGTTGAGAAACGACGACTCCGCACGGCTAATTACACCATCTCTTTCCCGTAGATAAAAATGCCGTCGTCTTTCCAAATTCTGCGTCAGCGCAACGAATCTTTGTCGATGGTAGAAACGCCATTGGTCGTCAAAGGCAAAGCCACCCGTGGTAGAGCCGGCCCAATAAAGATTATTTCGCTTCTTGTCCCAATCGACGTCATGGGCAGCTTCGTAGTGGAACTCGGGCTCTGTATAAGCTGGGCTTGGGAAGAGTATATCGCCCATTGTCGAAGGCGAACCAGTCGAGAGTATCGGTACCAAGCCGTCTACAAGGCGAAAGGACGTCGGGCCCATGAAAAGACCATGCATATCGCTGTACTCGGGATGTTGACATAGATCCAAAGCCGAATGGGAGTCTGTGATGAAGGGAATACCGAAAGTTTCCGCGCGGGGCTGGGCGTCAGAAGTTTTGTTAGTCGCACAGAACCTCGTAATGACATGCCAGACAGGGCGATGTGGCATGCTCGTCAGGTTGAGCAGCTTCTTGTCCAACGAGTGTCTTTCTAACATGGCTGGTGGGATCAGTACCCGTGGCTCATCAAGGTGATTAACAAGAAACTTGACATTCGGAAATGCTCCGTCCAAGTTTCCCAGCAACTGGTCGAAGAGAGTACTGATGTGTCTGTCAAAGGTGCGATGAGAATGGCTGCAGTGCGTTTTGGCGCGACTGCCAACGAGTTCACAGACCCACAGCTCGCTGCCTGATGCGTCTTGAGCGTCCCCCATTATCTCGATGACTTCCTTACCGCTTATTGCCCAGAACGGGGAGATGGCGTTGTACATTGTATCAAAGTCGTCGATGATTGGTGACTGGTGTGACACGGCAAACTCATACCAGGCCTCAAAGCCCGGCGGTGGTTCCATCTGATACCGACGTCGATACTCGTCATGCGCGACGGCGTAGCTTTGGGACTGCCTTTGCAAGAGATTTTCAAAACTGGCCTCGGCGCCATGAGCCAGAGTTTCAACAGGATGGTCTGTAGCGTGGCGGAAGCTCATGGGGATTGAAGACTGCGCGGCCCTGATGGCAAACATGTTGGCCAGGTATGGAACAAGAGGAAACAGTATCAAGATCCAGAGGGCCCATCTGGCCGTCGCTTGCTTTGGCATCATGTGAACCGTTTGGCCGAGAGCAAAGAAACAAGCTACAACGCGCAACGCGGCTCCGGAGCCTGAGGACTGCGTGAACGGGTCGTCGGTGGCCATGATGCTGAATGTTCCGATGGCAGCAGCGACACACCAAGCCGTATGTCGAACCTTGAGAGAGATCGGTAAGTGACTTCGAACTCTGGTCCAAGAGAGATTACATACAGCTCGTGTCGTGAAATACCAAGACAGAGCCTTGGCCAAGCCCAGCAGTAAAGTCGATGAAATCGTGCTCCTGGGGAAAGCCATCACAACAGTTTCCAGGCCCAATGCGACAAGTAAGAGAAGCACAATGCGCAGTGATAGAGGGACGATTGCGTCGTCAAGATTGACAGTCGGGAGCGGGCGAGTGTCACGATTGCTTCTTGGTAGCACAGCAATGTAGACGACTGCCAAAGCAGCAACGGCGACAATGGATAGCGTGGACCCTCGGAGATTCCAGTTTGACAGGGTGAGAATGTAAAATGAGGCCAACAAGCACGTTCCCCAAATAGTATTGACAGCAGGGGAGAAGGACGAATCAAGAATCCTCGAGGACGAATCAAGAATTCTCGAGGACGAATCAAGAATCCTCGAGGACGAATCAAGAATCCTCGAGGCGTGAGTTCCGGACCGGAACCAGCTTTGAGCTGCTAGAAGAAGCGGTGTCAACGCCGGTTGCGAGTCCTTAGCTGGTACCCCTCTTTCTTCTTGAGCCTGAAACGCTCACGTAGAACACGATTACGCCATGCTCTGTTTTATAGAGGCATATGGTAAGAAGGCCCGCCGCAACAATCCACAGTGATGCTGACGATGCATTCCGGGCCTCGAGCCTGCTTGAAGATGCTGCTTCAGTCTCGAATATTTTTGTAACGTCGAGCAGCACTGGCAGAATCGTCCAGCATAGGATCTCAGAGTAAAGCTCTGACGCCGTCGAAGATGGTCGTTGCGAAAAGGATGTGCACAGAATGGCCGCGCCGGCCAAGACCTCGATTGGAAGCTTGGACAGCTGGGGCGCCCACATGGGGAAGTCGTGGTGATGAAAACAATGTTGGCGCGATTGATGGATGATGGACGCAAGTTTCTGTGCCGCTTTGTCATGATGGCCGTCCTCCTTCCAGGAGGGGGGGGACAGCGACTAACAAAAAGCCCAACGACTCGCAAAAAAACAGGTACTTAGCCGCACTACCTATTTTCCTAGTAAAGCAAAGTACACCCATCAGAGCGTTAGCGTTAGTAGTACATTGTCACTATCACCAAAAGCGGGCTTGGTGCCGTAGTATGCGGGACTTTTTGTTACTGGAAGGAGGGGGGGGGTTGAGGGACGAATTTTTAGTCCCCCCTAGTACCCGTTGGCCCTGGGGCGCAGAGGGCAAACCGCCGCCCCTCGGCCTCGGTAGGATCAGGCAAAGTGGATCCAGGCAAAGTGCGGTGGCGACCGTTGAAACGTGAAACGAAAAAAAAAGGTAAGCTAGATCCGGACTAGCGGGCACCGCCCTATGGCCACAACATGCAGAGCACTAAGAGCGGCGCGGGTGCTGGCGTCTGCATCTGCCCTTGGCGTTTGTTTCCATTACCCCCATTTGTTCCAGCGGGCTGAGTCCGGACGCATCGGTGATTGGCCCATGGTTCTTGTCAGATCAGGATCCGTACCTTTCAGGGGTCATCTTCACCCTCACTCTTTAAATAGAGAACGGAACCCTTGGAAACGTAGGCATCTTTACTCTCGACGCTCCTTCTTCTTCACGCCGCCCTCGGTTCAGTTTATAAAAACCTTATTGGACTTGGTCCTGCTCGATGCAATCTACCTTGGGGTTGTACATATATACATCATGATGCTCCCCGCGCAAAACGCCAGCTCCACGGCACACGCCGACCCCGTCGACACCCGTCCAACCAACGCCGGCATCGACAATTCCACAATCGTGGGCATCATCTTTGGCCTCTTGGCCACGGGCGCCGGGGTCCTGGGACTCGTCATTGCGTGGCGGCAAATGCGACTTACCGCCGTCATGTCAAGGACGCCTAGTCGTGGAGGCAGCGTGTAAGTCATTCCTGTCCATACTCTGCTTGGCTAATATCGCCAGTGACGACGACGCTTCCATGACAACCCTTTCTGGACATTAAACCATGACATGCATGTGTTCAAAGGGAGACTTCAATAGCGTGGAACACTCGAGACTGAAGACACCGCATGTACCTATAGCCAGGACTTTATTCGTATGTTTAAAGCTTCATTCTCTCCAAGACATGACTGCCATTATAGGTAGTCGTCGACTGCCCCACTCGTGCCACGCCCCACTCGTGCCACGCCCCACTTATTTTCGTCTTATTCCCTGCTTCGTTACTTCGTACCTCTTCGTACATATATACTACTTCGTACGAAGTATAGGCTTACTGTTGCATCCACCCGCAACTTGTTTACCCCTCGTCTCCCATAAGAAGCCCCGTCCTACGACATGCCAAAAGTGCGCCTGTCCGAAGCTCGATTCACGACATTCCCACAGATCCCGCTAGACCGACATGGATAGGACACCCTCGCTCGCGATCCCCTATGACGGCGTTACTTATACTCAAGGCAGCGACAGATATCAAGACTGGGAGAAAAGCTTGACAGACATTCATTTACGCGCCCTGGAGAACCTCGTCACCAACCTGATGGGCCTTGGTGGCCCAGCGACACTGGTCCAGCAAAGGAGTGGTTCCTACAACCGCGTGATGCGTTTCGAATTCCAAGATTCCGCGGGCGGCGACGTTGCCCTGAAATTCCCCAAGCCTGGACACTCCGACGCCGCTCTCGCCGTAGAAAAGGTGCAAAACGAAGCTGCTTGGATGGAGTTCCTAAGGGAGAACACCACCATTCCTGTGCCCTACGTGTACAGTCACGGTACCGAGATGCATCACCTGACGCCTCTCAAGCTCCCCTATATCTTGATGGAATGGGTTCCTGGCGACGGCCTCCGTGAATTTCTTGCCAACAAGCCGTCTGACGAGCTGCGCTCGACTGTGTACCGGCAGCTGGCATCTTTTCATCTCCAACTCTGGCGCCTGCCATTGCCGTTCCAAGGTATCGCGTCATGCACGAGGGATGGTGAGACGGGAGAATGGCGTTCGCGGCGTCCCCTAACCATGGACATGCACCAGCTCGTTCTCGGAATCCACCAATACCCCAGAGACTGGCCTACTGAGAAATTCGAGTCTTTAGGAGAATATTTCGCTTTCCTTAAGAGGCAGCAGTGGGTTCAACTTTGGACGTTACGCAACATCAATGCTCCACCCGAACAGGCAGAATCTAGCGCACATCATCTCCGGCTCGACGACCCCAAGGAGATTGCACGTCTTCGCTACGAAGCCCGGTATCGCTTCCAACAACTCCTAGACTCCACCCATGACCAGAAACGCGACGATTCTTTTCGCGTCTTTAATCCAGACTTCGATACGCGGAACATGACAGTCGACCCTCAGACCGCCCAGATCACTGGCGTATTTGATCTCGAATTTAGCAATAGCATGCCAGCCCAATTTTGCTGCGATGCACCTCTCTCGCTCTTTCGGGTTCTACCAGGCGCTTCTTTAGACAACGGCTTCTTCGCTTGGTTCCTACACGAGTACGAGAGTGTCCTCGAGCAGTTTCTAGTCGCCATGGAACACGAAGAGGAAAAGGCAGGAATGTCTTCGGAGACGGCCCTATCAGCTCTAATGCGAGAGTCTTGGGATACGAAACGTATTTGGATCAGCTACGCGCTCAATAACATGGACTACCTCGACGCGGTCTACTGGGCGGTGCTCCATCGGGAGACTTATCCGGATGGAGTTGCGCCTGAGCTTCCTCCCGAGGTCAAGGTCGAGATGGAAGAATACGTGGCGCATACAATAAAGCAGCTCGCCGAGTACGACAAGGCTTGGAGCGATTACTTTCGTCATGTAGTAGTATAGTAATAACGACTATTAAGAGAACGCCGTACGTCTTGGAGACGATGGTTCCGGAAACGTGGGTGCCGTAGCCACTCCTAGGAATCAGAGCACGCGCAGAATTCTTGCAGCCAGACACATGGATGACGAGGAAGGCCACTAAGCGCGGCCACATGATCTAGTCGCGCAAGATACCTCGTACATGAAATTCAAAGAGCGAGGAGCAGAGAAAGCCTACTCGATGGCACTCTCAGGCAACAGCACTTGCATCTTTTCACAAGCCTTCTTGGCGTCTTCCTTGAGCCCCCATTCTGCCTCTTCGGGCAATGTCTCGGCCAGGCGTTGAAATGCAGCGATCCAGGCCTTCCAGTCCTCTCTACCACACGGATACACAAGCGGCTTGGCTGCAGGCGAGCGAACATGATGAGCCACGGCTTCGCCCGAAATCAGAATGTACGGCATCGCAATGGCCACTTGGCACCATTTCCCGAGTTGCGTGGTAGGCTTCCAACCTTTGTCACCGGCCGTGCCCAGAGCTTCTCCGAGTAGAATGGCTGCAAACTGAATGATTCGGGGAGTCAGCATGTCTGCCTCGAGGAATTTGGCGAAGAGGGCGGCAATGCTGATGCTTTCCTCGCATCGTGTCTTGAAATCGGCATCGGTCTCGCGGTTCGGGACTGAAGGAAGAATTAATGAAGACATGTGAGTTTGGCCGAGGCCGCTTACCCTGACAGCGATTCCAGTACTCCTCGACGGCAGTGCCGACGGCAGTGTCGTAGAGCTCAAAACTGGGGTCTTGTTCCTGTCAAGGCTCAGCAGTGTCCAAGTCATGGTGCAAAGTCTCGGATGAGATACCTTGATGCCAAATGCCTGGGGTCCGGCGTCCCTGATGGCAATGAAGAATCGGGCCAACTTGTCGTGCTCGGGACCCGGGAACAAGACCTCGGCGGCCAACTCCAGCGCCAGACCTGCAACTTCGTTGATGTAGACCATGACGCCACGGTCTGTCCAGCTCTGCACTTGTTCTGAATTGCCGAGGAATTCGCCGTGGTAGTACTGAACGATTTTCTGCGAGGTTGAAGCGACTGCCGATGCGTCGCCGGCTGGGGCCTCGAGCATGACGCGAAATACGGCCAATATGGCGCGCTGGTCGTTGTCGACGTCAACATCGTCCAGAAGATTGTTTTCGAGATACGAAAGCCAGCGTGGCTTGCCAGTTGCCTCACAAACGGACTCGTCGGCCATGGCGATATTCTCAAGATGACGTGATGATGAAGTGGCGTGGTGCGATGCAGATGAGCGAGTAAACTTGACCCTCTATTTGGTAAATATGGAGGGTGCATGTTGAGCATACTCGTACTATGCTACCCTGCATTCTGCGACCGCAATCACGACCAACAACATGTACAATGTGTAAAAGACTAGAGTAGCGGCAGCTGTATAAGCGGACACCACCAAGCTAGGTGCTTTGCGTCGAGCCGACCACTGAATATCATGAATGCTTCTCGAATATATTAGAGACTAGCCACGAAAGCTATTATTTCTTCCCCTCAGCGTTAACAATAAGCGCGAACTCTGGCGAGGACGGGTTTTGCCCATATTGCGGCCACTGACTACGATTCCGCCTGCAAAAAGTGTGATGAACGATTCATGATCTGCCAAGAAAGGCATGCAAAAGGAAGCGGTTGGAGAATTTGCCTGATTCCATGCAATTGCGGCAAACGGTACTATCTAGATAAAGCCAAGTCAGCGAGTCGATTGAAGAAAATTTGTTGTGGTTCGCCCCACTTTGAGTTAGTCAGCCTCTCGTGCCAGGGTGCCTTCTGCACCCTCGCACAGCAGCCTATAGGGCTTCTCTTTTAGCTAGATTATTATTATCGCACGATCTTACGCAGCACGCCGTATATGCCCTAACGTAAGCCTTAAGAGGTAATAAGCACTGCTAAAACGCATCCCTACGCTTTATAAGTAGTTCTTTTTGATTATTACGATTTTTCCCGACTTTTCTCGCCTTTATAGCTATTTTTTCGCTGAAACGCCTATTTAAAGAGTTTTTCTACGTATAAAATCCTATAATAACGCCTCTTTTGCCCGCGGGATAGTTGCCTAACGGGACGTTTAAGATAGCGAACGACGATAGTACCCTTATAGGCACGATTAAACGTCTAAAAGGACTAAAAAACTATGCCGCTTAGCTAATAAACTAAATCTTACGCTAAAAATGTTAGATATTTATAAATACGTTTAAGAGCTCGTCCTTAGACCCGAACGTCCGGTAGGCATAATTAGCATTACTAAAGAATAAAAAGACTAGTAAAAGAACGACCTAAAGGCTATAAGAATCCTTATAATTACTCTATCTATAGGAATAGCTAGCTATGTGCTACGTGCGACGATATAGTCGCACATACGTAATACACGTAATACCTAGGATTACGTACACGTATAAGAGAGCTACGTTACCGCGATAGCTTCCCCTTACTTAGCTAGTAACACAACCTAATACAACTATACTATTTACCTTATAAGGTCGACCTAAAGACTTACTAATACTAATTAGTGGTTGATTTAGTTAATTATAGACAGCTAGGTAGAAGAGATAAGATCCTTAACTATCGACGGTATAAAACACCCTACGAGGGAATACCTAGAGGTAGTTATCTTTATGCTTTAAACGAGCTCTCTTATCTATAACGTTACCGCGTTAACGCTATTTCGAGATCTCTTAAGCTATCTATTAATCCCGTCTCGCTTCCTAAAGGAAGAAGAGTAACATTAACCTATAGTACGTCCCTAACGCAAAAGACAACTTCGTAAGAAAATCCCTTACGCCGATAAAATACGTAAAGACTATTATATATAATATTATAACTTTATTAAGCCCTACCCGCATAGACAATATAAAGCGCGAGAAGCTATTAAAGATTACCCTTATCTTAGAAAACGACTATTAGTACACCTATATAGGTATCTAAGATATATAATAATAACCTAATCTCGAGAACCTAAGTAAAGCAAAGGCCACTATATACGTTATAAGGTTCCTCTATAAGTATATATACGATAAAGACAACTAAGGCTATAAAGCTATTGCCTTCTTCTAAGAACACTTTTAAGGATAGCTTCTATAGATATAGAATAAGGTGTACTAGAGCTATAAACGTTCCTTACGTAAGCTCTTAAAGAAACGTAGGATCTATACTAGCCTAGATAATTAAGGCTTTAACATATAGTTCCTTAACCTATAGACTATCTTAGAACTACTATAATAGCCTATAAAAGAGTATATAAATTAGATATTTAATTAAGGCACGATCGTTATATTTATACTACCGACTATAGCCCTAAGCCCGGCCCTAGACCTAGCTCTAACCGATTAGATAACTATCCCCGGTGCAACGCAATAATAATAGACTATATACCTAATAATATACTAGTTTAACCAACCGACTGTCCCTATGCCTGCCCCTATCCCCGATATGCCTACTATAACTATTGCCCTTATTTCTTAAGCTCCTATTCCCCCTGCTAATACTATTATAACTATTGCCCCTTTGCCGTCCCTTAATGCTTATACTACGATCCCTTTAATCGATATTCCGAACGTCGACATAGATATAGACCTCTAGCAGAAGTTCGTAAAGCTATAGAGGAAGGATAAGTATTATATAGGATAGCCTTATAACCTCTTCGACGATAAGGTTTATATATTTATAAAGACCTACTATAAGCTTAAGTATAGGAATGCAGTGTTATAAGATGTAATTGCATGCACGTGATTATATAATTACGTATGTTACGTGCGTACGCGACTTAAGGGAGGCTATATTATAATACGGTAGCCTCCTCTCTAGCTAGCCGTATTATATAGAATATATATACACACCGGTTAACCCTAAAGACCCTATCTAATACTAATTAGTGGTTGACTTATAGTTAATTATAGAATAGTAAGGATAGAAGAGATAAGATACTTTATCCTCGAAAGTGCTCGTACGGAAACCCCGTTCTACGACCTTTATAAGGATCTTATGCTAAGCTAGATTACTAAAGTCACTGCCTTAAATAGGAGAACGTGACCTCGTGGACTCTAGCTCTATTAATAGCCTTAGCCTAAATTTAAGAGAAAGAGACGACGGAGCTATAATAAAATAAACCACGTACGTAGACGCGTTTACCGATAAGACTACCCCGTAATACCTAACATTACTATAACTTCTTCGAACCCTAACCTTATATAGCTAGACGGTAGCCTATACGAACGACTGCTCGGAAGCATACCGGTTCTATAGCTCGCTCGCAATAACGTCGATATCGATCGCTAGAATAATAGCATTAACCCTAACTAGCAACCGGACGAGAAAATAGCAATAATATACGTTATAAGGTTCCTCGTAGATTATAATATTAATCTTAGTATATAAGGATACGATATCCTTAGCTACTATTAAGAATATTTCTATAGATAGAAAGAGGCTATATAGCAGGCAGTCTATCTAACCTTTAAGAGGGTAGTACGCAATCTCCTCCGCCGATAAGGCGTATATACCGGACCCCTTTAAGGCGGCTTTAATCGTTAACTTATAGCTACGCAATCGATGTAAGATCCGCTAATATAGCCTAAGAGAGAACTAGCGAGAATCTAGTTCGATAAAGGCACTACCGTGCCTAAGGCTACGGATGCTAACTATACGCTCGCTAACGGCCCTTCCCCGTATAGCTAAATATATAGTAGAAACACGCTGGCTTAGCCCTTAACCCCGTCGAATAAAGCCTTAAGCGTCGCCGGTATACCCCTTAAAAGGCCCCTGCCTCTAGCAGGAATATAACCTATATAGGCCCTTATACTATTTCTTCTACTATACTAATAAATAACGATCTACCCTATAAGCTATCGTTATTAGTATATCGATTACGCCGTTCTTAACCTAAGAGATATAGCTGCTATCCTTAAACCCGAGCTTAAAGCTTATTTTTAGATTCCCTTAGCGTACGTTCCGAATAAGACTATTAACGCGGAACTTTCATAGAAATTTGCGAAGCTTTAGGACAGTATAGAGAATTATACCGGCAAGCCCTACGACCTATTCGATAATAAGATCCGCTAGTTTATAAGCGTCTATTATAGCATTAATACCACGCCCGGCTAATTCTATAGGCTACTTCCGAGGATTCTTAAAGGTCGCGCCTAAGTGTATTACCTTTAATACATTACGTAGACTACTACGTTTAAGGCAGCCTAGAATAGCATTAAGAGGCATTTTAACACCGAGGTAAATAAGGCATACTACTTTACCGATTAAACCTCTATCTCGTTTAATAAGCTACGCACCTAAAACCCTACGTTGCCTCTATAAGATATCCTAGAGCTACTCTTTAATAAGCTTTAATTATATTAACGAGCCCTCGGCGGCACCTTTATTAGCAAAGACTAACTGCGAGCTATTATTATTAAGGCGTGCCGTAATGTTCCCGAACTTATATAGGCCTTATTCCGACCCTCTAAGCATATCGAGATACTATTCTTAGAGCTCCGGTCTTCCCTTAAGACGAGCCTAAACCTTAGCACGCCCGGTTAGTTCTTAACTAAGGATATAGACTAATCTAACCTAAAGGCGATATACCTAGACCGTAGGTATACTAATAACCGCGGTAGAGGAGGTTACCGTAGCTTCTTATAAGGCTACGGGCGAGGCTATAATCGCGGCGGTTACCGCGGCAACTCTAGCCGTAGTTATAGCTCCGGTAGTAGAGGACGAGGCGGCTACCCGATAGGGAGCCGACCCTAGAGTAAGAAGTGCTTCGTCTGCAATAAGGAAGGTTGCTAGTCTACTAAGTATACCCTAGAAGAAAGGTAGAGGGCGAAAGACTAGTACTTAACCTAGTGCTACTTCTAAGGAACGCCCGCTACGAACCTAGTAGCATACGTAACTAAATATAAAGGTTACGAGATCACCGGCCTAACTAACGACTAGGAGGTTAAAGAGTACTAAGATAATAGTGCTAAAGGTGCTAAGATAGAATAGTAGTAAGCGACCTAAATGTTTTATTAATAAGCATTTATATATCTCTTTATAAAGGAGGATATATTTAATATAGAGTAGGCTATACTAGCTACCTAATTCCTTATCGACGATAGGTACTTAAGGAAGCAATTCTAAAGCATCCTAATCGATACTAGAGTCGCTAAAGTCTCTATAGCTAGTTAGGAATAGTATCTCGCCTTTTAATAAGAGAACCCTAACGTAAAGCTTAACGACTCTATAGCTGGTTAAGCCTCGATTAAATTCGGCAACGGTAATGCTATTAACTCCCTCGGCTCGATAGCTATTAATATACTAGTAGGAAGGATTACCTTCTACGTGCTTAAGTCCCCGACGCCTTTCTTATTTTCTCTCGCGGATATAGATCGTTTAAAGGTATATTTTAATAATACTACAAACGTTATTATTAGCAAAGATAAGGGCGTTACGGTCCTAGTAGTCTGCAAATAGGGCTACCCTTAGTTCTTCCTTAGTAAGGCAGAATAGGCTATCTCGTTTTTAGCGGAAAGCGAACTCCGTACGCTCTATTGCCGATTCGGCCACCCTATAGTAATAAGACTTTATTACTTACTACGCTAAGTAGGCTATATAGTGTCTATTATTATACTTAAGAATATCGCGAAGTATTATTATTACTGCTAACTATACTCGTAGGCCTTTCGCCGATTTAAATTTACGTTAAAAGACGACTAGGACTTTAACTACGAGATTATCGTCGACGTAATACACTTAAATAACCGCCTAGCCCTCTACGTAGTCGACTTAGCTACGGCATTCTAAAGAGCCCGCTTCTTGCCCTTAATATCCGCTAAGGATACGTAAGAGACGCTTCGAACCTTATAGATTAATACCTATCTTAGCCCGCCGGATACTATTAAATATAACGTTAGAACGAACTTTACGTTAGTAGAATTCCGCAACGAGGCTAAGTTTATAGGCATTATATATAAGCAAGTTCCCGTAAGGGTATATTAGTCTATCGGTAAGGTTAAAAGATACTACGCTCCGCTGCGCTATGCCTTCGATATTATATATGCCGAACTTAGCGACGTAACCTCTGCTAAGGCAATTCTTTAGATAGTAGTAAAGGCTATTAATAATACCGCCGGACTTTAAGGCCTTATGCTAACGCTGCTTATATTCGGCGTATATCTATATATAACGTTAGACTTTCCGCCTTCGGCTACGACCCTTAAGAGAGCCGCCGTAGTTTATAAAGCGATAAAGGTATTACGCTAGCTCTCTATAGAGCGGTAAGTTAAAGAGGCCTTATAAACCTAGAATAGACCGAATACGTCCGATATTCTCTCTCTTCCCTTATAAAGTAAAGTTTATATATAGAGAGAGAAAACCGGCTAGTAAGGGCTATTTAAGATTGCCTTAATTAACGGCTATAATATAATAATTAATATAGTTAACGGACCTTAGGTCCTTCGTTTAATATTAGTACAACCGTATAACCGCGATAAGAAGACTAAGGACCTTCCGGCTCTACGTCTTAAAGAAGATTCCCTATAGCTAATTTAGTAGGCTAAACCCCTTCGACTAAGCCCCCTAGCACCTTAAAGACGCGGACGTCCCCCCGGCTCTAAGAATAGGCCGAATTAATTAATTATAAGTAATATAGCTCTTAGGTTCCTACTCTAAAGCAACCCTATATATGCCTTTATTATTAAGAAAGAGGAAGATGCGTACGCTTTAGCGCTTAAGCTGCGTAACGATAGCGTTATTATAACTCCTAGAGCCCTATTTAAAGAGGCCGATAATTAGGAGATCGACGACCTCTTTATCCGCGGAGTCTTTAGCTTTAAGAAGTATAATAAGGCAAAGCACGGCGGCTATCGCATCTTCCGGTTACGTATAATACGAGAGGTAAAGGGACGAGATATAAAGCTATATA
This sequence comes from Ophiocordyceps sinensis, assembly GCA_012934285.1. Classification (NCBI taxonomy): domain Eukaryota; kingdom Fungi; phylum Ascomycota; class Sordariomycetes; order Hypocreales; family Ophiocordycipitaceae; genus Ophiocordyceps; species Ophiocordyceps sinensis. The sequence continues at coordinate 362,400 of JAAVMX010000008.1, forward strand.
AAAAATCGAGGCTTATCGTTTTAGGTTATAACGACCGCGAGAAGCATTGCTTATTAATAGCCTCGCTAATAATATAGTGCGTTAGCTAACGGCTAATACTAGCAATTATACCCGCGATAATACGGGATTACGGGATAACTTTATCCCTACGTAATATTACGTAGGCCTACCCGTAGGCGACGACGAAGCTATTATAGACAATTCTAACGTACTTGCCTAAGGAGTTAGAAGGTAGATACCTAAAAGGGACTATTATTCGCGTTATCCGACTACTATACGGCATCGCGGAGTCTAGTATTTACTAATTCTATATATACTAAGGCTATTACGTTAAGCAACTTAATATATCGACCTCGACCTATAACTTATGCCTACTAATAACTAACATAGGACTTAAGAAATTAGGCATCGTAGGAATCTAGACCGATAATACCCTTATCCTTAGTACCCTTACTTTCTTAGCCGTCGAAGAGGATAAATTATAGGAAGCTAAGTTCTAAGCTAAGCTAAAGACGTTAATAATAGCTAGCTCTATTATAGACTTTAACGACGCGAAGGTAATACTATAATAAAGCGGAGATATACTATTATAGTAAAAAGGCTAGGCTACACGTATTAATATAATTAATATAATAGCATTTAATTACCCTTAGCGTTACCTAAAACAACGGGCCTAAGGGAGCTACGTAGCGTATATCTATTAGCTAGAAGCATTATTTAATATCTCTATTGCAGCCTAGGTTAACGAGCCTAAAAAGAAAGACTATAAGAGGCTAAATAAGCGTCTCTAATAGCAAAAGGATAACTAAGATCGAGGACTAAAATACGTCCCGATAGACCTAGCAATAGTAAAGCTAATAGTCTTTATAGACGGCTCCTTCGTAAATAATAAAGACCTCTTATCGTAACTTAGCTTTATTATTGCAATTATTAATAAAGAGAGAACTAATACTAAATTTAAAGTTACCGGCAATATTATTTATTAAAGCTCGACTAAGTGTAAGCACGTAATATAAAGCGTGCTTATATCGGAGATCTATAGGATAGTAAACGGTATCGACCTCGGCATTATCTTAGCAATAACTATAAAGCTAATTACTAAACACTTGTAAATTCTACCCCTTCCGCTAGTAATTTGCATAGACTTATACTCGCTTTACGAGAACCTCGTTAAGCTAGGGATAACCTAGGAGAAGAGGCTTATAATTAACATTATAGCCCTTCGATAGTCGTATAAAAGGCGCGAGATCTCGGAGATTAATAGTAATAATAACCTAGCTGTTAGTAGGTCTTTAGGTCGACCTTATAGGGTAAACAGTGTGGTTGTATTAGGTTGTATAGCTAGCTAAGTAAGGGGAAGCTATCGCGGTGACGTAGCTCCTTAGATTACGTGCATTACGTGTGTGTAATTACGTAGTCGTACGTAGCTAGCTATTCCTACACTCGCAGTTTTTCCTTTATAGAAACAAACCGTACCTTATAGAATAAAACAAAGAAAGAGCCTGGTTAAGCAGGCTATTGCAGCTACGCGGGCGCGATCGCGCGGGCGTAGGTATAGCTACGCAATATTAAATTAATAAGGTTAAAGCCATATTATAATAGCTATATAACTATTAAATGCGCAGCTAGTTTACAACGTAATAACACAACGCGAGAAAACACCTCTTTAACGTAGTGGTTAGGCTAGTAACCTCTATTAATGATTAGGCGGTCTAGACTACCGCTTTATGCTAGTAACCGTGCTTTAGGGTAGCCTTACTAACCATCTTACCGAACGTTATAGTAGGAAGGAAAGTAACTAAGGAAAAATAACAAAATATTCGTCGGGGCTATTCGTATTAGGGTTGTTCGACGGGGGCGGTTATAAGGATTAGACTTATTAGACTTAATGTCTAGGAACCCCTTTAGGGACGATTCCTAGTTAAGCATATTAATAATATTACTCTACCGAAAGATTATTTTATTAATTTCGCTATAGTGTTTATTATAATATTTGCAGCGAATTGCTAGAATGTGTTTAACCGAATAATAGCATACGATAAGATAACCTTCCCGATTGGTTTAAATATAGGCATCCGTAGCTTTAGGGTTCGAACCGTGCCGACGAATTCTTTTTATTATAGTTAATTAAGCAATAGAATAGGGAAAGGAATAAGTACGTAAATAAGCGCGTAATTAAACAATAAAGTAAGCGTGTAACTAAATAAGGAAAAGAACTAAATAAGGAAAAGAGCGCGTAATTAAGTAAGGAAATAACGCGCGTTTATTAGGCAACGAAAAACAGTCTATATATATCGAAGTTAAAGATTACGGCCGCACGACGAAAGCTTCTATCCTAACGGTTAGCGCGTTAGTCTTAACAAAGCATTTAAGCGACTTATTCGGGGAGGACTTCGTTAATGCATTAGCTAGGTTATTATTCCTATTAATCTATCGTACTTCTATAATCTCCCTTCGCTCGTATAACTAACGAATCGATATAACATCGATTATTAGTCGCTTTTCTTTCGTTATAGTAAGCTTTATAAGACATTTATAGAGCGAATACAAGTCTATATAAAGGATTAAAGGCACCGGAGGCACCTATAGGCGTTCTATAATTATCTTAATCGTAATAGCGAGGCAAATGCCGATATTAACGCCTCTAACTATGCTATAGACCTCTAAGGCTAGAACGCTACGTATAACCCTTTTACACTTAGTAGAGCTCTAGTATACGATATTGCCTTTAATCTCGAAGTAGCTATTAGACCGGGTCTCTATAATAAGCGCAATAATAAAGCCTAGCTATAAAGAGAGGTCTAAGTTATTTGCAAAAGAGCTATCCGTAAATACTAGCAGCTTCGCATTTATAAGATTAACTAGTTCGTACGTTAGGCCGCGTTCCTTATAGTCTATTTGCTATTACAGGCGTTTGTTAATCGTTACGCAGTCTTTTTCGTTAGGATTTTAAACTTATGCTACTATAGAAAGGTTAAAAAAAGCTTCCGGTTGGTAAATTAACGCGACGTATGCTCCTCGGGCTCGCTATTCTATATACCTCTACGTATAGTTATAATCCCGAGCGATAATAGTTTTAAGCTTTTCTAATTAACCCTTTTGCTAAAGAAGAAGATCCTAATCTTAGAGTATTAGCCTAGCCCTATTAAAATTAAGTACCGAGCTAGTAGATATCTTAGTCTTCGGCTTCGCTTTAAACTTAGCCTTTTAAAGCTGCTCTTCCTTAGTATTTAAGAAGGTGCGTGTGCCTAATATTAATATATTATCCGTTTATAGGCCAACTATCCTAAATCTATTAAGGGTCCTATTCGCGATTAATAGGCATAAGTCGTACGTCGAGGTTAATATATTAAGTCGGATAAAGTAATACTTATAATACGTTTAGAACTAATATAGTCTTAACTCCGCGATCCTATAAAGGGGTCGAATTACATAGATAATAGTCCCTTCCGGGTATCGTCCTTATATTTCGGCGGGTAGCCTAGTTAGGATAGTCCTAAATAGCTTAGTTTCGGCTTATAGGTAGGCTTAAGTAATATCTTATAACGAAAGAGTTATTCCGTAATAGTAAAGAAGTCCTAAAGCGAGGGCTAGGATTAGCCGCTAGCTAACGCGTTAAATCGTCGGTAATTACGTTAATAAGGTCGTCTTTTCTTCGTTATTATATCCTTAAATAACGAGTCGGGACTTCTCGTAGGGTTTCTTATCCTTCCCTTTTACTTTACGTACTATCCTCGATTTAAAGATATAGTAACCTCCGTAGATAGCTTTATCGTAGCGTTTAAAGCTAAAAACACTATAGGTAATAAGGTTATCGATCTCTTGCTTATCTAACTCTTTAAATAGGGCTCTTAGAGTTATAATAACTCCTTTTTCCCGTAAATTAAGTGCTAATTCGTAGGCATCTTCTTCCTTCTTAATAATAAAGGCTTAAGGAGGGGGAAGGGGAATAGGGAGCTTTAGCTTATTCTTTACACTAAGGGGACGGCTACGTCTATATAGCATTAGGGGCGTAGGAGTTAGAGCGGGAAGTATAGTCGTCGGGTTAGGAGGAGTCTTTTTATTTAGAGTAAGAGGAGTCGGTTTAATCGCGCGAAGTAAGGGCTAAGGAGACGAGTCGTCTTAAAGGTAGGGCTATACGACTATAGACCGAAAGACTTAAGGTCTATTAACGGTGTTAATAGTAATATTATAACCGTTAATTATAGTAATCTTAAATAGGCCTTACTATCCTCCCTTTTCCCGCTAGACTTAGACTTTACTCTATAGTAAGAGAGTAATAGTTTTAACTATTAACGGACCGTTTTTTATATAAAGGGCATCTTATACCTGCCTTTCTATAGAGAGTTATTAAAGCATTTTTATCGCCTTTTATATAGCTATAGACCTTTTTAGGGTTATAGCTAATAGGGGCGAGTTAATAGTTATACGTAGGTACGTACTAAAGACGAGAAGTATAGGGATAAGGCCGTAGGGTCCGGCTGTATCGTTAACGGCTTTTACGGCTATTTAAAGAACTACTTTAGGAGACGTAATAGTCCTAATCTCTATATAAAGAATCTTAAACGCACGTCGTAAAGGAGCGTAATACCTCTCGACCTTCCTAATCGACGTATATAATTCTATAAGAACCTGCTTATAGGTTATCCCTATAATCTTTGCCTTATTGCGGAACTCTATTAAGGCAAAATTAGTTCCTACGTCGTGTTTAATCGTATTAGGAGGTCTAAGGTAGCTATCGATCTAAAGGGCTCGAAGGACTTCCTAAGTATCCTTAGCTAATATAGAAGGAAGGAACCTAGCTTTTTAAAACGCTATTATAGAGTTAACGACGTATAGAATAGGTCGTTAAGGGCTCCTAAGGTATATTACGTCTACTATAATCTCGTAATTAAATTCCTAGTTATCTTTTAGCGTAAACTTAAAACGTCTAAGTGCCTATAAGTGCATTTAGCAGTAATAATAGAATTTAGAGATTAATTTAAGCTATATAGTCGTTATATTATAACCGGCCTACTTAAGTAGGTAATAGAGTCTCGAAATAGCTAGGTGCTTAAAACGGCGATATAGAGTTTATATCTTACTCTCTATTAGAAAGGAGATCGTTTCTTCTGCTTTTAATAAGAAGAACTATAGGTAACCTTATTTTCGAATTACTAATATCCGGTTGCCTTTAGTCCCTAGTGTGTTCGTTATATTATCGAAGTAGATCCTAAGTCGGTCTATATTAGTAAGAGAGAGCAGAAAAGGGGTATAGGTCTTAAGAATGTAAAAAGTTACTCGACTAACGGGGGTTTCGAGGGCGATTAAACTAAGGGATTAAATAAGAGTGCTAGTTCTAAATCGGATGCTAGCTTGCCCGGCTATAGAGCTATTAAGCATAATAGAAGGTTCCGTTCGCTATAAAGCGAAGTACTGCTCCTATCCTACTATTAATACTCTAGCCGCACTAATGTCGATTATAATCCCCTAAAACTATTAACGGGAGTAGCGATCCTCGATTAGGAATTAGTCGGTAGGGGTTAATTAATCTATACCGTAGACGTCTTCGCCGGTCTAAAGGTATGTAAAGGCGGCCTTATAGAGCATTTAAGTTGCTGCTTGCTTTAGATCGGTATTATTAGTATCTTCCACGTCCTAGTACTCGTTAGCTTCTATTTCGTCGGTCTTATAGCCCTTAAACTCGGTTATATATGCCGTAAAGTTAGTTATTAGGATACTATCGTTAAAACACTACGTAAGGTATTAGTCCTTAGACTATTAGCGTTCCTTAGGCGTATGTTTAGTAGACTAATAGCCCTCCTTATAATAAACGAAACATTTCTTAGTCTATATTAAGCGGTTAGGACTATTGCTATAGCTGCCTTCTCCTTATAGGCGAAAGGGTATACTACGGTTGTATCTAAAGCCTCGTAGATAGCCTCTACGTCTACTACCTCGTCCGTAGCTTTGTCTACGGAATCCACCTCGTCTACGATTGCTTAAGTATCTTCGGTCTAGGTACTATTAATCGTTATAATTAAATGCTTTATCCTATAGGAACTAGCTAGACGGGTTGCGTGCTAGGTGTATCTCGATAGATATACGTAAGTCTATAAACACGGTTTCGACCTTTTAGGCAGGCTTAAAGAGAGCGTATTCTAGCTCCGGTATACTACGGCACGCGTTAATAAAGGACGTACGAAGTAGTATATTACCTTCGTAGTCTTTTCCTAAGGCTCTCTAATATAGCTAAAGCTTATTAAAGAGAGTCTATAGTACCTTATAAAGCGGCATCGTAGGATTCTCTACACAGACCTTATTAAATATAGTTATTATCTAATCCGTAAAGTAATAACTATAGTTAACATCCGTATTAAAATATTGATTAATAGCATTATAAGTTATATAGAACGATGTAGTTAACTTAACGTAGTAGATATAGAAGGTCTTAGCTCTATCCGTTAGGATCTAAGAGAATAGGTTATAGAATTAACCTAGTTAAACCTTAAGCTTATAGCAGGTCCTTATAAATATATAGACTTTATCATCGAAGAGGTTATAGGGCTATCCCGTATAATACTTATCCTTCCTCTATAGCTTTACGAACTTCTACTAGAGGTCTATATCTATATCGACGTTTAGAATATCGATTAGAGGGATCGTAGTATAAGCATTAAGGGACGGCAAAGGGGCAATAGTTATAATAGCATTATTAGCAAGGGGAATAGGAGCTTAAGAAATAAGGGCAGCTTAAGAAATAAGGGCAGCTTAAGAAATAGGGGCAATAGTTATAGTAGGCACATCGGGGATAGGGGCAGGCATAGGGACAGTCGGCTGGTTAAACTAGTATATTGTTAGGTATATAGTCTATTGCTATTGCGTTGCACTAGGGATAGTTGTCTAATCGGGGGCTAGAGCCGTGTCCGGGGCCGGGCTTAGGGCTATATTTAGTAGTGTAAATACAACGATCGTGCCTTAATTAAATGTCGAATTTATATACTCTTTTGCAGGCTATTGTAGTAGTTCTAAGATAGTCTATAGTTTAAGGAACTATATATTAAAGCCTTAATTATCTAGGCCGGTATAGATCCTACGTCGCTTTAAGAGCTTGCGTAAGGAACGTTTATAGGTCTAGTATACCCTATCCTATATCTATAGAAGCTATCCTTAAAAGTGTTCTTAGAAGAAGGCAATAGCTTTATAGCCTTAGTTATCTTTATCGTACGCATACTTATAGAGGAACCTTATAACGTATATAGTAGCCTCTGCCTTACTTAGGTTCTCGAGATCGGGTTATTATTATATATCTTAGATACCTATATAGGTATACTAGTAGTCGTTTTCTAAGATAGGGGTAATCTTTAACAGCTTATCGCGCCTTATATTATCTACGCGGGTAGGGCTTAATAAAGTCATAATATTAATATTATACGTAATAGCCTTTACGTATTTTATCGGCGTAAGGGATTTCTCACGAAGTTGTCTGCGTTAGGGACGTACTATAGGTTAACGTTACTCTTCTTCCTTTAGGAAGCGAGACGGGATTAACAGATAGCTTAGGAGATCTCGAAATAGCGTTAACGCGGTAACGTTATAGATAAGAGAGCTCGTTTAAAGCATAAAGATAACTACCTCTAGGTGTTCCCTCGTAGGGTGTTTTACACCGTCGATAGTTAAGGATCTTATCTCTTCTACCTAGCTGTCTGTAATTAACTAAGTCAACCACTAATTAGTGTTAGTAGGTCTTTAGGTCGACCTTATAGGGTAAATAGTATGGTTGTATTAGGTTGTATAGCTAGCTAAGTAAGGGGAAGCTATCGCGGTGACATAGCTCCCTAGATTACGTGTATTACGTGTGTGTGACTACGTAGTCGTACGTAGCTAGCTATTCCTATACTAGCTAACGCGATAATAAAGGACTCCTTTAATCGATCTCTATAGCGCTTTATTAATTTAAACCGATTAACGGTTCGAATAGATGCCTTTATTATAAGACCCTAATCGATATCACCTACGTTACACCGGCACTATTATATGCCGGCCCTAATACGGCCCTACTTCGCCCCGGCCACGTTCTAGCCCGGGCCTAATTTAATATTAGGATTTATTTCGTACCGGCCTATTTAATAACGCCGCGTACTATTTTATTTATACGGACATCGGGTTGTTTTTACGCGTTTATAATCACTTAGTCTAAGGTTATAAAAGAAAGACTGCTAGTATAGGAATGCAGTATTATAAGATATAGTTATATGCACGTAATTATATAATTACGTGTGTTACGTACGCACGCGACTTAAGGGAGGCTATATTATAATACGGTAGCTTCCTCTCTAGCTAGCCGTATTATATAGAATATATACACACACCGGTTAACCCTAAAGACCCTATCTAACATAAGGTCTAATTAGGTTAATCCTATAACCTATTCTTCTAAATCCTAACGGATAGAGCCGAGACCTTCTATATCTATTATATTAAATTAACTATATCGTTCTATATAACCTATAATACTATTAAGCAATATTTTAATAGAGACATTAACTATAGTTATTACTTTACGGACTAAACAATAACTATATTTAATAAGGTCCGCGTAGAGAATCCTACGATACCGCTTTATAAAGTACTATAGACTCTCTTTAATAAGCTTTAGCTATATTAGAGAGCCTTAGGAAAAGACTACGAAGGTAATATACTACTTCGTACGTCGTTTATTAACGCGTGCCGTAGTGTTCTAGAGCTAGAATACGCTCTTTTTAAGCCTGCCTAAAAGGTCGAAACCGTGTTTATAGACTTACGTATATCTATCGAAATACACCTAGTACGCAACCTATCTAGCTAGTTCCTATAGGATAAATTATTTAATTATAACGATTAATAGTACCTAGACCGAAGATATTTAAGCAATCGTAGACGAAGTAAATTCCGTAGATAAAGCTACGGACGAGGTAGTAGACGTAGAGGCTATCTACGAGGCTTTAGATATAACTATAGTATACCCTTCCGTCTATAAAGACGCGGTAGTAGCTATAGGAATAGCTTTAATAACCGCTTAATATAGACTAAGAAATATTTCGTTTATTATAAGGAGGGCTATTAGTCTACTAAACATACGCTTAAGGAACGCTAACGATCTAAGGACTAATACCTTACGTAGTGTTTTAACGATAGCATCCTAATAACTAACTTTACGGTATACGTAACCGAGTTTAAAGGTTATAAGACCGATAAAATAGAAGCTAACGAGTACTAGGACGTAGAAGATGCTAATAATACCGGCGATCTAAAGCAAGCAGTAACTTAAATGCTTTATAAGGCCGTATTTACATACCTTTAGACCGGCGAAGACGTCTACGGCATAGATTAATTAATCCCTACCGACTAATTCCTAATCGAAGATCGTTACTTCCGTTAATAGTTTTAGGGGATTATAATCGACACTAGTGCGGCTAGAGTATTAATAGTAGGATAGGAGTAGTACTTCGCTTTATAGCGAACGGAACCTTCTATTATGCTTAATAGCTCTATAGCTAGGTAAGCTAGCATCCGATTTAAAACTAGCACTCCTATTTATTCCCTTAGTTTAATTGCCCTTAAAACCCCCGTTAGTCGAGTAACTTTTTATATTCTTAAGACTTATACCCCTTTTCTGCTCTCTCTTATATATATAGACCGACTTAGGATCTACTTCGATAATATAACGAATACACTAAGAACTAACGATCTAGGCAACCGGATCTTAGTAATCCGTAAATAAGGTCACCTATAGTTCTTCTTATTAAAAGCAGAAGAAACGATCTCCTTTCTAATAGAGAGTAAGATACGAACTCTATATCGCCGCTTTAGGCACCTAGCTGTTTCGAGACTCTATTACCTACTTAAGCAGGCGGGCTATAATATAACGACTATATAGCTTAAATTAATCTCTAAATTCTATTATTACTGCTAAATATACTTATAGGCACTTAAGCGCTTTAAGTTTATACTAAAAGATAATTAGGAATTTAATTACGAGATTATAGTAGACGTAATATACCTTAAGAGCCTTTAACGTCCTATTCTATACGTCGTTAATTCCGTAATAGCGTTCTAAAGGGCTAGGTTCCTTCCTTCTATATTAGCTAAGGATACTTAGGAAGTCCTTCGAGCCCTTTAGATCGATAGTTACCTTAGACCTCCTAATACGATTAAATATAACGTAAGGACTAATTTTGCCTTAATAGAGTTCCGCAATAAGGCAAAGATTATAAGGATAACCTATAAGTAGGTCCCTATAGAATTATATACGTCGATTAAGAAGGTCGAGAGGTATTACGCTCTTTTACGCCGTGCATTTAAAATCCTTTATATAGAGATTAAGACTATTACGTCTCTTAAGGCAGTCCTTTAGATAGCCGTAAAAGCCGTTAACGATATAGCCGGACCCTACGGCCTTATCCCTATACTTCTCGTCTTTAGTACGTACCTACGTATAACTATTAACTCGCCCCCGTTAGCTATAACCCTAAAAAGGTCTATAGCTATATAAAAGGCGATAAAATTGCTTCGATAACTCTCTATAAAACGATAGGTATAAGATGCCCTTTATATAAGGAACGGTCCGTTAATAGTTAAAACTATTACTCTCCTACTATAGAGTAAAGTCTAAGTCTAGCGGGAAAAGGGAGGATAGTAAGGCCTATTTAAGATTGCTATAATTAACGGTTATAATATTACTATTAATACTATTAACGGACCTTAAGTCTTTCGGTCTATAGTCGTATAGCCCTACCTTCGAGACGACTCGTCTCCTTAGCCCTTACTTCGCGCGATTAAACCGACTCCTCTTGCTCTAAATAAAAAGACTCCTCTTAACCCGACGACTATACTTCCCGCTCTAACTCCTACGCCCCTAATGCTATATAGACGTAGCCGTCCCCTTAGTGTAAAGAATAAGCTAAAGCTCCTTATTCCCCTTCCCCCTCCTTAAGCCTTTATTATTAAGAAGGAAGAAGATGCCTACGAATTAGCACTTAATTTACGGGAAAAAGGAGTTATTATAACTCTAAGAGCCCTGTCTAAAGAGTTAGATAAGCAAGAGATCGATAACCTCGTTGCCTATAGTATTTTTAGCTTTAAACGCTATAATAAAGCTATTTATAGAGGTTACTATATCTTTAAGTCGAGGATAGTACGTAAAGTAAAAGGAAAGGATAAAAAACCCTACGAGAAGTCCCGACTCGTTATTTAAGGATATAATAACGAAGAAAAAACGACCTTATTAACGTAATTACCGACGATTTAACGCGTTAGCTAATAGCTAATCCTAGCCCTTACTCTAAGACTCCTTCGTTATTATAGTATAACTCTTTCGTTGCGAGACATTACTTAGGCCTAACTATAAGCCGAAACTAAGCTATTTAGGACTATCTTAACTAAGCTGCCCGCCGAGATATAAAGACGATACCTAAAAGGGACTATTATCTATATAATTCGACCCTTTTATAGGATCGCGGAGTTAGGATTATATTAGTTCTAAACGTATTATAAGTATTACGTTATCCGACTTAATATATTAACCTTAACGTATAACTTATGCCTATTAATCGCGAATAAGACCTTTAATAGATTTAGGATAGTTAGCCTATAGACGGATAATACGTTAATATTAGGCATACGCACCTTCTTAAATGCTAAAGAAGAGCAGCTTTAAAAGGCTAAGTTTAAAGCGAAGCCGAAGACTAAGATATCTGCCGGCTTAGTGCTTAATTTCAATAGGGCTAGGCTAATACTCTAAGATAAAGATCTTCTTCTTTAGCAAAAGGGTTAATTAGAAAAGCTTAAGACTATTATTGCTCGGGATTATAACTATACGTAGAGGTATATAGAATAGCGAGCCTAAAGAGCATACGTCGCGTTAATTTACTAACCGGAAGCTTCTTTTAACCTTTCTATAGCAGCATAAGTTTAAAACCCTAATAAGAAAGACTACGTAACGATTAACAAACGCCTATAATAGCAAATAGACAATAAGAAACGCGGCCTAACGTACAAACTAATTAATCTTACGAATGCTAAGCTGCTAGTATTTACGGATAGCTCTTTTGCAAATAACTTAGACCTCTCTTTATAACTAGGCTTTATTATTGCGCTTATTATAGAGACCCGGTCTAATAGCTACTTCGAGATTAAAGGCAACATCGTATACTAAAGCTCTACTAAGTGTAAAAAGGTTATACGTAGCGTTCTAGCCTTAAAGGTCTACGGTATAGTTAAAGGCGTTAATATCGGCATTTGCCTCGCAACGACGATTAAGATAATTATAGAACGCCTACGGCTGCCTCCGGTGCCTTTAATCCTTTATATAGACTTATATTCGCTCTACGAATGTCTTATAAAGCTTACTATAACAAAAGAAAAGCGACTAATAATCGATGTTATATCGCTTTATTAGTTATATAAGCAAAAGGAGATTATAGAAGTACGATAGATCAATAGTAATAACAACCTAGCTAATGCATTAACGAAGTACTCCTTAAATAAGTCTCTTAAACGCTTCGTTAAGACTAACGCGCTAACCGTTAGGATAGAAGCTTTCGTCGTACGGCCTTAATCTTCCTCGCTTTTTCCTTATTTAATTACGCGCTCTTTCCTCGCTCTTTCCTTATTTAATTACGCGCTTACTTTATTATTTAATTACGCGCTTATTCGCGTACTAATTCCTTTACCTATTCTATTGCTTAATTAACTATAATAAAAGAATTCGTCGGCACGGTTCGAACCTTAAACTTCCGGATGCTTATGTTTAAACCAATCGGGAAGGTTATCTTATCGTGTGCTATTATTCGGTTAAACACATTCTAATAATTCGCTATAAATATTAAACACTAATAGTAAGTTTAACAAAAAGAATAATCTTTCGGTAGAGTAATATTATTAATATACCTAACTAGGAATCGTCCTAAAAGGGGTCCTTAGACATTAGGTCTAACGAGTCTAATCCTTACAACCGCCCTTAATAAATAAGCCTTAGATAAATAGCCTTAGACGAATAGCCCTCGACGAACAATTTGTTTAGTATAGTCACGCATATATTTATATTCTTTTACTATCTATTATAGTCTATGTTATTTCTTACCTTATTTTGCCTTAGTTGCCTATAAGCCTATAGTTTATTTTTCCCTAGTTGCCTATAGTTCCCCGATTTCCTACTATAACGTTCGGTAAGATAGTTAGTAAAGCTACCCTAAAGCACGGTTACTAGCACGAAGCGGTGGTTTAGACCGCCTAATTATTAATAGTGTTACTAGCCTAACCACTGCGTTACGAAGGGTGTTTTCTCGCGTTGCGTTATTACGTTGTAAACCGGCTGCGCATTTAATAGTTATATAGCTATTACAATATAGCTTTAACCCTATTAACATAAGAACGCGCAACTATAGCTACGCCGGCGCATTTACGCCCGCGCAGCTGCAATAGCCTGCTTAACTAGGCTCTTTCTTTGTTTTATTCTATAAGGTACGGTTTGTTTCTACAAAGGAAAAACTACGAGTATAGGAATAGCTAGCTACGTGCTACGTGCGACGATATAGTCGCACATACGTAATGCACGTAATACCTAAGATTACGTGCACGTATAAGGGAGCTACGTTACCGCGATAGCTTCCCCTTACTTAGCTAGTAATATAACCTAATACAACTATACTATTTACCCTATAAGGTCGACTTAGAGACCTACTAATATTATCGGATAATCTAAAGGAGATAGTTATATAAGGAGGCTAGACTATTAATTCGACGAGTTAATAGATATACCTCCTTATACAACGTATAGCCTTATAGCTGCCTAAGTCTTCTATCGTAGAGACGATACTTAAGTTTTTTAGACTTAAAGCCTATAACTTTGCTACTTTAGATATATACTCTCGACGACTAGAGTAATGCTAGCGTTAACTAAGGGCCGTTTATAAGACACTAAACGAGAATATATACGTTTATACAGCTATCTATAGCCTTCGGACGGGTTACCTTTATTAGTTTTACACTTAGTAATACGACTATAAGAAGGATAATTTTCCTACTAAAGCCGCTATCGATAAGTTTTTGCAATATTAATGCTAGGTAAAGAAGGGATCTTAAAAGGTCCCCGGCTCCTAAGCGTTAGCTATCTAAGATAAGTTAATATCCTTAACCCTATCTATAATAGACAATAGTCGTAGAGGAGGAAGAGGTAGAGGCCGTAGTAGAGGCCGTAGTAGAAGTAGAGGTAGCTCCGATAATATTAGATCCCGAACTAATAATAACTTATCTAAGTAAGTAAAACTTAAATATAGTTATATCGTCGCTACTAATAAAGGCTATAAGCTAAGTAACTGCTAGACTCTCTACTTAAATAAAGCCCCGGAATAAAAACGGGAAGAGTAGCGTTAATAAAGCATTAATCCTTTTAAGAAAGGCAATATAGATATTATTACGGTAGGCAAACGCGATATAACCCTTTTCGCGATAAGTCTTACGTCGTTTAAAGACGCTATCCTAGCTAAGGGCTATAAGTCCTTACGGGATATAGTTGTCTATAATACTAAAGCCTTAAATACCTACTTTAACGACTTAAAGTAGTTTACGACCTTTACTCTTACTCCGGCCTATCGTCTAATATAAGTATTAAACGGTAGTAATATTTAAGTCCTAAGCGTAGGCATAATACGCATAACGATTAGAGACTTAACTCTTAACCTAACTAACGTTCGCTACTGCCTTAATACACCCGTGAATTTAATAAGCTCTAAAGTCCTTTAGGATAAGGGCGTTATGCTAGACGGATTTAATAGCCGACTAGCTTTTTAAGCTATAAGGGAGGCAGTGTGTAAGATTAGCTAAGAGCTTAAGGTTAGCACTATTCGTAATGCTTAAGTTATAGGAGACCTTATAATTCGATAAAAGCATCCCGACCTTACCCTTATAGCCCTACCGAAGACTTTAACTAAGCTAACTAATAAGAAGGTCGACTTTAGTCTTATATACTATAGGCTTAAGCATATAGGCAAAGCTAGAGTGCTTAATACTTGCCGTAAGTCCGGCATTAACGTTAATACTAATAGTCTTAATGACTTCCTTTATAAGGCCTATTACTTTAGGAAGGCCGACCTAATAGTTAGCCGTACTTCTTTAGTTAATCCTTAATAGTTCCTTACGTATATATTTTAGGACTTTATTTAATACTCTCCTACCGGCTTCGGAAGGAAACGTTACTTACTATACGGAATCGATATCTATACGAGGTTCTATTAGGTTCTATTCGCTATAGACCGAGGGGAGGCCTATAACCTACTTTACGGTTAGAAGATATAGGTATAGAGCTACGCTATAAATAAGACGGTCTAGTCTATATGCTTTAATAACGCCTTAGAGTTCTAGTCGGATGCAATGTTTAAATAGGCCGATAAGGACGGGTTTATCCTTCGCTTTAGTACCCCTTACACTCCGGAGTAGAATAGACTTACTAAACGTGCGGGCCGTACTTTAATAGACCTCGTACGTTGTATTTATGCCGATATAAACCTTCCGGCCTTTTTATAGCCGTACTTTATAGAGATAAGCGCCTACGTTAACAATATGCTTCCGACGAGCGCCTATAAGGATAGTAGAGCCTTAATTAAGGTTTTATTCGACGAGATCCGTACGCTATACTTATATAGCATTAAGCATATAAGGGCTTAGGGCTATACTACGTTCGTTACTATCCCGTACTAGTAGAGGGTTAAAAGTGTAAAGATAGCCCTACGAGCTTAGAAAGGTCGCCTAGTAGGCATAGAGGGACTAAACGGGCATATATATAAGGTCTAGCTTCCTAAGAAGAAGATCGTTATACGCGCCTAAGATATCCGCTTCTAGGATAGCAAGGAGTATTAGCGCCCTACTATTAACGAAGTCGAATTTAAGGCTACCCTATAGGAGGATAACGATAAAGTCACCTACCTATTAGATATAAGAAAGATTAAAGCCGTAGATAGAAAACGCAATGCGAGGTACGATAAAGCTGCTTCGCTACGTAAAGAAGAACTCGACCTATCTACCCTATAGGGGGTGCTTAAAGACCTAAGTTATATCCTAACACCCGATCCGACGCCTACGATAGGGCAATAGCAGCGTTATATTTATTTTAATAAGGAAGCTACGGAATATAAGGAGACTAACTCTAACCCGGCTTCTAAGGATAAGGCATCGCCTTTCTATTATCGTTATATATCTCGTTCCTATTAGGCCTATAACTATAACGAGCGGTTAAGACGAGGCCGTAGCCGTAGTAGCCGTGCTTATAGCAGCCGTAGCAGTAGCCGTAGTATAGCTAGGGAATCATCCGGTTTATAATAACTCGTAGTGTTTCGCGAAAATAACACCTATTATAAGACTAATCCTCCTTAGATTCTTAGTGTAAGAGCGGCTCTAGCTTTTGTATAGCCTAATACGACTCTAAAGAACTAGAAGCAGGCTATAGACTACCTTAACTATAAGAGTCGCTAGTTGCTTATAATAAGAAAGGAATACCGTAAGCTTAACGATAAAGGGACTTAAATTCCTATTTCCCGTCTACGAGGCTATTAAGTCCTTCCGGGCCGTTAGGTCTTTCTTAAGAAGCATATTGCGGGAGCCGATAGCATCGCTAAGGCCCGTTAGTGTGTTTACAGAGACCGGGACTCTATAAATAGGCCTATTAAAGACGTCTACGCTACCGTAGTATACTAGGCTTCTATTCGTATGTTTATCACTCTCGTAGCTTTAGATAACTTCGAATATAAGAAGTTCGACGTAGTTAACGCCTTTCCGCACGCCGAAGTAAGGGAGGAAATTTATATTAAGCAGCCCTACGGACTAACTAACGGCACCAGCCGCGTCTATAAGCTATAGCGAGCTCTATATAGGCATAAGGCCGCCCCTCGTTAGTGGTTTAATAAAGTTATTATTAACCTCGTTGCTTTAGGCTTTATTTAGCTAAAGGCAGAATTATGCCTATTTTATCACGATAATAGCACGCTTTTAATCCTCTACGTCGACGATATATTAATCGCAGTAGCTATACGAGACCTTATTACGGATAAGGCTCGCTTATTAAGCGGCCTATATAAGATAAAGAGTCTTAAGGAGCCGACCGAGTTCTTAAGACTAGAAATAGACCGGGATCGCGTTAACCGAACGATTCGCCTATATTAGATAAGATTCGCGATAAAGATCCTTAAGGAGTTCGGCAGCGATATCGCGAATATAGTAATAACGCCGTGGCCGCTAAAGACCGTTATCCTAGCGGACTTAAGACAATAATAGTTAGTAATGCCCTTTAAGCAGTAGCTTTAAAGGACCGGCAGCCTAAATTAGCTAGCAATAGGGACTAGGCTAGACTTATCCTATACGGTGAATAAATTATCGGAGGTAAATCACAACCCGACTATAATACATATAGCTATCCTAAAGCACTTATTGCGTTATCTTAAGGGATCTTTAACCTTAGGCATTGTCCTTAGCGGCCGTTATTCGACTAACGATCTAAAGCTACGCGTCTACGCCGACGCCTCTTTTGCTAACGATCTTTAAACCCGCTGTTTAACAGCCGGGTATATAGTCTTTTTAGCCGATAGACCTATCTTTTAGCGGTCGAAGCGGCAAACGTTAGTAATAACCTTATCTACAGAGGCAGAATTTATTAACCTTACGCCGGCTAGTATAGCCGCTATATAGCAAGCGAAGCTTTTATATAATATAGGCTACCTATAATATACGCCGATGATTATATACACCGATAGTTAGAATACGAGACTAGCTATTCTTAATAAGGCGAATGCGGGCCGTATAAGGCATATTAATCGCTACTTTAAATAGATTATCTAACGCACGGCGATAGGCTATTTTTAGCTTTATTAGGTCCGGACCGAGGAAATAATCGCTAACGGCTTAACGAAGCCGCTCTTACGTATTAACTACCAAAAGTTTAGGCACTAGCTTAGACTTTAAACCGAGATTTAATAACGATCCCGATTAAGAAGGGATTAAGGGCCTATTTAGGCAATTAGAAGGGCAAAAAGCCTTGCGAATAGAGGAAGGATGACTTACGGAAGGAAAAGAGCTATAGAAAGCAGTTTTAAGAACGCGTTGTATTTATACGTTTACCGTGTTATTAAGAGCCTTATATAGGCTATTCGGCTAAGGGGAGGTATTATAGTTCGCCCTACTTTTAGTTAGTTAGCCTCTTATGCTAGGGTGCCTTCTACACCCTCGCATAGCAGCCTATAAGGCTTTTCTTTTAGCTAGATTATTATTATCGTACGATCTCACGCAGTACGTCGTGTATGCCCTAACGTAAGCCTTAAGACAATTGACTATACTAGTTAAAGCTCCGCAGCTACGAATTCGGTAGACTTACTTTAGTAGTCTAAAGAAAGACTATAGTTAGACGGGGGTCTTATTGCCGGTATAGTAGCTCTTATTAGTGTCTCCGCTAGCTAGAGTAGTAGCGCTAGGAAGGATGTTATATTAAAGTCTATAGCTAGGCATAAAATCATAATAGTAAACGAGAAAGACATTGTTATATCTAACGAGGCATATTTCTTTTATATAAACGAGGGCATCTACTTCGCTAGGGAGATTAAAGCTGCTAAAAAGCGATAAAAGAGGGGCATGCTACGGGTGTGCTAAAGAGGGGCTAAGATTCTTATTTACCCTTAAGGCCTTTTAATAGTCGGATTAGGCATAAGAGAGAGTCTCTAGGCTCCCGGCTTAAAAGATTCGTAAGACTATGTTCTAAATGTAGTTAATTAACTAGCTAAGGTTATAAGCGCTTAGGGCTTTAGGAAAACTATCGCACCGACCTATAAGGACTAGCACCTAAGGGCGCGATTTAGATACCGTTAATTATACGTAATTAAGGTAGTAAAGCGAGGGAAAACTGTGTTATTCTTATCTAGTTCTATAGAAGGCTAGCTATCTTATAAGACACCTTAAATAGGTGCGTAAGTAGATATAATACCCGTATAGGTACCGAGCTACATCTAGCTCGGTCTTATAAGCGCCGCTCCGATGCGATACACCCCTTAGCGTTAAGTGATTAATTTAACGCTGCGAGAAGAAGCTATCGCGATCGCTTATAAAGCCTTAAATACACCCTCCCTTAGTATTGCGACCGTCTCTATTCCTTTAATCCTCCTATGTTTCCTTTATTCCTTATATCCGCCCGCGTATATCCTTTAAATTAAGCAACGCTTTAAACCTCTTAAACTTAGCTCTCGGGAGCGCCTTTATTAAGCCGTCTATAAGCATCTCGGCCGTTAGGATATATTCTACCGTAAAGCGCCCTTTCCTATATTCTTATTTAAGCTATATATTCTAAATGTCGATATAACGGAGCTTCGTAGAGATACGGCCTTCTTCGACTATTAATCGTATAGTCTAGAGGTTATCGCAGTATATTTTCAATAGCCTAAGGTCCTTAAAGATATCTCGCAGTAGCCTAAATAGCGCAATGCCTTCCTTCGTTATACGCTTAAGTCCTAAGAGCTCCGCCTCTATAGTCGAGGTTATTACTATATCTTATAGGCTCGCTTTTTAAACGACTAGGCCGCCGTAGAGCATTATAATATAGCCTTATAACGAGCGGCGCGTGTCGGGATCGTTTGCGAAAGACGCGTCGGTCGCGATAATAAGAGCCTTACCTATAGTAAGTCCGTCGAACTTAATTATAAGGAACCTTATTGCGTATAGGTAGCGGATGTATTAGTTCGCCGCCTCTAAATGCTTAGGGGAAGGGTTCGTTAGGAACCTCGAGAGCTACGAGGCTACGAGCGCTACGTTAGGTCTTACGATAATCGCGGTGTATATAATTAACCCGACCCTTTCTTAAAAGTCCTTAATCTCGCGAAAGGAGGCTTATTCGGTGTTTTTAACGAGTGGAAAAGGCGGGATTAGAACTGCCGGCGCTTTGCTATTATCGTTAAGGCTAAACTTACGTATAATCTTCTCGATATATACGTCTTAGTAGAGGAAGATCTTCCGAAGCTATCGGTCGTAGATAACTATAATCCTAAGATACTATCTAAAGGCCTCTTCGCGGACCTCGTATTTCCCGTTAAGGTACTTAATAAAGTCGTTTACGCTAATCCCTTTAGGACTTAGGATAAGGATATTATTAACGTATACTAGCATAAGGATCTTGCCGTTTATAAAGACGTAAGGCTCCTCGCCGGTGCGGATAAGCCCTTATTCCTCTAACGCTTAGTGTATCTTATTGTACTAAAGAAGAGGCGATTCGCGTAGTCTATAGAGAGCCTTATCGAGTTCGGCTATTATTAAAGAATTCTTATCTCCTTTAAGAAAACCTAGCTCGACGTACCCTTTTAGTAGTTCTACGTAGACTAGCCGCTTCGTCTTATTAATATTAGTGTTTAGAAAAGCGTTAGCGATATTAAGTTGCCGAATATCGAGATTATGCTTCGCCGCTACGGATACTACTATCCTAAAGGTTTTAATAGCGAGGGTTATAGCGTAGGTCTCCTCGCTTTAATCGCCTTAAAGGTCTCTACGTATAATAATGCGTGCCTTATATCGTATAAGGTATCTATCTTTATCGAACTTATAGAGGAAGACCTATTTAAGCGGGATTAGGGTTCCCTTAGCGCGCTCCTAGCTAAGGAGGCGCTATATACCTCTTCGGAGGAGGTCGTATAGCTCCTTACGGTAGCCCTCTTTAAACTCCTTCCCGTACGGGTAGTAGTCGAGATCTTAATAGCGTTTAGGCAGTCGGACGAGGTTATCTCGATAATGCTTATATACCTTTTATTAGACTACGGCTACGAATACTAAATAAAATATCGTAAGATCTCCTTTTAGCTAGAGATCTTTAGGCAGTAGGGTACTAAAAACGTTATCCCTCTACCTTATGCGTCTTAATTAAGAGCTCTACCTCGTAGCTTCTATACCGTAGAGCTCTTATTGTGTTCGATAAGGGCGACGGGTCCTCTCTTATATTAGGGCTTCTTCCGTAGGTAGTCCTGCGGAAACCTTACCTTCTTTTGCTAAGGTCGTATTACGTTAATTAAGATCCTAGCGATCTTTAGCGTATATACCTTATTATAGGCCTACCTCTTCCTCTTAGTCGGGAGGTTGCCTAGCTAAGGCTTCCCTCCTCGGTAAGGGAGGTGTTTGCCTAAGCTAGGGCTACGGCAGTTGCTCTAGCTCTTTAGGCTATAGATGCACGAGAGGGGTATCGGTCTTATTATCCTATAATCCTACGGTCGGTTTAAGACCCTGCCCCGTCGGGTTAGGCGTTTGTTCTAGTGTAAGAAGTCCTTTAGGGGGAGGTAATAATATAGGTTATAGCTTCGCCGCCTTTGCTTAGGCTAACGAGGAGGCTTCTATACGAATTAGAGCCTCTCTTACGACCTTACCTACGCCCTCTACCCCTAAGTTCGAAACAGCGGGCTTAATACCTAAGATATATTCGTCGAACTCCTATAAAAAATCATTAAGAATAGCATTCTAGTCCCGTTAAATCGGTATTTCGATCGACTTAACGATAGGGATATATTCTTATATTAGGACGTATAGGTCCTCTATCTATAGGTCGAAGAAATAGTTCTTATTTAATACTATATCTCGAGTAATAATAACCCTCTTAAGTTAGGGAACCTAGACGCGATATAGGTTACTAGCGTAGTAGCTAATAAGATAACTAATATACGCTTTAGGGTGTGTTTTAAAGGCTCGTTTATATAAGTTAGCCTTTATATTAAGGTATAAAA
Organism: Ophiocordyceps sinensis; assembly: GCA_012934285.1. Taxonomy (NCBI): domain Eukaryota; kingdom Fungi; phylum Ascomycota; class Sordariomycetes; order Hypocreales; family Ophiocordycipitaceae; genus Ophiocordyceps; species Ophiocordyceps sinensis. The sequence goes on from JAAVMX010000008.1 coordinate 384,149, forward strand.
GGTAAGCGCGGTAGCTAAAGGCGTAGAGCCCGTCCTAATATAGGCGGAAGTTAGCTTCTCTATATACTATAACTATTATAGTATTAGGTTATATTATATATCATCCTATATAACCTCTATATCGTATATATAGATATTTAGATCTAGTCTATAGCTATATCCCTTTGTAGATTAATAATAATTATATACCCCCCTTTAAGCTCGTTCTCTTATAGTTTAATCTACTATTTTATCCTATTGCCTTTAATTAATAATCTCGCTATCTTACCCCTTTCTTTTCTAATATCCCTTCTTCGCGACGTAAGTCTACCTCCTCGCTAGACCCCTTCGACTAAGTTTTCCTCGATTATTAGAATTTTCCCGGTATAAATACGCCGTCTCGACGCGAATTACATAGATTTCCCTCCTTACCTTTCCTTTACCTACTACCCTATCCTATTGCCTTATAATCTACGATAACCGACTGTATAGAGGCTAATCCTCCGTCCGCTACCTTAGCCGTTACCCCGCTAGCTCCTACCGACCTAAAGCCCTAGACCGAGTATATTTCTTACTACCCTCGTCTCGCCGCCCTTCTTTAAGCCTAACGGCCTATATTCGGCACGTTCGCCTATATTTAGGCTAACGCTACTTACGACTTCCGCGCCCTTTAGATCGAGGCCTTTACTTACCTTAATAATACTTACGTTAAGTTAGATATAAGAGTGCTCGTCGCTTAAGAGCACGCAGCCGTTGCCTAAAAGCATACTGCCGATCTCTAGCGTTAGCTTAACCGCGCTATATCCTCTCTCTTCGTCTTAACCGAATGCGATACGGCTTAGGACTAAGCCCCTACCCCCGCCCCCGCCCTTACCTTTACCCGTTCCTATATAGCCGACCCTAAGAGGTTCGCCGGCGACTCCGGCACTTAGAAGCAACGTTAGGAGGCTTTCCGGACTTAGCGTAACGGCCTTACTATTAAGCTCCGTTAAGACGCCGCCTTATACCCTATAGAGTAGGATCGCATTCTCTACGCGGCTAGCCGGCTTACCGGCCGGGCCGCCTCTATTATCGCTAGCGTTCCTTAAGACGTCCTCGATAATAAGTCTTTCGCTAATTAGTAGTATACTACTATTAAAGCCCTTACCGACGACCTTAGCCTAGTTTTTAGTGCTAATTTTACCCGCGCTTAGTCGGAGGCCGACTTTAACGCCTTATCGATAAAGAATATCTTTTAGCCGGACTTCTATTCGAAGTTTACCTAGCTTTAAGCCGACTTATCGTTCGACGGCACCGCTTATATCGCCTACTTTTATTTAAAGGTCTCTATCGAATTTACTAATACCGCTGCTTTATAAGTCGAGTGCCTAGCCTATAACGACTTTACGGCCTAGGCTAAGATATATTCCACGCTTTAAGACAACTAGCAGCGTATTAAGGCCCGTTCTTAACTCTAGCCGCCTTATAACCCTACTCGCACTAGCCTTACCTCGCCCGCCTTACCTATGTCCCCTACCGGTAACCTAATATAGCTCGACGTATTCTAAGCCCGGCTTACTAACGCTAAAAAGCAACGGCGGTTTAAGAACCGTTTTTACCTCTACTACGCTTAGCCGGCTACCGCTACTTATACCGCCCGGACCTACCTTAATAAGGGTATTAGTGCTAATCCCGGCGCTAACCCTAGCGCTAGTCCTAGCGCCGGTTCCGGCTCTAGCCGCGGCCGTAGCCGTAGTAGCGGTACGTCTGCCCCGCGCTTGCTTAAACCCCCTCCCCCCCGCTACTAGGTTTACGTTATTAAGTAAGGCTTTATCGAAGGCGAAGTAAACGACCTCTCCGCCTCTTCCCCGTCCTTAGGAAATGCGTAGCTCCCTCGCCTTATCGCGTAATAGAGCTCTCTATATCTAAGTTTATAGCTTTATTCGATACTAAGGAGGATCTTTACCTCCCTACGGGAATACAACCGCGTGCTTTACTTATGCCTTTATCCCTTATGTCCGCCGATATTATTATAAGTGCTTTAGTCGACTCCGGCTATTCTAGATACGCCTTTATACACGCTTAGACCGCGTACCGCCTTGCCCTTCCTATCCGCTAGCTTTAATTCCTACGCCGGCTTTCTCTCGCTAATAGTAGCGACTATAAGTCCGGCTTTATTACTTATTACGCTTTTTCGGTCTCCCGGATTAGCGCTTATATTAAGTCTATCTACTTCTTTCTTATAAAGCTTAACTATAAGGTTATTCTTAGCCTCCCTTAGCTACGCTAGTATAACCCCGTTATTAGCTAGCGTAGTAACTCCCTTTCCTTCTAGTCCCCTTTTTATCTAGCCTCCTACCTCTTAGACTATTAGCCTTATCTTATCTTAGGCCTTTCGGCCACCCTTGCCCGCCCTACCCGCCCCGTTCTAGCCCCCCCGCCCTTATTTTAGAGGGAATATAATTAATAAATATAATTCGTTTTCCCCCCGCCCCCTCCGTCGAAGACTCTAACGACGAGGGCGAACCCCCTACCGCCCCCTCTATCGAAGACTCTAACGATAAGAGCGAACCCCCCGCCGCTACGATCCCTATTCCTACCGCTACGATCCCTATTCCTGCCCCTCTAGCCCTAGCCCGTCCTCTAGCCTTTGCCCGTTCTCCGGCCCCTATCCGTTCCGTCCGCTTTAGCGACGTTCTTAAGTTTATTCCCTCGTCCCTTAGCCCGTCCCTCTCTGCGTTTTTCGAAGATACTCTTAACGTAGGTAAACCCGCCTATCCGGACTCCTCCCGCTAGGTTAACGACGCTAACTCTAACTCCGGCTATAACTCTAACTCCCTAGCTACCTTCTACCCTCGCCGCTACGTTCGACCTCCCCGCCCCCGTCCTATCTATAAGACCGTTAGTTACCGCCGCCCTATATTACGGCTAAGTCGTAAGACTATTAGACCTTAGCCCTTCCGCTTTTCGTCCCCCGACGATTTAGTATTTAACGTCCGGATGCTTAACGTCGACGCGATAGTAATATTCTACCGATAGCCTAAAGTCTAGACCTCTTAGACCTTAATTAAGGCCCTTACTGCTAAGCCTTTGCCTACTAAGCCCTTACTACCTATCGACTAAAATATCCTTAAGGACTTTTATTAGGCCGTTTTAACTAGATATATAGATGCTAAAGACGCGAAAGCCTACCTTAACCCCCGCCTTTACGACTTTATCGACGACTACCTTAATAAGATTTACCTTAATAAGATCTCCTTTAACGATATCGCTAAGTTCTTTAAAAAGTAAAAGAAAGTCCTTTATATACTCGATAAGCTTTAGGCTAAGGTTCTTAAAGAGCTTTACTATATAATTTATATATAGCTTAAGAGCGAGGCCGATAAGCTCGCCCTTTACTATATTATTAATACTTAAATTAACCTTAAAGAGGGGATATAACCTCCTTATACCCGCCTTCGCCCCTTTAGCGAAGCTAAGAACCGGATCGTCTACACATACGTTAACGAGTAGCTTAGGAAAGGCTTTATCCGCCGCTCTACCTCCCCCGCTATTGCCTTTATTATACTCGCCTATAAGCCGGGCGGGGGTATCTATTTTTACGTTAACTATCGCGGCTTAAATAAGGCTATAATTAAGAACCGTTTCCTTTTACCCTTTATCTACGATACTCTCGCCTATATCCGGAAGGCGAAGTTTTTTACTAAAATCGACGTTATTACGGCGTTTAATCGCCTTTATATTGCCGAAGGATATAAGTAAAAGACTACGTTCGCTATATAGTATAGGCTTTTTAAGTATTATATTACCCCCCTTAGCCTTACCGCCGCTTTATCCTACTTCTAGAGTTTTATTAATATAGCCCTTTATAGCATCTTTAATAAGTTTTGCTTTACCTATCTAAACGACGTCTTAATCTTCTTAAAGATATAGGAGGAGCATTAGGCCTACGTTAATGCGGTTCTTAAGCGCCTTAATGCCGCCGGCTTTTAGCTTAACGTAGATAAGTATAACTTCTACGTTACTAAGACTAAGTACCTCGGCTTAATTATCTTAGATAAAGGCATTCGCATAGACTTTAATAAGGTTCGTGCGGTCTTAGACTAGCCTGCCCCCTCCTTTATTAAAGACCTTCGGCGCTTCTTAGGATTCGCTAATTTTTATTAGCGTTTTATTCGCGGTTTTTCTAAGCTTACGAACCTTTTAAACGCCCTTACTAAGAACTCTACCCCTTAGATTTAGTCCCCCGCCTACGCCTACGTCTTTAAAGCCCTTAAGCACGCTTTTACTACTGCCTTAGTCCTTATATACTTCGACCCCTATCGTAAGACTATAGTTTAGATAAATGCTTTTAACTAAGCCGCCGGGGGTATATTAATATAGCTCCTCGACGATAGTCGTTATTATCCGGTTGCCTTCTTTTTATTAAAACACTCCGCTTAAGAGTATAATTACGAGATCTACGATAAAGAACTCCTTGCGATTATAAAATCTCTCGAGGAGTAGCGCCCTAAGCTCGAAGGCTTACCTAAGTTTAAGATAGCCTTAGACTATAAGAATCTTTAGTATTTTATAACTACGAAGCTCTTTAACTAGCGATAGGCCCGCTAGGCCGAATTCCTTAGTCGTTTTAATTTTAAGATCGTCTTTTAGCCTAGCTCTTAAGCTATTCTCCCTAACGCCTTTAGCCGCCTGCCTAGCTCCCGCCTTCTCTCCTTTACCGACCGAGCCGACGAGAGGATTAACCACCGATATTAAGTTATCCTCCCTAAGTCTAAGGTTAATGCCTCCCTTTACCTTAATACTACTACCGCCTTTAATACCGTCGAGGAGTCTAATTCGTTTATAAATATAATTTATAAATATAATTCCGACTGCCTTAACCTTTACGCCTTCGACGACTTTAAGCCAATCGATAATCTTATCGACCGGGCTTATTCCTCCTCCTTGCTTATCTTCGCTATTTGCGTAGCTCTTTTAATACACTAGGCACTAAGAATGTGTATGTAAAGAAGGATGCTTCTATTAGGTAGGCGTAAGCCCTAGGAGCTAGGAATAGCTCCCTGCTATCTTATCTATAGCTGATTATATTAGCCCCGGTATATAGCATAGAGGATGCTTTATATATATTAAAATGCCGGCTTAAAAGAAAACACTACTGCTTATTATAGTTATAATACAATCCTAATTAGGCAATTAGGAGGAATACTCTTATTGCTTAAATCCTTCCTTTTATTCTTATAAGTTATGCTTATATCTACTAGTAATTATTCCTCTAATCGTTCCTTTTGCTAAGCGGCCTTCTTGCTTTATATAGCGCGTGCTAGAGGGCGACCCTAGAACTCCGTAATAGCTTTAGCGGAGACCTATTTAGCTCGGACCTATTAGTTATGCATAGCAGCCTATCCTTTCTATCGTACGAGGTATTCGGTTATAGGTTGCTTTAACCGACCGATGCGATAAACACAGATATTTATTAGGCGCTCGACCTCGTAGTGCTAGTCTCCTTTATTAAGCGCTTATTCGACATCGCGAGCTGCTTTAATAGGCCTAGGCTCTAGTTTAACGTAGTAACCGTCGTAAGCGAGCTTAAGGTGCTAAATAGATACGATAGGGTAGATCCTAACTTAGCTCGGGAGTATAAGTTCTACCGCGAGGTTATTAACTATACGCTTAATAACGAAAGGGCCTTCTCGTTGCCGCGACTATTTCTTTAGCGGCTAGCTAGGCTTATAATAGCCTGTATACAACTTTAGATAGACCTTATTACTAGCTTTAGGAAGAACCGGCCGGTGTTTTACGTTATACCGCTACTTGGCTTTTATAGCGGCTAGGTCTATAGCTAGGCTCGCTTATCTATAGATAACTTCTCGTAAGTAGGGCAATTCGTCCGCAGTAGTGCCTAAGATATTATCGGCAGCTTCTAATAGTCTATGTATATTAAAGCCGAAGATAGATTTATAGGCGGAGATCTTTATACTAGCGTTAAATACTATGTTTAGATTCTACTAAAGGGCGGGGATTATTTTCTTCTAATCTAGGCTAGGATCCTCGATATAGGATATTCGTAGAGCGGTCTCTATAGTCTAGTTGCGCTATTCGGTAAGTCCGTTAGCCTATAGATAGTAGGCGGTAGTTATTATAATTTTAGTGCCGAATGGGCTTTAAAGGCTTTTCTAAAAGTCGGATATAAATTTATAATCCCGGTCGCTAATAATAGTTCTCGGTATGCCTTAATTAGAAAGAAGTAACTAATAGGCTAGGCTTTAAGCCTAGTCCTTTATACCGTACTTTGCGTTGCCTAGGATTAGTAAGTATCTCTTACTAGTTAGGTAAGTAACCGTAAGAAGTTAGTTAAAGATATTAAAGCCTAAGATCTACTATAGGGAGCTTGCTAAAGATAAGGGCGGTATGTTAGTTATAAAGTCTATCGCGATACTGTATATTAGAAGTAGCGGGGGGCGAATAGGCTTATAGCTGCCGGCAAAGGTCTAACGGTCTATTTAGCTAAGATAATAGGCTTTATAGGCCGCGATATGCTTTTTTACCTAACGGGTAACTCCGCGAATTAAGTATATCTTTAGGTCCTTAATTATACAGACGACGCTAAAGTAGTTCTTATCGTTATAAGCTGCCGAGATTATAGATAGGACGAAGGCGTTAGGGATATACAGCCGGGTAAAGCCGTTAAGGCCTTTATAGTATAGAAGCTTATCGACTATAAAGAACGGTATGCCGCGGCGCTTAAGCTATGCTTTCGTCTATGCTATAGAGTTAGCGACTATAGCTCCTTCTAAGGGCGAGGAAAGACTCTTAATAGCGTCCTCGCTATCTGCGATTATTTAAAGTATTCGCTTATAGTAAGGGTTATTATCGTAAGCGACGGCGAATTCCTCGCGTTTTTTAAGAGCTATAATAGCCTTAGAGGCTATAAGCATATCGTTAAGCATAGTAAAGTCGGGACGACGATAATTAAGCAGCTAGTTGGATTCCTCGGCTAGCAGGCGACTAAAGGCGTTAGGGATAAAGTTCTTCTTGCTAAGGAGGTAGTAAACCTCGATATCGTACTTAGAGAGGTAAATTAAGGCTATAACTAAGCGACGGTTAGCTTAGTCTATGCTAGAAGTATCGAGGGTCTTTTTAGCGACGATCTACTTAGTCGCGGAGTAGTCGGTTAAGACTATAAGCGGTAGGGTTAACGACTATACTATAGTACGTATCTTCTTCGCAGCCTATATAAGATAAGCGACCTTTAGTTCGGAGGGACTATAGGACTGCTCGGCTCTCGTTAGAGTACGGGAAAGGAAGTAGATAGGCATAATAGCCTTAACCGGAATAGGCTAGCCTAGCTGCTAAACGGTGCCGTCGCGGAAATAGAAAAAGACGGCTGCGAAGCCTCGCTATAAGGAGGCGTTAATCTATTAAAATAGCCTCTTCTACGGGTCTATATAGTAAATTATACGGCTAAAAGTAATTTCCTTCTAAAGGGAGGCGAAAGAGGAAAGCTCGGCTAAGGTCGGCTAAAACGATATAACTCGTGCGTAAGACTTCCGCTTATTAGGGTTCCCGTTCTTAACCTTACCGATTAAGCGACCTTAAGCTAGAAGACTAGTCTTACGATCCTATAGAGGGGCAATAGAGGCGCTATAGTATAGAATAAGATTGCGAATATACCCTATAGCGCCGATATAGTATTTAAGAGCGGCGAGATTATCGGGGAATAAAAGCTTTATAAAGGCGGTAAGCCTATGCTTTATAGTACTTATCCTAAACGCGTTAATATAAAATCTAAGCAACTCTACGGAAGGGTAGCCGATCTAGCTTTTAGTAAGGCTTATAGATAGGTTAAGCGATGCGAAGAGCTTAAAGATAGCCTTAAGATATTAAAAGTATTCTTCTTCTATAGTAGAGTAAATAACAATATTATTAATAAACGCGCGGCTATAGCCCTAGTATAGACGGAGGACTTAGTCTATATAGCGTTATATATACGCTAGGCTATTGCGAAAGCCGATAGGTGTAACTATTAGGCGTTTTAGACCTTAATGACTCGTGATAGTAAACCTGCCTTAATGCTTAAGTTTAACTCGAAACTAATAGAAGAAAGCGGAAGCGTCGATAGCAGTAATAAAACAAGCGCCTAAGAGTTTAGCTATAATAGAGCTTTACAATAGTAGAGGGTAGGAATCCGGGATAGTAATACTATTAACGGCACGTAGGTTAATAACGACTCGGCCTTTAGTCTCGCCTTAGGCTATACGCTAGACTATAAAGATAGGTGCTACGAACGGCGTAAGCTTGTCGGCCTACTTTAAGCGACCTTGCTTATAAATTAGGTTAAATATATCGTCGATAACCTTCCTATCGCGAAGTCTTTATAGGTAAGGCCTTTAAGCGACTCGTTTTTTATGCTAATTATCGATTAAAGGGACTATTAATTCCCTTCCGGGTTTTACGACGGCGGTGCCGATATCCCGCTAGAGCTAGGAGTATCTCTTAAAAAGCTTCTTAACGTAGTAAACGAAAGAGGGGCTATAGTCGAAAATATAAATACCCTCTTTAGTATATTTCTCTTATAGCTCCGGTAGGCGCTAAACGTACGTTTAGTATAGAATACGGCTAGAGAGGGGATCCTCGATTCTATCCGCGGCGTCTATCTCGATAGCTACGGTAGCTGCCGTTACGTTAGTAGTAGCTACTACGAGGTTTTAGCGAACCTTAGACTACTTAGCGGGTCTTGCCGAAGAAGCTATAACGTAAGCGTAGATAGAGTCGGATAGTAAGGGCGTTGGAAAAGTGCTTAGAATAGGAGCTTCTACGGGCTAAGACGGGGCGGGAGCCTATAGGCACTCGAGGACTTCCTAAGTAAGCGGAAAGGTGCTCGCAACGTTAACTAATAAATTAATAGAAGAAGTAGTAGTAGCAATAGCGGTTCTTATAGAGGAGGATAGCATAGCAGCGGCTCCGAGAGTAGGCGAAATTGCCGTAGCTAGCGTTAGAGCCTTTATAGCTGATTTTTAAGACAGGGCGTTAAAATAGCTAGACTCTTAATACTCCTATATCTAGCTAAGCCTCTGCTTGCGCTTAATAATAAGGTTAACGTTCGTGCTATTAGTAATAAGGATAGTAAGAAGAGATTTAGCATCGACGATACTATAGATAGCATTAGCGTAAAAAGCGAAGAATGTATAGACGCGGTCTTTAGGAAGTTCCTTCTAAGATATAGGGACTATAAGGGTAGTGCCGGGCGGTATAATAGTCTTTCGGACGGCTTAAACGCGGCGAATAACTTCGCGGGGCTATTTATAGATATCGAATAGGATTTTAAACCCGTCGAGCACTCCGATGTAAATAACCTCTTTATTATAATTAAGGGATCCTCGGTATAGCTTAAGGAAGGCATTGCCTAAAAGTGCGCCGGCCTCTACTTTAGAGACCTAGGCGGAGTAAGTGAATTTAGCTATAGCTGCTTAAGCGGTCGGGCTAGCTATAGTGCTATACGCGTAGAAGGAGAACGTGGCCTAGTCCTCGCAAAAAGAGCGACCGTTAACTCTGTTTATAGTAACGGGAGGCTTCTTCTCGACGGTATAGTTAAAAGTCTAAAGATAGTCGCGATTAATTATAGGCTTACTATAGCTAGAGTTAGGGTAAACCTAGACTTCCTATCTACCGGGTTAAGCAGAGACCTTAATCTTTATATAGGAGTATAAGTGCGGCGGGGAATCCTAATCCTACTAAAGCTCCTCGGCTTTAGCTTTTAAGACTTAATCTAGTTAGGGTGCCGTAGTTAGCGCTATATAAAAAACAGGCTCTTTAATAATAGGTACGGGAAGAATAGGCTTTAAGGCGGTAGGGGCATTAGGCTTAATAACGATAGGATTAGAGATATTCCCTATAGTAATAGGAGGGGATTTCTTATACTTAAGATAGAGGTAAGAGAAGAGGGCGTTATAAGAAAGAAAAAAAGTATTATAAACCTTATAGGTTAAAGGCTTAAGCACGCGCTCTTTACTATAGAGCTATTGCTTAGATATATAGTAGTTAGCACGTATATGCTTTTTAAGCATAGAGGTAAGGGCGAAGGTACGGTCGTAGGTACTATATTTAAACTTACCGGCCCGTTCGGTAGGGTAGCGGGAGTTTATATAGCCTACGAAGTTAGCCTTTAAGGAGGCGTAAGAGGACGCGTCGTCTTAAGAGTCGTTTAAGTATAGCTTATTACTAGCTTTATCGCCGCTAGGAGCAGTCTTCTTATCGCTTTAATATTTCGACTTAAAACGTACTTTCTTCTTATTATTATTACCCTTATATTTACCTTAGCGGTATTCCGTTCGGTTATCTTATCGATCGTCCCGGCGAAGGTAACGCTTATTATAGCGTAGTAGGCGTAAGCTTAACTAATTACGGTTATTACTTAAGCTTTGTCTTTTAGGACTACGGTTGCGATTATAACCTTAGTCTTAATCCTAATGGTCGCTTTAACGGTAGTTATTGCCTCGGTTACTTTAACGATAGTTATCGCGACGATTATTACAACGGCTGCGATTACGGTTACCCTAATAGTAACTATTATTATAGCGACGGTTATCTTAACGGTAGTTATTATCCCGACGGGAAAAGCTACTACGGCGAGAACGGTCTCGGTCTTTAGAGATATATAGCTTAAGAGAGGCTATAATAAAGGGTTTCCGTTCCTTAATAATGCGAATCTATTTATCGATTAGGGCCTTTTTTATAGGAATAGGAAGAAGCGAGGAGATCTAAACGGCAATAAGAGGATAGATAGCCTTAATAATTTAGGCATCCTTGCCTATCTTAAGTTAGCGGGCGAGCGAAACCTTTCTCTAGATCTACTACGCGAGAGTAATAGAGCTAGAGGACTATATAGATATCGTATACCTTTCCCTATAAAGCTTATTTAAGACGTCGGCGTTAGGACGCTTAAAACGCCTAGTTAAGAACTTATAGAAGGTTCTAAGAGGGGAGGAACTAAGGATATCGCGTTATTCTGCTATAAGCTTACTTATATACTATATAAGAGCTCCTCCTACTAAAAAGGAGAGGTAATATAGGCAAAGGGCGAATAAATCCTCGTTTTAATAGATCCTTAGACGCTTTATAAAGAGATAGACGTCTATATAGATATTCTTCCTATCGCTAAGAGCGATAATGCCTAGGTTTTTTAGATTATACTTATCTAGGTTAAAAGTACTAATATTGTCCTATTTAAGGCGTTAAGTAATAGCCTTATCGTTATAGGCTAAGGAGGAGGTATAACTCGCCTCGCGGTGCTTACGCGAGTTCGGATAGGACTTTAGGGGGCGGCGGATAAAACTATTATTAGACCTAGACGAATTATTATTATTATTATTTAAATCCTTTTATCGACGAGAGTAAAAGGCCTAAGAGTACTTAGATAACTTAGACTAAAGAGAATAATATAGAACCTAGGGTTATTCCTTAGGATAATGCTGCTGTTTAATAGAGCGCTGCTTAGATAAGCGAAGTATTCCTTACGGACGAAGAGGAGGCTATTCCTCCGATTAACCGTTAGAAAGGTCTCTATCAATTATTTACGGGTTAAGAGGCACGGCTCGGACTAGCGGATATACTAGAGTTATCGTAGCGTAGAGAGGAGTCTTATTATCGGGAAGCTCGCCTATAAAACGAAGATACGAGCGAATTCCCTTTCGCTAAGTATTAGCGTGCTATAGATGCTTTTCCTTTACGGACGGAAGATCTAAGATATCGAAGATAATCTCCGACTTAGAGGCTAAAGAGCCTAAGAGAACATAGGCTTACTTTATATATATTACGTCTATATTAGTAAAGGTCTTAAAGGCAGTGTCTTAATTAACTTAGAGTAGCGGACGGCCTATTTTAATAGGTTATTGTAATCTCTATCCTCTATAGCTAGTATAGTAGACTGCTTGCGTAGCACCTCGGTTTCTAAGGATAAGCGAGGACGACGGCGGGCGGGAGGAGGAGGATCTTTATAATTACTCTTAAAGTCCCTAGAGGGAGCGGCGCTATAAATACTATCCGGCGGGGCATATTCTTATATCGGCAAGCGAGGGTAGGAGTCGTCTAAGCGAGATACGGACGCTATAGCTTAACGGGCTTCTTTATCCCTAGCTATAGTAATAATAGCTTAAATAAAACGAGGGAAGAAGGCGATTAGGTCGATAGATAGAGAAGAAGAGGGATTAGGAAGAAAGAAGAGTTATAGGAGAGGAGAAAAGTCTATAGTAGGAGGTATAGGGTGTTTTGATTTTAGCGTAGGAACGGGTACGCGTAGGAAATCGAAAACATAGAGAGAAAATTTTTCCTTACGGCTAATTGCATAGGGACTTAAAATAGAGAACTAGGTAGTAGGCCCTAGTTCTAATAATGCTTAGAAAGGCGAGCCTCGTCGGATCGTAAGGCTTATATTAGAGGTTATATAGGCGTGCTAGCTAAGGTTATATAAGCTAGTTATACTATAGGTGTTAGGAGCCTTTAGGCGGCTTTTAACGAATAGCGAGAGCTTTAAGAAGCTCTTAGCGAACGTGTCGTAGTAGAGCGAAGCTCTAGAGATAGGAAGGGCGTTCCTAATAGTAGCTTTAAAAGCAGAAGGTACGGAATTACTACTAATTTAATGCACTAAGCACTAAGAATATATGTATAAAGAAGGATGCTTCTATTAGGTAGGCGTAAGCCCCGGGAGCTAGGAATAGCTCCCTGCTATCTTATCTATAGCTGATTATATTAGCCCTAGCATATAGTATAGAGGATGCTTTATATATATTATCTTTAGTCCCTTTAGCCCCGCTAGCCTTACCCCTTTCGAGCCCCCCTCCGCTCGATCCTTAAGACCGCTCTCTCTAAGGTCTAGGGCCGGTTCTATTTCTAAGGCCGGCTCTTCGTTCCCTTTAACGACGCCCTAATTCTTTAGATCCTCGTCCGCGCTTATACCTCCCCCTTAGCTAGCCCCCCTAGACGTACGAAAACTATTAGCCTCTACCGCCGGTCCTATATTTAGCCCGATATATATAAGTCTATTTCTAGCTTCGTACGGAATTATTATATATGCCTACGCGCTAAATCCCCTCGTTCCTCCCCCTAAGGCTTACTCTAGCCCTTAAGTATTCCCTTCGCCCTATAGACCGATATATCCGTCGATTTTATTACCGACCTCCCTATCTACCGCCGTAATAGCGTTAAGTTTTCTAATATCCTCGTTATCGTCGACCGCCTTACGAAGATACGCTACTACGTCCCGATACCTTTAATAACCGTTAAAGACGTTATTAACGTATTTATTTCCCGCGTTTAGTCCTTTTACGGCACCCTAGCCTCTATTATTAGCGACTATAGCACTTAGTTTATTTCGGCTTTTTAGTAGTAGCTTAGTTATCGCCTTAGTTACCGCTTTTACCTTAGCTCCGCTTACTACCCTTAGACCGACGGTTAGACTAAGATCGCGAACGCTTAGATAGAGGTTTACCTTCGTTATTATACTACCTACCTTTAGGACGATTAGGTCGACCTCTTTCCCTTCGCTAAGTTTACTACTAATAATTAGGTCTTTAAATCTACCGGCCTCTCCCCTTTCTTTACTAACTATAGCTTTTACCTAAAGCTTAGCACTAAGCCCTTTAGTCCCCCCCCGCCTAGTATAACCCTTTAGTAGCGGAAGGAATACCTCCGTAGTAACGCGCTCGCTTCCCGCCTTTAGCGTATCTCTAACTTCCTCCGCGATGCGATCGAGGATGCCTAAGCTACTTAGGCTCGCTACGCGGACGCCCGGCGGACTCCCGCCTTAGCGTATTAGCCCGGCGATATAGTATTCCTTAGCACCTACTAGATCTAGACCCTCCGCCCTATAAAGAAGCTCGACTATAAGCGGGAGGGCCTATATAAGGTCCTTAAGGTATATAAGACGGCGTGTCTTCTTCGCCTCCCTAAGGGCAGCCGCCTTTACCCTGTTTTTTATTACTCCCTCTTTACTAAGACCTAAGAGCCCCCTTTACCTAGCTAGTCGGAGCTTAACGTCCGGCCCGCCGATAACGGCGTTCTCCTTTCCCCCGGCGACGATAACGGCAATAATATATACTTTAAGTAGGAGTTTTCTTCTATCCTCGCTTAGCGTAAATACGCCTCCGGGAAGATTAAGTATCGCGTTTAATAGCGTTATAGCCCCCTTACGTAAGAGGACTCCTCCTACCTTAACGGCTGCTAGGACGACCTTAAGGCTTTTTACGCCTTTAACCCGACTAAGCTTAAACCGGCCTTTTATACAGCCTTCCTTATATCTTTACCTTCGCTTAAGTAATAATAAGTATAATTGATTAATATAATTTACGTTACGATAGCACGCGTTAGTTTCTTAGTTTTACCCTTTATTTCTTTTTATTCCTCTCGTTCTATATTCGGCCCGCTTTTAGGACCGATTAATATAGATTTCCTTCGTTTTTATTAGCCTATTAACCCTTTTAAGCGTTTAAGTCGAACGCCGATTTAAGGGGGATATACTATTATAGTGTTAGGTTATATTATATATTATCCTACGTGACCTTTATATCGTATATATAGACATTTAGATCTAGTCTATAGCTATGTCCCTTCGTAGATTAACAATAATTATATACCCCCCCTTAAGCTCGTTCTCTTATAATAACGCTAAACCGGCCGAACTAGCGAAGATATTAATTAAACTATCTATCGAGTATCTCTTTAAGCGATTTCTACTAGTTACGGTATCTCGGCAGGATGTTATACGTCCTAACTATAGCTTAGTAAGCCTTTAGCTAGAGGTTATAAGGCAGCTTCCCTATTGCCGAATAGAGTTATTATTATATAACTCCGCTTAGTCTTTCCGCGCCTCCCGTAGGCTCTTTTATATATACGGGCGGAAGCTTAAGCTCGATGCCTTCCTATTCTGCTTATTCCTAGAACTTCGATATATTCTATCTTAGGAGGTTAACTAAAGCTCTCTTATTATCTATTTTTATCTTATAAATCACTACGCCTATATATTAGCGGACTAATGCCTTAAAGTTACGTATAAGGGGGGGGCTCTCTATCTTTAAACTTATGCTCTATAAGAATATTATCCCGCTGTATTCGTCGGATAGTAGTAGGATATATCGGTGGCCGTTATAGCCTAGCTCGAAGTCGAAGAGGTCGAGGAAGATATAGTAGAAAGGTTGCTTTAAGCGATTAGCCGGCTCTCTACGAGAGATTTGCTCGTGTGCTTTTCCTAGCGCGTAGCCCTCGCATTTAACCGTAGTTAGGCCGTATATCCGTACTCCTCTCGCCTAAAAGACTAGTTGCTTAAGTACTCGAGGGCTTATATGCCTTAATCTTAAGTGCTAAATCTTTGCCGTATTAACCTTAGGCGGAACTAGGTTTCTTAATGCTACGATCCGCCGCTAAGGGTACTACGGAATCTTATCTTAGACCGCTAATAACGTATACTAAGGAGCATTAGGTAACGTAAAGTAAGACGTAAGTGGCTTTAATTTAGCTACTAAGAGGCCGTATATGCTCTTAAAGCTTATAAGGATCTTATTATACTTAATGCTTCTATACCTTAACGTATTATTATACCTATATAGCTAAAAGCTAAAGTCCTTAAGGTTCTCCCTACTAATTAGGTTAGTATAGAATCCGGGGATAAATACAGCGTCTTAAAGGATTAGGTCCTCTGTTTTCTTACTATTAGGTCTATTAATAATATTCTCGATAATCCGCGTGCCTCTATATAGCACCGCGAGCGCTATATCGCTAACTAGCACGATGTCGGTCTCGGTTGCCTTAACGACGTTATACTAGAGAAGCTCGAGCTTATTAACTATATAAGTGCTTGCGTAACTATCGATAAAGGTCGAGTTCTATAGCGGATAAATAGCCGTATACGTGTTCGGCGAGGTGCTAAATGCATACTGCTTTTTAACGGTCTATTAGATTACTGTGTGGGCTAAAGCCGGCGGTCCTAGCGTCGCTCTCTTCGGCTAAGTCGATGTCTACGGCGCCGGCTAGCCCTTTAAAGCCTTAATCGCCTAGACTATAGTCTTCTAGTACGGTAAGTCCTTAGCTTCCTTACACTTCTTAACGCGGTTAAGGACCTCAGTAATCCCGGGCCTATAGGAGACCCTATTAACAGCCTTATAAAAACCTATATAGTCTATAGGCTTTTAGTAATAGCGATTCTTGCTAATGCCGTAGGGGCACTTATATTCCTATCGAGCCGGTGTATTAGTATTTCCTCCGGGTATAGAGAACGCGCCTACTAGCCCGAATAGCTTACTATATATATTGCGATCGAGGCTTACGGAGTAGAAGAGTTTACTAACGCTCTAGAGGGTTATCGTAATAACGTTGCCTTTTTGCTACTACTTGCGTAGCTTGCTAAGCTAATTGCGAGACTATAGTTCGTCTAGCGGTATAGTTGCCTTAAGGAAGTCTGCGATAGCCTAATCTCCCTCGATGTTAATAGTTATCGTAGTAAAGGCTTTAAGGTATGCTAGTTCTTACTAAAGGTATTAATCTACTAGGTTAATCCTTTAGGGTATCTATAGCGCCCTGCGATAGTTTAGTCGTGCGATACCGATACGGTAGGCGTTAGAGACCTTAAGAAGCTCTCTTAGCTTATTTACGATCCTACGGAGGTCTAGATTATCTAGGAAATGCCTTACGTAGGACTAATTAACGGTTTAATAGACCTAGTTCGAAAGGTCCGTTATAGCCTTTTTCTTAAAGACGTATTTAACGTAGGCTATCTTACGGTTATCTCGGTTAGACTTAAAGTATATAAGCTGTCCTACGTTAAGCTCTATAATCGGGACTAGCGGGTCTAGCGCTACTATATTATTAAGCATAGCTTCTACGTATGCCTAGGCTGCGAGGCTATTAATCTTCGCGACCTAGCTTATATAGGTAACGACCGGAGGTTTAACTAGCTTAAGGGTCTTATTAGCCCCCTTATCTCCGGTGTTTATATACTTTTAAACCTCTATACCCTTAGCTATACGACGGAACGTCGTAAACTATATTGCCTAGTAGTCTGCCTTAGATAGGCTAACCTTAGTGTTAATTGCTAGAGACGTAAGAGTTATAGCTATTATTAAGTGTTAAAGTTAAAGTTAAAGTTATAGAAGAAAGGGGTTATAAAACAAGAGTGCTTATTGCAGTAGATATTTAAGATATTCGAGGAAAGAGGCTTTTAAGCACATACAACTTGCTCTTTATAGGCACTAGAGATAGTCACCCGTTAAGCGGTAAAGGAGACGTCGTATGTTACCTTTTCGCCCCTTACGGTAATCTTCTCCTTACTGCCTTATTTCTTACGACTGTCTTAGAGGTTAAGGAGCATCGAGGTCCTATACGGTTATTATATTAATGCTATTAAGATCTCGATATCGATGCCTTACTAAATAGTCGATCGAGGGCTTATATAGCTGCCTTAGTTAAGGCAGCCTTTAGGGACCTTAGCTTCTTAAGGCTAACCTAGACGTTATACCTTAAGACCCCCTAACGGCTAACGCGGACAATCGTTATGCCTAACGTTATGCTATTACTAAAGGCCTTAGAGAGCTACGGTCCCTTAAAGCTGCCCGGCTAAGGCGGCTCTAAGCTCCTTATAGGAAGATGCGATAATTCTTAAATGCGTTAATTTAATAGCAATTTACGCGGGTTTATATACCGGGCTTATAACTATCGCACCGACCTATAAGGACCCGCACCCGAGGGCGCGATTAAGATACCGTTAATTATACGTAATTAAGGTAGTAAAGCGAGGGAAAACTATATTATTCTTATCTAGCTCTATAGAAGGCTAGCTGTCTTATAAGGCACCTTAAATAAGTGCGTAAGTAGATATAATAACCGTATAGGTACCGAGCTATATCTAGCTCGGTCTTATAGGCGCCGCTCTAATGCGATAAAAACCCTATAGCAGGGCGCTAACTAATGCGCTTACTTAATAGGGATCCTTAATACCCCTTCGCTTAAATAAGCAGTCCCTTATTTACTAAAGCAATTAATAGAACCTAAATAGGAAATAGTGCATCGGTATATATAATACGAAATAGTAATAAAAATACCCTTAATCCTCTATTATATAGTAGTAGCGGCTTTTAAGCGCTTACGATCCTTCTCTAGCATCGTGCGGCTCGCGTACTATAAGCTACAGACCGGGTGCTTATCGCAACTATACGTAGGGAATAGATTTATTCTATTATACCTACTAGGAAGGCCGAATCCTCCTAAGGACGCGAGAGAGTAGGCATTGCCCGGATAGGCGGCCGTAATAGCCTAAGGACCGTCGTAGTAGGGTTTATAGTTTCTAGTACGCTACCGTACTCGTAAGACCTAATCTCCCGGCGCGTATACGCGGATTAGTCCCTTACGTTCCTATAAGTAGGCTCGTATATAAGCGTAAGCGGCTTTAAAGCTAGTAATATAACCTTATGCGATAGGAGTAGGATGCTATTATATAAGTTCTTAGGCCTATGCGATATCTTCCTCTACTATAGGATCGCGGGTATAGGCTACGTATATAGCTTCGTAGTGCTGCTTTAGAGGCTAGGTTCTATATAATAAGAAAAAAAGGCTATAGCCGTACGGGCCTTTCTAACGGTTATATAGGTAAACGGCTCGTATTAAACGCTATACTAACGGTATAGAAGGATTATCGAGATATAGGCGGTAGATAATAGCCTTAAGCACTCCGTTCGCTTATTTAACCTTTCCGTTCCCGTAAGGTCTAGCGGGCGTAACGGGCTTAACGGTTATGCTAAAACGCTTATAATAGTCTTAGGCCTATTGCCTAGTAAAGCAACCTATATTATCGCTTATAATCTCCCGTAGCGGGCTAAATCGCGTGCTAATAGTCTATAGGACTAGGATAGTTCCCTTAAAGTCTATAGACTACGTAATAGTAGAGATAAGCCAGCCGGTTGCGTACTCTACGGCGTTAAGCAGCTATTGCCCTTTATACCCTATATAGTCGATAGCCTATCTCTTAAATACATGAAATCAGCTGCATAAATATCATAGCAGAAGAGTAAAGAAAGGAGGTCTAAACTCGTAGACATAAAGATACATACAGCTACCTAACTATAGGACTAACGGAGGTATATATAGGTACCGGAGCCTCTTAAACAAGGCCCTTAGCCCGCACTAACCGCAGTTATAATACAACGGAATACCTACCTACCGTCCTTAGCTAAGGGGGTTATATAACAGGCTCGTTAGGGACGTAATAGCCTATTACATTCCTATAGTCTAGGCCCGGGTTAATGCCTTATATAGCCCCTAACGTCGCATAACGTTAACATACCCCCTTGCTATAGTCCTTATAGAGACTATAGCAATGTAAAAACAATATAATAATTAAATAAAATAGCTCGTTTGAATTAGTCGGAACGGCCTTTACCTATTATACTACCCCTAATGTTAGATAAGGGGCTAAATTCGCATAAACTATAAAAACACATCCTAGAGGGTCCTATCCGCGCCGTCCTAGTCCTTCCTATCTAAGTCCTTAGGGCGGTCCTTTATACCGAGCTGCTTTACGAAGTCTTCGTGCTTCTATAATAGGAGGGCCTTAGTTATGCCGTCCGCCGGGTTCTTAGTAGACTTAATCTACCTAACCTAGAGCCGGTCTTCCTATACCTCCTAACGAAGCTAATGTCGATAGATGTCGATATGCTTTAAATTCGTTTTAAGTCGAGCACTTAGCTTAGTCAATAGCCTAATCGTCTAGAGGTTGTTATACTATAGCTCCGTAGTGCCCTCTACCTAGATCCTAAGCTCCTTAATAAGTCGAGCAAATTGCATCTGCTCTTTCGCGGTCCTTAATAAAGCTAGGAGCTTCGCTTCGGTAGACGAGGTCGTAACCGTAGCCTATTTAATAGCTTTCTAATCCACGGGTCCTCTAAGAAATAAGAACATATACCCCTATAATAACTTCCTCGACGTAGGGTCGTCCGCGAACGAGGAGTCTAACGCATAGAGAAACCTCTTTATCTCGTTAGTCGCTTTAAAATAGATACAACGGTCCCGCGTAGTATATAAGTACGCTAGGCACCTCTTTGCTTCTCGAAGGTGTCGTAGACCCGGGTTGTAGCTAAACTAGGCTAGCCGTACCGCCGGGAACGCCGCGTCCGCCCTAGTGTAAATCGCCGGATGTAGGATCGTGCCTACTAAAGAAAGAAAGTGATAGACCTCTTCGTTGCTCGCCTTTTCCTCGTAGGGAATTAGCTCATCCGTCGTTAGGGGGATCTTAGGCGCGCTAAAGCCCGAATCGTCGTCTATATAAAACTTCTTCGCTATCTTAGAGATATAAGATGCCTAAGAAAGCCATAACTTCCTATTAGGTCTATCCCGGATTATCTTAATCCCTAAAAACTAACGTAGTTCCCTTATAAAGTTAACGGTATATTTCGCTATAAGGGCCTTATAGAGTTCTAGCTAGTTATCCTTCCGCTCCTTCGGATATATTATCGCGATATCGTCTACGAAGAAGAAGATAATTACTCCCTTATAGACTATTATATAGGCGTCCTTAATTAGGGTCTCCGCGCCTAAAGACTTAAAGAAGCCGGTAAGGTCCTTATACTAGAGCTTCGGGGCGATCCTTAGGCCGTATAGCCCTCGTAGAAGCCGTATGCATAAGCCTAGTTCTACGTATCCGGGTAAAAGCTAATAGTAGACTATAAATCGCAGTATTGTATTTAGAAAGGCCGTCTTAACGTTATACTACGCGGACTCTATATCCTTAAGACATAGTAGGGCTATCAGCAGCCTAAAGGTCCTCGCTTAAAGGGTCGCCGCATACGTATCCTCGTTAACTTCCGGTTAGCGATCTCCTCGAACAACTAGACGGGCCTTAAATCGAACTATATATCCCTATAGATCGCACTTATAGGCGTAGACCTACCTTATCGGAATTAGGGGTTCTCCCTTCTTCGCAGCCTTAGATTTTAGGGTCTTAACCTAAGTTAGAAGTTTCTCCTAATCCTTAATCTCGCAGGTTATTCCTCTAAGCCACTAGGTCTTATAGGAGGAGGCTATCGCTATCTTATAGGAGGTAGGCATAGGAGGTATGTCCTCGATGTATAGTCTATAGGTTAAAGCCTTCGCAATAACATTATTAATAAATAGGGTCCTTTAAGTTCTCTTTCTCTTCCCCTTAACGATATTGCTAGGGTTTATACCTTAAGACGTGTCCCGCTCCTTACGTAACGGCTTCGATAAAGCCGGTACGTCTTCCTCTATGTCTAAAAGCTCCTCTATACGAGGTCGGCTATTAAGGTCGGGTCTATTTAGTCCATTTAGTCTAGCCGTTATCCCGGCTGTCGAATCGGTCGTTTTACCCCTTAGAGGAGGAGGCATCCCTAAGACTTCCGATAAAGGCGTCCTAAGGCTAATTAGCTCCTCCGTAGGTTCTAGTGTTATAGGTCTTAGTGTCGCTAGATCCCTACCCCTAAGATCGGGTAGTATCGCGGCATTAAAGGAGACTACCTTGCCAGTCTATAGAGGCGAGACGTATAGACCCTCTATCGTCGGGGGTATTACCCCTTTATTCTACCTCCTATAATTAAATACTGGCATAAATTTAGCCGCCGTAAATCGCAGCCGGGTGGTCTTATCGGTCCGAGGGTACTTATAGGCCCCCTCTTTATCGCCCTTATTATCTTCGGGCATATTAATTACGTTTATCTATCGGAGGATATTATAAGTATAGGTGTATAGAGCCTACGCACCTTCTTCTCTCCTTAGATCGTATATAATATCCTTATTAAATTAAATATTCGAAGAGGTTAAAAGCTTCGTCTATCCTAGGGAAGGGACCTAAATAACGAACTAGTTAGTAGATTTATACCTAACTAGATATCTAATGTATGCCCTCTACGCGGTCTACGAGAGGGACTTATAAGATTTAATATATTCGAGGGCATCCGTTGTTATTAGGTATGCTATATATCTATATACGCGTAATTGCGTAATTATCGGTCGGATCTCCTTAATATAGCTGTATAAAGGGTTATAGTCCCTTATATACTACTACTATCGCTTATAAGGACTCCTTCCCGTCTTATCGACCCTTATAAAGGGCGTTAGGTTTAGTAAGTAGACAGCCGTTCGATAGGTCTCGGTCTAGAGCGTATTAGGGATCTACGAGTCGAGACTTATTAGTCTAGCTCTTTCCTTAACAATAGCCCTTAATCGCTCCGTATGTTTATTCTAAGTCGGCGTTAAAGGGGCTAACACAAAGAGCTATAGGCTAAGTCCATCCGTATACTTCTTAATCTCCTTAGTGATTAGGGCCTTCTCTCCGTTAGTGACTAGGATAATTATTTAAATCCTATAGCGCGTAGCGAGCTTCGCAATTAGCTTCTTAAAGACGTCCTAGACCTCGGTTTTCTGCTTAATAGCGTAGAAGAACCTTATGCTAGTTGTTATATAGGTGAATAAAGCGTAGTATTTAAATCCCGCGGCACTTACTTCCGGGCTAGCATAGAGGTTAAAGCTAAATTAAACCCTTACCCCTTACGGCCTTAACGTTAGTAGGTCCCGGGAGACTTATCGTTTCGCCTTTCCTATAGTACATACCTCGCATTTGCAAGTTGCCGGTCTATAAAGCTTCGTGCCTACGGACTTATCAACTAGTAGCCTTATAGCCTCCGGCCCTAGGTGCCCTAGGCGCCTGTGCTAAAGGTCCGCGAGATCCTTATTCGAAGGTGGCTTAGGTCGTCGACTTATCGCAAAAACAGTTCCTAGGGCATCCGGTAAGCTCGCAATAACGTATTAGTCCTCGAATTCCTTAAGCTAAGTAAGCTGCTCGCCCGTCGGCTTATAGAATAGCGTGTTATCGTACTAGTTCTAATAAACCTAAGCCTTAATCCCTTATCGAACGGAAAAGACGCTTGTCGGCATCTTAAGGATATAGTAGCTATTTTCGAGTAGGAGCTTCTTGCCCCCTAAGAGTAGGATAATTACGGATCCCACCCCTTAGACTATAAGTGCGGTTTTACTAACGCGGACCTCTTCCTACGACCCTTAGGTAAACGTCTTCTTATTAAACTACCTAATGTTATTAAATATATATATACTCGCCCTTAAATTGTAGATAACCTTATCTCTAAGAGGTTTATCCTTAATATAAGTAAGGTTAACTTATAATATTATGTTAATGCGAGAAACTATATTCCCCTGCTTATTGCCGTTGCCGCTATTTAGGACCGTAATCGTATTGTCTATCTTACCTACCCCCGAGGGTTTCTATACTATAGCCTTCTTTTTACCTTCCGGGTTATCCTAAAGCTACTTATTAATATTAGCCCTTAATATGTCTCGAACGTCCTATCCTTTAGGGGCATCCTTCTTAAATATTGCTTAGAACGAGAAGCAGCTTTCCTACTAATTAGCCCTTGTGTTCCGGTGTGTGTCGTATAGGCACCTCGTTCGCCCCTTCGACGAAGCCGGAGCGGTATAATTGACCTAAGGTTTAGATTTCTTCCGAAGAGATACCTTACGTTTGAATTCCGCGATAAGGTTCCTTAGGGGGTTCGGAGTTAACCTAACGACGCCCTTAAGTCGTTTACAAAAGGCATTATTTAATCTCTTATTCGAGGCCTAACTAAGGTCGAATTCCTCTATAGCCCGAAGAAAATCCTATCGGATCTTAATGTTATTTAAAGTCGTGACTTTTAGGTCCCTAGAGTCGATAATTACTTAATTAAGTTAATCGGCCTACGCCTTCTAGTCTTAATTCCCCTTTTTGCCGATAATCTAATAATACCGGTTATCTACGAGGGTCTTTTCCTCCTCCTCTAAAGGCAGGACCTTCTGTTTGAGTTCCTAGATCCTGCTTTAAGGTAAGGTCTATACGAGGGTCTCTCCTTTAAGAGCCTTACTAATTGACTTACTAATTAGCTCTTTAATGCGAATTATAGCCTTTTCCTAGGTCTTAAATAGGCTAATAGCTAAGTTATAGCCATCCTGCTTAAAATAGAACTCTATCGTCGCATTATTAAGCCGATTGTTATAGTTAGTAGTCCTATTGTTGAATTTAACGTCCGTAAGGTCCCCTCTCTAAGGTCGTTCCCTAAGGTTGCGTTTAAACTCTTCCTAGCTAATCTTAATAGGTTCTTCGAGCAATTTAAACCCTACTAGGTCGATATATTCCTAAATATAGTAAATCTTCGCCTAGCCCTTAATGGCCCGAGTCTAAAGGGTCTAATTAAGGCTTTCCTTAAGCGTTACGATACTTACCTCTCCGGATGTAAATGTCGCTATAATCGTTCTTTTTTACCTTATCGTTACGAGGGATAACTGTGTGTTATTTTTATTCCTTCTTTAAAGCTAGCTCTTCGTGATAACACTAAGGTTAGAGCCTAATGCGGTTGTAAAAAAATGCGATGTCGATAGCTTTAATTTAGCGTTGTTTAAGCGAAAGAGACCTAGCTTATACAGCCGGGCTTATAACTCTTAAATATAGGAAATCAGCTGTATAAATATCACAGCAGAAGAGTAAAGAAAGGAGGTCTAAACTCGTAGACACAAAGATATATGCAGCTACCTAACTATAGGACTAACGGAGGTATATATAAGTACCGGAGCCTCTTAAACAGGGCCCTTAGCCCGTACTAACCGCAGTTATAATACAACGGAATACCTACCTGCCGTCCTTAGCTAAGGGGGTTATATAATAGGCTTGTTAGGGACGTAATAGCCTGTTGCATCCCTATAGTCTAGGCCCGGGTTAATGCCCTATGTAGCCCTTAACGTCGCATAACGTTAATACTATCTTATTAAGGGCGGCACGGGTGCTAAAGGCATTAGGTTAAAGAGCGTAAGATCCGGCGGCTTTATAAGTTAATAGGACTAGCAACGGCGAATAGCTTTATAAGCTACGAGCGGGAGTTCTAAGTGCTAGTATCGTATAGATAGGTATCGTATAACGTAACTAACGGTGCTATGCCCGGAGGCCTTATATGCCTGCTTAGCTATATCTACGAGAGCTTTATACTCTAGTACTAGTAGTAGTGCAATTGCCCTTATAGGGCTTAGCGGCTCGCTAAAGGGAAGGGAACGCTTATTCTAGCGAATACGGTATAAACTGCTCTTTAACTCGTAGAAGTATATATTCGCCTAATGCGGCGTAATGTTATATAGTAGGGTCTCGCTAGATATAAGGAATTCGAAGATCGCTTATAAATCAATTCGTGCTAGCTATTCTAGTCGAGTAACGAGCTCTATAGCGTTAGGAGCGGCGTTATCGGCTTTAGGCGTAGGTTTAAGCGCTATATCGTATGCGGGATTGTCTTTTAGGATCGTTATAAGCTCGTCTTTATCGTTAATTATAGCTATCCTCCCCTTATCGGCGTTATAAGCAGTACCCTTATCGTATAGCGGGTAAGAGAGATAATTAGCAAGCATATTCGCTTTACCGCTACGATATACGATCTTAATGTTATAGTATTCGATAACGTTAGGAAATAAATAACTCGTATAGGTTAGTCTATCTTAGTGCGTAAGGTCTTAAAAGACATGTAATCTATAATAATAGTAATGTCCGCGCCTTTAACCTAATGCTTCTAGTATTATACGGCTATTATAATTCCTAAAACCTCTCGTTCTTACGTAGAATAACGCTACTGCGTTTCGGTAAACTTCTTAAAGAAGTAGGCTACTAGGTAAAGGTAGGAACGCTCCTTACTATCTATTATATATATATATAGCTATAGAAGGGCTACGCCTATATATTTCCTAGACGCATCGCTTTTAATAATTATAGGAAGCATCTAGCTAAACTTAACGAGGACTAATATTATTGTAATAATATCGCGGATCCGTTCTTAAGCAGCTTTAGCTTCCGTAGTTAGGGTTATAGGAACGTTCTTACTACCGAGGGACTATTCGATTAACGGGATAGATAGGTCCGAAAAGTTTAGGATTAGCATATATAGGTACCCGGCTGCGTAAACGAAAGCGCGGATTTCTATAGTAGTCGTAGGCATTAGGCGGTCGCGAATAGCGGTAATCTTAAGAGGATCTACCCGAATGCCTCTAAAACAGACGATAAAGCCTAAGAAAACACCTATATCGACGAAGAGCTTCGTCTTCTTAGCGTTTAAGAGCAAGCCGTACTTAACGACGCGGGCGAAGAAGGCAAGTAGGCGTTTATATAAGGGGCCGGCATAGGGTTTAACTTAACACTACGTAGCTAGACAATTAACTATCTAAAGCTAAGGAGGAGAGGAAGAAGAGCCCGCCGTAGCTCGCCCTTCCCGTAGGTTTTATATATGCGCCTTGCCCTTATATAGGCCCTACGTCGGCCCGACCGTGCCCTCGTCTAAGGCATTGCTAGGCTATACGTGCTAGTAGCCGGCTTAATGCCGGGCCTATATGTTACGGTATAGGACCCTAATAGGTACGTACCTATATAGATGCGGGTTAACCCTAGACTACGCTAATATTGCCCTACTATATTTTACAGGCATTTTACAGGCATTTTATAGTTATAGCACGGTGATATTATAGTAAAATCTTATATAGGTAAACCCTAGCATTATGCTACGACTCTACGGCTATCTTACGACGTATATTATAGGGATTTTACTATAATACGTAAAGCGTATAATAGGGGGAAATCACTAGTTAAGGCATATATAAGGAGAGGATCGCGTATATACGGTAATACGCGATTAAGCATTACTAGGGAGATTCCTTAGGGAAGCTACGGTAATACACTAGGATTTTATAGTAAAAACCCGGATAGCAATATAGGTATATAACGGGCATCTTCCCTAGCCTAAGAATAGAAGGGATAAGTAATTATTTTCTATATTATTTAATAGTTAAAACCCTACTTTATACTATATTTGCCTTTATAACCGGTAGTTAGTCTGTCTTTAGTAGAACTATTAGCCGGCTTAACTCCCTTCCTAGGCCTTATTGCGGCTAGTAGTATCCTATCCTTTTAATAACCCTATAGTATATTAATTATATTAGTCTATTGCATAATAAATAGTAGTAATTCTCTTTCCTTAATTCTAAACTAACTTTAAGAGCGCTGTGAGT
Organism: Ophiocordyceps sinensis; assembly: GCA_012934285.1. Lineage (NCBI taxonomy): Eukaryota > Fungi > Ascomycota > Sordariomycetes > Hypocreales > Ophiocordycipitaceae > Ophiocordyceps > Ophiocordyceps sinensis. Next base: position 411,182 of record JAAVMX010000008.1, read on the forward strand.
TTAAAGCCCTACGATACTAAGAAGAGAGGAAGTATAGACTTATGCCGATTAAGTACTATATGCTAGAGGATATCTTCTAAGAAAGAAAACTCCTGCTTATATATAGCTAACTCCCGGAAGCTAATTAGTTCTTTACTAAACGACCTCTCCGGGATCTTTAGGAGGAATTAAACGCCCGGACTAAGGAAGCCTAAGCGGTACGAAGCTTCTACGCTAACTACTCCTAATACCCTTTCGACGGATCGTATCTACGAAGGTTATATAGTAAACTTTTTATTAAGTTCTTAAATAGCTAGCGAAAAGATACCCGGCTAATCTAATAGGAAATCGCTAGTTTTAACTCCTCCTTTAAAAGATAATACCGAGACGCGCTCTTCTATCGCGTTAACGAGCTATAGTACTACCCTAACGGACGCCTATATAGGATAGAACTAGACCTCGACCCGCCGGCCGGTAGCTCCTATAGATCCGCGGAGTCTTAAACTAGCCCCGCCTTAGCGTTAAGCCTAGCCTAAGCGCTAGCTCTATAGACCGGAATAATGCCCGCGCCGGTTATAATAACCGAAGATATACTTACCTAACTGCTAGACCGTCTATAGATAAGGATATCCTATCCTATAGGATAACCGAATAGCGCCGGCGATCGTATACCGACTAAGCCTACGCCTTAGATCTAAGCCGAAGACGTCGGATTTTTTAATCCCGCTAGTCTATTCGACGCCTTGTTTAATACCCTTTAGGAGACCGAGAAGACTATTATATACTAAAGCGTCGAGAGATTTATTAACGCTCTTAAAAGGGTTGCTATCCGCGGGACTAAGTACGCCGACAAACTAGCCGCCTTAGTCCTTAGCCTCCTTAGAGGAACCGCGATCGAATAGTACTCTAAAGACCTCTCGGAGTAAGACCGGTTATTACTTTATACCCTAGGCCTAGGCTATAGGACATAGTGCTAAAAGCTTAGGACTCGCTTCGCTACCTAGCCTTAAGTCGTAGTATAAGCGCTTTAGAAGGAATACTTTTCTATTAAGGATATTATTAGCGGTATTAATTTTCTTAGATAGATATCGCGCTTAAAGCGGAAGGCTAAAGCAGCCTTATATACCGATTAGCACCTTACTATAATAGTCTATTAGCGGCTCGATACCTTACTTTAAGAACCCTTTAGATAGCCTATAAGAGCCGACGACCTTAATAATTAGGTTATAGAATGCGAACGGACGATTCCCTAGCTCTAGACTAAGCTTATAGCCGGATCTTAAGGCAGGCTAGCTAATAAGCTAGCCGCGAAACCTTAATAATCCGCCGGAGGTTAGCGGCCGAACTATAGCTAACGCAATATATAGGGATCGCTACGATCTAATTCTACGCCGCGAGCCGAGTATAGCACTAAAGTAAGCGGTTAGCGTTTAAATAAGCCTAACGCTACTAACCTTAGGAAGACGCCGATACTAGCTATATAAGTCCCTCCCGCTTTAGCAATAACGCCCGCGCTTCGACCTTAGTCTAAGCCTAAAGACCCGCTTACGATTAAACCTATAAACGGTTCTAAAGATAACCCTATCGTTATTAACCTCGCTTAGGAAATCGAAGCCGGAGCAACCGACGGCGGAGGAGCTTACCTACCCTAGCACGTTATTAACTAGATTCTTTATACCTATAAAAACGACCTAACGCCGAGCGGCGAGCTAGACCCTATAGACGTAGACAAAGAGGATAAGCCCGACTATATTAACTTTACTATAGACGATCCTTTGCCTATAGGGCCTCGCGTTATCCTTACCCTAATCGGCGATATACTAATCGTATAAGCTACGCCGTTAGGACCCGCCGACTCCTTAGATAGGCTATCCCGCTTTACGTACGCCTATATTATAGCATACGGTAAGGACGGGCCTAACGACTAGCATAAAGTATGCGTTAATACTAGCGCCGATCGTAGTTACGTTTATTTAGACTTCCTCGCTAATTTAACGGAGGAAAGGGCATACACCCTAAAGCAAGCGCAGTAGTCGCTATACTAAGGGTTAGGAAGAATAGCAGAAATTCGTAGGGTAGTTATATTATAGCCTTAGTATTATAGCACTAGGTGATAGCTAGATAACCTTATTATTCTATAAAGAGGAGAAGAACTATAGAGGCTAAGGGCTCGTTTATATATAGGACTATATATCACGTAGTATATTACTATATACTATATTATGTAATATAGTACTATAATAGTACTCCCCCTCTAAAGACGATTTAGTCCCTAAATCGCTAAGAAATATCATTTTCGCTAGGAATCCGTATATAATAGAGGAATCTTTTATAGGCGGGCTTAATCTAAGGGGCCCGGCTTATCTAGGTTATATCTATAGAAGCGTTAAATAGATTTAGGGCAACCTCTTAGGTTATCTTCGGGCTGCTAGGTCGGTTCTTAGTAATATTTCTATTTAATTAGATAAGTTAGGATCGGGGCTTCGTTATCGTATACGTTAAGGATCTTCTTAAATTCCTATATTTCTTCGATATTGCCGTCGTTATCGCATTCCGCGATACGGCCTACGACGTTACGTCGTTCCTCTCGATTAATCTATGCCTAGCCCGGTATTATTTCCGTTATCTAAAGCCGTACCTTAGACGTATAGAAAGACTTATTGACTTAGATATACTTTAGGAGGTCGATAACTATAGCGCTACGGTAGACCTCGAGAATAGGATAAAGACCGTCCTATTTATCGTCTTATTTTTTCTTTAGGCGATTAGTAATTATATTCTCTAATAAAACTATAACTATATTACTAGGTCGGAAGAAAAAGCCTTTATCCCGCTTTATATTAGCATTATCCTTATATTTCTATTGTAAGGCTTATATAAGAGCTCGAAGCTAAATAAAGATACGGTCGAAACGACTAGCTATTACGTCCGCGCGAAGGAATTCCTTCTTTGCCTATAATAAGAGCGTTAAGGGTCGGGGGCCTATAGGTTCGATACCGAGACGAGGATTAAAGCCGTAGTTAGCGAAGAACGGAGAAATACCGATTATTCCGTTTACTTAATTATTTATTGCGAATTCCGCGAGCGGGAGCTAGTCGACTTAGTTATCTTAGGTAAAGCTAATATAGGCTCGAATGTATTTATTTATCGTAGCGTTAACGATTTCGGTTTAACCGTTAGTCTCCGGGTGCTATACTAAGCTTAGTTTTAACGTTATTCTTAAATAAGTGCTAAGCTATCGCTAAAAATTAGAGATAAACTAAGTGCCTTAGTCGGAGATAATAGTATCGGGTGCTCTATATAAGCGATAGACTACGTAGATAAAGGAATTAACTAATTCTTTTATAGAAAGGCCGGTAATAAGGATAAAATATCTTATCTCTATAAGCCTATTAACTATCGTAAGTATATTCTTATAAGTCTTCCCGTTTCGGGTATACTTAAGGAGTATTATGATATAATTAATTAATATATCGGCCTATAGTCGGACCGGTAGAGCGAGGGGTTTTAGGAATCTAAGGGGAGACGAGCGGGGGGTCTTAGTCTAAAGATAGAGAGTATAGTCTTTAACGAACGTAGCGGCGAAGTAAGAAATCCTCGGCTATTAGTATATTTAGTTTAATAAATTAACGGTTTTTACCCTTCCTAGGTATTATATTAGGCTACTGCTATAGGATAGATAAACAACTTTAAGGCGGAGATCTAAAGTATTAGGAACGAAGAGCCGGTCGCGGAAAAAAATACGTTTATTAATTAACTAATATTCGGATATATCGTAACGTAAGAGCTTTCGGATATACTTTAGCTAGCGTTAGGCGTATAGATCCCGGAGTATCGCGACTATATCCTAGGTAAGATTATCTTATTAATATACTTCGCGGATAAGCTTATTAAGTGATTTACTAGCTGCGTTTAGTCCGAGGGCGGCGACTGCGTTAAGGTCCTCCTTTAAGGCATAGGAATCGGTTAAAAGTTCTTCTAAGATAGTCGGGTCGACTTTTTCTTTAGGGATAACTATATAATTTTAATAGAGGAGTCTATCGTCGTCTATAGTAGCTAGTCTATCGCCGGGGAGCTTATTAAGAGCGTTAGAAAGAATTGCCTTATTGCCTAAGCGGTATATAATCACGAAGTTAAACTAGGAAAGGAACTCGGCTTAGCGCACTTATCGTTAGTTAAGTTGCTTTATAGATATAAACGTCTAAAGATTCTTATAGTCTATAATAATATCGAACGCCTTAGTAGTCCCTTAGAGTTCTAAGCGCTATTCCTTAAGCGCTTTAACAATTGCTAATAGCTCTTTATTATTATTATAGGCTGCGCTATGGTACGTACTACGGCTATGCCGTAGTAGGCGCTTAGGTTAGCCGCTACGTAGGCCTAGCATCGAGCCGGCTACTAGCACGTATAGCTTAGCAATGCCCTAGACGAGGGCACGGTCGGGCCGGAATAGGGCCCGTATAAAGGCAAGGCGTATATATAAAACCCACGGGAAGGGCGAGCTACGGCGGGCTTTTCTTCCTCTCTGCCTTAGCTTTAGATAGTTAATTATCTAGCCACGCAGTGTTAAGTTAAACCCTATGCCGGCCCCTTATATATCTAAAGCTCTTATAATAGACGCCGTAATAGCAGACAACCGCGCCGATACTAATATAGCGTAGGCCTTAGACGAGATTACGCTTAGGGCTAAGTTAGATCGAATTTAGGAGGTATAGGCAGCCGCTATAGAGCGCGTCCGAGCAGTAGACGCGATATAGCAGGAAGTAATTATAAGGTTAATAGACGTTATCTCGTCTTTTATAGAATGGCTAAATTAAACGCCGCCGACCGCCTCCGCCCTTAATATAACCCTAGGTCCGTCGATAATACTACCTAACGTAGGAACGGAGATCTTGCCGAGGACCCCGCTAAACTAGAAACCACTGCCGTCGCCGAGCAAGTTCGACGGCTAGCGGCGCTACTACGCCGCGTAGTTATATTAGATAAAGGAGAAATGCGAGTTAGACTAAGGCTTCTTCCTAACCAACCGGGAGATCTTTTATTTAATATACGCGTGCTTAGACACGTTACCCTAGTAGACTATAGCGACCTTCTATAGCTAAGGCGACGTGCATTAGTACGACCTAGTGAAATTCCTAGAATACCTCGATAGCGTATACCTTAACGTAGACCTCTAGCTATAAGCTGCGACGGCCTTACGTACTATAAAGCAAGGCGATTATTAGACCTTTACTACCTTTATGCCTAAGTTCGAATAGAAGCTAATAGAAGCCGGCGGTAGCTCGTAGGAGCCTAAGGTAAAGATTATCTTCCTTAAGGGCACTCTAAACTTACGCCTCCGTATAGCCTTAGTAACCGTAGAGCTGCTAAAGGATGGCTTCTATAAGTTCTATATAAAGGTAGCTTAAATCGCGGCTAAAATCGAGCGCTTATATAGCGCCCCTACCTAAAGGAGCGGCCGCGGCCGTAGTTATCTAATTGCAGGAGGAAACGGTCGAGATGCTAAAGGCGATACTACGATAACGGGAGTTAGAGGAGTTAGTATCCCCCGTAGTAGCGGTGCTGTCTAAGGCGGTAGAGGCCGAGGTAGGGGGAAGTCCTCGTTAGGATCGGGAGCCTGCTAGGTATACGCTAAGACCGGCCACCGGGCGTTTAAGTATCCGGATAAGAAAGGTAAAGGCCCTTAATAAACGCCTCTAAGGGTCTAAGGCATATAGCCGTAGGGCGAAGTTATCGGGGAGGTAGATAATAGTAACGACTTAGGAAACGAGTAACCCCCTAGCGAAGTTAAGCTAGGAGGGTAGACGAAGCGGTCTAGCGGGAGTAGCAAAAGGCGAAGGGCTATATAACGATAAAGCCTATATCGATACCTATTAAGATAGATAAGGTAAACGACTTTCGCGCCTTCGTCGACTTAGGCTATAATTGCTATGCTATAGTCGACCTTAACGTCGTAAGACGGCTTAGGTTAAAGTATATAGAGAAGAAGGAGAGGGCATTACTGCCCTTCTCGGACGATATAAAGCCTATACGCTCTAAAGGTATAGTTTACTTCGATATAGACATTAACGGCATTAAGGAGCGTATTTTCGCTTATATCGTTTAGGGCCTTAGCTAGGACGTGTTCTTAGGCCGCCCTTAGATAAGAAGGAACTACGTTACCTATATCGCAAAGAATAACACGATTTAGTATAGAAAGGCCGATATTTAGATTCGATTGTTAGGCTAGGCTAAGCTAGCCCGGATCTAGCGCCTAAAATACGTAAAGCTAGTCTCGGCGTCGGTGTTCGCCGCCGAGATAAGACGGCTTAAGCAGCGATAAGGAGATATAGGCGTAGTAAAGGCGATCTCGTTAAAGGAGATTAAATAAGCGTTAGAGCCGAAGAAGCCGGTTAACCTAGCGGACTATATCCTAGCGGACTTACTTTAGGACTTCCCTAACCTCTTTACGCTAGATAAGTCTATAATACTGCCGCTATTCCGGCCGGGGGTAGACTATAAGATCTATTTAGAACTAACCCTAGAGGGCGGCGAGCTACGGCTGCCTTAGGGCCTATTGTATAATATATCGAGAGAGGAGTTGCTAATCCTAAAGAAGACGTTAATAGACCTCCTCGACTATAGATTTATCTAAGCTAATAGCTCGGCGGCGGCGGCGCTAGTGTTATTCGTAAAGAAGCCTAATAGGGGCATTCGGTTCTACTACGACTACCGGGCCTTTAATAAGATTATAAAGCGGGATCGGTACGCGCCGCTATTAATCGCCGAGACGCTTAATAACTTAGCGAAAGCGAAGTAGTTTACTAAGCTTAACGTCGTCGTAGCGTTCTATAAAATCCGTATCGCCTAAGGCCACGAGTATAAGACCGCCTTTCGCACGCGGCTAGGTCTTTTCGAGTAGAGGGTATGCCCGTTCGGGCTTACCGAGACCCCGGTAACCTTCTAACGGTATCTTAATTCTACGCTCTAGCGGTTCCTTAACGACTTCGTTACGGCGTTTATAGATAATATCCTCGTTTACTCCTCTAGGTCGAAAAAGGACTATTAGCAAAAGGTCCGCCTTATGCTTAAAACGCTTAGCGATATAGGGTTATACCTAGACCTAAAGAAGTGCGAGTTCTATATAAAATAGGTGAAATACCTTAGCTTTATCGTAACGGCCGGACGGGGAATTAGTTACGACCCGGATAAGCTTTATGCTATCCGCGAGTAAAAGGCACTAACTAACGTACGGGGCGTACGAAGCTTCCTTAGATTCGCTAACTACTACCGTATCTTTATTCTGCTTTATGCGTATATAGCTTAAGCCTTAGATACGTTATATAAGAAGGGGGTATAGTTCCGGTAGGGGGCAGTCGAGGAGCAAGCGTTCTTCCGTCTAAAGCAGTTATTCTATAAAGCGCCGGTCCTCGTATAGTAGGATCCCTCGCTAAAGACGTTCCTTAAGACCGATAGCTCTAGCTTCGCTATAGGTAGCGTGCTAATATAGGTTAGCTATAATAGGATACGATACGCGGTCGGATACTTCTCTAAACGGATAAACCTTACTAAGTTTAACTACCTAATCTACGATAAAGAGATACTAGCAATTGTCTATTGCCTAGCCTTTTAGGGGGCTAAGCTTCGGAATAATCGGCGGTTTATAATCCTTATAGACTATAATAACCTAAAGTATTTTATAATAAAGCGGACGTTAAATAAGCGCTAAAGTCGTTAGGCCTTAGAACTTTTAATCTATAATTTCGCACTAACGTACCGTTTAGGCAGTTAGGCGGTCGTTTTAAATACATTATCTCGCCGAGAATAGGATAAGCCCTCTAGGTTTAAAGACACCCGCGAATAAGGACGGGTAGTCTAGCTCTTACCCGATAGGTGCGTCTCTAATATAGCACGAGTTCCGGAGGGGGATCCGTCGTACCGCCTTCGACGGGACGACTCGCTACGTCCGGACGAGGCCCTACATTCCCTTAATATTAATAATTAACGGCCTTATATAAGGCCTATAGTAGGACGAATCGGAGTACTATAGGCGCTAGAATAAGCGCTAGTATTCCTAGACGACGCTTTATAACGTTAGTAAGAGACGATAGTAGCCTAGGACTATAAGTACTAGGCTGCCTTTAAGGCGGTATAGAAGGGAGAGCGACGCTTCCCGCTATAGCTTAAGCTTAAGACGTAAATCGCCGAGTGCTCGATCGACCTTAGCAACCGTCTTTACTTTCGTAACCGCATTTAGGTGCCCGGCGAGGATAGTATGCTTCGCACTAATATTATCTAATAGATATATAACTCGCGAGCAAACGGCCACCTAAGGAGAGATAGGATAATTATAGCAGTTTCCTAGTAGTTCTTTTAGCTAGGCTAATTATAGGAAGTTCGAAGGTTTATTTAGAACTACGACGTATATAGTTAGAGCTATATCTAGCGCTAGATAAAAAAGGGAATGCTAAAGCCGCTGCCCGTCCCCGATTAGCTATAGGCATACCTTTCGATAGACTTTATAATAGACTTCCTAAGTTTTATAAAAAGCGGCGCTTAGTATCTATAGGTAATCGTCGACCGTTTAATAAAGGCGGTAATATAAGAAGCGATAGAGACTATAAACGTAAAGGCGTACGCCGCGAGGTTCCTCTTAGCGTACTACCGCTTCTACGGTATACTAAAGTCTATCGTAATAGACTAAGGAAGCAACTAGCTTAAGGAGTTCTAGGTTAAGTTCTATCGACTCTACGATATTAAGCAGAAACTTAGCACCGTATACTACCTATAGACTAACGGTAGCCCGGAAAGAGTAAACTAAGACATCTAGGCCTACCTTCGCGCGTACGTATGCTATATATAGAACGATTAGGAGGACCTACTGCCCGCCGCGCAGCTAGCGATAAACAATAGAGTATCGTCGACTATAGGGCTAAGTCCGTTCTTCGTAGAATATAGATACGACGTTAATGCTATCTAGCTATACGACGAGCCGGCACGCGCGACGCTTAACTAACGTAGTGCATAAGACCTTATTGCTAGAATACGGGAGGTAACTAACTTTATATAGGCTATAATAATAGCGGCCTAAGCACGATAGGAGGACTTCGCTATTCGCTATCGCTAGCTAGCAGAAAGGTTCTAAGTCGGCGATAAGGCGTGGCTTTATAATACACTAGGCACTAAGAATGTGTATGTAAAGAAGGATGCTTCTATTAGGTAGGCGTAAGCCCCGGGAGCTAGGAATAGCTCCCTACTATCTTATCTATAGCTGATTATATTAGCCTCGGCATATAGCATAGAGGATGCTTTATATATATTAGAATGCCGGCTTAAAAGAAAACACTACTGTCTATAGTAGTTATAATATAATCCTAATTAGGCAATTAGGAGGAATACTCCTATTGCCTAAATCCTTCCTTTTATTCTTATAAGTTATGCTTATATCTGCTAGTAATTATTCCTTTAATCGTTCCTTCTGCTAAGCGGCCTTCTTGCTTTATATAGCGCGTGCTAGAGGGCGACCTTAGAACTCTATAATAGCTTTAGCGGAGACCTATTTAGCTCGGACCTATTAGTTATGCATAGCAGCCTATCCTTTCTATCGTACGAGGTATTCGGTTATAGGTTGCTTTAACCGACCGATGCGACGAATACGGATGTCTATTAGGCGCTCGACCTCGTAGTGCTAGTCTCCTTTATTAAGCGCTTATTCGATATCGCGAGCTGCTTTAATAGGCCTAGGCTCTAGTTTAACGTAGTAACCGTCGTAAGCGAGCTTAAGGTGCTAAATAGATACGACGGGGTAGATCTTAACTTAGCTCGGGAGTATAAGTTCCGCCGCGAGGTTATTAACTATACGCTTAATAACGAAAGGGCCTTCTCGTTGCCGCGACTATTTCTTTAGCGGCTGGCTAGGCTTATAATAGCCCGTATATAACTTTAGATAGACCTTATTACTAGCTTTAAGAAGAACCGGCCGGTGTTTCGCGTTATACCGCTGCTTAGCCTTTATAGCGGCTAGGTCTATAGCTAGGCTCGCTTATCTACGGATGACTTCTCGTAAGTAGGGCAATTCGTTTATAGTAGTGCCTAGGATGTTATCGGCAGCTTCTAATAGTCTACGTATATTAAAGCCGAAGATAGATTTATAGGCGGAGATCTTCGTACTAGCGTTAAATGCCGTGTTTAAATTCTACTAAAGGGCGGGGATTATTATCTTCTAATCTAGGCTAAGATCCTCGATGTAGGATATTCGTAGAGCGGTCTTTATAGTCTAGTTGCGCTATTTAGTAAGTCCGTTAGCCTATAGATAGTAGGCGGTAGTTATTGCAATTTTAGTGCCGAATGCGCTTTAAAGGCCTTTCTAAAAGTCGGATATAAATTTGCGATCCCGGTCGCTAATAATAGTTCTCGGTATGCCTTAATCGGAAAGAAGTAACTAACGGGCTAGGCTTTAAGCCTAGTTCTTTATGCTATACTTCGCGTTGCCTAGGATTAGTAAGCATCTCTTGCTAGTTAGGTAAGTAACTATAAGAAGTTAGTTAAAGATATTAAAGCCTAAGATCTACTATAAGGAGCTCGCTAAAGGTAAGGGCGGTATATCGGTTATAAAGTCGATCGCAATACTCTATATTAGAAGTAGCGGGGGGCGAATAGGCTTATAGCTGCCGGTAAAGGTCTAACGGTCTATTTAGCTAAGGCAATAGGCTTTATAGGCCGCGATATACTTCTTTACTTAACGGGTGACTCTACGAATTAAGTATATCTCTAGGTCCTTAATTTTACGGACGACGCTAAAGTAGTTCTTATCGTTATAAGCTGCCGAGATTATAGATAGGACGAAGGCGTTAAGGATATACAGCCGGGTAAAGCCGTCGGGGCCTTCGTAGTATAAGAGCTTATCGACTATAAAGAACGGTATACCGCGGCGTTTAAGCTACGCCTTTATCTTTACTATAGAGTTAGTAATTGCAGCTCCTTCTAGGGGCGAGGAAAGACTCTCGATAGCGTCCTCGCTATCCGCGATTATCTAAAGTATTCGCTTATAGTAAGGGTTATTATCGTAGGCGACGGCGAATTCCTCGCGTTTCTTAGGAGCTATAATAGCTTCGGAGGCTATAAGCATATCGTTAAGCATAGTAAAGTCGGGGCGGCGACGGTTAAGCAGCTAATCGGACTCCTCGGCTAGTAGGCGACTAAAAGCGTCGGGAATAAAGTTCTTCTTACTAAAGAGGTAATAAACCTCGATATCGTACTTAGAGAGATAAATTAAAGCTATAACTAGACGACGGTTAGCTCGGTCTATGCTAAAAGTATTAAGGGTCTTCTTAGCGACGATTTGCTTAGTCGCGGAGTAATCGGTTAAGACTACGAGCGGGAGGGTTACCGACTATACTATAGTGCGTATCTTCTTCGTAGCTTATACTAGATAGGCGACCTCTAGTTCTAAGGGACTATAGGACTGCTCGGCTCTCGTTAGAGTACGGGAGAGGAAGTAGATAGGTATAATAGCTTTAACCGGAATAGGCTAGCCTAGCTGCTAAACAATGCCGTCGCGGAGATAGAAAAAGACGGCTGCAAAGCCTCGCTATAAGGAGGCGTTAATCTAATAGAATAGCCTCTTCTCCGGGTCTATATAGTAAATTATACGGCTAAAAGTAATTTCCTTCTAAAGGGAGGCAAAGGAGGAAAGCTCGGCTAAGGTCGGCTAGAACGATATAACTCGCGTATAAGACTTCCGCTTATTAAGGTTCTCGTTCTTAACCTTACCGATTAAGCGACCTTAAGCTAGAAGACTAGTCTTACGATCCTATAGAGGGGCAATAAAGGCGCTATAGTATAGAATAAGATTGCGAATATACCCTATAGCGCCGATGTAGTGTTTAAGAGCGGTGAGATTGTCGGGGAATAGAAGCTTTATAAAGGCGGTAAGCTTATGCTTTATAGTACTTATCTTAAACGCGTCGATACGAAATCTAAGCAACTCTACGGAAGGGTAGCCGATCTAGCTCTTACTAGGGCTTATTAATAGGTTAAGCGATGTAAAGAGCTTAAAGATAGCCTTAAGATATTAAAAGTATTCCTCTTCTATAGCGGAGTAAATAATAATGTTATTAATAAACGCGCGGCTATAGCCCTAGTGCGGACGGAGAACTCGGTCTATATAGCGTTATACGTACGCTAGGCTATTGCGAAAGCCGATAGGCGCAACTATTAAGCGCTTTAGACTTCGATAACTTATAATAGTAAACCTACCTTAATGCTTAAGTTTAACTCGAAACTAATAGAAGAAGGCGGAAGCATCGATAGCAGTAATAAAACGGGCGCTTAAGAGTTTAGCAATAATAGAGCTTTATAGTAGTAAAGGGTAGGAATCCGGGATAGTAATCCTATTAATAGCACGTAGGTTAATAACGACTCGGCCTTTAGTCTCGCCTTAGGCTATACGCTAGACTACGAAGATAAGTGCTATAAACGGCGTAGGCTCGTCGGCCTACTCTAAGCGACCCTACTTATAAAGTAGGTTAAACGTATCGTCGATAACCTTCCTATCGCGAAGTCCTTATAGGTAAGGCCTTTAAGCGACTCGTTTTTCGTGCTAATTATCGATTAAAGGGACTATTAATTCCCTTCCGGGTTCTACGACGGCGGTGCTTATATCCTACTAGAGCTAGGAGTATCTCCTAAGAAGCTTCTTAACGCGGCGTACGAAAGAGGGGCTATAGTCGAAAATATAAATACCTTCTTTAGTGTATTTCTCTTATAGCTCCGGCGGGCGCTAAACGTACGTTTAGTATAGAATACGGCTAAAGAGGGGATCCTCGATTCTATCCGCGGCGTTTGTCTTAATAGCTACGGCAGCTACCGTTACGTTAGTAGTAGCTGCTATAAGGTTCTAGCGAACCTTAGACTATTTAGCGGGTCTTGCCGAAGAAGCTATAACGTAGGCGTAGATAGAGTTAGATAGCGAAGGCGTTAGAGAAGTGCTTAGAATAGGAGCTTCTATAGGTTAAGACGGGGCGGGAGCCTATAGGCACTTAAGGACTTCCTAAGTAAGCGGAAAAGTACTTATAACGTTAACCGATAAATTAATAAAAGAAGTAGTAGTAGCAATAGCGGTTCTTATAAAGGAGGATAGCATAGTAGCGGCTCTAAGAGCAGGCGAAACTGCTATAGCTAGCGTTAGAGCCTTTATAGCTGATTTCTAAGATAGGGCGGTAAAATAGCTAGACTCCTAACACTCCTATATCTAGCTAAGCTTCTGCTTACGCTTAATAACGAGGTTAACGTTCGTGCTATTAGTAATAAGGATAGTAGGAAGAGATTTAGCATCGACGATACTATAAATAGCATTAGCGTAAGAGGCGAAGAAAGTATAGGCGCGGTCCTTAGGAAGTTCTTTCTAAGAGGTAGGGACTATAAGGGTAGTGCTAGATAGTATAATAGTCTTTCGGACGGCTTAAATACGGCGAATAACTTCGCGGGGCTATTTATAGATATCGAAAGGGATTTTAAACCCGTTAAGCACTCTAATGCGAATAACCTCTTTATTATAATTAAGGGATCCTCGGTATAGCTTAAGGAAGGCATTGCCGAGAAGTACGCCGGCCTTTACTTTAGAGACTTAGGCGGAGTAGGTAAATTTAGCTATAGCTGCTTAAGCGGTCGGGCTAGCTATAGTACCGCGCGCGTAGAAGGAGAACGTAGCTTAGTCCTTATAAAAAGAGCGACCGTTAACTCCGTTAATAGTAACGGGAGGCTTCTTCTCGACGGTATAGTTAAGAGTCTAAAGAAGGTCGCGATTAATTATAGGCTTACTATAGCTAGAGTTAAGGCAAACCTAGACTTCCTATCTACTAGGTTAAGCAAAGACCTTAATCCTTATATAGGAGTATAAGTACGGTAGGGAATCCTAATCCTACTAAGGCTCCTCGGCTCTAGCTTTTAGGACTTAATCTAGTCGGGGTGCTATAGTTAGCGCTATATAACAAACAGGCTCCTTAATAATAGGTGCGGGAAGAATAGGCTCTAAGGCGGCGGGGGCATTAAGCTTAATAACGATAGGATAAAAGACGCTCCCTATAGTAATAAGAGGGGATTTCTTATACCTAAGACGGAGGTAAAAGAAAAAGGCGTTATAAGAAAGAAAAGAGGTCTTATAAACCTTATAAGTTAAAGGCTTAAGCGCGCGCTCTTTATTATAAAGCTATTGCTTAGATATATAGCAGTTAGTACGTATATACTCCTTAAGCATAGAGGTAAGGGCGAAGGTACGGTCGTAGGTACTATATTTAAACTTGCCGGCCTATTCGGTAGGGTAGCGGGAGTTTATATAGCCTACGAAGTTAGCCTTCGAAGAGGCGTAAAAGGACGCGTCGTCCTAAGAGTCGTTTAAGTATAGCTCGTTACTAGCTTTATCGCCGCTAGGAGTAGTCTTCTTATCGCTTTAATATTTCGACTTAAAACGCACTTTCTTTTTATTATTATTACCTTTATATTTACCTTAGCGGTATTCCGTTCGGTTATCTCGTCGGTCGTCCCGGCGAGGGTAACGCTTATTATAGCGTAGCGGGCGTAAGCTTAACTAATTACGGTTATTACCTAAGCTTCGTCCTTCGGGACTACGGTTGCGATTATAACCTTAGTCCTAATCCCGACGGTTACCTTAACGGTAGTTATTGCTTTAGTTACTTTAACGATAGTTATCCCGACGATTATTACGACGGCTGCGATTATAGTTACCTTAACGGTAACTATTATTATAGCGACGGTTATCCTAACGGTAGTTATTATCCCGACGGGAAAAGCTACCGCGGCGAGAATAGTCTTAGTCTCTAAAGATATATAGCTTAAGGGAGGCTATAATAAAGGGCTTTTATTCCTTAATAATATAAATCTATTTATCGATCGGGGTCTTCTTTATAGGAATAGGAATAAGCGAGGAGATCTAGACGGCAATAAGAGGATAGATAGCCTTAATAATTTAGGCATCTTTGCCTATCTTAAGTTAGAGGGCGAGTAAAACCTTTCTCTAGATCTACTACGCGAGAGTAATAAAGCTAAAGGACTATATAGATATCGTATACCTTTCCCTATAAAGTTCCTTTAAGACGTCGGCGTTAAGACGCTTAAAACGCCTAGTTAAGAACTTATAGAAGGTTTTAAGAGGGGAAGAACTAAAGATATCGCGTTATTCCGCTATAAGCTTACTTATATACTATATAAGAGCTCCTCTTATTAAGAAGGAGAGGTAATATAGGCAAAGGGCGAATAGATCCTCGTCTTAATAAATCCTTAGACGCTCCGTAAAGAGATAGACGTTTATATAGATATTCTTTCTATCGCTAAGAGCGATAATGCCTAAGTTCTTTAGATTATGCTTATTTAGGTTAAAAGTACTAATATTATCCTATTTAAGGCGTTTAGTAATAGCCTCGTTATTATAGGCCGAGGAGGAGGTATAACTCGCCTCGCGGTGCCTACGTAGGTTCGGATAGGACTTTAAGGGGCGGCGGATAAAACTATTATCGGACCTAGACGAATTATTATTATTATTATTATCCGAATCCTTTTATCGACGAGAATAAAAGGCGTGCGAATACTTTAATAACTTAGACTAAAGAGAGTAATATAAAACCTAGGGTTACTCCTTAGGGTAATACTGCTATCTAATAGAGCGCTGCTTAAATAAGCGAAGTATTCCTTACGGACGAAGGGGAGGCTATTCCTCTAATTAACCGTTAAAAAGGTCTCCGTCGATTATTTCCGGGTTAAGAGGCACGGCTTAGACTTGCCGATATACTAGAGTTATCGTAGCGTAGAGAGGAGTCTCTTTATCGGGAAGCTCGCCTATAAAACGAAGATACGCGCGAATTCCCTTTCGCTAAGTATCGGCGTGCTATAGATGCTTTTCCTTTACAAGCGGAAGATCTAAGATATTAAAGATAATCTCCGACTTAAAGGCTAAAGAGCCTAAGAGAATATAAGCTTGCTTTATATATATTACGTTTATATTAGTAAAGGTCTTAATAACCCCTTCCGTAGGCAGTGTTTTAATTAACTTAGAGTGGCGAACGGCCTATTTTAATAGGTTATTACAGTCCCTATCCTCTATAGCTAGTATAGTAGACTACTTACGTAGTACCTCGGTTTCTAAGGATAGGCGAGGACGACGGCGGGCAGGAGGAAGAGGATCTTTATAATTACTCTTAGAGTCCTTAGAGGGGGCGGCGCTATAGACACTATCCGGCGGAGCGTACTCTTATATCGGCAAGCGAGGGTAGACGTCGTCGTCTAAACGAGATATAGATGCCGTAGCTTAACGGGCTTCTTCGTCCCTAGCTATAGTAATAATAGCTTAAATAAAACGAAGGATAAAGGAGAAGAGGAGGGATTACGAAGAAAGAAGAGTTATAGGAGAGGAGAAAAAAGAAGAGTTATAAGAGAGGAGAAAAGTCTATAGTAGGAGGTGTAAGGTATTTTAATTTTAGCGTAAGAACGGGTACGCGTAGGAAATCGAAAACGTAGAGAGAAAATGTTTCCTTACGGCTAATTGCGTAAGGACTTAAAATAGAGAACTAAGCAGTAGGCCCTAGTTCTAATAATGCCTAGAAAGGCAAGCCTCGTCTAATCGTAAGGCTTATGTTAGAGGTTATATAGGCGTGCTAGCTAAGGTTGTATAAGCTAGTTATACTATAGGTGTCGGGAGCCTTTAGGCGGCTTCTAACGAATAGCGAGAGCTTTAAGAAGCTCTTAGCGAACGTATTATAGTAGAGCGAAGCTCTAGAGATAGGAATAGTGGCTTTAAAGGCAGAAGGTATAGAATTGCTACTAATTTAATACACTAAGCACTAAGAATATATGTATAAAGAAGGATGCTTCTATTAGGTAGGCGTAAGCCTTAGGAGCTAGGAATAGCTCCCTACTA
Organism: Ophiocordyceps sinensis; assembly: GCA_012934285.1. Lineage (NCBI taxonomy): Eukaryota > Fungi > Ascomycota > Sordariomycetes > Hypocreales > Ophiocordycipitaceae > Ophiocordyceps > Ophiocordyceps sinensis. The sequence continues at coordinate 428,070 of JAAVMX010000008.1, forward strand.
TCTTATCTATAGCTAATTACATTAGCCCCGGCATATAGCATAGAGGATGCTTTACATACATTACTTTATATAGGCAACTACCTCTCGGATAGACCTTACCTAAAGATTAAATAGATCTACTATAAATACCTAGTAAAGGCAGTCCTCGGTTTATATACTATCGAGCTTAAAGTACCGCGAGGTATATACCTACGCTTTTACGTAGACCTATTGCGGCGCGCCGCCGCGGATCCTCTCCCCGGCTAGGTCCTCTATAACGCCTACCCGCCGTTAGTTATCGCGTATAAGGGCGGCCGCGAATAGGGCGTAGAGGAGATCCTCGTAGCGTAATAGAAAGGGCGAGGCCCCTGCCGAAAGCGCTAGGTGCTTATTCAATAGCGTAGGTATACTAAGCCGACCTAAGAGCCCTTAGAAGAATTCCGTGATATAAAAGCGCTCGATAACTTTAAAGGTTATATAGCGACGTGCTTAAGCATAACGGCGATTAAGCATACTTTAGTCGACGAGCCTATCGCGTTATAAAAGGTAATTAGCTCGCGTAGGGCGGAGCGCCGGTAAGTAAAGTAAGTATAGACGGAGGGCGGGCCTTATATACGCTTAGTAAAACCACTAGGAGCCCGGCTCTTAGTCGGCCTTAAACTACGGGCCGTTGAAACCACCTACGACTAAAAAACGATAGTATAGTAACGAGCGACGAGCGACGACGATAAGGTTTACGACGAGGATTAAGGAAGCTAGGAAGCTATATATATTAGCTACGAAAGATAGGAAGAAGCCGCTACTACTTAACCCCCGTTTCTTACTATTTTCTACCTTATATCGGTTTACTTTCGGGTCGATATAGCGGTATGCGCTAAACAAACGAACTATAAATCGATAAGTTAGCGGCCGGTCTTTTTATTCTTATATAGCGAGTTGCTTACGTACGGGTCGCGCGTTCCCTCGGCGGAAGGGTTAAAGCCGTATATAGCTAGGTATTCCGCTAGCGCACGAGCGGCGGGCTCCCTAGCGGCGATAACCTAGGAATAGTTAATACTACCGATATATCTAGTGATAATAGAGGCGACTTACGGCCCGGCATTATATACCCGTTTTTACACACGCGTAGTAGGCCTACGCGAGAAGGGAGGCTTACTCCTAGCAAGCCTCCGCCTCCCCGCGGGCCATCCTGCCTATATAGGGCGCGCACGGGACTAGCCTCTTTTCATCGGAGTATATAGGCGGCTTTCTTTTCGATAGGGTCTTGCCCGGTGTTAGAGTAGGCGGCGCCGGCGGCGAAAGAGTACGCGCAGGAGTCGCTATATTTGTTTTTATTAGTTAAGAAAAGAAAGAAAAGAGGAAGAGAACCTAAGGGAGGGGCGAGCTTTTATAGCGGTAGGAGGGGTAGAAAAAGCGTTACCTCGCTCGGCGGTAAGGCGGAGCGTAACGTTATTTCTATTAAAGGGGGAGGGGACTAATATTACAGGCTACGCCGTAGTACGTACTACGGCTATACCGTAGTAGGCGCTTAGGTCAGCCGCTACGTAGGCCCGGCATAAAGCCGGCTACTAGCACGTATAGCTTAGCAATGCCTTAGACGAGGGCACGGTCGGGCCGATATAGGGCCTATATAAGGGCAAGGCGTATGTATAAAACCTACGGGAAGGGCGAGCTACGGCGGGCTCTTTTTCCTCTCCTCCTTAGCTTTAGATAGTCTATTGTCTAGCCACGCAGTATTAAGTTAAACCCTATGCTAGCCCCTTACAATTATAGATCTTATAGTTACACTTAGGGGCAGTATGCTTTAACGAAAAAAACGCAATAGGGTAAAGATGTCCGTCGTCTCTATTCTATAAAAGGACTCTTCCTAAGGCCTAATTCGAGGCGTTAGTTTTAACAACTGTTTTCTTCGAGTAGTTAAAATAGGCTAGGACCGGGGTAGTAGTAAAAGCAAGTTTAAGGGCCTTAAACGCGGCAGCCTATTTAGGTCTCTAAGACTAACGGGAATCCTTTCGAAGTAGCGTAGTTATCGGGGAGATAATACTAGAGTATCCCTTAATAAAACGACGGTAGAAGTTTATAAACCTAAGAAACTACTAGAGTTCTTTTACTAAAGTCGGGGTATTCTAAGCTATAATTATACGCACCTTCTTAAGGTCTATGCTTATGCTAGATATCGAAATAATTAATCTAAGGTATTTAGTCTTTATCGTATAAAACTCTAACTTCCCGATGTCGATTTAAAGCCATGCGTTGCCTAAGCGTTAGATAACTATTCGCACGTAGTTTTAATATTCCGCCTTAGTCTTTAAAAAGACTAGTACGTTATTAAGATATACTATATAGAAGTCATTAAGGGCATTATAAAGCACGTGATTAATATAGTTCTAAAAGGTCGACGGTACGTTATAAAGGCCGAAGGGGGTAACTAGCATCTCGAATAGTCTAAAGCGTGTAATAAATGCTATAAGCTACTTATAACCCTCGGCGATTCGAATATAGTTAAATATAGCAATAACGTCTAGCTTTATATAAAACTTAGCGTCGTAGAGAGAATCTAGTGTTTCGTAGATTAAAGGTAAGGGATATCGATTCTTAACTATATAACTTAATTTAAACCTCGGTAGTTATAATAAATATAGATACTACCGCCCGGTTTATAAGCGAGAATTAGTAGTACCGCGGCTAGAGAAGAAGACTCTTAAATAAAGCCTTTATTAAGTATATCGTTAATCTACTTCTTAATATAGCGGAATTCCGCGGGTAATATAGGCCGATTTCTATAGTATAGAGCTTACTTACTAAATATAAGTTCGATTTTATAATCCTAAGGGCGGTATAAGGGGAGCTCGTTTGCATTCTTTAGAAGGAAATAAGGAAGCTTATCCTAAAACTCTTTTAGGAGTTTCTTTAGGATATCTACCTTTATAACTTCCGGTTTTACTTAGAGGAATTTTTCTACGTCGGCCTCGTCTACCTTCCGAAATAGAGATTCGGAATTAGCTATATCCCGGAGGTTCGTCTAAAGGAAATTATAAAAACGTTTAGGGAAGGCGGCTTAAGCTACCTCTATTATATAGTCCCCGGTAATAACGCGTTAGAAAGAGGTTTTAGATAGTTCCGGGACCTTAACTAAGCCTACTAAGAGTTTATTAAGGAGTCGTAGATTTTCTCCCTCCTCGACTAGCTTAACTAACTTAGATATACTAATTCGCATCGCTTAGATACTATCCTATTTATAGAATTAAATAAAGTTAACTACTTATATATAGCGGATATCGTTTATATCTAAAGGCATTTAATCTTCCTATCGTATACGCCGGCGGGGGCGTCTCGTCTAGCCCTATCGGGCGGGAACGTAGCGACGGCCGGCGGTAAGGCGAATAAGGAGTAAGCGAGCTACTAAAGTAGTCTACGGCGGAGTAGCCTTAAAGGCTTAAGTCTTAGGGGAGTCTAGAGGGCTAATCGGGGATATTAAGCGGGCGGTTTCCTAAGGGAATAGCTATATCCTATATAAGGGATATCGAATCGGTTAGCCGGGGTTTAAAGGGTACGACGCCTACTTAGGTAGATATTCCTTAGTAGACGAGTCTATAGATATATAACTTCCCGGTAGGATAGTCTAGTCTTCTAGGATATTAGTCTCTTCCTACCGAAAGGGAATTTCCGGCACGTCTTTTATCGTTATAAGGACCTTTTATTTCGGAGTAAACGTTAGGGTTATCTAAATCTCTACGACGTTAGAAAAATATACTTTTCGACGTAACTAATGCCCTTTAGGCGCGGGAGTAATAAGAGTCCTAAGAGCTATCCTATCCTCGGCTATTATACTTAAAGTCAGGCAGTATCTTATATAGTAATCGGAATCGAAGCGGACTTAAAGAGATTTCTAAAGTATAGTTAGTTTATATTCCTAAAGCTAGGGGATGCCTAAGATAATTAGGGTAAAAGGTAATAGATTTATAATAAAGAAAAGCATAAGTTCTATATACTTACTAATAGTTATTTAGGCTATAAAGTAGTCCGTTATCTATATTAAGGGTATACCGTCGGTTAGTCGAAGCGGTCGAGGTTTAAGAAGCTTCTTTATAGTAATATTATATTTCCGTACGATAGCGTAAAGATCGGCGAACGCTGCGGTAGTATAGCTAAAATCTACGAGGGATAACGTATTAACGTAGTAAGGGGACTAAGGGTTACGCGTAAAGGAGAGATAAGTATAGAAAAGGATTAACTTTTTATTACTATTCGACGAACTAATCTAAAGATCCGTTTTATTTAAGAGTAACGACTTAATCCTCTTATCCTCCCCTATATATAACCCTTAAGAGCGTTTTATTCTAAGGGTATATCTTTTAGTAGTAGCCTTAACACTAGCCGCTCGCTTTATAAATCCGTATCCTCTTCCCTAAGGATACGGCCTTATTTATAGTCGGCCGTATAGACGAGCTAGCCCTAGCTATACCTACCGCCGCGGGCGCCCTAAGATCCTCGGCCGAAGCCGGGGGAGGGGGCGCCCTAGCCCTAAAACTAGGGACTACCCTAACGTAAGGGTATTAAAAGCGGATTCGCTATTTTAGCTAGGTCGTAAGCTTCCTTCTAGTGTTTAGGCTCTCCGTAGGCTATATAGAGCTTATTATCGATCCTAAATTATCATTAAGTATCGGAAAGCCGGTCGAGGTCTATAAGGTTACTATATAAAGGTTAGGCTAAGGCGGTTAAGGTAAGGGCAGGTATAGGCGTCGGCGGGAACTACGAATAAAAGGCGGCCTTCTTCTCAAGCTTTTAACGATAAGTATAGTTAGCGAGATTCTTCGCAAAGATATCTATCTACGCTAACTACTTCTCGTAGTCGGTGTTAGGGATCTTAGTCTATATATTCTTAACGAGATCGCTTATATCCTTCGATATAAACTTCCGGAGGAGGTCGACTTACTATTCCTTTATCTTCCTTGCCTTACGTATATAAGCGTTAAGGTCTGCCTTTTAGATCTAATAGTTCTTATCGCCTTAAGGGAAATTATCGAGGATATTCTTAGCGGCTTACGTTAAGTCTAGAACCTTATACTGCCTGCCTAAAGCTATAAGAAGCGTTATCGTAGTAGGCTATTCCTACTTCTCTCTCTTAGACGGGTTAGCTATAATAGTAGCTATCCTATCTTTAACGAAGTCGTAGGCCCGTTTACTAAGCCTATCGTTAATATAAAGGAGGCGGGCGCCGTCTAAGTCGAACTATATACTATCGCGGAGGAAGATACCCTATATCTTAAGTTCCTAGGCCTCGTACTTACGTTAACGGTCGGAGGTAGACCCCTTTTTAATAAAGATTATAAGGTCTACCGTCTTTCGTTTTCTAGACGACTATACTAAGGTTATCGTTTAGGACTATAATATCTTTATAGTTAAGATTATAAAGTCCTTAGCCTCGAGAAGTTACTCCCTTATAGCTAGGAGCTAATCCTTCGTAGCTAAGAGCTAATCTCGTATAGTTACGCGTTCCTTTAGCCTAGCATTTCGGTTAACCTAAGAGGCCTCTACTACTTAAAGGGAGCGAAGACTCTCCTCGATATACGTAAGAATATATCGGGTATCTAGGCTCTAAAGGTTTTCCTAAGTCTCCTACGCATTAGCGACCGGGACTACGTTATTAAACCTCTTAATCGCCTAAGCGATCTAAGGAAATTCACTAATAAACTCTTTAGCAAAGGCCTTTAGACCGTCGCTTATAGCGTTAGAGGCTATAGGTATGTCTGCTATAAGGAGGAAGGGGGAGTGTCTAATCTAAGGTGTTTGTCGGGGACTATAAAAAAAAATTCTATAGGCTATATAGGTTTCTATAGGCTAAAGGAAAAATTCTTAAGGGCTTAAGGGCTTAGGGGAATAATTTCTTAGGGGTTACGCTCGGGTCGCGACGACTAAAGGGATAAGGTAATAGAGCTGCTAAGACTATATTTATAAAGCTAGGGATCGCGACGGGGCGTAATAGGAGATAGAATAAACTATTACGGCATTAAGTAATAGCTAGATAACCTTATTATTCTATAAAAAGGAGAAGGACTATAGAGGCTAAGGGCTTGTTTATATATAGGACTATATATCACGTGGCATATTACTATATACTATGTTATGTAATGTAGTACTATAATACTTAGCTAGTCGATTTCCGTATAAGTTAGGATATCCTACCTAAGAGCAATCTCTTAAATTATGTTTTTAAGCACTTATTTCGATTAGTCTCTTCGTATTTTTAGGATTATTTAATTATGCTAATACCGACTAGACGCGAGTGTCGTAAAAGTCGTACGGCAATAATCGTTTTTCTTTAATAATTTATAGGTAGAAGTCCTCGAGGAGAAATCGTTAAATCTTTAAGAGGGCAAATTAAGTTAATTTAGTTATATTATATTAATCTTATATATGTAATTAAATGCTTCCTCCTTTCCCTTCCCTTTTATACGCCTAGGTTATACTAGTACGTTATATAACCCTCTTTTTTCCCCTTATTAAATAGGGGGGGAGAAATGCCCCGCTAAAGTCCTCCCTAGCGCCCTTATATCTCTAATAAGGGCGCGACTAATATTAGGGCCTTTTAGCCTTACCTCCTCCTCTATACTCTCGCGTTTCGGGTATCTTTCCTATCCTAAGTGCTCGGTCTAGCTAAGTCTCGCTCGACCTCGTTATATATCTTAGTCTATGCTTCGACTCTTATAATCCCTAAGGGCATTAAGGAAATAAACTAATTCGCTTCCTCCTTTATTGCTTAGACTCTTTCGTACGGTTTAATTGCTTTGCCTAGTAACTTACGGAGTCTAAGGGTTATCGCTAGACTAGCCGTTCCTAGTCGGCTTAAGCTATTATATCCCTACTTATCTTCGATATAGTTTGTGTGTGTGCTTAATCCTTCGATACCTATAATAGGGACTTTAGCGATTCCTTTCTTAAAAGAGGTTATTCGGTTAAAGTCGCTCCGTATTCCCTATCTACGTTTCTAAGGCGTGCTTAGCTTCGCTAGTCCTTGCTTAAGAGGGATAGGTGTCTTTGCTCGTAGGCTAGGTATAACAGTCGGTCGCGAGGTCGGGGCGATAACCTATATCCGTAGGGGTAAATCGATGACTAGCGTAGGTAGAGAAGCATAAGGTAGGCTAGCGAATTAGGCTCGAAAGGCGCTTCCTATACCGCTTAGTATCCCGCTTAGCTTAGACAATAGGGATAAGTCCTTTAATATCGAAGCTTAAAGGGAGATAACGCTTATAGCGAGTTCCTTAAGTCGTTCTCTCTATATCTAGCGTCTATTATAGAGGCTTTAGATCTCCTAAGGAATCTATAGGCGCTAGTCTACTGCTCGTCCTTAATGCTAAAACTTAGTTATAAACTAGATATTAATTAGGTCGGGCCCGCTATAGATAAGCCTAAAATAGTTAAAGATCCTTACTATAGGGATTCCCTCGATAGGGCATAGTCCTCCTAGTGATATTAAGATTTAATCTTAATATACGTATTTAAATCCTCTTATCTAAGTCTTTAGTCGGTAGAAGGGTCTAAATCTAAGCAGGCTTAGGTCTTTAATCCCTAATTTATTTCCTACTATAGCGCATAAGGTTATTATTGTCTATGCTAAGCTTGCTTTATAAGTGTCGGGTTCGTCTTTTAGGAAGAATCCCTAGTCCCTATAAGGGAATTCGGGGACTTAGTAGGGTTGCTTTATTAAGAAGTAGTTATCCTATATAATCTTAACGCTTAGGTATACCTTTAGTAGGAACTTAAATAGGATCCCGATAAGGCCTCTTACTTAGTATTAAATTATCGTAAAGGCAAGATATCTATATTCTTAACCGAGTTTTTACTCTATCGTCGGGATACTAGTAAAGGCGAATAAATATAGGTATCCCGTCCTATATAGCAGCTACCGCTATACTTATAAGAACCTATATAGTCGAGGTCGTCGTCTATTTCGCAAAGCGTTAAAGATAATAAGTTAGCTCTCTCGCCTATCCTATAAAAACCCGATCTAATATATACTATCGTAGCCTTTAGCATTAGTAAAGCATACCGTACCGATTATATAACGCCTTTTAAATATAATATTCGCAGCGTTAAAGGATAGCTAGCTAAATATTAGCATTTCCTCTCCTTCGTAAAGCCTATAGTAAAGGCCTAGGTTATAGTCTAGCGCGGCTTTCCTTAGGACTTAGTTCTCGTCTATATAGATTATTATAGGTTAGTCTATTATAGCTACCGTACCTTCTACCCTTTTAGTAATAACTTGTAGTATTATAGTTAAACTACCGTCTTCGGCCTATTCTTTTCGACTTACTTATACGAGGAAATTATATACCTTATTCGTATATTAATACTAACGGCTTTTGCTCCTATAAAACCTATTAATAAGGGATATAAACTAGTAGGTCTTCTCTACTTCCTCTCGGGTTATTTCGTAGTCGCTCTTAGCTTACCGTAGTTATACCGGCTAATTTTATCTATATAAGAACTATATTAGCTAACTCCCGTTATAGGCTTTAACTCTTATCTAGTCGACTATGACTTTTTCGTCGGGGCTATAATACTTCCCTACGCCTCCCTTAATATAGACTTTCCTATAGACGCCCTTAAGAGGCATTCTAATATCTCCGGTTAGCCTTCTATAGAAGGTAGTCGCTATATTCGAAAGCTTATTAGCTTTGCTTAGTGCTATTACATGCTAGTCTATCGCTATTCGTCGATTAAATAGTCTATATTATAAAAGGAAGAAAGCGGGCGTACGTAAGTAAAATAGGGTTTTCTCGTAAGGAGTGCCTTCTAAGGCGTGCGTTGTCTTCTAAGGTATTAGGCTAAAAGCTTTACTATATAGGCTTAGTAGCTAATCGTTCTATCGTCTATAATCCTTTAAATCCCTTTCTCTTCCTTAGTTTATCCGTAATTAGTCTTTATCCGATCTTTATTTTCCCTACCCTTAGGCTTATCCGATCGCAATTTTCCCTCTTTTATTTCTTCTTCCTTTCTTCTTTAAAGCATCTTTATTTTCGCGACTATACCTATCGACGTATCTTCTTTAAAGGCCGAGGGCCTTTTAGATATCCTTAAGCTTTCCTTTACCTCTTTTAAACCCGAAGATTTCTTAATAAGCGTTCTTTTATCGTAGAACTATCGTATAGTAGTCTTTCCGCGACGCCTTAAGTATTTTATTATAACGAACTATTTAATCCTTTAAGTCTTAGTTGTCTGCTAATTCGTAGTTATAATAGATTTATAATTGCTTAAGAACGTTTATCCGCGGCGGTTATAACCTTAGACACTAAGGCTTCCCGATCTATATCGAGGTCGTTATTCGCCTTAAGATCTTAAGTCGAGCGCCGGACTTCGTTAAATCGGATGCGAAGGGTAGGAAGCCTTTAAAGTACCTCCTTAACACCTTCCTTAGACCTTAGGATTAGGCCTTATACGAGAATCTTATTAAGCGTCGTCGTATCGTCTATATTTCGGCTAAGGTAGCTTATCTACGTGGATTTTTCTTTTCCTAGCTTTCGGGAAAGAGGTCTAAGTATATATAGGCTTTCCTTATATCGTTATTTAGGATTAAAAACCCTTATATATATAATAAGTGTTTATTAATATATCGATCGACAATTACCTTTACGAACGAATACGTAATATTTCCCTTTTACGAATATATCTTTTTAAAGGGCGTATTAAGTAGTTCTTACTTAAACTATATATAGAGTGCGTTAAAGGCTCTTACTTATAGCTAGCGGCTTTTGCCTAGATACTAAGGTAGAAACGGGGATAGTAACTCTTCCTATCTTACGGAAAGAGAAGAGTATAACCTTCCTAAAGGTAGCGGGCTAATATACTACCTAGAGTACTTAAGCGATTATAACGCTCTTTATCTTCTATTTAACGATCCGGACCTATTCGGGCCGGCTATAAACTTATAAGAGGCTAATAGTTAAAGTAAAAGGACGCCCGCGACTCCCTCTAAACGTCTAAGGGGAATAGGCTCCTTAAACCTTAGCTAAGGTCTCGTCGATGCTCCCGGTTAGTTTGTTATTTTTCGTTTTTCGGGGTTTTCGCCTTTTATATTACTTCCGCGGGAACCTCCTCTATAACTAAGAAAAGACGTCCTCGTCCGATCTTAGTTACTATAGTCTCTTTACTCTTTTATAATTAAATGCTTTAAAGCTCTTATATATAGATCCCTTTTGTCTTTTATAAGCTAGGGAAGTCGTACTTCGATCCTTTAGTTAAGTCCCTTTTTCTACGTTCTTATATAATTATCTTTATATCCTTAGTCTTAATCTTATATTTCTTTATTTTAAGGTCTTAATATTATTTAATCTAATACTTCTCTACTAAGTAAAAGAAGTAGGTCGTCTATATCGTCCGTCTATTCGTCTTATCTTTTCCTCCTTAAGTCTAATTTATCTTATAGTAGCTATCCGTCTATAGACGAAGACTATTATCCTATCTCGTCCTTTACGAATTTCTTTAAGTGCTCGCTAGGTATCGTCTTATTAAGTATTATACCGTCGAGCGTTTTAATCCTATAGCTCCCGGCTACCTTTATATAAGAGATTAGTCGGAATAGGCCTAACTACCTTATCTAGTGTTTAGCTTACCTCCTTAGGTTATTTAATCTTTTAACGTCGAATAAGAGGACTAAGTCGCTAGGTCGTAATTCGTCCTTACGTATTATATATTTATTCGCCTTGTTAGTCTAGATAGTAAGTCGTTTCCTATATTTTTCGACTCTTTCTTATGCTTTAGCTACGTCTTTCCCCTTTCTTTTAAGCATTCGTAAGCGTGCTTTAAATAAAGACTCCTCCGTAGTAATCTTATCCTAGTCGATAAGTCGCTAGGTTATGTATTCTACTTTAAGAGGTAAAACAAGATCCTAACCGTAGATTAAATAGAAAGCCGATATACTATATAAATTAAGTATTACTATTTAGCCTAGTATAAATCTCTATTTAGCCTAGTGTTAGTAGGTCTCTAGGTCGACCTTATAGGGTAAACAGTATAGTTATATTAGGTTATATAGCTAGCTAAGTAAGGGGAAGCTATTGCGGTAACGTAGCTCCCTCGTACGTGCACGTAATCCTAGGGATCACGTGCATTACGTGTGTGCGACTATATCGTCGCACGTAGCTAGCTATTCCTACACTCGTAGTTTTTCCTTTATAGAGATAAACCGTACTAAAGAAAGAGCCTAGTTAAGCAGGCTGTTGCAGCTATGCGGGCGCGATCGCGCGAGCGTAGGTATAGTTGCGCAATGTTAAATTAATAGGGTTAAAGCTATGTTTAATAGCTATATAACCGTTAAATGCGCAGCTAGTTTACAACGTAAACACCCTTCGTGACGCAGTGGTTAGGCTAGTAACCCTATTAATGATTGGGCGGTCTAGACCACCGCTTCGTGCTAGTAACCGTGCTTCGGAGTAGCCTTACTAACTATCTTGCCGAACGTTATAGTAGGAAATCGGGGAACTATAGGCAACTAAGGAAAAATAAACTATAGGCTTATGCGCAACTAGGGCAAAATAAGGTAAGAAGTAATATAGACTATAATAGATAGTAAAAGAATATAGATATATGCGTGACTATACTAAATAAATTGTTCGTTAAGGGCTGTTTGTCTAGGGCTATTTATCTAAGGCTTATTCGTCGGGGGCGGTTATAAGGATTAGACTCGTTAGACCTAATGTCTAAGGACCCCTTTTAAGATGATTTGTAGTTAGGTATATTAATAATATTACTCTACCGAAAGATTATTCTTTTTATTAAACTTGCTATTAGTGTTTAATATTTACGGCGAATTATTAGAATATGTTTAACCGAATAATAGCATACGATAAGATAAGCTTCCCGATTGGTTTAAACATAAGCATCCGGAGGTTTAAGGTTCGAACCGTGCCGACGTCGACGAATTCTTTTATTGCAGTTAATTAAGCAATAGAATAGGTAAAGGAATAAGTGCGCGAATGAGTTTTAAGTGCGTAAATAATAAAGTAAGCGTGTAATTAAATAAGGAAAGAGCGCGTAATTAAATAAGGAAATAGCGCGCGTTTGCTAGGCAACGAAAAATAGTCTACATACTTTATAGTCAGCCTTATATATGTGTTAAAGTAAGGAGGTTAAAGATCACGGCCGTATGACAAAAGCTTCTATCCTAACGGTTAGCGCGTTAGTCTTAACGAAGCGTTTAAGAGACTTATTTAGGGAGGACATCGTTAATGCATTAGCTAGGTTGTTATTTCTATTAATCTATCGTACTTCTATAATCTCCTTTCGCTCGTATAACTAACGAAGCGATATAACATCGATTATTAGTCGCTTGTCTTTCGTTATAGTAAGCTTTATAAGATATTCGTAAAGTAAATATAAGTCTATATAAAGGATTAGAGGCACCGGAGGCAGTTGTAGGCGTTCTATAATTATCTTAATCGTTATAGCGAGGCAAATGCCGATATTAACGCCTCTAACTATACCGTAGACCTCTAAGGCTAGAACGCTACGTATAACCCTTTTGCACTTAGTAGAGCTCTAGTGCACGATATTGCCTTTAATCTTAAAGTAGTTATTAGACTAAGTCTCTATAATAAGTGTAATAATAAAGCCTAGTTGTAACGAGAGGTCTAAGTTGTTTGTAAAAGAGCTATTCGTAAATACTAGCAGCTTCGCATTCGTAAGATTAACTAGTTTATACGTTAGGCCGCGTTTCTTATAGTATATTTGCTATTGTAGGCGTTTATTAATTATTACGTAGTCTTTTTCATTAGGGTTTTAAACTTATGCTGCTATAGAAAGGTTTAAAGAAGCTTCCGGTTAGTAGATTAACGCGACGTATGCTCCTTAGGCTCGCTATTCTATATACCTCTACGTATAGTTATAATCCTATGCGATAATAGTCTTAATCTTCTCTAATTGGCCTTTTTATTAAAGAAGAAGATCTTAATCTTAGAGTATTAGCCTAGCCCTATTGAAATTAAGCACCGAGCCGGCAGATATCTTAGTCTTCGGCTTCGCTCTAAACTTAGCCTTTTAAAGCTGCTCTTCTTTAGCATTAAAGAAAGTGCGTATACCTAATATTAACGTATTATCTATCTATAGGCTAACTATCCTAAATCTATTAAGGGTCTTATTCGCGATTAATAGGCACGAGTCGTACGTTAAGGTTAATATATTAAGTCGAATAACGTAATACTTATAATACGTTTGGAACTAATATAGTCCTAACTCCGCGATCCTATATAAGGGTCGAATTATATAGATAATAGTCCCTTCTAGGTATCGTCCTTATATTTCGGCGGGTAGTTTAGTTAGGATCGTCTTAAATAGCTTAGTTTCGGCTTATAGGTAGGCCTAAGTAATGTCTCGCAATAAAAGAGTTATACCGTAATATTAAAGGAGTCCTAGAGCGAGGGCTAGGATTAGTCGCTAGCTAACGTATTAAATCGTCGGTAATTGCGTTAATAAGGTCGTCTTCTCTTTGTTATTATATCCTTAAACAACGAGTCGTAACTTCTCGTAGGGTTTTTTATCTTTCCCTTTTACTTTACGCACTATCCTTAACTTAAAGATATAGTAACCTCCGTAAATAGCTTTATTATAGCGTTCGAAGCTAAAAACACTACGGGCAATAAGGTTATCGATCTCTTATTAATCTAACTGCTTAAATAGGGCTCTTAGGGTTATAATAACCCCTTTTTCCCGTAGATTAAGTGCTAATTCGTAAGCATCTTCCTCTTTCTTAATAATAAAGGCCTAGGGAGGGGGAAGTAGAATTAAAAGCCGAACTAGTAGTTTTAGCTTATTCTTTATACCGGGAGGACGGCCACGTCTGCGTGGCATAGGGGGTTTAGGGATTAGGACAGGGAGTGTAGACCTTAGTGTCTAGTTAGGGGTTAGTTCGGTATCCGGGGGCGCTTTAATCGCGGGAAGTAAGGGTAAAGGAGACGAATCGTCTCGAAGGTAGGGCTACACTAGGGTAGACCGAAAGGATTAAGGTCCGTTAACGGTGTTAATAGTAATATCGTGACCGTTAATTGCAGTAATCTTAAATAGTCCTTACTATCCCCCCTTTTCTCTCTAGACGCGAACCTCGCTTTATAGCGGTAGAGCAAGTTAGTAGGGCTCTCTACGGTAAGCAGCCGGAAGTAAACCTATCGCACGTGTGATAGTATACGGTTGGGTTCTTATTGTCTTGTCTAGCTAGGAAGGAAGAGGGGAAAGGAGGCCCCTTTATAGGTAACGTAGCCTCGTTGCACGCACGTAATCACGTGGCTGCAACTGCCTCGTACGTATCCCTTATCCCTTATTCCTATACTAGCAGTCTTTATAAGATAGTGAAAAACAGCCTAAACGAACGTAGCAATAAGGGGCAATAAGGGGCTAAATAGGGATCTATAGCCCGGTTAAACAGGGTCGTGTTATTATCGTAGATCCGGCTTTTCAACCTTGTAATAGCCTTGCAACAGCCGTATAACGTATGGGAAAAGAGCGTTAGGAAGCATTAAGCTTCGGGGTAAAGTAGAGTAAGAGACAGAGTCGTCTTCGGGCCGGGAAAAGAACGTAAAATAGAGCGTATGTTCGGGCCGGGAAAGAACGTTGCCGGAGTGTAGCAGGGTCGGCACATAACGTTGCCGGGGCGAAATAGAGCTTGTTTCGGTGCGCGAAGGAAAAGAGAAATAGGGCGCCGAAAAGGGGAAAAATAAAGCAGGAAAAACAAAGCAAGGAATATACTCGCAGTCTTTAAACAAAGAATAAAAACAAGGGCATAAAGAACGTTATCTCGGCCACTAGGGAGTGTTAGATAGGGTTAGCTAGCTAAACGTGCCGGTGCTATCGTCGTTATCGTTATTCTCTTCGGCTAGGATGTAGCCTTGCTGTTAACGTCCGTAGCCTCGTCCGTACGCCTAACTAGGACCGGGTCTAACATCTTATAATCCGCCGGGGTGTTCTTATTAAAGGAAGCTTAAAGAAGCAAGCGGACTGTATATTAGTTCCGGGGTAAAGCAGGTCTTTTGTCGGGCCGAAAAGGGGCGTGGCAGGGTTCTTATAGGTCCTGCTTCGAGGCGGTAAAGGGCAAAGCAGCGAGAAAGAATAAGGTAGTATACTAGCAGTTCTTTAAATAGCAAAGAATAACCAGCAGGCCGGGCTTAAAGCAGTAAGCGGACTGTGTGTATATATACGTGCCTAGCTTAAGGGAGCAAGCGGACTGTATATTGTGCCGGGTCGGAAGACGGCGGGGTCTTTATCGTACACGAGGGTCTTCGTAATGGTTTTATCGGGAGCAGGCAGCGGGCTTTTGGTTAGTTATTGCGTGAGGTTCTTTACGCGATAGTCGTGATTAAATAGCTCGTATGTTAATCGAATGTCCTATAGCTTCGGGAGTGTTTGTCGGTTCGCGAGGGGGTCTTCGCGATAGGGTTAGCGCCGTAGAGACGCACTTCCCTTAATGGCATAAGCTTCTATAAAGCGGTAATCCTTTTTAAGGGTAGCTAATAACACCTTTGTTAGCGTTGTTAACGCACTCTTCTTAACGGCACGAGCTTTTATAAAGCGGTAATCCGTTAAAGGGAGCTTAGGAATTCTCTTTAGCGGCTACCGAAAGCTAGCTATTGTTATTACAATAGCCGTTAGTTCTAGTTCGGGAAGATCCTTCGTTCTTAGCACAAACAGCCCTCTCTAAATATACGGATTAGGATTATATCAATCGGATCCGTCGCACGTTCGAGGGTTAAGGGGTCTGTCTCTTCCACCTAGCTAATCTATAATTAAGCCGATTTAATACGTACGAGGCAGTTGCAGCCACGTGATCCCACGTGATCACGTGCGTGCAACGAGGCTACGTTACCTATAAAGGGGCCTCCTTTCCCCTCTTCCTTCCTAGCTAGATAAGACAATAAGAACACCCCGGCGGATTATAAGATATTAGACCCGGTCCTAGTTAGGCGTACGGACGAGGCTACGGACGTTAATAGTAAGGCTATATCCTAGCCGAAGAGAATAACGATAACGACGATAGCACCGGCACGTTTAGCTAGCTAACCCTATCTAACACTCCCTAATGGCCGAGATAACGTTCTTTATGCCCCTATTTTTATTCTTTATTTAAAGACTGCGAGTGTATTCCTTGCTTTGTTTTTCCTGCTTTGTTTGTTTTTCCCCCTTTTCGGCGCCCTGTTTCTCTTTTGCTTCGCGTCCCGAAATAAGCCCTGTTTCGCCCCGGCAACGTTATGTTCCGGCCCTGCGTTAACCTTATAGCGCTCCGGCAACGTTCTTTCCCGGCCCGAACACACGCTCTGTTTCACGCTTTGTTTTCACGCTCTTTTCCCGGCCCGAAGATAACTCTATCTCTTGCTTTACTTCGCCCCTCTGCTTCGCCCTAAAGCTTAGTGCTTCCTAACGCTCTTTTTCCCGTACGTTATACGGCTATTTGCAAGGCTATTGCAAGGTTGGAAAAGCCGGATCTACGATAACAATACAACCCGTTTAACCGGGCCGTAGATCCCTATTTAGCCCCTTATTGCCCCTTATTGCTACGTTCGTTTAGGCTGCTGTTTCTACGATCTTATAAAGACTGCTAGTATAGGAATAAGGGATAAGGGATACGTACGAGGCAGTTGCAGCCACGTAATCCCACGTGATTACGTGCGTGTAATAAGGCCATGTTACTTATAAAGGGGCCTCCTTTCCCCTCTTCCTTCCTAGCTAGATAAGACAATAAGAACCTAACCGCATACTATCACACGTGCGATAGGTTCGCTTCCGGCTGCTTACCGTAAAAAGCCCTACTAACAAGAGTTATAATAATAAGAACGTTATATTTCTTATTAAGGATAACTATATAAAGCTTATTTTTCTATATACGCTTTTAGACGCCTTTATAGACGAGCTGATTTTATGCTTTAAGAGCCTAAGTCGGTAAATTTCCCGATAGTTCTTACTTTCTATCGGTACGATCTATCGAGACAACGACTAAGCCCTTCAACGGGATTTTTAAGATTTTATTAACTAGTAGGGCATTTACGATAAGCCTACTACTCCCTATACACCCGCTTAAAATAGCGCTGCCGAACGAGCTAGGGGGGTGGTATTTACGAAAGCTCGATCTAGAAGGATTAAAGCAAATTTGCCTAAGCATTTATAGATAGAAACGTAGAAAACTATATTATATTTATATAATCGGATTTTAGCCCGTTAGGCAGCTTCCTTTACGTTATTTCTATCGAAGTAGATTTCCCTAATAGAGATCCTTTACGACTAATTAAGGGATTACGACCGGAATATACCGGCATTTCTCCTTCCCTAACCGTTACGATTCGATTATCTTTAAGTTTTTAGCTATAAAGCCTATCTACTAACTACTAAGGCCTTAACTTATACGCAGAAACGTAATCTTAAGTAAGAACCTTATATAGAGGTTAGTTACTTAGTTAGTTATAACTCTACTAATATTTTTCGTATATAGATCCTATAAAGACAGGAGGTTCTTTAAGTTCGTAATATAACGTTTAATAAGACTTAGTTTTTCACCGCGTTTAAGGCATCCGAACTACTAGTATAAGTATTATCACCGGTATTTCTACTATATATTATATAGGAAGAAGAGTAGGATAAGGCAGAATTCTAGTTAACGCTAATATTACTTCTTAATAAGAGTCTAGTAGACGTTTTAGCCGATAGCAATCCTTAGTTCCCGACTCCTAACTAAACCCTAGAACCGCCGGATGATATTTTTAAGAATATATAGGATTTCTAACCCGATATTTCTACTCTTTTACTAACTATAACCGTAGAACTAATAGACCGACTTAAGGTATAGTTACATTAAGCTACTTCTCGGTCTATAGATTACGATAATACTATTCCTATAGATAGTCTACGGACGACGAGATTTATAGGGGATTTACGCCTTACTCGCTTAAACCGTTTTTTAGGTCGATATCCCGCTTTCGCCTACGTTAGGCATTTACTAGCTAATAGCACCGCGTTTACGGCTATATTCGCTACTTCTCTTAAACCTAAGAAGATATATAAACGGGATTTACCCGCGCTTCTAAGGTTTTAGTCTAATCTCGAGACGCATCCTTATAGACCTAAGTTTAAAGCCGCTAGATAGGTTAAATAGGACTCCTTAAAACAGCGGAAGACCTTCTTTTCTTCGCCTACCCTAAGAGCGAACGCTTTAGTGCGTCTTCTTCTATTAATATAGGCATTCGATTATAAGTTTAATAAGCACGGCTACCTTAGAAAGTTTAAATCTCGGCTTTATATCTAAGGAGACCTTTAGCCGTTTAACGGAAAGGAAATATACGCCGCGACGCTTATAGCGCGAAGTTTTCGTATTATAATTGCTATTACCGCTAAATTTAGCACTAAAACCCGCTTACTTAACGCGGTTTACGCCTTTACGAATGCTACCTATATTATTCCTATTATTTAGTGTAATAATACTTAGATAATCCGCTTAGTTTCCGCCGAGATTCTAAAG
Source organism: Ophiocordyceps sinensis (assembly GCA_012934285.1). Classification (NCBI taxonomy): domain Eukaryota; kingdom Fungi; phylum Ascomycota; class Sordariomycetes; order Hypocreales; family Ophiocordycipitaceae; genus Ophiocordyceps; species Ophiocordyceps sinensis. The sequence goes on from JAAVMX010000008.1 coordinate 446,539, forward strand.
ATTTAGACCGCCTTAAAGCACGTTGAAATTTACAACTGCTAGGCCCGATAGGAATTCTTACGCAATACTTTTAATATGAAATATATCCCTTCTAACTAGATAGTTACGGAAAGATTAACTAAATTGCTTTTACGATAACGTTTCTAAACGTTCCTTTGCTAGCTTCGACTTACGGATATTTCTTCTAGGATTTAAGAAGAAGTCGATAATAATTATTACTAGCCGGAAGTTATTCCCTTTTAGCTAGGGGGGTATATTAATATTACCGTCTCCCCTATTTGCTTTCTACCGGGAAATCCCCGGTTCTTCCTTAGATTCTACTATAGAATTCTACGGGCTTCTATAGTTATTTACCTTATACTTCTACGGGCGTATTTACCTACTTTTCTTCGGTTATATTTTACCGTAATTTCACGGTGATTTTACGGTTATTTATATAGTCTTTACCTATAAAATCTCTTCCCTTCTACGGTCTTCTACCGTAGAATTCTAATTCCCTTCTACGGCTTCTACCGTAGAATTCACCGTAGAATTCACTAGTCTTCTACTAGACTACGTTTTATTTGCTAACTATATAACTTATTTATCGTACGGCATAATCTATTGCTTTTCCTGCCGATCCTTCCGTCCGATTATTTACGTTACCTGTTTTTCCTTAGGTCTACGCGGCTGATTTCGTCCGAGGACTTTTCCTATATATAGAGACTAGTTAGCCTCCCTACTAGATAAGATAAGAGCTATTATTCTCAGTAATTTGCACCTTATAGCTTTTAATCCTTCCTTATAGGCTGTTTTAGCCTTAGAGCCTCTCTTCTACTTAATTGCTATTATACTAATATTAAGGACCCGACTGCCTAGCTTTCGATAACGACTAAATCTAGTTTATAAATATCGGCACGTATACTATGATCCTTAATTCGGCCTTAGACGGCTAGTCCGCTTCGGAATCCTCTAAAGACTAAGACGACTTAGAGTTAACTAAAGCACTAGATATCCCCGACGGGAAACCACCCCTATAGGATAGCGGCCTTAACTAGCATCTTAAGCTCGGCATTAAGCGCGAAACCTTATTTCTAAAGATCGAGTCGAAGGATAAAGTAAAAATCTACGCTACCGACCCTAAGTTTACTAAGAAAATTAAGCAATTAGCCGATAAATTCCCCTTACTTTAGACTAACTAAGGCATTATTAAAGTCTACCCGGATTACTATATAAAGATCCCGCTCGCTAATAATTAGCACTAGAAAAAGATCGCGTCTTATATATACCCGTTAAACTAACGGGATAGGGAATATATCGACGGGATATATAATAAGCTATACCGGAAAGGCCGAATAGAATAGGCTACGGAAGCGACCCCCTTTACCTCCTTAGTCTTTGTTGTATAGCGGACCGTTAACGGTAAGAAAAAACCCTAAATAATCGTCGACTTACGTATGTTTAATAACGTAGCTATACCCGATAGTTACCTTATGCTACTTTAGGCTAATATAATCTAAAAGCTTTAGGGAAAACGATTTATCTCTGCTATTAACGCTCGATCCTTCTTCTACTAGTTCCTCGTCTATCTCTACTATCGCAAACGCTTACGATAGTTTCCTACTAAGGGCTAGAACGTCCTATAGTAGCGCTAATAGGATATAAAAACTCATTTATATACGTCTAGCGATTTATAGACTAGATCCTCCGGAACTATATAGATTACGCGGCCGTATATATCGACGATATTATTATCTTCTCTAATTCCGCCGAAAAGCACCTCGCTTACCTTACGGCAATCTTCTAGCTATTCGCCGACTATAACCTCGCCCTATCCGCGCTAAAGTCCTTCCTTAGGTACCCTTCCGTATAGCTACTTAGTTTCTAAATTAACGGTATCGGCCTTATAAATATAGACGAGAGGGTCCGCGTATTACGCTTTATTGCGTTCTTTAATACCCTATAAGCCCTTAAGAAATAGATCGGTTTAATTAATTAGTTACGATACTTAATCGCCTACTTCTTATAGTATATTAAACCGCTATAGCGACGTAAGATAGATAAGCTTAAGTCTGCTTAAGACAAAGGGAAGCTGCCCTTTAGGTAAGCCTAAGTCCGTTTTACCGCGAATGCTAAGTTCGATCTAACGCCGGAGGAGCTTTAGGTATTTTACGATATTACTAACGCCTTTACCGCCGACGCTAAACTCTACTACTTTAACCTAAAGAGCTAGCTATTTATTTAACTCGACGCTAGTTACGACGGTTTTAGAGTCGTGCTTTTTTATATCGCTCCCGGCACGATATAGAACCTAGCATAAGGCCCCCCTTATATAAGCATTTAGCCTATTCTTTACCTTAGCCGCTAGCTTTAAGGAAGCGAGCCTCGATACTAGCCTATAGAGCTTAAAGTAGGATGCCTTATCTAGGCCTATCGTAAGCTTTAGTCTTACCTTATCTCTATAATAGAGCCGAAAATTATAGTGCTTACCGATTACGCCGCTATATATATATATATATAATCGTTAAATAGTAATTACTATTTACGATTAGTATAAAGAGCAGCAACCGCCTTATCTTTATATCTTAGTACCTTAGCTAGTTCCTGCTTAAGGTTTATGATATTCCTAGCGCTAAGAACGTCTTAGCCGACTCGCTTTCTTAGCTGCTAACGATAGAGACCCTTCTTATCGGGCCCGGTAAGCTCGATCGGATATAGGAAGACGAGGCGCTTATTAATAGGGTTTACTTAGTCACTAAGGCCGTTATAACTCTAGCGCTCCGCTAGGAAATTAAGGCGGGATACGTAGACGATCCCCGATAGTCTTAGAATATCGATTAGCTCCGCCCCGACGGCGTTAAGGAGGGACTTACGTTCTTTATCCTTAACGGCCTCCTCTACCGGATAGCGACGCCTCTATATCCCTAATGCGTGCGTTAAACCGATAATCGAAGATAAATACTAGCGGAAGTTCTACGCCGGTAGGCGCTATATATAGGAGGAACTCTCCTTTAGCTTTATAATTAATCGGCTCTCTCGTCGAATCGAAGATTTCGTCGCGAAATATAATATATGCAAAAGGAATTAGCCGAACCGGCTTAAGCCCGCCGGCGAATTAATCCCTATCCGCACGCCGAGCGTCCCTTTTTATATAATCGCTATAGATTTCGTTATAGGGTTGCCTAACGTCCCCTCTAAGGGTCTTCCGTAGAAGACGCCTATAGGCGAATACTTTAATACTCTACTTATAGTTACTAATAAATTCTCTAAGATATGCCTTTTGCTTTTAGGCTACGATTAATTTACCGTAGACGATTAAGCATAGACTTTATACTAAGAGCTTATTTACTATAATTAGGGGATTCTTAAGTAGATTATCTTAGACCGCGACCTTAAGTTTATATCCGACTTTTAGCGTATATTATAGAAAGCCTTTAGATCTAAGCTTTTAGTCTCTACCGTATAGCACCCTTAGACCGACGGCCTTTTTAAGCGCCGGAACTAGATAGTTAAAATCGCCCTACGATTCTTTACCGCTAATTTCCCCGATAAGCGCTAGGTCGAGGCCCTCCTGCCTCTATAGTTCTCGCTTAATAACTCCTTCTCCGCCGTTATCTAGACTTCCTTAAGCGAGCTCGTTACCGGCTAATGTATAGACGATAGCTTACGTTTCCTTAGCAAATAAGCCGGCGCTAGCGACCGATAGGTTCTTTAAGAGTAGGCCTACGTATCTCTCGCTTACGCTTAGGCTGCTATAAAGCGGCGATATAACGTAAAACACCGTAAGCTTAAGTTTAAACCTAGCGATTAGGCTTAGCTTTAGCTTAGTAAAGGCTACTTATAAGAAGATAGACTAAAGGTACGTTTAGGAAGGTAGGAACGATAGTTAAAAGTACGAATAATCCTTTATTATAATGCGGTTGCCCTCTTATAGTAAGACTAAAGCTTGCCCCTCTTTTAAAATATATCGGGGCCTTAGGGATATACCCTTAGGCCTTAAGAGGGGTTGTTAGGGACTAGTTAGCGACTAATAGACGAATAGTCCCTAAGCTAAAATGCATTATCTATCGTGTATATATCCCTGTCTCCCGACTCTATAGTTAAGCGGGTAGCTGCGTTATACTACTCTATCGCCGACGGGCGCGTCGCTAAGCTTAAAGAGCGGCGTACGGGCCCCTTCTTAATTACGGAGCGGATCGGCTACCTAGCGTACCGCCTTAATATAGATAACTCTATAAATATTTACCCTAAAGTATCTATAGCTTAGCTTAAGCCGGCGGATATACCTAACTCCCGCCCCGGCCTTAAACCGGACACTAATTACTAGGAAGTCGACTATATCCTTAATACGCGTAAGCGTAAATACGGTCGCGGCGCGGTATACGAAGAGTTCTTAGTCACTTAGAAGGGATAGCTTAGTAGTTATAATTCCTAGGTTCCCGCCTAAGACTTCGCTTAATAAGATATTATCGACGAGTTCTACGCGTAATAAGAGTTACTCGCTATAAGGATTACTTAGACTAAGAAGTAGCGTACGCCGGCCTTCGCCGCGTACGAGCCCTTTTAGCCTAAGGAGAAATCCTTATAACTTAGAGGGCGTTACCTACGGACGTCTTTACCGACTTACTGCGAGCGTTACTACGTTAACTACCGATCTTCGGCGGCTAACCGTTAGCTATCTTACTTATTCTACGCTTTTATTTTAAATTTCTGTTTTTTCCTCCTTACTATCGCGCCCCGTCGAGCTTCCTTCTCTTTGCTTATCGTACGACGCTTTTAGCTCGCTACTTCTTACCGCGGCCTTATACCGTCCTTCGCGGTTCCTCCTATCCCTAGTAGTTATGTTTTATCCTACGACCTAGCATTTTATGCCCTCTTTAGCGACTAGGTCGCCCGCTAGCCTCCCCGCCTTACTTTGCCTAGATTTAGGCGCGCTATATAAATCTACGGTAGCGAGCCTTATCTTCTCCGCTCGCTTAAGAGTACCGCCGCGTCTTTTACGGCGTAGAAAACCGTAAACCCTACTCTTTACCGGGACTTTATTAACGCTATTACGAAGGAAGGATATAATTACCTATCCGGCGAGGCAGTCGACGGCCGATACTTCCCGGACCTTAACCTTCCTAAGGCCTTTACCTTTACCCTAAAGCGTCCCCGTCGCCCGGCTATCCTTATTGCATCCTCCTTAAACGACTATTAGTCTACGCTAATAGCGCGTCTTACGCTTACTCGCCCCTATCGTAACCCGACGGGGCGCTTTCTTACCGATACTACCTAGCCCCCTTTACCTATAACGCTCGAAGGATTTATAAGGAACGTCTTTTACGTAACGGACGACCTTATAGGGAACGCCTTCGGCATAGTATAGCTTGCCTTAACGCTAGCCGATGCCCTTACCGTAGCTATAGCCGGAAACCTTTCCCTAACTAAAGCTACGGAAATCTAAGCTATCCTCTACGTTATTTAGCACGCTAGGGCGATAGCCGCGTATATAACCGCGGCTAAAGCGGCCTTCGCCGCTTTTAGGATACCGGCGACACCCGCCGCCCCGCTTTTTAAACGGTATATCTAGCATACGCTCGGCATACTAGCCGGCGCCTTTCGTTCTTCTCCGGCCGACGCTAACGACTCGCCGCGCGAGCGATAAGACGTATTATCCGATGATATTTTCGCGGTTTCCTATAGTACGCTCTATTGTCGTCGCTACGATAATACGGCCCGCTTTACTCTTATCGCTATATTTACCCCGCTAATGCCTCTACGCTTATAAATCGTCGAGTATAAGATCCTAACGCACGACGCTATTATATCCGCCGCCGTTATCTACTTAAGCACTTCTATACTGCTTTATAAGAATACCGCTATTGCTATTACTTTAGTAAGCCTCTTTACCCGCGTTTAGTCCTAAATCGGCGACGGCTTTACCTTACCGGCATTCGCTACTATAGCCGGGTTGCTAAGCTTTTTGCTCGTCTACTTCGATATACTAACTATACTAATCGACGATAACGCCCTCGCCGCCTACGTCCTTACGTCCGCTAACTTAGGAATCCTCGCTAATAGAGCAGCGGCGGCGGAATTCGCTACTACGTGCTAAATACGGCTAGTTAGAAACGGATTCGCCTTAGACCTATCGGTCTTAATAAGCTCCCCGCTCGTAAGCGACGCGCGCGTTACCGTACTCGCTTCGCTAATACCGTTCCCTATTAGCCGTTGTAGCGGCCTATAGATCGCGCGTACCGGCGAGCTATCTGCCGCTAACCTACGCGGCGTCTTTAGTAGTGCTTACGACCCTTTCTTAAGAGGATTAAGCCGTATATTACTTATTAGATAATCCGCGCCCCCGTATGCGTCCGTCTACTATTAGGATATAACGTACGGTATCCCCGGGAGCATTCGTCGTAGCCCCTATCGTTATCGCCGGCGACGAGGTCCTTAGCGACGAGGCCCTTAGCGCCGCCGGCCCCGCCCCCGCTTAGCCGGGCTTATCCTTTATTCTCTTAATCTCGACCTCTCGGTGTTTTCCTTTTTATTCTAGCTATATAATACGGCTTTACACTCGTCTTTCCGTAGCTATTTAACATAGCTCGTCTATCTCGACTTTTCCTTCTTATTCTAGCTATATAATACCGCTTTATACTCGTCTATCTACGTCTCGCCTTATTTATTTCCGCGTCTCGCCTCGTCTATTTAATCCCTTTAAGCTCTATATTCGTTCGGCGTTCGCCGCCCGATACTTGCCTTCTACTATAGCACCCCGCTTACTTTACGTTAGCTATCTAATACGGCTTCTCGCCTTCGTCGCCTATCGTTTTAATACAACGGTCTACCTACTTTATGCCGGTCGTCTAATACGGCCTTAGCCCTTTCCTTACGCGCTTTATCTCTACTCGACCGTTTATACGTCCCTCGTTCTTATATCTACGCTCTACGCTTTATCTCCCCTCGCCCGGATCGCTTCCTATCGATCCGCGAGCACTATAAGGGCGTAGTATATCTCTTTAATATAGGCATTTATTACGGTATAAGACTCTAATAGGTACGTACTTATATAAATACGGGTAAACCTTAGACTACGCTAATATTGCCCTACTATATCTTATAGGCATTTTATAGGCATTTTATAGTTATAGCATAGTAATATTACGTTAAATCTAGTATAGGTAAACCCCGGTATTACGCTACGACTCTACGGCTATTTCGCGACGCCTATTATAGGGATTTTACTATAATACGTAAAGCGTATAATAGGGGGAAATCACCGCGTTAAGGCATATATAGGGAGAGGATCGCGTATATACGGTAATACGCGATTAGGCATTATTAGGGGGATTCTCTAAGGAAGCTACGGTAATACACCGGGATTTTATAGTAAAAACCCGGATAGTAATATAGGCATATAACAGGCATCTTCCCCGGCCTAAGAATAGAAGGGATAAGTAATTATTTTCTATATTATTTAATAGTTAAAAACCTGCTTTATACTATACTTGCCCTTACAACCGGTAGTTAGTCTATCTCTAGTAGAACTATTAGCTAGCTTAACTCCCTTCCTAGGCCTTATTAAGGCTAGCAGCATCCTGTCCTTTCGATAACCCTATAGTACACTAATTATATTAGTCTATTATATAACACTATGCAGCGGCTAACCTAAGCGCTTACTACGGCATAGCCGTAGTACGTACTATAGCGCAGCCCGTAATAGTTCGTAAAGCTACTCGACTATATCGGCCTAAAGGCATATATCGTTAAAGAGACTAGCGGCGAACTCACGTAGTAGCTATAAAACTTCCTCTATAAAAGCTTAGAAAGTAGCTAGGGCGTTCGTAAGGCCTATAGGCATAGCTTTCTATTCGTATAAGCCGAAAGACATAATAAAGGCAGTCTTCTCGCAGTCTTTAAGTACAATGCGAATATACTAAAAGCCGTCTTATAGGTCGATAAAGGCATAATAGTAATGCCCGGCTGCTTGTTATATCTCGTCTATAGTATTCGGGAGAGGATACGTATACTTCTTCGTTAAAGTATTAAGTATACGGTAGTCGGCGTAAATACGCTAAATAACTTACCTACGGGTATTATACTATAGGCCCGTAGGTGCCTTCTTTAGCGTTAATAGTAGAGGAGACGACTATAGACTAACGGACTTTCGAATAATACTCCCCTTATATTTCTTAATAAAGTCCTTAATAGCTTAGGCCTATAAGGGACTATAGCGTCGGGGAGCCTGCCGTATAGGCGTGCTATTACCTATGTTAATCCTATAGACTATCTTAGCTAATTTCTCCGTGCGATAAAGTAACGCGTTAAAAAGTTTAGGAAATTTAGCGACGTAGAGGTCTATATAGTGTTTCGCTTAATCTAGGGTATCGACGTAAAAACGAATAGCGTTAACGGGCTATACGTCTATCGAATTAGCGAAGACAGTAGTAGAAAAGATATTTAACTGCTAGGGATATAATAGGGGTTAGCCCTTAAGGTTGTATAGTCGAATTATACCTTTTCCTTTATAAGAGACTCCTAAAGCATAAAACACCGACCTTTTAAAGGTAAGGCCACTAGGAAAGGTGCCGTTAAGCACTACGCTATAGGATAGGCTTACCGAGCCTGTCTAGGCATTATTACCTTTCTACTATATAGCGATAAGGACGTCGTTACTAATACTAAGACTAGGTATTCCTCTAATGCCTTTTATAGTAGAGGAGACCTATAATAGGTATAGGGCAAGCTTGTTCGTAAGGGAAGAAGATACGTAATAAGCTATAGACCTATAGTCGAAAAAGGTAGAGAGAGTTAAAGATAGGGAGGTTATAAGTCGAGAAAGGAAAATGCTATAATACTCCTTAAAGCCTTTTCGTAGAGGCTATTATATAGCATTAATACTACCGCCTACGGCTATATAGTAGGCGGTATTACACTACTATTAGTAGTTCGCATTTATACCTTCTTCTATTATAGCGAGGATAGCCTTTATTTCTATATTATCCTCTTCGTATTAATGCGCGGGGTCTTAATCTTCTTTAGTGTTATTAAAGACCTTTATATCGTAGTAAACGTACGGACGGCTAGCTTAGCCGCGCTAATTGCCTTATATTCCCCCTCCGGTGCTTTAGCCTCGGTTACCCCTACTACGGTCGCTGCCGCGACTACGAGACCTATTGCCTCGGGAGCGCTAGCGAGTGCCGAAAGCTTTAGCGGCTTTATATATTATGCCCTTAGTTATAACTTCTCGAGGCGTACTAGACGAGGATGCCGTAGTAGTAGGTACGGGCGAAGACAATAGTCTATAGTCTTAGGCCTAGTAGCTAGCTTTGCCGTAGTTAAAGTATATATTCGACTTTAACGTAGCCGCGAAGGTAGAGGCGGCGGTAGCTTTATCGTTATCGGCGGCAGTAGGATAGACTATAGTATTAGTCGTACGCGGGTCGGCGATAATAATGCCTAATAGACCCGAATAGGATAAGGCTAATAGTAGGCTAGGATTAAGCTTAATGACTTCTATCGTTGCCGGCTTATTGCTAATAGCCTTGTTAATCCTCTAGGTTTAGTATAGCTAACCTTCCTACGTGCGGATTAAGGTAGTAGGCTTACTATAGATGTCTTCTACGGGCTAACGCGTCTGCTTACTAGCTAATAGCATAAAGCGCTAAATAAAGGCTATGCTATATAGCGTAGTAATATCGGAACCGATATACGACTAAATGCGTAGGAGGTTATTCTAAATATACTAGAGGGTAATAGTGCGGACGCTAGGGCTACGTTTCTTAATATCGGGAAGGTTTAAGAACGCGTTATAAATGCGCTAGGCAAAGTTAACGAGGGCCTCGTCCTTAACTAGCGCTAGTTAGGCGTAAATAGCTAACGGCGCGTCTAAAACACCGTAGTCCCTTAGGACTATAAAAATGCCCTTAAGGAGCAATATTTAGTCTAAGTGCCTAACGTTAACCTAATACGCGATAGGGCCGAAGTCCTTAGACAACTCGTTAGCTATCTAAGTAGGCTAAAGGTTATATAGTATCTATCCGATAAGAAACGCAGATTATATCTATTAGAGGTTCTAGAAGATAGTATAGTCCGCCTAGTATAACTTCTATTTAGGCTTTATAGTAATCTTATTTCGGTTATTAGTTACTATATCGTTAATATCTCTAGTAGCTTTTGCTTAAGGCTAAATGCTTTTTATAAAAGTCTTAGTAGCTCGATCGTAAGTAGTATTATACGGAATATATATAAGATAGTTAAAGTTTAAACGTAAGTTAGGACCTTGTTTTAGGAATGCGTACTAATCGACGGCTTTATCGTCGTAGTATAGGAAAGGCTTTACCGGCAGCTAGTGCTATTATAGTAAAACCGGTTGCTAAGCGGGTTGCTTATATTACGGCTAAGCCGCTTGCTCTTACTACTACTAATTTAAACGAGCAAATCGCTGCTCGCTTATAAGGTTAGCAGTAGGCGTTATAGTAATACTCTTTAGATTTATAGGAGGAGTAGGAGGTAACGAATAGTCCGGAACGGGAGGCGCGGGAGGAATAGGAATAAGTCCTAAAGCTAAGGAGCTAGCAGTAGGTAGTAGTGCTAGAAGAAGAGGTAGTGCTTATGCTCGAAAGAGACCGGCTAGGCGCTCCTTTATACGCTCTATTTAGGTAGCTTAGCGCTCTTTAAAACGCTTTATTTAAGTGATTTAGTTATCTTCTAGCTATTTAAGCTAGTTAGCTTACTATTAAGACTACTAACGCATTTTACCGCGAAGTTCTTTACGTAGGTCGTTAAGATAAGTATTAAAAACTTCGTTTTAGCGGGTTATTTTCTAGTCTACCTATCTCCTTAAGCTAGCGACTAAACTAGTCCTGCCTAGTTTAAAGCCGACGGTAGAGCTTGCTATAGAGCCCTAGCGAGAGCTTCGGTCTACGCTTAGTTCGTCTTTAGACGGCGAATTCGGCGGTAATACTACCGATATACTATATAACGTTAGGTGAAAGAAAAATAGGGTAGAACGTAAGTTTTAGGTAATATAATAAGTATTACTATTTATATAGTAAGAAATCTCTATTTGTACGGTAAACGCCTAAAGTCTTTACTTTTTCGGCGCGTACCCCTAACGCCTATGTCCCGCGACTAAAATTAGGTAGAGGTATATAGTAATTAAAAAGGCCGCGCAAATCGTCCTTAGCCTTAATATTAGTTAGTTAAACAAACAAAGGGGGTTGCAAACTAGCTAGATTAGTCTATAATGTCTATTAACTAATAGGCGACGAATAGCCCTTTTATATAGGCTATAAACGCGTATATTAACAGGGCCTAAAGCCGGCCCTTTACGAGCTCTTATTACGACGTCGGGGCTATGCCTATAAGGGCGATTAAGTTAATAACTTAATTATCGTAAGGGCGGCCGAGTTAGTAACGTTGTTACCGGGGTCCCTAATATATGCGATATATCGTATAGTTAATAACGCATTTGTATAGGCGTTGTCTATACGTAATCTATTTAATTACGTAGATTGCAATCGTACTTAAAGAACGGATATCCTTTATTCCTATACTAGTAACTTTTCTTTATAGTTGCTAAACAGTAAGTCTATAATCTATATCTAAATAAAAGGCGATAGGAAGAACGATATATTCGGTAGAAGGCCTAATAAATATATTTAATAAATATAAATAAAAAAGGGGTAGAATAAAGGGAACGTCGTAAAGAAACCGTTAGTAACTATAGGCGAAGGACGAAGGCTTCTATCCTAATCGAGAGGCTGTTTATATCAATAAGGCGTTTAAAGGCCTTATTTAGCGATGCCTTCGTTATAGCGTCGGCGGGGTTATCTTCCCTATAGATCTACCTAATCTCCTTAATCTCCCGTCGCTTATACGACTAACGTAACGCTATAATATCGATTATTAGACGTTTCTCCTTCGTAGTACCGAGCTTAATAAGGCATTCGTAGAGGGAGTATAAGTGAGTGTATATAATAAGAGGGATTAGTAGGAGCTAAAGCCGTTCCGTAACTATACGAAGGGTCGTAATAAAGGAGATACTAAGGTCTATACCGTTAACTATACCGTAGATCTCGCTCGTAAGAACGCTATAGGTTACTCGCTTATACTTCGTCGAGCTCTAATAGATAATATTGCTATTAACCTAGAAGTATGTATCCGTACGCTCGGTCTTATTAACGAGCGTAATAACGAAGCCTAACTAAGACGAAAGGTCTCGGTTGTTTGCGAATAAGCTATCTATAAATACTATAAGTTTAGCTATCTCGGAATTAATTAGTCGGTACGTAAGTCTACGTTATTAATAGTCGATCTACTACTAAAGGCGCTTATTAAGGATGTTATAATCCTTCTCTTCGGGGGCTTAGACCTAGGCTGCCACGGAGATATCGAATAAGGCCTCGGGCTAATAGATAGAGGCGACGTATATAGCATAAGCGCGTTGCTTAAGGTACTACTAGGCTTTATCACGAGCCCGTAAGTCGACTACCTCGATCCTTAAGGCCTATCCCTTCTACTATAGGAGTAGAACGTCGTTATAGAGCGTTAGTTTTGCTCTATTAAAGTCTATAGCATTCCTTAGGGTTATTTAAGCCTTCGGCTTAGCGCGAAATTAAGCTATCTTAAGCTCTTTTTCTTCCTAAGCCGAGAAAGTGTCTAAACCGAGCATTAGGGTATTATCGGTCTATATTCCTATAAGGCTAAAGTTATCTAGTCCCTAATTCGTAATTAAAAGGCATAAGTTATAGGTAGAGGGAGCTATATTAAGGCTCTTAATATAGTGCTTATAATAGGTTTTCTACTAATATATACCGGCTTCTATAAGACTATATAACGGTCTAATAACTCTTATAATTATGCCTTCTAAGTACTTGCCCTAAAGCCCTATTAGAAGAGCCGCTAATACTATACGATTAAGCTTTATTTAAGCTTAGGGATAGGCTTATATAATATCGCGTAGAGATAAGCTTATGCCTCGGCGAAGTAAGGCGGGGGCAAGGGCTAGGATTAAGCGCTAGCTAATACGTTAGATAGTAGGGGAATAGGTTAGAAGCGAGCTTTTCTCTATATCGCTATAGCCTTAGATTACTAGACGGGACTTTTCGTATAGTTTAACGTCTCGACCCTTTACCTCCCGGATTATTCGGGATTAAAATAGACGGTATTGCCTATAAATAGATTCGTCGTACTATTCGAAGCTAAAGACTCCGCGGGCTATAAGATTGTTAATCTCTCTTTAGTCGGATTCTTTAAAAGGGGCGCTAGGTATAGTAATAACGCTGTTATTACATAGCTTAGTCGAAAGGCGTAGTATATCTTCTTCCTTCTTAACTAAGAATTAATTATAGAAGGTTATAGTCTTTAGCTTATTCCTTAAGCCTAGGGGACGTCTGCGTTTATAAGGCTACGGTAGAGCCGGCAGTGCCTATACTAAAGAGGGGGACGGGTCTAGCTTAGGAATTTCGTCTAGAGTAAAGGAATCGACCTTAGAGGAGGTATCTATATTATTAAGGGCAAGAGGATCCGGGGTATCGTTATTGCTATAGTAATACGGCTATATAAGGGTAGAACGTAAGACTATAGGGCCGTTAACGGTCTCGATAGTAACGTTATAGCCGTTAATAGAGGCGATCTTATATAGACCCTACTATCCTCGCTTCTCTCTCTAGACGCGGAATTTACTCTATAGCGGTAGTAATAGAGTATTAAAGGTTAAGGGGCCGTTTCGAGCTTATAGGGCATCCTTAACTTATCGTGCGGCGGAGAGCTACCGTAGGGCTTTTAGAGCCTTTTAGATAGTCGCGGCTCTCTATACCGTAGTTATAGAAGGAGGGGAGTCCTAAGTTATCTATAGGTACGCTCTAAAGACGAGGAGCGTAAGAACGAGGCCGTTTAATCCTACTATATTATTTACGGCCTTAATAGCTATTTATACCACCCCTTTCTTTACTCTTCTGCTATAATATTTATGCAGCTAATTTCCTATATTTAAGAAGGATATATACGAGGTAGTTACAGCCACGTAATCCTACGTAGTTACGTATGTATAATAAGGCTATATTACCTATAAAGGGGCCCTTTTTCCCCTCTTCCTTCCTAGCTAAATAAGATAATAAGAACCTAAACCGCATACTATCACACGTGCGATAGGTTCGCTTCCGGCTGCTTACCGTAGTAGAGCCCTACTAATAAATTAGCTTATTATACCGTCTAATAGCGCTATTTCCGAAGGAAAGAACGCGTATAAGACATCGCCGATATATCGTACTATTATCGCAGAGTTATTATTGCGGAATAGAGGGTAGTTATAAGCGAGATATATAAGTACCGACGTATCTATCTTAGCACTTAAACCTTATACTATAACTCCTATATCTTATTACCCCGACTAGCTAATGCAACCGGGACATAGATATATTATACAACGTTAAACGGTGGGTTTTATATATATTATTATATACCTATACGATATCTAGTTCGAGGGATATTTACTCCCTTATAGCCTCTCTTAAAGGGTACTTATTTTATAAGAAAGAAGTACGCTTTATAAATATTAATATAAGTAAGGGATTAATCTTAATTAATCTTAATTTAGGATTTAGGGTTTTAGCCAACCTTACGACTATAGACATGCCTACGCAAGCGGCGTAGGGGCGTAATAAAGCGGAGGGGCGTCGTTATCTTCTCGGTTGTTAGGCTAATAGCCCTTATAGAGGCCTCTAAGGGTGTAAGTAGTAAGGCGGTTAAGTAGGGCAGAAAAAAGCCTACTAGATACGTGTTTTTCGTAGGGCCCGGTAGAGCGATTTTATATCTACGATTACTTCCTTTTTAGGCCCTCTTTAAGCCTTATTTTCTATATAACGTCGCACCGCATCGTGTGGCCTGTTTTTAGTAGTAAGACTAGGGTGTATAGAGCGATATTCGCCGCTACGCCTTTCTTAAGACCCTTAGAATCACGGATTATCACGCATTCTTCGCGATACCTAGCCGATATACTAGACCTTTCTAAAACAGCCTTTTCTAAGACACAATCTCCTCTTTAAGAGGCAATAATATCGTCGATATTACTATCGAGATTAAAGAAGTCTATTTTTTCTATATTATTAGAAGTTCGTAAGCCTGCTTGCCTTCTACCTAAATCGTTAGTTTATATATTCTTTAAGATATTAGCTAGAGCCGAGTTTAGGCTTCCTATAGCGCCCGAGATCGGGAATTCTAACGGCAATAGAGCCGCTAGCCGATAGCTATCCTAGCTTAAGTAAACGTTCCGAGCGCTTAACGGCAACGCATTAGATACTTCTCTCGAAGTATAGGCAATTAATATAAGGCTCCTTAGGGATGCTACTATCTTTATAAATAGTTCGGATAGACTTAAGAAGATCGTAGCGCTTGCTAAAGGGGACTATGCCTTACTAAAAGACCTTAAGGAACTAAAAACTACGTTAACCGACTAGTTTAAGGCAACGCTTATCGACGAAATTAATACGAACTTTTAGCAGCCGATTTAGCAGAGACTAGATAAACTATTAGTTGCCTACTATAAGCGAGCCTAAAAGCTTATAAGACAGTATAGTAGTAGAGACCGGCTAAGACTTAAAGAGAGGGCTTTTACCCCTCTTAAGCGCTATTATCTCTCGTACTTTATTAAGAGTTTTATTAACGGGTTAGCTAGTGCTAAGCTTAAGCGAGGATTAATCGAGTAGAATGCTCTTACTGCCGATAGTCTATCTAGTGCGATAATAATTAACCCTAAGACCTAAGGCATTCTTACGGTAAAGGCAAACGATACTTAATAAGTAGCCTATAATGCCTTAATTACTACTATAGCTAACTCTATTTATCGCTAGACTAGATAAAGTGCTTAGAAAGTTCTTATAGATAAATATAGCTTTAATCCCTACTAGTTAGCACCTACGCCGGAGAATATAAGTAAGCGAGGGTAGACCTTATCCTATATAGAATCTCTATATATAGCTATAACGATACCGGATCCTATATTTTTACCATCCGCCTTATACCCGTACATTAGGTAAGGCATATACTAATAGATAGGGGGGAATACTAGACGAGTAGTTAAGCAGCCTTATAGGCAAGCTCTTACTTAGAAAGTACTCCCTACACCGCCTATTCGTTAGTAGCCTACCTATTAGCAGCCTATTTAAGGATAAATATAGGAAGAAAGATCGGAGAGGACTATAGGACTATTTAATAACTAGCGAGGAGTATTGCGTAGCTATAGTCGAAGAGGATTACCGCCCTTTAGAAGCCGAGCGGGACTATTAAAGCTAGAGGACTCCCGGAATTAGTATATAAATAGATCCTCTCTTATTCCGGATTAGCTAATCTGCTTTACATATAGACAATATAGCTACTACCCGTCGATATATTGTATATTATTTATAAAAAGGCTTTAGGATTAAGAGAGAGATATTCTTCGCGAGCGGTATTATATAAAGAGAGTATAGCCGTAAGAGGCAAATAGACAATTGCCTAAGAGATTAGGAGGGACTAGACCTATACCTTAAGCTATAGTCTAAGCAAACTATAGATATATAGAAGAGGAGCTAGAGACCTATATTGCTAAGGCTGCGTTAAGTACGAGAGTAGTTTATTTTATAGAATCGTAAGACCTTTTAGATAGCGATAATAACTATAGCTATAGCATCCTTACTAGCCTTATAGAGGAAACCTATATTAATAAAGAGCTAGCCGTTAGAGCCCGCGCTATAGGATTAAAGCCCGATGCTAATGCTATTTAGGATTCCCTAGACTAAGACTAAGGCCCGGACGGAGTAGAAGCGTTATTAATAATTAAGCGCCTTTAAAGAGTTATAACCGAGGAGGATATTAAAGACTAGGATATATCGGCCCTAATTTAAGGCGCCCTAGCGATTATAATACTAGCGGGGGGGCGAACCTACCTTATGCTATAAAGAAGAGGTAAGTAGGAGGCGAGGTAGTCCCCGTTATTATCTAGCTAGCGACGGATTCTAAGGAAGCGCTAAGCAGGCATAAGGTGCCTTAAGGAGAGGTAGACCTCCTAGCAACTACTACTGCTATTACTACGAAGGTAAAAAAGGGAGCTAAGCTAAGAAGCCTTACGGAAATCTAAGCAAGAGAAGGGCTTAAATCCTTCGATTAGATTAACCTAGCTTATAAGGTTATAGTGCCTCTTAGCCTAGCCGACTTTTAGTAAGTAAGCCTAGAGGGTGCTAAGCAGTTTCGTTATTTATCTTTACGTAAGTAGGTGCGATAGGCTAAACCTAGGAAAGGAGCTATGCCGGCGATAGCCGCGGCGGTATATAAGTATATATCGCCCTTCTATAACACCTAGTTGTTAGCAAAAGCGGTAGTAACCCTATTTAGAGTAGCCGTTATAGTTATCTTCGCTAGCACTTAGTAAGAAGCTATATATATCGCTATACTATCGTAGACCGTTTAGGTAGACTAAGGCTCGGAAGCTAATATTATATCGTAGAAGTTTGCCGTAGAATATAACTAGCCACGCTAGCAACTATCCGAAATCGGGTTTTAAGGACTATTAATAACGAACGCTAATAGATTAAGAACCCTTATTATAGAGTTCGTAAAGGGCACTATCGTTTGCGAAAGGATTAAGCGGGAGATCCTAGCTATAATTCGACTAGACCTCTATAAAGGAATACTAAAGGACGATATCCTAATCTTACTTAGGCTTCCGTAGCTCTACGAGATTAGTATAGTATTCGACATCCGAGCAAGCACCCTTAAGATTAGACTTCCCGCTATTAAGGAATAACGTTAGAAGATATAAGGTCTAATTATAACTATAAGTAGCCGATAGAAGCTATTACTATCTCTAGCAGCGCCCTTACTGCTAAAGAGGTTCGTAGGGAAGAAGGATATACGCGAGGCTATTGCCGTATTAGAGGATAATTCCTTATCGAAAGAAGACTCTTCCTCCGCTAGATATACCGCATCTTCGGAAAACTAGATCTCTTGCTTCGACCTAAGCATATCGTTAAAGTGCGATTAATAGTGTTATTATTTAACTATACCTTATACCTCCCCTTCTCTTAGTTCTTTATAGAGCCTTTACTATAGCCTTTAGGGCATATACTACGCTTAATAAAGCTAAAGGACTAAGCAGCTTTTAAGAGAATATACCGCCTAGGAATATACTATATAGGCCTATTATACGTTATAGATAAGTGTACTATAGAGGAGGATTTAATCCCGATAGCCCCGATAGACTTTGCAAAAGATAAGCTACCCCCTAAAGACCGCGTAGATATAGTTAACTAGCCCGGACTATAGAGTAACGGACCTTCTATATACCCTTTCCTAACGTAAAGAAGGGTCTAGAGGAAGCTAATTAATAAGACAACCCCGTTAGAGGTTATTATAGCCTAGTTTACTACGATAGGGATTCGGCTAGGCCTATTAGTGCTAAAAGACCTTAAGGAAGAAGTATAGCGAGTGTTCTTAACCTATCGGGAGCTTAATAAGACTACGGTATATAACCTACCCTTAATAGACCTTTATACGCATAGGCCCTACGTTAAGGGAGGCGTAAAGCCGTAGAATAGATCCCTAAAGAGACGTTAGACTAAGCCGTAAAAGTATTAGCTAAATAAGATCGTAAACGACTGCGTTAATATAGGCATATATAAATACATAGCTATAGCGAATAGCACGCTATTATCGTAGTCGGCCGAGCCGGTACTAGTAGTTAAGGATAAGAATAACCCGTAGGTAGAACTACGATTAACGATTAACTATAGCTATATCGAGGAGGACCTACCGGGAACGGAGATCCTACTATTAGCCGAGATTTACGATAACCTCTTAGATCTTAGGATAGGAACCTACTATTAATTTAACCTTAAATATAGATACTAGGCTATTCCCGTAGACCTAGAACTTCGATACGTTCTTACTTTCGCGATACTAGGTTTTACATAGTTACAGCCGATAAGGATGCCCTAAAGGACTTAAATAGCGCCTTTCTCTTTTACTAAGTTTATAAAGATTATAATAGGGCCTATCCCTATACCCTTTGCTAAGCCCTTACTTATAGCCCCTCCTACTATAGGAGATATAGCACCCGTTAACGTATATATTGATAACGTGTTCGGTAAGCATAAGACCTTTAAGGAGCAGTAGGCTTTTATATAGGACTACCTCTTACCTCGATTCCTATAGGCATTACTTAAGTTAAGTTTTAAAAAGGTAAGGCTCGGCATAGAAGAGATTATAGCGATCGGCTAGACCTACCGTATCGGGGGTAAAGTCCTTATTAAGCTAGAGAGAGTAGTAAAGCTAAAGGAGTAGCTAATACTAATAGACTAGACGGGTGTTAGGTCCTTCGTTAGTATAGTAGGACCTTATCGACAATAGATCCCTAATTATACCGAGATTGCCTAGCCGTTAAATAGACTAATAGGAAACGTGCCTTAGCGTTAGGGTAATAGTAAAGCTCTCTCTTTTGCTATTCTTAAGGCGTAGTGCTAAGTAGTCGTTACGATATATAGCTACCTATTTAACGTGCTAGTATAGCTTTATATAAATGCGAGCAAATTTAAGGCCGGATATACGCTACTATAGCACTACGATAATTAAGACTTCCTTATCCTATATAACTCTTTTCTATTTATAAAGATATAGAGGAACTATAGCACTTATAAAAGGGAGCTTTATGCCCTCGTAGAGTTTTATAAGAGATACCGCTACTTCTTTTATAGTAGGCGCCTATTAATAGTTTATACCGACTATATACCGCTTACTTAGTTTCTTTTAGGATAAAGCTATAAGGGAATCTATGCCCGCTAGGTAACCGAGTTAAAGGTGCTTAATATTCGCATCTATTATATTAAGGGGACTTATAATAGAGCCGTCGATAGGCTATTAAGGACTATCTTTCCTTCCTAAGAGTATAACGACGACGGTTTAGAGTTATAGGGTTATATTAATACCACCGGCGCATAGATCTAAAAGGATAGTAAGGGAGGCTTTAACGAGCTTATTAAGGAGCTTGGGCGTTAGTTATAGCCGCCCTAAGGACGAAGAGGGGCTTTATGCCCGACCTTTTCTATAGACTAATAGACGATACTTAGGAAGCAATAGCGATAGGATAGGGAATAAGCTCTAAGGGAGGTAAAGGCGTTATTAACTAAAGGAGAGGACCCTACCTTAGAGGAGCGTTTCTAAATACATCCGGACTTCGGGGAGATCTTACGATATCTACTATAAGGAATACTAAAGGACCCGCTAGACTAATACGCACGACGACGAATCTCTAGCAAAGCGTAGAGCTTTAAGTAGACTAAAGGCCGGCTATAGCACCGCGGTACTAATAGTTCTTAGCAAAGATGCCTACTAAAAGAAAAGATCCCGGAAGTATTAAGGAAGGCTTACGATAATAGTAGACACTTCGGAGCAGACTATACTCGCCGTAGACTATATACGTACGTATACTAGCCTTAGATAGCACGAGATATCGTTAACTATATTACGAGCTGCTTTCTATACGCTACCTTTAGGGCAAATAAGCTAAAGGCACTAGACTAGCCTATTATAATTACGCAGCTACTAAAAGTCGTAGGTATAGACTACGTTAGCCCTTTTCCGCATTTAGCTTTAAGGATAAGGTATATCCTAGTTGTTATATATTACTTCTTAAGATTCGCTTAGATTATAAAGTGCCGGACAATATAGGCTATAAAGGCGTTATAGAAAGTAGAGAATTAGCTTAACTCCTTAATAATATCTCCCTTAGCCTATTATACGGACTTAGGCTCGTCCTTCCGATTATAAGAATTCGGAGCAGTTATATTATAGTATAATATAGAGATAGTAAGAGCACCGTCGCAATCGCATAAAAGCGTAGTCCTAGTAGAAGTTATAAATAGGATCTTATAGGAAGTTATAAGGCGTATTAAAGCGTCGCAACTAGAATAGGATAAGACCTTACCTTCTATTATAAAGTCCTTTAACTATCGTTATATTCGGTCGCTAGGATACTCTTTAAGTTAAATCCTCCTTAGGTTAAAAGACGATACTGTTATAAAGGACTATAATAATAAATAGACTGATAAATAAGCTATACTTACTCTTAAATATAGGAAATCAGCTGCATAAATATTATAGTAGAAGAGTAAAGAAAGGAGGTCTAAACTTATAGACATAAAGATATATACAGCTACCTAACTATAGGACTAACGGAGGTATATATAAGTACCGGAGCCTCTTAAACAAGGCCCTTAGCCCGCACTAACCGTAGTTATAATACAACGGAATACCTACCTACCGTCCTTAGCTAAGGGGGTTATATAATAGGCTCGTTAGGGACGTAATAGCCTATTGCATCCCTATAGTCTAGGCCTAGGTTAATGCCCCGTATAGCCCCTAACGTCGTATAACGTTAATATACCCCCTTGCTATAGTCCTTATAGAGACTATAGCAACGTAAAGACAATATAATAATTAAATAAAATAGCTCGTTCGAATTAGTCGGAACGGCCTATATCCGTTATACTACCCCTAATATTAGATAGGGGGCTGAATTCGCATAAACTATAAAAATATACCCTAAAGCGCCCTATCCGCGTCGTTTTAGTCCTTCCTATCTAAATCCTCGGGGCGGTCCTTTATGCCGAGCTGCCTTACGAAGTCTTCGTGCTTCTATAAAGGGAGGGCCTTAGTTATACTATCCGCCGGGTTTTTAGTAGACTTAATCTACTTAACCTTAAGCCGTTCCTCTTGCACCTCCTAACGAAGCTAATATCGATAGATGTCGATATGCTTTACATTCGTCTTAAGCCGGGCACTTAGCTTAGTCAATAGCCTAATCGTTTAGAGGTTATTATACTATAGCTCCGTAGTGCCTTTAACTTAGATTCTAAGCTCCTTAATAAGCCGAGCAAATTGCATTTACTCTTCTATAGTCCTTAATAAAGCTAGGAGCTCCGCTTTAGTAGACGAGGTCGTAATAGTAGCCTGCTTAATAGCTTTTTAATCTACGGGCCCGCCGAGAAATAAGAATATATACCCCTATAATAACTTCCTTAACGTAAGGTCGTCCGCGAACGAGGAGTCTAACGCATAGAGAAACCTCCTTATCTTATTAGTCGCTTTAAAATAGATATAACGGTCCCGCGTAGTATATAAGTACGCTAGGCACCTCTTTGCCTCTCGAAGGTATTATAGACCCGGGTTATAGCTAAACTAGGCTAGCCGTGCCGCCGGGAACGCTACGTCCGCCTTAGTGTAAATCGCCGGATATAGGATCGTGCTTACTAAAGAAAGAAAGTAATAGACCTCCTTATTGCTCGCTTTTTCCTTGTAGGGAATTAGCTTATCCGTCGTTAGGGGGATCTTAGGCGCGCTAAAGCCCGAATCGTCGTCTATATAAAACTTCTTCGCTATCTTAGAGATATAAGATGCCTAAGAAAGCTATAACTTCCTATTAGGTCTATCCCGGATTATCTTAATCCCTAAGAACTAACGTAGTTCCCTTATAAAGTTAATAGTGTATTTCGCTATAAGGGCCTTATAGAGTTTAAGCTAGTCATCCTTCCGCTCCTTCGGATATATTATCGCGATATCGTCTACGAAGAAGAAGATAATTACTCCCTTATAGACTATTATATAAGCGTCCTTAATTAGGGTCTCCGCGCCTAAAGACTTAAAGAAGCCGGTAAGGTCCTTATACTAGAGCTTCGGGGCGATCCTTAGGCCGTATAGCCCTTATAGAAGCCGTATGCATAAGCCTAGTTCTACGTATCTAGGTGGAAGCTAATAGTAGACTATAAATCGCAGTATTGTGTTTAGAAAGGCCGTCTTAACGTTATATTGCGTAGACTCTATGTCCTTAAGACATAGTAGGGCTATTAGTAGCCTAAAGTTCCTCGCTTAAAGGGTCGCTATATACGTATCCTTATTATCTTCCGGTTAGCGATCTCCTTAAATAACTAGACGGGCCTTAAATCGAACTATATATCCCTATAGATCGTATTTATAGGCGTAGACCTATCTTATCGGAATTAGGGGTTCTCCCTTCTTTTTAGCCTTAGATTTTAGGGTCTTAACCTAGGTTAGAAGTTTCTCTTAATCCTTAATTTCGCAGGCTATTCCTCTAAGCTATTAGGTCTTATAAGGGGAGGCTATCGCTATCTTATAGGAGGTAGGCATAAGAGGTATATCCTCGATATATAGTCTATAGGTTAAAGCCTTCGCAATAATATTATTGATAAATAGGGTCCTTTAAGTTCTCTTTCTCTTCCCTTTAACGATATTGCTAGGGTTTATACCCTAAGACGTGTCCCGCTCTTTACGTAACGGCTTCGACGAAGCCGGCACGTCTTCCTCTATGTCTAAAAGCTCCTCTATGTATTAATACGAGAACCTATATTCGCCTGCTTATTGCCGTTGCCGCTATTTAGGACCGTAATCGTATTGTCTGCCTTACCTACCCCTAAGGGTTTCTATACTATAGCCTTCTTTTTACGTTTTAGGTTATCCTAAAGCTATTTATTAATATTAGTCCTTAATATATCTCGAACGTCCTATCCTTTAGGGGCATCTTTCTTAAACATTGCTCGGAACGAGAAGCAGCTTTCCTACTAATTAGCCCTTATGTTCCGGTAAGTATCGTATAGGCACCTCGTTCGCCCCTTCGATACTAGAGCGGTCTAATTAACCTAAGGTTTAGATTTCTTCTAAAGAGATACCTTACGTTTGAATTCCGCGATAAAGTTCCTTAGGGGGTTCGGAGTTAACCTAACGACGCCCTAAAGTCGTTTATAGAAGGCATTATTTAATCTCTCGTTCGAGGCCTAACTAAGGTCGAATTCCTCTATAGCCCGAAGAAAATCCTATCGGATCTTAATATTATTTAAAGTCGTGACTTTTAGGTCCCTAAAGTCGATAATTACTTAATTAAGTTAATCGGCCTACGCCTTTTAGTCTTAATTCCCCTTTTTGCCGATAATTTTATAATACCGGTTATCTACGAGGGTCTTTTCCTCCTCCTCTAAAGGCAGGACCTTCTATTTAAGTTCTTAGATCCTGCTTTAAGGTAAGGTCTATACGAGGGTCTCTCCCTTAAGAGCCTTACTAATTAACTTGCTAATTAGCTCTTTAATGCGAATTATAGCCTTTTCCCGGGTCTTAAATAAGCTAACGGCTAAGTTATAGCTATCCTGCTTAAAACGGAACTCTATCGTCGTATTATTAAGCCGATTGTTATAGTTAGCGGTCCTATTGTAAAACTTAATGTCCGTAAGGGCCCCTCTCTAAGGTTATTCCCTAAGGTTAGTTTTAAATTCTTCTTAGCTAATCTTAATAGGCTCTTCGAGCAATTCGGATCTCTTAAATATAGGAAATCAGCTGCATAAATATTATAGTAGAAGAGTAAAGAAAGGAGGTCTAAACTCATAGACATAAAGATGCATGCAGCTACCTAACTATAGGACTAACGGAGGTATATATAGGTACCGGAGCCTCTTAAACAAAGCCCCTAGCCCGTACTAACTATAGTTATAATATAACGGAATACCTACCTGCCGTCCTTAGCTAAGGGGGTTATATAACAGGCTCGTTAGGGACGTAATAGCCTATTGCATCCTTATAGTCTAGGCTTAGGTTAATGCCCCGTATAGCCCCTAACGTCGTATAACGTTAATATACCCCCTTGCTATAGTCCTTATAGAGACTATAGCAACGTAAAGACAATATAATAATTAAATAAAATAGCTCGTTCGAATTAGTCGGAACGGCCTATATCTGTTATACTACCCCTAATGTTAGATAGGGGGCTGAATTCGCATAAACTATAAAAATATACCCTAAAGCGCCCTATCCGCGTCGTTCTAGTCCTTCCTATCTAAATCCTCGGGGCGGTCCTTTATGCCGAGCTGCCTTACGAAGTCTTCGTGCTTCTATAAAAAGAGGGCCTTAGTTATACTATCCGCCGGGTTCTCGGTAGACTTAATCTACTTAACCTTAAGCCGTTCCTCTTACACCTCCTAATAAAGCTAATATCGATAGATGTCGATATGCTTTAAATTCGTCTTAAGCCGGGCACTTAGCTTAGTCAATAGCCTAATCGTTTAGAGGTTGTTATACTATAGCTCCGCGGTGCCTTTAACCTAGATCCTAAGCTCCTTAATAAGTCGAGCAAATTGCATCTACTCTTTCGCGGTCCTTAATAAAGCTAGGAGCTCCGCTTCGGTAGACGAGGTCGTAATAGTAGCTTGCTTAGTGGCTTTCTAATCTACGGGCCCGCTAAGAAATAGGAATATATACCCCTATAATAACTTCCTCGACGTAAGGTCGTCCGCGAACGAGGAGTCTAACGCATAGAGAAACCTCCTTATCTCGTTAGTCGCTTTAAAATAGATATAACGGTCCCGCGTAGTATATAAGTACGCTAGGCACCTCTTTGCCTCTCGAAGGTATCGTAGACCCGGGTTATAGCTAAACTAGGCTAGCCGTGCCGCCGGGAACGCTACGTCCGCCTTAGTGTAAATCGCCGGATATATAATCGTGCTTACTAAAGAAAGAAAGTAATAGACCTCCTTATTGCTCGCCTTTTCCTCGTAGGGAATTATCTTATCCGTCGTTAGGGGGATCTTAAGCGCGCTAAAGCCCGAATCGTCGTCTATATAAAACTTCTTCGCTATCTTAGAGATATAAGATGCCTAAGAAAGCTATAACTTCCTATTAGGTCTATCCCGGATTATCTTAATCCCTAAGAACTAACGTAGTTCCCTTATAAAGTTAACAGTGTATTTCGCTATAAGGGCCTTATAGAGTTTAAGCTAGTTATCCTTCCGCTCCTTCGGATATATTATCGCGATATCGTCTATAAAGAAGAAGATAATTACTCCCTTATAGACTATTATATAAGCGTCCTTAATTAGGGTCTCCGCGCCTAAAGACTTAAAGAAGCCGGTAAGGTCCTTATACTAAAGCTTTAGGGCGATCCTTAGGCCGTATAGCCCTCGTAGAAGCCGTATGCATAAGCCTAGTTCTACGTATTTAGGTAGAAGCTAATAATAGACTATAAATCGCAGTATTATGTTTAGAAAGGCCGTCTTAACGTT
This sequence comes from Ophiocordyceps sinensis, assembly GCA_012934285.1. Lineage (NCBI taxonomy): Eukaryota > Fungi > Ascomycota > Sordariomycetes > Hypocreales > Ophiocordycipitaceae > Ophiocordyceps > Ophiocordyceps sinensis. The sequence continues at coordinate 472,593 of JAAVMX010000008.1, forward strand.
ATACTACGCGGACTCTATATCCTTAAGATATAGTAGGGCTATTAGTAGCCTAAAGGTCCTCGCTCGAAGGGTCGCCGCATACGTATCCTCGTTATCTTCCGGTTAGCGATCTCCTCGAACAACTAGACGGGCTTTAAACCGAACTATATATCCCTATAGATCGCACTTATAGGCGTAGACCTATCTCATCGGAATTAGGGGTTCTCCCTTCTTCTTAGGCTTAGGTTTTAAGGTCTTAACCTAGGTTAGAAGTTTCTCTTAATCCTTAATTTCGCAGGCTATCCCTCCTAGCCACTAGGTCTTATAGGGGGAGGCTATCGCTATCTTATAAGAGGTAGGCATAAGAGGCATATCCTCGATATATAGTCTATAGGTTCAAGCCTTCGCAATAATATTGTTAATAAATAGGGTCCTTTAAGTTCTCTTTCTCTTCCCTTTAACGATATTGCTAGGGTTTATACCCTAAGACGTGTCCCGCTCCTTACGTAACGGCTTCGACGAAGCCGGCACGTCTTCCTCCGTGTTTAAAAGCTCCTCTATGCTAGGTCGGCCATTAAGGTCGGGTTTATCAGCCGTTTCGGCTGTTAATTTACCCCCTAGAGGAGGAGGCACCCCCGAGACCTCTAAAAGAGGCGTCCTAAGGCCAATTGCCCCCCCTACGGGCACTAGTATCACTAGTTCCGGTATCGCGGGATTCCTACCCTTAAGATTAGGTAGTATCGCGGCATCGAAGGAGACTACCTTACCGGTCGGAGGAGGCGAGACGTATAAATCCTCTATCGTCGGGGGTATTACCCCTTTATTCTGCCTCTTATAATTAAATACTAGCATAAATTCAGCCGCCGTATATCGCAGTCTAATAGTCTTATCGGTCTAAGGGTACTTATAGGCCCCCTCTTTATCGCCCTTATTATCTTCGGGTATATTAATTACGTTTATCTATCCGAGGACATTATAGGTATAGGTGTATAGAGCCTACGTACCTTCTTCCCTCCTTAGATCGTATATAATATCCTTATTAAATTAAATATTCGAAGAGGTTAAAAGCTTCGTCTATCCTAAGGAAGGGACCTAAATAACGAACTAGTTAATAGACTTATACCTAACTAAATATCTAATATATGCCCTCTACGCGGTCTACGAGAGGGACTTATAAGATTTAATATATTCGAAGGCATCCGTTATTATTAGGTATACTATATATATATACACGCGTAAATGCGTAATTATCGGTCGGATCTCCTTAATATAGCTATATAAAGGGTTATAGTCCCTTATATACTACTACTATCGCTTATAGGGACTCCTTCCTATTTTATCGATGCCTATAAAGGGCGTTAGGTTTAGCAGGTAGACGGCCGTTCGGTAGGTCTCGGTCTAGAGGGTATTAAGGATCTATAAGTTAAGACTTATTAGTCTAGCCCTTTCCTTAATAATAGCCCTTAATCGCTCCGTATAACTATTCTAAGTCGGCGTTAAAGGGGCTAATATAAAGAGCTATAGGCTAAGTCTATCCGTATACTACTTAATCTCCTTAGTGATTAGTGCCTTCTCTCCGTTAGTGACTAAGATAATTATTTAAATCCCGTAGCGCGTAGAGAGCTTCGCAATTAGCTTCTTAAAGACGTCCCGGACCTTAGTCTTCTACTTAATAGCATAGAAAAACCTTATGCTAGTTGTTATATAGATAAATAAGGCATAGTATTTAAATCCCGCGGCACTTACTTCCGGGCCTATATAGAGGTTAAAGCTAAATTAAACCCTTGCCCCTTACGGCCTTAACGTTAGTAGGTCCTTAGAGACTTATCGTTTCGCTTTTCCCGTAGTATACACCTCGTATTTATAGGTTGCCGGTCTATAAAGCTTCGTGCCTACGGACTTATCAACTAGGAGCCTTATAGCCTCCGGCCCTAAGTGCCCTAAGCGCTTATGCTAAAGGTCCGCGAGATCCTTATTTAAAGGTGGCTTAGGTCGTCGACTCGTCGCAAAAACAGTTCCCGGGGCATCCGGCAAGGTCGCAATAACGTATTAGTCCTCGAATTCCTTAAGCTAAGTAAGCTGCTCGCCCATCGGCTTATAGAATAGCGTGTTATCGTATTAGTTCTAATAAACCTAAGCCTTAATCCCTTATCGAATAGAAAAGACGCTTATCGGTATCTTAGGGATATAGTAGCTGTTTTTAAGTAAGAGCTTTTTGCCCCCTAAGAGTAAGATAACTACGGATCCTACCCCCTAGACTATAAGCGTGGTTTTACTAGCGCGGACCTCTTCTTACGACCCTTAGGTAAACGTCTTCTTATTAAACCACCTAATATTATTAAATACATATACACTCGCCCTTAAATCGTAGATAACCTTATTTCTAAGAGGTTTATCCTTAACATAGGTAAGGTTAACTTATAATATCGTATTAATGCGAGAAACTATATTCGCCTGCTTATTGCCGTTGCCGCTATTTAGGACCGTAATTGTATTGTCTGCCTTACCTACTCCTAAGGGTTTCTAGGCTATTACCCTCTTCTTACCTTCCGGGTTATCCTAAAGCCACTTATTAATCCTAGCCCTTAGTCCGTCTTTTAGTTCCTATCCCTTAAGGGGATCCTTTTTAAATATCACACGGAATAAGAAGCAGCCTTCCTACTAATTCTCCTTATTATTAGTCCGGTGAGTGTTATATAGGCACTACGACCACCCGGACTCTCTTTTCGGTGCTAGAGAGTTTTAGTTAACCTAAGGTTTAGATTTCTTTTAAAGGGTTACCTTACGTTTAAATTCCGCGATAAGGTTCCTTAGGGGGTTTAGAGTTAATCCAACGACGCCCTTAAGTCGTTTATAGAAGGCATTATTTAATCTCTCGTTTAAGGCCTAACTAAGGTCGAATTCCTCTATAGCCCGAAGAAAATCCTATCGGATCTTAATATTATTTAAAGTCGTGACTTTTAAGTCCCTAGAGTCGATAATTACTTAATTAAGTTAATCGGCCTATACCTTCTAGTCGCGATTTCCCCTTTTGCCGATAATTTAGTAGTATCGGTTATCTATAAGGGTCTTTTCCTCCTCCTCTAAGGGTAAGACCTTCTATTTAAGTTCCTAGATCCTGCTTTAAGGTAAGGTCTATACGAGGGTCTCTCCCTTAAGAGCCTTACTAATTAACTTACTAATTAGCTCTTCGATGCGAATTATAGCCTTTTCCTAGGTCTTAAATAGGCTAACGGCTAAGTTATAGCTATCCTACTTAAAACGGAACTCTATCGTCGTATTATTAAGCCGATTATTATAGTCAGTAGTCCTATTGTTAAATTTAACGTCCGTAAGGTCCCCTCTCTAAGGTCGTTCTCTAAGGTTGCGTTTAAACTCTTCCTAGCTAATCTTAATAGGCTCCTTAAGCTCTTCGGATCCTGCCGGGTCGATATATTCCTAGATATAGTAGATCTTCGCCTAACCCTTAATAGCCCGAATCTAAGGGGTCTAATTAAGGCTTTCCTTAAGCGTTACGATACTTACCTCTCCGGACGTAGATATCGCTATAGTCGTTCTTTTTACCTTATCGTCACGAGGGATAACTATATGTTGTTTATTATTTTAATCCTTCTTTAAAGCTAGCTCTTCGTAATAACACTAAGGTTAAAGCCTAACGCGGTATAAAAAATGCAATGTTAATAGCTTTAATTTAGCGTTGTTTAAGCAAAAGAGACCTAGCTTATGCAACCGGGCTTATAACTCTTAAATATAGGAAATCAGCTGTATAAATATCATAGTAGAAGAGTAAAGAAAGGAGAAAACAGAACGTCACGATGTAGTGCGACGTTGCATAGGATAATAAGACTTAAAGAGGGCCTAAAAAAGGAAGTAATCGTAGATATAGAAAAGCTCTGCCGCGCCCTAAGAAAAACACGTATCTTATAGGCTTTACTCTGCCCTACTTAACCGCCTTGCTACCTACACCCTTAGAGGCCTCTACGGGGGCTATTAGCCTAGCATATTCCCCGGCAACTAGCATGCCTCTAGCATACGAACAAAACAAAATAAAACAAACAAAGAAAACAGCACTAATTTTCCCCCTCTCTTATAACATCCTCGTTATCGTTATTATTATGCCTTTGCCTTCCCTCTCTACGCTCTTAATAACGGTCTAAAGGGGTATTCCTACGGGAAACGTCCTTCTAAGCGCGCCGGCCGCACATATATCTTTAGCAGGCTATCTTTATAAAACTCTAACCCCTAGGCTCCCCGAATAAGTAATCCATCTATATGCACTAATGCGTATATTGCCCGGCCTCTTCTCTAATGAATTATAAAGGGTCCGCGCTATCGTAGGGTTAGCTTTTAAGGCTTTCCTTCTTAGGCTATAAGAACTATATCTCTAGCTTTAAATCCCGGCTGCCTTCGTGCCTCGTAGAGCTATTATTACTAATCTGCTTTATAATAAAATGCAGCTCTTACTAACAGTCGTCGTAAGGTTATCTCGGCTATATACGACATCACTAAGTCGGCTAAATCTCCTCCTAATGGCTATAAACACTATCCTAATGTAAGTGCGGCTTGCTTTTTATTCTAGGGGTCGTTCTAGTCTCTTATAATAGCATCGTCTTCTAGTCTAAGGAGGATCTAACTTAGTGAGTATCCTAGCGACCGAATGCAACGATAGTTAAGGGATTTTATAATAGAGGGCAAGGTCTTATCCTACTCTAGTTATAATGCTCTAATACGCCCTATAACTTCCTATAAGATCCTGTTTGTGACTTCGACTAGACCTACGCTCTTATACGACTATAAAGGTACTCCTACTATCTCTATATTATGCCGTGCTATAATCGCTCCGAATTCTCGTAATTAGAAGGACAAGCCTAAGTCTATGTAAAAGGCCAATAAGGATATTATTAAGGAGTTAAGCTAATTCTTAACCTTATGTAAGGCCTCTATTGCCTACGTTATACGACACTCTATTAACTACGCAAATCTTAAGAAGTAATCTATAACAACTAGGATATGCCTTATCCCTAAAGCTAATTGCGGAAAAAGGCCAACGTAGTCTATACTAACGACTTCTAGTAGCTGCGTGATTATAATAGGCTAGTCCGGTGCCTTTAGCTTATTTGCCCTAAAGGTAGCGTATAGAAAGCAGCTCGTAATATAGTTAACGATATCTCGTGCTATTCTAGGCTAGTACACATACGTATATAGTCTGCGGCGAGTATAGTCCGCTCCGAAGTATCCGCTGTTGTCGTAAGCCCTTCTTAGCACCTCCGGGATCTCTTCTTCCAATAGGCATCTTTGCTAAGAACTATTAGCACTACGGTGCTATAACCGGTCTTTAGTCTACTTAAAGCTCTACGCTCTACTAGCGATTCGTCGTCGTGCGTGTCGGTCTAGCGGGTCCTTAAATATGCCCTACAGCAGGTATCGTAAGACCTTTCCGAAGTCCGGATGTATTTAAAAGCGCGCCTCTAAGGTAGGGTCCTCTCCTCTAGTCGATAACGCCTTTACCTCCCCTAGGGCTTGTTCCCCGTCCTATCGCTATTGTTTCCGGAGTATCGTCTACTAGTCTATAGAAAAGGTCGGCAATAGAGCCCCTTTACGTCCTTACGGCGGCTGTAACTAACGCCTAAGCTCCCTAATAAGTTCCTTAAAGCCTCCCTTACTATCCTTCTAGATCTATAAGCCGGTGGCATTAATATAACCCTATAACTCTAGGCCGTCGTCGTTATACTCTTAGGAAGGAAAGATAGTCCTTAACAGCCTATCTACGGCTCTATTGCGAGTCCCTTTAATATAATAGATACGAATGTTAAGCACCCTTAACTTAGTTACCTAGCGGGCATAAATTCCCTTATAGCCTTATTTAGAAAGAAACTAGGTAAGCGGCATATAGTCCGTATAGACTATTAATAAGCTCCTACCGTAAAAGAAGTAGCGGTGTCTCCTATAAAACTCTACGAAGGCATAAAGCTCCCTTTTATAGGTACTATAGTTCCTCTATGTCTTTATAAACAAAAAGGAGTTATAGAGGATAGGAAAATCCTAATTATCTCGGTTCTACAATAGCGTATACCTAGCTCCGAATTTGCTTGCATTAGTATATAGTTACACCGGCATATCGAATAAGTATCTATATATTGCTATAATTATCTAGCACTACGCCTTTAGAATAGCAAACGATAGGGCCTTACTTTTACCCTAACGCTAAGGCACGTTGCCTATTAGCCTATTCAATAGCCGGGTAATCTCGGCACAATTAGGGATCTATCGTCGATAAGGTCCTACTATACTAACGAAGGACCTAACACCCGTCTAGTCTATTAGTGTCGGCTACTCTTTAAGCTTTACCGCTCTCTCGGGCTTAATAAGCACTTCGCCCCTAATACGGTAAGTCTAGCCGACTGCTATAATCTCGTCTATTCTAAGCCTTACCTTTTTAAAGCTTAACTTAAGCAGTGCCTATAGGAATCGAGGTAAGAGATAGTCCCTTACGAAGGCCTACTGCTCCTTAAAGTTCTTATATTTGCCGAATACGTTATCGATATATACGTTAACGGGTGCTATATCTCTAATAGCAGGAGGTGCTATAAGTAAGGGCTTAGCAAAGGGTGTAGGGATAGGTCCTATCACAATCTTTATAAACTCCGTAAAGGAGAAAGGCGCCGTCTAGGTCCCTTAGGGCATTCTCGTCGGCTATAACTACGTAAAGCCTAGTATCGCGAAAGCAATAACGTAACGTAGTTCCGGGTCTATAGGGATAGCCTAATATCTATGTTTAAGGTTAAATTAATAGTAGGTTCCTACCCTAAGATCTAAGAGGTTATCGTAAATCTCGGCTAATAATAGGATCTCTATTCCCGGCAGGTCCTCCTCGATATAGCTATAGTTAATCGTTAATCGTAGCTCTACCTACGGGTTATTCTCGTCCTTAACTACTAGTACCGGCTCGGCCGACTACGATAATAGCGTGCTATTTGCTATAGTAGTATATTTATATATGCCGGCATTAATATAGTTGTTTACAATCTTATTTAGCTAATACTTTTGCGGCTTAGTCTAACGCCTCCTCGGGGATCTATTCTACGGCTTTACGCCTCCCTTAACATAGGGTCTATGCGTATAAAGGTCTATTAGGGGTAGGTTATGCACCGTAGTCCTATTAAGCTCCCGATAGGTGAAAAACACTCGCTATACTTCTTCCTTAAGGTCTTTTAGCACTAATAGTCTTAGCCGGATCCCTATCGTAGTAAACTAGGCTATAATATCCTCTAACGGGGTTATCTTATTAATTAGCTTCCTTTAGACCCTTCTTTATATTAGGAAAGGGTATATAGAAGGTCCCTCGCTCTATAGTCCGGGCTAGTTAACTACATCCACGCGGTCTTTAGGGGGTAGTCTATCTTTCGCAAAGTCTATTAAGGCTATCGGGATTAAATCCTCTTCTATAGTATACTTATCTATAACGTATAATAGGCCTATATAGTATATTCCTAGGCGGTATATTCTCTTAAAAGCTGCTTAGTCCTTCGGCTTTATTAGGCGTAGTATATATCCTAAAAGCTATAATAAAGGCTTTATAAAGAACTAGGAGAAAGGGAGGTATAAGGTATAGTTAAATAATAACACTATTAATCGCACTTTAACGATATACTTAGGTCGAAGCAAGAGATTTAGTTTTCCGAAGATACGGTATATCTAATAGAGGAAGAGTCTTCTTCCGATAAGGAATTATCCTCTAACACGGCAATAGCCTCTCGTATATCCTTTTTCCCTACGAACCTCTTTAATAGCGAGGGCGCGGCTAGGGACAATAATAGCTTCTAACGGCTACTTATAGCTATAAGTAGACCTTATATCTTCTAACGTTATTCCCTAATAGCGGGAAGTCTAATCTTAAGGGTGCTTGCTTAGATATCGAATACTATACTAATCTCATAGAGCTACGGGAGCTTAAGTAAGATTAAGATATCGTCCTTTAGTATTCCTTTATAGAGGTCTAGTCGAATAATAGCTAGTATCTCCCGCTTAATCCCTTCGCAAACGATAGTGCCTTTTACGAACTCTATAATAGGGGTCCTCGATCTATTAGCGTTCGTTATTAGTAGTCCTCGAAACCCGATCTCGGATAGTTGCTAGCGTAGCTAGTTATATTCTACGGCAAACTTCTGCGATATAATATTAGCCTCCGAGCCCTAGTCTGCCTAAACGGTCTACGATAGTATAGCGATATATATAGCTTCTTACTAAATACTAGCGAAGATAACTATAACGGCTACTCTAAACGTCTTCGGGGTTACTACCGCTTTTGCTAATAACTAGGTATTATAGAAGGGCGATATACACTTATATACCGCCGCGGCTATTGCCGGTATAGCTCTTTTCCTAGGTTTAGCCTATCGCACCTACTTGCGTAAAGACAAATAACGAAACTGCTTAGCACCCTCCGGGCTTACTTGCTAAAAGTCGGCTAGGCTAAGAGGCACTATAACCTTACGGGCTAGGTTAATCTAGTCGAAGGATCTAAGTCCTTCCTTTACCTAGATCTCCGTAAGGCTTCTCGGCTTAGTTATCTTCTTTACCTTCGTAGCAATAGCAGTAGTGGTTGCTAGGGGGTCTATCTCTCCCTAAGGCACCTTATGCCTCTTTAGCGCTTCCTTAGAATCCGTCGCTAGCTAAATAACAATAGGGACTATATTGCCTCCTACTTGCCTCTTCTTTATAGCATAAGGTAGGTTCGCCCCCCCTACTAGCATTATAATCGCTAAGGCGCCTTAAATTAAGGCCGAGGTATCTTAGTCCTTAATATCCTCCTCGGTTATAACTCTCTAAAGGCGCTTAATTATTAATAACGCTTTTACTCCGTCCGGGCCCTAGTCTTAGTCTAGGGAATCCTAAATAGCATCGGCATCGGGCTTTAATCCTATAGCACGGGCTCTAACGGATAGTTCCTTATTAATATAGGTCTCCTCTATAAGGCTAGTAAGAATCCTATAGCCGTACTTATTATCGCTGTCTAGAAGGTCCTATAAGTCTATAAAATAAACCACTCTCGCACCTAAAGCAGCCTTAGTAATATAGGTCTCTAGCTCCTCTTCTATATGTCTATAGTTAGCTTAGACTATAGCTTAGGGTAAAGGTCTAGTTCCTCCTAGCCCCTTCGGCAATTGTTTATTTGCCTCTTACTGCTATACTCTCTTTACGTAGCACCGCTCGCGGAGAATATTTCTCTCTTAATCTCGAAGTCTTTCTATAAATAATACAAAATATATCGATAGGTAGTAGCTATATTATCCGTATATAAAGCAGATCGGCTAATCCGGAATAAAAGAAAATCTATTTATATACTAGTTTCGGGAGTCCTCTAGCTTTAATAGTCCCGCTCGGCTTCTAAAGGGCGGCAATCCTCCTTAACTACGGCTACGCAATGCTCCTCGCTAGTTATTATATAGTCCTATAGTTCTCTCCGATCTTTCTTCCTATATTTATCCTTAGATAGGCTGCTAGTAGGTAGGCTACTAACGAATAGGCGGTATAAGGAGCACCTTCTAAGTAAGAGCTTGCCTATAGGGCTGCTTAACCACTCGTCTAGTATTCCCCCCTATCTATTAATATATGCCTTACCTAACGTACGGGTATAGGGCGGATAGTAAAAATATAGGATCCGGTATCGTTATAGCTATATATAGAGATCCTATATAAGATAAGGTCTGCCCTCGCTCGCTCGTTTTCTTTAGCGTAGGTGCTAACTAATAAGGATTAAAGCTATACTTATCTATAAGGACTTTCTAAGCACTTTATTTAGTCTAGCGACGAATATAGTTAGCTAAAGTAGTAATTAAGGCATCGTAAGCTACTTATCGGGTATCGTTTGCTTTCGCCGCGAGGATTCCTTAGGTCTTTTATACTACTATTATCGCACTAGATAGACTATCTATAGTAAGAGTATTCTACTCGATTGCTCCTCGCTTAAGCTCGGCACTAGCTAACCCGTTAATAAAGCTCTTTATAAAATACGTAAGATAATAACGCTTTAGTAGCGTAAGTGCCCTCTCCCTAAGCCTTAGTCGATCTCTACTACCGTACTATCTTATAAGCTTTTAGGCTCGCTTATAGTAGGCAACTAGTGGTTTATCTAGTCTTTGCTAAATTAGCTGCTAGGAGTTCGTATTAATCTCGTCGATAAGCGTCGCTTTAAACTAATCGGTTAATACGGTTTCTAGTTCCTCTAAGTCTTTTAGTAAGGCATAGTCCCTTTTAGCAAGAGCTACGATCTCCTTAAGTCTATCTAAACTATCTACGAAGATAGTAGTATCCCTAAGGAGCCCTATATTAATTGCCTAAACAATAAGAGAAGTATCTAATGCGTTGCCGTTAAGCGCTCGGAACGTCTATTTAAGCTAGGACAGCTAGCGGCTAGTAGCTCTATTGCCGTTAAAATTCCTAATCTTAGGCGCTATCGGCAGCCTAAACTCTCCTCGGGCAGACATCTTAAAGAATATATAAACTAACGATTTAGGTAAAGGGCAAATAGGCTTAAGAACTTCTAATAATAAGGAAAAATTTAACTTTTCTAATCTCGATAATAATATCGACGAGATAGTTGCCTCCTAAAGAAGAGATCGTGCCTTAGAAAAGGCTATTCTAGAAAAGTCTAGTATATCGGTCGGGTCGCAAAGAATGCGTAAAACATACGGTCTATAATAATTCTAAGGGTCTTAAGAAGGCGTAGCGGCGAATGTCGCTCTACGCACCCTAGTCTTACTACTAAAACAGAACGTCACGATATAGTACGACGTTATATAAGATAATAAGGCTTAAAGAAGGCCTAAAAAAGGAAGTAATCGTAGATATAGAAAAGCTCTACCGCGCCCTAAGAAAAACACGTATCTTATAGGCTTTATTCTGCCCTACTTAACCGCCTTGCCACCTGCACCCTTAGAGGCCTCTACGGGGGCTATTAGCCTAATAAGGAGGTCTAAACTCGTAGACATAAAGATGCATATAGCTAACTAACTATAGGACTAACGGAGGTATATATAGGTACCGGAGCCTCTTAAATAGGGCCCTTAGCCCGTACTAACTATAGTTATAATACAACGGAATACCTACCTACCGTCCTTAGCTAAGGGGGTTATATAATAGGCTCGTTAGGGACGTAATAGCCTATTGCATCCCTATAGTCTAGGCTCGGGTTAATGCCCCGTATAGCCCCTAACGTCGCATAACGTTAATAGGATCCTACTAGGTCGATATATTCCTAAATATAGTATATCTTCGCCTAGCCCTTAATAGCCTAAATCTAAGGGGTCTAATTAAGGCTTTCCTTTAGCGTTACGATACTTACCTCTCCGGATGTAGATATCGCTATAATCGTCCTTTTTACCTCGTCGTTACGAGGGATAACTATATGTTATTTTATTCCTTCTTTAAAGCTAGCTCTTCGTAATAACACTAAGGTTAGAGCCTAATGCGGTTGTAAAAAAATGCGATATCGATAGCTTTAATTTAGCGTTGTTTAAGCGAAAGAGACCTAGCTTATACGGCCGGGCTTATAACTCTTAAATGTAGGAAATCAGCTGTATAAATATCATAGTAAAAGAGTAAAGAAAGGAGGTCTAAACTCGTAGACATAAAGATACATGCAGCTACCTAACTATAGGACTAACGGAGGTATATATAGGTACCCGAGCCTCTTAAACAAGGCCCCTAGCCCGCACTAACCGCAGTTATAATACAACGGAATACCTACCTGCCGTCCTTAGCTAAGGGGGTTATATAACAGGCTCGTTAGGGACGTAATAGCCTATTGTATCCCTATAGTCTAGGCCCGGGTCAATGCCCCGTATAGCCCCTAACGTCGTATAACGTTAACACTTATATTAGGAAAGCGCTTATAGCTATTAGGAGGGGATTTAGCTAACTTAGTGATATTACATTTAGCCGAAATAATCTTATAACGACTAGTAGTAAGAGCTGCATTTTATTATAAAGTAGATTAGCAACGATAGCTCTATAAGGCACGAAGGCAACCGGGATTTAAAGCTAGAGATATAGTTCTTATAGCCTAAGAAGGAAAGCCTTAAAAGCTAACCCTACGATAGCATAGACCCTTTATAATTTATTAGAGAAAAAGCCGGGCAATATACGCATTAGTATATATAGATAGAATACCTATTTAAGGAGCCTAAGGACTAGAGTTTCACAAAGATAGCCTATTAAAGATATATATACGGCCGGCGCGCTTAGAAGGACGTTTCCTATAGGAATACCCCTTTAGACTATTATTAAGAGCGTAGAGAGGGAAGGCAAAGGCATAACGATAACGAGGATATTATAAGAGAAGGGGAAAATTAGTGCTATTTCCTTTGTTTGTTTTATTCGCATGCCGGAGGCATGCTAGTTGCCGGGGAATATGTTAGGCTAATAGCCCCCGTAGAGGCCTTTAAGGGTGCAGGTAGTAAGGCGGTCAAGTAGGGCAGAAAAAAGCCCACTAGATACGTGTTTTTCGTAGGGCCCGGCAGAGCCATTCTGCATCCACTATCACTTCCTTTTTTAGGCCCTCTTTAAGCCTTGTTTTCTGTGCAACGTCGCACCGCATCGTGTGGCCTGTTTTTTCGGTCCCCTCCGTGAAATCCAGCTATTTGGCTGGCATCGACACCGGCCAGGAGGAGCAGCTCGACCACGTCGGGCAGCTGCTGCTTGGCTGCCTGAGCCAGATGGCTGCCGTCAAGGGCGCCTGTGTTGGCCGCGGAAAGTCGCATGGCGCATCGTATAAGGATGACGGCGACCTCGCTGTGCCTCTTTCGAATGGCTATGAGCAGGGAGTTGCGTAGCCTCGTCTGGCAGGTCTCGAGAGACGAATAGACGCCTTCAAGCCTGGGCACAAACGTCTCGAGGAACTCCAGATGCCCCCAGTAGGACGCAGCTTCCAGAGGAGAGAGGTCACCAAGCGCTGCCAGAACGGTTACTCTCAGTTGGCTTACAAGGCCCTCAACTTGATCGGCATAGTGCCTTACTCGTACGAATTCTGTACCATCTTGAGAGGCTCCATCTCCGCGGGAAACCACTCCAGAAATCCAGGCCTTCTTGAGATGGACTTGAAAAGTAAAGCCCTTGTCGTGGAAAATGTCGAGAACCCCGTTGTTGTCACCCTTGATGGCCGCATCAAAGGCATTGGCATACCTGGAATCTAGATTCGAGGCATGAGGGCGCTTGAACATAGGGTCGGACCTGGGAAGCCGCCGCGACCATGCTTGTCTCTATCTAACTGTCACCTGACTGTCCGGAGCCATCCCGTAAAGGCTTTGTATCCGGCATACAATTACAAGGTATGTGGACATCTCTTTTTTAATAAGACGGCAATAAAAGTATAATTAGCTCCTCGGTCCACCTATATCCAGTTCATACCAGTATAGTTACCTTCTTTCTCTATGGGGTCAAGTAACTCTTTATCCCGAGTTGTCCCAGCAAGCCTCAATCCATAAAAATCGTCGTCAACTGCAACAAGACGTGTCTTATCACCCCACCAAAACTTCCCCTTTTCGTTTCTTCTCCAGTCATCAACGAGGTCTGCAATTGTCTGCAAGTGCCCAAAGGTAGAAGGCTGGTAGCCCTTGTATGGCCTAGTAGCCAAAAAGGTCGCAAAGGCTGCAAGCAAGACGGCCAAGACGGCATAAACAAACAACCGAGGAAATATCATGCGGAACTCAATGCTGCCCCGGAGTCTGATATAACCGGAATCAGAAATGAGTTCCTTGTCTGCGGCCCCGCGTTGTCCAACGAGGATTAAAATGATTCTTGGTGACAGCCCCTGACCCATAGCCCAATGCATGACCGTTTTGGCAAGGGAGAGGACGTTGGCCTGCCAGCTTGACATGACCGCAAGGAGGGGATTCACTGATGTTTGCGCTCCTCTGCCCTTCCGGTCGCGCCCAATATATGCGCGTCGCCATGACGATTCGTCTCTTGATAAGTTGACGAGCAGCTCTGTGGCGTGCAGACCAATCGTTTGCCCAGCTTGTATCGTGCAGACGAACAGTATGCTGAGGAAGATCTCGACCGAGTATGGAAGCGTATATCCGACTTTCGACAAGCTAGTTCCAGGCGACATGTGCAGGGAAATGTAATTGTGGGAGGAGCAATTGACTTGACCTGGCTCCCACTGAAGCAACATGTCTTTGGAGCACGCAATACGACTACTCGTGCTCATGGGGCGGTGGTGGTTTTGACTGCTTGTGGCTACTGCCACCACTGCAACTGTCACGGGCCAGGCGATTGCCAGGATAGCGAGGGACCATAATAATCCCAGCACATATCGAACCATTTGCTGCGCATGAAGCATGCCGGCTTGTCTTTGGCGCGGACGTACCTCCTGGTTGGACCATTGATGTCGCTGCTGAACTGATAGCATGCATCGCCCAGGGCGCCGCTGGATGTTGCCCTTTTGAATCGCAGCTAGGGTAGTGTTGAGCGGATTAGAGCTCCATGTCGGTACTGCGTTGGAACTCTGTATACACCAGGTCGCAATGCAGGCCTGACCGCAAAGCCCCAGGCTAAGAGCCACCAAGGCCGGTCCGTTGATGTGTCGTGGAGTCTTCATGTCATCCATTTCCGAGTTTTGTTTGGGGAAGCCTGCATCGGCGGCGGCATTTCCAATAAAAAGTAAAGAAGAGCCTCCGTATGATAAGATGAGACACACAAGGGCAACCAGGTTACTATACCACGTATTGGGGCCATTGGCCCTCGCACTCGTGAGTAGCCGAATGTTCGTGTTATAGTCAAGTCGATGTTCGCGATACAAGGCCCAGCGCAGCGAGACGGTGTGAACAGACATCATTCCGTCTGTGCATATTGTAATGATCAAATTAATGACCAAGGCCAGACACTTTTGGCCCACGTCTGACAGTCTAACCCTGGCGGTGAAATGGGTCGGGAACGTCCCGATGATGTAGATGCCATAGAACAAACTCACGCAAGCGGCTGCGAAGCCGAGTGCCACGGCAAAGATGCCCACTTTTCTTGTCCCTGATGCAGAGTCGAACTCGATACGTGTGTCTTGGTCATCCTCGGCTTGATGGCCAAGAAGTGATTGCGTACACTGAGGGATTGGTCGAGGCTGATCCGAGCGTGAGGACTGTTCGGCGCTAGATGATTCCCCAGGGACTCCCTGAAGAATGCCCCGAGACGCCGTCATTCTGTTGGAGCTCGATACGCGTATGAGCCATGGAAAGACGCGATGCTTGACCATGCGCTGAACATGGACGGCCGGATAAGCTCGAGCCGATGTGGATTAAAGGTGTGGAGGGACGCCTGGATGTAGAATCGTGAAATTCAGTGACACTATGTTTTAGTCGCAAGGTTGCCTTACAACTTGACCTGAAAGCCTGAATGATGAGGACCTCAGCTGACCTGGCCCGGCAGACTCTGGTAATATATATGCATAGTCCGGGTGAGGGGAGAGGGTAAACAACCCCTTGAGGCGGCAGAAGACTCAGCCCTCGACAAAGTACTTCGTATAATGTAGCTGAAATCTGCCTTGAAAGACTGACAGGCTCCCCTCGCATCAGCTTGTCTTATGCGAAGACCTTTTAAAGGTTACGAGCAGGGATACAAGCCAATAAGGACGCCGTATTATAGGCGTGCTTATTTTTAGGAGTATTACTATTTGCATAGGTAAGAATCTCTATTTGCACAGGAAATACATTTTTTCTGCGCCAACCCCGCGCACCCAGCCGACGCCACCCAATTTAGGTATAGCGCTATGGCAATTAATAGAGCCGCGTAAAACGCAGCCGGGAGCCAGGCACGAAGCATTTATCGAGAAGCCGCCGAGCCGCACACACAGCAGAGGGCACGCAGTAGAGCACGCAGCAGAGCACGTAGCAGAGCACGCAGTAGGGCAAGCAGAGCATATAGCAGAGAGCTATTCGTAGGCACGCCGAATTAAGATGCGAATCTAGATATTGCGCGAGCCTTTCAATTGCCATGGCGCTACACCTAATTTAGGTGGCGCGGGCTGGGTGCGCGGGGTTAAATGTATTTCCTGTGCAAATAGAGATTCTTACCTGTGCAAATAGTAATACTCATTATTATTACCCGCCAAGCTGACCGACCGCTCCGCCCATGCTCCGCCCTCTCCCTCGCAGCGGTAAAGGTGCGTTTCGTACGAAGTATAAGCATTGCCTTGAGAAACGAGGAACGACGTAACGAAAGGATCCTTCTTCTTCCGCCCCTTCCCGCCGTACCAGCCACTCTTCACCGCCACCTGCTTACCTGTTTTTCGACCTTTGCCAAGCCACAACGACCACTTCCCCCCCTTCCCCACTTTTTAGCCTTCTTCCCGTTCCCGTTCCCGCTTCGCCTATAAGGACCGACCGATCCGGCCCCACTGCCCGGGCCGCTTCCCCCTAGACCATGCTCCGCCATCCCCGTGCACCATGCCGCGAGAACACCCAGCCACGGTCTCACCCGAGGAAGGTTCGCCGCACCTTGTCCTCCTTTGGCCGATGCTACGTATTCGCACTTGGCAGTTGCTGGCTGTTGGATTCCGCCTGCCACTGCTCCTCTGCCTTCCTCACCCGATCCTCTATCAGCCCATGTTTTGCCTCGTACAACTTCCGCTCCCATTTCCCATCTGGCCGGCTCAGCCAGAGTTCCTCGTACTAGCGCCGCCAGCCCTCCAGATTCTGCCGGAACTGCTCTCGCCGACGCTCCCGGTCCTCATTCTGCTGACGCTCCCAGTCCTCTGGCTGCCGCTGTCCTTTCCCATTTGGCTGCTGCGTGTCTTCCTTTGGCTGCTGTCGCTCGTCCTCCTTTGGCTGATGCTGCGGCTGCCGGTTCTCCGCTTGCTGCTTCTCCTTTTGCTTACGCTGCCAGTCCTCTACCTGCCGCTGCCAGTCCACCGCTGGCTTTCGAAGCTGCCAGTCTTCTGGCTGACGCTCCCCTTCCTCCTTATCTGGCTCCAACTGCTGCCCGCTGCTTTGCCGCGGCGTCGGTAGCGGCCGATACTCCGCCTCTATCTTTTTCATCTCCTCCCGGTACGGAAGACGCAACTTTATGTATGTCATTAACATTCTCTCCTTCTGGCCAGCTGTAAAGCTGTGATCTTGGCAGCCACTGGCGTAGGTATGTTAGCTGGTCTGCTGATTAGATTAAGATCGGGCCATACGTATAGACTAAACGAGGTCATGAAGTTATGGGTAGGATCGGGCCTGTCGTCCATCTCCCTGCAGGTGATAATCGTCAGGGCACCCGTCGACTTCGAGGCCCTCTAAGATGTGAGCGGGGGTATCACTAATACCGTCGTTCTTAGTATCGCATTCTGCGAAATTCGTATGGCGTAGCCTAAGCCAATGGCCAATCTCGTGTATAAGAGTCCGGCTATTGCCGTTATGGTATTTGACAACATCCGGAAATACGGCAGAGGACATCGCTATACTATCCGTTCGCACTATCTCCCTTGCTTAGGCGGATCGCAAAATATTGACACTAGGTGAGGTGCCTACTGCGAGTTCTCTAGTCTGATACAACCACTCGCCCTTTCCATCGGACACGCGTCGATAGGCGTCGGTGAGGCGATAGTTCATATATACTATTAAACAGAGGGAGGTGTGAATGTTAGAGGGGAGAGTCGGTGCTTTCGATCAACATAGGGTGATTGAGTAAACGAGCGTAAAAGCAGACGAGTGTATGTCCCTAAAAACTTTAGGTCAATAGAGACGTCGGCGACGTTTAAATACTGGCACTAGTAGTAAGAGGCTAATGTATTCAGTCATAAAGTAAGTCTCAAATGCAGGAAATCAGCTGCATGAATATCACAGCAGAAGAGTGAAGAAAGGAGGTCTGAACTCGTAGACACAAAGATGCATGCAGCTACCGTAGGAACTCAAAAAATTGGAATGGTCTTGGCAGTGCGGGGAGGTGGGGGCCCCACAGGTCTCAGCGCCACCAAATTTGTATTGGGCCAGTACCTGCCTGCACCCGCCCTAGCCATTGTCCACGACAAGTCGAATGTTGATGGCTAAGCCGGGCAGGGGCAGATACTGGCCCAGTACAAATTTGGTGGCGCTAAGACCTGTGGGGCCCCCACTTCCCCACGCTGCCAAGACCATTCCAATTTTTTGAGTTCCTACGGTACCTGACTATGGGACTAACGGAGGTATATATAGGTACCGGAGCCTCTCAAACAGGGCCCCTGGCCCGCACTGACCGCAGTCATGATACAACGGAATACCTACCTGCCGTCCTCAGCTAAGGAGGTCATGTGTGTCGGAGCCTGTGGTCAGAGCCCGGGTGTCAGCCCCTGGACCCCTGACACCAACAGTAAGGAACCGTTCCTAATGCATAGACGTATATTGTCATACAAGGTCCTAAGACAGGGGGGAATAACAGATTATACGGTGTCCTTTGCGCATTAAGACGAATAAAGGGGGTCATTTAAGGTCACTGGCCCAGACCCCTTTTAGGCCGGGCAGAGCAAGACATATAGGTTCACAGACTCCAAGATGGACCCTTAATTTACTAGAACACAGACGTATATGACCAAGGCCCCGCAAGAGCGGACTTGAACCCCGCCACTTGACATGCCGCATGGGCTCCAAGAATTATTAGACAGTGAAGATCATGGGGCACATGGTAAGTTTTCCAGTACGGTGGTCTTGTCCTGTGCTCATTCTGAGACGGAGCAGATGACCCATCTGGAACTGGATTCGATTCGGCCGGCGGAGAGCCACGAGACGCTTACCTATCGAGAGACGAGAGACGGAGTCAACCAGGACCTCCTTCACCTCCGCGAGGGCAAGAGAGTGGCGGAAAGTGAATGGCTTCAATTATCGGTAAAGACTTCCTTGAGTCTCTCCAAATACCTGTTTCGATCTCGCAGTTTCCGGTCAACGATGTCATGGGCATCGCGGCGCCATAAACGGGCAAAGAATCCATAGTCGGCTTTGTTTAGTTCTTCTGGGGAGAAGGAGAAGTAGCCAGGCAATACACGGTCGTAGAATATTCCTGTAAAGGCTATCGGATCCTTCACTGCTAGCGTGACCCAAAACGCCCCTTTGGTCCATGCTTGTTGCATGATTGAGGAGAGAGGCTCTGCGTCTCTTCTATAGTTGCGAAGCTGCTCCTCACGTTTGAGATGCTCGAGGAACGCAGCGTGTTTCGGCGCGAATTCCATGGGCTCAATCTCGTCGATCAATTTGCCGCCGAGCCAGTACGGTGGTTGTAGAAATTCGATGGGCAACGAGCAGGCAAATTCTAGGTCAATAATGCAGGAAATGTTCCAGTCCTCATCGACAAAGATGTTACTTCGGTGAAGATCAGTCAAAGCAAACACAAAGGGGCCGTTATCAAGGTCTTTTCGGAATAGTTGAGGGAAGATGGTTTTCGCGGCAGCCAGGCTGGTCATCTGGTACCATCCATCATCACGGCTGACTATAGCGTTTGGCTGGTAGAGTAGCCGGTTGTCGAAAGCCGTCAAATGATGAAGGACGAAATCGTTGACGCGAGAGAAGGTCGTGTTTCTAGAGATATCAAGGAGGATGCCCTCGTTCTCCTGAACAGCAAACTGAACGCTCAGAGGACGATTATCTAAATGCAAATATCCTTTGCCATCTAGACGAAATGTCCCGATGCGGGGTAGGCTAAGACTTGCAAGCGAGAGCATAATCCTGGCGAGACCTCGCTGTAAATTTTCTTGGAGACGGAGGTCGTTATGCTTTTCATCCCAGGATTCTGAAAGCATCTCGCCGGTGGTAATCGTTTCGATAAGGAGGTAACCGACATCAAGATCGGCGAAGCGGCTAGAGCGGTGTACCACGTATTGCGAGGGCTGTCGGAAGCCAAAAGCAGCGAGAAAATAGCTTCGAGCTTGCTGAAACCAGCGCGACCACCAGGGAAGAAGGTCAAGGTTGGTAAACTACAGACGGGTATAGACATTATTAGGAGTTGAAAGTTTGTAAATCAAGGCACTTACTTTTTCATTTGTAGATAAACCAAAGCCGTAAAGCTTTGGTATAGGAACTGAAGGGCAGTTCTCTTGGAGCCAAGCGTAGGTTGCAGCCTCACAGTTGACCTTTTCATCAGAGTTGCCGGGTCTTGTTGCTTCTCCAACGCGGTAAGGCAGCGGGAAGCGGAGGAAAACGAATTGCGGAAGTGTCGGCTTGACAGAGCGGCCGACATCAACCCGGGCCGGGATGCAAAGGTTGAATGAACCATGGCGCCAGAATTCTTGCCAAGAGATGGCAATGTCGGTTGATTTAGTGCCAAGGTGATGTGCGACGACATCAGCTAGAAGAGGACGGCGGCTCTCTATACGCTTGTAGAAGTCTTGTTTCTGCTGCGAATATGCCAA
The DNA here is from genome assembly GCA_012934285.1 of Ophiocordyceps sinensis. NCBI lineage: Eukaryota > Fungi > Ascomycota > Sordariomycetes > Hypocreales > Ophiocordycipitaceae > Ophiocordyceps > Ophiocordyceps sinensis. Next base: position 492,922 of record JAAVMX010000008.1, read on the forward strand.
AGCATGAAGAACGTTGCTACTCTTGGCCTCTGCGGCAGATAGAGTGACGGGACCGGAGAGTAGATTGCGGGTCGTCATGGCGGACTTGTGTCTGAGAAGGGTAGCCGTTGGGAACTAAGGGCCGAAAGGAGTCTAGAAGGGGAGCAAAGATTAGGCAAGCACTTCTAATTTTACCGGAGCTTTGCCAGCCGCTGACAAAGTTTGCAACCACCTAAAAAGCGTGCGTACCACGTGATAGTATGTACATCCTATGTTCTTCGTAGCGCAAAGCTTGCTTTGCTTAACAAGACTAAGAAACCACGACATGCCTGCTGAAACTATGAGTGCAAGGCAGTACTCTAAAACGTGACACTCCCGCCATCAAACACGAGACAAGACAACTCCAAAGACATGACTGGCGAATCGGGTCTGGATACCCGTTCGCTCCAGTGTACCTAAAACCCAAAACCCATTCGCTGAGGAGTAGGCGGACGTGGGGGTCCGTGACGAAGCCCAGGGCGCGAGCCCGGGTCGAACGGCCTCTAGTGCAGATCTTGGTGGTAGTAGCAAATACTTCAATGAGAACTTGAAGGACCGAAGTGGGGAAAGGTTCCATGTGAACAGCGGTTGGACATGGGTCAGATGCATCAATCGCTGGAAACCGACTCGACTCGCACAGAACTCGTGCCTCGTCGGCATCCTAGGCCATGGCCAGGTCGACATGCACCACCCACGGCTGCTGCGTAAGACCATCGCCTGCCATGAGGGCCGCGTTGACCATCATGGTCCGCCCATCATGTCCTACAAGCCCCCCCTCATCTCCATCGTCGCCGCCGCAGTAGCTCGCGGTACGGAATGCAGCACCCGCGTACTGGTCCTCCTCGCCGGCGTCTGCGGCCCTTTTGACTGAGGCGAGACTGGCGATAAGGCGGGAGCGGCCATTGTCAATGTCGGAAAAATGCGACGGCGTATCGGAAATCTGCGGCCGCCAGGCGACCAGCTTGGCGCCCCAGCCATTGTGGCAGTGGCCGAAGCAGTGAAGCTTGGGCTGAGCGCGGGCCACCGCGGCAAATAGGTCCGGGCAGCCGATGCGCTTCCTGTCGGCCGTCATGTCCATGACGCCATAGGGCAGGCCGTGCGTCATCACCACGTCAGTGCCTGCGGCAATATCGAAGCGGTGCGAGCCGGCGTACTGAAAGGCCCAAGCGTCATCGCCGCCGCTCGCCTTGTCAGCCGGCGTGTACGGGCTAGCGTAGACCTGTAGCCGGGCTCCGTTGGCGAGGGTGAAAGTGTGGGTGCCCTCATGTAAAAAGTCGATGCCGTGCGCGGCCTGTTGCTGTAGCAAGCGGAGAGACTCACCCGGGCTACCAAATTCCCGCTGGACTAGGTCGTTGTCAAGGGCCTCGCCATAGATACGCTCGCACTCAGCGATCTTACGCTGGAAGACGGGCGGGTCAAGGGTGAAGTCGTGGTTACCGGCGATGACGAGCTTGAGAGGGGCATCGAGGCTCTGTAGGAGACGTAGCGTCGTCTGGAACTCGGCCGGCCTAGAGTGCTCCGTTAGGTCGCCGCAGTGGATGACCACGTCGATGCCGTTACCATTAAGGGGGGTCGTGTCTATAGTCTGGCCGTGCGTGTCGGATAGGATAAGGAGACGCGTCTTGACACGGACCTGGGACCGGGTATGGACGTTTGTCTTCATGGTGATGGAGTGATGGATGATAATAGCAGTAGGTGGTGATAGAGGTCTTTCTCGCTGTGAGATTGCGTGGTATGATTGGGTGTTACTATTTGCACTAACCCAAAATATTTTTCCGCCTAACCTCCGCGCCCACCCCGCCTAACCCAATTTGTGTGCAATGACATGGCAAGGGCGTATCTAAAGAGCATGCAGCCCCTGATATAGAGTATATAAAATAGTGGAGTAGTGTGGCGTGTTAAGGCGCAGCGCCGATACCGCAAATTTTAGTAGGCACATCCCCCGCGGCTACGTAGCCGACTGCGCGAAGCTTATAGAGATTTTTTTGCATACGCTACTAAAACCTAATATCACTAATTTAACACTATTCGCACCGCACCTTTCGCATTAAGCCGCCGCTATAATAGAGTCTCTTTTAAACCGTACCTTTCCCTCCCTTTAGGAGGCTTAAGCCGCTTATAATATAGTAGCCTAAATAAACGGCTACGCCCTTATTATAGCTATAAAGAGGCCTAATATAGCTAATCCCTCGTACGCTAACCTTCGCTGCTCGAAGGGCCGGAAATACGTCGACCGTAGTAATAATGCCCTCGCTAAACGCCGTAAGACAAGCATATAGATAACCGAATGCCCCTTTCGTCTAGTCCTTAAGCTAGACTAGGTCTAGGGCTCTTAGTCTATCTTTAACCCGTCTGCTAAGCCCTATAACTACCCCTTTATCGACCTAATAGCTTAGGCGAAGTATAAGGGGGAGGTTATTACGAAGTACTCCGCTAAGATCGTTCGGCTATATAATAACGGCCTTAGACTAATTTTTATTATAGAGCTACTACAAACACGCTCTAACGAAGACCCCGACCTAGTAGGCATTTCCACTAAGCAGATATATAACGCCCTTGCTCGTTATCGTTAGGAGGAGCTTGCTAGGCGTACGCCGCTTTAATTCCTCTACGATAAGCTTAATAAATCCGACTTCTTTATCTATAATACCCGCGATCCGTAAGACCGACTTACCGGCCTTTTTTTAGCCTTAAAAAGCGGCGTAGAGCTACTACGTTAGTTCCCTAATGTCTAGCAACTAGACTATACCTATAAGACTAACCGATTTAATATGCCTTTTTTTAATATATATAGTATTACGTACTTAAAGAAGACGTTCTCAATCGCATCGGTCTTCCTTATAGGCGAGGATAAAGGCTAATACCGTTAGGCTATCGCGGCCCTACTAATATTACTAGCTAAGGAAGGAATTTAGCCTCCTCGGCTTATCGTTATAGACCGGGAATTAGCCCTTATTAACGCTATTACGAGCTTTAAGGAGCTTAAGAAGGTAGTCCGTCTTCTCTACCGCTAGCACGTAAGTAAGAATATGCTTGTAAAGTGTAAGATATACTTCCCTAAGGCGTTAAAGAGTCTATAGGGGTAGGTTATACGGGCTCTAACCTTCGAGGCGTTCCTTTAAGCTTAGATAAAGCTAATTAACTTAAACGATAAGGATACCTTTAATAAACGTCTTTAGGAATACTAAGTGTTAGGGCATCCGCCTATAGCCGTGCGTTATACGCTCTAGACGTAGCTCGAGCCTTAGAGGGATAACCTCGTTACTTACTTTATTAACCTCTATCGTTACTTTAGTTATATAACTACCTTAGTCGTTAAAGGGCTTTATTCCTTAATAAAGCGGTTCTTTTAGTCTTTAATAAGGGACCTTATAAGCGTCTTTTAGAAATTCTCTACCTTCTAGGTATATTAGGCCGCTAAGGTTACGTCTATTCGTCGCAATAACGTATATAAGATCACGAGCTTTACCCTTAAAAGCCTCTACCTTCCGATACGCGAGAGAGTCTCCTCCCGGGCCCTTAAGCTTATTGCCGAATAATATAATTCGATTCGGACGAAGCTAGATATAAACCCTCTAGAGCTTATTAAGCCGTCGGGCTGCTGCCCCTATAGCTTTAATATAAGCATAGGCTTGCCGTGCCGGCATTTAATCTTCTAGCGCCTTAACGAGGGGGGGACCTTATAGCTTAATGACTTTAACGTCTTTTAGCACGTAGGCCTTAGGGAAGGTATCCCCGGCCTTAAGGCTCCCTTTAAGCCGGCTATCGTACGCGGTAAAGGCAGGCCTAAGGGCGCCCTTAACCTCGAGAAAACGACCCGCGGCATAAGGCGAGACCCGTCGGCGTATAAGATCGAAGAAGGCATCGAACGTGCCGAGGCTATAAGGGCGCTACCGCCGCCGTTAATAGCACCCGCGGCACTTAACACTACGGCTACTACTACGGCACCCGCGGCACTTAATACTACGGCTGCTATACGAAGCCTATAATACCTCTAGCAATATAGTAACGCGTACGAGGCGGGCATAAGCATACTACGGGCATACTAGCGAGCTATACATACGCCGCTCTCCGACGATAACGATAAAGCTGCCGGCGAGGCTGCCAGCGAGCCTTAAGCCGGCTTGTTATAACATTAGCCGGTCGACCTTATATAAGACGACGACGACGAGTTCGACGCTAACGAATTCGACGATAATAAATTCGTCCCGGGAATACCCTCGCAGTAGTAGCTCTCGCAGCGGCGGCTCCTATAGTAGCTCCTATAGTAGCTCCCGTAGTAGCTCTCGCAGCGGCGGCTCCCGCAGTAGCTCCCGCAGCGGCTCTCGCAGCTCTCGCAATACTCGTAAGATGCAGAGCATAAGTCGATTCCCTAGGCCGAGTGGGATATATTAGTAGCATAATAGGATAAGGCGGAGGTTATAGAGGTAGACTAGGATAAGATAGAGGCAGACGACGTAAAGGAAGCAAAGGCAGCGTAGGAATTACATAAGGATAGCCTCGAGTAGCGTTACAAGCAGCCTAATACACGATTTCCCCTAAGCCGCGATAACCTCTCTTTACTAAGTATATACATTAGTACGGGCGGCTTCTCGCGCAGTCGGCTACGTAGCCGCGGGGGATATGCCCACTAAAATTTGCGGTATCGGCGCTGCGCCTTAACACGCCACACTACTCCACTATTTTATATGCTCTATATCAGGGGCTGCATGCTCTTTAGATACGCCCCATGGCAACGGCGGGGCCCGCGCAAAGTAAAGAGTCTTCCTAACCTACGAGCCTGACGATAACCCTGCCCACGATACTACCCTCAAGGGAGCCTGCCTATAAGCAAGCAAGCAACATGACGAGCCTGCCCACGAGGCTTGCCGACGAAGCTGCCCTCGAGGGAGCCTGCCCACGAGCCTGCCCACGAGGCTTGCCTACGAGCCTGCCCACGAGCCTGCCCACGATCCTGCCCCGAGTGGCATGCGGCCCACCTGAACCTAATCGAAGGGTAAGCTCGTGGCTGAATGATAAACAGACGTACATTCCATCGGCCTTTTCCCCGATTGTGCATTCGATCTCTTCCAGCACCGAGGGGTTCGAGGCCCATCTCTTCTGAAACTGCTCACTATGCCGAAGCCTCGCCCGAATATAGGAACGAATGTCGCCACTGACATTGTCTCTGTTCATCAGCATCATATCGTCCTCCTGGATCCATTTGCCAGGACCGGACTCGAGCTCCTCTTCTCGTCTGCTCGTCGCGACGAGGTGAACGTTGGTCAGTTCAGGGCTGGACAGAGTCTCCATCCAGCGGAGCAAATCGCCCCGGGTGAGGCATTCATCCAAGGCATCCAGTACGATCCGAAGTTTCTTGCCGCTCCGCATCATTTTATACATGGCCGTGGATAGTGACTCGGTTGATGGTTGCTCTTTGCCGTCCTTGCAAGATCCGAATAAATTGTCCAGCTGCTCTCGCGTATCGGCACACTGCGAGGAGAGCTGGAAAGCGAGCGAGCGTAGTAGGTCATCCAGATGTTGTTTGTTCTTGTCGCGGAAGTCGAAGAAGAACCAGATGCAAATGTGCGAGTCGGCCTGGAAGTTGCATATGTGATCGAGTATCGTTGAGGTCAACACCGTTTTGCCACAGCCTGCCAACCCATGCACCCATAAATGCCTGCGCAATCCTGACATCCACTCGAGGAAAACCGTGCTTGTGACAAACCAGTCTCCGGTCCCTCGGTGTCGCTTTTCTTTGGCTGTATTGCGGTTCATAGACGTGTCAGGGGGAGAAAGCCATTTGCTAATCTTGCTGGTAGAGCTGTCCGATAGCAGGCTGCCAATCGCAGTACTCGTGTGTCTTGTCACGTCATGGATACTTTGCGCAGTTGTCTCGACTACATGGCGATCAGTGAACATCTTATCAGAGGCAAAGGGCGGCTAACTAGACCGGAGAAGCTCGACAGCCCTCGGCGTCTCTTGGAGGCCTCGTGTCGCGGGACGTAACTGAGGAGCTCCTTGGCAAAAGCGGCTGCTGTAGCAGAAGCATAGCGTTGCCAACGATGATCCTTGTGTGAATCGGCATAATCACAGATGCCTCTGATGACAAGACAGGGGAAGTGATTCATCAACCCGGGAGCTTCCATTTCGACGCAGAAGCAGTCCTCCCCAATATGCTCGACAACCTTGTCACGCTCCACCGCGTCCTTGACCAGTGTGTTTCCGGATGCGATGATGCCGTAGTGGATCTCGGGATCGGTCGAGTCACGCATGTCGCGCTGGACTTGTTTGTCCGGATCGCAGCTGCGACAGTCCAGGGCCCCGGCATGTTCGTAGGATGCTGGAAAGAGGCGGTCATTCTCGAAACCTTGATGAACATAGCCCGGGCGTGATTTGGCCATACGGGGCTTGTCTCCAAGCATCTTACTTAGAGACTTGGACACCATGGGCTCTTCAAACTCATGTTCGGCTCGTAGTTTCCCCAGCGCATGGAGGAGGACGGGCGGGGGCATGTTTAGAAAGTCTTTGCGCTCGTGCCTGTTGTTTGGCTTCGACTTGAGAAGGTCATACTGAACCACCCCGCCCGTGGCTCCGTCCGGCTGGCTGACGACGATGTCGCCGAGTCGGATGTCCCTGCCCTCGCCTGGTCTTGGAATGCCGCCGCCAACGCCGACGAGGAGACCGATTCTGATCTGGGGCAGCGAGGAAAGTAGTTTCGACGCCGTGGTAGCAGCAGAAGTCGTCCCATACAGTCCTGCTGCAAGCGAGGCAATCACGATGTTGTGCTTTCCCATGCGACCCCAGGTGTATGCGTTCTCGTCAGCTGGGTGTTGCGAAAAGCCATGCGGTTCGTCATGGAGCTCATCGAGCAGAGCAGCCGCTGCTGCGCGTTCGATGGGGAGGGCCGCGATCCACGCGATTCGGGACCTTCCAAGACTGTGTGCGTCGTCATGATCGTCTGTCTCTGTAGTCGTCAGTGCAGATAGGTCAACAAACGACTGGAGAGAGGGGAAATGCCGATTTCCTAGACCACGAGAAGCCTCGCCACAGCGCCCCCAACGGTGTAAGCAGGGCTGAGGATCACGCGCTTGAACTACCTGATGGTGAACACGGGACATGAAGCGACAATTTGTTGTGTACCTGGACTTCTCGGGTCACAACAGGCACAAGGTCCCCCTCCTGCTCAAGGGACTCGATGTGTCCGTACTTGGTGGTTGGTATATGAAAGTACTGATTATACAGATTCGTGGCGATACGGCATGGAGGCGGCGCAGCAGTTGCAGTGAGCACGCTGCCACACGCGGTTTGGAGAGTGTTGTACGCGTCATGGAGGAGGGGAATGGTGTCGGTAGGGAGACGAGAAGAGTTTGGTGTACGACGAATTGAGGCTTCGAACCAAGTGTGGAGGACAAGTCGAATTTTGCGTACGGAACTGGACAGGGATGCTAGCCAATAAGACCGCTAGATAATTAAGGGGATATGTGTTCGTGCAGGCAAAAAGACAAACATACAGCAGCCGGTGTTCGCTGGTCGTCACCGACCCAACTACTAATCTGCCGTTATCCTGCTTGTGTTGACGAGATCGGACGGGATCGACATTTCTCAGGGTACTGTGGCCGTATGTGACAGATGACGGGTCAGTGAAGCCTTATATTCGTATCCTCTGGAGAGGAGAGCCTTCTTGGCTGACACAGCGGCGCGCTAGTCCAGCTCCAGACTAGCCTCGCACTATCTTATCTGGATCCGGTCCTGGACCCTTTTTATTCTTCCACCAAGAAATTTTCATCACCCAGTTTTCTCTTTCTCGCAACACCCAGAGGCCACCACCAGACCTGGATGGGAGCTCCTTGAGGGCGCGCAAGCGCGTGCAATCTACTCCGGCCAGTCTCTGCAGTGGTGGTGCCTCCAGCCAGAGGTAAGGACGCTCTCTCTCTTTCTCTCTTGCATCCCCATCATTCTCTGATGAACAACCCATACGAACAATCCAAATCAGACCACACCGTGGTGACTACAACAAAATCTACCTGAGCGAGCTCAAGACACAATCAAGCATTGACGGACGCGCCCTCTTCATGGAGCCCGGCTGACCCGAAACAGGTGCTTCCACTGTTACTGCTGCTCCGCTGCTGCTCCGCTGCCGTCGCGCGGTGTGGCCATGACAAAAGGTTGGTTGCTCCTGTCCCCCTTCTCAATCCTGCCCTCTCTGCGTGATGATCAAAACGACACCTTAGGGATTCCTCATGCTTAATACATAATGTGGATACCGTTTGTTAAGTTTCAGCCTTGTCTGACCAGAGACGACGAGCACATGCTTTATTGTTTGAATTTACCAGAGATGAACACAAACTAACCTATGCTTGGACAGGTACATGGCGATTCCTCTGTGATCGAACGCTGCCATTAGATGATGAATACTTGAACGAACGGGCGGACATAATCGAGCCCCGCCACCCTGCATCCTAGACAGCAAGGCCGTACAAACCTTGTGGTGCAGGATGGACGGGAGCTCTTGATGACAATTCGTCACCTGACTTTGGCCTTGTCGCTCGAAGCTTGAAGATACACTGCTTTTGATCTAGCTGGCTGACAGCCCGTTGGCAGGTAACCAGAGAATCCAAGTCCTTTCTTGCTTCTGCTTCTTCTCGTGATGAGGCGAAAAGTATTCACACTGTTTGACCTTCAATCATTTGATCGAGGGAATGAACACAACGACAACTTCTGACATGGTGCGTTCCCACGTCAACATTGGCACCATTCGCTTTGTGCTAATGCCTCGACAGATGACTCGGCTCTGTTCCTGTCTACCACTTCCGTGCCTCGGAGACTCGACTAACAGCGCTCTGAAGTTTAGGCATGCCCTGGTTGGGATAGCTCGGAGCATGGCGAAGTAGGTCAATCTTTCACTCAGCCCTTTGTCTTTCCAACCATCGAGATGATTTGCATTATTAGCTCTAGCTGAGTTCATCATGACGAGCAACCATGTTTCACCTTGGAGAACTGATTGTGGTTTCCAATTACCTTTGCATTGTCTTGACCGCATTTACATGGGCCTTTTGCTAACGCTGGCACTGTCACAGACGAGGGAAGACGCAGGGATATCTTGCGTCGAGTTTGTTGGCCTGGATTTTGCATGCCAATGTACACTATCGTGGTTTGCATAATATGCAGTTGCATCGTCGTTTGCATAATATACACTTGCATCGTCGACTCTTCTTGGCCAGGGTTCCCGTATCCGAGCGTGACGCTGTTGAATGTGCATGATATCTCGACTGTCCCCTCATGGTACACTGGTCCCCCGCAGAGCGGTCTCAGGGGGTATGCTGCAGCCTCGCATTCATGCCCACGACGCAGCGGATCAGGTCCCAGTCGTCGTTGGCGCCGACCCAGTCGGTGACGACGATGCCGGTGCCGGCGCAGCCGACAGGGGCCTGGTCGCCGTGGCTGACGCAGAGATGGTCAATGACGGCCGGGTTGACCCTGGCGGCGATCCTCTCGGGCCAACAGGCTGCGTTGAAGAAGTTGCTGGCGGTGAGAAAGTTGACGAAAAAGGGCGGCACGGGGGCCTGGGGCTCGTGCAAGGCAAAGAGCTGGGCGGCGGCCCTCTGGAGCTGGCCGCAGCTGTAGGAGATCTTCTTGTCAATGTTCCGGGTCTCGGACACGTCGTAAAAGTCTTGGATGCGGAAGCAGCCGCCCTCGCCGCCGGTGCCGTCCTCGCAGTTGTCGGGCCACTGCTGGGCGTCAATGGCCCAGCCGCGGCCGTCCCAGCAGGTCTGGCGCATGTCGTCGTCGAGGGCGAAGCGGCGGACAATGACAATCTTGCCGCGGGCCTGGCCCAGGGTGGGTATCCTGGGCTCGGTCCACCAACGGTGGCGGTTCTTGTCGACGTAGCTGTGCTTGAGGTACTTGGCGAGGTGTCCGTCGGTGCCCTTGCCGGTGCCCTCGCGCTTGATGCTCATGATGACGGTCTCGCTGGGGTTGTCGTCGATGAAGCGGTAGATGCCGTCGAGCATGTCGGCGAGGTACTTGTTGCCGGTCAGGGAGATGGGGAAGGCGCTGTGGACGAGGGCCAGGGCGTCGTGTTGCGGGTCGACGGAGACGCGGATGTCGAGGAAGCGGACGCCGTTGCGCAGCTGGTGCGGGACGTCGGCGGACTGGCAGCGGACCGAGGGAAGGGCCTTGAAGCAGGTCGGGGAGTTGTGGGTGCCGGGGATGGAGAGCAGGGTCAGGGGCCAGGCGTCGTCGAGCTCGCGCATCCAGGCATGCAGGCTGGCCGAGGAGAAGACGGCGAGCAGGGCGGCGGCGGGCACGTAGACGACGGTCAGGTCGTGGGGCCCGCCGTCGAGCTTCCTCATGACGGCCGACTTTCGCGACGGGCTGGGCACGTCCGTCTCGTAGCGGTGGTGCCCGGCGCTCAAGGTCAGGCGGAGGACCTCGGCGTCGCGGCCCGGGGCGGGGACGTCGGTGCGGCCGGTGGTGAAGGGCCGGAGGGGCAGAGACAGGAGGTCGGAGCGGACGGGGCTGCCCCGGGGCTGAGTCTGATGGGTCGAGTGCTCGGTGGCATTGAACAGGCCGGTGATGGCGCCCGTGACATTGCGCAAGAGGGTGCCGGTGGCGACGCGCTGGCTCTCGAAGCGCTGGACCCTTGTGAGCTCCAGAGGGTGGGTGGTGAGGTTGCGGACGGCGAGATGAGGCATTGTTCGCGGACGGCGAGACGAGGCATGTTTGTGGAAGGCGAGATGAGGCGAAGGGGGACGGGGTCGAAATGTGGGGTAGAAACGTGGGTGCAGGTACAGTTACCCGTTTGGGAACTTAGGGAGCTTCGTCAAAGAATTTCAATTATTTCTTCATAAAAAAAGCAAATCATATGTCCCGTGGGCTTCTGCCCTTCCTCGCTCCGGTTCGCCGAGTGTCCCCCGTCCGAGTCATTTTTCCTTTTGCGCCTTTTCCTTGACCGTCTTCAGCAACGCCGGCGCTTGGCAGGACTCCCCCCCCCCTCCTCGGGTCCCCCCTCCTCGGCTCTCCCGCCGTGGTCCAGGTCGTCGCTCCGTGACCGCCGTCTCCGCAGCACGTCGTGGCCGCCCCTCTGACGAGCGGCCTCCCGAATGACGGCCTCGTTGCCGACGACGTTGCCGGCGCCCCCCACCGTCAGGCCGGCGTCGACGTGGATGCGGACGGGGCGTGGCCGGCCCTCCTCGTCAATCATGGGGATGCCGCACTGGCCCGAGCTGCTCTGCTGCAGCGCCTTGACCACGGCGAGGGCGATGGCGTTGGCGTGGGTGGCGGGCGTGTCGACCAGACACACCATGTTGTCGTCGCTCGTCACCGTCACCGACGTGTTGATGCGCAGACTGATGGGCGACAGGCCCTCTTCCCACTCGGCGCCCTCGTCTCCCGCCGACCCGCTGAGCAGCGTCGCCGTGGGACACCGGGCCATCAGCAAGGGCCGGGGGCACGTCGTCGGCCAAGGCCGGGCTGTCAGGGTCTGCGGGCTTGGTGCGTAGGCTGGCGGTGGTGAGAGCGGGCGCGAGGTGTCGTTGTCTTTGAAGGCCATCTGGCTCGTGGTTCGTACGGATGCCATGATGCCTTGCATGTGTGTTGGAGTGAGGAAGGAGTTGAAGGTTGTCGTGGAGGAGCAGCTCAAGGCGTCAACAGGAAAGGGTGGATGGTTCCAAAGTGTGTGTGTGTGTGTGATGGGATAGTGCAAGACGGCGTCGAGGCTATATAAGATGGGCGCCAAGTAAGGTAGTAGTACTAGTACCAAGTACAATATCTCATGATGCTTGTCTCGGAGCGGAGAAGCTGGCACGGACCGGCAGGCGGGGAAGACGAAAAAGAAAATGGCTCAAGAAGAGGCGGATGGCTCATCTGATTGTCGAGCGAGGGCTTGTTGAAGCCCATGTCGACACACCCTCCCTGCCTCCCGATGATGCGGCGCGAACCCCGACCCTGAGCCCACGCACGCCCCCGAATAGAGTGTGGTTGTTCCGTACGTATTGTGCTGCTGCTGGTGTCCTCGCCCGATGCTGAATGCAACTACCTACGTAAGTGGCCGCGGTTGGCAACGTTGAATAGTGACCAATGGAGGGTCCAACGAGCAACTCGGTGAGTGACGGAGCGAGACAGGTCTGCATGTACGAGCATGTGGTGGACTGGCAGTGGTGGTGGCGAGCAAACATGGTTGGGTCAGGGCCGGCGGGGGGGCGGAAGGTCGGCCGCTTATACGTATACGACATGTGGCATTAGTTGAAGCTTTTAAAATAGTGGTCGTTGATGATGATGATGATGATGATGTTGGTGGGCATCGAAGATTTGCCACCCGCGCTGGGTTTCTTCTCCTTGGTGCAATCTCCAGTGCCTGCCTTTCCGTCCTTCCAGGGTCCCGACCGTCTGTCTCCCTTGGTCCGTCCCCGACGAGCCCGCCCCCTCTGGCATCGTGCCGGTCGTCTGCTGAGGGAGACAAGGGAGAGACGGTGGGTTGCATTGCCGTCTGCGGCGTCAGCGCCATGCCGCCGCGGGCCAGGCGCGCAAGGGGGACAGAGGCGATGCTTCCGACACACACACACACAAATACGGTTCCGGTCGCAGAATATGGAGGCGAGATGCGAGTCTATTGTCTATTGTCGTTGCTATTGTCGTTGGAACAGGGTGAGTGGGGCTGATGATTGTGGTCCGTGACGGGACTAGCGCGCTATGCACGGGATTACTAGTACCAGATCCCTCTCTCTCCACTCCTTCTCTCTCCCCACTTCCCACTTCTCCATCTCTCCCTCCCCTTGCCCTGGTCTGTTCCTCCCCCTCTCCAGGCCCTCGGGTCCGTTTCCAAGGCATCGCACCGTCGGATGTATTGTTCAGGCCTCTCTCGTCACGAAGCGGCAAACCGTTCTGGCAAGCCGACCCTGCTCTGCTCGTCCCGCCCTGCGTCCTTCCACCGACTCGCCGCCAACACGGCAAACTCCTTTTGGCCTCGTCGCCGTTGGCTGCCAATCAGGAAACCCATCCATCGGGAACTCCTCCTTCGTCATTGCGCCTTCTGTTGGCTTGCCTCGCCGCAACAATATCAACCGTCAATCAAGCCTCGTCCCATGGCCGTCGATGCCGTGTGACAGACGTCCATTCATCAACGCCTTGCTACCCATCGCCGCCGCGTCCGCCGTTGGCCCCTTTTTTCCTATTGTCTCTTGCTCTCCGAGATGCCGCGTGAGCCAACAACTCGAGACACGCCATCAGACGCCTTCTTGTCCCGTCGAGAGCCAGTCGAGTTGACTGGTTGGCCGACCCGTGGTGCTTTCCTTCAAGCCAGGGCCAGCTTGACCATGACGCTAAAGATGACCTCCCGCTTTAAGATTGCCTTCTCTGCTCATGGCCAGCGTCTCGATGCGCGCGAACAAGGAAAAGGGAACAAGCACGGAATCTTCCATTCGCGGAACATTCACGTCGCATTCAGATTACCATCTGCGCATTCTCTCCGACGGTAATGAAGTCTCATGCCGGCCCCGGCTTCGCAAGACCCAACCATTGATGCTTGACCTCCTCTGCCGGATGCCACAAACCTTGACCGCTCGACACCTTCTGCCACCCATGCATGGCCCATGTGTTCTATCCCGTCACGAGTACGGATACCGCCTTCTTGGTGACGAAGCACATGTGTTACTACCATGTACTACTAGTATGTCCTACCCGCCCGGCGTGTCCACTTGCCAAGTGCCTGGCCAACGGCCAGACGGGGCTCGCTGCTCATTTCCAGCCTTTCCACTCTGTCGCCAACCTGGACCGCCTTGCCCGGCTTCTCGTCCGGGCTACCCGCTCTCCACCGGCCACGTCGAGACAGACGCGTAAATCGTGCGCCCTCCCTTGCGCCCTCTCTTGCGCCCTCTCTTCCGCCCACGCCTAGGACGCCCCCTTTGGCCTACCGCCGCCTGTCGCGTGCCGGCCCTCGGGGTTGGCGTCGGCGTCGTCGCGGGCTCCCCGGTGTCTTGGCTGTCGCGCCATGTACGCTCGTCAACGATTACAAGACGTGCTTCGGGTGTAGGCGCCTGTCCATCTCACTGCCACCATCTACTTATTCACAATGCGAGACTCGGCATGCTTGGCTGATCAATATTGCTTCTACCCCTTTTGCCTTTTGCATCTGGTCCCAGGGCCCATCTGTTCCTGGCCTGGGAGATACATGACCTGGCTGCCTCCAACCCCTCGTCACCGACTCGTGACCAGAGGCCAAAAAATCCGATCCGGGCCTCATCCTCGGGCATGTTGGCAGTCCTTTTCCTCGGCTCCTCCCCCGTCACCAACGACATGACGGCTGACTGAGTCGCTGATCGCCCGCCCCGACTTGCAAGAGTTTTGGCCCGAGAAATACGGGGAAAACAAAACATGTTGAAATTGTTTTCGTTCCCCGCACCCGCACGGCGCATGGCTTCATTCCTCGCTGCTCTAAAATGTTTCTTCCCTCTGAAGGGGTATCTCGTAATGCAAGGCCTCCTTCGTCCAGCGGAGCTTTTGCTTCGCCTCACATATGCAGGTTCCCTCGGGAACTTCGTCCTTGTTGAAAGACGCCGCCAGTCCGTGTCGCTGTATCGTTCAAAGGAAGTCCGTCTCGTTGAAATCGCAAACAAAAATGACAAAAGTTCCACATGTCGACTCCCCCCAACTCCCTTCCTGGTGGGGGGTTTCACAAGGTTTCGTTGAGAACCGTACGCCGCTATGGCCTGGTATGAAATGGACCTGAAACACTTGCATGGTAAATCTCGGCGCGTAGGGGGCTTGTTGAAACACCCCCCCGGCCCCGCCAGGCTCGCCTAGAACTTGAGGGCCTTGGGCTTCTCCCAGCTGAACGACTGGTTGGTGCCAAAGTGACCGTTCTTGGCCGTCTGGAGGTAGATGGGGCGGTCGAGGTCGAGGTCGCGGACGATGACACCAGGCCGCAGGTCAAAGTTGTCGCGGATGATGGAGACGAGCTGGTCTGAAGACTTGTCCGAGGTGCCGTAGGTGTCGACGTAGATGGAGAGGGGCTCGGCAACGCCAATGGCGTAAGAGAGCTGGACAAGAGCTCTCCGGCAGAGGCCAGCGGCAACGAGGGACTTGGCGATCCAGCGACCGACATAGGCGGCGGACCGGTCAACCTTGGAGAAGTCCTTGCCGGAAAAGGCGCCGCCACCGTGGGCGCCCCAGCCGCCATACGTGTCGACAATGATCTTGCGGCCGGTGAGGCCGGCGTCGCCCTGGGGTCCACCAATGATGAAGCGGCCAGAGGGTTGAATCTGCCAACAGCGGTCAGTCCGGTGGCACAAGATGCAGGCCGCCGAGGTGGCCACTTACGTGGTAAATGGTCTTGTCATCCAAGTACTTGGCAGGTATGGTCTGCTTGATGATCTTCTCCTTGATCTCCTTGCGCAGCTCCTCGGTGGTGATTTCAGGAGCGTGCTGAGCCGAAATGACGACGGTGTGGACGCGGATGGGGACAACGGCGCCGTTCTCGTGCTTGTACTCTACCGTCACCTGGGTCTTGGTGTCGGGGCGCAGCCAGGGCAGGGTGCCGTCGCGGCGGGCAGCGGCCATGGCGGCGTTGAGCTTGTGGGCGAGCATCAGGGTAAGGGGGAAGAGCTCGGGGGTCTCGTCGGTAGCGTAGCCAAACATGATGCCCTGGTCACCGGCACCGAGCTGCTCAAGGGCCTGGTCGTAGTGCAGACCTTGTGCGATGTCGGGAGACTGCTGCTCAATGGCGACGAGGAGGTTAAAGGTCTTGTAGTCGAAGCCCTTTTCCGAGTCGTCGTAGCCAATCTGCTTGATCACATCACGGACAACCTTCTGGTAGTCGAGCCTGGCCTTTGTGGTGATTTCGCCAAAGACCATGATCATGCCCGTCTTGGTGGCCGTCTCGCAGGCCACCTTGGACAGCGGGTCCTCGGCCAAGCAGGCATCGAGGATGGAATCCGAGACCTGGTCGGCAATCTTGTCGGGGTGGCCCTCGCCGACAGACTCGGACTGGAGACGGAGGTCAGTACCAGCGGCATTGCGACGAGGAATGAGTGGGGACTCACGGTGAAGAGAAAGGTTCCCTGGGGGTGAGCCACGGCGTGAACACCGTTGGCGCCGTTGACTGAGGACATGGCTGTGGTCGGAGATGGAGGGACAGGAAGAGGAGGCGGATTGGGCGGTGAGGGGGCGTTGATTATAATATCCTGCAGCAAACGGAGGCTTGTGATGAGGGATCGAGGGCGTCAGGCCACGTATTTGTACCACGGAGAGAGTGTCGGAGATGGAATGGTTGGAGTGTCGATCAATGGAAGGAGGGTCGAGAGGGCGGCGGACAAGGCGATTGAGCCCGTCGCAGAGAGAAAAATAGAGTGTCGAGGGTTATCCGGTATAAGAGTTGTGCTAGTGCTATGCTAGAGTAGAACAGCTCTTCAGGCACATTGACGGCTGCGCGCGCAAGTCCCGGCCTAGCAGCCTGGTACCAAGCAAGTCGGTATCGGGGCACGCGGAAAAAAGGGACAGCGAAATTGCGCAATCGGGCAGGAGCAGCACCCCAACCCCAGACTGGGGTCGGCCCCTCCTCTCCTCACTCCTACAAAGTAACTCTTCGCCTCTTTTTTCGGCGACTTTCGATGAACGAGCAGTGCGCCTGGACACTGAGTGCAAACGGACCGACGAGCCTCCTCTGCGAAAACCCTTCTCGTTTTGCCCACGGATGGACGAGTTTTGCTTCCGCCAACGTGCCTGATTTTCTAGGTGCTTACGAGTTACCACGTACCGTAGCTAGTAGCCTCTAGCCCTCGCGCTTCAAGTACCGCCTGGTTCCTGGTACGAAGTACACAGTACATACTCGTCCCCCCCCCCGCAGGACAGCCTTGTCCCCTCTCGGCGGGACCCTTGGCCAAAACTTCACTCCCGCAAAACCCAATCCTCAGCCTTGCCTCGGTGCACCCAGTCCGCCCGTGCCTCCCTCTTACACGCACCCCTCTGCTCGGATATCCTACTCTTCAAGAAGCAAGCTCCTCGTCACGCAGAAGAGCCCCGTGGCCGCCGCCATGAGCAAGTTTGGCGCCATAGTCATGGGCCCGGCTGGGGCGGGAAAGGTAAGGCGTCAACGACAGCTTGTGGTCCCTCCAACGGCCATTGTTCAATTCGAGCAAATGCCCCATGCTCGCCCCGTGCTAATCCGACTCGTGCCAGTCTACCTTTTGTGCCGCCCTCATCACCCACCTCCAGCTCAACCGTCGCTCTGCCTTTTACGTCAACCTCGACCCTGCCGCCGAGTCCTTTGAGCACCAGCCCGACCTCGACATCAGGGATCTCATCTCCCTCAAGGACGCCATGGAGGAAGTCGGCTTGGGCCCCAACGGCGGCCTCATATACTGCTTCGAGTTCCTCATGCAAAACCTCGACTGGCTCACCGAAGCTCTCGACAGCCTGACCGAAGACTACCTCCTCATCTTTGACATGCCCGGCCAGATCGAGCTCTACACCCACATTCCCATTCTGCCCACCCTCATCAAGTTCCTTTCCCAGCCCGGATCCCTCGACATTCGCATGGCCGCCGTCTACCTCCTCGAGGCCACCTTTGTCGTCGACCGCGCAAAGTTCTTTGCCGGTACCTTGAGCGCCATGAGCGCCATGATGATGCTCGAGGTCCCCCACCTCAACGTCCTCTCCAAGATGGACCTGGTCAAGGGCCAGGTCAAGAAGAAGGACCTCAACCGGTTCCTCACGCCAGACACCGCCCTGCTCGATGACGATCCGGCCGACCGCACACAGCGCATAGCCCAGGGAGCCGATGCTCAAGACGACAA
This sequence comes from Ophiocordyceps sinensis, assembly GCA_012934285.1. Classification (NCBI taxonomy): domain Eukaryota; kingdom Fungi; phylum Ascomycota; class Sordariomycetes; order Hypocreales; family Ophiocordycipitaceae; genus Ophiocordyceps; species Ophiocordyceps sinensis. Next base: position 510,711 of record JAAVMX010000008.1, read on the forward strand.
GGCGAAGCGGCCCGACGAGAGGGACCAGGTTATGAAGGGCGCAAGCTTCCGGAAGCTCAACCGCGCCGTGGCGGGCTTGATTGAGAGCTTCAGCATGATCAATTATCTAAAGCTGGACGTGACCAAGGAGGAGAGCGTCGGCAGAATCCTAAGCCACATTGACGAATGCATCCAGTTCCACGATGTACAGGACCCCAAGGAGCCCCACGACGAGGACGTTGAAGACGCGGAGTGACGCGGCGGATCGGGAGAAAATGAGGCGTGTCTTGAGCCAGGTGACGGTTGTCAGTAGGCCGGGGGGTGTTCGAGTGTGTTCTGCATAGCGGCGGCGTTGGCGACGTGTCTTTCCTTTTGCAGAGATGTTTTAAGCACATTCGTCCTCAGTTGGGGACGATGTATAAAGAAACATAATTGATGCTTAGACTCGAAGCGGCTCCTCCTCTTGATTGTCAATGCCGCCCTCAATGATTCGTTCCCTTTGGTGGATTTTCCGCCCTCGCTGATTTATGGGCTCGCTCGCGTATCTCGATGGTAAGAAGGTGGTGTTTGTGTGACGGCATCGCATCGCTCCCGTGGCTTCTCAGCCGCGCCAGGTCGCCGAGAGAGGGCTCGCCGGGGAGCGGCAGGGCCTAGTACCGCGCCGAGCTCCTCCCGTGGGCACCGTGTCCACCCCCGCGCGGCTCATGCCTCTGCTGGCCCTCGTAGCGGTTGTACTCTTCGAGCCAGACATCCTTGAGGACGGCCAGGTAGCCCAGGACCCTGCCGGCGAGCACGACGGCGTCCGTGAGGCTGGCGGCGGGCCCGCGGTTCCAGACCCAGGCGGCGAGGGCGGCGACGATGGCCCACGAGGCGAGGCGCAGCGCGACGCGGGTCCACCACATGACGAGCCGGCCGACCCAGTGCACGACGACGAGGGCCGCCGCCAGCAGCGCCAGCAGCGCGAGCCCGCCCGCCAGGCCCTGGTTCTCGGCGGCCAGCCCGAGGGCCACGTCGGCGGCGGCCGCGGCGGCCGCGCGCGCGTAGGCGACGACGTGTCGCCGGCACGCCTGCAGTGGCGACTGCGGGTGCAGCAGGTGCTGTCGCACGGGGCCCGCGAGCTCGGGCGGGAGGAGGCCGGCGAGGAGGCCGAGGTGGCCCTCCATGGCGACGGCGACGGTGGCGGCGACGACGAGGGCGACGAACTTGTTCGGCTTCTTCTTCTGCTGCTCCTTGTAGCCCTCTTTTGGAGATGTAGAGACTCGGCCGTCGAAAAGGGGAATGTGGGCTTGTGTTTTCGTTGGGGCAAGGACGTGGTCGAGGTGAGATTTATCAAGTGTGAAGGACCACGTGCGGCACTTTGTACTGTGCGATGCGACACTATTGAACACTGTATTACCTCTATCACAGCCGCGGCGCTAACAGTGCGCATGAAAGTCGACGTGGTTTGCAGCTTAAGCCTGCAGGCGTTTCACGACAACAAGATGCAAGTGGCACCCTTGGTATAAAGTCAAATCGAGCTCGGCCACCACCGCTGTTCGGCACGCTCAAGTTGGTGCTCAGGCGCAGCTCGGTAGACAGTGTCTTGGAATTAATACTCTTTAAATAATCCGGGGCCTGAGGAAAGGGGGGAAAGGGGGCAAAGAAAATACAACGAGGGTATCAGAATTTGATCGCCTGGCCATAAATACCTCCTCATCTCCCCAGCATGCCTGCATCTCTGCTTTGCATCCCATGTAAAGTGAGTCCGCTGCGCCACCCAAAGTTTCCCTCTACTAGGTTTCCTCTAAACTCGACCGTCGTCGTCATTGTCGTCATCGTCGTCATGCGTAATGGCTCAGGACCCCGGGCCCGCCTCGAGAATCTCCATGGCTGCATCAATCCTTCGCCTAAAATCTTCCTGGCTTCCCGGACCGGTGCCCGAGGATTCCGTCAGGCCCAGAACGCATCTCCCGAGGCTGGCCACGACCCGCTCCACCATCATCTGGTCCTCCTTGGACAACATCTGAATCGCGGGCGACTGCGGATGCCCCTCGTGGCCGCTCTCCCTCTCGCAGATGCTGGCTGTTTCCGACATGAGCGACTCGGACACTCGCTTGAGGTCCTGTCCCGGGGACCCCACGGGCGTCAGCATCCCCCCACTCATCCTCACCCGGTTGACGAGCGGGAAGCTCCTATTCGTTCCCGTCGATTCGAATGAGGACACCGAGGGCCGGTGCAACGTCGACCTAGTGCTGCCCGGCCGGTGTATGACCGAGTTTTGACGCGTCCGGCCTCCCCGCCAATAATTTGCTTCGCCGTTGCCGCCTGACATCCCCGACATGGTAAAGCCTCCAGCCTCGGCGTGTTGGTCCTCTTGGTACGGCACGGCGAACGCATCCTCGAGTCCCTCTTCCGGCATCAGCGAGCTCCTGCTTGCGCGGCCTTCGATGGCCGTAGCGAAGGAGTCGACCGTCGTAAAAGTGTCCAGGCTGGGGCGCCTGGCGTGGCTCAGCATCGGGGCCCGAGTCGTCTCAACAGAGTCACCCGATTCATCGCTTCCTGAGCTGCCGCGTCGACTGCGCTCCTGCTGACTGATAGTGCCCATGGCCGAGTGAAGGAAGAAGTGTTCGTAATCAAATGCGTCCTCTCGATCCTCGTGGGAAACCGGATGTTGGTGCGAGTCGTGGTACAACGAGTCGCCGCTTTCACTCCAGCCGTCGGCTTCGGCTTCCCCAACCTCGTCAACGTCCCCATCTCCCGCGACTTGATGCTCATGGCCATCGTGAGCTGCGCCGTGGAGATGGTGGTCGTCCCCATTCAGCTCCCCAATGCTCTCGACATCCCCGACACCTTGGGACCCGTCATTCAGCTCTCCAACGCTCTCGACATCCTCGACACCTTGGGACCCGTCATGGTCTTGAGTCTCTCGAGCCTCATGATAACTGCCGTTGATGGACGGAACATCTTCCTTGGGCAAGGCCTGAGCCTCGACTTCCTCGGGGACCCCGGGCCGCCCGCCAATCTCGCCTCCAGACACCGCGCCGCTCAAGGGACCCCCTGGCGCGCGGCTTCTCTTGTCCGGGTTGCTAACGCTGCGCGACTCGGCGTGGTTTTGGTCCCACCCCGCGTGGGTAAAAGGGCTCGGCATCCGGAGGTTCTGTAAGCTGCGACGCTTCATGCTGTCTGCGCGCGCTTGCTTTCTGAGGCTCGAAATCTTGCCCTTGAGCCCCTCCATCTGATCCTGAAGGTCTCGCACCTGCGCCACCGATGCAGACCGTGGCACGCCGGCATCCGAGGAGGAGCTCAAGGTTGGGCTGACGACGCTGCTGGCACGAACATCCTCGAGCTTGTCGTTGGCGCCGTGGCCAATGTCGTCGTGGCCGTCCTCGCTCAAGGGCGTGAGCACCATGTCGAGAGGATGATGCGACAGCTTCTTGGTCAAGGGGGCGTGTCGACTAGCAGCAGCGTCGACGCTCCCAGGCGAGAGGAGCGGTTGACGGTAGCCGCCAGCTGCGCCGAGGGCGCTGGCTGACCTCTGGAAGCGCTCTACGGGTTTCCACGTCTCTTGCAAACCAGTCTCGCTCAAGTTTCTCGCGTGATTTGACGGCGACCTGGTAAGCATATCTTGATCAAAGGACTTGACTGGCCGAGCGCCCGGGGAAGGGGTAGAGGCGTCGGACGCTGGGGAATAGCCAAAGCTTCTCGCCCTGCTCAGATTCCCCTCCATGGTCTGGACCAAAGTTAGCACTTGTGCTCTTTTCCCCCTTTGGACAAAGAATAGATCAACCCAAGCATACATTAAGGCGGCGCTTGGCGTTTGCCAGGATATGTTCGGCCCGCTTGCTGATGGAGGTGGGAGAGGGCCTACCCTGGCCGATGGACTGCATCGACGGCCTGACTGTGGTGACGGATTGGCGAACGGGCATTTCCTCAATGTAGGAGGAGGCCATGCTCTCCTCATCGTCGCCCTGGAAATTGCTGTCGGCGACGCTGACGGAGTCGTCAAAGTCGCCCAGGGCCGTGACTCGGCCACCGACGTCGTTGATGGTGCTCGTCGACCCGGTGGACAGGCGGCGCTCGTGCAATGGGCGCCTGTTGGCGAGCACCTTGCCAATGGTGGGCGACGATGGTAGCGGAGTGCCGTGGCTGGCAGAGACGAGGGGGCGCGACGTCAGGCGTCGGGGCGGGCTGCCGGCGATGCTCTCGACCTCGGTCACCTCTCCAATGTCGGACAGCATGGTGCCATTGCCGTAGATTATGGGGGTCGAGGGCCCCAGAGGCATGGCGTGGTAGCCGCTCGGCGGCAGCGAGGAAAAGTCGGCGTTTGAGTGAGCCATGGACCAGGTCGACGACGAGGGGGCGCGGGAGAGGCCGTTGTAGGCGTCACCATTCTCGTAGTCTGGGAGGATCATGTCAGGGTTCGTCAGCGTCGGCGACGACGGCTGCTGGGTGCCGTAGGCGGCCACAGAGGGCCCGGGGCCATCCCAGGAGCCGTCGCGGCGGGTGAAGGAAGTCTGAGTGGCTGCCATGGCTGGGGGTGGGCGATTGGTTGGGGGCGAGAAGGGACGTGTCGTCGTACCGCCGTCCGTCTTTGCGGCCCAATGTCGTCGAGCTGCTGAGGGCTGAGTGAGCAACGATTGCGCCAGGCAGGCAGGCAGCTGCAGATTTATTACTGTGCGCGCAGATGATGGGTAGATTGTCGTGCAGGCGCCACCCCCTCATTCAGCTGTCGAGCATCACCGAAGAGGAGGAGTCAATCCAACTGAGAGTTTTTTCTCTCCCTCTCTGCTCTGCCTCCCCCTGTCCTTGTTTCCCCAGCCTCTCGAGCCTGGACGACGATTCGGACCTTGGCGCTACCAAAATGCTACCGCGCAGACGGTCGAAGCGCGAGACGGATGCACGGCGCCCGATTCGGGGGGATGGATGAGCCACTCTGCGTGCAAAGTTGTCGTAGTGGTGGTTTTTCGGTAAAGGCGGCTGTCCTGCTCATGGCCGGGAGCGGGAAGAATGGAGACGACGAATGTCGCCAGAGAGAAATGAAAAAATGAAAGGAGACGAGACGAACTCAAAAGGGCCGAGCCGCTCCCGACTGTAAACGGAGCCGTCGATCTGGTGGTGATCCGGCGCTGGTTCGCGGGGCCAATCTTTTTTTCTTTATTGCAATCCTCACGCTGAAAAAGGAAAGAGCATGGGCATGTGGCATGTGCCTTTTGTTCCTTTTTTTCCTCGCCTTCCTTCCCTTCCCTTGCGCTCCGCCAGGGGTACCCGTTGGGAACTAAGGAACGTAGCCTCGTCCCTTAGTTAGGTCTAAATTAGCCGGACAAACCCCTAATCGCCGGATAAAAAAAAACAGCCCTACAATCGTAGCCACTGCGTAAGACACCTAAAAACACACTAAAACACCCGAACGCGTTATTCCTAATACGTATTCTACCGTCGCTATACCGTAATGTTCGACTATATCGCCGTCTTAAGGGCTATAAGGCTTATAATAAAGTCTCGCGATAATATTACTAAAGGCCGGCGCCGCTAGACGAAAGGGCCCGCGCTAAAGCCCGTTATAATACGTAAGGCAGCCGGTCTTTACGGCGTTGCTAAGTCTACGGTATAAGAAGGCATCTAGCGGCGGCTTAATAGTAATCTACGCTTAGTTAGGCGCCTAAAGCTACTTAGTTAAGATAAAGATAATTCTATCGCCGCCTATGTTATATAGCTCTAACGAAGCGGCTTTCCGGCTACTAAAGTATAGGTAAAGACGGCAGCTTATACCCTCCTTAAACACCGCGACCTAGATATAGAGATGCTAAAGCGGCACTAGTATGCCCGTTAGGTTAAAGACTACCTAAAGCTCCGGCGAACCTATATTAAGGCGGTTAAGCGGTTTAGGAAGATATTTAAAGCTACGGATGTCTTATACGTTAAGGTCTTCTTTTAGAGGCTTACTAAGATTATTAAGACCTACGGCATTAGAGCCTTTAAGATCTAGAACGAAGACGAGTATAGGATTCGTATTAGGAGCCTTTAAGACTATGTTTACGTCCTTATTATACGTATAACTTATTACGAGCGCCCTTAAATATCCGATCTAGGCAATCGCGAGTCGTATACGCTTATTGCTACTACTAACGCCGTTAGTAATACGATCCCTCCTTAGCTTATATTCTATATATTCTTAAGCGAGTCTTAGGCTAATATTAATGCCCTTAGCGATATACGGTTCGCTAGATCTAATACTAGCTTTAGCAACTTAGAAATTACATTCGATTAGGTCTATTAGTTTAACGCGTAGTCTTAAAAGCACTCTATACGCGTATAACGCTTTAGAAAGAGCCTTATAGACTAGTTTAGTATTAACGAGTAGTATAAAGAGCCGGAATTCCTATTCCATAAGGTAAAGCCACGACCTATCCCTAAGGCAGAGCGAATCTACTAAATTCTTATTATTAATAGCTTTATAGGTTATAAAGGCCTTGATTTTATAGAATATTATATTAAATTCGATATTATTATAGTCGTCTTCCCGCTATATTTAACCTATATCCTCTAACCGCTCGACGTAGGCGTCTTTTAGCCTCTTAAGCATGCTTAATAAAAGGCTATTCGCAACTTTATTAATATAAAGGAGCTTAACTTTACGCGCTTTAATTTCCTAGAGTCTTTCTAAGAGACCTTTCGAGATAGATTTATAGCACGCTACGTTATATCTAGGTTTATAAAGATAGGCATCTTCCTACTAATATACGAGCCTTTAGTTAAGCGCATCCTCGAATAATAACTTAAGCTTCGTTAGGCCGTTAACCTAGCATACGTATATCTCCTCCCTAAAGAGACTTAATTCTAGTAAGCTATAGACACGCTTCGCGACGTTAAAGACCGTTACTAAGATATACTAAGCTCCCTTACGCGATGTAGGCTTAAGGCCGCTAGTTAGGTCGTAATAGAGGCATTGCTCTTTAATTCGACCCTCTCGAAGCATTATAACGACCGCGTTACGCGTATTAATAAGATAGCTAATAAGCCTACTTAAGGAAAATAAGTTAAGGCGGTAGATAGCATATTCTATACTAGTGTTAGCCTTAATAACGTTCGCGAGGCTGCCGAAGAGACTCGAGAGAAAGACGAGAAAAAGGCTTAACGCTAGCAGCTTACTTCGATGCGTGCGATGCTTCGTCGCGAGAAGCAGCTCCTACTTAAGGAGTATCGCGAGAATAAGTAGTAGGTTATCGACGGTAAGAGGAAAAGACTTATAGTTAAATAGTAGCTTAACTTCGTCGGAAAGGACGAAACGTATCTCGCTATAAAAGAAACTAAGGAAACGTATAGACGACTCTTTATAAAGCCCGACCCCTTTACGATTAATATATTACGACCGGTCTATAAGACCTTTTAGCGGAATACTTAAACGGCAGCCGAGCTAGCAGCTATTAAAAAGGCGTGCCGTTTATCGCGTATACTTTAATTAATAGAGTAGCTATACCTATAAGATAGAAACAGGGGAAGATCGAGCTCCGTTAAGATTATTATAACGCGCTAGCCTCCTTAAGACGCTCCTTAAGACGACGATGCTATAATCGATCTAATCGATCCTATACTTAAGATAGCCTATCTTAACGAAGTTAAACGCGTTTTAAGGTTGTTATCGCCTCTTAGGCCTACGCCGCTATTATCGCCGCTAGCGGCCCTAGCTATAAGGGAGAGCTCCGTTAAGATTATTATAACGCGTCGCGAGCCTTTAGCTATAATAACCCTGAAAAAACGAGTCTCTATATAAAAGGGCATTAAAAGCATCTTAGAGGAATATCGAGCTAAGAAGAGACAGAAGAAGGGCTTAAGCGAGGGCGAGGGTAAGGACGATAGCGAGGATATAGACGCGGATTAGGGTATAAAGGCGGATTCGTCACGTATAACGTTATTATTCGCGGCTTTAACACTATATTATATTATACTATACACGTATTTTTATATCTCCGTTAGCTTATTATTATTAGGGAAATACGTACTTTATTTTTAGCCTCTTTACAATATATTACGACGCTCTTAGAATATAATACGACTAATTTGCCTATCGCCCTCTATGAGTTTTTTATCCGGCGATTAGGGGTTTGTCCGGCTAATTTGGACCCAACTAAGGGACGAAGGCCCTTAGGTCCCAACGGGTAGTACTTTTGTTGGCTTCTGCTTGCATGAATCGGCGGAGACTAGGGGGCTCTACCGCCGAGAGTCCGCCGATGGTGCCCGCCTTGGTGGAGCTCATCAGTCTCCCTGTCACCGTCCTGTGGCTGCGCTATAAGTTGCAGGGAGCAGTACCCAAGGTACCGGTACCTCTACTCCCACCCTCCTACCGGGGAGTACTGCGTACCTGATTCCACGAGCAGCTGTGCCCGAGGCATCTGCTATGGAATGATGGAATGCAAAGCCCTACTAGCTGCAACAGACTCAAGACTGAGGGCGCGCTTCGTTGTCCGTCGTCACCCATCACCCTCGGAGATATCCAGCACCACCTACGAATAGCGCCGCCCGCTACGAATATAATCTGGCGGATTGGCGCGAACCCGAGGGCGGCGGCATCCACGAACTCGAGAAAAGACTGCATACCTCTCGGCAGTCAAGCTGCTTCATCCGGGTGCATTGGCCATGATCCATCAACCGCCCGCTTCCCCGCCGGCCTGCAATTTCGCCGTGGACACGGGGACCCCCCGGGCAGCAGCGCCGTCGACTCACCTGAGGCCTCCGGCGACAGCGCCGGCAAAGGAACCGAGAGGGAGAGGGACCGAGGAATGGGAAACCAACAAAACACGCGGGTGGAAAGGGAAACACCGTTCCGACCCTCGGGAAACGAAACAAACCCCTTATCCCCGAGACCGTCCACGTCTTCGGTATCCGTACTACCACTATGGGAAAAAAAAGAAAACGAAGCTTCACGATGCATCGGGCCCGACCGACTCAGCTCCATGCGCATTTCGAGCAGCCAGGCAAACAGTCGAGCAGATGCAGATGGACGGGCAGATTGAAACACTCTAATTTGCATATTAACACTCTAATTTGCATATTCGACATCATCGTAGACTGCATCCTCTATCCCTTTTCGTCACCTTCTAACATCAATTTCTCAACGCAGTCCCCGAGTCCATCAACCATCAGCAAACGCCTCGCTCTTGGCCTGCACAATCCCCTTGTCCACGTCGCCCTTGGAGGGGTGGTTGGCAATCAAGCGCTGAGTTGCGTTAGCTACAACACGGACCAACAAGAACAAGGGCCACTCACCACAAGGTTGCGCAGCAGGACGGCAATCGTCACCTTTCCCACCGACGGGACGTAGATGGAAGCCTTTTCCTTGACGGCAGGCCCGTCAAAGTTCTTATACGACGAAAAGTTGATGCACACTGCGCCCTCTCGGATGAGCTCCGTCGGCACCTTGAAGGACTCGACCGGCACGCCACCAATCACCACGTCGCTCAGCGGCAGGCAGTCCTTGAGGCCCCAGCCCTCCTTGTCTTGGACCTGGTGGCGGGGGTTCTTGATGCCCTGGCCTCTGGTGAAGACCTGCACGCCGGTAATGTCCACCGAGTAGACGGTGGCGCCGTCGTTGGCCAGGAGAGCGGCGAGCGGGCGTCCGTTGACCTCGGAGCGGTTGATGACGGTAATGGTCTTGCCAAAGAGGCGGTTGCCCGGGGCCAGGATGGCGTTGTATATTTGCAGGTGCTCCAATATCTTGACCACGGCCAGAGGGGTGCAGGGGAGAATCGACTTCTTCTTGTTCTCGGGAGGATCCAGGAACCGGACGTTGTGGTACATGTTGTGGAGGTGTTTGTGGCTCATGCCCTCGACGTCCTTGGAGAGGTCGACCGTCGCCTGGACGTACTTGTCGTGGGTGGGGTTCTGCGGGAAGATGGGGTAGTAGACAATGATGCCGTCCACGTCGTCATCGTCGTTGGCCTTCATGATTTCCTCTTCGAGTATTTCCTTGTCGACGCTGCGCAGGTCAAAGGTGAAGCCACTGAAGCAAGGCGGTTAGCAAGGCACCCACGTCGGCCCCGGCTCAAGTCGGACGGAAGAGGGGGACGAGGCGAATGGGCGGGCCCTCACTTCTCCTCGCACGTCTTCTTGGACCATTCGGCGTATTTGACGGCAGCCGGGTCTCCGTTGGCCAGAAAGGCGGCGAGCGTGGGCTGAGAGCCGTCTGGGCCCTGGACCTTGGCCAGCGTCTCCTCGACCTCGGCCAGAAGACCCTTGGCCATGGTCTCGGCCGTAATGACCTTGCAGGTCTTGGGAGCGGCCTGCGAGGCCATTGCGAAGCCGGCGGGGCGTCGAAGCCTCGTGCAAAGCGTCTGGCTGATTCGGGGACTCGGCCGTCGCAGGCTGACGCGAAACGGTGCCGTCGGAAGCTGACCAAACGTTTCGTCGGGGCGGTGACTAGTGAATGCTTGCGCTGCGCTCATGAGCAATTATGCCACGTTTGCAAAAAGGGAATGGAGGGAAAGGATTGTGTGTCCGAGTAAGCCTCGACTGCCGTCATGGCCTCGAGGCTGGGCGAGACCATGGCAGCAGGGGAAATGGTTTGAGAGCAGCAGGGGAAAGGGTTTGAGAGCAGCAGGTACAGACAAACGTCACCTTTTCAAGACGACTCGCTCAGACGGTCATGGTATTGGGGCCTTTTTCTCTCATGGCAGCATCGCCGTCGCCGTCAATCGCCGTCATCGTCGAAAAAAAAAAACGATGCCCCGCAGCTCTCTGCCCCTCCTCACAGGGGGGGCGCCACTGGCTCCAGGGCCCGATGCCTCAAAGCGCCCCCTAAAAAATGGCGACAGGTCGATCTGTCACCGCTGCACCTCGACTCTCACCTCGACACGTATCAGAGCTTCTTGACCCAAGACAAAGTCGCCACGCAGAGGACACAGAACCATGACGGCCTCTACTTGTCCATCGGCCTGCAGCTAGCCACAGACGGGTAGCCGCACACAAGGCCTGCCGTCACGACGCCCAGTCGCGACACAGTCGGTTGCTCACGCGCCCCGGCTCTCTGCGTCGGTGAATCGCACGCGGGCCAACAGACATCTTTCACAGACGCATGCTGAACCGGCATGTCCTCTAGACTCATGGCTTTCAACCGTGGCACAAGCCGAGGCTGGCCGATGGATGCTCTCCGTGGCCACGCCTGGCCGATGTTCTCCGTGGCCCGTTCACGGCCAACGCAGCCGTCCCCTCCCATCTTGACTGCGACCGGATGGGCTCTCTGGTAAACATCTTCAGCCTTCTGTGGAGACGAGTTTCGAGATGAGGCGAGGGCCCGTCCGCTGTCCAGCCCCTGCCTGCCAACCCATGTCAGTCGATGAAACTTGCTCCCAGCCCGATTCCCATGTTTCCATGCAACGACCCAAGATTTCTCCTCACATTGCATCTCACTGGAAAGGCCAGTGTCTCTTCTTTACCCGTCTTGGCCCTTGCCCCCAAAGGACAAGTTGAACCGAGACCTGTCGCCAAACTCGTTTCTCAGGCTCTTACTGCGCAAATGAGAGACACCCGTGCGCTCACAGCCGAACACTAAGTGAACTGTCATCGCTTCGTGGAGAGTCGGGCCAGTCTTCCCTTGCCTCTCCTTGCCTCCACCGAGGATTCCTCCCACCATCAGGTCCATCTGATCCGACGCACACGATGGCTGGCCAATGGCATGAATCGACGCTTGGCCAACTGGCATCGCGTCATCTGGGCCATCATGGCCCTCATCAACAAGCCTTGGCTCTGGCCCACGTGCCCGCAAGTGTTGCGGCGTCACCCCTTGCAATATCGTTGCTGCACGCACGATGTGTCTCAAGCTGGGTTCACAGATGAATCCTTGGCCCAGCGCGGCCGGCTGACCTCGTTGATCGGCCTCGCGGGCGGGGTTTGTCGAGTCTCCTCTCGCGACGGACGGCTCGTCTCGTTGATTTTCCGCCATTGAAGATGTGATCCCGTTGAGCATTGTGTCTCGTACAAAATCGTGTCCCATCATACCACCCCCCGGCTGGCGTTGATTCAAGTCGACGATACGGAATCAGCTGCCTCGCCGCATTCGCCTCAACATGGGCGTTGGACTTTCGTTGCTGTGGAAGGCCCCCGAGGTCAATCCAACCACGGGGAAAGCAAGAAGCATCCCCGTCCTGAACCCGGTCGACATGCACGGCAGAGTCTTTGCCTTTTCATGGCTCGGTTTAATGCTCAGCTTCTGGGCTTGGTAAGGGCAGCCCGGCTTCAAACAGGCTCGCGGAAGACAAGACTGACTGCCAAGGTACACGTTCCCTCCACTTCTCACCGTCACCATCAAGCAGGACCTTCATCTAAGCACGGCCCAGATCGCAAACTCCAACATCCTCTCGTTGTGTGCCGCCTTGTTCCTTCGCTTCGCGGCCGGCCCGCTATGCGATCAATTCGGCCCGCGGCGGGTCTACGCCACGCTCATGCTGCTTGGATGCCTCACCGTGGGCCTGGCGCCCCTGGTCAACAACATCACGGGCCTGTACATCTCCAGGTCCTTTATCGGCGTGTTGGGGGCGACATTTGTGCCCTGCCAGGTCTGGTGCACCGTCTTTTTCGACAAGAACGTCGTAGGCACCGCCAACGCGCTTGCGGGGGGATGGGGCACTGCCGGCGTCGGAATCGCCTACCTTGTCATGCCCGCCGTCTTTGACTCGTTGGTTTCGAGACAGCGCATGAGCGAGTCGCAAGCATGGCGTGTCACGTTTGTCGCGCCTCTCCTCTGCTTGGCCGTCTGTGCCTTGGGCATGCTGTTGTTGTGCCCCGACGCCCCGGCTGGGAGCCGGCAGGCGGGAGTCCGACGTGTGCAAGACATTGCCGGGGCAAACGGACCGCACGGGGTCTCGGTGGCCGGCGCTCGCGGCGTCATGACCGGCGGCGCCCCACCAGACGAGGAAAGGGGCATTTCATCAGACGAGGACGCGCATGCGTCCTGTCAGAAGCACAGGGCGCCAGCTTGGAGAGACATCGGGACGGCCGTCAGGCTCAGCTTCAAGGACGCCTTGCCCGTGGTCCTGTCCCTGCAGACCGTCTTCCACGTGGCCACATATTCCTGCTCGGCCGGCGGTGAGCTGGCCGTCAGCGCGGTCCTCGCATCGTACTTCAAGGCCAACTATTCCTCGCTGGGACAGACCGAGGCCAGTCACCTCGCCTCCATCTCTGGTTTCCTCAACTTTGCCGCGCGACCGCTTGGCGGCGCGGTCGCCGACGTCCTCTACAACTGGTTTGGCCGCAAGCTGTGGCTCAAGAAGGCGTGGATCACATGCTGCGGCGTCACGGCGGGCGCACTCCTCATCGCCATCGGCCGGGTCAACCCGTCTGAGCAAAAGGGGCAAAGCGTCGGCACCATGGTCGGGCTCGTCAGTGTCGCGGCCATGTTCCTCGAGGCCGGTAGCGGGGCCAACTTTGCCCTGGTCCCGCACGTCCATCCCTCTGCCAACGGCATCGTGTCTGGCCTGACGGGCGGGTGCGGCAACCTGGGCGGCATCGTCTTCGCCACTGTCTTCCGCTTCACGAGCGGCGGCGCGGGCTACTGCACGGCCTTTTCAGTCATTGGCGCCGTCCAGATCGCCTTGAACCTGGCCGTGAGCGGGATTGCACCTCTGCCGCCGGGCCAGTAGCGAAGCAGCACGTCTGCATCAGACCGATTAGCGGAGTTTGAGCAGGCTGTGTGTGGGTCCCCGGCGGCGTGGCCCGGCCATATGCCACATGCCGATTACGTTTCTAAAATGGAATCTGCGGCCCGATTTTTTCAAGGGGTCTTGCAAGGTGCAAGGGCGAAGGGAGGTGATGATGATGATCAGAATGGTGCCATTGGAGCGCTCCAAAACATACATATAGTAAATGTACTGATACAGTGGTGTACGAATATGGACGGTTCGTCTTGTCTAGAAATGACGGTTTCTTGCAGAGGGACCATGTGCCGAGCACATGCATTTAAAACACTGTTAAAACAACGGCCAAAGAATGCTTCGTTATTTGTTATCCGTACAATGCGTGTGGCGTTGGCCAAGCCTTTTCTTGGACGCCCACGAATGTCTTGCATTCCACCGCGCCCATTCACATGCACTGAGGGACTGTGCTTGTGCTGTGGACCTGGCTGTGGACCTAGACCTGGCTCGCTGTGGATCTGGCTGTGGACCGAAACGGCACATGGTCCCTGCACGGCTGTTGAACGAAACTGTGTGACATGACACGAGCATCGTTGGGCAGCCCACTCAGCGAATCCATCAACACGTCCAAGCAAGCAAGCGGCTGACTCGCCGTCAGATGCAACTCGCCGTCAGATGCACGGCGCCGCATGGTAGATGCCAACGTGAAATATCAAGTTTGACGTTTGCTGCTAGTCTAGGATTTTACCTTACTACGCATGGTGAACCCAAGCCACGTGTGCCTTGGCCGAAACACAAGGCCGAGATAGAGCCTTTCCTACCGGGTGCCAAGCCCATCCTATGTACTTCGTACAGCCGTCCAAATCTCCTTTACCAAAGCGCCCAAGCCATACCCTCTTTTGTGCAATAGTGATGTAGAAAGTTACCCTCGAAATTTACCTCGTCTGCTTTACAGAGCAAGGGCGACAGCAACGACACCACCAAGAACGCTGAGGAAACCAGCCTGAACCAGAGGGGCGGCGCCAGTCTGGACGGTAACACCGGAGCCAGTAGAGTTGTTGGGCCGGCCGGCGAGGCTGGTACTAGGCCGGGCGGGACCGGCTCCAGCAGTGGCACTGACGGAACCGGGGCCGGCAACAGTACCAGCACCAGCGGTGTCAGGCTTGACGATGCTCGTAGCGTTCTTGTCAAGGCCGTCGACGTTGGCCTGGTGCGTTGAAACACCAGCGCCGGTAGCCTTGGGAGCAACGGCCGAGGTGACAACAGGAACAGAGTAGCCGCTGGCAACAGGAGCAGCCGAGGTGGCAGAAGAGGCGCCAGAGGAGCTGACGGCGGTGCTGGCACCATCAAGCGTTTTGGGGCAGTTTTTCTGGCTCCCGATGAAGAAGGGCGGGGAGTACTGCAAGTATTTCCCGTCCGAGGAGATGATTTTCAGGCCGTAGCAGGGGAGCTCGCCGTGCTCAGAGCCAACGGTCCAGGTGTAAGTGCCATCCTTGTTGGGAATGGTCGTGCCCTCGGCTGCGCGGCAGGTTAGATACGAGACTCGGATCTGCTGCCTGGGCTGGTGTGGACTCACGAGTGACCCACGCACGATGCGTCTGCCCATTCTGATAGTGGCCGCCGACGAGCTCAATTTTGACCTGGACGGCGTCGTACTTGCTGATGGGCGTCCAGGTGATGGGGAAGCTCTGGCCAGTGGGAATCGTCTGGTTCGCGCTGGGCGAGGTGACGGGGTCGAAATCGCTAGTAACCTGTCCCTCCTGGGCAAAGGCAGACGTGGCCATGACCAAGGCGGCCGTTGCGGCGGAGAGGCTGAAACGCATCTTGAAGTGTGAAAAAGGAGTCGAGTGAAATGCTAGACTGATCCGACAGGGGGGGGAGCGCGACTTGAGTATTATATGTAGTGATTAGAAGGAGTGAAGAGAGCCAAGGTAGACTCGTTGGTTTCAAAAAAGAGTGACTGGAGCGCAAGTTGCTGAGGAGGGAAGGCGGGAACGAGGAAGAGG
This sequence comes from Ophiocordyceps sinensis, assembly GCA_012934285.1. Classification (NCBI taxonomy): domain Eukaryota; kingdom Fungi; phylum Ascomycota; class Sordariomycetes; order Hypocreales; family Ophiocordycipitaceae; genus Ophiocordyceps; species Ophiocordyceps sinensis. Next base: position 526,297 of record JAAVMX010000008.1, read on the forward strand.
GCGTGAGCTTGGGTTTTTAACCGGTCTTGGAGGAACAGAGAGTGTGTGTGCATGACACGGGGGGGCGTGGCTGAGTGGGAGAGGAAAGTGTGGGGGGGCCTCGCTAGGCTGGTGGTGGTGGGGAGTCGCTTACCCGGCAAGGCACGACTGGCACGTCCCCGGTCCCCGTTGGCCCCGTACCTGCAGAAAATGGGACGAGGGCTCGCACACCAAGCGGGGCGGTATGTACGACGTACCAAGCCGCAGCTTGCCGAAAGAAGCAGGGCAAATTGCTTCTCCATCAATACGAAGGAGGAAGCAACGATTGGCGCCCGGCACGGGGTTTGTTCCTGGCCTGGCCGGCGAGGCCTTGTACTCCGTAGTACGGCATATACCGTACAGTGCATACCTCAGTAAGGAGGCCCCATGCGCTTGCTTACTTCTGCCCTTGCCCATGCATGACCGGTAGTACAAGTACATAATGATGCCAGACTGGAAAGCACGAGCTCGGAGATGAAATGCCTGAGGAAATGCCTCGTTCTGCAATCTCTTGACCATGCAGCCGCTCAGACTGTGTGTAGCCTTGGGAAGCGCTATAACCAGCGGGCCGCCTCTTGTCGTCTGTGCATTGACGGGCAATATTGCTTGCCCTCCCCTAGCGTACTCGTAATATAACAAGGCGGCTTTGTTTCGACACAATAGGCCTCTGCTGAGCGGGCAACCGCCGACGACCAAGACAACAAGCACGCATGGCATTTGGCGGCTAACCCACCGCCCCGCCCCTAGACCCAGGAGCCCTTCAGCTGCATCGTGAGAAACATTCTTAGCCTGTTAACTTGTTGTGACAGGCCCATCCTCGAGGCGGAAATGATGGCTGCTCCGAATTTAGACTTGCACGTTTTACATACCCCCCCCCCCCCCCAAGCTGCTTAGCACATGGGCCGAATCCAGGTAAAGGGGACCTCGTCAGGGGCTTCATGATGCCGGGAATGAGGCTGAAAAGACAGCATCAGGGACGCGGGACGCCAGGTACTCGATACTTGCAGCTAGAGCACACCTGACATCTGTGTATGACGAATGGCTCGGCCACTTCCCAATCAGGAGGCTGCGAGGCAAGCCAGTTACGGTGACTCGTGGTAGGGTAGCGGTAGGCAACTAGGGTAGTACTACTATCAAAGCGCCTTGGCTATTTTACACATGTATGCTGAGCCTTGGCCTTGGCCTCAATTCGCCAATCTCGAACCGACTAGTACCTGTATCCGTAGCCGGCGGCTGACTGGTCGAGCTTGAAGCTTGAAGCCCGTCGCCCGAACCCGTCCTTGCCTGGTCGCCCGGTCTAGTTGCAAGACCGAACAGACAAGATTCGGCCTTTGCCCTTGCTGGGTTTGGCAGAGACAGGTCTCACAGGCCTTCAAGTTTCTCGTCCCTCGGTTTTCCCGTTTCCATCGCGGTGTCATGGCCCAGCGATCTTTTCGGGACGCCGAGTCAATCTCGTCATTTGGTGCTCCGTGCAAAGTCAGACACCCCGCACATGACGCGGCAGGTAAATGATTAGAAGACGCAGCATGGCGGCGGGACAAAAGCAAGTGGGAATCAAGAGAACAACAAGAGTGAGGGGAGCGGCCGGCTGCCCCCTTCCCCGGTGCGGGTCGCCCATGATTCCTTCAACACGGCAACCACCCGGAAGGATTCTCATTCGCGGAAGTTATGCCTCGAACACAATCGAAACGTGCTGTTAGTTGGCTTGCGGCAGCCCGCAGTCGTCAAGCAAGTTGGGCAGTTGGACATTGTTGGCGCAACAGTCGGTATCATCATTCCAGGCAAGATCGTCGCCATGCGCAAGCTAGTATGCCAATCTTGAGGATGGCGGCCCACATCGTCGCCCCAGCTCCGACAAAAACGTTGCATGGCCAACGGCTTGATTTTCCAGGAAGCCAGGTTTCGGTTTGCTGCTTCCAACCGATCGATTCCTCAAGGCTGCATGCACGTGCTCCACGCAGCCAATGACGTCGCGTCATGGCGGCCCGTAAATATTCCGAGAGTCTTGCTCCCTCCCTCCCACCTTTGCATTCCCTCATCGCGCCCCAGCCTCGCGTCACACCTCGCCCAGCAATGGACTCGCCCGATGAGCTCGCCGGCACGACTCCTCCACCAAAACGACGCCGGACTCACGATGCCTTGTTGCTGCAGCGGCCTCGGTCCCGGTCCTCTGGCGCCTCGCAGGGCGGCGATGTGCTGAGCCGGAGCCCAGCGACCCAGCCATCCGACGACGGGTACTCGTCGCACTCCAACTCGCGCTCATGCACGCGCCCGCGCTCTGGATCGCGCTCCACCGCCGACTCTAGCTCGCGCTCTGGGTCCGCCTCGCCGTCTCCCAGCAGGTCTCCGTCGCAGGACTCGCCCCTCGGCCGCCGCGCGGGCTCCCATAGCTCCTACGACGGCTCCGAGTCCTACTCCCCAGGAGCCCCTCAGCCGACCCCGCCCCGCGAAGACGAGCCGCTCAAGCCCAGCTACAAGCCGCGGCTCATCCTGCATGGCCACACGAAGCCCGTGTCTCAGGTTCGCATATCGCCCAACGGCCGCTTCATCGCCTCTGCCTCTGCCGATGCGACGCTCAAGATCTGGGACGCCGCCACCGGCGCCCACATGGACACCCTCGTGGGCCACATGGCCGGCGTGAGCTGCCTCGCCTGGACGCCTGATAGCAACACGCTGGCAAGCGGCTCCGACGACAAGGCCATTCGGCTGTGGGATCGCGTCACGGGGCGACCCAAAATAACCACGCGCAAGTCCATGTCGTCGGGCCCGGGCAGGTCCACGTTGCGAGGGCACCACAACTACATCCATTGCCTGGCATTCTCGCCCAAGGGAAACATTCTGGCCAGCGGGTCCTACGACGAGGCCGTCTTCCTCTGGGACGTGAGGGCCCGAAGGATGATGCGAAGCTTGCCCGCACACAGCGATCCCGTCAGCGGCATCGACTTTTGCCGAGACGGGACGCTGGTTGTGAGCTGCTCCACGGACGGTTTAATGTGGGACGCCCTGGCTTGGTAGAGTATCACGTCTAGTTGCTGATGAGACATATTCCAGTCGTGTTTGGGACACGTCGACGGGCCAGTGCCTTCGGACTCTTGTGCACGAAGACAACCCAGCCGTGACCAACGTGTGCTTCTCTCCCAACGGCCGCTTCGTCCTCGCCTTCAGCCTCGACAGCTCTATCCGTCTGTGGGACTACGTCGCGGGAACGGTCAAGAAGACGTACCAGGGTCACCGAAACGACAAGTTTGCCGTTGGTGGCTGCTTCGCCGTCCTGGACGGCCGGCCCCTGGTCGTTTCGGCGAGCGAAGAGGGCGACATTGTGCTGTGGGACGTCAACAGCAAGGTCGTTCTTCAACGGGTGCGGGGTCACGAGGGCGTGTGCTTCTGGGTGGACGTCCACGGCGAGACCATGGCGAGCGCCGGCCACGACAACACGGTCCGGGTGTACCGCCACGCGACAGACGCTGGGTGCACGAACTCCGTCGTCGACCCGGACAAGTCGGGCAAGGAGGGGGTGCGAAGTGGGCTGCCCATCCGGCAGGAGGATGTCGAGGCGGGGGACGGCTGAAGGACGTGAATGAAGGCGCTTTTGCCTCATTTCGGCCTCCCGGTACGGGTCTATTGGAGCAGGCCTGGTGGCATCACATGACTGAAGATTGCAGACTTGACACGTCAGGCACGATGAGATGGACGACCACGACGAGCCCGGCAAGGGGCTCGCCGAGACGAATGGCGTAGCAGGGACTGGGCGGGACCCAACGCTGCTGCTGTCGACTTGCAGTCGTGATGAGACGCATGAACCATCACATGGCCTTGGCACATGGCATTGGGTGAGTCACCTGCGTCTGGGGTGATTCTATTCACGGCGGTGCAGGTATGTGGTATGTATTCGTATGCACGTACGAGTTACTCGTATTCGTACTCCGTACGCTGTATGATAGTCTACACTGTGCGCGGTTCTTTTGCGTTTAACGTTTGTTGGGCACTGGGCACTGACAGGCCACCCCCCTCTTTTTGGAGCAAGGTCCCGCTAGCGCGACGTGCAACGCTGGAACCACCACAGTGTGCACTCGGGTATCCGTGTCTGCCAGCTTGTAGTACCAACAAGTATTCCTCACTAACTGCGAACCGACTGTCAGTGACAGGCGGTAGGTAGGGACCTGCTTACAACCTTGGAGCGGGTGCGTCAAGGGGAGGCCCAGGCCCCCGCGTAGGCCGAAGTAGGGGCGGTGACTAGCGCTGCGCTTTGATTGCTTCGCGCGCGCGACACGAGTGCATGGAGCATGTACCGTAGTAATTCAACAAATTGAGCCGGAATTTTCGTCTGGGGAAGTGGGGGCCCCACGGGTTCTTTCGTCACCTGATTTGTATACGAGAAGTACCGGGCTTATGTGAGGTAACGGCTTCAAAATGAGATTTGGCTAGGCCGGGTGTGGCCCGGTACTTCTCGTATACAAATCAGGTGACGAAAGAACCCGTGGGGCCCCCACTTCCCCAGACGAAAATTCCGGCTCAATTTGTTGAATTACTACGGTAGACATATGTACGGGGTACATACAGTATGCACATGTACGGATATGTCCAGCATGACGCGGGCGTCAGGTTTGCGAGCGCGCGGGTGATTTTCCGTACCAAGCGGTATTCGTACAGACGTACCGGCGCCTGACCGGCAGAGGTATCTAGGTACTCAGGTATCCCCCCCCGCCATCTGGGGTGCATGCGGTACTTATTGGGCGCCCCTCGACTGTTTGCCCGCGGCTTTGTCTGGTCCCCTTTTTCTCAGCTCTTGTCTCGCCTCGACTCCGGCCGTGTTTCTCTCGCCAACAATTCCCGCCTTGCACGCACGCCCGCGGCCAAGAGAGTCACAAGAGTACGGACATCGCAGCGCCGACAGACAGGAGAGAGAAGAAAGGGAGCACGAGCGACGAGAAGCGAGAGAGAGAGAGAGGGAGAAGAGAGGGGAGGAGAAGGGGAAGAAGAGGAAGGAAGAAGGAGAAAAAAACACGCCCAAAAGACAAAAGATATAATATCACCGACCAGTCGAGTCTCAGGAATGTCCCTCGTCTCACCGTGAGGCACCCGACACACGCCCGCCACTGGAATCGTCAAAGTCAGGCGACGCATACATACATCGCCAAGCACGCACGCAAAACCGCCCGTCCTCGCACGCATCGCCTCGACGCTTGATGCATCATCTCGCGACCCATGGAGCCCGTTCCTGAGACGGAGCGCATGGAGGAGTTCAAGTCGTGGCCTGTGCCCTCTGTCCGCCTCGGCGCCGCCAACCACGACGGCAGGGGCGGCGTCGGCGGCGGCAACATCAGCGACGACGCCATGAACGGCAAGACGGTCAATAATAACACCAGCGACGACGCCATCAACGGCAATACCGTCGACAACAACACCGTCGACGACGCCATCAACGAACATGACGCGGCCGTCCCCATTCTCCATCTCGACCTGACCCCAAAGCCGCCCACCTTGCGCCGAAGCACCGAACCGAGTCCCTCGTCTCCCGTCACGCCATCGTGGGCGTCCGCCTCGGCCCCATACCGCCCGCCCCTCTCTGGCTCCCACTCGCGCTCCTTGTCTGCCACCGGCCTCGCCATGCCCATGTCACGAACCCAGTCCATGCCGGGCCTCGGCGCCGCGGGACGCATCATGTACTCTCCTCAGCTGCTCCCCGCCAGTCCCTCGGGCTCTCCGCGCCGCCTGCGAACGCCCCGAAAGCCCGTCGACGACGTCTTCCCCGCGCCAAGTCCCGTCCGAGCCTCTGTCCACGACGCCGAGCCCCGGCCCACATGCTTGTCCGACGCTGAGGGAAGCGGCTCTCCGGGCCAAGCAAGCCCTACCCCGGGCTCCATGGCCCGTCACCGCCGCCCACCCTCTCCCCTCGGAGGCGTCGCTCTACCCGGCGCCTCGTCGCTGGCGCTGCTGCCCTCGACCCCGTCGTCGACCTCGTCCGTCTCCCCCATGAGGGCCTACGACGCACTGTCCGGGTTCCACAGCGGCAGTCTCTCGTCTGTGCCCTCGACCCCGACCTCTACCCGATCGCGCAGTCCCAGCATCTCGAGCCTCGAGACCATCCCCGACTCCCCGGATGCAGAGGAGGCCGCCCTCGAGGCCGAGAGACTGGCCCAGCTGAAAGCCGCGGCCGAAGCCGCCGACGGCCTCGACTCTTCGGATGCGAAGACGCGCAACGCCGGCGACGTGCCCGCCCGCGGCCGCACCATGAACTTTGGCTCAAGGGACAAGCGCAAGCGATGGAGCGTCTGTGGTGCCGAGCGTCGGGGCGACATTGACCTCGAGACCATATGGGAGGATTGATGAATGTCGCTGCGCTGGTGGCTGACAGCCTCTCTCTTCCACTACTTGGCCCCTTTCCTTACCTTTCCTCGCTCTCCACATTCCAGCACGACGACACTCTATTGCTATTGCGGCGTGATTATGATGATTATGCCAGCGGGCCGGACCTTTGATTTGGTTTGCAACATGGGCATATGGTCATGTCCCCCTCGAGGGGCGAGACGGCGTTTGAGTGCGTCCCCGAGTTCAGATACCCTCCCCTTTCATTTCCCTCTCTTTGAGGCACCACTGCATGTAGCTAGGACGGAGGGCACGCCGAGCCGAGCAGTGTGCAGCCGGCGGCGATGCTCCATGGTCACTCACGGGTTGAAAGGCTCACGGGGCGCTGGGGCTAGCCGGAACTAGTACGATGAGTGAATCAACTGCTAAGCACACATTCCCGCGGCCTCGACGTGATTGCGGTACAGGGCGCCGTTGTCCAGCGGCGTCTTGGTGGTGAGGCGGGTGAAAGGAGGCCCTTCTCCCTTGGCCGGCGGCGAACCCCTTTGCAGGGCAACAGCGCTATTTACCGCTTCCAGAGTCTATCTGTGCCGCCGGCTGCCCAAGATGAAGAGCAGAAGATGAAGCTCCCTGACGCTCTGGTTAATGACAAAATGTTTCAGTTGGTGCTGCCCTGGGACGGGCCGCAAGACGACATATATAACACTGGCGATGCGACTGGAGAAGGCATCAAATCATCAGCAAGCACAGGCACTCGAGCTCTCCTCTCCCATTCCCCTCGGCCAACGACGACTGACGCCCTTTTCCCTCTCGCCGCCTTTCGCCACGAGTCGAGCTCATCCCCGGGCCAGCAAATCTCGGCACAGAGCCAAAGATGCGTTCTTGGACCTTGGCGGCCGTTGGCCTGTTATCGGTGGCGGTCGAGGCGGCGCCCAGACAAGTGCCCGGCGACGAGGTGAGACGACAGTGGGCGCAAGACGGCCGTGGTGCAGCGACTGACTCGCAGGCGACAGCTGGAAGCAAGAGACGCGGGCCTGGAGCTCGTCGGCGGCGTCGTGCCGCGGTCACACCATGGAGGCGATGCCATGGTCGTGCCCGAGGGGTGCCCGACTGGGGCCGTCTTTGTGTCGACGACGACGGTTGATGTCACCGTCTATGTGACGGCCACGGACCCGGCGGTGACGGAGCCGAAGCCGGCGGTGACGAAGCCGAAGCCGGCGGTGACGAAGCCGAAGCCGAAGCCGGCGGTGACGGAGCCGTGCCCCGACGAGACGGGACCACTGACGCGCAATCCGTATGCCAACTTGACGTCGATGAGGACGGCCGTCTACACGCCCGTGGCCGAAGGCTCCTCCACCGTGACGATTGTATCGAAGGGCCAGCTGACCGTCACCGTCACAACGTCGCCCCCTGTCTCGCCCTCTGCGACGACGACGGAGCCATGCGACGACGAGACTGCGACGACGAGGCCGACGCCCACCAAGACGGTGGCAACGGCAACGGCTCTGGCGAAGCACAAGGTCATGGTGACGACGACGGGCCTGACGACGACCAAGGTCATGGTGACGACGACGGGCCTGACGACGCACAAGGCGGTCGTCACGGCGCCGCCGGCCAAGACGCCGCACACGACGACCATCTGCGTCATCGACACGGCCATGACGCCCGTCACCAAGATGACGCTGACGGCCAAGCCGCCGCCGACGGTGGCGCCGACCAAGACGGTCTACGCCCACGACAAGGCCACGGGGCGGCCGTCGCCCGCGGCTGCGTACTGCGGCGTCAGGGGCGAGCCGGCGGGCACGTACTTTATCGCCGAGTTTGTCGAGGACCGACCCGGCGTGCCCGTCACCGAGGAGGGCTGCTACCAGTTTTGCGATGTGAGTCCCCTTTCGACCTCCTTTCGACCCCTTTCGACCCCTTCCTCGACCCCTTCCTCGACCCCCTTTCGAGACGGCCCACGGCTGACGGCGCATGGGCAGAGCGTCATGGAGGACACGGACGGCTGCCGCGCCTACCGCTTCTACCCCAACGAGCTGGGCGCGCCCCGGTGCAAGCTCTACGGCATGCCCGTGTCGTACGACGTGCGCGACATTGACAACCACCAGCCCGGCATGTGGTACGACTTGGTCTGCGGGCCGCCCAGCGCTCGGTCTGTGTCGTCGTCGCAGCTGCAAAAGGTGCAGAGGCCGCAGGTTCGGGAAAGGGTTGCCGGCGACAAGGCGGGCGGCGCCGGCGTTGATGCCGCCGTCGCTGTCGACGCCAGGGACAAGGTCGAGTACAGGGTCGGGGACAAGGCCGAGGACAAGGCCAAGGACAAGGCCAAGGACAAGGTCGAGTATGGTGTCGAGGACAAGACCGGGGAAAAGACCAAGGGCAAGGTCGAGTATGGTGTCGTGGACAAGACCCAGGAAAAGGAAAAGACCAAGGGCAAGGTCGAGTACGGTGTCGAGGACAAGGCCGGGGACAAGTCCAAGGACAAGACCAAGGACAAGGTCGAGGGCCATCGTCAGGGCGTTTACGGCAGCAACAGCACCATGCCCGGCAGCATCAACCACGGCAGCACCCACGACACGACGAAGCCCGAACCCTACATGCCCCTCGGCCACGACAACGCCATGACGGCCCAGCCCGAGAAGCCCCCCGGCGGCAACGGCTACAGCAGCCCCGGCGGCGACGGCTACAGCAGCCCCGACGGCAAGTCCCCCAAGGGCGGCCTCCTGAGCCTCGGCCTGAGCCTGGGCCCGCTGCGCAGATAAAGGACGCCGCCGAGACACACCCACCGTACAAACAACGAAAAGCCGTCACATACACGGACAGAATATATACCGTCCGACGAAACCCCCGCCGAGACCGAAGAGGAGGGGCGCGGAGAGGAACGAGTTTGATATCGACGCTCGCGTGTTGCGAGCCGTGGGATAGGGATGGACGAGGCCCGAGGGGATACATATGCGCCGCCCTGTTTGTCGGGCAGTAGGGGAGAGGGGGACAGCGTGTCCGGGATGCGGTTCTTCCACTCAGCCCGATGCAGGGCCTTTATTGGAGCTTAGATGCCTTTTAATGAATCCAATGTGCATTTCAAACAGGGCGTTCAGATGCCGTGACGACGACGGCCCGGACGAGTCAGGCGGCAACACGCGCTACACCGACGCCCGCGTGCCACCAGACGGATGGGGCAGGTCCTCGGGGCCAAAGGACATTGGCAGCAGCTGTGTGGCCCGGTCAGAGAGAGGAGGCCGAGTGTTTCGACGGGGGACTGACCTGCTCCAGGGTGAGGACGAGGTAGTCGAGGTTCTTGTCGAACATGATGATGGGGACTTCGGGCTTGCAAAACTCGCGGATGCTGGAGGGAGTCAGTTGAGAGGGAGAGAGGGAGAGACAGAAAATACGCACAACTGCCTGCACATGCCACACGGACTCGCCGGCGGACTCACGTCCGTCGCCACGGCCACGGCCCGAAACGCCCTCCCGCCCTCGACCACGGCCCGCGCCACGGCCACGCGCTCCGCACACGTCCCGACCGGGTAGCTCGCGTTCTCGACGTTGGCGCCCGTCGTCACCGCCGCGCCGCCCTCGTCGCTCGCGCCCGGCCCCGTCCCCGTGCTGGCCCAGAGCACCGCCGCCCCGACCCGGAACCCGCTGTACGGGCAGTAGGCCGCGCCCTTTGCCGCCACCGACCGCTCCCGCAGCCGCCCGAACTCGGCCGCCGTCAGCCCGTGCGCCGCGCACGTCGCCAGCACGCCCGAGGCCGAGCTCGCCGCCGTCGGCGTGGGTCCGGCGTCTGCCGATGCCATTCCGGGCGTGTCTCTGTCCTTTGTCTTTGGGGATTCCTCTGGATGGATTCGAGGATTCCTCTGGATGGATTCGAGGATTCCTTGAGGATTCCTTCAACGGAGAAAGGGGGGGACGCGTTGAAATGTCGTCGAATGTCGTCGCATGTCTCCCGCAGGATCCATCACAAAAAAGACGTTCCAAAGTGGTTACCCCGCCTTTACCCCAACACGGGACACTCCGCTCCGCTTCTGCAACAAACTCCGCCTCCTATCCCCCCTTTTGCATATACGACGCCATATGCTGTCCTTACTCCTGATCTTGCCCAGAATTACATCCAGCTGCCGCCTATGCTATCCTCCCATCCGGCCATCCTGGCAACCTTTTCTGATTCAAAAACCACCCGCTGGCGAGCATCCCGTCTCTTCCTCTCCATTTCCTTCCCTTCCCAGCACAAACAACGCCCCAACTCCCAAGCTCCAACGCTCATGCCCCTGGACCGGTCCACCCCTTTAAACCCTCTTGCCCCCCAGATGCCTCGTCCGACGCAAGCCCCTAGTAGAACCCGTCCGGTCCCACGCTGCTGCCGCGGCCGCTCGAGCCCGTCAGCATCGGCGTCGACTGCATCGAACCACTGCCTTCGCTCGGCGTCGCCGGGTCCACCACCTGGTTCCGTATCGCCATGATCCACTCGTGCTGCAGCAGCTCCACGGCCGACGGCCTCTCCTTGGGGTCCCGGCAGAAGCACTTCTTCAAAAAGTCGATGCCGTCGGCGCCGAGCTGGTCCGGCGTCGGCAGCTGAGGCGGGTTGCCCTGCGCAATGTTGTACATGATGGCCCACTCGTTGTCCAGGTTGGCCCACGGTCTCCTCCCCGTCGCCATCTCCAAGATGACGCACCCGAGCGACCAAATGTCCACGGACCCCGCCCTTCCGGGGTTCTCCCCCTTGATCACCTCGGGGGACATGTACATGGGCGTCCCCGTCATCGACTTGTTTGGCTTGGTCGCGTGCAGGTCCGTCGCCAGCGTCCGGCCCTGACGGGCGATGACTTTGGCGGCCCCAAAGTCGACGTACTTGATGATGCCGTTGTGGTTGAGGAGAATGTCTGCCTCGGCGTCAGATTTTCTCCATGAACATGCGCGAATGTGGCGAGAAAACGGAGAATTGACTCGACAGGACGGGAAAAGGCAAAACTCACTCTCTGGCTTAATGTCGCGGTGGGAAATCCCCCTCTCGTGCAGGTAGACGAGTCCCTCGAGGAGCTGCAGGGCGTAAAAGATAATGACCTGCTCGTCCTCGATCCGGCCGTGTTCCAGCAAGCTCGCCAGCGACCCGCCCGAGCAAAACTCCATAAAGATGTAGACGCGGTCGCGGTGCACCTCGATGCCGTGGTACGAGACGATGTTGGGGTGGTCCAGCACCTCCAGGACGCCCATCTCCTCCCGTATCTTCTCCGCTATCTGCGGAATCAGCTTCGGGTCCTGGAGTCGTATCTCCTTGACTGCCATCAGATGCCCCAGGTCGAGGTTCATGGCCGCGTAGACGTTGCCAAAGGTCCCGCCGCCCACAAAGTGGCCCTGCTGCCAGCGCATCGTCACGTTGGTCGCCGACGACGAGAGGTACGCCAGGGACCGGTCCGCCTCGTTGTTGGTCTCGAGCACCCGCCCCAGCGCCCGCCGCTCCGCCTCCTTCTCCTGCCGGTACTCGTCCACCTTGTCGAGGTGGTCCAGCCGCTGCTCCGTGATGCACCGCGACGCCTCCTCGTCGTCCAGCATCCTGTTCTTGTCGAGCTTCCTGAACTGCCCCACCAGCTGCTCAATCTTCTCCTTCTCCGCCTGCGCCGCCAGGTTTGACCTCGCCCCCATAATGTCAAAGTGCGAGATGAGCAGCGACATGCATCCTCCCACCTTGGTCCGCAGCTTTGCGTACTCGTCCTCGCCCAGCGCGAGTATGTGTCGGCCCCGCGTCATGCCCATGGCAAACTCGAGGGCGAGCACCGCCCAGCGAAACGTCTTGCGGTCCGAGGCGATGCAGTCGTCGCAGATGAAGCTCACCCAGTCCAGCGCGAGCTTGGTCAGCTTGAGGTTGTTCATCTGCCGCCGGTTGCTGTCCATGTACAAGAGGGACCGCTGGCCAAACTCGGTCGCGAAGACAAAGCACGTCTGGATGAGCTCCTGGCAGTCCTTGCCTTCCGTCTGCTTCCTGATGATTTCGACGCTGTCCATGAATGTGTTGGACAGCTTGTAGGCCACTCTGCGAATCTCCAGCAGCCTCGTGTTCACCTTGTGGATGTTGGACCTCGACTCCTGCAGCAGGTCCACGTGCATGTCGACGGCGTCGAGAAAGGCCCTCCTCGCCTCCGGCAGAGTCTGCGATCCTATGGCGCAGAGCCGCATCTGTCCGCGCTTCAAGTCGATGTTTTGCTCCCGCAGCGTCACCGCAACCACTTCGCCAAACCAGTTGAAGCTGTCCTCGGGGCGCAGTATCAAGAGATACAGCTCCCCGTCGTCTTCACAGAAGCGCTCCTGCGACGTGATGGCCATCATGGCCTGTATGTCGTCGAGCCGCCCGTGAAGCTGCGACGACGCAATCACGTACGTGCCCTGCTTCTCAAACATGCCCGTCTCCACGCGAAAGTGCCCGGAAGCAACCAACTGGTCGTAAAACTTTTGCACCGCCTCGGGGGAGAAGGAGATGCTAAAGTCCGACACGTGCTCGTAGTTGTCGCTGAGCATCCTCGAGAACCGTTGGAGCATCCGCTGGCGAACGCGGACCGAGTCAAGACAGGCCTTGTACCTCTTGCTCATCTCGGCGGCGCTCTCCTTGGGCTTCACCTGCAGCTCCTTTTCAAACGTCTGGCTAAGCCGATTCAGGGCCTTGAAGGTGAGCGAGCTAAACTGCTCGGCCACCTCGATGTGGCCGCCCTGGAGGTGGCTGCCGATGTAGTTGGCAAAGTCCCATTCCTGGAACAGCAGCTCCGCCTCCTTGAATGTGTTCTTGTTGCCGCTGAGCTTCCAGTTGAGCATCTTGAAGTAGTACTTGAGGGCTTCCAGGACCACCTGGTCAAAGGACTCGTCGATGCAAGGGGGGAGGTCCCACCCGGGCTCTGGGCTCTCGATGGTCAGATACTCAAGCTTGATCCTGATGGCGAATTTCAGGAGCAGCTGGAATTGGGAAATCATCTGGTCCAGCATCAGGGGGTTCTGCTGCGCCGTTTCCTTGACCCGCCTGGCGTACGCGAGACGCGTCTTGGTGATTTCCTCGATGAGACGGGAAGGGAAGCTGATGAGCGTCAAGAGCTCCTCGAGATAGGGCGGGAGATGACGCTTCCGAAAGGGGGCGGAGTTCCGGATCAGCGTCTCCTTGATCTTGCTGATGATGGACGATATGGGTCGCAGCATGCCCTTTTGCGTCGACCGCTCGTCGTCGTTGTAGAGGGACTGCAGGCCGTCCTCCTTCATGAGCCGGTCGAGAAACGACGTTTCGTCCGTGGTGATGCCGTGGACGGCCGGCGACCTCTGCTTGGTGCGGGAGAAATCCAGTTCCTCGTTGCCGACCCATTTCTTGAGAATGGACAGCTCCGTGCTAATCATCTCGTTTGTGTTGTACCACGAGAAGATGGCGTCGTATGCTTCGTGGAACGACGGCGAGCCGGCAGCTTTGTGCTCGGCCGCGAGGGACGCCCAGGACGGGTACAGGCTTTCGCACTTTTCAATCTTCCTCACCACGTCCTTGACCTGCTCGTACGGCGGCTTCCCAACCTCGCTCTCTCCCTTGACCTCGAAGTTGATGACCCCGTCCAGCAGTCGATCAAGCGTGGCGCGCGACTCCTCCAGCATCCGCCGCTGGACGGGAAGACGCCTGCCACACGACTCGGCGCGGACACCCAGCCAGAGTTCAGACTTGTGGGCCATCTTGCTAGCTTGCTGGTCCGCGGAGCCGATCAGACGCTTCTTCTCTTGGCGCACCACATCCCCGGTCAAGACGGCCGCAAGCATGCCGTGCCACTCGAGCCGCTCGCGGTTCTCCGGGAACTTGACGTCTTCCTCGGTGGGCTGGAGTTCGTCGTTTCCGTAAAACATGATGGTCTCCTGGTCAAGGCGCTCCTCGTAGGGTCCTTCTGAAGACGGTGTCTCGCCTTCCGAGTCCGAGTCGTTGCCGTTGGCGGCCTGGTACGAGGTGAAGTACTCGCCCGAGTAGTCTTGGCGCAGTTTCTGCACGTAGGCTCGCTCCTGCGCTCGGAACCTGCTTTCGTTCTGCCTCGTCCGAGTCTTGGACGACGATCGGATCGACTCGACAAAGGACTGCGCGGGCTGCTGGAGCGTGGGCTTCCGCGAAGTCGCCGGGTTGTAGGTGCTCGAGAGCGTTCTGGCGGGGCCGAGGGGCCGCTGGGGCCGGCCGCCATTGGCAAAGGATGCCGTCTCATCGCCAGGGCCGCCCCACTGGCTCTTGGGTGCAGCGCCGTTGGCAACGTTGCCCGGTGGAAGTTGTGACATGGATGGGGCGTGGAGTGTCGGCGTGTCGGCGTACATGCTGAGCTCGCCGAGCTCGTCATGGCCCTCGGTGGCGTGAAGGTCGATCTCGGAGCCAGGTGACGAGTCCCCGTCTGCCTCTAAATCGACGACACTCTCGGGCCTCTCGGGCTTTTCGCCATCCTCTCCGTCCGAGAAGCGCACGGCGCGGGGCGGCGTCGTGTCTGCCATGGCGATGTTCCGGGGCCGCTTTCTGGGGGCTGGTGGGCGGGATCTCGAGGGGTCTCGTCGGCGTGACCCAGAGCCTCTCCCCCCACCACCACCTCAATTTCTGGTGGCGCGGCTCGAGGCTTAGATGGACCGCACGTCGGGCGGCGACGGGCTCGGATTTGGCATGTGTCAAGCAAGTCGCTGCCAAAGCGCTGGTGCGAATTCGACGCCGTGGCGAGCGCTGGGCGGTTGGCGACGGGATAGAGGCTGGCTGGGTATCGTGCGGGGAACGGCGCAGAGCTCGCAGAGCCGTGTCCGGTGCCAGTCGTGCAGAGCAGCTGGCGAATCGTGATGGCTCGCAGCAGGGCGTGATGCAAGGTTGAACCGGGAGGGGTTGAGCCACAGAGTGGCTGAGTCTGTGGCGCTACGAGTTACGACAATGCAGGACCGAATTTTCCGCCGATGATGTAAGCAATTTCCAGACTTCCTCCCACTTGTCATTCACTACGAAGTACGAGTTACATCTTGAAGCATAAAAGAAGCATGATGGGTGCATCTCTCAAAGATAATATACCATCCGTCTTTCCTGCTAGTTACGTCAAGGATTATTGTCGCATCGGGCCCCGGGGGCCCATTTCGGGTACGGGCCGGGCTCTCGAAACGCACACGGCGATATATCATCGGTCCACACGACTCCTACAAAACGACGAGCGGAATCAGTCGTGTTCGAAAGAAGCATCTGGGCCAAAGGAACCCTTGGCGGGTGATGATGGATCGTGTCGACGCTGCAGTCGGCTCCACTTGCCCGGGATCAACCAACACGGCCCGCACCGCATCGACAATGTTGGTCATCTGATCCGCAGGAGAGAAGCCAAAGCCAAACGGGGACCTGGAGGGGAGCGTAGGGCAACTTCCAACATGACTCCCGGACATCCAACAACGACCGCGGTAGCAACATTACCTAGGAGTCCTTGTCACTCAGCCCACAAGCTCCAAGATCAACGCGGGACCGGACGCGGTTAGCGGCGATGGAGAAGCAGGAGATGCCGT
The DNA here is from genome assembly GCA_012934285.1 of Ophiocordyceps sinensis. Taxonomy (NCBI): domain Eukaryota; kingdom Fungi; phylum Ascomycota; class Sordariomycetes; order Hypocreales; family Ophiocordycipitaceae; genus Ophiocordyceps; species Ophiocordyceps sinensis. The sequence goes on from JAAVMX010000008.1 coordinate 542,125, forward strand.
GGAGTGCCAAGCGCAAGTCGCCATGTCTGTGATATTGCAAACTTGAGACGACGACTCTTTCAATGAGGCACTCTTTGCTAGCCCTCCATGCCGGTGAGTGGTCTAGCGGCAGCCACGATACAAACAGTCATGTGCGCTCATACTGGGCGTGATGACAGATAGGCTGCTTCACTTACAACTAATCGGCACATAAGCATCCGAGGCTGAAGAATCCCAGCAATTAAGCGGCGAGTTGCTTAGGATCAAGACGACGCCCCGTCCACGGCTGGGGCTAGAGGCCGCCAGCATATACAGGCCAATGTAGGGCCAGGGCACAACGAGAAGCTAGACTTTGTCGACTTCTGCTACGTCTCCGGGTCTCCGTGAGTGTGGGTGCTAGAAGCTGGGTAGGAATGCGCAAGATGTCGAGATCCAACGGCTACAGGATCGCCTCTCCGCTCTTGGGCGGCGGCAGGCGACAAACCTCTCTTGAGCTAGTTCACGAGCCAAGCCGCAGAGGGCGGTATGAAAAGCGCCTTTTATCATATGGAGAGAAAACGAAAGGGTTGTTGTAGCTCAAGCGTTGTGTGTGACCAACCCGGCACGCGTCTACGTTCTCGCCAAGCATCTAGCTCCCGCTCTCGCTTGGGGAAGTGCGAGAGGGATGCCCGCCCCCATCGACGACGGCAACTACCTACCTGTAGCAGACAAACACTCCAAAGGCCCGGTCAATCGTGCTGTGTACTTCGTAGTCGGAACAAGCAGCCGGTCGAGGGGTTCCTTTTTCCACGCCATGACGTGCTGATCACCGCCAGCCGTGCTTGGGCCCGTGCAGCGAACTCCTGCAGGGTCTGGTCCAGTGGCGGGAGATGGGGGACGGCGAGTCGGCCTCAATTGGAGGCGGCTATTCGTAGGTAGTTACAATATGCATGTATTCGTATGCAGCGCTCCCTTGTCTTTTGCGTTATACGAAGTGCCTGACGTCGCTCCACGAGCAGATGGGATATCCAGCAAGGGGACACGATGCGGCCGACAGACGGTGCTCGGGGCCCAGAACTTGCGGCGCGTCTCTGGAAAGCCAGGACACGACGCGGGTGAGAAATTGGAGCGGGCTGTGCTCGACGAGAGCGCCCGAGGGTCTGCTGCTCCTTGCAGGCTTGGGAGACAGGAAAACGAACACGCAGAATCAAGGGTTCATATGCCATCCGAGTCTTAGTCTAGTCGGCGAGCTTTCCGTTCTGTCGTGGCCTTGACCGACCTTTCCCGTCCACAATTCCAAATCAGTTCGCGACCGCATCCCAAAATCCCTCAAGAGGGGGCAGCTTTTCGTGGTCTGGAACTGGGCGGTAGGACCAGAACCCCGGGGTGACTCGAAATCTTGGGCGCGCATACCTCGGGAAAATGAGACAGGCGAGTCTGTGCTGTACGCTGTAGTACGTGGTAAGAGGTGAGATGGCAGATGGCATGTCTCTTGTCCGAGGCTGTTTTCCCTTGAAATCAAGGGGGGGGACCGATCCGAGATTAGTACCAGGTACCTACGGATAGAACTATCCGTACGGAGTATAGGTGCCCGGAGTCGCTATCGGTGCCGGTATCGAGGAAAGTACTGCCAATACTGCCAACACCACAACTCGGTCTACAGAGACTCGTCGGAGAGTGACCCAGATTAGGCGAGAAAGTACCGGATACCTAGCCTAGGTGCCCAGCAGGTGTGCCTTGCGCACATCGAAGCCCCTCATTCCATTTCCTCATCTCATGTTCGTCAGTCGACCAATCAGCCGTCTGTTGCCCGCCAAACTATGCCATGGCATCGACCCGTCTGCGGGGGAGACAGCCTCCTGAAACGGCACTTTGACAGTCGTCCGTCTCATCAATGTCGTGGGCCGTTGGCACGCGCATTCGTCGGCACAAGCACTCTGTCCCACGCCATGGCTATGCTCGGCAGTCAAGTTCACATGTCTGTTGCCGCGAGCTTGGACCCCTCCCCCCGCTGGCCATGCTCCGTCCAACCTGGACTCCAATGCGGCACGGTACTGCTAGCTGATGCGAGAACAGAGTCTCCGTCGCGTCTTCCCGATGTCTGTCGTTCTGGATGCCTTTTGTGCATAGGTATCCCGACCAGGACCCCCCTCGTCCACCGTTTCTCAACGAGGTCGGTGCGTTGGATCCGACAGAGAGCAGGGCTTGGGGACGAGGCGGGCGGCAGGTATGTACAGCACAAACTCGACACATTCTCAGGCATACATACCAACAAGCTGACCGGCACTGTCGCTGCCCGGCTCGAGGTGGATGGAGCAAGTTGGTCAGTTGCCGAGGACCCCTGAGAATGGCGATTCCAGGCGCCGTACGAGTTATGTACGACCCGAGGCGCCATCTGACATTTTTGCTGCACTCTCCGAGCATATCATATCGCCTTCCTTTTGCGGCTCTTGAGCCTCGTCTCGCGACTCGTCACCCTGCTAGGCACAGCTCTTGCAAGTCGCGCTAACACGTCGCCGCACGGATTCCCTCTCGGCGACCATTGTAGCTCACTTTGGCCGCTACGTCCCTCTGACGCGAGCGAGTCCGAATCCCTTTGCTGCCGTGCCTTTATAAGTTAGCTCCTATGGGTCGGATGGGTCGGTCACGTACCTATGACTGAGTCCTCGCAGACTCCCCCTCCCTTTGCCCACCCACGTCGTCCGTCCCCTGGGAGGAACAAGCAAACCTGCTGCACCCACGGGCGCTACCATTTCGTCCCCGGCAGAGGGCCCTGGACATGAGCTGCCCTACGAGGCGAAAATGAGTTGTTTTAGAAATGCCAAACTTGGCTCGTCGCGCAACACCAGTGGCGGTGGGCCATCCTTCTCCGAACTTTTGACAGCGCATTTTACTCCGCTCGTATCCGTACATACATGCATATATATGTCAAGATAATGTATGTGTTTTTATTTTCTTTCCTTTGGCTTGACACGACGAGGGCTTGAGGCCCGACTCCCTCGCCCCTTGTTTGACAGGACGCTCCTCAGACATGGCCCCAGAGTGGGCACGGTCTCATCCAGTGGCCGAGTCAGATGTCAAAGGGCATTCCGATGTCCGATGAACCCACACCTCCCGTTGCAGGCTTCCTGTCATCATGACACTGTCATCATGACAGCTTGCCGCGATAGCTCCCGGTTTCCAGGATATACTACATAACTAGTACTACCCCGTCTCGGACGAATCCAATCCATCGTCTGACTCTCCGTTTCACGACAGCCAGCAGTCCTCAGCTCGCACCAAACCCCTCCCGTGTCGTCTCATATAACAGGGCTCCCTATATCATACCCGCACCCATCAATCAAGCCTTGCCCTTTTCCCCACGGCGGGCCCCTCATCATCGCACGCTGCTACGTGCTCGCTCTGCCGCGGACACCGACGAGCCTACTCTTCACACGACTCTTTCTTCGCTTCGCGAGTTGTTGACATAGACGCACACCTTTGGCTGTTGCGTTTTGTCCTCTGGCGCGGCAACTCTGTGAGGCCTGCAAGCAAAACAGTCAGTTGCCCTCACGTCGACGTTGCGCCCACGTCATTGGTGAGCCATTGCTAACTGGAACAGATATACACCTGCCGCCGTCGCCATGTGTGACTTCACCAAGAACTACTACATTTACACGTCGTGTACCGATCCAGGCGCGCACTTTTGCAGCACGTCGACGGACGGGAGCCGCAAGCGATCATGTCCCATGGGGCCCCACGAGCGCTTCATTGTCATCCCCGAGAGCTGCCCGCTTTGCTGGTTGTGACACGAATCGACGAAACGCGCCCCTGTCCACAGGCGAGCTCCCCTCGAGCTCGGCATCCTCTCGCGGCATGCAAACGACTGCGCCGACGCCTTGACATGACCAGGGCTGACTCGGATGCTGGATCCATGGCGCCGTTTCCCTCTTTCCTCGCACAAAGATCGCCGCGTCAGCTGCGAACCAGATACGATGGGTTTCGAGAATGGAGGCTTGCAAGTCGAACCGCCATTCAAAAACACTCGGTGCAAATGGTACCTATTCATCGATCGGAGGATACTTCGTAGTACTGAGCGGATCCACTTTTTCTGCGAGCCCCGCGCGCCCACCACGCCTTACCTAATTTACGCGGGAGCCGCGCAAAGAAAAGGCGGGTAACTCGCACGAATACGCTCAATTCGTGTAAATACCCAGCTTAATATTCGCCTCGATAACGCATCCTAATTCGTGTAAATAACACATCTCAATTCGTGGCCCTCTCCCCCCTTATTATTAGGTAGTCAAGCCGACCACCGCCTGGGGCCCTCACACCAACACCAATCTGAACAAACAAACGGTATCCCATAGCCGTCCGGCATCTCGCCCAGTATCTCCAGAGCGCGCCCGAGTAGTATCCCATAGCCGTCCGGCATCCCGCCCAGCATTTCCAGAGCGCGCCCGAGTAGTATCCCATGGTCGTCCGGCATCCCGCCCAGTATTTCCAGAGCGCGCCCGAGTAGTATCCCATAGTCGTCCGGCATCTCGCCCAGCAGAGCGCGCCCGAGTCTCCCATAGCCGTCCGGCATCTCGCCCAGCATCTCCAGAACGCGACCGAGATGTGCGGCCATGCGGCCGACACCAAGAGAATACGGTCCATAATAGCCTCACCCTGTGTACGTTCCGCTTTCCTCCATGCAAGGGGCCGTTGTTGACAGATCCATCGGCCATGAACCAGGGAGAATGACGCCCGAAATTCGGGCCCGCAGCACACATCTTGGGGCACCCACCCCCCAAGCTCGGTGCAGCGACGGCAACATCTCATCATATACCGAGGCCGAAGCTCGGAGCGGCATGGATGTGGGGGCTCGTCTCGCGCGTAGAGGCCGTCGCGGTCATGTTGCCAGGACTGCTCATCGGCCCACGACCTAGCCCCGACGCAACAACAGCAAACCGCACAGGTGTACCGAGGTCGAGGCTTGGGGCGGCCGTCCTGGTCTGCCTCGGCCGCCGGTCGCCACGGGATAACCTGTTGCAGATGGCGACTGATTATGGCGAGATCATCGTCCGTCACCACCAGTTCGTGGTTAATTAACACCAGGTCGTTGCCAATCACCACCAGGTCAGGGAAGGAGAGTTGGGGTGTAGGATTTAGGCTGGTCGACTGCCGAGAGCAACGGATCGAGCTCATCTTGTCTTTGTCACGGTGCTGTCGATGGCATCCACGGCTGAAGGGGTTCGTTGGGTACGAGTAGTGGTTGGAGGCGGGCAAAAGAAGCGATGGCCTGTTGAAGCCGGATGGTAGGATCTTGGCAGTAAGCAGTTGGCAAGTCAGAGACAGAGCAAATATGATTGACCAAGTGGTTATATATCCTTCCAGTCCATGGACTTGGCCTCGAAACTTTGCCAAGTTTTATCGTGGCTTGAAGCTTCAAGGGCGCCTGCGGTCCTGTGGACAGCAGGAGGTATCTTTGATGCTAGATCATGTGTGAGCTACTTATTACTAATGAAAAAGCTCGACGTTTTTTTTTGGACCCAACTTGGCGATGGAAGGCAAAGAGAGGCAAGGAAACAGGAGGTCGATTGTGGAAGAAGCTGTCAGAGACCACACAAAGCATCCGACGTTGTAAATACATGCCATATTTTCCCAGCACAGCAGCCTGCTCCACGGTCTGCTTTGGTGATTTGGATGAGCGATTCGTATTCTTGTTGGAAAGACAACTGGTGGGTGGCACGCGATGCAATCCCGAGGCGCTCGGATTTTACCAACGGGTAACCATCGGCACGGCGCAGCAGCAAATTGTGCCGGATTAACGTGGCGCCTCAATGCCGAGGCTGGCTGGGCCGAGGCTTGTCGTGGCCTGCTCCACCTTCAACCCGCGAGCCGGTCCAACCCAACATCAACCCAGGCGGGATAGGAATTGGCCGAAGCCGAATCCCTTCTCGCACGCGACGACCCCGGCGTATACATGTACCTCCTTGAACGAGCCATGCTGACCTTGCTTGGCCTTGACCGCTCACCCTTTCCGTCCAGCCGAATTTGAGCCCATCTCACAGAGCAAGTCATCGGAGTCACCCGGCCTCAAAATCACCCAGCAAGCAGCTCCAATGCCAGTCCCCGAGTCCAAATATCTAAGTCCCGTGTGGAGAGATGGCCTCTTCAGTTGCGTCACCCCTTGTTCCCCCTTTCGCCGTGTCGTCTTCGTCGTCCCCCCTGGCTAACCCCGGCTTCGCATACGTGCAGAGGACCGCGTCGTCTTCGTGACGGGCGGCGCCGGCACCATCTGCAGCATGCAGACCCGGGCCCTGGTGCGCCTCGGGGCCAATGCCTGCATCGTCGGCCGGAGCGAGGACAAGACGGTCGAGGCGGCTCGGGACATTGCCACGGTCCGGTCTGGCGCAAGGGTCATTGGCATCGGGGGGTGTGATGTGCGACAGGTAGGCTTTCTTGCCCGCTGCGTCTCGCAGACTTAAAGGGGCAGCCGGCTGATGTCGGACCTCGGCAGATGGACAGCGTCCAGGCTGCGGCGGACCGCTGTGCGCGCGAGCTCGGAGGCATCGACTTTGTCATGTGAGCGCCTTGTCCCGTCCAACGGTATTGGCGGACCCCCTCTGACCTGACCTCGCCTGGCAGCGCCGGAGCCGCGGGCAACTTCGTCGCGCCCCTCGAGGGCATGAGCGCCAATGCCTTCAAGTCGGTCATGGAAATCGACGCGCTGGGCACCTTTCACACGGTCAAGGCCACGCTGCCGCACCTGGTGCGCAGCCCCACACCGCGCATCCTCTACATCTCGGCCACGTTCCACTACACGGGCATGCCCATGCAGGCGCACGTGTCGGCGGCCAAGGCGGCTGTCGACTCCATCGCGGCGTCGGTGGCCCTCGAGTACGGGCCCCGCGGCGTGACGAGCAACGTCATCGCCCCCGGCGCCATCGAGGACACGGAGGGCGCCGCGCGGCTGCTGAGCAGCGAGGCCCTCGAGGGATACGCCGCCAGCATCCCCTCGGGCCGGCTGGGCACGGTGCGCGACGTGGCTGACGCCACTGTCTTTCTCTTCAGCGAGGCCGCCTCCTACATCAACGGCCAGGTCATTCCCGTCGATGGCGGCGCCTGGCGGCGGCAGGGCGGCTCGCCGGTGGGAACGGAGCCGTCGATGCAGTACCCCAACTACCTGCTGACCGGGGAGATTTCCAGGAACCTCAGGGATCCGAGAAAGGCGAAGCTGTGAAGCGGACTCGGGTGCTGGTCGTGCCGGGCGCCAGTCGGTCCCTGGCGGCTCCCGGCGCCCGGAGCAGCCTCTCGGGCATCTGGACTCCGGAATCGGGTACGTGGTTGGTTTTTTCCGTCTCCAGGAGTCCATATGGGGGCCAAGGCTACGAGCTCGCCGCTGCTTAACACGGCGCAGACGATACGAATACTTCGTACGAATACGAGATCACATGATAGAGGATGAGATGACATGATTAGTCACGTGTATATCTACCTCTCTTTTCTCTTTTCACCTCCAGCTCTTTACATCAATACAACCTGGCTGCAACACTTGTTGATACTCTATTTTCTGCTCATGGCCGCAGAATCTCTGTTCTGACATTAACCTCGCTACGAAACACATAACAAAGCCGACCCATTTGCTTAACCTTGCGCAATCCGATTTTCGGGCTCGGATTATGTCGACCTTATAAAAGCCTTCAAGTCCCCCAACGCAGGCACCATTGCGTCCGATCGGCATTGACGTCCGTCGCATCAAATTTCGCCATCCAGCTTACCCCGATGTCGAGCCAGACCTTCTATCCTTGAGCGCCGTCGACGGCGATTCTCGAGACGGAATTGACTACGACACGGCCCTCGTCTCTTGCTGCATCGTGACCGGCAATAAATGGAGTGTCGGGTGGCTCGCACGTAAGGACGTTACAGGCTCGTTCATACGAATCCAACGGCCTGACGATGGCACACTACGGGAAGAGAAATATTACTTTATGATGGGCGATGATCCGAAGTGTAAGCGGCTGCTTGTCCCCTTATCCGAACTTTTGGAGCTACAACTAATTGATGTTCCTCCAGACAAATATCCGGTGCATCCATCTTTCGACCATTGGCGGTTTCCACACAACGACCTTCCCGCCCTCTGGTCGGAACTGGCGATAGCCCCGGCTGACGCTACACGCCCGTCTAAGCAGAGAGCTGCTGCAGACAGTCGAGACATCACGTGCCGAATATCTGGGTACTACGACGCTACGGAAGTCGCCCATCTTATACCTCGGTCGGCTGGCCACTGGTTCGAGTCAAATGACATGAAGAGGTAAAGATCCGGCGCTATTACTCTTGGGGCAGCTCGTTAGGCTAATGGCTATTCACCGTAAGGTACTGTCGCTCTCATGATTCCCAGGAGATTGACGATGAGAAGAACCTACTCCTTCTCCGCCGGGATCTCCATTACCTCTTTGACCAAAGGCGCTTTACCTTTGCAGCAAAACGTCCTGGTAATAAGGCGCCTTCGCAAGTCGTAACACATATACTGGCGCCACGGGGCTCAACCGAACTTGTTGGTCTCTACCACAACCGTCTCCCGCAGACGCTCATGGGCGTTTCAGCCGAGCTTCTTTTTGCACGATTTGCTTGGGCTTTGTTCACCGATGAAATTTTCCCCTTCTTTGGGGGCTTCCAAGAGTACTCGGTGCTGTTATTCGACATTAGCATAGGCGGTCTCTCCGACCGAAAACTACGAGCGCCACAAATTCGCGAAAAGTCGGTCCTTTTTGGCCGATATCCATCCAGTCGCAGTGTCAGCCCTCGCAAAAGAAATCTTGATCAAGTTTGTCAAGAACTACATGACGAGGCCGGCGATTCAAGCAATGATTGGGGAGAAGGCACCGGGGATGACTTAGGTTGGGAAGATGACGAGCCTAGAGGGCGACGCCGAAAACGAAGCTGGGATTCGAGTACATACCGGTCACCACCTGGTCTCACTAACGAATCTCATTCATCCGCTGCTACGAATACGTCTGAGAAGTTACCGGAGAGCGGGACATATAAGCTATCGACGACTGACACCTATAGAGATGACATCTCTATCGATAAGAAGCCGGTTCAAAAACGTCAATGCCGCTACCATCTAGATCAGTGAGAAGAGACTACATATACCTTGGGCCACCGAACATGATGGGGCACGTGGGAGTCATAACGGAGATTCGCCGAGCCCTGGACGTGCGCATGCTCGCTCGGGCGCTGTGCGGTGGACACGACAGACGACCCGGGCGCTGTGCATGGCGAATTGACAGGCGACTCGGGCGCTGTGCGGGGACGTGACAGGCGAGGCGCTCCGCGCGCCCATGCCCGCGAACCTGAATTACTACTTCGTACGAGTTACCTTAGGCCAACTTAATTAGCTACGCATTACGAGTCAAGTTGGGAAGAAAACGCTTGGTCACCCATGAATTATAAACCTTTGGACGCTTTTTCACTGCCCCACTATCGTAGCCACTGTATTTTTGGTGAGACATCCCTCCAAAACACACGACTGCCCGATCTTCATGACGTGTTTCCACGCGGCAAACGCGTTATGGATTCCCAAATCGCTACTGCAAAGGCAGTCAAGGTAGTCATTGACGCTCGCAAGCGCCTCCTTATGAAGAGTAACATCCTTGACTTGCCCGCCGACTCCGGTGGCGCCAGAGACGGGCGCGTGGGCGTCTACGTCTTCCACCGCCACGGCGACCGCACCGCCAAGGCGTAGAAGCCCGTCAACCTCACCGCTACTACCGGTCCCGCTACGTCCAACCGGCTCGTCGTGGCCAACCAACCGCGCCGCCGCCGGCCTCGTCAGCCCGGACGCGGCCGTCCCCGTGCTGCACTCGTCGGCCCTCGCCTTCCTCCAGGGCCTGTACCCGCCTGCTGACCAGGCGTCTCCTCTCTCTTCGTCTTCGACCTCGTCAACGTCGCCACCGTCCCACAACACCTCCATCAGCCGTCGACCCAATGCCGGCCACATGAGACGTAGCAGGGGCCGTCTTATCATTATTATTTTTATTTGCTATCTTATACCAATACCACGTAATGACAGCGACGGGACTCGTGTGCCGAGACAAGATGGCCCGCGTCGTGAGTCCATGCGCCGTGGAACGCATGGCTGTAACAGCCCATTTCCCCTCGAATCGAGACGCCCGGCAGCTTCCTTGCTCGGAGCGGGTATTGACAAATCGATTCCAGCCATCGTAAACTGCAATTTAGGACTTTAGGACTTTGCGACTCGCATGTGTAACGCGCGACCAGGCAGATACTTGGCCATTGGTATCCTCAAGACATAGTGCGCTCATCCAAGACCGGCCATGGTCAAGAGATCGTGACGGTGGTAAAACGCCCTGATGCGCTTCCCCCATATGTCTTTGCCGTGTCAGCCATATCTCACTATTTGCGGCATCGAGGGAGGCACTCACATAGTGGGATGCTCAACAGGCAAACGCCCACCTGGACGGACGCGATAATGACCAAGACGTCGCGGAAGCCACTCTGAATGAGCCAGTCGTAGGCGTACCATGTGAGCATGAAGCTAAACATGTTCTTAAAGATGATCATCAGGGTGAAGCCCTCGATGGTCAGGTTGCCTGCCGAGTCACCAGTCAGCCACGGGACCGAGCGACGTAAGAGGGCCGAGGCACCAGGGGACAAGATGACTCACGGTAAGCATCCACAATGTAAAGGGAGCTGGCCACGGCGCCAATCACCATGCCCGCCACTTCAAACGCGAAGAAGATGAGAAGGCCAATGTACGACGATTTGCCCGAGGCGACGTCTTCAATCAGCAGCCCAAAGCCGTACAGCCCAATTCCGCCCATGATGAGCATGGGAATCACGAGCAAGATGCGAAACTCTGGTTCGTAGATGCCCTTGTTGAGCTTGGTGAGATACTTGACGCTGCTGTCGGCGAGAAGACCCGAGATGGCAAAGCCGAGGAGGGCTCCGATAACGGCACTCATGTACGTATATCCCGTCTTGACCTCGCCCCAAAAGTTTGGCGGCCCGACAAAGATGACGGCAATGATGACTCCGATGAAGACGGTCCATCCAATCATGGTCCCCTGGACCAAGCAGCCCCAGATAAAGGCCGGGTTGAGTAGCAGAGGAAAGGGACGGAGCAAGAGGACCCAGTAGCGCTCGTCTGTCTTCCTGCCGTCAAAGAGCGAGAGGGACTGGACAAACGTCTTTTTGGGGGTGCTGGCGTTGCCGATGGGCTGCATGGCCGACGAGGTGGGGAATGAGACGAAGCCGGGCTGTCGGGCGGAGGCGCCATCCACGGCGGTAGGGGAGCCCGTCGAGGCATGCTTGGAGTCGAGACTGATCATCTCGACGATGCTGTCAATGTTGAATCTGGACTCGCGGCGATAGGCCGTTTCGGGGCAGAAGAGGAAGACGGCAGGCAGGGTGACGGCCGTGAATATGGAGACGAGGTAAAAGGTCCATTCCCAGCCCATCGCTTGGGTGATTTTGCCCACGACAATGGGGGTGAAAAAGGCACCGCCAAAGACGGCGAGGTTTGTGGCGGCCATGCGCACACCTCTCTGGTGGACAAAGTACAGGTCGCCGACGGCCGCGTTGAGCAAGCTCTCAAAGGGCGCGGCCCCAACACCTTGTATGGCCCTGGCAGCGGCCATGCTCTTGTAGTTTTTCCCGACGGCGCCGGCCCAGGCACTCGAGGCGACGACGATGCAGACGCCGAGGAGGAAGAGATGGCGCTTTCCCCAGACGCGACCCGAGGGGACGAAGAAGACGGCGGCGGCACCGGCGCCGAGAAGGTAGTAGCCCGTCAGGACGGCCGTCTGGGAGAGCGATATGCCGAAATGGGTGAACATGACAATTGTGTTTGAGGCGAGGATGGAGCCCAGCGAGGTGGCGAGGATGCCTGCAAAGCAGAGGACAAAGGTGACGACGTCGCGCTTCCATAGCGGCCAGTTGAGGGGGTCGTTGGGGTCATCCGAGGGCTGGGGTATCTGCCACGAGGTTAGCCGCTGTCTGCAAGGGGGGAGACGATGGGCGGCGCACGAGGATGATGGGGACTTTGCCGCTGATGTCGCATTTCAACGAGACGTTGTCGCCGGTTGCCTGTTGGGGTTGGGCTGTTGGATCGTCAAAGTATCTAGTTGTGCCTGGCATGGGACCATCAGCGCCAGGGTACACAGCGCAGAGGATGGGAAAGCAACGACGGACCTGGGACCTGTTCCCCAGACTTGGGCTCAAGGATTCCGAGAGCCATGGTTGGTGCTTGGACGGGAGGCGGAATCGGGCGAGCCTTGGTGTCGAGGTCGGCGAGGACTGGACATGGTGACGAAGCGAGAGGGGGTTCAAGGGCTCGGGGAATATTACTAGATACGGCGCGGCAGATGGATATAGGAGGTCAGCAGCAACCCAGGCGGACGGTTGACGTTGAGGTGGCCAGCGGACGGCTGGCCGTCTGTACTTTGTAGATAGGTACTATTCTGCACTGTGTGTTCGCGCCTAGGGACTTGATATCCAAGTACCTAGCACCTTTTTGTTGCTTCCAAGTAACTAGGTGGAGACCCCCCCTTTCAGGCTGACATAAGCGGGGCTAGGCCCAGCCCGTACTTCGTATTCGTATGTACACACATACATACTTCGTACTTCGTGCTAAAGATGGCATTTGCACGACTCAACTCCCCCATCGGTTTTCATCACTTGCCTTGACTTCAACGACGCCCTTTGCTCGTCTCTCCGTGGGTATGTACACACAAAGCGTCCATGCGATAGTGGGAGACTGCCTCTTTCGACGAGGCACATGCGCCAAGAGCAAGAGACGGGACAGGCGGCGAGTCGGAGCGGCAGCCGACGACGCCCAGCCAGCGGCAATAAACGAAGAATTGCCATTCTGAATGCACAAGCTTTTTCAAGACGCGGCAAATGTTGCGCTAATTCACACGAATGCCATTGTGATGGGGCCAGCTGGAAACGGCCGTGCCAGCTGCCATTTGCACGCCGTCTTGCAAAAAGTTTCCTGGAAGAGTGGCAGGAAGCTGCACCCGAACACGAGGGCTTCGAAGAGGCCTGGCATTGCCAGTGGAGACGATAATTTATCAACATGGGCCTTGAAACACGCGACGGCCCGAAACCCATATGGCAAAGACTACTACTAACCGTTGGACCAGGCAAACTCTAAGCGGAAGCATGGACAACAGTGTACGAGTTGATCGGTGAATGGGGGCAACCGGCAACGCACAGCTGATCCTGGACTTGCTGGGCCGCGCTCGCTCTCGCTGGCGGAGACAATAAACCGGTTAAATGAACGCGCCTGAATCTCATTTATTGGCCAGCCTATTCCTCTCGAAGGATCCTAGGTAGCACGCCTAAGTGTTCTCTAACGGGCTTTGAAGCTCCGCTTGCCCGTCAGTTTCCACATCAGCAACAAGGATATCCATGAATGCCAGGCGTGTTTACCATGCTCGGCCTCCCCGTTGGGAATTTAGTTTCGTCACTAAAAATTTCGGCGGCTTCACAGGGTCGCATCGGTCCAGCCACCAGGGCCGTCCAACCAAGTTGTCAAGGCCATAAGGGGACGCTCGTGCAACGCTGGACTCGTGCAAACGAGCGAGACAAGAGAGCCAGGGTCCCCTGGAAGCGTCGTTTGCTGCCAGACGTTTGTGCCCGTCGACTCAACTTTGACCCGGGCCACTGTGAAATGGTGCGAAATGAAAGGCGAGCACGGTGAAGCGTCCCCGAAATTCATTGCGTCCAATAGGGATTCATCAACTCGGCTTGCCCCTGTCCCCCTCTTTCTTCTCTTGTCCCTCCACCACGAGTGCATAGCAGTCCTCGAATTCTGTTCACACCCACCGCAAACTACCTGGGCACAGCCACGACTATACACAATGGATGATACCGTTGACGGCGATGACTCTACTATCTGTGGCTTCACTGCTCTTACGCCGCCAACAACCATTGCCGCCACCGTCTGGGACGGCTGGCACCACGCAGTGCCCTGGCCAGGACACACATTCATGATTGTCGAGAAAAACTCCAAACGAGCCATCACACTTCCTGATACGAGCGGTCGTGTGTGTCTACAAGACACGCACGAGGGCCACGATACAAATGCGAGACAGCAGTGGCATTGCGTCCGGAGATATGGCTGGTTTGGATTCTTGAACCCTCAATCGGGCAAGTACCTGGGTCACAATGACCATAATGGGATAGTTGCCAGGGCAGACAAGCAAGGTTGTTGGGAGAATTTGATGCCGAGGAAGCATCCCGACGGCGGGTACGAGCTGCTTCTGCCGCATTGGTGGTGGGCAGTGCGGGTGATGGTGGTTGCTCATGACGGCAAGAGTCTGGCCGTGAGGGACGATGGCACGACCTTGTGGGAATTCGTAAAGGTCTAGACGACGCAGTGGCCGGACGACGAAGGGGTTTGCATCGTGGCTGGGCAGTGTTTGACGGAATGGAGAAGCGTGGTGGGTTTCCCGTGATGGGTTTCTTCTCCCTCGGCAGAAAACCAAGCTGCCTCGTTGCACTCCCGCCATGAAGACGCTTGTTTCTTCTCCCTCGCAGAAAATCAAGCTGCCTCGTTGCACTTACGCCATCAAGACGCTTGCCCCTATCGTGACGCATCCAGGCCACTCGCAGGCGCCGGAATCGACTCTCTCGCCCTTCTCCAATTGCCTTCTTTGGCTCCAACGTGATTCAATGCCATCAGGGCCGCAGTATTCGTATTCTCGGCGCTGGACTGGCAAACGGCTTGCAGCACGTGCCTGATTCGCACCTGCCGTTCACCTGGCGACCGCCAACCCAACCCAGAGATTTCACTCGTGCCTCCACATGACGCAAGCCCTAAATCTTTCCCATTCCTCTTTTCTTTTCTCTCTCACCACCCGCCGCGCAGCAACCTCTTCGCGTCGTCGCGTCTCTCCCTCGCATCGGCCAAGATGGACACGTTTCCCGATTTTGTCGAATTCTACATCACCTGCAACCCCCCCCTGCTGCCTCGCGGTGTCGACTGGGTCGTGCGCTCGGCAACGGAAGCGTATCCCAATCATGCAAGCCATCGCCATCCCTCGCTCTCTTGACTGCTATTACCTCTCGGGCTAACTTTGGCTGACAGGACGAGCTAATCGAGCTCCTCTACGAGCCCGAGATACCCTGGTTCAAGGTTCTGACCCCGCGCCCGTGTCAAAAGGCCGTGGCGGAATTCATCCGGGGCCTTTTGCTCAAAGTCGTACAAGAGGACACGGATCTATGCGATCCGGACCAAGCCAAGAGAGCCGGCAGCGCCGTCGACCATATTCCCTCTGACATCAAAACCATTGGGAGGCGCCCCCGCGTTCTTGCCTGGTCGCAGTTTGAAACCCACTCAAGACCCGACGATAGCTCGTATGATGCTCATCGCTTCCCGCTGCACATGCACGATCTCAAGCACAAGGCCGTTTGGAGAGGTCTCGAATCCGGCACCTCATTGACAATCGACGAATTTCTCCAGCTTCTCTCGTCCCAGTGGAAGGATGCTGGAGCCCCGGCCTCCATCGAAGAAATCCAAGAGTTGTTCGGATGCCTCATCACCTACAACATGGCAGCCAATCTCGTCTACATCGGATCAAGCCTCGGTCGTTCCGAGACGGACAAGGTGGTTCAAGTCTTGGACAACTTTGTTGCAATCGTTGTCAGTACCCTCTGATCAAGACAAGTCGATCTTAGGACAAGTCCATTCCAGCCAGACCTGTTCGCTGACCTTTACCTGCAGGCCTACGGCAGTCACCAGTGTCGACAGCTGCTCTTCACAGAGGGAGACGGACCCTTCCGCTTTGCCTACAAGTGGCTCTCTCACGTCGGAAAGGACCGCACCACCTACATATCGTCAAAGCAAGGGATTGCCCTTGACGATTTTCGTCGTCTTCAGACTGCCGTCACCGTCAGAGCGCAGCGCCAAGATGGAAACGGAGCCTGGGTCCAGGATGAGCCCAAATACACCCCCAAAGAAGGCGTGAAACCGGGAACCACAAAGGTCTTCTCTCTCTTCGACGGATTTCAATACCAAAGGAAGATGCCCGCGGCTGTGGTAGGCCTTTTTGGGAAAATCGTCGAAGCATCCCGGGCCCCACGCAAGGGAACGAAGCCAGTTCCCGTCGACTTGGGCCAGACTGCCCAGCCTCTGGCGGTTGGTGAAGACATCTTCGGCGAAAGTGTGCCTGTGTTGAAAACCGAGCCACTCGAACCCACCAAGCAAATATCGTCCCGGAGCCTGGTGGAAAACTGGAGAGATGATGTGAGACAGGCGCATCAAGAAGAGCAGGCACAGAGCCAAGAGGAAGAGGCGTTGATCTCGTTTGATGAGCCTCAAGAGAATCCTGCGCGCGACAGCGATCTGTTGGCCGCAGCCCATCTCGACATGGGAATGACCGCGGGGGCTGACGACCAGCAAAAGAGCGACGCACGGGGCCGCTTCGACTCGTCAGACGACCTTATATGCCTTGAGACGGCGCCCCAACCTGGCGCGTCGCTTCCACTGCGCCAAACCGCTCCCTCACGGAAGCCAACGCCTCAGACGCCAACCGATCGCCTGTCTCAACCACCCGGCGCCGACTGGACCCAGGAGCAGAGTCAGAGTCTCTTGGATTCACCAGTCCCGCCTCTCGCGTGCGCCGACATTCAACCTGCCCGGACGCCGGCACTCGAGCCAACGCGCCTCGTGCCGCCGGAGAAGGCGGCGGAACCACCGACTCGCGACATGTCCTCGAAGAAGAGCCATATCCTCAAACTGGCCGAAAACCGTGCAGAGAATGTGGCCAGCATCTTGGAGCTCGCTCCAGGTCACGTCTCAGTCGAGCTCAAGTTCGGATGCTTCTACTTGAAAGACCTGAGTCACTCCCAGATCGACGTCGGCTCGGGCCCGTACTGGGGCACGGCCGAGATGCTGGAGTCGCTCAACGGCGACGATATACCGCCAAGCTGCATCGGCTTCTCCACCGCGCTGACGACGTGCGGACCAGACATCGAGGACCTGGTTAAGATGCGTCCATCCGGAGAACCCCCCTGGGTGCACTTTGAAACGCAAGTCTGGTACGAGTTTTCCTTGTCCTCGGAGGAGCAGGCGCCTTTTGTCGTCGAGGTCGACGCAGAAACGTTCAATGCCTGTTGCCGCGGGGTTGAGAAGGAGCTCGGGGATGTCTACCTTCATTGTGTGCGTCGCCCCTGGGACATGCGCATAGGCGTCACTCAGCAGACTGCCCTGAGCCACTCGCCCTTGCACGTTGCCATTGCAGACGCGCTGGTGGCGTCGATGAACGTGAGGTAAGTTGCAACCATGACAGTTTCCCCATGAAGAAGTACGAGTCTCACCTGCTCTTTCTAGCTCGGCCGGTGCAGAAGGGTTTGTCATTGAGACGACAATCGACGAGCGACTCGGAGCGACCGTCGAGGGCATCAACATCCGACACGCTGCCCGATACCGACAAAAGCATGAGACGGGCAGCATCCTCACGGTGGCAATGACCAGGAGAATGGTGCCCGGGGAGAAGCAGGAGAAGAGAATGAAGTGGCTCTTGAGCCAGAGACTCCACGGTGGCGTCCCCGGCCTCTGGTACGAGGTCTCTGTGTCGTCCGGAAGGGCCCGAGATCTCTTTGCGGAAAACGTCGACATGGCCTTTGGGGACAAGACGTCTTGGGACTGCGAGCAGCTGCAGAGGGAAGGCGTCTTCGAGGACATTTGCCGCCCGGCGTTGAGCATGATTACGCAGATCAACGACGTCGGGCTCCTCAACGACAACGGAATCCGGCAAAAGGGAAATCGCTCGTTCCACGACTCGCTGGCCGAGGCCAAGCAGCGCCGTGGAGACTTGGTGTTTTGGTGAGCAGGCTGCAGTGCAAACGCCGGATTTCTGTAGCAGCTCGAGGTAGAGGTACTGGTCGGAGGAGATGTCCGTGGAAGAAACCGATTGTCTCAATTGAAGATCTATATGAATGGCCTAGGCCTAGGCTGCGACAATTATGCGGCGTCGAGGTCGCAGCATGCCCGTCGTCTGTCTGTCGCTCGTGGCCAGACGCGACGTCGACATGTCCAGATGCCCGCCCAACCTCCACAAACCCCAGCTTGGACTCGACAAAGTGCAAAGGTCCATTCATTGTGCAATGCAAAAGGATACTTAGCCAGCCAGGGTATCCTTCAATGTGCCAAACATGGTCGACAAAGGCAAAGCCGCACGCACAAGCACCAAACAAGGTCGTCGCTTCGGCCCACCACGCCCATCCGTTCCCCTCGTCCCCCCAAGACATTGGGGGGGGATGCCGCCAGCGCAAGCCAGCTTTTCAACCGCCAGAGCATGAGCGCGTCAACAAACAGGCCAAACAGCAGGGGGTGTATTCGTAGGAGAAGGATGTGGGCGCGGCGAAAAAGAAAGAAAACGCCCCAGACATGGTTCCGCTCTCACACTGTGCACCTAGAAAAAGGGGACCGTGGACGGCCTGGGGCGGAGACACGACCGGTCAGGAAAAGGGATGTAGGAGAGGGGGGGAAAGGACAACTCCAAGCGCCACGTTCATGAATGCCTGCTGCGCTCCGTGCCGACAAGAGAGCAAAGGCAAAGTATCCTGGGAACGGACCAGACCAAAACTGCCATCCATCTCGCGAGCTGAGAAGCAGAACAGAGCAGAGGGAGAGAGAACCAGGAAGAGGAAACGTGCTTTGTCTTGTAACAGTCATGTAGAGGCGCGCTCTATTCGTAAAGTCGGGGGTCCGATTGAGACGGAAGGCGGAGAGAAGGCGGGAGGGAATATGTACAATCCTCGGAGCAGTCGACGCGTCTAGGAGAAAAGGGGAGCAGGCGCGGTCGTGGGGCTCGGCAGGCTATCGGGCGTCCTTGACGTTTTGCTTGACGTTGAGGGCCCATTTGAGCTTGGCGAGGGCCTGGCGCGACTCGTCGAGCACCCTCTCCTGCTCCTCTTCTCTCCGGCTGGCGTTGAGCCTAATGTCGCGGAGATCGTCTTCCTGCGTCTGCTTGTACTCGTCGAATAGGCGGGAAATGTCGTCCTTTTCGCGGCGTAGCTCCTTGATGTTGTTATCTTGCTGCTCGCACAGGTCCCGCAGGGTCTGGATCTTATCATCGTCCAACTTGCGCTCCTCGACAATGAAGCCAATGTCGCCCTTGATCCTGGAAAGGGCGCGCTTGACGTCGTCGCCCTGGTCGCGCCAGTGGGAGGAAATGGCGTTGTAGCGGCCCTCCATGAGCTGGGCGTAGCTCGTCGCCTCTTCAATCTGCAATGCGGACTCGGTCTTGACCTTGTCCAGCTCAAGCTGCCAGTTCTTCTCCCGCTCGAGAGCGGCGGCCGCCTTTTTCTTCTCGGCGTCGACGGTGGCTGTCAGGGTGGCGACCTGGCGCTCCTTTCTCGTCAGCAGCGTCTTTGTAACACTGGCCTCGAGCAGGCGGGCCTCGTAGTCGCTGATGATGCGCTCCGTCTTGTCCTCGACGAGCTTGGCCGCCTCCTTGGCCTCGTGGGCGCGCAGGCGCTCGATACGAACGTCGCGCTTGAGGGCATCGTTGTCGCTGACGAGCTTGTTGATGACGCGGCCCGTCTTGCCGAGGCCAGCCTTGCCAATGGTCGAGTCCCAGTGGCCGGGGTCGGGCTCGGGGCCGTCGGAGAGAATGGAGGAATCTAGGGTGTGCGGAGAGCCCTTGGGACTCCACTTGACGGGCGTGTCGTGCACCAGGTCGCTTTTTAACCGAACGGCGGGCAATGGTCTCTCGTATTGGGTGGCGGGCATGGCCGAGGAGGCGCTGGCGGTGCTGTTGACGCTGCTAGCAAAGGCACTGCGCTTGCTGTCGGGGCTGGACTCGGAGCCCTCGAAGCTGGGGACGCTGCGGATGGTGGCGGACCGTGCCAGGGCTTGCTTTGTGGCGGCGTTGACGCGGCCGTTCATGCTGTTGAGGGCAGCGGTCGAGGCGGGGGTCAGCGTCTTGACTGACTGAGCATCTAGGCCGGGGTCATTGACGGCGGAGGGTGTCGGGCCTGTATCGAGAGGGGGCGGGGGAGAAGGATTTGTTAGCGAGGTCCCATGAATGGTCAGACGGCCAAGATATGAAGGAAGAGGAGAAAGAGGTTGACGGGACACGGCTTGTTTGTGTGTTGTGCCGGGCGCGCGTGACGCAAGCAAGGACGGAGTGCGACGGAGTGAGAGCGAGTGAGAGCGAGTGAGAGAGAGAGAGGAGAGACCGATGGGCCCAGAGAAAGAGCAAGAAGGGGAGTCCCTACCGTGGACGGAGACGTCTTGTTGGCCGGCAAAGGGTCGCTTCAGCAGGCGGCTCCGGGGCATATCGCGGGCCTGGCGGAGAGGCGAGTTGAGCAGCGGCGAGAGCAGCGGGCTCGGCGACGGCGAGCTGGTGAGCGAGTGGACGTGATCAGCCGAAAGCGAGTGGAAGCGGCCGGGGATTTCAACGGGCGAGCTTTGTTTGGCTGAGAGGGTTGTTGACTGATATTCGTGTGTACGAGTTACGAGTTACGTGAGATTTAATGCAGATTTTCATTGCATGTAGCAGTACATGGGACCTGGGAGTCGGGGACTCGGGGGGCCGAGTCGCGCCGTGTTTGTGCTTCAGGGCCCGGTATCGGGTACATGTGTGGTGCTGTGCAGTAGCGCTGGCGAAACAGCCGCAGCGTCTTGCCGCCCGTTGGCATCGGACGGTACAAAGGACAAAGTACGAATACCCAATGCGACATCATGATGCATCACGATACCTAGGCGCCCATACTACGAATAGTTGGCTGGGAGACGGTCGAGCAACCGCGAATACGAATAGTACACACATAAGGGTGTTAAGCCTTGTCGTTCCCTACGGCATTCACACCCTCCCATCAGTGCCGTGGCCCCGTAGAGTCTTTAGAAAACTCGGCAGAGCAGGAGACGCACCTCTTCGCCCTCCCTTTCACCCTTGCCCCCTATTCCGCCGCTTCAGGCAGCTGTCCCTCCCCCTGCCTCTCATCTCAACTCTGGCATCGCCCTTGTCGGGATTTCTGCTCTGGTGAACTGGCTCGTAAGGCCCCCAGTGTGACTCTCAGCAATACAAACAGACCAGCTTCCCCTCCAAACGCCTGCCGCTGTCTCATCCCTCGAGCACTTTTGCTTCTTCTCCTCGTCCCGCATCTCTTACAACAGCCCCGGGGCCAGAATCGAGTCCCGACAAGCCTCATGTCGCGACTGCCACCGCCATCGGCCCATCCCCACCGCCCTCTCCCTCGACCTTGCTCTTGTTGACCGCCTCCAGAAATCCCGGACGGTACTTGGCGAGATATTTGCCAGCCATCGGCCGTGCATCCTCGACTGTCAAGGCACAAATGTCAGCTAAGCAGGCACACGCAAAAGAGCATCGCAAGTCGTCTCACATTCGGTCCAAATGTCCTGCACCGTGTCCAGCGCCACCTCCTTGATCGGCGGCCGCATCATGACCAGGTAAAGCAGGCTCGTCAGCCCCAGTTGCGTCACGCTGGGGTCCCGGCACATGTGCTTGACCTGCGACAGGATTGCCCCGTTGAGCTCCGGGATCTCGCTCAAGAATCGCGTGAGAACCTTGTCCTGCGGGTGCAGGTACGGCAGGAATCCGCTCAGGAGCCGCACGGCGCACTTTTCGTAGTACTCCGGGTGGTCGCCCTCGGCCCGCCGCTGTATCTTGTCGTTGTACCACTCCTCGCAGAGCCAAGACACGGCCACGTCGATGTGCCTGCGGAAATCCTCCATGACGTAGTTGTACAAGACTTCTCGGATGCTGTTATTGAGGCGCCCGGCCTCGGACGCTTCTTCTACCGCCTCGTCCTCGCCCTTGACCGACTTCTCCTCGAGGCCTGCCGATGATCTAGTCGCCAGCCGCGTGAGAATCGACATCCACGCGTCTCGACTCCCGGAACTGGCCGCCAGCCGGCTGAAGCCGGCCTTGGTCTTCTTCGCGGCCTGTTCCTCGAGCGACTTCATCATCTCCACCACTCTCGTCACCGTCTCGCTGCCTCCCCTGAGTGCCACCTCTTGCGTTAGCTCCACCGGTCGAGGAAGGCTAAAGGATGTCAAGGCCAGGCTACCGTCAAGCCCAGACAGCTCAGGCGCTGCCGACGTGCCGTCCAGCTTGTTGAGTATCTGCTCCGTGTCCTCGGCCTGGTAAAAGTCTGGTTCATAGTCGTCGTCGTCGTCGTCGACGCCCAGCGGCGCCGTGTTGGGGTTCAACACTGGCGCCGGCGCATTCGCCAGCTCGATGAGGCGGCCTCGGACGCCATCGATGGCCTTGGTCAGCAGCTCAGGGTCGAGCCCCGCCAGGGCAGTCACGGACACTTTGGCGACCAGGCCGAGCGGTAACTGGGAAATGTCAAAGTTCTTAAGCTCGTCGTTGCTCAGAAGAGTGAAGACGTCTGCCAGTGAGTGCGGGCCGGGTCCGAGCGGCCGGATCGGGACATGTGATCCCGCGGTACGCTGGCGCTTGGCTTCGACGCCGTCCTGTTGCTGCGGCTCCAGGGGCCTTTTCTTGGCCGAGTCGTCAATCACCTCTGCCACCGCGCGCATCGTGCGCTCAACGTGCTGCTGTATCCGCGGGACAATTGGGTTGTGGGGGTCTCTCTTGCTGAGATGGATGAGCAAGAGCCGTGCCGTCTTCTCCATCGACTTGATCATGACGCGCAGCTTGGGTGTCATGGGCGAGTTGGCCGCCTGTAGGGGATTGAAGTTGAGGAGCGCGTTGAGGATCCGGCCCGATGTTGCGGGCCGCGTCCGCACCATGATGGAGAGGCAGTTTATCGTGGCGTCGACGACGAGGGCGTCACTGCGCGCAGTCAGCTGGAGGTCCATCTCGGCAGTGTCTGGAGCGGCCGCTCACCTGCCGCCCTCCAATACTCCCAACATGCGATCCAGCAGGCCCGTAGCTTCTGCCTCGAGATTTCGCGCATCGAGAGACTGGTGGCTTGGCGGCACCTTGTCCAGAGACACGTCGAGAGCGCCACCGTGCTGCGCGAATGCCATCAGCAGGATGTTCCAGGGTCAAGAGGCAGCAGACAGACGCACTCTGAACTCGGAACCCGAGGCCACGCTCTGCGCCAACACGACGCGCTGGGCAAACTTGATGCAGCAGATCCTCACCGAAGGCGCTGCGTTGTCCCATATTCGCAATATCTTTTGCTTGATGCTCATCATTCTCTCCCAGGTGACGGTGTCATATCCATTGTTGATGCTGCAGACCACCTAGTCAGCATAGACGTCCTGGGTGAGGGAATCAAGAGAGGTTAATGGCACGCACATCCACCGTAGAGCGAGCGGGTATATGCTCGCGGCGGTTTGTATAACGCTGCGCAGGACCCTCGCGTCCTCCCTCTCATTCTCGACCAGCGACTCGAGCGTGGCGAGCACATAGGGCTGCATCGTCTCCTTCTCCCCGTTAGGCAATGCAGGTGTCGAGAAGGCCTCGGCCAGGAACTCGGCACCCCATTGTCGCAGCTCGACGGGGGCCGTGGGACCGATGATGGGCAAGATTCCCCTCACGACGCTCGGATAGTACTTGACGTCGCCGAGGACGAGCTTGCGGGCGTCATTGAGCTGGCGGACCTGGTCCGGGACGGAGAGCGTCGAGGACATGGTCGCGCTCGAGGGGCCGCCGCCGGGGATTGTGTCGGCGTTGGTGATGCTGCGCAGGGACGGGGATGGTCAGGGGGAGATTTTGTGTTGGCGTGGGCATGCGACGTCGACCATGCGGCACCATGGGCGCAAGCGAGCCGTGGTGATGATGGATGCAATTCGCGAACTGGGCTGCCAGAATCAGCCACTAGCTCTCCAGCCGTACTCCCATGCTCCGTCAAATGCCGTCTCCAGAGCTCGGCGCCGCACGTGTCGGAGCTGACTGCAGCAGCCTGGCGGCGAGAAGCCTGGGCAGCTCGAGAATGGGGTGAGTGTGCGGGGGCCTGAGGTTGGCTGATGACGGTTCGGTCGGGGATGCTGTAGGCGAGGCTTTGGTGAAGGAGAACCAGACGTGGATCAGCGCGAACTATCCCCTGCAGGCTTGGGTGGGTACAGCACTTGTGGTTGATGCGAGGTACGTACCTGCGAGGCATGAGGCAAGAAAAAAAATTCGAGGAAAAGGAACGTACGAAGTACCTAGGTATGTATGTACTGCGCCGCACCCTTACGTCAGGCACGGCACTTACGATTTACCCGATCTTGAGCCGTCAATCTTCACTTCACCAACGTCCCTTTGCTTTGCCGTCGAAAGCGCCTCCACCAGCGGATTACAGCTCCTCCGTGACCTTGCACACGCTCACAATGCCAGAGTGAGTTTCAGCACCCCCCCCACCCGAGTACGCGGCACAACGAATGCTTATCCATCGGCCAGCGCGCATTCCACATACTACGACCGCCGCCTGCGGCAAGGCCCGGCGCTCATCCGTGCCCGACGACCCTATCTCTTCAGGAACTCAATCACGGGCCTGGGACTACTGACTGTCGTGGCAGGCATCTGTATGCTTCATGTGGCTTCTATTTGGCTATGAAACATACGAGGCTGATGGTACCCCTAACAGACTACTACACCCTCAGCGCCGTCGGCCAGGATGACTTTGGCGACGTCAAGGTCCCAGACACCCCTCAGAAGCCGGCCACTAAGCAATGACGAAGAGCACGCAGCCAAGCCCGCGACGATAACACAACAATTGCAAGGCCGTGGTGGGAGAGATGACGTCTCGCAGCAGTGACACGTTGATCACGATTCAGCACCCATAGGCCAGGGCCGAGATTCAAACCTTGACTGGACGACGAGTATTGGGGGACGCCTATTCTCTCTTTTCGTCGAACTAAACGCCACTCATGAGTTCGGGCTCTTCATGTACAATACCATCGGCGCACATTGTCCTTCCACGAAACTGTACCATGGAGGTCAATGGTATCCATTTGTCCCAAAGCTAAAGCACAACACTACCTAGTAGGGGAGTCGAGACACTGTGAGGAGTGATGGACAAAGGGCTACTATAGTCCCCAGCGACCACCAATTGCCTCTGTTTTCCGTGCCTCGGACGCTTCCAGCGCCACCGATGCCCCGGCAGAACCCCTGCGCCCGATATGCAGTAAAAGCGCGCAAGCACCACACAGAGTCATGTACAAAGGAGAAGGAAGGAAGCAGAAGTCTTCTTGGGGTATCACATTATCCGAAACGCAGTCGTGTAAGTTGAGCATCATGGCCTAGTCGTCGACGCGTGGCGATCCGTCCGCCTTTCGCGGCAGTCCAACAGCCGGCCCCTACGCCGCTGCAGCCCTCGGTCCACGAGCAAGCGTTGGGATGCTGCTTACCCGCCTCATCGGATGCGCAACCTGGTTCGGGATGCCGCGCGTCATCTCCGGTGACTCCGACACCCGATTGGGCAGTGCAGGCGATATGTGAGCCGTGGAATGACCGTCAAAGGCCGCCTTGACGTCCGCCGGGGGAGGACCATTGGCGGGATGAGTGGCTCGTTTGGCGGGGCCGTCCGTCTGGGCCGGCTCCTTGTGCATTTTATGAGACGAGTGATTGGGGTTGGCCCAGGGCGTGTCCTTGATGAACTGCTCTCCCGCGGGGCCAAGGCGGCTGAACGTTGGCGTGTGGTAATCGTCGCGCGACTGGTGGTGAGGCGTTTGCTTCCGGCGCCCAAGGCGAATATGCTGGAGAGAGAGCAGCAAGTGTCAGAAACGGTTTCACGGCCAAGTACGGGCTCCGGAAAGTACCTCAATGGCAGTCAAATCGGCTTCCAGTTCACTCATTGACGCACCCTTGAGCTCGGGACCGGCTGGAAAGCCCTCATACTTGGCCAAGCCCGCAAGCGTCGAGACCTCTGTGTTGTACGCGATGGCGTTTCGAAGCCGCTGCGCAGGGTCTTTGGGGAACAAGAGGCCGTAGTCGGGCAAGCTGTGCGCGCTCCGCCGGGCGCTCTGGACCTCGTACCACTGCTGGTTGAGCCTTTCCAAGGCCTGCTCCCTCTTCTCGCGCACGGCCTGGAAGAATTGGCTCCAGGTTTGAGCCCGTTCCGCCACCGCACGTCTATCGTGGGCTCTCATCTGGAGCTGGAATTCCGCGTCGGCTTCTTGCAGTCTCTTGTTCAGCCGGTCGTCGATGCATTTCTTCATGCTCAAGTACTCGGGATGCGTGGGCTCATCGGCCAGGAGAGACTGCTCCTCCTCCTCTAGCCGCTGGAGGCGATCTTTGTAAAGTCTGCGGTGAAGGTCAGCCGGTATTGCACGAAACTGGTGGGCACTCTTGACGAACCTCTCTCTGAAGACGCTGAACATGCCCTCGATGTGCGTCCAGTCTTTGAAGGCGGCATGCTTCCTCTCCGCTGCGTCGGCGTTAGCGATGCACCACGCTCAGCTCGGGATCGACAACTTACTCTCTTCAATGTTCTTGGCGGCGATGTCCGCCTCTTCCTCGGCGTCTCCGTCCACCTCATCCCGGGGGTGTTCAGGGTCGTCCTCTACTGCGACATCCGCAGGGTCCTCGCGCGTGTCGCTGTCGGCCCCGCCGGCTGCTTCGCCAGCGAGTAGCCCTTTGCGCTTCGACGAATTCCGCTTCGACTTCCTTGTTTCCCGTCCTGATGCCTCGACCGGGACGCCGCGGTTTGACAGAGAGCTGGTCTCGTCCTCGTCGCCGGACTGGTGGCGGCTCCGAGGGTTCGCCGACGTGGTGTCATCCTCGTTCATCGGTGTGTCTTGCTCCACTGTCGCGCCTGGCGCTTCCAGCGAGCCATTTCGCTTCCTCAGCGGCTGGTCCAGCTCGGCTGGATCAACCACGGGAGATCGTTTGCGCTTGCGCTCATGCGAGTCGAGCTGGGCATCCTCATCGATGCTCGTATCGTTTGTTGTGGCAGGTTTCGTGGGTGAATCTTCTCTGCCAGCCAGGCTGGAGGCGGCTGACTCTTCGTCACCAGAGACGGACAGGTCGAGGTCGTCGCGAATGTTCATGTCCGCGTTGGCCCCAGGGGTTCTGCGCAGCTTGCTAGGGGTGTGCTCGAAGACCTGGCCGTTGTTGAACTGGTCGACGACCACGTCCCGATGTCGCTGGTTCTTGGGGGTGTCGTACAGTCTCTCGGTCTCGGCCTCTGTGTCGTTGACATCCGAGTTCACGTCCGAGGCAGCATCGGAGAGGGCGCTGTCGGAGTCGGAGCCGTCGTGGTTGGCAATGTGGTCGTCGTCGCCGCTGAGGCTTGCCTTGCGGGCAATGTGGCCGCGACCGTCGAGCTGCATGTGTTCAATCTCATCGTCGTTTGCGTCGCCATCGTCAACCTCGCTGAGGGGGCTGGAGACGACGCTGCCCTCGAGATCGACTGCACCGGGTCCCGAGGGCGACCGGGCGCCGTGCGCTACAGCGGTCGCCGCCATGGGTACGTTGAGGCTGACGAGGAGATTGGTCGAGTTGTCGAGGGTATGTGAGAGACGGAAAGTCGGGTTGGATTGTCGCCCACTGGTCGGGGTGCGGCGGCGCGGTGAGGGCGTTAGCTGGGGCGAGGGCAGGCAAAGAGAAGACGGCGGAGGCCCTTGTGCCGAAGGAGGCGCCTCTCCAGCTTGTTGAGAGGAGCAAAACAGGGCGAGAAAAAGGCTGAGGTTCGGGGGGCGGGAGAGGAAGACGGGGTTGTTTGCAGAGAATAGAGAATAGAGAATAGCGGGAGAGAGGGCACTGCTTCGCACGCAGTTCGGCTGCTAATGCTGCTGCTGCTGCTGGGTTCCTGCGGGTGCGGCCAGCGGCAAAGCTACGCCTAGTCGACTGGCTTGCGCTGCACCAGAGGCGAGCCGAGAGCGGGTGGGCTTTGGCCGATGGGGCAGGGCGGTGGGGGGAGGCAGAAACGCGCCCAAGCCGCAGAGGCCAATGACGCATTCTTCCGGCTTGCAAGGATCAAGGATGGGTTTTTTGCATACATGCATATGTAACTCGTACCTAGGTAGTTGTTGGACTGGCCGCGCGAGCTGCTAGTATTTACATACTTATGTGACTGCTTGGTCTCGCTGCTCAACCCAGCATCACCTACCGCAAGACTGCTCAATTAAATTGTTCCACGTTGAAGTATTCGCCTTATCCGTTCCGTTCCTTATCGCCGGCTCAGAGCGATACCAAAGGCAAGCAAAAGCGGGGCAACGCACGTTGCTGCGGGCCAACTGGAGATTTGCTAAGCAACTTTTTTTTTCTCTCCCTCTCCGGCCGAAGAACGCCCGCCCCCCTTGGACCGATGAGCTTGTCAACATTTTCCTACAACCAGAAGCTCGTCATATTTCTTTCATAAAAGATGCCCAAAAGGTACGTTAATACTGCCGCCTCCAAAAGCTGATTCTCTCCCTCTCCCTTGGTTGTTGTCTCGAGTCGGAGCTGACACATTCTTCAAGAAATCCGGCGCCGACGCTGGGCCTTGCCTCCAAGGCAATCGACCCCACCCTCGATGCCCTCTTTGCCTCCAGTGTGAGTCACCACGAGTCTCTTTCTCTCCGTATCCTCGAATTGTCCCAATTTGTCTGGTGGCTGACCCCTTCGCCCAGTCTGGACCCGTCAAAGCGCCTCACAAGTCACGCTATTCGGCAGCGCAGGAGCTCCGTGTACCTGACGCCGACGACAAGGAACCTAGCGACCAAGAGGTTGACGAAGTCCTCTCCGAAGCGAGCCAGGAGCTCGACTACGACGACGAAGACGAGCCCACCTCGAATGTCTCCGGGGATGACGCCCCCGACAAAAATGCCGAGAAATCCGACGAGGCCACCTCGGCCGACGAGGCAGCGGAGACGGAAAAGCCAAGGCGGGAGCGGAAACGCAAAAGAAAAGAGGACAACGAAGACCTCGAAGCCAACTACCTGGCGGAGCTGACCAAGCACGATGTCGCCCAGCCTGCCGAGAAGCGCCTAAAGGGTGAAAAGAAGCATGTCGATACCGACGGCGACGTGCCTGTCCATGAGAGTCTGACTCAAGACTCTGGCGCACCAGACTTGGACAGGGCAGGCCGAACCGTCTTTCTGGGCAACGTCTCCGCAGAGGCCATCACATCCAAAAAGGCCAAGAAGACGCTCATCACCCACTTGTCGTCGGTCCTCGATCAAAACGACGCAGCAGCCCCTCAGAAGCTAGAGTCAATCCGCTTCCGATCCGTCGCCTTTTCCACCGGCTCCATGCCCAAGAGAGCCGCCTACATCACAAAGTCGGTCATGAGCGCCACGACACAGTCTGCAAACGCCTACGCCGTCTTCTCGTCACCCGCCGCCGCGAGAAAGGTCGCTTCCGAACTAAACGGGAGCGAGGTTCTGGGCCGGCACATCAGGGTTGACAGTGTTGCCCACCCAAGTGTCATGGCTCACCGACGCTGCGTCTTTGTGGGGAACCTGGGCTTCGTGGATGACGAGACGGTCGTCAGGACGGACGGCGAGGGCAAGACTGTTGAGAAGAAGCGCAATAAGATTCCGTCGGATGTGGAGGAAGGGCTGTGGAGGACATTCCTGAAGCAGGGCAAGGTCGAAAACGTCCGTGTCGTGCGAGATCCCAAGACCAGGGTGGGCAAGGGCTTTGCTTACGTTCAGTTTTACGTGAGTCCACCTGAAGATCCTGGTCCAAGGACTTGCTCCATCTTTTATCCTTTTCTCCAATCACTAACATTTACCAGGACGTCAACGACGTGGAGTCCGCTCTGCTGCTCGACGGCAAAAAGTTCCCGCCTATGCTCCCCCGAGCGCTCCGGGTTACACGAGCCAAGGATCCCCGCAAGACGGCCACGGCCCAGGAACGCAACAAGGCAAAGGCAATCGCGTCCAGCGGGGCCGCGCGGAGGACCAAGTACGAGCACAAGTCGACGGCCGAGGAACAGGCCGCCGCAGGACGGGCCGGTAAGCTCCTCGGCCGCGCCGGCGCCGCGAAGCAGCGGACCGGCGCGCCCGGCAGCGTCAGCAAGACGCCCGAGCAGATTGTATTTGAGGGCAGGAGGGCGTCTTCCAAGGACGGGCGCCCCAAGGACCTCAAGCTTGGCAAGAAATCGCCGGGAAAGCCCCAGAACAGGGGGGCGCGCCGGGCGGCAGGGTGGAAGAAGAAGGCGGCGTAATCGAGTTGACGGTAGAGCTAGGGGGCCGATCCGTTCCCTGGGCCGAAGCTTGATGGTATATAAGAGACAATGGCGTACGAAGCGAAGTTGCTGTGATGGTACTCATAACGGCCTCGCCTGTCGGTTCATGTATGTGGCACCTTTCATATGACTTCTCCACGGCATTGTCAGCCCTGCATCAACACGCCCCCGGTTGCGTCAACCCCGGCCGCGCAAGCCAAACCACCGCCCGCACACCCGAGGCAAGCAAGACAATTCGAATTGCCTGCCTGCTTCTATCTAGCTGGGAATCGTCTCAAGTGTCGAGCCCGGCAACAAACCGACCAAGCTTCCAAGGCATCGCAGACCCAGTTTCCATGACGAGGACGACGGGGAAAACAGCCCAAATTCTATATGACCGCGCCAAGCTTGGACCTGCAACAAATTCACCATGATTCAACTCGATTCAACAACTCGATTCGACAAACCTCTGTGTATGTACGCCACATGGATAGTCAGCGCAGCCAGTACGAGCGCCCTCTAGTAGGTACGTATGGATGATGTGTCTCACTGGGCGAGGTGGGGTTGCCGGACCGATTCAATATTCGAGCTCCTCCTCGGGCTTCAAAGAATCCGCGGCGACTTCCTCGTAGTCCTTCTCGAGCGCAGCGAGATCCTCGCGGGCTTCGGAAAACTCGCCCTCTTCCATGCCCTCGCCGACGTACCAGTGCACAAAGGCGCGCTTGCCGTGCATGAGGTCGAACTTGTGGTCGAGTCGAGACCAGGCCTCGGCAATGGCAGTTGTGTTGGAAAGCATGGAGACGGAGCGCTCGACGGAAGCCAGGCCGCCGTCCTCGGCAGCGGCCGGGACGGCCACGGGCTTCTGATAGTTGATGCCGAGCTTGAACCCGGTCGGACACCACTCGACGAGGTTAAAGGATGCCTTGGCCTTCAAGGCGGTAATGGCAGCCGTGCAGTCACGGGGGACCACGTCGCCGCGGTACAGCAGAGCAACAGCCATGTACTTGCCGTTTCGAGGGTCGCACACCACCATCTGGTTGTTGGGCTCGAAGCCTAGGTCCCGTCAGCGCCACCATGTTGCCAGGGGTTGGTTGGCTGGGAACTCACACTGAAAGGTGAGGTCGTTGACCTTGAAGCTCTCATGCGCACTCTTGGCCGCGGACACGACGGGGGCGTAGCTTATCAGGGGATAGTGTATTCGAGGATAGGGGACCAGGTTGGTCTGGAACTCGTTGAGGTCGACATTGAGGGCGCCGTCGAACCGGAGCGACGAGGTGATGGAGCTGACGACCTGGGCAATCAGGCGGTTGAGGTGGTCGTACGAGGGCCGGGGGAGATCGAGGTTTCGGCGGCAAATGTCGTAGACGGCCTCGTTGTCGACAAGGAAGGTGCAGTCGGAATTCTCAATGGTGCTGTGGGTGGACAGAACGGCGTTGTAGGGCTCGACGACGGCCGTGTTGACGCGAGGGGCCGGGTAGACGGCGAACTCCAGCTTGGCCTTCTTGCCGTATTCGGTGGCCAGGCGTTCCAGAAGAAGGGACCCGAAGCCGGAGCCAGTACCACCTCCAAAGGAGTGAAATATCAAGAAGCCCTGAAGAGACTGACAGTTGTCTGGGCATGCACGTGTCAGCCAGCGTCTCGGGGCTCCCGAGTGACCACCTACCGGCCACCCGGCGAACGCGATCAATGACGCTGTCGACCATCTCCTTGCCAATTGTGTAGTGGCCGCGGGCGTAGTTGTTGGCGGCGTCTTCCTTGCCGCTAATGAGCAGCTCGGGGTGGAAAAGTTGGCGATAGGGACCGGTGCGGATCTCGTCAATGGGGGACGGGTCCAGGTCCATGAAGATGGAGCGAGGAACATGCTTGCCGCTGCTCGTCTCGGTGAAGAAGGTCTCGAAGGAGCCCGGGTCGCCGGCATCCGGGCCATTGGGGTCAGGACGTCCGTCGGGACCGAGGCCGTGCTCGAGGAGATAACTGTGGCGGTTGCGGTCAGTAACCGACGTCGTCACCGTGTGGTTTCGCGAGACGGGAGGCAGGTCGACGCACAGCTCCCAAGCAGAGTTTCCGAGCTGGGTGCCAGCCTGGCCCAGGTGAATATGAAGGATCTGCCGGGAAACGGGTTAGCAGCTGATGTCGAGGGGGTGCACATCTCGGGAGGAGGAGAGAGACGGTCGACAGCGCCCGGCTCTCACAGCAGCATGCTGCTCACCTCGCCCTTCATTGTAGAGTGAAGAAGATGACGAAAGGGGTCGCGGAAGGCGGGAACTGGAAGTCGGGAACTGGAAGTCGGGAACTGGAAGTCGGGAACTGGAAGTCGGGAACTGGAAATATCAAGGGGGGCGGAATGTGCAAAGAGTGTAAAGAGGCGTGAAGTGAAATGCTTCAAGACAGGAGGCAAAGGGCATTGTTGCCCAGGCTCTCGAGGTACAGGCCCTCTCTTTGCATTCAAAACCCCCCTGACTTCTCCCAGCCTGACCCATATACCCAAGAGTACCTCTCTACTCCAGGTGGTATCGTGTACCTACCGCCTCCAGGGCCAAGGCCTTGATGAAGCAGGTTTTGGTGGAGTTGCCTCCCATGATACTAGGGGGTAGGGTAGCCTGCAGGCCGTCCTGAGGCAGGGCATCGACCCCACCAAGTGGACGCAGTGGACGCCAAATTGTCGGTGAGGCGAGGCAATATACCCCACCTGGACAACCCCGCCCCCCCCTGTCTTCGGCCCCTAATTCGTACGTGAGATGAAGTGAAGTGTCAGACTTCGTAACTCCGGACGACTGAACCTCGGCACGACACGGCGTCGGCCTTCCTCGTGAGCCAGGCCGACTGCGGGATTGCTGACGGCTCGTCGTGGGATTGGCGTCCATGGACAACACCATGTGCCAAGTCTGGCGTCG
The DNA here is from genome assembly GCA_012934285.1 of Ophiocordyceps sinensis. Taxonomy (NCBI): domain Eukaryota; kingdom Fungi; phylum Ascomycota; class Sordariomycetes; order Hypocreales; family Ophiocordycipitaceae; genus Ophiocordyceps; species Ophiocordyceps sinensis. The sequence continues at coordinate 574,995 of JAAVMX010000008.1, forward strand.
GCTTCGCATATTGGGAAGCATGTCATTGACATGGGACGGAAATGGGAAATGCCAAGCCATCGCCGCCTCGCAGCCTCGCACTGGCTTGTTGATGACAGCTGGCTGCGTCACTGCAATACCATGGTATAAGGGCCGGCATCAACGCCCGAAGCGGACCGGGAGCCTTGTGCCGCCATCCGAGCGTTACCGGTATATTGCCCGACCGTCGGCTGCTCATATTCTCTCCAGCTCCTCGATGCGCAGCTGAATAGCTTCCTTCTGTGCCACAAGGTTCCTGATTTCATCCTGCCGGACATGCCCGTCCCCGCGGGCCCGGAAGCCATCCGCGGGCCCAGAGGCTTCACATGCAGGCGGCGCCTCGGCCACATCGCCTTCGCGCATCGTAAGAGAGTGACGGGTGCAAAGACGTCCTCCACCTACACTGCCGAGCTCATGCGATCCGAGCCCCTTGGCCTGACTCCTCCGCGACTGGCGCCACCGCAACAGGCAAAACACGACTGCGCCAATGGATAGCAGAGCAAAGACGGGAACCCCAATGGCAACTCCAATGCGCGCCCCCAACGGAAGCGAGTAATCATGAGTCTCGTCCTCGCTAATCTCCTCCTCGTCTGTCAAGCCTAGCAGACCCTTGTCCTGCTCCATGAAGAGCGCGCGGATCGTGTTTACGGCAATGGTGGCACTGTACAAGGTCGTAGTCGAGCTCGACATGACCTCCTCGTACGTGCCAGCCGTGTTATTGTAAGAGATTGGGACAGCCAGCACGGTAGGGACCGAGCGTTTACAGTGAGAGCCGTCGAGGGTGTAATAGCTTCGCAACGGGGTCAGCGGATTCGCCGGGAAACCGAGCGGGAAACCGGGCCTTGAACATGTCCACATACGATGAGCAGCATACCGCCGTGGTGGTGACGGGCCCAGCCAAGGCTTTCTCGGTATTGATGCGAAGAGCCGCCGTCGTCCAGCCACTGGGACAAGTGGCCGGGCTAAAAACCCCCGTGCGTCCCTCGGAAAACATGCCGTCGGGATAACATGACAGTGTGCTTGCCCCGGGTATGGGTTGCAGATCCAGCCAGGCAACGGCACCATGGGAGGCAGGCCGGGACTGGCTGTCGGCTACATACGTCCACGTACAGCTCTGCGGTTTCGTCCAGTGCGTCGTCATGGGCGGAAAGACCTCGGTTGCGGGGGGGCTCTTTGCCGGGGGAGGGGGCGATGCCGTTGATGATGAAGATGGTGAGGGTGATGCTGTGGTTGAGCTCGGCAGGCTGACGAATGGGCCTGTGACAGGCTCAGGCGACCATGACGACATTGTAGCAGTCTTTGAGAATCAGAGGCCGGCGAGCCGGTGCCGCGCCTCCGCCCTCGGCGCCGAGCTCAAAAGGGCAGTCGCCTGATGCAGGACGACGTTAATGGCCGGCGATTTGGAGGTCTGAAGCTCGAGCAATGATATCTGGCCTCCTCTCGCCTCTGCTGGATCTGCATGCATCGCCTGGGCAGTCAGTCGCGTACCTCAGGAACCGTCCAGTGGTGGCTGAATAGTTCAAGGAGGCGTGGTGACGGTTGGAAAAGTGGGAGGACGAGTATGAGGTCGAGCAAGAGAAAAGAGAGAGGGTTTGACCGCCAGGCCTTGGCGAGCCAAGACGTTGCGAGAGGCCTTGGATCTCGACGAGGGCCGTGCTGGGCATCAGATGATGGCCAACCAACTGACGGGTACGCGGCCGAAGCCAGACGTCTTGGCGACGACAGCTCTCGCGCTTCGGACCGAGACACCCCAACGGCTGACGGCAGCAGCTGTGACGGGCACAACGGTCTCGGGGTCTCGGGGGCCATAGGGGGCGGAAAATACATGCTTGGCGGGCGAATGGGCTGCTCTGGAGGACGCAAAGTTCCAGGGGCTTGGCGACGAAGCGACGCCGAGACCGCCAAGGCCCGCGCCAGGCAATGCGGGCACAACTATCGTCTCATGTCGGGTGCACGAGTGACCATCCATCGTCTGCACCCTTCTTTCTTGTTTCTGGTTGCCTGCCCGCGGTTGGCGGCGTGGGTTGTCGAGGCGTGCGGCCTGTGCCTCGGTAACACTGGAGCCCACTTGTTTCCTCGTTGCTCTCGAGTATTGCTTCTGCCCAAGACCGAATGTCTGCTTGGCCAACGGCCACGGTGAGTGATTCGTAAAGGCAGCAGCCGGCTGAGCATACAGTCGGGCAGTCCATTGAGCAGGAGTGTGAAGTCGAGCAGTCGGGCGCGTAGGGATGTAGAGATTTTTGGTCCAGCTTCTTGCAATGTTACTGGGGTCTCTTGAACTCAACCTCACTTCGTCACCAGGGTCTGCTTCAAGTACAAACCAGTTGAATTGCTCGAGGTCTCGGACGCTTTGTGGTGACTGGGGCAAAATAGGGGCGAGACGACGTCTCGAGCTCTCGATGATGACGCCGGGTGGTGATTCGGTCCATGGTTCAACTACGAGTTAATGTGTGTCTATGGGCATCAAACAGAAGACGCAGGCTGTGTGGGACAGTCGACGGGAGAGCGCCGGGCAGAAGCAGACGAGCGTGAGCCGTAAATGGAGGGCAAGAAAGGGAATGATGGTAAAGGAGGAAGAGGGAAACGATGTGCATGCCCTGAAGCGTCTGGTTCGATTGATTTCTTTGCTCCTTTGCTCCACCAATGAGCGCACGTAGCTCCGCGCGAGTACTCGTGTGGCGCCCCGAGCCGGGGGCAAAGTGTGGCAAAGGCTGTGGAAGGAACCACGTGATACCATGAGGGGCTGAAGGGCATCGAAGCCCTACCGGCAAATTTTAGCGACTACTTCGAGTGCCTCAGCGACTCCATTTCCCGTCACCACATTCGCTCGTCGATACCCAGCGCATCGATAGGCGAACCGTCACTCACAACACCACCATCATGGCTGACGAATACGTACGTGTGCCCTCAATGCTTTCGATGCCGGCGACGGCAGCAACCGCCCGCGCACAATCGCTTTCGAACAAGGGTCGCTGATGATGGTGCTGTAGAACGCCGAGGAGGCCGCCGAGCTCAAGAAGAGAAGAACATTTCGCAAGTTTTCCTACCGGGGAATCGACCTTGACAAGTACGTTTCCACGAAATTGCGTCTTCTCGGTGCGCGACAGCGAGAGAGCGGGCCCCGCAAAGGCGATGTCGAAAGCCGTGCGATGCAGCGACGGCCATTGATACTGACGCACCTCCGCTCGCAGCCTTCTGGACCTCAGCTCCGACCAGCTGCGCGATGTCGTCCACGCCCGTGCCCGCCGCAGGATCAACCGCGGCCTGAAGCGTCGGCCCATGGGCCTGATCAAGAAGCTCCGCAAGGCCAAGCAGGAGGCCAAGCCCAACGAGAAGCCCGACCTCGTCAAGACTCACCTCCGTGACATGATTGTCGTCCCCGAGATGATTGGCAGCGTCATCGGCATCTACTCTGGCAAGGAGTTCAACCAGGTGGAGATTAAGCCTGAGATGGTTGGACACTACCTGGCCGAGTTTTCCATTTCATAGTTCGTCGCACCGCTCCCAGCCCGCTCAAGCGAGGATACACGCTGACCCCTCGCGCAGCAAGCCCGTCAAGCATGGCCGTCCGGGTATCGGCGCCACGCACTCTTCGCGTTTCATTCCCCTCAAGTAAAGAGGCTGTGGTCTCGGGTGGTTTCTGCATTCACGGACTGTTACGGGCGAAATGGGAAATGAAATTTGGTAGAGTGGCGGCGCCTCTATCGAAGTCGTTGATGGCAATGGGTACCATGACAGCAAAACAAGGAAGCACCGCCCTCTCTTCGTCCGAATTGCTGGTAGTTCAGGACGCCGGCCTCGTGCACACATCGGGTCGTACCGCTGCTGAGGTCTACAGGACCCAACGAATTACCTTGCCTGTCGATTTCGATTTCTCGATGATGCGCTTGCTGGCACCCGGTGACATGACGTGAACTGTCCCTGCTGCTGGTGGGAATGTGTACGTCTGGGAACCTAGCTTGAGCTTTCTGCCACCTGAAAGACCAAGACGTAGAGCGTAGCTGTCCTTGGAATCAAGCATGCGATTCAGGTCTTGGAATCATTCACAACAAGAAGCAGTAATGGTACCTGAGGGCGATTTGATTGGCCAAATCGCCTGTGCGGGACCCTCATTCCTCAAATACGCCGGCTTCGACTGAGTGCCCTCGGGAGCTGGTCTTCAACCCTTTCTATCACGAATCCTAGGGTTGCCGATTGTTGTACCTAGCAACAGCAGATGTGACCAGTTTGCGTCCCCCGACAACCCATATCGGTAGTCTTACAGTGCCTCCTTTATTGAGCAAAATGTCACGAACCGGTATGATGATTTCACGTGTTGATTCCGAGGGGTGACTCGCACCCAGAGAGACATTTGCATGATCTGAGTTCGATGCCATGGTTCCTAGGCTGCCTTTATCTGTGCTGACCCATCCTCATCGTTGCTGCTCCGCCAGCTTTTTGGCTTTCCGCTCCTCATCCTTGATATGCTGCTGTCGAAAGTGCTCCACGACGTCGTCGAGATGTCTGATGTGGCCAGCGCGAATGTTTCGCGGCGCGTGGGATTGAAGCGCCCTGTCAATGTCAGCCTCTGGCTTCTTCTCTGGCGAAAGGGGCCCGGGACGCGGCATACTCGGGGTACGAGACGTTGACGAATCTGTGCTTGTTGGATGCGTTTTCGAACAGATTCCGGTCAAAGCCGGCCTGCTCCATTGCCTTTGTGTGCAGAGCGTTGATTTCCTCCCAGTCCTCGGGTCTCGACGTGTACTTGCCAATCCAATTCCTGATGGCCGACTCCTCGCCCTCCTTGGGCTTAAACTGGAAGAACAAGACGCCGCCGAAGAAGACGGCGACGGCGGACATGGATCCTTTCTGCAAAACGCGGCAGAGAAGGACAGCAAGGAGCAGTTAGCCTCGTGCATGGCGTCGGCGCGCGGCGGCAGAGGCCTGCTCGCGGGGTGAAGGGGCCCATACCCCGAAGGACTCGTTGACAGGGGCGTCGGGAGCGTGGTGCCCGTGGGCGTCGGAGGCGTAGCTGCGAGCCGGCCGCTGCAGCTGGCGGGCGAGATAGCCCGCCCGTTGTCGCGCGGCGAACATGTTGGCAGGGCTGGCGGCGCGATCGGGGGTTGTTGGCAGAAACGGGCTGGCGGGTTCGAACGAGGTTGTCGCCGGCCGGAGAGTCTGAGAGATGATGCTTAGGTAATAGCCAGGTGCACAGTGCAACTTCTGCCTCCAAGTCCCTGTCACGTGCGAGCCCGCACGCATCACGTCAAACCTCCAAACCATGTCGCCCTCCAAACCTCCAAACCAGGCCGCGAGCAACAGTCTGGCGCAGATGTCATCTGCGTCTTGCCGCACGCTACTGTACCGATCCGGCGAGCCCTAGGTACTAATCAACTAAACAAAACCCGCCGCCGCCCATCTACAGCATCTACAGAGTACAGAGGCTCGACCCGTTATGGGTCCGACTAGTCAGCCTTCTCTGCGCCTTGGGACTATACTTTCCCCTGTGAAAGCTTACTACGAAGTATCGCATGTGGAAATGCATGAGGCGTTAGTATCATCAAGGTGGAAAGCTTCTTAAAGGGGCTACTAATCCAGGAGAGAGCCTATATAAAATGGCAGGGGCCCGGCAGAGATGACTCAATCACTTCTCTACCACTCTTTCATTCATCTACTTTTACATTAAATCTCTCTTCTCGAGAGTACCGCAAAGTTTCCTCGTCTGCCAACTCACAACTAAAAGCTTTCAACATGGCGCAAACTTTTCATCTTGTGGCCCCCCACGCCAGGCTGGTCTGGCTGGAGCGGGACTCGCATTGGGAGCGGGACTCGCATTGGGTCAAGATTGAACGAATACTTTTTGATGGCTCCCCCAGCGGCCTCGTCAAACTGCTCGCCGTCCCCGTCAGGCCACAGGGTAGGCCCCAAGGTAGCCGCACTCGGCGACTTTGGAAGAAGAAGACAAATTGCGGAAGCCATACGCCGAATCATCAATCGACCTTGTTTGGCCTCCCTACCGAACTCCTTCTACTTATATTCTTTTACATCGAGCATATCGAAGATGTTATCGGCCTCGGATGTATTCATTGGCGCCTCTACGATATCGGTCGAGAAGTGCTACAAACGTATCTTTGCCAGTATTGTGCACCATGGGCTGGTAAAAAAATTGTCTGTGTGGGAACCTACGTCGGACCAAATAACTATCCCCCCGGACTATTCTCAGGCGCAGAGCTAGAAGCCCTTAGTCAAGAGAAAATCGAAGCCCTCTCAGAGTTTTGGAGTACCGATATTTCGCGGATACAGAAAGACCCTTCTTTATATAAAGAATTAATACGGTTAAGACATCTTTTCTCTCACCCGGCTTCCGAGGACCCACCGGCTATCGACGACCATGCGTTGACTTCTATCGGCCTGCCCGAATGGGCGGATCACGAGGTTGAGAAATACTTCCCTATAGACCAACCATGGATTCTTCGAAACCTTACCACAAAGCAGTTTGTCCGTGCAGAGGCCATCGCCCTAAGGCCGGGATTCATCCATGGACCGAACATTGACGTTATAGGCTTTGGCGAAGTCGTTCTATCGCGCATTTGCTGGTCATCAGTCCACGGTAATGATATGGGTATCTGCAGAGGAATCTGGGCAGGGCACTGTTTCGACATCACCACGCTGGCTAAACACCAAGACGAGAGCAATGGAGGAGGGTGGACCGATGCAAGCGATGAAGTTGCAAAGGAGATTGCCACTATATGGGAAAGGGGACTTGGCCCCAACTGGCGTGACATCGCATTGGCGTATCATTGGCTGACGGGTAGGGCGGGACGAAGACGGCGTGACGTTGCGGGCTTTCTATAGCGTGAATTTTGCCAAATAGGGCCCCGTGGCCGCCTCTGTCTAGCTATTCGTACGAATAGATGATGCATCTTTATCCTGTCTGGGCTCTCTCACCCGGCCCCGAGGCTTCGGGTGGCGCCTGCATGTGTCACCAGAGTGCCTCGCAACCATGGACACGGTGCGTCTGACTGGCGATTACCGACGGCACAAGCCTGTCACAAAAAGCAATTCTCGATGAGGAGAATTCTCCATGTGTGGTCCGCGGTGCAGCGAGAGGCGATGCGCGCAGGGGGGCCACGGCGGCGGCGGCGGCCAATTGGGGCTGGAAACCCGGGGAGACGAGGAGCTCCCGGTGTGCAGTCCAAGGAGAATGCTGCATGACACGGCGCACACGGCTGGGGGCTCCCGACGCTCGAATCCATCCCATCCTTGAGCGTGCAGGCTGTTGGTGACACGCGGAACACGGCCTTGCCCGTGCAGAGGGAGCCGCATCTCTGCTCGCCCCTCAAGACGCCGCCCACCACCTGGGAGAGTGCACCGCCGCCCCTGCCGCGGCAGCAAACCACTCTTTGTCGATGATGAAGTTTGACTCTCTCTTCGGGCCGTCGTCTGCGGCAGGCGACTTCGGGCCGTCGTCCGAGGCAGACGAGACGGCCTCCATGTCTGCAAACATGACGCCGCTCGCGTTGCCGGCCAACAGCCGCCCCAGGTCGACGACACGCCTTGGCCTCTTGACAGCCACCTTTCGTCCCTGCAAGTTCAAGCCCTTCGCTCCATCACACATGCCGACCATGCCGACCTTTTACGAAGTCATCCGTCAATGCAACAAGTTCGAGAGAGATGTTGGTGGCTTGTGGGAGTTCCGCCTGCTTGACAATGTGGGACCCGTTGGCTACATGCTGCCCGAGTTTGTGGCGAGCATGGTGTGGGAAGGCACCGGCTTCCGCGTCTCCAAGTCGGAGCGCAGGGTGCATCTGGCCCTCGACCTTGGCAACGGCGACGATGTCGTCGAAATGTGCCGGCAAGAGTTTGTGAGCCTATGCGAGAAGAATGCGGGCGTCGTTGGCGGGCTGAAAAAGTGGCTTGGGAAAAGGGCCGACTTTCACCCAATTCGCGGCCTCGACGGCCACTTGACGGGCCTCCAGATGCCGTCGCCGTTGAGGGGCGTCTTCGGCATCGTGACGAGCGGCGTCCACATGAACATGTACACAATCAAAAAGGTGCACGGGCGGCCCAAGATGCACATCTGGGTCTCGAGACGATCCGAGAACGTCACCTATGCCGGGAAGCTGGACCAGGTCGTCGCCGGCGCCATGGACCCCGTCGACGACATGGACCCGCTCAAGACACTGCGGCGCGAGGCCATGGAGGAGGCGCGCTTGGCCGTCGACATTGCATCGCGAAGAGTGACGGCCGACGGTAGCGTCGTGGGCATGGTCGAGTGCGGGCGCCGCATCTCCTTTTATGACCGCAAGGACCCGACGGCCGGGTCCGAGCAAGGCCAGCTGGAACCGGGAATCCGCTTCACGTTTGACCTCGAGGTCGACGCAAGCTTCATGCCGCGGCCCGGCGAGCCCGAGGCAGTCGCCGACTTTGTGCTGAAGGCGGTCGAGGACGTCAAGAGGGACCTGATGTGCGCCGAGTGGAAGCCCAACTGCGGCCTCGTCATGCTCGATTTCCTGCTTCGCAAGGGGCAGATCAGGCCGGAAGACGACGAGCGCTACGGGCAGCTCAAGCAGGGCCTGCAGAGGGAGCTCCCGTTTGACAGGATGTAGCAGGCGAGCCCGGGCGGGGGGATCCGGAGACGAGTTTGGCATTGGCTGTTTCGAGCTGCGCCATGACCTGTACCATGGCGTTTCCGAGGTGGGAATGGAGTATTCGTAATACCCTGCATAATGGGAGTGACGCTCATCTCGAGAGACCATGACTTGTCACCCTTTTCTCTTCAAGGTTTATATTCTGCCGGCTTTCAGGTGGCGGGAGACGCAGCCTCGCAACAATAAGCCAACTTGATGACGCATTTGCAGGCTGCTTTGATCATGGATGCTCCGTGATGGCTGGCGTTTTTCGGTCATCGGCTTCTCCCCCGCGCGTGAGGGGGATTCGGTTCTGCGTGTTGTTTCTCGAACTGGCGGTTAGCAGCCTTTTTTTAGCGGTTTCGTATGGAGTATTGCTCTTTGCACGACACGAAATTGCTATTTGCACGACATATACCCAAGTTCTCCACTTTTTCTGCGCGACCCCGCGCGCCCAGGTCCCGCCACCAAAATTTAGGTAGAGGTATATGGCAATTAAGAGGGCCGCGTAAATCGTCCCTAGCCTTAATTCAATTCAATAGTTATAGCAGCGATTTAGCAACGCTCGCGTAAGAAGCTTAAATAACGCAAATAACGCATATTTAAAGGGATCGCGAGATATTCGCACAATCGGCCCGTTTATTAGTCCGGCCCGGACTACGTGGCTTGCGTAGCTAGAATAACCTCCTTAATAGACGGCGACGGCGACGGCGTAGCTCTTCCGCCCCTAGCCCGTCTCCCTCGAGATCCCCTTGCCCGTGTATTTACGCGTGCTCGCGATCTTCCCTATAACGCTTACGACGATTGCATCTCGTCTACCTTATTTTATATACGTATGCGGCGTACGCTTGCGTTAAGTCGGCGAGGACTAGCCTAACTTAATCGCGGCAGCCGCCTCTATATCCCTCGTCCTCGTCCTCGTCCTCTTCCACGCTATAAGGCTGCTTATAAAGCTGCCGGTGCTCCTCGTCCTCTTCTACGCTATAAGGCTGCTTATAAAGCTGCTAGTGCCTATTAATCGTCTTCCTCTTAGTGTTATAAGGTTAAGGGCATAGTTAGACTAGTATTCTTTATAGCGCGAGGCCGGCCCTTAAGCGTTTGTACTACGTTAAGGTCTTAGATACGGAGGAGTAGCTCCTCGAGGTCCTAGAGGTCGTTATTAGCATCGTTTATAGCAATAAAGGGGGGGGGGGGGTCGAACTAAAGGCTTCTTAAGCTACTACCGGGGAAGAATATTAAGTCTAATAAGCGGAAGCGGAGGGTTAGCTTTAAAGCGCTCGAGAATAACGTAGGCATAAGGAAGCTCCTACTATTATATAAATCGCCCGGTATAACGCGGCAGCGGGATTAGCTCCCGCGGCTCTTTCCCTAGCTCTAAGGGCATCGCGGCTATAGTAAGCTAGTGCTATACGGCAAGCATATTAATAGCCTAATATATAATCTAGAAAGTTAGCTTACTAAGCTAATCCTAACCGCTATAAATAAGCCGTTGCCGTGCTTACTATCGGGCGGCCTTTTATTAGTAGTAGCGCTCTTTATTCTCGATTATCTAGAGTAAGGCGGTATAAAGGTAAAAGAGGTCTCTTATACCTATAAGAAGGTACGATTTAACGTCTTTATAGGCGGTCTCTATGAGGCTATTAACCCTTTAGCCGAAGTTGCGATACCTACTAATAAAGCAGGCAGCCTATTGCTCCCGCTAAGGCATATATTCCTTCGAGATATACCTAATAATACGGGCCTAGAGCTCTCCGTAGGTCTTATCGAAAGTCTTCTATTTGGCCTTAAATTCTTCTTCCGTAGAAGCGTAGATTATAAGTTTCTAAGCTGCGAACATACTCTTATAGGTGTATTTATCGGCCGAAGGGGGGGGTGCGTTCCCTACCGCTTCTACCTCTTCTGCCTTTTATTATATGCGAGCTCGTCCGTTAGGATCGCCGTTAGCCTCGTTAGCCTCGTCGTCGTTATCGTCGTCGTCGTCGTTGTCGTTATAGCTAAGCTCCTTCTACCGCGTCTTTATTCTCGCGTAGATATTAGCGTTAATATGCTATACGCAAAGCTATTACTACGAGGAGGGGAAAACGTTCGAGAGGGCGTTTTTAAAGGCCTTTTCCTTATCTATAATAATAACAGTCGGCTCTATAGCCCCGACCTCTAGTCGTAGCTCGTTAAGCCGCTCTACTAGCTACTAAAAGCCCTCCTCCTTTTCCGTATTAATAAGACTAAAGGCGAAGTTAGCAATAGAATGCTAATCGGTAATTCTAATAGCCTAAAAGAGAAATATCTTAAAGCGGTTAGTGTTATATATATTATTAAGGCCGAGAACCTTAGGGAACCGCTTCTATATCTTCTCGCACTAAGGGTAGGTCTAGAAGATAGCCTTAACCTTCCGACTGTTATTGCTATCGCTATCGCTATCGCCGTCGCTATCGCCGTCGCCGTTACTATCGTCGCTTTCGCTATCGGCGTCGGCGAGCTTAACGATATATTTAAGGCCGGCGTCTCGGAGGTAGGCGATAAAGGCTTAGGTAGTAGTCTTCCCGCTAAAGGCTACGGCGCGGATCTTCTAACGATCGTTATAGATGTCCTTTTGCCGAAAGAAGGACTCTTTAGCAGTTAACTCCCTAAGGATCGATGCGATCTCGCGAGTAAGGACGGCTTAAAGCTTAGAAAGCCGGCTCTTAAGCTCTTACTAAGCAATAGTTTGTCGGCGATATATATTATACGCCGAAGGATTAATTAACTACCTATAATTATGCTAATTATTAGTAATATAGTAGGTCTACTTATAGTTTAAACGCTAAATTGCTAAGGCTATAATCGTAACGGGATAGTTAAGCTTTATAGAGGAGGTTTTATAAAGCCTAGCGCTTTTCGAGGCTCTTTAAGGCCTACGATCGTATATAAAGGTAACGTAAGTAAGAACTAGCTATCCGTCGACCTTACGCTTATTAGCGCTATTTATCTTTACGATAGCGGCGCTATTCTCTCGGTAGAATATCTATAGGAAGTTATAAAGCTTATCGTATATATTAAAGGTCGGCGATAGCGGTAGGGGTAGAATTAAAGGTGCGTTGTAGGCGTTAGGCTAATAGGCATTCGGATCGAGGGCCTCTTTATCTTAAGGAGGCTCTTTAATAGGCTATTAAACGGGAATTTAGTCTATCGTAAAGGCTTTACTTTACGTACGAATACGCGATATAGAGTTAAGGATAGAAAATTTAGCTAAAGGACGATTTATACGGCCCTCTCAATTGCTATATACCTCTACCTAATTTTAGTAGCGGGACCTAGGCGCGCGGGGTCGCGCAGAAAAAACAGGGCCTGGATGTATATGTCGTGCAAATAGCAATTTCGTGTCGTGCAAATAGCAATACTCTTCGTATGTACCCGTTGAAGACCCTCAACGGGTCGAGCCGTCGCCATGGTCAGGTGACCACACCCCATCATGTTACCCACGGCAATTCGCAATTCGCCAGAGTCCCCACCCGTGACTCTTCTCCCCCCGACCACGGCTAGCCGCCATCGAATGAGACATCTTCCCACATATTCGATTCCTTACAGCACGAGCCCTGGACCGTGACTGACCACCTGCCGGAAAGATGAGGAAAGACACTCGGGGCGCACCGTGGCCGACCCGTGCCTCTGGGTCCGCCACGCGAGCTGTTGGCCTTGTTGTGCCTCGAGACCGCTGCCCGTCCGAGTAAAACTCTTCTGCCGCATCCCTCCCCCTCTGAGTTTGTCTCGGACCAGGCCATTGTGCGGTGTACTACTTGATCTGGCTCCAATCGCCCTGGCATCGTCGACTTACACGATGCGTCTACGTCCCGCCATTGTCCTGTCCCTGAGCGCCGTCGCGGCCGCGCTTTCACCAAGCTCGGGCTCACAACAGCCATGGACGTTGCCGCAAGAGACCGACGTAGCCTTCATGGCCGAGCAGCAGTTGCGGATGGGGTCCTCCCCCAGGCCTACGCATCCGCCTCCGCCTCCGGCCCATTACCGGTTCGGCCGGATGGACCTGGCGCCGCGCCTTGATCAAAACACCTTGGATCCGGGGACGTGTGGCTTCGTGCTGTCCGACGGAGGTAGGTCTGGGCCCAAAGCCTCGACCCCAAGCTCGAGGACAAGCGCCGCCTGACATGAAGCGTTCAAAGATCCCGTCACCTGCGACACCAGCGCGTGGACGTGTTCCTCCCAAAACAGCTACATCGGGTGCTGTGAGCCCAACAAGCCGTGTACGCGCGTTCAGACCGTCTGCATCAACTACTATGCTTCTCAGGCAGGCGAATGTGACCTCCCCTTCGACCATCACACCCTTTGCTGGTAAGCTCCCGGCGCCTTGAGTTTTCCGCCTGCCCTTCTCACCTCCTTGGCGCTACTTCCTCACTCGATGCAAAATTTCCGGTCTTTTCCGTCACTGTTCTGACTACTGTTCTGACCATCTGGCAGCTCCTCGGCCGCCCAGGCATGCTACAGCCACTTTATGACAAAACCTGGGTCAAGTGGCACTCTCACGGCCCTTCGATGTTCCACCTCCAGCGGCACAGACTTCATGGTTGACTACGATCCCTCATTGTCCGTGACTCAAAGCTTCCCGTCGAGCACCGAGTCCTCAGTCTCTGCACGACCCGCGACTGGCAACCTGAGCGGGCCCGCGCAGAACAATGTCGGAGTCATCACCGGAGGCGCTCTGGGGGGGGTCACTATTCTCGGCCTCATCGGCCTGGTTGCCTTTTTGCTCGTCCGCCGCCGCAGCAGTAATGCCAAGGACTCGGGTATTCAATACTCGTCCCCTCAAACGGCCCTGGCCCAGAGCCCACCGCAGGATCCTTACACCTTCTCTTCGCCCCCGCAGAGTTCCGATCCGCACATGAGCGTCTACAGCCAGCATGCGCATCCCTCGCGAGGCTGGCACAACCAACATGAACAGCAATTCCAGGGCCAGTATCCCCTTCAGCAGCCCGGCGGATACTCACCATACGGTGCTACACCGGGCTACGCCGCGCCCTCGACGACATCGGCCCCACCGTCCTCGGTGCCCAGCCCGCACATGGTAAAGGGGGGTGAGGGTCCTCACGGAGCAATGCCACGGCCCGCGGCTTATCGCCAAGATCAGCCGAGCGAGTTGGCTGCCGTGGTCCCCCCGGGCTACGATAATAACCGAGCGGAACTGAGTTGAGGGCGGGTATGGGTGATGAAGGCACTTGTGAAGCGCTGCAGATGCCCCGGGGGAGGAAAGACGGTAATGGTTGTTGAGAGAACAGGTGCATACGTCGTCAGTCGGACAGCTAGCTCAAAGTCGCTTTGGCGCATCATCAAGAGAAATTTCGCTTTGGAAGCGGGTGGTAGCGTCTACCGGTTACCCCTGTCCATGTCCTTAAAACGCAGCGTCTGACGAGAGCGTATCGCAGCGTTTATCATGAGCAGACTAGCTAGTGCCGTGGACTTGTACCTGTTCTTTGGGAATCAAGGTGAGAAGAAGAAGAAAAGAATTGGTTCTCGATGCCGGCCGGGGCCATGTACGGCGCGTGGGGAGAGAGGAAAGAGGTGTCGGCAACTGGACTTTACGCCACTGTCGAGGCGGCAACGACGCGTTGGTCCCAAAACTGGTTCCAGTCGACGACCTTGTTGCCCAGCCTGGCTTCTTCGGCGGCAAAGACGAGGGCGTGGCTCCGGACGACGTCGTCGAGGGTGCAGCCGATGAACTCGTCCTGGGCGTCCGGGGCGGGCTGGCCGTGGTTCTTGACGCGGTCGCAGGCGAGGACGAACTGGCGGGTCAGGCCGAGGTCGCCGCCGCCGTGGCCGAGGTCCTCGAGGCCGGGCTCAAGGGTCCTCGTCTCGCCCGAGGCAAAGTCGTCGACGACAATCTTCCTCGAGTCGGCGTAGATCTCGCCGTGCTCGCCGTAGAAGCGGGAGAAGCGCTCGCACTGGCGCTTGGTCTGGGCGGCCATGTGAAAGGTGACGCGCTTGGCCGGGCGGTTGGACTCGGGCCAGGAGATTGTGACAAACTGGTCGTCGCAGACGTCGTTGTCGGCCTCGAAGACGCAGCGGCCGAACCAGTTGCGGCTGCTGACAACGTCGGGGGGCGTGTCGTGGTCCCAGTCGTCGGCGAGGGCGCGCTCCAGGGCGGCGAGACGCTCGTCCGGGGTCGGATAGTCCTCGATGTCCGGGACGACGACGTCGACGGGCCACTTTGTGTTGCCGCGGGCGAGGCCGGAGCGGGGGCCGAGGTAGATGTGCTTGGCCGAGAACTTGCAGCCGGCGTCGCCGAGGGAGCAGCTCATGCAGTTTGTGGCGGCGCCGGCGGCGGGGGGTTTGCGGGATCGCTTGAAGAACTGGACGGCGCCCGACGAGGAGACAAAGTCGGGCAGGTGAGGTTGGCGGTGGTGCTCGTGGCTGGCCTCGAGAGCGGCGCCACCGGGGGGCGAGCCGACAGCGGCGCCGCCGGGGGGCGAGCAGAGGAGCCAGAGGAGCAGGTCAATGTCGTGGCAGCTCTTTGTGAGGAGCGACGGGGCCGAGGTGCGGTGGTTGCGCCAGCTGCCGCGGACAAAGGAGTGGGCAAAGTGCCACCAGCCGACGGGCTCGGTGTGGACGGCGCTGTTGACGTGGCCGATGAGGGCCTCGTCGACGAGCAGGCGGCGCAGCATGAGGTTGTGGGGGCTGTAGCGCAGGACGTGGCCGACGGAGAAGACGGCCGTGGCGCGCAGGGGGCTCAGGGCGCGGCGCATGGCGAGGCAGTCGGGCAGGGTGGTGGCCAGGGGCTTCTCGCACATGACGTGCAGGCCGAGGGGCGCGAGGCCGACGACGACGTCGCGGTGCATGTCGTCGAGGACGCAGACGAAGACGCCGTCGACGCCGGGGGGGGGAGGCACGTCGTCGGCGTCTTGGGGCGCGGCAGCCCGCTGTCGGCGACGCAGCTCGTAGGCGAGAAAGTCGCGCCAGTGGGCAAACGACTGGCCCTCCCGCGGCCGGCCCCCCTCGCCCCAGATGTGACGGCGGCCGAGGGCTTGCCGCTTGTAGGCGACGGGCTCGGCGACGGCGGCGACGACGCCGTTGGAGACGGCGTCGATGGCGCTGGCGTAGCACTGGCCGCGAGCGCCGGCGCCAACGATGAGGAAGCGCGGCGGCGTCGGCGACATGGGCGGGCGTGCTGCGTGGGCGGTGGTGCCGCCGGCGAGCTCTGGGTCCTGGACGCCGACCATTGTCTATCAGTGGGGGTGAGGGGGGTGAGATGGTAGAGGCTTGGCTGCTTGGTGAGGCGCGGGGAAGATGAGCGGAGAGGGGGTGTTTTGGTGTTTTGGTTGATGACCACCTACGACCCTACGACGTGCGACTACGAATACCTACCCAGTACCTTGTGCCAGCTCTACAGAGTGCAGGGCACATGGCCGAGTCTTGCCGCTCGTCCAAGTACCTACGAGGTAGATGTAGATAGCATCATGGTGTCTGCAATGGGGTCATTTCCTTGTATCGGATAATTTCCTAGCTCTTACACTGAATAGCTCATTATCGTATTATCCCGGATAGCTTACCGGATAGCTTATTATCATGGATAATTGCAGAGGCCTAGTGCAATGTCCTGCAACTCACGCTCACCTCCTTCTCCTTCTCACCCCCGAGCTTGCTATACTGTCGCCGCTTCATGTCGCGCAAAGCCGTGCCCTCTGAACCGATGGATCCGGTCTCGCCGCTCTTCCTCATGACATACTTATCCACAAGCGGCTTGACCCCCGGGACCGACAAGGCAATGAGGGTTCCGCCAACCTCGCTGACCTCGACTGCGACCATTGCGAGGTAGGCATAGCTCGAGGACATTTCCATTTCCACTGTGGACATGGCATGTTAACATCATGTCCATGCAATCCGGCGCCATATGGACGGACTCACGCTGGCTGAGGACGACGAGCGAAAGTCGACCGACAGAGAGGCCGACGACGCTATGCTATGCGGTTAGAAACCTCGGCTTGGCACTCTTCAACGTCATGCCCACTTACCCGACACCTGGTAAGAGAATGCATCCGAGCTGAACCTTTCGACTCGAAGGCATTTCCAGGCTGCGCAGCATGGCTATCGGCATGCCAAAGAGCAAACAGTCACAGAATAGCGAAATGGCGGAATTCGTGACATAGACGACGGCCCATTCCACGCACACGTACTTTTCGGCATCGGGATTCTTTCCGGGCGGCCACTGAGGCCAAGTGCCGGTTATAGGCTGGCAGTGGAAGACGATGAGCAGAACCTGCGCCAGGTAGCCCGCAATCAAGAGGCCAAGCGTGGCCTTGAGGGCGACTCGCCACCTGTTGTGCAGGCTACACAGGCGAGAATAAAAGGCCAGGCCCGAAACGCGGCAGAGCAGAAGCGCCGTCGAGTAGATGACGTGGGCGACGGAGTCGAGGACCTGAGTCCACTGCAGCCATTCGAGGTCGAAGACGTACAGCGTGTAGGCGAAATGTCTCCCGGCGCCCAGCCTGATGAGCTCGATGCATATGCCGACAAAGGGGATGAAGGTGATCTGACAAAGCCCCGGCCATGTTAGTGACGCCGACGCAGAGTTTGGTTCCGGAGGACGGCTTGCCAGCGATAAGAGCGCAATGGTATCGTCGAGGCCAAAGCGCTTCACCAGGAACGCTCGCGAGAACAGTCTGCAGCCGACGACCAGGACGGTCAGGACCGTGACCAGGACGATGCCGACGACGGCCGGCGCGTCTTGGCTCTCGTTGAGGAATGCAGGGGTGATTTCGGGCGGGACACGGCCTGAAGCGATGGCCTCGTCCACTCTGGGATCGTTCATGGTTTGTGAGCCTCGGGCTTTGGATGTTGTGAGCCTCGGGCCTTGGATGTTGTGCGCCTCGGGCTTCACATCAAGGCAACGCAGAGCTGGGCAACACGGTTGGGATATATGCCAAAGGCGGCCCTTTCGAGCAGAGCTAACTCGTACACCACTCGGGTTAGACGGTTACAGATGTACGAATCCTACTAGGACTGCGGCGCAGGGGCTATCCGTTGGTCCATCCTACATTCCCGCTGGAGACTGCGGCGCAGGGGTTATCCGTTGATTGAAGTCAGTGAATCGACAACTCTATTATCAAGTGACGAAAGACACTTTGTTCCCAAATGGTAGTACTCGGTCTGCCTGTCTGCCCGGAAAGTTGGCCAACCGTACCGAGGTTTGAGTTTCTACGGTATTCAGAAACACAGGAGGCCTGACAGATCAGCACCCCTTTTCATTAGCACCCGATACTAGGGGGGCCTTGAAGTATGGAATCTGTTTCATCCTCTATTCGTGAGGCGCCATCCCCAGGGAATTGTTGCCGCCGTTAAACACGACAAACTGAGACCTGAAGAAGACGTCGCCGTAAATGCCCATGGTGCCCGGCGGCGACGCCTGCAGGCCGCCAAAGCAATCTGCCGCAACACGGGTCAACGGTCGAAAACTGCCGGGAGAGGACGACTTACTGCCATCTCCAGCCGAGGAAAAGTTAATCTCGTCGCCCGAGACGCGCGCCATGTACAGGCCGCCGACGTCCAGGTCCAGGTCCGGGAGCCTCTGGTCGCACGGAAACGTGATGCCCCGCGGGCCCTTTTTGACTCCGGCGACCTTGGCGTAGTAGCCGTCGACGATCTTGGGGTCGGCGAGTATCAGCGTCGTGCCCGTGTCGGCGATGGCCTGGCCGCCGGGCGTGCCCTCCTGCGCCGGGCCGCCGCCGACGGCGAACTTGGCGCTGCCAAACTGCCAGAACCCCAGCGTCTCGTTGACGGGGATCCACGCCAGGGCGCCGCGGAACCTGCTCTCGTCGATGGCGCCGAAGGTGTAGCTGCCCGAGCCGTTGCTGCGGAGGTCGGCGGTGAAGAGCGGCTCGACGAGGGAGTTCTTGATGTTGTCGAAGAAGGTGTTTTGCCTCTGCGGCTTGACCGTGTTGAGCCTCGAAAAGGCGAGGCCCAGCAGCCCTGCGTTGTTTTGCTCCTGCAAAAAGGACCCCGTGACGCGCGTGGCGAGCTGGACGGCTTGTCGTCTCACCGACGCGCCTCCGACGCTGACCGTGTCCGTGCCGACGATGCCTTGCGCTCCTGAGCCATCGCCGTATGAGATATTAAACGTCGAGTCCTTGATAAGCTCGAAGTCGTTGCTCTTCTCCGAATCGTATATTCCGCCGTTGGCAGCCGTCTGCCTGTCCTCGAGCTTGGTGCTGACGACCCAGAAATCCGCAGAGCCCGTATCAAAGTCGAGTTTGAGCGTTTGGCTCCCGATTTGCACTTCAGTCACGTACTCGACCGCGCCATTTACCGGAACGGCCGCGGCTTTCCCCGTCTGCTTGTCTTTCTGCCATGCACCTGGCTGCTTCTGCTGCTTCTCTAGTTCCTGTGGCGACGCTTGTTCCGCGATGAGCTGCTCCCCGTCTAGCGAGTTGCCATCTCCCGTGAGCCCCCCGTCTGGCGAGTTGTCGTCTCCCGTGAGCCCGGCCAGACCCGCCCCGGCCAGACCTATCCGGCCGAGGTCGCGGCTCTGGACGGCGGCTCCGCCTCGGCTTCCGCCCTCGAGCGTCTCGGCGAGGGCTCGGGTGAGAGGCTGGCCAACCTTGCGATACGCCAGGGCCAGCGACCTGGGTCCGTTCCGGCCTGTGAAATCGGGATTCGCCACACGCCTGACGACAGAGGAGCGCTTCTCGAGACCGGCAGTCGACGAGGCGGCCAATGTCAACAGACCGGCGAAGACGGCGAGGGTCGGGCGCATGGTAAAGCGCCAGGCTATTTAGTCTAGATGAATAGTTGGATAAGCAAGCGATGGTATGATTGTAAAGGAAAGTGAGAGGCGGTGTAAGCCAGAGAAGTGGAAGAGAATGCAAGCTTAAAGCAAGACTACGGTCAAGTTGCGAAAAGAGAAGAAGAGAAAGGAAGACGAATATAGAAGCTCCAAGTAAAAGGGAAAAGTCGAGACCAAGAATCAAAGACGAGAGGGCGGGACGGGACGGCGATATATGCCCGCTGCTCGTCCCCGCCGTCTCGACCCCTGACCATATGGGCCGCTTTCCGATCAATGCCCTCCTGGCACCAGCAGGGTTGTTAAGACGGCGTACTACTAACTCGTAGAAATATCACGACTCGTCCCGGGCAGTCCTTGCACGTAACCGCACAAACCGCCGCCCCCTGCGCCCCATGGCTACCAGGCCTCGTCGCCACATGTACCAAAGCCGCCTCGTCATGACTAGGCCGCGTCACTAGGAGATCCCAATGTGGACACGATAGGGGTCGAGTCAAGGGCGAAATGCATCAGAGTCTACTGATGTTCGGTTTTGGGAAGCCGATGCTGCCGGGCTCCAACCGATGCTGCCGGGCTCCAACTAAATTCCCACTTCTTTAGAAATAACCTCCGCCGCCAAGAGCAAGCACCCGACACAAGCTTGTTAATAAATCCCCTTGCTGCATTGCTGTTTCGGGGGCCCTCGCGGAAGCCACTTGGCGCCTCGATTTGCGCACGGAGCTTGAGCCCCCGAACCAGGGAGGTTTTGAAAATCGACGAGGGGTCAGTGACGGGGAATTCAACATTATGCGGGAATTTCAAATGCGGATGCCAGGCTTTTCTATTCTTGTGTCACTATTTGTATTCGTACGAATTACTTCGTACAGGCCCTTGTCGTTGAAAATGCTACGAAGTACTCTGCCTACCCTATACCCCCCACCATGGTGACCGACTCGCCTTTCTCCTCCCGCTCCACTCATCCCCATCACCAACGCCACACTCTTCAGTCCTCACCATGCTGGCCGGCGACGATGCCCTCGTCTGGATCGACTGCGAGGTACCCCATCCGACCGTTCCAGACGAGAAAAGGCGCTAACAGCCGCGGGCAGATGACGGGCCTCGACCCCGACACGGACGAAATCCTGGAAATATACTGCGTCGTGACGACGGGAGCCCTCGACGTCGTCGACGCCCAGGGCTTCCACGCCGTGGTGCACTGGCCGCAGTCGCGCCTCGACGCCATGGACGCGTGGTGCACGCAGACGCACGCGCGCTCCGGGCTGACGGCCGCGGTGCTGGCCTCGACGACGACGCCGGCCCAGGCCGCCGACGGGCTCTACCGCTACGTGACGCGCCTGGTGCCGGAGCCGCGCACGGCGCTGCTGGCGGGCAACAGCGTCCACGCCGACCGCGCCTTCTTGCGCCGACCGCCCTACGCCGCCGTCGTCGACCACCTGCACTACCGCCTGCTCGACGTCAGCGCCATCAAGGAGGCGGCGCGGAGATGGGGGGCGCCGGGGCTGCTGGAGGCTGCGCCGCGCAAGAAGGAGAGGCACGTGGCCAGGGACGACATTCTCGAGAGCATTGCCGAGGCCCGTTTCTACCGCGACGCCATCTTTGCGACGCCGTCTTCTGCCCGAGAGACGCCGGACGAGGGGACGACGAGTTGACGACAGGCTCGAGTACATGTCGCGGCAACTGGCATTCTTTGAAGCTTGAGGGTTGCTTTGCCACTGCTGAGGCCAATGGGAGTAAACACGAGCCTCGTCGATATAACAGGCCTCGACGTCAGTCCGTATGTAGGTACTTCGTATGTACTATGTACATGCAACCCATGCAACCAACCCCATGCAACCCCGCCATGGCAGAAAAGATGCATCATCAGGAGCTCCTCCCCCTCCCTCCGTCCCTCAGTCCCTCCAAGACGCCCAACGGGAACACAAGTCGCCGTCGTCGTCGCCTCTCTTTCGACGCTTCTTCTTCCTCCCCCTCTCTTGAACCCTCCTTTGCCTGCCCTTCATCTCCTCCCCTCGTGACAGCAGCAGCAGCAGCAGCAGCGGCAGCAGCAGCAGCCATGGATTTCGAGACTGTCGACTTCAAGCCCTTTCAGGACCAAAAACCCGGCACGTACGTCCTCTCTCCCCACGGCTCGCCCATATCCTCCCTCTCCAACTGACGCCATTGTCCAGCTCCGGCCTCCGCAAAAAGGTCACCGTCTTCCAGCAGCCACACTACACCGAGTCGTTCATCGCCAGCATCCTCCTCTCCATCCCAGAAGGCGTCAAGGGTAGGCATTGCCCTCTCCAGACGGAAGCCTCGACACCGGCCAACGCACTCTGACCGAACCTCAGATTCCTTCCTCGTCATCGGCGGCGATGGCCGCTACTGGAACCCCGAGGTGATCCAGCTCATCGCAAAGATTGGCGCCGCCCATGGCGTCAAGAAGCTCCTCATCGGCCAAAACGGCATCCTCTCCACCCCCGCCGCCAGTCACGTCATCCGCCTCCGCAAGGCCACGGGTGGCATCCTCCTCACTGCTAGCCATAACCCCGGCGGTATGTCCTCTCCCGCCACCTGAGCCCCCCATCCCGAGTAACCGCCCTCACCAGGCCCCCAAAACGACTTTGGCATCAAGTACAACCTTGCCAACGGTGGCCCCGCCCCCGAGTCCGTCACAAACAAAATCTACGAGGCTTCAAAGACCTTGACTTCGTACAAGCTCGCCCGCATCCCCCATGTCGACATCTCCACCCTCGGCGCCACGACGTACGGCTCACTCGACGTCGAGGTCATTGACAGCACCGCCGACTACGTCGCCATGCTCAAGGACATCTTCGACTTTGCCACCATCAAGCACTTCTTCTCCGCCCACCCCGACTTCAAGGTCCTCTTTGACGGCCTCCACGGCGTCACGGGCCCCTACGGCAAGGCCATCTTTGAAAAGGAGCTCGGCCTCTCCGGCGCCACGCAAAACTGCGAGCCCAGCCCCGACTTCAACGGCGGCCACCCAGACCCCAACCTGACCTACGCCCACTCCCTTGTCGAGGTGGTGGACAAGAAGGGCATCCCCTTTGGCGCCGCCTCGGACGGCGACGGCGACCGCAACATGATTTACGGCGCCAACGCCTTCGTCTCCCCCGGAGACTCCCTCGCCATCATCGCCCACCACGCCAAGCTCATCCCCTATTTCAAGAAGAACGGCGTCAACGGCCTCGCCCGCTCCATGCCCACCTCGGGCGCCGTCGACCTCGTCGCAAAGGCCCAGAAGCTCGACTGCTACGAGGTCCCCACCGGCTGGAAGTTTTTCTGCGCCCTCTTCGACGCAAAGAAGCTCTCCATCTGCGGCGAGGAGAGCTTCGGCACCGGCAGCGACCACATTCGCGAAAAAGACGGCCTCTGGGCCATTGTCGCCTGGCTCAACATCATCGCCGCCCTCGGCGTCCAGAACCCCGGCGTCGCGCCCTCGATTAAGCAGATCCAAAGGGACTTTTGGGCCCAGTACGGCCGCACCTTTTTCACCCGCTACGACTACGAGGATGTCGACTCCGAGGGCGCCAACAAGGTGCTGGGTGAGCTCGAGAAGTTGGTCGCCGACCCGGCCTTTGTCGGCAGCAAGATTGGAGGTACGGCCCCTCCCCGTCAACCCATGGTCTTGTCTCAGTCATTTTACAAGGAGACGACGGAAGCGGCTAACCATGGTCCAGAGCGCACCGTCACCGAGGCGGGCAACTTTTCCTACACGGACCTCGACGGTTCCGTCGCCTCCAACCAGGGCCTCTACGCCTGCTTCTCCTCGGGTAGCCGCGTCGTCGTCCGCCTCTCGGGCACCGGCTCCTCGGGCGCCACCATCCGGCTCTACATTGAGCAGCACAGTAGCGACCCGTCGACGTACGACATGGACGCCCAGGACTTCCTCGAGGCAGAGGTCAAGTTTGCCACGGAGCTGCTCAAGTTTAAGCAGCACGTGGGCCGCGACGAGCCTGACGTGAGGACTTGAGTCGTCGCTCAAGGGAAAACGGGAGAGAGCGAAGAGATGGCTGGACGGATTCACGCATACATCATCTTGACCTCCAAGACAAGCATGTCGTCATCCTCACTGTCTCAATAATCTCATTCATGCCTTGTGAATGGATAAAGAAGTATAAACCCCACATTTGAAAAGAAAATCAGGTCATGGACATTCTGCATTCTCCACACTTTGGACATGCTTGTCACATTATAAGCTTTTGAGGGGATGCAAAGGCCGTCGATGATCCACCACGGCACATCACGCGCCTGCATTTCACGCCGGCTGGGATGAGTCAAAGACGTCTTCGAAGCGGCGAGCGGCTACACCAACCAGTCAGCTCGGGGTCGAGGCAAGAACGAGAGACGAGAGAACGAAAGACGAGGGCTACACGGGAGAACACGGACAAGGAAGAAACGGGAGGGTGAGAGTAGGCAGCAGCAGCAGCCAGCTCACCTTCTCCAGCTCACCTTCTTCGCTGCAAAAGCGTATCTCAAAGGCCCCGGCAGGCCCCCGGCGCTGATTCTGCTGCCGGTACTGGCGACAGAAAACATGGAGCTGCACGTCGGCCAGGCAGACCCTGTGGCGCGAGATGCGCTCGAGCCACGTCGGCGAGGCAGACTGATGCGTCACTGTGTTGCCAAGTGTCAGTCAGACTTGTGCAATTGGCCGACGAGGACTTTGACCATCGTCGCCCGAAAGAGGGGGGAAACAGACCAAAGGCGGTCCAGACGGGGCAACCGCGCAGCTCCCCATCCCATACAGCAGTGTGGAGGCGGAGGCCCCTGGTTGAGCGGTCCTGGTACACAATGAGGGAATGCTTGAAGCCGTCGTCGTCGATGCATCTTGCAATGATATGCGTCAGCGAGGATTCCATGAGACAACTGTCGCTCACGGGAAACTCACGCCTGAAAGAGTTTCTCTTCGCCCCGAATGTCGTACTCTTCGGGATGGAGGCTGATGGTCAGGCCGTTGCGGGCCTTTAGAGAGACAAACGTAGAGTGCATGAGCACGAGCTCTGGCCAGAGGCGTATCAGCATCAGCCAGGTACTCTTGAGCAGAGTCCAACCAGCCACGGCCGCCCACAAGTCAAGGTCGGCCGTGCGAAGAGTCCTCCTTGGGGGCAAGACACACCTTCCCACGTCATGAAGCACAGAACGGCCCAGACCTTGGACTGGCCTTCTGAGCGGCTCCACCGCTTGAATTGCAGCGAATTGTCCTCGCGTTGGATGCAGAGCTCATGGACACCTCGCACCGAGAACCAGGGGGTTTCATCGTCCAAGATTCTCAACAACATGTAGGGCGAGTTGTCGCCCCCGCTTTGGTATACCGTCAACGAGATTCCGTCGTCATTAAAACATCTGCCATTGTCAGAAAACGTCGTGCCAGGCGGACAGGCAGTGGAGCTAGATGTACCTTCGAAGCAGGCTCTTGGAGTGTCTGGGGATGTCGAGGTGACCCCAGGGATGGTGAAGACCCACGGACTTTGAGCCCCTACCGCAAATCAGCTCCGCGACACTCTGGTGCAGGGCATCCCGGGAACGTACCGGTGACGACGCTTGAGGGCAGTTCGAGACGGCAGGGGAAGAGAGAAGATGTGCTCTGCCCAGTGTGGTGTCTGCATCATCTCATGAGGAACACGCGAGGGCAGGATTTAGCAGTTGAAACGTACGACGTCCACGTCATAACGTGGTAATGAGTCGTAGCGGACAAGAGGTCCAGCTTGTATCGAGGGCAGCGCTTCGCAGCGGTCAGCACGGCCTGTCGTCGAGCGTAAGGGGTCCCAACGACTCACGTATGCTTCTTGCCTCGCGCAACTGCATGATCTGGCGACGAAGCTTCTCGAGCATGTTGAGATTGAAATTCGGTGACCTAGCCCTCGCTCGTCAGAGCCATGACTGAGTCGTTACGACGGGGGACACGGCTACCGAGTCAACAAGTCCCGCACGGCGCTCAGATATCGGTTGTAGGCCATGAACCGCCCAGGCAAGGGGAGTCCTCCCGCCTCGTTGGTCATCTTGTGATACATGGTCCGCCAGCGGTTGACCTTTGATCGAGTCCGATCACCGTGGTAGGCCGTAACGTCCCTCAACGACCGCGAGAGACATGGCAGGGCAATGTTGAGGGGTTCTAGTATCAGCGGAACACGGTCCTGGTAGATCTGGGAAAGGTCTGCCAGCTCGCGCAGGACTCGGCTGCCAGCTTTGAGCTCCTCAATGACGGTAGTCAAGTAGGCGTCACTGGCGTCGCCGAGCGCACAGCGCAAACCCTCGAGCTGGCGCGAGACGACGTCGGACCTCCCTGCCTCGACACAGCAGCCCCGAAGTAGGTGCACGTCCATGGCGTTACGTACACGGGGCTGCACGACACTTATCTCAGCCCAGACCTGCATCCTCAAGGAGCCCGGCCCGGCAACAGCTGCGCAATAGGTGAATGATTTGTTGACGCGCCCATGGTCCCCTGTCCAGCAAGTCCCGCCAGGCGCGGGTAACGATTGAAAGAGGACCGGGGTGGTCGACACGGAGTCAATTGCCGATGCTAGATCAGAAGCTTGGACTTGAATGCCGGGCAATGGCGAAACGAAGTGGCATGGCTGAAGATGATGGCTTGGTTGTGCCTCGTGGTGGTAATCGGTGAGATGGGACGACGACGGCAACGGATGAGCGCGGGGGGGGCGGAGACAAAAGTCTGCAGCGGCTCTGCTCGAGGATAAGGGCCGGCCCGGAGCCAACCGTGGGTGTCGTACGCTGGCAGATGCCGTATACCGAGCACGAGGGCGCACGTCGGTCTCCGTGTCAGGGCGATAGTGGGCTCTGGCGTGTCCGCAGCCAAGGACAAGCGTTGCATTGTGTAATGCAAGACGCCAAGTCACTGCTGCTCAACACAAAAGACTCGGGGGCTGTCGATGAGGAGCCCGCGATGCTGGAGAGCTGGCCTCGGCTGGGCTGCCCCGGGCGAGGGCCTTCGGTGCCAGGCGAGGGCGGCGGCGAGCTTGTCACAGACTGCCACGAAAGCAAGCGTCTGTCGGCTTGGCTGGAGCGGGTTGGTGCATGGGAGGCGGGGTGTGTGTTGTGTGTTGTGTGTGTGTGGAAAAGCTGGTGAGCGCCGGACCGGGAACTAGATTGGAGCGGGACTTGCATGATGCATCTGATGCTGCAACAGTAACCGTCGTGGCTCTACCTGCTCTCCCTCCAAGTCGGGCCATGGGCCGTTGACGATTCGACAACCATGGTCAAGGGACCGTTGGCCAGAGGTCGTGTTGGTGACAGGCAGAAGCCGGGGTTTGCAGGGAACCTCATTGGACGGTCGATGACTCGATTGATGAGTCTGGCGGTCTCTGCAGCAGAGAAGAATCTCTCTCTCTGTACGAAGTACATACATACCTACATACCTCTCAGGTCATTCTGGGAGACGTGTCGCGTGTCACATGCCTGGTCACCTGCTGAATCTGGCTAGTACTGCTTCGACGAACTACAAAAAGAGTGGCCGTCTGCCCGAGAGGGCACATGTCCCATTCCCCATCGGCTTGCTTGACCGTCCGTCCACCTGCTCGTCCAACAAACTTTCAAGTTGAAAAGACATTCAAGGCTTGCTGCCTGACAATGGCCATGAATAACACACCTCTCCTCCTCCAGGCTTCAGTAGGTACATGTCACCAGGCAACGTCACCACGAAACAGGCCCATGTACGGCAGCACAGAGCAGCAAAAAGTATGAGCTCGAAGCTTCTAAAAGTTGTACAGTATGCTCGCATCCATGTCTCGTGGCGCCAACATGACCATGACGAGGTGCTCACGAGAATGAGCGGTTGACGATGGGCTGCCATCCAGAGCGCGAAACTATTGTTGAGACCCATTTCCATTCATTTCCGACACCTAAAAAGCAAAAGCGTGCGTCCCGTCCCGCGTTCATACAACACCACCTGGCCCAAAATACAAGGGGACGCCCAAAGGTAAGGAAAGTCGACTCCCGAGGTCAAGCGCCCGCTGCCAGCTTACGACGACTCATCTTCGGCCTGTCGAGCTCATTAGTCATTTCGTCGTCTCAGAGTCCAGCGCATGGCCCTCATACGTTGTAAGCTTGCTTCTCGTCCTCGTAACGCTTCTTGTCGGCAGCGGCCTTGGCCTCGTAGGGCCCGCGCTGCTTGTCGTTGAGGGCCTTCCAGCGCTCACCCAGGAGCTTGCCGACCTGGCCAAAGGAAATGCCGGGGTTCTCATCACGCACGTTTTCGCGTTGCTCGTTGGCGAAGAACATGTAGGCGGAGAGACCACGCTTGGGGGCGTTGGGGTCTGCCAGAGTCAGCTGCATGAACTCGGGCTGCTGATGCGCTTGTCGCAGTAGGGGTGTCAAGGCATATCATCATCAAGTCAACTCACCCTTCTTGGCACGCTTCTTGCCGTTGCGCTTGGGGGCTGCGGCTTTGGGCATTTTGAATGTGTGGTGGTTTTGTGTAGAGGTGAATGAAAAAGGTGTGACTGTGGATGGGAGAGTGTTAGTTTCGGAGGCACAAATATATATAGGTGCAGCGTCTGTGTTGAGGGCGAGAGCTAGCTAGACATGACGCGTGGCGGCGGCTGGGCGACGCGCCAAGGCGCGTGTAAATAAATGCGGCGTCTAGGACAGGCTTGAGGCGCAACGGCAATTGAAGGCGCACAAAGTTCCAGGCGCCCGAGATCAAGGAGAAAACTTTGCTCAAGGCACCCCTCACATACCTCGAAGTGATTTACAACCAGGCGATGGCGGTGCGGGATGCAGTCGTCTGGTGCGTTGCGAGAGCTGGTCAGTCTTTATGATGATGCTAGAGTGCGAGTGCGTGCCGACGGGTGAGGAAAGCCGTTGGAGACGGGCAAAGACGAGCATGCAGTAGCCGCCGGGGAGGGACGGTGAGTGCACCACGATGCACGACGCGCAGGGCTCTGGACGACAGAAAAGGCGCCGGCAGAGGCACGGGGGGGAAAAGGCCAGAGACGCGGGCCCAGCACAGAGGGCAAGCCCGAGATGGGCGCAAGGGCAAGGGAAGCGGGTGACTTTGGATTTGCGGTGATGCAGAGCGAAAAATAAGGTACTCACCAGAGGCGCGTGTGCGTTGTGTTGCGAAGTGGACTCTGGGTGACGATTTTGTATGGGAGGATTCAGGTGGGAGATTTTGTATGGGAGAAGAGAGAGAGGGGGGAGCGCAGTATGGGGGGAGGGCCAAGCAGCCTTTTTACTATGGCGACTGATTGCGGGCGCGAAAGCGGGTGCGCGTGCTTGAGAGCGACAGTGTGTGTGTGCGTGGGTGCGTGGGTGGGTGGAGGAACGCGGCCGGCCACTGCCCCAGCCAAGTACCTCGACACCGTGCTCACTGCCGTACTGTACTTGTCGTCCCCCCAGCTACCACCACACCTCCCGCGCCACACGACGGGTACCTGGTCTCAGGGGGAATAATGCAGGCGACGGAGGTACCTGGACCGCCCTCGCCCTAACCAAGCTACCAGCACTGGCCCCGGTGAGCGCTGCTGCTGGGCGGCCGCTGCTGGTACTCTGCCCTGCTGCCTCGCGCTCGGGTACATGGCCGGTACGCATTGAGGGGTTGCAGGACTGCGTACCTCGTCGCAATGCTAAAGCTGCTGCTCTCCCGTACCCCGAGGTGGTAAGGTAGGGCAACCTTGGCTGCCTCTTGTATGTACATACATACCCTGCCGGCCAGGATCGAGCTCAAGCTGTGTTTATTTCCAGTTACTACTAGAGGAGGGTGGACAAGGCCTTCACCTCTGTTGGTATATGTACCTGAGTTTTCCGTGCTTTCACCACGCCCGCTCAAGTTATTGTACCCAAGGAAACAGGCGCACACAGCACGGTAACATGCGAGGTAGGAAGTAATCCCCGCTCTCTCTCTCTCTCTCTCTCTCTCTCTCCCTCCTTTTCCACCCGGCTACTCCTTTAACAAGCCCTCTCCTCCCTCATTCATCAAGGTAGGTTACTGTGCGTACATAGTGGTAATAAGAAGGGACACGTCGCGTATTGTGCAAGGATGTACAAGTCTATTGCGTCGTCCAAGTAGGCTTTGACAGAAACCGCCTGGAGGCGAGGTTTGAATTAACTGTCTGTCGGGGCAGGTCCTTCCGAGATGTGTGTGCAAACAAGAGCAATGGGGCGACTCACATACACAGTGCGGTCTCAACGTCCCTGCTGTTGCAGAGTACATTAGTCGTGCTGCCTGCGTCGGCGAATGGCTGGGTGAGGATCGTGTACCTCGACAGTGCCGGAGAAACGACTCGCCCCGCGCCACGCTGCGGCAGAGGAAGCCGCACAGGCCTTGCCCCATCCTCCCTTTTACCCACGGAAGCCAGCAAACACCAGCCGTTTTTCGAGTCATCAGTCACCCACTGGTCATCTACGGGCCCAGGGGAGGAGGGGCGAGGGCAACCGGAGAGAGGGAGAGGGAGAGTGAGTATGTACCTAGGCAATCGAGGGGGAGACGGCAACTGACGGGAGAGCATCAAGCGTTCTGCAGAGTACATACAAGCGGCACGGCCGGACGAGCTCGGCTTGAGGTCATGGTTACGGAGACCGTCTACCGTGTGATGGGGTGCTGGGAATTGACTTACCCTCGTAGCAGCTCGACTGACTGGCTGCCCGGGTGCTCGATTGATAGCCCGACCGGCCCGGCTTCGTCTGGCTGCCCGACAGGTTACTAGGTATCCGTAGGTACTACTAGGTGCTACGGAGTAGATAGGTACTTGTATATCTCGCGCACATCAGTGCCTCTTTTGTACTCGTACGAATACCTCTCCCGTCGTCTAGCAGTCAGGCTCAAGACACGAATGTGCGACTGGTGCTTCATACAGCAGTGCAGCTCGCAAATCCCGGCGATGCACGCGCAGCACTCGGCCACCAATGAGCCACTGCGCTTCAAGGGAATTTGAGGTTGTACGTGAGGCTTTGGGAGCCAAAACTCCAACCCGCATAAGGTTAGCGGCGAGAAAACTACAGATACGATAACCTACCACGGCAGCAAGTTTTCGAGGAGCTGTCAATAAAGCGTGTTTTAGGCACGCATGTACTCCGTACCCCGCACGGTGTAGGCTCATGTGCACACAGTATGCGACCGGACGGCAAGTACCTGCTCGCCGTGTTGCCCTCCCCTTTCATTCATTTATTATGAGCATGCAGTGCCATGCACACACACACAGGCCTAATAAGACGTCGGCCCACGGGGAGCCTTGCCTCAGCGCGCCCCCTTGTTCGTTGGGTCTCATTGCACGCCCCCGCGACAAAGAGCAGTTTGTAACAACCGCTATACTGAGTGGTACTAGTAGTACTATTTGGTCGCCCTCGGTACTTCGTACACACTGTACCAACCTCGATGCCCTGTAGTTGCCATGCCTGCCGGGTTGATGCCGTTGGTTCTGTCCCTTTTCTTCTACGAAGTAGTTAGTTAGTAGGTAGGTATTCGTATTCACTCGTCGATACGGTGAGAGGCGAAACACGCACTCTAGCAGCGGTACCTCGTTCTACGCGGCGAATGGGTGTGTGAGTGTGTCAAGTGCCTCCTGCACCATTCCTCTTGCTGCCTTGCTGCTACAAGAGCAGCCAAGTGCAAAAGCACGAGAAGGTAAGGTTTCTGCTAGGTAGTAGGTGGACGGGTGGACGACTTATATGGAGGTATGTCCATACGAATAGTACGTACCCACCGTACTTCGTACCAGGCGACGACCATTTGCGTGGAAAAGTCGCACCCACCACGGCACCTCAGTTACATATGTGAGTGCTGGTGAGCCTCCGGCTCCTCCGCCTGCCTCGTCCTCGTCCTTATTGGCAGGCTGCCACGCGCTTCCCCACGTCGTTGCAAAGAGCCGCCGGGTAGAGAATCCACCAAGAGCCTCAATTTTCCAAGCGCGGTGCAGAGGCTTCCAAAGGCGCTTTCCGTTTCATCCACTAGCTTTCTATTCGAGCAAACGCCACTAAAAAGCAACGCAGACAGCCTCCTAGAGTCGACGCAAAAAGAGGACCGAGGCGAAGGGAAAGACTTGCATCTCGACTAGTACTAATCGCATGTTAGCCACCCTATGCAAGCGAGCAAAAGGCCTCATGGTACCCCGTACTATCAGGGTCTCTGATTCCTTGTGTCAGCCAGGTAAACTCCAGACAGCTCGCAGGTACCGCCTACCATTGTGTGAAGTAGGTTAGGTAGTGCCTACGGAAGTACTACTACCTATTCGTAGACACGGTTAGATGGCGGCATGTTTTCGTGCATCGCGAGTGATAGCGGCGGGGGAACAGCGACGATCGACAGCGGCGCGGGGGGCCAATGAATGAAGGCCCAGAGGGACAGATTGCGCTAAAACCCACTTATCCCCGCTGCCAAGAGTGTCCGATTTTTGCCTTGGCAGGGCATGTACATATGTACCTTTACTGTAGCACCCAGCGCGGCACCTCAGTGACCTCCAGGCCAACGTGCCACCCTGCTCCCGCTGCTCCCGCAATGCTCCCGCAACCACTCTCGCACAAGGCCGTCGTTCAGACATAGGTAATGACAGACGACGAGTTGTCACGTGACGGGACGTTCATTTTCAGACTGCTCGAAGCCGGAACGCTGCCCCAGCCGCTGCCGGCATTCTCCAGTGAGAAACCCGTCATCGGGCAAAGCCTGGCATCCATGTCATGCTTCGCCGGCTTGTCGAACAGTACCAGGCGGGCGGCTTACAGCACCAGGACGCTCGTGCGCCGGGACAAGGCCAGACACTGCGCAAAGGAGAGGCGAACCACGCGGGGGCCTTTCACGACTGCTCGTCTTCGTTTTCTGGATCAAGCACCATGTCGCACAGCTCATCGTCGCGAGCCCAGTCGATGCCGCTCCCAAAAACTATGCCGCTAGCCACGCCCTTGATGACCCTCCATCGCTTCCTCCGTGACGCGACTTCATCCTCTAGCCGCGCGACTGCACTCTGCGTCTCAGCCGAATCCAGGCGCCCGGTCCGTTTCTGCTTCGCCCTGTCCGCCAGCTCGCATAGTTCGGCCGCCAGCTCTACGTTCTTGCGACTGATGCGTGCTGTGTCGGCCTGGGTCTGGGTGAGCTGGCTGCGCAGTGTTTCCACGTCCGCGGCCTGTCGGGCAACGGACATGACTGCCTCGTCCCTCCGTTCAATGTAGGGCAACAAATCTCTGGCCTAACGTTAGTGAGTGTTGGACCTGGCGCGCCCAAGCGTAGGAGGGTTCGGCGTGCCGTTCCACGGGGGACGCGTCTGTGCCGTTGTGGACGGCCTTGAGAATTGGGGTCGCCACCACGACAGCCTCTACGGCATCGTTGCGTAGCTTGAATTTGGCCCTCGCATCCAGGAGCTCCTCCTGCCACGTCTTGGAAACTGCGCCGGAGCCGCGCGTCTCTGCTGCGATAATGTGAGCGTCAATGCTTCCCGATGGTGTTATCTGGAATCGTGCGTCGTACCTGCTCGATGCGATGCAAGCGCGGTGGCCATGGCGATCTCTAGTCGGAGCTGTTGCAGCGTGTCGAACAAGTCGAGGGCACGTTGCTCGTCCGCGGACAGGGGCAGAGACGTGGATTCATTGCCAGGGCCATCCGCCTGGGTTGCAAATGCTTCCATGTTTTGACAGCGGGTTCACGACGGAAGGTGGAGGAGTCGTCGAATCCCTCGCAGTTGCTGTTGGTGGACTCAGCCACATGTGGCTTAGCCTGTGTGTCGGAAAACTTCGAGGCCGGGGAACTCGGCCGAAAAGGGAGGAGACACCAGCGGGAGGTCACGCTGCGCCAGCAGCCACGGCGTCCATCTATCCATCTATCCATCGCGACCGACAAGCCAGAAGCTTGCCGGCGCCTCAAAGCTTGGTCACCAGGCCTTGCGCCACTCGCCTAAATCGTGCGAGCGCCCCGATGCTGTCTGCCTGTCTGGACCATCGACCCTTCCTCATCAGCCAGGGGACTTGATTCAAGCGTCTCGTCCTTCGCCGACCCCAACGTCTTTCTCCCACCGCCTCCCTACTCTTCATGGGAGATGTCTTGGGATGGCGACACAGGTGTTGATTGCCCATACGGGCCAGCGCCTCGAGGTCGACGCGGCGCAGTTTTCGACGTATGATACCTCGTCTTCCCCCTCCAGACATCGTCTTGGAGACCTTGTGGCCCCGCCCCTAACTTTGCATGCAGACTCGATGACCTAAAAGCATGGGTCGCCCAGAACAGCTCCGTGTCTCTCCAGCACATGGTCGCTCTCACTCCACAGGGACGCAACGTCAAGTTCGCCAGCCTGCACGCCGAGGTTTGTGGATCCTCAAGGTCGTGCTCCGTGGTCCATTCCGTCCGCTAACCCTCTCCCAGAAAGAGATTTATATATACGACGTCCGAGTGACCCAGCAGACGGCGGCGTCGGGCTCCCCCCCTCTCGTCTCCGATGTTCCTCTGCCGAGGCGTCTGTCCGTTCCGACCGCGCCCAACTCGATCGACGACGTGCAAGCCATTTCCTCATGGCAGCACCTATATGAGGAGCGCCGCAGCTGGGCTCTCCGGCTGACAGATAGCTGCTCCCGCACCAACTCTGCCGTCGTGGCTCGCTACGATGAGATTGATGTCATACTTAAATGTTTGGACGCGGCCGTTGCCAACCTCGAGATAAGCGTGAAGCAGATCGAACCCAAGTACATGGAGCTCAAGAAATGGGTGGACCCTGCTCTGTCGGAGCATCAACTGCTCGCGACCGAATGGGAGCACTATCTCGCCTTGGCTCGCAACGTGTCCGTGTCGCCGTCCATGGTCGAGTTCATGACTAGGGGCGAAGTCACCAGGGCTGACGTTACTCTCGAGGATCTTGTTGAGCTCGAGACGGTCAAGAAGGCTGGCAAACTCGCGCCCACCGCGCGCAGGAGATTCGGCGACAAGGCCGCCCAGCTAGACAAGCTTGCAACTCAGATGTATCAGGGGTTCGAAGGACTCGTCTCCGACTTTGACAAGCTCATGGGTCGTTCCATTTTCGGGCACAGCACCGAATCGGCACAGCTCCTCCAAGACATTGAGGCTGTCGCCGGTCAGATCGATGCGGACTATCAAACCTCCCTCGGCTATGGCGGCTCGCAGCGCGATCTCGCCCAAGCCTCAAAGACGGCGTCCAACCACACCGAGAGACTGGTCCCATCGCTGAATAAGCGTGCCAAGGAAATGGACGAGATGATTCAATATGCGACGCGCGCGCGAAACGACCTCGTCCATGAATCCGTCGGCTACATGCGAACCATAACCGACATCACGGCGCTCCACAGCAGCGTCAAGAATCAAATCAACATTCTGAACCAGTCAGAAGACGACATGACGACGTTCGACTACCTCCGCCTCATCCATCAACTCCCGTACATGTATGCCTCGTTCGTTGTAGAGGCCATTCGCCGCCGTGAGTGGGTCGACAAGGTTAGAACAGACTCTTCAACTCTTGCCAATGAAATGGCCCTGTTCCAGGATGAAGAGGCCAAGCGACGCAGAAAGTGGCAGAAGATGGTTGGCAGCATGTACGGGCCGAGCTTGGACACCAACGTAGTTGGTCTCGAGGTCAACCTGCTTGGAGAGGATATGCCTTGGCCCGCCATGACCAAGGAAGAATTGGACGGGTTCCTCCAGACTCTTCAGGATAAAGATACCGATCCTCCGATCCTCGAGGACGTGGGAAAGTTGATTCAAGAGCTCAGCAGCCCCACGAAACAACAATACAAGAGGCTCAAGGCGTTCAAGAACGGCAGCGTCCACGAAGCAGCGCTTGGGCGAAGCGGGCTCCGGATCCGCGGCGATGATGAACTCATTCGTACTCTGCAAGAGGACAAGTCGAAACTTGAAAGCAAGCTCAAGACGGCAGAGAGCAGGGTCAGGCGTCTGGAGGATCTGCTGCATAGGCAGAGCCAGGCTTCGCGTCCGGGGAATCTCTTCCCGTCTCAAAAGCCTCAGTCCCATGAAAGACGGGACTCAGTCTCATCCGTCAGGTCGCATCGTCCAGAAGACCTCCGTCGCGCCTCTGACGGAGCGGATTCCTTGTTTCGGCGGATCGAGCAGCTGGAGAATGAGCTCCGCGACGAGAAGCAGCGCTCTGCCAAGTTCGATAAGGATCTGAGCTCTCGCACTACACAGCATGATGATATGAAGGGCCAGATCCAGGAAGCTAACTCGACGAAGAAAGACTTGCTCGAAAACATGGAGGCTCAGAAGCGCGAGTTTCTGGACGAACGCAAGTCTTTGGAAGACGAGATTAAGACGTTGAAGGCCCGGCTCGAGGACACAGAGGACGACATGGAGCACTTTGGCGAATCCCGCGAAAATGAAAAGGCGGCCTATGATGAAAAGGTTCAGGCTCTCGAGGCTGAAAACGTGCAACTCAGAAAGCAGCGGACGAAGGAGCAAGCCAAGGCCGTGGCCCTCGAGAGGGAGGCGGCCGTGACCCGGGCGCATTTGAGCGAGCTGCGAGGCCAGTTATCCGATGGCGAGACGGGGTCCGAGACGCTTCGCAAGAAGCTCGAAGCCGAGGAGAGGAAGAGTACGGAGTTCGCAGAGGAGCTGGCGTCCTGTCAGTCGCACATTGGCAGCCTCGAGGATGAGCTTGGTACGCTCAGGCACAACGCGGAGAGCCTCGACGGTGAACTTTCTGCTTTCACTACTCGGTACGAGTCCCGCAATGCAAGGGCAAAGGACTTGACGCAGAGGTTGTATACGCAAAACGACCGGCTCGTGCGTCTTCTCGAGCGCATCGGGTATTCTGTGAGTCGCGAGTCTGGGCAAATGACAATCAACAAGGTTCCGCGATCAGAGAGGAGCGCCCCGAACCCCAACGACTCTTCTGACCCCGGATCCGGCATTCGTCGTTCGACCAGTCTCGGCACGCGAATGGGCGACAGCGCCGATCTCGGACTCTTGTACTGGATGGACGGCGTGGACGGCGAGGCCGAGGCGGACAAGTACGACTCGTTTGTGCGAAGCCTTGGCTCCTTTGACATGGATCTCTTTTCCGACACGCTGTACCTCAGGATCAAGGAGGCGGAACACAAGGCCCGAAAATGGCAGCGGGAGGCTCGGGCATATCGGGACCGGGCTCATGTGCTCCAGAAGGACGCCCACGACAAAATCGCCTTTAGACACTTCAAGGACGGCGATCTCGCTCTCTTCCTGCCGACGCGCAACCAGCAGGCCGGCGCATGGGCAGCGTTCAACGTGGGGTTCCCCCACTACTTTCTTCGTGAACAGGACGCGCACCGGCTCCGCCATCGCGAGTGGCTGGTGGCCCGGATCTCTCGCATTCAGGAACGCGTCGTGGACCTGTCTAAGAGCCTCCAGCCCGCCAACGACGCCGAGTCCATGAATGACGAGGAAAACGACAACCCCTTCCAGCTGTCGGACGGTTTGCGATGGTATCTCATTGATGCCCACGAGGATAAGCCCGGCGCCCCGTCCACCCCCGGCATGGGAAAGTCGACGGTCGCAGCCAATACCGTGGAGGCGACGGCCGATATCCAGTCGCATGCGGCCAAGGGAAAGGGCAGGAGCCGCGACAGCGTGACAAGCATCGAGGGCATTAACAAGACGCTCTCCAAGAGCCTGGACAGCCGTCGGAGCAGCTCGGGTTCCAAGAAGGCCCTGCCATTTCCGACGGTTGGCGGCACGGCCGTGCTCAGGAGCAGCGCGCTTGCGAGCGAGACAAACTCACTGCGGGCGGCGGCGCCCGACACACCGGCCGGGACAAGCCCTGTGCAGGGGGGTCTCCTCACAGCCAGCAACGCGAATGCCGACCAACGAGCGCGGCCCGAGGCTCGCCGCACAACCATTCCCGGGACGGAGTCGCAAAAGCAGCCGGGCGAGACAAGGGCACAGGGTTCTGGCGGCGGAAAGTCGTCCGAGGTACGAGGCGTCGACTCCCTCCTAGGGCCATAGGTGGCTGATGATTGAAGCCTGGGCAGCCTGCTCGCCAGCCGGGGCGGGAAGGCTCCGGTGAAGTCCTAGCCTCCTTCGTCACGGCATGACATTGTCCTTGAGAGACATCACCCAGGCGTACCCTCAGGCAACTACAGAGCTTTTTCGGACGGTCCTGATACGTCTACCTGTCGAGCTACAGGGAAAGTATCCGCCTGACACGATTATCCGTGAGGCCTTTCAATGGTCGGATCAGGTGCACAACAGAGAGTCTCTGGGCTTCCTGCTGGGGGAAGCTTCGTGAGACTATGTTCTGTGTGTGATTAATTGACTAGCTAAGGTTATAGGCGCTTAGGGCTTTAGGGAAAACCCTACAGCAGGGCGCTAACTAATGCGCCTACCTAATAGGATCCTTAATACCTCTTTGCTTAAATAAGCAGTCCCCTACTTGCTAAAGCAATTAATAGAACCTAAATAGGAAATAGTGCATCGGTATATACGATGCGAAACAATAATAAATAGCAAAAATACCCTTAATCCTCTATTATATAGCAGTAGCGGCTCTTAAGCGCTCGCGATCCTTCTCTAATATCGTACGGCTCGCGTACTATAAACTACGGACTAGGTGTTCGTCGCGACTATACGCGGGGAATAGATTTATTCTATTATACCTACTAGGAAGGCCGAATCCTCCTAAGGACGTAAGAGAGTAGGTATTGCCCGGATAGGCGGCTGTAATAGCCTAAGGACCGTCGTAATAGGGTTTATGCTTTCGGGTGCGCTAACGCACTCGTAAGACTTAATCTCCTAACGCGTATACGCGAATTAGTCCCTTACGTTCCTATAAATAAGCTCGTATATAGGCGCGAGCGGCTTTAAGGCTAGTAATATATCCTTATGCGATAGGAGTAAGATATTATTATACGAGTTCTTAGGCCTACGCGATATCTTCCTCTACTATAGGATCGCGGGTGTAGGCTGCGTACGTAGCTTTATAGTGCTACTCTAAAGGCTAGGTTCTATATAATAAGAAGAATAGGCTATACCTATATAGGCTGGGTTAGCGGTTATATAGGTAAACTACGCGTATTAAGCGCTATACTAACGGTATAAAAGGATTATCGAGATATAAGCGGTAGATAATAGCCTTAAGCACTCCGTTCGCTTATTCGACCTTCTTATTCCCGCGAGGTCTAGCGGGCGTAACGGGCTTAACGGTTATACTAAAACGCTTATAATAGTCTTAGGCTTATTGCTTAGTAAAGCAACCTATTGTAAGAGAACGAGCTTAAGGGGGGGTATATAATTATTATTAATCTACGAAGGGATATAGCTATAGACTTAGTCTAAATGTCTATATATATAATATAGAGGTTACGTAGGATAATATATAATATAACCTAATACTATAATAGTATATCCCCCTTAAACCGGCGTTCGACTTAAACGCTTAAAAAGGGGGGGATAGGCTAATAATAACAAAGGAAATCTATATTAACCGGTCCTAAAAGCGGGCCTAATATAGAACGAGGGAAGAATAAGGAGAAACAAAGGGTAAAATAAAGAATCTAATGCATGCCGTCGTAATGTAAATTATATTAATAAATTATACTTATTATTACTTAGGCGAAGGGGAAGATATAAGGAAGGCCGTATAAAAGGCCGGTTTAGGCTTAGTTAGGTTAAAGGCGTAAAAAGCCTTAAGGTCGTCCTAGTAGCCGTTAAAGTAGGAGGAGTCCTCCTACGTAAAGGGGCTATAATGCTA
This sequence comes from Ophiocordyceps sinensis, assembly GCA_012934285.1. Classification (NCBI taxonomy): domain Eukaryota; kingdom Fungi; phylum Ascomycota; class Sordariomycetes; order Hypocreales; family Ophiocordycipitaceae; genus Ophiocordyceps; species Ophiocordyceps sinensis. The sequence continues at coordinate 614,006 of JAAVMX010000008.1, forward strand.
TTAAACGCGATACTTAATCTTCCCGGAGGCATACTAACGTTACGTAAAGATAAAAGAAAACTCTTACTTAAGATACGCGTTATCGCCGTTATCGTCGCTAAGGGAAAGGAAAACGCCGTTATCGGCGGGCCGGACGTTAAGCTCTAACTAGCCGGGCAAAAAGGGCTCTTAGGTCTTAGTAAGGAGGGAGTAATAAAAAATAAGGTAAAGGCGGCTGCCCTTAGGGAGGCGAAGAAGGCACGCTATCTTATATACCTTAAGGACTTTATATAGGCCCTCCCGCTTATAGTCGAGCTTCTTTATAAAGCGGAGGGTCTAGATCTAGCGGGTGCTAAGGAATACTATATCGCCGGGCTAATACATTAAGATAGGAGTCCGCTAGACGTTTGCGTAGCGAGCTTAAGTAGCCTAGGTATCCTTAATCGTATCGTAGAGGAAGTTAAAGATACGCTAAAGACGGGAAGCGAGCGTATTACCGCGGAGGTATTCCTTCCGCTGCTAAAGGGTTATACTAGGTAAAAGGGGACTAAAAGGCTTAATGCTAAGCTTTAGGTAAAAGCTATAGTTAGCAAAGAAAAGGGAAAGGCCGGTAGATTTAAAGACTTAATTATTAGTAGTAAACTTAGCGAGGGGGAGGAGGTCGACCTAATCGTCCTAAAGGTAGGTAGTATAATAACGAAGGTAAACCTCTATCTAAGCGTTTGCGATCTTAGTCTAACCGTCGGTCTAAGGGTAGTAGGCGGAGCTAAGGTAAAGGCGGTAACTAAGGCGATAATTAAGCTACTATTAAAAAGCCGAAATAAACTAAGTGCTATAGTCGCTAATAATAAAGGCTAGGGTGCTATAGAGGGACTAAACGCGGGAAATAAACGCGTTAATAACGTTTTTAACGGTTATTAAAGGTATTAGGATATAGTAGCGTATCTTTATAAAGCGGTTAACGATAATAAGGATATTAGAAAACTTAACGCTATTACGACGGTAGATAAGGAGGTCGGTAATAAAATCGACGGATATATCGGTCTATAAGGCGAAAGGAATACTTAAGGGCTAAAGTAGGCCTTAAGGGGAGGAACGAGGGGATTTAGCGCGTAGGCACGTATAATAGTTCCGTATAAAGCTAGAAATAGACTTATATATACTAGGCTAGATATAGGACTAGCGGTAGAGGCTAGTAGTCTTCGTACGTCTAGGGTAGCCGGTAAAGGGGGAGGTATAAGTGCGGACGAGGATCTAAAGAATTAAGGCGTCGTTAAAGGGAATAAAAAGCCGGCCTTAAAAATAGAACCGGCCTTAGACCTTAGAGAAAGCGGTCTTAGGGATCGAGCGGAGGGGGGCTTAAAGGGGGTAAGGCTAGCGGGGCTAAAAGGACTAAAAAGCTATACGAATAGCGGAGATAAGCGGGGAGGAGGAATAAGCCTAGTCGATAAAGTTATCGATCGGCTTAGAGTTATTAAAGGCGTAAAGGTTAAGGCAGTCGGAATTATATTTATAAATTATATTTATAAACGAATTAGACTCCTTAACGGTATTAAGGGCGGTAGTAGTATTAGGGTAAAGGGAGGCATTAACCTTAGACTTAAGGAAGATAACCTAATATCGATAGTTAATCCTCTCGTCGGCTTAGTTAGTAAGGGAGAGAGGGCGGGAGCTAGGCAAGCGGCTAAAGGCGTTAAGGAGAATAGCTTAAAAGCCGGGCTAAAAGATAATCTTAAAATTAAAACGACTAAGGAATTCGGCCTAGCGGGCCTATCGCTAGTTAAAGAGCTTTATAGTTATAAAATACTAAAGATTCTTATAGTCTAAGGCTATCTTAAACTTAGGTAGGCCCTTAAGCTTAAGGCGCTACTCCTCGAGAGATTTTATAATCGTAAGGAGTTCTTTATTATAGATCTCGTAATTATACTCTTAAGTAAAGTGCTTTAACAAAAAGAAGGCAATTAAATAGTAACGACTATCGTTAAGAAGCTATATTAGTATACCCTTAGCGGCTTAGTTAGAAGCATCTATCTAAACTATAGTCTTACGATAGGGGTCGAAGTATATAAGGACTAAGGCGGTAGTAAAGGCGTGCTTAAGGGCTTTAAAGGCGTAGGCGTAGGCGGGAGACTAAATCTAAGGGGTAGAGTTCTTAGTAAGGGCGTTTAAAGGGTTCGTAAGCTTAGAAAAGCTATAAATAAAACGCCGATAAAAATTAGCGAATCCTAAAAAGCGCTGGAGGTCTTTAATAAAGGAGGGGGCAGGCTAGTCTAAGACCGCACGAACTTTATTAAGGTCTATACGAATGCCTTTATCTAAGATAATTAAGCCGAGGTACTTAGTCTTAATAATATAGAAGTTATACTTATCTACGTTAAGCTAAAGGCCGGCGGTATTAAAGCGCTTAAGAACTACGTTAACGTAGGCCTAATGCTCCTCTTATATCTTTAAGAAGATTAAGACGTTATTTAAATAGGTAAAGCAAAACTTATTAAGGATGCCGTAAAGGGCTGTATTAATAAAACTCTAAAAGTAAGATAAGGCGGCGGTAAGGCTAAAGGGGGTAATATAATACTTAAAAAGCCTATACTATATAGCGAACGCGGTCTTTTACTTATATCCTTTGGTAATACGAAGGCGATTAAACGCCGCGATAATATCGATCTTAGTAAAAAACTTCGCCTTCCGGATATAGGCGAGAGTATTATAGATAAAAGGCAAAGGGAAACGGTTCTTAATCGTAGCCTTATTTAGGCCGCGATAGTTAACGTAAAAATAAACGCCCCCGCCCGGCTTATAGGCGAGTATAATAAAGGCAGTAGCGGGGGAGGTAAAGCGGCGGATAAAGCCCTTCTTAAGCTGCTTATTAACGTACGTATAGACGATCCGGTTCTTAGCTTCGCTAAAGGGGCGAGGGTAAGTATAAGAGGGTTATATCCCCTCTTTAAGGTTAATTTAAGTATTAACGGTATAGTAAAGGGCGAGCTTATCGGCCTCGCTTTTAAGCTATATATAGATTATATAGTAGAGCTCCTTAAGGACCTTAGCCTAGAGCTCGTCGAGTGTATAAAGGACCTTCTCCTACTTCTTAAAGAACTTAGCGATATCGTTAAGGGAGATCTTATTAAGGTAGATCTTATTAAGGTAGTCGTTAATAAAGTTATAAAAGTAAAGGTTAAGGCAGGCTTTCGCGTCCTCGGTATTTATATATCTAATTAAAACGGCTTAGTAAAGGTCCTTAGGGATATCCTAGTCGATAGGTAGTAAAGGCTCGGTAGGTAAAGGCTCGGCGGTAAGGGCTTTAATTAAGGTCTAAAAGGTCTAGACTTTAAGCTACTAATAGAATATTACTATCGCATCGACGTTAAGCATCCGGACGTTAAACGCCGAGTCGTTAAGGGATAAAAAGCAGAAAGGCTAAGGTCCGATAGTCTTACGATTTAGCTATAATATAGGGCGGCGGTAGCTAGCGGTCTTATAGACGGGATAGGGGCGGGGGGGTTAAATATAGCGGCGAGGGTAGAGGGTAGCCGGGGAGTTAGAGTTATAGCCGGAGTCGGAGTCGGCGTCGTTAACCTAGCGGAAGGAGTCCGGATAGGCGGGTTTACCTACGTCGGGAGCATCCTTAAAAAACGTAGAAAAGGAGGGGCTAAGGGATAAGGGAATAAACTTAAGAACGTCGCTAAAGCAGACGGAACGGACAAAGGCCGGAGGACGGGCTAAGGCTATACGGGCGGAAATAGGGATCGTAGTAGTAGGAATAAGGATTATAGCGGCGGGGGTTTTATCCCCGTCGTTAGAGTCTTTAACGGAGGAGGCGGTAAAGGGCTCGCCTTTATCGTTAGAGTCTTCGACGGAAGGAGTAAAGGGAAAACGAATTATATTTATTAATTATATTCCCTTTAGAATAAGGGCGGGGGGAGCCGGGATAAGACGGGTAAAGCAGGCAAGGGTAGCCGAGAGGCCCGGGATAAGATAAGACTAGCGGTCTAAGAGGTAGGAGGCTAGATAAAAGGGGGACTAAAAGGAAAGGGAGTTACCGCGCTAGCTAATAATAAGGTTGTACCGGCGTAGCTAAAGGAGGCTAAGAATAACCTTATAGCTAAGCTTCGTAAGAAAGAAGCAGATAGACTTAGTATAAGCGCTAATCTAAGAAACCGAAAAAGCGCAATAAGTAATAGAGCTAGACTTATAATCGCTACTATCGGCGAGAGAAAGCTAGCGTAAGAATTAAAGCTAGTGGATAAGGAGGGTAAGGCGGTATACGGTCTAAGCGTATATAAAGGCGTATTTAGAATAGCCGGAGTCGACTAAAGCACTTATAATAATATCGGCGGATATAAGTAATAAAGGCATAAGTAAAGCACGCGGTTATATTCCTATAGGGAGGCAAAGATCCTCCCTAGTGTTAAATAAAGCTATAAACTTAGACACTAAGAGCTTTATCGCGCAATAAGGCGAAAGAGCTACGTATTTCCTAAGGACGGGGAAGAGGTAGGGAGGTCGTCTACTTCGCCCTTAATAAAGCCCTACTTAATAGCGCGAACCTAATAGCGGGGGGGAGGGGGTTTAAGCAAGCGTAGGGCAGACGTACCGCTACTACGGCTACGGCCGCGGCTAAAGCCGGAACCGACGCCGGGACTAGCGCTAGGGTTAGCGCCGGGATTAGCACTAATACGCTTATTAAGGTAGGTCCGGGCGGTATAAGTAGCGGTAGCTAGCTAAGCGTAGTAAAGGCAAAGACGGTTCTTAAACCGCTATTGCTTTTTAGCGTTAGTAAGCTAGGCCCGGAATGCATTAAGCTGTATTAGGTTACCGGTAGGAGGCGTAAGCGGGGCGGGCGAGGTAGGGCTAGTGCGAGCGGGGTAGCGAGGCGGCTAAAGCTAAGAATAGGCCTTAATACGCTGCTAATTATCCTAAAGCGTAGAATATATCTTAGCCTAGGCCGTAAAGTTATTATAGGCCGGGCATTCGACCTATAAAGCGGCGGCGTTAGTAAGTTTAATAAAGACCTTTAAATAAAGGTAGGCGACGTAAGCGGTGCCGTTAAACGATAAGTTAGCTTAAAGCTAGGTAAACTTTAAATAAAAGTCCGGCTAAGAGATATTCTTTATTAATAAGGCGTTAAAGTCGGCCTCCGACTAAGCGCGGGTAAAATTAGCACTAAAGACTAAGCTAAGGTCGTCGGTAAGGGCTTTAATAGTAGTATACTACTAATTAGCGAAAGACTTATTATCGAAGACGTCTTAAAGAACGCTAGCGATAATAGAGGCAGCCCGGCTAATAAGCCGGCTAGCCGCGTAGAGAATACGGTCTTGTTCCGTAGGGTATAAGGCGGGTCCTAACGGAGCTTAATAGTAAGGCCGTCGCGCTAGGTCCGGAAAGCCTCCTAACGTTGCTTCTAAGTGCTAGAGTCGCCGGCGAACCTCTTAGGGTCGGCGATATAGGAACGGGAAGGGGTAGAGGCAAGGGCTAGGGCTTAGTCCCGGGCTACGTTACGCTCGGTAAAGACGAAGAGAGAGGACGTAGTACGGTTAAGCTACCGCTAAAGGTCGGCGGCGTGCTCTTAGGAGATAAGCACTCCCGTATCTAACTTAGCGTAAGCATTATTAAGGTAAGTAAGGGACTCGGCCTATAGGGCGCGGAAATTAGGGGTAGCGTAAGCCTAGATATAGGCGAATAAGTCGAATATAGGCCGTTAGGCCTAAAGTAGCGCGGCGAGATAGGGATAGCGGGAAAGGTAATCGTTTTAAGGCTTTAGGTCGGCGGGAGCCGGCGGAGTAACGGCCGGGGTAGCGGCGGACGAGGGATCGGTCTCTATAATAAGGTCGGACATCGTGGATTAGATAGGGCAACGAAGAAGACAACGGGGAGGGGGGGAAGGAGGGGATCTTATGTAATTCGCGCTAAGACGGCGTATCTATACTAGGAAAATTCTAATAATCGAGGAAAACTTAGTGAAAAGGGGTCTAGCGAGGAGGCGGACTTACGTTGTAAAGAGGGGAGATTAGAAAAAAAAGGGGTAAGATAGCGAGATTATTAATTAAGGGCAATAGGATAAAATAGTAGATTAAACTATAAGAAAACGAGCTTAAGGGGGGGTATATAATTATTATTAATCCACGAAGGGATATAGCTATAGACTAAGTCTAAATGTCTATATATACGATATAAAGGTCACGTAGGATAATATGTAATATAACCTTATACTATAACACCTATATTATCGCTAATAATCTCGCGTAAGGGGCTAAATCGCGTGCTAATAGTTTATAAGACTAGGATAGTTCCCTTAAAGTCTATAGACTGCGTAATAGCAGAGATAAGCCAACCGGTTATATACTCTACGGCGTTAAGTAGCTATTGCCTTTTACACCCGGTATAATCGATAGCCTACCTTATTAAAAGCGGCATAAGTGCGAAAGGCATTAGGTTAAAGAGCGTAAGATCCGGCGGCTTTATAAGTTAATAGGACTAGCAATAGCGAATAGCTTCGTAAGCTACAAGCGGGAGTTTTAAGTGCTAGTATCGTATAGATAGGTATCGCATAACGTAACTAACGGTGCTATGCCTTAAGGCCTTATATGCTTGCTTAGCTATATCTACGAGAGCGTTATACTCTAGTACTAATAGTAGTGCGATTGCTCTTATAGGGTTTAGCGGTTTACTAAGGGGAAGGGAACGCTTATTCTAGCGAATGCGGTATAGACTGCCCTTTAACTCGCAAAAGTATGTATTCGCCTAATACGGCGTAATATTCGGCGGTAGAGCTTTTCTAGACGTAAGGAATTCGAAGATCGCTTATAAATTAATTCGTGCTAGCTATTCTAGTTAAGTAACGAGCTCTATAGCGTTAAAAGCGGCGTTATCGGCTTTAAGCGTAGGTTTAAGCGCTGCATCGTTATTATACATAGGATCGTCTTCTAGGATTATTATAAGCTTATCGTTATCGTTAATTATAGCTATCCTCCCTTCGTCGGCGTTATAAGCAGTATCCTTATCGTATAGCGGGTGAGAGAGATAATCGGCGAGCACGTTCGCTTTACCGCTATAATATACGATCTTAATATTATAGTATTCGATAACGTTAAGGATCCGAATAATTCGCATAGGTTAGTCTATCTTAGTGCGAAGAGTCTTAAGGGATTTATAATCTATAATAATAGTAATATCCGCGCCTTTAACCTAATGCTTTTAATATTATATAGCTATTATAATTCCTAAAAGCTCTCGTTCTTATATAGAATAACGCTACTATATCTCGGTAAGCTTCTTAGAAAAGTAGGCTATTAAGTAAAGGTAGAAACGCTCCTTACCACCCGTTAGGTATATATACGGCTATAGAAGAGCTACGCCTATATATTTCTTAGACGTATCGCTCTTAATAATTATAGGAAGTATTTAGCTAAACTTAACGAAGACCGGTATTATTATAATAGTATTACGGATCTATTCTTAAGCAGCTTTAGCTTCTGCAGTTAGGGTAATAGGGACGTTCTTACCACCGAGGGACTATTCGATTAACGGGATAGATAGGTCTAAAAAGTTCGGGATTAGCATATATAGGTATCCGGCTATATAAATAAAAGCGCGGATTTCCGTAGTAGTCGTAGGCATTAAGCGGTCGCGAATAGCGGCAATCTTAAGAGGATCTACCCGAATGCCTTTAAAATAGACGATAAAGCCTAAGAATACACCTATATCGACGAAAAGCTTTATCTTCTTAGCGTTTAAGAGTAGGCCGTACTTAATAGCGTAGGCGAAAAAGGCAAGCAAGCGTTCGTAAAGCTGCTTAACTATATCGGCCTAAAGGCATATATCGTTAAAGAGACTAGCGGCGAACTCGCGTAGCGGCTATAAAACTTCCTTTATAAAAGCTTAGAAAGTAGCTAGGGCGTTCGTAAGGCCTATAGGCATAACTTCCTATTCGTATAAGCCGAAAAGCGTAACGAAAGCAGTCTTCTCGCAGTCTTTTAAGGCGATACGGATATACTAAAACCCGTCTTATAGGTCGATAAAAGCGTAGTAATAGTAGCCGACTACGCGCTAGATTTTATCTATAGTATTTAAGAGAGGATACGCATACTTCTTCGTTAGGGTATTAAGTATATAGTAGTTAGCGTAAATACGCTAAATTACTTACTTATAGGCATTATACTATAGGCCTATAGGTGCCTTCTTCGGCGTTAATAATAAAGGAGACGACTATAGGCTAATAGACTTTTAAATAATACTCCTTTTATATTTCTTAATAAAGTCCTTAATAGCTTAGGCCTATAAGGGACTATAGCGTTAAGGAGCCTACTGTATAAGCGTGCTATCGCCTATATTAATTTGATAGACTATCTATACTAATTTCTCTATACGTCGAAGCAATACGTCGAAGAGCTTTAGGAATTTAGCGAAATAAACGTCTATAAAACATTTCGCCTATTCTAGCGTATTAGCGTAAAAGCGAATAGCACGCGTAAGAGTAGGTTAAACGTCGGTTGAATTAGCGAAAATAGCTATAGAGAAAACGTTCGACGGCCGCGGCTATAATAAAGGCTTGCCCTTAAGATTACGAAGTTGTATAGCGCCGTTGCCTTTATAAGCGACTCTAAGGGCGTAAAAGATAGATCGTCTAAAGGTTAAGTCACTAAGGAAAGTCCCGTTAAGGACGATACCGTAAGAGAGGGCAACCGAACCGGTCTAATTATCGTTGCCTTACTATTATATAGCGATAATAATATTATCTTAAATACTTAGTCTAAGAATCCCTCCTATCCCCTTTATAGTAGAGGCGACTTAAGACGGGTATAAGGCTAACTTAAGTATAAGTAAAGAAGAAACGTAATAAGATATAGAACCGTAGTTAAAGAAAGAAGAAAGAGTAAAGGATAGGGAAGTCGTTAGTTAGTAAAGGAAAACACTATAACAATCGCCGAAGCCCTCGCGGAAAGGCTTCTAGCTAGTATTAATACCGCTATCTATAGTTATAAAGTAGATAGTATCGCCTCCCTATTAGAAATGCCCTAAGTCTATTCCTTCTTATATAGCTATAAGGATAGCTTCCGTTTCTGCGTTATCTTCCTTAAGTTAGTATATTAGATCTTAGTCTTCGTTGGTATTATCTATAACCTCGTCGTCGAAGTATATATATAGGCGGTTAGCGTAGTTACGATAATTTCCTTACGTATCTTTACGTATACTCTTACCTTAGTTACCTCTACCGCGATTACTACCGCGGCTGCGGTAATGCACTAAGCAGCGTGAAAAGGTAGGTAAAGAAGGATAGTTTATTAAGGTAGGTAGCGAGCCCCGGGAGCTAGGTGTAGCTCCCGCTATCTAATCTATAGCTGATGTAAGCAGCCCTAGGATGCCCTGCAAAGGGTGCTTTATATGCATTACGCGGCTACTCCCTCTAAAGCGCTAGCGGGAACTAAATGCCTTAGCAGCTTTATATATCTTCCCTTTTATCGTAACGTCTTAAGGCGGGCTAGACGGTAAGGATAACGTAGTAGTAGGTGCCGGCGAAGATAATAGATAGCAGTCTTATACTTAATGTCTAGCCTTACTATAGTTAAAGTAGGTATTCGCCTTAGATAAGGCCGTAAAAGTTAAAGCGGCGATAGCTTTATCGTCGGCGGCGTAGACGAGAGTATTAGTTATACGCGGATCGGCTATAACGATGCCTAGAAGGCCTAAATAAGAGGAGGCGGACAATAAGCTAGGATTAGCCTTAACGACTTTTATTATCGCCGGTTTATTACTAACGACCTTATTTATCTTCTATATCTAGTATATAGTTAGCCCTCTTATATATAGATAAAAGTAGCTAGCTTACCGTAGATGTCTTCTATAGGCTAATGCGTTTACTTACTAGCTAATAGCATAAGACGCTAAATAAAGGCTATACTATATAGTATAGTAATATCGGAACCGATCTATAACTAGATGCGTAGGAGGTTGTTCCGAATATGCTAGAGGGTAATAGTACGGATATTAGGGCTACGTTTCTTAATATCGGGAAGGTTTAAGAACGCATTACGAATACGCTAGGTAAAGTTAATAAAGGCCTCGTCCTTAACTAGCGCTAGTTAGGCGTAAATAGCTAACGGCGCGTTTAAAATACCGTAGTCCCTTAGGACCGTATAAATGCCCTTAAGGAGCAATATCTAGTCTAGGTGCCTAACGTTAACCTAATATACGATAGGGCTAAAGTCCTTAGACAACTCGTTAGCTATCTAAGTAAGCTAGAGGTTATATAGTATCTGCTTAATAAAGAACGCGGATTATATCTATTAAAGCTTCTAAAGGACGGTATAGTCCGCTTAATATAACTTCTATTTAAGCTTTATAGTAATCTTATTTCGGTTATTAATTACTATATCGTTAACGTCTTTAGTAGCTTTCGCTTAAGGCTAAATGCTTTTTATAAGAGTCTTAGTAGCTCGATCGTAAGTAGTATTATACGGGATATATATAGGATAGTCGAAGTTTAAACGTAAGTTAGGACCTCGTTCTATAAATACGTATTAGTCGACGGCTCTATCGTCGTAGTATAGGAAAGGCTTTACCGGCAGCTAGTGCTATTATAGTAGAACCGGTTGCTAAGCGAGTTGCCTATACTACGGCTAAGCTACCTAGCCTTACTACTGCTAATTCGAACGAGCAAATCGCTGCTCGCTAGTAAGGTTAGTAGTAGGCGTTATAGCAATACTCTCCGGATCTACGGGAGGAGTAGGAGGCGACGAGTAGTCCGGTATAAGAGGCGCGGGAATAAGTCCTAAAGCTAAGGAGCTAGCAGTAGGTAGTAGTGCTAGAAGAGGAGGTACTTATGCTCGAAAGAGACTAGCTAAGCGCTCCTCTATACGCTTTATTTAAGTAGCTTAACGCTCTTCGAAACGCTCTATCTAAGTGATTTAGTTATCTTCTAGCTATTTAAGCTAGTTAGCTTACTATCGAGACTACTAACGCATTTTACCGCGAAGTTCTTTACGTAAGTCGTTAAGGTAAGTATTAAAGACTTTATTTTAGCGGGTTATCTTTTAGTCTACCTATCTTCCTAAGCTAGCGACTAAACTCGTCTTATTTAGCTTAAGGCCGATAGTAGAGCTTACTATAGAGCCCCGGCGAGAGCTTTAGTCTACTCTTAGCTCGTCCTTAGATAGCGAATTCGGCGGTAATACTGCCGATATATTATACAACGTTAGGCGAAAGAAAAATAGGGTAGAACGTATGTTTAAGGTAATACGATAGATCTACGTAGCGTAAACGCTAGGATACGTAATTCGTCCGATTCTTAAAGAGGCTAAGTTTTACTCTTTAAAAATACGTATTTTTAAGGCCTTTTAATAGTCGGATTAAGTATATAATAGAGAGTCTCTAGGCTTCCTACTAGGGGAAGCTTCGTAAGACTATATTCTATATGTGATTAATTAACTAGCTAAGGTTATAGGCGCTTAGGGCTTTAGGGAAAACCCTATAGCGGGGCGCTAACTAATGCGCCTACCTAATAGGATCCTCATCCGTATTATTAAACCCCTATATAGAATTACAGAATCTAGAGTCGTCTATTGGTTTAATACGTATTAAAAGCATTATATTATTAGCCTCGATATAGCAACATCAACCTTTAATTCCTGCCTTCTAATTACTAATACGGGACTAGACCACTTTAGCATCGTTGGGATGCAGACGGATGACACCCTTGTGCTGAGAACGAAAGAAGAAAAGCTCTGAGAGGCGCAATTTAGGGTAAAGCCGAAAACTACGATGATTTAAGGCTCCATTACGGATTTCAACTGGCAGCAAAGCAAGGCTTGAGATTTTACCAGCGAGCTTTGTTTAGGTGCAGCCGCGTCACGATGCATCGAAGCGGCGATTTATCATTATCGAGGGGGGGGAGGCGAGCATAGACGAAGCCGGACGTACTTCGTATATGATGCGCAGAGGTGTCGATATGTACAAAGTACTTCGTACGTACGGATAGCTGCTTACCAAACAAATCGCATTGATGATATCAGACGGTGGCATGAACAGGAATATGTACTGTGTATTCGTACTACTTCGTATTCGTAACTTCATACATATGTCGCAACGGCTGGTCCAGCTTCTTGGCCAAGCATCATGCACCACCGCCCTCGAGGGCCGTGACCCCAGCAAGACAGTTTCGCTGACGATGCGACCACCGACTGCCCATCCATGGAGTCCCTCTTTCCCATTGGCGGCGGCGCCAGGCTGCCGATGGAGCTGATTCTACACATTGTCGAGTGCGTCTTGCCGGCGAATCCGCATGCCCTGATCCCCCCGTCGCACGCCGCGACCAAGACGCTGCTCACGTTCACGCGGGTGTCACGCGCGACGTACGGGCATGCGTCCAAGCTCCTGCGCCAGCGCTGCCTCTATCTCGACTCGAGCCGGCGCCTGGCGGACCTCTTGGTGTGCACGCCGAGGTGCGTGCCGACGCTGCCGCCGACCATGTCGCTCCGCCACGTCACGTCGCTCTATCTCGCCCCGTTTGGGCCCTCACTCGACGACCTGCCAACGGCGACATGGACTCGCGAGCTCCTGTGCGAGGTCTGCGAGACGCTGCGGAGGCTGGTCGTGGAGATACCGTTTGGCAGCTTGGATCCGCTCGACGACCACCTCAACGTCCGGAGGGTGCTGCGCCACGGCTTTGAGCAGCTCACGCGTCTCCAAGAGTTTACCTGCCTAGGAGAATACCCCGCGCTGAGCGTCCCCGACGCACACACGGATGTCTGGCGGCTGTGGCCCAACCTCAGGCGGCTGGTGCTATTTGGCGTGCCGCTCAACAGCCACTGGCTCTGGTGGGACATTGCGACGCTCCCCGTGTTGGACCACGTGGTTCTGGCGCGGCCGCAGCACGTGGACTCGACCAACATCAAGGATGAATACTTTCACAAACTACCGCGACAGGACCCGCGCCTCGGCAGGAAGATAAAGGTGATGCTGCTGGACGCGGCGTACAAGATTGCAGACCTGGACACGGCACGGTGGAGAGAGATTGACCCGTTGGGAAACATGACGGTCGAGGTGTACCAGGTGCCGATAGCCTATTACGGCGACGAGACGCCGCAGGAACTGGTGACGGCCTGGGCGAAGCGAGGCGCGTTGGACGGGTCGCTGTGGACGTGGTCGGGCAGCCAGGCAGGCTGTTGACGGGCCTTGCGTTCCGCCCTTTGGCCGTAGTCTAAGCCTTGTGGCGGCGGCGTCGCCGACTAGAAGATGGCCCCGAGCCGCCTATGGTGGCGCCACCTCGGCCTCGTGGCGCCATCTCGATTTACACTTGCAAGGTAGAGGCGAAGAGGCATTCACACAAGCTTCTGCCGCGTATAGCAGCATCCAAGAGGGCGATTTGTGACTCTTGAAGTAATGGTAGGGGATCCTGTAGTTCTAGGGGTTGAGCCGCAGCGGAAGCGCCTCGGCAACCGGAACAACTCGGCCCCGGATAACCATGGAGTTCGCAAGGAAGATGGAACAGGGACGGAGGCTCGCGAGCTGCCATAGACATCGCCAGCCGGTTTTCGATCCAAGGACAAGACAACCAGTATATATATCAGACGACCAGGCCGCCGTTTCGCCGTCAATCGAGTCTCTCCCCCGTCGGCCCGAGCCCGGCGCCTTTTCGCGACTCGCCCTTTTCTCGGCACATTTTTCCGACGCCCGAGAAGTTGAAGCTTGGCAGACGTCGGCTTTTTGTTTTGGCCCTTTTACCTTTGATTCGGATCCTCGCAATGACGCTGTGTCGGCATTCTTCTGGTCCCTGACTTCTGGTCCCTGACAGGAACGCGCGCGTCTCGGATAGACTTCCGGGCGATCCTCTTCCCTCCCGCCCTCCGAGCCTCCCGACGATCGCTCTCTTCATCTGCCCTCGCCGAATCGCTGAGCCTCGCGACCGGCGACAATGCCCGAGCGGTCGGCAACGGTCGTTTCCTACGCCGCCGGGGCCTCGCTCGCGGCCGTCGCCCTCATCTACGTCTTTGGGCCGACCTTTACCATCGACCACGACTCTGGCAGCTCCTCGCGCAAGACGACAATAGTCGGCCTGCGCAACCAGGCAAACGACTGCTTCATCAACTCGGTCCTCCAGGCCCTCGCCGGCCTGGGCGATCTGCGCGTCTACCTGATCCGCGAGACTCACCGGCGACACATGGAGGATCCGGCCGTCTACCAGAACCTCGTCCAGCCGCAGGCCGGCGCCCAGCTCGAGCAATGGAGGCTGCAGGGCTTGCAGGAGGGGCTCGTCACCCGCGGGCTCAAGGACATGCTGGACGCGCTTAACGAGCGGCCCATTGCCCGAAAGTCGATACCCCCCCTCCCCTTTGTCAAGGTCCTCGAGGCCGCCTTCAAGCAGCGCATCAGCAGGCAGCAGCAGGACGCCCAGGAGTTTCTTCAGATTGTCGCCGAGCGGCTCAAGGACGAGTACCGCGCCGGCCAGCGCGCGCGGGACTACACGCGCAGGCACGGGCTGGTGGCCGGAGGCGACGCCGTCGACGCGCAACGGCCGCCGGACATTGTCGCCATCGACGAAGATGGCGGCGCCAACGGAGACGGCGGCGCCGACTCGGGTCCGCCTGACTGTGCCGTGGTCGAGCCAGAGATTGAAGAGGGCTTCCCCATGGAGGGCAAGTATGAGTCCCACATAGAGTGCCTGGCCTGCCGATACCGGACCAAGCCGAGGGACGAGACCTTTTGTACCCTCACTCTGGCCGTGCCGCACGTGTCCTCGACGTCGCTCAGTGCCTGCTTCGATGGCATCTTCAAGACGGAGTTTGTCGACGACTTCAAGTGCGAAATGTGCCGGCTCGTGCAGGCGAAAACCACACTGGAGCACGAGCTGGCGCGGTCCACGTCGGACAGCTTCAGGGCGCAGGCCAAGGACAGCATCGAGAAGCTCGCCGCGGCCATCGAGACGGACCCGGAGCAGCCGCCCGAGGGCGTGGAGCTGGGCGACATCCGCTACGCGCCCAAGAGGAAGATTGCCAAGACGACGCGCATGACCATCTTCCCCAAGGTGCTGGCCATTCACCTGTCGCGGTCCATCTACGGCGGCGGGCAGACGATGCAGAAGAACTCGGCAAAGGTTGCCTTTCCGGAGCGGCTGCCCCTGGGCGGCCTGGCGGACCAACACCAGTACAAGCTGCTGGGCATCATCACCCACCGCGGCGGCCACAACAGCGGCCACTACGAGGCCTTTCGGCGACAGAACCAGCCCTCGCCCTACCACAACGCAAACACGTTCCAGCCGTCCGACGTGTACAGCAGGACGTCGACGCCCGTGTCCACGCCGAGGATGGCGGCGGTGCGCCAGGCCGGCAGCCCCGCCACGTCGACGCCGGACCTCCTCTCGGCGTCGCCCGCGACCAACTCGTCGACGCCCTCGCTGGAGTCGCCGCCCGACGCCAGGGACCGCGACGCCGACGCCGGCAGCCTGCGGTCCGTCGCCGCCTCGACCAAGTCGGCGCTGTCGCGGCTGGCGCCGTCCAAGGCGGGCCCGGACGGCGGCGCATCGCCGAGGGGCCACAGGGCGCGGCAGCAGCAGCAGGCGGCGGCGGCGGCCAAGCGCGCCAAGAAGCGCAAGCCGGCGTCGGACAAGTGGTGGCGCGTGAGCGACGAAAAGGTGCGCGAGGCCAAGACGGGCGAGGTCCTGGGCATGCAGCGCGAGGTATACATGCTGTTTTACGAGCTGGAGGAGGAGTAGGTAGACGTCGTGGCCCAGTGCCGAGTCTTGCGGTTTGTGCGAGTTACGGGGGGGCCGCGGTTGTTGTTGTTTTCCCCTGTGCAGCTCTGTTCTACTTTATTCGCTCCCCTCTTGGAGAGGAGTATGGACAAGCCAGCCCCCACCAGCTTCGGTCGACCAGGCTGACCGCAGTGCACCTCCTATCCGACACCAGAGGGGCCGCGATGGCAGTCGCAGCCACCGCGTGCCGTCATGGTGGACCGCCGAAGCTTCGCCTCCGACCGGCGAGACCGCTTGAAAGAGTCATGGGCCCGGCAACTGCCCTCGAAACCGGCCCTGCGAGCACGGCATTGACGGTGACGAGGTGGGAGAGGAAAAGCGGTGGAGAGAATGGAGCCGCAGACAGCCAGCTGGGCCGGCTGGCAGGATGGCGGCCTGAGGCGCGTATACGGATGGTTGCTGGGGTGCTGGCACTCCATGGTGAACCTGTTTTCTTTCCCTCTTTTTGTTCCTCTTCCTCCATCTTTCATCACCGCTCGTTAGCAGGGGCGGGCCATGCAGGGCGCCTGCCTGTAACCTCGACGCTCTACCATTTCTCGGCGCTCGTCTCTTGGGCACCATTGCTGTGAACGCGATACTCTTTTGTCCGGCACCTCGGACAGACACGGAGAAGACATGTCCACAATGTCTGAAGCAGTGGCTCAGCCAGGGGGCCGACAACGAACACGGCCCTCGACCAGTCGGGGAGGCCATGCCGTCGGTCCAAAATCACTTGGACCGACGTGGGTACCCAAGCCGAGGTCCGTTGGTATTGCAGATGGGCACTGATGCCTTTTCCGAAGCGCGTTACAACGTCCTGGAGCAGCTCAACTAGGTAACTTGTGTGCGGGTCGTTGTGATGGCGCCACCAACGGGCGTCAGCTTCATCGTTGACGCAAACCTACGCCCCGGCATCCCGGGACTGCCTTTGAAGGAGGAGGTTGACGAATGACGCCAGGGGACCATGCAGAGGATGCGGGATGGCCAGCCAGGACCACCAACTCCCCAACATACGGGCCGCCAACTGTCTTGTGAGGACCTTGCTCACTTGACCGGGGCGTTGCTCTGGCAAGAGCCCATGCGGCCCTGGGAGCTCTGTTGACCGAGCACAGGCCTGGCCAAGCGGCTACCATCGTCCACGGCGCCATTGAGGACCGCGAACCGGCTGAAGCTCTGGGTGAAGGAGATGGCGACGACGGGCATTGTCCGGGACGCCTCTAAGCCACGTGGATGCCCCAGGTTGTCTCTCGCCTAGGCTGGATTCGCTCGCGGGCGACGCGGAAGAACGGCACGAGTCCCTTCGGCCCTTGGCCTTGAAGTGGTCGGAAAGGCTCGTCACACCGGTTGCCGCTACGTTAAGTCTCTCCACGCAGTGTTGAGTGTCCATAATCTGGCCACGTCATCGCCCGGCATGGCCTCGTACACCCCTTGGCTGCTTCAGGTCGCCCGAGAGCCTGCCTGGCCACAGTGCACAGCAGGTGCCGGCAAGCCTCATGGACGCGGTGGGTGTCATCTGGGGACCCGCGGGACTGACTGCCCGAGGCGCTGACAGGCCTCGACGATGCTTTGACGGGAACTTGGCCCTGTTTTGGTGGAAGTGGACGTATATGTCGTCTACGGAGTAGTAAGCAATTAAATCATACTTACGAAGTAACTGGTGGCAAAGGAGAGAGGCGGGGAGGGGGCGTAAAGTGGCGAAGTCCACTAACGGGTACGTACGGTACGCACGTGTTTTGGTTGGTTTTGGATGTTTCATTACGCCTTCTACAGGCCCCAAGGGTCACGCGGCGCCCCCTAGAGCCTCGGGTATCCGTTCAGGCGGCCAATGGCCATGGAGCTTGGCCGTGCCGACTAGTGCGGACAGGGAGCAAGATGCCCCTGGATTCACGTTGCCTCTCCCGAACTGATCCCCCGAATCCTCATCCATCGGCATGCCCAACCTCCCGCGCCGGATGCGGCGACGCCTGGCGGCCGCCGCCGTGCTGCTGCTGCTGCTGCTGGGCCTCGGGTGGATGGCCACGCCGCCCGACTCGCGCGTGCGGCTGGCCCTACAGTTCAACCTGGGCCGCCTGGCCGAGCGGACGCGTGGTGCCGACGCACGGCTGCTGCGGGGGCCGGCGCGGCACCGCGTCGACCTGGCCTCCGACGTCGGCTTCCTCATCAAGACGGGCTACGGCACGCGCCACCGCCTGCCGGCGCAGCTCGAAGCCCTGTCGCGCGGCCGCCGCGTGCTGGGCGACGAGGGGCGCGGCTTCCTCGTCGTCGGCGACTGGACCGCGGCCAATGCCACCGACGCCAAGAGCTTGGGCGTCGAGGTGCACGATGCCATCGACATGGTCATGAAGAGCAAGATTGACGCCAAGCTGCGCCGGCACCAGCGCTTCCACAAGTACAGGAGCATGCAGGCGACTGTGGCCGCGGGCGACGAGGCGCGCGCGCTTCACCTCGGCCAGACGTACGGGTGGGAGCTAGACGCCCTCAAGGTCCGTCCTGTACCTCCCTGAAGAGGCCCCCAGCTGACGGCGGAGCGCACGCAGTTCATCATGGGCATGGAGCTCGCGTACCGGCGCCTGCCCCTTAAGAAGTGGTACATTATACTCGACGACGACACCTACCTGGTCAGGCCGTCGCTGGAGCTGCTGCTGGGCCACCTGGACCCGAGCAAGCCGCAGTACATTGGCAACGCCGTCGGCGACTACAAGGCCCGGTTCGCGCACGGAGGCTCGGCGGTGCTGCTGTCGGGCGAGGCCATGCGGAGGCTCTTCAGCCGGCCCGAGGTGGTGGCGCAAGCCTACGTCGAGTCGCTTGACGAGACGTGGGGGGACCGGCTGGTGGCCACGACGCTGCAAAAGGTGGGCATGTATATCGAGGAGCGCTACAGCCACCACTTTAGCGGCGAGCCGCCGGAGCTGGCGCGCATCGCACGGGACCGCATCTGCTCGCCCGTCATCTCCTTCCACGGGCTGCGCAAGCCCGGGGCCATGGCGGGCGTGGGCGCGAAGCTGGCGGGCGTCAAGGAGCCGGTGCTCTGGGGCCAGCTGTGGGGACTGTTTGGCGAGCAGCCCATGGAGAGGTACGGCAGGAAGCCCTACCCGGCGGGCGACCACGTGGGGCCGAGCGGTGAGGGGACGAGGAGCTGGAAGGGGGTCCGGGACGAGGACGAGTGCAGGGCCAGGTGCGAGAGGGGGGGCTGGTGCCTCGCGTGGACGTTTGCGCGCGAGACAGGCGAGTGCCTCGGGAGCCCGTGGGTGGTTGTCGGACATGGCGACGGCGGCGGCGGCGACGGGCCGAGAGTATCGGGCATCGACTGGAAGCGCATGGAGCCACTGACGCATCAGTGTTCGCGGCGGGCCTGAAGGAGGTCCATTGCCACGGCAGGTTTCGGTGGCGGTGGAGGACGAGTCGCATGCACGCATCCGCGCATCCGGCGCAATCGGTCGGTCCAACGGTGGATGCGCGCGGCTGCGGAAGCGGCGGGCGAGAAAGGGCCCGCGTCGAGCGGAGAGTGGCCGCGACGATAATGGTACGACGGCGAGTTTGGATAGGAAGAAGCAGGCGGAAGCCGGACTGCCTGACGCACTCGAGCGGATGAGGCGGAGAAGAAGGGCCAGAAGAAAGGGCGCGGCAGCTCAAAGGGGATGGGTGCTCGCGTAGCCCTACCATGGGACGTGCGTGTGTCATGCTCGCTTGTTGCTGGTTTGACGCAGCGGTGCAGATGTCGTCTTTGGGGTTTGTGACGCATTTTTAATCTACGCGAGGTTTCCTTGCTGGGGTGGGGTTTGGAGCGCGGCCAATATTACTAAGACAGACGACAGACGGTACGACGGGTACAGACTACATGGTACGGATACGAAGTACGAAGTACAAGGAACGGATACATTGTGGCACCTCGATTACGAGACTCTGTGCGGCGCTATTGTCTCGTAGGACATTGTGCGCCTTTGGCCTATTCGCTTCTTCCATTCGTATCCGTACTCTGTAACTCGTACACATAGTACGGATACTCTGCACTGCTACTCGATTATTCGAGTCTCGGTGTGCATAAAGACGGGCAACGGCAACGAGTCTCATGTACAAAGTGGTGCCAACGACCTGACTCCTCAAGTCATTACGTCTCAAACACATATATGCACATACGGAGTACATACATGGCGCATGGACGCATGCATACCTGCATACGACGGCGAAAAGCCACGGGCGATGGCCGGGCGACGAGTAACTTGTCTTGTCGTGCGCTCGGTGATAAATGGGCAATCTTGCATATCGCGACGCCTCGCCCTCCGTCCGAAACACCGATGGCGGTCCTGTTCAAGGGGGGGCCCTGGACCTGGCCCTGCCGGCTTCTCTCCCGCGGGCAACGGGCAGTCGGCCTCCAGGGGACAGCGGGCGAGTGCTGTAGGGCCGCCACGGACGGGACGGTACATGGACAGCATGCAGTCATCAGGCCACCTGCGATGGGCCAAGGCGAGCCAGATCTCGGGGTGGTATCCGTACTTTGCTGGCTCCCGGCGCGTGCAGCAGCCGGCTCTCTCTTCTGTCCAGCTCTCTCTTCGTTTCTGTCCTGCTGCATCTTCGCTCTACTTGCTTTTTCCATCGGGCCCTTCTTGACTGTTTTTTCTTCTTCCTCCCTCGGGGAACAGGCATGCCCGGTGCCGGCCGCCCCCTTTTGGCATGCACCCGTCCTTGGTGCTGCTGCCATGGGACGGAGAGAGAGAGACGTCGATGCCACGCTTACCTAGGTATAACTCGTACTCCTTCTTCATATACACATGGAGCCGTGCATTAATATTACCGCGTCAAAGGCCTATGGCAGATAAGGCACGGCAATGAGTACTCATGGGGGCGTGTCGGTTGTCGCGACGAGGCGAGCTGCGCTATAGGGTAGGTGGGCACATGACGGGATGTCGAGCGGGCGGCAAATGAAGGCGCCGTCACACCTTGACCTCGATGACGACTAGGCAACTCATGACGGGCCGGCCCACCCTTTGGACGGGTACTCGGATCAGTCCCCTTTGGCAAGAAGAAAAAAGAAAGCAAGAAATGATAGTTTATCTGGCATGTACGAAGTAAGTATTCGTACTTCGTACAAGTTGGGATACTGTAGTGCTCGCACCTCGACGGAGATGTTAATTGGCCTCAGCAGCAACCGCAGGGGAGACGGGAGCACCCGTTGACTCAGGCAGGGCTTCTCGGTGACGGCCCCCCTTGTCATGGACGCGGGACGTTCTGGAACGTGTGTCCGCCACTTGCAAGGCCCAAGCCACGCGCGCCACGCGCTGTAGAATCCCCGACAGCCTCGTCTCCACACCGGAGAGCTGTCGCCTAGGCAGGTACATAGCCATAGCTTGACCGAGGAACTCGGCCTTTCCCCAACGTCATCCCCACGTACTCCCCCCTGGTCACCACGTTCTTGTCGTGGTCGTGCACGGCGCCTATACCTGGCTGTAACGGGACCTCGTGTTGATGCGCCCGTGCTGGAGCTTGCAGTTGCACACGAGGTATTCGTACGAATACGGAGTACGAATGTGAAGGATGCCTGCCATGCGCCACAGACTCCCGCCACGTCCTCTCCTCGCAACCCATCACGGAGTGGGAGAACTGCCAATATTGAATTGAATTGTTCAAAAGGTTAAGAGAAGGGTGTGTGTGTGTATGGATACTGTATGTACATGCCTTGGTATCCGGAGAGGGAGGCAGTGGCAAAGCACCGAGTTCCCGACGACCGGCCGGCCGAGATACCTGGTGCCCGCGTGTGCAATGCAGCGAGCCGAGGTACCTGCCAATGAGCGCTGTAGAAGCCCCGAGTGTCCATGTCCAACAAATCTCTCTCTTCCATGGTGGCCAGCCACAAATGCCCATCCACGGCCCCCGATGCCACGGGCCGGCGGCTTCGTGACATGCCCCGACAAGCCCAAAGGAAATAACAAAGTATCCGTATGCCCAGATAAGGTATATATGTACATATTCATACATACATACGAATACATACATACGAATACAGCCACTACGATACCCAATGGCCGCATCGGCGGGCCTCATGATCAGTCTCTCTCACCCTCACTGGAGCCGCCCCCCCCCACCATCCACATCGAATCCATCCACTCATCCATCGTCTTCGTCTTCTCTCCTCTTCCTCGTCCTCCTCCCCTGGGCGGGCTCCCCTGAAGCCGTGTCCCACGCAGGGTCGCCATCTACCTACACAGCACCCCCCCTTGTCACCTTGTCACCACCTTGTTCTGGTTTGTCTGCACCGCTGCCGACCGACGCCATGTCGCCTGCCCGCTCCATAAAAATTTCGAATTCGGACCCAGAAAAAAACCACCACCACCCATACCCATACCACCTACTGTACTGATACTTACCTCATCTATATACATGCATGCTCACTCCCGAGCTCGCGCATACATATAAGAGCGAGGGCTCCCAGCCATGGCTCCCGCCGACGAGGAGCCGGCCCGGCCGCCGCACCATGAAGCCGCTCCCGCCAGCGTGCCCTCTGCGCCCCCTATAGCTTGCTCGACCCTCGCCGCCGCCGCCCCCTCGTCCTCGCCGCCCTCGTCGTGCTCTGACCCGTCTGCCCCGACTGCCTCTCCCCCGCCTCCCGCGTCTACAGCAGCAGCAGCAGCAGCAGCAGCAGCAGCAGGCGCCGAGGCCTCTCCGTCTCCGCCTCCGACCCAAGCTCCTCCTGCTCCTCGGCCGCCGACAGTCTCTCCTCCGACCAACGGGTCCCCCTCGACCTCTGCCATCGTCGCCCCGGCCTCGCAGCCCCGGCAAAACGGCGACGGCGACGGCGACGACGCTGGCCCCGAGCCCGAAGTCGACAACATGTCGGCTCACTCGGCCGCCTACTCGGCCACACACCATGGCGTGTCTCTGAACTACCCGGCCTCGACGGCCGCCTCGTCTGCCGTCTGCCTTCCCTCCAACAACATGGCCTCCGGCCAGTACGTGCCGTACCCGACACCGGCCGACGCCTACCGAGCAAGCCCCGCCGGCACCGGTGCCCCAATGTCGCTCCCGAGCATGCGCACAATGGACTCAATGGTGCAGCAGCCCGTCGGCCAGCCGCCCGCAGCTCCGCACCACACAATGGACATGGGCATCACCTCTACCCTGGCCTCCGTCTCGAGCGCCCCTGCCTTTTACGCCCACCACGCAATGCCACTGCCCTCAAACTACAGCCTTGCCCATGACGCCATGTCTCGCTTTCCTCTGCCCCATGACCCTCGCATTCTTGGCAGCAGAGGCCCGAAAAAGGTTCGTTCGATTCCGACGGCCTGGGCCGAGTCATCAGGGTCGGACTCATGCCCTGCCCTTGCCTTGGCCGCGTACCTGGCGACGGGGCAACACGGGAGGACGAGCAGAGAAGCGAAGACTTTGGCGGCTAACGCGCAATGGCTCTGTCTACAGGAAATCAAGCGCCGAGCCAAGACGGGGTGCCTGACGTGCCGCAAGCGAAGAATCAAGGTGAGCAAGCTTCACGCTTTACTTGACTGTTGCCCGATGTGCGCGACACGATGCTACAGCTTCTCGAGTGGTCCGCTTTGTTCTTGCGGGTTGCCGCCGCGTTTGTGGCTCGCTCGCGCCAACTATTGTTCCGGCCCGCGAAGCGCAGCCGCCAACGCAGCCGCCAACGCAGGCCACGCTAGGAATGGGAAAAAAAAGAGGGCACCGAACCCTCTTCTTTGCTTGGCTGAGCTGAGCTGAGCTCCCCCGCCATTGCTTCACCCTGCTCTCTGCACCTTTTGGTCGGCCTTTTGCCCTGAATCGTCTCTCGGCCCCTGCTCCCTCCATCTTCCCCTTCTTCTTCCCCTTCTCCGCTACCCTGCCCTCGTCCGCTCACACCTCTCGCCTTCTGTTCGTGCCCGTCGCTTGTCGGACGAATAGTCTGTTGACATCCTTGGCCTTCCGCAGTGCGACGAGACACATCCGACCTGCAACAACTGCAAAAAGTCGAAGCGAGAGTGCCTGGGCTACGACCCAATCTTTCGGCAACAGGGCGGCCCGGCCGACTCTCACATACAACCGGCCCCTGTCAGCCATCCGACTGTTTCACCCTCCGTCTCCTCATCCACCTCGCAGCACTCGGCTCCTGCAGCCGCTCCCCGGCTGGGAAACTCGTACGGCAACCAGCCGGCTGTGCTGCCCAGCGCATACGCATCCACTCCGCCCACGATCTTGGCCTCGACCTCGGCCACCTACTGCCCCTCTGCCGCCGCCGCCGCACCCGTCATCAAGACGGAGCCTGCCTACGAGCACTCGATCAAAGCCGAACCCGCATACGACCAATCGTCTGCGACCAGTGATTCCGCACTGGGGCATCCGCCCTCGGCAACTTCTGCCGACTCCTCGAGACCACCCGACACTAGGCTCGCCTCGCTGCCGGATACCAGCCCTCTCCCCAGAGGAGGTGAGTGCCGCCGCCTGCTTGGCCACCGCCGAGGATGCTAACCATGTCCCGGGCAGCCAAGAAAATGAAGATCCACGAGATCATCGACTCGCTCGGGCCGCCGCCTCCCCCGCAACAGATAAGCCACGGCGACGAGACTCTCCACAAAGTCACAATGGTCTACCACGAAGTGTATGCGGGCGGCCTCGGCGCCTTTTTCGAGTCGACTTGGTACTCCTTTTTCGACGGCGGCAAGATGTCGTTTCCCAAGGTCGGTAATCTGGTTGAGCACATGGCCTCTTTCCTGAATATATTGGAGGCGGCCAAGGCCAACGACCATAGCCAAATGGTCTACACTGGTACCCTTGAGACGAGGATCGTCTGGGAGCTGGCCTGCCTCGTCTATCATGCCACGGTTCGCACAAACGGCGCCATGCAGGCAGCACTGCCGCTCGAGGGCGACGCCGTGGAGGCCAAAAACCGTCTCCGGGTGGTAGAGGCGTTGCTGTGCGGAGACTACCTCGCGGGGAACCCACTCGCCCCTCCCTTGTCGGACCCCGACCAGCACCGAACGCGCCAATACGACTTTTGGTACAGCCTGGCCGAGTTTGTGCGCAGACGCGAGAACCCAGGCTCGGCAGAGGCCGTCAAAGCCAGGGAGGACATGCTGACCAGGATGCGGCATCTGCTGGACGGGCGGGAGAATCGGGACGTCCTCTACTCCATCGCCGTGGTTAGGGAGCTGGCGCCCAAGTTCGACCCTGGCTACGCAGGCACGATTCCCCAGCACCTGGACGAGAGCGAACCCAAAAACAGACTGGCAATTGCCTCCAAGTTCATCCTCGACGAAGCCGAGGCCACGGGCGCCACGACCAATGTGGTGCGGCGGTTTTGTGAAATTGCTTCGCGGGCATTTGTTAACCCGGGCTTCAACGTGGCGGGGAGGTCCTGACGAGAGCGGTCTAGCCAAGCAAGAGAGGGAGCGCGGGCGGAGAGTTCTACCGGGTGTGGCACGGTGGCGTTGGTGACAGGTTTGGCGCATCCTTTGCACAGCATAGCGAGGTACCCGAGATTTCCAGAAAGTGTTTTGGCGGGCGTTTGGCCATTTGAGCGCGGCGAGGGCGCGTCATTTGCGGCCGTTTTATACCTATGGGGCGTATCAACGCCGACTTGGCGTGGTAATATCTGTCATGACCCGGGCCTCATGTTCTCTGTTTCCTGTCTTGCTGATGTACTGTATAATTACGTTGGCAGCCTCGGCCGCTGTGTGTATGTATGTTGTTAAAGTGTTGTTTTGTTCTGGCGGCTTGGCCGCGTGGGGAAGCGAGAGCAATCGTGCGCTGAAGGCGGACGGACGAGATGGCTTTTGCTTGCCGAGTCCAGAGGGGCCGCGTGGCCTAGAAGTCATTGAGCGGCCACGGGGGCCACGGCTCGTTACTGGAAAGAGCTAGACGGGGGCTTTGCTTCACAACGGGAGCAAGTGTTTGGTGCGAGCGAGCCCATGGGCGCTGAACAAGCACCACCACCACGTTGGCAGAGAGACGCGAGGTTGCCTGGCATCCAACCTCGTTGCATGTACTTTTCGCATTGCGCGCAACGTCAAGACTATTGATCCGGGACGAGTCCATGCCCAAGGCCGTCCTGCTCCTCGACCCTTCTCTCCCGTGCGAGCAGTCGACCACGGCATTATTGCCGCGTCTATAAGACTTGTCTATAGACTTGTCTACAGACTTGTCTACAGACTTGTCTATAGACTTATCTACAGACTTATCTACAGACTTATCTATAGACTTGTCTACAGACTTGTCTACAGAAGCCATCGAGACCCAAATACAGCCCACGCGTACACGCGTGATGCAGCCCGCTAATCACGGCGACGGTGGCCAGGCGCGCCGGCCGGGCCGAAGCGCTCAAAAGGAGCCGACCCAGACGTCATCGTCGGGCCGCATGCCCGTGCGCACGCCGTCGAGGGCACACATGGCGCGCAGCGGGGCCGGCACCTCCTGGCCGGCGACGACGTCGGCGCGGGCCAGCAGCTGCATCACCATGCCGGCCTCTGCGTGCCACGTGTTGTGGCAGTGCAGCGTCCAGAGGCCCGGGTTGTCGAGCACGACGCGCACAACGACCCAGGCGTAGGCCTCGACCGAGACGGTGTCGCGCCGCAGCGGGTTCGCGGGCCGTGGCCCGCCATGCGCGGCGAGGTAGGCCGGCCACTGCTCGGCCGTCGGCGGGTAGCCGCTGCGGCCCTGGGCGACGACGAAGAGCCGGTGCCCGTGGAGGTGAAAGGGGTGCGCGCCGTCGTCAAAGTTGTTGATGGCAATGTCGACAGTGCGGATGCCCATCGTCTGTAGCACGAGCTCGCGCTGGCGCTCAAAGACGCGGTCGTTGACGGACAGGGCCGCTGTCCCGTTGCCAAGGCCCGTCTGGGCGGCAAGGGGCGCGTCGAGGAAGCGGTGCAGCGACGGAGAAGTGGCGTTGGGGCGCCACGACGAGTCGTTGAAGAAGCCGCGCGAGAGGCGCCAGGCGCCAATCTGGAAGTTGGCGCGCAGGGCAAGGAAGTCATCGGCCGGCGGCGGCGTGACGGGCGTGACGGGGCGGAGGATGGTGGTGTTGAGGTCGCGACACTGGACCTCGATGGCGTCGGGCCACTCTCTGCTCTCGGGATCGCGGACCGGGGCCGGCGCGGCGTGGGGCGTCACGTACCGCATGACGGCCCGGAGCTCGGGCTGGAGCCGGGGGTTCTTGGTGGTGAAGCAGTGGGTCACCATCCTGGCCCGCACCCAAAAGGCGTCGCCAGCAGTGGCATTGGCCTCCAAAACGATGCTGTACCGCTGAGCCGGCAGGATGTTGAGACGGTGAAAGGCTTCCGGGTGGACGTCTGTGCCGTCGACCTCGGTCACGTAAAAGGGGTGCTCGTCGACCTGGATCTGGAACTCGGCAAAGGCGCCGACGTTGATGAAGCGCAAGCGGTGGCGCGCGCCGGCCGCCACGTCCAGTAGGGGGCGGGAGGCGTTGGAGACGTCGCAGCGCCAGCCGGCAAAGTCGGCGCAGCTGCGGAGGCCGCGGCCATTGATGAGGGCGTTGTCTGGGACGGGCTCGTCGTTTTCCTTGTCGGGCTGGAGATAGTCGACGAGAAGCTCGGCCGTGGTGTTGTGGTAGTGGTCCTGGACCATGATGACTGTGTCGGAGGCGTATCCGAGCTCGTGCTTTACTGCACGCTCATCCTTGGAGTGGACGACGACGGGACCAAGCAGGCCATCCGAGGCCTGGGCACTGTGGTGGGCGTGGTACCAGTAGGTGCCGGACTGGCCGCGGACCTGGAACCTGTAGGTAAAGGTCGAGTTGGGGGCAATGGGGCACTGGGTGACGCCGACGGTGCCGTCCATGGAGTTTGTGCCGTTCTGGAAGAGGCCGTGGAAGTGGATCGAGGTGGCTTTGGCGGCCTTGTTGGCGACGTGGACGACTAGAGTGTCGCCGTCGTTGCACTCGACGAGCGGGCCGGGGAACTGGTTGTTGATGAGCATCATGGGGCGGTAGACGCCGTCGGGGTTGAAGTCGGCATCCAGGATGGTCCAGTGATACTCGCGCGTGGCTGGAGACGAGTCGTAGTCCCACGAGGCCAGGTCGAGGACATAGTGGGCGGCATCCCTCAGCCGGGGGACGTTGGAAACGCTGTCCTGATGGTGGACGATGGCGGGGGAGGGATCGGAGTCGGCATCGTCCTGTCCGGTGGGAGAGATGTGTGTTCGGGGCGAGAAGCCGAGCAGGAGCCCAGCGAGGGCAAAGACGGCGGCGGCGGCGGCGAGCAAGAGGACGAAGAGAGTCAACAAGCCATGACGACGGGGGCGGTGCTGTGAGGCGGGCTCAGACGACTGGGCGTCTGGGAGAAAGGGCCGGCGCTGGTCGTCATTGTGGTGACGGCGTGTCGGGCGATCCATGCCGAGCTGGCATCACTGCTCCGGAGCCCCGCGCTGCTTCTTCAGGCCGTGCGATTGGGGAAGAGGATTGCCTTTGCGCACCAGGCCTTGTCTTTGCGAGAGAGGAGCGAGTCTAGCCGGGAGATGGTGTCCAGTCGCCTGCGAGCTGGAGAGACGTTCGGGTCTCGAGAGGGATGAAGCTGTACGGAGTAGAGCGCCACGTGACGCGCGCCACTCCCACCGGAGTAAGTAAAGAAGCCCAGCCGCATGTTGGGCCACCAGGGGTGTGAACAAAGGGAGAAATGGGCACGCGCCAGAGACAGAGGTGAGGTTGCAGGCGGAAGAGACGGCAGCGAGGTGCTGCATGATGCCCCGAGTTGAATTACGTACGCAGAGTACTTCGTACTTCGTACGAACACATTGACGCCCGGTACTTGCCGCAAAGTACCTCCCTTACCTTATCAGCATCGTCTCCTCCTCTCCTCTCCTCTCCGCTCCTCTCCTCTCCTCCCCTCTCCTCTCCTCTCCTCTCCTCTCCTCTCCTCTCCTCTTGGCTGGGTCCCCAGGTGGTCGAAGCGGCGCCGGCGAATCAAGCCAAACTCCCACGCCGCCATCGGGCCCGCGTTTCCCCTACGGGACAAGGGTTATGATGCGCCCACAAGTCGGAGGGCCTTCCCAGACGGCGCACATGTGTCGCTGCATGCCATGCATGCCCGGCATGACCACCAACAAGGGCGCAAAAGCCGCCGACAGAGCGCGCTCAAAGGCCATCGCCACACCCTCCCCCTCCCTCCCCACCCCCCGGGACGCGGATCTCGGCCGTGAGTAGTAATACGACGGACGAGCGAGACAAGGGGGTCCGGCTGAAGACGACAAGAAAGACATTACACAGGGGGTGGTTCTGCAGCAGCATATACGAGTTATGGAGATGCCCTTTATTAGTCGGGTGCCTCTCGCGTCTTCCTCGACCGTGTCGCAGCCCGCGCTCTCTCAAAAATCGCCGCTTCACGCACATCCGACATGCTCTTCTCTTCCGCCGCGGGGCTCGTCGTCACCGCCGGGCTCGCCGTTGCGGCCTCGTGCAAGCCCAAAAAGTACGACGGGGGTTGGGAGACGCGATACACGGCCACGGGCACCCGCCAGGTGGCAAGGGCCGCCGCCAAGGCCAAGACGACCAGCCCGACGAGCTGCGTCGAGGGCAAGGCCTTTGATCGCCTTGCCATTGTCTACTTTGAGAACCAAAACTACGACAAGGCCTACGGGGACCGTGAGTGCCCGCTCTCCTGTCTTTGGCCCAACGGGCCTTTGCTGACTGCCGTCTTCAGCCAACTTCAACTGGTTTACCAAAAAGGGCATCACGCTGTCCAATTACTTTGCCGTCACTCACCCGTCGCAGCCAAACTACATGGCCTCCATCGCCGGCGACTACTTTGGCATGGAAAACGACTCGTTCGACCGCGCCCCCCGCAACGTGTCCACCGTCATCGACCTGCTCGAGAGCAAGGGCATCTCGTGGGGCCACTACCAGGAGGACATGCCCTACTCGGGCTTCGAGGGCATGCACTGGCGCAACCGGGACAACGGCGCCAACGACTACGTCCGCAAGCACAACCCGGCCATCCTGCACGACAGCGTCACCCACTCGGAGCTGCGCCTGTCGCAGATCAAGAACCTGTCCATGACGGACACGGCCCGCTCCATGTTCCACCGCGACCTCAAGGCCGGCAAGCTGCCGCAGTGGATGTTCATCACGCCCAACATGACGTCGGACGGCCACGACTCGTCGGTCACGACGGCCGGCGAGTGGTGCCGCGCCTTTCTCGAGCCCCTGCTCGAGGACAAGCGCTTCATGCGCAGAACCCTGGTGCTCGTCACCTGGGACGAGAATGAGGCGTACACGGCGCGCAACAAGGTGCTCGGCATCCTCCTCGGCGACGCCATCCCGCAGCGCTACGTGGGCACCGTGGATGAGCAGTTTTACACGCACTACTCGCAAATATCGACCGTCTCGGCCAACTGGGACCTGCCGACGCTGGGGCGCTGGGACGTGGGCGCCAACGTGCTGTCGTGGGTGGCGGAGAAGACGGGCGACGTGCTGCGCAAGTGGCCGTCGGAGCAGGCGCTGCAGGCCCGGTACTGGAACTACTCGTACGCGGGCTACTTCAACGAGGAGGGCGGCAACGCGCGCATCCCGGCGCCCAACCTGGCGCTCGACAAGAACCACGCCGGCCGACCCGTTCTGCCGGCGATCCGGGAGGCGTGGGAGAGAAGCCGGGCGTCGACATACTACGAGGACACGATCCAGGTGGCCGACGGGCTGAAGCCGCCGCGGGGTTATGCTCCTGTTGGAGGTAGGTAGCTAGCCATTGTCGTTTGCTTCATACAGACGGAAGAAGACGTGTAAATGGGAGGTGGACAAGAGAGGAATTTCAGGATGCCACGTGTCTAGATGTACGAATAATTTACCCAACATGTCCATACAGTTCACGTCGCCCGGGACATCGTCCAGGGAGCTCGCGACCAGATGAAAGCCGACCTGGACTTGTTGACCCTTGGGCGAGACCGCTAAAGCCGGCCACATGAGCTTCTGACCCTTTGCGACGAGATTGCCGCCGCAACCCTTGCTGCTGCACCCGCTGCACCCGCTGCACCATGGGCATGTCAGTGTCACTAGGCCGAATCAGAGGCCGGGCATTTATAAACCGGGCAAGCGCCCATGACTCTCGGGTTCCTTCCGCTTCCGGTCTCGTGCCTTATCAGCGTGCCGGGTTGAGGCTCCACTACCTATTCGTAAGCCTGCTCCACTACGGTACGTTACTCCCTCGAACTCGGACAACAGCTCCCCCGCATTCTCGCAACCCTCACGGCCTCGAAATTTGCCCGCCCACACTGCTCTGTCGGCCGGGCCTCGCAGCCATGCAACGCGCCGGTGCACCGCAGGAACACAGCACGAGGCACCATGTCACCGACGCCGTTCCACGCCAACGCCGCTAGCACGTGTGTCGCGGAAGCGAGGTCAGATTGGTTGGCCTTCCTTGCTTTGATGGAGCGTCTTCCTCAACGTCAAGTCGTCAAAGTCACTCCCTACTCGCTTGTCGGCCTGCCTCGATGTCGAATCAGTTAGCGCACTACATGCAGCGCCTGGATGTGCAGAGGCAGAGAACCCCCCCTCGCGACCGACTCCCATGCCCCTTCCTTGACCGCTCTCCCTTCATCCGCGCTCTGCTGGCCTTGACTCTGATCCTTGACTGATCCTGCATGTGCTTCATCGTCGTCGCCTTCTCCTCATCCTGCACGTGCTTCATCGTCGACTCCTCCTCTCCTCTGCCAGAATCATGGTCAAGTCGCGGAGCCCCAGCCTCACCCGCTTCCTCTCCGACTTCACCCTCGGCTTCTCCGATGGCCTGACGGTCCCCTTTGCCCTTACCGCGGGGCTCAGCTCCCTCGGCCGCGCCGACACCGTCATCTACGCCGGCCTCGCCGAGCTCTGCGCCGGCAGCATCAGCATGGGCATTGGCGGCTACCTGTCGGCCGTCGACGAGCTGCCCCCGCCGCCGAGCCACCGCGGCAGCCTCAATGGCGGCGACGATGACGAGGAGCTGGCCGCCATGCTCTCTCATGATGGGAGCCCGACTGCCACGAGCACCAGCAGCGAGAGCAGCTCCCGCGGAAGCATCGGCGACAAGGAAAAGGGGCTCGAATTTCCCGGCGAGCTCCTCGTCCGCCGCCACCTCGAGCCTCTGGCCCTCGATGGCTCGACCGTCTCGGACGTTGTCGCCGCCCTGCGTCGCAACCCGGACGGCCTTGCCCGCGCCGCCCACCAGCTCCAGCAACGGCGGCAGCCCCGCGAGGAGCTACCCGTCGCCTCAGGCAAGCCGTCGGTCCCCTGGCCCGTTGCATCGGGTCTCTCCATCTCGCTGGGCTACGTCGTTGGCGGCGTCATCCCGCTGTTTCCCTACTTTTTTGCCCCGACGGTCGGTCTGGGCCTTGGCTGGAGTATTTGCTTATGCCTCCTTGCCCTCATGTCCTTTGGATTCGGCAAGAGCTGGCTGTTGAGGGGGAAGAGTGCGACGTGGAGGCGCTGCCTGCTTCAGGGCTTCCAGATGCTCATTTTGGGCAGTCTGGCTGCTGGCGCCGCCGTCCTGTGTGTTAATCTGCTGGGAGGAGGCGGCCAGGCCGAGTCCGCAGGATGAAAGGTCCAATCTGGTTGTTCTCCGCCCATGGACCTGCTCGGCTTTCGGGCCCTCTTGTCGACGCTCGGGTCCTGGATCAAGGATACCGGGTAGAATCATGGGTCCAGCATTGATGGACCGCATCGGAGCAAGACATCTGTCGCGATCCCAAACGTGCTGTCAAAATCGATCGTGGGCGCCTCGATATGCGAGGGATGCGGCGTCCAGATCCGGGCGTTTCGACAAGTCGGAACAGCAAACGTGTTTGCTCTCCTTGACTAGGTGACAGGAGTTTGCCTTCACCCATGGAACCGGCAAACGCACACGTCTGTTTCGGCATGGGGTGGAATCCGGCCAGCGATTACTTGATACCCGGATTCTATACACATTCACCACCTGCCACGCCAGTTGGGCCCAGTGATTCACGTGCAAGTCCACGACAAAACCAAAACTCTTCAGTCTTTCGACACGCTCTTTGTCCTCTAATACGTCCCAAATAATGGCCCCGAGATAGGTCAACAACAGCCAATGGCTTCATCCAAAGTCCGGGCCGCCGTGCGAGGCAGAGGGAATTGACTGGGCTCGTGCTTCACAATAGAGTTGGTCCCCATATTCACCTTGATTGTGCCCGAGCCGAGCGCGCAATCTGGTGGAGTGGTTGGCAAACGCTTGCTCTCCTTGGCTTTTCAAACGCTCCGTCTTTCTTTACAGGCGCAAATGATCCACGCACATGCACAATGACCATAGCCGAAGACGCCCAGGCATGTTTGGTCTGGCCACGGCGTCTGTCGGTTCCACCGGGTAACCGCCTGCTTCCCCGTGCTACAAAGAGGGATAGAGAACACGGTATTGCATCGTCAGTGTATAACCGCCTTCTGCTCCGACATATATACACTGCTCTGCCCCTGACGAGTCCCCGCCAGTGACGGCAGCCCTTTCACCCTAGCTGCCGGATGTGCAAAGCTCGGGAGATATCTTGCAGACCCAATCACTTCCACACTGCACTCATATTATTCAGCAGCTGGCCCTGAAGCGACGAGGCGGAAGCGCCCTTGCCACCAAACGAGCTGTTTCGACGAGGTCGTGAGCAGCAGCATCATGGGCGGCGTCGGCGGCAGAGGGCTCTTTTGGCGACGGGTCCAGAGGGCACGGGGCCAGGGGAGGGACTTGCTCTGGGAGCTTGGCTTCCGGAGCTGGAAGCAGGCTTTTGAGACGACGAGCGCGACGGGATCGGACGAGACACGGGGCCCCGACGAGGAAAAGCAACCGAGCTCTGAGAACCGAGACTTGCTGCCGGCGGGTGAGAGCTTGGCCGCGGGTGCTACGGCTTCTGGGGACGAGGACAGCACACCAAATTACGTCGACGAGGCGACGGAAAGGTCGTCGAACGCCAGTTCCACGGTGGGAGAACAGGATACACGACTTACCTCTGCACCAGACGAGGACACGGGGGATGCCAGAGACGTCCCGTCGCCGACCTTGACGCACTTGAATTTCGACCAGTTCCCCGACACTGTAGCCGAAGAGGAAGCATCAATGCGGTTTCCATGGGAAGGTTGGGTCCTCGACCAGAGCGACGAGTTCTGGGATGCCCTCGTGGGACCCGACGACGGGAGCTTGGCTTTCATCTTGGGAACCGATGGCGAGGCGGAGAACAAGCGTCAGCGAGAGGAGGACGAGGATATTGTTTCCGAGCGACGCAAGAGGAGGCGAGACGGGCTTGGGCTTGCCTAGATTAGTATTGATCGATTCTTTGGCTCATGCGTCACCGCAACCCTGCTCCACGACTACATATAGCGAAGCGTCGAGTTGTGGAAATTTCCGATACATCTGTTGACCGAAACCGCTGAGGCTCGAGCACAGGGTCGCACGACTCGCAGATCAATATCCACGACCCGCCTCGCAGGATCTGCTTGGTTCCTCGGTTGTAGATTTCAATCGTGATATACGGCCATGATGTTGGAGGTTGAGTGGAGTGGGCCTGAACGTAATGGTCGAGTCGTGATTGGTCAGCACGAGCCGACGCAAGAACAATATCCCGAGGCCACCACCTCAAGCTTCCGAGCATCCAGCAACGACGTCGACGACTCGGGTGATGAACCAAGTCTCCCTCTCTCCCTCGCAAGCCATTGAACCCGAGCCCGAGGCATTCCCGGAGGATCTCGGTCGCGTCCTCACGCATTTCGGCCTCTTTCCTCGTCAACTGCCACAATGGCAGCCCTCCACAGACTGGCTGGCCGGGCGGCCAAGCGCATGAGCCTGGCTTCCGCGGCGGCGACGACGACGACGACCAAGACCAAGACGCGTGTAGCCGCCAGCCGTCCCTTCTCGACGACATGCCTGCGCCGGTACGCCACGCCCGAGCCCATGGGCACCCGCCTCGTGCCCGTCGACGACGACCTGGGCGACGCGCACGACCTCTACGGCATGTCGCGCCGCATGCCCAGCGCCACCAAAAAGAATCGCGAGAACTCGGTCGAGGACCGCAAGGTCAGGCACTACACGGTCAACTTTGGTCCGCAGCATCCCGCCGCCCACGGCGTGCTGCGTCTCATCCTCGAGCTCAACGGCGAGGAAATCATCCGCGCAGACCCACACGTCGGCTTGCTGCACCGGGGCACCGAGAAGTTGATCGAGTACAAGACGTATCTGCAGGCCCTGCCCTACTTTGACCGCCTCGACTACGTCTCCATGATGACCAACGAGCAGTGCTTCTCGCTGGCCGTCGAGAAGCTGCTCAACATTGAGATACCCGACCGCGCAAAGTACATCCGCACCCTGTTTGGCGAGATTACCCGCGTCCTCAACCATCTCATGTCTGTCCTGTCACATGCCATGGACGTTGGTGCTCTGACGCCCTTCCTGTGGGGCTTTGAGGAGCGAGAAAAGCTCATGGTATGCCGTCATCGCACGCAAGAGTCTGGGTGACTCAGTCGGCTGACGATGTGTGTGTAGGAGTTTTACGAGCGCGTCTCGGGTGCTCGTCTCCACGCCGCCTACGTCCGCCCCGGCGGCGTCCATCAGGACATTCCCATGGGCCTGCTCGACGACATCTACCAATGGGCGACCCAGTTCGGCGACCGCATCGACGAGACGGAGGAGATGCTCACCGATAACCGCATCTGGATCGAGCGGTTGCGCGGCGTTGGCGTCGTGTCGGCCGCCGATGCCCTCAACCTCTCCTTTACCGGTGTCATGCTCCGCGGCTCCGGCGTGCCATGGGACATCCGCAAGAGCCAACCGTACGACGCCTACGACAAGGTGGAGTTTGACGTGCCCGTCGGGGTCCACGGCGACTGCTACGACCGCTACCTCTGCCGAATGGAGGAGTTTCGCCAGTCGCTGCGCATCATCCACCAGTGCCTGAACCAGATGCCCGCCGGCCCTGTCCGGGTCGAGGACTACAAGATCTCGCCGCCCCCGCGCGCCGCCATGAAGGAGAACATGGAGGCCCTGATCCACCACTTCCTCCTCTACACAAAGGGCTACGCGGTGCCCCCCGGCGAGACGTACTCGGTCATTGAGGCACCAAAGGGCGAGATGGGCGTCTACGTTGTCAGCGACGGCAGCGAGCGCCCCTACAGATGCCACATCCGGGCTCCGGGCTTTGCCCACCTGGGCGGCTTCGACCACGTCTGCAAGGGCCATCTGCTGGCTGATGCTGTGGCCGTCATCGGCACCATGGATCTGGTGTTTGGTACGTGCCCTAGACCCGACACAAGATGGCTTTTGTTGCTGACAGTTTGCACGCAGGTGAGGTCGATCGGTAGGACCCGAGATGGCGGGCAAGCGCAACAATTTAATCAACTTATTTCATGGTTCCCATTTCGCTCCGTCTGTAGTTGTACCCAATGGGTGGGGGCAAGGTAAATAAATAAATAAATAAATACTCTATAGAAGTCGTCTTGTGCGTCGACCCACCGCCTCTTTTCATCAACGTTGCGAGTCGCCCTGTGCTTGTCCACTCAATGTAAAAGAAGCCCTTTCAAAACATGGCATGCTCAGTCATGTACAGCGCGAGCAGCCGTGCTTACACGGCCTTGATGCCGGTGCCAGACGCCTGTTGCATGAAGAAGGTCTTGAGTGGCGAGAGGGCGTTGACGGCCCACAAGCCGACAGACCTCAGCGGGACCAGCGGGCCGCTGTCCACCGAATACAGCTTGTGGAGCTTGTCGCACACGCCGAGGAGGACGTGGTTGGCGGCGTAGCGCTCGCTGTTGTAGGCCTCGAGGGACAGCTGCGTCCCCAGGTCCTGGCCGTGGGCGACCGAGTACTCGATGGCCCGGACGAGGCTCTGGACGTCGCCCTGGCCCTGGTTGAGGCCCTGGCCGGCCAGCGGGTGGACCGTGTGGGCGGCGTCGCCGATGAGGGCGACGCGCTCGCCGATGTACGAGTCGGCGTGGCGGAGCTTGAGCGGAAAGGACGCGACGGAGCCCTCGTGCACACCGACGGCGGCCTGGGGCACCGTCTCGGCATCGACGGGCGTGTGCTGCATTCTCCAGGCGTACTCGTCCGCCTGGCCCGCGGGCGTGGTGTGCATGTAGCCAAGGTCGACGGGGCTGAGACGAAAGGCGGCGTTGACCATGGCGAGGAACTCGTTGGCGGGCAGCTTCTTGAGCAGAGAGGCGTTCTCGGGCGTCGTCGTCCAGACCAGCGTGGCGTACTTGCCAGGCATGGGGAGCATGGCGACGGGGCCGGTGGGGAGGAAGCGCTGGTAGGCAATCTTCCGAGCAGAGCCGCCCCATCCGTCGCCCTCGAGCTCAAGAGTCGCCACGACGCCATGCCGGCCGTAATCCCAGCCGCGGCTCTCAATGCCGGCAAAGGCCCGGACGGGGCTGTTTGCGCCGTCAGCACCGACAAGGAGCCGCGCAGCCAGGGTCTTGCCGCCCGCGAGCCGGACCACGGGCCACTCCCTGAGGTCCAAATCCTCCGTCTCGTCGCCGAGCTCAATCTTGTCCACCTTTGAGTTGTCGAAGACGTCGACGCAGCCCAGCTCCTCTAGCCTCCTCAGCAAGCCAGAGGTGAGGTTCAGGTTCTCAGTCATGTAGGCGATCGTCTTTTCGGCGCCGGCGCCCGGGGGCCAGTCAAACTCGATGCGCGCGCCCGAGACGCCGTCCCAGACCTGCATCTCGTGGTACTCCTGTATGCGCTCGCGCTTCATGTGCGACCAGGCGCCGATGGAGTTGAGGAACTGGGCCGAGGCGGGCGTGAGGGAGCTGCACCGGTTCGAGAACTGGGTCGGCGGGAGGGAGAAGGCAGCCGTTTTGGAAAGATGCTGGGCTTCGACGAGGGCAACGCGCAGCTGCGACGTGACTGGGCTGGATCCTGGGCATGCGGGTTAGTCGTTCAGGGGCCGCCTTCAGTCGCCGTGGCAAGAGCGTCGACTCACGAAGCGCGGCGAGGAGGCTCAGGCCGGCCGGCCCGCCCCCGACGCAGACTACATCGTAGATCTGGTCGGTCTTGATGGAGTAGGGCCGACGCGGCTGGTTGCGAAAGGCGCGCGAGCAGCTTCGGCAGACGAAGCGGGACTTGGCCAAGAGGGTGCGACTCGAAAACATTGCTGGACCTCGCCAATTGCAGCTCAAGGGTGGTGGATGGAGATTAAAGGAAGCTGAGTGGCATGTCGTTGAATGCTTGGCCGAGGGAAGTTGAGCTGGTAGTGGCGCAGGCTGTGGCTCCCGTGGCGGTGCAGAATGGGTCCCTGGGGTCCTGTGGCTCAGCAAGTTGCCACAGACAACCAGCCGCATCCACTGAAAACGAGAGTCAGTGCTGCTGCTGCATCTGTTGCCAAACTTTTACTCAACAACAAGGCACCGGGCTCAGAGCGAGAACGCGTCGACAGCCCTCGCAGTGCGCCCTCTTCGGCAGGCCTGGCCTCTTTTGCGCCGCCAGTCCCCCCCTGTACGTCAGAGCGTCGGCACCTGCGGCTGCGGCCTGCGACCGCTGGCCCTGTCTCACTCTTCCGTGTCAGCAGAGGGACGGCTTCGAGAGAGGCTCCGTGTGCTACCTATACCTCGTACATCTCACCCTCTCCGCTTGGCACACCATGTTGGATGGCGACGACTATCTCCAAGAGGGCTTCGACCCCCGCGGCGTGACGATGCCGCGCCTGCGCTCCATCCTCGTCACCCACAACGTCGACTATCCGTCCACGGCGAAGAAGCCGCAGCTGGTCCAGCTCGTCAGCGACCACGTCCTGTCGCAGGCGCCCAAGCTCCGAGCCGAGCGGGCAAGGGCCAAGCGGTCGAGCTACGGTATAGTCAACGCCGGCAGCGCCAACGACGCGCATACCTGGGACGACCAGGAGCTGCTGCCCCCGCCGTCTGCCCTCAGGCGGTCGAGGTCTCCGCGGAAAAGCTCGGCCAAAAGCAGGGCAGAGGGTCAAGACGTCAATGCTGAGCCTCCCCTGCTGAGTCCGCGGAAGCGGAACTCGCGATCGACCAGCCGACAGGTCTCTCGCGCCGACGACGAGGATGTCCCATCGGCAGACTTGGCGAGGTCTGCGCGCCGGAGCCGGAGAACGATGACGCCGCAAATCAAGGTCGAATCGGACGAGGAGGGCGAAAAGGACGAGCTTCATCTCCCGCAAGAAAATGCGAGCGTCTTCACCGACGACAATCCCTTCCAGAGCGGTAGCTCCCCGCCTGCCGCCAAGCCTCCAGCCTACCGG
Organism: Ophiocordyceps sinensis; assembly: GCA_012934285.1. NCBI lineage: Eukaryota > Fungi > Ascomycota > Sordariomycetes > Hypocreales > Ophiocordycipitaceae > Ophiocordyceps > Ophiocordyceps sinensis. The sequence continues at coordinate 652,857 of JAAVMX010000008.1, forward strand.
CGCCCAACGGCAGACGACGACCTTTTCAAGAGTGTGAAAACCCCCACCGGCCGGACAGAGGGGAGAGCCCATCAAATCAGGGCCAGCAGGTCGTTTGCGCTCTCGACGCCTCTACCGCGCTCTGAATCGCCCGAGGAGCCACTCGAGCCGGGAGAAGAGTTCACTCCCGGCGAACAGCTGGAGTTGGAAAGGGCCGCCAGGGAGGGGGAAATACATATCGCCGAGCGAAAACCTGCTCCCGAGGTTGCTCGTCGGACGAGCTTGAAGACGCCTTTGCTTGTTTTGTTTCTGGCATTGATCTCGGCATACGGAGCTTGGTATCGGCAAGAGAAAATTGCCGTCGGGTACTGTGGCCTCGGGCGCCCAGCCAAGACGCTCTTACCGCCGGAGCTCCCCCTTCCCGACGTCTTGGTATCCCTCGTCGAGCCTCAATGCGAGCAGTGTCCCCCGCACGCATACTGCTATCAGGACTTTTCCGTCCGGTGCGAAGCCGACTTCATCCTCGAGCCGCACCCGCTGTCTCTGGGCGGCCTGGTCCCCTTTCCCCCGTCGTGCGAGCCTGATGGCGAAAAGGCGCGGCGTGTACATGCCGTGGCCGACAAGGCCGTCGAGGAACTGCGCGAGCGCCGTGCCAAGTTTGAGTGCGGTGACTTGGTCGACCAGACTGGCCAGCCACAGGACTCGCCGGCAATTACCGGAGAGGATCTCAAGGAGAGCGTCAGCAAGAGGCGAAACAAGCGGCTGAGCAGGCAGGAGTTTGATGAACTGTGGACCGCGGCAATTGGTGAGGTGGCGACTCGGGATGAGGTCCAAAGCACCGAGGACGAGAACGCTGGGTAAGTCAGCTTGGCTCCTTTACACGGCCGATCTACGGCTGCATCCCCCGTCATATCGCTCATCGTTCTGACAAGTGGACTAATCAGCTCCGTCATGGATCCTGCAGATCCGATGCCCCCTTCCCAGCAAGACGATTCTCGTCGACCTCCCTCGCTCGCCTTCCGCTCTCGTGCGCCGTCAAGCGATCCGTCCGCCTTGGCCTGGCAAGATATCGAGTCCCAATTGGACTTTTGATCCTGGTCGCGCTTGCCGTCCTGTACCTGCGCGCTCAGTATCGTCGTCACCTGGCCACGTCGGCACAGGTGCCGGCCCTGGTGGACGCGGTGCTGGGCCGGCTCGCGAACCAGAAGGAGCTGGGCGAGGAGGACCTCGACGATGCCTGGCTGTTTCTGCCCAATCTGAGGGACGACGTGCTGAGGTCTGTTCATTCCTTGTCCGAGCGAGAGCGAATCTGGCAGAGGGTCAGGGCGGTCGTCGAGCAGAACAGTAATGTGCGGACTGGCCAGAGGGAGGGCCGCAGCGGCGAGGTCGGCCGGGCCTGGGAATGGATCGGGCCTGGATGGGGCGAGGGCGCCAGGAGGAGACGCAGCGGCAGGGTGTCGTTGGCTCCGGGGGCCAGCTCTGAGTCGCCCGAGGGCCATGTGAGGACGGAGGCGAAGAAGTGGGAAGAGCCGAGGCCGCTTTACTAGGACGAGAAGGCGGGCGGACGTGGCCGAGTTTTGCTGGTTCCGTTCATAAGGCCAAGTAATTAATCTCATTTGTCTACTCTATACTCAACTCGCCCGCAACCAAGGTCCCTGATTCAGGACGAAGTCGAGGTAATCGACGCACTACGTCTGGCATGGAGTTGATTGTCATGCTGTGGGAGAGTAGGCCATTCCCAAATGCACAAAGGCAGTGGCTGCTAGCACGACCTTCACACGAGTAGATGGGCTTGGACGAAGAGCAAGGCGAGTCAAGGATGGATGGGCGTCTTGATTGATTGACTACTGCAAAGTTGTTGTATATGCACAAGGGTGTTTGACAAAGGAAACGGCGGTGCGAGGGCGAACAATCATCTAGACTCTGGTTTCCATCTATTGGGCCTTGGAGGAGACGATGCCTGCAGAACAAGGTCAGTACTGCGTGCTCTGCGCCTCAATGGACCTCCACTTGGGACACGTACGCTCAACGTCGGCGACGCTCTGCTGGAGAATCTGCTGCAGGACCCTTGGGTTCTCGAGCTCCCTCTGCACCTTTGCAATGATGGACGTGGCCAGCTCTTGCTGCTGGCGCTGCTTGACCTGGCCCTCGTAGCGGGCCCACGACTCGAGGACAGCCTTGGCCTCGGCGGCGAGGCTCGTCTGCTGCTCGAGCTCGAAAGCCTTGGCCTCGAGCTTGGCGGTTTCCTGGTCGCAGCCGAGGGTGAGTCAAAGGCGCCCCTGGTCCACGCGCACCGCACGGCAGGGACCGGCTCGGCTTACCTTTGACACTTCAAAGAGGCACTTTGTGATGTCGACGACGCCGCTCATCTGCTTGACGTCCTCGATGCGGGTCTTGACGGCCTGGGTGTGGTCGGCGCGGGCGCTGTTGAGGATGTTCTTGATCTTTAGGTTCTGGGCCTCGGCCCACGCCTTGTAGCCCGGGCCGCCGTACTTGATGATGCCGCCCCAGACGGCCAACAGGGAAACGGCGACGACCGTCTCATGGTTAAATACGTAGTACTCGTTGCTGATGGCGTAGATGCTGAGGCCGGCGACGCTGCTGAGAATGGCCGACTTGGAGAGCAGGCTGCTGCCTGGCAGCGAGTCGATGATGCTCAGTGCCTTCTTCTTGGGCTCCTCGGCGGGGACGTTGCTCGATTTCCGCGTCGCGGCGGCGGCACACAGCGCAGGGACGGCTCGGCGGGCGAGCGTCGGTCGGAGGAGAGGAGCGCCTGCCGGGGGTCAGTCAGCCAATTCCGCCGACCAATTGGCCCGGGCGGCACAACGTACCGACGGCGCTTCGCGCGACGATGCGGGAAGCCATTGCGAGGGGGGGGGGGGGGGTCCGGGGTTGTGCGAGTCTGCAGGCTTGTCGTTGCTCGGTAGGCCTAGCTGAGGAGGCGGCTCAGGCGGATGAGGTTGAGGTTTTGCCGGCTGAGTTCGGCAAGCTGAGGTTGAGTCACGTGATAGAAACTCGGTTGGTTGTGGCTGTTGACCGAGTTTTTGCCGGCCCGGGCAGATTCCACTCCACTCTATTGTCCGATATCATAGAAACTTTCAAGGCAACTTTCGCCTCGAGTTTGCCGCGACGCGCACACTTGCACACTTGCCCCAGTGACGCCTCCACGCGCCCTTTTCATCGAATTCAGTCTACGAATACAGCCATCCTCTCGCCTCCAGGCGTGTCCTTGGTGAAGAAAAGGTTGAAAATATATGGTGTACGACGACAACGACAACAACAACAACACCATCAGCCCTTGGCTTTTGCCATGCCCACGGCCACGCCTGGCGAGGGCGCCAAGCGCAAGCGAGCATCGGCCGCGCCAAAGCCCGTCAAGCGGCGCCGCTCGTCCTGGGCCGACGAGGGCGAGGATGAGACGGACCCCGGCGCAAAGATCCTCCTGATGGAGCAGGGCATCCTCGAGTCCAAGAAGAACTACAACGACATTGGCGCCCTGCTCACCACGGCCGAGGCAGGGGCCGACGAGTCGATGCTGGCCACCGTGGCGCTCTGTCGCGTGTTTCTGCGGCTGCTGGCGCAAGGATCGCTCGCCTCCAAGAAGTCGACGTCGGAAAACGACGCCGTCGTGGTTGGATGGTTGCGAGACCGGCTGTCTCAATACAAGCTGCTTCTGCTGCGGCTCTTGGCCGTCTCGGACCTGGCCGTGACGGCGCTGATCCTGTGCATGAGGATCCTCGAGGCCGAGGGTGAGCACCGGTCCGACAAGGACGCGTATTCGTTCCCCACGCCCTTTCTCCAGGATATTGTCGGGGCCATCCTGACGTCGAGCGCCGACGACGTGAGACGGGCGTACATTGAAGAGTTTGCGGAGCAGCACGATGACATTCGCCACTACACCTTCAAGTCGATTCGGTGCGCTTCCTCCCCTCGATTGCTCGTCTTTGGAACTGTCTGTACTGACGAGTGCTAGGCCCGCCATTGAGAGCGTCGCGGAACAGGTAGAGGCACCTGGGGTTCTTTTTGATCGAGTCTATTCGCTGCTCTCGTCACTCGACGGCGTGCCGGGATCGGCCGACGACCTCGAGGACTTTTATGTCGCGGCGCCCCAGAAGAAGTCGCACCCGCTCCGATCCGTCTCACATCACAAGAAGCAGGCCCAAGAGGCTTGGCTGGCACTGATGGAGATTATCGAAACAAAGGACCAGCGCAAGCGCATCCTGGCCATTGTCACGACCGTCATTGCCCCGTGGTTCACCAAGCCCGAGCTGCTCGCCGATTTCCTCACAGACTGCTACGACTCCGGGGGCTCCATGTCTCTGCTGGCCCTGTCGGGCGTCTTCTACCTCATGCAGCAGCGAAACCTGGACTATCCGTCCTTTTACGCGAAGCTGTACTCGCTGCTCGACCGCGACATGATGCACTCGCGGCACCGGTCGCGCTTCTTTCGGCTGCTCGACACGTTTATGGCGTCGACTCACCTGCCCGCAGCGCTCGTGGCCAGCTTCATCAAGCGGCTGGCACGGCTCGCGCTCAACGCGCCGCCCAGCGCCATCGCCTTGGTGACGCCGTGGATCTACAACCTCCTCAAGCGGCACCCCAGCTGCACGTTCCTGATGCACCGGGAGGTGCGGGACCCCGAGACGAGGCGGCGGATCCAGGAAGAGGGATTCCAAGACGTCTTTGCGGCAGACGAGCCAGATCCAATGGAGAGCGGCGCCATTAATAGCTGCCTGTGGGAGCTGGTCCAGCTGCAGTCGCACTATCACCCCAACATAGCCACAATCTCCAAGATCATCTCGGAGCAGTTTACCAAGCAGTCGTACAACATGGAGGACTTTTTGGACCACTCATATGCAAGCGTACGTATAGGCGTCGGCCCGCTGCTTGTCGACGGGGAAGCTGTTTGTGCTGACGTTTGGCCCAGCTGCTGGAGGCGGAGATGGCCAAGGAGGTGCGAAAGGCTCCCGTGGTCGAGTTTCACATTCCGCCGAGGGTTTTCCTCGCACATGAGGGCGCGAGCGCGACGCCCGACAGCCTGCTGGTGAAGCTGTGGGATTTTGGGGGCGGGCCGGCATACAAGCCGCATGCATAGCCCCGAGGTAGGTTTATTCTTGCGGCATGCACGATACTCCGCATCCGTACTCCGTACTTCGTACTACACCGCATGTACGAATACCCGCCTGCACGTGCTGCCCTGCGCGTCTTTGGCTGGGACCGGTGACTTTCCGTTGACGGAAGAGGGGGCGAGGCGTGCGGGGTGCGGTTGCGCAAAAGCTGACAGGCGTGCCGGGTCGTGAGACGGCTGCTCTTTAATCGAAAGTCGTCAACACGAACACATGTGAAGGAGAGGATACGGCTGCGGTATCCGTAGAGTGAGTACGGAGTACAGAGTACATATCTAGTAGGTGGCATTAGAACCCGGCGGAGGCTGCGCACGCATATTTTGTGCAACCATTGGGCGTTGTTTGCTGGTAGGTACCTAAGTAGGTACCTACCTGTATCCGTACTTCGTACTCCGGACTGGATGGTGACCTTGTGGGTTCGGGCAGGCATCTTCCAGTTGAGTTTACAGAGGCCGATGGGGTGGCGGGCTGCAAAAAACAGCCTGTTGTACAGGGCACAAGGCGACGAGTCTAGACCCGTCATTCTGTGGCGGTTAGCCCGCCATTAGTCAGCCTTATGCGAGGGGCAGCCATTAGGGCTACCCTCTCGCACAGCTAGCTAGCTTCCAGACACACACACAAGACACGATCATTAGCTCCTAGACATTCAGTCCGCAGCCTCCTGCAAGCCACAGAAGCCACAGTCCAAACGAGCAACTTCATCTTTCGCTATCCGTACTCGGTAGTACTACTTCGTACTTCGTACCTACCTAGGTTCCGTCCCCAGGCTCGTGAAACAGAACCTTGGGCCGGCAGCCAGTTGCATCCCTTTATTAGTGGGCTTCCTGCACTGCCGCAAGGTACCTGGAAGTACACAGTACAGAGCACAGAGCATCCTGGGATTTCAGCCGCCTCCGCCACCCCGGTATTAGCCTTAATGGTACGGATACAAGCTCCGGTGACATCACCAATGGCTTCCGCCAATCTGTGGCTGCCAAGAGACGAGCTACCCGGTAGTAGTACTCGTGGTAGCGCCTCTCCTACAGTTTTGGTTTGAGTTTTTCGAACTCGCATCTTTTCAGACCCCATCGTATAAGAACGGGGCATTAGGGAACCGCCTTCGTCCATCCACCGCTCCCGCCCCTCCCAATCAAGACGGCGGCCACCCTCCCCACGACTCCTTCTCCTCCTCCTCCTCCTCCTACGTGCCGTGCGCGGGTGATCGAGCAAGTCGTGCGGCCATGGCCAGCAACGTCTTCACTCCCAGGAACCCCGCTTCCCAGCCGCCGCCGCCGACCGCTTCCGCCAGCTCGTTGGCACCACCGCCGTCGTCGACCACCGACCCCAAGCAGCCCCGGGCCCAGCCTAGGAAGCGCAAGGGCCATCGCGGTGGCAAGAATAAGCGCTCCCGGAGGAAGAGCTTTGCCGCTCTGGCCGACGACAGCAACGATGAGATGCACCAGCCGTCGGGCGACGCCTTCTACCAGATGCCCCAGGGCAACCTCAGCGGCGCCAGCATCGACAGTGAGGCATTGCTTGATCACAGGTGAGTCGGGCGAGCTCCCGCTTTGCCCAGTGGCCGCTCCTGCTGACGCCGTGTCCCCAGAGAGCAGAGGCCCATGCGATTCCGGAAGACCTCGGTCGCCGCCGCCGCCTCCAGCTCCTACCACAACCCTTATTCGACCCCGGCTGCCAGTCGGCTCCGATCCATGCAGACCCCCCACAGCGACGAGGAAGGGGCCGATCATCATCCCTGGGACGAGACTGCTCCGCTGCTATCCGACGCCGCAAAGTTCCGAGCCACTTCAAGCTACGGCGCGAGCGACACGAGGCCTGGTCGGAACCGGAGCCGGAGAGACTCGAGCAAGTCGTCGAGGACCAGGCTCGCTGCCACCCTCGGCCCCAAGGACACATACGATATCAATCATCCGCCGTCGGTCCCTGGCTCTCCCACCTTTGGGGCCACTGACCACCCGGAAATGACATTTGGCGATGTCATGATCAGAGACGAAATCTCCCTGCGCGGCGGCAGCCCTCGCCATAGCCATTCCGGCGATGAGGACCGGGCGGCCGCCGACGGCCCGCTTCGAGACCATCGCCCGGACCACAACCGCAGACCGACTGCCGCCTCGCCCGGCGACTGCTACCCCGGCCACGGACTCTCCGAGCTGGGCGAGGAAGACGCCCACTCGCCCGACCCCGACTTCCACCAGTATAGAGCGCGTCGACGCCGCAGCCAGTGGCCGGATCTCTCCGTCCTCGAGAACTGGAGGCGCTTCGAAAAGGAAGACCAGAGCGAGGAGGGCCGGGTCAAGAAGATCACGGAGCCGCAGCTCATCAACGGTCGCCTTCGCCCGGTCCGCAAGGGCTGGTTCCAGGCTGATGACGACGCACCCTACAGGTTCACCTACTTCAACGAAGAGTTCCAGAGCACCATTCACAGTCCCACCATCTCGGAACTTGTGCAACCTGGTAGCGACTTTCGAGAATTATTCATCCCCGACCCGAGGATTCTCTCGGATGACGAAAGCGACGAGGACGACGAGACTGCCTCGCTGCTCGCGAGACCGACTGCCACGGGCAACGGCGACGGCGAGTCCAGAGCGTCCACCCGCCAGCCCTCTGTTGCCGAGTCTCGCCGCGATGCCCTTGCCTCGCCGTCTCGGGATGCCGTCGGCAACGCTGCTGCGGCGGCGGCGGGGTCTGGGCGCGCAACACCCGTAGGCATCAGGTCACCCGAGAACAATGGGCGAAGGGAGGCGCGGCCTGCCGATCCCTATGCGACGCCGACGCCGAAGCCGCCGCGGATCGGGGACCGGCCGGTCTGGTGGCTCGACATTATCTGCCCGACCGAGGCGGAAATGAAGGCCATCTCCAAAACCTTTGGCATCCATCCCCTCACTGCCGAGGACATCATGGTGCAGGAAGCTCGCGAAAAGGTCGAGCTCTTTCGCCACTACTACTTTGTCAACTACCGCACCTTTGATCAGGACATCAACAGCGGCAACTACCTCGAGCCCGTCAACATGTACGTGGTTGTGTTCCGGGAAGGGGTGCTGAGCTTCCACTTCTCCATGACGCCTCACCCTGCCAACGTACGCAGGCGAATCCGTCAGCTCAGGGACTACCTCATCCTGTCGTCGGACTGGATATCGTATGCCATTATAGACGACATTACCGACGTCTTCCAGCCCTTGATTCAGAACATTGAGGACGAGGTCGACGAGATTGATGAGCAAATTTTGCAACTCCATTCGTCGGCCGAGAAGCCCATCAAGGACGAGACGAACCCGGAGAAGTGCGACGACAACAACACGGCCATAGTGGACTCGAGCGGCATGCTGCGACGGGTGGGAGACTGCAGAAAGAGGGTCATGAGCCTGTATCGCCTCCTGGGCAACAAGGCAGACGTCATCAAGGGCTTCGCCAAGCGGTGCAACGAGCGGTGGGAGGTTGCGCCCAGGTCCGAGATAGGCCTTTACCTCGGTGACATCCAGGACCACATTGTCACCATGACGTCGAATCTGGGACACTACGAAAAGTGAGTTTGGACGCAATCCCCCCCCCCGTTGCGATGAGCTGCTAACGCGGGCCGGCGTGCCGCTCTTCAGGATCCTGGCACGGTCTCACGGCAACTACCTTGCCCAGATCAACATTCGCATGAACGAGCGACAGGAGCAGACGGCCGACGTGCTGGGCAAGCTCACGGTCCTGGGCACCATTGTGATGCCCATGAACATCATCACCGGCCTGTGGGGCATGAACGTCTGGGTCCCCGGCCAACAACACGAGGGCGACCTGACCTGGTTTGTGTGGATCACGGCCGGCCTGATCTGCTTTGGGTTGGCGTGCTACCTCATTGCCAAGAGGGTGTACAAGATTGTCTAGGAGCAGGCGGAGGGAGGGCGGAGCGTCCCAGCCAACAAGACTCGGTTGGCGTTGCACGAGCATGCGGGCGGGCCGAGCGAGCACGCACAGAGACACACGCCCACACACATTTACCCCCAAGACATTCCAGCGAGCACGCGGGGCCTTGTTGGACCGGACGGGTGCAGCCGAGCCGATGGGTACCTACTCGAGAGGGCGAAATTCGGGTAGAAGGGGGGCGGGCTTTGGCCGTGCGACGGGACGACGCGGCGAGGCACCGTTCAACAAACAAGACAAGCGCAATCACCAGAGCACAGAGAGGTGGATGGCGCATGGGAGGTTTGCATAGGTAGTATACGAGCACATTCGTACACATGCATAAGACACACACATGACGCTTCACCGTACGCATGCCGAGTGACTGCAGCGATCCAGCCAGGTACGGCGAGCCGGGCAGCCAGTGAGGCAAGGGGGGCCTTGATTTGACAAGTTTATGAACCTTATAGATCAACCTTTATGGCCTGGCGTCTGCCGCGTCCTTGGAACCCGCCATTCATCTAACAAAGCAACCCGTCCGCAGCGCCCCCGCCATTTGGGCGTCGGCGGTCCTCCGTCGTGGTAGCCAAGGGGGGCGTTTGCTTGTGGATGCACGCGTCGAAGAGACACAACTTCGTACAAGTAGTCGCTCCAGGCTTTCACGAGTCCATCTTTAAAAGGGTGCCGTTTCGCATCTCGGACCAGAAGCTGCCTGGGATCGCCTCGTTGATCCCGGCGACTAATGATTGGGTCCCTACTGTAGACACCGCTCGTTCCAGGGATACGCCGTCGCTTCCAATGCAATTTGGGGAGAGGTGGTGCGCGCACTGCCCGTGGTATTGCATGCCAATGGCCAGTGCCAATGCCCAAGACCATCCGGGGACTTCGACGACGGGCGGCGGCGACTGGGACTGCGGGAACGTGGTGAGCGCGCCTCTCGAAGCGCCGACCGCCGACACTCTCGCTCATTGCGCGGCGCCTCACCTCCGTTGCTGGGCGGCAAACGAGGCTCTGAGTGCGAGTATCTGCTGCTTTTCCGCCTCGGGAAGCATGTCGATCTGTGCCTGTGGCAGCTCCATGACCTGCCTTATGAGGGCGTCCGAGTCCTGGGGTGCCGCAGGAGCAGAAAACGCCGGCGGAGCCACGGCGGGCGTCGCGTAGGGCATGCCCGGAACAGGTGGCGTGTTGTTGACGGCGGGATAGCCAGGGATGGCCCCCGGGAAGCCAGCGACCGGGGGCTGGGCCTGGGGCGCGCCGGGCTCAGCGACTGACTGGATGGCCTCTGGCGAGACAAGGCCCATGAGGAGAAGGGCCTGGAAGACGGCGTAGGAGAGCTGGGGCGCTTGCTGCAGAAGCTCGGTTGCCCGTTGGGGGTCTGAGGATGCCAGCGACTTCATCTGGCCGAGGATGTCAAGGAGTTGGGGTGGTGGGAGCGTGTTGAGTGTTCGCGAGATGGCGTCGGTGCACGTCAGGCCGGGGGGGATCTCCTTGCCGGCCGGAAGTTGAGGCAGCGTCGAGGGCTGCGAGAACATGGCGCCGCCGTTGGCAACGTGAGGATTCATGGCCGAAGAGGGCTTTGGTTGGGTCAGCACAAATGTGTTGCAGATTTTCACAGCCAGCCACGACAGGGCCCGAGGTTACCTGGTAGGCGCCGGCGTCGTCATCGCCGCCGCTTTTTTGCTCGTTAGAAAAGTCGACGCGTAACTTGCGGCCCATGATTTCATAGTCGTTGAGGTTGCGCACGGCCGACGAGGCAGAGTCTGCAGACGAGTGTAAGCGGGCAGGGCGGCAGAGAGAGGTGACGTGACGCACCGGTATCGGGGTAATCTGCGAAGCCAAAGCCCTTGGGACGGCCCGTCTCGGAGTCGTATACGAGGCGGAAACGCTCGACCTTGCCGGCGCTGGAGAAAATGTCTGCTATTTGCTCCTCCGACAGGCCTGTAGGACATGGGGAGACGAGTCAATTAGCTGTCTGTCTGTCTTTCCAGGCGCACACACGCGACGGCTACTTGGCTGGAGCTCGGCGAGAGGGCGACTACAGGAGCGAGCCATACCGTAGGGAATGTTGCCGACGAAGACGACGCGAGACGGGGGTCTGGTCGACATGTTGAAAACGTCGACACGGGATTATTGGGGCTCGGGAGCAGCCCAGCCGTCGAAAAGGTGCGGCGCAGCGTCCCCGTGGCCGCGGCGAGGCCTCAAGGTGCAGCAGGTATCGGAGAGCAACGAGGTTTCACGCGTTGGAGACGAGGAGAGGCGCAATGGTATTTTTGGTTGACGAGGGGGCTATATTGGCGGTGCGAAGCTGCGGCTGACTGATTGCGACGATTGACGAGCGAAGCCGGGACGACGAGGCAAGACAAGCTTGCTCTTTGTTAGCTGAGGGCTTGATGAGCCTTGGTGGGTGAGAAGAAGAACGAAGAAGCCCAAGAAGAGTTTACCCAAATTATTAGGTAAGGCGAGGACAAATTGGCCGAGGATTTGCCCTGAAGGGAGGAAGTCTCGGTCGCCAGTGTGGGGGAGTGGGGGAGGCGTTCAGGGCATTATTAGGCGGCCGGCATGCAGGCGTGCATTTCGAGGTACGTACCTCGTCCGGGTAGTAGTAAGTTGCGACGGTGGCCTCTGTCCCCATGCATGTAACTCGTACGAAGTACGAAGTATGTAGCTGTGCCATCGCCAGGCGCTTCCACTTTTCCACGCCCCCGACCTCCTTTGTCGCCACGGCCTGTCCTCGTCTCGGGAAGCCATTGAGCCGTCTTTCTTTTTTGCTGGACTCCTTCTTCTCCTCGTTCCGCCTCTCTTCTCATTTGGGCGACGCTGTACGCCTCGCGGCTTCGAGCCGGAAGCCTTGATCGCAAAGCTTCGCCCAAACCACCGACGGTCGTCGACTCGCCTTGCACGATGCCGGCAAAGTCGAGATTCACAAAGCTCGATGCCTTCACCAAGACGGTCGACGAGGCGCGCATTCGCACCACCAGTGGCGGCATCGTCACCATCGTGTCGCTCCTCGTTGTCCTCTTTCTTGCCTGGGGGGAATGGGCCGAGTATCGACGCACCGTCATCCACCCTGAGCTCATTGTCGACAAGGGCAGAGGTAGGCCTCAAGCCCCGAAGCCCCCGGGCCCGCACCGCGCTGACCAGAGCCCACCGCAGGAGAGCGAATGGAGATCCACCTCAACATAACCTTCCCCAAGATGCCCTGTGAGCTGCTCACCCTCGACGTCATGGACGTGTCTGGCGAGCAGCAGCACGGCATTGCCCACGGCGTCAACAAGGTCCGGCTACGGCCCCAGGCCCAGGGAGGCAGCATCATCGATATCAAGTCCCTGGCCCTCCACGACGAGACGGCCCACCATCTCGACCCCAAGTACTGCGGCGAGTGCTTCGGCGCCGCCGCCCCGCCCACGGCGCAAAAGACGGGCTGCTGCAACAGCTGCGACGAGGTCCGTGAGGCCTACGCGGTTCAGGGCTGGGCCTTTGGCCGCGGTGAGGGCGTGGAGCAGTGCCAGCGCGAACACTACGCTGAGAAGCTGGACGCCCAGAGGGAGGAGGGCTGTCGCATCGAAGGCGGCTTGCAGGTCAACAAGGTCGTGGGCAACTTCCATCTCGCGCCCGGCCGTAGCTTCAGCAACGGTAACATTCACGTCCACGACCTCAAAAACTACTGGGACATGCCCCAGGGCAAGCAGCACGACTTCACGCACACCATCCACCAGCTGCGCTTCGGCCCCCAGATCCCCGACGGCCTCAAGCAAAAGCTGGGCGGCTCCAAGGCAATGCCGTGGACCAACCACCACCTCAACCCGCTCGACGGCTCCAAGCAGGAAACAAAGGACCCCAACTACAACTACATGTACTTTGTCAAGATTGTACCGACGTCGTACCTGCCACTTGGCTGGGAGAAGAAGATGCAAAAGTTTGCTGGCCTAGCGGTTGGGGGCGCCGACGGGAGCCTCGAGACGCACCAGTACTCTGTCACGAGCCACAAGAGGAGCCTGACGGGTGGAAACGACGCCGCCGAGGGCCACGCGGAGCGACAGCACTCAAGGGGCGGTATCCCGGGCGTCTTCTTCTCATATGTAAGCAGCTCCTCCCCCTTTTTCATACTCTCGTGACCGCAAGGGACTGACAGCAGCACAGGATATTTCCCCGATGAAGGTTATCAACCGGGAGGAGCAGACCAAATCTTTTCTCGGATTCCTGGCAGGACTCTGTGCCATTGTGGGCGGCACACTGACGGTGGCGGCGGCAGTGGATCGGGGCCTATTTGAGGGCTCGACGAGGCTGAAGAAGATGCGGTCCAAGGATTTGTGAGGGGAGTGCTCGACAGCCGAGCGGTGATTGCCGCGAGACGGCATGTTGTGGGAATAGACTGGTCAAGGCGTTCTGGATTCGTTGGGTTTGAGGGCAGAGGAGAGACGGGGAGACGGGGAGACGGGGAGACGGGGAGGTTTTGCGAAACGGAAGCTCCGATGCCCGTGACGTAAAGCAAGCAAAAAAAGAGGGGTTAGGTCGTTGAACGAGGGAAGGAGTCGTCGCGAGCCACGGCTATACTGTAGAAGCGTCATGCATGTTTGAATTCGTTCCCTTTCAAGGCGCAGCGGCCCGAAGAATCAGAGACGCAAGGCCCCAGAGAACGAGGCCCCACTAGCTCGGGCAGGCTGAAACGCCTTGCCCCAGTCAAGCCGACAGCCAGTCAGTGTCTGTCAGTTCCTTGGCGCCGCGATGCAGGTACTACTACGAAGTAACTCGTATAGTATGCCTCTTCTCAGTGTACCTACTACATGCCTGGCACCTTGGTATGTGCCTTGCTAGGTAGGCAAGGCAGTCAGGAGTCTTTCATTGGTAGTGTATTCGTAGTTAGAGTCGATCCAACCAGAGGGGCCGTTTGATGTCCCCGGGCCGAACCATAACGACGCGGTGAGCTCTGATTAAGGTTGTCTGCTCGTTTGCCCGGGGGGACCAATCACGGGTGGTGGCGACATTAGACAAGCCACATATGTACCTAGACGAGCTTATGGATGTACGAGTTATCCGGTTATCCGTACTCCGCACGGAGGAGAGAATGTATGTATCCAGTACATACACGCTGCAGACTTTTCCGTCTGTTGAGCGAGCCATTTGGCCGCAGTGTTGAGGCGGCGACCGAGGCACAATGCGCGGCCGTCGGGAGGATAAGTACATAGTACAGTGCACTACCCGGTACACGGCGCTAAATATAAGCCATGGTGTTGGTTGGTTTTCCTCCATCTGTTCTTTGGATCAGGGGGCCCCGGCAGCGCGAGCGGGTTTGTTCATTCAGGCGGTCTCACCCAAGGCCCCCCAGCGGTAGTACCTACATACACGCTGTTATCGCCTTGTTTCCAGCCTATCGGTATTAGAGCGAAGCAGTATGCATGTACCAAGTTCCCGAGAGCATAACTCGTAGAATGACATTAAAGGTTGGAGGCGGCGCAAAGCAAACCACCTGCAATTACTCGTGCCGGGACACTCACCTTGATCTCTCCCCTGCCTGAGGCCAGGCCGGCCGTGCTAGACCAGGGGGGGGGGGAGGAAGAAACAGACAGGAAGAAGGCCCAGGCAGCCAGGCAGGCGCCTTTGTGCCAACGACTAGCGGCCCAGTCGAGGAGGCTGTGTGCAGCGCCGGCCTTATTTCATTTCCCGTCTCTGTGCACCCGTCGATTGGCCAAGGAGATATCAACGAGTTGAGATTCCCGGCCGTTGGCCACACACTTTATTTGCTGGGTACCCGCCAATACGCGAGATAAATACAGGGCTCCCGAACCAACAAATCCTTAATCTTAGGGCATGCGGTACAGTGTACGTACCGGCGCAGGTGGTGGATCGTTGCATCCTGCCATGCCTGCTTGCCCCATTGCGTCTTCCTAGCTCGTCACTCCCACTCCCCTTTCACTCTTCACGTCACCAAACCGCCGCTTGTGCACGCGCTCCTTGCTTGCTTCCATGCTTCTCCCTCTCCTCCTCGCCTCTCCTCGTCTTCATTTCTTACCTACAGCTTCCTCTCACCATCGTTACCAACCAACAAGACGATTGCCCTGCCGCGAGCACACGCTCCCTTCAGTCCCAATAAGCCGACCGCACGCGACCGCGGCCACCCTCACTCACGGCTCCCAACGCACGTCGCTGATTCACCGAGTCCCCGACCTTTTCGAGTGCAAAGGCCTCGCCGAAGCCTCTCTTTGTCACACCCCCCGGTCCGGCTGGCCGCTTCGAGACTGCGCTGGATTGGAGCTCGCGAGTTTGCTGCAATTTATCCATCCTACAGTACCAACTTAGTACATACTCTCCCTACCGCCATGCCTCCCACCACCAACCTAAACCAAACTACCTGAACAAGTACCGTACGGAGCACCATCCACCCTCGTCCCTCCCTTGGGCACTGCCTGACAACGGCTATCCCGTGTCATCTGATGCTCTTGTTTTGGTCTTTGGTCCAATGTTTGCCGTTCTGACCTCTTCTTCTGCAGCGCCTATGCCCTCGGCTCGTCTCCCGCACGCCTCTCCGCCCCCCTGCCTCTGGAATCCTGCCCACCGCCCATGGTGACGAAATACCCGACCCGTCGACCGAGTCGCCCTCTCCAGCCATCCTAGTGTCTGCCACCGAATTCCAGCGCTTCTTGGCGACCTTGACCGCAAACACCACCGCAAATCCTCGTGTACATACCCGAGTCTGCATGGGATCCAGCTGTGCCTCGATTGCGGTGCCAGACCACGTCAATCATGGTGACCCGCCCGAGCCTGTTGGACCTGCGCGCCGACTCGTCTCAGTCGGCCGCCTCCACCTCGTCTAGGCCCCTGCGATCCCCTCGCATGCACGTCGCCGGCGAGGCGCCTCTCGAACTATCTCCTCTCGACGCCTTTGCCCTCCAGAGCCGCCTGCTCGCGAGGCAGTTGCATGAGACGACGAGGGAGGGCAATAGGCTCAGCCGTCTCCCTCCCCTCACCGTCGAGAGCCCTCTGGTTCAGCAGGGTCGCTCAGAGTTCTTCCGCGCCATCTCGCACGATTCGGAGCCCCAAGAATTGCCCGGGCCTACTTCGTCTGGAGGCCTGGGCTTGCGCGGCGAAGTCGAGGAGGCCTTTTTCCCCAAGGACCGGCCCAAGTCGTTGCGCCCGCGCATGAGTCGCATCCCGCCCACACCCGACGACGCGATACCCCTACCCGCCCTGCCCGGGTACGCCGGATATATGTCGAGAGGACGGCAACTTGAGCCCGTTGGAGAGCACACCGACTACTTTGGAGCACGACAGGAACGTTCGCCGTCGCCCTTGCAAAGCGACTCGCATTCGCATCCCGACATAGTGCCGGAGCGGTCGTCTTCCCGCAGAGATCATGCGCTCCTACACCCGACCCTACATCACAACGTTTCTGCATCAAGTTCACCCGACAAGACAAAACAAGGCTCTTTTGATGAGCTCGGCTTGGCCCCTCCTCGGGGCCCGACTCCTAAGCGCTCGCCCGACGTGTCATCTCCCATGCCGGACGAGGACACCTTTAGCACCGTGTCCGGCTCTCTTCGCTCCCTGCCTTCTCGCAAGCCGTCTGCTGCTAGCATTGCTCCGGGGAGCGCCGTGCCATCACCAGCCATCAGTTCGTTTCAGAGATCGCCATCCGTTGCCTCGGATTCGTCTGCGATTCCTCGCCCACCTTTCAACTTTTCAAGGCCCATCAGCCGGGCTGGAACGCCGAGCCTCGAGATGCCGACGAGGCAGGCCTCGTCCGACAGCCAACCGTCGTTTATACTGGCTGACGATTCCGCTCACACCCCGGTGAGCATGTACAGCGAGGCCTTTATTGACCAACAAGCAGACGACGGCAGGTTCGCCGCCCCGTCGTACATTTACTCGACGTTTTGTCTCCCCAGGGGCAAGACCGTTCAACGATCCGAAACCCTGGAAAGCCGTTCGCCAGCATCTTCCAGAAGGGAACGAAGCCCGCGGTCTCCCAGCAGTGCACATCGAGTACCTCTGGGGGCACCGCCCTCGCCACCGACCCGACCATCGAGCTCGTCGGCGAGACACATTCCCGACGACGCCGTGAGTGTGGAGAGTAGCGCGACGAGGCCGTCGATGGACGCGAGAAAGAGAAGCACGGAGAGCTCCCGGCTCGGCGTCACCGTCTATCCAAACCTAGACGCGAGCAGGCCGTCCACCGAAACCGGGCGCCAGTACGAGGATGCCCCCCGGGGCCGAAGCCTCACCTCCTCACCTCGTGATCTCCGTAGCAAGGCGCCTGCATCGGTTGGAACAAGTAACTCGGCCGGCACGGTGCGGCCTCCCCACAGCGCTCGCACGCTTGCCCCCTCGGCGTCAGATATGTCGGCTGAAGAACACCTGGCCAAGGGCATCGAGTGCCACGAGAACGGCTCTCTGAACGAGTCCACTTACCACCTTCGACATGCGGCGCGGCAAAACAACCCGACGGCCATGCTTCTCTACGCCCTGGCCTGCCGGCATGGCTGGGGCATGCGCGCCAACCAGAAGGAGGGCGTCGAGTGGTTGAGGAAGGCAGCCGAATACGCCAGTGTCGAGATTGCTGATGATCAAGGTCGGGCCAGGGAGGGGAAACCGGCCAACTTCCTCGAGAGCAAGGCTCGCAAGGCCCAATTTGCCCTGAGCATCTACGAGCTAGGTGTCAGCCACATGAATGGATGGGGTATTGAGCAGGACAAGTCTCTGGCGCTGCGATGTTTCGAGATCGCGGGCAGTAAGTCGCGCCCCGGCGATAGTAGGGTGCTCGGGCAGCCAAGACTAACTCTTGCAGGCTGGGGCGACATCGATGCGCTCGCCGAGGCCGGGTTCTGCTACGCCAAGGGCGTCGGCTGCAAAAAGGACCTTAAGAGGAGCGCCAAGTTCTACCGAATGGCCGAGGCGAAGGGGATGAGCATGGTTGGCAATAGCTGGTATGGCTCCGATTTCTCCGCCTTGACTCGTTTGCTCATCATTGCTGCAGGATCCACAAGTCCAAATACAACGAGGAGGACCACGGTTCGTCTCCCAAGGAGAAGAATAAAAAAAAGGCTCGAAGCAAGTCTCGCACGCGGGCAATGTTTGGACTCAAGCCGGGCTCATGAGGGGTTTTGCTTGCGTTTTGTTCGCATCTTAACGATCACGACGGCAACCCCTCGTAACCATCTTTGGCTGGGCGTTTTGGGAGGGCTTGTCCCGTGTGACGCATCGTATTCCAGCATTTAGCAGGCGGGTCAGCCCTTTTTGCTCATGTCGTTGCCGACATCAACTTTGGTGTCGGGCGGGAATCACAAGGTCAGGCGTTGAGAGCCGCCGCTTCCGCTCGCCGGCACTGCCGAGTGTCTTCACACATTCACCAGTTGCTTTGTTTTGTTCTTCATGTGGCGGGACATGGGATGGAGGATGTTGGTTTTATGTGGGAAGCTGTACCATGGCGTCGACATTTTCTTGGTACCTCTCGAAGGACGGGGCCTCCGTGCCTTTTTATATACCCATCCATGTCACTGAAGGACGCTTCTTCTTCGAAAAGATTTCGACTTCGTCACAGGACAGGCAGGCTCTGTTCAAGGGCTTGAAGCCAAACCATTGCTCCATTTCTAATGTGCCCGAAGGTGTTGTTATTACACGTGTCTGGTTCTCATTCAGCAGCATCTCGCCCAACACACGGGATCGAGGCCCTCAAGTATCTATATCCATCTTCTCGGTCTCGAGCGGCACCTCGTGCACGCTCACATATCGGCCAATCTCGTTCTTGTGGATAATCTTTTCGTTGAGGACGGCCGTCGTTCCCTTGGGAAAGGCGTAGCTCTGGAGCTTGGAGCTTTTCTCGTTGGGTTTAATGAGGTTCCTCTTGAGCGTAGTCTTTTCCTTGGTGATGATGGCGACGTCGACGTTGGACCCAGATCCCAAGTCGTTGAAGATGCCGGCCAGGATGGCGTCGCTCGCCAGCTTGACGGCCTCGTCCTGCGTCAGGCTAGCCTTCCACTGCGTCTCAAAGACGCTCATGGCGGCCAAACTGCCACTGCCCATGGTGACGTAGGGTAGCTTGTCGGTGCTGCCATGGGCGTGGACGGTAAAGAGATGGGTGCCGGTGGGGTCGCAGCCGGCGACGACGAGGTAGGCGCCGATGTGGCCCTGGTGGCGGAACAGGTGCTGCTTGAGGAGGGTCATGCAGGTGACGACGCGGGGTCTGCGGCCGGTAGAGAGGGAGTGCAGCTCAAGCTGCGAGGAGATTAGGCTGGTGGTGAACTCGGTGTCGGCGGCAGTGCCGGCGCCGGCACACCAGATCTGGGGCGAGATGTAGTGCAGCTTTTCGCAGTTTTTGTCGGCCACGATGGGGCCCGACGTGGCGCGGGTATCGGCGGCAATCTGTTTGTTGGGCATCAGCTGCATGGATAGGAGACGTCGAGCTGAGAGTGGCGGCGAGGAAGAGGGACGGGGATGGCGCAATCAGGGGGAGCTTCCAGCAAGCTCGGAAGGTACAGACGCACCACGACGCCGCCGTCAAAAATGCAGCCGACAATGGTGGTGCCCGTGCTGGTGGCCTTGGGCAAAGGCACTCCTCGAGCGTGCAACGCCGCATTGCGGTTGTAGTTGGAGAAGTCGAAGCCCGGCATGTTTGCGGGCGGGCGACGGCGATGTCGCGATCGATCAGGCGGTGCCGGTTGGCGGGTCTCGGCGGCGGTGTCGATTTCGCGGAAGAGGAGGATGAAGGGGGAGAGAGTGATGATGGTGGCGAAATGGCCGTTGAGCGGTGTATGTGGATGAGGTTGCTGATGACGAGGCTGCAAGCTGCCTGGTGAAGCTTACCCCAAGGTTAATAAAGTACCGGGTAGGCACCTGCACAGCCACACCCAAAACTGCCTCCCGGCACGTGACGTCGTCGACATCCCAAAAAAGTAGCTGCGAGCCGCTCCCTGTCTTTAACCACATCGAATCCGTTGCAATCGCTTTCACAACGCGCTACACCGACTCTTCCAATTCTTTCGTTCTCCGTGTAATTCTTCAAACCAGCAGTACGCCGACAAGCGGGCCAAAAGCAGCTCCAAGACCCTGTCAAACAAAGTACAGACACTGGAGAGAAAGCGACGGCGAAACTCGGTTTCCTGCGCAGAGGACCAAGTCCATGAAGCGGTCGGCCTCATGAACTGAGGGAACGCCGTCTGCGAGGCTTATCTCTCTGTCGTAAACCATGGCTTCTGGCTTCGGTAATGTGGCCAACGCCATGGGCGGAGCTGTCGCCGAGGGCGTCAACACTGGACCTGACCTGGAAACGATCCAGACCGAGGTAGGGCATATCTGCTGGCTTGCAGCTATGGGGATCTTGTTCCTTTTGAGACTCGTCGCACATTCATTGTTGAGTGACTAATGCGGTTTTAGGCCCTTGGCTTTCTCTCCGTGGCCGGCGACGCCAAAGTGCGCTTGACCACTCCATGGTCGCCTCTCCCGACCCCAACATCTTCGCTTCTCACCATCGCGTCGTGGAAAGGCCTCGTGGCCGCCGTGGGCCCCGACCAGGTCGTCATCGCCAAGACCGAGTCTGTCCGGAAGGCCTTTGAGTCCCCGAAAGATGGCGAATCCGATATCCGAACTTTCGAGCCCCAGCTCGTCATGCCCATGCCCATGCGTATTTCACAAATTGCCTTTACGGCCGATGAAAACTTCCTCGTCCTGACGGCCGAGGTTGGCGGGGGACTAGCCGTGTATGAGGTCCAAAGTCTCTTGCAAGGCTCCTCGAGCACCGCGTTTGAGCTGGCGACCAACGGCGAGCCTCTGCGGTCGCTGATACCGAACCCGACCCCGGACAAGGCGGAGCTGTGCGCCATTGTCACCACCGGCGGTAATTTGCACATGGCAAACCTGAAAGAGAGGAGGATTAGCAACGTCCTCAAAGGCCAGGTCAGCTGCATCAGCTGGAGTGCAAAGGGCAAGCAGCTTTGCGCTGGATTGGCCGATGGCTCTATTCACCAAATGACGCCGGAGGGGGAGGCCAAGGCGGAGATCCCGAAGCCGCCTAGCTTGGGCAATTGCCACGGCATGTCAAGACAAAGTTCCTCTAGAAAGCTCAAAGCTAATTCAATCGCCAGTATCATCCCTAACCTGGCTGGGAAACAACCTCTTCCTCGCCATTCACACCACGACCAACGACTCCCCTCCCTCATCCGCCTATCACATCATCACCCGCGAACCGCCGTCGACTTTTAACTTCCAGAAGCTCGCCGATCCCGTTGAGCCCTTTGGCTCGAACAAATCACCCCATCATTCCATTCTTCGACTCAGGGACTTCCCCCCGGACCTTCAAGATCTTCTTATCGTGACCTCTACGGCATCAACAGAGGCCGGCTTGCTGAGCCGATCCGCGGTGCCTCTTGCCAGCGACAAGGCAGCGAGCTCCATCACTGGTGTTTTCACTACCACGGAGCTGCTCGACGACACTAAGCGGCCAACGCTTCCCATGACTGACTCCATGGACGACTCTACCCCCGTGGGCGTCGCGCTGGATCTTTCGAGCACAGAAAAGGTTTACAAGCCCATCCCCTCGGAAGAGGAGATCGAGGAATCTTCCGGGCCGTTGCCGGGCTTGTGGATTCTGACGCACGAGGGCGTGTTGTGCTCGTGGTGGGTCGTCTACCAAGCTTCCATCAAGAATGGGACGACTTATCCTGGGCTTGGGGCCATCGAGGGAACCGTGCCTACCCCCGCGCCAGCACAAGCGACACCGGCAGCTCCTGCCTCTCAATTCGCAAACTCGACTGGCCCAGCCTTTGGCGCCCCGGCGCAATTGGGCCAGAAGTCGTCCTCGTGGGGGAATGGGGCTTCCACGCCGGCCAACACGGGAGGATCCGTGTTCGGGTCGAGCTCCTTTGGAAACTCGCCAGTTTCGGGGCCGGCGTTTGGCAAGCCAAGCTCCATTGGATTCGGTCAATCCTCACAGTTGGGCATGAGGACCTCCTCACATTGGGCGACAGCGGGGGTGCCCGCCCCGACATTTGCCCAACCTGGGTTCTCAAGCTTTGCTAAGAGCAGCAACAGCAACAACAACAACAACAACAACAGCAGCAGCAACCATAGTCCACTCGGGGCAGCATCGGCATCGCCTTCGTCCGGGGGCTTCTCCTTATTCGCCAACCAGAGTGGGTTCAGTTCCGTCGCGGCTGACAAGCCCGCTGGCTCGGGCGCATTCGGGAGTGGAAGCCGGCTGGCAGGTGGCTCGTTCGGCGATGCTGTTGGCTCTAGTGCACCCACCAGCTCCGCCCTTGCTCCTCTGCAAGACAAGTCGACTGGCGGTCTCTTTGGCTCTGCGCCCTTCAATCTAGAGTCCTCTTTCAAACCCGATCCATCTCAAGGCGGAGGGGACGGGCAGCTTACCGCGGCGCCTGGGTTGTCAATGTTCGGCAGCAGCTTCGCATCGGCCCTCAAAGATGCGGGCCAAACGCCCCGGGCTTCTACGCCCCCGGCCAAGGATGAGGACATGGACGGAGGAGACGCTACTGCCGAACAGACGCCGCAGGCCGCGCCGCCGTCCACGTTCTCGGCTGCGTCCAACCAGGAGTCTACGACGCCGACAACTACGCCTGCGCCGACAAGGTTCCTCTCGTCGTCACCTATCCCCGGCGTTTCGCTGTTTGGTCAGCCGACCAAAATGGGTGACTCAGGGGGTCTGTTTGGCTCGACGGGCGAAACGCCCCAGCCAGCCAGCTTCTCTGGGATATTTAGCCAGCAGAATGACACTCCCAAGGCCGCCACCGAGAGTAAAGCGGAAGCGGAAACGCTCAAGATCAAGCTGGAAGAGCAGGACGAGCCCCTCCCACCGGACACGACTAGCAAGGCGGCATACCCGCTCGGAGCCTCGTCGTCGTCTTCCGCGACATCGAGTGTGCCTAAGCAGCCATTCGGTATGTCAGAAACGGCGCGGAGGCCGCAAGCCGCACCGCTGCCCCCGAACTTTATCACGCCGAAAGTCCCTAGGGCCTCCGAGGACGTCTCCGGCTTGTCCGGCGTGACCGAACCCGACAAGATGACCGAACCCGAGAAGACTGCCGAAAAGGCAAAGCAAATTGAGGATGCACCCCTGCCTCCCGACTTTATCAAGACGCCAAAGTCGGCCGTGTCAGATGTGCCTCTTCCCCCGGACCCCACCAAATTAGGGCTGCCTTCGAAACCAGACCGTGCTCCGTTGCCGCTCGACGTCGTCTTGCCAAAGGCGCCATCAGACGAAGCATCGGCCATAGTATCTGGCCCTGAGGATAGCGACGAGGGCAGCGCTGGCCCTGAGGATAGCGACGAGGGCATCGATTTCGAGGAGGACAATGCGTCCGAGGGCAGTGGCGTGGATGTCGCAAAAGACCTGAGTCCTAGCACGAGCGGTCTGATGCCAACACCCGGGTTCACCCCGCACGGTGTTACAACTCTTGCTACGGCCAAGGCAGAGCACACGCCGTTGTTTGGTGGAGGAATTAGCCGCAATGCACCGTTTTTCCCTCGACCAAAGGCCACGAGCCCCCGGTCGCCGAGCCCCGTACGCGGTGCCGTGCCGCAGCGAGTATATAGGATGGACGCGACAAGATCCGTCAGCGCTCCTGGCCTGGCGTCACGAATCTTGGGTCCCAGAAAGTCACAGTCGGTGATGGGAGCCCCAATCATCAGCCGGGAAAAGCTGGCAAGCGCCGAGGATTCCTTCCGCAAGCAACACCGAAAGTTGAAGGCGCGGCAGGAGGAGGAGGAAGCCCAGCCCTTGATCGACGAGGAGGACGACGAGGTACAAAAGGTGCTGGCGTCAGAGGTCGAGGGCACGCTGGAGCTGGATGAGTTTATCGCGCATTCCAACGTGGCGCCACCTGCAAGGGATAGTATCCCCGCACAGGTTGAAGCAGTTTACCGCGACATAAACTCGATGATTGATACCCTGGGCCTCAACGCACGCGCTGTCAAGGCCTTCTTGAAAGGTCACATGGAGAAGAGCAAGGACGAGGGCCGAAGCAAGGACGACCTCGAGATACCCGATGACTGGGTTCTGTGCGAAGTGTCCGAGTTGGGTGCGGTGCTGGACAGCGAGCTCTATGGCGACCTCGAAGACGGCCGAGTGCAGGATCTGGATAACAAACTCGATGCCTGCCAAGAGCTAGCGCGAGAGATGCAGCGACTCAGAGCCAAACAGGAGGATCTCAAGAGGGTGATCATGGCAAGACTAGACCCCGACCAGGTCGAGGTTGCGCGGACGATGCCTCTCAGCGCCGAGCAAGCAGCACAGCAAAACGAGCTGAGGCGCGGATTCGCCAAGTTTTCACAGCTTTTGGGGCAAACCGAGGAGGCGGTGACGCTCCTCAAGACGAGAATCGCGTCTACGTCGGGTTCGCTGGGGACCAACGTGCCGACGGTCGAGGCGGTGATGCGGACCATTACCAAGATGACGTCGATGGCGGAGAAGCGGAGCGGCGACATTGACGTGCTCGAGACGCATATGCGCAAGATGCGCCTCGGATCTGTGAGCCGGGAAGGTTCCCCAATGACGACGCCGCAGGCGAAGAAGAGCGCCATGATTCCGTCGGAATCGACGCCAAGTCGCACTTTTCGGCACAGTCTCTCGGGGAGCGTGTCGCTCGGGCCAATGGCCAGGGCCACGCCGCCGCGGAGAAAGCTCAGTGGGTTCAGCAGAGATGAAAAGGGTGACTTGATGGAGAAGCGAGCCCGACGCCAAGCGGTGCTGGCCAAGTTCAAGAGCAGCGTGGAGAAGAAGGGCGTGCAGGTGTGGAACATGGAGGACATCGAGTAGGCCGGAGGAGACTTGGTGGCACCGCAGCTTCCCGACAGCAGCTATTCGTACTGGGAATATATGGATTCAGGGCCAGGATAAAATACCGAATAATGTACTTGTAAAGGCCGACCCGGCAGAAGCCTTCCTCGCCCGGTCATGCGGTGTCTGGGGTGGGGGTCTGTGATGAGTCGGGTGAAGCATGAAGCACGATTCTCATCAGTCGACTGGCCTGTAAGTTCTGCCTGGTGGCTGCCAGCCATACCGAGCCACACCGAGCCACACCGAGCCGAGCTCCTCGTGGGACAACTTAGCTTCGCACAGGTAATAAAGCACTCCACGAATGTCAAAGCATATTAAAAGGTAGTTTAAAATAGGCCACATTTTTTCTCCTATTTTCAAAGTATGCGGTGTGCACGGCGGGCAAGCTGCACTCTGCACCCACCTAGGTTAACTTATTAACCCCGCGCCCTAGGACCAAACTCCGTATTCACCTATTCACCCACCGTCTCGAGCACCGCGGCCGCCGCGCCCGCAACTCCGCGCACCCCTTGCACTTTGTCTCTCGAAAGAAGGAACATCTTCTCCTTGCAAAGACAAAATGCGCGTCGACACGCAAACCCAGGCCAATACTGGCAGCGACGAGGCGCGATGGTGAGCAGCCCTGACTGCTTCTGGTCCCGCGCAAACGACGCTGTTGTTGACGAGACTGGGGGCTCTCTTAGGAAATACCTCGACCAGATCAGACGGAATCCCGGCCCCTTTACCGATCCTGACGCGACGTCGGAAGAGTTCCTCGCCCAGTTTGACAAGTTCAAAGTCCTGTAGGCCCCCCCCCCCCCCACGGCGTCGAGCTCTCGTCTCCTCTGCTGGCCAAGCTAACTGGAGACGCGCGCGCTCGTAGGGTCATGTTGGTCGACACCACCTCGAGCTCTGCACTTTCCGCCTACTGACGCTGTCTCGCAGCGGTGCGGGAGGTCTAGGATGCGAGATTCTCAAGAACCTGGCCATGTCGCGGTTCCGGGACATTCACGTCATCGATATGGGTGCGAGCGCCGAGGCATCTCCCGCTGCTCCCGCTGCTCCCGCTGCTCCCGCTGACTCTCTGTGCGTGACACCTAGATACCATCGACATCTCCAACCTCAACCGACAGTTTCTCTTTCGCCGCTCCGACGTGGGCAAGTTCAAGGCCCAAGTGGCGGCCCGGTTCGTCGAGCGGAGGGTCAAGGGCGTCTCCATCACCGCCCACAACAAGCGCATACAGGACTTTGACGAGTCGTTTTACCGGCAGTTCCAGCTCGTCGTCTGCGGCCTGGACAGCATCGAGGCGCGCCGGTGGATCAACGCCATGCTCGTCTCCATCGCCGAGGAGGCCGAGGACCCGGACGGCATCAAGCCCCTGATTGACGGCGGGACCGAGGGCTTCAAGGGCCAGGCCCGCGTCATCCTGCCATCCATCACGTCGTGCATCGAGTGCCAGCTCGAGATGCATGCGCCGCGGGCCGCCGTCCCGCTCTGCACCATTGCGTCCATTCCTCGCCAGCCCGAGCACTGCATCGAGTGGGCCCATGTCATGGCCTGGGACCGGGAGAAGCCCTTTGCCAAGCTGGACAAGGACGACCCCGAGCACGTCAACTGGCTGTACCGCAAGGCGCTGGCCCGATCGCAAGAGTTTAACATCCCGGGCGTCACCTACGCGCTCACGCAGGGTACCATCAAGAACATCATCCCCGCCATTGCGTCGACAAACGCAATCATCGCGGCCGCCTGCTGCAACGAGGCCTTTAAGATTGCGACGACGTCGGCGCCGTCCCTGGGCTTCGAAAACAACTACATGATGTACTCTGGCAACGACGGCATCTACACCTTTACCTTTAAGCACGAGAAAAAGGACGACTGCCCCGTCTGCGGCCGCCAGGCCCGCCCCCTCGACGTCGACCCGCGCAGGCCGCTGCAGGACCTCGTCGACTCCCTGGCCGTGCGCCCCGAGGCGCAGCTCAAGAGGCCGTCGATCCGGGCCGAGGGCAAGACGCTGTACATGCAGTCCCCCCCGAGCCTCGAGGAGCAGACGCGCGCGAACCTGGCCAAGACGATTACCGAGCTCGGCCTCGAGGACGGGCAGCAGGTCGTCGTTACCGATCCGGCGTTTCCGCTCGAGTTTGACTTCTTCCTCAAGTTCAAGGCCGAGCCTTGAACGTGCGTGTCGACTGACGGAGGCGGTTGAGGCAAGGGAAAAGGGGCGCAGGGTTTCACGGGACGGCGTTTGTCGGAGTCGATATTGTTTCGCCCTCGTCTCCTTGGCTCTGACCTTTGCATTTTTCGGCGTTGGAGACATGCGTGACGTGACGTTGGACCCCGAGGCAGAATCACAGCACGATGCAGGGCGTCTTAGCATACGGCGACACGTGATGATAAAGGATTTTTGAAATTCAAGGGATGCCATGGTATCGGCTCTTTTTACTTTTTTTATCTCATCTTTCCATCTTCGCTCGATATCATATATCATGGGTTCATATGAAACCAAGGTCGAGGGCACCAATGGCCAACGGCGGGCCGGGCCGTCATCACCGCGTCATGTTGATGACGTGCTGCTCCATTGTCTTGCACTTGCTCTTGAGGTGCTTGACTGCCTCGAGGAAGAGCTCGTCGCTGTCCCACTGGCCCGTGCTCTCGATGGCGAAGATGAAGTGGTCTCTCCTGCGGCCCAGCTTGACCTTGCGCTCAAACTCGGCGTGGCGCAGGCACTCTCTGCTGACCGTGTCCCGCATGGGGTCGACGACGACGGCCTTTTGCTCGCCGGCGTGGCCCTCGTAGCCGCTGCCGGGCTGGGCGGCCTCCTTCTTGGTCACCTTTGCGAGGCCGATGACGCCCTCGGGGAAGCAGCGGGCAAACTTTTCCGCGTCGGGGCCGAGGATGGGCTTGGTGATGGTGATGGTGGGCATGAGGCGGTACGAGGCGGTTGCGACGGGGGAGAACTTTGCGTGGTCGGCGCCGATGCCCTTGTGCATGTGCATCGACAGGTTGATGGTCTGACGCGGGCGCAGCTTGGCGATGAGAATGTCCGGGTTGACGGGCCGGATGGCGTCGTCGCCCGAGAAGTAGCTGGCCTGCTTGCCGGCGGGGATGAAGACGAGGTCGCGGGCGTAGACGTTTGCGTGGTGAAAGGCGCGGGCCGGATCCGTCTCGCCGGGGGCGGCGTCCTTGTTGCGGGAGCACGTCACGTTGAGATCGACTTGGACCGTGTTCCAGTCGAAGCAGTGTGCGTCGGAGCTCTCGCCGGGCCCGGGCTTCTTGTGCCACTGAAGGAAGCTGCGGAGGCCCTCGCGGCCGCCGTTGAAGGGGATGAGGCCGAGGCGGTGGGCGAGGACCTCGTCCTGGATGACCGACGTGTTGTTCTCGATATAGACCTTCTCAATGGCCAGGGTGGGTATCTCGGTGATGAGGATGCGGCGAAAGGCGTTTGCGAGCGAGGTGTCGAGGCCGACGAGGGAGAAGGAGGCGTGGGCGGCGTCGTTGCGGTGGAAATGGACGGAAAAGGCCGACTGGAAGCGCTCAAGGGAATGTTCGGCGTTCTCTCCGGGGACGTGGCCGGGATAGTCTGTTGACGTGACGTCCGTGACCGTCTCCTTGTTGATGCCGACAGTCTGGGGGGGGGAGGCGCAACACGTCCGTCAGACCTAGGCGGGGAGAAGCAGATTTGGGGAGGGCCGACTTACGTTTCGACGCTCCAGTTCTTCGGCGCTGGGCGGTTTGCGCCAGTCTGCCAGCTGCGTCGGGGCCATGGTCGGCGCGATCCCAGGACAGAGACGAGGAGGGGAGGGATGGGTGAGGTGAGGCTTGACGATGGGATGGTGAGGGAGAGAAAAAAAGTTGAAGGTGAAGGTGACGAGCGAGAGGGCTTATCACTGATAAGATGGGTGGACCCTGCGGCTCGCTGCTGCCCCACACCGGTCCCCACGTGGAGGTTAGTATTCGTACTCGTATCGCGCACTATCTCGAACCCCTAGCTGCTTCTCTTCACCGACCAACCTCTTGCAAAGTTCCAGAAGAATGCCGCTTCACATTTCTCGCACCGCAAGCCCGGCTCGAGGACCATGGACGAGTTGCTGACTCCAGTGAGCACCAGGCATCTCAAGACGAAAAGAGACAATGAGCTCCTCCTCTCCGAGGCGAGGCCGTCCAAGCTGCCCGAAAAAGCGCCCGTACTCTCAGACGTGACGTCCGCCGACGATGCCCTGCAAGTCCTCAAGGGCCAGCCGGGCTACGACTCCCTGATTGCGGCCCTGCGATATCTCACGACCCACGCGTTCCAGCTCCAGGTCCCAACGCCCCAGAGCGCGTCCATCGTCCACGTCCTGGTGACGGAAATAACCCCAAACTACTGGACGCTGTTGCGCCAAGGCGAGGCCGACGATGGCGCATCAACGCCGCGCCATGTCGAGCTCCTGCTCTCGTGTCTGCGCAGCGTCTCGGGCCTCAACGCCATTGTCGCACACATCAAGGCCTTGATCCAAGAGTCCAGGCTGGGCAACCGGGAGCCGAAGCGACCCGACGTGACGCCAAACCTCGACGTCTTCCTCGACGTGCTCGCTACCCTGCTGGATGGAAATGCCTCGATTCGCAACCTCTGGGCGTCCTCTGCCACCAAGCTGCCGAATGCTGCCATGAAAAAGGCCCAGTCACAGCTGCTTGCGGCGCTGCTTGCAAACGGGCGCGTCCTGTCCACTGCCGCCGAGGCATCCGCCGTCGCGGGCACCAGATCTCCCTGGGTCGCGGATGGCGTCGAGTACAGCAGATGGATCGGCCGCAATCTCTCGTCTTGGGCCAAGACGCCCTCACCCGAGGACGAAGGCGCCTTTTGTTTCGACGTGTTCCAGCGTTCGCTGTCTCTTGGATATCCTGGTAAGATTTGCTTTTTCCCCGTATCATGAGCCCGCTGCTCACGTCGCTTAGGAAGCTTGGTCAAGACAATCATCGACGAGCTCATATTGTCCAAAAATGGGCGGTCCAGTGCCTTTGTTGGGCTCTGCTTTTACCAGCCCCGGGCGTCGAAAAAGGTCATGGAAATTTTGCTCGAGTACTTGGCGAAGCGCTTCCTCAACAATCCGAATCTCGACGACGCCGAGTCACGCACCACCGTGGCGGCCGTCGCGGGTGTAATCGACGCCGTGATGGGCAACGACGATGTGCGCAAGACTCACCTCATCAACTGGTGTACAGCGTCGTCGGGCGCGGGCCTCGGGGACGCCGCCGGCATCCGCCGCGCAGTCGTGGCAGTCCTGGCCAGGGACAAGGAAGCCGTATCAACGGTGCTAGAGAAGAGCTTGGCCCAGTTTGGAGACCAGCTCTACATCAAGCACGCTGCAATGCTCCAGCAGGAAGGTGAGCCGGGACTTGAAGAGCGTCTAGGGCGTCTAGGGGGCCCTCTGACGTCGTCGCAGTTCACACCCAGGTGCTCCTGCTCAGCGCTGGATACGTGGCCAGGCTCGCCCCCATCAAGCTGACCATGTTGCTCAAGTGCGGCACGTATATGAATGCGATATCCAATCGGATTGCCGCGACCCAGGTGAGGTCGCGTTTCCTGGGGATGGTTGTTGGAGAAACTCTATCGGCCTTGGTCGACAACAAGACCAAGAAGCTCGACTTTCACATGGAAGAAATGGAGACAGACGAGGCCGAGTGGCTCAAGGGGCTCGCCAAAGTCACCGACAACGTTGGCCCTTTCGAGTCTCTGGTCTCGGCGGAGGCTTCCGACCCACCGGCCTTGTCCGCCGCCCCATCCGTGACGAGGCCGAAAGCGAAACCAAAGGCAAGGCCAAGGAAGCCGGCGGCCAGTGTGCCGACGGCCATGATCGAGGAAGTCGACTCGTCGGATGCCGACGAGGAACTCGTTCCCTACGCAAAGGGCTCAGACCCCGAAGACTCTGACGACGACGCCGCGCTTGTCCAGCGCAACAAGCCCAAGGCTCCGGTCTACGTTCGCGACCTGATTGCGTATCTGCGGGACTCGGAGAGCTACGACAAGCAGAGGCTAGGGCTGCAGACGGCCCCCGTCCTGGTTCGCCGCAAGGCCAACTTTGGCACCGAGGTCAGCGCCCACGCCGAGGAGCTCGCGGGCCTCCTCGTCGGGCTGCAAGACAAGTTTGACATGGACGACTTTGTCGAGGGACGGCAGCAGGCAATGATTGCACTCGTGGTAGCGCAGCCAGAGTCGATGGCGCCTTGGTTCGCTCGCACCTTTTTCGAAGGCGACTATTCCCTCGCCCAGCGGACCACGGTGCTCGTGACGCTGGGCCTGTCGGCCCGGGAACTTGCCGGCTACGAGACGTCTGAGTACCAGTCGGCAGCGTCCTTTCCCTCCAAAAGACTCCCGGAGAAGCTGGAGCAGCTCTACCTCGATTCTCGCCATCAGGCGGAGCCATCGTCTTCGTCTCGTCTCAAGGCCCTCCCCCCTACGGCCCTGGAGAGCGTCACGCAGTCTCTCACGGCTTCCTTCCTCGGACCTCTGGCTGCGGAAGCTGCCGATGCCACGAGCGGGCCGAACGTGATGAAGCTGCAGACGTTTACGGAGCGCTACAAGTCGAAGCGGAAAACGAGGCCTCGCGTCCGGGCCATAGCCAACACAACCGCGGCGCTGCTCGCGACGTACTTCTTCTCCCCCCTCACGGCGCACTTTCAGGTGGCGCTCCGGTGTTCCAGGCCGGCGGGGCTCAACCCGGGCCTGCTCTCGCTCTACCTCCAGACGGTGGCCATTGTGGTCAACGCGGCGGGCCCGTCGACGCTGGCGCTGCCGCAGCTCACGTCGGAGCTGTGGGACCTGCTGCTGCGGGTGCGGACTCTTGCGCTGGGCGACGTCGGGGCCATGAAGGGGTGGCTCGTTGCCATGACGGTGCTGATGGAGGTGAATGAGGGCGACATGCGGCGGGTGTGCGAAGAGCAGGGCCGCGAGGTGGTGGAAACGAGGGAGTGGGTTGGCGGCGTGCTTGAGCGGACGCGGGGCGAGGACGGGGGCGAGGAGAACGAGGTCAAGATGCTGGCGGCGGGTGTGCTCATCAAGCTGGGCGAGGCCATTGAGAGGTATCAGGCACTGCTGATGGGGGACCTGGCCGGGTTCTCCTAGGGAAAGGAGAAGGGAGAAGGGAGAAGGGAGAAAGGAGAAAGGAGACTGTCCAACCGGCCAAGGGGAAAAGACTGCATGGAAGCTGGCCTCGATGTTGTCTCGTAGTGGCTGGCTTGGCGTGCAGCATGTCGTGTATTGGGCTGCCTCATGGCCGGGCAATCCATGGCCGGGAAAGTCATGTCATGGTGTTCAGATCAGATGAGAGGGGACGAGTGTGTTTGGGAACCCTATGGCCCCCCTACGGCACCCCTACGGCTACTGCCCCCTACTGCCCCTACGGCGGAGATGGCGGAGATGGCCCATCTTGTATGTACCCATGGCATTGATTTTATGTAATGCATTTTATGTAATGCATTTCGAGCGTCCAAGACGTCGAGTTTCAGCACATGACTCTAGCACATGCATCTGGCCAGCATCAAGTCCTCGACAACTTGGGCCGAAACCCGCCCTGACCGGCAGACAGAAGCATGTCTCGATAGATGAAGGGGCTCCCGAGCCATGACAGCCTTGATGCGAAGCCAGAGGGCAGAGACGGCGTGTGAATCGCCCTGCCGCCCTCTGTCATGCCCTGTCACGCCCGTCGTCGTCGTCGTCGTCGTCGTCGTCGTCAGCCTCAATCTCTGCCCCCCCTGAGTCGGAAGGGCTGCCGGGACTCTGGAGGCTACGACTCGGCTGGTGCCGGGACACTGGCGACTATAAGTCTCGGCTGTCGACGACATTTCCTCGTCTGGTCTGGCCATCACCGTCAACGTGAGCTTTCTTGAGCAACCACTCCTTTCTAGCAATCACTCTCCCTGACGCCGGCAAGAGCCCCCTCTCTCCAATCACCAGGTCACACATACCAATTCTATTCCTTATTATTCAACGTGCCGGTTTACGTTCTCGCCCGACGCCATCATGAAGTACGCCTTTGTGCTCACCGCCATCGCCGCCTTTGAGTCGGTCGGCCTGGCCGCTCCCGCCGTCGACACTAATGGCAATATCAACCTTGCGGCCCCCATCGACAAGCCGGCATCGGGCTTGAGCACCACGGCGTCACCCGACGTCGGCTCCAAGCCCGACGCCGGTCCCCAAGGCCCCGAGGGCGCCCCCCTCCCTGACTCCAACACGTCGTCGACCAGCTCGAGCGAGTTGGCGGAGAAGGCGACCAAGGCCGCGAGTGCCATCGCCAATGCCGCCGCCGGAAGCAGCAGCGCGTCCACCGTGCCTTCGGTCGTGGCTGATGTCAAGAAGGTGGTTCAAAACGCCATTGGCGAGGGCCAAGCGTCCGATGCCGTCATCGCCACCTGCTTGGCCGCCACCGTCAGCGGAGAGAATCCCGGGGCCGTCGTCAAGATCACAGAGGAATCCATCAAAGCTGTCGAGAATGCGTCGCCAACTCCGGACCAGAACACCGTCTCTCGCCCTGGAGGCGATAACAGCCTGGACCTTGACAGCATCGCCTCGAACGTCGTCCAGGCCTGCTCAACTAAAATGTGCGACTTTCTCATCAGGGGATATTTCCGCCTGAAACATGAGGGCAAACTCACGGAATACATCTTCCTGGTCATCGGCGCCTCTCAAGTCGTCCAGAAAAGTTCTGTCAACCGCCAGGACCAGGCCGCTTTCGTCAATCAGGCCGTCTCCAATCTCAACCAGCTCGAGCCCGGCTCCAATGGCGAGGCGGCCGCCACCACGATTGCTGAAGCCGCCAAGGAGGTCAAACTCGATTCCGCCGTTTCCCAGCAGGTGACGGAACAGACGCAGCAGGCGGCGCAGGCCTTGAACCAGACCCCGAGCGATAAACAGCAGCAGGCGCCTACCAGGCCGGTTTCCGGCCTCGGCTCCGACGCCAATGGCAACAGGGGGGCGCTGCGGGTTCCCGGGAACAGGACCGAGCTCAGGCTCCGCCTGCAAAAGTCCAGGGACGATGCCCGACGGCAGCGCGCCAAGTTTGCCAACGCGCCGGCCAACTCCACGGCCGAATCCTTGTGCATCGATGCGGCCAAGCTGGTCTTCGCCAAGTGCCGTGAGGAGAAGCCCGAGGACGACAAGAGCTGCAGCGAGGCTCAGACCGTTGCCTTGGACAAGTGCCGCACGGAATTCGACACCAAGAACATCAAACGCGAGTGCCGCGCAGAGGGCTTCCAGGCCTTTCGCGCCTGCATCGGGGAAAAGACGAACCCAAAGAAAGGAGACCAGGCCAACGACTCTGCTGCCAACGACTCTGCCGCCAGTGAGGCCACCCGCCAACGCTGTCGCCTGATTGGTGCCCAGGCTGCGCGTAATTGTAAAGCGACTACGTGTGGAAAGGGACCTGCTTCTCCAAAGCCCGAGGAAACGTCTTCTAAGAAGCCAAAGGTAGCAAACGGATCCCCTTTTAAGCCAAACGGACCTCCTTCTCTAGAGTCAGATGGAACTGCTCCTCAGGGTGGAAAGGGAACCGCTTCTCAAGAGTCCAGCAAGCCAACGCCTTCTCAGAAGCCAAAGGGAGCCGCTACTCAGGGGAAAAAGAAACCCGCTTCCAAGACGGAATGTCCTGCTCGGAAGCAGAAGACAACCGCCAAGAAGCAGAAGAATGCCGCTCCCGAGCCGAAGCCTCCCGTTCCTGAGAGGAATCTTGTCCCTCCTAAAAGGTAGACGCAGCTCACGCCTTGTCTTCGTGTACCTAGGTAGGTTGTGACTCCCCAAGGCCAGAGGAATGCGTTTTTAAAGAGTGCGATTTTCAAAGAGTCTTACTATTTGTACATTTTCAAAATTATCAAACAGACAGTGTTTCAACCCGATTGCTGCATGGCCAAGTCTCAGGGCGCATGAAGCCGGCCCCCAGAGAACCTACTTTTTACCCGTCGGCTTCCCCGGGGGATCGCATAGAACTCCTCTCTTCAGCTCGCACGCGCCATTGGCCTGATTCCAAGTTATAACTAAAGACTTGTCCGGAGGGGAAAGGCACATGATTAATTCAACGACACATCTACCCGTTGGGAACTAAGGAACGCTTCGTCCCTTACCCTCGGTTACTCCTTTCCAAGTCACTATCAATGAGCTTAATGTTGCTGACGCATGCAAATCTGACATTCCCATCCATGCCGCCCAATCAGAAACTGTTCCCATCTCTTTAACCGAGCCTTGACATCAACCACAAACGCCTCCCATGAGAGTCTTCATAACGCCATAACTCGTCGGCTCCGTCGGCTCCTTCATGATGCTGCCGCTCGCCCAGCTCGCTCATTAGTCCATCTCAGTTCCCGTCCCCCGCCACAGACTTCAGCCTCGTGCCGCTCCCGCTGCGGGCCGGCAAGCCCGACAGATACCAGTTTGCGTGGCTGAGATGGTCGCCCAGGCTCATGGCCATGCGCCGCAGCTCGTTCTTAACCTCGTCCGTAGATGCCCTGCCCTCCATCACCCGGGCCGACGGCGCGACCGGCGGAGGGGGCAGGGAGGCGTAGTTGAAGGGCGACGAATGTTGGCCGAGTTGGTCTTGCGGCGGCGGCTGCGGCTGCGGTGGCGGCGGTGGCGGCGGTGACGGTACTGGCTGCTGGTCCTGGAGCGAGGGCGGAAATTGAGACGCGACGGGTGCGGCGGTCTGTGGAGGCGACATGGACTCGGGGTCCATGTCGGCGAACTCGCTCAGGGAGTACGGCCGGACGCCGTCGACGGCCTGGTCGTTGGCCGGCGGCGGGGCCGGGAGCGGGGCCGGGAGCGGGAGCACCTCGCTGTCGGAAGGATTCCCCGGCATGTCCGCGACGGCCATGGCGTACTGCGAGTCGTCCGAGACGTAGATGGACGGCTCTCGATTAGTGTTGGGCGTCGGGTAGAGATCTGTGTGCTTCTCCAGCTCAAACGGGTTCGCGCCGCCGACCTCGGACCCGCTGATGGACCCGACATCCGAGTGCGAGGTGGATGGCCGGGTATATTCGGTGGACGAGTCCGGGAAGCTCATGTCGAGATCGATCAGACTCCCCATCGAGACGCGGTTAGCAGGGCTGTGCTTGGACGACATGTCGCTAAAGACCATGGAGGACTGGAGAGGTTCGGTCTTGTGGTGCGTCGGAGACGGCCTGCCCGTGTCCGGCGTCGACGGTTCTTCGGGAAGCGGAAACCTGAACATTTCCGGATTCGCCGAGGCCGGAGTGGCCATGGTGGGGAATTTCCAGTCCTGGGTGCGGCGGTTGGCGTTGACGTCGGCAGGGTCGCTGATAGGCGCCTTGACGTGCATGGAGCCATCGCCAAAGTCGTAGTTGGCAGACACGCGCGAGTCGCCGGCCCTGATGGTGTTGAGGTCGACAAACTGAGACAGGTCGCTGCCGTGCAACGAGGCATCCAGGTCAATCAGCGACTCCCGGACGTCGGCGGCCGGCGCCGACTCGTCCCGGAGCGGTAGGTCCGATGCGGGCGGCAGCTGGAAGAGCCTTCCGTAGTACGCCCTCGAGTTGTCTTCGTAGTTGGATATCGTGTTTGGGTCAAACACCTTTTCCAGGGGCGCCTTGGCAGAAGGGAGCTGCGGCGGCGGGCGTCGACGAGGCTTGGGCTTGGGCGGGCGCGACGTCTCCTCAAACGACTGCTGGCTGAAGTCGACATTGGAGCCGTAGGCATCAAAGACGTCCTGGGCCTGACCGCTGTCAAAGACTTGCTGGTCAAAGGCGGCCGTGGTGCTAAAGTTCCACTCGTCGTTGGCCAGGGCCGTGGACTGGACATGGGCGAGGCCTTGGGCGCCGCCGGCGGCGAAGAGGGAGCGGCGGTCTCCCCCCTGAGCCTCCCACATCTTGAAGCCTCGCACCAGGTGGGCCAGGGTGGAGGTGGGATAGGCCTCGTCTGTTTGGAACAGGTAGTCGTGGCGCTGGATATTCTCAATGGTGGGCCGCTTGGCGGGGTCATGCTGCAGACAGTAAGCGACCAGGTCCTTGAGGCCGGGCGAGTACTTGTCGCCCTCGAGTCGAGGCGTCTGCTGCTTCAGACGGCTGCGGAGCTGGGAGAAGTCGATTCGGTCGGTGACGTTGGGCGGAAGGCCCGAAGCAATTTCGTAGACCATGGCGCCAAAGGCCCAGATGTCGACCTCGGTGCCGTACGAAGCCGACTGGTCGAGAAGCTCAGGGGCCATCCAGTGGGGGGTGCCGATGACGGTGGTGCGCTTGTCAAACTTGGTCTCGATGACGCCGGCGACGCCAAAGTCGCAGAGCTGGACGTGTCCGACCTCTGTGACGAGCACGTTGGCGCACTTGAGGTCGCGGTGGATGATTCCCTGGCCGTGGACCCAGTGCATGGCCTCGGCGACCTCGCGCAAGATGGGAATCACCCACTTCTCCTGCAGGCCGTCGGGGGCCGTGGGCTTCATGAGGGTGGCGACGCTGCCGCCGGCGCAGTACTCGGTAATCATCCACATGGACTGGCCGACGGGCAACGCCTCGATGACATGGTTGATGTTGCGGGCGCCGCTGTCGCTCAGCAGCTGCAGCGCGTTGATCTCCTTGAGCAGGTCGCTGTACGTGTCTGCCAGCCGGGGGTTTATCGTGTCGCTCTCCTCGATGTCGATGATCTTGACGGCGACGAGGCGGCCCGTCTCTTGGGCCGTGGCCTTGTAGACGCGGCCGAAACTCCCCTTGCCGATGAGCTCCGACAGGTGATAGTGGGGCACTTGTTTGCCGGACCGCGCGCACTCGTCCACGACGGCCTCTTGCATCTTCTTGGCATCTTCAAAGGCCCTCTGCTTGGTGACGGACAGCTCGGACCAGCTGACTGAGAGGGCCGCCATGGTGCCGACGCCGCGCCCGAGGCCGTCGGGATCGGGAGTCTGGGAGGGGGCCAGCCACTGGAAGAGGTGTCGGGGAGGGAGGGCCTCATGGCAGACGGGGGGATTGGAAGTGAATGCCGACGAGTCGTCGCAGCATGGCCAAGTGTGTCAGGTTGGGGCTCACGCGGGGTTTAGCCGCCATGCCTCTTTGGCCCACCATTGCTATAGGGTAGGCGGGGCAATATGTGGCGACGTGAAGAATGTAACTCCGTACATATGTACATACCTAGGTAGGTACACAGCTAGGTACTCTCCATCCGCATGCACTCTACCCGTGCGCAGCCATCGTCTATGAAATATCCCACGATTATGCCTGTTCCTCGTCCTCGTTGGAAGCGAGAATGGCGCTCCCGTGTGGTTTCCCAGTACTCAGTCCCCCAATCATCTTCTCATGGATTCCCTGCCAGCCGCTCTCGCAGGTGCCCTTGACAATGCCAATGAGAAACCTCGAGCACTGGATGACGACATCTTCGACCAGCGCCAAGCGTCCGTCCTCGGTCTCCTCTACCTCCCACACCGTCTCGAGCGTCGTGTTCATGGGGCTGCGTATCCTGACAAAGACGCCCCTTTCGATGTTGATGAATTCGTACGTGCTGACAACGTCCGAGTCCCAGAGCCCGGCGGGAAGGGCATGAACCTTGTCCGTCACCCGGTAGCATTCTGCCGCCGCGACAGCCGTGACGCCGCGGCCCAGGGGGGGGGCAGGCTCGGGGTCCGAGGGAGTGTCGATGAGCTCATACTCGATCATGTGAGGGTCGCATTGGATGAAGAACTCGTGGCCCTGGAGCAATTGCACACACTCTTCCCGCGTGATTCCACGGGGGACGGACGTCGAGTTGCGCAGAGTCGCCGTGGTGCTGAACATGGCTGGATCGAGGGATGCCTATCATGTACGCCTCCGATGGCCAGATCTGTCCGCTTATACGAGTTATGCTATGAGGATTTGAGAATCATGAGGATTTGAAGCGAGAGAGAAACGAGGACAAGCTCTACATGCACTGGGTATTTCCAAGGTTTAGGGGACAAAGTCTAGGCGCGAGTCCGTGGCTTGTGGCTTGCAGCTTTTTTTTTGTTGCAAACCGTTTTAAAGTGTCTCGTCCCAGATCAGGACTCCCTCGTCATGTGCATCTGGGTGGTAGTAGTAGTAGTAGTACTCGATAGGAGAGTGACGCATTTGGGCATGACTCGACAACTCTTTCGCCGTCCCACGATGATGGCCGTCCGGGAGGTACTCTGTACTTCGTAGGTACTTCGTGCTTCCTTACCAATCACCTGGCATCTGCCAAGTCATGTGACTTCGCGATCCTCCTTGACCGCGGCAGACGTGTCTCACCACTCGCCACTCTCGTCATCAACAGCGCGCACACAAGAGCTTCGCACCGGCCCATGGCATCAAACTGTGTTACAATTTCCATTTTATCTGACCCCAGACAATAGTCTGCGTATCTCCACATCTCGCGTAGGAGAATGCCATCCGCCCTCCTCCACTAAACTCAACGACAGAACCTGGCGCCACCATGGTGACTTCGACCAAGCTCAATCGCTCGAATACGCCGAGGAAACCGGCCAACATCTCCAAGAAACAGGTAAAGCCGAATGCGAGCATCCTGAGCTTCTTCCAAAAGACGCAAAAGCAGGAGGAGTCCCTCTTTGTCGGGTCCGCCTCGCAAACAGCAGCAGCCGATGACGACATCTACAGCAGTCAAGACCTCCGCTTCAACGAGTCCGGGTCCCCGGTCAAGAAGAGACGGATATTCGAAAAGCAGAGCAAAGCTTCATCTACACACGATGACGTCAAAGAACCCATTGTCGAACCCGCCACCAAAACCCCCCCACACGACTACAAGCCTAGGGGCCGCATCAGTCTCCCCTTTATCGTCGACTCGGACAGCGAAGATGGAGATGGCACAGGAGCTGCTCCGAAAGAAGAAGACACACTAGATGCCCACTACACCTCCGTGGCACCAGCACCACCTCCGGCAAACCCCCTGCTGGAGCCGGACAAGGCCGCTGACAATGACGAGCTCGAAGCAGACGATGAGCTTCGCCTTCTCAAACACCAAGATTCCACCCGTGAGCGATTTGACAAACTCGACGAGTTTGGAGACCTCGATTGCATCGATGCCGCCGATTTCGAGGGCGAGGAGATGCGGGAAAGAAAATACATGTGGGAACAGGCCCGCCTCGAGGCCGAGGAGGAGGGATCGTTGCTCGGCGATGACTTCACCGACGATCCACCTGATGACAACATCGTGGCGGAGAGCTGCCCAATCTGCAACGGAACCTTGGCCGGTGTCTCTGCAGACGACGCGTCACGTCATGTCAATTCATGCCTCGACGGACACCCCATCCCGCTGCCGGCTCAGGACAAGGGCAAGGACACGGCGGCAGACACTTCCGAGATGGACTCCGCCGATATGAGCAAGAGGTTCGCCCGCGCCGCCGTTCCTCGGCCAGCACAAGCAAATCCGTTTGAGCGGGGGGACATGGTCCAGGAGTCCAGGTCTGCCTTCTCCAAGCTCATGTCCAACAATGCCGAGGATTCGGCATGGACCACGGCCGCCGCCGCAGAACACGCATCCCGCGGCCGGCGGGCGTACGAGCGGACTTGTCCATTTTACAAAATCATGCCTGGGTTCAACATTTGCGTCGACGCATTCCGCTACGGGGCCGTCCAGGGGTGCGAGGCCTACTTCCTCAGCCACTTCCACAGCGACCACTACATTGGCCTGTCGGGCACCTGGAGGCATGGCCCGATCTACTGCAGCAAGGTGACTGGCAGCCTGGTCAAGCAGCAGCTGCGCACCGCCTCCAAGTGGGTTGTCGAACTGGAGTTTGATAAATCCTACGACGTTCCCGGAACAGGCGCCACGGTCACCATGATACCGGCGAACCACTGTCCGGGAAGTTCCCTGTTCCTCTTCCAGAAACCTCTGGGCGCAGGCCCCAAGAGCGGGACGCGGCGGATACTCCATTGCGGCGATTTCCGTGCGTGCCCTGAACACGTCGGCCACCCGCTTCTCAAGCCAGAGGTCGTGGACTCGATCACGGGCAAGGTCAGACAACAAACAATACACATGTGCTATCTTGACACGACCTACCTGAACCCGAGATATTCATTCCCGCCACAGGACGAAGTCATCAAGGCATGCGCGGACTTGTGCGCGTCCATGTCACCGGACCCCGACTGCAGAGACGACATTTGGGAGCACTCTGCGCAAGCAAGCGGAACACAGACCATGAGCAAGTATTTTCACAGCTCCAAGGCGGACGAGGGCGGCAAGACGTCCAGCAACAACAAGAAGCTAGGGCAGCGTCTTCTTGTCGTTTGCGGTACCTACTCGATCGGCAAGGAGCGAATCTGCATCGCGATTGCCCAGGCACTCAACTCCAAGATATTTGTCAGTCCTGGGAAGATGAAGATTTGCAAGCAGCTCAGGGACCCGGAGCTCTCGGCGCTGCTCACGTCGAGCCCCGTCGAGGCCCAGGTGCACATGCAGTCGCTCATGGAGATACGCGCCGAAACGCTCAAGGACTACCTGGCCAGCTACAAGCCGCACTTTAGCCGCATCGTCGGGTTCCGGCCAAGCGGGTGGACCTTTCGGCCCGGGAACGGCAAGGTGATGGGGGCCAACACGCCCCCGAGCAGCGTATCCACGCAGCAGATTCTCCACGGCAAGGGATGGAGGACGAGGTTTGGATACAAGGACCTCGCGGCGCAGAGGGGCAGCAGCAAGGAAGCCATGTGCTTTGGGGTTCCGTACTCGGAGCACAGCAGCTTCCGGGAGCTGGCCATGTTTGTCATGAGCCTGAGGATCGAAAAGGTGATTCCCACGGTCAACGTGGGCAGCGAGCAGTCAAGGAAGAGGATGAAGGGCTGGATCGACAGGTGGATGGCCGAGAGGAAGCGAGGCGGCCTCGTCCGGCCCCTGATAGAGGGCGTGGATGGCGAGGATGGCAAGGAGGTGGAACTGTGGGAGGGCAAGGCAGCACAGGGAGGAGGCGCCTGGTGGTAGGGTCACCGGGTGGATTCTCTGCCCCCCTCTGTCTTTTCGGACGTAAACGAGCCCATGAATAAAGGGCAACAAGGCTACCTTCTGGTCTGCTAGTCTTCTCTGCCCATGAACATGACGCCCAACACGTCTCTCGGCCAATCCCGCGATTGCCCGAGTGAGCCAGGCCAC
This sequence comes from Ophiocordyceps sinensis, assembly GCA_012934285.1. Lineage (NCBI taxonomy): Eukaryota > Fungi > Ascomycota > Sordariomycetes > Hypocreales > Ophiocordycipitaceae > Ophiocordyceps > Ophiocordyceps sinensis. Next base: position 694,658 of record JAAVMX010000008.1, read on the forward strand.
GCAGCGATGCCCGCAATCTCCGGCGCCGCCCGATGCCGGGTCTCGGCGCCCTAATCACTTGGCCTTTTCCCGCTGAGCTGCTGCCTCTGTAGGAGCAAAGTCAGTCCATCTGCGCATGCGAGGGAGAGGAGGCGCGCACGAAGCGGGACAAGTCGTACCTCTCCGCGTAGCATCCTCGAGCAGCTGCGTGTCCACCGACGAGGCGGGAAGATGAACGTAGCGAACGACGGAGCCTCTGATGAAGACGTTTCTGACGGAGCTCTGCGCGTGCGTGTGCCCAGGGAGGGGGGGGGGGGTCAGTTGAAGAGCCGAGCCGAGGCCGGCAGAGAGAAGGGGGCGGAACGCACGAGATGGGGATACTTGAGTTCCTCGACGACGGAGATGTCGTCGAGCTTGATGTTGAGGTACTGGTCGACGCTCTTGAGGGTGCCCTTGAGCTGGATGTCGTTTTTGAGCTCGACCGTGACCTCGTGGTCGACGAGGGTTTTGAAGAAGCTGGCCCGGCCATGCGTCAGTCTCGGGACACACACGAAAAAAAAAAGGCCCAGCACAGGAGCCGACGGCTGCACACTGGCGCGCGGGAGCGGGCGGCTGTCAGGGGCCTTACCTGAAGAAGAGCATGGCTGACGACGGGGCGGCGGATGAGATGGCCGGGAGTGCTGAGAGGAAGAGCGCGCGCCCCCAGACGCCGTGGCCCGAAGTCGCGGGTCGATGCGCCTCGACGGACGGAGAGGATGGGCGCTTGGTCTTGTTTCCGCCGGTGGATCTCCGTTGTTGTCGTCGTTGCTTGTCTAGGGCGTGCTTTGAGGTCGTCGTCGTTGGGAATGGTGATGGGGGTTGGAGTAGTAGCATACGTCGTCACGTGACCTAATGAGTAAGGCAGGTCTATAACGATACTCGCGGTCACTCTATACACTTCACCGCCAGCATCCAACATCATCAAACAGGACAACTCTCGGGACTTAGCTTGTTGTCGCCGGCTCACCCTTCTAGCAGCTTAATCTTGATGGCTCGGGCGCGGATCCTCGTTCAAATACAGTGTCCAATCACGCTACATGCACAAACGCCCTCTTCCTGGCGCTCCTCTCGGCGCTCTCCTCCTCCCACTCGTCGTCGACGTACTCCTTGACGCTCCGGTCGCGTATCTGCATCCCCACCACCTTGAGCGCCGCAATGTTGACCCCCATCTCGTCCTTTTGCCGCTTGAGCGCCTCCCTCAGGTTCGTCCTGATGCCGTCCATCATGGCCCTCATGGTCCGGCTCGCCACAATCTGCCGGTGGTGAGTCTTGATCATGAAGAAGAGGATGCGGCACGTCAGGGGCATGTTCATCGATCGCACGGCGAAAATGTTGACAAATGTGAAGAGCAACGGCACCGACGCAAAGGGGAGCACCAGCAGCGCGTCGTGCAGTGCCGCGGCCTTGATGCGCTGCAGCACCGACATGACGTGCTCCTCGGCCGTCACGTTGCCCAGCGCCATGTACACCATGTTCCTCTGCGGAGGCGGGGCTTGGGGATCCGAGAGCTTGGCTTCCTCGTACTGCTTCATCAGGTTCAGGTCGGCCATGCCCATCTCGAGAGCCTCCTGTATCCTCTCTCCGGCCATCAGCGTCTCCGTCGTTTGCTTGCTTGCCGCGCCCACCTCGCCGTCTTGGTCCTCGGCATCCGGTTCCTTCTCGAGCGACGTCGTCAGCGTGCTCTCGTACAGCTCCTCAATCTCCCTTTCCCGCTCTTCCTCGAGGAAAATTTGCTCGTCGCTTTCCTCCCAGACCCGGATGCTCTTGTCGTGGCCAGCACTGACAAGAAAGTTGCCGGTCCGACTGATGGCCATGGCCCACACCTCGCCGTGATGGCCGTTGAGCCTTTGGATTTGCTCAAACTTGTCTCCGTCCCAGTAGCGAATCGTCTTGTCCTTGCTGCCGCTGAAGAAGTGGTGCCCGTTGCCATCCGAGTTGTGCGGCACAAACGCCACCTGCAGGATGCTGTCCTGGTGCCCGAAAAGCGCCTTGTGGCAATCGCCAAAGTCGAGGCCCCAGACCCTAATGTTCTTGTCCGCCGAGCTCGTCACAATGAGCTTGCTGTCGTATGAAATGTCCATGCTCAACACGGGCAGCTTGTGTCCGTAGAGATTGAGGTACAGTTTCAGAGAGTCGACGAAGAATACCTTGACCGTGTTGTCTAGTAATGACACGGCCAAGAGCTTGGCGTTGGGGGAAAACTTGAGGCTGAGAATGTCATCAGTCACCTTGAGCGCCCTGGACTGGACAATCTTCAGCTTGGGCGTTTTCCTCGTGGTGCCAAGAACCTCTTCTTGGACTATCTTGAAGTCCCAGAACTTGGCGCTCTTGTCGGCGCTGCCCGAGACGACAGAGCGGCCGTCCGGGTGGACATTGAGCGACCAGATTGCCCCCTCGTGGGCCTGCACGCTGTCCAAGAGGGATGAGGACGCAATGTCGAACAGTTGGAGCTCGCCGCTCTTGGTGCCCACCACGACCACCTTGTCGCCCGGCAGAAAGGCACAGCAGAGAGAGTAGCCACATTCAAACGTTCGTATGCAAGTCTGCGTTTTGATGTTCCATATTTTCATGGACCCATTGGCCGCCGACGCCAGCATCTTGTCGTCTGAACTGAGGGCGAGACATCGGACATCTGCGCGATGGCCGGGGAGCTCGACCGACAACGCCCGGGTGTAGTCGGGAATGTCTTGCGTCTTCTTGCGGTCGCTCTTGTCCTTGGACGGTATGCTGAAGTACTCCAGCTGGTTGTTTGTCGTTCCCACCAACAAGTTGATGCCCTTTTGGGCACCACCGAGGGCCCAATCCACGGAGCGCACCTTTCCGCCCGTTCTTACAATGACGTATTGCACGAATATGTCGTTGACGTCGGCACTGGCCGCGTCGTCGAGATGATCGTCGGCGTTGGCCATTTCCTCGTCGGGCTGCCTGCCGTCTTTTTGCTTTTCCCGGCGCCGTCTCCGCTTCCGAGCCAACGTCTTCTTGATCTCGGCCTGTGACTTGATGCGCCATACGTCGACGCCCTTTTCCGATCCGTGAACGGCGAAATAGTCGCGCTGGGGGTGGAAGATGACTTGGGTGGCGCGATCCTTGCTCTGCCGGTGAAGCGTGCCGCGATGGGATATGTAGTGCACGGCTGACGCGCCTACCCGTGTGGCGCTCGAGGCCAGGCCATCTGCGTCCAGCGACCAGACCTTCATCTCTCCGTCGTTGCCTGCAGTCACGCAGCCGCTGAAATCGGGAGACAGTCCGAGAGCCCAACACTCGCCGTTGGTCTGGGATATGTGCGTCTCAACGCAGTGCCGCGAGGAGAGGTCCCAGAGCTTGAGCAGCGAGTCCTTGCCGGTGCTAAGGAGGAAGCCTTCCGGGGCGTCCTGGCCATCGCGCACCATTGCCCTCGAACCATGCTCGTTTTCAATATGGAGTTCTGGCTCGACGAACTGGAGCCCCGTGACTTGGTCCTTGTGGCCTCGCAGCTTGTACAGGCCGACTTCGGCCACCAGGTCCCAGAGGATGACGTCGGTGTCCTTGGAGCCGCTGGCGAGGCGGACGCCAGACTTGTCAAAGGCGAGCTTCGTGACGGCCGACTTGTGACCGTTGAAGTTGACTATGACGGTGGAGATCTTGCTGTCCCAGAGCCGGATGCTGCCGTCCTCGTAGCCGACGGCAAAGACATCCTTGTCGGTCTTGCTCTGGACAATTGCAGAGACGGAGACGGTGCAGCGCTCATCTCTCCATCGGCCCAAGAGCTCGCCCTTTTTTATGTCCCAGCACAAGACCTCTTCGTTTGCGGCGACGACTGCCTGTCCCGCGCTCGTGCCGGTCCGGTCCTTGGACGTCCAGACAATGTTGGAGGTGCCGGTCGCGACGATGCCAAACGACTTGGCATGCTCGTATTTTCTTGCTTCAAGGTAAGCGCACGCCAATTAGCAACACGCGCATCGTGCAAACTCACAAGTACGACTTGACCATCTTTGCCGAATCCAACCAAGCAACGACAAGCCTTCAGGGGGCCGATGGTGCTGCAATGCGCCGCGTATCTTTTGGAGGGCATTTTTTTCTTGGTCCCTCTTTTCTGGTCTTATCGATAGCGGGGTGCCCCGGGAGGGGATGACTAAGACTCGGCAGCGGAGATGAGGGAGATGAAGGGATCACCAAGTGACTTCAAAGCATCGTGGAACCGGTTTGCATGACCCCGACAACCCTGCCTGCCTTTAGGTGGACACGAGTGCAAATGCATGCATTCCTCTAGCCAAGCCATGACTAGCTAAGCCATGAGCCGTCGTGTCTGTCTGGTCGCGTACGAATCGTGCCAGGCCTCACTTTGTGAACGAACGAAGCGAACAGCCCCTTCTCGAGAATCGGGCGAGGCCAATGACAGCCTCTGCTCTCATACAGTCGCAATCATGGAGACAGCCAAAAGAAAAGGCATAATACTGTTAGGAAAACCCGGTCTCATCCTCCGCCCTCGACGCGCAACAACGTGGATTTCCCATCTCACTCCAACTCCACATCATAGCCCATCTCACAGAGAACAACCGTGGTATATGTCCTCATGGCCTTCGTGAGTAGCAGCGTGTCGTTGCACGTTCCCTGCATCTGCTGGAGCAGCTTTGTTTGCTCGTTCATGCAGGCCCGAAGCCCGCGGGTCTCTTGCTTTAGAGTTTCCATACTCTCCTCCAACGCCTCGAGCTGTTTGGACATGTTGCTGGTAGGGACCGCTTGCCGGTGTCCACACACGATTTGCGCCGTCCAGTTGGGAATAACCCGGGCTGGGTTGTGGAGGCGTTGTCTGGGGCGTGGCCAGCCCACTCCTGATTCTTCGTTTTCGCTGTGGGGATGCTTGGACGTCAGGTGGCGCGGTCCGTTTCTTTGTCTGCTTCGGCTCCGGCAATCCCTGTTTGGCGAGCGACTCCATGTAGTCCTGGATCTTCTCATCTCTGTCGTCCGACTCCAGTCTCTCCATTATATCGGTCGCCATCCTTTTCTCGTACCAGTTCCCGTCTATGCGTTTTCGTTGAAGCGCATCTCGAATTTCAGGGTCCTGGAGCTTGCTTTGCCATTTCTGAAGCTGTCTGATAGTCTGCAGTCGGATTCTGGCTTGTTTAGGAAGCGCAATGGGCCACTCTGTTGGGTATAGGATCCAAAACAGTCTGTCTTCTTGGTCTTCGTTCCAGTACTGCTTAAAGATGCTGTACATCTTGAAGGCCTTGATCTTACTCCTGGGCCACACGGTTCTCACAAGCAACCATGCGACCCAGTGGCCAACGCGGATTTCTTTTCCAAGCCGTTCGTGGGCAACTTTTTCCCGCGTGATGCATTCCTTCACGTATACGACGAGTAATTTGGCTTCTGGCTGGTCGAAGAACATCATGCAGTCCCCCCATTCCTTCTTGACTATCTTGTACCACTCGCGTTCGAATGCGGTGGGGTTGTCGATATGGAAGGATGGGAATGTGATGCCGTGACTGAACGTTCCGTTGGTGCTGGACGGAGTAATGTCCTGATACTGGTCGAGATCGTCTTCGCTGTCGGATGAAACCGCGTGGCTACCATCATCGACGTCGTCCAGGTTCGCCTGGCTCTCGTTCCTCTCCTTTCCATCTGCTGTGCCTTGGGGCGTGTAACTGGAGCGTCGGCTGTCTCTAGTCGCCGCTCGAACGGTGAGCTACCGGAAGGTCCTTCTGCCATCTCTTTGCCCAGTCCTCTGAGCAACGGTGCGAGTCGCAGAATCAATGGGAGTGGACGACAACGGGTAGCCAACGGGGTTCTCGGATGGCGGATGTTGCGGCACGAAGGAAAGAAATCCAAGATGCGCGGTGCCGAGGCGCGATGAAAACGAACTGTATGTTTACGAAGAAACCAATATGTGTTCGCTCACAACATCTTCGTGCTCCATGTTCAGTGTTGCTCGGCTGGTTGCCCGGGCGGCGTGCGTTGAACCGACTGCACCGAAGGGAAGGGCTGCTGCGCTCCTTCCTAGCGCGTCTTGACGTTGAACTACGTTTCTTTTATCGTTGCTAAAAATCTTATCCAGTTAATAATAATAATAATAATTGAAACGCATTGCCTGCCCGTCCTGGGACCAGATAACCTCGCTGGACTTCGCGTGGCTGCAAAGCGGCTGGCCATTCCGAAATCTGCTTGGGCCAGGGAAACGGCTGGGTATCCTCTCCGCCCGTAGCTTTCGCAGTTGGCCTGTTGGTTGTTGATGATGCTGTCGCCATGCCAGCCGTCCAAGCTCTCCCCTCAGGCTGCAGGAGCTGTCTGCCATTATTCACGACGTCCCTCTCGGGGGCCCGGGGTGGTATGCAGTCACGTGGCTTGGCGACAAATTTCCCGAGTCTCCGAGCTTCAGTCACGTGGTCGGAACTCGGATCTCCGCCGCACTCGCCAACCAGGCAGCTCCAGAGAAGCAGGCAGGCATTGCGCAACTCGTGGACCATCGCAACGATGCTTCTCCTCGACTACGAAAACGTCTTGATTCGTTCAGTGTTTACCGAGAAATTCTCTGGGTAAGGTCGAAGCCCCCGCTTGGTCAGTCCCAGGCGGCGCTGACCGGCCACGCAGTGCCCCGGCCACATCCATCGACCAAACCATTTCCGACTTTGACGGCGTCACATTCCACATCTCGACTCCCGAGTCAAAGACCAAGATTCTTCTCTCTCTCCAAATAAAATGCTTCAAGGACCTTGTCCAGCATGGCGCCGAACAAGTCTTGAGGCGCGAGTACGGCGACTACATGGCGGAGCTGGTGGAGCCTGGCTATGACTTCTCCGTCTTGGTCGACCTCGAGAAACTACCTGCCGAACAAGGTGGGAAGCCAGCCCCTTTCTTGGCACTCTCCTTGTTCAATATTGACGGCGGAACGGGCAGAGGAGCGTGACGCGCTGGCCATGAAGCTCGCCCTGCTGAAGCGTAACGCCATGGCGGCCCCCTTTGAGCAGGCCTACGAGGAGCACTACAAGCTGAAGGAGGAGGCATCCCGATTTACCTCCGAGGAAGCCCCCCAGGGCGTGCGGGAAGGCGGCGAGGTCAAGGCCATTCACTACCGTGATGAAGAGGCCATATACGTCAAAGCCAGCCACGACCGAGTCACAGTCATCTTCAGCACCGTGTTTCGCGAAGAAACCGACCGGGTATTTGGGAGGGTGTTCATCCAGGAGTTTGTCGATGCGCGGAGGAGAGCGATCCAGAATGCGCCGCAGGTCCTTTTCCGCAATGATCCGCCGCTCGAGCTGGAACGAGTTCCAGGGGTAAACAGCACGGGCACTGGCGAGATTGGCTACGTGACGTTTGGTATGTTCCCTCGGCACTCCTCCATCGCCTCGTTTGCGTTGCTGAAAGTTGGCCTAGTGCTGTTCCCGAGGCACCTGACTCCCCAGCGAATGCCGACTGTCATTTCACACATCCAGACGTTCCGCGACTACTTTCACTATCACATCAAGGCGTCCAAGGCGTATATTCACTCTCGGATGCGGAAACGCACTGCAGACTTCCTGCAAGGTATGGGACTCGACAAGATCATCGTTGGCCGTTGCTGACTTGCCCTAGTGTTGCGTCGCGCACGTCCCGAGAATGAGGAGCGCGAGAAGAAGACTGCGAGCGGCAGGTCGTTCAAGGTGCAGGGAAGCTGAGGCTTGTGCCTGAGACATTGCGGGGGCGGCACATCCGCAAGAATAGCTAGGTGGGTTGCAAGATGAACAGATGTTACGGCTATGCATGATGAAAAGCAGCGATGTCAAGTCAAGCGCTCACGCCGAGGCGTCAAGTCGGAATTCGAGGTGGAGAAGACTTGAGTTGAGTCCTCTTGGGGTGTGGGTGCTCTTTGACAGCCAATAGGTGGCAAAGATGAAGATCCAGCACACACTCTATGCATTTCGTTTCAACTGACGAGTGACTTTCGAGAACTGACGGCAACTCCGAAAAGTAATGTGGTAAGAGTACCTATAAAGCAGCGCAGGTTGGAAGCATGCTCGCCGGTTAACGACTTTTGCTCTCCGGCGTCTCCACCCAATCAGAACATGAGTGATCTAGGGGGGTCTGTCTTAAAGCCTACCCCCCGTGATGCTCCGCATATTTCGTACACGGGGGCTGCTGAATGAGGGAAAAAATGTACCAAGTACGAAGTACTGTCTTCTATTTCCGCTTAACTGCACAACTATTTACGTTACTACGATTTCCACGATATATGCAATAACCTAAAAGGGCCACTACCTCTATCCACGTGGATATTACGTGTGGCTTGAGGTATACGGTATACCGTGTTTCTGGAGCATCCGGGGGGTCGGCTTTAAGTCATTCGCGCCCAGGGCCAAACAAACAAGCCGAACGGTTGCCCGCACCAGTATGCCGCGACAGCCCTCTTCACCACGACGACGTCAACTCTCGGCGACATTGTTCTCCCCCGCGCAACGGCCCGCGGGTCGCCGGCTCAATGGCATGGCCTTTCGGACCGTCGGGCTCCCCTGACGGATCCAAGGACGATGACGAAGCAAAGAAGCAGCGCGGCTCTTGGATGGGCTTGCTGGGGCCCCTCCAGCGAGATCCCTTTGCGGCCGCCCGAGAATGGGCGCCTATGGTGCTCTTCTCCCTCGTCGGGCTCGGTGCCCTGCAGCTCTACGCAAATTACCTGCGTCGGATCCCCGGCGCCGACTACGTCCGGCCGTCGTTTTTCAGAAGCAGAAGCCTCTTTGGCAGGGTCACGAGCGTTGGAGATGGCGACGGTTTTCACATGTTTCACACGCCCGGCGGGAGAGCAGCCGGCTGGGGGTGGCTGCGGCGGGTGCCCGATACGAGAAAGGAGCTCCGGGATCGTACGGTATGCGTGCCCGGGCGGACCGCGTCGACGGCGGATCTAGGCTGACGAGGTCCACGGGCAGATAACCATCCGCCTCGCCGGCGTCGACGCTCCAGAGGGCGCACATTTCGGCCGACCGGCCCAGCCATTCGCCGCCGAATCGCTGGTGTGGCTCTCCGACTACCTTATGCACCGGAACGTGCGGGCGTACGTGTACCGGCGAGACCAGTACAGCCGCATCATAGCGACCGTCTACGTGCGCCGCTTCCTCATCCGCCGGGACGTCGGGCTGGAGATGGTAAAGTGCGGGCTGGCGACGACGTACGAGGCCAAGTTTGGGGCCGAGTTTGGCGGGATGAGGGCGGCCTATGAAAAGGCCCAGGCCAAGGCCAAGAAGAAACGCAAGGGCATGTGGGCTAGCAAGCCGAGCAAATTTGAGAGCCCGCGGGAATACAAGACGCGATGGGGAGGGCAGCAGGACAAGACGGGCACTTGAAGGCTTCAAACCCCCTGAGGGCCCTTGTTGAAGGGCACGCGCAGCAGCGCAGCGCAGCTCACCTGTGTGTCTACTGTAGCTGTTTGGGAAGCGCCGCGGCGGCCAGCGCTTGCAAATGCAGCCCTCGGGATGCGCGGGCTGGCTAGGCGAAGATAATGATTTTCCACAGTGTCTGGGGAAAGTCGTCGGGCTGGAGCGTCGATGTTGAAACAGACCGAGGTGGCCTCCGAGACGGGGCCGGGGACATCGCCTAGGATGTCGCGGCTTGAGTCGTCTGATGGGCGCATAATGTTGTGCGGCCGTCTACATGGACTGGTGGCCGTGCCTCTGGGGAAGCTGTGGGACATGGTGCAGACGTGGGCGAGGCGTGTCATGCAACGGTTGCAGGAGAGCAAGATGCAGACGTCTGCCGCCCCCTTGGAAAAAAAAGTGAAGCACTGCCCAGATGCCGGCAGGTGTCGGAAAAGAGAGAGGGCGCCCAGAGGCATCGTACGTGCGTGTCAGGCGCGCCGGCCATCGCGAATTGACGAGAAAAGGCCACAATAATGGACTATTGCTCTCGCGGACGCGCCGAGGCTCGATGCCAGCCAGGCTGGATCCAAGGCCGAGAGGCTTACAATACAATATTGGATGCCGCATGCCACCGTGGCCATCCGCTTGCGAGGTCGTTTGTCGGGCGGCATCGGGGAGAGAGGGTTCTCGCCGGCAGTCCGCCGAGGGGGCATTCCGGGCGCCGGGGGATGGGTTGGTTCTCTGATATTTGGCCGCTGAGACTGGTTGGAGCATGGCAGGCATTGCCCGGTTCTTTTATGTGCGAGGATAACGTGCCAACCATGTAGGACCGACAAAAAACAAAAAAAGTATAGGGGAACAACGGACTGCTCTCTTCTGCGTTCAGACATGAAACGGTAGGCTCGACAAAAACGACGTCAGGTATCCGTAGAGCCAGCCGGCAGAATTTAGACTTGAAAGCTCGACAAACGTATTCAGGACTGTCCATAGGTCATCATGTAGGGTAGCGCGGGTTTCAAACATCCAGGGCGCCGCCTCCCCTAACCCGAACAAGAATCACTACGAAGTAACAGCAGGGCGAAACGGAGGGATAGCTAACGACTGACCGTGACAAGCGAGGGGGGAAACCGAGAGAGATTGGCCTCTTGTGACGAAACGGACACCACGATGCAGCTTGCTTGCCTCTGTTTGCTCGGGGTCCACGTCACTGCCCTCGATTGACGGGTGATGGCGCCTGTTTATTTATGGGCCTGAATGGAAGATACACAGTGCAACATACTGTCTATAATCATGCTACCTCGGTAGGTACTCGTACGGATACTTCGTATTCGTATCTATAACGGTTTTCCGTCTCTCGGTCGACAGAAATACTAAATGATGCGATAAGTTTTCTCCTAGCATTTCTCACGCAAACCTTCTTTTATGGAGAGCATAAGGGTCTTCGAGACGGCTTCTAGTACTACGTACCACCCATCTAGTATCTCAACCAGGCAGCAACCAGCCGGACCTAAGTGACGTGGCTTGCATGTAGTAACAATATATTCGTACGGTACTAGGAACCTACGAAGTACCTACGGAGTACTATACGGGCCACCAGGGCGCTGATAGGACAAGGTCTTGCAGGGCCCGACTCCCTCGTGGCCGACAACCATGTGCAAGTACGTACCGCTTACAGTGCGACAAGACTCACGCGAGATCCCAGCTTCCCTTTTCGAACAATCCACCCGAGCAGGGAGCGGACGAGGGAGCTGTGAGTATGTACATACATACGAAGTACTACGAGTTACGTGGAGTTCCCATAGGTACTAGTACCTCCTGGCGTGGACTTTTTTTTCGCCTCGCTCTCCTCCTCCTCCTCATCATCATCGCACGGGGCTTGCTCAGCATCACAAAATCTTCGCGTGCAAAGTTGCACGGCTTCGACACCGCGTGCGCCAATTCTCCCAGCAACCACGCAGTCTCTCCACCCGCGTCCTGTCCCAACGCGAAGTTCCACAGCGCCATTATTGTCACCCCATCCCATCCGCCTAGCCCTGGTTCTGCATGTACAGTGCCGACGGTGTGCTGCGCCGTTGCACACAAAGCAGAGGTACCTCTACCTCGTACCCCCCCAGTTGCTCCAGGCTGTGCTCTCAGTGTGGCCCACCCACCCCTGGCCCGGCTGCTGGGCCGTGCGGGGCTAACCTTTATCCAGGCTAGCGCCACGTCTCGAGTTGCCCGTCACAACAACTCCAGCAATTTCCCACATTCTTAGCCCGACTTCACTCTCGTCCAGCCATTTATCTGGCAAGGCTCAAGACCCCCCAACGCACATTATCGCCAGCAGAGGGGGGAGACAAAGGTGACAGGCCACAGAGCCCGTAGCCGCTGCCACCGCCAAGTTCAATTTCCCTGGACCTAACTAACCCTTCTCGTCACCTGCCTCTTTACGCTCGTTCGTTTGATTTTTGCCCTCCCCGCTCTCCAGGCCACCACTCCACGTGGCTTGACCAGGTCGGTTTCGAGTTCGATCGCCGTCAATCCGAGGCATCCACGCCCCGTCCCGCCCACACGCAAAACTTTTTCTTCTTCATTCTCCCAGTCGATTCTGAGATGCCCTTGACATCGCACGCCGCTGCCGACGAATCCAACCCCGGCTGCTCTTGCCCGCCTCCTCCATCGTCGGGACGCCTTCTCGGCCACGACTGACCTTCAATTGAGTCTCTCCAGCGCGTCCAGGGAGCCATGAGGCTACCCCTTCAAAAGCGCCGTACGGCGCGGCGGTCAGAGCCCGCGGGCCCTGGTCTGCTCGCGCTGGCGGCATTCGCGCTCCCCATTTCATCACAAGCATTCGAGTTCCGGCCGGCTCCCTCAGCGAACCTCGACCTTTCCAATCTGGGGAGCATAGCTATTGCGGGAGACTTCAACGGCATCTCCCTGTACGAATTCGAAGGCCAGACCTCGAAGCCACTGAGCACAAATGGCAGCCAATATCTCTTCGCTCGGCTACCAAATGGCGCCCTCGCTCCCGTTGCTGCCACGGATGCCTCGATCCGAGCCATGTGCACCTTCAGACGCAAAAACGGCGACTTCGGCGGAGTAGTCATCGGCGGAAACTTCACCAGCCTCAACGGCACCGAATCGACGGGCATTGCTCTCTTCAATCCCAACACAACCGAGGTCACACCGCTTGGCGGGCTAGAGGGCGAGGTCAACGCCGTATACTGCGACCAGGAGCGCGACACCATCTACGTTGGCGGACAGTTCAAGGGTGCCAATTCCACAAACGCCCTCGCCTGGTCCGGCGAGAAGAGGAACTGGATCAACCTGCCTTTTGCTGGATTCAATGGTCCGGTCGAAGCCATCACAAAGGCTCCCAATGGTCACATCATTTTTGGAGGGAACTTCACTGGCCTCGGCAACACCAGCACGCCGAGCCGGCCCGACGAACAGACCATTAACTTGTCCACCGCGAACATCTCCGCCACCAATTCCGCCTCGACCGGTGGCTTCTCCGATCCCAATAACCTAGCCTGCTCGAACGGCTCAGGCCAGACGTGGCTACTGCAGGACAAGACTCCGGGCACTTGGGGTGCGAGCTTCGGCTTCGGCTTTGAACCGACAAAGCTCAGGCTGTGGAACACGCGCCAGGATGGCCGCGGCACAAAGACATTTCGCTTTCTCGCGTTCCCCATCAACGGAATCATGAACCTAACCTATGTCGATCCCGCCACGGGACAAAACACCACATGCACCAGCGAATGCCCCCTGAGTAACGATCCCAAGGTCGAGTATCAAGACTTTCACTTTGTGAACCGAGTGGGCATGAACAGCTTCCAGATTGCCATTTCCGACTGGTATGGCAACGGTGGCGGTCTCGCGGGCATCAGGCTGTCCCAGGATGACATCTTTGCGTACGCCGTGTCCGACTTCAACGAGCCGAACTGCGGAGGGACCCGATTCCCGTCGAGCGCCTCATCTACAGGGCCGTGGAAGCAGTCGCCCTCGGTGCAAAGCAACGCAGACTACCTGACTGCAGATTTGTCTGGCCCCATGACGTCCAAATCGGTCTCGGTCGTCTTCTTTCCCAGCATCCGCGAGTCGGGTAACTACTCAGTCAATATGTACACACCGGGCTGCAAGCCAGACCAGACGTGCGACAGGCGTGGCCGGGTCAATGTCACGGGTATCATGTCGGTCGGCTCTCCCACCGCCCAGTTTTCGACGACGCTCTCCCAAACCAACAACTTTGACAAGTATGATCAAATATACTTTGGCTATATCGAGAAGACGTCGGATGGCTTCAAGCCTAGCGTCACCATCACCCCGCTCGCAGACCAAGGCGTCGACAGATTGACGGTTGTCGCCCAGAGGCTGGGGTTCAGGCTCACCAATTCGACCGGAGGGCTCAATGGGCTTTTCGACTTTGACCCGAGTAGCGAGAGCGTGGATGCTTCCAAGTTTGAGAGGTCGCCCATCAACAAGCTTGGCTCCGAGTTTAGCCGCAATTCAGGGGTCACCTCGCTGGTCACCTCGGGCGACGTGATTTACATTGGCGGAGACTTCAGGTCTGGCAAGCACGAGAACACGGTAGCCGTTAGCGGGGAAAAGAGCCAGGTCCGGTCACTCGAGGGGGGTCTCAACGGACAAGTTCTCGACATGCTCCTGGAGAGCTCGAAGCTGTACGTCGGAGGCGACTTCACCAACACAAAGTCTGGTTCAAAGGACGGCCTGAACCACGTTGCAGTGTTCGACGAGCAAGCAAAGGCGTGGAACGCGCTGGGGGCCGGGGTCAACGGACGGGTGCAGTACGTCTCACCGTTGGTGGTGAACATTACCGGCGGCTCCACGGAAGTTGGAATCGCGTTGTCGGGAGCCTTTTCCGAGTGCAAGGGGTTCGGGGGCAACAAGGTCGTGGCCGTCGATGGTTTCGCCGTCTGGGTCCCGTCAAAGAGCAACTGGCTGCAAAACCTCGACGGGCCGCACCCTGCCTATGGCGGTGTCCTGACGGGCGCCGCCCTCGATCTTCCCAACAACGAAACGCTCTACGCTGGTGCAATCACATCGGCTCAGATCGGCGCCAACGGCGCCGTCGCTGTCAACGACCAGGGCCTTGGAGATCTTCGAGTCAAAATTCAAGCGCAGCCTTCATCGGCCTCGTTGGTGACTCGTCGTGATGGCCTCTCGGGCGACGCCCTCCGCGGCGTCATCACGGGGACCTTTTACGACAATGGCAACACCAATATCACGGTGCTCGCCGGACGCTTCACGGCGCAGGCGACCAACGGATCTACCATCAACAACCTTGTCTTCATCGACGGCAACGAGAACGGCTCGGTCAGCGGGCTCGGGCCCGGCGTTGCTGCCGACTCCACCTTCACGACGGTTGCAATCCAAGGGAGCGTGCTCTACGCCGGGGGCCAAGTCAGCGGCACCATCCAAGACAACAAAATCAGTGGCCTCGTCGCCTATGATATGAACAGCAAGGCGTGGGCCAACCAGCCGGCCCCGATTGCCGGCGGCAAGGGTATCGTGTCTGCCATCACCGTACGACCGAAGACGGCCGAGGTCTACGTCGCCGGCTCCTTCAACAAGGTCGGCGCCCTCGACTGCCCCGGCATCTGCATGTATAACGCCGACTCGGACCAGTGGCTGCAGCCTGGCAACGGCCTGGCGGGCGAGGTATCCTGTCTCACGTGGTCTAGCGAGTCGACGCTCCTTGCCGGCGGCGACATGCGCGCCAACGGATCCGACACGCGGTACCTGGCGTCGTACAACGTCAAGGGCCAGACGTGGGTGGAATTTCCGGGGGCCGATGCCATACCAGGGCCGGTCCAGGTGATGACGCCCGGGTCGAGAGACGGCAGCCAAGTTTGGGTCGCGGGCAAGTCGACACAGGACGGGTCGATATTCCTCATGAAGTACGACGGCAGAGGCTGGAAAACGGCGCAGCAAGCCCTCCCCTCGAGCAGCGTCCTGCGAAGTCTCCAAGTGTTTACCCTCACCAAGAGTCACGACAAGACGGACATTCTCGACGATAACCAAGTGCTGATGGTGACTGGCTCCATCGAGTTGCCGCAGGTCGGCCTGGTCTCTGCTGCCCTGTACAACGGCACACACTACCTGCCATACGCACTCACGACGCAGTCGGGCAACGGCGGCGGAAGCATCGGCAAGATCTTTACCCAAAAGGACGACTTCTTCTCTTCGGGAGGGAGCAAGATGCCGGTCGGCTTCGTCGTTCTCATCGGCCTTGCGATATCGCTGGCACTCATCCTCTTGATGGTGCTGGCAGGCATGATGCTCGACCGGCTGCGCAAGAAACGCGAGGGATACACGCGAGCACCGACGTCAATGTACGACCGCGGAAGCGGCATCACGAGGATACCGCCGCACGAGCTGCTCGAGTCGCTCAGCAAGAGCCGCCCGGCGGCGCCGCACGTGTGACGCAACGTGGTCGTGCTTGGCCTGCGTGTGTTGTTTGCAATTGGGCGTTGGATAGGCGTGCGGAAAAGCCATGGGCAGAGCGAAGGCCCAGTCGTGCAGCATGTTTGCGTCAAGCGTCTTCACCAGCATCTGGAGACGTCGATACCCTGCCACGGAAAGTCGCCATGTCGGCGATACCCTTTGACACGAGCATTTGATCCCCTTGTACAGTCACTCATCTTTACATCTGCTCATCATTTCATGAGGCCATGACCCCCTGGTTAATGTTTAACAATCTTCTTTGCACCTTCTCTTCTTATTTTCTCTCCACCAGATACTGCCGAGGCCGATTCTTGTGGACATTTTTGCCTTCAACTTTATAAGAACCCACTTCGATTCTCGTCTTTCTCTTGGCACATTTTCGTGTACATAAACACTTCAGATGAGTCTCCGTCACAAGGACTGACCATGTCGGGCAGCTTTGGCACAATTTCCTTTATATTTTCCTGCCCTTGACTTTGCTTTGCATGGTCAAGGACATTTGGGAGAAGCCAAGCATAACAGAGCGAGGAGCGGGCCATGTAATTCAGAATCAAGGGCAATGACGAGCAAGCTTTGATGCAGATGAGCGTGGCAGCGAAATTTGCCATAGATATCACCATGGGCAGACAACTGTGCCCAGATGGAGCAATGATGGCATGATGGGCTAAAGCCGCCAGGCAGAAGCCTGCATCCATGACCTTGGCGTCCTAGTTGTGATGTGGCGCGGCCTTGATGCGTGCGTGCCCCAGGTGACCCGCCATGGATGCGGGAGGACGGGAAGGGTCACGATAGGTGCACGAGCGTAGACACACGATGAGTAAGACAAGACGCACGAGTGTGTGCTTGGACTCAGTCACGGACAGCAAGACAAATAAATACAATACGTATTCGTACGTGGATGCATACTTTGGGTATTCGTACTTTTGTAGTGCAATGCGTAACTATTCGCTCCTCGTCCTCTTTCTCGATCCTGAGCAGCCCTTCCGCGACAGGGAAAGCCGAGGAGAGAGCCCAAGGACAAGACCGGGGGCGGGGGGGGGGCGGATGTCGTGCTCTCGGGTGGAGGATGGTGGGCGTGTGTAGCGTTGCAGCGCTTTCTTTCCGAGGAGGGGGGGGGGTGTCACGGGAGGAGGGAAGTCGGGCGTTGCCGAGTTGCGAGTTTCTGGCACGTGTTTGCGTGTTTGCTGAGATTTGGGGAGGCGGGAGGGATAGAGGAGAGGGAAAGAGGAGAGGGTAGGCGGAGGGTAGGAGGAGGGGTAGGAGAAGAGGGAAGAAGAGGGGAAAGAAGAAAGAAGAGGGGAAAGAAGAGGGGGAAGGATAGAGGGAAAAAGAGGGGGAAGGATAGAGGGAAAAAGAGGGGGAATAAGAGAGGGAAGAAGAGAAGGAGAGGGAGGAGTCTATAGTTTGAAGTCAAGCTTCGACTTGGACGCTGCCAGGATGGACGCAGCCCGGGACGACATTGACTCGTCTTCGTCCAGCTGAGGGGGAGCCAGTAGGCGGGGAGGCTTGAAGCGGCTTCCCGCCGACAGCCATGTGACGACCCAAGGAGACTCCTATTCATATATTGCATACTTCGTACTTCGTATATATGGAAGCAAATAGAGCCCGTCTGGATAACCGTGGTCGAGGTACGCAGTACCTACTCTGTACGAATACTATAACTCCGTCGATGTAGTCTTTCCAAGCAAGAGCAAGACATATATATATTCGTAAGGCGCTATCATCACTGGCCAAAGGGTGTGAACAGCGGAAGAGGAAATTACCCAATTAGAGAAAAAAATTGGTATGAAAAAGGGGTCAGGTGCGGGATGCGGGCAGAGAAAGGGGGAGGGGGCGTGCGCGTACAGGCGCATCTCAGCCAATGGCGGGCTCGGGAGGTGACGTTGTGGCCTGCCTGAGCCGTTGACGTCATTAAGGGAAGGCGACTTAATCCGTCGACGACGACACGGGTTGTGTGTTTGCGGTTTTCTGCTCCATAAAGGACTGTGCAGTGCAGTGCTGTGCTGTGCTGTGCTGTGCTGTGCTGTGCTGTGCTGTGCTGCGCTGTGCTGTGCCATGTCGTGCCGTGGGGAGCAAAACATGGGGGGTCGAGCCTGGCGCCTGCCATGACATCATCACCCGCGGCAGCCTCGCGCCTGCGTCGCGCCTGCCGATGCCAAGCAAGGGACCCTGAATATCGACGGCCCGCCTCTCTCGGGAGCCCAAGGGACCACGCCCCTCCATCTACCCGGTGGGCCGTTTACGTTTACTAACATGCTGCCTCGACATTCTGCGCCCCCACCCCCTCTTACAGCTTGGAAAAGGGGGGGAGCTCTCCCGACCCGAACGCGGTGTAGCACACCATTCGGCCCTCTCCTTTGGCAGGGTTTAAACGGGGGGGGAGTTCTCTCTTCCAGGGCACAGGTACAGAGTACATGCAGCCATGTCCGTTTGCCCGCCAAGCGTACGCGTCACATGGCGTGTGCCCTGCATATTCCTGCTGCCCCCGTCCCCGAGCCATGCGTGTCCCGCCGTTTCTCATTGGCGTGTTTGCTTTTGCAACTGCTCCTAACTGACTGGCGGTCCCCGCGCGAGGCGACGTCGCCGGAAACCCCCCCCCGTCCTTGCGGAGTACAGAGTACAAGGAAAGAAAAAAGGGGTGACCAGTATTAGGTACGAAGTACATGTTACAGAAGCCTTTGCCTGCGGGATGCGATTCCCTGTCTGCCAGATGATGGGAATCTGCAACTCTACCTGCAGCAAAGTACTACATACATGCCGTCTACCTCCCTCCCCTGCTGCTTCAGCGCATGTCTCCCCCAGGCACCTCTATTCCCATGAATCAAGGCACAGTCGGCAGGGAAGCCAGTCTTGCTCTGCGGTTTAAGAGGTTGATTCGTCTCGTCCATGTGCACGTGCAAAAACCATGTACACATGTACTCTATACGAGTACGAAGTACGAAGTACGAATAGTAGACCCCACAAAGGCTTGTCTTGACTGACACCGGCCCCGCCTTGCCCCTTTGGGCAAATAACCGCCTATCCTGAAACGAGGGACCCCTTCTTTAATATCCTACCAAAAGTCACCGCCCTACGGATATACTCCGTAGATGTAGAGAGTATGAGAGTATAGAGTACAAGCATCGTCATCTTCCCCTCCATCCTCCCTCTCCATTCTCGTCGTGTCTGTCTCGTGACGGAGCCGCCCCGAAACCCAAACGGACCTCTCCCGGCCTCGCCCGTCTGCACACTCGCCATGGTCGCCTGGGTCCGCAGGCTCTCCCGCCGCCGTGTCGCCATGCAAGATCTCAAATACCACTCTTGTCCCGATCCTGTACGACCGTCTGTACATCAGGAACATGCCTCCGTCTCCGGCAATGCTTCCCGGCGTGCGGCGAGCTTCACTTGCAATTCTTGATCCTGCAACATGCCCTCAAACAAGTCCAGACTTGCCTTGCCCTTCGTGTCTGAATCTAGCATACCATTCACTCCTGCACCGAGCAGTCCGACCTTCACACGTCTCCATTGCCTCAGTGCACGTCTCTTGGGCCAATGAATCTCTTGTCCCATGCATCCTCCGGGTATATCATCGCCATCGCCTTCAGCACTACTCATACATGAGCCGTCGCATCTCACTCCTTCGTTCGTAAGCACCACGCAGGGGAATGTCCCGAAATCGCCCCAGAAAGTCGTGCACATATCCTTACCACCAAACGCTCGCCCCCTAATCCGGGTGGGAAAGCATCCTTTATCTCATGATCGGCCAGTCCCATGACCAACGAGAGTTCTTGGAGACCTTGACATCCAGGTCTCTCATGTACAACCAGCATCGCCGCCAGGTTATCATCGGGTCGCTCTGCGTGTCGACCCCAAGTCCAATCGGTGACAGTAATACCCAAGGACAAAGAGGAGGGTGGCGGAGGTATAATGTACAGCGTTTGACCCTCCCCTCGTCGGCAACCGAATTCACAGAAAAAAAGCGACATGATGTTCTCCATTCATGTACATGACCATGGCGCCTCGCCATCGTAGACGATCATGCCGCCCCCGCCCCGCCGGGTTCGTTGTTGATATGTAATTTCAGCCCGCAGGAGCTGATGAACTGAAAAGACGTTACTCGTTCGATGCGGCTGCCGATCCACGGGAGCCAACCGCTTATGTTCTTGATTATGTGTCGGGGTCAACGATGCCCTGGTTGGGATCCGGTCATGGATTCCTAGTGACCTGGTTAATGGATTAATCGTTGACCTAGGTCCAACATCGAGTTCTAGTCCGAGTGGTGATCTTCGGACCCTGCTTCGGATCTGGAATCGCCTCGATGCACCTTGCGATGCCGTCGAAGATTGGAGACTACTGAAAAATGGCGTCCACATCCCTCAACCTCGCAGGCAAACGCTGTTTTCGATTAGCAACAGACCTCACAAGCCTGGTGCGGCGGAGGAGCCATGACTCACGCTTCTCTCCAGTGTGGCTGTACATGTGTGTTTGAAGCGAACTTGGTCGAGTGAATCGCTTGTCGCACACCTTGCATTTGTGCTTCTTCTGGGTACTTGAGGAAACCTTGGAGCTAAACTGGCCCATCATCGATTGGGGTGCTGGTGGAATCTGCGAGCCCATCAAACCTTGTGGCCGGGGAAGTGTCCTGGAGTTGACCGACTCAATGTCAGAGCCGGCAGTCGAATAGTCCGAGACCGAGTCGCCATAGTATGAGCTAAAGTTGCCGTTGGACGAAATGGACGAGCTCGTGGAGTGTGTTGACGGGAAGCCGTACGAATCCACCGACGAACGGTTGCTCCGGGGTCCGTAGATATTTCGGGGAGTCTCCTGGCTCATGGCAAGCATGCCGTGGCTGGCATCGAGTGCATCGGCAAAGCTTCTTCGGTCATCGGCTTGGGCTTGCATGGTTCTAAGTGCAGAGTCAGCAAGCGGGATTCAGCGTCATCCGTGCCCACGGCCAAGGTACTGACTGTTGCTGTGAAAATCGCCTCTCTGTCTCTGGGCTCATACCAAACGCCGGCTGCCGGGACGGGGCCGGCGCATAACCCAAAGCCTCGTACGGCGGAGCAGACGTCGGGGCAAAGTGTCCACTGACGGGCGATGCGGAGGCTGTGTATGTCGAATCGCCGTAGGCTGCTGAGCTTGTGTGCAGCCGATTCATGGCCAAGAGGTCTATCGTCGATGTTAGCGTGCGTGCGTCCAGGCTAGGCGAGAACGACGTGCGCTCACCTGCAGATGTGGTGGCGACGGACAGCGGGGCGTAGGAAGCCATTGAAGAGGCGCTGCTCGTGCTGGCCCGGGCGGGCTGCTGAGGCTTGGCGGCCATCATGTTGTGCGTGACACCGGGCTGTTGCTGGCTGGTGACGTAGATGGAGGCTCCCGCAGTGGCGCTCGACTGGGGAGGCGACGAGGACGAGGTCCAAGGGTTCGAAAAGGCTGGCGGTTGCGCATGAGCGGCATAGTCGAAGTTCAACGGAGGCCCGAAGCGCTGCTGCTGTGAGGTGGGTAGAGTCATGGTCATGTCGGCGAGGGAGGGATTGCCGTGGTGGAGAGGCGGGGAGCGATGAATATCCAGGGCATGCGGCTTGGCAAAGTTGAGAGAGGTGAGATGGCCCGCTGATTGTGTAGGCGTGCTGGAGAAAAGAGGCGGGCCACGCGAGTTCGGGATGGGTGTATTGTTCGGATGGGGATCGAGGCCAATGGTGGGGATAAGGATTGTTGATCAGATGCAGGATCCCGACTAGAAGAAAAAGCCCAAGTCGGCAACTCAGTTTAGATCATCAGAAACCGAGATGGACATGGAGACGGAGAGCCAAGGCGGGATCAGCGAAGTCTTATGAGTGCGAATTGACGTGTGTCAGTCCAATCTGAGGCAAGCGGCCAGGCAACTTGTCCGTGCGATTGAGAGGGAGCAGGGTGTGTGACGACTCTGGCCTAGGGGATCGGCAGACCGATGTTCCTTTGACAATGGCCGGGGCGGCAGGGTTGCGACGATGAGGGAGGTATCGGTAGGACAGAAGATGGGGGGGTGTGGAGAGGGATGTTAGGAGAAAGGAGGAGGACGAGAGGAGGAGGACGAGAACCGGTCGGGGGAAAAGGAGGGCGTGTGGGGAGAGCCGTGGAGGAGCGAGTGGAGAGTGGAGAGGTGATGTGGGTGGATGCAGTACCTACCTAGGTGGGGCAGGAAACATACATGCTACATGCGTGTGGTGTGTACGGATATATATGCAAGTAACAGAGCTTCACCAACTATACGGATAGGTACCATGGGCGAAAAAGACGCCAGCAGGGGGAAGAGAAGACGTGCTATTTTCCATCGACGAGCTACCAGGTGGCAGACACATACCTTGGAGAGGTTCAGCTCGAGGAGGTCCAGCTCGAGGAGGTCCCCGGACACGAGCCAGAGAATGTTTCGCGCGCGCGCGCGTCAGGGGACTGAAATGCATTCTCCTTTTGCCGTGACCGGAGCTTCTGCGTACGCCTCGCCTTTCAGCTCGACCCAACGTTTCTATTCCTGTAGGGCCACGACGGGCCGTTTATATACAATACAGTCTTGGACGGACGAGTCCTTATGACGTCGCAGGTCCCAAGCGCATATGGCCAGCCATGAGCGCGGCAGGTTAATTGCCTGGCGGTGCAGCTGTGAGAGAGGCATGGCCGGATCGATGTATAAACTCTTGCCGTTTGCGCGCCGATACTTCGTAGAGAGAGAGAGATATACGAATAGTCGAGGGAAAAAGCAGCCATGGTCAAAGTGGAGAAAGGGCAGACGAGGCGGGCAGAGAAGCGAGGGGTGGCGTGTCCGTGGGCGCGTGATTGTGTGTGGGTGGAGAATAGGGGAGGCCAGAGACAGGTACTACTACATACCTTAGTACTTCGTACTCGTACTCGGTCTCGGTAACGCGGGCTGCCCTCCCAAGATCCAGTCTCGTCGTGACGACAGCAACGAGTATGTATTCGTACCCGCGACAGAATAGTGTCGGAAAGGACATGGGCGAGTCCAAGAAGGGGACGACTACGTCGTACCTGTCAAGCACATAAAATAAAAACGGGCACACGGTTCCCACGGAGAGAGATGGAGAAAAGTGCCAGCGTGGTACGGGGCTCTACAGGTAGGGACGTTGTGCCGAACAGTTGGGACAGGCTGAACGGCTGTATAAAGTACCTCGCGGACACTTGCTGACGACGGCGTCACCCCCCGTGTTGGCGGAGCGGTTTCGGTCGACTTGAGTGGTCGTATTCGTAGACAGGTACGAAGTATAGGAAAAAAAATCATACGGCAGCCGGTGTTCGCTGGTCGTCACCGACCCAACTACTAATCTGCCGTTATCCTGCTTGTGTTCACGAGATCGGACGGGATCGACATTTCTCAGGGTACTGTGGCCGTATGTGACAGTCACCGTGGATATTCAGCCTATATCCCCTGTGGAGGACTCGCACCATAAAGTCAAGAGTCCGGAGCTGCACTATTGTAGGTACTAGATGAAGGCGCCACGCCACACGGAGGCTCAATCTGGCTATAGTACAAATAGCAGTCTGCTATACTTCGGACGAATAATCCGACGTTATTACCGTAGAAACTCATAAAATTCGGACGGTCTTAGCGGTGTGGGGAGATGGGGGCCCCGCATGTCTCAGCGCCACCAAATATGTATTTATTGTGTACCTTCTTTGCGTTGTGTGCGTGGAGCGTTGCTTGGGCGGGCGCGGGCAGATACACTGCCAGTACAAATTTGGTGGCGCTGGGACCTGTGGGGGCCCCACCTCCCCAGACCGCCAAGACCGTCCGAATTTTATGAGTTTCTACGGTATAGGTAGTATCCATTAACCAACTTGTCTCCTCCTTCATCAAGTCGACTCACGGAACCGCAATTATAGCAAGGCAAATGGGGAGGGACTTCCTAGTGGGCAGTACCAACAATTATCGGTAGTACTACCTACTACCTACTACCTGTAGGTAGTGCAGCGTCATTTGGAGCGTTATTGGCGAAGCCGCCCCCTTCTCCAGGTCTCGCAAAAGTCCTAGGGGTTGGCCAAGCTGCCAAGCTACGAAGTATAGGCGTTGGAATTCTGCCAGCCCCCGGGGCAGACCAGCCAGACTCGGAGACATCCATTGGACCCCTCGCCGAGATTCCTTTCCTCTTCGGCCCTTTTCGCACTTGCCTTTCTTTTTCTCCCTCCGCCTCATGGAAAATGGGAGATTGAAAAGCTGCGCCAACAGTCATCTACCATCTACAGCACTCGCCTGTACAAGCTACATACAATGTGCCGAGGAACCTACCAAAAACAAACAGAGAATTCGATAATTGCATGCACGTCATGTCTAGGGTACATATGTACCTAGGCGTACTGTATCCTTCCGAATACTTGATAAGACGGTGGACCCGGGCGTGCGGGTGGAGCGGTCTGGTCTGCACGAGCCACCGTCAAGTCGTTGCTCCGTCTCCGCACCCGAGATGCGCACATGTCCAACAAGGCGGGGTCACGTCGACCGCAATCAAGCTTGCCTGCCTGATGCAGGCGGTTGACGAAAGCTGGCCCCGTCTCCCATCCACGGAGCTGCCGAGCCAAACACCCACCCATGGATGCATCTCCGGCCAAGGTCCCTGCTTGCCTGCCCGGATAAGGGGGCCTGGCCTGTCGGAGCATGTATGTTGTATACGAATACCCAGGTACTAGGCGAGGGCCTAAGAAACGGCGCGTGAGGATGCCGAATGAGACACGGCATAGAAATGCCCTGTGGCCGCTGCCAGGGGGGGGGGGGAGCAAAAAAGACGGTGGGTGTGGACAGACAAGCACAGCGCATCCACGCTTGATTGGCGCCCACACGTAGCCAGATTGCCTCACCGCATCCGCAACGTGCCGACTTCTGACGTAGATATGTACTTCGTACATGTACCTATGTATTCGTAGTCGTAATAAGTCGCGAGGCACAGGAGCCATTCCGTGGGCGGGCTCCGGATGCTTCTGCCGCGCCGTGGGCGCCAGGTAGATGCAACCAAGGATGTGCCCATTTCGACGAGCCGAGGCCCATACCAAGTTGCTTTCTATAGAAAGCAATATGAGGGCGCGGCCTAGGTATTCGCATATCCGTTGCCCTTGTAATCTGCGTACATGCCGATATTGAGGGAGAGAGCTCCTTTGCCACCATGTTGGCGACAAGCGCCTGGAAAGTCGGCGGTTTGCCCAGGGCGGCCTTCTTGTGTCGGCGTCAAGGCCAATGATGCAGGCCAGTTAGTGCGCGTGCCGCACCTCGCCGCTG
This sequence comes from Ophiocordyceps sinensis, assembly GCA_012934285.1. Taxonomy (NCBI): domain Eukaryota; kingdom Fungi; phylum Ascomycota; class Sordariomycetes; order Hypocreales; family Ophiocordycipitaceae; genus Ophiocordyceps; species Ophiocordyceps sinensis. Next base: position 719,666 of record JAAVMX010000008.1, read on the forward strand.
TGCTCAGGTACGAGGTGCAAGGGCGCCTCTCTGGGCAGCTACCAGACGTCATGTATTCGTACTCCGTACTTCGTACGTAGTGTTCGCAACCTGACGCTACGCTGCGAGACGCCACATTCTCGCCGCAGCCATGGCACCGAGACAACACGTTTTTGGCGGCGGTCAAGCCGCGGCCATGTCCTGCCCAGGCGCCGCGCCTCATCCACGAGTGGAGTCGTCGATGGCAGGGCATATAGCTGATTTTCCCCTTTGTTTCTAGACGAAAGATGGCCACAGTCTTTGGTCTATATCTGTCGTCTATCCTCGTGTAGGTTCTCTGTAGATGCCCTCGGTGGTGGGTACATACTAGATAGTGGTACTTACACAGACGCTGCTCCTCCCAACCGTAAAGCCTCCGCTGTGGGTCGAGACAAGCTCGGGGGGCGTGGGGCCCACGCGGGGCATCGCGGCCGTATCCAGAACCTCGGGTTCGTTATGTACATACATACAACATACATACATATGTACATACAACCTTTTCCAGAAGTCAAAGGAGAGTCGCTCCATAGTATACGGAGTACGTACAGACGTGTGGAGCCAAGACTTGTTGCGCCTCGTCGCTGCACAAGAGCTTGCTGCACGGCATGGAACCCGTTGCGGTTGTTCCGGCGGGCTCACCGTCTACGTTGGGGGTCAAGACGACGGGCCAACCTCCTTACCCTCGAGCGCCTTTGGCTGGTGATTGGCGCCGATTGGTACCTGCTACTAGTACCATCCGCCAGCCCTGGCAAGTCACGCCTCCGAGATGCGGGACGTTGACGGGCAAGTACTTCGTAGACTACCCTGCACCAGAAAGGCCGGCATCGGTACTTCGTACGCAGACCGACAGACCGAGTACTACTCTACTAGCCGGAGCTCGTGACTGCCGTGTCCAGCCGCCCCCAAGCGAGAAAATTCTTGTCATGTCGTCTTTCCTCCTCACGGCCATCGAAGCAAGCGCTCGTCTGTCTACTCGGTGGAGTGCTATACGGCAAGTTTCGGGACTGTTAGTGCTGACTTGGATATCAGGCTCCGCCATCCTCGTCGACTCATCCGAACTGCCCGAGTGTCATGGCAGCGTGAGCGTCCAGACTGCGCGAGTGCTCGACCAACTCCTGCGATGCGATGCATGATACTTCGTACAGCCGGCCGACACGTGTTTCTGGTGTTTTTGGAAACACACTGGGCTTCACGGCTCAACAAGATCAATGACATGGCCGATCAGGGCCTGATCGCCAGGCGGCCCGGCAGTTGCGAACAGGGTTGAGTGGAGTCGGCACTTGGCCTGCCATCCCATCCACGGACCTGCCCGTGGCACCAGCTAAGACGAATCCTGCTTCCTTCTTCGCCTCTTGGCAGTCGAGACGACGTTGTCTCGGCATTGCTTGCTTCTTGGCCCAGCATCAGGTCTCGGCGCACATGTGCAGCTTGGCGCCCTGGTCACAAGCAGCGCGCTTCTTCCTTTTCCCCATCTCTCCCCTTGGACCAAAATAATACCCTAATTAAAACGGTTAGCCCCGTGGATGGCTGGCGCCCAGGAACCGGTACGTCGTGTTCAACTTCAATCTCGTCTGGCGCGATTTTGATGGCGGCGGGCCCAAAACAAAGTGCGGAAAAGGCACGCCAGTTGGACCACTAGACTGATGTCCTTTCGGGTCTCCGTAATGGCACGTGCTACGCATGGGCAGTCAACGACCTCTCCAGAACGATCAAACATCTGGCAGGTCTATCCGAATCCATCTCCACGGTGTTGGGTTACGGGGTCCAAGTCGACGAGGGACCCAAGGCTGCCTTGACTGCCTGCCTCGCCTCGGCACATGGGGCTAGAGCCCTGTTGTACGAAGTACGACTCACTCACGTTGTGTTCTGGCGGCCTGACTGGCGCGAGGGTTGGCGCCACGCCTCCCAATCAAGCCGTGAGAAGCTCTCGGGCGCGTGGTAAGCCGGCTAGCACATGCCCGGTGCCGAGAGACTTGTCACATCTCGTGCCCGACGGAGTGATACTCCGTGCGTGTTGTGCAAATCCAACGCACGACACCGCCGCCGCCGTCACGACCTAGTGCAGAATAGGGAGCCCACCGATGAAAGGGCCTGTTGATGGCCCACAGTCCGGCCTATAGGGTAGCCGAGCTCCCAAAAGGATTCGAGGACTGGCCGCGCTGCCGGCGTCGCGCAAGAGCCGAGCCTGCGTCTGTTCTTCTTTGACGGCTGCCAGATCTTGCGCATCTCCCGTCGGGACGGGTAGAAAAGGCTTGGCTAAAGGCTTGGCTAAAGGCTTGGCTGCTCCACAAAGCCAAGTCTCCCTTTGCTCCACCGACGCCCTTGTGTCTCGGAGAGATTCCGCAAGCCCCTGCAGGGGCGATACACAGACTCAATCCGAACATGTCCTTTGCGACGCTCGGGCGACCGACCAAGACGCTCAGGGGCGGGCGAGCCGTCGCCGGGCCCAGCGGCTCTCGGAAATGTCCGTCGGTGCGGCTCAGGCCGGCCACTCAATCCGCCCCGTCGTTTCTCCCAATTCTTCATGAGGGAGACAGCCATGGCGATGGGGACAAGGGGAAAAAAGAAACGAGGGGAGACGGGGGGTGGAAGGAAGCGCCGGTGGAATCCAACCGCAGAGCCGCCGAGACAAGAGGCGGTAGCGTTGTTGTCAGCCGCCCAGCGTTCGGTCATCAGCAGGATTGTCGAGTCAAGGTTTTCGCTTCGTGCTTTGGGGCTCCGTTGCGTTTCGGGGCACCGTGAGAAAGCTTGTCGCCTCCATGAGTGAGTGGTGCGTGAGTGAGTGAGTGTGAGTGAGTGAGTGAGTGGAGAGTTAGTGGAGAGTGAGTGAGTGAGTGGTGGCGGTGAGGCAACGGGCTGCCTGCTGTCACCTACTGCACCCTCCCCTCCATTATTTGCTGTTTTCCGTTGTTGTTTTTGTTTTTTGGTGTTGTTGCTTAACCCCCCCCCCCTTATGCGGCCCTAGGTAGGGCATGCTTGGCTCCGTCTTCCACACCCGGTGTCCGTGGATACGTCGCGTGGCCGCTGGCCATCACCATGCCCCGAGACGACGACGAGTGCCAGGAGGGACATGAAGGCAGGAGGAATATGTAGACAGCCGCAGCCGCAGCATCACTTCGCACGCGTCTGCCCCCCCTCGGCCGGAAACCCACGACGTCACCGTATTTGAAGCACGCAAGCACGTTCCGCCAGAGGCGAGGCATGGCGCGCCCATGGGCGTGCTTCTCTCAGTATTGTCCTGTCTCGCTACTTCGTACCTACTGACTGTATAACCCCCATGTCTGTCTGCCTGGTGCGAGATTTGCGTCACCTTCCACCACGCGCCAAAATTAGTTGCGTGCTCCTCGCATCGGGACCCCAAAGCTGCTCTGCTGCAGACGACGACCCGGCATCGTGTCCGCCGCCAAGATCTGCCACAACCGGTCAATAACGCCCGTTTCGAAATGCTCTCCACCCATTCACTTACGGCATAGTGCAAAACAGCCTCGCCGCTATCCCAAGATTGAGTACTCACGTTGGCTGCTTCTCAGCCCCTGCTCTCCCGCGTTGCCGCGCCCAGGTCAAAGAATAATGGCCAGCTCCGGCCTGTCCAAGCTCTCCTCGCTGAGGTTGGGGTAGTAGGGCACCAGGGCATCCGCCCCCTGCACGTAGGCATCGTTGTACAGTCGCCAGTATGGCGTCCGCACCTTTCTCGCCGGATGAAACAGGCCGGCCCAGACGTAGTTGAGCACCACGCCTGGGCCCACGGCCATGCGGATGGCCTCGATGGCCTCGATGATGCGGTCAATGACGTGCGGGCTCGTCTCGAACAGGTTCGGGTACAGCAGGTTGAGCAGGTGCACCATGGCGTCCTCGCACCCCAGGCCGATAACCCCGAGCGCAATGTGCTTGACCACCGACGCCGCCGTCTGACGGTGCACCTGGTCGCGGTCGATGAGTGCGTCCTCCAGGAGCGGCGTGACGGCGTAGACGTAGTCCTTGCCCATCTCGCCAATGTACTCGAAGAGGAACGAGAGGGCCTTGAGCACGCCGTTCTGCACGTTGAGCTCCGGCACGCGGTACTCGTTCATGAGCGCCGGCAGGACGGTAAAGGGCGCGCAAGTCTCGGCCACGATGCCAATCGCCACGGCCGTGTTGACTCGGGATTGCCGCTCCTGGACCCGAAGGTTGCTGAGCAGCGTCGCCAACACGTCCTGCGGGCCAATGGCCTTGGCGATGAAGCCAAACGTGTTGTTGGCCGCACGCCGGATGCCCTTCTTGTGCGCCTTGAGCATGTCGAGCAGCTCAAAGCAGATGCGCATCCACTCGCGAGCATTGACGCTCTCCGGGCCGCGGTCCGCCACACGGCCGACCAGGTCAATCGTGTTCTCCTGCACCTTCTCGTGGCGGTTGCGGAGAATGGGCGTCAGGCGAGGCAAGAGGTCCTTGATGGGCGGCTGCATCTGCGCAATGCCCACGACGGTGACGATGGAGCGGAGCGCCCCCAGTATCGAGCCCAGCACCTCGGGGTACTCCTCGCCAAGGTACTCGTATAGCACGACGCCGAGCTTGCCCATGAGCTCGTCCTCGCCGCACTGCTTCATCACCATGGCGATCCGGGAGATGAGATCGGCCGCCTGCTGGCGAACCGCGGCCGTCTTGTTGTTCAGGCGCCACAGGATGGTGCTGGTGATCTGCGCCAAGTAGGCCACGCATCGATCTCCCAGGGCGTTGACCACGGAGCCGAAACCGTTGAGAATCACAGGGTCCTCGGCCACCTGCTCCTGGAACGTGTACAGGATACCATCCACCATTCGCTCCTCCAGGCGCTTGTCGATGTCGGCTGCGCCCAGGCTCGTAATCAACTTCTCCGTGGTTTCCACCGTCATCTTGCGGTAGGCTTCACTTTCGTCCTTGAGGTTGTCGACAATCCTTTCGAGTATCTCGCTGACGCCCACCTTTTGCCCAACGTCAACCGTCGTTTCCACCACCTGCTTGTAGTTGCGCTTGTCCAGGGCCATCCGCTTGACCCAAAAGTTTTTGAAGAAGTCGTCCAGGACGTGCTCCTTGAGATAGTCGCCGCTGACGCCCTTGGTGGCGGCGCACTGAGACACCACCTTGAGCACCACCTTTTTCATCTCTTCGTCTGGCGAGGAGAACTCGCGCAACACAATCTCCATGATCTGCGTCGTGTAGTAGTTGGCATATTCCTCGTCCATCAGGGGAATGATGTATCCAACAGCCTTGAGGAACCCGGCGAGCCCCTTGCCCCGCTGCTTGCGCGCGCCGGTCCAGAGGGGGTTCAGAATTTCGTCGAAGCTCTCGATACCGTAGGGGTTGGACGCCTCGGCCAGCGCCGCTATGGCGAGACTGGTCACTGTTCTGACCTTTGTCTGGTCGTCGTTGAGGTTCGGCGCAATGCAGTCGACCAGGCCCTTGAGGTGAGGCAAGACGGCGCATCCCATGAGAATGGCAATCTGCTGCACAATCTTGACTCCCGTGTGCCTGGCGTGCCACGACTTTTTACTCCGGCAGACGGCTCGGAGAAACGGCAGCAGCGCGGGAATGGAGAGAGCAGATGCCACGACGGAAAAGGCCCTCGCCGTCGTGTTCCGCACGTAGTCGTCCACGTGGTCAATGTCCGGCCGCATAACACTAATCATGGTTGCGAGGCCCGCGGCCTTGGCAACGTTTGAGATGATTTCGCGGCCCTCCACTCTGGCGTAGTAGTCTTGGTCAATGAGCAGCGGCTCAATGACGACGAGGATCTTGTGCACATAAGGGCGCACCAAGTCGTCGAGCTTGTAGAGGATACGGTCAATGACCTTGACCAGAAGATGGCGTTCCTGTTCCTCGAGTGTCTTCTCCATGAGCAAGGGCAGGATCTGCGCAAACAGGGGCCCGGGTCCGAACTGCCGCGCATTGTCCGTAATCTGTCGAAGAGCAGTCTTGCGCATGGGCGGGGTCCCGTTCTTGATCTTGAGCAACAGCTTCATGATCTTCCTCTCCTTCAGCTCGTCCACCGACAGGCTACTCTCCTCGGTGCCATCATTGAGCTTCCCAAAGTATGTCATGTCCTCAGGCTTGAGAAACTGCAAGTCACCGACGCCCGAAATCTCCGCCGGCATCGGTTGGCCGCCCAGCCGAGTCTGCTCAGGGTCTTGCATCATGAACCCCGTCTGGGGAGCCGGCGTGGCCATGACCCTGTGAGTCGACGGGCGAGATTGCACAAATCCAGGCGGAAACTCGAGAATCTTGTAACCCTTATCCTCTCCAGGCAAGAGCATGTCGAGCTCCTCGTCGCTGAGCGGCATATTGCGCCCGGCCTCGGCACCGAAGACTGCAGTCGGCAATGCCGGCGTCTTTGTTGGCCGTGCAGGAGTTGCGAGGCCTGAATTGCCCATGGGCGTTGCGGATGGCGCTTGATCCCAGCGAGAACGCTGCTTGAGAGCGTCGGACGCGGAAACGCCCTGGATGGAGGGAGCCTCGTCCCATCTGGACCGCTTCGACTGTGCGGTGACGGTAGACTCGGCCTGCGACTGGCTGTCATCGTCTGCTTCCGAGGAGATGTCCCATCTCTTCTTGCGTTTGCGGCTGGCAGTCACGGCCATCGTGGAGCCAGCCTCCGAGTTTTCCTTGTCGGGATTTTGAAGCGTAGGCGCGGCGTGCTCATCATCAGCAGCAGCACCCCGCTTGGCTTGAATCGCTTGTCGCACGCGTTCCTCTTCTCGCTCGAGCTCTTGACTCTGCATGATGTCCCGGTACGTCGTGCCATTTTCGGCCGCGCCAGCCTGTCGATTCTGGGCGAAGGGGTCGGCCCTGGTGGGCGTCAGAACGCGGTTGAATCGGCGTTTCTGGTAGTCCGTCTCGCGATCGATGATGCGGCCACTCCTTTCTCCTCTGTCGGCCAGAACATCGTCTTCTTCGACGCCGTCGCCACGGGCAAACTCGTCAATCATCTCACGAGAAGCAGTGTATTGCCCGACCAACCGGCGAGTCTTGTCTTGACCCGCGTCATCGTCGTCATCGTCGCCCATGGGAAGGGACGTGTGGTAGCCCGCAAACTTTTCACCGCCATCGTGTTGGTAGAGCTCGCTGTCGGCACTGTCGGTGAGCTTCTGACGCGTTGCGTCGGAGCGCTGAGTCGAAACGTCGGAGCCACGCGAGCTCTTCTTTACTGCAGCCGAGGCATTGCGCTCGCGCTGACGCTTGGCCACGGCTTCGAAATCGGCGTCAGACATATTGCCTCGGCAGCACTGGCTGCTTCAACCGGTTCCAAGTTGCAAGGTGCGATCTGCGCGTTGTCGTTGCACATGGGGGCAGCCTGGGTTGATTTGTTCGCACGAGTTTCCTCTGGCAATCCTTGGCCTCGTAAGTCAGCGACAAAAAGGGTGGTAGGCGGTCCGAAATTTAGCCGAGAGACCGCCGTCAGCCAATCATGGCAATGTATGCCGCGCAGCTGTCAGGTCAGGCTTGCAGCAAGACCTGCAAGTCGGCGATGCAGCATTAGCGCCACGATCCGTACGAAGTAACTACGAAGTAGGGACAAAAAGCCCAGCGACTCACAAAAAAACAGGTACTTAGCCGCACCACCTATTATACTACTACCTAGTAAAGCAAAGTACCCCGATTTTGTCGGGTAGATGCTGGAAGGAGGGGGGGGGTTGAGGGGGTTGAGGAACGAATTTTTAGTCCCCCCTAGTATTCGTACCGGCCCACGAAACGAGATAGCTTCCTGGTCTTACATACAAGCATCGAATACCCCGGTCCCTGAACACAAGAGACCGCCATCGCTGTCCATATTCCCTAGGGCTTCGCTCAGGGCCTCTGCCGCGTCGTCCGTCTCCTCTTCATGGCCCTCTCTACTTCCGCAACGGTCCCATGCTCAGTCTCTTCCACTTTGACTTCCGTCTTGACCTCCTTCGCCGCGGTCATCCTCTTGCGGGTCCCGTCCACCGCTTGCCCTTCGTTCATGTGCGTTTGCAAAGGCTCGGCGTCCTCCTTCTTCACACTGCGATCCGAAAATTCTCGAAGATGGGCTGCAAAAAGTACCGAGTGCGCCCAGCCCGCATACTTGCCCCAAACGTCGCGGAAGTGATCCCCGACCGCATCGTACAGGACCTTGTTGAAAGTCTTTGTCTTGGACCTGCCAAACTTGTAGTCCCTCTGGGCAATTTGCCAAACATGAGTGTCGACTGGCACAGACTCGCCCCAACCAAGCCCCATCAGGCAAACGCAATCTGCCACCTTGGGCCCGACTCCCGCCAGAGATAGAAGTGCCTCGTGGGCATCTTTGTAGGTTGCTCTGGAGCCACCCGACACCTGGCAGTCCCTTGACTCCGGATGTTCAGGGTTTCGCAGCGACTCCAACCAAAGTGCTGGCTTTTCCAGGGCTACGATCCGGGCCGTCTGGGCAATGTACTTGGCTCGATATCCGAAGCCAAGCTCTCTTAGATGCGGCTCGACATGCTCCCCAATGAGTGAGTCGGGAGTCGGAAAATCGTGTAGTGCTTCGTCTCCAACATGGCCGATGAGAGGGCCATAATTTTTGCACAGTTTGTGAGCCTGGACATGGTCAGGAATTGACGGCGCCTCTCGTGGACTCATGCGTACCATTTGAGATATGCGGTTTATGTTGTTGTTGCTACTGCAAATGAAGCACAGCAGCGCTTCCCACGCGTCCTGGCTAAGAATGCGCACACCAGTAAAAGCCGGTGCTCTCTTGCGAAAGTTGGGATCGGCCCTTGACCACTGCTCGTACAACGCCCCGAGGTCCAGACTCAGGCTAAAGTAGTGACGCAGGAGATCCTCCGTGTCGTCCTCTCGCTGGACTTCAGTCCTGGTCGAGGCTGGGGGGGCGAGTGGGAAAGGAAGAGAGTCTGGCCAGGTGACTCTGTAGTGCAGATGAAGAGGATCCTGCTTCAAAGACAGAATACGCCCATGCAGGGTGCTCGTCCTGCAGCAGACGGTCAGTGCACAGAAGAGAGAAGCAACCGAGAGGCGAAGCTGCACCATTCGTCGTTGATCTTGCGCCAACGGAAAGACTGTCCGCACCGGAGCGTTGTATCGATGCACAGCTCCGAGAGGCTCACGGTTAGTTTGCGCCATTCAGGCACTCGCTTGATGACCATGGCCGTGTGTGATGCCATTCAGGATCATAAGGTTGAACCGAATTGAGAACGCAGTCTCACGTCTTCTGTATGCTTCAGGGCACGTCGTTGAGCGGTCGGTACGAACCCACAAGTATCTTGTCGCAGCTTGCGGAGTCGCAGCTGAGCTCCACAAAAAACCCACAACCAGTCTAGCGCTGGAAAAAGCTCCAGCCTCGCCTGCAGCTTTGGCTCCCCATTTCAAAACATTTCATCGCCTGCCGCCTGCATCAACGCGACAGCGGCTCACTGACTCCCTTGCCCTCCGGCAAGACGTCGCAAACCATGAACGGCGACAGCTACTCCGCTCGAGGTAGGCTCAAAGTATTGTTCCCACTGCCGAGAGAAACTGGTGATGACTGACCTTGCCCCTCCCTCGTTGGCCATTCAGATGCGCGGAGAGGCCGAGAATTTGCTGTTCGTAAAAGCCTCACGAGTATCTGGTCGCTATAGCCAAGCTAATCAACAGCAAGCCCGCCCGAGGGGACCGTGATGAGCGTCGCGATCGCCACCGAGACCGTGACCGAGACAGAGATAGAGACCGTGAGCGCGACCGCGACCGCGACCGCGACCGTGATCGAAACCGCGAGCGTCGACGATCGAGATCTCCCGAGGCTCGTGGACATCGTCGCGAAGGCGGAGACTTTGACGCTTACTCTTCGAGTCGAAGCCACCGAGACCGTGAACGCGAAGATAGATACTCAGGTCGAGAGCGTCGAGGGGACCGCGAATGGGACCGCGATCGAGGCGCTCCCCGCCGGGATTTTCGTCGAGACGATGAGGAACGACCAGCCAGGCGGGACCGAGAACCTCAGGAAGATCGTCGACGGCCCGGCCGAGACCGCCGAGATGATGCTGGCCCTGCGAGGCACGAGGCTCGGCGAAGCCCAACTCCTGTCGTTAAACGGGAGCCGACCCCAGACCTGACCGACATCGTGTCTGTCCTGGAGCGAAAGCGAAGACTGACTCAGTGGGACATAAAACCACCTGGCTATGAGCTGGTGACCGCTGAACAGGCCAAGCTGTCGGGCATGTTCCCCCTTCCAGGTGCCCCTCGCCAACAGGCCATGGACCCCACAAAGCTGCAAGCGTTCATGAACCAGCCCTCGGGGCAGGTTTCGAGCGCGGCGTTGAAGGCAAGCAACTCTCGCCAGTCAAAGCGACTTATTGTCAGCAATCTGGCCCCTGCGGCCACTGAGGATGCACTCCTATCATTTTTCAACCTGCAGCTCAATGGTATGAATGTCATCGAGACAACGGATCCCTGCGTTCTTTGCCAGTTCTCCACCGACCGATCTTTTGCGGTCCTCGAGTTCAAGAACGCCAGCGAGGCAACCGTTGGGCTTGCCCTGGACGGCATTTCCATCGAGGCCACCGATGTTGCCAATGGTTCCTCCAACCCAGATGCGTCGGGTTTGGTCATTCGGCGCCCCAAGGACTATGTCATGCCGGCCGTCCCCGACGATATCGTTCACGACCCTAATGTCGTCTCGAATCACGTCCCTGATACCGTGCACAAGCTATGCGTTAGCAACATTCCGGCCTTTCTCACCGAGGACCAGGTCATCGAACTGCTTGCTGCTTTTGGCAAACCCAAAGCCTTTGTCCTGGTCAAAGACCAGAGCACCGACGAGTCACGAGTAAGATCCAATAACAATATTTGCTCAACTGTCACTCTCAACAAAACGTGAAGCTGATCATGATAGGGCATTGCCTTTGCCGAGTACCTCGAGCCGGCTTCTGCCAACGAAGCCGCCCTGAATACTCTCAATGGAATGGATGTGGGAGGCCAGAAGTTGAAGGTGACCAAGGCGAGCTCCGGGTCCACACAGGTTGCCAACTTTGACGTGGGCATCACGGCCATCAGCGGCCTCGCATCTCAAATGGCCAGCGACACCGACAAGGGCCGCGTGGTTCAACTTCTCAACATGGTCACGCCTGAAGAGCTACTGGATAACGAGGAATATGAAGGTTTGTTTGGATCTCTACGCAGCTCTCTTCACCTCCCCCCGCCGTGCTCGCATATTCAGGTGTGCCCGTAAATGCTGACATCTACTCACCCAGAAATCTGCGACGACGTGCGAGAGGAATGCGCCAAGTTTGGCAAGGTGCTAGAGTTGAAGGCACCCCGCCCGTCTGGCGGCAGTCGGCAATCTGCTGGCGTTGGCAAGGTCTTTGTCAAATTTGACTCGACTGACTCTGCACACCAGGCGCTCACAGCCCTGGCGGGACGAAAGTTTGCGGACAGGACCGTCGTCACTACATATTTCCCAGAGGTAAGTCGCCTCTGTTTCTGCCATTTGTGACCTTGCCAGGCTGACCCCTGCATAGGAAAACTTCGACGTCGGCGCTTGGTAGAGTGCGGAGTCTGGACGCCATGGCATCGTCTGGGGCTACGAGGTCGTTCATGTACGCGACACGGCAGAGAGATGGTGAGAGCCAGACAGATTAACAGGGAGAAATGGGGAGAGACGAGACCAACTAGGGGAAGGCAAGAAATGAGAGCCAAGGATTACTTTGTCGGATGTACTGAAGGTGTAAAACAGACGACACAATGGATCAGAAATTTAGGGACCTGGACCTCTATCTAGCCTGTGCCGCATAGATGAATCTCGACTCTCGACCAAAACCCCGTGGTTGTGCGAGATGCATATTCTACGTTTCTTGTCGGCGGGTGAGTGTTGGCACTATGAGTTGTCTTCGTGTTAGCAAGAAGACTTTGCCCGACGACAGGTAACAGACGAACGAGTCAGGGGGATGGGCAAAAATCAGAAGTCCAGTTCATTCATTGAGCCGAGGGCTCTAGCATAAGAGGTACCAGAAAATAAAGTAAAGTGTATTATCATCATGCAAGTCGCAGCCCAGAGGTTAAGGAAATCGTAAGATTTGGGGACTTACCATCACGGGTTTGGACAGATGATAGCCATTGCCACGGCAATGGGCATGGCGATGGGCCTGGCATGGCATGGCATGGCGATGGGCCAATCCAAGGAAATAGTTGGGTGGGATTGAGGATTGAGAGGGATCGAGAGAAGAAGAGTTTTCTCCCGCCCCTGAAAAGGCTGCAGCGAGGGACATGGCCTGATCACGTGATACAAATCATCGTTTGCCTGTGGCTAGCGCCCACTGTCTGGCCTCTGCCCTAACTAAGCGAAAAACTCGGTGCTCCACACAATCTTCGACCAGGAGCCGCTTCGCAAACCTGCGCCGCCAGACTCTTTTCCTGTCCATCAGCACCACCACAAGACCGCCAAGATGGGTAGACTTCACAGCAACGGCAAGGGCATTTCTGCCTCGGCGATCCCCTACTCGCGCGCCCCCCCCGCGTGGCTGAAGACCACCCCCGAGCAGGTCGTCGAGCAGATCTCCAAGCTCGCCAGGAAGGGTGCCACGCCCTCGCAGATTGGTGTCATTCTGCGCGACTCGCACGGCGTCGCCCAGGTCAAGATCGTCACCGGTATGATTGCTGCTCCGGATCATGGCTCGCATTGGCGGCGTAGACGGGAGTAACTGACGCAAACACAGGCAACAAAATCCTACGAATCCTCAAGTCCTCCGGTACACCTCCCTAAGCGAAGCCGAGCGCAATTGAGCGTTGAATACGCATGCACACAAATGGAGATTTATCTCCCGCCTCTGTACGGTCAAGGCTGACAGAGAGATGGAACAGGCCTCGCCCCTGAACTTCCCGAGGACCTGTACATGCTCATCAAGAAGGTACCACTCAGAGAGGTCACGCTGGATTCCTGTTGACGGCCCATCTAACGCTGCCCTCCAGGCCGTCGCCGTCCGCAAGCACCTCGAGCGCAACCGCAAGGACAAGGACTCCAAGTTCCGCCTCATCCTCATCGAGTCGCGGATCCACCGCCTGGCCCGCTACTACAAGACCGTCGGCGTCCTGCCTCCCACCTGGAAGTACGAGTCGGCCACCGCCAGCACCATTGTCGCATAAGGAGGGAAGACGTTGCGGCTCGCTTGGGCCTGGTGACTGGGTCTTGGAGTTGGGGGGAATTTATGGAAAACCTGCATTCAGAGAGTCTCTATGCTTTTTCCCGAGGTCGTGATGGCCGTGGTGTGGTCGAACGGCTCAGAATTGAAAGCGGTTGACTACAAAGCTCAGTCTGTGGTCTCATGTTGCACTTTTAACCCCCCCCCCCTTCCAAACGCCAGTCTATGCAATCCGTTCCAAGCCTTCCAAGTCCAAGTGTCAATCAACGCTAGCCAGCTTTCTCAAATTCCCTTGATTTCTGTATCAAAAACTCGCCCAGCACTCGTAAGGGATCGTGAGGCCTGGTTCGAGTGTGAGTCGACGAGGCGACATTGCGGTCCCGCTTGAGGAACTCACTGGTCCTTGGCCAACTGCTTCATTCCCTCTAGCAAGACGCCGGTGACCTTTGTGTTAAGGTATCGTCGCGTGGGGTCGCCATGGGGCACCGGCTCTGACGGCATCGTCAAATTCGCGTCTGGGTATGCCGAGGCAGCGCGAGAGCCTTGTGCTGGAGTTGCCGTTCGGGCTGGCGCAGGCGACTGTTTCCGGGGTTTCAGCGGAATTTCGAGAAGCCGGCGTGACAAAAGAAGGGCTCGAAGGGCGGGAAGAAGGAGGCAAAACTGTACCGCGGCTTGTTCAATGGGCGCATCGGACATGACAACGTCCTTGTGTGGTGTGCCTGGAAGGCCCGCCGGCTGTGTTTGCTGCATCATGTTGGTGCCAGTCGCGGCATCGTTTGCCGCGGGGATCTGCGGGGCCTTCAACATTGTGTCCGCCTTGAAGACATCGTCTGCCATGATCTGGATTTTGGCCGCCAGAGATGCGACAGAAGATGCGAGTGCAATCCCGGCAATTGGGCGGGCTCTCGGCTGAATCTCGGGTATATCCACTAGCGCGGGCTGGTACATAGGTACCTACTCAGACAACCTCAACGCGGTCAGCTGACTTCGTGTTTGGACCTCACCTCGGTCGCTCCGCCGTCACGCGCCGCCCGTGCTCGCCATGTTCCACGTCATCTGCGACCGCCCTCATCGGATGTATCCTCTGTCATGTCGAGATGGACGCCTTTGTTGTGAAAAGGCTTCCAGAAGCGGAAAAGGATGACGATGGAATCGGGCTGCAACCGAGCCATGATCCGGCTCCGGGAAGACCGCCAAAGCGACTGAAGAGAGACCCGACTGAGGATTCGGACTCGGGAGGAGCGGACGGATTCTTCTCAGACGAGCACTTGTCAAGAGGAACTGAGGACTACGGAAGCACTCGCGGCAAGGAGACTTCTCGGCAAAAGGACCGCATCACCGATATCGAGAACGTCTTGCCACCAACGCAAACCGACGATAGCGCCATCGAAGAATATGAGCTGGCGAAGTCGTCGCAAACAAAGTCTCACGGGCATGACGCCGATGACTCAGCACCTTTCTCGTGGGTAAGAGGAAAGAGCTCCATCTATGTCGACGCTTTCAATCTCGCTCTCGATACCGTGCTCGAAGAGGAGTCGCAGCTCTTTGATGAGAGGGAAACGGAGGTATTCCGACAGTGGAGGAACCTGGATTACGAACCCCAATATCTGTAATTCAGGCCACCTTTGGAGTGTACGCCGATGCTGATTTCGATACAGCTATGTTCGACTCTTTCTTCGCAAGACTGCGGCGTGGCATCGGTCCAGTCGCTTGGGATACCACGCCGATGTATCGGACCCGCTGGCGGCCATTGAAGCGCTGCAGAGAACACGACAACTCCCCAAGGCTGAAACTGACGAGACAGAGGATCTGACTCCTGGATTTGACATTGAGGAAAATAGCCTCGAGGAGTCTTTTACCTTGGCCGACGCATCGGAAGACCACATCACCACTGTGGATGAAGCAGCGCCGTTACTGTACCTTGACGAGCTAAAGGCCCTGGCCAAGGAGGCAAAGATTCAGGGTCGAAACAAGGCAGAACTGATCAGAGGCCTGTGCCGGACGAGCCAGCAACAAGCAGGGTTGGCATCCGTCGGACTCAGTCGGCACAACAGCCGCGACTCGAGTGTGATGACAGAGCTGGACTTGCACAAAATGAGTGGTGTAAGCAGGCTCCGCAGAGAGGAGTCGAACCGGGAACAACACTTTCTGGACAAGATGCTGGCCATGCTTGGCCCATGCATTCGCCTGTCGCCGGCTACGTTCAAGCTCTTTGAGCGCGTGCACCTCGTCTTTTACAGATCGACGGAGTGGACGGAAAAGTCGCTCACGACAATCATCCTCGCCAAGATTGCGCGGAGGAGCTTCCCAGAGTACATCGTGTGCCGCACCTCGACCATTTTTACATGTCGCATGCACCTGTTGGAATTCGAGGCTGCCATACGGATGGAGGCCGAAGTGGACAACATCTTGGAGTCGAACGGCACCCCCAGCGAGGCGGATCTGCAAAAGATTGTCAATATCTTTGAGAGAACGCACCCCCGATGGCAGAGATTTGTCGCCGAGGAACTGCAAAAGGAGCGGACAGTGTACGAAATGGGCGAGGGGGCGTACTTGAGGAGGTTCAACCCGGCTCACTCGTACACTCGCATCATGCACAAAGCAATGTATGTGTTTGGCCGGCGCAAGGAGCACGGGAGAGAGCACGGGCTGCTGGCCGAGCTGCTGAAGCAGAAGCTCTTCCACCTAGCCCGACGGGGCGCGTGGTACCAACGCAAGGCGCTTTTGGAGGAACACTACATGGCGAAGCTGGACGGGGACGGTGACGTGGAGCACCGGAAGAGACAGTGGAGGCAGATAGCCGTGACGACGTGCGAGACTGGCCTGCAGGACCCCGACTGCCACCTCATACACCACTACGACCTCCAGAAGCGCCTGTTGAAGCTGGAGAAGAAGCTGCGGATCCCGCGGCGGCTGCAGCATGACTTTGGGCACGTGCGCCTCGCCTCGCCCGTGGAGATGACAGTCGAGGGGATCCAGCTCAAGCGAGACTTGGCGCCCAAGGCTGGCGCGCAAGCTGCGTCGACCAAGACGATATGGCTGGACGAGCTGGACTCTGGGGGCGAGTGCAGCGTAGAAGAGATGTGTCTGAGCCACTTCCGGCGGCAGGGCTGGAAGGGGTACCACGCCGAGGGGGGCGTGGTGCGCACGCTCTTCGCCCATCTCTTCTACGACGTGCTCTTCCTGTACATGCCCAACGTGTTTCAGACGGCCTACCAGACGTGCCCGCTGGACCTGCACACGGACGCCTTCTTCCCGGCGCGCGCGTCGGAGATCAACCACCGCCTGGTCGAGATTGCGAACGGGGAGGGCGAGCGGCTCCTGCGCGAGGTGTGGGAGCGGGAGCACGGGCGGCGGACGAGCGTGGTGGGCCTCAACTGGGACTTTGACGTGGACGACCTGGCGGAGCTGGTGCGATGCTTCGAGGGCAGCGCGCTGTCTGCGATTTGCAAGGTCATGGCGCAAGAGTACAGGCGGCGAGGAGGCGGCGTGCCGGACCTGGTGCTGTGGCGGAGCCACGAGGGAGAGGAGGGAGAGGAGAGGGGGCATGCGGCCGAGGCGGGCCCCGGGGCGGCGCGAGGCCAAGTCATGTTTGCCGAGGTCAAGAGCGCCAACGACCGGCTGAGCGACACGCAGAGGGTATGGATGCACGTCCTGACGGGGGCCGGGGTCAGGGTGGCGCTGTGCAACGCGGTTGCCAAGGAGGTTAGGGAGGTGGATTGACAGAAGCACTCTCTCTACTCTGTACTCTGCACGGATACAGAGTACGGATACGAATACTCTGGGCCGGATGCCTGGCTGGAACAGGACTTACACGCCCAACGACAGGACGATGATGAAGATGGCGCACGGGGGTGGTGGAGAGTGGGAAAGGGGGACGTCTTGTGAGGGTCGGTAGTACAGGGGGCGTTTGGATATCTGGTCGACGGCGTCTGAAGGATGAGGCGAGACGAGACGAGATGAGATGGGAGATGGTGGCTTGTTTCAAGGGCGTCGTGGAGAAGACCGTTATTGACTCGTCTTGGTCGGTTTTTCTTGGATGGGCCGAGTGCTCCGGCTTGCAGTCGGAAGACGCCGGAGCCCCCCCCCGGATGCGTGTGCCGAGAGCTCCGCCCTTGGTCCGTGCCGAGGCGTCAGGTCGCATCGTACGAATAGACGTGGGGCAAAAGAGCACAGCAGCACATCTCACGGGAAAAGGAGTTGCTCTCGCGACGACGCGCGCGTTTCGCGTCTGGCACTGGCCGGCGACTGTGCAAATCGACGACATGCAGGTCCATGCAGACACGTTTGCTCGAAAGACGCGTATCCCGTACGAAGTACGAAGTACGGAGTACGAATAGTACTATCATATCCGTAGCAACTCGTATGTACTTCGTACATATCGTCGTGCATATCCGGAGTGCTGTAAATACAGGGCTCACGAGGCAGGGCGCTTAAACGTCGACGGCGGCGGCCAATGACGACCCAGGGGGGGGGGGGGGGCGGTGGCGGTGGCAGGCCTGTGTGACACGCCACTGTGCTGCTGCGCTGGCCAATGGTGGGCCGGCTCGTCGTCGAGGGCGCCTAGGACTTGGGGGGGGGGGGGTGCAGGGTACATGGGTCTAGGCGGGGGCGGAATGTTCTCCGAGAACGTGGACAAGCTGACCTCCTTCCACCAACGTACGAATACTCCTCGTCTCCTTCCCACGTTATACTCACTTATGTATACTTGCACCCACCAGACCAGACGAAAAGGGGCAATGTTTTAATGCCATTCGCTACCGAGTACGAGTACTTGGGGGGGAAAAACAGCAAAGACGGAATCGCCTCTACTGCCCCGGATTTGAGCTATTTCTGTCAAAGCACTGCGAGCCTGCAGCCATCATGGTCGCCGCCATCATGGTCGCCGCCATGCGGCCCTCCACCATCCCCGTCACAGCATGGCACGACAACAACAAACAAAAAACCAAACACGAGACTCGCATGTGCGAGCCCATCACGTAGGGATGCCCAAGACAAGCCAACAAACGGACCGCCTTGGCCAAGTGCCTCTACGTACTCTGCGTACGAAGTACCATGCGCTCCAAACTGTGCTTGCCTTAAAAAGGTTCATCAAGTGGCGGCTATGCAAGCTGACTGTTTGACACGGGCATCCGTATATCCGTATCCGTACGAAGTACACCCACCTGCAACCATCTCATCACCACCCGTGGCAGCCTTGAGGGCACGAGGCAACGCGTCTGCATCCCCCATCTGCACCCCCCCTGCCCTACTCCAACAACCTGCCGCCCCTCTGCCGTGCCGTCACCGCTGCAACCTCAGTGTCGACAAACTGCCGGCGGCAGCATCTCCAAGCCATCCAGCACCCGTGACCGCCTCCCCACCTTCCTCTTCAGTCCTTGGTATCGAGGGAAAAGATTGAGAGAAATGTAAGTGACAAAGGGAAGAAAAGGAAAGGACACGGCCGTTCCAAAGCACCCGGCCGGACAAGGTCGAAACAACCTCGCGGCATAGGACAATAGAGTCAAACGTCAACGCCGCAAAACACCCTTCCTTGTCCCAAGTCTTATCCAACAAATCACCCCTTCTTGGATTTGGCGTTGCATTAGTCAAAAAAACATATGAAAAAGCCCGGCCGTCGTCATGCCAAACCACTCGCACCGAGGGCAGCCTCCGTCACGATATGCGCCGTTGTGGATCCCATATCAGGGCCAGCCCCGAGAAGTAGCGTCTTTCTTCGTAGCCGTCATTCCGTGACATCATAAAACCGTTGCCGCCAGCTCGTTCCCGGCCGCGTGCGTCACTCCACTTTGCGCCGCTTGCCTCTGGGTGCCGGGTCCATCTTGGGCGTGTAGGTGACGGTCCGCGTCACCACCTCGCGTATGTGCCGTACGCTGGTGCGTGAAGCCTTGTGCTTCTTGAGGTCGGCGAAACGGGCCTTGAGGGCGGCGTCCCAGTCAAAGACGGGGCGGACGGAGCGGGCGCTAAAGGGCGACCTGATGGCGCTGGCGCTGAGGGGAGAGTCAAAGTTGGACATGGCGGGGCTGGGAGGAAGCTTGAGGCTGGGGAACGAGGCGGCGCCCATGGGCGGAGCCGACATTGGAATCAACGGCGTGTAAGGACTGGGCGGGACCGCGGCCGAGGCTGTGCTTGGAGGCGTCTCCTTGCTGGCGGTGGTGGTGGTGGGTGAGGGAGACGAGGGGAGCGAGGAAGAGTCGTCGGCCTTTGAGGAGGAGGAAGCCGAAGCCGAGTCGGGCGTGTCGAGGCCCGAGGGCAGCAGGGCGGGTGTGTCGGGACCCGAGGATGGCAGAGAGGGCTTGTCGAGGCCCGAGGATGGCAGAGAGGGCTTGTCGAGGCCCGAGGATGGCAGAGAGGGCTTGTCGAGGCCCGAGGATGGCAGAGCGGGCGTGTCGAGAGCCGAGGATGGCAGAGAGGGCTTTTCGAGGCCCGAGGATGGCAGAGAGGGCTTTTCGAGGCCCGAGGATGGCAGAGAGGGCTTGTCGAGGCCCGAGGATGGCAGAGAGGGCGTGTCGAGAGCCGAGGATGGCATGGCAGGAGAGCCGAGGGACATGGCGCGGGAGAGGAAGTCGGTGTAAGCAGAGGGCGGGCTGATGGGCGTCTTGATGAATTCGGGATCGGGCTTGCAGAGCAAGTGGACGGCGGACAGAGGCGTGGCCGTCGAGGCCGACGTGATCTCGGAGGGAAACGTGGCCGAGATGGGCGTCTCGAGCTTCTCGAGCTTGGGCTTGACGGCCGGCATGCTGACGTTGACGAAAGACACGAAACCTAGAAGGGGTGGAAGGCGAGGCGGCAAGGGGTCAAGATGGTGGGTGACTGGTCGAGGTGAGAGGATAGGAAGAAGAGGAAGAGGGAGAAGAGGAGGAGGAAGTTATATCGTTGTGGAGGAAGAGGTGAGTCGCGAGGGCCCGAGAGGGTGTGCGGGTTTGGGCTGGCACAGAGAGAGGGAGACGTTTGGCGCTGCTGCTTGTTTCCGTCCTTTTTGTTTTGGCGCCTGTCCAGTGCTTGGCCTTGGCTGTCTGTGACTGTGTCTCGTCTTCTTTTTCTGTGCGTCCCTCATCAGTCGCGCGTGCGTATGTAGAGATGTGAGAGGAAGAGCTGGCGACTAGGGGGGGGGTTTGGCGGCAAACGAGAAAAGGGACGCCCGTGTTTGCGATATGCGCCGGTGCAATGGTTCTGCCAGGGGACAGGGGACAGGGACAGGGAACAGGGGAGCAGAGAGGCTGAAGAAACAAGAGGGGAGGGAGTGCGTGACTCGCCGGGTTATCCGCTGCTGCTGCTAGAGGGCTTCGTGGATGCGGCGCCATGGAGCAAGAGCAGTCAAACGCCGACAAGGTGGAGGCAGAGAGGGAGAGAGAGAGAGAGAGAGAGTGTGTGTGTGTGAGAGAGAGAG
Organism: Ophiocordyceps sinensis; assembly: GCA_012934285.1. Classification (NCBI taxonomy): domain Eukaryota; kingdom Fungi; phylum Ascomycota; class Sordariomycetes; order Hypocreales; family Ophiocordycipitaceae; genus Ophiocordyceps; species Ophiocordyceps sinensis. The sequence continues at coordinate 740,150 of JAAVMX010000008.1, forward strand.
AGCGTGAGAGAGAGAGGAAAAAAAGGGGAGTGCGTCTAGTGTCTAGCACGGTGCGGGACGGCAAGGCAAAAAGGCAGGCGCGGCGGGGCATCAGCGCCTACAAGGCAGGAAGAACTCGCCAGTACCTGCCGCAACCTTGAACTCGCGGGTACGAATACATTTAACAAAGTACCATCCTTCGCCTCACGACTACTTCGTACATACGACAACAACAACATACGCGAGCCCTCCAGTCCGCCATTACCCTCTGCATCTGCGTGTCAGCGAGACGGGAAAGGGGCGGGGGGGGTCCGCGTCTCCTCATCCCTGTCCCTGGTTGGTCGGCAACGGGAAGCGCTTCCTCCATCGCGGTGAGCACCCGGCCGCTGATTGGACCTCGTCTGCTGCTGCGTCCTTGGATGCGAGACGAGAGGAAGATGGCGAGCCCAACCCGGGGCCTATGTGCTTGCCGTTGCCCGACAATAAACGGGAAACGTCCGAGTCTTGGAGGCCTTTTTTCTGCGTCGCCCGCCGTCGCGGACCTCGGGCCCGGCTCCGGGCAAGGTGGATCCCCGGGCGGGGCCGACTCCCGGCTTAACGCCCGATTGTCCTCAAAAAAACCTCCACTGCAAGCTAGACTCGGCCGTCCAGGTAAGCGATTGGAGCCATGACCTCGGAGCTAAAGACGCGGCGGCAGCGGCAACCACAGCATCCGGCCCGAGCCTGCAGAATGAAGCAGCACTTGCCGCCGCCGCCGTCGACGACGATGCACCCATGATTGGCCCGCGCCCGACCTGTTTCGGGTTCCGTTGCCCATGGCTTGCTCCGTGGCTCAATCCCATCAATCCAATCCGGCAAACCCCCCGTCTCGCCTCCTCCGTCCGACTTTCTAGTCGCGCGGCTCTCACTCTCACCCTCACTGGCTTTGACGCCACCCACGGCGTCTACGCTGCTTCTCCGCTCATCAGTAGCCGCCCGGGACAGACGCATGGAACGGACTATAGGTTTCAGTTAACGCCCATTGCCGACTCTACCGGTCGCTGCCGGCTTCGGCGAGAAGACGACCTCGTCCACCCTTGATAACACCTACAAACTAATCATCATCATCCATCTACACTTGTTTTCCCAGCCCTAGAAACAATCTTCCTGCTTAGCGCGACCAGACTCTCCGCGTTGGTAATCTCCAGCATAGATACGCTAACAGCAAGCTCGGCAACAGCCCAGTTCCGAAACTCGACAGCGATTAGAGAGTCGATGCCGTAGGTGCTCATGGAACGGCTCGGTTCGATAGGCTCGGCCAGCTGCAGGTAATGGGTAAATTTAACACATAGCAGATTCACTGCCGCGGCGAGAACGTCTTTGGAGTCGACATGCTCTGCTCGAAGTAATCGCACGAAATCTGCCAATTCCTTGTCGTTTTTGTCATGGCGAGCGATGGTGGCGTCGGAGCCTTGGCCAGACAGCCCCATGAAACGACCGTCGTGAAACAGGTGGCTTCCTGCGGGAAGTTGAACAGCCAGTCCCGTGATAATCTGAATGCCACTGGCAGGGCTGGGTGCATGAAGAGTATCCGGATCTTGCTGGTATACCGAGAACTCGAGGATCTGACGTAGTCTGGCTTCGTTGATGGGCGCCCATGATCCAACGTCACGGAACACCTGCTTGTATACGTCGTCATGTTCAGCCAAATACCCAACTTCCTGAATGATGCCAAGGTCGACAGAGCAAGCCGGTAGTCCTAGCGTTTGACTTCGATATAGGGCGAGCGAGTCGAGGAACGTGCTTCCGCCGGCGTAGTTGGCTTGACCCTTGTGACCGATTATGCCCGAGAGAGATGAGAGCATGGTGAAGAAAGATAACCGGAGACGGAGTTCTTGGGATACCGTGTGGAGATTCCACGCTCCCTGGACCTTGCACCCGAGAGCTTCGTGGTACTCTCTGACCGTCATCAAGTCAAAAGTACGATCCTATTGACATGCAAGCGTTAGTATACCATGCCAACATGACGGACAGCTCGATGCTAACCCGGAGAAGCATGGCACCGTGGATGATGCCTCCGATTGGAACCTTGGCTCCCTTGATGCATTGACGAACGTCGTCAATGGAAGAGACGTCTCCTTGGAACGGGTCGACATGACAGCCCAAGGCCTGCACATTCCTGATGATGCCAAGCGATCTTTGATCGACACATGCACTCCGGCACATGACGGTCAGGTGCTCAACGCCACTCTTGGCCAGCCAGATAGCCAGGCTTCCACACAGTCCTTTCAAACCGCCAACGATGAGGCACGACTGGTTAGGTTTCAACGAAGCCATTAGGGTTCGTTTCCGTGGGCGAACCTGCGGAGAAGTTGTAAATTCCCCGAGACATTCAAGTAGTGTTTAAATAGGCAAACCTTTATGTCGATGTTGGCATCTGATGCATTAGACACTACAATTTTCCCGATGTGCTTCCCGCTGCCTAGAAGGCGGAACGCCTCGCGAACCTCGTCGAAACCGAAGATCTTGAAGGGATTGATGGGCTTCACGTAGCCCTCTCGCAGGAGTTCGGACAGGTGATCGAGATGCCTGTGGTTAATGCAACGTCAGGGGCTGGAAAGATGCCCTCGCTGGACGCTGCAAAGAAAAGAGAGGAAGAGGCAAAGAAAGAAGAGAGAAGTCACGTACCGTCCCACCCTATCCTTCGGGAACCCATCCAGCGAGAGATCCAAGGCGCGGAAAGAAGCATTGCGTCCAAAGGGCTCCATGGGCAGCGAGCGGCGTTGCAGGATGTCGTGTTTGCCTAGTTCAATCATTGTTCCTCCGGCAGCAACGATACGCCAGCTCTCTTGAAGCAACTCGCCGGTTAGCGAGTTGATGATGACATCTACTCCATAGCCGTCTGTTGCCGCCAGAATTTCTTGAGCGAATTGCGTCGTCCTCGAGGAGAAAATGTGGTCACGACGGATCCCAAAGGTCTGTCCAAGGAAGTCTCTCTTGGTCTCCGTCCCGGCCGTGGCGAAGATCTAATAATAATCCATTATTAGTCCTGGCCGTTACAATCATGAGGAGTTGCCCTACCTCACAACCCGCATACTGGCATAATTGAATACTCGCAATGCCAACACCACCAGCAGCCGAATGGATGAGGACTCTTTGGCCTCGTTTGATGTCTGCCAGACCGTATAGCGACTCCATGCTGGTCATGTACACGACGGGCATCGTCGCGCCTTCCTCCAAGGACACGCCGTCAGGCAGCGCCATGGTGTGGTGCCTAGATGTAACGACGCGATTAGCAAGAGTGCCCCTTTCAAACACGGCGACACGCTGTCCGACGTGACGGTCCTCAACCCCGGCCCCTACACGGGTGACGATGCCGGCACCGTCAAGTCCCAGGAGGTGTTCGTTCTCCGGGACGACGCCCATGGCCACGAGGACGTCTTTGAAGTTGAGACTGGAGGCATAAATCTCCACCTCTACACATCCGGGGGCCAGGGGCACTGCGTCAGGTCCGACGTCGACCCAGTGCAGCGAGTCCATGTCGCCCCGTTTGCCTGTAATGAGACGCACGGTGGACTTGAGGGAGTGGAAGCCATCAACCGTGTATGCAGAGACGTCTCCCGCTTCGAGCTGGGCCTGATGGAGGCGCTCGTTTGCAAGAAGACGAGGAACATGGACGAGCCCCCCTCGTTCCGCATATTCAAACTCGTTATCCCGATGGGCAGGTTTGCTCTGCGCCGCTTGGAGCGCGTGGTCCATGGCCGCAACATTGCTGGACAAGGACGAAGCGGCGTTGGACTCCACGTCGAGGACAAGCATGTTGAGATGTGGTTCCTCGGAGCGGATGACGCGAAAAAAGCCCTGGGCAACGGCATTGTTCGGGTTCGTGACCACCATCTGCGCGCCCTGCGTCACCCAGACCATGTTACAGTTCTTGCGGATCAGGGCCTTGACGGTATCCAACAGAGCCTGTGTCGCAGTCACCAGCTGAGGCTGGACGAGTTCGTCCAGGACGATGACGAGACTCTTCTCTGGGACCTCTGCCACGGATGAAGCATCAGTCATGGCCCAGCCCAGGGAACGAAGAGACGAGACGGTTTTGGAAACCACATCCGAAGACGGCGCGTCGGGTAGTCGGACCACGTGTATGGTGCCGCGAGACGTGGTTTCCGGAGCCTTGCTGCGCGCAAGATGGGCTGCTTCACCGTTGCCGGTACGGAACGAGGCGACTGCCAGCCCTGCAGCGTCAAGATATGTGACCAGGCGGACACCAGTGCCGGGTTCGTCGATGCCGCCGTCGGCAACTGCTTGATGGTTTGGGATAAACAGCGCATGCCCGCCCTCGGTGAGCAGTCCGGCGACGTTGTGGGACAGGGCTTCCATCTCAGAGTCGACAAGGAGTGGAAATTTGGCGATGACGAGGTCATACTCGTCAGCCGATGTAAAGCCCGCCTCTGTCGGGTCGAGGAAACCAAAGGTGGCACCCCGAGACCCTCGGTATCGGTCCTCGGCACTCGAGACGCCGTCTGCATATCTGCTCGTCCAACGATGGGCCCTACACGAAGCACGCGTGGAGCTCGGTCTAGCCAGCCACAGGCTCGAGGCATCACCACGCGCGAGATTCACCTCTAGGACGGCCAGCCGCGGCTGCTTGTGAGCCACAAGGTCGATGGCATCCTGCACCGCCATGTCTTGGGAGGCGAGGGCAAGCCGGAGCTTTGCGGCATCGTCAACAAGCGTCACGTCGGGCTTCCACCGCAAGCATAGGAAAGGATAGGGGGCAGTGCCCTCCATGTGCGTCTCCAGACGGGCAAATCGCATACCGGCCATGTCGAGGATTGCCGCCCCGGTGTCGGCGTCGTAGACGGTTGTCGAGGAGCTGTAGTTTAGCTTGTCTTCTGGCCGTCCACGTCCGAGATACTTGGACGAGGCAAGCGAGAGTCCGACTTGGCCTCGATGCTGGGCCGCGATGGCGAGGCTGTCGATGCTACTGCTCACCAGTACGGCGTCGACACTGCTGCGATCACCCTCCCAGCACGATGCCATGACGGTTTGGAAACAGCCATCCATGGGTGCCGGATGCAGCGGATACTGCGACTGCTTCCATTTGGAAGACGGAGCCTCCAACGACACGAGAACGCGGCAATGGGGCTCGCCAACCGTCACCTCCAGCTCCAACTGCTTCTGAAAGGCCGGTCCAAAGCCGTATCCCAAGCCCGACAAGGTATCGTACCACAGCCCGGCAGGCGTGGCATGTTGCAGGGGCAGCTGGAGCGCGGCGGGAGGGCAGGGTGGCTTGGTGAAGATGGCCCTGTTGAGACGGACGAGGCCGGTGCTGTGGATTGTGGTGTGGATTGTAGCTGTGCCGTGGATCGTTGTTTCGTGGATCGTTGTTTCGTGGATCTTTGTTTCGTGGATCTTTGTTTCGTGGATCGTTGTTTCGTGAATCGTGGCTGTGCCGTGGATCGTGGCTGTGCCGTGGATCGTGGCTGCGTCCATCCTAGATTTGCCGTCTTCACCCCCTCGGGTCGACGAGACGTCGTACTTGAACCACGTCGAACCATCCACCGGAGCCAACCGCAGCGTTACCGTCGGCTCGGACGAGTCGTCCAGCACAAGGGCCTTTTTGAACTGCACGTCGCGAAGCTGATAGTGGTACCGGCCGGAATCGAGCTCGCCGATGGCCTGTCCGGTTGCCGTCGAGAGTGCTTGCTGGTAGACGGCCTCGATGGCCATTGCGATGTATCCCGTGCCCGGAAACACCGTGTCCGGCCCCATCTTGTGGTCGTTGAGCCATGGGAGATGCTGCAGCCTGAGGTATTTCCGGAACTCAGGGGCGTGCCACGAGGTTCCCGCCACTTTGCTGCCGAGCAGGTCGTGGTGGGCGAAGTTGCGGAAGCGCCACTCCCTGCTCAGCTCACTCTCGTGCCAATACCTGACAGAGTGGTTCCAGGCATAGTTGGGCAGATCGACAATGAGCGAGGCCGTGTCGCCGCCGTTGACCTGCCGCAAGGACACGCCGGCCCCGGCCATGAACAGGAGTCCGGCAACCGAGAAGAGCGACTGCATCGTGTCGGCCCCTCGCTTTGCGGCAGATGCGTACGTGATACCGGCACCCCCGTTGGGCAGCTGCTTCCTGATTTGCCCGACGGGTCCGGCGAGGGCGTTGCTGGGCCCGATCTCGATGAGGAAGTCGGCGCCCCGTTTCTCATCGCTCATCATCTGCAGACAGGCGTCCGCAAAGCAGACAGGAGACAGCATATTGGCCACCCAGTAGGCCGCGTCCGTCTTGGCCCCGGGGTCGAGCACGGTTTGGATGACGGACGAGAACAGCGCCACCGAGTCTGTGCCCCGGGGCACGTCGTCGAGGCACCTCTCGTCGACGAGGAGCCCGTGGTAGCGTTGGCCGATGGCGCTCATGTGACGCGAGTGATAGGCCAGGTTGACGCGGAGCATCCGTGCAAAGTGGCCGTCTGCTTGGATCGCATCGAGAGCAGCCCCCAGCGCCTTGGCCGTGCCCGCCAGAGTGACGCTCGAGGGGCTGTTGTAGCACGCAATCTGGACAGTCGCCGTCTGCCCAGCAACATCGAGATACGGCCGCACCTGGTCAGGGCCAAGACCGACGGCCAGCATACCGACGGCCTCGTCATGGCCCGGCGCGTCCCTGGCAGCTCTGCCGCGGAGATAGGCCACCTGGATGCCTTGCTCAGGGGTCAGAAAACCCGCGGCACACGCCGCGGCAATCTCCCCGGAGGAATGCCCGACGACGGCACGGGGGCGGATGCCCCACAGCTTCAAGACTTCCATCAGGGCAAGCTGAAGAGCCGTGACGAGAGGCTGCGAGAACTCCGGCCGGAGCAGGTGCTCTGCAGCTCGTGCCTCGGTAAGCTCGGCAACGAGAGTCCACCCGGGCCTGATGTCGCGGGAAAGGTCCTGGAGGGCACCGTCCAGCCTCTGCATCATGGCGCCCGCCGTCTCCGGGAACAACCGTAGCAAGTCGTGGCCCATCTGCGGCCATTGAGCCCCCTGCCCGGTGAAGACGAAGCCAATTCTCGGTGGGTCGGCAGACTGTTTGCCAAAGACGACGGCATCGGGCGGTATGTCGTCGACTTTCCCCTCGCTGTCCGCGTATAGGACCGCGAAGCCCCCATGGTACATCCTTGTCCGTCTCTCGGATAGTGTGTAGGCGAGATCAGAGAGCTTGACGTCGACACGGGGATTCCGCAGGTGCTCGCGGAGCTTCTGGACCTGTGCCTTGACAGAATCCGCAGTATTCGCAGAAAACACCACCACGCGGGGGCGAGCAGCGGCATCCCTTTCACCGAGTGCCCTACTGCCATGTCCAGGAAAGGAAGTCGTGTGTTTGCGCAAAGGCCTCACCCCCCGTGCTCCAAGGAAGTGCTCGGCCGAGTCGATAACGACGTGTGAGTTGGTGCCGCCAAAGCCAAACGAGTTGACGCCGGCCCTGCGATAGGCCGATGTGCTCCGCGGCCATGTCAAGGTCGACCGCCAAGGCCGGAGACCAAGGGACACAAAGTCGATGTTGGGGTTGGCATCGATGAATGTCGGGCTGCCCGGGATGACGCCGCTCTCGACGGCCAGCATGGCCTTGAGCAGGCCCGAGAGCCCCGAGGCATTCTCCGCATGGCCAATGTTGCTCTTGATAGACCCGATGATGAGCGGGTCGCGCGTCTCTGGTCGGGGCGAAGACCATGCCAATGCCCCTTGCCTCGACGGGATCGCCCGCGGGAGTGCCGGTGCCGTGGCATTCGAGATAGCCCGTCATGCCCAGATGACGGATGCCGGCACTGGAGTATGCCGCCATGGTCGCGGCAGCCTGCGCCTCGGAGCTGGGGCTGGCGATGCCGGGGGTGCGGCCGTCGCTGTTGGTGGCCGAGCCGCGGATGACGGCCCGGACGGGGTCGCCGTCCCGGATGGCGTCTGCGAGTCGCTTGAGGAGGACGCAGTTTACGGCCTCGGACTTTACATATCCATCTGCCTTGGCGTCAAAGGCGTGGCATCTGCCGGACTCGGAGATGGCGCCCCTCATAGATCCCGACTCGATGGTGTACTCGGGGTTGAGGGTGATGTTGGCACAGGCCACGATGGCCCCTGAGATGACTCGGGTCCGCAGGTATCGGCAGGCAACGTCTAGAGTCACGAGGCCGCTCGAGCAAGCGGTGTCGATGGTCATGCTGTGCCACGCTTAGCCCACAGACGCATAAGTTGAGCAGACGCCTCATGAGTTGAGGACGCCTTGTACGTCGAGGACGCCTTATGAGTTAAGAGTCAAGAAGAGTAAATACTCACCTTACCCCCTTAATGTTCAAGAAATGGCTGATTCTATTACTGAGCATGCACCGCGCTGTGCCAATCGACACGTCCTTGACCTGCGCCTCTGGCTCTCGGGCTTGCACGTCACCAAAGTCTGGAAGAGATAACATCAACAGCTGCCCTCGAGGAGATGCGTGGAGAGGAGGAACTCGCCAACGGCGTAGCTGCCCACGAAACAGCCGACATCTTGTCCAGAGATGCTCTCCAGAGATATGCCACCGTTCTCGAGGCACTCGTACACGACCTCGAGGAGTTGACGCTGCTGCGGCTCCATGGCCAGGGCATCGGCGCCATTGGTGTTGAAGAACTGGGCATCGAAAGCCTGCAAGTCGATGTCCTCGATGAACATGCCGCCCGGGGAGGCCATGGTGTGCGGCTTGCGAGAGCCGTCAAAATGGCCCGCGATGTTGAATCGCGACTTGGGAGGAGAGTCCGACGAGGCGATGCCGCCATCCAGGAGGAACTGCCAGAGTTGCTCCAGGTTCATGCAGTGGCCCGGGAGGCGACACGCCGCAGACACGATGGCGATGGGACTCGCCATGCCTTCAAGGTCGCTGTTCTGCATGATGAAAACGTATCGAGTTGTGAGGCAGGTGCTTGAATGTTGTGAGCCGCATCTCGATGGTGGGCGAGATGTGGAGTTGATGAAGCAATGACAATCGACTGCCAGACTGAACGACACGCCCGTCTGCTTGTCTTCTGAGCTTGAACTGCAAACAGAACTGGATTTCAGAGACATCTCTGGTGCCACGTTATAACACCTGCTTATCCCACCCCGTGACTTACACGCTGACGACAGAAAGGCCTGGTCGTTTGACTCACTCCGAGCACAACTAGCCCATCTAGGGAGGGTTGACTTGTTCAGGCGTCCCCGTGGTCGACCTCCTGGAACAGTCCGTCATGTGGTGTCTTGGGTCTGCCACGTGTCTTGGGTCTGCCACGTGTCTTGGGTCTTTCACGTATGACGGAGATGTCAGAACCAGAGGGTTCAGCAAGGTCATAAAATCATGGCTGTAAGAGTCATTCGTCATCATGGATCACCGCACCTTGCCGTCTTTAACGCCTCCAACTCAGGCATCTACAAGTTGAGATAACACACGACACATGCCTCGACCACCGACCAAGGCCGTGCTTTGCCTCCACGGGGGAGGGTCTTGCAAAGATATATTCCGCGTCCAGCTGGCCGGACTTGGTCGTCGTTTAACGGACGAGTTCGAGTTTATATTCGTCAACGCGCCGTATGCCTCGCCTGCGGGTCCTGGCATACTGCCCCTATTCGCGGGAGGGGAGCCGTTCTATCGCTGGTTCGGTGCCGGGGCGCCAATGATAGACTCCAGACTTGGCGGCATCAACGCCGTTGTGCGCGTGGCCATTGAGGCGTGGAAGAAGACGAAACCAGAATCCGACGTCGTCGGGATAGTGGCATTCTCAGAAGGCGGACTGGCGGCATTGTTACTGCTCTGGCAACAGCAACTGGGCCGACTGCCGTGGCTCCCGACTCTGCGCTTTGCCACGCTCATCTGCTGTTACTTTCCGGATGAAGCTGCAGAGTACATGTACGCGAAACATGGCGGCGAGGTGGCGCTGATCAAGGTGCCCACCTTGCACCTCCACGGCCGTCAGGACTTTTGCTTGGCCCAAGGCAGGAAGCTTGTCTCTCATCACTGCATGTCCGAGTTGGCTCACGTCTTGGAGTTTGAGGGCGGACACCACTGCCCAAAGACGCGAGAAGACTGCGAGGAGGCGGCGAAGCGAATGTTGCAAATCGCACGGACAGCTGAAGGCTGATGACTTGAGCTTAAAGTCTGACAGGGAAGACAGGGAGGACGTGGCATGCTGACGTGGAGAGGATGCATGCTGACGTGAAGAGGATGCGTTACTAGTCTGCACCGAACATGATGAGTCGTTCTAGATTGTTGCGTCATGTGTTGCCACGTACGAATAGACATGCAGCAGCTCACGGTGTTTGCCTGGCCAGCCAAGCCAAGTAGACGCAAGGATAAGTCGGGCCAACTGCCTCGAGAAACAGCAACTATTTCGAGAACAGTGAATCGGAACACAGCCCACAATGACCAAAGCTTGGATACCGCCCATGGACTACGCCGAGAGGCCGGTAGCGGTCCTCGGAGGAGGAGTGATTGGTCGTCGAGTCGGTATGTTCTGGCCCTACTTCCTGCTTGCTCTTACACACTGCACACGGGAATCACTAACTCTCGGAGCCTTGACCTGGGCCACCGGTGGCTATCATGTCCAGATACAGGAACCAAACAGCGAGCAACATGCAGGCTGCATCTCTTTTGCAACAGGGGGAGCTGCTTCCTCAAAGGTTCAGGTGTTTAGCACAATTGGCGATGCCGTCCGCAATGCCTGGTTGATAATCGAGTGTGTGCCGGAGATGCTCGACCTCAAGGCCAGTGTCTTCTCGCAACTCGAGCTCGAGGCCCCCGCCGACGCTATTCTGGCCACCAACTCGTCGTCCTTTTTGTCCTCGGAAATCATCCACGGCGTCCGTGGCCACGAGACGAGAGCCCGAATACTAAACACCCACTATACCAAGCCGCCGGTTTCCATGATTGTGGAAATGATGACGGATGGCTACACCCACGCGGCAATCTTTCCGTTTCTTCTCGAGAGACAGAGAGAGGTCGGGCTGCAGCCTTTTGTTGTGAGGAAGGAGTCTATCGGGCTCGTCTTCAACCGATTGTGGGCTGCTGTCAAACGCGAAACGTTGTCTATCCTGGCAGAGGGCGTCTCAACCCCCAAGGAGATTGATGCTTTATTTCACGAGCTCACCAAGTCGGGCAAAGGCCCCTGTCAACTCATGGATGGTTGGCATTCCTCATTCTATCCAGAGAGCGGGCCCGTGGTACTGACTATTTGTAGACGTCGGACTCGAGACAGTTGCGCTGGTCGAGGATCGCTACGTCAATGAGCGAAAGCTCGATTCAACCCCCGTGGACTTTCTGCGGAACGAGTACCTAAGCAGGGGCAAACTGGGAACCAAGTCGGCTCTGGGCGGTCTATATCCTCCCGTGCCGACGATGCTGGTTCTCGATCTTGGAATCGTGGAGACGGGCGTGTTTGGGCCAACTGGGAAAATCCTCCAAAGGGCACTAGATGGCAGCATCTCACGCACCTTGATCCAGCATCAGCTGCTCCCCGACGGCATCGACATTGACGTCTCTGGTCGCCGCCTTTTCTGGTCCAGCATGGGAAAGCCAGGCGAACTAGACGGCACCGTCCAGTCTGCGAATCTAGATGGCACGGATATCCGCACCATTGTTGCTCCAGGCACAATCAACACCCCCAAGCAGCTCAGAGTCTCGGAAACCGGACACGTGTACTTTTCGGATCGCGAGGGCATGCGGATCCTGCGATGCAACCTCGATGGCAGCGACTTGGAGACGCTGGTCCAAGCCGGCACGGACGCATCAGACGCAACATCATGGTGTGTGGGCGTCCAGGTTTCGCACAAGACCGGAATACTCTATTGGACGCAAAGGGGGCCTTCCAGGTCGGGAAAAGGCCGCATATTCTGTGCCGGAATCGCAAAGCGTCCTGTCGAAATCACTTGCCTCGTTGATCATCTTCCGGAGCCTATCGACCTCGAACTGGACTCGACGGGAAGCACCTTGTTTTGGACCGACCGTGGTGAGATCCCGAATGGCAATTCGCTCAACAAGATATCTCTGGACCCTGCAACCGGTTTGCTGCAGACTGGAGGCGCCAGGCCACGTGTGCTCATGCGCGGCCTTCATGACCCCATCGGTCTCAAGCTGGACGAGGCGAACGGGCACATCTACACCACGGGCTTGGGGGGGAGTGTCTACAGGTGCAATCTGGACGGGTCTGACAGGCAAACCGTCTTGTCCGAGGCTGGCCGGACTTTTACGGGAATCACCCTTTTGTTTGAACCAGGATGCAACGAGTCATGAGCTCGGTGCCTTGACATGTTGCCACGTTTCTTGCATTGATTAGCTTGGCGGTCCATGTAAGTGCTCCGTCTCCGATACGCCACATTATGTAGCGTGGAAAGGGATGGCGATGCGTTGGCAAACTTGGCAGACCGATGCGACACTATATTAGGTTGACTTGTGCATGATTCGGAACAGCATGTCTCGGACAGTCAGACCGGTGTCAAGATGCTCCAACGTGCCAGTACTTCGTATAGTAATAGTACTCTAAAGTATTACGAAGACAAGACTGCATATTCCATCATCAGAGTGTGAAAGCATATAGCAGGCCTTTGCGCCCTTTCAGGTTCTATTCGAGACGATGCACCAGAAGATATGTGGGAAACTGCAAGGAGCGGCTTGTACGCTTTCATCAAGGCCATGGTGTCCCGTCTAGCCACGAATGTTACGACTCGGGTCCCGCAGCCAACCGGATTCAAGACGGCATCAGGAGTCTTGCTTGTCTTGGGCATCACCTACGGATTAAACAAAGCCATCAACAGTTACGCACTCGGTCACCGGCGGGCAACAGATGTCTGGGATTGGACAAGGGAGATTGTGGTTGTGACGGGGGGGAGCAGCGGCATAGGCGAGCTTATAGTCCGCAGATTGGCCCAAAGGGGCATCAAGGTCGTCATCATAGACATCAACCCGCCTCAAGACGCCCTCCTTCCCGGGGTGCGTTTCTACGAAGCCGACGTCAGCTCTCCGGACGCCGTTGGCCGGGCCGCCGAGCGAATCCGCCAGGACGTCGGTGAGCCGACTGTCCTGATCAACAACGCCGGAATCGCCATGGCCGTGTCTATCCTCGAGAGCACACGCGACCAGATCCAGCGCACATTCGACGTGAATACGGTTTCGCACTTTTGGCTGGTCAAGGAATTCTTACCGGCCATGATCAAGCATAACCACGGCCACGTCATCACCATGGCGAGCGTGGCCAGTTTCATTGTCATCGCGGACATTGTTTGCTATAGTTGCGCCAAGGCCTCTGCAATGGCATTCCACGAAGGCCTGGGTCAGGAGCTGAAGCATATATACGAGGCGAGAAACATCCGCACGAGGTAAGGGATATGGCTCGTGAGCAACATTGCTCCCTTGGTTGACGGTCCGCAGCATTGTGCATCCCTACTGGGTCCGGACACCCATGACTGCTGAGCTCGTGGCCGGGCCGGGCTTTAAAGACGCTGTGTTGGATCCGGAACAGGTGGCGGCGGCGGTTGTCAAGCAGGTCCTCGGTGGGCGGAGTGGGCAGGTGGTGATGCCGGCGAGATGCATGATTGTGGCCTATTCCCGCGCGTTTCCCGCGTGGTTGCAGGAGTGGATGAGAGATTCCAAAGCGGGGATTTACCGCAAGTAAAGGCCAAGTCGGGGATGAAGATGATGGATTCGAGGACGAGGGTATCTCCTGCTTCAGGGGCTTGGGCAAACACCGCCCATGGCCAACAAGGCGCTACTGCAGCCACCAACACGCTCGTTTGCTTACCTCGAACACGCTCCTGTCCTAGTCAGCTCTGACGTGTCAAGCAGCAGTACAGCACTCGGGCTGCATGAGACGCCATCTCGAACAGCACCCATATACAATCTGGAATATAAACCTACGTGATTCTCGGCAAGCAATTCTTTCCCAGGCTTCTTCAGAAACACACTTCATACTCTTACTTTTGCGTGACACCGCCAATGTCGCCAACAATCCAACATGGTTGCGCCGTTAGCGGGAACCTGAGCATGCTGTTTATTCTCATCGCATTGGCAGCATCGGGCTTCCTCCCACCAACTGGACCCTCTTGGGATGCCGAGCAAACCGTCACGCACTACCGCCGTCACGAGAATGGCATCCGGGCCGGGGCAGCGCTCCTCATCCTATCGGGCACGTTGTACCTCCCCTTCGTGGCGGCAGTCTCGGCCCAGATGAGACGTGTTCCCGACCTGCACCACGCCATCCGTGCCATTCAGTTTGCCGCCGGCAGTGTTGGCAGCTTCTCCATCCTCATGGCGGGCTTGGTCCTGGCCACGGCTGGCTATCGCCTCGATCGCCACGCCGACGTCACGCAGGCTCTGAACGACCTCTTCTGGATATCCTTGTTGAGCGCTTGGCCGCTGTTCATGGCTCAGAGCTTCGCCCTTGCCTGCGCCATCATCGTCGACTCCCGATCCAAGCCCCCTTTCCCAAAGGCCGTGGCCCTGGTCAACGTCATGGTCCCCGTCACCTTTATCCCGGGCATCGCCTTGCACTGCGTCAAGGGCGGGCCCGTGGCTTGGAACGGGGTCGTGGGCTTTTGGATCCCCGTGTTTCTTTTTGGCGTCGAGGTTTCCATGGACTGCCTGTGTCTCTGGCGGGCCGCGTCCAACGAGGCGGACATGGAACAAGAGGGGGAACTGTCGTCGAGTTCCTGTTGAGATCTGCCCCCTCTTTAGTCAGCAGCCCACTTTAGTCAACAGCCCACTTTAGTCAACAGCCCACTTTAGTCAGCAGCCCACTTTAGTGCACACCTAGCTTCTTTCCCCATCAATCCACACACATGCCTTTTTTTGCCTCTCTTTGCCCTTTGCCCTTTGCCCTTTGCCTTTCCACATTTCCTACATGGGGCACCAAGTGTCTTACTTGGTGCCCCAACGGGTAGTTTAACTAGTCGCTACATCTTACCGCCATCAGTCGAGACATTAGCTAGGTGTCTCAATACGTATCTGGGTATGCTGCAGTTCCACCGTACAAAGTATAGCTGACCTGTCCCTTGTCAAGTCTGACTTCCCCCCTCTGGCGAGTGTGCCGGTATCATGAGGAAACAAGCGAATCAGAAAAGACTATAAACCCCTTCCTTGGATCCTTGGACACATGTTTCCGTTTCCTGGTTTCATCGTCTCATCTCAACCATGGACTGTGATATTGACGTTGCCATTATCGGCGCCGGCATGTCCGGCATCAACGCCGCTTACCACTTGGAGGCCATGGGGGTTCCATACACGATATTCGAAGCCAGAGATGGCATCGGTGGCACATGGGACCTGTTCAGATATCCCGGCATCCGGACCGACTCGGACGCCCATACGTTTGGCTTCTACTGGAATCCCTGGAGTGAGGCAACACCATTCGCTCCGGGAAGCCACATCCTCGCCTACATGCGTCGCTCCGCAGCCCGCCACGGCATTGACAACAAGATCCGACTCCAGCACAAAGTCTTGTCGGCAAACTGGCTGTCCAAGCCTGCTCTCTGGTCGCTCGACGTGCGCGATGCCCGGGGGGAAAGCCGGACATTCCGTACCCGCTTTGTCGTCCTGAGCACGGGCTACTTCGACTACAATACGCCTGCAGCCGATATCCCGGGACTTGAGTCCTTCGCCGGCCCCGTGCTTCATCCGCAGGCCTGGCCCGAGGACCTAGACTACGCTGGCAGGCACGTCGTCATCATCGGCAGCGGGGCCACTGCCGTTAGCATGGTGCCTGCCATGGCCCAGAAGGCTGCTCGCGTAACCATGCTTCAGAGGAGCCCTTCGTATTTTCTAAGCCTTCCCAACAGAGACTGGCTCGGAGACGTCCTACGCGGGGCCCTGCCGCGGAGCATGGCCTGCCGCCTCAACAGGGCTCGGTGGATCTTGGCGAGCTACTTCATCTACTATTTCTGCCAATTCTTCCCGCGAGCAGCCCGCTTCCTCCTCACCAAGCTGGCTGTCTGGCAGTTGCCCGCAGGCGTGCCGGGGACTCCGCATTTCGACCCGGCATATGGCCCGTGGGATCAACGGCTGTGCTTCTGCCCGGACGGTGACTTCTTTGCGTCGTTGCGATCCCGCAGAGCCGAGATTGTCACGGGAACCATCAAGACCGTCACGTCGCAGACAATAGAGTTGGTCTCGGGTCAGACCTTGAGTCCCGCCATCATTGTGACTGCGACGGGACTGCAACTAAAGTTTGGCGGTCATGTCAAGGTCTCGGTGGACGGCGATGCCATCGACCTTTCTCGAAAACTCATGTGGGCAGGCTCCATGCTCCAGGACGTTCCCAACTTGGTCTTTGTGCTTGGCTACTTCAACGCGACATATACACTTGGTTCCGATGTCACATGCGAGGTGCTCGTCAGGATACTGAGATGCGTGCGGGCCAAGGGGGCGTCAGCCGTGGTACCGCGTTTGGCACATGCCGACATGAGGGCTAGGCCCTTCACCAGCTTATCCTCTACATACTTTAGGACCGGTGCCGGGCTGATCCCAAGGGTCGGGAAAGGCATTTGGGGCCCTAGGGTGAACTACGTCGTCGACCTATGTCGTGCAAAATGGAGGCATCTCACCACTGAATTGCAGTTTCTCAAGGTCGGGAACGAGCTTGGTGCCGAGTAGTTGACTTGGCCGACGATGCACCATGCTGAGAAGAGTATCAACCATGGCGTAAATGTTGCTTGTCCAAGCCCTGTCTCCTGAGGCGACGCGTGAGAGCCGTGCATGTTGGCCCGGAAGTCATCAATCTGGCCAGGGGTGAAGTTGAACTCGCACTGCCATTTGTACGAGTGCTCGGGTGCCGCGTCGCTGAAGACGGGCTCAGGCGTAGCTGCCTTCTGGTCGCAGCTCGGCTTCAAGTCTGATGGCCACGTCGCCCGCGTCAGGCGGTGGAATGAACAAGGTCGTCGGCGTGCTCACGGTCTCGGCCGCCAAGTCGATATCTGGGTGACGGGGTGGATGGTGGATGATGGGTAGAGGGGTTATGGCGGGACGACGTGGTAGTCAGTATTCGGTCAACTCGTAACATCACGTGAAGGACTGGGCTGGCTAGTGGGGCGGTGGTCTTTTTTTTTTCACTCATGATCAGTCAGCTTGTCCCAGCTTGTCCCCCACCGCGCACAGCGCACACATCCATCACTACTTCACTCCGGCGAACCTCCATACAACCCTCCCTTGACTTGAACGGAGTCTTAAGACTACTTTCTCGCCCGGCAGGCGCATCCCAGTCATGCGCGCTTTAATAAATCTTCCGCCCGAGATCCTCCACATGATTGCTGGGCAGCTTTGTTTCCCATTTGTCGACCGCGGCGAATCGAGGTTCCGTGACGTGGACGAGGCACATAACCTGCTGCGCCTTGCCACGCTCTCCAGGCTATCAAAAACCTGCAAGATGTTCTGTGCCATCGCACAACCCGAGCTATTCCGGTTTCTCCATACAGAAGCCAGGCTCGCCAGCGCGGTTCAGACTCTAAACAGACGCCCGGACCTTGCCTGCGTGGTGAAGCATCTCCACGTTGAGCTTGGCCGGGATATTGAAGACCAAGATTGGATTGCAGATGCGACACTCTACGACAATTACCTAAGAGCATCGTTGAGATCAATGTCGAACCATGCCATCGGGGGCGACGAGGGGGATAACTCGGGGTTTCTTCCAGCACTAGCTGTTACGCAAGTCTCCAACATCGAAAGCCTCTCCATCGAAATCTCCCACAAGGTCCCCCTGATCCTTCAGCCTAGATCCCTGCCCTACCTGACCGAGTTGGTTATTCATTATTGGGACCCGGAAAATGGATTCGACGTCACTACCTTGCAGAGCCTTTTCAACGCCGCGCCATCACTCAAAGTGTTCAAGGTCTTCTCAGCGGATGGCGGTGAAGGCGGCAGTGCCAGCAGCGACAACATTTTTCATCCAGGGTTAACCACATTTGAGCTGTGCAACAGCGCCTTGCGCCGTAGGTGCTTCACAGCCATCATGAACGGCTTTCCAAGGCTGGAGAAGTTCTCGTACGCCTCAGATTGGACAATTTCATCCAACGAGGGAGCAGAAGCGACGCCAAGAGATATATCTGAGACTCTACACATCAGGAGTGATACTCTGAAGCACCTATCCCTTAACTTTCCACTCGCAGATTATTTCGAACAAGGCCAGAACAATGTTATAGAGAGCCTGGCTCACATGACGGTCCTGGAATCGATTCATATAAGCTGCCTTGCAGTTTACAGCTCAGACTCCCCAGGGGGCGGACCAAATGGAACCCGGCTCACTGCTTTCCTGCCGCCAAGCATTCGCACCTTGGTAATATACGAGCCGCACCTTGACATCACCCGAGACCTGGTGCGCCTCGCCGAAGTAGCTCCAGCCAGCTTTCCTCTATTAAAAACGGTGCGTTTCAGCGACATACCAAATAACATGTTGGCCATCTTGCAACCAGCTTTTCCGGCGAGTGGGATCCAGTAGGGAATCTTTTAATGAAGTCGTTGCGAGTGGATATAGTCTGCATACCTCTAGATATCCCACGTTGGAATATAGGGCATCGTTCTAACCCGTCTTTGAGTGCAACAGCCAACCCAGCCAACACGAGGAACCAGCCAGCCACCAGCCGCGGTTGGTGACGCTATGGGTCTCCTCGCAACATTTTTTCATGAGCCGAAACAAAAGCAGCGAAAAACGGGTCCTTCTTGGCCGCTTCTCGAAATCCCGGGTCGAGTGGTGCTTGTGGAAGGACTGGCATGCCCGGTATTTGTATCTTGTCTCCAAAAAAACCGTTGGCCGGCGGCGGCTGTCGAGCAGCTGCTAAAACCCGAAGAAGGTGTACATGGTATCTAACATGGACGTCTCCTCGGGGGGGCCGGGTTGAGTCCCTGAAGACTCCGGACTGACGCCTTGTTGAGCTGCTGGAATCTGCTGTGTTGTAGTTGTAGTGCTGCTGGCGTTGTTGTTTTGAACCCATCCTGACCCAGTGTTGTGGCGCCTTTGATCGTCACTCACCCACACGCCATTGCCGTCCTGAAACATGGCTGATCTCTCTGAAGAAAGAAATCGGACGATGACGAATAAATGGGGAACTAAAAGTTTAGGGTGGGGAACACAGTGCGGCTTGATTAGGCGACACCGCCGGAGCCCGGACTAACCCTAGTCCGTGGGCACCTGTCTGACAAGCTCTTGAGGGGGCTACGTAGTCCCATGAAAATTTCTTATCAACGAACGCCGTTCTGATTGATATCTTCTGGACTCATGCTCCTAAACAGTCACAACCCCCTTTTGGACTCATAAAAATGGCAGCGTATGTTTAACACCAAACCCCATACCGTTCCAATTATTTTGGCTAATTTCTGAATCGTAGACAGCCTTAGCAATCCCCGCAAATCCTACACGTTTTCGGGGTTCACGGTTTCCGGCATTTCTGGGCCCCGAACTCGACAGCTTACGCCAAAATCACGTAAGTGTACAGACATGGATCTGATTACAACTTCGAAGACGTGGTATGGCACGCTTGGGCAGCAATTTGCCACATGTGCTTTCCTCTGGAAGCCCCAACGCCAACGGATCCGCGATGGGCTATCGATCGAGAAGCATGCAGGGGTTTCGCGAGCTCTCTTTCTTCGACTGAGCCGGATCTCATCGTCATCAAGTTGACTGCGGTCCCGATATTACAGGATCAGCTGCCGCAGTCTTCTCCAAGGGATTTTCTCTGGATAAAATGCAAAGCCGCCCATGAGGATAGCCCCTCCGGATGGAAAAGGGTCATAGGCGAGGCAACAACACAGAACCACCCGCGACTGGAAAGCGAGGTTCATAGCCAATACACCGGTGGCTTCGTCGGGCCTCTTCGTGATCCTCATCGTGTGTGCCATTCGTCACATACCATCTCGTCGCTTTCCAGTCGCGGGTGGCTCTGACGGCCCTTGGCTCAGGGCCGCCCAGGAGCCGGGTGCTCCTGGTAGTTTCACTGGGCGCGCGCATGGCACGCCCTCCGTCTGTACTCACTCCACTTACCAATGCTCTGCCATCGCGCGAGCTACTGAGGAGCTTCCCCTGCAGCGCGACGGGCTCGTCGACCAAAGTACGCTTGGTCGCCGTCATGCTCGAGCACGTCGCCGTATAGCCCTTCAAAGTTCTCGAGCGCCTCTGTGTCACGGAACTCCTCAAGCGGCTCCCAGGTCGGCTCCGCATAGCAGCGCATCCAAACCGAACCATCTCTCTCGTCATTGCGGTCGGCTGGAAATGCATGTACTTTGTCTGGGATCCCAATAACGTCATTGTCGGGCGACCCACCCTGTTCATACGCTCGGCGGTTGGCGCCCAAACTGGCAGACCGATGGTCGCGTCAAAGGCCTCCGAAACGAGTCTGGGGTAAACCTTGTCACAGGCGAAATCTGTGTTGCTGGGGCGATGACGCTGAACTGCTGGTCCACCATCCAAGGAGGCCCAATCGAAAATTGGTCTAACCTGGCCCGCATCGAGCAATTTCTCATTGGTGTACGAACCTCAGTGCTCCAGGGTCAAAATCCCCTCAGTGAAATCAATATCGAATTATCAAGGGCAGAAACATGGGCGACAGCGTTAGCATGTGTACTCGGGCGCTGTGGATGGCGGGTTGACAGGCGACTCGGGCTGTATTTAAAGTACATGGCTGTCAATCTCCATTCCCGCGCGGTGACGGTATCCCGGTAAATGCGCCCGATTACTTAACTATGTGCAAGCGATGTTCCTTCCCTCTTGGGGCACTGCCGCCCGCACTCACGTAGCAATCAGCAAATGCAATATCATCAATGTTAGCCACTGTACGAATACTTACCTTGGCAGTAAGCAGAAGACGACGATGCTCGCCCCGTGCAATCACAAGGAAAAGAGGAAAAGTACCAGAGAGCAAAAAACAACAGACGTTGGTCATAAGCGGGCTGTCCCTTGGCTTCGGCACAATGTGAAGCCCCCAGTTCCCTCATGCCTCTGCGTGGATGGAAGGGGTCGAGGCCGCTCTTAGTTCTTGCCTCCCATAGTGATATTAAGCGGCGTCGTGGTCCTGCTGTCGCTCCGCCTCGGCAAGCGTGTGGAGATGGGAGCCGGTGATCTGGGCGGCCGAGGCCGTGCCCCGACTGCAGACAAAGGCGACGGGGTCCGTGGCGAGGCGCTGGGCGTCGCTGCTTGCGCAGTAGGAGCGCCGGGGCTTGTGGACTGGCCTGGCGGCATCAAGGTGGAAGTGCTGAGGGTCGAATAGAAAGGACACCTAATGCTCTGAACCGAAATAGAAGTTACTGCAGCGGCTCTTTGGTATTAAGCACGTTGTCGGCTTTGTCCAGGCATCCAGACGACGTACATACAGGCTTCGCGGATCATTCGGGCGACATGTTCCCAATGTTTTCGCCTTGTCTGTCTTTCTTTTTCCTCGTCTTCGAGAGCCAGAGCTCCCCCGAAGCGAGCTGGACCGCCTCGCTCTCGCATTCGTCTAATTCGTTCGAGGTCCGGCATCGCGGCCATCGTGCCAAGCTCCATCAGAGTCAATGAAGAAGCTCGTTGCCCGATGAATGAAGCCACAGGTCGTCGGATGACTTTCCGTCCGGGCCGCCGCTTCTCAGTAGAAAACACCCTCGGCTTTGGCCAAGACTCGACCGTCAGAGTTGTGGCGACGACGCTATGCTGACGAGCCTCACTTGACCAGTCGCCGCCTTCCTTGGTTGAACTTTTGCAGGTCGTCTTCTTCTACTGTGACAGCCATCTTGTTGCACTCGTCCCGGAGTCTCTTGGGCCGTTGTTTCGCTGACGTGATGCCACGGTGCTGCGGCGACGACAGATGGCATGGTCCTAAGTTGTTGTTAGTTGTTGGCAACTCGACGACAACCTCGGGTCTCTCACCGCACCGCATTGGCTTCGCCACGACTGTCTAGGCCGCCATCAATAGAGCAAATTCCCAGCTCCGGAGCCCCATGAGACCAACTTGCTCCATCAGTCCTGCAAGGGAAATTTCCGCACGCGTTCATCGCAGCCCCCGCTGAGCTCTCTCTCCAGGATGTCACCAGGAAGGCATGTGCATGGCACGTTGACATTGGTGACGGGCCGCGTGTGATGAGGCGCGCAGAGATGCATATGTGGAAATTACAACAGGCGGCACCCGGGCCGGATCATGCCCCGGGGATAGCCGCAAGTGGTAGGAGGTACGGATAGACTGACATTCGGATCAGCGTGCCAACATGTTCCCGTAGGGCCTCCTCGAGTTGCAGACGAGGGCGATCCAGGGGCAGACGAACGGCACACAAGCACACTGGCACACGACGTCTGTCGAGGAGTGTTGCAAAGGACATGCTTCATCAGGGCGCTCTCTCTCCAAGGCGCACAAAGCACCGGTGCGTGCAACACCAGTCCAGCGAGTTGGTTGCGTCATCAAACCGTCCCGGCCAAGGATGTGCAGAGCTGATTACATGCGTACCAGGAAGCGAATCAGGGCCTTGTTGTAGGCGCCTGAACCGACGGCCTGTGGCGGCTGTGCCCGTGCTCGAGGACCAAGTGGAGGAGCCAAGTGGAGGAGCCAAGTGGAGGAGGACAGGGCCTTGATTCGCCCGCAGAACCTCATCGCGCGGGGAGCTGTCAATCTGAGCTGTCTTTCCCGTTAGAGATCAAGCTATGCACCCGGCGGTAGGCTCACTGTCGTCCGTCCTCGTGGGTCTCGCCCAACGAACAGCAAGCCGGCAGGGAGCCTTGGCGTTGGCCTCTGAGCCTGCTCGAGAGCGGCACGCCTTGCTTGCACGTCCTCGTTAGCCCTCGTATGCACGCAATTCCCAAGTTTTACACGCATCAATAAAGTGGCTGATGGCAGAGTCGGGCAGGTGACCCCTTCAGCTGCTGTCCGAGCCAGAGACGCCGTGGCACAGCATATGATCCGAGAAGTAGCACGACGTTGCCATGCTCTGCGAGCAGTATCGTGCACCGTCCAGCTGCGTAACGCCCAGCCAAATTGGCTGTCGAGTCAGATTGGCTGTCGAGTCATGCTTGTGCCGGCGCAGAGGGACACGGATGCATGTCCCGAGCGGAATGTCTCGTGTTGGCCCAAGTTGACGGCGAATTCTCGTGTCTTGGTATCGCCGCCGTGACCGTGCCGTGACCGTGCCGTGACCGTGCCCAACGGCTCAGGTCGCCCTGAAGGCATGGGGATGAATGGAAAATGGAAACAGAAAAGGCTTGGAGAGCCACGCGTCGCTTGCCATGCTGGCAGAGAGCAGCGGACAGCTTGCGGCGCGGCTGACTGTTGGGCAAGAGCAGGCATGTGTAACGAGAGGTTGGCATGTGCATGCACATCCGAGCATGTGTGTGCATCCATCCATGTTGGCATGGGATGGATGGATCTCAACGTCAACCATGTTGTGCCCAGTCTGACATGATGATGGGGTGCTGTAGAAGTTGCCAGATGTGGCAGCTGGCGTTTCCCGCATCGTCCAAGCGCCCTCTGAGCAAGAAGCCGCGCGAGGTTGGCACGGTGCCTGGTCCTTTGGACGAGCTTCTGTCTGCTTGTCGAGCCGCCTTGCCTGGCATTGGGTATTCGTAGAGCAGGACGATGGGGGGCGACCGACGGTGGCCAGACGCCAGACGTGGCAGACGACTGCTACGGTCAACACTTGATACAGGCAGACAGATGGGCTGGTCAACGTGAGCCGCGCAGTCCATCAGGGGCCGATGAGCGTTCGTCCTCGCTGTTCTTGATCGAGGTGTCAGACTGCTTGGCAGCAGCGCAAGGCTGGTTCCAATCCTATCGAATCCTGGAATCCCAGTCCGATTTCGCAGACTGCCCTTTTATCGAGAGCGAGTGGAAGAGACTGCCTGCCAGGAAGAACAACAAAAATGACAGTCATCAGTCATCAGATGTCCAGTGATGAAGCAAGGTGAGGTGAGGAGGGTGCACGCTGAGGTGAGGAGGCAGGCCACAGAGCCGTGCGTCAAGTGTACGCACTGTGCATATTACCTGCCTCTTCGGCCGCGGGTACAGTGCCCACGGACTCTCTCGTACGATATTCTTCACCGACTTTTAGCCAACGAGACCAGAGACAACGGAGAGGCACTCCGAGAGCTGACGCGAACATGTCTCTAGGGGCTAGACATGACTTTGCGGGGAGAAGGTCACGTGCCATTTGTTTCTCCCCGTAGAGGAGCGGCGGACGGGAGGGCGATGTGGCCGCATTCCAGACGGCTCACCGATGCATGGAAGAAGAATGCTGTCAGTCCGGCACCGCGGTTGCATCGAGTTCGAGTACTCCGTACGAGGTACTCCGTATACACTGTGTGCCGTCACCGCCTCCATGTACTGTGTACTACTCTGTAAGGCCTGCAAGACTGGGCAGCGCTCATGTCCGCACTATGCCACCATCTCGAGCAGTGGAGTGGCTTTGCTGTCTTTTCCCCCTCGCCGCGTCTCTCTCGGAGCTCGTGGGAAGCAGTGCCTCATAGGATTAAATAGAGATTCGCCGTGGCCTTATAGTTATATACGATTTGCCTAGATAGTTATTCTGTGCATGAATGTATACTCGATATGCATGCATCTATACACTTACGTACTTCGTACTTCGTACATACGAATACGAATAGGTGTCATGCGAAGCTGCATGGCGCTTGTGCAGCTTTTGTATCTACCTAACTCGTAGGTAGTGTTGTGTTGGTATCAACCTGTTGTCAGCCCACGATCTCTCCCTCGTCCGCGAGCGGCCAGTTGCTCACCTGTACTCCGGGCAATAGAAGCCTCTACTCCTAAACATGACTGGCATTGCGCAAGCCCAAGGGAAAAAGTCCGTCTCCAGTACTACATACGAAACTCGTACATACCTTTGCATCCGTAGAGGAGAGTCGTCGTGACCGGTGGGGCCCGTCGGCGGAGCTGGGATGACGAGCCCAACCACTAGCTCCTTTCGGGGCAGCTGATGAGAAGAAAACCTGGAGCGAGGCATTTATTCTTCCACGTGCAGAATACTATTCGTATCGTAACTCGTACTTCGTACACTTCGTACATATGTATACATGCCGCCTCTGCCACGGCCAAAGCCAAGCTGGACATATACCGAATGGTATATACGAAATCCATATCCGTATACGAATACATACATATGTATGTACATACATGGTCCCCTCCGAGAGATCTCGAGTCGGAAACATGCCGTTGGAAAGGTACGGATACATACAGCCGGGATCTGTCGCAACACTCCGCCAGACCCTTGAGGTATCATGGACTAGATGCGGCTTATCAGCCCATTCCGTCCTAGCTGTCCCGCTGTCCTTGAGTAGGTATCGAGGCGACGGCGGAGAAACAAAGCAAACAGGCTAGACGAGGTCCCCGAGACGAGACTGATGCAGACTGCTTTCTGGCTACCCTTGGGCCAGCACAGCAGCCTACAGTGCTGTCCTGGGTGGGCGCTGGGCCGCAAGTGCTTTTTAGCTTGCAGCTCAGGTATCGAGCACGTTGATGCGGCTGGCTACCGCTTCTTCCCGCCTCGATGCTCGACGTTCGCCCACGCGATCCGTTTGAGCAGTTCTCGTCTGAAGTGAGCACGAGGGGTGATGCTGCATGTACCCAAGTACGGAGAATGTACCAGCTCACGCGAGAAACCCGCGCGGCGAGTACTGCTGCCACTGCAAAGAGGCTTCCGTGAACTCGCCTCGTGAGGTGCCGCGGGTGAATCCGCATGTACCTAGGTACCTCAGGCTCTTGTACTAAGCCCGCGCGCGGCTGGCTGGTCCGTGCACGGCATCAGCAAATCAAGGTCACGTCGCGCGCCAGCAGGTGGTACGCGCCCCACCGAAGAGCTGAATCAGCCAGTCACAGCCGTTAAAAGACTCGGCGCCCCCGCCCTCAAATCAAATCACATCCTCGCATTTTCCCTCGTCCTCCCTCGAAGGCCTTTCTCTTCTCCCAACGGCCAATCATTCGCCCTCATCTGCTCCTCCACTCAAACGCTGAGACTTTGCTGGAGCCGGCAGCCCAAGAAATTAAGGGCCTCTCGTCGCGTGCGCGCGCGCTACCAAAAAAAACTTGGGAAGCGCGGACGGCTTCGAGACACTCACTACCTACCTCCTTGGGTCTGCGCCCGACTGGCCATTCACAGTCGCTCATCCATCAGAGGCTCGGTCCGCTCATCCGCCAAAGAACACCCACCCGCCGTACACACGTCCGTCTCTCCAGCACGCGCAAGCCAGTTAGGAATCTCTCCCACCCGGCTTGCTCCCCCCCACACACAACAAAAAGCCATCAGGAACCGGAAAGGCAACGGGGAAAAAAGGAAGAGTCAAAAAAAGAAGAAGCTTGAACTAGCCCGTAAGGCCCTCTTCCATCCAACCAACAGTCAGGCATACAAAAACGTGCTTGTTGCAGACTTGGGTCCTAATGAAGCAGACCAGACCAGGCCAGAACGCTGTCGCTCCATCAGCAACGGGACTCGGCAGCAGCAGCCTTGCTTGCCCGGCGCTTCGCACCCCTCGAATAGTAGTGGCATCGTCATCACCAAGAAAAAGGACCGTCATCCCTTGGACCTGGGCTCGTGCACTTTGCACCTACCGAAACCTTGGTTTGCACAGCTCTATCGCGCCCCGGTTTTTCGCTCTTGGACAATTTCACCCCTGCCTCGGACGTCGGCAGCGAGCCCACCATCCAACCAGCCACCAAGAAGGGGCGGCTCTCCCCAAGCCCTCTGCACCACCTAAAACACCGCCCGCTCCCCCGCCAGCAAATCAGCTCCCGTCTTCCGCGCGCGACGCCCGTCGACATCCATCGCAGCTTCGCGACGGCAGAGGCCTATCATCGTCACCAGCCTCGCCTTGGCCCGCTCCATTGGCCGCGCTCTCCGTCAGGTGACAGCAAGCGTCTGCGGCGCCCGGCTCTTTCACCTTGCCCGGCCGTCAATCAACGGCCCTCTGCGCTCGAGTCTTTGCTTGAGCCAGCCGCAACTCGGAGCCGCCGCCCCCATCCCGGCTGTTGCACAAAGAACAAGAGGTACGTAGAAATGCCTGTCAGCCACCTCGCAAACGTCCCGCGACCGCTTCGGTCGTATTGTCCCTGGCCGTTGCATCGATGGCTTGCAAGCCTGCCACTACCTGCCGACCTATACATAGGGTAGAGGTGGTCGGCCTCGATAGCTTTCCCCTCACGGCTCGCGGTCCCCACACCTCTCCGTTTCTCTCGGCGCGCCTGTGGTGGTTTCCTGTGCGCATCTTCCTTGGATGCGCGCATCGGGCCATCGCGCGCGTCTCTCGTCGCTTTCGCTCTCTGCGTCTTCTCTCTTACTCTCGCTTTCTCCACACTGGCGATCCCCCCCCCCCTGTTCCTTGCGCCGGGCTCTTCTTCCATCGCCCGCCTGCTTTTCCGTCGCTTGTGGACAGCTTCGGCCTGCCTTGAAACTCCCTCCCCCCGCTGCTTGCCGGATCGTCTCTTTCGCCATCTTCTCATACTGCTTCATTCAAGGTATCCAGCTGCCTGATTTACACCCCCCCCCAGATCCGCCTGTCAATCCCACGTCACTTCCGCCTCGGGCCCAAGGGTACCATGGACCCAAGCAACAGCCCCCCCACACACATGACGCTAGCCCAAATCCAAGATCCCAAGCTTCCCAATTCTACAAATTCCCCCGTCTCCGAATGCAAGGCCACCGAGCTCCGCCTCCCTCTCTGCCCCCCCCCCCCCCCCCCTCTATCCGTCCCGACGAGCACTGCAATGGCGCCAGAGGGTGCTCCAGGGCATCATCTGGCTGACTCTCGTCTCGGCCTGGGCTTGCGACGCAACCATGTCGCTCGGTGGACCTGGCCTGTGCACGTTTCCGTCATGCATGAGGGTTTGCCAGCGCATCGCAACAAGTGTGGCCCCAGGCCCTTCCCTTCCGCCCTATTATCCCTCCCGTCGTACATACGTACCTCTTGTTCAACCACCCGGCCCATAAACATACATACCACAAGGGGCTAACGGCTTTGGTTGGATAGACACCCCTAGCTCTCCGGCAGCGGCAGCTTGCGAGACAGGGGACCGCTCTGTTTCGCTCGCTTCTTCCCGCCTCAGTCGCACTGTCGATACCACAACGGGACTCGATCTCACGTGGGGTCTCCATTTCTCCACGGCCGAGCCGCCCATCCACGGCTCGTCCCCCCCCCCCCCCCCCCGCAACCGCGACATCAGCGCGCATGTACCCTGACCGACCTTGCACCTACGACAACTGCCAGCACATCCCACACATCTCTGATAGATTGGGTGCCTGCGCAGCGCCGCACGCATTCGCGACCATCATACCCAAACGACCTGGGACCTCTCCCAACGCGCTGCCCGTGCCTAACCATACCCAAGCTGCCCGCGCATTTTAAACCCCAGTATTCGCTGGAGGGGTCTGTGCCTGCAGCCATTCGGTGTCCCATCTGTTACTTCTTGCTTGGCTGTCGCCAGTCCCGCTCATCCCTCATTCGTCCGGCCTCGTGAGCCTCGTTGGAGCAGAGCGAATAGCGTCGGGGGTTCCCCAACAAGGCTTCGCGACAAGACTCGCCACATTCCCTATCGTCCTCGTCCCGCGGGATGATGGAATACGCGCAATATCCACAGCAGCAGCAGCAAAGTACACATTCGGGTTACGCGGGCTCGGGCGCAAGCGCCGGTATCACGTCGCCGACCAACCGCAGCATCGGCCATCACGCCGTGCACTCTTCGCCGCTCCTCAACTCGCAGCAGCCACACCCAAATCAACACCAGAGCCCCGGCATGTATCAGCCGCAGTACGGCGTGCCCCAGCAGGGCATGCAGCAGGTTCCCTACGGCATGCCCGGGATCCAGGCCGCCGCAATGGCTGCCACGGCGGCCGCGTCCGGCTCCAACTACCCCTACATGCACTCGGACCCTAGCATGTCCCAGACGTCGCCCAGAATGGCCGGCGACGGCTCTAAAAAAGACAATCGCCAGTCGCCGAGGATGAACAGCATGTCGCAAATACCCGGGCGGCGCATGAGTCAAGTGACCAGCCCCGGGGTGCCCAGTGCGCCGGGCATGATGAACCACGGCGGAGCTCGCCCGGGCGTCGCCCCACCCCAGATCCCTCCCGGACAAGCCATGCAGCATCCGCAGTCGCCCGAGATGCCCTCCGGCGCGGCCGAGGAGTCGCCGCTGTACGTCAATGCGAAGCAGTTCCACCGGATCCTGAAGCGGAGAGTGGCTCGGCAGCGGCTGGAGGAACAGCTACGGCTGACGTCCAAGGGCCGGAAGCCGTACCTCCACGAGTCGCGCCACAACCACGCGATGCGCCGGCCCCGTGGGCCTGGCGGGCGGTTCTTGACGGCCGAGGAGGTGGCGGCAATGGAGAGAGACGCCAAGGGCGACGATGCGAACAAGACGGAGGGCGGAGACGCAGTCACCGCCAGGACAGCGGACTCTGCAGGTACGAAGCGCAAGTCCGAAGCCGGCTGTGGGTCTCCTAATAAGAAGTCGAAGACAAGCACCAATAGTCCCGACGACGGCGGGGACGAAGACGACGGCTGACGGCTCTGGCTCACCCACGGCCCTTTCCCTCGGGGAGAAGTCCAGCTAGCACGCTGTGTCAAGTTGGCAGACAGGAGCTGCTCTTGTCACTTGGCCTGTTCCCCCTCTTCTCTCTCTACCCGCCTCGGACCTTGCCTCTTCCCCCCCTTTTCTTCGACGCATGACTCTCGGCGAGGTGTCGAACCGACGGCACGCCGCCGAGAGACGGAGTTTGTTTCGGTTTTATATTACTGAGGAAATAGCCTGCACGGCCGCTGTCGGAGGAGAGGGACGGCGAGCCTGGCAGTGGTTCGAAACTTGTTTTGTGTAATACATCTCCGGACTGGCAACAGCATGGTCGTGTGCCCATCATCATGCGAAGCGCACAGGTATACAAGAACACTGGACGGACAGAATGCATGGATGATTCGACACGATGGATACCCCTCTTCACTGTTTTTGATGCGGCTTTTGATGAGATGTTTCTTCTTCTTCAATACTGTCTTTGAACCCGGTTCACTTGTCTTTGATTGTCGTCGAGCAAGGTGTTGGTCGAGAGTCATTCATTGCGGCTGGTCTGGCAACCATGGGCACTCGATGGGTGAGCGAGTGGGTTGCCGGTAAGCGTGTGCGTGAGATTTCTACAGACAAAGCCCGGACGCCCTACCAGAGTCAATAAAACGGGATGCAACGACGAGTCGACGGAGGGCAAGAGGCCTCGAATGGATGGATATAGATTCACGGGGTGATTGTCCGTCGCCGGACATTGATGGGTCAAGGTCAGTCGGGTTACATACCTACCCGTAGTTTAGGGACTTGCCGCTTCACATACCTATAGTATGTACAGAGTACGAAGTACGAATACTTCGTTCATGGAGTGCCTCGTCAGTCAGCAGCCCACATGTCTACTTAAGGGCACACCCAGGGGGGGGCCTAGTTTGCCACCTTTCCTGCCTCTCTTCGCCTCTTGTCAGAGAGACGACGGAGCGAGTGGAGTTGAGTCTTGTCTCGGCTTGGCCCGCCAAAAGCCGGCCGGCCGTTTCTGGCCGAGAGAAGGGCTCTAGACAAAGCAACGCCTCGTCGACCTCTTTTGGACCTACTTTCCGCAGTGCCACGTATGTATGTACGCGAGGACGGCAAGGCGTCCACACGGTCGTTGACGAAGAAGTCATTCAACCATCCCTCAGCTTTATTGATTGATTACTTGATTCAAGACTTGATTGAGCCCCGTCGAGGTCAAGAGTCGCCATGGCAGGCAAGGTGCGGCAGGCCATTGACGAGGCAGCCTTTGCCAAGTTCATCTCGGAGAATGTGCCGCGGATCAAGACGCCGACGGAGCTGAAACAGGTGAGTAGCCGGCAGCGCCACCGTCGGGCGTTGGCCCTAACGCGACGCAGTTTGGCTTTGGCCAGTCGAACCCGACGTACCTGGTGACGGGGGCCGACGGGCAGCGCTTCGTGATGCGCAAGAAGCCGCCGGGCAAGCTGCTGTCCAAGACGGCGCACAAGGTGGAGCGCGAGTACCGCATCCTGCACGCGCTCGAGGCGACCGAGGTGCCGGTTCCCAAGACGTACTGCCTGTGCGAGGACGCGACCATCATCGGCACGCCCTTTTACATCATGGAGTTCCTCGACGGGCGCATCTTTGACGACTCTGCCATGCCGGGCGTGGGCGCCGGCGAGCGCGAGGCCATGTGGCGCGCGGCCGTCGAGACGCTCGCCCGCCTCCACGCCGTCGACGTCGATGCCGTGGGGCTCGGCAGCTTCGGCAGGCCGAGCGGCTTCTACGGCCGCCAGGTGCAGACGTGGAGCGCCATATGTGCCCGGCAAGAGGCCGTGGCCGACATCGAGACGGGCGAGCGGGTGGGCAGGCTGCCGCACTTTGACGAGACGGTTGCCTTTTTCCTGAGGGACGGGCTGCAGCCGCGCGACAGGACGACGCTGGTGCACGGCGACTACAAGATTGACAATCTCGTCTTCCACAAGACGGAGCCGCGCGTCATTGGCATCCTCGAGTAGGTTTCTCTTCAGTCTCTCTAGTCCCCCCTCCCCCCCCCGTCGGCTGACCAAGGGCAAACTCCCAACAGCTGGGAAATGTCCACCGTCGGCCACCCCCTCTCGGACGTGTGCAACATGCTCACCCTCTTCTACACGGCGCGGGACCCGGCCACGGGCCGCCACGCGACGCCGGGCTTCCTCCCGGGCCAGACGCCGGGCCTGCCGACGGCCGACGACGTCGTGGCCTGGCACGCGCAGGCGTCCGGTTACGACGCCCGCCCCGAGCTGGCCTGGGGCATGGCCTTTAGCATCTTCAAACTGGCGGCCGTGTGCCAGGGCATCGCCGCGCGGCACGCCGCGAGGCAGGCCAGCAGCGAGCAGGCGCGGCAGTATGCGGCCACGAGGGCGCCGCTGGCCGAGCTGGCGTGGAAGCTCGTCGGGGAGGCTGCCCGCGAAGACGGGAGGAGGGGAGGGAGGCTGTAGGGGAGTCGGTCGATGCTTCTGGGCATATGATGCGGATACACTGCGCAACGCCAGGACGGTTATAAATGTCAAAAGGGTATCGACACACGTGTTTCCTGACGCAAACAAAGTCATCATCGGGGACCAGCGACGTTGTCCAACATTGTTGGTTGCCGTCACACTGCACGCGCCGATGGAAACCGACAAGCTCAGACCGCCTGGCAAATCGGGGCCCCGCCCCGCGCCCCGCGCCCCTCCCTTGCAGGCAGTGACGCCAAGCATGCATTGGAAATCTTGGCCCGACATTGACAGAAAACCACTTAATTCACATGCTTTTCGTCGTCTTCTTCCTGGTCTTCTTCCTGGTCTTCTCCTACTCTGCTACCCTCTTGTTGTCGACTATACCGGCTACTCGTTACTGTTACTCGCACAAGTCAATTTGACTCTGCAGAAAAGTCCCTCCTCGTCCTCCTCCTCTTGGCCACCGCCTCTCGAGCTTCTCACGCCGTCGGCCGTCGTTCAACCCTCCTCCGAGAAGAGCCTCCCTCGTCCTCCCTCGAGTCCGGCCTCGGGGCCCTCGCACACGCACGCAATGGGGGATCGCAGGCGGCGCATCACCCTGCCGCCCTTGCCTTCCTCCCCCCCTCGCGCTCCCACTCCCTACGACGAGCGCCGCCCCCTGCTGAGCCGGCCGCCGAGCGAGCAGGACGACCGCGTCTACAGCTGCATGACCAACCCCCATAGCCATCTGCCCGTCTACACAAACATTCACCGCATTCGCCGCGACATCACCAGCGTCGTCGAGGATCACCTGAGCCTCGAGCAGCTGAGGGATGTGAGGATCAACGTCACCGTCGTCAGGCCCCTCGTCGACAAGTTTTACGAGCTCGGCGACATTTCCATTGGTCAGGGGCCTCGTCCTCGCCGACATGTGCGCGCCGGTCCGCTGACTCCCTCGCAGTCTACTGCCTGCTCGTCAACCGCGCCCAGTTCCTCATGGAGGAGTCGCAGTCGAGCAATCGCCAAAATGTAAACTGGTCGCGCGCCACCCTGTGCGAGCTCATCGCCACACGCATCCTCCGCCGGTTCGGCGAGGACTACGACGGCGCAGACGGCCTCTTGCTGCTGGCGCACATCCTCGTCGCCGGCTTCGAGCCCTTCCAAAACGCCCCGCCGCACATCCGCAACGAGGCCAACGCAAAGACGTCGTGGACGCACCACCGCACCCTGCCCTCGCTCGAGGTGGCCATCCTGACGGAAAGCAAGCACTTCCTCAGCTCCTCCACCTGCCAGCGCGTCGTCGCCGCCATCTACGAGGGCCGCATCATCTACACCCCGTCCACCTTTTGGGACATCATCCCCGACCACTACAAGCTCAAGCCCATCTCTCTCTACGACCCGCGCGAGTCGCCCTTGCTCAACCAGTATCGCCTCATTGTGCCTCGCACCCGCAACATGCTCGAGGTCTTTCAGTTCACCGTCCTCCTCGCTCTCTACGTCGGCGTCATGCTCATGCGGCAAAAGGACAAGGTCACCGTCCTCGAGGCCGCCTTTGCCGTATACGCCTTTGGCTGGGGGCTGGATCAGTTTGCAACCATCCTGGCTCACGGCTGGTGAGGGCCATGTTTCCCTGTTGCCCCCCTTGACCTGACTGACTGATAGATGCAGGGACGTCTATACCCAAAACCTCTGGTCGTTTCTCGACGTCGCCTTTACCTTGATCTACCTTGTCTACGTGATGCTGCGCCTCCATGGACTGCGCCTGGGCGACGCTGGCCCCGCCGAGCAGGCCTTTGACGTGCTGGCCCTCGCTGCGCCTGTGCTGGTGCCCCGCCTCGCCTTTGCCCTCTTGTCGGACAACCTCGTCTTCCTGTCCTTGCGATCCATGATGGCCGACTTCTTCCTCCTGACTGCGCTGTCCGCCTGGTGCTTCTTTGGGTTTCTGCTCTCCCTCCTGTGGCTGGGAGAAGGGGCGTATCCCCTGGTGTGAGTAGCGGCCCGGCATGTTGGCGAGAGAAGCAAGCTGACGGATTAGCACAATCTCCAAGTGGATGATTTACATTTGGTTCGGGCTGGACGGCACCGGCATACAGCGCTCGGTAAGTGCCCGTCTGAGAGAGCGGCTCTGACGACAATGTCCATGGTCTAACTCGACAGCCAGACGGAATTCCACTGGCTGCTGGGCCCCTGCGTCATGGTTGCATTTGCCTTTCTCGGCAACACCCTCTTCCTCACCATCCTCGTCTCGATGCTGTCCAACACGTTTAGCAACATCTCGACCAACGCCACGGCCGAGATTCAATTCCGCCGGGCCGTGCTGACCCTCGAGGGCGTCAAGGCCGACGCCGTCTTTGCCTACCAGCCCCCCTTTAACCTCTTGGCCGTCTTCATGCTGCTGCCGCTCAAGTTTGTGGTGAGCCCGCGCTGGTTCCACAAGATCCACGTGGCCACGGTGCGGCTGGTCAACCTTCCCCTGCTGCTGCTCATTGCCGTCGCCGAGCGCCGTCTGCTCTGGCCGGCCGACGCCGCCAACGCGCCGCTGGCGACGCCCCCGGCCAGGAGGTGGTTCTGGCGCAAGTGGCAGCTGTCGGCGCACAAGTACATGGGCGCAGTGTTTGAGGTGCCGCCGCCAGACGACGTGCACGACGACATTGCCGTTGACGACGACCTGACGCACCACCTGATCCGGCGGCAGTTTACGCGGCAGACGTCTGCGGCGCAGGCGACGCCGCGGAAGCCGTCTCGGCGGGACTCGATGTTCCCGGGCATCGCGAGCAAGCTGCGCACCTCGTTTACCGAAAACGGCGGCGACCCCGAGGCCATGGCTGTCAAGATTGTGGCCATGGAGAAGTCGATGCAGCGCATGGAAGCCATGCTGGCCATGCTGGTGCCGGGTGGGGCCGCTGCCGTGGATGGTGACGACGACGACGACGACCATGTCTTTGACGGGCATGGAGAGAGCAGCACGCTCAAGGAGGGGGACGGGTTTACGGCCGAGTCGTCTTACAAGGGCCAAGAGTGACGAAGAAGCGTGGCATGGCGTTTTTGGGTATGTACAACGGACCTGGATATAAGTAGATGTTGGTTGATGTCGACGAGTGTCTTTTGATGTCTGGGCGTTGGAGTCGTTGGGAGAGGGGGGGGCACACGCATACAAATGCTTGTAGACGAATCATGACGCCAATGTCCTGTCAAGTAGGCAGTTGCCGGCTGCTCGAGCGTGAATCACCGAATCACCGAATCTCGTCATTGGGCAATGACCACGTGTCGTCTCTTATCATGTCACGCCCACAGGGCAAGCACGTCCCAGAGCAGTCGCAGCCCACACACGCTCCGCCTCCTGACGAGAAGGGAAAAGGGTCAAGGTTGTCCGTCTGCAAGCCTCGAGTCGACGGCAAAGACCAGCCAGCCAGCCAGCACCAGCAAAAAAGGTCACGTCACGACAGGCCAAACGACGGAGAAGAAGAGACAATGTGCACAGTCACGTTCTTCCGGAACAAGGACTGCGGGCACATGTGGGCGGCGGTGACGGCGCCGTGCGGGCCGGGCATGGGCTTCCGGACGTGCGCGAGCTTCGTGGGTGCCGAGGCCACCAAGCCGCGGCCGCGCGTGTACCGCACCGGCTCGCGGGCCTGCCCTCGCTGCTGCTGCGGGCAAGACGGCAACGCGGTGCGCGTCGTGGAGCGCGTGGGCTGGGGCGTCAAGCTGGGGACGGGGCCGGACGAGGGGGACTGGGGCGTGGATGTGAGGTTTTCGGCGAGGGGGGGTGGGTGCGTGGTTCTTTGAGGGAAGCCGGCATCGAATGGAGATTTTGGCATTGAGTGGAGGTTTGGCCATGAATGGAGGGTTTGGCATTGGATGGAGGGTTTGGCATTGAATGGAGGCTTTGGTCCTTGAATGGAGGCCGAGAAGGATGGACGAGGTTGGAATTTGCCCCTCCCCACCGCCTTTCATCGTCGTCTCAAAAACCTCAAACTCACGATACCGCACCGACCCTAGCAACAGCCATTCAAGCGCTCTCCCCTCTCTCCTTGGGCGAGCAACCAAGACAGTCAATCAAGAAGCGTCCACACAGTCCGCGTCCCCCGCGCTGCCCATGCTGCCCACGCCAGACACGTCGCACGTGCCGTACGAGCGCGTCTACGAGCCGTCCGAGGACTCGTTCCTGCTCCTCGACACGCTCTCGTCGGCCCCAGAGCGGCGGTTCCTGCGACAGGCGCTGCTGGGCGCGGCGCCGCTCGTCGTCGAGGTGGGCACGGGGTCGGGCGTCGTCGTCGCCTTTGTCCACGCCCACGCCCGCGACGTGCTCGGCTCCTCGGCCGTCCTCACCGCCGGCGTCGACGTCAACGCCTTTGCCTGCCGCGCCACCGTCGCCACCGTGCGCAAGGCCCAGCAGCGCGCGCCCGGGCCACACGCCGCCTACCTCGGCGCCTGCGTGGCCGACCTGGCCTCGCCCTGGCGCGACCGCTGCGTCGACGTGCTCATCTTCAACCCGCCCTACGTCCCCACCCCGGGCCTGCCCTCCCCCCCCGACGGCTTCTCCCACGACGTCGTGGCGCCGCAGGGGCTGGGGGCGCGGCAGCAGACGCCGCCGTCCTTTGACGACGACTCGTACCTGCTCGCCCTCTCCTACGCCGGCGGCGCCCACGGCATGGAGACGACGGACCGCCTCATCGACTCTCTGCCGCGCGTCCTGTCCCCGCGCGGCTGCGCCTACATCCTCCTCTGCGCCCAGAACAGGCCAGACGACGTCAAGCGGCGCATCCTCGCCTTTGGCCCCGAGTGGCGAGCCTTGACCGTCGGGTCCAGCGGCAAGACGGCCGGCTGGGAGAAGCTGCAGGTTGTGCGCGTGTGGCGAGACGGCGTGAGCTGACGCGACTGGGCATGACGAGTTTCGCTATCTTGAGAGCTACTTCCCGCGCCGGATCCATATATATACCCCCCTGCCATTCTATTCCAGGCCATCAAGTCTTGTTGCAAAACGCAGCATAGTGACCCAACGTCCCCAACGCCCACGTCCATGGCCTAGCGGTATTCGTCTTCATGGCCTGTCTCGCCATCCGAGTTTGGTCGCTCTCATACCCTCAGACTCTGCACACGGGCCAGCAGCCATGGCGTAGCAGCTTCCTCCCTTTCCCGGCACCGGCACCGGCCTTGTCTAGCCTCGTCCTCGACCGCGGCCACGACCTCTGCCGCCTCCTCTGCCGCGCCCGCCGCGTCCGCCGCGTCCCCGATCGGCCTCCTTACGGGCCTTGTTCTTGGGCTTCGGGGCATCGTCGATCAAGAGCGTGTCGAGGGACAGTGCGTCGGGGAGGATGAAGTATCTGATGGTGGAGCCGCGAATGTTCATTGAGTCCAGAGAGATGGGGCTCTGGCCCTTTGCCGTCATCTTGACATTTCGGAGAGACGTGTTCATCTGAGGCGAGACGGAGGCAATGGTGCCGTGAACGATGGTGCCTGCGGAGAGCATCGGGAGTCAGCCTCGTGCGTCTTTGCTACTGCGTGTGTGTGTGTGTGTGTGTGTGTGTGTGTGTGTGTGTGTGTGTGTGTGTGTTGTGGGCAACAGGGAGACAAGGAGCTTCATCTTTACCATTCTTGAGCTCAATCGTCACTGTCTCGCCGGTGCACTTCATCAAGAATCTGATAGCTCGACGTTAGCTGCGGGCTTCGGGAGAGACGCTCAGCAAAGTCCTGTGCGCAGGTGCTTTGAGGGGGGGTCGAAACAAGGACTCACCTGACGAGCTTCATCTTGACGGTCGTGGCGTGCGTGCGGGCTGGGTATCGCGAGAGGGTGGGGTGCTCGGTTGCGACGCGATGACCTGCTCGCAGTGCGTTTCTCGCTCATGGACTGGAGCGCTCGAGTTTATACGGCGGCGGAAAAACGAAGGGACAAGGAGTCATGTGGGGCATGAAGAGGTGATGCAGGGAGCTAGCGGCTTCCCCCCAGCTGTGACTTAGGGCTGCCTCAGGCAGATCTCAACAGGGCAAGTCACGTCACGTGCAGCTGTCAGCTTAAGATGAATATGTACGAAGTACATACGGAGTACTTTCGTACCTTTCTCTGTCTCCTCGTCTCCTCTGTCTCACCGCCAACCGGAAATCTCCAGCGCCCTTGGTTCTTGGCGCCCTTATCGATAAAACCCGATGGAGCGCCCGCGCCGGCGTCCCTGACCTCTTCCCTTTCTCGACGTCGCGGGCAATTTGCCAAAGCTACCGAAATCCTCATGCGACGATTCACCAACTGCCTCGTCTGTCTATCCCACGCGGGCCGCGAGTTTCGACCGAGTCGTTGCAGATAAGGGCCGGCCTCGCCCGATTGCCCCACCAACAGGCGACTCTCGGCTGAACGGCAAAGGCCATTCATTCACCATTCACTCCCCCCCCAAGTCTCGGCGACGGCTGTGAGGCTCGGGGACACAGTGCTGTACCGCCATGATCTCTGGGCGAGGGGGCTCGGGTGCCCGCGGTGGCCGTATCCGACCACCTCGTCGCTTCGTGCGTGTGAGTCTCCTGTTGCTCCCCCCGGCCAGCTGTTACCTACAAACAAAACCACGCACACGCACGGATGAAGACGCATGTGTACGAGCATCTCCCCCAAGGGCGAGACGTCGGGCTTCCGAGCTCCATGCGCAGTATGGCTGCAATAGTGGCGTTCGGCTCTGTCCAGGTCCAGCGAGACTTCTTGACCCTCCCCAACGCATTCGGCGTCCGATGGCGCCCTCGCCCATGTCTCATTTCACTCAAACGATGCAGACAAGTGCTTGTGACTAACTCAGACGTCTTGCTGCAGTCCAACGGAGAGGGTGCCGATTTCGAGGCCTGCTGGCACATGCTCGCAGAAGCCCTCCGCGACATCCACAACAAGAGCTGCGGCCGGCTTTCCTTCGAGGAGCTCTATCGAGCCGCATACAAGATTGTCATCAAGAAGCAGGGCGGCGCTCTCTACGACCGAGTCAAGCATTTCGAGGAACAGTGGTTCGCCCAGCATGTCATTCCCAAGATCGAGGTCTTGGTGACCAAGAGCCTCATCAACATTGGCGTCGACAAATCCTCGTGCTCGGTCAACGAGCGACGGCAAACGGGGGAAAAGTTCATCAAGGGTATCCGAGACACGTGGGAGGACCACAACATGTCGATGAACATGATGGCTGATATCCTCATGTATCTCGACCGAGGCTACACGCAGCAGGAGCCAAACCGCGTGCCCATCTTCGCCACCACCATTGCTCTTTTCCGCGACCACATTTTGCGCTCATGCCTCAACGAAAACTCGACGCAGCTGGTCGTCGACATCCTCATCCTGGTGATGCTCGATCAGATTGACATGGAGAGAGAGGGCGACGTCATCGACCGAAACCTCATTCGCAGCTGCAGCCGGATGCTCAACTGTCTCTACGAGACGGAGGAGGAACAAGACAGCAAGACGCTCTACTTTACCATTTTCCAAAACCGCTTCCTCGACAACAGCCGCGACTTTTACGCAAAGGAGTGCCAGCGGCTGCTGAGAGGCGCCGACGCCAGCACCTGGCTGAGGCACACGCAGCGACGCCTCGGCGACGAGGTGGACCGGTGCGGCACGACGATTGAGCTGGAAACGCTGCCCAAGATCCTGACCGTGATTGAAAAGACGCTGATCAGCGCCCACCTGCAAGACTTTCTCGTCATGGAGGGAAGCGGACTGAAGTGGATGATTGACAACGACAAGGTCGAAGACTTGTCCATCCTTTACAAGCTCATTACGCGCGTGGACGACAAGAAGAGTGCTCTGCGGGAAATTTTGCAGAGACGAGTCGTGGAGCTCGGCATCGAAATCGAGAATGCGCTCAAGGACGCCGACTTCTCCTCGGCCCAAGGCGTCGGGGACGAGGCCGGCGAGGGAGAAAGGACCAAGACGCTGAACCCTGCGGCGCAGCAGACTGCCGCGGCCATCAAATGGGTCGACGACGTGCTGCGCCTCAAGGACAAGTTCGATAGTCTGCTCAGCCAGTGTTTCCAGGACGACCTGGTGATCCAGACGGCGCTCACCAAGAGCTTCACCAACTTTATCAACCTGTTTGGCCGCAGCTCCGAATACGTGTCCCTCTACATTGACGACAATCTCAAGCGAGGCATCAGGGGTAAGACGGAGGCTGAAGTCGACGGCGTGCTGGAAAAGGCCATTGTCCTCATCCGGTACTTGCAGGACAGAGATCTGTTCCAGACATACTACCAGCGCCATCTCGCGCGGCGCCTGCTCCACGGCAAGTCGGAGAGCCACGACGTGGAGAAGCAAATCATTTCTCGGATGAAGCAGGAACTGGGCCAGCAGTTCACAAGCAAGTTTGAGGGCATGTTTCGAGACCTGGGCACGTCGATGGAGCTCACGTCGACGTACCGGGCGCACATCTACAGGGTGGGCGACGGCAGCAAGACCATCGACCTACACATCAGCGTCCTCACCACAAACTACTGGCCGCCGGAAGTCATGGGTCGGCAGGCCTCGATTGGGGATGGGTCCCAGATCATGTGCAACTACCCGCACGAGGTGAGGCGGCTGCAGGCGAGCTTTGAGCAGTTTTACCTGGCCACGCGCAACGGGCGCAAGCTAACGTGGATCGGATCGACGGGAAGCGCCGAAATTCGATGCACGTTTCCCGCCATGCCCGGCAAGTCGGGGGCGCTGGCTCGCGAGCGGCGGTACGAGCTGAACGTGTCGACGTATGCCATGGCGGTGCTGCTGCTGTTCAACGATCTCGACGACGGCGAGAGCCTGTCGTTTGACGAGATTCAAGCCAAGACGGGCATCTCGACGCAGGATCTGATGAGAACCTTGACGGCGATTGCGGTGGCGCCCAAGTCGCGCGTGCTGTCCAAGGACCCGCCGACCAAGTCCATCAAGACGGGCGACAAGTTTTGCTTCAACGCGAGCTTTCAGAGCAAGTCGGTGCGCATCAAGGCGCCCATAATCAATGCCGTTTCCCGGGTGGAAGACACGCAGGAGAGGAGGACGACGGAGGAGAAGAACACGCAGACGAGAGCCCACATTATAGACGCGGCCATTGTGAGAACCATGAAGTACGTTTCTTGCCCCTCGCACTGCAAAGGCCGGATCGCTGACCAAAGGGGTGCAACCAGGTCCCGAAAGGAGCTCAGCCACTCGCAGCTCGTCAGCGAGGTTCTCGGCCAGCTCTCGGCCCGCTTCAAGCCCGAGGTGTCGCTCATCAAGAAACGCATCGAGGACCTGATTGTGCGAGAGTACCTGGAGCGGCCCGAGGACGAAGACGCGCCGTCGGCGTACCGGTACGTGGCTTGACGACTGGCGCGTTGGATGCGCCCGTCTCACGAGTGACAAGGGGCTGCATTTGCACACGGCGCGTCGAGGGCTTTTGGAGGATATTTAACGGGCGGTGTCGGTGGTCTAGACGTTGATATCTTGTCACTTTGGCGGAGCGAACTTTGGATGGATGGCACACGCCAGTGCCAGAGGCGGAGCAGAGGCGAACTACAAGGAGACTACAAGACGGACGCCCGGTGGCAAGGGAATACCAGCATGCCGGCCGCCAAGGCGAGAGCTCGAAGCTGTTTGGCCACTGACGAGAGACTTTGGCTCGTGACGCTCATGTTGTCTCGTCGTGCTCAAAAGAGGTCAGTTGTCACAGTGCCCGAGCCCCACGTCCCACTGTGGCCAGAGATGAACCTCGACGTCGGCCGACGGCCCGGAACTTGTCGCCGAAACGTCACACCAATTGCCTCTACAAACCACACTCGGTCCATCTCTGGGATACGCCGCCCCTTCTGCCCGGCCGACGCTGCTTGTCCCGCTCAACCGCCGTCTCGGAGTGCACGACACACGAGGGAGACAAATGTCGGGGCTCAGGCGACACATGGCCACGACGGCGTCGCGGGGGCTCAGGCAGGCCGGCAAGGTCGTGTGCATCGGGCGCAACTACGCGTGAGCGCCCCGTTTGCCGTGCCTCTCCACGTCTTCTCTCCCCGAGGCCTGACCGAGAAGACAGCGCGCACATTGCCGAGTTGCAAAACCCCAAGCCCAAGCAGCCCTTCTTCTTCCTCAAGCCGCCCTCGTCCATGCTGCTGCCGGGCGAGGGCCCGTGTCTGCGGCCCAAGGGCGTCGACATGCACTTTGAGGTGGAGCTCGCCCTCGTCATGGGCAAGGTGGTGCGTGACCTGAGGGCCGAGGACGAGCAGGGCGCCATGGACGCCATCGAGGGTCAGTCTCTCCTCTCCAGCTTTGTCGTTTTCACACTCGCACACGATCCGTCGCTGAAGCCTCTTTGGTGCGCCAGCCTACGCCGTGGCCATTGACATGACGGCGCGCAACACCCAAGACGAGGCCAAGAAAAAGGGCCTGCCGTGGTCCATTGCCAAGGGCTTCGACACCTTCCTGCCCATGAGCCGGCCCATCCCAAAGGCGGCCGTGGCGGACCCGTACGACGCCGAACTGTACCTCGACGTCAACGGGCTGGCGCGGCAGCGCGCGTCGACGGGCCTCATGGTGTACCGTATCCCGCGTATCCTCAGCGACATCTCGCGCGTCATGACGCTGCACCAGGGCGACATTGTGCTGACGGGCACGCCGGCGGGCGTCGGGCCCGTCGCGCCGGGCGATGTGATGCGCGCCGGCCTGCTGGTGGGCGGGCGCGACGTCGCCGAGGGCCGCATCGAAGTCGCCGTCGAGGAGTCGCCGTCGTCGTACGTCTTTGCCCAGACGTGAGCACGCGTGTCAAGGATGCCGGCGGGCCATGTATCTACATGTCGAGTCGTGGATTGGATTCGGCTTGGAAGACGACGAGACAAATCCAACAAGAGAGAGTATCAAGATGGAGGTATCAAGATGGTTTACATCAGCCAGTGTCCAAGTCAAGTCGACAAGTCAAGTCGGCATTCGCCCGTTACGCTGCATACCACGCCGACCCTCTTTGTACCCCCCCCCCGTGAAAGCCCTCAGCGCGCCTCGGCCTCGAGGTTGGGGTCTGGGATGGATCCGGGCTTGGGCGCCCAGTCGGCGAGACTTCCACACACGCGACAGGTCCTCTTTTCGGGGCTGGCCCTAAAGTCGTCGACGACCTCTTTGATCTGGGAGCCCAGGTCTGTGCAGTGAAAGGCTGCCTCGTGGACAATGACGGGGGACGCGGCCGTGTCGCCGGCGCGGCAGTGAGCGCAGTACCAGCGCATGCGGTCGAGGGCGTCGGTGGGCCGGCGCTGCTCGATGACGATGCCGACCGTGTCGGCGAAGCGGACGGGGTTGTGAGGCACGTTGGGGGGCAGCAGGAACATGCTGCCCTCGCGGATGACCACGTCGGCGAAGACGCCATCGTCGACAACCTTGAGCGTCATGGCGCCGCGGTACTGGTAGAACCACTCGGGCGTCTGGTTGATGTGGTAGTCGGTGCGGCTGTTGGGGCCGCCGACAATCTGGGCTGCGCGGCGCGCGCGGGCCTCGAGTCAGAGAGGGGCCAAGAGGGCATCCGCAGGAAGGGGGGGACGGACCATGACGGTCACGCCATCGTTGTAGACGCAGCAGTTGTTGATGGGGGGCTTGAGAAGGTGGCCGTTTTCCTCGAGCCTAGATGGTCATGGGTGAGATTCATGGTGCTCCAGGTCAGCCGACTGACGAGGAGGGCTCAACTCACCACTTGGGCAGGTTGATGGGCAACGACAGCATGCTCCTCTTCTCTGGTCTTCTCGGGCGTCGTCTCTGCGAGTCCGACTTGCCAAGGGTGAGGAGACAGACTCTATTCGTAGGCCCTGTACGAGTTACATATGGGTACATACCTGGATGTACAGTACATGTTGCAACTCATGTGGTCAAGCACGACATATAATAAGCCCCAATCGATAACCTGCATGCGAGCGCCACCTACAGGTCATGTGCCTCCCATGCCCGTAACGAATACCGGTAGGTACTTTCTTCCATGCACGTGCTCATGTACCGACTGTTGGAAACGTGCTCAACTGAAACGTGCTCACCGACGGGACGGGCCTGCCTTGGTTGACGAATGGTTATCTGCTCATCCTCTACTTCGTATCCTCCACCTATCTGCTCATCCCTCCCGTCAGTGCTTCCCACCGCCTCCTCACTTTCTCTACCGTTGCAGTCCAAGCCCGTCTTTCATTAGCTCACTTTGCCCTCGTCCTCTCCTCTCCCGCTCTTTATTAAGTCATAGCCACCCACCGTCCTTCGCACCCTTGGCACTCAGGTTTCCACCCCCGGTCTGGCCTCGACCAAGGAAGAAACCCCGAGGCCAGGCCAACTCCCGCTGCCCGCCCGCCAGCTCTCACGCGTACCCGCACCCTCGTCCCTCGCCATGGACCACGGCCACATGGACCACGGCGGACACGGCGGCGCCATGGACGACATGTGCAGCATGGACGTACGCTCCCCCACGATGCCATCCCCTCGTCCTGCTCTTCCCTCGCTGACTCTGTCGACCCTGTTCAGATGCTCTTCACCTGGGACACGACCAACCTCTGCATCGTCTTCCGCCAATGGCACGTCCGATCCACCGTCTCCCTCGTCTTCTCCCTCGTCGCCATCGTCCTCCTCGCCATGGTCTATGAGGCCCTCCGTTCCCTCTCCCGCCGCTTCGAGGCAAGCCAGAACCGGCGCCTCGCCGAAATGCCCAGTGAGCAGCAAAACGCCCCCCTCCCCGTTGCCCTCTGGGCCCCCCGGCTTCTTTCTTACCATTG
Source organism: Ophiocordyceps sinensis (assembly GCA_012934285.1). Lineage (NCBI taxonomy): Eukaryota > Fungi > Ascomycota > Sordariomycetes > Hypocreales > Ophiocordycipitaceae > Ophiocordyceps > Ophiocordyceps sinensis. The sequence continues at coordinate 784,709 of JAAVMX010000008.1, forward strand.
TGCCATTTCTCCTCGTGACCCGTGGGATCTGTGCCGATGCTGAAACATTGCCCCCCAAAAGGTCATGAAAGCCCTGCTGAGACCGCTCCCTTCCTCGCCTCAGGGCAACATCGAGTCCAGGCGAGCCGGCGCGCCCACGTCATCAAGGCCCTTCTCTACGCCCTGCAAAACTTTTACGCCTTTATGCTCATGTAAGCCGTCTCATTCCTTCACTGGCCGTCGCTCGGTGCCCGGTGGCAGCCGCGCCGCCTTCTCTCTGAAGCTGACCTCGGCAATCTCGTCCCCAAAGGCTCGTCTTCATGACGTACAATGGCTGGGTTATGATTGCCGTCTCCCTCGGCGCTTTCCTCGGATACCTCGTCTTTGGCCAATCAACGTCGGCAACAAAGGACAATGCCTGCCACTAGGATAACCGTGTCGCCGCACTTGGCCTTCAGCGGGCTACGGGCAGGCCTGCAGCGCCCTGGGTTGTTTGCCCTGTATGGTATTGCCAGCCATTATTGTAGCGGGACCTTGTCTAAACCAACAGACACCGGTCCTGTCCTCTTGAGCCTTTCGCCACATCTTTATCGTCATCTATAAGCACATTGTAGCTCCAGCCTCCTTTATTCAACCGCAGAAAGTCCACTCCAACAAGTCCATCAAAGATCAAAGGTATCGAGAGAGCAGACAGAGTGTGGCAGACGGCACTGACTGCGTCCTTCGTTGTCACACGGTCCCGCCACCACCCCCTACATCTTAGGCGAGCCTTTGTTCCCGTCGACCTTGTTCTGCGGCGCGTCGTCTTGAAAGGCGCCCTCCCTCTCGGCGCGCATGATGACGTCGTAGTCGCCAAACATCTGGTTGTGCTCCATCTCGGGCTCTTCGGCGTAGGCGATGCGAGCAGCGTCGACGAGGACGCGGCCCGTCATGCCCCAGACCTTGAAGCGGCCCTCGAGCTCCTGCTGGTCGTCGAGCGCGTCGGCCACGTCGCCCTTGGCCATGCTGGCGGCGCTGCTGCGGCGGCGAGGGCGCGGCTTGGAAACGCGCTGGTTGTTGACGGGCACGTAGAAGTTGTGGACGCGCCAGGGCAAGTCCTTGAACGCGATCCAGGTGCCGTCGTACCAGTGGCCGGGCGGCAGGGCCTGTCCGGGCGGCGGAGGCAGGTCGGCGGCCTTGAGGAAGTTGTAAAAGGGGGCGCTGAAGACGGCCGCCACCTCGCGGGCGTCGAGGCGCGGGATGAGCGAGTCTTCGACGAGGGGCGGTGCTGCGTCCGCGTCGTCGTCGTGGGCGGCGGCGGCGTCGGAGGACGAGGACGAGAGGGCGCTGTCGGCATTAAGAAAGGCGACGCAGGGCGTGACGACGAGGTGAGTGCGGGCGAGCGAGGGCGGGAGGATGCAGAGGGGCTCGATGCGAAAGGGGCGCGGGATGCGCTGGTCGTCCATGGGGAGGCCGATCTCCTCAAAGGCCTCGCGACGGGCGATTTGATCTGTTCTGGCGAATCAGCAGACTGTCAAAAAGAGGCGTTTTCTTAGTATCTTTTCCCTTCAGGGAACGTCCGGCCACCAAAAATAAAGCTGGTCTTTGCAGACCATGTGACTTGAAGGGGCGAGATAGGGGCGGGTCATACAGGGCGTCTCGAGTGTGCTGTCTGCCTTTCCGCCGGGCAGGGCGGCGTGGCCCGAGAAGCTGCGCAGGCTGGCGGCGCGCATGGTGACGACGACGCGCAGGTCGCCGGCGCGGTCGGCGTAGAGCAGGACGAGGACGGCGGCGCGACGGCGAACGGGCAGAGCGTGCCAGAGGGGGAAAGGGGGCGGCTCGTAGGCGCGCAGGCGGCCGAGGGCGGCCTTTTGCGTCAAGCGTCAGCGTGAGAAGACGAAGAAGACGCGGATGCAGGTGGAGGAGAGAGGCATACCACGGAAAGGGGGTTTAGCGAGGCCATTGTCGACGCATCGTAGTAGAGGGACGCCTGCGGCTGGGCAGCCGACGCCGGGTGGTCGAGTCGGTCGAGTCGGTCGAGTTGGTCGAGTTGGTCGTCGAGTTCTTCTTGGTCGTCGTCGAGTTCTTCTTGGTCGTCGTCGAGTCCTTCTTGGTCGTCGTCGAGTCCTTCTTGGTCGTCGTACAGGACCACAGCCGAGGCCGGCCCCCGCTGGTCGAGTACTCGAGATACGTCAGCCTCGACGCCGAGGTCCCGCTCAAGTTGGCAGTGACGCTGCTGACGCTGCTTCTCGTCGTTATGACCGTCGTGGCCGTTGCAATTGCCGTGTAGGAGTTGCTGTGGCGGAGACGCAAGCGTCATCTTCCTTCTTCCCACCCCTCCCCCCCCCCCTTGGCTCACCTCCGGACCGATCTCCACACACCTCCTCGTTGCTGCTGCTGCTGCTGCTCCTCCACCTCCGCCTCCTCCCACGGCAGCAGCGGCAATGGGAGTTGGGGGAGATTGAGGCGAGGTGGTGTTGTTGGCCAGCACACGAGGTAGTTTGGTTTTGTTGTCTGGTGCAAGCAAAGAGGGAAACCCGGGGAGAGCGGAGAGGGAAAAGAGGGGGATGACCCCAAGGCCAGCGCCGACTCTCGGAGCGCCGGAGCCCACCTATGTACATATGCCCGGATACGTATATAACCTTATACATACATATGCAAGGTCCCGATCGGTCGTTAGCTTTCCATGCCTAAAAGCCGTGTTAGCGCGGGCGCTTCTTCCAGCAGAGAATGTCCCGGCCGATAACGGCCCCCAACTTCTCGCCATGTCTTAGGTCTCTGACTCTCCAACCTCCCCCATATGTCTGTCTCTCTCTCGCTCTCGCTCTCGCGCGCTGTCTCTCCGTCTCTCTCTAGCTTGGTCCCTCTCCCAGACTACAACACGCTCCGCTCGCCCGCAGCTGCCGGTGTGCAAAAAACGAACAAAGCTTCTCTAGCCGGCATTGACGTTTTTTCCCACCTCTCTTTTCTTTTCCCTCCATGGGGCCCTGGTGGAGTTGGAACATGGAAGGCCACGATGAGTGGAGAGCGAGGAGTGGTGATAACGTTGTTTTTCCAGATTGGATATCGTCGGCTAGACAAGCATGGCCAAAGACAAGCAAACAGACAAAAAGAAAACCGACTAGGAGACTTGCTCCGACACAACTTGAAGCCATAAACGCCCTGTAAAGTCAACCACTCCGTGTTTAGCGAATGTAGTATAGCGAATGTAGTATGTAGGTACAGACCTAGGCGCCGGCCAAGTATGTACGAATACGGAGTAGACATATAGGTATCCTGTTCTCAGTGTCAAACTGAATTGCCCCCGCCTCCACCCCCCCCTTTTCCAACCATGTCCGTACAATATTAGAATGGAATAAATGAAAAGGGGGGGAAATATAAGCATGTAAACGATGAGCTCAATGGGAAAAGAGGTGAATGGAAAGGAAACAAGTCAGCATGGGACCCTCCGTATGTGCCGCCGCAGCTCCTCCCTCCGCCGCTCCTCTCTCGGCATGTGTAGCATCCTCGCCCTGTCCTTGGCGTGGTGTAGTAGTCCCCTCACCTGCTCCCCAGCCTTGGCCGTCCGCGCGCCCGCCTCGTCCTGCTGCCCCTTCCAGTAGAGGTGCGGGCTGGGCCGGTCCCACGTCGCCCCCACCTCGTCACTCCTTCGTCCAAACCACTCTCGAATCCCGCCGCCGCCCGCCGCCTTTGCCTCCCCGTCAGACGTGTCGCTGTCAAAGGCGCTCACTGGCGTCCCTCGCCACGGCGTCGCCGGGAGGGCCGCCTCCGTGCCGCCCGTCTGCCGCCCGTCCACGAGATGCGATGCGTTGCGCCGTCGGGGCGAAAACTTGGCCCCGCTGCCAAAGTTGATGCTCAGCGCGGGCCGCTTGCGCCGTGGTTCCGCCGCCGTCACGGGGCTCTCTCTGGAGCTGGGGCCCGTGTGCCGCGCGGCAATCTCGACGGCGATCCGATGGTACTCCCCGGCGGCCTTGGTGTCGCTAAACTGCCCGTACGACGGGTTCCAGCGCCTGATCCACTCCTCGCCCAGCGCCTTTTGCACTTCCGATCTGGCCGGAGAAACGCGAAGGCTTGCGCCGCTGCCGGATCGGATGATGGCTTTGTCGGCACTCAGGGGCGACGATGAAGGCGCCGATGAAGGCGCCGAGTGCGGCGACATGGGCCCCGACAAGCTGCCTCTGCTGCTTGGCGCGTCCCCGCTGTCGGCCTCGAGTAGGGGCAGGAGATTGTAGGCGCCGTCGTCCCATTCAAGGCTGTAGGTGCTCGAGCAGTCCGAGTCGGGCGGGCTGTCGTCGGCAATATCCACATCGTAGCCCGTGAGCTGCTGGATCTTGTAAGAGGAGCGGCGCCGGGAGTGGGTCCGACACGAACCAAAGGCGAGCGCATGGGATCTGGGCGTCGCCGGATCCGGGGTGTTGGTCGCCCTCCTGAGCCCCAGGAGCTGGCTCACTGGCTCGGCCGGCGACCTGCTTGTCAGGCGACGCGGACGCAGGTCGAGCGGCAGTGGCGGTAGGGGCTTGTGGGCGTACATTTCCACGAGAGCGGGTGCCGAGGCGTTCAAGGGCCGGCGAGAGGGAATATCCAGGGCGCCTCGCGGAGCAAAGGCCGTCATCGTTCGGGCAGCCAGGGATGGCTCGGGTTGACGATGGTGGCGGCGGCGAAGAAGAGTAGCCAGATGGCGGAGGAAGAAATGGCTCGAGCCCGGGCGGACGAGCGGGGGCGGGTTAAGAGTCGCGGCCGGAACACTGGTTCACGCTCTATGCAGCGCCCGTAAAGGTCATGAGATGGCGCCAGGACGAGAAAGGACAGTGGCCTGCATGCGGGCGTCAAAGCTTGGGGGCGATGCAAGGCGATGCAGGGCGAGCGGGGGTGCTTTGTCCCCAGAGCGGCGGTTATATGCTGTCGACAAATGCGCCCTCGCCAACAGAAACGGCTCGCGCAACGTGTCGTCCTCTCGGAAGCTGGCAAGCACGGGCGATCTGCTGCTGCAGGAGAGAGGGCCAGGGAGCGAGCCAATGAGATGGATAGGGATATACTGTATGCTGTGAGGGGAAGAGAAGAGGGTGTGTCGAGAGAAGAGAGGGAGGATGACGAGGAAGAGAGGGAATATAACGAGGAAGAGGGAGGATGACGAGGAAGAGAGAGGATAACGAGGAAGAGAGAGGATACCGAGGAAGAGAGAGAGGATACCGAGGAAGAGAAAGAGGGTAAGAAAAGAGTGGTTGTGAGGCGGGTAAGTGACTCCTCCTCCTCCTCTGTTAGCCACGAGGCTGCATCTGATTCCCATGATACACACCCTGCTCGCTGGCAAACACTCGCCGGCGCACACCCCGACAGTCCCGAAGGCTGAGAGACGAGCTACAAGGGCAGGCCCGTTGGCTGAGACCATTGCTGACGCTGCCCAAGGCCTGGCCCGTCCGATCCAGTCGGCTCCATGCCACCTCGGCGACACCTTCTCCGCAGCTGGCCAGCTCCCATCCAAATTCACACCGCACCTTTGTTCTGTTCTTCTGTCGCACCCGTCACAGACAGGGCGCCACGCCGAGGGCCGCCGGCGCTTGCTGCTCGTCTGCCACGCTGGCCGTGCGCTCCGGTCAAAAGGAAACACGGGACAATCGACGCGGGCCAGGCTGGGATCCGTGGCAGCGCACACCGCGCACACGAGGCGGCAAACTGCTGCACCATCGCTTCTGGAAGCCTGCCGGGCGCAAACAGGCATGGCAGACAACAGGCCAGACACAGGCCAGACAACAGGACAGAGTGGGTGGCCGATCAATGGCGGAGAGGACCGGGGTGCTTGCACACAACTGCGGCGACGCCACGGAGAAGGGTGTTTGTATCCGTTCATCATCTGACCAGACGCCGAGTCCTATTGTCAGACGCAACAACTGTCAGACGCAACAACTCGACTCGGTACGCTAACCCTCGTCTGTGGCCCGGCCCGGGGGGTCAGATGTGGTTGCACACGCCCTTTGCCGCGCTGACATCTTGCTGAGTGACGGACGTCCAACTGCCGAGCGCATCGCATTGCAAGCCGTTGCCCGACGGGCGAATCTTGTGCTGCGCCAATCCAGTGCTCATTGCCAGGCACCACCGACAATGGCAATCGCCACGCACGTGGGCTTCACGTCCCTCACTCGCGCTCTCACTCGTCTACCTCGCTCTCCGTCTCTCGCCGCGCACGTCCCCGCTCTACTCGTCGTCCTCGTCCTTTCCCTGGTAGTCGCCCAGCAAGATATCGTCGATGCCGAGACCGGTGGATGAAGTCCGAATCCACTCCGTCTCCACGCGGAGAAACATCCACACCCAACGCCGTAGCACCTCGAGCAGCTCAATCAAGAACATGCCGCTCTCAAAGTCACTGAACTTGTAGAGATGAGGGCTGAGCTTCATCGACCATGTGCAGCGCATCATCAGATCCAGCCCGATGACGGCATAGTATAGGCCGGCGGAGCGGAACAGGAGCCGGTCGCGCAAGCCCCAGGCGTGGTGAGGTGAGTTGCGCTCTCGCCGGGGCGCGAAGAGAGTCAAGTCCCAGTCTTTTGCCACATCCCAGTAAAAGGAATAGAGTGAATTGACCAGGACGGCCGCCAGCCAGGCCCTGTGGAGGGCGGCCTGTGCACCCTCGTCCTGCACGTTGCGCTGCAGCGAGCTCGTGATGAGAACGGGCAACGCCGTCGAGTACTTGAGCGCGTTGGCCAGATGCTGTCCTCCCCAGCCCGTCGATTCCTTATACGGCGCATGCCGCACACGCAGGTACTCGATGACGCACTGGCGGAATCGGATCAAGCTCGGCGCCGCCATGAGGAGCGGCACCACGACGGCTCCTCCACAGTCCCGATCGGGGCGGTCTGTCGACGAGCCACCGGGACCAAGGAACATGCAGATGGCGACGAAGAGGTCGCCAAAGACCTTTGCATACGACGTCAACACGTCGGCGAGCAGGATATCACCAAATTTGCCGTCGTGCGGCTCGGCAATGCCACCGACGCTCACGCGGCGCAGCGTAGCGAAGAAGCGGCGTCGCCCGCCGCTCGGAAGGGCTCGCAATGGAAGGAAGAATAGGGCGACGAGGGCGACGAGGTAGGTCATGGGCAGCCAGTCGTAGGCGATGACGCGCGACGGCGTGCGCCATGTCAGCATCCAGAAGAGGGTCATGGAAAGGCCGAAGAGGACCGACAGCGTCGTGGCTAGGCTATAGGTCGAGGTGTGATGGGCGGCAATGTGCGGCGACGCGCGCCCGGGGTATCGTATCAAGGCGGGCACATCGACTTTGAGCAAACGGAGGCCATGGAGGTTAAGGGCCCATCCCCAGACGCCTATTGGTCATAGGTTAGAGCCTGTAAAGGGGGGAAGGGGGAGAGCAGATTGAGGCTGACCGAGAGTCACGATGAAGCCGACGCGGTACGGCAGGGGGAAGATGAGGCTGAAGGAATCGAGCTGCGGCTCGACTGCAGGATCGCCGTCCATGGCTGACAGGGGCGCGTCGACATGGGATGACAGGGGGAACAAAGGAAATGAAATGGGAGCCGGAGAGAGACGCGGGCTATGATGATTGAGCAGCCGCAGTGGGGGGCAAGGAGAACGGGGGGGGGGGGGGGGGGGGGAGCAACGATGAGGTTTGTGCAGCAGCAGTTGAGGGAGCGTACCTTCGTAGAGTGTGTGGCGCGTAGAGTGCCGCCGCGGCCTGACATCGGGAGAGGAAAAGGCCACTTGCCTAATCCGGTAGGGCGGAGCCTCTACTCTACCGTCACTTTTAGGCTACAGCCACACTAAGCCCACTTTTTGGTTGGCCGGTTAAATATACTAGCGGTTAGCCGGATAACAACTACCTTAGAAGGGGGGTGTAAATAGCGAAAGTCAGAGTCATCCTTGGGAACCTTCTTTCTCTCTTTATAGACAATCACTTTACCCAAGTCGCACCCGACCTTGTTCGTGCACTTGTACCGTCATACTTAAGTCGCCGTGCGTGTTTAATTACTCAGGCGGTAGACAGGCAGCAGCCAGAGGTTGTTAGTATTCATTCAACCAAGGCCTTACTATTTGTCTTTCACCAAGTGTTTCGTTTTCTCGAGAAATTCTTGAATTCTTTGAGCCCGAGGATCCTCGACGAACAGCCCATGTTTCACAAGATATTCAGTGTAGCGTTCAGAGTTCCACATTTGAAGCTCAACTTGTTGCGCAAGCGCCTGGTTTTCATCTTTCTCGAAGAATTCGTTGGCCACTATATCCTTGCAAGCGTTAGATCCGAATAAGCGTTCAAAAATAGACATGTAGTATATATCGTTGAGTCTAGAGGGGTGGCGAAATATTTCCATTATTGGCGACACCTTTAGCACGAATTCTTCATCTCGTGCGGCTTGGTCCTGGATTCCCCAGTCTTGACAGAGCTGAGCGCAAGCGCTTGATGAGTTCCTCATCTCCATGAGAAGTGTGCGAAATTCCGGAAAAATATCGCGTCCGGAAATACCAGTGTAGACATAGGAGGTAGCAGGATCGTGTCCCATAATCCATGGTGGCGGCGTGAACAATTGTAGCGGAATCGTACCGGAAAACTCCCAGTCAATGATTGCCAGAATGTGGAAGTCATCGTCGACGAGAATGTTACCACATCTAAGGTCTGCGTGGGCGAGAATAAATAAAGAGCTAGGCTCCTGTAGGTCGATGCACCTAGGAATCTCCTTTAATATACTGTCCAACGCGAACAGTTCCATCTTTACTCCGTTAAGGTTATCGTCCTGGACGGGTTCCTTAGCTGTTGCTGATAGAATATTGCAATGATAATCTGCAAATTGGGCCGTGGACGTGAAAACTCCCAAGGTGGCCGGCGTTCCGCAGCTTCTTTCTAATTCCCTGGCAGTTATTGAAAGGAAGGGACCAAGTATGGGGTTCGATTCGTCGTTTGGATTCGGCATCAGCGAGCCCGCCGCGGGAAACTCAAGCTTGCGTAACTGCGTAAAAGCATTGATAAGATCAATGTACAGGTTCCTCCGTTGTGATTCCGTGGTATGCATCCAAGTTTTTGTATCAAGTTGCCGCCCGGGGATGAATTCCACAATCATAAATGGCGTTGAAGCGCCTTGCACCAAGGTGTCGTCTTTTCCGTATGCGTGGACGTGAGGGATGCGAATCGTAGTCTTGCTCTCAATGTATCTACGTAGGTAATTTGGTTACTATCATTCCGTCGAACGGATAATGGTATAGCTTACCGCATCGTAGTCACCTCACTTAGGAGCTTGCCCCATGCACGATATGGAACCATGGGCACGATTGGGATCCTCAAAACCCACGTCTTGTTGTTAGATTCAAAGCGAACAAAGAAGCAGATGTTAAAGCTGCCTTTCTTCTCATCAATGATGCTGCAAGCGTCTCCCCCAAAATACTTAGAGGCCACAAGGCAGACGGCATCCTGGTCGATCGAGTCGATGAATGTCCTGTTCTTGGCTTCAATTTGCTCCTCCGTGAGGGGGAAGAAGATTGAAGCTTCTTGTTGGATCTGAGCGCAGGAGACCTGACCGTCTGTGGCAGCGAGGTCGTCTCCCTTGTCCTGGCTTGCTGGCGTCGATGGCAGAGTCGATGGCAGATTGTCCGGGGAGTCAAGTCCAGCTGACTCGCGAGCTCGAAGGCCAAGGAACAGTCTTGTCAAACGTGCGGACAGTGACGTCAATTGTACATGAAGAAAGAGAAGTGGCGTACGACACAGCAATGCGAGATGTGCGGACAATGACGTCCATTGCGACTGAAAAAAGCGTAGTGGCATGGGTGCCATTCTCATGCTCGGCTCCCTCTGGCAGATTGATGAGTCCAAGGTCGAAGTCGACGACTGGAAAAGGGGCGGTGGGAATAGCATGCCGGATGAAAAGCCGGGCCGGGTAAGTACAGTTTTGCCCGCCTCCAGAGGTCATGTGCGCCCTCTGGCTTGATGCGAGGGAGGCTCAACTAGCCGCCTCGGACAATGAGCATTCCTCGCCCGCCATTGGCCTCCTCAGGATGCCATGACAGCCGTGTCCCCGCAGAGCCAGCACCGCACAGCGGAGGAGAGTGCAAGGGCGGCCATTCTGAGTCAACATCGACAGCATGCCATCCTCCTTGGGCCGAGCACGAGGACCTCATCGGAGCCGGGCAATGCAGAGGCCGCTAAAGAATGACGGCCGCAAATGAGCTCCTCGCCAGCCGGGCAAACATGCTCGACGCGCATGCCGCCGCCCAGCGAGCATTCTGTCTTTTCCGAGATGGAATGCCGCGCCGACGTCGCTCGCCAGTTCATCCTGGGCCCGTCTCACCATTTTGAGCAGCAGCTCGCCGCCTTGCCTATCCGGGGGGGCCTAGCAGGCGGCTATACGCTGTACGTGCCTCGTACGATTCCCCGCGAAGGCTCTGCATAGCATCCCGCGCGATAGGATGGTCTCACAAGCCGACTCGAGTCGTTGCAGACACGGTGCTGCATAGCAACCTTAGCCTCGAGTCTCAGAATCGCCCAAGGAGTCCAATACAGAGGCAAACATTGCCCAAGAAGAGGGCGACTCTCTGTAGCGTCTGGACCTATATAATATGAGCTTCAGCCGGCCAAGAATCGAATCTAGCCCTCCTCATCACACTCATCACCTTCACAACCAATCTCAACAGTCAACCTTCAACCCTCAGCTCTCAACCTCACCCACACACCTTTTCCCCACACCAACCCCAACCGCAAACATGAAGTTCGCTGCTGTTGCCACCGCTGTCCTCGCCGGCGTTGCCCAGGCCGCCGTTTCCAACCAGGCCATGAGCCAGGACCTGGCCGCTAACATGGAGGGCGCCGGCGACATGGACGGCATGACCCTCCTCAACGGTATCTACAATGTCAAGGGCGGCAAGGGTGGCCGGGGCGGCCGGGGCGGCCAGGGCGGCATTGGCGTCAACGTTGGCGGCGGCAACGACATTGCCTCCATCCTCAAGAAGGCCACCTGCGCTCTCCCCTGCGTCGATAGGGCCGCCAGGAAGGTTCCATGCAGCGGCAAGAACCTGGTCGCCGGCCTCTGCGGCAGCATCGACAAAGTCAAGCAGGGTTCCGAGGGTTGCGTCAGGAAGTGCGGTGTCGACCAGAGCCTTATCGGTGAGTACAGCATCAAACAGTTCGACGACATCGACCGCAAGCTAACACGTCTGGTACAGACCTCGCTGCCAAGGGCGCCCACTTCCTCTGCTCCAGGCGCGGAAAGCTTTACTAGCTCTCCCGCAAGGAGCCATACAGCTCGGGGCCGCATGAGGAACGCAAGAAGTAATAATGATTCATCCACGCCGTGCGACGGTTGAAACTGTTGGCTCAAAGAGGCAATGAGGGCGAGGACAGGTTCTGGGCTGGGAGAACAAACTTAATCGGGCGCTGTCGTGGTTGGAAGTCGCCAGTCTGCTACAAAGATTAAGAATGAATTAAGAATTTGACGAATTGACAAACCTGGCATTACATCGCGTTTTCTCTCAATTGACCTGTTTAACCCACCGCTTTCCCAATCTTCAATTCCCCTTTGAAGGGTCCAGACAGAGAAATGGAACAAGACGTCATGATCCTGCCTGCCCTGTGTATCACTGGGTTCTTGCCGAGTTCCGAGGTCCGGGCTGGGAGGGCGACAGCCGAGAGCGTGTGCAGGGTGTGCAGGAGTGACCGACCCCACAGTCGCGACGGTACGTATCATCCATCTCCGTCACGAGCATCAGCCAACGTCCACAATCAACCTCCTCCCCTCCCCGCCAGCAGCAGCACCAAGCTCGCGCCCGCGCGGCCAAAGCCCCCAGACAAACCATGGCCCAAAGCAGCCAGCGCACCACACACGACAGCGGCGAGACGCCGTACCCGTACCCCTACGCCTCGGCGCCCGACGTGGTGCGCGCCCACCAAAAGGACGCCTACTTCACGGGCCACGTCGCAAACGCCCTCGCCGACCTGCACCGCCGCCTCGCCGGCGCCCGCGCCGCCCACGCCGGCGCCCCCGAGATGCGCGCCCTCGCCGCGCCCCTGCTCTACCTCGGCCTCACCACCCTGCCGGGAAACCGGACCCTCGGCGAGGAGTACTGCGACCTCGTCCAGGTCCGCGCGCCGGCGGGGCGCCTGCCCGCCCTCGGCGCCAGGGCCGCCTACCTTGTCGGCGCCGTCTTGGTGCCGTACCTCGCCGCGAGAGCTTTGCCGCCGCTGAGGGCCCGCCTGCGCGCCGTCCTGGAGCGCCGCCTGGGGGCGCTTCGGCGGGACGCCGAGGGCCCGCTCGCTTCGTCGCCGTCGACGTCTTCCGTGGGCAGAGAGGCGCGCGTCCTCGAATACATCGCCCGCCACCTCCCCGGCCTCACTTCGGGCGCGCCCTTTCACGCCCTCGTCCTCGCCCTCTTCTACTTCAACGGCACCTACTACGAACTCACCAAGCGCCTCCTGTCCCTGCGCTACGTCTTCACCCGCGCCGTCCCCGACACCCCGGACCGCGCCGGCTACGAGGTCCTCGGCGTCCTCCTCGTCGTCCAGCTCGCCGTCCAGGCCTACCTGCACCTCCGCTCAACCCTCCTGCTGGGCCCGTCGGCCTCGTCGCCATCCTCGGCGTCCACTTCCCCTCACCCCCGCGACCGCGTCCCCTTCCAGCCAGCCACCGTCGACGTCTCGCTCGACCACGCCAACTCGTACGCCGCAAACAGCGACCTCCTCTTCTCCGATCTCGGCTCCTCGCGCGCGCCCCAGGCCAGTCGCGTCGACCTCGCCGCCAGGACGCACACCCCCGTCGCCGCCGGCCCCCGCTTCGACCTCGCCGACGAAAAGGTCATGCCCTACATCAGGGGCCACCAGCAGCGCAAGTGCACGCTGTGCCTCGAGGAGCTCAAGGACCCGGCCGCCACCCAGTGCGGTCACGTCTTTTGCTGGGGGTGCATCGGTGACTGGGTCAGGGAGAAGCCCGAGTGCCCACTGTGTCGCAGGGAGGCCATGGTGCAGCACATCCTCCCGCTGCGCGTCATGTAGTGTCACCATAAGAGTGACGTAGGCGCCGAATCGAGTAATTCGTACAAAGAGCGACCACAACAAACCAAGCCTCATCTGCGGTGCAGGACCTTGGGCTCCTATAACAACCATGACACGATAAACATTCAGGGTCCTATAACAACCATGACACGATAAACATTCAGGGTCCAGGGACGTGGCCCAATCATTCTTGTGTGGTTGCAACGGCAAAGTTTTTCATTCGACGGAATGCTATGCCATCCAAGCCCCTTGCCACGGTATCCATCATTACCCTCCCGGCCATTACCGCCTTGCCGCCTCCCAATCCCCCATAATCGTATCAAGGGCCCCTTCAGCCGCAGCAAGGGCGCTCCCGCCAACCGCCAGCATCTGGGTCAGACGTGCAGCGTTTGCCTTCCCACCGTGGTCAATGCTGCCTGCTCCCCAAGCCGTGAGTCCAGCTCAGGCCTTCTGCCATGTAGTCATACAACGAGCATTTTGCAGCAAGACTTGTCTATCCCATCTCATCTGCTGGATATGAAGTAACCCCGAGCGCGGTGTGGTTGCGCGGATCCCGTGCGACGCTCCGATGAATCCCAAAACTCCCGTTCATGACTTTTATGGTACTGGCCCGTGCTAACCTTGGTGTCCGAGTGGACCAAGTAATGGCTGTCGCATCTGTTGGCAATGCGGTCGCGTCGACGCCTCATAGCGAAAAGATAACAATTTCGCCACGTTCGTTCCGGCGCAGGCGCAGGTCCTTCCAAAGCTCCTTCTCCTCCTTTCCCTTTGCTGTGCTGGAGCCGGCGGCTTCGCGGTCGCGGTGGTAGCGTTTGAGGGCCTTGTTCATGCTGCAGCCGCGCTCACTCTCCGGGCCCTTGATGACGAAGCTGAGGAAGGCGTCGGCGCGGGGCTTGAAGACAATCATCTGGCCTTCGGGATTGCCCTTCTTGCCGTCCTTGGACTGTGGCCGGAACTCAATGAGCTTGGGCTCCTTGTGCTCTCGGTGGCGATGCGAATGCTTCTTCGGGTGGGACGACTTCTTCTTCTGCGCCTTGTGCTTGGTGCCACCAGTGAGCATGTCCATGATGCTGTTGCTGATGTGGACGTTTTTGTTATGCTTGGCGTGTTTGCTCTTCTTGAGAGGACTGGCCGGCGAGTTGTCGGCTACGTCGCCGCCCGAGTAGTCTGGAGAGGGCGGCAGCGTGGCGCGCATGAGCCCCTTGAGGCCGCCGGTGAGGCCCGAGTGGAGGACAGGAGGGGCGTCCGTCATGATGTGGTCGCCCGGGACGTCGACGTGCAGGCGCTTGCGCTTCTTGTCCTTTTTCAACTCCCCGTCCTTGGCCCGGCGCCGCTCGCCCTTGGGTACGGGGGTGACGAGGGCGTGCACGGGGTGCGAGCCGTACTGGCCCAGGGGCTGGTCATCGGCGTCCATGAAGGTCGATGGATCGAGGCATGTCTCTTGGTGGTATTGGTAGTGGATCAATGAGGCGTCGTCGAGGTCGTCTCGGGAAAGGTTGAGATTGGACGAGTTTGGCGTCTGGCCGGTGGCGACGAGGAAATCGAAGACGTTGACGTGCTCGTCAGGGGCAACGGCGGGCGGGGTGGGAGCCTCTGGGGGCGGCTCGGTGGGCGATCTCTCGTCCTCGGTATGGCCGACGGAATCGTTCCAGGGCTCGTATGCCCTATCCTCCCCGACGTCCTCGACGTATGGCTGCAGGGCCATGTTCTTGGGCGGTTGCTGGTCGGCAGGCTTGTTCCTGGGCGGCTGGTCGACGGGCTTGTTCTTGGGCGGCTGCTGGTCGACGGGCTTGTTCTTGGGCGGCTGCTGGTCGGCGGGCTTGTTCTTGTTCTTCTTTTCCTTGTAGAGGGCGCCCTGGTACTTTTGGTCTTCGCTTATACAAGACTGGGTGGCATGTTAGAGCAGTCGACAATGGCGGTGCGAGCGACGACGAACCGTGTGAGAGCGATGTTGGACGCCGGGAAAGTGAACCATGCAATCGAGGCAGGTAAAGGTTGCTCCGTGGCAGCGGTTGCGATGGGGGTCAAGCTTCTTCTTGGTCAAGACGTCGCCGCAGGCCTATAAGTTGTCGTGGGTATCTGGTTAGACGGATAGCTCAAGGCGGGAGGGAGTGGGCGAGGAGGCAATGCGCCGCGGCGGGGTGGCGCGTGGGGGGTATTTGAACAAAGACGAGACAGAAATCAGGGAGAGCAGATGATGGGAAAGCCTGCGGGGCGCAGGGTGCGATGATGCATGGAGGTATGTCGGTATATAGGGCGAGGGAGCTCAGCGGCCGGGTGACGGAAGAAGGGGGTGGGGAGAGGAGGGGAAGGGGGTGAGGTCATGTCAAAGGGCGACGAGGGCATGTATGTGCAGGGCTGTGTAGAGACAAACAAGGTACGAATACTCGTACTGGATTCGTACTCGAAGCCGAGGCCAGGTGTGTGGTGTGAGCGTGAGTGGGTGTGTGGGCGTGATGGAGGCGGCGAGAGAGTGTGGAAAGGAGACGATGAACAACAAGAGCAAGAGGGTGTGGACCATGATGGGTTGGGGGGGTGACCAAGAAGCTACCAGAGATGCATATCAAATCAAAGGGGACAAAAGGAAAACGAAGGAGACGGCGCCATGACTTGCCTCGCACGAAAAGGAGACCATGGCGCTGACGGGACCCGACTGGCTGCGGTATTTGACGGAGAGAGTGAGAGAGAGGCGGGCTGCTGATTCTTTGCAGCAGCGCGGCCTCGTGAGTGGACCAAGAAGGCGATGGGGATTTGGCTGCTTGGCGGGGGAGGGGAGGCGAGTCGAGGCGAGTCGAGGCGAGGCGTCGCTCGTGTCTTGTTTCTCGTTTCTCGTTTCTCGTTTCTCGTTTCTCGTTTCTCGTTTCTCGTCCCTCTCCGTGGGTGCGCGCGCGCCAGAGAGACGAAAAGGGAGGCGGCCAAGGAGTGTGAGCCGGAATGAGGGCGTCTCAGGCCAGGGCGGGCTGTCGCGTGATTGTGGGTGAAGCTGGTGATGGCTGCCTGCGATGGATGAATGGAATGGAGGGAAGAGAAGAGAAAAAAATCGGTCGAGGGCGGAGGCCAGAGGGGGCCAGAGGGTGGTCAATGCCAGCAACGGGCAACGGGGCGCTCTGTTGCGGCTGCTCGCGGGGGAGGAAAAAAGCAAAGAAAAGGGGATCTATGATGCAGACAGACACCTCTGTAGTGTTTACTCTGTACGGATAGTAGTACTGTTGATGTCGAGTGTTTTTTTTTGCCCCTCTCTCTTTGGCGTCTGTGGCGTGGCGCTGGATGGGTGTTGCCGGGTTGGCAGTGAGGGTTGCGCTGTGTGACGTCGAACTCGGGCGTTGTCTGACGAACAGGAAGAAGAGGAAGGGAAAATCAGGAGGGGCCACGAGACGACGGTTGGCCAGAAAACAAGGTGGTGGATGACTTGGCTACCTATCCGCAAGGCAAACAGGCATCTTGTCCGACTCAATCTGCCCAACTCTTCCGCTCTGCTCTGTCTGCTCTGCTCTGTCTGTGTCTGCTCTGCTCTGCTCGTTGGGCATCAGCTCTGCCCGGTGTCGTACCACGAGCGAGCAATTCGTCCCCAAGCATCCATGGATTCATCACTCCCCAAGGCTGCCGTTACAGAAGGGCTGCAGTGGGTAGTGGGTGAGGGGAGCCCGGGCACGAGGCAAGCAAGGGGGAACCGCCATGCGACCGGCCCTACCCTAGAGCCTAGAGCCTAGAGCCCACTGCCCCAGTGGACTGCGCCAAGTGGGCTGCCCCCGCGGTGGGCTGCTCCAGTGGGCTGATGGCCCTGTTAGGGCTGGGCATGGACGGCCTGGATTGGAGGGCGCAATGCCAAGGACGGGGCTGCTGCTTTACGCCAAACGCGCCCAGCAAACCAAGATTGCTAGGATGAGGTCCTTTGGTTGGGCGGGAACTCTTTGGAAACAGGGACTTTGGCCTCTGTTCATTCGCGACGACTAGCATTCCTCGGGCTGCAAGACCGTGGCTTGTGGGACGAGTGACGGGACCGAGTGACGTTGGACTGGACCCTCTTTTCTGGCTGACTTGGCTCTTGCCTTGCTCGCCTCTCGGGGGGTGTGACGATGTTGCGGGATGGATGCCCAAGACATGGTAGAGACAAGGACGCTCGGCCTCGTCAACAGGAAAGGGGGCGGGGGGTGAGAGGGAGGAGTCAAGCTCGCGTCGTTGGAGAGAGGATGCGGGAAAACCCGAAAAACCGTGACAGCTGATGATGCCCTCTGCCGAACAGTGTGCAGACGAGCCTCCGCCGAACGACTCCAGGCGAGCATGCCCATGACCATGGTGGATGGGGGCGACGGGCTTGTATTCGCTCTCGCCAACACGTACAGCACGAGGAGGATACGGCTCCCGTTGGCGGTGCGCTGCCTCATGTGTGTGCGCAGCCGCGCGCGCATACGTGTGTGCATATGTGCCCTGTGGGCGACGGGCTGGCCTCGAGAATGTGACGGCGAGCGAGTCGTCCAATGCTGCTCGCTATTTATTCCTGGCGCGCGCGTGAGACACGCCGCTGTGCACGATGATGCCATCCAGACCCCAAAAGGACCCCCCCCCCCCAACAGCGTCGACTGCTCCTCGTCTCGACGGGACGCAAGCAGCTGCACCACCACCCCGACGAAGCCCTCTCCGTGGAAACATCAGGGCCCGCCGCTGCAGGGGCAAAGCCCAATGCCCGTGGACGGTGACGCGCGCCTAGCTACGGGTTACTCTTATTATAGAGACACACGCATTCGACACGCATTCATTCGTGCACACACGGGCGCTCTGCACCTTGTCGCGTGGGAGCTCAGGCTTCTCCACGTCGTCGGTGACGCGCCGCCTTTGCCCAACTGCGCCCGCCGATTCTGCAGCCAGCCGCGGCGTCGTTGCGCGCCGCCGTCATCACCAAGTGTTTGTCTCTTGTAGACGACTCTTCCGAGTCTCAGGGGAACGACAAGCGAGGGAAGCGCCCCGCGTGGGCCAAGGCGAGGAATGGCCGTGAACGGGCGTGAACGAGGCGTGAACGAGGCGACGTCTCGCACCAAGCGGGCGCCTTTGGTAAAAAAGTCCCCGCGCATGAGAGTTCCCTGCATGAGGGCTCGGCATGCCGGTACAGTATCCTACTAGTACATGCTGCCATCAAACCCGTTGGTGGCTCCAGCTCACGAGGTCCCTTTTCTAGTAGATCTGCTTGTCTAGGAAGATAGATGTCTCTGGCTGGACTCTCAGTCATGGTGCTCGGGAGTGCCTTGCTTGGTCCCCGCGGCCCGGGTTTCGAGGGGAAGACGGCCAACTGAGCACGGGGTTTCAGGAGCGGTTTGCGAGGTGAGAGGTTGTAGGTTTCTACCGAGTGTATTTGTTGTAACTCGTGCGAATACGGAGTAAGTACATATGTATGTACTCTGTTGTACAAACAGTTTTTATCCATGGTGTGGTGCTAGTAAATTAAATCCTACTTACGGGTATTCAGGAAGCAAAAGCAATCGTCCTCCCTCGAGACACATGATGATTACTTGGTATATAAAGTCGGGACGAAGCAATTCCCCCTATCTCTCCACGCTTTTGCTTTTACCACGGCATCCGTCTGCTCCTCAACATTTCTTAGGTACGAATACATACTTCGTACATATAGCGCTTTCCCTAAAAGATTATAGGTTAATTTTTATCTTATTAGGTCGGGAAGGTACGTACCTAAGCCCCTCGCCGGTACGTACCGACGTTAGCTAAGGTACGTACCGACGTAAGCTAAGGTACGTACCGACGTAAGCTAAGGTACGTACCGACGTAAGCTAAGGTACGTACCGACGTAAAAAATTACTTTAAAAGTAAAAAAAGTATATAGGCAGCTTTATTCCTTCGTTTTTAATACGCTAGGGCTTAGAACGTAAATAAAATTAGTAAGGGAGATAGAGCGCGTCTCTATAAGTATAAAGATATTAGTCTTTTCTCTTAGGTTGTTTATTATTATAGCGAAAGTTAAGGGTTTATCTAACCGTTTCCCTTAGTTACTTTTACTACGTTTTTAATTTCTTTACCGGCTATATAATAGCGTACTTTTATAATACTATAATCGAGTCCTTTTTAATAAAGTACTAGCTACTAGCGCTAAAGGATATTACTACTACGCTTTAGTAGGAAAATCCTTTTACTATTAAAGACTATATATCGTAAGAGAGGGGTTAAAAGTCGAACTTTATAAAGCCTACTTTTTATACTAGAGTCTCCCGCCCGCTTATCTCCCGCCTATACTAATTTTCTATTAGTAAAGGAGGTTAATAAGAACTATTACTAACTTATAAATAATTTACTTTCTTTAAGCATTCTTCCTTAGCCTTTTACTAAGCTTTACCTTTAGTTTTCTATTATTATTATATCCTCTTTCTTTATATAGCTTAAGAGCTTCCTACTAAGATCTTAGGTAGTTTAATTTAACCCTAAGGGGCTTTTAACTCCTCTTAGGCCGCTTCTAACCCCTATGTCCTATCCTTATTGTCCTTACTATAGCAACCCGCTAAGAGTCGAAGAAGAACGTAGAAACTATATAGCCCTTATCTAACGAAAGCTTTAAGTCTAATAGCGAGAGCTTGTAGTTTACGAACGAGAGCGGCTCTTATTCCTCTAATAGCTATAAGGGCTACTCGAAGGCTTAAGCCGGTACTTAAGCCGGCGAAAAGGCCTAAAATCGTAAGACCCTTACCTACCTTAATATTAAATTAAGGCACCTTTAATATCGGCACGCCGCTTACCGTAGCTAGGTCCGCCGCCTATGCTACTACTACCGCCGCTGCTAACAAGGCAGGTCTTATAGTATAATTCGAGGCGGTATACGCGCTCGTAAGAGAGACCGCCTATATTGCGTTTAATGCCGCCCTTACCGACGCTTATAATGCTATCGCTTTTCCTCTCGCCTCCGACGGCGCCCTTAACGGCGCCGCTCCCGACGTCGCCGCCTTAAGAGCTTACCTAGCACTCGCTCCTAACGTCGCCCCTACGGAGGACGATACTAATACTAATACTAGTAGAGGGGTCTTAGGTCTAGGGCTAGAGGACGAGAAAGAGGACGAAGGCGAGGGCGAAGGCGAGGATATGCCTATATATAGGCGGGTTGCCGATCCTACTATAGCTAACTAACGCCTATAGATTAAGACCTAACGGTTAATCGCTATAATATTAGTTCCGGATATTATAATAGCCCTTAGTCTCTCGTAAAGGTAGGTTTACTATATATTAAGCTATAATATAACGCCGGCCTATAAGAATAGTAAACGCCCTTTAATTATGCTAAGACCTCTTTTAAATAGTCTTAAAAGTATGATTTATACGCTAAAGAAGACTAAGCGGTTCTTATTACCTATATAGCTATGTAAAGCTATTCCTAAGCTTCGCCTCTATAGTAGTAAGGCTATACGCAACGCTCTTAGCGTAATTAGAGCCTAACGCTAACTTTAATAGGTATAGCTTAACTTAAAAACATCCTAGCGTATACGGATTAAGTTTACTCTTCGTTAGCGGTATCTTACTAAGGAAGATTAAGAATAATAGATCTAGTCGAACGAGACCTATATTACTAACGTCTTTCGTCGCCGCTAGATAATACTCTTTTTAGGTTAGTCCTTTCTTAATTATCTCTTTATGTGTTTTATATATCGTACTAATCTTTATTAAACGAGAACCTAAACGATTTTAGTAAGTCTAAACTTAGGTGCAAAGGTATTATATTCTAGGCCTGCTTCGCCGGCGTAGAGAAAGGCATATATAAATTATAGGATAAAGCAGCTTTAGGCTACGTAACGGTAGAGTCTTATTCTAAGCATATTTTACCTCTTTTCTAAGACTTCTAGATTTAGCGGAAGGAATTTACGATTTAGTAAGACAATGCCCTAACGTACGCAGCCGCCTCTATATAAGAGGTTATTATAAGGCTCTTCCCGGATATAAAGCTAGCCGTATAGCCGCCTTATAGCCTTAATCTTAACCTAATTAAGCATATTTAGTCGTAGATAAAGTTATAGATTAATAATAAGTATATATAATAGCGGCTTATAGGCCTTATGCTCGAAGGTGCTATTATTAATACTTAGAACGCTATTTCTAACGATTTTCTACTATAGTTAGTGCATTCGATACTAAGGAGGCTTAAAGCTATACTTAAGGCGGGCGGCGGATATACTAGATACTAATTAACATTTTAGTACCTCTATTAATACTGCTTTTCGCTTATTTCTTATATATCTTTTAGTATTATTATATGTCTCTTATCTTAGCGGCAATATGCACCACCCTTGTTAAAGAGCGGAAAAAAAGGGGGCCCTAATTCACATATTTACAATCTTTTAGGGATATGGCTGTACATACCTACATATTGATTTTCCCTGGCGAAGTACGGAGTAGATGAGCATGCATTAGCTTTTTATCCTCTTAGGAATGCTCGAGAGGACCTGCAGTCGACTTTGCTTCTTGGTCGTCTTGGTCGTGCAAGCCCGCGCCCGTCCGTACCCGGCCCGTACCAAATCATCAGAATCATTACTCATCACGTCCGCCTCCCCTCCCTCCTTGGACTCGCCCTTTTGCTCCCTTTGCCCCCACCAACCAAGGTTCTCCGTTTTGCAGCCCCAAAAGAGTGTGCGCCCCAAAATAACAAAATAACACATCTGACCCAGCAGCCAGCAGCAGCAGCAGCAGCGACAGCAGCAGGCTGGCCTCATCTTACATGCGAACGTACTTCGTACGCAATACAGATCCCGTCATGCCCCGTTGCCGCCGCAGCCGCTCGTGACGAGAGACGTCGGTCTCGGTCGCACAAATGCCGTCTGTTGTCCGGCACACGCGCTCCTCGCCGCACATCGACAACGTCTGTGAATAGACGGCGGCTTCCTTTGTCGTCGACAGAGCGGAGATCGAGCGGGAGGCGGCATCAAGATCATTAACAAGAAAAAAAAAGCAAGGTTGCCCACACGGGAGCCAGAGAAGAACGAGATCCGCGTCAGCCACAGCTTAACCAGGGACTTAGGGGTTTCGCCGCGACTAGCAGTACTTACTCCCACGGCGACTCCTGCAGCTGCCCTGCAGTACCGCCCGTCCATCCGTCCTTGGGCTCCCGAGGCTCCGTCCAACCTTGTTTTGTCTGCCTCACGTCGCCTCCTTCTCTCAGCTCCCAAGGGGGGGAAAACCACGACAACACGTGCATCCGTACATCATCCGAACCGCCATCGTCCGCCGATCCTGCCGGGCTCCCCGACCGACAAGCTGTCCGCCCGCCATGTCCACCAGCTCGTCTCCGCCATCCTCTCTCACCGGCTTCCTGGAGCAGACGGCCTCCCTCCTGACCTCTGCCGCCTCCTACATGCGTCTCCCGGCCCTCGCTTCCACGGTGCGCCCCCAAATCATGCCAGCCCACGGCACGTTGCATCACCAAAGGCTACCAAAGGCTGACGCTTCCCATGACGTATGCAGGGCATCGCTGCCGCCCTCACCTCCCTCCTGTACTTTAAGCAAAAGTTG
Organism: Ophiocordyceps sinensis; assembly: GCA_012934285.1. Classification (NCBI taxonomy): domain Eukaryota; kingdom Fungi; phylum Ascomycota; class Sordariomycetes; order Hypocreales; family Ophiocordycipitaceae; genus Ophiocordyceps; species Ophiocordyceps sinensis. Next base: position 807,135 of record JAAVMX010000008.1, read on the forward strand.
GTTTGCCCGATTCTGCACCTCCTCTCCTCTTCGACTACTCAGTCCATCACATCACCCTCACCACCTCTTCTTCTCGCGTCGTACCCACGGGGTCCCATGTGACGGACGCCTCCCCCCCCCCCCCCCCAAAGTCACATGCATACCTACATGCACACACACACACACACACACACCCGCAACCCGCACACGCACACACACTCACCTTGCCCGGCCATGGCTCGCCGCAAATCGTTCGTCGAGCTAACGCTTCTGGCCACGCCTACAGGGACCTGATCTACCCGTCGCATATGCCCCCCAACTCCCGCACCGATCTCCCGCGGCCGTCCCAGTTTGGTATTCAAGACTTCGAGGAACTCGTCATCCCCACCGACGATGGCGAGAAGCTCTCGGCCTTTTACATCCGCGGCCCACGCGGCGGCAAGAACTCGGACGTGACGGTTCTCATGTTCCACGGCAACGCCGGTAACATCGGCCACCGACTGCCCATTGCCCGCATGATCATCGACCACACCGGTTGCAACGTCTTCATGCTCGAGTATAGGGGCTACGGCACCTCAACCGGCCAGCCTGACGAGTCGGGCCTGACGCTCGACGCCCAGACGGGCCTCAACTACCTGCGCGAGCGTGCCGAGACGCGCAGCCACCGCCTCATCATCTACGGCCAGAGCCTCGGCGGTGCTGTCGCCATCAAGCTCGTCGCCAAGAACCAGAACCACGGCGACATCGCCGGCATGATACTCGAGAATACGTTCCTCTCCATGCGGAAGCTGATACCGTCCGTCATCCCGCCGGCCAAGTACCTGACGCTGCTGTGCCATCAGGTCTGGCCAAGCGATTCCATACTGCCAACCATCAACAAGGTGCCAGTGCTGTTCCTCAGCGGCCTGCAGGACGAGATTGTCCCGTGAGTCCCACCCTGTTGCATCCACACTCGTTCACCTATCCCTACATACGCCTGCGCATCCCTACATGCGCCCGCGTGCTCCTTGACTGGAATCCCATGATCGCATGATGATTGAACTTCTTTTACCACCCACAAAATATGAACCGCTCTTTTGCGGATTCTGATTTAAAACCGTTTTTACTGTCTGATCAGCGATACAACATGAAACACCCTACTGCCTGCGTGGTCCTCATTCTCTCCCCGCGCGCGATGCAAAACTGACCCATCTCCGTCCTGTCCATAGACCTATTCACATGCGCCAACTATACGAACTGTGCAACGCACCCAGCAAGAAGTGGAGGCCCTTGCCCGGCGGTGACCACAACTCGAGCGTTCTCGAGCAGGGCTATTTCGAAGCCATAGCCGAGTTTGTCGCCGAGGTCACGGGGGAGCCTGTCGAGAACAAGATGCGGTTATAGTGGTGCGACGGGCGATTTGTCGCCAGTGGCGAGGGTGCGTGACGGGCCTCGAGCTGAGGAGGGCGTTCTTGGGCCCTGATATTGATACCGACAAGCGAGCTAGCTTGGCAGGCTGCAGACGAGGCCGGCTTTCGGACCGATGCGACTAGCAGGCAGGCCTAGCGGAGTGGACGCTGCGAAATCGGGTGCCGCACAACCTTGCAACTGCCCGGATGGCCAGTGTCTAACCAAGAGAGGTTGTGGGGGGGGGGGGGGCGAGGCCATGGGCCCATGTGACGATTGTCTCGTCTTGCTTGCGGATGATGGGTGGTGGCGGGTCGCGTGACGCGCCCCGGAGACGCGCGGTTGCATTTAGCTCCACATGTGCGGCCTTTGTTTATAGCGCGCTTGATGGCTTTGATATCCTCCTGCGTAGGCGTATGCCAAGGTTCGGTTTTCATCTATTAGATCTTACCATCCTGCCGTCGCCCACAGCGCCGTACTCGCGGACATTGCGAAAGACCTGAGACAAGGGGCGTTGGTACTCTCGATGGTGGTTCGAGGGGCAAATCACACCTTGATGGTCTGTGTTATCTTTACGTTGAATACTCTCTCAAACGACCCTCGTCTCGTTTTTTTTTGTAAGGAAGGGGACGGTCATAGGGTGGGTTCCACGACATGGTAGGCACGAAGAGCTCTATGGTTACGAGACGAGGCTGTGCGAGCGCAAAAGAAAGGGAGGCAAAGGCAGCAAAGGGAATCCTCATGTGCCCTGATGTATACCCGTTGGGAACTCAGTGAGCTTCGTTCCCAACGGTACGCACACAAGGCCAAAGGGCAGATACATGCCCAAGATAATCATCAGCATCCACCGGTCATGAGCCTCAAAGTTCAGCACTCAACGTCGCCTCCCAGGGCATCCCAAGGCTGTCCCTGCCCCTTGTCCACCTTCTTCCTTCTCAGGCCCAGCAGCTTGCGCCCGCCGCTCCTGGCCGGCGCCTCCCCGGCTGCTCTGGCAGACTCGAGCTTCGCGGCCGCCCTGCCGGCGACGGCGCTCCATTCCGCGCCGTCCCTCTTGCCAACCTCTTCCCGGCGCGAGATGTGCTCGCTCGAGTCCACGTGGCAGAGCAGCACGCTGCCCGCCAAGCCAGTCCGCTCCACCGTCTTGGCAAGGCGCGGTTTGAGGTTGAAGAGGGCCTGCTCCATGGCGGCAGGGGAAAGGAACGCCGAGTAAGATGCCGTGGCTCGCATGAGAATCTCGTCGGAGGGGAGAAAGCTGATGGCAAAGTGAATCGAGGGTTGCGAAGCCAAGTCCCCCCCGAGTGCTGCGTCGACTTCTTCCACCGTAACACCAAACCGTGCCGACGTCAACATGAGACTGTTGAGCGGGTCCTTGGCCGGCCCCGGGGGCGGACTTGACGGCCTCGAAGCTGCCGCTGCCGCCATGGCCTCGGCAGCCTGTGCCTCGCGGATCTTGGTGCACTGCGCCAGCGTCTTTCCCGGCGCAGACACGAAGCGAGAGCTCTTGTAGACCACGGCATAGCGGTGCGGCTCTATATCCTCACTCTTGCTCTCCAAGCCGTAGTCCTCGGCCAGGGCGTGCAGGAACTGTCGATACGTAGCCGACATGGGCTTGTAGAGCATGCGCACCTCGTTGGCGCTCATCGCAAAGACGCGAAACTCGCGCTCCTGGGCCTCGGCCCACGCGAGGTTCTCCATGAAGAGTCGGAGGGTCGTGTCCGAGTAAGGGACGTGGTCGTTGGCATGGGAGGACGGATCGACATTGAGGGCGGCTGCTAGGCGGCGGTTGCGTTCCAACCGGAGACACTCTTCGTCGCACTTGATCTCTGGTCTGAGAGGCGTGGAGTTCGAGCTGCTGGCCAGGCACTTGACCTCTTGCTGGCGCAGGCCACAGGGGCAACTGACAATGGCCTTGGCAGTGCAAGCGGCAAATCCAGTGCAAGCTACAGCGGGATAGCCAGTCAGTTTCGACCGGCGAAAGTCTTCCAAGCAAACTCACGAGTCTGTCCATGACACCTGTCCTGGCACGGGTGCTCGCAAAAGAGCTTGGTCTTGCCGCAGATTTGGTCGCAAACCTTGCCCTGCAGGCCGACGTCGTCGCATTCACCAGGCCCATGGCACAACTTTTTGCAGCTATGCAGCCTGGAGCAATAGTCAGTGTCCGAGACCGGAGCTGTTTTGCTCGAGCACAGCGACCGAATTGACTTACCCGCACTTGAGCTTCTTCCCACAGGGCCTGCCGCAGTGTGCCGACTGGAGGTGACATGGCTGGCTGTGGAGCTTCTCCTTGCCGCAAGCGCACCGCTTGTCAACCAGATAGGGACATTTGGGGCAAGATACGCCGTCGGAGTGGCAGTTGTGCTCAACTGAGGGATGGCCGCAACCGGGCCGTCTCGGGCAGTTGAAGCGACACTCGGGGGAGCGCGTGCCGCAAGGTTGAGGCGGCTGCAAAGTTGTTCGACCACAGTCGCAGCTGATATCGTGGAAGATGGCTTCTGGACAGCTTCCACATGGGCCACGATGGCACATTCGCTGGCAATCATGGCTGCCGCACTTCAGCGGCCGCCCGCACGTCCTGATGCAGATATGCTCTGGCTCGATCGAGTAAATGTCTCCCATGGCTCTGTTCTTCCTCCTCGCGGCTTGTCTCTCGGTCGCCGTCTTCTCGCCGGGACAGCAGTGCTCGCCACACTTGTGGCGCCCACAGCTCAGGTTCGCTTGGCAGGTTCTCATGCAGAGAGGATGCTGTAGGTCCCCTTGGTGACACATCGACTTGGTGCTTGACCTGCCGCACCGGCAATAAACGTCAATCGTCTCACTGCAGAAGCCGCAGGTCCCAGTGTGACATTTCGCCTTGCACCGATGCCCACATGGAAGCGGGTTCTCGCAGGGTTTCTCGCAGCGCGGGATGGAGTCTTGACAGGACTGTCTGGGACGGTCCAGGAGTTTGTCGAGGACGGTCTTACCACAAGGGCAATGATCAACCACATCCGGTGCGAAGGGGCAGTGTGGTGGCTGCTCGTCCTGAGCATGGCATGACTTTGAACAGTTGTGAACGCCACAGTCAAAGCTTCTGTGGCACGACTGTTCGCAGCTGAATGAGCCCTCAAACCAAGCATTGTCCGCCACGTTAAATGACCGATGGGCATCTTCCCGATCGTGGCAGGGAAGCTGCTTCTCGACGCGGCCGCAGTAGCATATCGTCTCGACCCTGGTATCGCATCCACCGCACAACCCTGAGTGACACGGTTTGCTGCAGAAGTGCTCGCCGCAGGGCAAAAGATCGCCGCAAACCTCCGGGCAGCTCCAGCCATTTTCGTAATCCGTCTCCCGGCACAGCCTCTGAGACGAATTCTTGCCGCAAAAGCACGACTGAGACGGGCCCGTCAGCCCGCACGGCAGACAAGGTCCTGCATGGCACTGCAAAGAGCAAGGGTGAGGACAAGTCGCCCGTGGCTTCGCACACGTTTGCCCGCAGGAATGAGGAGGGAGTGCGGCACTAGCAGGAGAAGGCTTGAACTCCTTTCCGCACCAGCAGTGATAAGAGCCTGGGGAATCCAGCAACTTGGAGTTGCAGCCTGGGCACCTCCACGTAGATTCCGACTGGGGCTCCGACTGGAAATCGGCCTGTTTCGTTTGGTTGTCGTGCCATTTCCTGGCGCATTTGAGGTGGACAACGGTCCAGCAGACGGTGCATGACCATACGTGTGAGGTCCGCAGGACGTCGTCTGTGCAGATGGCACACTCGTAGTTCCAGTTGCTGATGTCTTCGTGGATCCTTGTCCCGAGATCTGCCGCCATAGACTTTGGTAGCTTGACTCGCGGTTGGTCTTGAGCAGTGGCCCTTGGTTGCCCGCTGCCCAGGTTAGTATCTATATGCTCGGACGAGTCGAGGTGGCGGGATCTTACCTTCTCGAAACTACTGGTTGACCAGGGACGAACTCTGGTGCATCAGCACTCAGGAAGGGAGCTGCGGACCCAGACTCGTCCGCTTCAGAAGTCAAATGTCCGCCGAATGACCGATACGTCGCGGGTCTCGGAGTCCCACGGCCGGCAGCGACTCGGCCGCCAGGCCGCGGGCCGCGACCCCTCCGACTGCGCCCTCGGTGAGATTCAGAGGGGCGCTCAGATGCGACCTCTTGCTGGCGGGATTCTGGGCGGGTTGCGGCTATAGATGGCGGATCCCTAGAAGACACATTGCCACCTCCAGGGCCGGACCCATCTTCGTGAGCTCGACCTCGACCACCTCGACCACTGCGTCGTCCGGGGTGTCCTCTTCCACGCTGTCTCTGGGACTGAGGCCGCGGCTGGGAGCCCTCGGTGTCGGGCATAGCCTGCGCTGGCGATGAGTGGGACTGCAGGGCCAAAGAGGTAGCCAAGGCGACGGTATGAAGAGAGGTCCTCTGCTCCCTGCCTTGGCACGTCTTGAAGACGGCGCAATGAGGTCTGTTTGCACCAAGAGCGGGCCAGACTGTAGCAATAGCCAAGTGAGGATTGTGATTCGGGAGAATGAGGCTGTTGGTACGACAAGGCGTCAATGACAAAGAGGGCAAAGGATGGTGTGAGGGAGGGCGAGTCGATTGGAAAGGCCGGTGGCACTTGGAGAAGAGAGGTCGATGAGGGCGGCCAAAGTTTTGGTGGAGCACCTGTGCCGCGGGCTGCGGGACCGTTCTTTAAGCACCTGCCTAGCGCTGTGTGGCTGTGACCAGGCTGACAAAGACAAGCCGATCGCCACGATCGCCAGCAGAGATGAGTCACAGGCCAACTCCAACCGACGCAACCAAACCTCATTCGAGTCCATTATCTAGCTGCGGGGGCAGGGGAGTCATTGAGATGACACATAATAGGTCTACTTGTGGTCTGCTCGGCCGCGGTGAATCACCTCGAGGAGCCACCGCCCGCCTTGCCGTGGTTGACGACTCCTCGATTCGCCGATGCCACGAGACTCGCAGCCGACGGACTTTTGCTCCCGGCATAAGCTCACTCACCTGCTATCTCAAGGATCCTCCAACGCCGACGGAGCTCGCCCTCTCACCCCTGGGCTCGCTCGGTAACCTGTCCCTAGAATATGCCGCGACGCCTCCTCGGCTCACCTACCTGCTTGCTCGTTGTGCCTGCCGTGAGCGTACACGAAGTGGGCAACTATTCACGTCGAGGGCTCTTTGATCAACTGCCTCTCGAAAGCGTCACCTGATCCGGGCTATACCAAACAGCGTGCTCGAAAAAGCATCAACGTAGGGCGGACGTACTGACGGAACCGGGACCTGGCTCGAACAGCAGCAAAACCCTTCGAAATTTCAACGCGCAAGGGAGCAAGCATTGCGAGTAATTGTTTATTCTCGACGAACCTGGTGCTAGACATGGACGGATCCGCGGCTCGTTGTCCGGAGCCATATCGATATGTAGCATGACCCATTCCGATGCCCCTTAATAACCCGTACGGCCTTGACTGGTCCGTCCGTATCCGTAAACGCTCCGATTCTCGAGGTTGAACAAGAAGGCTTGTCTTGCACCGAGTCCACTTGCATATGTACGGAGTAGGGAGTACTACTACAACATGGAACCCGGTACGACTGTGATACTCTGCAAGGGCATGGACAAGGCCCCAGGCCCGTCCGAACCCTTTGACCAATGAAGCCGTATACGAATGAGCATTTGGATCCTGACAGCGTGGGGAAAGAGTTCATGGCGTGACCCGGCCGCACCTCTTGGGTCGGGCTGTCAGGGCGATTAAGCGATGCGGTTCCTCGACGCCTTGATGGAGTCGGCCGAAGCTCATGGACCAATCGTACCGGCCGAGCCTGTCAGAGCAAGTCAGTTGTGTGACCCTGCTGCCCCCAAGGCCAGCCCGTACGATGTCTTGGGTAGGGCATTTCCGCGTAGCCGGAACGTTATTTGGGAACACGACGGTGCCTTGATGCTGCAACGAAGCGTCGGAAAAGCCCCGAGTCACGAGCACTAGGCCATGGCGGCTGTCTTGCCGCCTGTGAGATGATGGATAGCGTTGGCTTGCAGCCGGGACGTGTGAGCCGACGGATCCTCGCTTTGGTAAAACGAACGACACCTGGAGTGGGGACGACTGAGGGCTTGTGCTCGATTGCGCGGCACTTGAAGGCAACGGCTGGTTGGCCAGCGTCAGCCTGCCGTCAGATGAATGTATGCAGTGCCATCACAATGCGTGCTGTAACTCGTATGCGGGCTACCTTTCCCTCCAGCGATTAAGGGGCGGGAGGTCGGAGAAGGATGTCCAGCCTCACCTGCTTGGGGCGAATGCGTCAAACCCGAGAATAGATGCGAAAAGTGGCCAGAGGTGAGCGAGGGCACAAGAGGGGTCTTGGTTGCAAGGACGGTTTCTCAGCCGCACTGTTGCATATTGGAGTCGAGTGGTGGGAGTATGCATGGAGCTGAGGCCAGGCTCCCTCGTGACATGTCCAACTCATCTCGAAATGGATGGTGAGTATCGCAAAGCTTGGAGGGCGGCTCGCTTGCAGCCAGAGCAGAGGCGGTGTGTATGCCATACCTACATTGACGACAAGGATAGAGTAAGTAAGGCACCGTACGACGAATATGAGTACGCGGTCAAGCCGACCTTGACGAACATGGCCAATTGGGCATGACCTGACCCCGACCTCGATGCCGTCGTGATGTACAAGATGAGGCCTGACCCTAACATCGACTCCGTCGTGATGCGCAGGATGAGGCCATGCTCATGTAGGCCAGAAGGTTGCCGGTCGCAGGTGAGAAGAACGGAACGGAGTCGCACAGGCCATTTAGCTGCCTTGTCCGGTGTTGCAGTTTATTTGGCCTACTCCGTATGATGGGATGGGATGGCAGGCCGAGATGGTGTTGAAGCTGACTTTGCGTGGATGCATCAAGTTCAAGTACGAATAGGTACGAAGTACATACCTACCGAGTAGACCCGAATGTACTCGGTACTTCGTATCTGTAATCGGACTGCAGCTCTTCTCCCCCAGCCGGATTGTCCTCATGTCAAGCGAGCGGCCTTCCATCTATGCAACTGCAACCACGCGCCGACCTCGGGAGTCGGGAGAAGTCCTTAACCCCGGTCTGCGAGATAGAAATCGTCCGTCAGGCCACAGAAGCTTGCAGGCTCTCGTCGCCGCGCCGCGCCCAAGGACACCCAACAGCCATTCGACAGCGAAACGCCGGGGCTCACGGGGCGGCTAGATACGGAGATTTAATACTACATACTTACCACGGAACATGGTATTCGCTCCTCACGAACCACCCTCGCTCGGAATTTGGAGGTTGTTCCCTGCTCGCGCTCGGCCCCTCCAAAGGGGCGCCAGGATCGGGACTCAGCCATGACGAGTACTTGGTATGTCAGGCGGCGTCGAATACCATCACAGAGGGAGCGCTACGGCGGTCGACGGACGATTCCCGGGCATGTCTGCTGACCAGGCCTGGATTGATTGCTTACAGCCTGACTCGATCGAGATAGGGGGCGGGCGAGACCGTCGAGCAAAGGACCCTCGTGACAGTGGCTGACGGAGCACGCCAATATTTTGCATTGCACAGTCGCATCGCTTTCCGCGCGCGGCACCCTGGGGTTTGACAGTCTACTCCTTCCGGGCACAAAGCCTCGTCACTCAATATCGTCGAATCGCTCTGCCCTAGCATTTGACCAGCATTTGCAACACGCGACGTGGCAATGATCGCTGCCTAGGCTGGGCATTGAGACCGACTGGCGAACCTGCCCCTACATGGACATGCTTGGGGCAAGCCAAGGCAGTGCAGCGGTGATGGCGTCCACGTTTGGCCCAAGGCTCCATCCGGCCTGTCGCCATGACGCTTTGCCACCTCTTCCCTCGGCGTCTTGTTTGACTACTGGGTTCAAGCAAGCTGACCAGGAGCACGACGCCGTGGCCCCCTGCGCGAGATGATAAGGGTCAGGACAGCTTACCGAGTAAGCAGCTAATCCATGATGGTGTTGCTCTCTCGTATTTCCTCCCATGGCGCCCATTCGGCTGCATCGAGGTGCATGCATATACATATACATACGAATACATATGTATGCACTACTTCAGTACATGGCGCCGGCTCCCCACTCTACGTTATGGTACGCTGCCGCCAAGATTCGACAAGACAAGCTTGCACCACGTTACGGCTTCACGTTAAATCAGCCTCCTCGACCCTTGACAGAGATGGATGGGTTCCCCCTGGATCCAATGCCCCGTCAATTCGCCTCCAGCGGCCTGCAAATATCGAGCCGTCGACGGGGGAGATCCATCCGTATACCCGTTCAAGCCCTGAGAAGGGAAGCCCTGAGAAGGGAGGGAGGGGGACGGCGGGACTATCTGCAAGCTGATGACCGCCGTCTGCTGCACCTCCTTTCCTTCTTTCCATCTCTGGACAATCTCGTCGTCAGGCGTCGCCTTGCCCACCATCACTTGCATCATGCCACACACCACGAGCGTGTCCCCTGGCACGTCTACTCTCGAGCTTGTCCCTCCACCCTCGCCTCGGGCATGACCCTGTAACATGGCCGCCTTTGACCACTCATGGTCCCTGATGGACGGCTCGCCAAGCCCATGGGTTGCGTGTGCATGCATACTCGCATGCATGATGGGATGGATGTATGGGTGGGGTGTGTTGCGGGAAAGGGTCGCGGCCGAAGAGCAAGCGAATACTCGGTATATCAACATCCCAATGTCCACCATGCTGGTCACGCCTTGGTCCTCTTTATTCTCCTGTCTAGTGCTGTCACGCGTCCCTTCACTTATTTCTGTTTCCCCAACTCCGGTCCCGCGCCTCGGTTGCCTTGACCGCCAATCATGAAGGCATCACCGGGCATTTCGCTTCTGACACTCGTTTTCCTCTGTTTATCGGTTCCGTGCCGGGCGACGTCTTTGCGCAAACGTGAACTGGCAGCTGGCTTTGACCATGGGTGGAAGTATCAGGGCTGGGTATCCTTGGGTTGCTACTCGTAAGTGCCGCTTCCTCTCGCGAGGCGGCTTGCGCGAGCCATGAGAGGCGCAAGACTGACTGCATCGGACAGCGAGGGCACCACGGGTCGTGCTCTGACCCAGGGAATCAACAGCGTTCCCGGGGCGCAGATGACCGTGGCCAAGTGCACGGCAGCCTGCAAAGCCTCGGGCTACCCCCTCGCCGGCGTTGAATATGGAGCCGAGTGTTGTGAGTGCTCAGAGGCTGGGAGAGAACGGCCATTTATACATTGGACGAAACGCTAACACCCGTGGCGCGTCTTTTCATGCCCCTCATAAAGACTGCGGAAAGAGAATCTCAAATGGGGCAAAGTCGGTAGACGGCGGCTGCAGCATGCCTTGCAAGGGCAACAGTTCAGAATTCTGCGGCGGAGGTGGTCGCCTGAACGTCTTCGGCCACAATGTGCAGAGTCCGACGAGCACGAGGTGAGTGATATCGGTCTCGAACCCCTGGGATGAGATCAACCCTTGGTCGTGGGAAGTTGAAACACTTGATAATGATGGAGTAACTGAACCGTCAGCTCCAACGGCCCACCGGACGGATCTGCGACCCCGACGGCCTGTCCAAGCCAGCCTCGGAGCGTGGGCGACTGGATCTCGTACGGCTGCTACACCGAGGCGACGACCGGGCGAGCTCTAAGCGATAATTCGTACTCGGCCAGTGACATGACGCTGGCCGCGTGTGCCAAGTTCTGCGCGGGGCACTCGTATTTCGGCATCGAGTACTCGCGCGAGTGCTTCTGCGGGAGCAAACTCAACGACGGCGCCGCCAAGAGGCCCGACTCGGAATGCAGCATGGTCTGCTCGGGCTCCGACTGCGAGTTCTGCGGCGCGGGCAGCCGTCTGTCCATGTACAGCACCAAGGCCGGCGGTGTCGACCCTCGCAGCACCACGCCAGGGGGCGCGGGTCCCCAGGTGACGGGGCTGCCAGACGGCTGGGCAGCCTATGGATGCTGGGTTGACGGAGTCAAGGGCCGCATCCTCAAGAGCCAGGTGCCCGATGACGCCAAGCTGACGCTCCAGTCGTGCGCAAAGACGTGCGCAGGCCTCGGCTACACCGTCGCCGGCGCCGAATACTCGCGGCAGTGCTTCTGCGGCAACCAAATCGTCAACGGCGGCGTACGGGCCAAGTCGGAGTCGGAGTGCAACTCGGAGTGTGGCGGCGACAAGACGCAGAAATGCGGCGGGCCGGGCAGGATGAGCATCTTGTCCGCGGGCGAGCCCCAGATCCTCGAGCCGCCCCGAGTGATCCCCCAGGTGGGCGACTGGGCCTACCAGGGCTGTGTCCAGGACAACGTCAACCAGAAGCGCACCTTTTTCTGGCAAAACTTCTTCGAGGCCAACATGACGCCCTCGGCCTGTCTCCAGAGGTGCGGCGACTTTGGATACATGGCGGCCGGCATGGAGTATGGCAAGGAGTGCTACTGCGGTGACCCGGCCAACGTGCAAACAGCAGGGGCCAAGTATGTCGACGACAGCGAGTGCGGCATCCCCTGCACGGGCAACGCCTCGGCCCTCTGCGGCGGCGGCAGCCGGCTGACGACGTACTTTTGGAAGGGCGAGCCTTTCTATTCGTGGGACTTCCCCTCGGCCGGCACCCCAGAGGCCGGCTCCTACGACCTCCTCATCGGCGGTGTCTGCGTGCCCCTGATGACGTCGCAGGCCATCACCGGCAAGGTCACCTTCCTGGAGAAATGGGGCACCGGCCCGGCCAACTCGACGGGCGCCTACGAGCTCGACCTCTCCCTCATCGGCGACTTCAAGGCGGCCTGGCGGGCAATGCATGTCAAGACGGACATATTTTGCGCCGGCGGCATCACCCTGCCGGACAAGGCTGGCCGGCAGCTTACCGTGGGCGGCTGGTCGGGCGACTCGACCTACGGCGTCCGCATCTACACGCCCGACGGGTCTCCCGGCGTGCCGGGCAAGAACGACTGGCAGGAGAATGTCGACGTCCTCAAGCTTCAGAGCGGCCGCTGGTATCCGTCGGCCATGATCATGGCCAACGGCTCCGTCCTCGTCATCGGCGGAGAGGTGGGCTCCAACGGCGCCGCCGTGCCGACCCTCGAACTCTTGCCGCCGACGGGCACCAAGCCCCTGTATATGGAATGGCTCGAGCGCACCAACCCCAACAACCTGTATCCCTTCATGGCCGTTCTCCCCTCTGGAGGCATCTTCGCCGCCTACTGGAACGAGGCCCGCATCCTCGACGAGAATACCTTTGCCACCATCAAGACGCTGCCCAACATGCCCGGCGCCGTCAACAACCCCAAGGGCGGCCGCACGTATCCGCTCGAAGGCGCGGCCGTCCTGCTTCCTCAGCGCGCGCCGTATAGCGACCCGCTCGGCATCCTCCTCTGCGGCGGCTCCACGGAGGGGGCTTCGACGGCGCTCGACAACTGCGTCAGCACCTACCCGGACGCGCCCCAGCCCAAGTGGACGCTCGAGCGCATGCCCTCGCAGCGCGTCATGCCCTGCATGGCCCCCCTTCCCGACGGCACCTACATCATGGCCAATGGCGCTCACCACGGCGTGGCCGGCTTCGGCTTGGGCAAGGACCCGAACCTCAACGCCCTACTCTACGACCCGGCCAAGCCCATCGGGCGCCGCATCACCGTCATGGCAAACACGACGGTGGCTCGCCTGTACCACTCGGAAGCCATAACCCTGCTCGACGGCCGAGTACTCATCTCGGGCTCCGATCCGCAGGACGGCGTCAACCCCGAGGAGTACCGAGTGGAGACGTTTACGCCGCCCTACCTGCTCAAGGGCAAGCCTCGCCCTACCTTTAAGCTCGATAACACCGACTGGAAGTACGGCCAGCAGATTTCCTTTAGCCTGGGAGATGGCGCGCGTAACGGAGAAATCGCCGTCTCGCTGCTGGGCTCGGTGTCGAGCACCCACGGCAACTCGATGGGCGCGCGCACCATCTTTCCGCAAGTTTCGTGCTCGGGCACGTCTTGCACCGTCACGTCTCCTCCAGGAAAGTATATTTGCCCGCCGGGCTGGTACCAGTTCTTCGTCCTGGACGGCGGGATCCCCGCTGTCGGCGTCTTTGTCCGCATCGGTGGCGATCCTGCCGAGGTGGGCAACTGGCCACAGGGCGCTGGCTTCACCAGGCCTGGGGTCTGAGAGATGAGACTAGACACGCTTTTCTTTGTGATTTTTTCTCGAGTCTCGTTTTCAATCTTTATCCTTTGGAATGGATGGAGCTCTTCAGTGTATTGTATGTATGATTTCTCGCTGCGCTACTGGACGCCGTCTGACCAGACCTCGGGCGTAATGCCACTCGTCGGAATGTTTTGGTTGATGAGCTCTCTTCCTTGCTTCATGTCTGGCTGCAGATTGATCTAACTGGCTCTCGTCTGAGTTGAAGTCGTCTGAGTTGAAGCCAGAAAGGCTGACGGCTGCCTGGATTTTCGCCAAATAGTTTCCCACAAGCGTGCGCGGAGTCTTGGTCCCGGACTGCGGGGCCGGCCCGAGGAGCGCCGGCTCCGGCTCCGGGGTGACAAGCCGGAGCGACAACACGTGTTCACACGACTTCTCCGGCGTCGTTAATTTCGTCTTTTTTTTCTTGGGGAGACGCCTCGCTGACGTCCTAGACCTAGGAGCCACCATTTTCCTGTTGGGTACCTTTTGATAAGGTGTTGTTGGGGCGAAAGGTCCCAATTGGCGTATGGGAAACCTTTTTCATGGTGAAGCGAAGCGTAGCGAGAATCATAATCTGCAACACACAAGAATCGCACTGATGGGCCGCATCTTGTCTGTTGTCATTGCCTTGGGCGTGGCCGTGCATGCGGTTCCGCGAGACATTATCGATCTCGGATACGCCGTCCACCAGGCCACCATCAAGGTCGGTGGACACGCCCGGTCCCCCAGGACATGTGCTGACGTCGTTTCAAACAACCAGACAATAGACGGCGACTTTTACACGTTTCAAAACATCCGGTTCGCGGAGCCGCCGGTGGGCCTGCGGCGCTTCAAGCCCCCGGTCGCCATCACGACAATCAATCGCACCATCAACGATGGATCCGTCGGCTTCGTCTGCACCCAGGGCTGGCCGACGTGGCAGTTGAAGAAGATTGCGAAAAAGAAGAAGATGTGGACCTGGAGGCTGAACCAAGCGGTATGGGAGGACGAGTCCCAAAGCGAAGACTGCTTGTTTCTGGATGTCTATGTGCCGGGGGTGGTTTTGGAGGATCGACTGACGACGGACCGACGTGCAGCGCCCGTCATTATACGGATCCCGGACGGCAGCTTTGTCAACGGTACGTGTGCAGCTCCAGCCAAGAGCCCAGGAAGCTGATTCGTGTCCAGGCCAGAAGACGTTCAGCGGTCCTACGTCGTTTGGCGGCAGCTTACACGCTGCCGGACTGATTGACCGGTCCGCGGAAAACGGCAGCCGAGGCATCATCTTTGTCCACATCAGCTACCGCCTGGGCATGTACGGCTGGCTCAACCCCGGCGACGACCCAGACATCTCGCCGAATGTCGGCCTGCAGGATCAGCGGATGGCCATGGAATGGTGAGTCGACGTGTGCGGCCCAAGGGACGGCGTGAGGCTGACTGGCCGACCAGGGTCAAGAGACACATCCATAAGTTCGGCGGCGACCCCGACAACATCACCGTCATGGGCAGCTCGGCGGGCGCCGCCAGCATCATGCACCACATCACGGCCAAGGGCGGACGGGCCAAGGTCCCGTTCCACCGCGCCATCATCCAGAGCCCCAAGTTCGAGACGGTCGTCGACGCAAAGGGCGTCTGGGCGGATGTCTTGAGCCTGGCCAGCTACGTCGCGAGGCGCTACGTGCGAAACGGCGCTGAGCTTGCTGCGCTCAACGCCACGGTCCTGTGCGAGGTCAACCACAGACTCATCCGGGACGCCAAGCGTGGCTCCTTCATGTTTGGGCCAACCATCGACGGCGACTATGTGCCCGACTTGCCCGGCGTCCTGCTGCTCAAGGGCCAGTTCGATCCGGGTCCGAGTCTGCTGATCGGCCACACGTCCAGCGAGTGGCTCGACGCCTGGGACCCCGACGGATCCGATGGCAGTGTCGTCGACAAGGTCCTGCGAGGAGTACCCGACGAGAAACTGGCTGTCGTCTGGAGCGACCTCTATCCGCCGCCGTCCGACACGACGCCGTACACGACACTTGCGGATCGCGCCAAGCTCGTCATGGCCGAGTTCTCCGTCATCTGCAACACCCGGTACCTGAGCAACGCCTTTGGCAACCGGACGTGGGACTACCGGTTCCAGGTGCCGCCGGCGTTTCACGGCCTGGATGTATTCTACGCCCTCTACAACGGCGGCGGCAGCGTCGACGGCGTCAAGATGGACGAGTGGCTCGCCGGGGACATGCAGCGGTACTTGACCAACTTTGCGCAGTTTGGCAGCCCCAACGCCGACGGCTTGCTCAAGTGGCGCGAGCACGGCGGCAACAAGTCCATGGCGACATTTGGCATCGAGGGACTCGGCGCCGAAGAGTACGAGGCCAACAACAAACGGTGCGCATATTGGCAGACGGGCAAGTATCGGACAATGGCCAAGTGGTACAAGTCGCGGAAGATGCCAAATCTAGAGTTTATTGCCTGGACGGAGCGAATCCTGAACTTCCTTGTTGGCTTACTACCAAAATGATTCTATTTTTTGAAATCATCACACGTACGAGTTAGAGTTAGGTTAGGTAACCTAGGTAGGTACCTATACGAGTTACTTCGAGGTACATAGTCCCGCGTGCACGTGACTGACGCGCGACCCGACCCGCCAACATTCGGCCATTGGGCCAGCATCTTCGTCCTCAAACCCCCCTTCAAGTCCCACCGCACCTCCCACCACGCATTGACGGCTCGGCATCCTTCACCATGGCGGCACTTGTCAAGGCGGCCAACGCCAAGATCAGATCCAACCCCATGCTGAGCTATGTCTGCTCTACTCGTGCGTCTTCCCCACTGCTTCCCCTTGCCTCGATTCCGACTGCGCCGCGTCCGTGGGCCCTGCAGCGAGTGCCCAGCCCCGGCAGAGCTCCCGGCGACCAGGGACCGTCTTGAGGCGTCGTCGAGAGCTCCAACACGCTCGATATGCCTCTTTTTTAGGAGCGCTTTGCTTTCACCCGTTCCCGCTGTCCCCGTTGGCGCTCGGGAGCTTGCCCCGAGGTCGGAGCTTGCGGGACGGACCAAGCCCGGAGCAACACAAGCTGACGTCTCGGTGCAACAGACTTTTGGGGTCCCGTCTCCAACTTTGGTATTCCTGTGGCCGCTGTCCTGGATACCCAGAAGAGCCCTGACCTGTGAGCCCCCCCCTTACCCTCCGGTCCCTGCGTCGCCCGTCGCCCCGTCCTTCTAACGCGTCGCCTCTTGCAGCATCTCGGGGCAGATGACTGGCGCTCTGTGCATCTACTCCCTGACCTTTATGCGCTACTCGCTTGCCGTAACGCCCCAGAACTACCTTCTCTTCGCATGCCACTTTGTCAACGAGTGCGCCCAGCTCACCCAAGGGTACCGATATCTGTCATACCACAACTGGGGAGGCAAGGAGAAGCTGGAACTTGAAAAAGGCGTCAAGGAAAAGGTCGAAAAGGTCGGGGACAGCGTCAAGAAGGCCCTCGGCAAGTAGCTGGTAGTGGCGGTCGTGGCGGAGAGTGTCGTCGGGAGCTCGGGGATATGGGCCGGATTCTCGAGCGACTGGGCGCCTGAGAGCCGGGAGGCCGACTGTTTCGGGGGAGGTTTACTGTATGCGAGGCGACGCCTCTCGGGGCTGGCTACGCTCGCATCACCAACTACGCAGCCATCGGCACCAAGCACACACAGCACGAGGAGCTTGGGCCCGCGAGGTGCTACCAGAGGTCCTGGAAGCTTTAGCTCAACAAGTCGTTTTTCTTTCGACCCAAGAGACAATTCCAACTCATCAGACGGAACGCTGGTGGTGGAATTGCGTGCGTACTGGCAAGGCACCGGGCTCTTCTGCGGAAGGACCCGCGCTTGATGTCCAGTCGTCCTGCTCAGCTTTCTAGAAGCTCCGTGGCTATCGTCGGATAGCCATGGCTTACAAGGCTGATAGGGAAGGGCCGGAACGTGGGAGGCCAGCTCGGGCGGGATGTGACGCCAACTGCATGCGTCGTCACGGAACCTGCGGGGAAACCCTGCGGCCTGAGCCAAAGATGAAGACGGTTGTCCCGGCAAGGGCTGAGGCCAATGCACCTTGTCCCTTTGGGATGACTGGCAGTGCCTGCGGGCACCCGGGACTTTTAGGGAGTGGTCAGGCGGGGCATCACGACTTGAGGCCAATTACAAGACAAGTGCCAGCATCACGTCTGGCCCTTTACATGAGTTAGTTCATCGAGGCCCAGAAGATGCCGATCGCGAGGGGGACGGGAGCGGGGACAGCCGACGCAGGGACCTTGGCACCAGCCGCGGCATCAAGCTCGAAGGACCGGGTTAGGCCGCAGCTCGGGAGTGTTGTACTGGCGAAAATTTCGAGGGTCGAAACAGCCCCCGGGCGGCTGTCGTCGCGCATCTCGCCGGCCGTGACGGGAGGGGCTGCTGGCACATGATGCCAAGGGTCAAGCTCCCGTCGAGAGAAGTTGCCGGGCATCGATCCCTCCCCCTTTGGAACGTGTGATACGTATCATATCGGTTTCTGGCCACCTCGGTTTCAATGTCAAGCAGCAACAGGGCAGCAGGTCGGCAGTGAAACAAACAGGAGGAGCGCAGGGTGGGGGCATCCTTGCTGCCATGAGGCTGACCGTTGTCGGGTGCTGTGGGACAAGAGCTTGCTTTGGTTGGGGCGGCGGCGAGCTTTGTTGGATGCATCATGGAGTCGTTGGCGAAGCGTTTGCCCTGGTGCGGCTTGACGAAGACCTTGCACCTCCCTCTTGACGCATCGACTGATGGTCCTCGGTACTCTGTACGTGGCTACGGGGCGGTGGTCGAGGCGGTAGGTTCTACTCGGGGCAAACCCCGCACTTGGCATGCCACATGTTACACTGCCCTGTGAGCGCCATGATTGGCCAATTCAGCCAAGCAAACAGGGGGCTCTGTCCGACACAGCAGTTTGCGCGCATCAGATCGATCTCCCCTTCGCGGCCAGCTCCTCGTCGTCTCTTGCCAGCGTGTCTCGAGTGGACGCGTCATCCCTCGGCGCTGGGCCTGGAGTAGTACATACCTATGTACGAATATGTACGGATACACATAGATAGTAACTACTACTCCCGTAAAAGTTGTTGGCAAGCAGAGGCATTAGAGACAATACTTCGGCCAGGCCCATCAATACCCGGCGCCTGCTGACGATGGGCCAAAGCGAAGCCAAAGCAGATCAGGGTCCCACGGAAACGCTGCCAGTTGCTAGGCAGGGCCGATGCAGCGGCATTTTGGCGTCGGATTCCGTTGCCGCAAAGATAACCCGCTACCCGGTAATAGGTACTCGTATTCGTACCGTGTGTCAAAATGTACTACCAAGAGTCTGCTGTTACCTTGGTACGCATCAGTACCTGACTATCCGTAGTACATGGTTCCAGGGTATTCGGTAGTTGCCGCGTACATGCATGCTTCGGTCTCAGACAGACTTCACCCCGCAGGCCACCGGCTCAATTTGTTGAACTACTACGGTTGTACGAATACATACATACATACATATGTACATATGTACAAACAACCTCGACGCCAACCCGATCCAGTTTCCTCGACACCTGCTCCGACTCCTCCACTCCTCCTCTCTCTCCTCCACGAGCTCATCACCTCTGCCTCGTCGCCCCCACCTCGCCAGCCTCAATACCGATCAATACGACGACGACGACAACCACGACAACTGCTGCCCCTCCCTCTCTCTCAACAGCCCTCGCTCAACCCCCCACCCCCACCAGGCCAATAGACCGGGGGATTCCACTTCAATCGCCTCTCCGACCTCCGACAGATAAAGCTCTCTCCGACTCTCTGCCCCCTCGCTGCTCCCGGCCCATAATCTCGGTTCCCGAGACGGTTCCCGACATGTCGGCCCCTCAGCAGGCCCTCAGCTACAACGATGTCTTTGAGGACGAGGATGTCGACGAGCCCCGGTCCGTCCACCACATCCGAGCAAACTCGAGCATCATGCAGCTCAAAAAGATTCTCGGTGAGCCACGGAGCGCTTCCTCCTGACGCGCCCCGCCCCGGCTATCTAGCCGAGTCCATGGCGAGCTCTCGCTAACCGCTCCGTCCTTGCGTGGCCTGAAGTCGCCAATCGTGGTGAAATCCGTAAGTTGCCCACTGTCCAATGGCCACCCTCCCGGCATCTGCATCGGCTAACTCGCGCAAGCCATTCGGGTACGGATTGATTGCTACCCCACCAGTTCCAGTCCTCCGTACGAAGCACTCGCTTGTGCTAACCGTCTCTCGCGACGATAGATTTTCAGAACCGTGAGTGATGCCTCATTCAAACCTACAATCCGTGGCCGATTCTGACCCTTCTCTAGGCCCACGAGCTTTCGCTGCACACCGTCGCGGTCTACAGGTACCTTATACGAACGGCCCCGGAGCTCCGCGGCAGGCCAATTGCTGACCCACCCGCCAGTTACGAGGACCGTTTAAGCATGCACCGGCAGAGTACGAAGCTCCCCTTCCCCTAGTTTCGTCGCGGTGCTGACGACGCGTCCCATAGAGGCCGATGAAGCATACGTCATTGGCAAGCGCGGCCAGTACACGCCTGTTGGAGCATATCTTGCCGGTGACGAGATCATCAAGATTGCCGTTGAGCACGGTGCTCAATTGATCCACCCAGGTCGGTTCCGCGCACAATACGACGGCCTTGCCAGATGCTAATCCCAGCCAGGCTACGGCTTCCTGTCCGAGAATGCCGGGTTTGCTCGCAATGTCGAAAAAGCTGGCCTTATTGTAAGCCGCTCTCTTCGTGACCCTGAGCCGACGTCTAGGCTGACCCACTTGGTCCTGACGATAGTTCGTTGGCCCCAGCCCAGACGTCATCGACGCCCTCGGCGACAAAGTCTCGGCCCGCAAGTTGGCCATGGCCGCCGGCGTCCCCGTGGTTCCTGGAACTGAGGGTGCCGTCGCCAGTTACGAGGAGGTCAGGGCATTCACCGACAAGTATGGCTTTCCAATCATCATCAAGGCCGCCTACGGTGGTGGCGGCCGAGGCATGCGCGTCGTCCGCGACGCCGACGGCCTCCAGGAGAACTTTGAGAGAGCAACTTCTGAAGCCAAGTCGGCTTTCGGCAATGGCACCGTCTTCGTCGAGCGCTTTCTCGACAAGCCCAAGCATATCGAGGTGCAGCTCCTCGGCGACAACCACGGCAACATTGTCCACTTGTACGAGCGAGACTGCTCCGTCCAGCGCCGCCACCAAAAGGTGGTTGAAATCGCCCCGGCCAAGGACCTCCCGGCCGAGACGAGGGATGCCCTTCTGGCCGATGCCGTCAAGCTGGCCAAGTCTGTCAACTACCGCAATGCCGGCACTGCGGAGTTTCTGGTCGACCAGCAGAACCGCTACTACTTCATCGAGATCAACCCCCGCATCCAGGTCGAGCACACCATTACCGAAGAAATCACCGGCATCGACATTGTCGCTGCCCAGATTCAGATTGCTGCCGGTGCCACCCTCTCGCAGCTGGGCCTGACGCAGGACCGCATCTCGACGCGCGGCTTTGCCATCCAGTGCCGAATCACCACCGAGGATCCGGCCAAGCAGTTCCAGCCAGACACGGGCAAGATTGAAGTGTACCGATCTGCTGGCGGCAACGGCGTTCGTCTCGACGGTGGCAACGGCTTCGCGGGCGCAGTCATCACCCCATTTTACGACTCCATGCTGGTCAAGTGTACGTGCCAAGGCTCAACCTACGAAATCGCCCGCAGAAAGGTTCTCCGAGCCCTCATCGAGTTCCGCGTCCGAGGCGTCAAGACCAACATTCCCTTTCTCGTCTCTCTCCTGACTCATCCTACCTTTATTGACGGCAACTGCTGGACGACATTCATCGACGACACGCCCCAGCTCTTCGACTTGGTTGGCAGCCAGAACCGTGCCCAGAAGCTGCTCGCCTTTCTCGGCGACGTCGCCGTCAACGGCAGCTCCATCAAGGGCCAGATTGGCGAGCCCAAGTTCAAGAGCGAGATCATTCCTCCCCAGCTCTTCACCCCGGACGGCCACAAGCTGGATGTTAGCCAGCCCTGCCAAAAGGGTTGGCGCAGCATCATCGTGGAGCAGGGCCCCAAGGCCTTTGCCAAGGCTGTCCGCCAGTACAAGGGCTGTCTGCTCATGGACACGACGTGGCGCGATGCTCACCAGTCTCTGTTGGCCACGCGTGTCCGGACCGTCGACTTGCTGAACATTGCCAAGGAGACTAGCCATGCCCTGTCCAACCTGTACAGTCTGGAGTGCTGGGGTGGCGCCACCTTTGACGTTGCCATGCGGTTCCTATACGAGGACCCGTGGGACCGACTCCGCAAGATGCGAAAGCTCGTGCCCAACATTCCCTTTCAGATGCTCCTCCGAGGCGCCAACGGCGTTGCCTACTCTTCTCTTCCCGACAACGCCATTGATCAGTTTGTCGACCAGGCCAAGAAGAATGGCGTCGACGTCTTCCGCGTCTTCGACGCTCTCAACGACATTGACCAGCTCGAAGTCGGCATCAAGGCCGTCCACAAGGCTGGCGGTGTGGCCGAGGGAACTGTCTGCTACAGCGGCGACATGCTAAACCCCACCAAGAAGTACAATCTCGAGTACTACATGAATCTCGTCGACAAGCTGGTCAAGCTCGACATTCACGTTCTTGGCATCAAGGACATGGCTGGTGTTCTGAAGCCCCATGCCGCGACGCTCTTGATCGGCTCCATTCGCAAGAAGTACCCCGACCTTCCCATCCACGTCCACACGCACGACTCGGCGGGCACCGGCGTTGCCTCGATGGTTGCCTGCGCCAAGGCCGGCGCGGACGCCGTGGATGCCGCCACCGACAGCTTGTCCGGGATGACGTCACAGCCCAGCATCAACGCCATCCTGGCCTCTCTCGAGGGCAGCGACCTCGACCCCGGTCTGGATCCCAAGCAAGTCCGCGCCCTCGACGCGTACTGGTCGCAGCTGCGCCTGCTCTACTCTCCCTTCGAGGCGCACCTCGCCGGACCCGATCCCGAGGTGTACGAGCACGAGATTCCCGGAGGCCAGCTGACCAACATGATGTTCCAAGCCTCGCAGCTCGGCCTGGGCTCTCAATGGCTGGAGACGAAGAAGGCGTACGAGCACGCCAACGACCTCCTCGGCGACATTGTCAAGGTGACGCCCACATCCAAGGTTGTGGGAGACCTCGCGCAGTTCATGGTGTCCAACAAGCTGTCTGCCGACGACGTCAAGGCTCGTGCGTCGGAGCTCGACTTTCCTGGATCGGTTCTCGAGTTCCTGGAAGGCCTCATGGGTCAACCCTACGGAGGATTCCCCGAGCCGCTGCGGTCCAATGCTCTGCGTGGCCGACGGAAGCTCGACAAGAGACCCGGCCTGTTCCTCGAGCCGGTCGACCTTCTCAAGGCCAAGAAGGAGCTCGTCAAGAAGTTTGGTGGCCCTGTCACGGAGTGCGACATTGCGTCGTACGTCATGTACCCCAAGGTGTTTGAGGAGTACAAGACGTTTGTGCAGCGGTACGGCGACCTGTCGGTCCTCCCAACGCGGTACTTTTTGACGAGGCCCGAGATTGGCGAGGAGTTCAACGTGGAGCTGGAAAAGGGCAAGGTCCTCATCCTCAAGCTCCTTGCGGTTGGTCCGCTGAGCGAGAACACGGGCCAGCGCGAGGTCTTCTTTGAGATGAACGGCGAGGTTCGTCAGGTGACGGTCGTGGACAAGAAGGCGGCCGTGGAGAACGTCAGCCGTCCAAAGGCGGATGTCGGCGACTCGAGTCAGGTGGGCGCGCCCATGTCTGGCGTCATGGTAGAGATGAGAGTGCACGAGGGCTCGGACGTGAAGAAGGGCGACCCGCTTGCGGTCTTGTCGGCCATGAAGATGGTAAGTCTGCGAGTCGCGGTTGCGTGGCCGTGCCGCATGCTAACAGGGGTTGCAGGAAATGGTCATATCGGCGCCGCACAGCGGAAAGGTGGCGAGCCTGCAGGTCAAGGAAGGGGACTCGGTGGACGGATCGGATCTGGTCTGCAGGATCACCAAGGGATAAAGACTGGCAGGAGGATGTGCACCCAAAGGGAGAGAAGGGTTTGTGTTGTCGGGCGCTTGTAGAGGGTGGTTGTTGCTAGGAGACTGTCTTTCGAATATGTATTGAAGTATCCGTACGACTACTGGCTTGGCGATGAGACTTGACGTGAGATTACGGCCATCGTATCGCCGGGACTCATGAATATTGCCTTGATGTCATGTAGCTAACAGAGTAAAGTCCCTTTCACCCCCTTCCACTGCCCTCTGAATACCACCCGATATCGCCACTATACCGTCATGTCCGTGGAACAAGACGGATCGAAAACTCGGCGGCAACTCTCGATCAAGGTTCATAGACCGGTGCAGTCAGCGTTTTGACCGTAATGCGGCTCAATATTCCTTGGCATCGACCATGGGTTGGCACGATGCGGCAACCCCGTGGAGCTCAGCGCAACTCGTATTGAGCATATTGCGACTCGAGGGCGTACCAAGTCCACCCCAGCTAGGGTCAGATGTTGCGTTGTTGTTCGCTCGCCCAGGAGAGAGGCAGAGGAGATTGTGAAAGCATATATATGACTCGAGTGTGATTTCCTGAAAGATGTTCCTGTCATCTTCATTCAACAAGGCAACGGCTTATGCGGACACATCTTTTGCTACACCTTTTTTTTTTCAGAGAGGAAATCATTGCCCGCCTTTTAAAAACATGAAGCTCCCTATCGTCGTCTTGACCGTTCTCTCGGCAGGACTGGCGAGCTGCGCAAGAAAGGTGCAATGCCGTCAAGGACGAACTCTATGCGGATTCGCGATATGCTGTGTGAGTCCCAACGGCAGAGTGGCACTTACCCCCGGCAGTCGACTAACCTCGCAGGCGACTCTAGCCTGAAGGGACTACCTGCACTGCGTCGATGCTGAGGTTGAGCGGTGGTGGAGCGATATTCTATTGCTCCAAGTCTGGTATGTGGCAAAGGCGCTTGGTGGCTGGTTCTACGCTGACCTTTCCCGCAAGTGCAATGACGGGGCATATGGGGGACAACTGGGTGAGAGTAGAGCCACCTCTTATATGTGTTGGATGCGGAAGCCATTGTTTCTTTGCAAAAGATAAAAGGATTCGGACTATGAAGCAAGAGAAAAGCCCTACTGCGCTTGCCCCTCGTGTGGTGGCCGCGCCAGAACACGCGCTGGAGTCCGCTGGTGGCCCCCGGGCCTCCTGACTGGCTCATCCGACGGAACACGGAAGCTTGGCTTGGTTGACAACCCGAGCCCCCGTTCGTCTCTTCTTTAATAGGTAAATCGCCGAGGGACCGAGTAAGTAAAGAGAAGAGCCGGAGGTGCCTCCACTTTGGGGTTAGGAAATGACTGGGATACTGTGTAATAAGTGTGGTGGTCCTAGTACTAACATAAGCTCAAAAGTCTCACACAGAGGGAGCTGAGTTTGATGGTTCCGACGAGTGGTAGTACCCCGTACGAAGTACATGTATGTGAAACACGCACGGAGTACCCACAGAGTCCCCACGTATGAGTCATCCACACTTCGTAGATGGCGGGGCGAGATGTGACCCACCCACTGCATGCAGACGCGGGGAAGGAAGGTGCGCAGATGATACGAAGACAAGCTGCCTCGGAGCCAGCCTGCTGACCGGGCCACAGAGTACCGTAGCGGCACAAGCCTTTACGTACCTACAGCGGCTGCTAGGCAACCGCAGGCTGCTCAAAGACAGCGCTAACACGACAGACGCCCCTGCTCTGCACTCGGATCCCACTGCCACCTTTTGTTGGTCGCGCATTGAACTTTTGTGGAGTCCACTCACCACGGGGCAAAAACGCGACCGGATCGCCATTCGCAGCCACCAACCCTCTCCCGAACTCTCCCATCCATCATCAACTCACCACCAGCCTAGAGCTTACCGACCGCCCTTGAAGTCTGTCTTAATTCTCGTGGCAAAGATAAACCTTGCACAAGACGCCAGGTACCCGAGCGGATTGCTTTGCTTTCTCCGCCTTCATTTCGTCTCTTTTCCATCTTCCTCATTTCTCCCCTTATCTCGCACCACACAAATCCAAGAGACCCTTTACTCGTGTCGCCATATCCCACTGTCGGCGCCGCCCTCCCGCATTCTCCTCTGATCGCTGCTCGCTGCCACGCCTTTCAGCATCTCGTCGGCCTCTACAGGTTCACTCCGCTGCCCTCCTCCTTGGCGCCGAGAGCTGGTTTTTATCCTCCATCGTCAACGAGCCTCGGCCGCCTCCGTCTCCCCGCCTCTCCGTGCCCTCCGTCGCTGTCATGGAGAGCCTCCAGCTGTCCCAGGTGCTCGCCGATTTGAGTAACCTCGGCGCTGCTGTCCGTCTCCCCCTCCCCTGCTCCGCCCTGTCCTTTCACCCGGCTTATTGCTGACCCTCCGCCTCCGTCCCACACAGGAACCTCAGGCCGCCGCTGCCATTGTCACCGCCAGCATTCCCACCATCAACACCGAGTTTGTCAAGGCGGACCAAAATGCCACGTCAAGCGCGCAGGCCGCCTCTCAGCGTCCGTCTGCGATGAAGCGGGCCTGGTCCTCTGAACCTGGCTCGGCTCCCAAATTTGACAAGCTGGGCCGTCGCATTCTCATCAACTCGCCCGCCTCACGGCCCGCCTCGCGGTCAGGCTCCGCCGCCAACTCGATTCCCGGCACTCCGCGTCGAGCCGATTTTGACGTAAGCGAACGGTCCCAATACCAAGCACGAGACTCTGGGTTCGAGCCACATGACTGACACAACCCTCTCCAGATTGACGAAGATTACGAGCGCGCCTCGACTCTCATGGCCCTCTACGACATCCGCGCCAAGATCAAGCAGCAAGACCACAGCAGTCTCATCAAAGCCCGCGAGAAGATCAACGCCCTCGCTGCCAAGCAGCAGGCGCAACAGGCGGCCGAGCGTAACATGAAGACGGCCGAGGAGCTCCGTCGAAACAAATACTCATTTCCCAAGACCGGCCCTTGAGAGCCAATCACAACGGGAAACGAGCCCGCTCCACTCGTGCTTTGATTGCTCGTTTCGACGGAGCTTGGAATTTTGCACGGCGTTGGCGTCTTTCGACAAGGGTCATTCTCGGTCGACATCTAGTCGCCACGCTCTTTTTCCCCTCGTGCAACTTTCGAACAAAAGCAGGGGCCAGAGTCGCAGGGCCGACGTTTGATGGACCAAGCACGAAGCACTATCCGTTTACGAAAAACAGACGATAACGACGGGGGCCTGAGCAGGCGGGCTTGGCGCGTGGACTACTCTGCCTCGACCAAGATGCCACCTTTTCTTTTTATGCGCCATTTTCGGCCGAACTGTTCCAAGCTGGCAATGGACCTCGCTGGCTCTATTCCTCGTGCAAACAGCCAACTGCGGTGTTCACCCCGACAACCCATCATGATCGAACCGGAGGATGGCATTGCCAGGGGTCACAGGCGTCTTGTTTCTTGGGCGGGGTAACGGAGTACAAGGTGCAGCGGACATGAATCTTATGACGGCTCAACTTTTCCACGCCGGCGAGGGCCAACGATGGGCTTGGCACACCAACATGTTCTTGCTTGCGAATCTTTGGACGCCTGGCCTGTCGATGGTGGCTTTTATAGTGTATTCCCCCAAACCTGTATGCGTGACGGAACAGAGGATCGAGGACGGAAAGAGGGCGCGCCGCAGCTCTAAGCGGCAGGTCACAGCGTCCTTTCATCATGAACAGGGCGCATGTTTGACGGTAGCATGGCAAGGACCGCGGCCAGTACGGACGCGAGCGAGTCAGTTGAAGAGATGTGATAATACGACGGAATGCCAAAGGGCGTCGGCGCCTAATATCTTTAACACCAGTGGAGCCATGACAGAAGGATCATATGTCTCTCGGTCTCCTGCCCGCGAGGCCGAGCGGCGGAACTTCGGTATAGGTATGTATGCATATTATATGTATGTAACTCGTATGCACATTAATTTGGTGTGTGTGGGAGCCGAAATCGAGGTGACTCTTGCGCACAAGCGATAACGCGGCGTGCGCGCTGTGTGGCGCAGTCTCCGCCGTAGCTTGGCCTCAGCCACGGCCGATTTGGCGCAGTCAGCCACGGCCGATTTGTGTGCCCAGAGCAACCAGTAATGACGCCCTAGCCCTGGTCGGCCCCGTCACCACCCACAACACTGCCCCGAAGCCAAGCCCGATGCCAAGAGCCAGTTGCGGTTGTGCAGTTGTGGTTGTGGACGATTAAATAGCAGCCCGTCCTCCCCCGCCCACGCAATTTTCTGTTGTTTCGAAACATTCGCCACGACGTCACCTCCCACCAGCACGACGAGGCAGATCAAAGGATCAACTTGTTGCAAAGGCCCCTCCATCCACCATTCATCCGTCACGACACACTAGCGGCCCACTAAACGGAAAGGCAGCCTGAAAGCCGGACTCTGTTACGGCCAAGCGTTTGCGTCGCAGCGCCGCCCAACGCAGGCCCGAGTGCAATTCTTCTTTCCACCGTCAACAAGCTCCATCCTACAAGCTCCATCCTACGACCTCCGGACGACGCCCGCGTGCCTTTCCCGCAGCAACACAGCTACACTCGTCGGCTGCACCGCGGCAAAGGCAATCACAGCATCCTTCTCCGACGGACGGATCGCGACGAGCGCGCGGACCACAATGGCGCCGGCCATCATATCGACGCTACTGCAGCCGCGCTACATCGAGTGCGTCAACGGTTACTGCAGGAGACGCAATCGCTGGTCTGATTGGGGCCGATGGATCGTGCTGGGCGTTCTTCTCTTGGTCGTCCTCTTGGTCGCCTTTTCCTGCTCGTGAGCGCCGTCCTCATCCTTGCGCCTGCCACTCCCGCCACCCTACTGCGGGCCAATCGGCAGAGACGTCTTGGCTAACGTCCACAAACAGATGTCTCGCCCGTCGTCGCCGTAGACGCGGAGCTCAGCCCATGTACGGGACCGGCTGGATGGCGCCGCCTGGCAAACCCGGAGGGCATGACAACCAGCCCATGGACAACTACCAGCAGGGCTACGCGCCACAGACCTACGCGCCGGGGCCGCCCGCGTACGGCCAGCCGCAGCAGCAGCAGTACACGGGTACGACTGGGACGTCGTTTCACCCCAACGACGGCTACTATGGCGACCCGTCGCAGCAGCACCAGCACCAGCAGCAATATGGTGGTGTTCAGCAACCGCCCAACACGTACCAGCCTGAGCCCGCTTACTCGCCTCCTCCCGGTCCGCCGCCCGGCAAGTAAAGGGTCGCGGTACACGGTGCTGGGGCAAGGGAAATGCGTGGACTAGGCCATGGTAATGGGTTTCAAGGCAGGGCGAAGGCCAAACAGTGGATGGGGCTCTCGCCGCTGGCAGACATGGTGTCTCTTGTAGGTATGATGACGTTTCATTCATATGTCGATATTAATTGGAAGCTGCAACTTGTTGCCCAAGACAATGTGTCCCGTGTGGCCCTCGGGGCGTATATCGCTGTTGAGTCGTAAAC
Source organism: Ophiocordyceps sinensis (assembly GCA_012934285.1). Lineage (NCBI taxonomy): Eukaryota > Fungi > Ascomycota > Sordariomycetes > Hypocreales > Ophiocordycipitaceae > Ophiocordyceps > Ophiocordyceps sinensis. Next base: position 836,053 of record JAAVMX010000008.1, read on the forward strand.
GCCTGGCCTCGTCATTGCCGTCGAGACTGGACAAGATTCGCATGGCGAGTGAGGGTTGAGCATCTGAGTTTGACGTTACCGAGTAGTGCGACGGCTTGTTGGCCTTGGCGGGATGACGAAAGCATATGCAGCGCTATCCAGTATCCAGTACTAGAGAGAAGCACGACGGGCGCCAAGGCCAGCTGTTGGTTGGGGTTCGCTGTCGGGGTTTGCTGTCAATCAGGCGTTGGATGTTTTCAGAGGGAGGCACGCATGCAGGAATACATAATGCCATCGTGAGGCGACGACCAATCTCGTCACTTTGCCTCTCTCTCAGCTGGCAGGCAAGTTGGGTCTGATGGCCCCCTGCTTCATGCAAGCACGGCATAAGTGCAGGAGGCCTGAAACGGAGCCCCCGCCGCGGGCCAGATTCTGTGCTCCGTTGTGTCGTCTACCCGCTACCCGGGGTTTCGACGCGCCGTTGCCTGACTGGGTTCCGTCTGGGTTCTCGCGTCTCCAATTAGTATTGCAGCCAACGGCGTTACAAACCAACTCGGAACCATCTGCGGTTCGGGTTAAAGGTCCCGTTGCGTGGGCGGCGTGGAAAAGGGCGGCGGGGGGTTTGATGAAGCTGAGCTGCATGTGTGTCTCGCAGCACGTACTTCGTAGTGACGCCACGATGGCGGCAAACGGCCGGGCAATCTCTGTACGTACTTGCTGCAAGTCCATACTTGCAGATATAAATCAAGAGGCAAAGGGGGCGGACAAGTGCTCCGTCGTGGCTCGGGTATGGCGCAACGAGGGTTGTGGACGAGTCTTTCTCCCGTTGGAACAGCATGCCCGCATACGAAGTACGGAAAAGACACTGCTGCTGCTAGCCCCGTCAAGCAGCGGGGAGCAAGGGAGGGGGATCGAGGCCATGGCCAAGCGGAAGGAAGGGGTTGCCCCTGGTGGCCGTTGGTGTTGGGGACAAGGGCTAGAGGGCTGTGAGTAAAAACACCTTTTCAACATGGGTTACGTAAGTATTTCCCCTTGGAGCGCTGGAGGTTTACACACGGACACGACACCGTATCCACCTCTGCTTGGGCCTCCCAGCTCTCGGCCCTCCCGCCGTGGGAGTCCCCGCCCTGGGAGCCAGCGCTAGTACAAGAACTACCTCCTGCGTGTGGAGCGGTACACACTGTGACGACTGGGGATGCCCTTCCAGCCCGCCGTTTCCTCGTCAGGCATTCCTTGAAGAGGCGCTGCAGCTAGTATCCGACGTTCAAGGGACGCCGGTGATATGCCGAATGTTTTTCCATCGCAGGCAGCTGCCACGACTTCCTCTCTCCTCCTCCTCTTCTTCTTTTTCTGCAGCCGCTCTCCTCCTCCTTTGTGGCGCTCGGCCAGAACCTGATCGTCCGAACGCACGCGCGCTAGGCCAATCGTTCGTCAGTAGCGCCTTCCCACTGAGACAACGGCCCGAAATCCTCCCCTTCCTTTGTCTGCCTTTTGTCGCCCTCCTTCATTGCTCCTGATTCCTGATTCTCTTGATCCCGTCCTGCTCCCATCGACAAAAGGGCCGCTCAACGTCTTTCGCGGGCCGCCTCCGCTTCGTGCGTCGCATCGCCCAAAGTCACGCTCCTTTGCGGCATTCCTGGTCCGGTCCATCGACGTCAAACCAGTCCAGTCTCTCCGTCTCTCCGTCTCTCCTTTGTCCGCGCCTCTCGTGCGAGATTCAATCACGCCTGTTCCCCCCGTCCATGGCACTCGTCAGCCCGCGGCCCTCGAGCTCGTCTTTGCCATTGTTCGCCCATTCACTGTGTCGTCGCTGCTGTCTCCCGCATGACGCATAGACTGCTCCATCTGTTCGAAATCACCGCCCACTTTCAACCCGCCATTGGCCCAACCGATATCCCTCGCTAGCCAGGCCAAAACAGCAGCACAGGAGAGGAGAGAGACCAAGTCTGCGCGCGCGCCTGTGCATGAGCCCGTCCGGCTCTGCCATCACGGCGCGACAGCATGCCTTCGGTAGACGTCGTCATGGCGCGCAGCCTCGGCCCAGGGGCTCTGCAGCAGTTCCAAACCCTCCTCAGCCGGAGCACCGCGCCCCACATGGCCAGGAGGGACATCCTCGTCGACGCCGCCGACAGAGTCTTTGATGTCAAGACGGCCTTTTCCAGCTGGGACAATTGCATGCGGGCTGCCTTTTGCAAGTAAGCCATCATCCCCCACCCCACGCCGGCCTCGTTCGTCTCGAGCCACCCGTCAACTAACGTTTGCCCGCAGATGGCCCGTCATCGCCGTCATCGTTGTCGGCGGCCTCATCCTCATCAGCATCGTCTGGTGCATCATCCGACGCCTCTGCTGCGGTCTCGCCTGCTGTTGCGGCTGCTTCCAGTGCCTCAAGTGCTGCGGAAACTGCTGTGGCTGCTGCGATGCCCCCGGGGCAAATAAGCACAAGTACCTCAACGAGCCCTACATCCCCCCCAACCACGGCTATCAGTCACAAGCCCCCATGGCTGCCCCCATGGCCGCCCGGCCCGAGCCTCCCCGGTACGCCGAGTTCGACGTGGCTCGCAAGGGCGGCGACGATTCGCTGCCCCAGATGCCCGTCTGGGAGTCGGCATCGTCGAAAAAGGTCAAGCTCGACGACGAAGTCGAGATGGACCACTTGGCCCAGTCGACGACAGGCACCACCACCGCCCTGTCTGCCCTGGGTTCTGCCCCGGCCAGCCACATGGGCGCAGGCGCAACCAGTCCGCACCGCCCCCCCGGCGCCAGCCCGACCGGCTACATGTCAAGTCACTCCCAGCTGGCCCGGGATGGCTACGGACAGCTGTCGCCTGGCATGAGCCGGCAGAATACTGGTCCCTCTCCCCCCATGGATCAGCGTGGATATCATGACTACGCCTCTGGCCCCGACCCCATCGGCTACGGCTATGAGCAGCAGCCCAACGCTGGTTATGCGGCTCCTGTGCCGGGACGGGACACGGGTCAAGGATTCGCTGTGGAACCAGCCTACCCGGGCTACCAAGAGCAGCAGCAGTCTTTTGGAAGGGCGCCCGCTGTATACGGAATGAGGCGCCAGGGAACGGGCGACAGTGGCGGCAGGATGGACGGCCGCAGCCCGTACGGTACGGATCCCCTCTCAAGGGCATCACCGGGCCCGAGACAAACGCCGAGACCTCGGGGAGACCACCCGTATATTCCATCACCGAGAGCCACGCCGGCTCCTCGTCAGACGGGCTACAGGCAACCGAGCTATGGGCCTGCAGAATACGACAACTCGGCGTACGCCGGGGTACATCGCTCTCCGCCGCCGGCCTGGCCCGCGCAGGACCACGTTTTGGACTCGGCTCCCCAATCGCCCATTACGAACAATGCCGGCTTCGACTTTACATCGGGCTATGCCCGTCCTCAGACACCGGGCTACGACGACCGTCGCCCCAGCGAGAGCACCAAGTCGACGGCGCAAGAGTCGTATCCGGGGTACAAGCCCTATCAGCCAGCTTAATGAAGCTGAGGCTGAGCCACCACGATTTGGCAGGAGCGTTTCACGGAGCATCATGGAGATGACAGACTCTTGGACGGTCCTGTGGTGAGGAGGCGAGGCCACGCACGGCCTTTTCACGAATTCGACGCTTGCGAAGGCGAGCTTGCAGACCCCATGCCACGTGTGAGGGAACGTGGTGACTTGTACTGCACGCTGTCTGGCGGTAGTATACAAAAGCAGGCAACTGGGTGGCTGGTACCCGTGTTGGAGCCGCCAAGGGGGATGGATGGCAAGGACCCGCGATCCCCCTTGGCGGCTGCCGGCGGGCTTGCTTCACTGTATATCATTCATGTACATCTACGAATACTCTGGGGCCCGGGGTTGATGAATGAAGCTTGGATCTCACAAATCAAGTGTGCCAATGCAAGTGCGTGTCCACGTGTCAATCCGACGGGGCCCAAGCACGGGAGATGACGCGCGCGCACGTCATTCACCCCAGGCATTGGTCGAGGTAAAAAGCTCATTTGACACAGCCACTCTATCGCATGACGCACACGCTGTTCCGCCGTTGTTCTTGTAAATTTATCGCGAAGAATACAAGGATGCAACGCCGCACGTTTGTGTACATGGCAGGGGGGAAAACTCCTTGCCCATCCGCTGAGCGTAGTAGTAGCCCTTGTGCTGTCCTTGGAGAATCTCCAGATGCTCCGCTGTATAAAACAGTTTCTAATTGCGCGCAGAAAAACGACATGACCCATAAGGAAACGGAGTGTTGGGGACACGGCTCGGCTCGGCGAGTGCGTGTGAGTGTAAATTGGTTGGTTGGTGGAGGAGGGAGGGAGGCGCCAGATGGTTGGTGGCATGGCCATCGGAACATGCGTAATAGACAGGGATACCGAAAGAGTGCGCTTATTCCTTGGGGAACAAGTCGGTGGGCACAACCTTGCTCCTATTGTTGCGGCGACTGGAGCCGCTGCCCATGACGGTCGGGGCATCGCCGTCCACTTCCGGGTCGTACTCGCCCCCGGCGGCGAGGCGAGCCGCCCGGCCTTGCGGCTTGCGTGGCCGATTGGGGCCGTGACGCCGGCCACTCAGAGCGCTGCTGCCGGCGTCGGCGTCGTCGTCGTCGTCGTCGTCGGCGTCGCTCTCGCTCTCGAGCACGTGGTCTGCCATCCTGGTGCCGCGCGCGTGGCCATGGTCTGGGTCCTCGGACGGCAGGGGCTCGTGGTGCGTCTCCTTCTTCTTGATGAAGGAGTCGATGATGTAGTATTGCATGCCGTTCATGATGAGGGGGAAGATCATCATGACAAAGGCAATCTGCAACCTCTCGTTGCCCTCTGTCCAGCCAAGGGCCCAGTCACCGACCTCTGAGATCCAGGGAAAGAGGAGAAAGATGATCAGGACGCAGAGCTTCATGCCGAAAAGACCGCCAAAGTAGATGATGGACTGTTTGAGCCACCACAGTGCATTGGGCGGGTTGCCGTAGTTGCCCGACTGGATGGACTCGACGGGCTTGCCCATGGGCGTCATTGCCACGAGGCCCGTCAAGATGCGCAGCAGGACGATGAGGATGGGGATGCCGAGGGTCGTCTGCGGCGGTCAGATGGTTGTGGCCATACATAGAGGGAGAATGGGGGCACTCACATCGATGGCCAGGTTGAGGAGATACAGGGAGCAGGGGTTGGGCTCGTAAGAAGCGTCGGCGGCGCGGGCAAGCAGCCGCTGGGTGACGGCGGGCTCGAGTTTGATGGAGAAGCGGCCGCTGGTCAACATGGACATGAAGACGTTTGCGACGTGGACGAGAACGGAGCCAAAGACTTGTTTGGACACGTCAAAGGACCAGATCTTGAGGGGCCGCTGGGGCCTCTCGCGCCAGCGCTTGAAGACCAGAGACAGCAGGGCCAAGGCGCCGAGGGCGGCCTGGACGAGCAGGGCAAAGGAGCCGAGCAGGCGGCACTCGCCCTGCGGCTCGTCGCCGGACATGGGGCCGGCGTGGGACATTGGGGTGGCGGCGGCGAGGGCCGAAGTCACGGTGACGACGGCGGTGTGGACGAGGGCGGCGGCGGCGGACGAGGAGGAGGATGGTGAGGCTGACGACGACGACGATGAGGCCAAGGCGGTGGCGACGGCGGAGGCTAAGGGGGTGATTGCATCGTGGACGACCAAGGCGCCGGCCGGGGGCTGCATGGAGGCGGAACGTCTAGACTGGCGGAGAGAGCGGCAGGCCGAGGTCAGACGTCGTCGAGTAGTGCAGCGGCTTCGGCCAGCGAGGGGGCGATCAAGGAGGGGCGGCGAAGCCGGAACAGATCGGGGCCGCGACAAGACAAAGGTGGCGCTGAAGAAGAAGAAAATTACAGCAAAAAAAGGAAACAAGGTGGCGACACGATGAGGGTGTGGCAGAGGAAAACGAGACAGGGGAGAAGAGAGTCACAATGGGCTGGTCTGGCGATGATGAAGGATCGAGTTGCCGTGTCTCAGTGTGCACGGAGGGCTGTGCTGTATGTATGTACTACAGTGGGGTTGTACAGCCCCATGTTACATAATCGTCATCGCACGGGGCCGCCGCACATCAATGCTTAGCATAAATTGCACTGACTTGTGCCCTGACAACTAGGTAGTCGTGTGCCCCCGCCAACGCGGAGAATATGACGTTTATTTCTCGCCCGAGCGGCGTGGCTGGAATGATGCAGGTGTTGCTCTGCCGGCGTCATCCCGACCCATGCTCTCCACGCGCGGCACAGGGTTCATTCTTGCCATCATCATCCATTGCCATTCAGCATCGCAACGACCCCGGAACCTCTCCGTGTGTATTCGTGCTTGGCTCTTTAACTCGCGACGCGGGCGCAGCCTTTCAAGTTTCCCCGGTCGGACCCCCCCCCCCCGGCCTCGAGGCAAGAGTCCAGCGGATTGGTGTCAGATCACATGATGGAGGCCACCACATTAGGTCAGCATGACCGTCACGTGGCTTCGGGGAAATTTTCCCATAAAACAAGCCCCTTAAGAAAATAGGGGCTATATATACATCTTTATTATTACATTAATATAACCTCTTTTGCTATATAACCTATTAGACCTATTAAGACCTACAATCGTGCCTATTTAGTCCGAGCCGTAGATTAAAGATCTAATAATTAAGAGTCTTATACTTTAATCTACCGGAACTATAAACTAGAAACCGAAAAAGGCTCCCTTTAGGCTGATAATTACTATATCTACCTTTACTAAGAAAAACGAGGTTATTCTTAATAATAATGCTAACTAGTCCCTTTAGGATAATAAGTTTAAGGCGTAGGCCCTTAATAGCAACCTTTAGGACTAGGTCTTTAGGACCGAAAAACTCCTTCCTACTCTAACGATGCCTATCGAGGATAACGCTATAAGGGGATCTCGCGTTCGTACTATAGATAAAGAAATAATCTAATAAGGCTAACCGCTTAAAGGATCTTAGAAATAGTAGGTATTCCTCTATAAGGAGAAGAAATAAAAGAGCTAGAGAAAGGATATTAAAGAACTACGCACTTAGATTGCTATAACAATTTCCGACTACTTTTTCTAGACCTATTGTAAGCCCGATAAAGACCTTAAGGAGTAGTACGCTACGCTTAAGAAGTAGGCAAAGGGCAAGCCGGAAGATATCCTCCGTGCTATTTAAGTTCGCTATAAAGCGGTAGTTAAGCCTTCTATAAGTTAGCTAAAGAACTAGCACCGTTAGCTCGAGAGCTAGAAGAAGGTTATATATAAAGGGATTTAAGAAAAACTCTCTAAAGCTACCTATAAGAGTATTTAGGTATTTAACTTCCTATCCTTTATTAATCCCTACTATTATCACTAAGTTAATTCCTTTAACCTTTCGCACCTTAAGAATAACGTAGATTTTAATATCTATATAATAACTAACGAGTTTACCGTTTTTATTAATAAACTACCTACTTAACCGTCCTATACGAAGAGAGGCGCCTTTAGCCTTTCTTTCGCCGGATAAGACGATTAAAAGGACGATAAATAAGACGGATAGTTAGAAAATAAAAATACTAAAAATACTAAAAATAATAAAAATAATAAAAATAATAAAAAGAGATTACAGGCTACTACTTTAGATAAGCGAGGTATTCCTAAGTATAGGCTATATACGCTTAAGGGCTATACTCTTAAGAACTATTAGGAGATTAAGTCTAATAAAGCCCCTGACTAATAGCCCGGGAATAGATAGGAAGCTACTACGAAGAGTATAAAAGACCTTAAGATCGCGAAAGAAGTCTAACGACTAAAAGGAAAGAAGGTAATGTTTAAAGACGATAAGGATTAACTAATATAGGAAAAGGGAAGATGCCTTTCGGCTTTTTTCCTTATCTCCCTCGTTAAGGCCTCCTTTAGTATTAACGTTTATCCCCTCTACTACTCGGCAATTCTAGACTATAGAACGATACTCTATATCTTTAACGAGATCTTACGATTTAAGAACTTTAGGATAGCTAAAGAAGGAGACTTCCTTTAGGCAAGCGTAGAAAAAGTGCTTATCCTTAGATATAGCGACGTTAACGTCCGCTTTTAAACCCCTTCCTTTAAGCCTTAAGTACTACGGCTGCTTAATATCGCATTCTATAAGAACTTTATATATAACCTAATCTCCTATAAGTTATTAAAACAATAGGGCATATAGTAGGACGAACGACCCTATAGACCGTCGACGCTTTAAGTAGCTAATAATACTATAGTTAGACTCGTCGAATAATACTACGGATAGTTTATCTTAGAATATATCCCCTACGATAAGATAAGGCGGGCCTTTTATACCCGCCGAAATAAGTTCGATAGCTATACTAAGAGGAAGCTATAAAAGGCAACGGTAGAACTTAAGTATCTCCGGATAGGACATCCGGGACTATAAGCGCTTAAATACTTTATTAACTACTCTAAAGGTATTAAGATTAAGGGTATTATAACGACTTAGTGCGATAACTATAGCACTACTAAAGCAAAGCGGATAATACGATAAGCTCCTTAAGATAAAGGCGTCGTAGGCGAGAGAATTACAATTGACTTCTATAACTTTATGCCTAATAATAAAGGTTATAATTTACCTTTTAAATGCAAGAAGCGCTGCTAGAGCGGCCTAATCCGGAGGTTAATATCGCCATTTTCGACAGCTCCAGCAACGAGGCACACTAGCTAGAAGCTGGGCCTAGCTAGGTACTGTCTACCTCTAAGCGCTGTGTGCCACGCCGGCCCACAATCCCCCCGCTAAGGAGCACCAATCCTGGCTCATCCCTCCGCATGCCTTGTCTCAAGGAGTCCAACTCTAGCCGCCCAGGCAGAAGAATGTCGCTTTGCCAGCCAGCCAGCATGGCCATTATCCACCATAAATGGCGGATACGCCCCCATTTAACACTCACCCTTCTGCTCAAAAGCAGCTGCGCGTCGTTCGTTTCGTTAAGCCGAAGTACTCAGCTGAAACAAAGATCAACGTCACTGGCATCTATAGAAAATGGACGCGGTATGTCGTACCATCCCTATCACTTATTTAAACTAAGGGCTAAACTCGACGACATAGGTACTGCAATGATAATCGGATTGGTGACTGGAAGAAGACAATCCAGAACCTGGCTCGTGAAACCACAATGGACTTCTTCCTTCCTCTTCGTCTGCGGAAATTATAAGGTCAAGTCGTGGGGTACATCGGAAGAGTACATGCGTCAGTTCCAGCAGCTCTACACGACTGTTACTGGACGGTATATGGACCGGAATGACAGTAAAGAAGTCTACAAGGTACCGCTAACGTGTCACCCTACACTATGCCTGATTCTCGAGCCTACTAACGCGCCATTAGTATCACCATAACGTCCTAGTTCCTCGGTTTGGCCTCCGGGCGCCTAACGTTGATGGCAAGCCAGTCTTAAACGTGGACAGCCTCCGGGTCATCTTGACCTTTAACATAGCGTACGACGCCAGCACCTTTGCCCTCGAGCGCCATCGCATCCAGCTGGCAGGCTGCTATCAGATCCTGTGCTACACTGGGGCACGGCCTGCCGAGTTAGTGGATGGTCAGAGGAAGAGTCCGAAGGATGGTTCCATTGAGGAGCTCTTTGGCTCGAAAGTCGTCCTGTCAAGTGACGGCGAGAAAGAGTTAAGCGAGGCGACAGATGAAGCATCTCAACAGCTGGCTGAGCTACTCGCACAGGAAACGGTCAAGCGTGGTCGTCCCAAAGCTCTCTGCTATGAGGATATCTTCATGATGATCGTCCGTCACCCTGCTACCGGGAATTCCGTCCCGGTCATGGCCATCAAGTTTATTAACCACAAGGGAGCAGACAACAAGCCCAGACCGTATGCCTTAATCCGCTTCGGTTGATTAGTCCCATTGCACATGCTAATCGATGCAAGTTAGGACCATCTTTTTCTTTACCCCCACCAAAAAGCTGATATTCTGCCCCATTATGGTCCTCATCGCCCTGGCGCTGCATGACCATGCGTTTGATGCGCAAAGCTTGACGGATGCATCCCGTGTGTTCGAGACGAAGGTCTGGGGCCCGACGCAATCTACGCCGCTCCGGTGGAAGGAGTCAATGCTTAAGGTGCCGGTATTCCGGCGGGTTCGTGGCACTACCCTTTCCGCCGACGAAGCCATGCTATACTCCAAGCTGAATTACGACATGGGCCGGCAGAGCCTTGATTCGGGACACGAGAAGCCCTGGACGCCGAGATTCTCTCGAAGAGGCGCTGCGAACGCTGTCAATGGTATGTCAAGCCCCGCCCTCCAGAGTAGCCAGCGAAGAGGATCTTCCAGGATGGGCGGCAATACTAACCAGTTTGGCTCTCTAGGCGACGCGCCGGATACAGTCCGTGACCAGATGATGCGCCATGACCCTAGGTTTGCCACTTTCTACAGCGCATATCTAAATGAGATTGCCCGGTTCGATATCCAGAATGCCTTCTTAGAGGAGGAGAAGCAGAATGAACTGTTCCGGATGTTCGCACACGTCAGCCTCACCCGTGACCCTCGGGCCGTTCGGGACATGGTGCCCGACGAGGTATGGGCCAATACGCCGCCGGACCCGGAGATACTGGTGTTGGAAGAGAAGCGAGCGACTCTCAAGCAGGGACGGTATCGAATCGACGGCCACGAGGACGAGGAGGATATCCGAAAACTCACGAATGAGATCAGGACCAAGCGGGCAGAGCGCGAGAAGAGGATCGTGAAAGGATATCGCGAGTATTACTTTTACCACCGTCCGACCTGGGACATCGAGGCACAGGCTCGAGGAGAGGTAGAAGAGGAATACGAGGAGCCAGCCATCGATCTCGCCGTGCCCGAGCGCGCCAGACTGGCCGAGATTTTCTGCTGTCAGCCCAGGAGCTGGACCGAGGAGGAGATCTCCCAGCATAGAATCGAGGCTATCGACCTTATGGTGGCTCTATGCGATAAGAAAGAGACGGGAAAGAGCAGCCGAACCCGACTAAGAGCCCAAGTCGGGCAGTTTATCAAGCAAGAGTCACCCGAGCTAGACGCCAGTTCCGAGCCAGAGCCTGGACCCGATCCCTTCCCGCTTCTCATGGAAGCGACCCAGTGTCCGGACTGTATTGGCGACGAGCAACTGCCTCTTGGTGAGCGGATGTTTCGATGGTGTCGTCCAACTGTAAGGAATGACCACTTTGACGACCAGCACTTGGTAGAACGGGAACGTGCCGAGCAGCGCGGTGAGACAATCAGATGCGACCATCCCAAATGCAGGAAAGAGACTTTTAAGCATTTGGATCATTTTCGGAACCATGTCCAGTCAGTCCATGGGGTCCCGCTTAGATCATCGGAACAGGTCAAGCATAGACGACAACGAAAAGCCAAGCGCCGTCAGATGATACGCGGGGGGGGAATACTGGATGTCATGGTTACAGCCTAATTCTTGCCTCAATTTAGAAGGACTTTCAGGAAACATAGTTTAGGTCACACCTCAATTAATAGGGGAGGCCATTAACCGTTATGCCCTCAATAATATACATGATCTTATCTCGCGTTTCGTCTCCATTCCGCCCCGGGCGCCATATGTCAGTGCCATATGCCAGGTCTCCCTCGTACATGCCCCATTTCTAATTCTCTAAGCTTCCTATTCGAGGCGTGTGCTTCATGTCAGCCATAGTAGGGGATTCGTCACGCGTCTCGGTCGTTGCGATGAGGTCGCGGGTGGGTTGGTTCCCTTGACCAAGATTTGGTCTCAGCCGGCGCGTCCGTCGCGATAAGCAGAAGCGACGCGAATGTCGTCGATGATTCTTAGTAAAATAGTAGAACCTTAATAATACGGGCCTGCGCCGCCGTCATCTCCTCGGGGACCCGGCTCCCCACTAAGTCCCGCTCCCGCACCTCCGACGTGATATCGTCGAGCGTCGGGCACCGCGACAGCTGCACGTACAGGCTGTCCTTGGTCGTCTCTGAGACCAGCACGATGCCCGCCGGCGGCCCTAAGTGCATCGTGAGCACCCGGTGGCCCGAGAATGCCCGGTCGGGGATGATGTCTACACGACGAAGACGGCCGGGACGGGGGTCGCGCTGTCGTAGCCCAGCATTATATTCCCTTCCCCGTCTCTTACCCCGCAATCACTAGCGCTGCTTTAGCTGCGTTTTTGCATTTTCTCCCTAATTCCCTCTACAAGTCTGCGACGGTAGAGAATGCGCAAATGGCCGCTTTCTTTACTTGCCTTCTAGCATGCTTTAGTTTCTAACGCTACTGCCTGCCTGCCGTTTATTATTCTAACTTTCAGCTTCGTTCCTTAAGGCACTCCGCGCAACCCATTAGTGGTTGCCTTGCCTATGTTTTTCAGCCGGCAGTAATTCTTACTACTATACACCGCTTTAATTCTGCCGGCAGAAAATATCCAGGCGCGTACGAGTACGGGAGTGCTTAGTAATTCTGCCGGCAGTAATTCCTCCTTCAATACACCGCTTTCAATCTGCCGGCAGAAAATATCCAGGTGCGTATGTGAGTGCGTAGTAATTCTGCCGGCAGAAAAAGGGCCTCCAACGACGTGACAGTTACCGGCACGTCTAGGGACCACTCCGGCCTAGGTCTCTTCATGCTGCCCCCAAGCAGGAAAAAGTCTTCAGAACCTGAGCCAGATTTGTTCATCTATCATTTGCATTGTCGTTGTGGCCACCAATGACCGGGCGCATCCACCGCCGGGCCATTGTGACCTTCAGCATTACTGCAGCTTCATATCGAGCCTCAGTTTGCCGTGCCGTCACGATATCTTCAAGCGGCTCAAAGAGGCCGGCAGCGGCATCGGTGCCCGTGACGCAATTCTCTTTAAGATGACTGACGTTGACGAATTCTGGAATCGTGAGTGTCAGGGCACAAACGCTGACGCCACACCACCACGATACGCGGCAAAGGCCAGCCCAAGGGCTCGTTGAACCTCGAAAAATCCGGCCGGCGCGACGCCTCGGCGTTCAAGATTACAGAGGCTACCGCTCTAGCCGAAGCCTCGAGGCCGGGGTCATCAACAGCGCCGGCAGCGCCGACGGCACCAATACACGCAAGGCTAACGGCAAGGGCAAGGGCAGGGGCAAGGCTGCTGCCGTTAACACCACTGCCAACGGCGGTGATAAAATGCCTGGGATGCCGTGGAATCCCAAGTGGTAAGCAAAGCTGGTAGCCAGGCAGCTATTTAGTAGTATATCTAGTATTTAGGTAGAAAGTTATTAGGCTTTTGAGCTCTCTCTGCCTCTCTTTGCCTCTCTTTGCCTCTCTTTGCCTCTCTTTGCCTCTCTTTGCCTCTCTTTGCCTCTCTTTGCCTCTCTTTGCCTCTCTTTGCCTCTCTTTGCCTCTCTTTGCCTCTCTTTGCCTCTCTTTGCCTCTCTTTGCCTCTCTTTGCCTCTCTTTGCCTCTCTTTGCTGCGCTGCCTCTCTTTGTCTCTCTTTGCCTCTCTTTACTATACTGCCTCTCTTTGCCACGCTGCCTCTCTTTTTGCTCTCTGGCTCTCTGGCTCTCTGGCTTTCTGGCTCTCTGCGAATTGCGTCACGAGAGATATTTTCATCGTTCAGAGAGGGAGTTAGGGAATTCCCCCTGCCTGCGGCGGGCTCTTGCCTGCGGCGCTCAATACGCTTTATTACGTTTTGCTGATCTTCGACTAGAACAGCAGCGAGATTCCACGAGGGAGTATCTACGAGAAATCTCCCAAGAGCATCACAGTAACGAGCACCATCAATCTGGAAATCGTTCGGCCGCCAGCCACAGTATTTGATGGAGATATACGGAAATGGGGATGCTGGTCGCCAGGAACTGGCCGAATGTTTGGGACGGTCGAAGCAGGATGGCGCATTGAGCTCCTTCATCCGGGAAGGATTATTATTACTGATCCGTGATGGGATTTACCGGCGATCTGCCGGATCCCGTGACCCGCCGCACATCGCCCACCCGAGAGGACCGTATTATAAGAAAAAAGATCTTTTTGATCGATCTATCTTGACTCTTTATCATTTCCTCACTCGAAAAAGTTGTGTTATTGTGGGCTAGTCGGCATTATGAGCCTTGGTGGGGAGTGCGGGGCCCTTGGTGGGGCCGCGCGGCCGCTTGTCGTCGCCGACAGGCCGGCGGATCGTGAAGCGAAAGTTGCTTGATGAGTCGGCGAAAGAGCCGAACAAAAGCAGCCGATATACAACAAGAACGACAACGAAAGGGACAACGATTGAAATTGACTGTGCGACTGAATGAAATAATGGAAACGATAACAACAGCCATGAGCGGACGGCGATGCTCCAAAAGGCCTTAGAGTTGTTGGGCGAGTTTCGCGCGGAGTTCCAAGGATTGAAGGAAACGCTCAAGGAGCAGAATAAGATCATCTGTGATCAGCAGGGATAATCCGAAAGCTGAATGAAGCCGCCGAGAAGCAGGAAACGACTATCCGAGAATTAAGCCAGAATTTGGAAGACACCAAGCAGCAGATGAGCGGCGAACTGAAGCGAGTCCACAAGCAACTCGAAGCCATCGCCGTGAGCGCAGCCGCTACCCCGCCGAGCACTTTCGCTGACGTCACGCGTTCGTTGCCGTCGCCCTAACGGGGCAATGCCCAAGCGCTCTCGTCCGGCAGCACCACGGGATCCACGTCTGTGAATGAGCTTTATTGCATGATTGACACGTCGCGAGTTGCAGAACGGGACAGAGACCGAGCACAGGTAGCTGCGATCCGACAAGCCATCGAAGGCGAGTTGAGAGCAAAAGAAGGCCAAGCGACCTGGAGATGCGCGGCAGTTGTGAGGAGTTCCCAGAACGCAGAGCGAGTGAAGATCATCTGCAGGGATGAAGCCGAGTTGCAGCGGGTCAAGGAAGCCGCGCAGAAGACGACGGTAACTGGAACACGAGTGATGAGAGATCAGCTTTACCCAGTCAAGGTCGACAATGCCAATCGTACGGCTGTTCTTGATGGAGAAGGCAACGTCTTGCCAGATGTGGCTGAGGCCCTCGGCGCCGAAAACAGTGTCACTGTTGGCAAGATTGTTTGGTTGAGCAATAAAGAGGCAGGCAAAGCATACAGGTCTATGGTAGTTTACGTCACAAAAAAGAACGATGCGAAGAAGCTTTTAGACGGCAAGTACTTCGATCTGGCCGGGGAATCGGCGTCCACGAATCCCTTCGAACCATGCAAGGGACCGGTGCAGTGCTACAACTGTCAAGAGATCGGCCATAAGGCGTTCCGATGCAAGAAGCCTCAGATGTGAGGGAGATATGCGAGTCCGGGGCATCACCACAAGGAGTGCCAGGCGATGGAACCGAAATGCGTATTGTGCGGCGGCCCACACGAGTCGTTCAGCCGGAACTGCCGCGTGCGGAGCTCACATAGCGATGTGTAAGACGTTCCGCATCCTACAGCTCAATGTTCGAAAGCGAGAACCGGTACAACAAAGTTTGATGAATGACGCAGACCTCAAGGATTACGGAGTGCTGGCGGTCTCTGAGCCTTACGCAAGAATGGTCGACGGCAAGGTGGTAACGAGTCCTACGGGACACAGTAACTGGACGAGGATGATACCGACGCACACGCACGACGCACCCTGGCCGATCCGTAGCATGCTTTGGGTGCGAAGCGACATCGAAGTGGAGCAGGTGCCGATATCATCAGCAGATCTCACGGCAGCGGTGCTTCGGTTGCGGGAGAGAGACATCCTGATGGTATCTGTGTACGTGAAGGGGAAGAGCACAGAGGCGCTGACAACTACAATTCAGGTGTTACATGGCCTGATCCAGAAATTCCGTAATAGCACCGGTGGGCGCACGGATGTGGTGCTAGCCGGAGATTTCAACTGTCATGACCTGCTCTGGGGCGGAGATGAGGTATCGGTAAAAAGACAAGGAGAGGCCGGGCCAATCATCGATCTGATGAACGAGCACGGCCTCCGCAGCCTCTTTCCGAGGGGCACGAAAACGTGGCAAGGCCCGGACTACGAAAGTACCATTGACCTGGTGTTGGCGACATCGGAACTGGCAGACGAAATGGTGACATACGCCCTCCATACGACCGATCACGGGTCAGACCATAGAGCGATCCAGACGACTTTTGACATTGCGATGCCCGGAAGGATCACGGTGCCAAGGTTGTTGTTTAAGAATGCTCCGTGGACTCTCATAGGAGCCAGGGTGGGAGATAACCTCGGGTCGCTCCCTTGGGATGTTGACGTGCAGACGCAGACGGACCAGCTGATGCGAGTCGTTCTGGAGGCAATCCACGAGCTGACACCTCGTGCACAACCGTCACCGTATGCGAAACGCTGGTGGACCAAGGACCTGACAAGACTTCGGCAGGTGCACACTTTCTGGCGGAACCAAGCGAGGACACAACGGCGAGCAGGCCAAGCGCGGCCAGACCTGGAACGACGAGCCAAGGAAGCGGCGAAGGAGTACCACGACGCCATACGGAGCCAGAGGAAATTTCTTCACTTGCTCTATAGCATGCTTTGGTTTCTAACGCTACTGCCTGTCTGCCGTTTTTTATTCAGCCTTTCAGCTTTATTCCTTAAGGCTTTTTGCGCGCAACCCATTAGGGGTTGCCTTAACTATGTTTTTCAGCCGGCAGTAATTCTTGCTACTATATACCGCTTTAATTCTGCCGGCAGAAAATATTCAGGCGCATACCTAAGTGCTTAGTAATTCTGCTGGCAGTAATTCCTACTACTATACACCGCTTTCAATCTGCCGGCAGAAAATATCCAGGCGCGTATTAAATGCTTAGTAATTCTGCCGGCAGAAAAAGCGCCTCTAGCAATGTAATAGTTACCTATAAGTCTACGGAATAGCCGCTCCGGCCTAGGTCTCTTCGTGCGGCCCTAAGCAAGCAGAAGCCTAGGCCGGATCTATTTATCTAGCATTTGCCTTCGCCTCTTATTAGAACTAGTAGTTTAAGGAGTTCCCGAAATAGGAATAGCGGTTATACTTATGCGATAATTTAATCTAAATAGGGATAGCAGGCCGATAAGGCTTATAGCGATATATATATTATCTGTGTATATATATATATACTATTGGATAGGCTCTAGTCTAGGGTTAACTAAGGTGTGTGAATTGTGTGTATATGTCCCTCTAAGTTAGAGGGAAGCAGGCCACGAGGATATACGTGGCCCTATGGCATACGTGGCCTTGTGGCACGCATGTGACCTTAGGGCTTACATGGATGTCGCTACATCTATCTATAGAGTGGTCCCATATTCCCATACTAATTAACTATAGTATTCGGGTATTTCTTGTGGCGCGCGTAAAGTATACGCGCGCTCGTAGCGGCAAAACTTTGCCGATAAAAAGAACCGGCGGCAAGACTTTTTTAACAATAAAAAGGACTGGCGGCAAGAGCTTGCCAACAAAAAGGACTAGCGGCAAAACTTTGCCTACGGACCCTAGTTAGTCCGGGCTCCGCACCCGCACCACATCTTGTGGTGCCAGGTCGGACCACCTAATAGCATCCATCCTTTCTACAACCCTTTAATTGCCCCCCAAGTGCACCTCTGTGTATCACTCTCTGCCGGGTTTTCACGAGCCAGTCCCGTAACCATGGTTCGGGTAGCACGCCCAGCCGGTCGTCGCGACTTTGAGATTGCCATCATCTGCGCCCTCACCGCTGAGGCCGACGCCGTGGAGGCTCTCTTCGACCGCTATTGGGACGAGGAAGGGCCCCCTTATGACAAAGCCTCTGGGGATCCCAACGCCTACTCCACCGGCTACATCAGCCGCCACAATGTCGTGCTTACTCACATGCCTAGCATGGGGAAGGCCAACGCGGCGGCCGTCACGGCCAACTGCCGTGCCAGCTTCCCCAACATCAAGCTCGCTCTCGTGGTTGGCGTCTGCGGCGCGGCGCCCTTTGTACCCGGCAATAAGGACGAGATTGTGCTCGGCGACGTGATCATCAGCGACGGGGTCGTCCAATACGATCTTGGACGACGGCTACCCACGGGCTTCGTGCGCAAAGATACTCTTCTAGACTCTTTGGGGAGGCCCAGCACGGAGATCCGCGCGCTGTTAGCGAAGCTGAAGGGCGTCCACGGCAAAAAGACGCTAAGAAGGAAGATGGCTGGTAATCTGGACGAGCTCGAGGAAGATCCAGAGCTGAAGGCGGAGTACCCAGGTGTCCGGTGTGACCGGCTCTTCGAATCGAAATATCGCCACGCTCGCGATGGGATGACGTGCGAAGAGTGCGGATGCAGCGGTGAGCTAATCGTGCGCCGTCGCCTCGAGCAGGGCATACCGCAGCCTGCCGTCCACTTTGGCTTAATCGCATCTGGTGACACAGTGATGAAGGATGGAGAAGAGCGTGACGCCATCGCACAACGGGAGAATGTTCTCGGCTTCGAGATGGAGGGCGCCGGAGTATGGGATAGCTTCCCGTGCGTGGTGATCAAGGGCGCCTGCGACTATGCAGACAGCCATAAGACCAAGGCATGGCAGAATTATGCTGCGGCAACGGCAGCGGCATGCGCAAAGGCGTTCCTGGACTATTGGGTGCCTTCAGTTACTTATAGTACGTGACAGCATCACACTCGCAATGCTTTGGGTGGTTTGCTGATCGTTTTCTGGGCAGGCAATATTCCCGAACAATCCACCGGCCCTTGGTGTGAGTAGTTAATCTTTCGTTCGTAAATTCAGGCAGACGAATTCTTATATAGTTTATAGTTGTTGTTCCATTCCCAAAAAATGACGCTTTTGTTGGTCGAGGCTCTATTCTTAAGGAATTGCAACAACGCGCGGGTAAGTCGCAAGCGCAGATTGCGCTCTTTGGTCTGGGCGGCATAGGGTGAGTGGCTTTAACCACATATCACTTCGTCACTGACTGGACAAGAAAAACCCAAATCGCGCTGGCGCACGTCTATTGGCTTCAGGAGACGCGTCCAGAGGTGTCGGTGTTTTGGGTCTATGCAAGCAACGCCGAGCGGTTCCGCCAGTCCTTCAACACGATTGCGCAGGAATGCAAGATTCCAGGGTACGACGACTCCAAGACGGATGTGTTACTGCTGGTGAAAAGATGGCTAGAAAAGAAGGATTATGGGCGGTGGCTTATGGTCATCGATAATGCCGACGATATGGAGCTCTTCTTCAACCCAAGTGGGCAGACTACGAGCACGTCGAGTAACGGCAATTTCGCGCGCTACCTTCCCGAGTGCAACCACGGAGCCATTCTAGTCACAACGCGGAACAAGAAGGCGGCGGTAAGCTTCGCCAAGGGGCAGAGTCTAATCAAGGTAGATTGTATGGAGGACGACGAGTCGGAAGGCCTGCTTCGTGCAACACTGGAAGGCGTTTCCTCCACCCCTGCCGAATTGTCGGAGCTCTCTTCTCGACTAGAGCATCTTCCGCTCGCCCTCGTCCAAGCGGCCGCCTTCATTCAGGCGAACAGCATTTCCATGGAAGCGTATCTCGGGCTGCTCGACGAAAGTGACCATAACATCGTCGACCTACTGTGCAAGGAGTTCGCGACGATCGGGCGGGACTCGAAGGCTGCACAGGCGGTGGCGCAAACGTGGATGCTCTCGTTCCGACAGATTAAGGAACAGGATGCATTGGCGGGCAACTTACTCTCGTTAATGAGCATGTTCGACCGTCAGGGCATTCCGACGCCGTTTCCATTGCATTACAGTGCACAGGAACGCAACGGAGGCCCGAAAAGCAATATAGAGCTGACCGAATCTGTTGGGCTACTGAAAGCCTTCAGCCTCATTTCAGAGGAGAAGAACGGCAGCCTAGATATGCATCGGCTGGTGCAGCTTGTAACGCGTAAATGGCTCGACAACGACGGCAAGATAAGTGAGTTTGGGCGGGAGGCGCTATTGACCGTATCGCAGATATATCCGTCTTGGAGGTTCGAGAACCGGACGATATATAGTGCGTATCTACCGCACGCAAGCGCTGTGCTGGAGATTGAGGTTGGCGGGCTAGGAGATGATGTGAAGGCGAAGGCATCGCTGCTCCATTGCGTGGCTAGCTACTTGAATTTCGAGGGCAAATAGAGCAGCGCAGAGAAACTCAACGTGGATGCTTTTAAGACCCGGAAGAGGGTGCTGGGCGAGGATCATCCCTCCATGCTAAGCAGCATGGCGAACCTAGCGTCGACGTTTTAGAATTAGGGCCGGTAGGAGGAGGCGGAGAAGCTAGAAGTGTAGGTAATAGAGACTCGCAAGACGAAGCTCGGGGCCGATTATCCCTCTACGCTAACTAGCATAGCGAACCTAGCGTCGATGTATAAGAACTAGGGCCGGTGGGAGGAGGCAGAGAAGCTAAAAGTATAGGTGATAGAGACGAGCAAGACGAAGCTTAGGGCCGATTATCCCGATACGCTAACTAGCATAGCGAACCTAGCGTCGACGTATAGGAACTAAGGCCGGTAGGAGGAGGCGGAGAAGCTAAAAGTATAGGTAATAGAGACTCGTAAGATGAAGCTTAAGGCCGATTATCCCTTTACGCTAAGTAGTATAGCGAACCTAGCGTCGACGTTTTAGAACTAAGGCCGGTAGGAGGAGGCGGAGAAGCTAAAAGTATAGATAATAGAGATAAGCAAGACGAAGCTCGGGGCCGATTATCCCGATACGCTAAGTAGTATAGCGAACCTAGCGTCGACGTATAAGAACTAGGGCTAGTAGGAGGAGGCGGAGAAGATATAAGTATAGGTAATAGAGATAAGTAAGACGAAGCTTAGGGCCGATTATCCCGACACGCTGACTAATATAGCGAACCTAGCGTCGACGTTTAAGAACTAAGGCCGGTAGGAGGAGGCGGAGAAGCTAAAAGTATAGGTAATAGAGATAAGTAAGACGAAGCTTAGGGCCGATTATCCTAATACGCTAACTAGCATAGCGAACCTAGCGTCGACGTTTTAGAACTAGGGCTAGTAGGAGGAGGCGGAGAAGCTATAAGTATAGGTAATAAAGACGAGTAAGATAAAGCTTAGGGCCGATTATCCCGATACGCTAACTAGTATAGCGAACCTAGCGTCGACGTTTTAGAACTAAGGCCGGTAGGAGGAGGCGGAGAAGCTAGAAGTATAGGTAATAGAGATAAGTAAGATAAAGCTTAGGGCCGATTATCCTAATACGCTAACTAGTATAGCGAACCTAGCGTCGACGTTTTAGAACTAGGGCCGGTAGGAGGAGGTAGAGAAGCTAGAAGTATAGGTAATAGAGACTTATAAGATAAAGCTTAAGGCCGATTATCCCGATACGCTAACTAGCATAGCGAATCTAGCGTCGACGTTTTAAAACTAAGGCCGGTAGGGGGAGGCGGAGAAGCTAGAAGTATAGGTAATAGAGACTCGTAAGACAAAGCTTAAGGCCGATTATCCCTCTACGCTAAGTAGTATAAGCAACCTAGCGTCGACGTATAAGAACTAAGGCCGGTAGGAGGAGGCGGAGAAGCTAAAAGTATAGGTAATAGAGACTTATAAGATAAAGCTTAAGGCCGATTATCCCGATACGCTAACTAGCATAGCGAATCTAGCGTCGACGTTTTAAAACTAAGGCCGGTAGGGGGAGGCGGAGAAGCTAGAAGTATAGGTAATAGAGACTCGTAAGACGAAGCTTAAGGCCGATTATCCCTCTACGCTAAGTAGTATAAGCAACCTAGCGTCGACGTATAAGAACTAAGGCCGGTAGGAGGAGGCGGAGAAGCTAAAAGTATAGGTAATAGAGACGAGTAAGATAAAGCTCGGGGCCGATTATCCCTCTACGCTAAGTAGTATAAGCAACCTAGCGTCGACGTTTTAAAACTAAGGCCGGTAGGAGGAGGCGGAGAAGCTATAAGTATAGGTAATAGAGATAAGCAAGACGAAGCTTAGGGCTAATTATCCCTCTACGCTAAATAGTATAGCGAACCTAGCGTCGACGTTTTAAAACTAGGGCCGGTAGGAGGAGGCGGAGAAGCTAGAAGTATAGGTAATAGAGACTCGTAAGACGAAGCTTAGGGCCGATTATCCCGACACGCTAAATAGTATAAACAACCTTGCTTTCACTTAGAAGAGCTAAGGTCGTTATATAGAGGCTATTAGCTTAATAGAGCGTTGCTTTTAGCTTTAGCGACGATTACTTAGTTTATCCTACCCTTATACGGAATCTACTCTTTTAAAGCTAAATAAGTAGAAGGTAGAGACTAAGAGCTAATTAATAATTTAAGTTGCGAAATAGAATTATATATTAAAACAGGGATCGCAATTAGCTGAATTTAAAGAACTTTTTCCGTAAGGTTATAGAGGGTAGGAGTCGTATAATTATAGTGCAATATATATCTTAGGTCGGTCGCGGAAGCGGTCGATATATATATAAGGAACCGGAGACCGGTAGGAAGACTAAGAGACTAGAGACGCATAGGCTTTCGTAGTTATAGATAGAGTAGCTAGCGATCTAACGCACGCATGCTTGCTAACGCGCTCTTATATATTTAGACGCGAGTCTTTATAAGCTGTTCTATTTTAAGGTTTATAGCTAAGCGAAGCCCGCACTATCTACTCGTAGTGCTTTCCGTTATAATTAACTAAACACAGAGGCATAAACACGTAAATAGCATTAAATAACGAAGGGAATCTATTATTATTATTATTATTATTATTAAGTACTCTAGCTGCTTAAAAAGGCCTAGTGCCTTTATTCTTCGCTAGCATAGGAAAAACTAAGTGGCCCTAAGGGAAAACCTATATACGAAACTAGAATGTAAATTGCAACTAAACCTACTGCTTATAATCGCGACGGCCGAAGTACGATATCGTCGACCCTCGCAACGTAATTCCGAAAATAACCGAGGCTCTTTAACTTTAGATCCGCTTGCTTGCACTCTAGGTGCTTATATACGATAAAGCCGTCCCGCTCTATTTCTTTTATTGTTTTTAAGTGCTCGCGGTCGAAGTAGTTATTTATCACGGCCGGCCGGCAATAAGAGAAAGCTCTTTCTTTAATAGACATTGTTTCATCGCCGATACAGCGCGGACACTATGTCTTCCGAGAAGCGGAAATCTCTAGACGCAGCGGAGGCTTTATAAGCCCCTATTCGCTGCCTACAAGCAGCATCGTTACCACGCAAGCGTCGTGCCGCGTTAAGACAGAGGCATAGGCAATAAAGCCCTTACCGTCTTCTTAACCGCTGCCTATAGGGCGGGCCGCCCGCGCCTATAAAGCCGGGTCTCGAGCCCTCGGAAGCCTCTAAGCTCCGAGCATTACTCGCAGACCCCTTTAACTTCAACCTTCCACTTTTAAATCTCTTAACATTAACATTATATCTTCCTTTAGCACCACCGCGGCTATAAGCAACGCTAAGATCATCCTCTTAAAGGCAGAGCATTAGGCTACGTGGTACAATATGTTCGAACGCAACGCTAAGACGGCTGACATCTGGAAATACGTTAACAGCGAGGCCGGCAACGAGGCCCTCAAGCTCGTAGCTCCTGTTAAAGTCTCATACGAGCAGGAGATCGCGAGGCTCAATAGCCTTACCGCCGCCCGGCACGTCGAAGCCGTCATCAGCGTCCAGGGCACCCGCTCGACTACTACAACACCTATAGCAGCAACGCCGCCTGCACCGATCGAAGATCTCGACGATGGCCAGCTCAAGTGCTTCTAACTGCGCCGCGAGGACTATAGGCCTAAATACATACGTTACCTCGCCGAGCAGAAGTCGTACGTAGATCTCACGACCTAGGTGCACTAGACTGTTAATACGAGCCTTATAAGGTTCTTCCCTTCTACCGTAGACCTTCGTAATGTCATTAAGAAGCTTAAGGAGCTCGCCTAGGTACGTACTAGCCTATAATTTATACGTGATCGAGGGCGCTAATTAGCTAGTAGGTGGGTGGATGATTTAGACCGGGGGGTGCGTGTTTAAAGGCTCTAGCGAGACAATATAGATAGCAATGCTTACCCCGCTAAGTTTAACAAATTAGAGCGAAATCCTACCCTCCCTATCGCGCGAACACTTCCGCAGGCCTGTATAAATCCAAGGAGCGCCTAATCCGCTATATTTACCTTTAAATAACTTACGAATTACGTATGACTGATATATCGTCCTTTCCCTGTCTTTAGCCTCTAACCACATTCCTATCTAACTCCGCTATGTCCGCTGCTTCCGTTCTTTCTTAGCTGCGAAGTCTCTTCGAAAAATCCGATTATCTAATGCTTAAACTTAATAGGATTTATCCGACAGAGGAGCAATAGGATACCTTGCGCGACTTAAGCGCGAAGCTCGCGGCGATAGCGACGACGATCTAACAAAGAATCCGAGCCCTAGAACAATCCCGAGCAGATAGAGCATGGAAAGAAAGCGAGGAGCTTCGATCCTATGCTTTGGTATGTAAGGGTGATATTTTGGCCAATGGTCGGCTAAAGCAATCCCCGGTGTTTAGAAGGAATATTGTCACTATATTCGAGGGGCTAAAGGACTCTAAGTTTGACACTGAGGATATCAAAACCCGAAAGGCCACGACGCGGCAAAGATGTGCACAAATCCGGCTTCTGAGCCCCGATGGTATCATTTCATGGGCAATTGCCTTCGCGCCGAGTCTCTAGGCTGGAGGATCCATGGCCACGGATATCTTCAAGTGTCTCTTAGACGACGTCGAACTAGATTGCCATCCTTCGTGGCCATTAGTGGTGAGAGAAACATTACACACGCTTCTGGAGGACGAAGAGGCCCTGCAAGGATCTTTCGAATACCGCGAACTTCTGAAAGGTAGGTCCGCCGGACCTTAGAAACAGCGCGAGGGATTGACAGTTCAGCATACGACACTCCGTCAGGGAATAGTCTGGAGAGCCATAAAAAGCGGAAGCGGCTTGGAGATTATTACGAACCGCCTCCCGCCGTAGGAAAAAGAGGTGCGGAAAGCCCTAGCTTCCGACGCGATATTACTAATAATGATATTACAGATCAACCACCATATGACAGGCAGGGATCTACGACTCGTCGAGGCGAATTATGGAGCCGGCGGTTGTCACAGGACGAGCGAGAGTGCTAGGAGAGACTGAATCCTAAACCGCCAAACGAGGAGGATAGGGGTAAGAAAAGTTCTCAGCTTGACGAGAGGTTACTAACAATACCTATACTATCAGAGATGAAGCATATGTGCACAAACGCGCTAGCCAGCCGTGTAGCCGAGTTGCCCCAGCCACTTAGAGGAGCGATCGAAAATAGTCGGCTCTTCAGATGGGAGAGAAGCCAAGGCTTGGAGAGAACAGGGTGCCTAACGACCGTATTCCCAAAGGACAACACTCAAGATGTGACCTTCACCCTCTGGTGCGGTAACGTTGAGGGGTATCACCTGATCAGTTTCTTCGGCCTCTAACATGCTATGTCCTCCTAAACAAATTTTACCGTCCCTCCCCGGACATACACAGAATATCCCGCAGGCACAGAATAAGGATCGGCTTTGGTGCTTGGAATTACGTTGTCGATGTGTATTTTGTAGTCCCCTGTTTGTTGTTGGTAAATGGAAAGGTAATGGCCGTTGAACCAAATCGTTCGAGGCTCCGTTGTTGCCGGGAAATATTGGGTAATGTCTTTCTCTTCTCGTCCGGCAAGAGCATCGTCGCCAATCTAAGCAGACAAACTATCGTTAGTCAAACTGCGGTGGGCGTGAAGATTGATTCCAGAATCATCTGACCGCTATAATCACAGCTCGCCTGACTTGCAGATGCCGATCGCTTGGGTACTAAGAGCCTAAAGTGTGACTGTCAGCCGAGAAAGCGCAGCTATAGTGATATAGTGGGTGCGGCTTTTCGTGTTTTAAAGATCTGAAATAATGCCTCGCTCGTCACGAGATAAGGCGTTTGGTAAAAGTCGAGTCAGCGCTTATATATACCGCCGGAAGATCACCCTATGTTAGAATCAACGGGTAATCTAGAACGGATATTGCGTCGCCGAGGTGTGTATAAGTTGACCTAAAGGCCGATGTAAGGAGACAAGTGTTGTGGGATGTTAGAGAGTTTAAGCGGGGGTTAATTTAATTATTGTCACGAGGATGCGAAGACTTAGGCACCTATAAGCTCGGGCTAACGCAGATTATATCATCTCGCTATAGCCCCGAAATCTAGCCGAACCTAATTATCGGATAAGGTCTTCTGCCGAGCAACTTTACTAGAAAGGCAGAGTGACCCTTGCCGCCTCTTCCATAAGTACTATAAATATGCAACTTCTATTAATGTTAATATGCCGGCTAAAGCAGTTAGAGGAGTCGGGGCAAGACGGCCTTAAGGCCTAGCTGCTACGCCCGCTAACCGCAACCTTCCTCTAGAATAACGCATAATATAACGTATAGGCATCGGTATCCACTCTTACGAGGCTAGGCCGCGGGGAGAACGCATCGCAACCCTAGGGGAGGAATAATGCCGCGGAAGAGCAAGAATAGCACTAAGCGCAACTCGAACTAATTCGAGTTGCTCGATGACGAAGATAACGGTACGAACGATAATATAGCCTATAGCATTATTATAGCTAATTCGACGAGCGCGGCCGACGTAATAAGGACTAGCACCCGCGGTCGCCCTCTAAAACCGATACTGCAATTCGACCTAGAACCGCGCCTATTACGAAAGAAATCCGCCGTTCCGAAAGCGAAATCGACGATCGCCGACCCTAGTGCAAACGAGGATTTATTAGCACGAATCGAAGCTCTCTTAAAACGCGTCGAGGAGCGGGCCGAAAGGGCGGAGAAACGCGTCGAGTCTCTAAAAGAGTTTATTTAAAACGAACTCTTCCCACGCGTCGCTAGCCCTCTAGAGTCCGCTACTCTAAGTGCACCTTATTAGCAATAGCACTAGCACCTGCTACCTTCGCCACCACCCTCTCCGGTCCTAGGGCTACTGCTAGGCATTAGGTTAGACGTAAGTCGGGTCCTAGACAGCGATATAAAGGAAGGCAATGCCGGCACTATTCGTCGGCGCGCGAATGCTGCCCTTAAGAAGTTAGGTGTGACCTATCTAGGCGTTAATTCTAAGGGAAACGGGCGTTTTCGGCTTCTCTTTCGAGAGACGGACGTCGATAAAGTACGATAGAACGACACCTAGATAAAGACACACTTCGATAAGGGAACGCTATATAGGGAATAGTAGTACCCTCTACGGGTTAATAAAGCCTATTATAGGGTTGCGACGGATAATATCGGATACGCCGTATTTAGGCGGATAAACGGGGTGAAAGTGCATAAGATGCGATAGCTTAGGACAGCGTCTATCGATAAGGAGTACCGCTCTCTAGTGGTATATCTAGATAAGAAAGAGGAGGTAGATAGGTTGCTTGCTAAACGAACGGTTGAGATAGCGAATAGCGAGTGTGCATACACGCGACCATTCGTTTAAGGACTTCAACTAGCGAGATACTACCGATGCTACCTCTACGGACACTTACATTATCGCTATAAGGCGCTAGCTCCGATCTATAGACAGTGCGGCCAACCGGGCTATTCTGCGTCGACCTATACCTCGGACGTTTTTTAGTGTGTAGCGTGTGGTAGAAAAGGAGCATATAAAGCTATAGATCCTAGGTGCCCGGTATATCGCCGGGAACTCGCTAAGTTACGACCGACACCTTACTAACATATATCCTCTATCTTAATCTTTTCTTTTTAGCATAAACCCTCTACCTATACCTATAGTTGCCCTAGAGCTAGTATATATAGGTTAGCTATACCGGACGGCTAAAGGCAGGTGGACTCTTCGTCTAATACGGCGGAGGAGAGTGGTCTATACTTATTAGACAGGCTCTAGAATTAAAAAGGGATAGGTTAAATAAGCAAGAGACGGATTAAAGGATATAAGAGAAATTTAGGCATTCGATCGGGACGAATTCCTTAGGCTTAGAACTAAGTATTAGATAACTTTAGATTAGGCTAAGCGAGTCTAACGTAGTGCCTCTAACTATCGTTAATAGCGAAATAAACATTATTATTATTATCGCAACCCTAGGACGAAGAATCGAACGAATAGCACCGGAGGATTAAGGAGCTCTATTATAGAAAAGTCGGCTAAGGCCGTGATTATAGTAGAGCAGCGCCCGCCGCCCGCTCTAACGCCTGCGAGAAAATCGAGTCGCCTTACGAGACCTAGTAGTAAGATTCGGGAAGCCGCGCGATAGCTTAAAGATATAGCGGCGGGTAGGATAAAGCGGAGCGCTAGAATTCCAACGCGTTTAACACTAGACGAAGTTACGACTAATAGCACGACCGAGCGGTAGAGGCTTAGCAGCAGCAGCGGCAGTAGCAGCGGCAGCGGCAGCGGTGGTAGCAGTAGTATTAACGAAGGCGGGCTATACTCTAGACGGCTTTAGACCTGCTAAGCGCATCTCGTTAAGAGATTTAGAGACTTAGCCGAGCCGTTGTCGAGCTAAATGCGACTATTAATAAACACCGATAGATAATTTAAGAACTAAATCGGCACGTGAAAGAGACTTAGACAGGCGAAGAAATAAAGCATCTACGCAACGAGCTTCGGTCACGACGCCTAAAGGTGCGCGGCGGTTGTAAAATATATTCGAAATCCCGAGCGTATTAGGATTCTCTATAGAGACGAAGCCGAGCTATAGCGAGTTAAGGACGCGGCGTAGAAGACGGTAGCTATAGGAGCGAGGGTGATAAGGGACGAGCTCTTCCCGGTAGACATAATACCTAGCCCATCGCCTAAGACAACCTATTAAACACTCCCTTCGCCCCTACTCTAGAGCCTTTAAGCGATAAATTATTGTGCTAGTAAACCTAGCTCCCTTACAACTAGTTTCCCTAGCTATAGATGTTCGTCTAGGAAGTGTCTTTCCTTAAGGGATAGTTCCTTGCTTATTTTTAATTTCGCTTTAATTTAGTTTGTGATAAGCTTTTCGAACGTATCCTCGCCGAATCTGATTTTATACTCTTTATCGGAAAGAGATTCTATATCCGTTAGATTAAGGTTAAATAGGTAAGTATTTATTAGATGCTAGACAAGCGGCGGCGTCGCTCGTTAGTTAAAGCTAAATCGTTTAGTTACGATTTATCGGCCGAACTTCTCGACTTATAGTGCTTCCTTATTCTACATATAGTAGTAAATCTTAGGGTCTTTTAATCTACGTAGACTAATATCGATTAAGAAGTAGCATCGGCGGTAATTAAGCATATATTAGCCGGCAGAATGTAAACTATTAATGCTCTTATCGTAATCTCGGCTAAAGTAATGCTAGCACGCTATATTCGCTATAATAGTTCTCCGATCGATGGCTTCCCTAGGTATTACGTCTAAAAAGCATTTAATAAGGATTCGGGTTACTATTACAATAGAAGGCGAAGTCGCGGCGATAAAAATGTTAGTTATAACGAGGGATAGCGCAAAAGGTGAGTTTTCTAGGCTAACCGCTTTCTTTTATATTTATCTATACCCTACCACCTATAAGCTACCACGCCTTAAAGTCGGCTAAACCCCCCTTATAGCGCTAGCCTCTATAGTAGTAACCTATATTTACCCTTCACCGAATTAGGTATTAGGTAGCGTAGGGTAGCGGTGCTCTAGGCAATTTCCGGGAACTAAGTTTGTTTGCGTTAGATTAGGTCGCCTAGCATAAGTAGAGGGATTCCCACACGGATTTATGCGAACAAATTCGATGCACCTATATACCTTAAACTGCTGCTATATATCGAGGCACATTGCAGATCCTAAGAGCATAAGAGTGTTTAATCGGTGAATTTAATTTATATCTAATAAGAATATATATTTCGCGGATAAAGGGGTGGAAAGCAGCTAGGATAAATCGATACGAAGAGTAACTAATAAAGATAAACAATCGTCGATAGATGTTGTTATCTATAGCACCCTTTATAGGAAACCTGCTTTAATAACTATATAAGATACTACTCTCGTGCATTATGCATTACGTCGTTGCGTATAGAGCCCGGGGATTTTTGCTTATAAAACTGCCCTACTAGGCTGTATAGCTCGGGTATACAGCCTAGCCACCCTATAGCTAAGAAGCAATAGGCATAGTGGTAAGTGACTGCCTGTATAACGCAGGGACTAAGAGAAGTTAGGCGCCGCGTGGATTTCTACACGCTTATAGAAGGGCAGATTAGCAAGGATCGCGATGTAAATACATGCTCTCGTCTTTATATAGCTTCGTCGGACATCCGTTCGTAATACTACGCTAGCTTATAGCCTCTAACCGTTTTAGGAAATCCCGGCGGATTGTTATCGCGGTGTTAAGCAAAACGGGTCGCTGCCGCCTCTCCTCTCGTCGGTATGCGGTTAGTCGCACTAATCGATTACTTTAAGCAAGGCCGAGTCGCTATAGTACCTACTTCTATAAGCCTGCATAAAAGCAAGCAACGTCTAACTTCTCTTAGCCCTTTATTGCGCACTAGTTATAGGTAAAAAGACCTTTAGTCGCTTTTCTATATATCCGCTATTTCTATTGTCTTACAATAACGGAATCTTCTAGAGAAAGCTAAGCATCTAATGCCGAAACTCGGTAAGACCCACTCCTAGCGCGTCGAGCAATCACTAAGTGCGCCCTATATCGAGCAAAAAGGCTATACCAACGGCCTATTTAGCATGCTACGTCTCGCCTTAACACCGAGCCGCCTTATCCGCCGGTTAAATAAAGCCCGGTCTTAAGATATAACGACTAGTTAACAGATAGTATTTTAGCTCTACGAGCTAGTACGAAGCCTATCTTATAGAATTATCATAGCTAAGAGTCACGCTTCCTATAGCCGCGCTATTATCTTATAAACCCTAATATGGAATAAAGCAACGACGCCTCTTGCCTATGTCTTTAAACTTCCTTGTTTAGTTTATCTCTACTAGAGAACTTATAGTGTCGTTACGGCCACGTTTATTTTGACTATAGACCCGGGCAAGTTGCCCGCTATATAGGCCTATAGCGTTCCGACCTTCCTAGTTAAGGCGAACTTAGACCTATGTATGTAAGCTAAAGTGCATAAACCGGGTTATATGCACTGCTAGTGATGTAGATCTACTAGATGGCCTTATAACCGGGGGCTAACCGCAATAGCTAGTTGAAGACGTGCCGTTCTACCTACCTTACTCTAACCAGGCCGTTAAAATGTAAAGGAAGCTCACCCGCCTTATATATATAAATCATTATATTAACTATAGCCTAGTCTTAAGACAATAATAGTATAACCTTACGATGCATAAAGCACTCTATTACTACCTTACTCTAGGGATGTCTTCCCGTTTGTAAAGCGACTATATAACGTCCTATAGCTCTCTTTATCTAAGCGTTACTTTCTAAGTACTAACATTCACTATAATGACTTAACATTATATAAAGCACGTCTCGTTCCGGGCATATCCGGTGCTTATATGCCTTCTCGTTACTTTAAATCCGAATTCCGCTCTCTTTACCGTTTAAGGTTACCGCATTTCAATATATAGGACGAGATTATCATTAAAGATATCACCGAGGCCTATATCGTGTTTGCCGTGACCGCAGTCTTTCTAGCGACCTACCTATACTAGATGATTAGAGTTAAGCCACGAGAAGCTTTGTGTAGGCGAACTTAGGCATTGATTTCCACGGCCTGTCTCCTCTTAGGTACCGGACTGGTATTCGCCGCTTTGTTCGGCAGTGCGAGAAATGCACTCTTGTTTAGGGGTTAGTGCGGACTTTGTCTAGCGATTTTAGTTATGCCGGCAGTACCTCTAGACAGCATAATAAGAGAGCACTAGAAAAAACGGGTAGATAGAGAGATGCAACTGTCTATAGTAATAGACCCCGGTACTAAACGGTCGACGGAGCACCTTATATTATCTAGAAGACACTAAATCAGATAGTCGGTAATTACATTACTGTCCGCCCTCTTCCTACGGCTAACTCTAAGGGCGATAAGTTCGCCGTAGACGACTATAGTCCTAATAGTAGAGAAACCAGCGAGCCGAATATAGAGTAGCGGCTGTTCTAGCGTACGACACCCTATCTTAGGGAGGGGCAGCGGCAATCACTCATCACTTATGGTAGAGATTCGGCCATCTCATTGCACACAACGTTAGGTGGGATTATGCGCCTACCTCCCTTTTAAGCCGTGGTCCGCTGTTGGCCTACCGGCCCCCCTAAGATAGTTTATGCATCTTTAACCAGGGAATATTCAGCTTCTGCATCTATTTGCCGATCACATTCGCTAGTTCTAAGTCGCGAGTACGTAGCCAGCTTCCCTATAGGCGTAGGGGGGCGAACCGAATCGTGCAGACTAGTCCGTAGCCTCCCCTGCGCCGGGGGTTAGGAAGCAGAGGTAAAGCAGGATCCTGTCCGTTGATTTCTCTTCCCTCGTCTTGGAATAAAGTACGTTTACGTCTATGCATGTGCCTAGGAAGTATTAGGGGTGGCAAAGCTTGTAGGGGAAGGAGCCTCGTGACAAAGGGGAGAGCCGCCTACGTCGGTATTAACTTCGGGAAGAAGGTGACGTTGACGAGACCTAAGAGTACATTTTGCAATGTTAGAAGCAACCTATCCGCCGAGAAGGATACCTCGCCGCGCGCTGACTGCTGCGGTCGGTGAGGGCTTTAGCCTTATCCGATGCCGCGCATCGATCTTTCGGCAATAAAAGAGATGGTTTGGCTCCTTTCGTCGGCCACATACACACGTCAGTCGCGCATCGTCGTGGTTGAACCTCTCGTGGTAGTCGGCAAAGTCCCCGTGACGGTTCCCCATAACGGG
Source organism: Ophiocordyceps sinensis (assembly GCA_012934285.1). NCBI lineage: Eukaryota > Fungi > Ascomycota > Sordariomycetes > Hypocreales > Ophiocordycipitaceae > Ophiocordyceps > Ophiocordyceps sinensis. Next base: position 868,636 of record JAAVMX010000008.1, read on the forward strand.
TGCGGTCTGCAAGCAGTTGGTAGAGTAGCGATCGGGGGACTTTGGGCTCCGGGGGGCAGCCGGTCGTCGGCTTAAGGTGCAGTGGCTTGTACTGTTCGGGTGCAGACGCTTCCCATTAGGCTTTAAATACACTTTAAGGCTGCTGCCTAGCAGCCCTGCGCAGATATGCCAGTGTCGGGACAGCGCCTGCGGGCTCGGGATGAGAGGTTCCTGCCTTTGCTAAGGCATCTGCCTGCTCGTTGTCTAGGATTTTAGAGTGGCCGGGGATCCAGCGGACCTTAGTGGTACCGTGTTCTGTGGCTAGTGCCTGAACTCGAGGAAGACAGCCTGGGAGAAGTCTGCCGGCATGCCTCTAAGGCATGTTGCCGCCGTAATGAAATCGAGAAAGACGGCTATCCTCTGCGATCGTGGGAGGCTTAGCGCAGCGCGCAGGCCCTCGAGCGCGCCTTTCGCTTCCGCGTCAAAAACCTCAGCCGGTCTAAGTCGGCCGCAGCTATATAGGACGGGTTGCCTATCTAGATGTATAGCATATCTATAGCTAACGGCTGCTTGGATCGAATTATTATTAGGCAGCTAGGGTTTTAATACTAATGCTATAATCGAAAGGGACCACTTGTGAAGGAAAAGACTTACACTAGTGCATGCAGTGCGTTATACCTCCTAGATGCCCGACTCTACTATATTATCCTATAACTTAGTCAGCAGTTAAGGGGAACCCGAAAGGATAACGTCCTCTATTATTATAGTCCGTAACTATACGTCTACCTGCGTCTGCTTCTTTAGGACACAGTAAGAGAGCGGGACTACCGTAAGCTTCTAGAGTCCCGAGTTATCCTAGGCTGCTATAGAAGGGGCTGCTCTAAGGAGCATCCCTAATCTATCGCTATCATCCGAATTAAGCCCTCTATCGTCGGGGTCTAGGCTTAGCAACAATCTATGGTTAAAGGCGTCGCCCCGTATACGCTAGGCCGCTAAGTAGAAAAAGTCTCTTAAGCGCAGGCACCTGCTTAGTTTCTCCGAAAGCGTTAAGGCCGATAAGTTATAACTCGTGACCGAGTAGATTAAGACCTATCGCTTACACTAGCGGCGGGCTCGAAAAGCAGAGTAGAATAAGTAACTACAGCAGTCATACTCTATGTCCGTGTCTATCTGCGTAACAACCGGAGAACAACCCGCCGAGGTTTTCGTGCGTAAGATTAGCAAGATCTACTTAATCAGTAAGGAGGAGAAATAAAAACGCCTATTTAAAGTGCGTTTCTATATATGTTAAGGGGTGCCGTCCCCCTCTAACATTGAAATAAGAGTGGCGGAGACAAGATAACCTATAATAGGGAAGTGCGGAGGCATACTCCGTCGGTTAAACAAAACTCCGCAACGAACCCCTAAGCTTAGCTCTAGTAAGTAACTACATGCTAATACGGTCGCATATTAGCTAAGGTCTGCAAAAGTGGCTAACACCCTAAATCGCAATTTAACTAATACGTAAGGCCGTTATAGTTATAGGGGACTCCGCTATAATTATAGCGGCCTTCCACTATATTTATAGGGAGTGACTACTATAAGTATAGCACTTATAAAGTTGCCTGCCTGCCTGCCTGCCTGCCTGCTTATAAGAGCCGTGCCTGCCTGCTTATAAGAGTCGTGCCTGCCTGCTTATAAGAGTCGTGCCTGCCTGCTTGTAAGAGCTATGCCTCCTTTGCCTGCTTGCAAGAGCTGTGCCTCCTTTGCCTGCTTGTAAGAGTCGTGCCTGCCTGCTTGCAAGAGCCGTGCCTGCCTATTCGCAAGAGCCCTATAAATATAGTAGAAGCCTAGCAATCTTAGTTGCCTTGCCCTATAATTATAGTGGCTGTCCCCTATAACTATAGCGGCCTTACGTGTTAGTTACATCGCGATTTAGGGCATTAGCCACTTTTGCAGACCTTAGCTAATAGCGGCCTTACGTGTTATAAGCCCGGTATGCGAACCTACGCAAATTGCAACAATTATTACTAAACCTTTAAACAGCGCATCCGCTCGTGGAAGAGCCCGTAGACGCAGCGGAGGCTTTATAAGCCCCTATTCGCTGCATATAAGCAGCATCGTCACCGCGCAGGCGCCGTGCAGCGGTAAGACAGAGGCATAGGGAATAAAGCCCTCACTGTCTTCTTAACCGCTGCCCATAGAGCGGGCAGCCCGCGCCTACAAAGCCAGCCCTTTACACGTGTAGAGAAAGACCTCCTAACATCCTTTTTATATTCGGCGCGTCTATCTTAAGTCGGTAACGGCTTATTATTAGCGCGTTTTTACTTTTTATATATTATAGGTATCTTATAGGCAGAGTTTTTACTCCTTAACGATATCCCTATATATATATCTATCTCGTCTACCGCTATATATACGGTAATACGCTATCGCCGCTAAAGGTAAGCGACCCTATATAATTAAATACGATTTTTAAAATTAATTTTATTAGCGTTATATAGGCTAAGGTCTATTATAAGGTCTTATAGGAGCGTTTTTTTTAACTATAACTATTTTATACATATATAAGTAAGGTTACGTAACGTAATATAATATATAACTATAATAATACTTCTCCTTTAAATTAGCGTTTAACTTAAACGTTAAATAGAAAACGAAAAATAAATATAGCCTAAGGCGGCGGGAAATATATAAATTATAGTAATTAATTTTATTAATTAATTTTACTTATTAGGCAAATAGGTAATATAGGGAGGGCTAAGGTAAGGGCAAGGGGCTAAAGGTAAAGAAGGAGGTATAAAACGCGGGCTTTAGCTTAGTTAGGTTTAAGACGTAAAAGGCTTTAAGGTTATCTTAGCAGCCTTTAAGGTAGGAGGAGTCTTTTTATAAAAGCGGGCTATAGCGCTATTATATATAGTACTTAATCTTTCTAAAGGCGTATTAACGCTATATAAAAATCGAGGAGAATTCCTATTTAAGGTATATATCGTTATTATCGTCGTCGCTAAAAGAGAGAAGGATGCCCTTATTAGGGGGCCTAATATTAAAAGCAGCTTAGCTAGGTAGAGGGGGCTCCTAGGACTTAATAAGGAGCGAGTAGTAAAAGATAAGGTAAAGGCGGCTGCCCTTTAAGAGTTAAAATAGGTAGGCGGTTTTATATACCTTAAGAACCTTATATAGGCCCTCCTACCTATAATTAAGCTTCTTTATAAGGCGGAGGGTCTAGATCTAGCGAGTACTATAAAAGGCTATATCGCTAGGTAGGCATATCGGTATAGGGGTCCGGCGGGCGTTAATATAGCGGGCTTAGGTAGCCTAAGCGTCCTTAATCGCGTCTTAAAGGAAGTCGGAAACGTATTAAAGGCGGGACGTAAGGGCGTTACTATAAAGATATTCCTTTCGCTATTAAGGGGTTATACTAAAAGGGGGGGGCCGGTCGGCTTAGTACTAAGTCTTAGGTAAAAGCTATAGTTAATAAATAAAGGGGAGAGGCTAATAGACTTAGAGACTTAGTTATTAGCGGCGAACTTAGCGATAGGTAGGAGGTCGGCCTAGTTATCCTATAAAAAGCTAATATAGCAATAAATATAGACCTTTATTTAGGCGTTTACGATCTCGGTCTAGCCGTCGGTTTAAGGGTAGTAGGTAGAGCTAAGGTATAGGCGGCAGCTAAGGCGGCGGCTAAGCTATTACTAAAACATAGAGATAAATTAGGTACCCCTATTACTAATAATTCATATCGGTATGCCGTATAGCGATTAAATATAAAGGATAAAGCGTTAACGACGTCCTTAACCTTTATTAAGGGCATAGGGATAAAGTAGCGTATCTTTATAAGGATTAACTATAACTAAGATATAAGGGGCGGAGCGGGGGGACTTCGCGCGGAGGTATATATAGTAGTTATATATAAAGCTTAAGATAGACTTATATATCTTAGGCTAAATATAAGACCGGCGGTAGAGGCTTACGGTCTTAATTCGGCTAAGGTAGCCGGCTAAGGGGGAAGAATATATTTAGATAAGGATTTAAAGGATAAGCGCGTCGTCTATAGGGATAAAGAGTTATCCTTAAAAGTAAAAGCGCCCCTATGCTTTTATTAAGGCGGACTTAGGGATTAAGCGGAGAGAAGCGTAGAGATACTCCGGCTAGTAGGGCTAGGGGCACTAAAGGGCGGTATAGATATTAGAGATTAAGGAGGACGAACTATAGGCTCGATTAATAAGGTCGTCGATCGGCTTAGAGTTATTAAAGGCATAAAAGGAGATAGGGGGGGGGTTAAGGGGTTTAGGGTTAAAAGGGCGAATTATATTAATTAAGGGATCCCGGTATAGAGAGGCGTTAACCTTAAATAACGGGAGGGTAACCTATTAGCGGTAGTTAATCCTTTTATCGGCACGGTTAATTATAAAGGCGGGGCGGGAACCGGGGAGACGGCTAAGGGCGTTAAGGAGCGTAGCCTATATATTAGGCTAAAAAACGATCTTAAAATTAAACCGGCTAAGGAATTTAGCCTAATAGGCCTAATACTAATTAAGGAGCTTTATAGTTATAAAGTACTAAAGGTTCTTATAATTTAAGGTAACCTTAAACTTAGGCAGGCCCTTAAGTTTAGGGCGCTACTCCTTAAGAGATTTTATAATCGTAAGGAGTTCCTTATTATAGATTTCGTAGTTATACTTTTAAGCGGAGTGTTTTAATAAAAAGAATATAATAAGGTAATAGCGGCCGTTATCTTAAAGTTATATTAACACGCCCCCGGCGGCCTAGTTAAGGGCGTCGGTCTAAACTATAGTCTTTTAATAGGGGTTAAAATATATAAGGACTAAGGCGGAGGTAAAGGCGAGCTTAAGGGTTCTAAAAGTATAGTAATAGGCGGGGGACTAGATCTAAGGGGCGGAGTTCTTTATTAAGGCGTTTAAGGGGTTAGCTATCCTTAAGAATCCCCTGATAAAACGCCTATAAAAGTTAGTAAATTTAAGGAAACGCTAAAGGTCCTTTATAATAAAGGGAGCAGGCTAGTTAACTACTATAAATACCTTCTTAAGGTTTATATAGATATCTTTATCTAAAATAATTAGACCGAGGTACTTTATCTCTATAATATAGAAATCGTATTTATTTATATTAAGCTATAGGCCGGCGCCGTTAAGGCGCTAAAGAACTATATCGATATAGGTTTAATGCTCCTCCTTTATCTCTAAGAAGACTAAGACGTTATTAAGGTAGGTAGAGTAAAACTTATTAAGGATACCGTAAAGGGCGGTATTAATAAAGCTCTAAAAGTAGGACGGGGCGTTAAAGAGACTAAAAAGGGTAATATAGTACTTAAAGAGCCTATATTATATAGCGAAGTCTATCTTTTACTTATAGCCCTTAGCGATCTAAAGGCGGTTAAATACTATAATTACGTCGATCTTAATAAAGAACTTAGCCTTATAGATATAGGTAAGAGTATTATAGACTAAGGATAGGGGGAACCGGTTCTTTATTATAGCTTTATTTAGGCCGCGGTAGTTAACGTAAAAACAGACGCCGCCCCTTAGCTTATATATAAGTATAACTAAGGCGGCGGCGGGAGACGTTAAATAATAAATAAAGCTTTTTTTAAGCTGCTTATTTATATAGGCGTAAATAATATAGTTTTCGGCCTTACTAAAGGGGCGGGGGCGGGTATAAGGGGGTTATATATATAACGGGGTTGTTTTAAGTAGGCATAGAGGAGGTCCCTAAAAGAGGTTAAATATTATATAAAAAGAAAAGGGAAGGGAAATATAGGCGTAGCCTCTAAGGCTATAGAGCTACCTATATATAGGTTATCTAGTTATATATACTAAATAGTATAATAGGGGTAAAACCCTTATATTAGACCCTACCTCTCTAAAGCCCTTAACGTATAATACCTAATGCTATACCTTAACGGGAGAGCAAAACGTCGCGTGCGGCCTATATACCTAGATATACGGAAAATAACGCTTCCTATAGCTCCCTTAGCGTAATAAACTAATTAGCTAGGCCGTTATTAGTTTTATAAAGATAAGGGTATAAGCTCCTTTTTACTAAGAATAGAGGGACTACTTTAAGTAAGGCCGGTTATTCCTCTCTAGCTTATACGCTTTATACGCCTAGGTGCTCCTAGGGGCTTGCTATATAGCGACTAGCTTAGTCTCTAAGCGCTACGCTATTACCGTCTATTCTTCCCGCAAAAGGCTATATAGGCTTACGTCCCGTTTTCTACGGCCCCTAAGGCATAGGTATAGCTTCCCTTATATAGCCTCCCGATATCGCCGCCGGCTGCCGGCGGAAGCCTTACCGCTATACGCTAGATTCTTACCTGCTTTAGGCAGGCCTTAGACTAATAAGTCCTACTACTATATCTTATATAGCGGCCCTCTTTCCGCTACTTCCGCCTTTTTAATATACTTATAGAAAAGACGGTAATATCTATTATATCGCTAAAAGGGCCGCCTTTACTTATAAGGGCGGAAGGAATAGATAAAAGAAACTTATTGCTACTTAGCTCGCGGAGGAACTATATAAAGGCGTCGTATATATTTAAAAGACTAGTCCTTTCGCTTAGGCATATACGCTAGTCTATATTTAAGCTAGCGATAAGATAGTTAGTCTTTGCCGTATCGGGCTATATATATATATCGGCTTAGAAAAGCATTTCTTTAAACTATATAAGGTAGGCCGGCATAGACTTAGTCCGCTTTTAACGGAGCGAATTAAGCTTAAGAGCTATAGTCTTAGCTATATTTAGTTCTCTATAGGAAATATAGAGCTTCGCGATTATATCGTTAGGCGTATTTTACGGAACGCGGGCAAAAGAGAGCAGCTGCCTTTAAATTTTTAGTAATAGGCTTATATAAAGGTAGTTAAATTAAGCGTAAAGGTTACTAAAGGCGGCGCTATTAATATAGAGCTTCGCTTCTATATATATATAAAGGATTTATAGCTTAAGGTCGTTAAAAAAACCATTAAATTTCGAGAGGCGCGGAAGAATAGCTTTTAGCTATATAGGCTTAAGTTACTATTAAAGTAATCCCTTAATTGCCTATATAAATTAACGGTCGCGTTCTTCTTAATTCTATAACTAAGGGAGAGACTAAGATTAAGCAGCTATTATAGCGCTGCTATAAGCGCGGGCGGTTTAATTATCCTTAAATTAAATGTTAAAGGAAACTTTATTAAAGTACTCTTAGAGGCAAAAGAGGCTAAAGGTAAGTTAATAAAGGGTATAATATTATATAACAGGGTTATAAAAAAAACGCTCCTATAAGACCTTATAGTAGGCCTTAGCCTGCGTAACGCTAGTAAAATTAATTTTAAAGAGCGTATTTAACTCTATAGGGTTGTTTACCCTTAGCGGCGATAGCGTATTACCCTTACAGCGTATATATAGCGGTAGACGAGATAGATATATTATTATTATTATTATATTATTAAGTACTCTAGATGCTTAAATAGGCCTAGTGCCTTAACTCTTAGCTAACATAGGAAAAACCGGAGTGCTTAGGGTAAAACCTATATACCTTTATACTATTATCTGCTAGGCCTATCGGCGTAGGGCGTGGCTAGTACGTACCGGCCCCGCGGCGCTTTAAGCCCGTCCTCTCTACGGTCTAAATTTTTCGGTAGCGGCTACGTCGGATTAATATTAATTAAACGGCTTTTATCGGTAAGCAACCTAATATACTCGGCTATTAAGGGCTAGGTAGGTCTTTTATATTACTGCGATTAGTTAGCCTAGCCCCTTTAGGTATATACCGCTATCGGCGCAGGCACGTATCGTATTTAATATAGGTTCCTCCCCTTTTATCCCCCTATTATAGCATATTAGTACCTAGGCCTCTATCGCTAGCCTTTATTACGCGGGTCCCTTAGCGTTATTTATTCCGACCTATAGGCTAGGTCGTTAGTGGCTAGTATTAAGAGCGCCCTGCCCGGCCCGATTGATTTCTAACCCTAGGTCGGGGTCGCGTACGGTATATAATCTCGCTTACGTAACTGCTTACTAGCGGCAGTAGGTTATAGGAGGTCGCTTGCCCGGCCTAATTAATTTCCGACCTTAGGTCGGGGTCGCGCACGGTATATAATATCGCCTATATAACTGCTTACTAGCGGCGGTAGGTATTAGGATATCGCCTGCCCGGCCCGTTTTTTCCCTATAACTATAGGCATAGTCGCAAAAAGTCACCCTAGCCGGATTTAAACCGACTCCCTATCGATAGGGCGTTCTAGGCGGTAACCACTCCGCTATAAGGGTACGAGATAGATATAGATATAGGGATATCGTTAAAGAGTAAAAACTCTGCCTATAAGGTATATAAAAAGCAGAAACGCGCCGATAGCAAGCCGGCACCGACTTAAGATAAACGCGCTAAATATAAAAAGGAAGCATTTTATTATATTATAGGCCTAATATAAGGTAAACCTCTTAAAGCTATCTAGGAAATCGTTAAGGACCTCTTTTAAAGTAACCGCGATATAAGGGCGGCCCGCGAGCGTTATGCCTATACCCTTATAAAGGACGATATCGCCTCTATAGTTAAGGGTGCTATAGAGCTTACTTTAAAAGACGCTATGCCTATAGCATAACTATAAAAAAAGCTTTAGTCCTAGATCGCCGCCGGTAAAGTAGCGACTATAGCCTATCTTCGCACCGCCCTTAAGAAGCTAGTTCCCTATTAAGTCGACCGGTAGGTAACTATCCGCTATAACGGTATCTCTAAAAAAGGCCGCCGAAAGAGATAGTCTATACTATAAACCGCGCGTTAAGTAAGGTCGCCGCGGTAGCGGCCTAGACCTTATATAGCGGCGACGTTATAATTATCTTTAACTTAGATATAAAGATATACTTAGATAATACCGCCTAGTTAGCCTTAGCCTTTAGCCTAAAGGCGACCTTATTTTATACCGGCTATACCGTTATTATAAAGGGCGTCCCGGTCCGCGCCCTTAAGCGCGGATCTTATAACGCCTTAATCTAAGAGGTTTCTTAGGCTAATTACGTTAAGGTGCTATGCCTATACGTAAAGAAGACTCGCACCGCCGCCGCCTTAAGGACGACTATCCTACTTACTATTAATAGGGTAATATAGGCGAATCGCCTATATAATAATAAAGTAGTTATTTAGGCCGAAATATTTAACGCCGAACTATATAATAAATTAATATAGCCTAAGCTATATTATAACTACTTTTAACCTAAATATATCGTAAAACGCTATACTATAAAGGCGCGTTATAGTCGCTACGCCGCCGGCGCGTATATATCGGAAGATAAATACTTAGTTAAGCATAGCGAGACCCGCTTTCGCTGCCTCTATTGCTTAAAGGCATATAAAGCCTAAAGCCGACTCTACCGCTAAACGTCCGCCTTATAAAAGAGGGCGCGTAAGGTATATATATAACGACTAGCCTGCTTCTAGGACCGCACTAAGGACGCCCTGCCTATAGGGCGCCTATAGATAGAGATAACGTCCCTTGCCGCCTAACCCCTTAAACTAAAGAGAGCCCGCCCGACGCCGATATTTAGGCGACCGACGGACCTTACCTATACCGCTAGCGCTATAGGCCAATAGAGCATCCGGTTCTTAAGCGCCTTAGCGCCTATAGACTAAGAAACTAATAACGATAAGGGAGAGGTATAGAGGGACCTTAATAACCTACGACCTAATAGCGATACGCCTTAAGGCCGGCATAAAGGCCCCCCGACCTTAACTTACCCGCTTAATACTATATAAGCCGGCTTATAACTATTAGACTGCCTTCCCTTACCCCTTTCCTCTTAACGCCTTATAGTTAACCCTATAAGAAAGGTAGCCCCTATATTAGGCCTATAAGCGCTAAATATAGTATTATTACTTTAGACCGCCGCGTACCTAGGTCTACCGCGGCCCGAATTCGCCCTAAACGACGCGTATAAGTTTTCCCCTAGGGTTTTAGTTTTTCCTATGCCTAGAGAATATAGAGGCTCTGTTTCTTTTTAGGTAGACAGTAGACTAAATAATAATAATATATAACGGGGTTATTTTAAGGAGGTATAAAGGAGGTCCCTAAAAGAGGTTAAATATTATATAAAAAGGAAAGGGAAGGGAAATATAGGCGTAGCCTTTAAGGCTATAGAGCTACCTATATATAGGTTATTTAGTTACGTGCACTAGATAGTATAATAGGGGTAAAACCCTTATAATATACCCTTCTTTAAGTTAATCTAAATATTAACGGTATAATAAGGGGTAAGTTTATCGGCCTCGCTTTATAGCTATATATAGATTATATAGTAGAGTTCCTTAAGGACCTTAAAGCGAAGTTTTAAAAGCGTATAAAGGATCTTATTATATTTCTTAAAAAACTTCTCGATATCCTTAGGTATAATCTTATTAAGAAAGATCTTATTAAGGTAATTATCGATAAAGTTAAAGAGGCGGGGGTCTAGGTAGGCTTTAGCTTTATCGGCCTTAATAGACCTAAAGAGCACGGCCTAGTAAAAGGTCTTAGGAATATCCTAGTTAGTTAATAGGTTTTATAATAAGGACTAAAAGCGTTATCTAAGAGGTCTAGACGTCTAGCTGCCGGTAGAACGTTACTATCGCGGCGACGTTAAGTATTTAAACGTAAAAGGCGGCGTCGTCTAAAGGTAAAGGGATAGAAAAGGGCTAGGGGCCGATAATCCTATATCTAAGGGACGGGGCGGAACGGCGGCGGCCCGCGGCCTAATAAGCGGGATAAAGGTAAGAAAGGGGGGTATAGCCGCGGGGAACGATAAGGTCGGACTTATAACCGCTATCGGCGGAGTTATAAAGGTCGTCCTCTTAGAGTAAAGAGTTAAGGTAGGCAGGCTCGCCGATACTAAAAGAGTCCTTAATAAATATAGCTAAGTTAAGGGGTAAAGGGGAAATAAACTTAAGTATATCGCTAAAACGGACTAAATAGGCAGGGGTAAGGGCGGGGGGCTAGTATAAGGGCTCGCCGTAATTAACGGCGTCTTTAGCGTAAGGGAAGGGGATATAGCGAATTATATTAATTAATTATTATAATCCCTTAGTGCCTATAGGGGGGGTTAAAGCAGGGGTGCGGCGGCCTTAAATAAAGTATACTTAGCGATCCGGCAGGTAGGAGGAAAGGCGGCGGGGGGAATAAAAGGTTAGCGTATTATTACGCTAGCTAATTATAAGGTTATATTAGCGAAGCTAAAGGAGGCTAAGGATAACCTTATAGCTTAGCTTAATAAGGTAAACGTAAATAGACTTAATATAGGCGCTGATCTAAGAGATAAAATAGGTATAATAGGTTACTAAGCCTATATTACTATCGCTACCGTTAGTAAGGGAGAGGCGGCGGGGAAAACGGAGGGGGTAGATAAGGAGGTAAAGTCGGCGCGCGGTTTAAGTATTTATAAAGGCGTTTTTAAAGCAGTTAATATTAATTATCGCGTTAATAGTAAAGGCAAAAGACAGGAGGATAAAAGGCAGGATTAAGGTATAGGGTTATATTTTAGCTTTAGTAAAAGAAAGGTCCTGCTTAATATTAAATAAAGCTATAAACTTAGAGATAAAGCGCTTCTTTATATAGCAATATAAAAAAGCTACTTATTTCCTAGTAGTAAGGTCGCCTTAAATAAGGGTATCGTCCTAATTTCCCTCTTTATAAAGCTAGGCGATAAGGGTCTATACTTTAAGGCGAGGAGTTACTAACGCCTAACGGGTAGGGGCCTTAAGGCAGGCTGGCCTTAGCTACGGCTCGCGCCTCTCTTATTAAGGTAGGTATAGGCTAAGTAGGTAGGGGTTACCGGGTCGCCGTAATAAAGGTAAAGGCGGTTATTATACCGCCTTTACTTCTTAACGTCGGTATAACGAGGTTACTTTAAGCTAGCGTAGAGAAGGTCCTAAAAAGAGGTTAAATAATTCTATAAGGGGGAAAAGGGAAGAGAGCGGGCATAGCCTATATAGGCGCGGAGCTACCTAAATATATATAGTCTAGTTACGTAACTAGGTCACGTGACTAGACTATAACATAGGGTCCTTAACCCTTATATTAAGCCCCCGCCTCGGCTCTCTAAGCTGCTTTTAGACACCCGATGCCGTACCTCCTAACGTGCCCGAACGCTAGCTATATAGACTATGTAGCTATAGGCGCGAAATATATACCTAAAAATCTCCCTTATCGTAAAACACCACGCCGATAAATTCCCCTTTTATTATAGCGTAATTTACGTAGCGCTCCTATAAACGCGGACTATTAGCTTTAATAAATAATAAATACCAGCGGGGCTATATTCTTAGCTCCTTAGAATATAAAGAAGCTCTTTTTCCTAATAAGTATTAAGACCGCTTCGGTAATAGCTAATCTATAGCCTAGCTATGCCTATATAGTCTCCCGTATAGGGCTATATAAGCGCCGTTCCTTTTACTATAGCCTCCTAGGCGTAGGCAATATCCCCTATATTATCGCCCGCCTTTACCGCGCGCTATATACGGTGGTATTCTTAGTGTTCGTTACTTTAGCTACGGTCCCGCTTATAGGCGCACTACCGACCTAGCCGGTCTTTAAAGGGTTCTTTATCGTATACGTATCCCTCTTAAAGGGTTATTCCGTTATATATATATATTCCTCTGCTATAGCTACGCCCTACTACTATTTAAAGCTATGCGCCGCTTCTATAAGCATCGCTCTTTAAAGCTAAAGGCGGGAGCTATATATATTATTATATATATAGCTCCTAATACGCTAGGCTTTTACGCTTTAGCTCTTAAGACGACGAAGTCCTCCTTTCTATAGGCGCGGACGGAATAAAAGAAAAAATCAATTTAGCCGAATTGCCGTTTTTATTAATTCGGCGTAGGCAGATAGGTTATACTACGGGCAGCTACTATATATAGGGCAGGAAATGCTAATTAGCGCGTGTTTATAGGTATAGGGCAGTAAAAATTTCATATAAGCTAATATTAGCGCGGGGTTGCGTTCTTATTAATACGGTGACTAAAAATTTATATAAGCGATTAAGGCTACGGTAGCAGCTTAATTTATCCTTATATTAAGCGTTAGAGAAGAGGGACTTTAAGAGGCGCGCGCCGTTTAGGTAAAGGCGGCTAGTAATAGGCATAGCTGCGATTAATAAAGTGGTAGAATTATTATATAACGGGGTTACTTCGAGCTAGCGTAAAGAAGGTCTTAAAAAGAGGTTAAATAATTCTATAAGGGGGAAAAGGGAAGAGAGCGGCTATAGCCTATATAGGCGCGGAGCTACCTAAATACATATAGTCTAGTTATATAACTAGGTCACGTAACTAGACTATAATATAGGGTCCTTAACCCTTATAGTCGGTTAGGCTAGGCCGAAGGGCGTTAAGGTCTATAAGGTCGGTAGCGGGGTTAATAGCGGGACTAACGGTAGGGGTAGGTCGGGCGGTAGGGCTAAGGGTAGTCTAAGGCTAGGAAAGCTTAATATAAGCGCGTATATACTTACGGTTTTCTTAAAGAGCGGCGTAAAGTTTAGCCTAGCTAAAGAAGTTATTAGGCTTAGGGCTAGGGACCTAAAAAGCGGCGGCGTCGGCGAGCTTATTAATAACCTTTTAATAAAGGTAGCCGATATAGGCGCTAGCGTTATAGTTAAGGTCGGCCTAAAGCTATATAAACCGGGAGAAGAAATTAGGCTAAATAGCGCCTTTTATAATAAGGGCGTTATATTCGGCAGCGCGGTGGTTAGCGGCGCTAAAGATAGAGCTAAGCTTTTAGGTAAGCGCGTTAAGAGATTAAAAGTACTATTACTTAAAAGGCATATCGTTATAGATATTATAAGGGATATTTACGGCGATTAAGGCAGCCCTATTAAAGAGCCGGCCGGCTATATAAATAACCTTATCCTATTTTATAGGGAATATATAGGGGTCTAAGGCGATTTTTAGGGATAGCCCGTTACGCTAAGTATAAAAGGCAACCTATCGATACTTTTAGCTATCGGCGTCGCTAAAGAAGCGCTTTAGGTTAGCGAACCTAAGATAGGAAATAACGGCGGAGGCAGAGGCCGCGGCGGCCTAAAGACTAGCGAGGTAGGTAAAAGAGGCGTTAGATTAATTTAGCTAGTCCTAAAAGGCGTTAATATACTGCTAGGAGGAGAGGGACTTATTATATAGGGCATAAAGCTTTTTAGCGGAAGTAGCTAAGCCGTCCTTAACGATAGTAAGGGCCTAGACCTATTTTATATAATAAGATAGGTCGGTCTAGAGCTAGGAGAAGGTAGCGGCTATAGTAAGGGCATAGTAAAGTAAAAGGGCGAAGTAGCGGTAACCGGATAGGATATCGGTCTAAGGCATATTTAAGGCAGGGGATAAGGTAAGGGCTAAGGTAAAAGTCGGGGTCGATATTATAGATTAGGCTTAATAGGGAATAGGCGGGAATTATAGCGATTAATTATATTAATCGTCGCGTTTCTTATAGTATAAGGCTCGGCGGGCGTTAGGTAAAAACTCTATAAAGGGGAGCTTTAAGGGGGGGGTAAGGGATCCTTAGGTAAGGTCGGGCGGAAGGGACTAAAGGGGATTAAAGGGATAGAGAGAGTGTTAATAAGTCTTTAGTCGACCTTTATAGGGCCGTTATATATAAATTAATAAAAATATTTAGCTAGCTAGGGGAGGCTATCGCATAGATATAGCCTCTCGTTATAAATATATAATTAAATAGATCACGTGCCTATAACGGCGTATTACGGCTATATAATATAATTATATATTCCTATACTAATAACTCTCCTTTTATCGTTACGAATAGTATTAATTAACCTATATAATAGAAAGAAAGAATAATAGGTCTATAGTCCTAGTTAAGTAGGCTTTACTTACGCTATATTAACGGCGGTATAGTTATCCCGTGGCTATAAAGAGCTATAATAGTAATATAATAGGTAATTACGTAACTAACCTATAATATAATAACGTAATATAAATAAAACACCTTTTTAATATAGTAGTTAGGCTAATAACTATTACTAATAACTATAGCGGTCTAATCGCCGCTTTATAGAAGTACTTATACTTTTAGGTAGCTTTATAAACTACCTTACTAAGCGTTAAAAGAGGTAGTATAACGGGGACGAGGGCATATACCGAAAAGTAAGTATAGTAAGTATTAAGCTTAAGGTATAAAACGGGAAAAGAATTATAAGGGGGAAAAGAGAAATTATTATCGGGACTAAAAAAGAGAGACTAAACTATAACTTATCGTTTATATACTCTTTACTTTATTCTTAGTAAGTAACGGACCTATAATTTAGTCTAACTATCTAATTAAATAGTTCTCTCTTCGATATACTTATTAAAATGCTTCTATAAGGTAGCGTAAGAAGCCGTCGAGGATAATAGGCATAGAGGTAATAGGGGAAAATCTTAAAAGAAAAAGGGGATATATTTAATTTAATCTATAAAGGCATATTTAAGGCATATTATAATTAGATAGTCTATAGGACCCTTCTTTCTTTATACCTATCGCTTATATCGTTTTTCCCTTATAAGTTAGTCTAGTCTAAAGGTATATACTTTTGCCCGGTTAAAATCCTCCTTAGCGCGTTTTAGCGAAGGCTAAAGAAAGGCGCGAAAACCTAGGCGAATTATTTATATAGACGTAAAAGGAACCTCTTAGTCTTATCTTTAGGCAGTAGCCCGTCTCGCGGCCCTTTCGGCCTAAGTTATTCGTCCCCTTAAAGGAGCCTCCTAAATATTAATCGCGGCCTAGATTTCGGGCTATATAGCTAGATCTATAAGGCTAGGAGATTGTAGCGTAATATATATATTTATAGCTACGTTCGTCCGGATGCGTATATCTATTTTAAAGAGAATATCGGAGCCCTATTATTATAGCGATTCCTATAGGTCTAAGACTATATTGCTAGATATAATTGTCTATTTCTTTAAAATAGTTCCTATATATATCTAGATTATTTATATAAGCGACCGTTATAGATAGGAATCCTTCCGTATAAGCCGGGAGATTTATAATAGTAAGAGGGGTAGTAACGGCTAGGCTTAACTACGATCTTAATTTTATCTATCGGAATAAGGTCTTTAAGGGTCGTAAAAGCTCCTTCTTTCTTTAATTAAATGCCTCTAAGGTCTTTTAAGACCTTATGCCCCTTTTTAAGATACTAAAAGCAAGGGACGGAGTCTGCGAGAAGACTATAAAATCTAAACTACTAGAGGACAAAAATCTAAACTGCTAGAGGACAACTAACTAGCTAAGGACATTAGCACTATAGGTCTTAGTAAGGAAACTCCTATCTAAGTCTTAAGGGTTATTTTAAGGCGTCTAAGGGCTTCCTATGTTAGTTCTTATGCCTATGCTTTCTTTTAGGCACTTAAATTACTAATGCTATAGGAGCTTAGGCTTAATAAGGACGATAATTTAATAGACCTTTTAATTAGTTAGTCCGATGCTTTATAAAAAGTAGATATCTTTAGTCCTATATCCGGGATCTTGGCTTCTAGATTATTATAAAGAGGGGAAAACCCCGCCCTAATTATAGTAAAGCTTTAGGTTATATCGCGCTATCCTTAAAAGCTTAAGGTAGGAAGGTAATTATATATATTAAAGGGGAAGACTTATAAGGTATATATCTAGGATCTATCGTCTTTACCTAGGCAAATTAAGCGTCCTCTATATATAATTCTTTTATATTTAGGATATATAGATAGGTTAAGACCACCTAGAGTTATTAGAGCTTTAATAGATCGAATTATTGTTATAAATCTACGCTAGTCTTAGAGCTAAAACATAGGCGTCTTAGGGTTACGCCCTAAAGATATGCCGTTAAGTAGGCCTAACTTATTAGCGGTAAGCCCGTAAAGGGACTGTTAATTATATACTAATAGCTCGGTATAGCTCGCCCGATTTCTATTTAGATTATAGACGCACTAGTCCCTAAAAAAGAACTTATTAAGGTAATTAGGGTCGCTATTACTAAAGTTAATAAGGGTCTAAGACTTAATCTAAAGGTATTTAGTCTAGACTTCCTTTAAGGGCAGTCCTATTAGTCCCTTAACCTAATACTAAATAATTATTAAAGATAGGTAACTATATTCCTATCCCTTATTTTATTTAATATACGGAATAATATAAAAGTTAAATTAGACCGCTTAGTTAACTAAAAAGAGGAGGTATCGCTATGCCTAAATAGTAGCTAAGGTCCGTCGGTCCCGATTTATTTTAAGGGAATTATTAGAAGCTAGGTCCTACGGCTTAGGCCTAATAAAGAAAAGTGCCTTTAATTATAGAGGAGTAAATCACGGTATATAATAAAGTAGAATAGCTGCAAAAGAGGCTATATTGCATGCTTATATATATGTGTCTAAAGAAGGGAAAATCTGCTCTCTATATCTCCTTTCTATAGGGGTGTATTTCCCCTCTTCCTAATTAGGCAGCTGATAATAGCTAATAGCAGCTATCACCTAATTGAGATAACGCAAATCACATATAGACCGTCTACTAATCTAACACACCCCCCTAGCTAAGCTCTTTGCTTAAGAAAAAGAGGAATTTAATAGAAAGAGGGAAGCTAGCTTAAAGTGCCTAAATCCGATAAGTTTTTAGATATTTAAACAATCGGGCCGGATTATATATTTTTCTAAGGGGCTCGAAGAGCTTTTCCTTACGGCTTTCGAGGCCTATAGGCAACGCGCCTTCTTCTTAGCCGCCGTTATATACTGCTATATAGGCTACTTATATATTATAATCCTCCTAAATTATATATATGTCTTCTTAAAGCTCTCGATCGTCCGATTTAGGAAGGTCTCGCTTATTAAGGCGGTCGGAGATATCGTTAAGTCTAATTTACTTAATAAATGCCGCGAATTTTAGACCTTATAGCGCCTTTATAAGGCCGTCTGCTATTATCTCTATAGAGGGAGTGTATTTAACTTTAAGCCTATTATTTATGATTTCTTATCGGAGCTAGTGGTTATAGATATTAACGTAACGAAGCTTTATTTATAATATAGCTACTTTAGCGGTAACTAGCCGGATTGTTTAAGTATTATCGCATTAGATAACGATTTGCGAGGAGTTAAGCGTTACGCTAAGTTCTTTAATAAGGCGGCTAACGAAAATTGATTCCTTTGCCGCCTAGGATAGGGCTAGAAGTTCTGCTTTTATAGTTAAGGTTGTTACTATATCTTATTTATTAGCTCTCTAGCCAATAAGTCCTCCGAAGAGCTTTATTGCGAAGGCTTAGGAACTTTTTCGGTCGGTATTATTAGCGAAAGATATATCGCTTATAACCTTAAAATCGTCTCTACCCCCTAGGCGAAGAGCAAGCCCTTATGTTTAATATAGGTAATAGAGTATATATTCGGCTGCTACTTAATATCTCGGGCCTAGGTTTAAGTTAAATTAAGATAGTTTTAAAGTTATAAAGGCGATATCGGGTTAAGTAATAATAGCCGCGTAGAGAACACTCCTAATAACGATCTAATAGTTTTTAATTTCGAAGTATAAGGCTATTCCGGTATATAGGATTAGCTCGATAGTGCCTATTAGTATGTCTTGCCGCCGGATTCTCTTCGCGAGGCGGTATATCTTATTAATATACGCCGCTTATAATAGCTAAATATAGCCTTTCTCTCGGTCTTATAGAATCTTAATGCCTAGGAACTATTAGAGGTCTCCTCCGCCCGTTAAATTATACTTATCTTTAAGCTTTCCTTATAGTTCCTATGCTTATTAACGGTCTTTCTTATAGTATATAAAGACAATATCGTCTATATAGAAGAAAACGAATACTCTATTAAGCGTAAGGCAGTAGGGCTTATAGGGCACTGTCTTAAAACCTAGCTCTTTAAGGGTCTTTATTAGTTCTCGATACTATAAAAGAGGGGATTTTCTCAGTCCGTAGAGTGCTTTATTAAGCTTTAATAATATAGAGTGTTTTACGTAGCTAGGTGGCATTTTTATATATACCTCTTCGTTAAGCGCAGCGTTAATAAAGGCGTTAACCGTATCGTATTATATTAGCTTAAGATCGAATCTTATAGCGATAGTTATTAATATATAAAAGCTTCTCCCTATAAGTATAGCTGCGTAGGTCTCTTGCCTGTTTCTAAGCTATTAATCTCCTTATACTATTAGTCTCGCTTTGCATTTTTAAAGCCTTAAGTATTTATTAGTCTTATATATATATACCTATATGTAGTTAAGGACTTAATTCCCTTTCGGGATCGTCGAGGAGTTAACTTCGAACTATAACTATATCTCTTTATAGCTCTAGAGATATACTCTTTCTGCCTCTTTAAAGTAAGCTCTAAGCGGATGGCTTCTTAATTACGCATAGTGTTTTAGCACCTTAGGAAGGTCTTTTTAATAGAGTTGCCTTTTTAGGATCAGCCTATTAATATACGCCTTATCTTTAACCTTAAGGCTTATTTTATCTTTAGTTAAATAGCCTGCTCGAGAGCCCGCTATAAAGGCCGTATGCCAATAGGCAATGCTATGCGAGGGAAGTATCTTCTCGCTTTATAGTTCTTATAGGCTTTCGCCTTAATAAGTATAGTTTTGCGAGGGAAGGGTCTCTTTTTCTTAACGTATTTAGTTTTTAATGCGATTTATATAATGCGAGGGGTTAACTCGGCTTATATAATGCGAAGAGAAAATCTTAACGCTACTTAATCCTAATAGGCCGTCGCCTTAATAAGTTTAGTTTTACGAGGGAAGGGTCTCTTCGCCTCGGCTTTTATAGTATAAGGGGTTTACTTGGCTTTATTACTTAAGGGAAGATCCCTCTTATAAGCGGCTAGCTTGCTAGCCCTTTTCCTATAGGTAGTAGTAGGTTAGCCACTTAGGAAGATTTAACTATATTGCCGCCGCGAGGAGTGCTGCGGGAGGAGTTAGAGGAGGTATAAGAAGAAGCTCGAATTAAGCTTATATATATTTTTCGGCTTCCTGCCTCTCTTATATCTCCTTTAGCGGTAGCGCTAAGGCATTTTTATCCTCGTTATTAAGGTCGAGATTAAATATTTACTCGTCGAGGGCTTATATAGCTACTCTCGGCGTAATCTTATCGTTATTAGGGAGGTCGATATATATAAGGGCTCGTAATAGCTCCTTAAGGTCTGCCTCTTTAACGTCTTACGCTAGGCTTTTAAATATGCCTTAAAAAACCTGCTTTTCGTTAAAAATTATATCTCTAGTAGAGATCACCCTATTTCTTATAGGGACCTAAATTCGGTAGATGTTTAACGAAGTGTATCCTATAAGATAGCCGATTTAGGCTCTCGGGTTAAGCTTTTTAAGGCGTTTCTCTTTATCTTAAGCCTCTAGGGTTATCGCGAAGGCTTTATAGCCATACGTATAAAGATATTCTTAGGCCTTAACTATCCGGCCTACTACCCTGCCTAACGGGCCTACGAAAAAGTGGGCTATTATAGCTAGTAAAGGCGTAGCGCCGGTACGTACCGCGCCCTTTATAGTTACCCCGTAGGAAAATAATAGTAAATAAATTCTAAATAATTCTAAAAGCACTATTAGGTTAGTTAGGGTTCTTAGAGTTAGTTAGGAGTTAGGGTTAACTTAGAATTAGGGTTAAAAGATATATAATATTATATTTTAAAGGCGGTGTCGGCGCTAGGTCGTAGCTAGCTATACTAGCCTACTTTTTTCTAGGCCCGTTAGGCAGGGTAGTAGGCCGGATAGTTAAGGCCTATTCTTAACCTAGTTGCTTGCCTATTAGCTTTTCGTAGGGTAATTCCTACTTAAGTCTATATTTAGGCGTGCGGTTATTAAGGTAAACGGCTGCTTTATAGATTTCTCTCTAAAGCGCCTTAGGAAGTTTCCCTCTTATTGCCCTTACTTTATCTTTAATTATACCCCCTAAGCGCTCGGCTCTACCGTTTTATAATTATATTCTAAGAGCTAAGGGCTCGATCTTAAGGAGTCTTTAAAGTCATTACCGCTAGCTTCTGCGTTATTAGCTTATTATCGCACTCGATAACCCTTAGCATAAGGCTAAACTAATAGGTTAGGTAGTCTAAAGCGTATATAAGTACGTTAATAATTATTATCCCTTTGCGGTCTTAAAGGTAGAAATCCTATAAGTAGCCGCTTGCGCGGTCTATAAGGAGTATTTATAAATTATAGCCTTTTAAGTTAGGTTTAAAATTATAGAAATCGATCGCTAGCCGCTCGCTAACGTATAGATCTTATGGTTCGCGAGGTTATCTTCGGATTATTCTCTTTATCTTGCTTATTCTATATCCGTCGCACTTAACCGTAGTGATTCCTTTAATCTTAGCTCCTTAGGAGCAATTTATAAGGTGTTTAAGGGTGTTTAGGCCTAGATAACCGAGCCGTAGGTGCTATATCTTAGCTATTGCCGTCTATAGCTTTCGCTAAGTATAGGTATTAAACTTATTCCTATATATAAAGAATGCCTGCCTTAAAGTCGGTTGCGGAATATATTTTAGCACGAATTAACCGTAACGTTATTCTATAAGGGCAACGATGCTTCTATCTGCCGCTTATAGGCTCGGTGTTCTATCTAAGTGCTTATCCTACTATATTCCTTATTTCTTAAGTTATTTATAGGAGACTAAGTTATACGTAAAGTTTTTATAGTAGGCAATATCGGTTAGGTGTAATATATATAATCCTATTAGGGTTTTAACCCTTATATTAACGGTGCCGTATCCTTAGATCGGGACTTTATTATCTCCGGCCTATAGGAAGTCTTCTTCCTATACTCCTTTAAAGTTATTAAAGCGGGAGATCTCGTTATATATATATATTATTAATCCTAAGTTAAGGAGTAAAAAGTAGCAAAAAGGGTAAATATAAACGTTAAAACTTAAGCCTTAACTTATAAGAGCGATAAAGAAAGAACTAATAGTTACTCTCCCTATCACTCGCATAAGTTAATCTTTAACCTCTTTAAACCTTACATTTTTTGCCTTCTTTGCCTTTAACCTCTCTACCTCTTTCGCAATCTTAAGGTCCTTTATAGCCTTTACGAGGTCCCTTTCCTTACTCCTTTATTAAGGTTTTGCTCTATCTAGGAAGATCTCTTAGTATTAGTCGATAGCGTATCCTTTAAGGTTATAGAGCTTATATTAAGGAATGCTAGAGTTATTAGTCGTTCCGGCATAGGGTCTTTTCTCTCTTCTTCCTCCTCTAAACGTTAGGCTAAACGATACTCCTTTCTTAATCTTTAAGCGTTTAGGCATAGCGTCGATATACTTCGTAAATAGGTTTATTATCGCGTAAAGGTCGAAATCGGGGTTATCTTATTTCCCTACGATTTAGAATAAGTCTGCCTATACTAAGCAATAGGGCCTAATAAAGTCGATAAAGTCTTATACTTAGATAGACTAATATATTATCTCTAGGAGCTTATCCTAAATCCCCTCGTCTATAACCTTCGTCTATATATTAAGCCAGACTATCTAATCTTTAGGCGGTTTAGCTTAAGGTTTAATAACGGATCTATATCGGTTTTAAAGGGATTATAGGACCTCCTCTTTAGTGCCTTTTATATACTTTTAGAGATTTTTATACTAAGCTTTTAAGCTTTTAGTTAAAGAGCAGTAGGTCTAGATGTATATATTGCATACTATGCTTAAGATCTAGTTCCTAACCTTATAGATATTATCTTACTCTCTCTTAAACCTCTTAGCTTTATATTAATAGATCTACTAATAAAGCGAGGCTTCCTTAACCTTTAGGTCTTAGGCAAGGCTTAGAGACTGCGTTAAGGATTAACTAGCGATCTTTACGTCGGCCGTCTATAATCTTATTCCTCTCGTAACGTTAAGAGTAATAGGGTTAATTAGGTTAATAAAGGTAGGTTCTTTTAGAAGAGTCTTAGTCCCGTTAATCTATTCCTAGAGATTACGGTTAATTGCGTATATTTTAAACTTATTGTCCTAAAGTGCCTAGTCTTTTAGTCCGTTAAGAAGAACCTTATTCTTCTTAGGCGTTATTATTTTTATAAGGGAAGGATTCCTTATAGCGTTAGTAGAGGATTCGTTAAAAGTAAAAGTCTGCCTTATCTTTCGTAATAATTAAGGCTCTACTAATTTCTTATTCTAAAGAATCTCGATATATATAGAGGTATAGCGGAGAGACATAGATAAATATAGGAAAGGCAGTTATAGTGCGTGATATTCCCCTTCCGCCGGCAGTATATTTTCGGTATTTAATATAGCTTTAACCTAACTTTAGCATAACTTCCTAATAAAAAAAGGCGATAAAAAGGTTGAGGATCTAAAAGCGGCCCTCCTTATATTCTTAGTCACTTTTATTAGTCGATAGGTTACTTCTTAAAAGCGTAAGGGATCGCCGAGAAGTATAAAGACTAGTATACTAAAGGAGGAGTGCTTTAGAGCGTTATCGTGGCCCTTTCCTTAAGTCTATTAGTTCGGGATCGTCGACTTAACCTTATAACTGTTTCTTCCTCTCCGGGCTTCTTTCGTAATATAGGTATTATGCGAGCGTTATTAATAAAATATTAATGCTCCCCGGCCTACGGTATAGGCGGTTTAAGAAAGGATTATAGGGATTAAATAAGAGGAAATAGGAGCACTAGTCCTTCTCGACCTTAACCTTTTTCGCTTTATTATAACTTTAACCTTAGATTCGGCCCCTTTATCTTAAAATCTCCCTAAGGGTAGGCTTACTAAATTCCCTATCTAGGGAAATATTATATTAAAGGGCGGAGAGGTGGTTAGCTAAGGTAGGAGAGGCAGAGGCTTACGTCCTCGCTTCTTTAGTCTATATCGTTTTTATAGATAGAGAAGGTCGCGATTCTTTAAAGGGAGCCTTGTCTTTTTAGAGGCGTGTGTTTTATTTATTAGGTTTCGGTGTTTTTAAGTGCGCTCTAGAGTGCCTTTTATATTATAAGAGCAAAAAGAGGAATAAGACTCTTAATTATTAGAAGCTAGGTCCTACGGCTTAGGCCTAATAAAGAAAAGTGCCTTTAATTATAGAGGAATAAATCACGGTATATAATAAAGTGGAATAGCTATAAAAGAGGCTATATTGCATGCTTATGTATATATGTCTAAAGAAGGGAAAATCTGCTCTCTATGTCTCCTTTCTATAGGGGTGTATTTCCCTTCTTCTTAATTAGGCAGCTAATAATAGCTAATAGCAGCTGTCACCTAATTAAGATAACGTAAATTACGTATAGACCGTCTACTAATCTAATAGGAATCGAAAAGAAAGAGGTAGCGTTATCGTCTATCTTAAAGGAAGGCTCCTTAATATATACCGTTTAGAGCTTTTTTAGTAGTATAGTTAATAAGCCCTTTAGAGTATCGTCGTTTATATATCTCTTTAATAAAATTAAATAAAGGCATTTTTAGCTTAACTATCTAATTATATAGTTTTATTCGTTCTAAGGTTATATTTATAGGTCCTTTATATAGTTTAGATCTACTATCTTTACCTAGGAAGATAATAAAGGGCATATTAAGCACGGCTACTATAAGTTAGATATTTCTTAAGAGAATGCGAAGAATAAAGCTAGCTTATCTAAGGGGATTCTTTTTCTATAACCTTAGGGCATTACGATGCCCTAAGCGTTATAAGGCATTTCTTATAATAGCGTTCGGTCGGCGTAACCCTTAAATATGCTTTAGATATATCCGCACCTAGACCTTAACGGTTACTTTAGCAAAAGAGTATATCTTATATCCTTTTTATTATGTCTCTTTAGAGGATACTATCGGCGGTTTATATGCAAATTGCATTTAGGGTATATTAAAGGCGGCTACCTATAACTAGCGCTTTTTGCCTAGCTACTAAGCCCTTACTATAGATAAAGGAAATATTATAGATTATTTCTAAGGGTATAATTTCGGCTAAATCCCTCCTACTTTAAGCTCGCGGTTTAGGGATCTAATAGAAAATACGCCTCGGCTTATACAATATTGTCCTAACCCTTTTAATAAGGTCGCTGTCGGTTTTAAGCTTTAAGGAGGTCTATAAGGCCTATCCGTTTCTTTCTTTAGGTTAAACTAAGGTCCTATCGATCGGGACTAAGATAATAAAGCTATTGCCCTTTACTTCTAATTAAATAGTCGTCGTAGTTATATGCTTACCTATATAGTTTCTTTTCTTTTTCTCGTCGCCGTTTATCGTCCTTATATAGTCTCTTTTCTATCTTTTCTTTATCGTCTTTTTTTTAGTGTCTTCTTAGTCGTAATTCTATCTCTTATTATTATGCTTAACTTATTGTCCCTTTATGCCTTTTGCTATTATAGTGCTCCCTCCTCTATAACTAAAAGAGGACCTCCTCGTCCTATCTATTAGCCCTTCCTTTTCCCTTACTCCTTACTTATTAAGTGCTTTAATGCCTTAGTATATATATCCTTCTTATCCTTTATAAGCTAAGGGAGTTAAACTTCTATTCGCTAGTCCGGCCCTTTTCTCTATATCCTTAAGTAATTATCGTTATCCCTTAGGGCTTCCTATCCTTCCGTTTTTTACTTATAAGTTCTAAGTACTATCTAATTAATGCCTTCTTTACTTAGTAAAAGCAATAAATTATCTACTTCTTTAATTTAAGGATCTTCTTAATATCTCCGCCTCCTTAGCGAGATTCTTTCCTATAGTAGCTATTTATCGGTATATACTATCTATCCTAATCCTTTATAAACTTCTTTAAATATTCCCCCGGCACTATCTTATTAAGCGTAATCCCGTTAAGAGTCTTTAGTAGGTAGCTGCCTATTACTTTCGCCTTAAAGCTAATATAAAAAGGGCCTATCTAGCGTATTTAGTATTTAACTTGCCTCCTTAGGTTATTAGCGCGCCTTACGTTAAAGAGTAGGACTAGATCCTTAGGCTATAGCTTATCTTTCTAAAGTATATATTAGTTTTTCTTATCTATACGGTTATTAAGGTTTCTTTTATAGGTGGTAACTTTTTGCTAGGTATCTATAACGTCTTGCTTTTTCCTTTTTAGCACTTAAAGTTATGCTATAAATAGGGCCTTTTTTATAGTAATATCGTCCTAATCGATTAACCGCTATATAGGGAATTCTACTTTAAGGGGCAAGATAGGATCCTATTTATATATTAAATAGAAAGCTAATATTTTATAAGAGGTATAGATAGCAGTACGGTCTATAAGCACTACTTACTATAGGTATTTAAGCTATTTCCCTTATTTCTTAGCTATCTTAATAAGCGCTAATATTAGTCTTTAGTAGCTATGCTTAATAATAGCGTTCGCTTTTAGGTTATAGGCTAAAGTCTAAATAACCTTTATGCTAATATCTTTTAGGATAAATCTAAAGTCCTTTTTTATTTTAGGCCCTTTATTAATTACTATATACCTTATAACCCTATACCGGTATATAAGAGAGAGAATTTCTTTAACTAGGATAACTTTAACCTATCTTATAAGGTCGTCGCGGGCTTCTATAAGGTAGGCATAGCCGTAATTAGATAGTATATATTAACTATCGAAATAGATCTTACTTATAGGGTGACTTAATATAGTTAGGATAGATAATTCTCGCGGCCTTATAGGTATAAAGCATTAATATATCTTATAGGCTAAGATAGCTATATAAACGTTATTTAAGAGGTTCTACTATTAATACCGGGTCTTAATATAGTTATAGGTAACTTAGCGTCCTTTATAACCTATCTATACGTAATATTTAGTAACGATTTCTCGTTACTTAATAGCTTCTTTAATAATAAGTATAGGTCCTTTATTAAATCCTTAAGGCAGCCGCTATAGTTTTCCGTCTTTAATATACCGGTAGTCCTACTTAATATAATTAAATAGTCTTTTTATTATCTAAAGGAAATCTATAACTTACTATATATTAGATAGGCTTAAGTCTAGGGTTAACTAATATATATAAATTATATATATCTCTCCCTCTAAGTTAAAGGGAGGTAGGCTATAAGGATATACATAGCCCTATAGTATACGTAGCCTCGTAGCGCGTATATAACCTTAGGGCTTATATAGACGCTAATATATCTATCTATAAAGTGGTCCTATATTCCTATACTAGTAACTCTTCTTTTATAAACATAAGCTTATATATCGAATTATATAAATAGAATAGGGATATCGGCTCGGTTAAATAAGTCGAAAAAGGGGATAAAGATATAGTATTAATATTAAGATCTTTATAAAGCTATTTATTATAAATAACTTTATAGTAAATAGTATTATAACTAAAAGATAAAATAGAAACCTAGGACCGCGTTATATATTCTTCTATCTATACCGTTAGCCCGTTTATATTAATAAAGCGTTATAGGGACTAATTAAGCGATGCCTTTATTATCGCATCGACCGGATTATCTACGCCGTTAATCTATCTAATCTCCGCGATTTCTTATCGTTTATATAACTATCGGAGGGCTATAATATCGATTATTAGTCTCTTCTCCTTTATCGTTCCTAGCTTTATAAGGCACTTATATAGTAAGTATAAGTCTATATAGATAACTAGGGGGATTAGCGGCAACTAAAGGCGATCTATAACTATCTTTATCGTCGTGGCTAAGGCAATTCCGAGGTTAACGCCGTTAACTATGCCGTAGATTTCTAACGTAAGGACGCTTTAGGTTACGCGTTTATATTTTATAGAGCTTTAGTAAACGATATTACCTTTAACTATAAACTAGGTATTAGTATATTGCTCTTTATTAACTAGGGCTATAATATAGCTTAGTTAAAAGGAGAGGTCTTTATTATTAGTAAAGGATCCGTCTATAAATACTATAAGTTTCGCGGTAGCGAGGTCGATTAGGATATACGTAAGGCCCCGTTAGTATTAGTCCTTCTAATACTATAGCCGTTTATTTAAGACGATATAGTCCTTATCGTTAGGTGTTTATACTTATATAGCGATAAAGACATCGAACGAAGCCTTAGGTTAATAGATTAAGGCTATATACGCGCCGCGGGCTCGTTGCTTTAGGTAACCTTATGCTCGGTTAGGGGCTTAAGGGTCTACTATATTAATCTTCGCGGCTTATCACTTTTATTAGAGTAGGATAGATCTATCTTTCTATAGGTTTACCTTTATACCGTTAAAGTCTATAATAGATCTTAGGATTATAAGTATCTTTAGCTTTACTTTAAATTATATATCTTAAAGCGTTTCTTTTTTAGCGGCGGAAAAGCTTAATATTCCGAGGATTAAACTATCGTCTATTTATATTTTAACGATACTAAAGGTATTAAGGCCTATATTTATAATTAGTAGGCACGCGTTATAGGTAGAATTAGATATATTAAGTCTCTCTTAGTAATAGCTATAATAGGTCTTAAACTAATATACTCCTACTTTTATAATGCTATATAAAGGCTTAATTACGCGGATAATCATTCCGGCAGGGTATCGACTTTATAACTTAATAGGTAGGTGCGTTAAGATAGTTCGGCGTAGCTCTATCTCGGCTTATAGGTAGGCCTAAGTAATATTATATAGGGAGAGGGTTATGCCGATTCGTAATAGTCTAGATATAATAGCTAGAATTAGCCGTTAATTAATACGCTAAATAGTAGGCGAGTTTATTAAAAGGAAGGACTTTTTATAGTCGTTATATCCCTAAACGATAAGCCGTGATTTCTTATATAGCTTAATATCCTTCCCTTTAACTTCTCGGACTATATATAAGCAAAAGATATAGTAGTATCTATATTTAGCGTCGTTATATAGCTTAAAGCTAAATACTCCTTATCCGATTAGGTTAATATTATCGGACTCTTTAAATAGGGCGCTAGGCATATTAATAATGCCTTTATCCTATAGCACAAGGGCTAGCCGGTATATATCTTCCTTTTTTTTAAAAATAAAACTTTATGCTAAAGTGCTAGGGGTCTTTATAATTAAAAGGTTCTTAGGCTTATTTTTTAGCTATAAGGGTTCTATAGTAGTCGGTTTCTTAAGGTTCCGGAAAAATAGGGGTTAGCTAGGTTATCGGTAGGAGGTCGGTTATCGTTTTATCGCGGTGGTATAGTTATATAAGGGTAGACCTAAAGACTTATAGGCCGTTAATCGTATTAATAGTAACGTTATAGCCTTTAATCGCGGCAATCTTAAAGGGGCCTTATTATCTATATTTCTCTCTCTATACTTAAACTTTACTTTATAGGGAAAGAGAGAGAACTTTAGTTATATTAGGCCTATTTCGGCTCCTTAATACTACTTAGACCTATCGCTTAGCAAAGAGTTAACGTAACGTCTTTATTGCCTTATAGGTAGCAGCGGCTCTTTTAAGCGTTATAATAGATAGGGGTAAATCTATCGTTATATAAGGGTATATACTAAATATAAGTAGCGTTAGGACTAAACCATCTAGTCTAGCGGTATTATTAACGGCTTTTACCGCTATCTAAAGAATTACTTTAGAGGATATAAATCCTTTAATCTTAGTAAAGATAATCTTAAAAGCTTAGCGTAGGGGGGCATAGTATCTTTTAACCTTACTAATCGCTAAGTAAGCTTCTATAGGGACCTATATATAGGTAATCCCTATTATCCGGGCTTTATTATAGAACTTAATACCGATAAGAAGTTAGTTCCTATATTATGCTTAATAGTATTAAGGGGTCCTAGGTATATATCGATCTATAAGGCGCGGAGCATTTCCTATATATCCTTAGCTAATATTAATAGGAGAAAATATATACCTTAAAACGCGGTGGCCGCGTTAACGATATATAGGACCGGTCGTTAGGGAGTATCGCTTAGGAAGTCTAAGTATATTACGTTAACTATAAGTTTATAGTTAAAGTCTTAGTCGTCTTTAAGGTTAAACTTAAAGCGTCTAGGAGTTTAGGAGTATATTTAGCAGTAATAGTAGAACTTTAAGATATTCTTTAATATTACTATAAATATATCTCTATAGCCTATTTACTTTAGGAGGTAGTATAGCCTTAGAACGGCGGGGTGGCTAAATTATTAATAAAGCGTTTAAATCTCGGTTTTAGATAAAAAGGCTATTGCTTATTTTGCCTTATATAGGAAGAACTAATAATAGCCCTATTTATAAATTATTAAAAGGGTCGTTCCTTAGCCGATAATAATATCTATTATATTATTAAAGTAGATACTAAGTCGGTCTATATCGGCGAGATAAAGTAAAAAGGGGGTCGGAGATTTAAGGATATAGAATATAATCCTTCCTATCGGTATATCGACGGCGATAGATCCTAGGGAGTAAATAACGTTACTATAGCCGAATTTAATTAAGGCCTAGCCGGCTATAGAGTTATTAAGCGATATAGAAGGGTCCTCTCGCTAAAGGGCGAGGTATTGCTCCTATCCCGCGGTTAAGACCTTCGCCGCGCTAATATTAATTAAGATGCTATAGAATTAGGTCTTAAAGTACCGATTATTGATAAGGAACTAGGTGGTAGGGTTAGCTCTTTTTATACTATAGACGTCTTTACCTATAAATAGGTAATTAAACGCCTATTAGCATAGCATTTAACTTACTTACTATTACTTTATATTTATCCTATCTATCTTATCGATAATCTAATACTCTTCCTTTTCCTAATCGTTATTAAGATCGACTATCTTATAGCCTTTATATTCCGTTATATAGGCCGTTGTATCCGTTAAAGAGAGTCCTATAAGTCTATAGTAAGTAAGATACTAGTTCTTTATATATTATCGTTCCTTTATAATATGCTTTATAGACTAATATCCCTCCTTATCGCAGATAAAATATTTCTTGCTCTATAGGCGGCTAAGGTTACCGTTTCCGCTATAACTATAGGTGCTTATACTATAGCCCCTATGGCTATAGCTTCCGCGGAAAGTTCCGCCTTAGTCGGGGCTTCTTTTAAAGCCTCGTCTAGAGCCTTAGTATCCGCCTTTACTACGGTTATTAGCATATCTCTAGTTAAGGTAGAATGTCTAGTTAGATTATTTATAGTAGCTAGACGTCTCGTTAAGGCCTTAAAGGAGATATTAAGAGGAAGCTTTTTATATAAGGTAGGTCTTAAGGGAGGAGCGGAGGTCTAAAAAGAGTACTTTTACCTTATCTACTAGCCTAAATAAGGCGTATTTAAGTTTAGGGACGTTATAGCAGGCGTTAATAACCGTTACTTTAAGAGGTTCGTTACCTATATAACGTCTTTTAAGTGCCTATTAGTAGAGTTAAAGTTTATCGAAGAGTATTTCTAGGACTTTATATATAGACTTTATAGGGTTTTAGCTATATAGCTTAACGAATAAGGTTCCTATTTAGTCGGTATAGTAATAACTTTAGTTTACTTTTATATTAAAATATTACTTAATACTATTATACGTAGCACGGAACGTAGCGGTCTATATAATATGCTTGATAAAGTATATTTCGGCTCGGCCTAATAGGATTTAGGGAAATAGGGCGTAGAATTAGCTAGGTATAACCTTAATATTATAGTAGATACCTATAAAGATATATAACTTATCGTTAAGGAGATTATATAGTTTTCCGGTATAATCTTATAACTTATTCTAAAGTTTAGCGAACTTCTACTAGGTATCTAAATTAATAGGCTTATTAGAGATTCGGGCCGGGGGAAGCTAGGTATATATATTAAGGGCAGGATCGGGAATAAATGCCTTTACTATAGGGTTATAGCTAAGGTGCTAAAACTAATAGGTTATAGGGTAGACCGTCTATTAGTAAGGAGTAATAGGATTTAGAGTTATAACGATAAGAGCGGGTAGTAAACCTATATTTATAGGTACGGCCGGTAGGTTAAAGGATATAGCCGGTAAAGTTAGGGTTACTTATAGAAGGCTTAGCTAAGAGTATAAGGGTAAGGGCGAGGATAGGGATAGGGATTTATAGTTAATAGCTATTACCTTTAGTACTACTATGCCTTTATTAAAATATATCCTTATTAATTCCTTCTTAGGCTAGGTTAGCGGGTCGTTTATTATCTATATAGTTATAAATTGTTTTATAAATAAACCGTTTATTAGGCCGGTATAGATCCCGCGTCGCCTAAGAAGATTCCTTAGTAGTCTCTTATAGTTTATATTTACTTTATTTTAAGTGGCTTTTAGCTATCCGTTAAAGTATTCCTAAAAAGAACCGAGGATTATATAACCTTATATTTCGGCGGCGTACTTATAGTTAAAGATAAATCTAACGGTATATATTATAATCGCTCTTTTATCTTATTTATCGGCCTAGATATCCTCTATCTATAGGTCGATGTTAACGTAATAGTAATAGGGTTCCTAGACCTAGACGTTTCTTATAAACTTTTCGAGTATACTATCCCCTAGGTTTAAAGAAGTTATCGTAACGGTAGCTTTTAGCTTTTACGGGGTATTATTAAGGCTTTATAATATTCTTCATAAAAATTATCGGCGTAAGGGGTATTTTACGTAATTATCGAATTAGCGTTATAGATATACTTCGGTTAGTATCTCTCTTTTCTAAGAGCGGAGACTATTAATAAAGGTTAAGAAGCAATTAATATCCCTTTTTTCTAGGAGTAGAGACTATTAGTTAGCGATCTTTCTTAGCATAAGATCCTTTTAGCTTATTAGGAATAGTGTCTTTTTAGGACGAAAGATCTAGGCATATTTAAGGATTATATATCTTATCTCTTTTACCTTATTATTCTATAATTAACTATATTAACTACTAATTAGTATTAGATAGGCTTAAGTCTAGGGTTAACTAATATATATAAATTATCTATGTCTCTCCCTCTAAGTTAGAGGGAGGCAGGCTACGAGGATATATATAGCCCTATAGCATACGTGGCCTCGTAGCGCGTATATAACCTTAGGGCTTATATAGACGCTAATATATCTATCTATAGAGTAGTCCTATATTCCTATACTATAGCTTAGGTAAATACCTAGAAAGTCCCTTATATCGCTAGATCGTATTAAGGTAAATATCTATAAAGTCGTTAACCTTTTATAGATCCTATCTTCCTTATTAAAGGGGCCTTTTAGCTTCCTTAAGAGCCTATTAGCTACTTCGTTCTTCTTTCTATTAATATGCTTAACTATAAAGTTAAATAGGAAGTATAACTATCGCCCTTAATACGTCTTTAGTAGCTCCTTTAAGTTAGTCTATAAGGACCTTTACGTCTATCTTAAGGATAAAATAGACGCTATAGATATATATTTAAAGCCTATATAAGGCGTAGAAAACAGCTATTACTTCGCGCTTTATTATATTATACTTTACTTTAGCGTCGTTCTAAGTGCCGCTTTTAAACTAGACTAGTCTCTATCGCCCTTTAATAATCTATATTAAGACTACTCCCTAGCCTAAAATGCTTATATCGTATATTAAGATAATATCTCCTCTACCGTCCCTAATATCTAAGGATATTAAAAAGAGAGGATTTATAATAATAGCCTTTAGTATATCTATCGCTCGCTTCTAGCAGGGCCCTTATTCCTAGGTAGTCTTTTTCTTTAGTAGGTCTATTAAGGGCTTTAAGATAATCGCGGACTATTTAATCTAAACCCTATAGTACCTAACGATGCTTAGGAAGGCCCGTACTTAAGAGATATTATAGCACTAAGTCTATTCTTTAATCTTAATAACCTTTACTTTAATAGGGCTCCTTCCGTTTATGCTATAGATATAGCCTACGATTTCTATAGATCTCTAGCAGAACTTTAACTTGCCTTTTATAATTATATAGCCTAAAAGCTCGATATTAATAAGGGCTTAATCTAAGTGCTTAAGAACGTACTTCCTAACTCTTAGGGCAGCCTCTTTATTATTATAGGTAGTAATAGGCCCTTTTACGCTAATATCGTTAATAAAGTTCTTATAAATATCTAGGGCAAGATCGCTAAGAATTCGCTATATAATTTATATGAATTGTCCTACCGAATTAGTAGCTCCCTATAGTATTAAATATATACGTAGCAGGCCTAATAAGGTAGTAAAAGTAGTTAAATCGCGACTTTTAATATTAAGAGGCACCTAATTATATCTAGTAATAATAGGATCTTATATATTAAGAAGTAGTCGCTAAATTCGTCGGTGCTTAATAGAGGGTTAGCGTCCCGGATTATAACTCTATTAGCGCGTATAATTAGGCATAGTCCTCTGTCTTTCTTTATAACTAAGAAGTAGGGGTTTCTATAGGGTCTATAGCTTTCCTTAATAACGCTACTATTAAGCCTAACTCT
This sequence comes from Ophiocordyceps sinensis, assembly GCA_012934285.1. NCBI lineage: Eukaryota > Fungi > Ascomycota > Sordariomycetes > Hypocreales > Ophiocordycipitaceae > Ophiocordyceps > Ophiocordyceps sinensis. The sequence goes on from JAAVMX010000008.1 coordinate 902,736, forward strand.
AAGGATATCGATAACCTTCTTTTCTATAGCTTTTAGGATATTAATAGAGGCAGCCTACTAAGTATTATAGTCTACTATCTTAATAATATATAGCGGGGCTACTAATAGATTAACTTATCCTCTTTTAGTAAAGTCTTAAGATAATACTGCTTTAATTTCTTAGGTAGTTAAGATCGAGCTAAATTACGTATAGATAGCTTTTAATCGTTCTCTCGTTAACCTTAATTAGAGTATATATTATCCTATACTTTATCTTTAGGGTAGTCCTACTTAATTTTTCTTTAGTTAATATTACTATTAGGGGTAAAGCCGTCTAATAGTATATTATTAAGGGGGTTAATCTTATCTACTTTACGTTTAAAGAGTATATTTACCTATATATTAAATAACCTAATAGACTGCTTCCGCTTTATCTATACCTTTATTTTTCTTATTATTCTTATTTTTCTTTACGTCTTAAGGATATCTTTCTATAGCTTAAGTGCTATCTCTTATATTATAATAGTTAAGATTTCTTTTCCTACTTCCGTTCTAATTAAAAGGATTACTCTATCTTTATCGTCTATATTAACTTATTATCTAATTAAGGCTTATAAAGTAGGTATAGGAGTTTCTTACGGCCTGTCTTATAGGCCTCCTTTATAACTAAGAATCTCGCCTCTTAGCGGGACCGAGATAATAGATAAAAGCATAGAATAAAAAGTAGATAATTATTATAAATACGTTATAGATATATTATTATTTCCTTAAGAAATAGATAAAAGAGATTCCTTTAAACTTATATACTACGCCTTTATTATATAGCTATCTATTAATAGGTCTTTTCGGTAGTTATTTAAGGATTTATCGTTATTATTATTATTATTAGAATTATTAAGGTAGCGAGGGTTATGCTATTATACGAGCTATATAGCGTTAATATAAAGGACTTTTAAGTCGACGCTTAAAGAGAGTTCCTATTAAATAGCTTTAGTAGCCGGGGCGATAATTTTAATAGTGCCTATTTAGCAATAGATATATATATCTCCGTTTTTTAGCGTATAATTAAATAATATCCTTATAATATAAACAAATAGTATTCCTAGGATTAACGGAATGAGTATATAGTTAGGGGCAACAAAAAGGGTAATTAGTATTTAAGTAAAACCTATATATAGCTCTATCTCTACCTCCCTAATTATTTTAATAGGCGAATTAAAGTATAACTTAGTTATAGCCTTTATAGAGGTAACCTTTAGACTATATGCCTATATAGAAAAACCTCTTCGCGATTTCGATATATGCCTATAGCGGTCGCGTATCGCGACTAAAATACTAACTAATAGTATTATTTAATTTAACGGCATTAACTCCCCCTTTAAGGATATTATCGCAGCGCGGCTAAGGCGTATATAGATAGGGTAGTAGTCCTTATCGCGTTAGGCTCGACTAAAGCGCGTAGCGTAAGGGGACGGACCCCCTTAATAAGCACCTAAACGAGACGGCACCCTTTAGATAAAATAATAGCGTATATCCGCTTTAGGCTTTAAGCGACTTTAAAGAAAAGAAGGTATATAATAAGATTATAAATATCGTTCCTTAGATATATATTTAGCGGGTATAGGTAATAGTAAAGCACCTCCTTAAGGCTACGATATATAGAAATAGCGACTCTACGTTAGTCCTTTAAGTATTATTATTATTATTAAGTACGCTAGCTGCCTAAAAAGGCCTAGTGCCTTTACTCTTAGCTAGTATAGGAAAAACTAAGTGGCCTTAAGGGAAAACCTAAATACTTCTATCTTATCGTCGGGCCGGTATCGGCCCGGTCTTATATCGGTCGCTTAGTTAGTTACTACCGCCGGCCTAATACTTAAGGGTCCTTACCCCGGCTAGACCTAGGGGGCGTTAAGGTTAAGGGCGGTTAGTCTTTAGTAGATCTAGCATATATACGGCGCGTAGGTAGCGGGGCCGGGTCGCTAAAGCGTAGCCCCTATTGCTATAGTCGCTTAATAGCGATAATTAGTCTATTAATCGCCTGCGATAATAGGCTAGGCCCTATTATCGCAGCGGGGTAGGCCTAATGCCGGCTAGCCCTCGGTCCGTCGTCTTTACTTTCCTTCCGGCCTAAGGATCTAGCTTTAAGGGGGCCGCTATATAAATACCCTTAGGGGCCCCCGCCCCTTTGCCTTTTCCTTCTCTCCTCTTTCCCTTATCCCGTAAATAAATTAATAAGTCCCCCTTTCCCTCTCGCCGGAGCCGAGCTAACTTTAAGGCGCCTCCGCGCCGTATAGCAGCTCCTACCGTAGAATACCTCTATCGACGACTAAACGTCCTATTATAGCTGCCCCTTAGAATATAAGTCCCCGGCGCGTCCCCGCGCCTACTCTATCGCTTACTTACCTAAGTCGTCCCCCGCGATATGCCCTATGCCCCCTATGTATCCCGCCTTACCGCCGTCCGCTACTATATCTATAGCGATATTAAGTATAGGTCGTATCTACCCTACGCCGTCTCCGCCTTAGCTAACCTCTCTTAGTCGGCGTAGGTAATAAATATACCGCTTATATAAAGGCAAAGAAGCCCTATAACTTAGTAAGTCCGCCTACTATTAGGCCGGCGTCGCCCCGCTAATAATATTAGCTTACCTATAACGCTGATATTAGCGCCCTTTATGCCCTTATAGCCGCTGCCGCCGCGGCCCCCGACGATAAAGTAAGTACGCCTTAAGCTCGCTTAATAGCCCCGCTAACCTAGCTAGACTACTACTCCTATATATCGCCGCGCCGCCGCTTAGGCTAATCGCGCTATCCGCTCCGCCCGCGCCGCTAGTAATATATATAGCCGCGGCGGGCACGCCGCGACTACCGCCGCTATTAGTACTGCCGTTAATACTACTATAGCTTCTGCCGTTAGTGCCGCCTATACTTAGCCCCGCGCTATAGCCGGTATAGCCCTAGACTTTAGCGCTATTATAGCCGCCTTAGACTGTAATACTGCCGCCTTAATCCGTTATTCGGCGCTACTAAAGGCTACGCTTAAGTCTAAGACGGGCTCGGCCTAAGCTAATAACGATAACGAGGCGGGGGATAAGGAGGACGTAAGGGGGGTTAGTAAAGGGGGGGAGGAGGATAAGCGTAAGGAGGAGTAATATTAAGGGGTAGTTAGGGTAGGGCCGCCGTAAGGCGGCCCCCGGTTAGGTTCTTAGTATAGCTAATAAATAATAACGTTATAGTTTCCTTTCTACGCTCTATAGGTAGGGCCCGCTCCCGGCGCGGTTATAGGTCTCCTTTATAGTTACCTTTAGCCCTTATAAAGGCGATCGCTAGCTAGAACTATTAAAGGGGCCTAATAGTAAGGAACTACCTAACTAGCCCTAAGGCGTCCTTAAGGCGGTTAAGGGCCGCTTAGAGGTCGGCCGCGGTATAAAGCCCTACCGGTAAGGACGTCCGTTCGGCTTAATAGATAAGGCATTAAAGGAAGATATAAAAGGCCGTTTCCTTTATAGTGCTATATCGGCATAAAGACGACTTAATATTAAGGACCTATATATTAAAAAGAAAGCTATTTAGTCCTACCTTACCTATCTATACCTAGATTAGCGCTAAGCTTTTATATTTATATAGGTCGTCGTAGGCTTTTAATGCCTTTTTTAATACGTTAAAGGTAAGGTCGATATCGGCCGGCTTATAGTAGCGACGCGGTCTCGCCGCGGTAGCGGCCTAAAGGTCCTATCTTTACCGGGTCTCTTAGTCCCGCGCTACTATATCTTTTAAGGTAGTTCCCCTTAGGCACTACTCCGCCAGCCACTCCCTTGCTTTTATAGGCCTAGCGGCTCTTTAAAGGACGTTAGTCTTTACGGCGTATTTAGTACGGATCCTCTCTATTATCCCTAAGGCGTCGGTGCGTTCTTTAAAGCGGGCGGCCCGGTTATTTAGGTAGAGGTCTAGCGGGGGGACCGCCGCCTAGGTCTTAAGGCTATAGATCGGCGTCCTATAGAACGCCCCTATAACTACCTAAAGGCACGCCGACTATTATATTAAGAGGGCCCGCGCCGGCCCTTAAGGGAGGCCGCCGTAAGTAGTTAGCGTATAAAAGGACGAGGCCTTATAGGCTAAGGCGCTATAGACGACGTTAGCGTAGACTTCCTAAGCGCGGCGTAGATATATTCCCTACGTCGACGCCGCGAGTCCGATAAGGGCTAGCACCTATCTTTTTATCTTACCTTTTAGCTTTATAACCTATACCCCTTATTAAAGCTTATAGTTAAACTAGACTCTTAGGAAGCGTACGTTAGCGACCGGCGAGATCTCGCCGGCCTTAATCTAAAGCCGGGCCTTAAGCGGCTTCCTAGTCCGGCTAAAGTAGATAAGTTCGCTCTTTTCCGGCTTAAACTCCGCTTTAACTTCCTTAGCCTACCTTATATATATCTTCTAAGCGCCCTATAGTTAGGCCGTTATCGCAGTCGTTATTGCCCTAAAGGCGAGGAGGTTAGTATCGTTAGTAAACCCTATTACGCTAACGCCCTAAAGGGGGCGAAGCCGGTCGTATAAGGGGGCGATATAAAGTAGGAATAGGATTAAGGAGAGGGGGGACCCTTAAGGGACCCCTATCGGTATAGGTATATTAATAGACCGCCTGCCGTTAAAGTAAAGCCGCGCCGTCCTTATATTAATAAAGCTATTAACCTACTTTACTAGCTACCCCGGTAGGCCGCGGTCTTATAGTATAGTAAGTAGGCACCGGTAGTCGACCCGGTCGAACGCCCTTTTTAGGTCGAGTTATAGGAATAAGGCGATCCCGCCCTATCTCTACGCTATATATATTAATTCGGTGACTATTTTTATCGCGGTTTCCGTCGACCTCCCCTTTTTATTGCCTATCTAGCCGTTAGGGAGGATCTAGTGCGTTTCCGCTATATCTATTAGTCGCTTTACTATCGCGCTCTTAAGGATCTTTCTAATAGTACTAAGTAGTAAAATCGGCCTTTACCCCTTAGCCTATCGTAGCTAGTCTTCCGTCTTCTTAGGTTTCTTAAGGATAATTACGCTTACGTACCGGAACCGGCGCGGGAAGTAGCCGGTCTTATAGCTAGCGTTAAGGAGTATAGTAATAGCTTCGACCGCCGGCTGCTTATACGCTTTAATTAGCCCTATAGGGATTCCGTCCTCCTTAAGGGCTTTCTATAACGCTATCCTCTATATTACTCCCTTAACTTCGGCGGCCTAAAAGCTATTCTTAACTAAGCATTAAGGCGGCCTAGGGCCGGGTCTAAGCCGGGGCGGCTAGTCGGCAAGCGGAAGGGGCGCGGGGAAGAACTATTTAGCGAGCGTGTCCGCTTTCTCTATATAGCTTTATGCCGGCCCCGCGGGGTAGCCGGGTCTATCTTAGTCCGGGATATAGCTACTAAGCGGGGGGCGGCCGCTCTATAGCCTCGCCTATCTCTCGACCTTTTAAAGCAGCGCCGAATCATTAGACGTACTATAAAGCAGTTCTCTCTATAAGTCGCGCTACGCGGCGGAGACGGCGCGTCGTAGGTTCGCCTATGCCTCGGCTAGGTAGTCCTTTATCGCCTTGCTATATATCGCTAAGAACGTCCGCTAAGCTCTCTTTACCTCTTAGTCTATAAGGTCGACCTTACGGGTCTATTACGGTAGGCGCTTAGTCTTAGCGCGGCCCCGGCACTTTAGGGCGTATTCCCTAGCTATCTTAATAAGCTATATAACTAGCTAGTCGGCATACGTGTTAATTTCTATAGGGGTCCGCGGGGGGGGCAGCGCGCCGGCGCCCTTTAGCCTATAGGCCGCTTTAGCCTTTGCTTTTATCGCGTTAAGCTTTCGCTAAAGGAGCCTAAGGCCTACCCTTTTATCCTCGGCCGGGCTCCGGCCCGCCCTTAGGCCGACCGCGACGTGCTATAATATATAGTCCGACCCCGCTAGGCCCCTATTACCCTAATACGTTACCGGAAGGTCTATAGACGCCTAGGTAAGGTCGATTATACTATCCCTATAGTTAAGGTTAAACGTAAAGCGGGTGGTCCGCCCCTTAAGCGTTATAAGCCTAAGCCGCTACTATATCGTAAGCGTAAAGAGCTCCCTATAGTTTTAGGACGTCCTATTATAGGCGTCCTAAAGCGGGTGGTATATATTAAAGTCCCCTATAATTAAGCGTTAGGTACGCGTCGGCTTTATTACGATCTTAGTTATAAAAAAGGAGGGCTAAGGGGAGTTAAAGGGCGGTAAATAGACTAAAAAGATAGTAATATTAAGCTATAGGAACGTAACGCTATACTAGTCCGTGCCGTAGTGGCCCGACTATGCCTTAAGGCTATGCCGTTTATAGATATAGATAACGCTCCTATATATCCCGAAAATCATTTTATAGTCGTACCTCTTAGGGCAGGCCGGGACGCCTATATGCCTATCCCGGTAGGGTTCTTAAAGCGCGATAACGTTAAACGCCTTTAGGTTATAGAGGGCGAGGCGTATATTCGCCCCGGTCGTCGCTATATTTTAATAGAGAACCTCTAATATATAAGGGCGTCGGTAAAAGGGTCTTTACTTTAGGGCCGCGCCGGGGGCGCTATAGATATATTATAGGACCGCGTTATATAGTCGCGGATTATCGATTAGCCCTAGGCCCTACCTACTTATACTATATCGGTTGGCCTCCTAAGGGCGGGGGGGGGGTCTACTACCGCCTCCTTTTTAAGGGGGAGTATTAAGCGGGGGGCTCCGGCCTTAAGGGCAGGAGCCCGCCCTCCTTACGGCCTTACGCTAGGCATAGCGCGGCGAAGCGCTAAGCCCGCTATAAGTATATATCGTAGGCCCTATCTTATAGTTTCGCCGCCTTTAGGCACCTTCGGTCCTACGCGGCGTAGTTACCTTTATATAGGGTGTACTTAAAGGGGGCCTGCCTTAACGTAGCCGGGTAGGTTACTTCGTTATACGCGCCGGTAGCGCACCGTCTATACGTCGCCTTCGCTATATAGTACTTCGCTATATAGCTAAACTAAAAGCAGCTAAAGCATTACCTTAGCCATACCGCCCCGTTATATAGTTTAGCGTCGAAAATCTCGGCCTATATAACCACCCTATAGTTATATAGCTTATTAGCGGCCTTTACGCCGTCTACGGTTAAGGTTAGCGTCGCCTTTATGCCGGCCCTAGCGCGCGCTTTCTTTACGTAGAGGTAAATAACCTCGATTTTATTAGCCGACGCGACCTTTTTTTAAAGCGCGTCGGTATTACTATATTTTAAGGCCGTTATCGGGACGCCTTTTACTATTACCGTAAAGCCGCCCCGCGAGAGGCGCGCCTCCCGTCTAAACGCCTTTATAAGCCACTCTTTCTCGTTTCTATATTTCTTAGCGTCTTACTTAAAGACTAAGGTAATATCCCCGCTTTATAGGGCGCGTGCCGCCTTTACCTCAGCCGCGCCGATAGCGTGGTTTGCCGCGTTAACTATCTCCGCCGCCGTCCGCCCTTTAAGGTCTTAGGCGATACTTTCGTTCTTAATCGTTAGCTAGTTCTTATATCTCGCTAAGGTCGGTCTCTCGGCTATAGGGGCGGGCTAGCGCTATATCGGCGGCGGCGCGGCAGTCGCTATAGCGGCTGCCGCGACGTTTGCCTATAACTTCCTAGTCTTTTAGGACTAAAGGGCTATCTCTACTATATCTTAGACCACCTGCCTAAGCCGGCCTTAGGTTATAGTCACCGCGATTTTGGTATAGATACGTTCCTCTTACTTATCGAGATAGCCTTTAAGCACCGTCTTAAAGGCCCCTTAGACGTCTTAAAGGGTCCTCTTAAGCACTAGGCTAGCGAATTTTAGGTATATTGCGTTATCTCTACCGGTTCGCTGCTCTCGCTACTTATATAGGTCGGCCTTAGCTTATAGTCGCGTCTCTAGCGCGTCTATAGCTAGCGGGCAGTATATACTCGCCTTTAGACCGCGCCTTATAATATTAATATCTATCGGTTCGCCTTTATCGGCTATCTTATCGCTACGCGCCTAATACGCTATCGCGCCTATAGCGAATAGTAGTTAGGGAGTCCGATTCTCTAATTAGATTATATTTTAAAGCGTTATATCGACCTCTATAGGTATATAAGGAGATCGGGGGAAGCTTTTTTTATTAGTCCTTTAAGTAAACGATAGTTTTAAAGCAACGATTAAAAAGGCTATTAAGGAGGCGGTCTAGGAAGAGCTATGCCCTTAGACCGCGCCGGGGCCTTAAAGGGAGTAGGGCCGGACTTAGGCGACGGTAATAGCTAAGAATAAAAGTAATAGGAGGTATAAACCTATAGCAAAAAAGGTGCTACCGTAATATAAGCGAGAGGTAATTATTACCTTAATAGGAGCCGACCCGACGATCTTAAATAGGTCGCTAAAGGATATAGTCTAAGCGGTTAAAACCGCCTTAAGGGTCTCGTCTATAATAGCGGCGAGGCGGCTATTAAGCGGAGATATTACTATTACCTTTAATATAGCTATAAGGGCCTATTAATAAAATTAGGAATAGGTCTATAGTATATTTAGTAAGTAAGCGATAATCGCCTAAAGGGTCTATATAGTAGATATAAAAGGGGTTCTAATAGTCGCGGTATAAGCAGACCGGGAACTCTTAAAGTAAGAGATAGCGGAGGCGAATAAAGTTAAAGTACTTAAGGCCTATGCGATCTGCCTATATAGCGATAAATAGACGGTAATAACGATATTAATAGGAGTTAAGAGTATAGATAAAGCGAATAAACTATATAACCTTAGGCTAATAATCGACGCGTAGATCTTTTAGTATAAGCCTTATAATAAGTCGGTGCGACCGGTCTAATGCTATAACTATTATAAAGATAGCTATATCTTTAGGAAGTGCTTATCGATATAGCTTTATAGTAGATATAGAGCTATATCCTATAAGGGGGGCGAAGACGACTACCCTATAAAAAGGGGAGAGATCCTATATAACTATATATTATATTATAAAGACTACTTATTATAGGCCTATACTTACCCTAAGGCGGTAACGCGCTAGGATAAAGCAAGGGAGAACTACCTATAGCGACTATAGCGGTTTACGGACGCGTTACGGTACGCGGACCAGCCTATATAACCGTTAATCGAGGGACTAAGCTAGCTAGCGCCCCTAACGGCACCGGCACTAGCCCGGAAGCGGGGCCTAGGACGCCCGTAGGGCGGAGCTTTAAGCTCGCGACCGCTACCGGCTAAGACCTAAGCGGTCGGATCCTAAGCGTCGGATATCCGGCGATACGCTAAGTAGAGGAGCGTATTACTCCCGGCCTAGGGCCTAACCTAATAGTTAAACCTATTTATACCTACCCCTTTATTATATAACTAAAAGTCCTCTTTTAGAATATTAATAAGCGCACTAAGCTAATACGGTTAGCGCTAAGCTATTAAGGAGGTTATAATATTATAGTACTATAAGAGGTGCTAACGGCCCTAAGGGCACTGCCCTTAGGGCTAGGAGCATCGCCTTATAGGCTGGTCTATAATAAGGGACGAGCGGCGATATATATATATAAGCGGCACGAACCGGGCGCGTAGGCGCTAAGCAACACCTCTATAAGCTACTTTAGATTACCTAGCTGCTAAGCATTATATACTACCCCTAAACGGACGGCGGACCGGAACGGCTTAATTAAGAGGTATAGGCATATCTATAAGGCGTGGTTAGCCGGAACTAAGGCGACTAAGATAAGTAGTTGCCCGTGGCCTAAATAGCGCTTAACGGGAGGACCTATAGCTCAATCGGTATATCCCTATTTTTCGCTCTCTATAGGTATAAGCCTTTATCGCTATTCCCTATCGCCGCGGATATAAAAGCAGAGAGATACTCTAAGGCGTCTCTTAAGGGCCACGCGACCTCCTTTATCTAAAAGCTTCGGTAGGTTATAGACTTCTATTAATCATTAATAGCCTCGGCGGCATAGGACTAAAAGCGCTATGCTAATAAGCGTCGGGATCCTATAGACCGCTTTACGGTAGGCGATAAGGTCTAGCTAGACCTCTATAACTATAAGTTAGCACGCTTAAAAAAGAAGCTTAATTAGCTTTATGCTAAATTTACGGTTAAGCGAGTGCTTAGCCTATAGGTAGTTAAGCTAAAGGGACTACCAACCGGCGTATATAATATATTTAACGTCGACCTACTACGGCGTATAGCTATAGACCTAATGCCTAGATAAGTAACCGCGGACCCCTAGCCGCCCGCTATTTTAGTTAAGGGGGCGGAGGAATATATAGTCGATAAGGTCCTTATAGCCTATTAAAAGAAAGTCGGCCGTAGTAGGAGGCGCGAAGTCCTTATTTAATAGCGCGGATATTATAACCCTACCTAGCAGCCCTTAGCCGAGCTTTAGGATATAGAGGCCTTAGACCGCTTTAAAGCACGCTCCGGGCCAGCCGATAAAGACTATAACGTACCGCCCTTAGTAAAGCGGAAGGACGGGAGCGAGATAGGGGTTAGGCGGTCGATTAAAAAGAAAAAGGTCTACTTTAATATTATAGTCACGACTTTAGGCGTAAGCGCTAGTATAACGGCGGAAAAGGCTAATATTCGCTTATCTTTACGCGCTCTATATACTATAGCTACTAACGATAGGGCTTTTTTTTTACTAAGGTTATAACTTTAAGCTCCTCTCCCTTATCCTCCTCCTTATCCTTAGACTCCTCCTCCTAAGGCTTAGGCTCTATACGCTAAAGAGCGGCCCGACCCTTTAAGGCGCTAAGGCGACCCTTAAGGCTAGCTAGCTATAAGATAGTAGCGACGGCGGCGCGGGGATTAACGACGGCAGGCATAGCGGTAGTAATAATAATAGCGGCGGCGGGGACGGCTTTAGGCGATAGGGCGTTTATAGCAGTATTCCTATCTTAGGGTTAACGCTACTAAAGATAGGCACGCAAAGGGGCAGGTGCTTACTTAGGCAGGAGCCCGGCGCGCTTTAAGACGCGAAGGTTATAATAGGCGGCGGCGGCGGCTATATAGGCGCGTCTAGCTTTACCCGCCTCCTTACCGGCAGGCGCCGCCTTTTAGGTAGCGACCGCCGATAGGAGGATAGGTAGCGTAGGCTTATAGGCCCGACCGGCGCGAGCGTAGTTATAGCAACTACCGCTTAGGCGCGTAACCTAGTCGGTATATAGGAGACCTTACGTAGTATACTATATATAGAGAGACTAGCGGCTAGGGCCGCGGGCAATAAAGCGCTTATACTACCGGACTATTAGCTAATATACCTAAAGGAACGGACTAAGGCGAGGGCTATGCACCGATAAAGGCGGGCCGTCGTTATCTTTATCGTCGTCGTCCTTAGCCTTACGCTAGGCGGCGGCGGGCGTAGCGGCGACAGCGGGCGTAGCGGCGACGGCGGGAGGAATAGCGGCGGGCGGCGCGGCGGAGGGGTTAATAGCCGTAAAGGCCATAGGGGCGGGATATAGTTTAAGGACGGCATAAAGATACTATCGGTATACTTACCTTAAAATAAGGTATAAACGGGGCCGCTATATATCCTGCCGAAATTAAGGGGACTTTAACCTCTATTATCCGCTATAAGATATATATAATAGATATATAGAAAAGGCTAGGGAGGTGCTTATCGCAAAAGCGATAAGGCTCCGGCTCGGCCTACTTACCTTAAAGGGCGAATATATTAGGTTTTTTAAGGATTATAGGGATAGCACCCTTAACTTAGCTTAGGCGATACCTAAGATAAGGGCGGAATATATAGGACCGGACCTAGACTTAAATAGGTCTAACTATATCCTATAAATAATTACGCTTTATATAAAAAGATAGAAAGGGAGCCTTAAACCTTAGGTAACGCTAAGGTAAAAGAAAGCCGATATAAAGGCGGTTAAGGTAAAGGCGAAGGCGGCGCTAAGGTACTTTAACCTAAGGATAACGACGGCGGACGATATTAAGGCAGTAGTAAACTAACTCTATAAGAAGCTAGCCCTAATCGCTAAGGCATAGGTGCTATATAGCAAAAAGTTCCTGCTATAGGGCAACGCGTAGTTTACCCTATAGGTAGCTAAGGTAATAAAAGCGGTAAAGAGGGCAAGGAGGAAGTTCCGTTAATAGTAGACTAAGGCTAACTAAAAAGACCTTTAGGAAGCAATAGCGGTATAAAAATAGGCCGTTTAAAAGGCGATGAGAGTATATTAAAGGGAGTTCCTAAAGCTAGCGAGCGGAGATAATATAAAGCTTTAAAATATTATGCGGTAGGCCTAGGTCTAAAGCAGGCTCCCTTAAGAGCCAGCGTATATACCCCCGCTTATAAGACCTAAGGGCAAAGCGAAGATAGAGGACTTTATAAAAAAGGCATAGATATTAGCTTAAAGGTTCTTTCTAACTATATTTAACCTAAAGGAGGGCCCTCCCCGGCCTAAGCCGGGGGAAACCCTCCTATTTAGCTAATACGTCGACCCTAGCGAGGTAAAGTCTATAATCGGCCGGACGGCGAACTAAAAAGCTATAGGCCTAGACGGGATCCTAAACGGCTTCCTATAAGACTATAGATTAGTATTAGCAGGCCGGCTAGCGGCGATCTTCTCGGCCTGCCTATAGCTATCGCACTTCCTAATACGGTTTAAGCACGCTAACGTTATAGTCCTATATAAGCCGGGTAAGAGACTAAAGGTCTATAACACTATAGGTAGGTAGAGGCCGATCTCGCTATTATTAACGATAAGGAAGGTATTTAAATTAATCTTAGCGTAAAGGTTCGCCGACGCGGCGGAGGCGGCTAATATCCTACCGGAGGGGCAAATAGGGAACTATAGGAATAGGTCTATTAAAGCGGCTATACTATTAGTTACTAAGTCCGTTTAGCCAATATAGGCATAGCGGGGGATAGTCTCGTTCCTTTAGCTAGATATTAAGGGCGCCTTTAATACGGTTAACTATAATAAGCTCCTTTAAGAGCTTAAGCTCCGCGGGTACCCGGGATAGCTAATATAGCTAATTTATAGCTTCCTTATAGATAGGCACTTTACGCTATACTTTAATAGAAAGAAGGCCGACTTAATATAGATTACTATTAATATCCCCTAAGGGTCCTCCTTATCCCCGATCCTATTCCTATACTATATAGCCCCCCTTTATAAACGGCTTAGCGAGATTAAGGGCATTAAAGTTATCGGCTTCGCCGACGATATTAATATCGTTAGCGTTAGGCCTAATAAGGGGTCGACGGTGCCACGCCTTAAGGGGGCTTAGACGGTTTGTAAAAAGTAGGCGAGAGAGTATACGGTAACCTTTAAGCCGAGTAAAAGCAAACTAATATACTTTATATAGAGGCGTATAGCGATTACGACCCTAGTCCGGCTTAAGGAAGCTATAGTCTACTTAGTCTAAAAAGCTAGACTCCTAAGCGTCTAGGTATATTATAAGCTTTAGTAAAAGGCCTACCTTAAGTAGCTATAGACTAAGATATAGAGATAGACTATAGCCCCTATTAGGCTTATAATATCTATATAGGGCTATACCTTACCTTAGGCTAAGGAGGTCTATAGTAAGGTTATCCGGTCCTTAATCTTTTATATAACGGTCGCCTTTTATACTATAACGTATAAGGCTCACTACTATAAAGCTTATCGTATTTACTAACGGTTCCTTCGTAAATAATAAAGACCTCTCCTTATAGCTAGGCTTTATAATTACGCTTATTAACGAGACCGAACACGCCGAAAAGCAGTTTATAATTAACGGCAATATTATCTATTAGAGTTCGACTAAGTATAAGCGAATTACTTATAGCGTCCTAGCGTTAAAGATCTATAGTATAGTTAACGGCTTTAATATTAATATCGTATTAGTATCTATATTAAAAATAATTATAGACTGCCTTAAACTCCCTATAACCCCTTTAATCGTCTATACCGACTTATATTCCCTTTATAAGTGCCTTATTAAGTTAGGCATAATAAAGGAAAAACGTCTAATAATTAATATTATAGCCCTTTATTAGTCCTATTAAAGACGAGAGATTATAGAGATTTATTAGATTAACGGCATAGATAACCTAATAGACGTAATAATAAAGACGACGCTTAACCGGGCCCTTAAACGCTTTATCGATACTAATAGTCTAATAATTAAGATAAAAGGCTTTATTATATACCTATAGCTTCGCCTTAAAGCTAGCTCTTCCCTATATTATTTGCCTCTTCTCTTATAGAAATGCCCCTTTTAATATAGATACGTTTTTTTTTTTATATAAGGTTTAAATATACGCTCTTTTTAACGAATTCCCTTCTTAAATAGGCAATTCCCTATATATAGAGACTACCCCTATAGCGGAGTAGTTACCGCTTAGAACGCCCTATCGATAGGGAGTTAGTTCGAATCCGGCTAAGGTAACTTTTTGCGACTACGCCTATAGTCGCGGGGAAAAAACAGGCCGGGCAAGCGATATCCCGATACCTACCGCCGCTAGTAAGCAGTTATATAGGCGGTATTACGTGCCGTGCGCGACCTTAACCTAGGGTTAGAAATTAATCGGGCCGGGCAAGCGACCTCCTATAACCTACCGCCGCCAATAAGTAGTTATATAGGCGAGATTATATGCTATACGCGACCCCGACCTAAGGTCGGAAATTAATCGGGCTAGGTAAGGCGCTCCTAATACTAGCTACTAACGACCTAGCCTATAGGACGGAATAAATAACGCTAAGGGACCCGCGTAATAAAGGCTAGCGATAGAGGCCCAGGTACTAATATACTATAATAGGGGGATAAAAAAGGAGGAACCCGTATTAAGTATAATATATGCCCGCGCCGATAGCGGTATATACCTAAAGGGGCTAGGCTAACTAATCGCAGTAATATAAAAGACCTACCTAGCCCTTAATAGCCGAGTATATTAGGTTGCTTACTAATAAAGCCGTTTAATTAATATTAGTCTAACGTAGCCGCTACTAAAAAATTTAGACTATAGAGAGGACGGGCCTAAGGCGCCGTAGGGCCGGCACGTGCTAGCTACGCCCTACGCCGATAGGCCTAATAGGTAATAGTATAAAGGTATATAGGTTTTACCTTAGGCACTCCGGTTTTTCCTATGCTAGCTAAGAGTTAAGGCATTAGGCCTATTTAGGCATCTAGAGTACTTAATAATAATAATAATAATATATATAGAGACTATTATAGCTATTTATACGTAACCCTACCGGCCTAATAGCTAGCAGCTATATATATATACTAAGGTATTATATAAACCTTAAAAAGAAAAGATTTTTCAAATATAATATATTATTAATAATACTTAACTAGGGATTAATCTAAGGAGGGGTCCTTAGATATTAAGTCTAATAAGGTCTAAGCTTAATATCCTGCCCTAAACGAACTAAGCCCTAGATCGCACTACTCTCTTATTTTCCTCCTTAGTTTATATGTTATTATAATTACGTTATATCTCTACTACTATCTATACTCGCTATATTATAAATTATTTACCCGGTACCTTTATACTAGCCCCTTTTACTTTAACTAAGCGAAAGCATATACCCTTAGACTAAACTAACTTATAAGGGAAAAACGATATAAGCGATAGGTATAAAGGAAAAAGGCTCCTATAGACTATCTAATTACAATATACCTTAAATATGCCTTTATATATTAAATTAAACAGATCCCCTTTTTCTTTTAAGATTTTCCCCTATTGCCTATATACTTACTATCCTTAACGGCTTCTTACGCTACCTTATAAAAGTATTCTAATAAGTATATTAAAGAGAGAACTATCTAATTAGATAGTTAAACTAAATTATAGGTCCCTTACTTACTAAGAATAAAGTAAAGAGTATATAAACGATAAGTTATAGTTTAGTCTCCTTTTTTTAATCCTAACGATAATTTCTCTTTTCCCCCTTATAATTATCTTCCCGTTTTATACCTTAAGCTTAATGCTTACTACGCTTACTTTTAGGTATATGCCCTCGTCCCTATTATAACTTAGTCTTTAGAGCGTAAAACCTTATTTATCCTCTATAAGATTTTATAGATAAGGAAGACAAACCGCCTAAGGCTATAACGGCACTACGATAACTCGATTAACGATAACTTAATCGAAGAAAATGCCATAAAGAAGGTTAATAGACCTATTATATAAATAAGGACCTATAAAGATTAGACTATAAATCCCGCCTAAACGACCGGGTAAAGCTTTCCTAGTTAACCTATAGAGACCGGCATAAAGATGCCGACCCTATAGGTTAGGTATAGGCAGACTATAAAATATTACTAGCTAAGAAGCCCTATTTAAACGTCTTTTTTAGCTCTTAAGGAGAAACTTAGATCCTTATTAAGGATTCTTAGCCCTTTATAGCCTTATATTAATTATATAGAGACTTATAGGAAGCCCGTCTCTCTCCCTTAAACTAACCTTCTTAGCCCTAATTAAGTAATAGGAATAGGAAGACGGGAAGCTATAAGAAGATAGTACTACTTCCCTTAATAAGCAGGATATAGATAATATATATATAAAAAGAGATAAAAAGACCGAAATAAATTAAAGTGCCGTTTTTAAGAAAGAATAATAAAAAATAGAAAAGACTACTATATCGGAAGCCTCCTCCTAATAGAGCGAAGCATCTAATTATAACCTACTAAGCATTATGCCGCTATAGGATAATCTTAAAAAGCTATCTAGCTAGCTTAAGAATACTCTTACTTAATAGTAAGATAGCTTTCTTAGAATAATCTATTAAAGGCGCCTACCTTTAATTAATAAGTTTACTAATAAGAACGTAACTAAATTTATTAAGAAGTTTAAACGGGAGATATACTTTAACCGTATCTTTAACGACGAGAAGATTAAGTAGCTTAAAGAATATATTTCTATTAAGCAAGCCCTTACTATAAAGATCCTTATAGACGGGCTCTTATAAGATAAAGCTAAAAGAAGCCTACTTAAGTATTACTATGCTTATAATATAAAATAACTAAAGACTGCTAATAACCGACTTAATTACTATAATACTAAAAGGCCTTAAACAATCCCGGAAGTTACTAAATAGTTAAGTCTTTACTTATACCTTTAGCGGAAAGCATAGCCTAAAGGATAGGCTATATCGACCACCTAATTATACTTTATCTATTATATAATACTAAGGGTCTTAATTATTAATATCCTAGAAAGGGATAAAAAGACCTTTAATTTACTTTCTAAGCTTCCTTATAAGAAAATCATCGACCTTATTAACGGCTACCTTACTTTTAGGCAGGACGTTAAAAGGCGTGATATAGCCTTAAAGGTATATAATTAAAAGGTTAAATAGACCGATAAAGGGCAGGCTACCTTAAAGAAAGATAAAGAAGTCGGTATAATAAACCTACCGGTAGATAAAAAGGTAGAGGATAAGCCCTTAAAAGGAAAAGCTATTACCTTTAATATACCTACTAAAAAGGAAGACGTCTCTTAGCTAATCCTTAACCTTACGAAAGCCTTTAATAAAATAACTATTAATCTTACTCGGTAAAATAAAGCTTTTTTAAACCCCGCGGAAAGAGAAGGCAGACGACTTACCTATAGACCCCCCGGCGTAAGAAGTAAAGGCAACTAATATATACCTATAATAAATGCCGTTAGCTTTTAGCATCTATCTAATTAAGACGAGGAGTTCTATATTAACCCGGTTTTAAGGAATATCTATAGATGCTTTTATTCTAGCGAAAAAGGCTACTACCCTAACCGGTGCGGCATACTTAAAGCTAACTATAGATACGGATTTATTATATATAACTTATAAACCCGCATACTTACTCTTAATAGGAAGAAAGACGCTAGCCCTATTCCTTTAGCCTTAGCCGGTAAATATATAAGGCCCGGCTTATATATTCGACGGCTTATTATCTATTAGGCTAAGGCCTAGCTTCGTTTACTAAATTAAAGCTTCGCTAACCCCTTTTTATAAAGAATAAGATGCCTTTAAGCGAGAGACTATTGCCCTTAATATCTTTTAGAAGTATAGGAATCTAGAAGAGTAGAAACCACGCGATTTTACTTTAGCCGATATCGCTATTAAAATAGCAGTTATTTAGTTTAAAAGGCTGCTAGATAATAGGACTATTAATAATTAGATGCTTTATATAACGATATAAGTTAATATATAAGAGGCAAAACAGTAGAGAGTTATTAACGAAAAGGACGATACTCCCTCCCTAATAAGGCTAATAGACTAAGACCCCGGTCTACTATAAATATAGGATAGAGCCTAGAAAAAAGCATAATATTATAATAGATAAGCTAATCCTAGATATTATAGTAAAGAAGATACCGGTCTAACTTAATTAAGTTCCTGCCTTAAATTAGAGCTAAGCTTAGCGCTAGGTGCACTAATAAAGCTTAAGGAGTAGAATCGACTTAATTTTAGTAATATAAGTAGTTTAGTTCTTCTCTTCCCTCTTTTAGAACTATTGCTATTATATTAGCCTTACGCTAGCCGATAAAGGTCCGGACTAATCGGCAGACTCTACGGACCTCCTAAGCGAATTATAAGAGAAATTGGCTATTACTATAATTCGGCTTAAAGAATCCGTTAGGGAATATTAGATTAAACTATAAACCCTCGACTACCCGCTTTATAATAAGGCAATAACTAACTAAAAGACTTATTCCTATACTATATAGCAATATAATAAGATATAGACTAATATAGTAGCCCTAGGATTTTAGGATACTATAATATACTCTCTTAATAACGAACCTTTACTAATTACTATAGATAACCTAAAAGAACTATCTAATTAAACCCTACTTAAATATATTTCGCGAACCTTAGCTTTAAAATAGACCTAAGATCTAGGAATAATATTACGGACTTCTCGCTTTTTATTTAATACGATCGACTCGCCTTTATCTTTTTTTATTTCCTTGCCTTAACCGATTCTAATTATTCCTATCTATTATCCTAGCTGCTATAATAAGGATAGTAACTATATATACCCTCTAATAAACGCGCCTAAGTTTTAAGAACCTAACGATAGCTTTAACTATAATATCGACTATATAGGTTACTATTAAGAAGACCGATATTATATCTGCCTATATATTATATAGCGCTTTAAGCTAGACCTTAATAAGTAAGAAGAAGCTCGACTAGCGTATAAGATATATATATGCTTTATAGACCGGATTAAGCATCTTATTAATAATATCTATAACCTCTTAACTTAGGGCAATACTATTATTTAGCAGATTAATAACTTTATAGAAGAATTTTACGGCTCTCTTTACCTACCGACGACTACTTATATATATTATAATAGGCCCCGGATCCGTAAAGACGCTTTAACCCTAAGGAGCTATACTTAAGAATCTATAGACCTTATTAACTTTAGACTAAACGACGCCCTATTAGATAAAGTATATAATTATAACTATATAACTAGCTATAACGTTACCTAAAAACCCCTCGCACCTATAACTCCGGAAGCCCCTACCGAGGCTGTCCTCCCTATAGAAATAGCTATTAATAACCCTATTAAGTTCGCCCCTCTTTAGACTTTTGCCGAAATCGCTATTTTATACCTATATACTAACGCTATAAGTATAATTACGCTATATAGACTCCCGCAATAAATATAAAAATTACCCTATATTTAAGTTCGGCTAAGAAGCCGAAAAGGAAAGGTCCTTAGCGCTCTTCTTAATATATACTTAAAAGGGAACCTAATTAGCAAACGCTATATATAGGCATATATTATTATTATTATTAAAATTACGCTAATGACCTAACTAAAGGTATTTAGTAACTCGACGTTAGGTTAAAGGGGAAAAACCGGAGGTCCTAAGGTAAAACCCCCCTCTCTATCGCAGTTAGTCCGCCCTAAATATAGGGCTATAAAATGTCACGTAAAGAAATACGCCAGCTATAGGCATCGTTCCCTATATGCCTATAAGCGGCGAGAGTCGCCGAAGCGGCTCTACCGCCCCTATCCTAAGGCGGCGGGTATAGGCACTATCCTATAAGGTGTCCCGGCGTATAATCGCAGGTAGGGCGTATATTAGTCGCCGCTAAACCCGGCGTAGCGGTAGTATTATTATTATTATTATCGCTACGTTCCGATTATTAATTATATATATACGCCCCTTAACTATTTATGCCTAGGCCCCCCCCGCGTAGGCAACCTAGTCTTCTTAACCTCTTTTATATAGCTATATTCCCCTTATCGCCGCTTTACGTCGCGCTATACTATCCCTTTTCTATACCTACTTAACGCTATGCTATCCCTAAATATTATGCCCGCCGATAGTATGTCCGCTCTTAAGGACTATAGCGCCTTTAATATTAAGGCTAGCGCCGATAAGCTCGTCGCTTTACCTATAGGCCGTGCTAAGCATAAGCCAAGGCCTAGTTCTAAATATAACGTGCTATATTTCTCTTATATCGGCCGTATAACCGTAGTAGATACCCTTATTTCGTTTTAAGGCTATTAAAACCAGTCTTATAAATGCCTTTAAGGCGATACCTTATCGGGACTACGCTAACTCCTTTATAGCGATAAAAGTAAAGGCCTACTATATATATACTAACGGCAATCGGACCTATATACCGGTCGACCTTCTATCTTCCTTCGGCGTAGAGGCGTTATACGTTATTTAAAAGTAATACCGTTCGCCTAAGGCCGCTAAAGACCCTAGCTAGGCGGATGCCGCCTAGATCGCCCTTAGGATATATATTCGCGCTTAAAAGCCCGGTCCGTCGGCTAAGACTAATAGCGCGGCTAACGCGGCCCTAAAGATTATTACGCGTAACTCTATACGCCTTATTAAAGAGGTGTTATATTATAATAAGTAAACTCTTAAAGCCCTTATATAGATTAAGGACGCCTTAATCGACCGCGCCCTTATTATAAGCAGGGCTTAAGTCGATAACGCTTAGGCCTAGCGTGCCGCTTTTAAGAAGAAAAAGCGTAATAACTCGGCCCTTTAAGCGGCTACCGAGAGTTATACCTATAATATAGCTATCTAAGAGCGGGAGACAGCTATTATAGTCACGGCTTAAGCGCTTACCGACGCTACTATAGCTAAGGCTAAGGCGGACGCCGCCGTTATATAGGCTGCTACCGCTATAGCTATTAGCATACCGCGTCCTAAGCCTATCTATACTCGCCGTCTTAAGCCTATCTATACTCGCCGTCCCGTTAACTTAGACGCTCCCCCTATCTAACCTAGGCCCGCTCCGGCGCGTTTCCTTAGCCCGGTAGCTAAGGAGAGCGACTTTAATATCTATTCTATCTTGCCGCTATTTAAAAAGAAGCGATAGTAGGCGCCCGCTATACCCGGCCCTGCCTATAGCGAGTTCGATACCTAATAGGCTATTAGCCGTCGTACTTCGGTTAACTTAATTATCTTAGGCACCTTTACCGATAAGTAGGCTATTAGGTATTAGGTAGGTTATACGGCCTATCTCTACGCCTTCCCTAAAACTAATACTAATAGTCTTAATAGATCTAGTGGTATTAATAGGTCGGGCGGTGGTTTAAGTAAGGCTAGTCCCTTTATGCTAAGGCAGCGCCGAACTAGCGCTACTTTAGCCGGTTAGAGCTCTCTTATAACCCCTTCTTACCCTCCCCCGACGCCTAGCGGCGCGTCTTATATCTATCGTTCCCGGAAGTAAGCGACTAGCTAGTCCGTTATACGCCTAGCGTAAGGCCTAATATAGGCATAGTAGTTAGTGCCGCTATCTATTAGTTAGTTCTATTAATAGATATAGCTTAGGGGCCCTCTAGCCCCCCCTATATTCTCTATCCTAAGTCTCTTATATCCTAAAGTCGGTCCTTAAGCGGCGCGGCTTCCCTATATAGGTTAATAGCTAGGTTAAACTATTAAAGGCGTCTTAAGCGTAGGAACTACCTAGCGACCTTAGCTACTATCTTTTTCTTTATTAGGGCCGTCTATATATATCTATAGCCCTAGGATAGCTATAGGAGGGTGCTCTTAGCGTCTTCCGTTAATAGGCAGCTAATAAGGGCATAGTAGATTATATCCCGGTCCTAGCCGTATTTATATAGCGGCGAGACTACCCTAAGGACCTATCTATAAAAAAGGAAGTCGTTAAGGCCGATCTTACCTATATATATCTATATAATTATAAAGCTAATATATTTTAATAGCCCCTTATATCTCTTAAGCGCTAAGGCTACGTTAAACCGCGGCGGGAAGTCCGCTAGGTAAAGTAGCGTTCGGCCCTCCCTAAGCTTTATCTCCTTTACGTTTTAGCGCCTTACCTAATCCTTATTTAGCTTCGCGACCGATTTAGGTTTCGTCGGCAGCTTATCCGCTCCGGTCTAGGCCCTAACTCCTATAATTACCTCTATTAGCGGGGCCCTCGGCGGAGCGCCCTATAGGGCGCGTCCCCGGCCCCGGCGGGTCGGCCGTCTATATAGCACCGCCGCTACCGATATAGAGGTGCTCTAAATCTAGTTAAATAGGCCTAACCCTTTAAGGCGCCGGAGCGTATCTACTATCTATTAGTTAAGGTAAAGGTCGATCGGGGGGACTTATACTTCCGCTTCCGTCTAATCCTTTATTAAGTCCTAGGCTATCCCGCGGGGGTTTCCCCCTATAGGGGTTAGCTAATAGTCTATTAAAGGCGTTTATTTAATAGTATATAGTCCTTTTCGTTAGGGGTCTAGATCTAAGCAGCGATAGAGACGTTAAATAAGGCTTTTAGTTAATAAATTAAAGCTATATATACGCCTTAGGCGCGCTGTTTTATATAGCGTTAGGTATAATTAGATACTAAGTTATTAATTATATTAAGGTTAGCAGCTTGGCCCTTTTATTAAAGTAATAGGGACCTGTCTTTTAGGGTTACTTTTATACCGTTAAAGTCTATAACGGAGCCCGCGGTTATTAGGGTCTTTAGTTTAGCCCTAAATTACGCCTTCCGGAGCTCTTCTTCCTTAATAATCGAGAAGCTTTATATATTAAGCATTAAGGTGTTATAAGTCTATATTTTAATAAGTCTAAAGTAAGGGTCGTCCTCTATTAGTCTCGAATTTATAATTAAAAGGCAGGAGTTATAGGTTAAAGTAGATATATTAAGCCTATTAACGTAATGCCTATAATAGGTATAGAACTAATAGACTTTAGCTTTTATAATGCCGGAAAGGGGTTTTATAATATAAATAATCGTCCCTTTAGGATATCTACCTTTTAGTAGGTATATTAAGATAGTCCGAAAGAGGTCGGTTTATGCTTATAGGTAGGCTTACGTAATGTTACGGAGGGAGAGGGATATATCGTCTCTTTATAGCAATCTAGGTGTAATTACTAAGATAAGGCGTTAGCTAACGCGTTAAATCGTTAGTAATTATATTAAAAAGAAGGTTTTCTTAAGGTCGCTATGCCCTTAGACTATAAGTCTTAACTTCTTATACGGCTTAGTGTCTTTGCCCTTTACTTTACGTATTATATAAAAACGGAAGATATAATACTTATTATATATAGATTTATCGTATCGTTTAAAGCTAAATATACTATAGGCAACGAGATCGTCGATCTTAATGCCGTCTGATTTCTTAAAGGGGGCGCTAGGGGTTATAATTACTCCTTAGTCCCTAAGCTTAAGGGCTAGCTTATAGGCATCTTCCTCTTTCTTAATAATAAACCCTTAGTCTAGGACTTTTATAATTAGATACTTCGGCTTATTTTTTAAACTAGGGGGGCGGCCTTATTTACGCGGTATTAGGGGTTAACTAAGGTAATCGGTAGGGTCTTAAGCAGGCTTAGGTTAAGCGTTAGGTATAGAGCTATCGCGGAAATAGGGGTATATAAGGGTTAATCGGAAGGTCTATAGGCCGTTAATAGTGTTAATTATAATATTATAACCGTTAATTATAGCGATTTTAAATAGACCTTACTAACCGGACTTCTCTCTTTAAACGCGGACCTCGCTTTATAGCGGAAGGGATAAGGTATTAACTATTAATTGCCTATTTCTTACGTATAGGGCGTCCTTAACTTATCTCTCTGCTAATACAGCTTTATTGCTTTTTAGACTATAGAGGCCCTTTTAAGTATTATTATAAAGGGCGGCGAGTCTAAGGTTATTTAGGGATACGCTCTAAAGACTAGTAACGTAGGGACTAGGCCGTTAGGGCCTATTATATCGTTAATAGCCTTAACTAATATTTAGAGGATTGCTTCCGTAGATATAACTCCGCCGATCTCTATAGTTATAATATTAAATACGCGGCGAAGAGGGGCGTAATAGCGTTTAACCTTTCCGATAGACTAATATACCTCGATAGGGATTTACTTATAGGTAATTCCTATAATCTTTACCTTATTACGGAATTTAATAGAGGCGAAGTTCGTCCCTACGTCGTGCTTAATAGTATTAAGGGGTCCGAG
Organism: Ophiocordyceps sinensis; assembly: GCA_012934285.1. Lineage (NCBI taxonomy): Eukaryota > Fungi > Ascomycota > Sordariomycetes > Hypocreales > Ophiocordycipitaceae > Ophiocordyceps > Ophiocordyceps sinensis. Next base: position 927,095 of record JAAVMX010000008.1, read on the forward strand.
GTATATGTCTACCTAGAGGGCACGGAGGGTTTCCTATATATCCTTCGCTAATATTAAGGGTAGGAACCTTACTACTTTAAAAGGCTATGGCTATATCTATAACGTATAATATAGGGCGCTATAGGCTGCTAAGATATATTATATCTATAATAATTTTATAGTTAAACTCTTAATTATCTTTAAGGGTGAATTTAAAGCGTTTAAGGGCCTATAAATATAGCTAATAGTAATAGTAGAACTTAGAGATAGTCTTTAGTATGTTAGCGGAGACGTTACTATAGCCTGCTTACTTTAAAAGGTAATATAGTCTTAGGACTATCGGGTGACTAAATCGACGGTAAAGGGTTTAAATCTCGTTTTCCGTAAGGAAGCTAATAGCTTCCTTTAGGAAGAACTAGGGATATCCCTATTTACGGACGATAGGAAGGCTCGTTCGTCTAATAATAGTGTCCGTAAGGTTATTAAAATAAATACCGAGGCGGTCTATATCGGTAAGGCAAAGCAGAAAAGGGGTCGGGCTTTTAAGGACGTAAAATATAATCTTTCTAAGGGGGGACCTAACTATAATAGACCTAAGCGAGTTAATTGCCTTACCGTTACCGAATTTAATAAAAGCTTAGCTAGCAGTAGATTTATTAAGCGTTAATAAGGGATCTTTATATTATAAGGTATTCCTTACCGGTTATTAAGACTTTTATAGCATCGGTATCGATTATAGCCTTAGAATTGCTGTCTTAAGTAGCGGCTTTCGATTATAAATTATAAAGCCGGGATTAAATTATATGCTATCCTTTAGACGTCTTCCCCTATAATTAAATAGTTAAAGGCTTATTAACAGAGCATTTAGCTTATATACTATTACTCCGGGCTCTTATTATCTTTATATTCGTCCTTATCGTCCTAATTATTAACGTCGGCAGCTTTATCTAATTCGTAACCTTTATAGTCTATTATATAGACTATAAAGTTAGTAGGCGGGACGCCTATAAAGTGGCATTAAGCGACGTATTAGTCTTTTAAGGCCTTAACTAACCGGCCGACGGCTCTGCCTAACCAGCCGAAAAAAAGTAGGCATAGTATAGCTAGTTAAGGCGTAGCGCCGATACCGTAAATTTATATATATATATATATTCCCCGCGCTTACCGCGCGTACTTAGTTAGAATTTTATATCGTTAACGCCTTTCTTTATTAAATTAAAGCTATTTATACTATAAATTCTGCCTTACGTAGCTATTATAAACACACCGCGTATCTCTATAAGCCTCCTTAACGCGCTATATAAGCCGCTTATTATATATAGTAAAGGTAGGCCTAAAGGCGCCCTTAACCTTAAGAAAACCTATAGTATAAGGCGCGACCTATCGGCATATAATATCATAGAAAGCATTAAATATACCGAGGCTATAAGACGGCCGCCGCCGTTAATAGCGCCTATAGCACTTAACACTAAGGAGAATATAGCTATAGCGGCGATATAGGGCCTATAATACCTTTAACGATACGGTAACGCGTATAAGCCGGGCATAAGTATGCTATAGGCATACTAACGAGCTATATAAACGCCTCTCTTAGACGATAAGCCCGCCGCCGATAAGGCTAGCGACGAGGCTAGCGATAAGGCTAGCGATAAGGCTGGCGATAGGTTATAATACTAGCTAATTGACCTTATATAGGACGAAATCGTCGTCGCGATACCTTTATAATAGCTCTTATAAGAGCTATGGTAAGAGCTATCGTAAGACGCCGAGCATAAGTTATATAGGCCGGGCGAGTAGGAGCTTATAGCTATATAATAGGATAAGGTTAAGGCGGCCGTCTAAGCCGAAAAAGAGGCATAGTAAGATTTATATAGAGACGAAATCGCGTAAAGATATTGCTATAACGCGGTTACTACGTGAAAAATAGATCTCTAATTATCTTACTTTTTACTAAGTACGCGTAGTAGGCGCGGGGAATATATATATATAAATTTACGGTATCGGCGCTATGCCTTAACTAGCTATACTATGCCTACTTTTTTTCGGCTAGTTAGGCAGAGCCGTCGGCCGGTTAGTTAAGGCCTCTTTTAACTTCTTATATTCCTTAGCAGTATTTTTTATAGACTAATATCCTTCCTTATTATAAATAAAGTATCTATTAGATAGGCTTAAGTCTAGGGTTAACTAATATATATAAATTATATATATATCTCCCTAAGTTAGAGGGAGGCAGGCTACGGGGATATATATAGCCCTATAGCATATATAGCCTTATAGCATATATATAACCTTAGGGCTTATATAGGTATCGCTATATCTATCTATAGAATAGTCCTATATTCCTATATTAGCAACTCTTTTTTTATAAACATAAGTTTATGCACCGGATTATATAAATAGAATAGGGATATCGACTCGGTTAAATAAGCCGTAAAGGGGATAAGGATATAGTGTTAATGCTAGGATCTTTATAAAGCTATTTATTATAAACCACTTTATAGTAAATAGTATTATAACTAAAAAGGGAATAGGAAAACTTTTAGGACCGCGTTATATATCCCTCTATCTATACCGTTAGTCCGTTTATATTAACGAAGCGTTATAAGGACCGATTTAGGGATGCGTTTATTATCGTATCGGCCGGATTATCTATGCCGTTAATCTATCTAATCTCCGCGATTTCTCGTCGTTTATATAACTATTAAAGGGCTATAATATCGATTATTAGTCTCTTCTCCTTTATCGTTCTTAGCTTTATAAGGCACTTATATAATAAGTATAAGTCTATATAGATAATTAAGGGGATTAGCGGCAACTAAAGGCGATCCGTAACTATCCTTATCGTTATAGCTAAGGCAATTCCGAGGTTAACGCCGTTAACTATTCTATAGATTTCTAACGTAAGGACGCTTTAGGTTATATGTTTATATTTTATAGAGCTTTAGTAAACGATATTGCCTTTAACCGCGAACTAGGTATAAGTATATTGCTCTTTATTAACTAGGGCTATAATATAGCCTAGTTAAGTAGTAAAAGATCCGTCTATAAATACTATAAGTTTCGCGCTAGCGAGGTCGATTAGGATATATATAAGGCCCCGTTAGTATTAGTCCTTCTGCTACTATAGCTATTTATTTAAGACGATATAGTCCTTATCGTTAGGTATTTATACTTACGTAGCAATAGAGATATTAAACGAAGCCTTAGGTTAATAGATTAAAGCTATATACGCGCCGCGGGCTCGTTGCTTTAGGTCTTAGTTAGGGGCTTAAGGGTCTACCGTATTAATCTTCGCGGCTTATCCCTTTTATTAAAGTAAGATAGATCCGTCTTACTATAGGTTTACCTTTATACCGTTAAAGTCTATAATAGATCTTAGGGTTATAAACGTCTTTAGCTTTACTTTAAATTATATATCTTAAAGCTTTTCTTTTTTAGCGGCGGAAAAGCTTAATATTCCGAGGATTACAGTATTATCTATTTATATTCTAACGATATTAAAGGTATTAGGGCCTATATTTATAATTAATAGGCATACGTTATAGGTAGAATTAGATATATTAAGTCTTTCCCGGTAATAGCCGTAATAGGTCTTAAACTAATATACTCCTACTTTTATAATGCCGTATAAGGGCTTAATTATATAGATAATCGTTCCGGCGGGGTATTAACTTTATAACTTAATAGGCAGGTGCGTTAAAATAGTTCGGCGTAGCTCTATCTCGGCTTATAGGTAGGCCTAAGTAATATTATATAGGGAGAGGGTTATGCCGATTTATAATAGTCTAGGTATAATAGCTAGAATTAGCTATTAGTTAACGCGCTAGATAGTAGGCGAGTTTATTAAGAGGAAGGACTTTTTATAGTCGTTATATCCTTAAACGATAAGCCGTGATTTCTTATATAGCTTAATATCCTTCCCTTTAACTTCTTAGACTATATATAAGTAAAAGATATAGTAATATCTATATTTAGCGTCGTTATATAGCTTAAAGCTAAATACTTTTCGTCCGATTAGGTTATCGATCTTAATATTATCGGACTCTTTAAATAAGGCGCTAGGCGTATTAATAATGCCTTTATCCTATAGTATAAAAACGATAAAACTTTACGCTAAAGTACTAAGGGTCTCTATAATTAAAAGGTTCTTAGGCTTATTTTTCGAACCGGGAGAACGTCTACGTTTCTATAGCTATAGGGGTTCCGGTTCTATTAGTTTAGGGCGGTGGTCGGTTTCTTAAGGTTCCGGAAAAACGGAGGTTAGCTAGGTCGTTAATAGGAGGTCGGTCGTCGTTTTATCGCGGTGGTATAGTTATATAAAGGTGGACCTAAAGACTTATAGGCTATTAATTATATTAATAGTAACGTTATAGCCTTTAATCGCGGTAATCTTAAAGGGGCCTTACTATCTATATTTCTCTTTAAACTTTACTTTAGAGTATTACTATTTGCCTAAGTACAAATCTCTATTTGCCCAAGTGACATTTTTTTTTGTAGCCTACGTACACCCCGGAAAACGCCCAACCCCCCGCGCCCAGCCGCGCCCATATAAATACAGTGCGTACATATGGCAAGCTAGGGACCGATTCTTCACGTACGAATACCCGGCTCTTTATTGCGTGTCTAGCTCCCTGCTGCGTGCCCTGCTGCGTGCCCTGCTGCGTGCCCTCTGCTGTGTGTGCGGCTTCTTGATGTATGCTTCGTGCCCGGCTCCCTGCTGCGTGCCCTCTGCTGTGTATGCGGCTTCTTAATGTATGCTTCGTGCCCTGCTGCGTGCCCTGCCGCGTGCCCTGCTGCGTGCCCTGCTTCGTGCCCGGCTGCGTGCCCTCTACTGCGTGCCTAGCTGCGTGCCCTCTGCTGCGTGCCCTCTGCTGTGTGTGCGGCTCCTTGATGTATGCTTCGTGCCCTGCTGCGTGCCCTGCCGCGTGCCCTCTGCTGCGTGCTCTACTGCGTGCCCTCTGCTGCGTGCGCGGCTCCTTGTTGATATATGCTTCGTGCCCGGCTGCGTGCCCGGCTGCGTGCCCTGCTGCGTGCCCTGCTGCGTGCCCTGCTGCGTGCCCTGCTGCGTGCCTTAGAGCCTCGTTGGCTAGAGCGATGCGATGTGGCGAGATGCGTGACGATGCGAATTGACGATGCGAATTAACGATGCGAATTGACGATGCGAATTGACGATGCGAATTGACGATGCGAAGAATTGGCCTGCAGCCTGCCAGGCATGCGCACTGTATCTATGTGGGCGCGGCTGGGCGGGGGGGGGTTAGGCATTTTAGGGGGGTACCCGAAGTGTCACTTGGGCAAATAGAGATTTGTACTTGGGCAAATAGTAATACTCTTTAGGGGGGTACCCGAAGTGTCACTTGGGCAAATAGAGATTTGTACTTGGGCAAATAGTAATACTCTTACTTTATAGGGAAAGAGAGAGAACTTCGGTTATATTAAGCCCGTTTCGGTTCCTTAATACTACTTAGACCTATCGCTTAGCAGAGAGTTAATATAATATCTTTATTGCCTTATAGATAGCAGCGGCTCTTTTAAGTATTATAGTAAATAGGGGTAAATCTATTATTATATAGGGGTATATATTAAATATAAGCAGCGTTAGGACTAAACTATCCGGTCTAGCGGTATTATTAACGGCTTTTACCGCTATTTAAAGAATTACTTTAAGGGATATAAATCCTCCGATCTCGGCGAAGATAATCTTAAAAGCTTGGCATAAGGGGGCATAGTATCTTTTAACCTTATTAATCGCTAAGTAAGCTTCTATAGGGACCTATATATAGGTAATCCCTATTATCTAGGCTTTATTATAGAACTTAACCGATAAGAAGTTAGTTCCCGTATTATGCTTAATAGTATTAAAGGGTCCTAGGTATATATTAATCTATAAAGCGCGGAGCATTTCCGATATATCCTTAGCTAATATTAACGGGAGAAAGTATACGCCTTAAAACGCGGTGGCCGCGTTAATAATATATAGGACCGGTCGTTAGGGAGTATCGCCTAGGAAGTCTAAATATATTACGTTAACTATAAGTTTATAGTTAAAGTCTTAGTTGTCTTTAAGGTTAAACTTAAAGCGTCTAAGAGTCTAGGAGTATATTTAGTAGTAGTGGCAGAACTTTAAGATATTCTTTAATATTGCTATGGATATATCTTTATAGCCTGCTTACTTTAGGAGGTAGTATAGTCTTAAGACGGCGGTGTGGCTAAATCGTCGGTAGAGCGTTCGGATCTTAGTTTTAGATAGAAAGGCTATTGCTTATTTTGCCTTATATAGAAAGAACTAAGGATAGCCCTATTTACGAATTATTAAGACGGTCGTTCCTTAGCCGATAATAGTATCTATTATATTATTAAAGTAGATATTAAGTCGGTCTATATTAGCGAGATAAAGCAAAAAGGGGGTTAGAGTTTTAAAGATATAGAATATAATCCTTCCTATCGGTATATCGACGGCGATAGACCTTAGGGAGTAAATAACGTTACTATAGCCGAATTTAATTAAGGCCTAGCCGGCTATAGAGTTATTAAGCGATATAGAAGGGTCCTCTCGCTAAAGGGCGAGGTATTGCTTCTATCCCGCGGTTAAGACCTTCGCCGCGCTAATATTAATTAGGATGCTATAAAATTAGGAATTATCGATAAGGAACTAGGTAGTAGGGCTAGCTCTTTTTATACTATAGACGTCTTTACCTATAAATAGGTAATTAAACGCCTATTAGCATAGCATTTAACTTACTTGCTATTACTCTATATTTATCCTATCCGTCTTATTAATAATTTAATACTTTTTCTTTTCTTAATTATTATCGAGATCGACTATCTTATAGCCTTTATATTCCGTTATATAGGCCGTTATATCCGTTAAGGAGAGTCCTATAAGTCTATAGTAGGTAAGATACTAATTCTTTATATATTATTATTCCTCTATAGTATACTTTATGTCTCTAATATCCCTCCTTATCGCAGATAAAACATTTCTTACTCTATAGGCGGCTAAGATTACCGTTTCCGCTATAACTATAGGTGCTTATACTATAGCCCCCGCGGCTATAGCTTCCGCGGAAAGTTCCGCCTCGGTCGGGGCTTCTTTAAAAGCCTCGTCTAAAGCCTCGGTGTCCGCTTTTACTATAGTTATTAGCGTATCTCCGGTTAAGGTAGAATATCTAGTTAGATTATTTATAGTAGCTAGACGTCTCGTTAAGGCCTTAAAGGAGATATTAAGAGAAAGCCTTTTATATAAGGTAGGTCTTAAGGGAGGAGCGGAGGTCTAAAAAGAGTACTTCTACCTTATCTATTAGCCTAAATAAGGCGTATTTAAGTTTAGGGACGTTATAGCAGGCGTTAATAACTATTACTTAAAGGGGTTCGTTACCTATATAACGTCTTTTAAGTGCCTATTATTAAAGTTAAAGTTTATTAAAGAGCATTTCTAGGACTTTATACATAGACTTTATAGGGTTTTAGCTATATAGCTTAATAAATAAGGTTCCTATTTAGTCGGTATAATAATAACTTTAGTTTACTTCTATATCGAAATATTACTTAATACTATTATATATAGCATAGAACGTAGCGGTCTATATAATATACTTAATAAAGTATATTTCGGCTTAGCCTAATAGGATTTAGGGAAATAGGGCATAGAATTAGCTAGGTATAACCTTAATGCTATAGCAGATACCTATAAAGATATATAACTTATCGTTAAGGAGATTATATAGTTTTCCGGTATAATCTTACGACTTATTCTAAAGTTTAGCGAACTTCTACTTAGTGTTAGGCTTATTAAGGATTCGGGCCGGGGGAAGCTAGGTATACGCATTAAGGGCAGGATCGGGTATAGATACCTTTACTATAGGGTTATAGCTAAGGTGCTAGAACTAATAGGTTATAGGGTAGACCGTCTATTAATAAGGAGTAATAGGATTCGGAGTTATAACGATAGGAGCGGGTAGTAAACCTATATTTATAGGTACGGCCGGTAGGTTAAAGGATATAGCCGGTAGTATTAAGATTACTTATAAAAGGCTTAGGGATTTATAGTTAATAGCTATTGCCTTTAATACTACTATGCCCTTATAAAAATATATCCTTATTAATTCCTTCTTAGGCTAAGGTAGCGGGTTGTTTATTATCTATATAGTTATAAATTATTTTATAAATAAACCGTTTATTAGGCCGGTATAGATCCCGCGTCGCCTAAGAAGGTTCCTTAGTGCTTTCTTATAGTTTATATTTACTTTATTTTAGGTGGCTTTTAGCTATCCGTTAAAGTATTCCTAAAAGAAACTAAGGATCGCGTGACCTTATATTTCGGCGGCGTACTTATAGTTAGAGATAAATCTAGCGGTATATATCGTAATCGCTTTTTTATCTTATTTATCGGCCTAGATATCCTTCGTCTATAGGTCGATATCGATATAGTAGTAATAGGGTTCCTAGACCTAGACGTTTCTTATTAAACTTTTAAGTATACTATCCCTTATTATAGGCGTTAGGTCTATGTTTAAAGAAGTTATCGTAATAGTAGCTTTTAGCTTTTATAGGGTATTATTAAGGCTTTATAATATTCTTTACGAAAAATTATCGGCGTAAGGGGTATCTTACGTAATTATCGAATTAGTATTATAGATATACTTCGGTTAGTATCTCTCTTCTCTAAGAGCGGAGACTATTAATAAAGGTTAAGAAGCAACTAGTATCCCTCTTCTCTAAGAGCGGAGACTATTAGTTAGCGATCTTTCTTAGCATAAGATCCTTTTAGCTTATTAGGAATAGTGTCTTTTTAGGACGAAAGATCTAGGCATATTTAAGGATTATATATCTTATCTCTTTTACCTTACTATTCTATAATTAACTATATTAACTACTAATTAGTGTTAGATAGGCTTAAGTCTAGGGTTAACTAATATATATAAATTATATATATCTCTCCCTCTAAGTTAAAGGGAGGCAGGCTATAAGGATATATATAGCCCTATAGTATATATAGCCTCGTGGTATATATATAACCTTAGGGCTTATATAGATATCGCTATATCTATCTATAGAGTAGTCCTATATTCCTATATATACTAAGGGCCTAATTAAAGGCCGCCGCCGCCTTAACTATACCTTAATATTACTCCTCCTTATACTTATCCTCCTCCCCCCCCTTCTTAACCTCCCCCCCGTCCTCTTTATCCCCTGCCTTATCGTTACCGCTAGCCTAAGCTAAGGCCGCTTCGGCTTTAAGGGTAGCCTTTAGTAACGCTAAATAGCGGATTAAGGCGGCAGTATTACGGTCTAAGGCGGCTATAATAATATAGAAGTCTAGAGCTATACTAGCTGCGGCGCGGGGCTAGGCGCGGGCGGCACTAATATTATTAATAGGGCGGCGCCGGCCCGACGCCGGGCGGACTTATTAAGTTATAGGGCTTTTTCGCCTTTATATATATAGTATATTTATTACCTACGCCGACTAAGAGAGGTTAATAGAAGCAGGGACGGCATAAGGTAGGCCCGGCCTATACTTAATATCGCCGTAGATATAATAACGGTCGGCGGTAAGGCGGGATATATAAAGGGCATAAGGCATATTATAAGGGACGACCTAAGCGAGTTAGCGACGGAGAAGGCGCGGGGACGCGCCGGGGACTTATATTTTAAGGGGCGGCTATAGTAAGGCGTTTAATCTTCGGCGAGGAAAAACTACTATAGCGATAGGAGCTATTATATAGCGCCTTAAAGTTAGCTTAACTTTAATAAAAAGGGAAGGGAAACTTATTAGTTATTCGCGAGATAAGGGAAAGGGAGAAGAAAAGAGTAAAGGGATAGGGGCCCTTAAGGGTATTTATATTACGGCTCCCCTTAAAGCCGGAGCCTTAGGCCGAAAGGAAAGTAGAGACGGCGGACCGGGGGCTAGCCGGCATCGGGCCTACCCCGCCGCGATAATAAGGCCCGGCCTATTATCGCGGGCGATTAATAGACTAATTATCGCTATTAAGCGACTATAGTAAACGGGGGCTATGCTTCGGCGACCCGGCCCCGCTACCTATACGCCGTATACGCGCCGGATTTACTAAAGACTAACCGCCCTTAACCTTAACGCCCCCTAGCCCCGGATAGGGTAAGGACCCTTAAGCACTAGGCCGGCGGCAGTAATTAATTAAGCGACCGATATAAGACCGGGCCGATACCGGCCCGATAATAGGACGGAAGTGTTTAGGTTTTCCCTTAGGGTTACCTAGTTTTTCCTATAACTAGCTAAAAGTAAAGGCACTAGGCCTTTTTTAGGCAGCTAGTATACTTAATAATAATAATAATATATAATAGGGTTATTTTAAGTTAATATAAAGGAGGTACTTTAACCGGGCGAAGATATATACCCTTAGACTAGACTGACTTATAACGGAAAATAACGCGAGCAATAGGTATAAAGGAAGAAGGGTCCTATAGACTATCTAATTATAATATGCCTTAAATATGCCTTTATAGATTAAATTAAATAGATCCCCTTTCTTCTAAGATTTTCCCCTATTGTCTCTATGCCTACCCTCCTTTACGGCTTCTTACGCTACCTTATAGAAGCATTTTAATAAGCATATTAAAGAGAACACTATCTAATTAGATAGTTAAACTAAATTATAGGTCCCTTGCTTACTAAGAATAAAGTAAAGAGTATATAGACGATAAGTTATAGTTTAGTCTCCCTTCCTTACCCTTATAATCCTTTTCCCGTTTTATACCCTAAGCTTAATGCTTACTATGCTTACTTTAGGGTATATGCCCTTATCCCTATTATAACTTAGTCTCTAGGGCGTAAAACCTTATTTATCCTCTATAAGATTTTATAGATAAGGAAAACGAACCGCCTAGGGCTATAACGGCACTACGATAACTTAATTAACGATAACTTAATTAAAGAAAATGCCATAAAGAAGGTTAGTAGACCTATTATATAAGCAAGGCCCTATAAAGATTAAACTATAGATCCCGCCTAAACGACCGGGTAAAGCTTTCTTATTTAACCTATAGAGACCGGCATAAAGATACCGACCCTATAGGTTAGGTATAGGCAGACTACGAAATATCACTAGCTAGGAAGCCTTATTTAGACGTCTTTTTTACTTTTTAAGGAGAAACTTAAATCCTTATTAAGGGTTCTTAGCCCTTTATAGCCTTATATTAATTATATAGAGACTTACTAAAAGCCCCTCTCTCTCTCTTAGACTAACCTTCTTAACCCTAATTAAGTAATAGGAATAGGAAGACGGGAAGCTATAAGAAGATAGCACTACTTCCCTTAATAAGCAGGCAATAGATAATATATATATAAGAAAAGATAAGAGAACCGAGACGAATTAAAGTGCCGTTTTTAAGAAAGAATAATAGAAAACAGAAAAGACTACTATATTAAAAGCCTCCTCCTAATAAAGCAAAGCATCTAATTATAACCTATTAAGCATTATGCCGCTATAGGATAATCTTAAGAAGCTATCTAGCTAGCTTAAGAATGCTTTTACTTAATAGTAAGATAGCTTTCTTAGAATAATCCGTTAAGGGCGCCTTCCCCTAATTAGTAAGTTTATTAGTAAGAACGTAACTAAATTTATTAAGAAGTTTAAATAGGAGATATACTTTAACTATATCCTTAATAATAAAAAGATCGAGTGGCTTAAAGGGTATATTTCTACTAAGCAAGCCCCTACTATAAAGATCCTTATAGATAGGCTCTTATAGGACGAAGCTAAAAAAAGCCTACTTAAGTATTACTATGCTTATAATATCGAATAACTAAAGACTACTAATAACCGACTTAACTACTATAATACTAAAAGGCCTTAGACGATTCCGGAAGTTACTAAATAGTTAAGTCTTTACTTATACCTTTAGCGGAAAGTATAGCCTAAAGGATAGGCTATATCGACTACCTAATTATACTTTATCTACCGCGTAATGCTAAGGGACTTAATTATTAGTATCCTAAAAAGGGATAAGAAGACCTCTAATTTACTCTCTAAGCTTCCTTATAAGATAACCATCGACCTTATTAACGGCTACCTTACTCTTAGGCAGGACGTTAAGAGGCGTAATATAGCCTTAAAGGTATATAATTAGAAGGTTAAATAGACCGATAAAGGGCAGGCTACCTTATAAAAAAGTCGGCATAATAAACCTACCGGTAGACGAAGAAGTAGAGGATAAGCCCTTAAAGGGAAAGACTGTTACCTTTAATATACCTACTAAAAAGAAAGACGTCTGTTAGCCGATCTTTAACCTTACGAAAGCCTTTAATAAAATAACTATTAATATTACTCGGTAGAATAAAGCTCTCTTAAACCCTATAGAAAGAAAAGGCAGACGACTTACCTACAGACCCCTTAGAGTAAGGAGTAAAGGCAACTAATATATGCCTATAATAAATGCCGTTAGCTTTTAGCATCTATCTAATTAGGACGAGGAGTTCTACGTTAACCCGGTCTTAAGGAATATCTATAGATACTTTTATTACGGCGAAGAAGGCTACTACCCCGAAGCTAACTATAGATACGGATTCGTTATATATAACTTATAGACCGGCATACTCGCCCTTAGTAGGAAGAAAGACGCTAGCCCTATTCCTCTAGCCTTAGCTAGTAAATATATAAGGCCCGGCTTATATATTCGACGGCTTATCGTCTATTAGGCTAAGGCCTAGCTAGAATGCTTCGTTTCCCCGCTAGTAAAGCAAATTAAGGCTTTACTAACCCCTTTTTATAAAGAATAGGATGCCTTTAAGCGAGAGACTACTGCCCTTAATAGCTTTTAGAAGTATAGGAACCCGGAAGAGTAGAAACCACGCGATTTTACTTCGACCGATATCGCCGCTAAAATAATAGTTATTTAGTTTAAAAGGCTGCTAGGTAATAGGACTGTTAATAATTAGATGCTTTATATAACGATATAAGTTAACGCGTAAAAAGCAAAACGGCGGAGAGTTATTAATAAAGAGGACGACACCCCCTTTAAGATGCCTTAATAAGGCTAATAGACTAAGACCCCGGTCTACTATAAACATAGGATAGAGCTTAGAAAGAAGCATAATATTATAATAGACGAGCTAATCCTAGATATTATAGTAAAGAAGATACCGGTCTCTCTATATAACTTAATTAAGTTCCTCCCTTAAATTAGAGCTAAACTCGGCGCTAGGTATACCGATAAAGCTTAAGGAGTAGAATCGACTTAATTCTAATAGCGCGAGAAGTCTAGTTCTTCTCTTCCCTTTTTTAAAACTCTTGCTATTAGCCTTACGCTAGCCGATAAGGGTCCGGACTAATTGGCAGACTCCGCGGACCTTTTAAGCGAATTATAAGAGAAATTAGCTATTACTATAATCCGGCTTAAAGAATCCGTGAGGGAATACTAGCTTAAACTATAAACCCTTAACTGCCCGCTTTATAACGAGGCAATAACTAACTAAAAGACTTATTCCTATGCTATTTAGCAATATAACTAAATATAGACTAATATAGTAGCCCTAGGATTTTAGGATACCGTAACGTGCTCTCTTAATAACGAACCTTTACTAACTGCTATAGATAACCTAAAAGGACTATCTAATTAAACCCTGCCTAAATATATTTCGCGAACCCCGACTCCTAAATAGACCTAAGATCTAGGAATAACATTACGGCCTTTTTGCTTTTTACTTAATATAATCGACTTATCTTTATCTTCTCCTATTTCCTTGCCTTAACCGATTCTAATTATTCCTATCTACTGTCCTAGCTGCTATAATAAGGACAGTAACTATATCTACCCGCCGATAAACACGCCTAAGTTTTAAGAATCCGACGATAGGTTACCGCTAAGAAGACCGATACTATATCTACCTATATACTATATAGCGCTCTAAGCTAGACCTTAACGAGTAAGAAGAAACTCGACTAACGTATAAGATATATATACGCTTTATAAACCGGATTAAGCATCTTATTAATAATATCTATAACCTCTTAACTTAAGGCAATGCTATTATTTAGCAGCTTAATAACTTTAGAGGAATTTCACGGCTCTCTTTACCTACCGACGACTGCTTATATATACTATAACGGGCCCCGGATCCGTAAAGACACTTCGACCCTAGGGAGCTATACTTAAGAATCTATAGACCTTATTGACTTTAGACTAAACGACGCCCTATTAGATAAAGCATATAATTATAACTATGCGACTAGCTATAATATTACCTAAGAGCCCCTCGCACCTATAACTCCGGAAGCCCCTATTAAGGCTATCCTCCCTATAGAAATAGCTATTAATAACCCTATTAAGTTCGCCCCTCTTTAGACTCTTGCCGAAATCGCTGCTTTATACCTAATGATCACGCCGTATAGACTCCCGCGATAAATATAAGAATTACCCTATATTTAAGTTCGGCTAGGAAGCCGAAAAGGAAGGGTCCTTAGCGCTCTTCTCGATATAGGCTTAAAAGGGAACCTAATTAGCAAACGCTATATATAGGCGTACGGCCTAAAGGTCACCTTTATAAAGGCTATAACTAAGTTATACTCTAATTCGCCTATAGAAATAATCGGATAAGTCGAGATAGAGCTATATATAGGTTCTACTTAAATGCCGATCACCCTTTTCGTTGCCCCTAACTATATACTTATTCCGTTAATCCTAGGAATGCTATTTATTCGTATTATAAGGATATTATTTAATTATACGCCGAAGAACGGAGATATATATATCTAATGCTAAATAGGCACTATCCGAATCATCGCCCTAGCTACTAAAGCCATTTAATAGGAACTCTCCTTAGGCGTTAACTTAAAAGTCCTTCGCATTAACGCTATATAGCTTATATAATAGCATAACCCTTACCACCCTGATAATTCTAATAATAATAATAACGGCGAATCCTTAGATAACTACCGAAATAACCTATTAATAGATAGCTGCGCTATAAAGGAGCAGTATATAAGTTTAAAGGAATCTCTTTTATCTATTTCTTAAGGAAATAATAATATATCTATAACGTACTTATAACGGTTATCTACTTCCTATTTTACGCTCTTACCTATTATCTCGATCCCGCTAGGAGGCGAGATTCTTAGTTATAGAGGAGGCCTATAGGATAAGCTATAAGAAACCCTTATACCTACTTTATAAGCCCTAATTAGATAATAAATTATTATAGACGATAAAGATAGAGCAGTCCTTTTAATTAAAACGGAAGTAGTAAAAGAAATCTTTACTATTATAATATAAGAGATAGTACTTAAGCTATAGAAAGATATCCTTAAGACATAAAGAAAATTCAGAAAAATAAGAAAAATAGAGGTATAGATAAAGCGGAAGCAGCCTATTAGGTTATTTAATCTATAGGTAAACACACTCTTTAAACGCAAAATAGATAAGGTTAGCTCTACCCCTAACGGTGATATTAACTAGAGAAAAATTAAGTAGGACTAGGCTAAAGATAGAGTATAGGATAATATATACTTTAATTAGATAGTTAGTAAGTTCTTTAGTATAGAAAAAGGGATAAGGTTAACGAAAGAACGATTAAAAGCTATCTACGCGTAATTTAGCTCTATCTTAACTACCTAAGAAATTGCTATCTTTAACTAAATTATATTTAATAGGGAAGCAGTATTATTTTAGGACTTTACTAAAAAAGGATAAGTTAATCTACTAGTGGCCCCGCTATAGATTATTAAGACTATAGACTATAATGCTTAGTAGGCTGCCTTTATTAATATCCCGAAAGCTATAGAAAAGAAGGTTATCGATATCCTTAGAGTTAGGCTTAATAGTAGAGTCCTTAAGGAAAGCCACGGACCCTATAGAAACCCCTACTTCCTAGTTATAAAGAAGGACGGAGGACTACGCTTAATTAACTTAATTATATATGCTAACGGAGTTATAATCCGGGACGCTAACCCTTTATTAAGCACCGACGAATTTAGCGACTACTTCTTAATATATAAAATCTTATTACTATTAGACCTTTTCTTTAGCTATAATTAGGTGCCTTTTAATATTAAAAGTCGCGATTTAACTACCTTCGCTACCCCGCTAGGCCTACTACGTATATATATAATACTATAGGGAGCTATTAATTCGGTAGGACAATTTATACGAATTATATAGCGAATTCTTAGCGACCTTGCCCTAGACGTCTATAAGAACTTTATCGACGATATTAGCGTAAAAGGGCCTATTACTACCTATAATAATAAAGAGGCTGCCCTAGGAGTTAGGAAGTACGTTCTTAAACACCTAATTAATCTAGATCGAGTCCTTATTAATATTAAGCTTTTAGGCTATATAATTATAGGAGGTAAGTTAAAGTTCTACTAAAGATCTATAGAGATTATAGGCTATATCTATAGCATAAATATTATTATTATTATTATTAAGTACGCTAGCTGCCTAAAAAGGCCTAGTGCCTCTACTCTTAGCTAGTATAGGAAAAACTAGGTGGCCTTAGGGGAAAACCTAAACACTTCCGTCTTATCGTCGGGCCGGTATCGGCCCGGTCTCGCATCGGTCGCTTAGTTAGTTACTACCGCCGGCTTAGTGCTTAAGGGTCCTTACCCTAGCCGGAGCTAGGGGGCGTTAAGGTTAGGGGCGGTTAGTCTCTAGTAGATCCGGCGCGTATACGGCGCGTAGGTAGTAGGGCCGGGTCGCCGGAGCGTAGCCCCTATTGCTATAGTCGTATAATAGCGATAATTAGTCTATTAATCGCCCGCGATAATAGGCCGGGCCCTATTATCGCAGCGGGGTAGGCTTAATGCCGGCTAGCCCCCGGTCCGTCGTCTTTACTTTCCTTTCGGCCTAAGGCTCTAGCTTTAGGGGGGCCGCTATATAAATACCTTTAAGGGCCCCCGCCCCTTCGCTCTTTCCTTCTCTCCTCTCTCCTTTATCCCGTAAATAAATTAGTAAGTCCCCTTTTCCCTCTCGCTAGAGCCGAGCTAACTCCGGGGCGCCTCCGCGCCGTATAGTAGCTCCTGCCGTAGAATACCTCTATCGACGATCGAACGTCCTATTATAGCTGCCCTTTAGAATATAAGTCCCCGGCGCGTCCCCGCGCTTACTCCGTCGCTTACTCGCTTAAGTCGTCCCCTACGATATGCCCTACGCCCCTTATATATCCCGCCTTACCGCCGACCGCTACTATATCTATAGCGACATTAAGTATAGGTCGCACCTACCCCGCGCCGTCTCCGCCCCGGCTGACCTCTCTTAGTCGGCGTAGGTAATAAATACACCGCCTACGTAAAGGCGAAGAAGCCCTACGACTCGGTAAGTCCGCCTGCTATCGGGCCGGCGTCGCCCCGCTAACGACGCTAGCTTACCTACGACGCCGATATCGGCGCCCTCCGTGCCCTTATAGCCGCTGCCGCCGCGGCCCCCGACGACGAAGTAAGTACGCCCCGTGCTCGCCCTATAGCCCCGCTAACCTAGCTAGACTACTACTCCCGTATATCGCCGCGCCGCCGCCTAGGCCAGTCGCGCCGTCCGCTCCGCCCGCGCCGCTAGTAACGTATATAGCCGCGGCGGGTACGCCGCGACCACCGCCGCTACCGGTGCTGCCGTTAGTACTGCTATAGCTTCCGCCGTCGGTGCCGCCCGCACTTAGCCCCGCGCTGTAGTCGGTGCGGCCCCGGACTTCGGCGCTATTATAGCCGGCTTAGACCGTAATACTGCCGCCTTAATCCGTTATTCGGCGCTGCTAAAGGCTATACTTAAGTCTAAGGCGGGCTCGGCCCGGGCTAACGACGACGACGAGGCGGGGGATAAGGAGGACGCGGGGGGTGTTAGTAAGGGGGGGGAGGAGGACGAGCATAAGGAGGAGTAATATTAAGGGGTAGTTAGGGCGGGGCCGCTACGAGGCGGCCCCCGGTTAAGTTCTTAATATAGCTAATAAATAATAACGTCGTGGTTTTCTATCTATGCTCCGTAGGTAGGGCCCGCTCCTAGCGCGGCTATAGGTCTCCTCTATAGTTACGTCTAGCCCTTATAAGGGCAATCGCTAGTCGGAACTATTAGAGGGGCCTAGTAGCGAGGAACTACCTAATTAGCCCTAAGGCGTCCTTAGGGCGGTTAAAGGCCGCCCGGAGGTCGGCCGCGGTATAAAGCCCCGCCGGTAGGGACGTCTATTCGGCTTAGTAGATAGGGTATTAAAGGAAGACATAGAAGGCCGTTTCCTTTATAGTGCCGCACCGGCATAAGGGCGACTTAATATCGGGGA
Source organism: Ophiocordyceps sinensis (assembly GCA_012934285.1). Classification (NCBI taxonomy): domain Eukaryota; kingdom Fungi; phylum Ascomycota; class Sordariomycetes; order Hypocreales; family Ophiocordycipitaceae; genus Ophiocordyceps; species Ophiocordyceps sinensis. Next base: position 945,309 of record JAAVMX010000008.1, read on the forward strand.
CCTATACGTTAAAGAGAAAGCTGTTTAGTCCTACCTTACCCGTCTATACCTAGATTAGCGCCGAGCTCTTATGCTTATATAGGTCGTCGTAGGCTTTTAGTGCCTTTTTCGGTGTATTAAAGGTAGGGTCGATATCGGCCGGCTCGCGGTAGCGACGCGGTCTCGCCGCGGTAGCGGCCTAGAGGTCCCGTCTCTACTAGGTCTCCTAGTCCCGCGCTACCGTATCTTTTAAGGTAGTTCCCCCCGGGTACTACTCCGCTAGCTACTCCCTCGCTCTTATAGGCCTAGCGGCTCTCCGGAGGACGCTAGTCTTTACGGCGCATTCGGCGCGGATCCTCTCTATTATCCCTAAGGCGTCGGTACGTTCTTCGAAGCGGGCGGCCTAGTCGTTTAGGTAGAGGTCTAGCGGGGGGACCGCCGCCTAAGTCTTAAGGCTGCGGATCGGCGTCCTATAGAACGCCCCTATAACTACCTAAAGGCACGCCGACTGCTATATTTAGAGGGCCCGCGCCGGCCCCTAGGGGGGGCCGCCGCGGGTAGTCGGCGTATAGAAGGACGAGGCCCTATAGGCTAGGGCGCTGCGGACGACGTTAGCGTAGACTTCCTAAGCGCGGTGTAGATATATTCCCTATATTAACGCCGCGAGTCCGGTAAGGGCTAGCACCTGTCTTTTTATCTTGCCTTTTAGCTTTATGACCTACGCCCCTTATTAGAGCTTACGGTTAAACTAGACTCTTAGGAAGCGTGCGTTAGCGACCGGCGAGATCTCGCCGGCCCCGATCCGGAGCTAGGCCTTAAGCGGCTTCCTAGTCCGGCTAAAGTAGATAAGTTCGCTCTTTTCCGGCTCGAACTCCGCCCCGACTTCCTTAGCCTACCTCGCGTATATCTTCTAAGCGCCCTATAGTCGGGCCGTTATCGCGGTCGTTATCGCCCTAAAGGCGAGGAGGTTAGTATCGTCGGCGAACCCTATTACGCTAACGCCTTAAAGGGGGCGGAGCCGGTCGTATAGGGGGGTAATATAAAGCAGGAATAGGATCGGGGAGAGGGAGGACCCTTAGGGGACCCCCGTCGGCACGGGCATATTAATAGACCGCTTGCCGTCGAAGTAAAGCCGCGCCGTCTTTATCTCGACGAAGCTACTAACCTACGTTACTAGCCACCCCGGTAGGCCGCGGTCTTATAGCGTGGTAAGTAAGCACCGGTAGTCGACCCGGTCGAACGTCCCTTTAAGGTCGAGTTATAGGAATAAGGCGATCCCGCTCTATCCTTACGCTATACGTATTAATTCGGTGACTATTCTTATTGCGGTTTCCGTCGACCTCCCCTTTCTATTACCTATCTAGCCGTCGGGGAGGATCCGGTGCGTTTCCGCTACGTCTGCTAGTCGCTTTACTACCGCGCTCTTAAGGATCTTTCTAATAGTATTAAGTAGTAAAATCGGCCTCTACCCCCTAGCCTATTATAGCTAGTCTTCCGTCTTCCTAGGTTTCTTAAGGATAATTACGCTTATATACTAGAACCGGCGCGGGAAGTAGCCGGTCTTATAGCTAGCGTTAAGGAGTATAGTAATAGCTTCGACCGCCGGCTACTTATACGCTTTAATTAGCCCTATAGGGATTCCGTCCTCCCTAAGGGCTTTCTACGACGCTATCCTCTATATTACTCCCTTAACTTTAGCGGCCTAGAAGCTATTCTAAACCGGGCATTAAGGCGGCCCGGGGCTAGGTCTAGGCCGGGGCGGCTGGTCGGCGAGCGGAAGGGGCGCGGGGAAGAACCGTTCGGCGAGCGCGTCTGCTTTCTCCGCGTGGCTCTATGCCGGCCCCGCGGGGTAGCCGGGCCTATCTAGGTCCGGGATATAGCTGCTAGGCGGGGGGCGGCCGCTCCGTAGCCTCGCCTATCTCTCGACCTTCTAAAGCAGCGCCGAATCGTCGGACGTACTATAGAGCAGTTCTCTCTATAAGTCGCGCTGCGCGGCGGAGACAGCGCGTCGTAGGTTCGCCCGTGCCTCGGCTAGGTAGTCCCTTATCGCATCGCTGCGTATCGCTAGGAACGTCCGCTAAGCTCTCTTTGCCTCTTAGTCTATAAGGTCGACCTCGCGGGTCTACTATAGTAGGCGTCCTGTCTTAGCGCGGCCCCGGCACTTTAAGGCGCATTCCTTAGCTATCTTAGTAAGCTATATAACTAGCTAGTCGGCGTATACGTCGATTTCTATAGGGGTCCGCGGGGGGAGCGGCGCGCTAGCGCCCCTTAGCCTATAGGCCGCTTCGGCCTCCGCTCTTATTGCGTCGAGCTTTCGCTAGAGGAGCTTAAGGCCTACCCTTTTGTCCTCGGCCGGGCTCCGGCCCGCCCCTAGGCCGACCGCGACGTGCTATAATATATAGTCCGACCCCGCTAGGCCCCCGTTACCCCGGTACGTTACCGGGAGGTCTACGGACGCTTAGGCAAGGTCGATTATACTATCCCTATAGTTAAGGTTAGACGTAAAGCGGGTGGTCCGCCCCCTAGGCGTTATAAGCCCGAGCCGCTACTATATCGTAAGCGCGAGGAGCTCCCTATAGTTCTAGGACGTCTTATTATAGGCGTCCTAAAGCGGGTGGTATATATTAAAGTCCCCTACGATTAGGCGGCGGGTGCGCGTCGGCTTCGTCGCGATCTTAGATATAGGGGAGGAGGGCTAGGGGGAGTTAAGGGGCGGTAAGTAGACTAAAAAGATAGTAATATTAAGCTACGGGAACATAACGCTATATTAGTCCGTGCTATAGTCGCCTAACTACGCCCTAAGGCCGTGCCGTTTATAGACGTAGATAACGCTCCTATATATCTTAAAAATTATTCTATAGTCGCACCTCCTAGGGCAGGCCGGGACGCCTATACGCCTATCCCGGTAGGGTTCTTAGAGCGCGATAACGTCGAACGCCCTTAGGTCGTAGAAGGCGAGGCGCGTATTCGCCCCGGTCGTCGCTATGTTTTAGTAGAGGACCTCTAATATATAGGGGCGTCGGTAAAAAGGTCTTCGCTTTAAGGTCGCGCCGGGGGCGCTATAGACACGTCGCGGGACCGCGTTATATAGTCGTAGATTATCGACTAGCTAATGTATGTAAAGCACCCTTTGTAGGGCATCCCGGGGCTGCTTACATTAGCTATAGATTAGATAGCAGGGAGCTATTCCTAGCTCCCGGGGCTCGCTACCTACCCTAATAAACCATCCTTCTTTACACACACATTCTTAGTGCCTAGTGCATTAAAATAGTAGTAACACCTTGCCTTCTTCTCTTCGGCAAGCATTAAAGGCCCTTATAAGCCCTCTACTAAGCGCCTTTTAAAGCCGCACTAAGCGCCTCTTAAAGCCGCACTAGCGACGCTTTTATTTACGTTGCTTTAGAGCGCTAGTTCGCTCGCTAAAAGCCAATAACCCTTTAGTCTACTTTCGGACGACTACCCCGCTGTTTTCGGCTTAGCCCGCGTCGAGCCCCCGATAGTAGAGCTAATCACTCCTCTTTTCCGTCTTAGCGCTTTATTAACGCGCCCCTTCCTTCTATATTACGATAACCTCTCCTTTCTCTTTTAGCAAGCCTAGAAACTATTAACTAAGTTTTCTCCCTTTTCTCCTTTTTTCTATATGCCTTCTTCCCTTTTTCTATATATGCCCGAACCTCTTTATACCTATTTTAGGTAGTTGCAATTTTTTGCATATACTAACCGATTTTCTATATGCCACCCGACTTTCTATGCCCTACTGCTACTTCGGCTTATACCGACCCCCCCCCCTCCTTACGATGCCTCGTTACGAGCAATAACTAAGCTTTGCCTACACCGATGTTTCTTTGAATCCTCGTAAGCACGACCCCCGGCTCGTTCGTGCCCTTTAAGAGCTATATACCCTCGAGATATAGCAAAAGGGGATTTCCCTTCCCGATTAGTATAGAGAACGAGCCTGCCTTGCCTAAGACCTCGACGGGAAATTCATCTAAAAGGAGTAGCGTATCTATGCCGAGCTTTTCTTCCTTATCCCTCCCGCGATTACCTCTATTTTGCCTCTCCCGAAAAAGACGACTACTATCTTAAAGTGGATTCGAATTCTCGAGAAAAACGCCCCTTTAATTAAGGCCGCGGTCTAACGATACCTTTACTAAGAACGCCGCCGTTAAGAGACCTAAGACCGTCGGCAGCATCGAGAGTCTTTTTGCCGTAGAGATCTCTCGAAGGACCGAGAGTTTTCTCGCCGTAAGGCCCGTAGCTACTACGACCGTTACGATCGGGATAACGACCTTTGCTAAAAACGCCGCCGATAAGAGCATCGAGAGACCGCCTAAGTCTCGAGGGACCGAGATCCTTCTTCTCGTCGCGGCAGAACCTACTATAACGACCGAGAGTCTTCTTTTCGCCGCGGTAGAACCTACTATAACGACCGACGCTACGAACGGGACGATCGCCGCCCTACCCGTTAGGGCGAGGAATATAGTAAGGAAGAGGCGAAAGGAGCTTAATCGACGATAGCCTCGCTGCCCGTTAGCCGTATAATAGCAGCTTCGCCTCTACCGTCCCTTATTTTACCGTCTATAGCACGCATTATTACGACGATAGCCTCGCCGCCTACTATACGCCTTACTACGATAATAGCCTCGCCGCCTACTATACGCCTTATTGCGATGTCTATAGCGCGCTCTGCTTCGCCGCCTACTACACGCCCTATTGCGATATCTATAGCGCGCTCTATTTCGCCGCCTACTGCACGCCCTATTGCAATTCCTGCTCCGCCACCTACTGCGTATTTTATAGCTAAGGCTCCTCCGGCCCCGAAGCCCTCTTCGTGCCGAAAGTATAAGGTATAAGGCACCTTTTGCTTCCCGGAACGCTCTTTTCGAGCATCTTCGCTAAACCTGCCCCGGCTAGCAGAAGGCGCCTGCCGCCTTTATTGCGACTATTCCCTCGCCTACTGTTAACGCCGGCTATACGACTGTTCCCTAACCTGCCGGCAACCCTGCCTCTCCTCTCGAGAACATCACTTAAGGACTCTCTACCGCTATCAAAGCCGTCTATACGACTATTCTCGCAGCTGTTATTCGCCGCCTCGTAGCATCTCCCTTCGAGAACGTCTCTTAAGAACTCTCCGCTATTAACGCCGGCTACGCGGCTGTTCCTAAGGCCGCCTTACCTACTAATACTATTAACGCCGTTAGCACGGCTATTCCCACGGCTGTTCCTACCGACAAGTCGTCTTCGCAGCAGCATCTTTAACCTACCGCCTTACAGCGAGATCTTTAGCCTCCTAGCAGCTTCTTACCGCAACGATATCTTTACCCTACCGGCAAGTTATCGCCGTAGCAGCTTTAGCGACTCTTTTCTGCCGGCAAGCTCTCGTTATAGCGATGCTTTTACCCTGCCGGCTAGCCGTTCAATCACGCCTTCGGCAAACCGCCGCCGCCGCAGCGAATTCGCCTTCTTCGAGGTCTTTACCCTGCCGGCAACCCTCCGCCGTAGTAGTATCTTCTTCCCGCCGGCAACCTCCCGCCGCAACGATGCTTTCAACCTGCCGTATTATTAACCCGCCGGCCTTACGCTCCTTAGCGTACCGACTAGCGCCGCCTTAGGCTCTCGCAATAAGACTATTCCGCTGCGCGCTCCGCTACGCGCTTATAGTAAGACTAGAGAGCAGCCGACTGCTCCGCTGCCTAAAGAGATCGCCGTTATATGCCCCTTTCGGCGATTAAGGAATTCGATCTAGACGAATAATCACTAGCAAGCGTAAGTATAACTTACGAGAAAGGAACGAAGGATTTAGGCAATAACCCGATTAAGATTGTTATTTTAACTACTATAGTTAGCAGAGCTTTTCTTTTATACCGGCATTATAATATATATAAAGCACCCTTTGTAAGGCATCTTAAGGCTACTTATATTAGCTATAGATTAGATAGTAGGGAGCTATTCCTAGCTCTTAGGGCTCGCTACCTACCTTAATAAACTATCCTTCTTTATACACACATTCTTAGTGCCTAGTAAATTACTAGCCCCGGGCCCTACCTACTTATACTATATCGGTTGGCCTCTTAAGGGCGGGGGAGGGGGTCTACTACCGCCTCCTTTTTAAGGGGGAGCACTAAGCGGGGGGCTCCGGCCTTAAGGGTAGGAGCCCGCCCTCCTTACGGCCTCGCGCTGGGCCTAGCGCGGCGAAGCGCCGGGCCCGCTATAAGTATACGTTATAAGCCCTATCCTATAGTTTCGCCGCCTTTAAGCACCTTCGGTCCTACGCGGTATAGTTACCTCTATATAGGGTGTACTTAAAGGGGGCTTGCCCTAGCGTAGCCGGGCAGGTTGCTTCGTTATACGCGCCGGTAGCGCACTATCTATACGTCGCCTTCGCCGTATAGTACTTCGCTATATAGCCGAACTAGAAGTAGCTAAAGCACTGCCTTAGCCGCACCGCCCCGTCGTACGGTTCGGCGCCGAAAATCTCAGCCTATAGGACTACCCTATAGTTATATAGCTTATTAGCGGCCTCTACGCTATCTACGGTTAAGGTTAGCGTCGCCTTTATGCCGGCCCTAGCGCGCGCCTTCTTCGCATAGAGGTAGACGACCTCGATTTCGTTAGCCGATGCGACCTCCTTTTAGAGCGCGTTGGTATCGCCGCGTTCTAAGGCCGTTATCGGGACGCCTTTTACTATTACCGTAAAGCCGCCCCGCGAGAGGCGCGCCTCCCGTCTAAACGCCTTCGTAAGCCACTCTTTCTCGTTCCTATATTTCTTAGCGTCTTGCTTAAAGACTAAGGTAATATCCCCGCTCTATAGGGCGCGTGCCGCCCTTACCACGGCCGCGCCGATAGCGCGGTTCGCCGCGTCGACTATCTCTGCCGCCGTCCGCCCCTTAAGGTCTTAGGCGATGCTTTCGTTCCTAATTATTAGCTAGTTCTCGTATCTCGCTAGGGTCGGTCTCTCGGCTATAGGGGCGGGCTAGCGCCGCGTCGGCGGCGGCGCGGCAGTCGCTACGGCGGCTGCCGCGACGTCCGCCTATAACTTCCTAGTCTTCTAAGACTAAAGGGCTATCTTTACTACGTCTTAGACCACCTGCCTAAGCCGGCCTTAGGTCGTAGTCACCGCGATTTCGGTGCGGATGCGTTCCTCTTACTTATCGAGATAGCCTTTAAGCACCGTCTTAAAGGCCCTTTAGACGCCTTAGAGGGTCCCCTTAGGCATTAGGCCAGCGAATTTTAGGTATACCGCGTTATCTCTACCGGTTCGCTACTCTCGCTACTTACGTAGGTCGGCCTCGGCTTATAGCCGCGTCTCCGGCGCGTCTACGGCTAGCGGGCAGTGTATGCTCGCCTTTAGACCGCGCCTTATAATATTAACATCTATCGGTTCGCCTTTATCGGCCACCTCGTCGCTACGCGCCCGATGCGCTATTACGCTTAAGGCGAATAGTAGTCGGGGAGTCCGATTCTCTAATTAGATTATGTTTTAGAGCGTTATATCGACCTCTATAGGTATGCGAGGAGATATAGGTCGATCCTTACTTTTCCTATAGTATAAATAGAAGGAGCCCTCCTAAAGTAAAGGTTATTAAGATTAAAGAATAGACTTAGTGCTATAATATCTCTTAAGTATAGGCCTTCCTAGGCATCGTCGGGTACTATAGGGTTTAGATTAGATAGTTCGCGATTATCTTAAAGCCCTTAATAGACCTACTAAAGAAAAAGACTACTTAGGAATAAAGGCTCTGTTAGAAGCGAGCAATAGATATACTAAAGGCTGCTATTACGAATCCTCTCTTTTTAATATCCCTAGATATTAAGGACGGCAGAAGAGACATTATCCTAATATACGATATAAGCATTTTAGGCTAAGGAGCAGTCTTAATATAGATTATAAAAGGGCGACGAAGGCTAGTTCGATTTAAAAGCGGCACTTAGAACGACGCTAAAGTAAAGTATAATACGATAAAGCGCGAAGTAAGGGCTATTCTCTATGCCCTACGTAGGCTTTAAATATATATCTACGGCGTCTATTTTATCCTTAAGATAGACGTAAAGGTCCTTATAGACTAACTTAAAGGAGCTATTAAAGACGTATTAAGGGCGATAGTTACGCGCTAGATTAGCTATATCTTCCTATTTGACTTTATAGTAAAGTATATTAATAGAAAGAAGAATAGAGTAGCTAATAGGCTTTTAAGGAAACTAAAAGGCCCCTTAGATAGAGAAGATAGGATTAGTAAAGGCGACGTTAACGACTTTATAGATATTTACCTTAATACGATCTAGCGATATAAGGGACTTTTTAGGTATTTACCTAAGCTATAGTAGGTCATAGATTTCCTTTAGACGATAAAGAGACTATTTAATTACATTAAGTAGGACTACCGGAAACTTTAACTAAAGAGCTTAAGGTATTGCATTAAGGACGGAAAGCTATAGCGGCTGCCTTAAGGATCTAATAAAGGACCTATACTTATTATTAAAGAAACTAATAAGCAATAAGAAATCGTCACTAAATATTACGTATAGATAGGTTATAAAGGACGCTAAGTTACCTATAACTATATTAAGACTTAGTATTAATAGTAGAACCTCTAAAATAACGTTTATATAGCTATCTTAGCCTATAAGATATGCTAATGCTTTACGCCTATAAGGCCGCGAGAATTATCTATCCTAACCGCGCTAAGTCACCCTATAAGTAAGATCTATTTCGATAGTTAGTATATACTATCTAATTACGGCTATGCCTACCTTATAAAAGCCCGCGACGACCTTATAGGATAGGTTAAAGTTATCCTAGTTAAAGAAATTACTATAGGAGTAATAACTAAGTTTACGCTCTCTTTTATATACCGGTATAGGGTTATAAGGTATATAGTAATTAATAAAGGGCCTAAAATAAAGAAGGACTTTAGATTTATCCTAAAAGATATTAGCATAAAGGTTATCTAGGCTTTAGCTTATAACCTAAAAGCGAACGCTATCGTTAAGTATAGCTACTAGAGACTAATATTAGCGCTTATTAAGATAGCTAAGAAATAAGGAATGTGGCTTAAATACCTATAGTAAGCAGTGCTTATAGACCGCACTACTATTTATAACTCTTATAGAATATTAGCTTTCTATTTAATATATAGATAGGATCTTATCTTACCCCTTAAAGTAGAATTCCCTATATAGCGGTTAATCGATTAAGACGATATTACTATTAAAAAGACCCTATTTATAGCATGGCTTTAAGTGCTAAAAAGGAAGAAGTAAGACGTTAAGGATACCTAGTAAAAAGTCACCGCCTATAAAAGAAACCTTAGTAACCGTATAGATAAGAAAAACTAATATATACTTCGGAAAGACGAGCTATAGCCTAAGGATCTAGTCCTACTCTTTAACGTAAGGCGCGCTAATAACCTAAGGAGGTAAGATAAATACTAAATACGCTAGACGGGCCCTTTTTATATTAGCTTTAAGGCGAAAGTAATAGGCAGCTACCGACTAAAGACTTTCGACGGGATTACGCTTAATAAGACAGTGCCGGGGGAATATTTAGAGAAGTTTATAAAGGACTAGGATAGATAGTAGTCTTTATCTACCGACGAATAGCTACTATAGGATAAAATCTCGCTAGGGAGGCGGAGACACTAAGAAGATCCTTAGATTAAAGAAATAGATAATCTATTGCTTTTATTAAGTAGAGAAGGCTTTAATTAAATAGTGCTTAGGTCCTAAAAGCAAAACGAGGAAGGGTAAGGATCGTTAAATTATAAAGATAACTATCTTAAGACTTAGAGAAAAGCACTAGACTAGCGAATAGAGGTCTAGCTTCTATAGCTTATAAAGGATAAGAAGGATATATATATATACTAGGGCACTAAAGCACTTAATAAGTAAGGAGTAAGGAAGAAGGAAGGGCTAATAGATAGGACGAGGACGTCCTCTTTTAGTTATAGAGAAGGGAGCACCGTAATAGTAAAAGGCATAAAGGGATAATAAGTTAAGTATAATAAAAAGAGATAGAATTGCAACTAAGAAGATATTAAAAGATAATAAAGAAAAGATAGAAAAGAGACTACGTAGGGATAATAAACAGCGACGAGAAAAAGAAAAAAGACTATATAAGTAAGCGTATAACTACGACGACTATCTAATTAAAAGCAAAGAGCAATAGCTTTACTATCCTAGTCCCGATCGATAGGACCCCGGTTTAACCTAAAAGAAAGAAACGGATAAGCCCTATAGACCTTATTAAGGCTCGAAACCGACAGCGACCCTATTAAAAGGGTTAAGGCAATCCTATATAAGCCGAGGCGCATTTTCTATTAGATCCCCGAACCGCGAACTTAAAGTAAGAGGGATTTAGCCGAAATTATACTATTAGAAACAATCTATAATATTTCCTTTATCTATAATAAAGGCTTAGTAGCTACGGAAAAAGCGCTAGTTATAAGTAGCCGCCTTTAACGTACCCTAAATATAATTTACGTATAAACCGCCTATAGCATCCTTTAGAGAGACGTACTTATAAAAAGGATATAAGATATACTCTCTTACCGAAGTAACCGTTAAAGTCTAGGTATAGATATATTAGAACAACGGGCGCAGGGTTATATACGATAAGGAGATAAGCATAAGCCACTTTATAAGCAAGCCCGAGAGACCTTAAAAAGGGGCCCGGGCGGGCCCCGAAAAAGGGGCATATAGATATATATATATATAATATACACATCGCGGTATGCCTTAATTAGCCTACTATCCCTATTTAGATTAAATTATCGCTTTAGTGTATCTACTATTCTTATTCCGGAACCTTAAGAACCTCTAGTTCTAATAATTAAGAGTCTTAGTCTCCTTTTAGCTAAAAAGAGCTACGGAAGAGGTAAAAATCAGCCTATAATCACGAAAATAACGCGAAAATAGAAAAATAAAAAAAGCCACTCGACTGCTTAAAAAGCCACTTAAAATTAACTAAAGATAAGCCAAAAGTCGACTAGAACTTAACCTAAACTTAACTTAAACTTAACTTAAACTTAACCTAAACTTAAGCCGACTTTAAGCTATTATATCTAATAAGGAGGACTTAGAGGCGTTCCTTAATACCTTATATAACTAGATTAATTAGCAGAGCAACTTTAAAGCGAAAGCCATTAACCTAAAGCTCTAGGAGTAGATTAAAGGATCTAGCGAGCTTATAAAAAGGCCTATAATAGTAACCTTTAAGCTGCCTATCTATAGGGCTATAACCCTAGCGGAGGAGTTAATTATAGCGTTATTGCCATCGACTTTAACCGAAGCTAGATTAAGCTATAGCCTATCCCGGTTAATCTTAATAGCTAAAAGAGATCGCCGCTTTTAAGAAAAGCAGTTTAAATATACGATCTATTAGGCTAACCTCCGCTAGTTTAAGAAACAATAAGATAGCATCTAAGAGCTATATAGCTAGGTCGCTAAGACTATCTATAGGTCGTATTATAGGATTTGCTATAAGGCGAATTAGTCCCTAAAAGAGTAGTATAAACTTCTAAGTATATACGCTAAAGGGTCTAAGCAGGAGGTTAGGCGTATACTTTACTAAAAGTATAAAAAGGCTATTACGCCGACCGATAAGCCGCCTTATAACTAGACTAACTAGTCCGACGTATAGATTAAGACTATCTATAAGTATATCGAGAGAGGACTTCCTAAGGCACTTAATAAAGAAATCTAGCTATAAGACTTCCTATGCTTTATTAACCTATACTACTTATATTAGGTCGATATAATTATTATTACTAATCCCTAAGAAAAACCTTATTCTATAATCTATACGCTAAAGAACCTCTTTCTTACGTATATATATAATAAATCGGGCCCCTTTATTATTAAATAAGGAGCTTTTAGCCTAACTTTTAATATATATAAAGATCGCTAGCGAGGTTAAGGAGGAAAGCGAGACCGCTTTAGGACTATCGATAATAAGGGTAAAAAATACTATTATTTATATAAATAGAAAGGCCACCGCCTTAAGTTTTATTAAGGGATCTTTCTTAAAAAGGCGGGCGATTAGTAAAAGCCGCCGGCGAAGATAAAAGAAAACCTTAAGGATAAGTTAATCGCTAAGGAGGTTAGATACATAAAGGGGAAGAAGCTAGATTAACGTAAGAATAAGGATAAGCATAAGGATTAAGATTAACTTATAAGAGCGATAGGGAAGTATTCTCTAAGCACTTTCTTCGTCGCTTAAGCAGATAAAAAGGCAGTATTTACCGTTAATAACTACCCTCTATGCCACTTTACCTTACTTAATTCTAAGTCGACTATCGATATCTTTAATAAGATCTCCCGCTTTATTAACTTTAAAAAAGCACCCTAAGGGGATTTCCTTTAGGTAGGGGACAGTAAGGTCCCGATATAGGGGTATAGCGACATAGATATAAAAGTTAAGGGTCTTTAAGGTCCTTGCTTATTGCGTTTAATTAATGCCGCCTACTATAAAAATTTTATATATAACCTAGTCTCCTATAAATACCTTAAAACGTAGGGCATTTAGTAGGACGAATCCCTAGGCTAGTAATTATGCCTTTAAGCAGCCGACCGATATATCCTAGCCTTTATTTAAGAAGAATATAGGCAATTTATATTAAAAAATATTCCTTACGATATATTAAAGAGAGCATTTTTTACCTAACGTAATAAATTTACTTCTATTACTAAACGCTACCTATAAACTATAACCGTAGAGCGATAGTATCTCCGCCTTAGCCACTTAGGTCTAAGGGCCCTAAAGCACCTCGTTAATTACTTAAGAAGCGTATGCATTAAAGGCATTACTACTATAAAGTATAATAACTATATAATAGCTAAATTAAGAAGATAAATTTATAGGGAACCACGCGAAATACCGCCCTTAGGCGAGCGCCTAGGAGTTAACTTCTATAATCTTAAGCCTAACTAATAAGGCTACGATTCGATAATATTAATTACTAATAGAGCTATAGGCTTTTTATAGGATTACTACCTTTAAGCCGAAACGATTAACGCCTTATTAAGCCATGCTATCGATTACCTTTAATATTAATATAGGTTCTCCGTAAAGGTAGTTAAGTATAATAATAAGCTAACCTCCTAAAAGCCGGCAGTTATAAACTTCCTTATATAGAGACTTCTTAAGGTTAAGCCCTCGGCTCCCTATACGTAAGCATAGAACGGAGGCGCCGAGCGCTTAAGGGGGGTGATTAAAGATAAAGCCCGCGCGATAAGAGGAGATTTACTAGCTTAACTATAGAGAGAGATCTATAGAGCAGCGGTCTACCTTAATAACTATATGCCTAAAAGCGGCTAAAAGTAGAAATCGCCCTACGAAAATGTTATAGAAAAGAAGCCTCCGTTAAAGCATCTCCGCGCGTATAGCTATAAAGCCTTTACGATAACTATAACTATATAAAAGAAAGCAGAGCGACTTAAAAAGCTTAACCTAAAAGCATAGATCGGCTACCTAGTTAGCTATACGTTATCGAATATATATAGAGTCTAGGTGATCTTAACGAGAGACGTAATCTTCGATAAAACGTAGCTATTTAATAGTTTATTTTAAACGCTAGCTTAAGACGTTAAAGACATAGACCTTAAAGAGCTCGTAGAAGCCCTAAGATAAATCACTCTGCCTAAAGAAAAAGAGATTCCTTTACTTATATCTATATAGGCCTTAGACGAGCCTTTCTTTAAACTAGGCGACGAAACCGATAAGTAGGAGCGCGAGCAAAAATAATAGCCGACCGGAGGGAAAAGCGATAATATATATATAATAGTATGCTTTAAGCTACTGCTAACTCCGCTATAAACTCCCCCGGCAGCCCTACTTACGGCGTTAATCTAATAAGCCTACTATAAGTAGAATAAGCCTTAATTACGACATCCTATAAACGGACTTATAAACTAAGCACTATAATTAGATAGATAATATAGGAGCCGCCTTATACCGCTTTCGGGCGGGAGCCGCCCTTATAAGGACCTAAAAACGGCCTTATAGAGGATTATACCGCTATTATACGGGAGTCGTTTTATATTGCTACTATATAAGTGCCGCCCTTATAAGGATCTAGAGATAGCCTTATAAAGGATTATATTACTTTACCGTAAGAGCCGCTTTATACCGTTATCGAACGGGAGCCGCTTTATATTGCTATTATATAGGAGCCGCCCTTACGAGGACCTAAAAACGGCCTTATAGAGGATTATACCGCTATTATATAGGAGCCGCCTAGCATTCTTATTATATAGGAGCTATAAAACGCCGCGTTTAGTATAATAACTAGATACTATCTACCTATATAGGGTCACGGAACGTAAACCGCTCTTTAGTTAACTCTAAAGAGAGCGGCCCCTATAAGGGAGCCCTAGGCCTCCGCCTTTATAGCAGGAATAATTATAAGTCTAATGCTAAGAAGCTTAAATAAAAAGCCGAGAGATTAAGCCTAGCTTTAAAGAATAATCTTTAAGAAGTAAATTAAACGCCGAGACCTATTACCGCCTCTAAAAGCATATTATTACCTAAGAGACTATACCTTCCGGTGGCTCTTTAAAGAGGCGGAGAGGGTATACCTAGCGAGTTATAAGTAAATAAACTTATAGGCCGAAATGTCCTTCGGCGATATGCCCTAAGGTGCCTAGGTATTAGACTATATATAGGTTTATATCTATAAGTTTAATAAGCATAGCAGGCTCCTTAAATATAAAGTAAGACTTATAGTGCGAGGTAATTAATAGATCCGGAATAAATAAGACACCTATACGGCTACCCTTACTAAAAGAAGCTTTAGAACGTTAATAATAATTACGGCACGCTTTAACCTTAAGCTAATTTAATACGATGCGGTTAATATTTCGTTAACGTAAAGCTTAATAAATAGGTGTTTATAAAGATGCCTTTAGGCTATAAAAAGCACGGCTTTATCCTATAGCTACTTAAAGCTCTTTATAAGTTAAGGAAATCTCCTTTACTATAGCACCGCGAGCTAATAAATACCTTAGTTAAGCTTACCCGTTAGGAACTTAGTGCCTTCGTCACTAAGTTAGGTCTAAAAACCGTGGACAGCCCTAAAAACCGTGGACGCGGATTTCGCCTATAATAGCGGGCGAATTATCCGCACAGCATTCTACGTATATCGCAGCGCACTTCTAAGAGTATTAAAATAAAGGGTTAATTGCCCTTTTCTATTAAGGAAGTTAGCGCGATGGTAACTATATAGTCTACGGCGTTGCGCGGCGTTAAAGTTGGCTATTTTCGTAAAGAAGCGTGGCGGAAGGTATAGGGTAAGCTAGATTAAGGGGGGATTTTTAATATACCTACGTTTTAACTTAATATCTCCTTAAAGAAAAACATAATAAAATAATAAAACTTTATAGATTATATACGTTTTTATTCTCTATAAGCATATAATATTTGTATTTACTATGTATTTATATAGAATTAATAACCGGCATAAGTAAGAGATTAAATACTTTCAATAATTTTCTAGAAAATTATTAAATATTCTTTAAAATTAAATTTAGTCTTACAATTTAATATAGAAATCTAGGAAAATGCTATTAATATGCATGTTTAAGAATATAATTAAGAAAAAACGTAGAATATTTTATATTTATATTTCCTTATTTTAGGTCTATAATAAGCTATATAATAGTAATATACGGTATTAGCGAGAATTTACTAATAGAAGCCCCGCTAATTTACTAGGAAGCTAGATTGTCTATAGGTTTTTAGGGCTGTCTACGGTTTTTAGACCTAACTTAGTAACGAAGGCACTAAGTTCCTAACGGGTAGCTTTAAATAGGTCCCTTACGAGCCCTACTGCCTAATATTTAACGGCATCTTTATCTTCTTTTATATAGACGATATCGTCTTTATATTCTAAAAAGAAAACATCGATAGGGCATAAGCCCTAGCCGTATAACTAAAAGTAAGATATAAGCTAATAGGTAATAATAAGCTATAATAGTTCCTTAGGATTAAAATTATCTAAGACTATAGCAGAAAGCTCCTCTAGCTCTCTTAAGCCTTATACTTCGAAAAGATCGCTTACCTTATACTTAAAAAGCGGGTGTTTTAAACTTTAATAAGTCTTAATAAGCTCGTTAAGTATAACTATATCGCTATATACGCTAAGATTAATAGCTACCTTATAAAGGTAGGATCTATGCTATATCTAGCCGTTATTATACGCTTAGATATTACGTTTATAGCTTTAAAGCTCGCCTAATTTAATACTAACCCTAGCCTACGTTACTATAATATAGTAGACCGAGTTATTATATACCTACTAAAGACTAAGAACTTAGCTCTTTACCTAAGAGGTAGCGATAAGTTTAAAGTAGTAAGTAATACCTCTTTCGCTAATAATACTATAGACTGTAAGAGCTCCTAAGCCTATACGATAAAGCTCTTTAGAGGCCTTATCGGCTGGCGAGTAAATAAATAGGATATAGTAATAACGTCTATAATAAAAGCCGAGCTCCTCGCTTTATCGCAAGCCGCTAAGGAGTCGATCTATATAAGCCGATTAATTAAAGAGCTTTAGGTTATTAATGCCTTAAGCATTAAGATCTAATATAATAATATTTAGACTATACGACTTATTACCGCTAAGATCGCCTCGCTATAAACATAACTCCGTTACGTCGATATTTATAACTATTAGCTCCGCTAGGAAGTAATAAACGGAACGATCGATATGCTATATACGCCTAGCGTAGAGCTAATAGCAGATAGACTTATAAAGGCACTTTAAGGCGATAAATTCACCGCGTTTATATAATAAATTAGCCTTTAGGATATCTTATAGCTGCTTAAAGCGCGAGTGTTCCCTAAAGTCGATAGAGCCGAGCTCTAGGAGCAGTTATATAAGCTATAGGATAATAATAACGCGGAATAAAAGGCGAAAGCGACTTAAATAAGGGCCGAAGAACCCTTAATTTAAGCCTAAACTTAAGTTAAAGAGAGCCCTTAATTTAGCCTATAGAGGCCCCTCCTTAAAAATAAAACGTAACGCTATAGCCGCCGCACTATAGCGAGCTATAGAGCGCACCGACTAGTACTATATAGTAAACCTAACCGGAATAACTAATAGTTCCGCCCCGATTGTTAAAGCTTTAATAAAGACCCCTAATTTAAGCTATTCGAGCCTATAGAGGAATTTAAGCTATTTAAGCCTATTAAAGAATATAGTCTAGCTTCCCTTGCGTTGCGAGCTTAGCTAGGGGGGTGTGTTAGAACAATAGGCATAGGGTTATATACGATAAGGAGATAAGCATAAGCCACTTTATAAGCGAGCCCGAGAGACCTTAAAAAGGGGCCCGGGCGCGCCCTAAAAAAGGGGCATATAGACATATATACGCAATATATATATCGCGGCATGCCTTAATTAGCCTGCTATCCCTATTTAAATTAAATCATCGCTTTAGTGCATCTACTATTCCTATTCTAGAACCTTAAGAACCTCTAGTTTTAATAAGATATATCTAGAGCATATTTAAGGGTTACGCCGACCGAACGCTGCTATAAGAAATGCCTTATAACGCTTAGGGCGTTGTAATGCCCTAAGGTTATAGAAAAAGAAACCCCTTAGATAAGCTAGCTTAAAGGGCACGTAGATAATATAAGGCTTTATATAGATTTAAAGGAAGAAGGCTACTTCCCTCTCTTTAAGGTAGTTTTTAATAAAGAGTTTAACTAAAGGACCGCTTTATTGCTCCTATAAAGGAAGAAGCCTAGCGTAAGGAGACACCGAACGACGGAAAGCAATTTCGGTATAAATCGGAAAAGTAAAGTGGCCTATATTTAATCCGCCACGCGCTTAGTACTTAAGATATATATAAATCTAGGAAGCAAAAAATCAGTATTAGCACTATAAGAAGGCTTCTTTATTTAGAAGGTCTCTTACTCGCTAATACTTAATCGAGTCATCCTAAAAGAAGAAGTTCGTTCGGCCGTTTTAAGAAAGCGCGATAATAGGCTATAGAGAACTAGGCTTTACGGCACGTTTAATATACTAAACGACGTTAAGAAGATCCTCTTATAATCTCTTTTTACCGTCTAACTATATAATAATAATAGTTAGACTATAAATAAGTATAGATACGAGGAATAAAGAGAAGAGGAGGACTATAAAGCTATATAGAAGTTAAAAGAAAAGAAGTAAAAAAAAGAGAGAATAGCGAAAGAGGGCAAAAGGCAAGGACTAAGTAAAAGTAAATCGATAAGGCCTAGGCGATACTAAATAAAGAAGCGGTATAGCTAGATTATAAAAGCATTTAATTACGCTCCTCCGGAAATATACTACTCTCTCCTTTCCTTAATAAGCCTGCCTTAAATTACCTCGACCTTATTATACCCTCTCTTTTTATATACCTTTTAATATATATATAGCTTCTTTCTCTTCCTAATAACTATACTGCCTAGAAAAGCCTTTTTCTTTTACCTGCCCCTTAAAGACTTAATATAGATGCCCCTATAAACCCCCTTAGGAAAAGGCTGCTAATCGACGTTAAGACTAGCCCGAATGCCTACGACGTCCGCTTCTTTATAAATATACCGAAGAATAATTAAGCTGCTTTCCTCCTTATAAGTATCGGGCGCGCCGATATAGTCGGACCGGCCGAACGAAGCTATATATAAGAGGAGGAGCCCTACGTTACTAGGGATAGGACAGAAATCTATAGGAATAGATAGCCTAATTAGTTTATCTTACGAAGCCGATAGCTAGACCCTCCTATTGCCCTCTCTCTAAGCGGCATAAAGAGGATTACTAGCTATAAGGCTACGATCCTTTACCGTAATGCCAACGACTAAATCGATATCCGCTATTAGCTAGACTATACTGCCGATATCTATAATTTCCTTAAAGGTATATATACCGAAAGCTAGCTTTCTAGCTTTAATACTAGCTCTACTTTTCGCATTCTCTTAAGAAATATCTAACTTATAGTGGCTATGCTTAGTATGCCCTTTATTATCTCTTTAGGCAGCAATAGTAGATCTAGACTATATAAAGGACTGAAAAATATAACCTTAGAATAAATAAGACTATATAATTAGATAGTTAAGCTAAAAATGCCCTTATTTAACTTCGTTAAAGAGACATATAAACGACGATACTCTATCGGGCTTATTAACTATACTACTAAAGAGGCTTTAAACGGCATATATTAAAGGGCTTCCCTTTAGGATAAACGATAATACTACCTCTTTCTTTTCGATTCCCTTTAGGCAAATCGAGACCGGCTATAAGGGTCTTTAACTATTATAAGAGATTAGGCCTACGGCCTAATCCGTACTATTATATACGGAAGGGGGCACGGACCCGCGCTTAGGGGCATATACCCGTATATATAGAGACTAGTATACTTAGCTCTTCTATAGATAATTATTATACCTATATAGAGGGCACCTATATATTTACTCTGCTTACCCTATTATAGTATTATCTATCTATATTACGGACCGACGGACTTATAGATTAGAACGATAACGCCTAATAGCGCTAGCTATAAGAGGAGGCCTATTAGTAATAATAGCTATAGGAAGAAGTATAATATATATAGATAGAGGAGGAAGCCCGCGTACGTTACGCGGCGGATAAGGCATACCTAAGGTAAGCGACGGGAGACCCCGCGCCCCTTTTAGCGGACTATAATAATATAGCGCGCCTATTAGCGCTTTTATAGCGACTAGCCCTTAACCTAGCGAGACGGGACGGGCTATTTACGGCCCTTACTATAACACTAAGCTTAACGGGAGCTCCGGCATCTTATATACCCGACCCCCTTAAGTAGCTAGCCGTAACTATAAGGACGGACCTTAAGGCTAAACGGAAGCCTTTGCCTTAGCCTAAACCTAAATAGGACGGTAAGCCTAAATCCTTTTACTTCTATCTCTATTGCCTAATTAGTAAATTTCGAATTCATAAGAAGTAAGGCCTTAACGGCTACCGTAATATAATATAGTACTTACTTCTCTATACGCTGCCGGAGCCCTAGATATAGAGGGTAGCCGGGTTTTAGGAATATAATAGCCTTAACGGTAACCGCGATCTATAAGCCTTCTTTAACCACCTTATCTATATATTCGGCAATATATAGGAGTAAGAAAAGGCATAAGATAGGTTATAGACCCTTACCTAAAAGGACGGCTAGGCGTTTAGGGAGTTCTTACCTAAGTTTAAGGAGACTTTTTCTTAAGCCGCCGGCGCTTCGCTTTAGGAAGATAGCGTAAAGCTAATATAGCTATAGAACTCGATCTCTCCTACCCTTAGGGAGCTAATTATCCCTATCGAGATGCCCGCTAACTTTAAGTGTTATATTAATCGGCTAATTAAGGTGGCTTAAGGCTATAAGTAGACTCCGCGTTTCTAAAAGCTAAGGAAGCGGATAGATATAGCAGGTAATAGCATAGCGCCGCTACCGCCTCCTCGGTCCGCTCTTAAGATAATAGTAGACCGCGACGGCGACGTTATAATATCTACTACGCGGACTACCTAAGATAAGAAGGCTAAGACGCCCGCTATACCTACGCCCGCGTCGGCTAAGAGAGTAAAGTAGGTATCCCCGGCGGAGCTATAGAAAAGGAGGGATAAAGGACTTTATATTTAATACGGCGTAGACGGCTACTTTACGGCCGCCTGCCTATATCGGGCGGCCGGTGGTAGTTTACGCTACGCGGCCCGCTCCCTATTTAAATAACTTAAACGATAAGGAGAGGGCCCCCGCCCCCCTATAGGCGGAGGGAAACGAGTAGCTCTAAAGCGTAGATAGGCCCTAAAGCCTAACTTATTAGTATTAGCTAAGAGAGAGTTAAAAGACCGTATTAAGATAGATCCTACCTTAATACCTATTATTATTAATAAAATAAACCTTATCTCCGCTTTTATAGATAAGGGTTATTAATACTACGCCGCTATTAATAAGGCTTTCGCGAGAGATCTATATCTATTAATAGAACGGATATGCTTAAGGTAGGTAAAGGGGGCCTTTAGCGCTATAAAGAAAGCGACGATTAAAGGTATCGCTTAGGTAGCTATAGAGATCGACGGATATAAGTAACTGCTTATAGCGTATATAATCCTATAGCTTAAGTTTTAGTTAATCCTTAGGAAGCCTTAGCTATAGTATATAAAGTCTTACTTTATGCCGTATAAAGGGAAACTTTAGTATAGTTATTTATAGCGGTGGCTGCGCTATGCTAATAAGGAGGCTATAGAGGATAGTATATACGCTACTAAGTTATAAGGTGCCTAAGAGGTTATAGCTTCGGTGTTTATAGCTATAATTAAATATATCCGCCGACGTTAAGGCGTAGAGGCCGCGTCTATAGCTATTTATATAGTAAGCCTAGCGGATATCGAGAAGGCGCTACGGCTAAAGAAGACTAAGATAGAGTCCGAGCTATAGCAGATAATCCTAAAGCGTTTTTACGATTTACTTCCGCTCTTTATTAAAAGCGAGGCAGATAAGCTTAACCTATATAAGCCCGGTATTAACTATACTATTCCGCTTTATAAGGACTTTAACGGTAGGGATATAGTCCCGCCTTTTAGGCCACTTTACGCTATATCCCGGGACGAGTTACTTATTTTAAAAAAGACCCTATACGACCTGCTTAATAAAGGGTTTATTTAGGCTAGCTCGTTAAAGGCTATAGCTCTAGTTCTATTTACGCGGAAGCCTAAGGGCGGTCTAAGATTCTACGTTAACTATTAAGCGCTTAACGTAATAACTTAGCCGGACCGCTACCTACTGCCCTTAATTAAGGAGACTGTTATAGAACGAGCTTAGGGGGAGGTATAGAATAGTTATTAATCTATAAGGGATAAAGCTATAGTCCTAGGCTAATAGTCTCTATATATATAGGTAAGGTTACGTAACGTAATATAATATATAACTATAATAATACTTCCCCCTTAAATCGGCGTTCGACTTAAACGCTAAATAGGAAATAAAAAACGGACGTAGCCTAAGGCGGCGGGAAACGTATAAATTATAGCAATTAATTATACTAATCGATTATACTCTTTAGGTAAACGGTTAATATAGGGAGGGCTAAGGCGGGGGCGAAGGGCTAAAGGCAAGGAAGGAGGTATAGAACGCAGGCTTCGGCTTAGTTAGGTTTAGGGCGTAAAAGGCCTAAAGGTTATCCTAATAGCCTTTAAGGTAGGAGGAGTCTTCCTATATAGGCGGGCTATAGCGCTATTATATATAGTACTTAATCTTCCTAAAGGCGTATTAACGCTATATAAGAATTAAGGAGAATTCCTATTTAAGGTACGCGTCGTTGCCGTTATTATCGCCGGGAGGGAGAAGGATGCCCTTATTAAAGGGCCTAACGTTAAGAGCAGCTTAGCTAGGTAGAGGGGGCTCCTAGGACTTAATAAGGAGTAAGTAATAAAAGATAAGGTAAAAGCGGCTGCCCTCTAGGAGTTAAAGTAGGCAGGCGGTTTTATATACCTTAAGGACCTTATATAGGCCCTCCTATCTATAGTTAAGCTTCTTTATAGGGCGGAGGGTCTAGATCTAGCGAGTGCTAAGAAAGACTATATCGCCCGGTAGGTATATCGGTATAGGGGTCCGGCGGGCGTTAGTATAGCGGGCTTAAGTAGCCTAGGTGTCCTTAATCGCGTCTTAAAGGAAGTCGGAAACGCGTTAAAGGCGGGATATAAGGGCGTTATTATAAAGGTACTCCTTTTATTACTAAGGGGTTATATTAAAAGGGGGGGGGCCGGTCGGCTTAGTGCTAAGTCTTAGGTAAAAGCTATAGTTAGCGAAAAAAGGGAAAGGCTAATAGACTTAGAGACTTAGTTATTAGCGGCGAACTTAGCGATAGGCAGGAGGTCGGTCTAGTCGTCCTATAGGAAGCTAATATAGCAACGGAGGTAGACCTCTATTTAGGCATTTACGATCTCGGTCTAGCCGTCGGTCTAAGGGTAATAGGCAGAGCTAAGGTATAAGCGGTAGCTAAGGCGGCGGCTAAGCTACTATTAAAACGTAGAGACGAATTAGGTGCCCTTATCGCTAACGATTAATATCGGCGTGCCGTATAGCGACTAAACGTAAGAGATAAAAGCATTAACGACGTCCTTAACCTTTATTAAGGGCATAAGGATAAAGTGGTATATCTTTATAAGGCGATCGACTATAACTAAAATATTAAAGTAGTTAATGCCGTTTAAGCTATAGATAAAGAGGTCGGTAATAAAGTTAATTAAGATATCGGTCTAAGGGGCAAACGGGATGCTTAAGGGCTAAAGGAGGCCTTAAGGGGCAGAGTAAGGGGACTTTATATAGAGGTATATATAGCAATTATATATAAAGTTTAAGATAGACTTATATATCTTAGGCTAGATATAAGACCGGCGGCAGAGGCTTATAGTCTTAGTCCGGCTAGGGTAGCCGGCTAAGGGGGAAGAGTATATCTAGATAAGGATTTAAAGGATAAGCGCGTCGTCTATAGGGACGAAAAGTCGTCCTTAGAAGTAAAAACGCCCCTGTGCTTTTATTAAGGCGGACTTAGGGATTAAGCGGAGAGGGGCGCGAAGGTGCTTTAGCTAGCGGGGCTAGGGGCATTAAAGAGCGGTGCGGATATTAAAGATTAAGGAGGATAAACTATAGGCTTAATTAATAAGGTCGTCGATCGGCTTAAAGTTATTAAGGGCATATAGAGAGATAGGAAGGGGGTTAAGGGGTTTAAGGTTAAGAGGGCGAATTATATTAATCGATTATAGTAATCCGTCTAAGGCGTTAAGGTATAAAGAGGCGTTAACCTTAGATAACGGGAGGATAACCTAATAGCGGTAGTTAATCCTTTTATCGGCGCGGTCGGTTATAAAGGCGGGGCGGGAATTAAGGAGGCGGCTAAGGGCATCCGGGAGGGTAGCCTATATATCGGGCTAGAAAACGATCTTAAAATTAAACCGGCTAAGGAATTCGGCCTAATAGGCCTAACGTTAATTAAGGAGCTTTATAGTTATAAAGTACTAAAGGTTCTTATAATCTAAGGTAACCTTAAACTTAGGCAGGCCCTTAAGTTTAAGGCGCTACTCCTTAAGAGATTTTATAATTATAAGGAGTTCCTTATTATAGATATCGTAGTTATACTTTTAGGCGGAGTGTTTCGACGAGAAAAATATAACGGGGTAGTAGCGGCCGTCGTCTTAGAGTTATATTAATATGCCCCCGGCGGCTTAATCGGAGGCGTCGGTCTAAACTAAAGTCTTTTAATAGGGGTTAAAGTATATAAGGATTAAGGCGGAGGTAAAGGCGAGCTTAAGGGTTCTAAAAGCATAGTTATAGGCGGGGGACTAGATCTAAGGAGCGGAGTTCTTTATTAAGGCGTTTAGGGGGTTAGCTATACTTAAGAATCCCCGGATAAAACGCCTATAAAAGTTAGCGAATTTAAGGAAACGCCGGAGGTCCTTTATAAAAGATAGAGTAGGCTAGTCGACTACTATAAATACCTTCTTAAGGTCTATATAGATACCTTTATCCGAAATAATTAAACTAAGGTACTTTATCTTTATAACGTAGAAATCGTATTTATCTATATTAAGCTATAGGCCGGCGCCGTCGAGGCGCTAAAGGACCGCGTTAACGTAGGTCTAATACTCCTCTTTTATCTCTAAGAAGACTAGGACGTCGTTAAGGTAGGCGGAGTAAAACTTATTAAGGATACTATAGAGGGCGGTATTAATAAAGCTCTAAAAGTAGGACGGGGCGTTAGAGAGACTAAAAGGGGTAATATAGTACTTAAAGAGCCTATATTATATAGTAAAGGCTATCTTTTACTTATAACCCTCGGCGATCTAAAGGCGGTTAAATACCGCGATAACGTCGATCTTAGTAAAAAACTTAGCCTTATAGATATAGGCGAGGGTATTATAGACTAAGGGCAGGGGGAACCGGTTTTTAATTATAGCTTTATTTAGGCCGCGGTAGTTAATATAAAAACGGACGCCGCCCCCCGGCTTATATATAAGTATAACCGGGGCGGCGGCAGGAGACGTTAAATAACGGATAAAGCCTTTTTTAAGTCGCTTATTTATATAGGCGCAGACGATACGGTTCTTAGCCTCGCTAAAGGGGCGGGGGCGGGTATAGGGGGGTTATATGCCCTCCTTTAAGTTAATCTAAATATTAGCGGCATAATAAGGGGTAAGTTTATCGGCCTCGCTCTATAGCTATATATAGATTATATAATAAAGTTCCTTAGGGACCTTAAAGCGAAGTTCTAAAAGCGTATAAGGGACCTTATTATATTTCGTAAAAAACTTCTCGATATCCTTAGGTATAATCTTATTAAGAAAGATCTTATTAAGGTAATCGTTAATAAAGTTATAGAGGCGGGGGTCTAGGTAGGCTTTAGCTTTATCGGCCTTAATAGACCTAAAGAGCACGGCCTAGCAAAAGGTCTTAGGAACATCCTAGTCGATAAAGGGCGGGGGTTTAGTCGGTAGGGGCTTTATAGTAAGGACTAAAAGCGTCGTCTAAAAGGTCTAGACGTCCGGCTGCTAGTAGAACGTCGCTATCGCGGTAACGTTAAGTATCTAGATATAGAAGGCGGCGCCGTCTAAAGGTAAAGGGATAGAAAGGGGGCGGGGGCCGATAATCCTATATCTAAGGGATAGGGCGGAACGGCGGCGGCCTATAGCCTAGCGAACGGGATAAGGATAAGGGAGGGGGGTATAGCGGCGGGGAATAACGGGGTCGGACTTATAACCGCTATTAGCGGAGTTATAAGGGTCGTCTTCTTAAAGTAGAGAATTAAGGTAGGTATGCTTATTAATATTAAGAGAGTCCTTAATAAATATAGCTAAGGTAAGGGGCAAAAGGGGAATAAACTTAAGTATCTCGCTAAAGCGGACTAAATAGGCGGGGGTAGGGGCTAAGGGCTAATAAAAGGGCTCGCTATAGTCGACGGCGTCCTTCGTATAAGGGGAGGGGATACGGCGAATTATATTAATTAATTATTATAATCCCTTAATATCTATAAGGGAGGTTAAAGCGGGGGTACGGCGGCCTTAGATTAGGCACGCCTAGCGACTTAATAGGCAGGAGGAAAGGCAGCGGGGGGAATAAAAGGTTAGCGTATTATCGCGCTAGCTAATTATAGGGTTATAGTAGTAAAGCTAAGGGAGGCCGAGGATAACCTTATAGCTAAGCTTAGTAAGGAAGAAGTAGATAGACTTAGTATAAGCGCTAATCTAAGAGATAGAATAGGCGTAATAGGTTACTAAGCCTATCCTACTATTACTACCGTTAATAAGGGAGAGGCGGCGGGGAAAACGGAGGGGGTAGATAGGAAGGTAAAGTCGGCGCGCGGTCTAAGTATTTATAAAGGCGTTTCTAAAGCAGCTAATATTAATTATCGCGTTAATAGAAGATAGGAGGATAAAAGGCAGGATTAAGGCATAGGGTTATATTTTAGCTTTAGTAAAAGAGAGGTCCTCTTTAATATTAAACGAAGCTATAAACTTAAAGATAGAACGCTCCTTTACGCGGTAGTATAAAGGAGCTATTTATTTCCCGGCGGCGGCGTCGCCTTAAATAAGGGAACCGTCCCGATCTCCCTTTTTATAAAACTAGGCGATAAGGGTCTATATTCTAAGGCGAGGAGCTACTAGCGCCTAATAGGTAGGGGCCTTAAGGTAGGCTGGCCTTAGCTATAGCTTACGCCTCTTTTATTAAGGTAGGTATAGGCTAAGTAGGTAGGGGTAACCGGGTCGCTATAGTAAAGGCAAAGGCGGTTATTATACCGCCTTTACTTTTCGGCGTTAGTTAGGCTAGGCCGGAGGGCGTCGAGG
Source organism: Ophiocordyceps sinensis (assembly GCA_012934285.1). Taxonomy (NCBI): domain Eukaryota; kingdom Fungi; phylum Ascomycota; class Sordariomycetes; order Hypocreales; family Ophiocordycipitaceae; genus Ophiocordyceps; species Ophiocordyceps sinensis. The sequence goes on from JAAVMX010000008.1 coordinate 972,107, forward strand.
TCTATAAGGTTAGTAGTAAGGTTAGCGGCGGGACCGGCGGCGGGGGTAGGTTAGGCGGTAGGGCTAGGGGTGGTCTAGGGCTAGGAGAGCTTAATACGAGCGTATATACGCTCGCGGTTTTCTTAAAAAGCGGCATAGAGTCTAGCCTAGCTAAAGAAGTTATTAGGCTTAAGGCCGGGGACCTAAAGAGCGGCGGCGTCGGCGAGCTCGTTAGTAACCTTTTAATAAAGGTGGCCGATATAGGCGCTAGCGTTATAGTTAAGGTCGGCCTAAGAGACTTATCTCTTATTATCTTAGGTAAGGGGAAGCTTAAATAAGCACTAGACTAAAAGGTATAGTAAGAAGAGACCTAAGAGAAGAATATATTACTCTCTTAAGGTTAATTTAAGCTAAGGAAGGAAGAAGGAGAAAGGGAAAGGAAGGGAGAGGGAGCTCGGCTTTTTATAGTAAAATCCGTCCTTCTAAATAGTACGTAGACCTTCTATAAGCTTCTATCGGCTTCCCTAAGTCCTTAGAGTCTACGAGAGTCTAAAATAGACCCTTTAGCCTATAAGAGGCATCCTAGTTATCTTTAAGGGTTATCTAACCCGTCCTAGCCCTATAGGAGGCCTTTTAAAGGCTTTAGGCCCGCTAGGCAACCTATTAGGCAGCGTAGGGTTATCTTTCCTATATAAGGGATCGGTCGATCCTATAAGGCATCGGTCGATCTAGTCCTTAAGCCGCTCCTAACCGTAAATAACCGTTAATAGCCTATCCTACTATTAGCCGTAAATAGCTTAAGCCGATCCTAGCCTAAGCCGACTTTAGCTATAACTAGCCTAAGCCGACGCTAGCCGTATCTAACCGTATATAACCGTAAATCCCTATTAAGGTTATATAGGTCTTAAACTCCTCTCTATATATCCTATAGGTTCTTATAAAGTAGGCCTAATTTAAGGTACCTTATAATATATCCTATATACTTCCGTTTAATAAGATTCGGTGGTTTTCGTAATACTCCCCTGTTTAAGGTCTTTAAACCTTTAAAGACTAAGCTCTTAAAGCTTTTAAGGGTTTTTCTTATTAAATTCCTTGATTTTCTTAAGGGCGTTCCGTAAATGCTTAACGGGTTCCTAGGTGTTATTTTCTAGCGGATAGTTTTTCTATTTTATAAGATAGAAATGCTATCCGGCTTCTATCTTTTTTACTAGTATTTTTTCGACTTTAAATTCGTCTTCATCTACTGCTATATCTACTTCGGTTACTAATTTTATCTCTTTCGGTGCTAGTTCTAGCAGAGAGACGTGAAATATAGGGTAGATAGCAGTTATAAAAGGCAGCTCTAACTTATAGTTTAAGCTAGATATTTCTTCGATAATTTTAAAAGGTCCTATCTTCTTATAATCTAAAGACTTATTTAGTCTATTAAAGGTAATATTTCGAGTAAGAAGATATACTTTATCGCCTTTCTTTAAATTCGGTTCTTTTATATACTTTTTATCGTAGTAAAAAGCTATTTATTTAGAGATATACTCTAGTTCTAATTTTATATAAGAATGTAGGCTAATAAGCTGCTCTATAGTTAAGATAGCTTTTTCTACTATAACTTCCTAATCTAAGGAAGACCTATAAGCTTCTAGTGTAAAACCGTAGTTTGCAAAAGCTAGTGTATTTTTAATAGGTTTAAAATAAGAGGTATTATAAGCAAGCTAGGCTATAGGTAGCTTTAAAAGCCAGTCGTCCTATTAGTAATTTATATAGCTCTATAGGTATTGCTTTAAAGTCTGGTTAAGTCGTTCCGTAATCCCGTCGGTCTAAGGGTAATAAGCAGTTAATAAATTATGCTTAACTCCTAAGGCTTATATTAAGCCTTACTAGAATTTAGATATAAATTTCCGGTCCCTATCTAAGATTATCGACTTTAGGAGGCCTCGATCTACGACTATATATCTTATAAAGATATAAGATAAGTCTTCCGTAAACGTAGCTTCCTTAATAGGTATAAAATGCCCGTATTTTATAAGACGATCTACTATAACTAAGATAGAATCGTATTCTATATTAATAATAGGATCTATAGACTTTAGTAATTTTATAATAAAGTCTAAGGCGATAGATTCCTAGGGCATAGAAGGTATTTCTATAGGTTAAAGGTACCTATAGGGTTTATGCTTTGCTGCTTTAGCTTTATAGTATATATTGCATCCCTTAATAATACCCTAAATCTTTTGTCGTAGGTTATAGGTATTCTAGTAATTCTTTATCCGGTTATATGTCTTTATAACTCCTTAGTAGCTATATAAAGGGTAAATATAAAAATCCCTAATAATAGAGTTTTCCGTCGAGGGTATAAGGTATAGTTTCTCCTTATAGTAGGCTAAACCCTCTTTCTACTTAATAGTGTCTTTATATTTCCTAAAGTCGGTTTCCTTATAGGATTTCTTTAGTAATTCTAGGATAGTATTGTCCCCTTTAACTTTAAATAAGGCATCTAGAGACTTTTACTCTAGATTTCCGTCTGGATTTATATATAATAGAGTCTCTTTCTAAGACTCTATCTCTATATCGTAATCGGCTCTTCGACTTATAGCGTCTATACGCCTATTTTCTATTTCTTTTTAGTATATTATTTCGTAGTTAAATTCAGATAGGAATTCTGCCTATCGAACTTATCGTGCATTTAACTATTACGTGCTAGCGAAATAAGTGATATTTTATAGTCGGTATAAACCTTCGTCTTATATTTATTTCCGAGAATATAGTGTTTAAATTCCTTAAAAGCGTTAATAATAGCTAGGAATTCCTTATCGTAAATCAGATAATAAATCTTAGCGGCTACTAGCTTCTTTAAATAGAAAGCTATAGGCCTAAGTATATTGTTTTCGTCCCTTTAGCTTAACTAGGCGCCTAATATAAAATTAGAGGCATCTGTCTCTAATTCCAACGGCCTTTCCGGGTCGTAAGTAATTAAAATAGGCTTAGATATTAGAAGACTAATAATCTTCCTAAAAGCTTCTTCGGCTTCGTTATTTTAGTTAAAGGGTTCTTTCTTTACTTTTTTTATTACTATTAAGATAGGGATTACTTTTTTTAAGAAGTCTTTAATAAATCTCCTATAGTAATTTATAAAGCCTATAAAGCTCTATATTTCCTTTATCGAAGTAGGAATAGGCTAGTCTTTTATAGCTACTAATTTATAGGGATTTATACTAATACTCTCGGGAGTAATAATATGCCTTAAAAATTCGACTTTAGACGTATAGAAGCTGTATTTTTTAGGCTATATATATAGCCTAGCTTCCTAGAGAGCTACTAGCACTTTATCGACGTGCTCTTTATGCTCTTCTAACTTATCTAAGTAGATAATAATATCGTCTAAATAAGCGGTGTAAAACTTATCTAAATAGCGGCTTAAAACGCTATTTATCCGCTTCTAAAATATTATAGGGGCATTCGTTAAGCCTAAAGGCATAACTAGGAATTCGTAAAGACTATAGCGCGTGCTAAACGCTGTCTTATGTTCGTCCCCCTCTTTAATCCGGATCTAACTATACGCTGATTTTAAATCGACTTTAGTATAGTTTTTCTTTCGTGCTAGCCTATCTCTTATTTTACCGATAAGGGGTAAGGGAGTCTAGTCTTTAATAGTGTCGTTATTTAGCTCCCGGTAATCGATATATAGTTATAACTTAATTTTATCTTTCTTATCCTTTAGGGCAAATAATATAAGAGCTAGATATTCTAACTTCGACTCTTTAATATAACCTCTTACTAGGTTTTCGTCGATATAATTCTTTAGTAACTCTAGGTACTTAGCATCTAGGTTATAAATCTTCCGGAATTTAGGCTTTAAGCCTTCTTTAAGGACTATATTATAGTCCTAACTGCCTTTAGGGGGCAGCCTATCTATAGGTAGCGGTTTAAATAAGTCTGGATATTTTTCTAATACCTCTTTTAGTATTTTCCGGTATTTTTATTCTTTCTCGTTTCCTATAAGGCCTTCTTCTTTTTCTTATTCCTTAATAAAGGTGTCGTCTTTACTATTTCTTAATATTTCGGCTCCTAAGGTATTAGGAAAGGTATCGCGATAAATAGTAGCTATTTTATTGTTTTTTAGGGTCGTTTCTATAATATTTGCTTCTTTAATTTCCGAGGGTTTTTATCTAGGTTCGCTCTTATAGTTCCGATAAAGAGGGATATTAACGGTATCGTCTTCTTTAAACCGTAATAGGCCTTTATCCTAATTTATTATAGGATTATATTTCCGTAAAAAGGGGAGTCCTAATATAACGTTATAGCTAATAGCTAGGATGTCGAAAGGGTCTTTAAAGTAAGTAACGCCGATATTATATCCTAAGGGATTAGTCTTAAACATAATATTTCCGTCGTTATACTTAAAGGGGATTCCTTCCGCTAAAACTAATATATAAGGATCGTCTTTTCTTTTATAGTTAATCCTAAGACGATTTACTACTATAGGGGATATATAGCTACTTATAGCTCCGTAATCTAGTAAAGCAGAGAGCTTATATCCTCTAAATTCTACTAAAAGGGTTATTCGCATACTTCTAGCTTTTATATTAGCTAAGGTAAGTAAGTCTTTACTACTAAAAGATAGCCCTATTATCTTTAATATGTCTAGTTTTTTATCTCCTTATATTTAGTGTCTTCCTTTATTATCGATTCTAAAAGATCGTTTAAATACTCCTCTTTTAAGGCTTAAAAATCCTTAGTAAATCTCTTTTTAAAGGAGTAAATCTTTACGTTTCTCTTTCTATACGTAGCAAAATCGTCGTTTAACTCTTAATTTTTCTCTCGCACTTCCTTAGGGTATCTTTCTAAGGCATTAAGGTTATTAAAGTATTCTACTTCTATTTTATAATAGTCTTTAATCCCCGAATTCTAATAAGTTAATTTATCTTATAGAAAATACGTCTCGGCCGTTATTCTTAGTATTTCTGCTAGACTTTACGTTTTAATTTTTACGAGAGAGCTACTAAGTTCTTTTATAGCTTCGTTTGTTTTCTTTAAATCGGTAATTTCGGCTATTATTCTACGGATTTCCTTAATTATTCCCTTATTCGCGGTTATAAGGTAGGTATTTTGCTCTATTTCTTCGGTCTTTTCGCTAACTAATTTCCTAATATAGTCGGATAGAAACTTATTCTTACTATTAAGGCTTTTAATCGTAGCCTTATAGTCTTTATTTCCCTCCTAGAGGTTTTAAATAATTATATCCTTTTCTATAATTTCTAGGCTCTGCCGGCTTATAGTGTCTTTATCGGTGCTCCGGTTTATATTAATCTAAATTTCGCTCTTAATATCTAGGACTTCTTTATAGTCCTTAATAAATTCTTTAGTATCGAGGGCTAGTTCCCGGACTGAAATTACGGGCTCGCTATTCCTATAAGCAGCCTATAGAAACCATCCTAATCTATACTTATCGGAAGCGTAGACTAGATAGCCGTCGTCGTAATAGCCGGTCTAAGATAATATATTATGCTTCCGTCGTTCTATAAGTAGGATTTCCTTAAGAAATTCTATAAAAGGGGCGAAAATAGTCTCTATAGTTCGCTTTAGCAAAAGAATATTATCCGGAATTTCCTCGATCTCGGCTTCCTCGCCTACTATAGACGGCATCACGCTTATAGCTATAGTAGTATCGGTAGGAGAATAAGGGGTTCCTGTCTCTAGGTCGGATACTATTGCCGAATAAGGAAAATCTTTATCTTCTTTATTTAGAAACCAGGGGGAATCCTTATCGTAATCCCCTAGGGTTTTTTCCGAAATTTTCTGCTAGTTATTTAGGCCTAATTCCTTCTTAATCTCCTCCTCCCTTATTAGGGCTTCGATTTCTTCGACCTCTATTTCCTCCTTATTAGCCGTAAAGGCTTCTGCTTCTGCTATTTCCGGGGGGAAGGGAAATAGCTAGGGCATAATAAGTTCCGGGTTAATCGTCTCGTCTTCCGGGTCCGGTTCTATTTAGGCCGGAAAGCGCGGGTTATAGGTAAGCATAGCGTTATTTTCCCGAATAAGGGCCTTACCTTTCCGGTTCTTCTTAAAGTAATTCTTCGCAATATGCCCTTCCTTTTTATAAAAGAAGCAGATAGTCTTTTTATTAAATAATTTGCCGCGTTTAAGAGTATCTAGATCTATAGGGTCGCCGTAATCTTCTTTTTTCGATTTTTTACTAAAATGCTTTACCGGGGCAGGGTTTAAACGGTGTTTCTTTTACTAGCGTTATTTATACTGCCTATCGTCGATCCGTACTACTAAACTAATATAGTCTGCTAGGTTATTAAGTCGGTCGAGCCGGTAGATCTCGTCCTAAACCTCGTCCTTAAGGCCTTCGTAAAAGATTATAATAAAGGCCTCTAGATCTTAATCTAGTTTTAAGGTTATTTGCCGAAAAGAGGTTATATAAGCCGAGGCAGAAGTCCGCTGCCTAAGGCCTTATAGCTAATGCTCTGCCTACCGTTACTTATTACCCGCTTTAAAAACTCTGTTAATAGCTTTATAGAAGCTATTAAAATCCTTAAAAATATTCGTCGTTTCCTCCTTTTATCCCGACGCTGGTTTATCGAGGTAGTCCTATATATAGGGTTTAAACTAAGTCGCTGCTAGGCCTAAAAGGCTACTAGCTATAAAGAAGATTTTTACTTCTTTATTAACGAAAGTAATAGGATAAAAACGAAAATACGCTTAAATAGTTATAAGGAATTCCTATAATTTTCTAGCCTCGCTAGTATAGTAAGCTAGCTTCTAGATCTTTAGAGCGGCACCGGAATCGATTAGCGCCGGTACTACTACTATTAAGGTAGCTGCTGCCTTTAGGGCGGCTACTATAGCTTTATAATAATACTCGTTCGATTATATAGCTAGGCAGGGATTAAGGTGTCTTAGTCTCTTCCTAAGACTAAAGCTTAAGGAGGAGAGTCTCTTTTCCTATAGTGTATAGGAGAAGTCCTCCTTATATAAGGCGAGGGCCTAGGCCCTAGGTGGTCCCGCCCTATAGGGTCGCCGGCGCCTCCTATAGGTAGCGCAAGCCGGGTAGCGCGTCCGCGCCCTCGCCTATACCTCGCCGGCGACCTAAGGGCGATAATCGCGTAGGTAGCGGGGTCGGCGCCCCGTTACGGGGGCCCTATTATAATTATCCCCCCCTTTAAGGCGGTCGTCTTAACCGTCGCGCCGTCGTTGCCCCGGCGTCTATATTAGGTTCTATCGCCTTCCGCCGCCTTTTATTTATTATTCCTAATCTCTTAATATATCGCGCTAGGTCCTTCCTTATATCCTACTCCTTCCTATAACCTTACTATTTTATCTCCTTTTTACGTCGTGCTATATTTAAGTACGTAATCTTAGTCCTTACTTTTCTTTATAGCTCTGTCTCGCTCTCGCCTAAAGGGCATTAGCGAGCCCCCGTTAATAATACCTTATCGTTCTCGCCGCCCTTATTCTTTAGTCGCGGCGTTATCTCTTTCTTAGCCTAAGCTAACTAAGAATAAATATAACCTTATTATAGCGCGTTATAAGCTTAATGCCTTAAAGTACGTTACCCCTTTACGGCCGGTTTACCGTTAAGCCGATATCCTAGACGCCTTTTTTATTACTTTTAATAGTGTCCTAAATATTATTTCTCTTAGTTTAATTATAACGCCTTATTAGCGCTATACTACCTTAGCGTCCTTTTTAAGGTACTATTTTAGTAACGTTAAGTCTTTACCTCGTCCTTAGCGGTTCTCCTTAGCGGTTCCTATATAGTCGTCGCCTATTTATCGTCCTGCCGAGGATTTCCGCTTTAATCCTTATATATATACTCTAAGTCGCTCCGCCTAGCGGACTATGGCTTTTACTATCGACTCGCCGTTAACTCCCCGTATAGTTAGGCGTCCGCCTATTATACCTTCTTCCTCTCGTCGGTCTTATTGCATTAACCTATACCCTATATCTCCCTATAGTTGCTAGCGAGTTTATAGCTTTTTGCCTCGCGGTAATAAGGCTATTACTCGCCTTTAACGTAGGCCTATAGGGGTTCTATCGCCTATTCCTCCTCCTTAGGCACTTCCTTACGCCTATATATCGCCCCTTTAAGCCTTAGTAAGTCGCCGGTCCCGGATTAATATCCCCCTTTAACGGCTATTAGCTGTATAGTTATATTATTATAGAGCGATCCTTATACCGTATTTCTGCAAATTTAGTATAAGGAGTATTAGCTTTACTTTCGATAGCTTACCGGTAAGGGCATTAATATTTTTAATTCTTATATTTAAGGTGCGTAGTTAGCCTTTATGCCGGGCGCTCTAGCTATCGTTAAAGCTATATCTCGCCGTCTCGTCTATAGCATAGCAGTCCCTATAGTCTATTAAGGCGGTTTAGATATATTTAATAGCGAGGGCGATAAGGTAGGGTCTAAGGCGCCGTCCCTTAAGGAGGAGCCTTATGCCTCCGACCGTAAGTTTATTATTATGCCGTCCGACTTATCTTTTAATAGTTTATATAATAAGGATTCGGCTAATATATCTTTTAAGGTAGATATAGGCGACGATATTATCGCTAGCGAGGTCCCGGTAGCCGCCGTTCGCCTAGCTCCCTTAATAGCCGCTACCCGCCTAGCTCCCTTAATAGCCGCCGTTCTTCCCGTCGCCCTTACCGGGCTATCCCCGTCTTTTAAGGGCTCCTTATACAGCTATAGCCCGCTTTTCCCCTTTTTTAGTAGTGCCTCTATTACTTCTATATAGCTATAAAGCGCTATAGTAAGACTACGCCTAAGTCTATATAAGTGCTATATATTAATTACGCGTTCTCTTTAGTATAGGGTTCCCGTTATTATTAATATATAAGTCGGGGTAAGGTTTATAAGTCGGTATATATTAATATTCCCTATCGACCCGCCGTAATACTCTATTAATTATTTATATAAACGCCCGTTAGGTACCGGGACGACTTTATATCGCTTTTAGAGTAGGCACGCTTATTATGCTATTTCCCTCCCCTTAGGATAGTTATGCCGCCGTTAAAGCTCCCTCTCCCCCCCGATAATCGCTAAACGATCGCTATTGCTATATAGCATCTTACCGAGGGCTTCGCCTGCCTACTTAAACGTTATCGTATTATCTACTCGCTATTAAGCACCGGCCTATTAAGTGCCGCTGCTTATACTTTATACCGCGCTTTTACTAATACCTATCTTTATACTTAAATTTAGGCGGCTGGCCCTAAGCTAAAGGTCGGTCTTAATAGGGTAAGTTATTAGAGTATCGCCGGTAATATATTATTACTAACCCGCTTCCTAAGATAATTCTCGGCGGCTTAGTTAAAAGTAAGACCGTTAGCTTTATCTTTTTTCGGGTGACCTTAGGTTTAATTCTTAATACGCCTCCTAAGGCGCTTTCCGTGCCGTCGCTATAATAGCCTTAAGGGGTATAGCCGATTTATCGCCGGCGCGGTTTAATAATATATCTACTATGTTCCTATATCCCGGCGTGCTAGAGCTCGCTTAGAGCTCTATAGATTAGGGACCGAACCCGGCTTTAAGTAATAGTAAAGCGGGTAACGGTAGATTTTCGGGTTAAGGCTACTATAAGGTAGGGGTATGCTAATATAGCCCTTATAGTCTATAGTTCCTATAGATTTAAAGGCGCCTATTAGTATTATTAATATAGTTCCCCGCTCCGCCGGATCGCCGGCGAGTCGGTAGTTTCCCTATATATTTTAGCGGTTTCTCCTCTATCTTATAGCCTTAGCCTCAGATTTCGTAAATTTCGTTACTGCTTTCTAGGCGTACTTTATATCGTCTTAGGGGACCTATTAGTTATACTCTAAGGGCTAGCCTTTTTACTTAACTAAAAACTAGGTTTCCCCTTTATGCCGTCGCTTATCTTTTACCTCCTTAACCTCCTATTCTCCCTCGTCTTCCTTAAGCTCCGGTATTAGCATGCCCTTAATATCCGGTGTCTTACCTTCTCATACTCGCTATAGTTTTAAGCGGCTAATATAGAATACGTTATATAGCTAGGAGTATTAGTCTAAGAGGGCAATGCGATAGGCCTACTTACCTACCGCTTAAAGTACCCGGAAGGGACCTAAATAGCGGGGGGAAAGCTTATATTTATCCCCTTTTTTTAGGCATAGGTATTTTATAGCGAGGCCGACTAAGTCACCGGTTTTAAGGACAAAGGGCTTATACTTATCGTCGTGGTATCGGACCTATACTTAGACGGCCCCAGCCTAGTAGTCCTTTAGTTAAGCCTTAAGCTCTACTATCCGGACTACCTAGGCCCTTACTTTAGGAACGTCGCCCTCTAGGACGTTATCCTCTATTTAGATATAAAACTCCGGCTTATACTCTATTAAGGCTATATAGGGGGAGATGCCGGTAGTAGCGTTCCTTGCTTAATTATAGGCAAACTACGCTACCTTAAGGAGCGACGCCTAGTTAGTTTAGTCCTCGCTAGCGAAGTATTATAGGTAGTACTTTAAGGTCTAGTTTATCCTTTCTATCTACCTATCGGTCTAAGGGTAAAACGCCGTTAATAGTCTTCTTTTAACCTTAGAGAGGAAGTATAGCTCCGTATAGAACTTATTAATAAAGAGGGAGCCTTAGTTAGTCACGATCCCGTTAGGAGCTCTATACCTTAGCTCTACCTCCTTATAAAGCAGCACCGCTAATTCCTCTACGGTAATATTTATATTAACCGGGAGCGCTATTATATACTTTATATAGCGATCGACGATAACGAGGATTACGTTTACCGTCTTTCCCCTAACTAATATCTTAGGTAACCCTATAATAAAGTCTATTATAATCTCCGACTAAGGTCGCCGGGGTATCGGCAGGGACTATAGCTGCCTATAGGGTTAGTGCTTTTACGGTATTGCCCTTAGATAGACCTAGTAACTAGCTATATAGTCTTTAATATACCTATATAGCCCTTCTTAATAGAACTTCCGTTCTAGGAGTTCCTAGGTCCGGTCTCGACCGAAGTGTCCCGCTAAGGGGTTATCGTAATATACCTATAATAGCTCGCGGCATAGGAACGGGTCGTTTAAGACGACTACCTGCCTATTCCGGCGGGTTAGTTCGTCCTTATCTATTAACTATTTAGCCGGGTTCTTCCTATAAGGAGCTAGCGACTTAGCGGTTTATCTTCCGACTAACTTATCGTCGTCCTTCTATGCCTTAAGGAGTATCTTAACTAGCGATTATAAGACCCCCGTTTCTAGGGGGTTCTTTTACTTATTAGCGAGTTAAACCTTTAACCTTAATAAGGCCTTTTAGCTTCCTACCTACTTATATGCTTAGGTGGCTAGTTCCCCTTTCTCCGCTAAGTCCCCGCCGTTAGCTATTAGGGCTTCGTCTCCCCCCGCCTTAAGCTTATAAACTATAGCTATCTTACTTTATAGTTTAGGTATTAGCCTAGCCGTAGGTGGCTTATCGCCCTTATATACCGGTTATCTTAAGGGACTATCCGCCGGATTAGTCTTCCTTAAACGATATTTAATTATAAAGTTAAAAGGAGCGAGGTATATATATTATCTCGCCTACCTCCTATTAAGCGATATCTACTTTATAAAGTACTAAAGGTTCTTATAGTTAGAGAGGACCTTAACTAAGTGCTCGGCCCTTTCTATATAGTAGCGCTAATACTTAAACGATTCTATAATCGCGAATAGCTTTTAGTTAGGGGTGCCGTATAGCAGCTCCGGCCCTTAGAACTTTCTTAACTAAAATGCTATAAGGTGCTAGCGTCCCTCCTTATTAGGTTATAAGAGGATGCCTGCTATAGCGAAATTCGACGCGTCCGTCTCTATATAGATAGGCCTCGCGGGGTTAAAGTGCTATAGTAAGGGAGCTATTTAAAATACTAGCTTTAGCTCCTAAAATGCCGCTAGCGCCTTTAGGTTAAGGCTAACCCGCCCCGGCTTTTATCTATTAAGGGATCCCTTTAGGAGCGCTATTAAAGGCGCTACGATCCCTAAGTACCTTAAGATAAACCGTCGATAGAAGTTATAGAACTTAAGGAAGACTTAGATCTCGCGAAAGGTCTTAGGGGTCTTTCATTTTTAGATAGTCTAGACCCGGCGAGGATCTATCGATACTCCTTTAGGGTTAAGGATAAACCTAAGGAATTCGACTAAGTCTTAGTAGAACTTATATTTAGAGATCTTAGCGTAGAGTTCCGCCTCCCTTAGCTAGGCGAGCACTATTTTAAGGTATTACGTATACTCTTCCTCCGTCTTAGAGAAGATTAAGATATCGTCTAAGTAGACGACGTAGATAGTATCGACTAGGTCTCTTAAAGCCTAGTTAATATAGCTTTAGAATATAGCCGGCGTGTTAATAAGGCTAAAGGGGAGAACTAGATACTTAAAATGCCTATACTAAGTATAGAAAGCCGTTTTCTACTCGTCGCCCCCCTTAATACGGATTCTTTAGTATATATTCCGAATATTAATCTTAAAGAAGAACTTAGCTCCTTAATATCGGTTAAGGATTTCTGCGATAAGAGGCAAGGGGTAGCGGTTTTTAATTAAGATCTAATTCATACCTTAATAGTCTATATAGAGCCGTAGTATACCGTCCTTCTTAGGCATAAACAGCACCGGGGCCCCTATAAGACTCTTTAACGGGCGAATCTACCCCTTTTCGAGGGAATCCTTAATATATTCTTATAACGTTATTAGCTCTTAGGGGGATAGGGGATAGATCGGACTAAAAGGGGGGGTTATATTAGGTTTTAGGTCTACCGTATAGTTAGTATTCTTAAGACGGGGGAGTAGGTCGGCACTCGCTATAGAGAATACGTCGGCAAAAGCCTAAAGTTAAACCGGCAGCTTAAAGTTAGCCTAGCTAGCCTATTCCCTTTTATCTTCTTTTTTATTAAGGAGTAGGAGGGGATCCTATAGATTCGGTTCCCCTATTATAGTAAAGACCTTAGCGGTATTCCTATATTACTTAATAAACTTAGGCGCCGTTTAAAAGAAGTATTTCTTTTAGGTTTATTTAAACTACTATTATCGCCGGTAAGGCGCTAGGTAGATCTTCTCGGCGGTTAAGGTAGGTATTCCTAAGAGGATAGGGCTGCCTCTAGGGCGAGGGTCCTTATTAATAGCGATATAACGGCGTATAACTTTCTTAGTAGTCCTATAGTAATCGGTTATCTTAATAAGTACCTCCTATATGCCGTATATAGGCACCGTAAAGGCGTCTACTCCCTAAAGTTTAGGTGCGGTAATAGGGGATTTCTAAAGGTTTATTCGCTTCGCGAACTAAATGCTTACGATATCTACCTATATATAGCTATTAAGGTCGGCGTATATTTCTACGCGCGACTGCCTTAATAGTATAACCGGTATATAAAATTATATAACTATTCTATTACCGGTTATAGTTAAGGGAGGGGCTTTTACCTTAACCTACTTTAGTTTCCCTAGCTTACGGCTAAGGAGGGGCCCTATATAGGACGTTAATAGTTCTTCTTAATATATCCGAAAAGCCTATAGTTATAGTATTAAAGAGAGGGACGGTCCGCCGGTCTGCCTCCTTACCCTAGCTATATAGCGTTAGTATCTAAGAGGTTCGCCGGTATCGCGCCCTTACTATTCCCTCCTATAGGGGGGGGGGGTTTTAGCAAAAGGCGGACCGAACCGTCGGTAGGGAGCGGGTATAGGGGCGCGTCGGGGTTACTTTAGCGGGGCCTCTTTAGATCCCCCGTCGGATCTTCGTTTCCGCCTATAGTCTATCGCGTCCTAGAAACGCTAGGCTAGTTAAATAACTTCCTCTCTAGCGAGACCCTATACTATAGCATATAGGTTAATATAGTCTTAGAGCTTAAGGCGGAGTTTAGTAAAGTAGGAGAAGGCTTAAACCTTCTTACTCTATCGCTTCGATTACTTCTTAATAGAGTCGAGGTAGATACTAAAGTTAAGGGGCGATTATCCTTCTCGCTATTATGCCTATTTTAGCTATATAGCGACGGCGGTTTCGCGGTTTATAAAGTCCCTTAATAGGTTATTAGTCTATTCTTTAAATAGCTCCTAGCTATCTTTTAATGCCGTTTATTATTTAGGGTCCTGCTCCTTAAGGTATCGCTTATATTAGGCGCGGCATTCTCCTTTTATATAATCTAAGGCAAAGAGGATCTTCTTATAGTCCTTATAATATCTATAGCGGGCGCCGCTAAACGCTTATTTAAAGGTCGTTAAGCTAGTTAAAGCGCTTTTATAGGTTCGTCGATTGCTTTAAGGTAGGGATATTCTTTACCTTAACCTTAGTACCGCGGCTGCTATCTAAACTATAGGAGCTTCGGCGGCGTCGCGGGGGCTTTATAATAAGGTTTAGCCCTATTACTCCGACTAGTTCTTAAAGGGTCGATTCGCGCTCTTAGAGCCGCTAGAGTTCTTTTAGTTAGGCGATATATAGGTTAATCTCTTTAAGCGTGTCGTTTAGCTTAGGCTAGATTATAGGGGTTACTTAGTTTAGCGTTACGGTAGCCACCGTCTTTTTCCTAGCGTCCGTTAGCTAGATTAGTTCCTATGTTTTAGCGGGACCTAGGTCGTCCTCCTAGGTGCTAGCCTAAACGTTAGCCTATAGTTCGCCGGCTTTAATAATAGCGCCGGTGTCCGGCGGCGCCGGTATAGCGTCGGCGTCGCCTATATTAATAGGGGTCTTACGCTTAGGAGCTATCGTCTAGATCCCTAGGTAGCTAAAAGGGAAGCTTTAGAATTATAATAATATTCGTTCGATTATATAGCTAGGTAGGGATTAAGGTGTCTTAGTCTCTTCCTAAGACTAAAGCTTAAGGAGGAGAGTCTCTTCTCTTATAATACGCGGGAGAAGTCCTCCTTATATAGGGCGAGGGCCTAAGCCCTAGGTGGTCCCGCCCTATAGGGTCGCCGGCGCCTCCTATAAGTAGCGCAGGCCGGGTGGCGCGTCCGCGCCCTTGCCTATGCCTCGCCGGCGACCTAAGGGCGACGATCGCGTAGGTAGCGGGGTCGGCGCCCTATTACAGGGGCCCTGTTATAAGCTTTTAAGGCTAGAGCTAGAGTCGCTGCCGGCTTTAGGGTTAAGGTAAGAGAAGCTATCTCTTTTTTTCCTTCTTACTAAATATAACGCGTATATTTAAAAAGAGTCTTTTATATCGGAAGCCGATATAAAGCCGTATAAGAGCTATAAGCTTAAATTATAACGGAAACTGCCTTTTTAGAACTAAAAGAAGTACTAGCTAGGTAGCTTAGGTATTATTTATTAAGCAACTTATAAAACGGGAAGGAAGAGACTTATCTCTTATTATCTTAGGTAAGGGGAAGCTTAAATAAGCATTAGACTAAAAGTTATAGTAAGAAGAGACCTAAGAGAAGAATATATTACTCTCTTAAGGTTAATCTAAGCTAAGGAAGGAAGAAGGAGAAAGGGAAAGGAAAGGAGAGGGAGCTCGCCCTTTTATAGTAAAATCCGTCCTCCTAAATAGTACGTAGACCTTCTATAAGCTTCTATCGGCTTCCCTAAGTCCTCGGAGTCTATAAGAGTCTAAAATAGACCCTCTAGCCTATAAGAGGCATCCTAGTTATCTCTAAGGGTTATCTAACCCGTCCTAGTCCTATAAGAGGCCTTTTAAAGGCTTCGGGCCCGCTAGGCAACCTATTAGGCAGCGTAGGGTTATCTTTCCTATATAAGGGATCGGTCGATCCTATAAGGTATCGGTCGATCCTATAAGGCATTAGTCGATCCTATAAGGCATCGGTCGATCTAGTCCTTAAGCCGCTCCTAACCGTAAATAACCGTTAATAGCCTATCCTACTATTAGCTATAAATAGCCTAAGCCGATCTTAGCCTAAGCTAACTTTAGCCGTAACTAGCCTAAGCCGACGCTAGCTATATCTAACTATATATAACTATAAATCCCTATTAAGGTTATATAGGTCCTAAACTCCTCTCTATATATCCTATAGGTTCTTATAAAGTAGGCCTAATTAAAGGTACCTTATAATATATCCTATATACTTCCGTTTAATAAGATTTAGTGGTTTTTGTAATAGTTAAGCTTTCGCTAAAGGAGCCCTAAGCCTACCCTCTCGTCCTAAGCTAGGCTCCGGCCTGCCCTTAGGCCGACCGCGACGTATTATAATATATAGTCTAACCCCGCTAGGCCCTTATCCCCCCGGTATATTACTAAGAGGTCTATAGACGCCTAGGTAAGGTTAATAGTGCTATCCCGATAGTTAAGGTCGGACGTAAAGTAGGTGGTTTACCCTTTAGGCGTTATAAGCCTAAGCCGCTACCGCGTTATAAAGGCGAGGAGCTCCCTATAGTTCTAGGACGTCTTATTATAAGCGTCCTAAAGCGGGTAGTATATATTAAAGTCCTTTATAATTAAGCGGCGGGTACGCGTCGGCCTTATCGCGATCTTAGTTATAAGGGAGGAGGGCTAAGGGGAGTTAAAGGGGGGTAAGTAGACTAAAAAGATAATAATATTAAGTTATAGGAATATAACGCTATATTAATCTATATTATAGTCGCCTAACTATACTTTAAGGCTATGCCGCTTATAGATATAAATAACGCTCCTATGCGCCCTAAAGACTATTTTATAGTTATACCTTTTAAGGCAGGCCGGGATGCCTATATGCCTATCCTAGTAGGGTCCTTAAAGTGCGATAATATTAAACGCCTTTAGGTTATAAAGGGTGAGGCGTATATTTACGCCGGTCGTCGCTATATTTTAATAGAGGACCTTTAATATATAAGGGCGTCGGTAAAGGGGTCTTTACTTTAGGGCCGCGCTAAGGGCGCTATAGATATATCGCGGGACCGCGTTATATAGTCGCGGATCGTTAACTAGCCTTAAGCCCTACCTACTTATATTATATCGGTTAGCCTCTTAAGGGCGGGGGGGGTCTACTGCCGCCTCCTCTTTAAGG
The DNA here is from genome assembly GCA_012934285.1 of Ophiocordyceps sinensis. NCBI lineage: Eukaryota > Fungi > Ascomycota > Sordariomycetes > Hypocreales > Ophiocordycipitaceae > Ophiocordyceps > Ophiocordyceps sinensis. Next base: position 989,006 of record JAAVMX010000008.1, read on the forward strand.
GGGAGCACTAAGCAGGGGGCTCCGGTCTTAAGGGCAAGAGCCCGCCCTCTTTACGGCTTCTCGCCGGGCCTAATATAGCGAAGCGCCGGGCCTATTATAAGTATATATTATAGGCCCTATCCTATAGCTTCGCCGCCTTTAGGCACCTTTAGTCCTATGCGGTGTGGTTGCCTTTATATAGGGTATACTTAAAGGGGGCCTGCCTTAATATAGCCGGGCAGGTCGCTTTATTATACGCGCCGGCAGCGCACCGTCTATAGGTCGCCTTTGCTATATAGTATTTCGCTATATAGCTAAACTAAAAGTAGCTAAAGTACTACCTTAGTCGCACTACCTTATTATACGGCTCGGCGTTAAAGATCTCGGCCTATAAGACTACTTTATAGTTATATAGCTTATTAGCCGCCTCTATGCTATTTATAGTTAAGATTAGCGTTATTTTTATGCCGGCCTTAGTATATGCCTTTTTTACGTAAAGGTAGACGACCTTAACCTTATTAAACGACGCGACCTCTTTTTAAAGCGCGTTAGTATCGCCTTATTTTAATGCCGTTATTAAGACGCCTTTTACTATTATTATAAAGCCGCCTTATAAGAGGTATACCTCCCGTCTAAACCCCTTAATAAGCTACTACTTTTTATTTCTATATTTCTTAGCGTCTTACTTAAAGACTAATATAACGTCCCTACTCTATAAGATATATACCGCCCTTACCGCGGCCGTGCTAATAGCGCGGTTCGCCGCGTTAACTATCTCGGCCGCCGTCCGCCCCTTAAGGTCTTAGGCGATTCTTTCGTTCCTAATTATTAGCTAGTTCTTATATCTCGTTAGGGTCGGCCTCTTAGCTATAAAGGCGGGCTAGCGTTACGCCGGCAGCGGCGCGGCGGTCGCTATAGCGGCCGCCGCGACGTCCGCCTATAACTTCTTAGTCTATTAAGACTAAAGGGCTATCTTTATTACGTCTTAGACCACCTGCCTAAGCCGGCCTTAGGTTATAGTTACCGCGATTTCGGCGCGGATATATTCCTCTTATTTATCGAGGTAGCCCTTAAGCACCGTCTTAAAGGCCCCCTAGACGCCTTAAAGGGTCTCCTTAGGCATTAGGCCAGCGAATTTCAGGTATATCGCGTTATCTTTACCGGTTCGCTATTCTCGCTACTTATATAGGTCGGCCTCGGCTTATAGTCGCGTCTTTAGCGCGTCTATAGCTAGCGGGCAGTATATACTTACCTTTAGTCCGCGCTTTATAACGTTAATATCTATTAGTTTACCGCTATCGGCCACCTTATCGCTATACGCCCGATACGCTATCGCGCTTAAGGCGAATAGTAGATAGGGAGTCCGATTCTCTTATTAGATTATATTTTAGAGCGTTATATCGACCTCTATAGGTATATAAGGAGATCGGGGGAAGCTTTACTCTTTTTAACTAGGATAATTAGGATTAGGATAATAATACTAACTTAAAATAGTAGTATATAAGCTAAATGCTTTATTAATAAGTCTTAAACTATTTAATTATAGGGGAAGACGTATATAATACGTTATAAATAGCCCTTATTTCTATAGACTAATTTATAATTAACGATCGTTACTTAAGGCTATGTTTCTAAGGCATTATAATCGATATAGGTATAGCTAAGGTTTTAATAGCTAGCTAAAAATAATGCCTCGCTTTATAATAAAAAGACCTATCTATAACGCTTAATAGGTCTATAGCTAGCTAAGCTTTTATTAAGTTCGGTAATAGCGAAGCTATTTAATCCCTTAGCTTTATTACCCTTAAAATACTACTTAAAAGGATTACGTTCTATATCCTTAATATAAGGGTCTTTAACTATTATAAGAGATTAGGCCTATGGCTTAATCCGTACTATTACGTATAAAAGGGGGCATAGACCCGCGCTTAAGGGCATATATCTATATATATATAGACTAGTATACTTAGCTCTTCTATAGATAATTATTATGCCTATACGGAGGGCACTTATATATTTACTTTACTTACCCCGTTATAGTATTATCTATTAATATTACGGACCGACGGACTTATAGATTAAAACGATAACGCCTAATAGCGCTAGCTATAGGAGGAGGCCTATTATTAATAGCAGCTATATGAAGAAGCATAACGTATATAGATAGAGGAGGAAGCCCGTATATATTACGCGGCGGACGAAGTATGCCTAAGGTAAGCGATAAGAGACCCCGCGCCCCCTTCGGCGGACTATAATAATATAGCGCGCCTATTAGCGCTTTTATAGCGACTACCCCTTAACCTAGCGAGACGAGACGGGCTATTTACGGCCCTTAAGGTAATACTAAGCTTAACGGGAGCTCCGGCATCTTATATACCCGACCCCTTTAAGTAGCTAGCCGTAACTATAAGGACGGATCTTAAGGCCGCCTTTAGTAAACGGAAGCCCTTACCTTAGCCTAAATAGGACGGTAAGCCTAAATCCTTTTACTTTTATCTCTATCGCCTAATTAGTGAATTTTAAATCGATAAGAAATAAGACCTTAATAGCTATAGTAATATAGTATAATACTTACTTTTCTATACGCTACCGGAGCCCTAAATATAGAGGCTAGCCGGGTTTTAGGAATATAGTAGCCTTAATAGTAACCGCGATCTATAAGCCTTCTTTAACCACCTTATCTATATATTTAGCAATATATAAAAATAAGAAAAGGCATAGGATAGGTTATAGACCTTTATTTAAAAGAACGGCTAGGCGTTTAGGGAGTTCCTGCCTAAGTTTAAGGAGACTCTTTTTTAAGCCGCCGGCACTTTACTTTAAAAAGATAGCGTAAAGCTAATATAGCTATAGAACTCGATCTCTCTTACCCTTAGGGAGCTAATTATCCCTATTAAGATGCCTATTAACTTTAAGGGTTATATTATCCGGCTAACTAAGGTGGCTTAAGGCTATAAGTAGACTCCGCGTTTCTAAAAGCTAAGGAAGTAGATAGATATAGTAGGTAACGGTATAGCGCCGCTACCGCCTCCTCGGTCCGCTCTTAAGATAATAATAGACTATAACGGCGACGTTATAATATTTACTACGCGGACTACCTAAGATAAAAAGGCTAAGACGCCCGCCGCGCCTAGCGCGGCGCCTATATCGGCTAAGAGAGCGAAATAGGTATCCCCGGCGGAGCTATAAAAAAAGAGGGATAAAGGACTCTATATTTAATATAGCGCGGACGGCTACTTTACGGCCGCCTGCCTATACCGGTAATACACCTAGGTAGGGGTAAAGAGTATAAAGGAAGGATGCCTTTTATTAGGTAGGCGTATGCCTAAGGAGCAAGATATAGCTCCCTGCTATTTAATCTATACTAATATAATTAGCCCTAGGGGCTAGGCTATAATACGGATTATATATATTAAAGTGCCGGCATAAAGAAAGCTCTACTAACTATAGCAGTAATAATTATATATATCCTACTTCCTTTACCTACTCCTTATAAGTCGTGCTTATATAAATAGGTAACTATATCTTATTAATTAAGCCTTCTGCTTCTTACTACGGGTGCTACGCGACGGAGCGCGGCCCTAAAATTTAGTAATAGCTTTAGCTAAGACTTAGTCGCTATAAACCTATTAATCGTAAATCGCGGACTAGCCTTTCTACCTTATAAGATATTTAGTTACTAGTAACTTCGATCGGCCGATACGGCGAACTTAGATATCTATTAGGCGCTCGATTTTATAGTGCTAATCCCTATCGGCAGGTGCCTGCTTAACGTCTTAAGCGGCCTCGACTAGCCTAGGTTCGGTCTCGACGTAATGCCCTTCGTAAGCTAGCTTAAGGTACTAGATAGAAATAACTAGGTAGACCTTAACTTAGTTAGGGAGGTTAAGTTTAGCCATAAGGTTATTAACTATATGTTTCATTATAAAGGGTCCTTTACGCTAACGTAACTATTTCTTCGGTAGCTAGTTAGGCTCGTAATAGCCGGTATAAAGCTTAAGATATACCTTATCGCTAGCCTTAAGGACAACCGGTCGATAATTCGCGTTATAGTATTATTTAGCCTTTATAGCTATAAGGTCTATCGCTAGGCTCGCCTATTTATAAACGACTTTATAAAGGTAGGGGAGATTATCTGCCGATACGCTTACTACGTTATTAATAGCTTCTAGCGGCCCGCGTATATCGAACCTAAAGAAGGACTTATAAGCGGAGACCTTAGTGCCTACGTTAAAAGCGGTATTAAGGTTCTACTAAAGTACCGGGATAAGTATCTTTTAGTCGGTGTTAGGGCTCTTAATATATAATATAGAAAGTGCGGTCTCGATAGTTTAATTACGTCGCTTAGTAAGGCCGTCGGCTTAGGGATAATATATAATAGTTATTGCGATCTTAATGCTAAAGGCGCTCTATAGGCCTTATTAGAATTCGGATATAAATTTACGATCCCGGTCGCTAATAATAGTTCTTAGTATACCTTAGTTAGAAAGGAGTAGTTAGCGGGCTAGACTCTACGCCTAGTCCTTAATAGAGTACTTAGCGTTGCTAAGGATTAATAGGTATCTTTTACTAGTTAGGTAGGTAACGGTAAGTAGTTAATCGAAAAGGTCGAAGCCTTATAGCTGCTATAGAGAGTTAGCGGAAAACGTAAGAGGCATATCGGTAATAAAGTCTATTGCGATGCTTTATATAGGAAGCGGTAGCGGCCGGATTAGCTTATAGCTGCCTATAAGGGATTAGCGATCGGTCTAACTAAGGCAATAAGCCTTATAAGCTATAATATGCCGTTTTACTTACTTCGTAACGCTATAGATTAAATATATTTTTAGGTCCTTTAATATATAAACGACGCCGAAGTAGTTCTTATCGCTATAGGCTGCCGTAACTATAGATAGGGCGAGAGCGCTAGGGATATATAGGCGAGTAAAGCCGTTAGGACCTTTATAATAAAGCAGCTTATCGTCTATAAAAAAGGGAATGCCGCGACGTTTAAGCTACGCCTTTATCTATACGGCGATATTAACTTCGGCTTCTTTTAAGGGCCCGGAGAAGGATTAGATAGCGTCCTCGCTATCGGCGATTATTTAAAGGATTCGCTTATAGTAAGGGTTATTATTATAGGCTATAGCGAATTTATCGCGCTTTTCTAAAGCTATAATAGCCTCTAATATAATAAGTATATCGGTTAGTATCGTTAAGTTAGGACGACGGCGCTTAAGGAGCTAGTCGGATTTATCGGCTGGCAGGCGACTAAGCGTATTAGGAATAAAGTTCTTCTTACCGGGTAGATAATAAACTTTAAGGTCGTACTTAAAGAGGTAGATTAAGGCTATAACTAAACGACGATTAGCTTAATCCGTGCTTAAGGTATTAAGTATTCTCTTAGCGACGATCTGCTTTATAGCTAAATAGTCGGTAAGGACTATAAAAGGCTTAGTTAATAATTAGATTATCGTTTTTATTTTCTTCGCGGCCTATACTAAATAGGCGACTTTAAGCTCTAAGGGACCGTACGCCTACTTAGCCCTAATAAAAGTTCGGGAGAGGAAGCTAATAGGCATTATCGCTTTAACTAAGATCGGCTAGCCTAGCTGCTAGCTAACGCCATCCTATAGGTAAAAGAAAGCGGCTATAAAACCTCGCTATAAGGAAGCATTAATCTAATAAAAGAGCTTCTTTTAAGGGTCTATATAATTAATTATATAGCCTAATATAATTTCCTTTTATAGTAAATTAAAAGCAGCGAGCTCCTCCTTAGAGGGTTTAAAGGTAGTTATTTAGGTATATGACTTTCGCTTATTAGGATTCCCTATCTCGACCTTACCGATAGATCTGCCTTAGGCGAGAAGTTATGTCTTATGCTACTAAAAAGGAGCGATCGTAATGCCGTAATAGGGAATAAGGTTCTTAATATAGCCGGTAGCGCTAATATAGTGCTTAAAAGCTATAAGGTTATCGGGGAAGTAAAGCTTCTTAAAGGCGGCTAGTTTATGCTTTATAGTGCTTATTTTAAAGGAGTCGATAAGAAATCTAAGCAGTTCTATAGATAGGTAGCTAATCTAGCTCTTCGCGGGGTTTATTATTAAGTTAAACTTAGAGAATAGCTTAAAGATAGCCTTAAGGTGCTAAAGATACTCCTTTTCCGTTACGGAGTAAATAACGATATCGTTAATAAAGGCATAACTATAGTCCCTATATAGATAAAGAACTCGGTCTATATAGCGCTACGCGTAGGCGGGGCTATTATAAAAACTAATAGGGGCGACTATTAGACGTTCTAAACCTTAATAACTTATAATCGTAAATCGGCCTCGATGCTTAAGTTTTACTCGGAACTAATAAAAAAAGGCCAAAGCGTTAATTACTATAATAAAGCGAGCTCCGAGGAGCTCTATAATAATATAGCTTTAAAGAGGTAGAGGGTAATAGTTAGGGATAGTAACACTATTAACGGCATATAGGTCGATAACGACTCGGCCTTTCGTTTCGCCTTAAGAGGTACGCTATATAATAAAGACGGGTATTACGAAGGGGGTAGGCTCCTTAGCCTATTTAAGGCGTCCTTAGCTTTAAAGGAGGTTAAAGGTATCGTCGATAAGTTTACAATCCCTAAGTCCTTATAGATAGGGTCTTTAAGCGACCTTCTTTTTATATTAGTTATTAATTAGTAGTACGGTTAACTCCTTACCTAGCTTTACGACGGCCGTGCCGGTATCTTTCTAAAATAGGGCATATTTCTTAATAAGTCTCTCGATACGCTATATAAAAGTAGGATTAGCGTTAAAGATATAGATACCTTTAGAGGTATAGTGCTTTTTAAGCTCTAGGGTGCGCTAAACGTATATTTAGTAGGGAATGCGATTAAAGAGCGGGTCGTTAAGATTATCTATATTAGCTAGCTTAAGGGTAGCGGCTGCCACGCCGAGATTCTTATAAGTCTTAGACTATTTAGTCTTTACGCTTAATGCGACGGCATATATATAGATTAAATCGGATAAGGAGATTAGAGGGCTAGCGGAATCGGACTTTATTAGCAAGGGGACGGGAATCGGTTGCTAAAGACACTTAAGCACTTCCCTTATAATAGGGAAGGTGCGAGTAACGTTAATTAGGGCCTTAATCGCGGTAGCGGCTGCCGTTACGATAATAGACTTAAAGTCGGCGGGTAAAGAAGTAGCGACTCTAAGGGCTAGGGAGACTATAGTAGCTACCGTAAGGGCCTTTAGCGCTAACTTCTAGGATAGTGCGGTAAAGTAGCCTAATTCCTAGCACTCCTAGATCTATCTTAGTTTCTGCTTTTATTTAATTACTAGCTTTTAGTTAGAGCTATTAGTAATAAGGACGGCAGGAAGAGATTTAGAGTTAACGATACCGTAAACCGCGTTTAAGTAAAAGGCGTAAAAGGAATAGGCTCGGCCCTTAGGGAGCTCCTTCTAGGTGGTAGGGACTATAAGTAAGGCGCCGGGCGGTATAATAGTCTTACGAATAGCCTATACGCAATAAACTATATCCTTAGATTACTTATAGATATAAAAGGGAATCTTAAAGTTATTAAGGATATTAATATAGACGACTTCCTTATCGAAGTTAAGCGATCTACGATAGGGTTTAAGGAAGGCGTTATTAAGGAGAGCACCTACTTTAACTTATAAGACCTAAGCTAAGTAGGTAAACTTAGCGGTAGCTAAGGAGGTTGCGGTATTACTATAGGCGAAGAAGGTAAATATAGCCTAGTCCTTGTATATAGAGCGGCCGTTTACTTTATTAATAGCTACCGGCGGCTTTTTCTTAATAATATATTTAAAGTTCCGGAGAAGATCTCGATTAATTATAGGTTTCCTATAGCCGGAGTCGGGATAGACTTTAAACTCCTAATTATTAGGCCGACTAGCGACCTTAATCCTTACATAGGAATATAAGTATAAGAGAGAGTCCCGTTCCTACTTAGGCTCCTCGGCTTTCGGCTTAAGGATTTAGTCGATAGGTATAGTAGGCGTTAATGTAAAGGTAACGGTCTAAAGAGCGGTCTCCTTAGCTAGGTATAAGGGAGACCTTTCTTTAACGGCTATTAAGGCGGCGGGCTTAATAGTCTTCTTATAGCCTAACTTAAGATAGGAGAAAAGAGCGTTACGTAAAGTAAATACGACCTTATAAATTTTATAGGCTAAGGGCTTTAAAGTAAGCGTTTCGCTATAGAGATATTTCTAAGAGATATAGTAGTTAGCGTTAACGTGCTCTTTAAGAACCGATATAAGGGTAAAGGTACGGTTATAGGTGCTATATTTATATTTCCCGGATTTCTCTATAAGGTAGCGAGAGTTTATATAGCCGACGAAGTTAGCTTTTAAGGAGGTAAGCGAGGATATCTCGCTGCGATTATTATCTAGGTTTAGCTTATTACTAGCTTTATCTTTACTAAAAGCCTTTTCGTCGATTTAGTATTTTGCCTTAAAGTAAACCTTTTTCTTATCGCCGTCTCCTTTACTATCGCTATTATAGCGGTTAGAGCGGCGATCGTTATAATAGTCGTCTCGACGCGGGTAGCGCTTATTGCGCTTACCTAGGCGGTTATTAAGACGGCTATAATTATAGCGATAGCTTTAACCGCGACGATTATCTCGCCTATTATTATCGCTTTAATAGTGATTATAACGGTAGGTGTCGCGACGATAACTATTACGGCGATCGTTATCTTAACTATCCCGGCGATTATAACTATCCCGTCGATTATTCTATCGGGATAAGTTATCGCGGCGAGAACTACCGCGCTAAGAACGATCTTAGTCCGCCGAGATATATAGCTTAAGAGATACTATAATAAGGGGCTTCTATTCCTTAATATTACGGATCTATTTATCGATAGCGGTCCTTTTTATAGGGATAGGAAGGAGAGAGGCGATTTAGACTATAATAAGTAGGTAAATAGCTTTAATAATTTAGGTATCCTTGCCGATTTTAAGTTAGCAGGCAAAGGAGACCTTACGTTAAATCTATTAGGCAAAGGTAATCGATCTAAATATCTATATTAAGACTATATACCTTTTACTATATAACTCCTTAAAGATATCTACGTTAGGCCTCTTAAATCGCTTCGTAAGATACTTATAAAAGGTGCTAAGTAGGGATAATCTAAGTACGTCGCGTTAATCTATAGTAAGCTCGCTTATATACTATATAAGAGCTCCTCCGGCGAGGAAGAATAGATAATAGGGGCAAAGAGCATAAGGATCCTTATCCTAATAGATCTAAAGGCGCTTAGAGAAGAGATAAATATCGGTATAAATGTTTTTTCTATTACTTAAGGCGATAATACCGAGGTTCTTAGGATTATGCTTATTAGGATTAAAGGTTCCGATATTATCTCTTTTAAGTCGTTTAGTAATAGCTTTATCGTTTTAAGTCGCTAAGGAGACATAGGAGTCTTTACGGCGCCCGCGCTAACTAGGTGTTCCTTAGCTAGGCGGTCGAAATCTAAAGCTACTATCTAATCTAAAAGAGCTTTTATTATTATCTAAGTCTCTATAACGATAGGGTCGGGAAGGTTTAGTCTAGGCCGAACGCGGCTCGGTTAAACGCAGGATTCCTTAAGGACGCGCTAGGCGGCGATACTCCTTTAAGTATCTATTAAAAGGTTCTCCTTTAGGCAAATCTAGTCTAAAAGGCATGCCTTATATAGGCTAGGTTATCGGCCTTATAGTAATATAGAGGAGCGTCTTTATTTCTAGGAGGTCACCGTTAAAGTTAAGATATAAGCGCACTCCCTTCCGCTATATATCTATAAAGAGAAGATATTTCTTTTTTATAGATAGGAGGTTAAGGAAATCTTATATAGCATCGCTTCCCTAGGCTAATGCATATAAGAGATTATATACCTATCCTATATATAGTAGGTCGACGTCCGTAAAGGTTTTTATAACGGCTTTAATAGGAAGGGTTTTAATTAACTTATAGAAACGGACGGCCTATTTTAGGAGCTTACGACACTCTCTATCTTTTAATACGTAAAAAGCAGATTGCTAGCGGAGTTTATCGGTCTTAAGAGAGAGATAGGGACGTCGATAACGGTTGCTAATAAAGGCACCTCTAATATCGCCTTTAGACTTATCTAAAGGGAGTAGCTAGTTATCTACTCGCCCTTTCCCTTTATCGTACGCCTAAGGCGGCCGGTCTAGAGAATATTTATTAAGAGGGCGAGTTAAACCTACTACGGTCTTTTAAGCCTTATTGTCTTTTGCTATTATAATAGTCTAGCGGAGTAAGTCTAAAGATATACTACTTAGAAAATAGGGAAGAATATAGGAGGAGTATATATAAAATAAGTTAAGGGTTATAAGTAGGGCGGTGTTATATATTTAAATTTTAATATAAGAACGTATATATATATAAAACCGTAAATATAAAAAAGAAAAATTCTTAAGAGCTAAATTTTAAGTAAGGCTTTGCGAAGGATAGGAGATAGGGTAAAAGGCTACTATTAAGAGTATAAAAGATAGCGAGCTTCGTCTAAAAGTAAAGCTTAGATTAATAAGATAGAATAGGGATCTAGCTATAGTTATATAAGCGGGTTCTACTGCTTAGCGAAGGCTTAAGAGCTTCTTAGCGAACGTATCGTAGCGAGCGTAACTCTAGTTATATAGGAAGATTCCGTTGCTAGCTAAAGATAGCTATAAAGCTTCCTTAATAACTATAGAATAGCAGAAGGTAGGAATTGCTACTAATTTAATACACCTAGGTAAGGGTAAAGAGTATAAAGGAAGGATGCCTTCTATTAGGTAGGCGTATGCCTAGGGAGCTAGATATAGCTCCCCGCTATCTAATCTATATTAATGTAATTAGCCCTAAGGGCTAGGCTATAATACGGATTATATATATTAACCGGGCTATAAAAAGGCCGGTGGCAGTTTACGCTACGCGGCCCGCTCCTTACTTAGATAACTTAGACAATAAGGAGAGGGCCCCCGCCCCCTTATAGGTAAAGGGAAATAAGTAGCTCTAAAGCGTAAATAGGCCCTAAAGCCTAACTTATTAGTATTAGCTAAAAGAGAGTTAAAAGACCGTATTAAGATAGATCTTACCTTAATACCTATTATTATTAATAGAATAAACCTTATCTCCGCTTTTATAGATAAGGGTTATTAGTGCTACGCCGCTATTAATAAGGCTTTTGCGAGAGATCTATATCTACCGGTACAACGGATACGCCTAAGGTATGTAAAGGGGGCCTTTAGCGCTATAAAGGGAGCGACGATTAAAGGTATCGCTTAGGTAGCTATAGAGATTAACGGATATAAGTAACTGCTTATAGCGTATATAATCCTATAGCTTAAGTTTTAGTTAATCCTTAGGAAGCCCTAGCTATAGTATATAGAGTCTTACTTTATGCCGTATAAAGGGAAACTTTAGTATAGTTATTTATAGCGGTAGCTACGCTATGCTAATAAGAAGGCTATAAAGGATAGTATATACGCTACCGAGTTATAAGGTGCCTAAAAGGTTATAGCTTTAGTGTTTATAGCTATAATTAAGTATATCCGCCGATATTAAGACGCGGAGGCTATGTCTATAGCTATTTATACGGTAAGCCTAATAGATATTAAAAAGGCGCTATAGCTAAAGGAGACTAAGACGGAGTCTAAGCTACGGCAGATAATCCTAAAGCGTTTTTACGATCTACTTCCGCTCTTTACTAAAAGTAAGACAAAGTGATTAGAAGAGACTAAGGAAGATCTAGGCTAAAAGAGGAGTAAACGAGGGTTATAAGGGTGCAGTCTATGTGCTAAGAAGTGCAAAGATAAGAGAGAAAGAGTTAATTAAAGATAATAGTTAAGATCTATCTAAGGGGGAGAAATGCTTCTCTTTATAGACGAATTGCTCGATAACCTAAGTACCTCTAAGGTTACTAATTAGAGCATATCATTACGTAATTTTTTCTCTATGGCCCATATAGTTAATTAGTTATAGTTTATATCCGTATTAATATAGAATTCGTTATAGAGTATGGCGTATTTTAGAGTAGGGACATAGGTTTACTGCGCCTCGTTCTCTATATACACTAAACCTTATACCTTGTCTATATGTACGTATCTACGTACCGGGTGACGTGTATCTTATGTAGAATTGCATGGCGGATTTAATGTGTATTATGCAGGATTTGTCCGGTGTGTGGTTCTCTAGCTAGAGGGTTTTTAGGTATAGGAGTTTAAGGAGTTTACTCCCTTATAGCCTCCCTTAAAGGGTACTTGTTTATAAGTGCGCTTTACGTTATTAGACTTAAAACTCTCTCTTTCTTTTTAGCTAAAAACCTCTATTCTTTCTTAGAGGAAAATTTATTTTTATTCTTTTATATAGGAAATAACTATATATAGTAAAACCTATTTCTTTTATCCTTAGAGAAACCTTATAGGAAAAACTCTAGGTTATATAAAGGAAAAGCTAAGAAAGCATAACTATAGCTAGAAAAACCTTTATTATTTTATAGGGACCTCTCTTAGACCTAATAGGCCTTTAAACTTATTAAAGAGTATTATTCCTAAAGCTTTAGTAAATATATCAGCCGTATTATCTACTGATTTAATATAATAGACCTCTATTTCTTTTTCTTTTATGCTATTTCGAGTAAAGTAGTATGCTAGGTCTATATGTTTTCTTAGTTTATGCGCTTCTAGATTTTTTGCTATTTTTAAAGCAGCTTAGTTATCCGATAGTATAGTAGGTATATTATTAGGTATATTTATAGACATCTGAGTTGTTATAGTATTTAATAGGGTATTAAGAAAAAGGGCTTCTTTATTAGCCTCCCTAAGGGCTATAAACTCTGCTTCGCAAGTAGATAAAGATATTGATTTTTATTTCTAGCATAACCAGCTTATTAAATTATTAAATATAAAGAAGCAGTATCCAGAGACCGATCTTCTATCTATTAGGTCACTAGCCTAGTCTGCATCCATAAATGCCTTTAGGGATATAAATAAGGAAGGCATATTGCAGTTATAGTATATTCCTAAATCTGGGAATTTATTTAAATATTTCTATATAGTATCTAGTGCCTTAAAATGCGAGGAATCTAGTTGCGAGGCGAACCTAGCATAGGATATTACTGCAAAGAGTATATTTAGTCTGGTTAAAAGAGCTAGAAATAATAGGGAGCCTATTTCTTTTTAGTATCTTAAAATGTCTTATTTAGTGGCATTTTTATTTTCGGATTTTCTAAGCTTTATTCTCTTTATAGCAGGGGTATTAGAAGTTCCTATGTCTTGTTTATTAAATTCTTTAATCTTATTTCTTACATATTTTTCTTAGGATAGGGTTAATGTTTTATCTGCTCTGTTTATTTTTATAGATATTCCTAAAAAGTCTTTTAGTTCCCCTAAAGATTAGATCTTTAAGGACTCGCTAATTTTATCTGTTATTCGAGTTATAGAATCTTCTGTTAGCCCTATAAATAGAAGATCATCCACGTAAATTGCTATAGCTATCTTTTCTTTTACGTTTATAAATACCCCTTTGTCTATAGGCAAGCAGGCAAAGCCTTGCTTTCCTAGGACTATAGATAAATAGTTATACTAGAGCATCGGACTTTGTTTTAAACCGTATAGTGCTTTCTTTAATTTTAGAACTAGCTTTTTTTTTATAAATTGATAGAAACTAAGAGAAGTTTATACTATATTTATCCCTATTTTTATTAAACCAGTCTTCGAGTATTTTATCTGTAAATCCTTCGGGAAATTTCATATATATATCTATATCTAGACTAGCATAGATAAATGCATTTTCTATATTAAATTAGAGTATAGCTAAGTTTCCTATTATTGCTAGTATTAAAAGAATCCTTATAGATTCGGGTCTTACTATCGTAAAGAAGGTTTCGAAATAGTCTATTCTATATTGCTGTTTATAACCTTATGCTACTATACGAGCTTTATATTTTATTTTATTATTTATAGTATCTTCTTTTATTCTATAGACCTATCGGCAACTAAGAGCCTCCCTATCCGGTGGGAGCTCTGTTATTTCCTAAGTATTTTAAAGCATTAATTTATCTATTTCTAAATGCATTCTATTATCCTAGTCTTTTGCATTTAGAGTTTTCATAGCCTGTTTATAGGTATTAGGCAGCATAGGATCTTTTTCTATTATTGCTAATATATTTTCTATATTATCGTTTATAATTAAATTTATAGAGGGGTATCCTATATACTCGTTATAGAATTCTAACGGCTTTTTAGGTATATCGACTGAAATTCTAAGATTCTTATTAGTATTCTAGGAGATATCTTTATTTACTATTTCGTTATCTTTATTATTTAAAGTCGTATCTCCTATTATTATTTCTTTTTCTAGATAGCTAGTAGGTAGTTTATTTAAAGAGGGTAAACTATTAAAATCCAGTATTTCCTCTTTATCTTTATTATCTATAAAGGTATTTTTAAGTATTGTTATATCCTTAGATATTACTACTTTGCTTCGGGAAAAGTCATATATTTTATATGCTGTATTTTCATAGCCTATTATTACTCCTTTATAGGCTCGAGTATCTAGTTTATCTTTAGGGTTTTTATTTTTATAGTATATAGTGCTTCTAAACACTTTTATCCTAGATAATTCTTCTAGGTCTATAGGTATCTTATTCTTCTGTTCTATAGGGGTTTTAAATCCTATAGCAGAGTAAGGGGTTCTATTATAAATATAGGTTGCTGCTAGAACAGCTTCCCCCTATAGGTATTTTAGTAATTTCGAGGTAAATAGCATAGCTCGTACCTTATTTAGTATAGTTCTATTTATCCTCTCTATTTTTCCATTTAAATAGGGCGTTTTAGGAGGGCATGTATTATATCTTATTCCTCTTTAGAGGCAGAAAGGTTTTATATTATATATAAATTCTTTGGCATTATTAGAGAATACCTCTTTTATTCTTATTTTATCTAGATTATTTTCTAGTTCTGTTTTAAATTCTAGGAATTTCGGTAGGCATTCGTCTTTTGTTTTTATAAGATATATTCTTAGAAATCGAGTCCCTGTATCTAGGAAGGATATAAAATACCTATATTTATTATATGTTAGAGTTCTTATAGGACCTTAGATATCCACGGCTATTTTATCTAAGAAGGCGTATTTTTTATTTAAGGGAGTCTTCTTTCTTTTTTCTATATGTTTTGCTTTAAGGCAAGCTTTGTATTATTTTATCTTTATTATATCTTCTTTATTTATAACTATATCTTTATAGTGTTTTCGAAGGTATCTATATAGTTTTTATAGTTTATATAGCCTAATCTTTTATACTAGAGTAATATATTTATAGGTTGTTTAGGACCTTGTTTCTTTTTATCTATTTCTTTTATTTCTTTAGTATAGTATATCTTTTTATCTATAAGAAATCTTAGTGCTAGTATAAGTAATATATAATATAGTCAATTTTTCTAGAATCCTTTTACTAAGGTATTTGTATTATTATCTAAAAGGGATATATTATTATTTCCTATTAAGGAGAAGGTGTTATATAAAGCTAATTGGCTTATAATATTTACGCCGATTTAAGGCAGTTATTGAGTTTATATATTATATTACTATCTAGGAACCGAAATAGTAGGTTACTAGCGCCTTTTACTACTATAGAGGATGCTTTCCCCTATATTACGGTAGTAGTTATTGTTTTATAAGAAGAGAGGAGATTTTTATTGCAAACTATATGCCTAGTAGCAGTAGTATTAAAAATGAAATTTACTAATCTTCTATCCTACATCCTAATAGTATTCTTCCTAGTTATATTCCGAATCGAGGTAAGGAGTGGCTTTAGAGGTCCTATTATTTTCTTATTATTAGTTTTATTCTTTATTATTAGGACAGTAGGAAGGGTATGGTATAGTTCGGAAGGAGAGGGTATAAAGGCAGTATAGAGGGTATAGAGGATATAAAGAGTATAGGGGATATAAAGGATATAAAGGGTATAAAGGGTATAAGGGATATAAAGGATATAGAGGGTA
Organism: Ophiocordyceps sinensis; assembly: GCA_012934285.1. Lineage (NCBI taxonomy): Eukaryota > Fungi > Ascomycota > Sordariomycetes > Hypocreales > Ophiocordycipitaceae > Ophiocordyceps > Ophiocordyceps sinensis. The sequence goes on from JAAVMX010000008.1 coordinate 1,004,965, forward strand.
TATAGGGTATAAAGGGTATAGAGACTATAGATTCTACCGGAATTTATAGGGGTTATATTTACCTAAACCGAGGAATCGGAGACGTAAAGAATTTCAGCGGATTCGGCTCTCGAAGGGGTACGACGTCTTTTTCGGGACGGGGCGGTCGTAACGAGGGCTCGTTCTTTCGAGGACTCTCGGGAGGAAGCGGGGGTTAACTTTAGCGTTCCTTATTGGTAGTTTCGGTTCAAACGGTCTTTTCGGCCTCGGTTTCGGTCCTTTTCGGAAGTCTTAAGCCGATAGGGCGCCCTAGAAGTTGCCGTAAGCGGTATAAACCTAGCAGCTCTTGCTTTTTCGGCGTTTTTAAGCAGAAAATAGCAGTTATCTCTAATATGGCCCTTTCTCTTATAATTAGAGCAAAAAGGGACCTTATTATTCTAAGAAGGAGCTTTGTTATACGAGAAGAAGAGCTGTTCTCCCTCTAAAGACTTTGTCCTCTTAAATTCGTCGATTAGAGAGGATAAAAGGGATTCTAGGGTAAATATATCGGCATTATCTCGAAGGGTTTAGGTTATATTAGTTATATAGCTCGAAAACGAGCTATTTAGACCGTAAAGGATCTAGGTTATTACTATAAATTTAGGGACTTTTATGTTTTAAACGTTCAGTTTATTAAATAGTTCTTTTACCTTAGAAAGGTAGGACTCGATAGAAGCATAGGCTTCCGGAGTGGTCTGGAATAGTTCCTTTATAAATAGGAAGTTTAAGCTAAAATTCACGGGGTTATAGAGGGACTTAAGGGCATCCTAAGCAGCCTTTACGGTCTAGTGATTCTTGATTTACGAAAGGGGACCGTCTTTGACTATAAGTCGGATTGCGGAGAGGGCCTGGTCGTTCTTGCTATAATTATCGTCGAGAATCGCGGCCTAAGTCTTTTCTCGGATAAAAACTGACTCTATTCGAATCGACCAAGACGCATAATTCACAGAGCCCTTAAGCTTTGCGAAAGAGAAGTCTTTAAGTACAGATATAGTGGCGATTGGGCTAGTGGTCGATTTTTGGGAAAGGTATTGCTAAAGCGGGTTTAATCGAGGAGGAGGAAGAAGGACTTTTGGGGATTCTTAGTGAAAGGTGATCCAAATATTCTAAAATAATTTTCAAGGGCAAGCGCTAAGATCAAAGAATAAGGGGATATTTCTTGGAAAATTTTGTTTGTGGGATTTGGTAGAGAAATGCAATTTTAAATGCGGGTGCCAAAAAGGAGGGGGGGGACAAGATTTAGAATTTGGTGGACTTCGCTGAAAAAATCCTAGAGAATTTTGAAAAAATTTCTATGGTGTGCCCTAATGCCGGAAGGGTTTAGGGAGAATTTTGAAAAGATTTTGTGAAAGAAGAGGGGAGGAGGAGGGTGTGAAAAGCAATTTTAGCTCGGTAGAGTCGCGGGTTTATAACCACAAAGTAATCAAAAGAGACTAAGGAAGGTCTAGGCTAAAAGAGGAGTGAACGAGGGTTATAAGGGTGCAGTCTATGTGCTAAGAAGTGTAAAGATAAGAGAGAAAGAGTTAATTAAAGATAATAGTTAAGATCTATCTAAGGGGGAGAAATGCTTCTCTTTATAGACGAATTGCTTAATAACCTAAGTACCTCTAAGGTTACTAATTAGAGCATGTTATTGCGTAAGTTTTTCTCTATGGCCTATATAGTTAATTGGTTATAGTTTATATCCGTATTAATATAGAATTCGTTATAGAGTATAGCGTGTTTTAGAGTAGGGACGTAGGTTTACTACGCCTCGTTCTCTACACACACTAAACCTTATACCTTGTCTGTATGTATGTATCTACGTACCGGGTGACGTGTATCTTATGCAGGATTGCATGGCGGATTTAATGTGTATTATACAGGATTTATCCGGTGTGTAGTTCTCTAGCTAGAGGGTTTTTAGGTATAGGGGTTTAAGGAGTTTACTCCCTTATAGTAAGGTAGATAAACTTAACCTATATAAGCCCGGCATCGACTATACTATTCCGTTCTATAAGGACTCTAATAGTAGGGATATAGTCCCGCCCTTTAGACTACTTTACGCTATATCCCGGGACGAGTTACTTATATTAAAAAAGACCTTACGCGACCTACTTAATAAGGGGTTTATTTAGGCTAGCTTATTAAAGGCCGCGGCTCCGGTTTTATTTACGCGGAAGCCTAAGGGCGGTCTAGGATTCTATATTAACTACTAAGCGCTTAACGTAATAACCCGGCCGGACCGCTACCTATTGCCTTTAATTAGGGAGATACTCCGTAATATCGCTAAGGCAAAATAGTTTATAAAGCTTAATATCTATTAGGCGTTCTATAAGATACGAATTATAGAGGGAGATAAGTAAAAGATTATATTCCGGACGCGCTATAGCCTTTTTAAGTAGATAGTAACGCCGTTTAGCCTTATAAGGGCACTAGGGACCTTTTAGCGCTATATTAATAGCATACTTTACGAGTTCCTAGACGAGTTCGCCTCCGCTTATATTAACGATATCGTTATCTACTTTAGCGGGAGTTATAAGGACTATATAGCGAAGGTACGGAAGGTTTTAGACCGACTTATAAAGTATGGTTTATACCTAGACCCTAATAAATATAAATTTAGTGTTAAACGGGTAAAGTATCTCGGTTTTATTATTATTATAGGCGTCGGTATATAGGCGGACCCGGCTAAGATTTAGGCTATCTATAACTAGCTAGCTCTAACCTTATAGAAGGGCGTATAGAGCTTTCTTAGCTTTACGAATTACTACCGGATTTTTATTTAGGAGTTCTCTTATATTATTATACTACTAGTTAACCTTATAGGTAAAGGCACGCTATTTAAATAGGGCCCTATATAGGCGGAAGCGTTCTAGACGTTAAAAGACCTCTTTTTATAAGCGCCGGTGCTATTATAATAGGACTTTAACTACCCTGTAATACTAAAAGCGGACTATAGCGGCTATACGCTAAAAGGCACGCTCTCCTAAGAGGTTAATAGCTACCGGCGCCCCGTTGCCTTTTATTTACGGAAGTTAAGCCCGGCGGAGCGGAACTACCCTATCTATAATAAGGAAATACTTATTATTATTAGCTGCCTTAAGTAATAGTAAGTAGAGCTCTATAGCTATAAGAACTTTAAGATCTTAACTAACTATAAAAACTTAAAGTACTTTATAACTTAGTAGTACTTATGTAAGCGGTAGGCGAATTAAGCTAAGTACCTCTTATGCTTTTAATTTAAGATTAAGTATAAGCCTAAAAAGAAGGCTATAATACTAGACGTATTATCGTAAAGAGATTAGGACCGTCCCGCTTATAACGACTTTTAGGAATAGGACGTTTAGCTAATTCTATAGGAGGCGTTATAGATATACCTAAGGGCTATACTTATAGGCGCGGATAGTATAGCGTTAAAAGGGGACGAGGAGGATAATAAAGATAACGATAAGGGGAGCTTACGCTTAAGTAGGGAGCTTAAGAGCGATAATAGGAGCCCGGAGTCTAGTAATATAAAAGATATAGAGCTTAAAAGCGACTTTAAGGCTATAAAAGCCGCTAATATTAAGGATCCCGCCGTATAGGCATCGGCCGTTATAGCGCCGGCTATGCTTAAGGCCGGACTTAATAGACGTATTTTCTAGGACGATAAGCTATAGCGCCTATAAGACCGGCTAGCCGCTAAGGATAGTACTTATAAGAGCGTTCGCACTGCTATAAAAGCAGGCGCCCGGCGATTTAACCTTAAACTTATATTAAAGGTATAAAAACGGCTTCCCCCGATCTCCTTATATACCTATAGAGGTCGATATAACGCTTTAAAATATAATCTAATAAGAGAATCGGACTCTCTATCTACTATTCGCCCTAGGCGCGATAGCGTATTAGGCGTATAGCGATAAGGTAGCCGATAGCGGCGAACCGATAGATATTAACGTTATAAGGCGCGGACTAAAGGTAAGTATATACTGCCTACTAGCCGTAAACGCGCCGGAGACGTAACTATAAGCCGAGGCCGACCTATATAAGTAGTAAGAATAGCGAACCGGCAGAGATAATACGGTATACCTAAAATTCGCTGGCCTAATGCCTAAGGGGACCCTCTAAGGCGTTTAGGGGGCCTTTAAGATAGTGCTTAAAGGCTACCTTAATAAGTAAGAGGAATATATCCGCGCCGAAATCGCGGTAACTATAACCTAAGGCCGGCTTAGGCAGGTGGTCTAAGACGTAATAAAGATAGCCCTTTAGTCCTAATAGACTAAGAAGTTATAGGCAGATATCGCGGCGGCCGCTATAGCGACCGCCGCGCTGCCGCTAACGCGACGCTAGCCCGCCCCTATAGCTAAAAGGCCGACCTTAGCGAGATATAAAAACCAGCTAACGATTAGGAATAAAAGTATCGCCTAGGACCTTAAGGGGCGGACGGCGGCTAAGATAGTTAACGCGGCGAACCGCGCTATCGGCGCAGCCGCGGTAAAGGCGGCACGCGCCTTATAAAGCGGGGACGTTATATTAGTCTTTAAGTAAGACGCTAAGAAATATAGAAGCGAGAAGGAGTAGCTCGTAAAGGCGTTTAGATAGGAGGCACGCCTTTTATAAGGCGGCTTTATAGTAATAGTAAAAGGCGTCCTAATAATAGCACTAAAATAAGGCAATACCGATACGCTCTAAAAAGAGGTTATATTATTTAATAAGGTTAAAGTTATCTACCTCTATATAAAGAAGGCGTATATTAAGGCCGGTATAAAAGCAACGCTAATCCTAACTATAAACGGCGTAGAGGCGGCTAATAAGCTATATAACTATAGAGTAGTCTTATAGGCCGAGATCTTCGACGCCGAGCTATATAATAAGGCGGTGCGACTAAGGCAGTGCTTTAGCTACTTTTAGTTTAGCTATATAGCGAAATACTATATAGCAAAGGCGACCTATAGATAGTGCGCTACCGGCGCGTATAATAAAGCGACCTGCCTAGCTATATTAAGGCAGGCCCCCTTTAAGTACACCCTATATAAAGGCAACTATGCCGTATAGGACTAAAGGTGCCTAAAGGCGGCGAAGCTATAGGATAGGGCCTATAATACGTATTTATAATAGGCCTAGCGCTTCGCTATATTAGGCCCGGCGAGAAGCCGTAAAGAGGACGGGCTCCTGCCTTTAAGGCTAGAGCCCCCCGCCGAATACTTCCCCTTAAAAAGGAGGCGGCAGTAGACCCCCCCCGCCCTTAAGAGGCTAATTAATATAGTATAAGTAGGTAGGGCTTAAGGCTAGTCGACGATCCGCGACTATATAACGCGGTCCCGCGATATATCTATAGCGCCCCCGGCGCGGCCCTAAAGTAAAGACCCCTTTACCGACGCCCCTATATATTAAAGGTCCTCTATTAAAATATAATACGCCTTACCCTTTATAACCTAAGGGCGTTCGATATTATCGCACTTAAAGAACCCTACCGGGATAGGCATATAAGCGTCCCGGCCTGCCTTAGGAGGTATAACTATAAAATAGTCTTTAGGATATATAGGAGCGTTATCTATATCTATAAGCGGTATAGCCTTAGAGCGTAGTTAGGCGACTATAGCACGGATTAATATAGCGTTATATTCCTATAACTTAATATTACTATCTTTTTAGTCTACTTACCCCCCTTTAACTCCCCTTAGCCCTCCTCCCTTATAACTAAGATCGCGATAAGGCTAACGCGCACCCGCCGCCTAATCGTAAGGGACTTTAATATATACCACCCGCTTTAGGACGCTTATAATAAGACGTCCCGGAATTATAGGGAGCTCTTTGCCTTTACGACGCGGTAGCGGCTTAGGCTCGTAACGCCTAAAGGGCGAACCACCCGCTTTACGTCTAACCTTAACTATAGGGATAGCACTATCGACCTCGCCTAAGCGTCTATAGACCTCCCGGTAATATACTAAGGGGATAAGGGCCTAGCGGGGTATTACGAAAACTATTAAATCTTATTAAACAGAAGTATATAGGATGTATTATAAGGTACCTTTAATTAGGCCTACTTTATAAGAACCTATAGGTATAATAAAGAGAAGTTATAACCTATATAACCTTAATAGGGATTTGCGGTTAGATACGGCTAGTGTCGGCTTAGGCTATTATCGGCTAGAGTCGGCTTAGGCTAAGATCGGCTTAGGCTATTTAAGGCAAGTAGCGGGATAGGCTACTTACGGTTATTAACGGTTAGGAGCGGCTTAAGGACTAGATCGGCGATGCCTTATAGGATCGACCGATGCCTTATAGGATCGACCGATGCCTTATAAGATCGACCGATGCCTTATAGGATCGACCGATGCCTTATAGGATCGACCGATCCCTTATATAGGAAAGATAGTCCTATGCTGCTTAATAGGTTGCCCGGCGGGCCTAAAGCCTTTAAAAAGCCTCCTATATAACTAAGACGGGTTAGATAACCCTTAGAGATAACTAGGATGCCTTTTATAGGCTAGAGAGTCTATTTTAGACTCTCGTAGACTCCGAGGATTTAGGGAAGCCGATAGAAGCTTAAGGAAGGTCTACGTACCGTTTAAGAGGACGGATTTTACTATAAAAAGACGAGCTCCCTCTCCCTTCCTTTCCCTTTCTCCTTCTTCCTTCCTTAGCTAAAATTAAACTTAGGAGAGTAATATATTCTTCTCTTAGGTCTCTTCTTACTAAACCTCCTAGCCTAGTGCTTATTTAAGCTTCCCCTTACCTAAGATAATAAGAGATAAGTCTCTTCCTTCCCGCTTTATAAGTTACCTAATAAATAATACCTTAGCTACCTCTCTAGTACTTCGTTTAGTCCCGGAAAGGCAGTTTCCGTTATATAGGGTCGGACTATATATTATAATACGTTACGGTCGGCCTAAGGGCGGGCCGGAGCCCTGCTAAGGACGAGAGGGTAGGCCTAGGGCTCTTTTAGCGAAAGCTTAACGTATTAAAAGTAGAGGCTAAGGCGGCCTATAGGCTAAGGGGCGCTAGCGCGCCGACGCCCCCGCGGACCCCTATGGAAATCGACGCGTATATTAACTAGCTAGTTATATAGCTTATTAAGATAGCTAGGGATTGCGCCTTAAAGTACTAAGGCCGCGCCGAGACCGGGCGCCTACCGTAATAGACCCGCGAGGTCGACCTTATAGACTAAGAGGCAAAGAAAGCTTAATAAACGTTCCTAGCGATACGTAATAAGGCAATAAGGGACCTCTTAGCCGAGGCGCGGTTAGGCCTATGCAGCGCTGTCTCCGCTATATAGTGCGACTTATAAAGAGAACTGCTTTATAATATAACTAACGATTCGGCGCTACTTTAAAAGATCGAAAGGTAGGCGAGGCTATAAAGCGGCCGGCCCCCGCCTAGCAGCTATATCCTAGACCTAAATAGACCTAGCCACCCTATAGGGCCGGTATAGAGCTATATAGAGAAGGCGGCCGCGCTTGCTAAATATTTCTTCCCTATACCCCTTCCGCTCGCCGGCTAGCCGCCTTAACTAAGACCCGGCCCCGGGCCGCCTTAATGCCTAGTCGAGAATAGTTTCTAAGCCGCCGAAGTTAAGGGAGTAATTTAAAGGATAGCGTCGTAAAAAGCCCCTAAGGAGAACAGAATCCCTATAGGACTAATTAAGGTATATAAACAGCCGGCGGTTAAGGCTATTACTATATTCCTTAACGCTAGCTATAAGACCGGCTACTTTCCGCGCCGGTTCCGGCACGCGAGCGTTATTATCCTTAAGAAGCCTAAGAAGACGGAAGACTAGCTATAATAAGCTAAGGGGTAAAGGCCGATTTTACTATTAGGTATTATTAGAAAGATCCTTAAGAGTACGGTAGTAAGGCGACTAGCGGATATAATAGAAACGCACCGGATCCTCCTTAACGGCTAGATAGGCAATAGGAAGGGGAGGTTAACGGAAACCGCGATAAAGATAGTTACCGAGCTAATATATATAGTATAGGGACGGGGTAGCATCGCCTCGTTCCTATAACTTAACCTAAAAGGGGCGTTTAACTAAGTCGACTACCGATGCCTACTTACCGCGTTATAAGATCGCGGCCTGCCGGGGTGGTTAGTAAAGTAGGTAAGTAGCTTCGTCGACTTAAGGACGGCGCGGCTTTACTTTAACGGCAGACGGTCTATTAATATGCCTATGCCGATAGGGGTCCCCTAAGGGTCCCCCCTCTCCCCGATCCTATTCTTACTTTATATCGCCCCCTTATACGACCGACTCCGCCCCCTTTAAGGCGTTAATATAGTAGGTTTCGCTAATAATATTAACCTCCTTACCTTTAAGGCGACGACGACCGCGATAACGGCCTAGCTGTAGGGCGCCTAAAAGATATATATAAGGTAGGCTAAGGAAGTTAGGGCGGAGTTTAAACCGGAAAAAAGCAAACTCCTTTATTTTAGCCGGGCTAGGAAGCCGCTTAAGGCCCGGCTTTAGCTTAAGGCCAGCGAGGTCCTGCCGGTTACTAACGCGCGCTTCCTAAGGGTCTAGTTTAACTATAAGCTTTAATAAAAGGCGTAGGTTATAAAGCTAAAAGCTAAGATAAAGAGGTAGGTGCTAGCCTTTACCGGACTTACGGCGTCGATATAGGGAATATAGCTACGCCGCGCTTAGGAAGTCTATGCTAATATCGTCTATAGCGCCCTAGCCTATAGGGCCTTATCTTTCTATACGCTAACCTCCTAAGGCGGCCCCCCCTAAGGGCCGGCGCGGGCCCTCTTAATATAATAGTTAGCGTGCCTTTAGGTAGTTATAGGCGCGTTTTATAGGACGCCGATCTATAGCCTTAAGACCTAGGCGGCGGTCCCCCTATTAGACCTATACCTTAACGACCGGGCCGTCTGCTTTAAAGAACGCACTAATGCCTTAGGAATAATAGAGAGAATCCGCGTTAAGTACGCCGTAAAGACCAGCGTTCTTAAAAGGGCCGCTAGGCCTATAAAAATAAGGGAGTGGCTTATAGAGCAGTACCTAAGGGGAACCGCCCTAAAGGACGCGGTGGCATAGGACTAAGAGGCCCGGTAGAAAGAGGGCCTTTAGGCCGCTACCGCGGCGAGACTATAATGCTTCCGCAAGCCGGCCGACGTCGACCCGGCCTTTATTACGCTAAAGAGGGCGCTAAGGGTCTATAACGTCCTATATAAGCATAAGAGCTCGGCGCTAATCTAGGTATAAATAGGTAAGGTCGGGCTAAATAGCTTCCTTTACGATATATAGGTTCCCGATATCGAATCGCCCCTATGCCGGTGCAGCACCGTAAAGGAGACGGCCTTTTATATCTTCCTTTAATGCCTTATCTACCGAACCGAATAAGCGACCCTACCGATAGGGCTCTATACCGCAGCCGACCTTTAGGCGGCCCTAAACCGCCTTAAGGCCGCCCTTAAACTAATTAGGTAGTTCCTTACTAATAGGCCCCTTTAATAATTCTAGGTGGCGATCGCCCTTATAGGGGCTATAGGTAAGCGCGAGAGAGGCCTATAGACGCGCTAGGTTCGGGCTATACCTATAAAGTAAAGGACGGAAACCGAGACGTCGTTAACTATTAACTAAACTAAAGAGCTAATAAAGGGCTGCCGTAAGGCGGCCCCGCCTTAACTATACCTTAATATTACTCCCCCTTATATTTATCCTCCTCCTCCCCCTCGCTAACCTCGCCTATATCCTCCTCCTCCTTATCCTCCTTATCGTCGTCGTTATTAGCCTAGGCTAAGGCCGCCTTAGTTTTAAGGGTGGCCTTTAATAGCGCCGAATAGCGGATTAAGGCGGCGGTATTACGGTCTAGGGCGGCTATAATAATACGGAAGTCCGGGACCGGGCCGGCGGCGGCGCGGGGCTAGGTATAGGGCTAGGCGCGGGCGGCACTAACGGCGGAGGCTATAGCAGCACTAACGGCGGTACCGGTAGCCGCGGTAGCCGCGGCATAGCCGCCTTAGCTATATACGTTATTAGCGGCGCGGGCGGAGCGGATAGCGCGGCTAGCCTAAGCGGCAGCGCGGCGATATATAGCGGTAGTACTCTGCCTAGGTTAGCGGGGATATAAGGCGGGGACGAGGCGTATTTACTTTATCGTCGGGAGCTATAGCGGCGGCGGCTATAAGGGCTTAAAGGGCGTTAATATCGGCGTCGCGGGTAAGCTAATAGCGTTAATAAAGCGACGCCGACCCGGCACCGGGCGGACCTATAGAGTTATAGGGCTTTTTCGCCTTTATATATATAGTATATTTATTGCCTATATTAACTAAAAGACGTTAATAGGCGCGGGGACGGCGTAGGATAGGAGCGATATATACTTAATATCGCTATAGATATAGTAACGGACGGCAGCGAGGCGTAAGATATAAGGGGCGTAGGGGACCTAGCGGGGGACGATCTAGGCGAGTTAGCAATAAGGTAGGCATAGGGACGCGCCGGGGACTTATAGTTTAAGGAGCGGCTATAGTTAGTTAAATAAGCTAATAGGGAAGACTAACGCTGCTATAAGAACTGCTATATAGCGCGGGGGCGCCTTAAGGTTAGCCCGGCTTTAAAGGGAAGGGAAGTAGGACTTATTGGTTTATTTATAGGATAAGGGAGAGAGGGGAGAAGGAAAGAACGGCGGGATAGGGGCCCTAAGGGTATTTATATAGAGGCCCCCCTAGAGCCGGAGCCTTAGGCTAAAAGGAAATTAGAGACGGCGGACCGGAGGCTAGCTAGCGCCGGGCCTACCTCGCCGCGATAATAGGGCCCGGCCTATTATTATAGGCGATTAACGGACTAATTATCGCTATTAAGCGACTATAATAAATAGGGGCTACGCTTTAGCGACCCGGCCCCGCTACCTATACGCTATATACGCGCCGGATCTACTAAAGACTAACCGCCCTTAACCTTAACGCCCCCTAGCTCCGGCCGGGGTAAGGACCCTTAAGCACTAGGCCGGCGGTAGTAACTAACTAAGCGACTAATATAAGACCGGGCCGACACCGGCCCGATAATAGGATAGAAGTATTTAGGTTTTCCCTTAGGGTTACCTTAGTTTTTCCTATATTAGCTAAAAGTAGGGGCACTAGGCCTTTTTAGGCAATTAGTATACTTAATAATAATAATAATAATAATATATTAAAGGTATAGGTCGCTAATTGCTATATTAACCCGCGTGGGCATTTACGTTTTTAGGGCCGCCTTTAGGTACCCGGCTTACCTATAACGACGGAGGCTATAGCTTAAGATGCTCCGCTAGAGCTTAAGGAGAACAACGCGCTCTAAGGATAGATTATATAAATAGTATATAATGCTAGCGTTATTAGCCACCCCGGCCGTAAAGGCATAATAATAGCGGTCTCTTATAACTTCTATTAGCCGCTATTATAGCATTATATTTAACGGTACCTCTATAACTATAACGTCTATAGCCGCTTAAAGATATAGCGTATGCTAAAGAAAGGGCTCTTAAAATCGCTCCCGATCCCTAACCGATTCTATATATATATCTAGATAGACTTTATTACGGACCTCCCCCTTATAGCAGGCGGTAATTATAACCTTTAGGTTATAAAAGACTAGTTAAGTAAGGAGGTTATACTTACACTAATATTATTAATAGAAGCGGAAGTTTACGTAGAACGCTTCCTTATATACTATATATACTACTACTAATAGCCTAGCTCTATTATAAGCGATCGGGGTTCTAACTAAACGGGCCGCTTTTAGTAGTACCTATATAGGCTGCTTTAAATCTTATAGCTTCTAAGCACGGCGTACTACCCTTAAACTAACGGAGGGCTAGAGCGCCTTAACTAAGAGGTTTAGGCCTACCTTTAGGGCGTAATCGACCGTAACTAAGAGAACTAGGATAAGTAGCTACCTACCGCTTAAATAGCGCTTAACGGTAAGAACTATAATTCTATTAGCATATTACCGTTCTTTACGCTATATAGGTATAAGCCGTCGTTACCCTTCCCGGTGGCTATAGATATAGAAGCGGAACGGCATATAGGCGCTTCCCTAAAGGGCCGAGCGGCTTTATTTATATAGAGACTTAAATAAGTCACCGACTTCTGCTAATCCTTAATAGCCTTAGCTATATAGGACTAAGAGCGGTATGTTAATAAACGACGGGACCTTATAAAACGATTTACGGCGGGCGATAAGGTTTAACTTAACTTACGTAACTATACTTCTACCCGCCCTAAAAAGAAGCTTAACTAGCTATATATAAAGTTTACGGTAAAAAGGGTTATTACTTTATAGGTAGTAGAGCTAAAGGGGCTACCGACCGGCGTATATAATAGGTTTAATAAAGACCTTTTATAGCGCGCCGCGATAGACCCTATACTTAGGCAGGTGACTATAGACCCTTAACCTCCCGTAATCCTAATTAAGGGGGAAGATAAGTTTACGGTAAAGGATATCGACGCGGCCTGTTAAAAAACGTTAGGCCGCGGCAGGCGGCGCGAAGTCCTTATTTAATAGCGCGGGTACTAAGACCTAATATAGGAACCCGCACGCGACTTTACGGACACCGAGGCGCTAGACCGCTTTAAGGAGCGCTTCGGCCCGGTAGATAAGCATAACGGTAACCTAAGAGCGGTGCTACCGCCTAAGTAAAAGCGGAAGGAAGTATACTTTATGCCTTAAGTTTTTCCTAGGGCGGGGGTCTTATATAAAGGTCTTTAACTATTATAAGAGATTAGGCCTACGGCTTAATCCGTACTATTATATATAAAAGGGGGTATAGACCCGCGCTTAGGGGCATATACCTATATATATAGAGACTAGCATACTTAGCTCTTTTATAGGTAATTATTATACCTATACGGAGGGCACCTATATATTTACTCTGCTTACCCCGTTATACTTAAGACCTCTACCCCTTTTCTCCTTTCCCTTTTTAATATAGACCGTTTAGGTATATATTTTAATAATATTATAGATATATTAAAATATATTAATCCTTATACTAATCGCCCGGTAAGTATCTTAATTACCCGTAAATAAGGATATCCCTAGTCCTTCCTTACTAAGAAAAAGGAAGTTATTATATTACTTATAAAGACTAAGATCTATACTCTCTACTATCGATTTAGGCATCCTTTAGTCCTAAGGTTATATAACCTCCTAAAGTAGGCTAGCTATAGTAATATAACTATTAATATATTAGAGACTATCTCTAAGTTCTATTACTACTATTAAATATACTTATAGGCCCTTAGTATAAGGGTTAAGGACCCTATGTTATAGTCTAGTCACGTAACTTAGTTATATAACTAGACTATATATATTTAGGTAGCTCCGCGCCTATATAGGCTACGCCCGCTCTCTTTCCTTTTCCCCCTTATAGAATTATTTAACCTCTTTTTAGGACCTTCTCTACGCTAGCTTAAAGTAACCCTATTATATAATAATTCTATTACTTTATTAATCGCAGCTATGCCTACTACTAGCCGCCTTTACCTAAACGGCGCGCGCCTCTTAAGGTCCCTCTTCTCTAACGCTTAATATAAGGATAAATTAAGCTACCTAACGATATAGCCTTAATCGCTTATACGAATTTTTAGTCCCTATATTAATAAGAACGCGACCTCGCGCTAATATTAGCTTATATAAGATTTTCCGACCCTATACCTATAAACGCGCGCTAATTGGCATTTCCTGCCCTGCTTATAGCAGCTGCCCGTGGCATAACCTATCTGCCTACGCTAAATTAATAAGAACGGTAATTTAGCTAAATTAATTTTTTTCCTTTATTCCGTCCGCGCCTATAAAAGGGAGGACTTTATCTCCGCTATAAGGGAGGCGGGAAGAGCTAGAGTATAGAAGCCTAGCGCGTTAGGAGCTATATATATAATAACGTATATAGCTCCCGCCTTTAGCTTTAAAGAGCGATACCTATAGAAGCGGCGCATAGCTTTAGATAGTAATAGGGCGTAGCTATAGTAAAGGCATATATATACGGCGGAATAACCCTTTAAGAGGGATATATACGCGATAAAGAACCCTTTAGAGACCGGCTAGGTCGATAGTACGCCTATAAGCGGGACCGTAGCTAAAGTAATAAATACTAGGAATGCTACCGTATATAGCGCGCGGCGAAGGCGGGCGATAATATAGGGGATATTGCCTACGCTTAGGAGGCCGTAGCGAAAGGAACGGCGCCTATATAGCCCTATATAGGAGACTATATAGGCGTGGCTAGGCTATAGACTAGCTATTACTAAAGCGGTCTTAATACTTATTAGGAAAAGGAGCTTCCCTATGTTCTAAGAAGCTAAGAATACGGCCCCGCTAGTGTTTATTACGTATTAGAGCTAATAGTCTGTGTTTATAGGAGCGCTATATAAATTACGCCGTAATAAAGGGGGAATTCGTCGGCGTAGTGTTTTACGATAAGGGAGATTTTCGGGTATATATTTCGCGCTTATAGCTATATAGTCCGTATAGCTAGCGTTTAAGCGCGTTAGAGGGTATAGCATTAGGTGTCTAAAAGCAGCTTAAAGAGCTAAGGCGGGGGCCTAATATAAGGGTTAAGGACCCTATATTATATTCTAGTTATATAACCTAGTTATATAATTAGACTATATATATTTAGGTAGCTCCGCGCTTATATAGGCTACGCCCGCTCTTTTCCCTTTTCCCCTTTATATAATTATTTAACCTCTTTTTAGGACCTTTTTTACGCTAGCTTAAAGTAAACCCGTTATACTTAGACGCTTTAAATTTACCCTTACGGATAACTAAGAATTTAACTATAAGATTATCGCTAACGTATTATATTTAAGAAGCCCTTAACGCCTTATATTATATATAGTAGATTCCGTAATAGCCTTTTAAGGGGCTAGGTTCCTAGCTTTAATTTCGGCTAAGGATATATAAGAAGCCCTTAGAGCCCTTTAGATAGATATATACCTTAGACCCCTAAATATTATAAGATATAACGTAGGGACTAACTTCGCTTTTATTAAATTCCGTAATAAAGCTAAGATTATAGGGATAACCTATAAGTAAGTCCCTATAAAAGCCTATTAGTTTATTAGTAAGGTTAAACGGTATTACGCCCCTCTTTATTATACGTTTAAGATTATTCCTATAGAGATCGGTAGTATTACTTTTATAAACGCGATCCTATAAATATCCGTTAAGGTAATTAATAATATAGCCGGACCTAACGGCCTTATGCCTACGCTGCTAGTCTTTAGGGCATACCTTTATATAAACATAGACTCGCACCCTTTCTCTTTAATGCTTAAAAGAGCCGCCGTATTATATAAGGCGATAAAAATGTTTTAATAGCTAGCGGCCGAGAGATAAGTTAAAGATGCCCTATATATAAGGAATAGGCTATCTAACGATATTCTATCCCTCCCGCTATAAAGCGAAGTCTATATATAGCGCGAGAAAGACGGCTAATAGGGCTCTTTTAAGATTAATATAATTAATAGCTATAATATAACAATCGATATTATTAATAGCCCTTAGGTATTCCGCTTAACCTTAATATAGCCTTATTATCGCGATAAGACTATAAAGGACTAGGTATATATTCCCCCTCCTTAAAAAGGCCTTAATAAGGAACTCGCCCTAGGCGATAAGATTATTATCCGTAAGGAACCTTAATAAGACCCCCCGGCACCCTATAGACGCGGCCGTCCCCTTAGATTAAAAAATAAGCCTAAGGTCCTAGCTATATTTATTATTAAGAGCGAAGAGGATTTATATGCCCTAGCTATTTAGCTATAAGATAAAGGCGTTATTTATGCCTTAGGAGCCCCTTTTAAGGAATTAGATAGTATTAAGATTAACGACCTTATCGTATATAAAGTCTTTAGCTTTAAACGTTATAATAAAGCTATCTATAGCGGTATATATATCTTCTAATTCTATATAGTCCGCGAAGTTAAGGGCAGAGACACTAAGCCTTATAAGAAGTCCCGACTTATAGTATAAGGGCATAGCGACCTAGAAAAGACCTCCCTATTAATATAATCCCTAACGATTTAACGCGTTAGTTAGAGGCTAATTCTAGCCCTTGCCCCTAGACTACTCTATATCGACGGCATAACCCTCTCCCTGCGAGACATTACGCAGGCGTATCCCTAAGCGTAGACCGAGCTTTTCCGTATAATCCTTACTTACCTGCCTAACGAGCTTAAAGGCAGGTATCCGGAAGGCATAATTATCCGCGTCGTTAAACCCCTATACGGTATTATAGAAGCAGGAGTCTATTGGTTTCGTACGTATTACGGGCACTACGTTAATAACCTCGATATGTCCCCGTCGACCTATAACTCTTGCCTCTTAATCACTAACACGGGACCCGATAATCACTTTGGCATTGTTAGAATACAGACTAATAACACCTTTATACTCGGCATATAAGCTTTTTCCGCCGTTAAAGAAGAAGAGCTCTAGAAGGCATAATTTAAGGCAAAGCCAAAGACCCTAATAACCCCCGGAACGACCCTAGACTTTAACGGCGCTAAGCTCTCCCTATAGTAGGACGGACCCCTCTTGCTTTAATAGAAGGGACAAGCTTCTAAAATCAGCATTGTTAACCCTTAAGCATCTGATTACGCGTAACGCTATATAAAGGAACGCGCCCGAGCCGCTTATATAGCCTTAATCTATTAGCCCGAAGCCTCCTTTAACACCTTTATTACAGCCTAAGTGCAAGCCCCTAACGATAAGGACTATGCGACGTTAAATAAGCGCCTTTAATAGCAGCTAGATTATTAGGATCGTGGCCTTACTTATAGGCCAGTTGATCTAGCTACTATAAAGCTAGTTATATTTACAGACGGCTCCTTCGCTAACAATAAGGACCTTTCGTTATAGCTAGGCTTTATCATCGCATTTATTAATAAAGAACGCACTAACACGCAGTTTAAGATCACCGGGAACATTATCTATTAGAGCTTAACTAAGTGTAAGCGTGTGACCCAAAGCGTTCTTATATTAAAGATCTACGGCATAGTTAACGGCTTTAACCTCGGCATCTTACTAGCTACGACGCTAAGGATAATTACAGACCGCCTTAAGCTTCCTCCTATTCCCCTAATCGTCTGTATAGACTCGTATTCCCTTTATAAGTGCCTCGTTAAGCTAGGCATAACGAAGGAAAAGAGACTAATAATAGACATTATAGCCCTACGGCAATCGTATAAAAGGCGGGAGATTATAGAGATCCGCTAAATCAACGGCGTAGACAACCCGGCAGACGCAATAACAAAAGCGACGCTTAACCGGGCCCTCGAACGCTTCGTTAATACGAATAGTCTAACGGTTAGAATAAAAGGCTTCGTTATACGCCTATAGCTTCGCCCGTAAAGCTATCTTTTCCTATATTATTTAGCTACTATATTACTATCGCAGCCCTTAACGGCTCTAAGATAAAACCACCGTTAATAATGCAATAGCCCGCTTAACCGGGCATAGGATCTCTTTTATTAGCATAAGGAGCATAGGTTGTTTAAAGCTATTCGCAGCTTATAGCAGCGAAAAGAAAAGCTGCTAGTATAGGAATTATAGTAATCTATTATACTAATCACTATATAGCCTACACGTGACCGTATAGTTACGTGTGGAGCAGTAAGGCCACGTCTCTACGATAGCCTCCCTAGCTAGCTAGCATAGAAAATAATAAGCAATAATAACCCCCCTAACTAACTATTACGTCTTAAGCCCTTAGAAGCCTCTAAGCTCCGAGCATTACTCGTAGACCCCTTTAACCTTTATCTTTTAAATCTCTTAACATTAGCATTAACATTATGTCTTTATTTAGTACCACCGCGGCTATAAGCAACGCTAAGATTATCCTCTTAAAGGCAGAGCATTAGGCTACGTGGTACAATATGTTCGAGCGCAACGCTAAGACTGCTAACATCTGGAAATACGTTAATAAGGCCGGCAACGAGGCCCTTAAGCTCGTGGCTCCTATTAAAGTCTCGTACGAGCAGGAGATCGCGAGGCTTAACAGCCTTGCCGCCGCCCGTCACGTCGAAGCCGTTACTAGCATCTCGAGCATCCGCTCGACCGCTACAACGCCTATATCAACGCCTACATCATCGCCCACATCGTCGCCCACATTATCGCCAAAGCCGCCCGCACCGATCGAAGATCTCGACGATGGCTAGCTTAAGCGCTTCTAACTGCGCCGCGAGGACTATAGGCTTAAACACACACGCTACCTCGCCGAGCAGAAGGCGTACGCGGATCTCACAACCTAGGTCTATTAGACTGTTGATCCGGGCCTTGTGAGGTTCTTTCCTTCTACCGCAGACCTTCGTAATGTTATTAAGAAGCTTAAGGAGCTGCTAGGGGTCTCCGCTACGTACCGCGCGGACCTAGCGCGCTCTAACTACCGTAAGGCCATACACACCACGCGGAGGATAAACCTAGTAGACTAGTTCCTTTAGTAGGAGCTTGCGTACCTTAAAGCCGTTGAATTAAACATCTTCGAGGTCTAGGGAGATTATGCCATTAGTGATTTCTTTAAGGCCGCTATAACAATAGATAGCTAGTAAGCTCGTTAACGCCTTAGCATGCTACGTAAGCAACAGCTCGAGGAGAACGTTACGATGACCCTCTTAAGCGTTAGCAAGCTCTTCTACTACGTAAGTCTCGATCGTATGCGCACCGGCAAGGCCTTAGGCCCTTCTAATGCGTTCGCAACGCCCGGAGGCGTGCTAGGCAAGACCTACGATTGCCCCTACGGCTTTAGTAAGGCAAGACATACGTAGAAGCCTACGGACTGCGCAGCGTTCTACCTCGCGGTAAATAGAGTCTCCTACAAGCAGGCAATTTAGTCACATCCCGACCGAATTAAGAAGTGCGAAGAGGCTAAGGACCTCCCGCGTTAAAAGACTACCGTCGACGTAATTAAGGGCATGAGGGGCTAAGAGCTAGCATTAACCGCAGCCTAGCCGCCGGCTTCCGCTAATGTAGTGATAAACCCGATCAGCGAGGCCTAGTCTGCCTTTAGCACGATGCCGTAGGTGCACCCTCTGCGAGATTCAACACTCCTCGACGGTTGCGCTAGCACACATATTGTCAATAAGCTCGAGCTTCTCGGGGGTGACGTTGTCCCTACCAAGGACTCTAACATTGTGCTCGTAGGCGATACCGCACTCGCGGTGGTATATAGAGGCACCCGTACTATAAAGAATCTTATCAACGGCCCTAATAGCCCTTATACGCGAGACCTCGTGCTTAAAGACGTCGCCTTCGTCTAGGGTTTTTATACGAACCTTATTAGAGGCGAGAAGCTTAAGGAACGAGGCTTCTAGCACTATAGCCTTAATAACACTATGCGGTACGGCACAATCTAGAGCAACCAGGTGATTATAAGCCTTAAGAGCAGATACGGGCTCTTAGTAGCTAAATTAAAGCCTATTGCCTCTTGCTTCGCGTTGCCGTTTGCCCTTATGTGTGTGTTCCCTATAATATAAGACTCGGCTCCTTACTACCCTAGGCGTCGTCTCGCAGCATCTAGGAACCCACGCACGCCTAGGACCGACACCGTAGAGGTCTAGCATCTACGATTAGAGCACCCTTCACCTAACGTGCTCGAGAGACTCGTCTTCTAAGCTCGCGGAGTGCGAATTCAAGGCCTAACAATGGTTGAGTGCCTAGGCTATATATAGGGCAAAGCGCACGAGCAAGTGTCGGCGCAGAGAGCCCTCCAGCCGCTTAAAACAGCCCTTTTTCCGCATCTTCCTCGACATCTTTAAGTTCGAGCTCGGCTACAACGGCCACAAATACATCCTGCTCGTGACCGACGAATTCAGCGGCATAATGTTTACATAGAGCATAACACATAAGAGAGACTCCCTAGACCTGCTCCGCGATTTCGAGACCTCGCTCCGCCGACACACGGGCGCTACGATTTGCAAGATTAAAATGGATAACGAGAGAGCCCTAGTTAACCTCCCGGGGTAGAGAGATTCCAAATTCCAACAATAGGCACAGCAAGAAGGCATCCTGCTTGAGCTGCCTCTAGCCCATACTAAAGAACCCACCGGGGGCGTAGAACGGCCCGGTGGCGTAACATAGCAACGACTCCGCTCCTCAATAGGCAAGCTTCCCTAGCCAGAGGCATACCTAGCGCTTGTGAAAACGCACAACATTCTGCCGCGCTATAGGAATCAGTGGAGGTCTCCTAAGGAGACCCTCGACCGCTAGTTTAATTAGTATCTTCGCTAGTACGGCAGGGATAGCGTTATAGCGCTTAGGAGCGAGGATTTCCGCTTAGACTAGAGCGGCATTTACGCCTACGGCTGCCGCGCCTACCCACTTTATAGGGACCTGAAAGCTAACCTACATAAGAAGGCATTTAAGGTTAACCCTCGGGCGTATATAGGTTACCTCGTCGGCTATCACGCTAGTAACCTCTTTCGCGTCTAGGTCCCTTAACTCAACCGCGTTATTATTACTCGAGACGTTCTATTTAACGAGACCTGCTTCTTTGACCCACAAACCGAAGACCTTACAATTCCTATATAAGAATACGCGCCGATCGTTAAGTCGATTAAAATACCGATTCAACGCGACTAGAGCGCTATTCTAGATGATTTTCTGCAGGAGTTTAACGAACACGTCTTGAATTTTAAACCCGCCGCTTCGAACTCGGGGTAGAAGGCACGGGCGAGCCTACAGCAGCTTCTTCATCGACAGCCGCGCCGCCGGCTGCGAAGCCTACACCCGCCTCGCCTATCCCTAAGGGACTTCTCGCAACGGAGAACGAGGGCATACACACTCTCGTGACTCTACTCACGCCGGAACGGACGCTTAACCCGACGGGGCTATAGGACGTGCCGCACACGGCTCCGAGACTTTCTTCGCAGAGGGACCTAGCGCCTCATCGACCGAGCAAAAGCTAAAGGGTTCCCGATCCCGCTTAAATAGGTGTTCGACTATAAGTTCGACGAGAACGGCTTCTTGCTACGCTGCAAAGCCCGCATCTGTGTGCGCGGAGACTTTTAGGGCGACTAAGGCGACGAAAAGACCTACGCTTCGACCCTCGCGATCAAGACCTTTAGGACCATCATGTCCGTTGCCGCAAAGCACGATCTCGATGTCCGATAAATCGATATCGTTAACGCGTTCTTAAACACTAGCCTTAATAAGGAAAGAAAGCCGGTATACGTGGAATTGCCGAAGGGCTTCGTAGAGCTCGGTTTCCGCAAAGGAGATAAGAATTCTTTAATAGTAGTAGCCGAGCTCGATAAAGCTCTTTACGGTCTACGCAAATCGCCGCTTCTCTAGTACAACGAGATTCACTAGGCACTGCAAGGGCAGGGACTTATACGCACTAGCGAGGAGCCCTGCGTCTTTACGGACGGAAAGATCCTCGTGCTTATATACGTTGACGATATCCTTATCTTAAGCCCGCGAGGCCATTTAGTAGACTACGTTATCAAGCACCTTAAAGCCAAATACGAGATCCGCGAGGAAGCCTTTAGTTAGTACCTCGGGATACGCGTTATTCGAGACCGACAGCTACGAAGGATCTTTCTCTGCCAAGATGCGTACATCGAGAAGATAGCCCGCAAATTTGGCCTTAACGATGCTCATAGGGCGCCTCCAATCCCGATACCTGTCGAGCCGCTTGTTAAGAACCCCGAACAAGCCACTTTTCAAGAGATTAAGGACTTCCAAGAGCGCGTCGGGTCAATTATATACACCGCGATTACCGTAAGACCTAACGTAGCGTTTGCAGCTTCGCAGCTCGCCCGATTCCTAACGAACCCCTCTGCCGCACACCTAGCCGCGGCCGACTAGTGCATCCGCTACCTCTATGCAACGAGGTTCCTCGCGATCGAATACGACGGCCTGACTTAAGGCGAAGCCCTTATCATCGCGACCGACGCTTCTTTCGCCGACGATCCTAACACACGCCGCTCGTCACAAGGCTACATCATAATGCTCAACGGCGGCGCCGTCGTATGGAAAGCGAGTCTTTAGGACACCGTAACAACCTCCACCATAGAGGCGGAGCTCCTAGGGCTAGAGCGCACGACCAAGGAGGCAAACGCGCTCTCGAGGCTGCTAAGAGACATCGCCGTAGACCTCGGGCCATTGAAGGTGTATTGTGATAACCTCAAATCGATCCGCCTAGTGGTCGAGGAAGGGCGCATCTCCACGAAGCTTCGTCACATTCATCTAGAACATATGGCTCAAGCAGGAATACAGACGAGGGCGCTTTACGGTCGAATATCTGCCCACTGCAGAGATGCCTGCCGATGGTCTTATAAAGGCGCTGCCGCGGGGCAAATTCAACAAGTTCCGAGCGCCGCTCAATTTAGTGGACATACGCGGACGAATTCTCGCTATGGAGGGCGCAACGGCGCAGGGAAACACCACCTTCGTCAGCGTTGAATTGATCACTCAACGCTGGGGGGTGTGTCGCATCGAGCGGTCCTATAAAGGCCCGATGTATGTATTCCTGTGCCTGTACATAACACAGTGTCTATAACCACGCCTATTTAGGCGGGCACGGCAGACACTTGTCTCTAGACCTCTTTTTTTTTTACAGACACACACCTTTAGTCCTTAATTGACCCTTTTTCCCCTTTTGCCTCGGCGCTAAGCGCTGCGGGCCCTCGCGAGTGGATGCAACAATCATCCTTTCTATAGGAATACACGTTTATGTCATATAGCCGTAAGGTGCCGTTGCAGGCACGTGATCTATCTTATCACGTGTATATAACGAGAGGCTACGTCCCCGCGATAGCCTCCCCTAGCTAGCTAGAGATTATTATTAATACGAATTATACATAACGGTTACCCTTATATAGGTCGACCGAAGACCTACTAACACTTTCTATATAATCCTTTATTGCCCTTAAGTGCACCTACCGTGTGTTAAGAGGAAATCTTTAAAAAGAGAGAAAGGTCTTAAATTAATTTAATCTTATATAGGTAACGCAACCCTTATAGTTTATATAATAAACCTTAAAGAACGAGAATAATAATATAGGCTTAATAGAGTGTATATAGGTTTTAAGTAAGAGAAGTCTTATATATAGTTTATTTTTCTTTCTTTTATAGAATTAAATTATCCTTATAATAAAAGGGCCTCGTTATCGCGCTTAATTAACGCGATAAATAATCGACTCCGGCGTTTATTTCCCTACTTAATGCGTTCTCCTTAAACTCTCCCTTTCTCTCTCCTATTATTATTACGTTACTTACCTACCGCCGCTACTATCCGCCTATGCTTCCCCCTTTATAGAGAAAGTAAAGCAAAAGAATTTAATAAAAATAGTAAGTTTTTTTTCCTATATATTACAATGAGTTCTAATAGTATATATAGTCTTAGAAGCTCCTCTACCTTAGCGACGTGCCTTACGTCTACTGCGTTATAGACACACTCTACGGAGAGCGCTATAACTTCCACGACGGCTGCTAGGTCTAGATAAGGTAAAACCACTACTAGAAATACAGTAGACTCGATTAAGCCTACGAGGTACGTACTGCTTTACACCTAACAAGTAATTATATATTTATT
The DNA here is from genome assembly GCA_012934285.1 of Ophiocordyceps sinensis. Classification (NCBI taxonomy): domain Eukaryota; kingdom Fungi; phylum Ascomycota; class Sordariomycetes; order Hypocreales; family Ophiocordycipitaceae; genus Ophiocordyceps; species Ophiocordyceps sinensis. The sequence goes on from JAAVMX010000008.1 coordinate 1,028,457, forward strand.
CTATATAGCGTATAACTAAGTGTATTAACCTCTATAAGCAGCTTAATAATATTATCTCTAGTAAAAACTTCGACGACTGCCTTTAGGACGAAAATATAAGTCTTTCCCGGTTGTTTCTCTATAGACAAAGTATACCTTACTAATCTATTTACATATAGTTTCTCTAGATCGCCCTTAAGATTATTATCTAAATAGACCTTACTGCTAGATCCGAGCTAGAAGGGGCCTTAGCTAGGGAATAGGGAGAAGTAGATAGTAAAGGGACTATTAAGTAAGGATAGAAAAAGGACGGCTAGTATCTAAGACTAGACTATAGTAGAGCGAAATAAAAGCTCCCTCCTTATATCCCCTTAGGCTCGACTAAGTCTACTATATTTCTGCTAGTCGTTCTCCTTTGTCTTAACCTAGCAGCCGTCGTGGAAGTCTTAGCGCTCTCCGTAGAGTGTGTCTATAACGTAGTAGACGTAAGGCACGTCGTTAACATTAACGAGCTTCTAAGACTATATACACTATTAAAACCTACTATTATATCCGGCGGTAGGGGGGGGAACGACTTGCTAGAATTTTTCTATCTACTTCCTCTTTAAAGGACGAAGGATAGCTAAATAGTAACGGCACTAAGAGAGTCCTTAGATAACGAGAAGAGAGAGAAAGGGAAGGTTTAAGGAGGACGCGTTAAGTAGCTAAATTAACGCCGGACTCGATTATTTATTAGGTTAATTAAGGCCGACAACTAGGCCCCTTTATTATAACGATAATTTAATTCCTATGGGAAAACAGGCTTTATATACGGCTGAATCTATTGCAAGCGGCCACATTGTGAGTGGGTAACCCGATTGGGAAAGAAGGATTATTATGACTTGAGTAACGATTCCCCCCGACCTCTCCGCTCGCCTGTTCTAGTATGGGTGCGCCGGTGATGTAAATCTCGTCTTAATGCCCTTAGTTTTTAGTTCCTGAATGAAATCGCGCGTGAAGAGAGCCGTTTCGTTGTCTAAAGCGAGCTGTGCAACCCGGATATCGAATTTGGCTTTAAGGGCTTCCTTAAAGTCCCTCTAGGCCTGTTGAAGGTCGGGCTTGTCACCGACTTTAAACGCGTGGCGCATCCCTGTGAAGGGGCAGCTGAAAATACCCATATTGTTGATTCCGTTATACGCCGTGCCTGGGTAAAACAGATCAAACGTGACTGTGCTGTAGGGTCTTTGTGGGAAGGTTCCCTCCTGGTTGTACCGTGAGATGATCTTCCTGATCTTTGTCGTGCTGCACACTTCACAGTTAGACATTGGCACCCCTTCAAGGTGGATACCATCGTCTTTTGAGCTTCCAAGCAAGTGTTTCATCGCTGCAACGCCTGGATGCCCCATTCGGGCGTGCCAAAGGTCGTTGATCGTGTCAGTCTTTGTGACAGGCTGTCGAAGAGGCTTCTTGTAAGTCGCAAAAACACTCTCGTTGCTGCCCCTTTTCTCAACGGGAACCCATGATTGATCGTATAGGTCATACGTTAAGAACACGGTGAGTCCTTGCGGGCTTATGACTTCCCCTGTGATATTATTCCAAGCAAAGTTCTGCTTTGAGAATTTGTTGACGGACACTATATTCGTATGAAAATTAGGTATATACGACGCATTTTGAAACGTTATATAATAGCCTAAGGGAGTTACGACCCGGGCAGTGCCTATAGCCGTAGACTGGATTGTCTCCGTGCCTGCCGTAAGTCTTAGAGAGTTACCGTAGTCTAGGGAGACGAACTAGCTCTTATTATTAAAGATGTGTTGTAACGCCCCTATATCCTATAGGAGCCTATTCTTAATGTCAGAATATCCTTAATCTATCTAATCATAGGGTTCTGTAATGTCTGCGAGATAGAACGACGTAAAAAACACGCCTCTAGGGGGGTTCGAGCTGCTTTAATTCGTATCCTTCCGTTCCTTCTTCTAGGCTATAATGCTCGCCTTAGTGGAGGGATCCTTATTAAGCTTTATAGCGACCTTCTTAAGGAGTTCTTAATTAAGTTCGTACTGAAAGAAGCTTGGCTTTTCGCCGAGTGCGTGTGCATACTTTTTCCAGTGTTCGTCTGTTGTGTCCTTTAGTATGTGATTTCTCTCACACTATTTGCACTTTAGGCGCTCCTTTTTGCGTGACTTGTTTCCTAATAAGTCTTTGTAGGACATCGTTGCCGTCTTTGTCTTTCCCCTTAAAGGGTGGCTGGGAAAGCTAAGTCCCCTAAGGATGGTTTGCTGCAATTATGACTTAGAAGGAAGTAGTAAGCTTATAAAAAGTAGGAAGAAGGGCTAGGTCACCCCTTTTCCTCGCCATCATGTAGTTTATGTGCCATATGTCAGACTAGGAAGGAAACCTCCTTCTAATATATAGAAGGAACTGCTAAATAGCTTCTCTTTCCTCTCTAAGTAGGGATTTAAGGTCCTTACAGAGGTAAGTAGTTATCTATTATAGTACTAAGCTAAGAGCTTAAACTGCATTTTTTAAGGTTAGTAGATAGGGATTTTCGGAACGCTCGTTCTATAAGTTCCTTTTCCTCCTATTCTCCGGGCTAGACCTCGAGTTAAAGCTGTTAAAGCTTCTTCCTTACCGTAGTAGCTCCGGTCATACAGTTATTATACTCGGTTAAGATGCTTTGTCTAATTCTCTTTCATACTGCTGGAAAATAGATGGAAGTGACTAAGGATAATAGCGTGCGGGGTGTCTTTTCATCTAAAGACAAGACTCGGGTGCGTCTTAGCGTCGAGCTCGAACGTTTAGCGCTGCGAGCACGGAGGTATAGGAGCGAGAACGAGATAGCCGACGCCTAGAGTTTTTAGAAGAAATATAACTAAGAATTAAACTGCCTAGCGCCGCTAATAGAGAGGAGAGCGATGTAAAGAAACAAAGCGCAAATTAAATAAGTAATAAGGTCTGCAGCCGATAATGTAATTCTTAATTGCATAGTTAAAAGAGGCGATAAGCGCCGAATAACCCTTACTAATGCGTATTAAGAGGTATTCCTTAGAGGACCGTACTGCGATATTATTGACTCTAAATGCGTTGGTATAGAACGATGTAGCTGCATTGTCGAATGACTGCCGACAAACGGAGCCTGTGTCATGGCCACATAGCGGCCGGAGCTGTCGAGCTCTAACGGCCTCTAAACGTACCAATCTGTCGTCGACCCGACGGTGGCGGAAACCCGGCCTGACTGCCTCGGCAATGACGAGGAGAAGCCTCGATCTCGGCCAACTAGTATTAGTGGTGTTGAAAGCTGTTGTATGACTGGAGAGCGGCCCTAGGGTCGTCGGCCCGAAAGGGATGACCTTGATTAGATTAAAGTGGCTGGAAGGTTCGTGGCTATAACAATTTGTCGATATATTCGTCGGCAATGCTATAATAGTTTAGGATTTCTCGGAGCCGCTTATTCTCCTCGGCTACCTCCCTCGCAGCTATCTAGATCTTGGTAGAGGCCTCGATGCCCTAAGTATCGTATACTCTAAGTCGTTGTTCGAGCCCCTAGACATAATCTTTCCGTCGAGCACGCGATCGCCTTTAGGTGTCCCGACGTTAGGATGATTTAGAGTCGCGCTAAGTAGAGAGAGAGAAAGAGGGAGTCTATTATTAGCCGTAGCGTTTCCCGTTACTACATCCCCTAGGTATATATAGCATACTGCGAGTGCCGACATTCCGCTCGTAGGTTTATCGTAGGGAAGAACGTAGTAAGTAAGGTATCGGTGCAATACTAGATATATAGAGGGGAAGGGCTAGAAGAAGTATAATAGCAGCTCCGGGCTCTTTATACTATTAGACGTGGGCAAACCATAGCGCAGCCCTTACGGCCCCTGCCCTGCCCCCTACCTTTATGAGATTTAAACCGGGAATAGTTAGGTATAGCCCCGCGACGGCGAGATGGATAATATATGCAATGCACCCTTTAGCTAGTAGGCTAGGGTAATTACATTAGCATAGATAAGATAGAGGGAGCTATACCTAGCTCCCGGGCTCGCCGCCCACCTTAATAAACCATCCTTCTACACATACCCTTTCCTACCTATTTAGTGTATTAAATTAGTAGCAATTCCTACCCTTTTTCTGCTTTTTCAAGCGACTAGGCATATAGCCGCTAGGCGTAAGCCACTACGATATATTTACTAAGAGCCTCGCTCTTACTATCTACTAGGAGCTCTTCTAAAGCTCCTACTATCGCTAAGAGCCTCGCTCTTACTATCACTAGGAGCCTTAAAACTCCTACTAAGCAGAATAACTAGCTTGTGTTACTATAGCTAGCGGCTCTATTCTTTAACTCTTTTAACAGCGGTGTTTTACCCTGTTTTTTTTCTGTTTTTTATCTCGCGGGTCTCTTCCTTTTTGCCCTCGAGAAAAATTTTTATTAGCCTACCTTCCGGCTGTTAATTCCCTCTTTCTCTTCGAGCCCTTCTTTCCTTAAGCCTTTTCCTTTTCTTAAGCCTACTGTTTTCTTTAAGCCTGCTGTTTTCCTTAAGTCTTCCGCCCTTTGCGCGGCCTTTAGCACCTTACGATAGCCCGAGACATAAGCTTCCGCCCCTGTCTCTCGATAGAGACTAAGGAGCTACGCAAACGGTCTGCCCTTCTTGTATTAGAAGATATAGACTGCCGCAACCTCCTAAAATAGGCCGTACGATACTTTAAGCTAGTTAGGACGTCGCCTACGGAAAGCGTTACCTTAACCTTTACGGACGTCGATATAATATACATAAAGAGCGCCCGCACCCTCTTATGCGCCTTAGCTTTTAAATCGGAGTCTATTTTTGATTTCTTCGACCTTCCCCCGGCGAAGGAAAAACACCTCGTCTTCGCTACTGTGTGGAGGGAAAGAATTCGTGACCTCCTTCGCCGCCCTAATGAGCAAGGCGACCGACGCCCCGAAAGACAACGCACCGATCGCCGCCCTGCCGGTCAGGGTAAAGAATACGGTGAGGAAAAGAGCACGCCTGCCGCTGTGGAAATCGTCAATGAGAAGTCTGCTCCTAGTGAACCTAGTCGTGAGCTACACTCCGACGATGCCTAGAGCGCCTCCTAGTCTACCGCTATGGAAATCCTCGCCGCCACGCCTTCTGCTATAGAAGTCAATACGGCCTAAGTCAATACGGCCGTACGAGGGGACGTTAGCGAGGACGCTAAGAAGTTCTTTTCTAGGCCCGTAGAGCTTAACGCTGCTGCTATAAGGGCTCAACTCGAGACTATCAACGCAGCACACGCCGTAGGAGGGGACGTTAGCGAGGACGCTGAGAAATTCCTTTCTAAGCCCGTAGAGCTTAACGCTGCCAACGAGACCGTAGAGACTGTCAACGCTGCCAACGCCGCAGCTAATGCTGCCGCCCTAGAGATCGCGGGCAAGACTATAACGAAGCCACTCGACGGCCTCATCGCAGAGATCTTTAAGCCGCCCGACGCACCCGACGCTGTGCTCGTCGTGACGATCGACGCCCCCGCGGCCGAGACGGCCGAGACGACCGTCGCCTTCTTCGACAGGCCGACGATAAATATAGAGGTGATTAGAAAGCCGCACGAGGCTATGATTAAACAAGCAGAAAGGGTGATCGGAGGAAATAATCACTAGCGTGTGTGAGCATAACTTACGAGGAAAGGAGTAAAGGAAAAGCAGGGCATTAGAAGCTCTTTCAATTGCCCGATTAGGATTATATTTGCGCGGCATAACTACTATAGTTAGTAGAGCTTTCTTTTCGTGCCGGCACTTTAATGCATGCAATGCACCCTTTAGCTAGTAGGCTAGGGTGATTATATTAGCATAGATAAGATAGAGGGAGCTACACCTAGCTCCCGGGCTCGCCGCCTACCTTAATAAACCATCCTTCTATATATACCCTTTCCTACTTATTTAGTGTATTAATAGAATTCGTGACCTGCTCTAGTTAAATTAGAACCACGCTTCTAGGAGGGGAAACTCTCTACTAGGCCGATACTCGCCGGCTATAAAATATTAGCTATCTCTACGGGAAACTTCCACTGCTTCTTTATATAGAGACGATATAGCGATTTGTATATCGTTTCTATAGAGCCCGCGTAGATATAGAATGCTTTATAGCTAATTTTCTAAAGGTAAGAATTACATCTATAGGTAAAGAAGAGAAAGTTAGCCCGTTACATCTGCAAGATAAAGGTGCAAGCAAATTTGTTTTATATATACTAGTATAAAAGGTAGTATGCAATAAGGATTATTTAACGATCTACGTTTATTAAGTAGGTCGGGAATCTGCTTGCTTGTTGCTACTATAGCCGGGCCGGGGATCGCGTGCAGCTAGTGACTTAGAAGCGTACGGGCTAGGGCCTACGGAATCCGGGTATACTGTGCTAAGGCGCTAGCTTACTATCGATTGCATAATAATAGTAGGCAGTATCGAGTAAAGCTAAACGTCCTCTACGCCCCCCTAACTACGCACCCTAGTTGATTAAGGGCAGCCACTTTCGAAGTACGATAGAGCGTGTAGGTCCTATAGTCTAGCACTAGTGCTTAGTGGTTTAGGCTTCCGTGCGAAGTCTGTAAAAAGAGGTTATAGATAGACGACCTCTAACTTCGACGTTAGTAATCTATATTATAGCGATCTCTACTTCGAGTTTATTACCTCCTATGCTTACTCGTTCTATAGCATCTTTATCCTAAATCTCTTAAGATTTTACTCGCAGATCTCTTAAGTTATTAGAGCTTTATCTCTTCCGTTGTTCTGCCTATAACTTCAAAAAGCCGTGGCGGCCCGGGTTAGTTATCAACGTGGCATCTTTCTGCCCGGTTGGCTTATGCGCCCTCCTCCTCTTTCGGAACTGTAATCTACTCTTTCTTAGCCGATGCCTGCGAGCCACCCCTAAGAGGGAATGCCCAGCGGTTGGCCTTACTCTTTAGCCACCCTTCCATCGGATGATACCTGCATCCTAGGCCGGAACACCGTTAGCTTATTTATGCGCCGGTCACCCCCTCTCTAACGTTATCAGCAGCCAACTAACAAGAAGGAGCAGGGACAGACCTCTAAAGGAGAAAAAAGTCCTTCGAATCATAGAGATTAGCCCGCGGGATCCCTTGTAGTTAGGGTCAGAGGTTGGACATAAGGCAGGATCACGCGTTGATCTCGACTCCCTTAGCTTAATTCGAAGCGAGGCAGGCATATTAAAAGTAGCGGGAGGTGGCGAAGCTTAAAGGGAGGCTGCCTCTATGGCAAGGGGCGGGATGCTTACGTCGGGAAAGCGGGTTAAGTTATTAAACAGAGTGTAGGTAGAGCTCGTCTTCTAAAGCATAGCTAGCGGTTGTAGCTCCCCTACTGCGCTCGACAACGCTCCCGTATATTTCCTTCCGAATAGACCGGAACTATTCGTATATTTAAGGGATCCGCCGTACGGCGCTTACTTTAGCTCTACGGCGTGGCACTGTTTATAGTAGCCCTATTGTGTCTTTTAGGCGTCGTTCGGCATCGCTCCCTCTACTAGGGGGGCCGGAGCAAGGGGGGGGACTGCCGACTTAAAGGCCCCCCTAGTAGGTATAATAATCATCTAAACCCCTTATCGAGCAAGTCGCGTAAAGTCTTTTTCAACATAAGCAACTCGTCCCGCGACATAGCGTACAGCGGCCCAAAGGGCGGAACTATATCCCTACCGTCGGAATCCTTACGGAGTGGTATAGCGTGGTCGATGCCGGGCTTATACGGGTTAAGCTTATCTGCTTCGCTCTTCGTAAAGAGCGGGAGCAGGTCGTAGAACCGCGCCGGGATCATCTGCCGTAGCTCGGACTCCATCTTGGTCTTCTTAGGCCGTAACGCCTTCTCGATGTCCGCGAGACTTACTGCGCAAATAGCTGCGGATGCAAGCCTCCGCGCCCTGTCGTCTGCGGATCCGCTTAATCGTGGCCACAAAAACTGAAGCCATGACCTCCTTAGCGTCCCTCAATTCCGCGGCGCACACACTATCCTCCATAGCCTCTTTGTAGGTGTGGCGCAGCCACCGCTGCGAGTGGCCGTACCAAAGCTTCCCTTTATATGGCACGGAGAAGGACTCCGCATGCTGCAACCAGGGCTTCCCGAGAATCAGCGGAAACTCGAGTTGCGGGATCACGTCAGCTATAAGCAATTGCTCGTGCCCGTCGACCTCCGCAGCCACCCAGGCGATACCCTTAATCGCCGCTCCTTCCACAGCGCCAAAGGCTCCTTTCACCTGCCTCGGGCGTATCCGTTCTATCGGCAGACGCAGATCTCGTGCGAAAGCCTTATCAATAGCGGCGTAGCACTGGCAACCCCCATCCACAAGTGCGGAGAGAAGGTTTGTCCTGTTAACAACAACTGGTATCAAGGTGGGATTTGTCTCAATACGTTCTGTCAACTCCTTCTTGGCCAGTGCTAACGAGTTAGGCTCCGGGGCCCGTCTATGCTCCGGAGCTACTCGTTTCCCTCCGCCCGTAGGGGGGTGGGAGTCCCCTCCTCACCGTCCGAATCCTCTAAGCAGGGGGCGGGCCGCGTGGCGTGGACGGCCACCGGTCTCTTCGCGGCTCGGTATGGGCAGGCGACCGCGAAGTGGCCGTCCGCGCCGCACCGAACACAGAGTCCCTCGTCCCTCCTCTTCTGCAGCTCCGCCGGGGACACCCATTTCGCTCTCTTAGCCGACGCAGGCGCAGCACCTGGTGCGGCGGGTGTCTTGGCCTTCTTACCCCGGGTGGGCCGCGTGGTAGACATCGTAACGTCACCATCGCGGTCCACCGTCGTCTTAGGAGCGGACTTCGGAGGCGGCAGCGGCGCCGTGCCGTTGCCTACCGTGTCGGTCCGCTTCCTAAGCTTCTGGAAACGCGGAGTCTGCTCGTAGCCCCAAGCCACCTTGGTCAGGCGGCCGACATACCCTCGGAAGTCAGTGGGCATTTCGATAGGGATAATCAGCTCCCGGAGGGCGGGAGAGATCGAGTTCCGCAGCCATGTCAGCTTCGCGCTATCCTCCCAAAGCGAAGTGCCGGCTGCTTGAGTAAGAGTCTCCTCAAACTCGGGCAGGAACTCCCCAAACGCTTGTCCGTCCTTCTGCGAGAGGGTCCGCAGCCTATCTTGCGCCTTCTCTTGCTCCTGCACGTTGCCGAACGCGTGGACGAGGTGGTCGAAAAAGGCTTGGGGGTGTTAGATCTTCGATCTGCGGCCCACTAAATGAGGATGCGAGAGATATGGGTTGCAGCGGCTGTGATCCGCTGAAAGCAGTATATTAATGATAATGATAATAATACTTGTTGTGCCCGAAAAGGGGCTGCCTCGAGACCTTATTTAAGGGGTCTCTTAGCCTAATTTCCCGTCTGTGATCCCGCACGTGATCTATCCCTTTACCCGCGGATCTAACAGGGGGTCGCGGTTGCCGTTAGGGCCACCACGTTCCTAAAACCCAGCCACCCTCCGCATCTAGGGTTCCGGCAGCGTGTAGAGAAGCGAGTTCCATGCTAAATCGCGGCAGCCGTTAAGGCCCCACTTCTCGTCGATGCGAAATTTGCTAATTAGGCGATCGAGGTAAAAGTAGAAGGATTCGGGCTTGCCGTCCCATTCGGGCCAAGGCAAGGGTTTCCGTTTTCCAAAGGCGGCCTTATATGTAAGGTCCGTTCTCGTAGTCGCGGCTGGCTGCTCGACGGGGTCGAAAAGATAGAACGCCGGAGCTCCCGTTAAGCTCGGTGTCACCCCAAGGGCTGTCAGTAGTCCGTCCCGCCTGGCCGGGTCGAGGGCTAGTCGCTGCAATAGCGCCAACAGGCGCGCCGTGTCATCATAGTCCGCCGGGGGGGGGGGCGGGATCTCCCATCGCTTGCCTCAGGCGGGTCTCGTCCGCCGCGTATTGCACGCGTGCTTCTTCCTCTGCTTGCACGCGTTGTGCCTCCTCCCGCAGCTGGTGTTATTAGGGTTTGTGGGGATAGGGGATTATTAAGGCCCTGACTATTGAGCATGCGCCTCTGACTATTGGGCATGCAAAAAAGTGGGTTAGTGTGGCTAGTAAAGGCGCAGCGCCGGTACGTACCGCGCCCTTTATAGTTGCCCCTTAGAAAATAATAGTAAATAAATTCTTAAGAATTCTAAAATAATTTTAAAAGCACTATTAAGTTAGTTAGGGTTCTAAGAGTTGGTAAGGAGTTAGGGTTAACTTAGAATTAGGGTTAAGAGGGATATAATAATATATTTTAAAGGCGGTACCGGCGCTGCGCCTTTACTAGCCACACTAGCCTACTTTTTTACATGCCTAATAGTTAGGAGTGCATGCTCGATAGTTAGGGCCATTATCAATTGAGGTGAAGTTACGCACACGTGATCCATATGATCACGTGCACGCAACGGGGCTACCTAACCTCCGGGGTGGCCTCCCCTCCCTAGCTAGCAAGACAGAGATTTAGCAACAACCACACTTGACGAATCAAACCGGCTACTCACCGTCAATAGAGACCTACCTACACTGATCAGTGTAGGCTTGGTCAATCACAGACAGCAAGGCAGAAGAGACGAGATCGCAACCCTCAAAGGTGCAAAATACTTTTATGTACACCAAGAGACGGTTATCTCCGTGCTAAGAACAAGGACATCTCCGCTGGTTTACCTGCTGGTAGATTCCTTCTAAGCTTCCAGTTGACCCCGTTACCGCTCTCGAAGATTGAAGAGTGACACCTCCTGGAAGTGCGTCCACAATGCCGATACGACAATATCTCAAAGGCACTCAGGATCACCCGATGAGCATAAGACATTCGATCAACACGAACCATCTGATCACTCGACAATTGTCCCCTGACAACCATGTGAGAGCCATCACGATTACCTCCTCGAGCCCGACCCCCGCCGCCACCGCTACGGCAGATAATTCCGTCGACCAACTCGATCAATTGATGACGGATATCCCCCTCCCAAAATCCGTCTATAAATATGTCAACGCCGACCTTTGGGAGCAAGACATCACGCCGGACGAACGTGATAAGGTCGCGACTACCACACATGCTGCTAGATTTATGTTATACTGCGAACATGATATACATCAACAAGGATACGAGATCCTTGGTTACTTTCAGCAGCATTTTGAAGGATGGGCAGAGGATACCTGGAACACGGTATTTCGCGACTACCGGAGGACGCTGAGGAACCTCCTCAAAAGGCGCGGAATCTACCTAGGCAAGGGGAACGGCTCCTTTGCAAAGCAATTCGTTGCATTGCAAACAATTGAAAAGCTGCCAATTTGGCCTGAGGATGAATACGCCGACATGGATTTCGATGCAGGCACATCAGCCTATAGAAGGAAGATGCAAGCGGAAGCAACCTCGCCTTTGCCTGCCGCCGCAATATCAGTTCCGCCCTCGCCATCGCCTGCCGCCGCATTATCAGTTCCGCCTCCGGCAGCAGCCATAGCTCCCGAGAACACAAGCCCGCTACCCGCTGTTCTCGCCCCTTCGCACGCCCCTCTCCCGGGTCCGCCGCCCGCTTTGCCCACTGCTCCCTTTGCCGACTTACAACCTCCTCCCCCTCCGGCACAACTGACGGTCCACCAGCACCCCAACCTCGTTCCTTCACCCGCCTCTCGTTCACATTCTCCCTCCGTCCAAGACCCCATTCAAGCAGCCGATTTCCCCCTTAAGGCATATACAATGCTTCCCCCGGCCAACGTTCCAAACCTCCCAGTCGACGCCAACGTACAGCTGAAATTTGCCAAGCTTTGGAATAGGGATAACGACTACACCGGGGAGCCGTATAACCTACTAGATGACAAGCTCCGCATCCTTATAAGCATCTGCTATAGCCTTCAGATCGCCCCCGGCCAATTCCATGCTCTATTCCCTCGAATCCTCGCCGGCCGAGCCCAGACCTATTACGTTCACTACGTCAATTGGACCGCCACGTTCCGAACAGTCTACGATGGCCTCAAGGAACATTTTGATACGGAAGTCAACCACGCCCACTACTTCACTGACTGGACGACAACTACCTTCAATACGCTCCGAGCCCAGCATCTCGGCAAGCCGATGCAAGAGGTGCTCCAGCTACTGTTTGACAAGCTCCAGCTTTGCCAACGTGCCCTCGGCAGTGCATACGCAGGCGAAGTCCCTCTTCGTATGACACTCATCAACGCCTGCCGTAGTGTGCCGGAGCTTAAGTTCGCCCTCTTTCGGCCGTCCCAACGGATAGAGGAGCTCTTCTCCGACCTCCGCTCCTCCTTAGAAGTACACCTCGCCCGCCGCGCCTCCGATCAACAGTACTACCTTAATCGGAGATACACCAATCACCACGGCAGAGGTGGTTCTACGGGATACGGGCAAGGATACTATAGGCAAGGATACCGAGCATCCGGACAAGGCTACGAATAAGGCTATATCTTGGCCCCCAAGGAAGACAATAAGGACGACCCTGCTAACGACGACCGTGGGATCAATGCTTTGGGGCACCTGACCCTTTCCGATACTCCCTTCCCCTCGTGACGTTTTTCTCTTTTCTTTTGCACTTCCCGTGGTCACGATACCACTCCCTAATCACTTTCCTTTCCGGCATACACACACTCATTTAACTGCAAAAAGAGAGCGCATGCGCGGCTTGAACACAGGCTCTTTCCATTCAATCAAATACCAATCGGGAACAGGCATTTGCGCTAGCTATTGCAATGTTATGCAATTTCGGCAGCCACCGGGGTGGTTGGCAGCTGGCAGGCACACACACACACGCGCCAAGGTATCTCGAGAAACCTTAAAAAGAAAAGATATGTGGAAGTGAGACATCATCAACAATGCTTAACCAGGAATCATCCCAGGAAGGTGTCCCTAGACATCAAGTCTAACGACGTCTAAGCTCAACGTCCTGCCCTAGATCGAACCATGCGCGAAAGGCGGGCACCTGACATTCAGGTGCCCACGGACCATAGGTAGTCCGGGCTCCGCACCCGCACCACATCTTGTGGTGCCAGGTCGGACCACCTTAATAGCATCCATCCTTGTTACATACCTTCAATTGCCCCGTCCAAGCTAGAGTGTGACCGTTAGAAGGCCGTGTCAACACGAGGTTTCGCGGCTGGTTTCTTCGGCGTCGCTCTCGCCGGCCTTAGGGCTAGGCGCTTCGCGTTCGGCGGCTGCCCTGGGCTGCCGCCCGGGAGCTTACGCTTAAGCGCGGTGCCGGCGTAGGGCTTCCGCGTATTGTCGGCTGGCGGAGGCAGATCCGGAGGCGTGTGGGCCGGGGCGGTCGGGAGCGACGCCTGGGGCTTTGCTCTGACCGGGGTTGTCGCGGGCACTAATGTGTTCGCGGATCGACCTCGTCCGGGTGCAGGGGCGGGTTTATCCGTGGGCTTGATGAACTCAGCGAGCCGCGTCGAGGTCAACTCACTCTGGGCGGCGGTGACCTTCAGGCGTGCTTCGAGGTCTCCCGTAGTGGCGGCCAGAAGTCTGATGGATTCACCCATGCTCGGGAAGGCGGCGTCGGAGACCTCCCTCTGTAGGGCGGCTAGCTTTCCTGTAAGCCTTGTAACCTTGAATATGGCGTCCCCGCCGACGGCGTTGGTCGCGGTGATCCTGTCCCCGAGCTCCTTGAATTTGCCCCTGATGTTGTTGAAACCGGCGTTCATGTCCTGGGTGAGCTCTTGGATTGCCGCTTGCGCGTCGTGGGCCGCTTGCGCTGTTGTCATGATGATCGCCATGTTGGCCGAGGTCCCGCCTTGCTGGGCACCCTCGCTTGCGGGGACTTGCGCGAGGTCGAGCCTGCCGACTTAGGCCAGGTGCCCAGCGATGCTCCCGTTAAGTCCGCCGAACTCGTCCGCGAAGCGCAGGGCGAGGACGTTCGCCTTGTGGGGGAGGACGCTAGAGGCATCGACGGCTTGCCTACGCCTGGCCACTAGACCGGAAGAACTGGTGGAGATCGCGGCGGTGCGGCATTTGTCCTTAATGCTACGTACGCATATACGGCAGCGAGGCGAGGGTGACGTCGGCTTTTCCTTTAGGTCGCCCGCCGGCTTTGGCGATCTGGGCGTTAAGTTGACCGTAGATCTTGTCGATCTCCGTAAGCGTGTCCTCCTGGAGCTCCGAGTCCTCCTGGTCGTATCGTCCGAATTCGAGACGACAGGCGAGCCTGGCGGCTCCGAGGGGGAACCGGTGACTCTTGCGGCCGTAGCGCCATTTCCAGAAGCTGCCTGGGTCAATCTCTCCAGATTCCCAATCTGCGGAGGAGAACCCTGCGACCTTGGAGTTAAAATCGTTATCGTGGTTGTCCGAGCTGTCGGCGTCGATGTCGTCGCCGTGTCCGCGCGCTGACTCGGCCACGAGGCGGGCGACTTCCTTATTTTCGCGGCGCCTTTTCTCCGCCCTGGGGAAGAGAGTCGCTCCGTCGAGAGGGTTGTCGGCTGGCTCGTCGATGGTCCCGGCGTCAGCCTTGGCAGGGTCGTCGTCTGACAGGACCATGGGGTCGGCGTCGGTGGCGGCGATTAGGGCCGGGGCGTCGGTCATCTCGCCGGGGGGTTGGATCGGGTCGGCGCCCTACTGCACGTCTGGGGAGGAAGCCATCGATGATCCGTCTGCCGTGGTTGCGTCTAGGGAGAAACTCGACTGCGGCGGCGTGATAAATGTGACGAGTCGCGGGGTAGGCCGGTCTGTGGCGCGTCGAACCTATCTGGCTAAAGCGTTCTGGCGCGTGGCAGGAGCAAGACAATGTATACGGTGACTATATGTCGGGCCGGTGCGCCGGTTGTGGCCGCGCTGCTGAGGATGTCGGCGACGTCGTCGTATAGCTCGCGGAGGGGGATAAACGGGCCAAGGTAGTCAAATACGCGGCGGCAGGAGGCGACTAAGACTTCGAGGTCACGGCGGTGGATCCCCGGGATGGTGGGCAGATTGTGCAGTGTGTCGTTAGGTCCGACGACGGCGGGCGATGGATGCGGTTGAGTCTGGCGGCGGTTGGCCTTCCGGAAGGGGGCCGAATGGGGGAGATTGGGGCAGAGATTTCGTGTCCGTGAGAGTGGTCTGATGGTCGGTCGAGGCCGTCGCTCCCCTGGATGGATCCTGCTCGCCTGCATAACGGTGGTGGTCTGAGGTCTCCGCCGTCGCCGTCGTGCGGTCAAGGGTTGCGGTGGCGGTGCGGGCTGGTTTTCCGGTTGGAACGGTGAGGCCCATTCCGAGTTTTGTTGACGGAACGGAGTTTGTTGCGTCGGGCGAAGAAGGCCCTTCTTAATACATCGTAAAGAGTGTATTCTAACACGAATTGCCTATGCTCTTCTCGGACGAAGGCTAGGATGCATCGGTCTGCTGCTTAAAGGCATGATCGCTGGCCGGGGGATTCGTCCCACTAAATGCCCTGCGTTTTGAGGCGTTTGTAGGAAACTAGGTTGCATATAGCATTTTTACAGTAGGCGGCATTAGTTAAACGCAGCAAGCGGGGACCTCGTGGGCCCTCGACTTCCACGTCTACGTCGCTATACCACTAGATCGGCACCTTGCTGTCTCCTGCCGAAAGGAAGTCCACTAGGGTTGCTCTTCTAAAGCGGATAAAGCGGGAAATCTCGTTGAAAATGTCGAGGGTTAAGGCAGAGTCAAGCAGGGTAGAATGGCAAAGAGGGTAGTCATCAATAGCAAAAGCTGCCTTTGTGTTCGTCCGAGCGACGAAGAAAGAGGCTAGAGAGCACCTTCCCATCGCTCTTACGAGTCAATCTTGTCGATCCTCGTTCTTGTCCTTTCCCTTGCGTTAATCTAGTGGCTTCCCCTTTACGCGTTTGACCTCTTCGGCGATCGACTCGTCCTTAAGGTTTTCTTTAATGCTGTCCGAGGGTTTCCACCACTTGGGGGCTTTATCGGGAAAGATCCCCCAGCAGAAGTCGAGGCGGTGGCTATTCTATTCGCATAAACGATAGTATTTGTCTCCCTTATCGTCTATAGTCTTAGACCTGTCCCTTTTGCCTCCTCGACCTCGCTGACGGTCTCCTCCACGGTTGTTGAAAGCTGTGATAAACGCTCCTCTAATGGCAGAGGGGCCTGTGTTATTGTCGATATACGCGAGGAAAAGATCCTTTAGCGTGTGGATTGTGAAATCGGGTTGGTTTTAGGGATTCGTGATAGTGATTGTATTAGCCTAATGGGGAAAATGTAGTCTAATGAAACGGATGAAGTCTCGCAGCCAGACTTCTTTATTAAGTGCCTCGGGGAGTCCTCCCTCGAGACCCTCTAGGTCGTTAATGGCTTTAATCCATGTGTCGGACTAGTTGGTCTAGTTGCGAGGCGGCTTAACGGCCGGGGTAATGACCTTTTCGTACTTCTGATAAAGCGTGCGCTTTACCTCCTTCTCGAATCCTTTAGCGTGTGTGCTAAGAAGCTTATACTACTGCTTTAAGGACTGATTCGCCTTGCAATAGGTCCTATGGTACGACTTACAGACGGTCTTAGCGACCTAGCTGCGTAGCTCTCGGATGCCTTCTTATTGCTTCTCGAACTGGCGGAGGGTGGCCTAGTAGATCGTATACTCGAATTGCTTTTCTCGAAAGCGGCGATCTCTCTTAGCCGCTATAGTTAGCCGAGATATGCCGTAGCTTAATCTAGCTTCGGTCGAAGTCGATGGCAATAACACCGCGATTGACTCCTCCGCTAGGGTTATAGCCCTATAGATAGGCAGCTTAAAGGTTACTATTGCGGGCTTCTTTATTAGCTCGCTAGATCCTTCAATCCACTCCTAGAGTTCCTAGTCAATGGCCTTCGCTTCGAAGTTGCTCTGCTAATTAATCCAGTCATATAGGGTGTTAAGGAACGCCTCTAAGTCCTCCTTGTTAGACATAATGGCCTGATGTCGGCTCGAGTTCGAGTTAAGTTCGAGTTAAGTTCGGGTCGATTTCTAGTCGACTTCTGGCCTATCTCGAGGTGATCTCGAGTGGCTTTCTGTTTTTCTGTTTTCGCGTTATTTTCGTGATTGTAGGCTGATTTTTGCCTCTTCCGTGGCTCTTATTGGCTAGAAGGAGACTGAGACTCTAAATTGTCAGAACCAGTGGTTCTTGAGGTTCCGGAATAGAAACAGCGGATGCACTAAAGCAATGAATCAATCTGAATGGGGATGGCAGGCCAATTGAGGCATGCCGCGATGTGTGTATTGTGTGTGTGTGTGCGTGTGTTCGCCCCTTTTTGGGGTCTCTCGGGCTCGCTTACATAGTGGCTTGTGCTTATCTCCCTATCGCATGTGACCCTGCGCCCGTTGTTCTGACAATTAGTTACTAGGGGGGCCGTAAAGTTGGCCCCCTAATCCCCCTCCCCGCTCCGAGGGGATATGCGAGCTACGTGCGCGATTGTAGGGTAAAACCCTTTGTGATGAAGCTCCGCGCCGGCGACAGTGCGCGTCTCGAGGTAAGAAAGTATGCATACCTACGAGTAGGTAGTTAGTGCCGGTACGTATATCGCTGGCACCTTTGCCCCTCTTAAACGAGATAGCGTCGGCCGCCGAGGGTGCTGCCCCGCTTTCCTTCTAACATCATTCATTCATTCATCTCTGATCGGTGCTTTATACACCGAATCACGGCTAGCATCATGGCCACCGAGTCAACGGAGCAATGGCATTGTCGCTATTGCTCAGCATACTTTTTATCTAGAGACTCGCTAGAGAGACATATTGATGAATATCGGGTAAGATACTTTGAAGAATACAATAAGCTAGCCTAACTTGTCGAAGGAGCGAGCGAAAGAAAGAGCGAAGGAGCTTGAGGACTGCCAAGTCCATGCAAACATCGGCGCCGCAGCCGCCGCGGCGAAACCAGAAGACGGGACACTTGGCTTCATTGTCTACGACCATGTGGAATGCCCGTTTGAAAACTGCCGAAAGGGATCTTCAGAGCAGGGCATGTCCGTTCGACAGCACTTCCTCGTCCGTGAGTAGCCTATGCCGAGGAAAGAGTGGGAAGCATATACGCTGATGCGGTAATAGATATAAGCTGCCATGAAATGTGTCTCGATTGCCACATTTATGTTTCTAACAATGCGAGTAAATTCTTCAAACATGCACAGAAATGCCGCGGCAAAACACCTGAAAGGAAACAATATATCACCAGCGTCAAGCGATCGTTCCGAGCACGCTCAGACAATCGACTGCTTGAACTTCTACGAGATGTACCGAATGCCCTGCGAATGTTTTCATACGATGGCAAGACTACCGATACAACACGCAATAGAACTCTGGAAGCCCCGGTATACGAAGCTCCCGAGTCGAATAACCAGGAGAGATTGAGCAAACGCCGGAGCGGTCAACATCCGGGACACCAGCATGCTACCTTGCCGCCGCCAGGGGAGAGTTTTGGCATATCTCGTGCAGAGTCTTCCGCGTGCAGCGTTGAGATTGCGCAGACAGACCGGACGAATAACCAGCTGGGCTCGGATACCCTGGCAGCCAACCCCGAGTCGACGGCTTCCATTCTCGGCGCCAACTTTATCTCGCCGTCCCATAATGAACAGCTAAGCATAGAAATGAGCACAACAGCAGCCACTCGACAAGTACCAGTTGAGGAAGCAACTATGCGGTCTGAGATTTTGGCATACATGCTATCCAAGCTGCCAGGACAACACGAGTACATTGAACGCTACGTAAGAGAGTTGACCCCGCAACGTGCCCAAGACCTGAAATCTACCATCTTCGACGATATTGGTTTGCCTTGTCATAACGTTGAGAATGCATTTAAGGATCTTTGGCACTGCTTAGAGGCTTCCCAGGCTTTTCGCATGGAAAAGCAGCTAGAAGTTCCCCGTTCTACATGCATGAGTGTGGATGTTGACCCTTGCGGGGACTGGGAGGTGAAGGTGAAAGTGGACAGGCATCAGGGACTGCGTCTGGTAATTAAGTATCGGATGCTAATCCACGCCGACCCTCCAGTCTCAAGATGGATCTGTAATAATAATTGATCCCGGAGGGAGTAGCTCAATGCGACATCCTGCTCCGACTAGTCCAGACCTTTGGCCATTGCCTGGCGGCCAGTATCCCCATCGTCGTATGTCTCCCTCAAATACTTGGGCTGGTGCTTGAATAATTTCCAGGTGGATCGTGCTTGTAACTTCTATATCCGCCGGCGCCTGTTTGTATGGTACCCCACGTGGAATGTCGTTGCTGTTCTAGCCAAGGTCAGCAAAGCACAAACGGAGAAGACGCGGCACTAACGACGCTCATGTCGTAAGATTTATCTGCCCAAAGTAGCCTGCTTAAAAGTCTCTTGAATTTTCGGGGACAAACACAGCTCGCAGTGTCGGGGAAATGTGGCGATGTAAGGTTTGTTGTGGTTGGGCATGGTTAGGATAATTAATAGCGCGCAACCCAAGCGCTGTTATGTGATCATGAGCCCTGTCCTTCAGCCCCGCTTCTTGAAACCCCTAACCCCCGCACTGAGCAGTCATCAGATTTGGTTACGTACTAGTAGTTACGAATTAGTTACGTACTACTATCTGGAATTATCACTGACGTCACATCAGGGAGGTTTCCACAACGATCAAGAAGAGTGCATCACAAAGAGGTCAATTGACTAATAAGAGTATTCTGAGAATTATCTGAAGAATAAAGGAGAAGAAACGAATGCACGCACGATGCGGTGTTTTTATGTTCGCCGTGCACGGACCCCTGCGATGGTCGGCGCAACAACTATCGGGTAGCCAGACGTTGGACGTGACCAACTTCATCTCAAGGTGCATACATGTAAACGGAAGTTCGCACATGATTTGGCGTTGCAGAAGCATGGTTTGCCGACCACCCCAGAGGTTCCCTACTTCCTCATCCACAGAGCGTCAAAACAGGCAGGGCACTGGTACTCAAGGGACCTGAGTAAGGCTTTGCGAGTGCTTGTCAGCTTGAAACGTTTTTCTCAATGGGTCTTTATATAAGGGCCACTATCCTCTTGGGAGCCCAAATGATCTGTGGAACAAATTCCGACTCGAATCTCACTCAGCTTCAGAGCTTTGTCCAGGCTCTATCACACACAGGGGATACCAACACAGCCTCCAACAGTCTGACCCCTATTTCGCGTCAAACTACATTCCGCCCCAGTCGAGGAGTCTTAAAAGGGCAAAGAGGCAAGGCATGAAGGTGTGGATTGATGGGGGAAAGAAGCTAGGCTTTCCCCCAGGTGTGCCCTTAAGTAGGCGTATGGGCTCCCGACTAACTAGAGGGCTGGCCTGAGGCCGCAACAAGGAGGTGTCCAGACCCACATGGGTACCGTTCTTATGTATATAACTGGGACCTGCGCCCCCTTGATTTGGGTTGTGGTCAAGGCCAATATACTCTCTATCACCGTCATATGCGTGGCATCTCTCATCTCCGTTTAACATTTCGCACAGTTTATCCACACAGCTCCCCGCAGAACCTTCCAGCAAGCATCCTTATCACTCTACGTATAAAGATGTCACCCATCTACACTCTAGAGAGCACAATCAAGAATCTTCCAGTCCCTGATATTTACGCCTACTTTTCTCATCCTTCGTGAGATAGGCTCGGCTCTCGTCGTGCAGTAGCCATTTCCAGTCTTCCACTGCCAGCTGCCTTGCGTATCTTCGGCACAGTGTGTATCCTCCAGCAGTCTAAATTTTGCTATAACACTAGGTGCGACCGACCATGGGAGAACATCGTCGTGTATAAGAGAACAGAACAACGTTCTCCGGTTTAACATCACCGTGTGCAGTTTCTCGTCGGGCAGAGATTCCCGAGGCAAATTGAACTGCAGGGCAACTGCGAGATGGGCAGCATAGTATTGTCAAAGCATCCATAGAGAATCGAGAATCACTACCTGTCAGACAACAGCTACTTGAACCCGAGACTATACAGTTTCGTAGCTTCTCTGACCCTTGTACATAACCAAGCACTGCCGGCGAGACCAGATCCATTCTATAGCTCCATCGCAGAACAGTTGCATAACGAGGTCGCTGTCCCTCTCTACCTTGGATAGAGTTGTTCCGAGCGCTGTAACGTAAGGATATATACCGTGCATCCTCCCAAATCCGAGGAACCACGAAGGCTTGTTGACGATGGTGGAGGGACCCAAAGAGTCCAACCTTACCTGTCCAACACTTTCCCGATGGCCGTTCGAGAAACGTAGGAGCATGCCTGCTATACCAGCGCCATTTTTTATAACGCATGGAATAATTTCTGCCAACCCTTCCAGACGATGCGACGAAAAAAAGAAATCTTCTGTGGCGACGAATACTCTGTTATGGGTTGGTTGGGGACATAAGAAAGGAGGAAGACTCTCCCATTCAGCCTTGGAGCGCGCAAAGGCTAGAGCGCCGATACCGTTGCTCGTGTCCTCGTAAAACATTCTGCCAGTTTCTTGGCCAAGTCGTTCGACCAACTCAAAGGGCTTGGGCGGCAACGACTGCTTCAAATATGCCCCTGCTATAAAAGTGCGACCCTTGTTCGTCTTGAACTTATTTGCCTTATCGTGAGCTTCGCAACTCGAAAAAAGGAGGTTTGTCGACATACCCCGACTGCTCTCTCTCGAGGGACCCAAGCCTTGCGTTGCCAGATTTCGGTGATGACCTCATCCGGGTCTATGGGCATGTATAACCAGGAGGCATGAGAAGCTGACCGGTAAAAAGACATATCTTCACCGTCTATATGGGCGTGAAATAGCGCCAGACCACTTGCCCAGAACACCGAGTAGCCGGTAGTCGTAGGGCCGTTGCACTTGAAAGAATTCATTCGAGCAGGGGTTTTTTCAGAGCAGCTTAGGCCGGCATGTTCCTCCTGTTGCTGTTCGGGGGCGACATTGATCCCTCCGGCAACGCTTGTGAAATGGTGGAATCGAACTCGGCTGGGTTCTGGAACATTCCAGGCAATTGATCCTTGTTGCTGAACTGTTAATCGGCGCAATTTGATACCCTGAGACGGATTAGCTGGAATTTTGCCATGCTTCAGAGCGACTCACATCCGATTCTACATTAATAGTTAATTCTCGACCACAAAGCCGGATAGTACGCCACCATATCCCGGGACTTTCATCGATAGCTAGCGTGTCTCTAGAGCCGGCCAGTAGCAATTTTGTGATTCCAAGATAATTCTCTGCTATGAGTAAAGACTCATAGCGGTCTTGGTGGGGACGAATCAACTTCCAAGTATGCTCGCTGCGAGCATTGGACAACGATGAAACGTACTCAGTGCCCTCGAACTCGACGAACCCATACCATATGCTCCTGGTAGTGGTAACACTACCACGGAGTCTTCGATCAGGCGACCATAAGCTTCTAGCCTTCACCACTGAGTATACCTGAAGAAGGTGGTCCGCTATTAGCAGGCAGAGCTCCGGGGTCAGGTGAAGCCCCTCATCGGCATATTTTTTCGAAAGCACCAGGGTCAAGCAATGACGGATCCATCGGCGACGTCGACTCTCTTCCTGTTCAGTGGGAATGTAGCTGTGCTTTGTCGCCTCAATAAACTCTCGTGAGCGATCGAAACCAACCACCCGAAGGCAGTAGGAATGGCAGCCATATTGAAGATGGGGACAATCAAGATCGTCGCAGATAAGCTGGGTGGCTGGCTGCCCCGTCGTTTTGTGCTGCCATGACCCCCCCACGTCTTATGGCGGTGAAAGGCATCAGCCTAAATGAGCCATACTTCGTGAGTGAAAACAGACCTATAGCAACGTCGTCTCCATCATCAATCTCAAATTGACAGAAGACACACCGAGGCGTAATACAGATCTTTTCGGGCATGATTGGAGTAAGCAATGCGTTCACGACATCTGTGATTATTACGAATGTGCAATGGATGCCTCGGTCCCCGTGAGGCTTTTACCTTTTCGAAAGATTGAAAATTGGCGGGGCTGGAACCAAAAGAAATAATCGACAAGACATTTTTATCTACTAATAAACTAGCGTCACGGACCTGGGCGCTAAGGGTATCACGCGCGCCATCACGTGATATATCTACTTTTGTCCGCGCGATAAAGCTGCTTCCTTGCGCTACGTCTTGCATCTAGAACCGACGTATTCTGCTTCATCAATCGAACATTGGCTTGGAGAACATTACTTAGCTAGATCTCGATACGAAACCCTTATACTTCGACCAGCCACCAGACCCCACCGTTTGCAACTGTTAAATGCTGCTAAGCTGCGCTTGACCCTTGCTGAAATGACTCGGGCATCTGGGGTGGAGCCTCTTCTTTGATGTGCGCGATGAAGCATGAAATGTAATAGGCGTAGTCGTCGTTGGCGTCCACGTAGGAGGACCGGTCAGCTTCGCGGTCAGATCCAAAGTACAGGTGCCTCATTCGGTAGTGGTTACCACTCCGCGCAATGATCCAAACCCGGGCCTTAGTTCCCCAGCTTGTCATGCCATATACAAATTCCTCGCCAGATTTCTCGAGATATCTCCTGGCTCCATTCCGAAGCTGGTCCTCGACCTTTTTGAGCTCGCCGGTCCCCTTTCGCTTCACCTCTTGGAACATCAAGGTCGGGTGAATTTGGTATGGATATTCTCCACGGACTCGCTCAACACTTAAGTCCAGTCTTGTATTGCTTTCTCCGTCCGGGCTCACTTCAGAGTTCACAAGATAGTTCTGGGTGATCGGAAATTGCTGTATCAGAAAGTTCTGCCAAAAATTCTTGGCCTTGTACTCAATGTCATGGTTCTGGGCTTCGTGGTAAAGGCATTGGAGCGCCGGTGAGGTCAGGAGACTCATTGTAAATAATTGTGTGACGAAGACTGCTGACGTGAAAAGCGAGTTTGAGTTACCGAAACCAACGACTTTTATGGTGCAGACAAGACAATTTATACATGGGCTTGAACAGGTGCAAAATCAGCGAGGGTATTCTCCATTCTCTCTCCTGGGGCCCGCATGTGCTTATCGTTAGAGGGCTGCTGACCTTTACTCGGTCCAGCTTGTAACGTAAGATACGCGCACGCGACGGTAGTTAAGTATGGCACCCACACTGCAGACCGCAAACTCAATGAGATGAATATTTACGAATGGTATGCTGTTACAGAGCTTAGAGCTGGCTTTCATGCATGCGCTTTCTTTGCGCCCGTTCGATGGCGAGTCGCGAAGTCCCTGTGTCATCCTCCTACGAGCCTGCAGTGAAGGGCAATGTCTTATTCCTTCACTTAAATAATAAAACATTTGTTTTATCTCATCATTAAGACCATATAGTCCACACCTAAGGCGATCTTGCCTCTTACGCCCACATCCAAGGCAATTTTGCCTACTGCCCCTACCGCGCTTACTTCCCTACTGCTTAAACCTAAGGCAATCTTGCCTACTGCTCCTTTACCCTTACGGTCACATTTTATCTCTGACTGCCTACGCGTGGCCCGAGAATTGTTTTTGCCCGAGAATTCAGATATCATAAACTGTCCTGCATTGTTGGCCATCTGCTTGCCGGAATCAGGATTCACGGTCCACCCTTCCCGTGCAAAATAAGCAATATAGCTCCGATGGAGGGTGATGACTGGACGAGAGTGATTTGACTCCGCACCTTTGCACCGGCACTAAAAGACCCTTACAACACCCCGAGGCAAATTTGCCTTAACCTTTGTGTTGCATTCCAATTCCCTTTCTGTGTAAGGCGCAGTTTTAGCAATCGTTTCTGCGCTGGACGTGGGCAGTCCGCAGCGTGTGGGTGGATCATAATGGGAGTGTTTGGTACACCTTATAAGTCTTTGCTCTGTTTGATAAGCTCGTAATACTGACCGGACGATACGACGCAGCCCATACTATTCAGCCAGGACACATTTGCAGGCGACGCGCATGAGGAGCCACACCAAGACAGGCTGATGGCGCGATTAGACCTATCACAGCCGAACACGATTTCGGAGGGCGTGAACCCCAGCGATCGGAGGGTTCGATGGTTGAGGGACTTTATCACCCGCGGCAGGCTTTCTTTTCACCTTCCCTCTTTTCCCACACTGCGATTCATGACCTGTTGGACCACACTGTTGGTGACCTCTTATTATTCCTATGCGGCGATGGGATTTGGAGGGTGCTAATACCAGCTTCGAGGCCCTTCATCGGGCAGGGTGGCCAAACTCCCTTCAATGTCCGAACGCTGACATTGGGTCGGTGTAGGCGGCCATTGGGGTTACGCGCGAGGTGTTCAACCATCGATCTAACACCTAAAGGGTCCCTGTTGCGTTGATGGTCCGGATAGGCCACCAGCCAGCCATACCGTGAGAAGTAGTCCACCATAATAATCTTCTGAGGGCGGAAAACGGTCCGACGTGGTCCGTTCCCACGACCTGCAACGGCTGATCAATCGTTGCAGGCTGGTCGGGGGCCAAGGGTTTCTTCGGGGGATGGGTAGCGTATGAGAAACAAATGCCCATATAGTCCACGATGTCCTTTGCCATCTCCGGTCAGTATATACACATAGGTGTAAAGCCGTTAACGCATCTATTCCAGGCCAAATAGGCTACAGTCGTCATGTGCCCGCTTTAGCACTTATAGCATCTCCTCTTCTAAGAGGCACCGTTGCCACCCCTGTTAACCTTAATGGTATAGTCGGCCCTCGTTCCATCGGAATTGTTCGCTCTGGTGTTTATGCCGACGACAGGCGGCGAGGGTATAAAAAATAGGGAAATTCCCGGGCGGTCGTAAAGGAGCCCGTCCCGGATAAATGTCTGCCTCCTGTTCTCCCACAAGGCCAGGAGGTTCTTGTGTAGGGCGGCCTGCTCTGGTGGCGCGACGGGTGGTTCCCACGCCGAGACCTGCCCCGGGATAGAGCTGGCAAAGGCGGCGTCTTGGGTGGGAAGCGCCAGGGCAGACTCAAGCTGCGGCGGGCGCCATTGGGATAGGCCTGTTATGTCGACGGGTAAGACGACGCCAAAGGCCGAGCGCTGGTGACAGTGAACCGGGTCGGGCGGCAGGAGGGCGGGTCTGCTAAAGGCGTAGAGGTCCGGCGCCTGCCAGGGCAGCTGGGCGCTCTAGGCAATGCCAAGCTCGTTGGCAAGCATAGCCAGGAGCAGCGATCGTGCGCGGCGTAACCCTTCGGCCTCGGCCTCGGCGCCAAGTGGCCAGTCTGGGAGGACGAGATCGGATTTGCCTAGGGCCTCGTGGATGGCCTTGGCCGACGCCTTGTCCATGGCCTTGTCTATGGTAGCGACCCTTGCCTGAGTGATGGCCTTGACCGTGGGCCCGCTAAAGGCGCGGATGACCTGGAGCAGGCAAAGAGCGGAGAGGTAGCCGCAGGCCCAGGCGTTTTGCTGGGCACAGGCGCGGACGCCAACGACGATGGAGCTAACGGCGTAGCCGAGGTCGAGGAGGGTCTGTTGCCACGCCGTTGCCACCATCTCAAGCCGCTCGCGACTATCACTGGCGAGCGTGTCGAACACAAAGAGGTGGAAGTGCAATCGGTCGAACATAAAGGACACCCAATGCCCCGAGACGAAATGGAACATGCCAACGACGAAGCGTCGCCCGGGGAGCCTAGCCTTAAGACGCTGTAGGGCCTCTAGGAAGACGCGATCCATTGCTGCAGTAGACGGTGACAAAGAGGTAGGCGGTGGCCTATTATAGTAGGCGGTGACTATTACAGCAGGGGAGGCTTATTATAGTAGGCGGTGACGATATAATAGGCGGCGACCTATTATAGTAGGCGGTGACTAAAGAGGTAGGCGGTAGCCTATTATAGTAGGCGGTGACGATATAGTAGGCGGCGACCTATTATAGTAGGCGGTGACTAAAGAGGTAGGCGGCGACCTATTATAGTAGGCGGTGACTAAAGAGGTAGGCGGTGATTAAAGAGGTAGGCGGTAACTAAAGAGGTAGGCGGTGACTAAAGAGGTAGGCGGTGACTAAAGAGTTAGGCGGTAGCCTATTATAGTAGGCGGTGACTATTATAGTAGGGGAGGCTTATTATAGTAGGCGGTGACTATTATAGTAGGGAAGGCTTATAGGAAGAAGAATGCACGCAAATTCGTGCCGTTATGTCTACTGTAGACACTAACGATAGTTGTCATAATAAAGTATCCTAATATACACTGCTACACCCTGGTTTTGTCACACTTAGACAAAGGAGTCGCAAACCGGTCGCGGTTCTCTGCGAGAGCCTTAAGAAACGAAGCATTTATGCACAGACTAGAAGCGTATAGTGAAAGGGTTTGTGATAGATTGCGAAGTTCTACTATCTTAAAGGAAGAATTTACTAAAGAATAGGTATATTAAGATCCGGACAATCATTCACGGTGCTGCTTACTGCCTGATAGGCAGTCATGGCTAAGCGAGCTGCTGCCTGCAAGCAGCAGCGTCACTTACTTTTATAGTTTATATGCTTACTATAGGAGGAATCATTCCACTCACTTAACAGAAAACCAAGAGTCGTTCGTTGCCCAATTCGCCGGAGATCTTTATCTTCCGGGCGGATGGCGTTGCATTTCTGCACTTGCTAGCATACGGAGACTTCTCATATCAGGGTCATCTTAGAGGGGGAGTCGAGGCAGTTGTGCACGTGCTGCAGAAGAGCGGAGGAATTAAGGACCTTTGCCATCTGGAGCAATACGAATGGCGGCTAGACTCCTGCAGGTGTTGCCTCAGCGCCGGCTTAGGCATAGAGTCCCTATTACATCTTACACAATACTCTATGGCATGACCAGGAAAAAGAGGCTAGAGCTTTGTGATTAGTCTAGACGGAAAGATTCTAAGGCGATAGATACCGCGTCTTATCTTATGGCTACAGGCATTTACGCGTGGCCGTGAGAGGTGTCGTCGTATAATAAGTAGTTAGACGGTGATTACCACAATTGCTATGCTTCTGCAGTACAGACGTGATTTCAAACAAATAAGCACCCCAGTGACATCACTTCCCCGTCTATAGCTATAAGAAGAATGCCCTACAGTGTCGTCAAGCAAAAAAAATCATTCGCCGTGCTTTAGCTTAGTGCAGTAGTGCACCTGCAGGCATCCACGAGACCGCCCTGGAAACGTGCCATTGAAACGCTTATGGACCTCCGCCCACGAGAGGTTGCCCTGTTCCTTCCTCAGCTTGGTAAGTAGGTCATCTTCTTCGCGCGTGAACCTGGCTCTCGTGCCGGAAGTCCGCCCTGCCTGACCGCCAGTCGCTCTGGTAGTCGTAGTGCGGCGCGCATTGCCTGTGGGAACACTTCCTTGGCTGTGCGTTGTGCAAAATGGCCATTCAAATTGTAGCTGGAACGTACCCACGCCATCCACGATGACCCGCTTGAATATGGCGTTCTGCAGAGGCCACTCCTCAAATGTTGCGGCGGATGCCCCAACGTTTCCGTCTTCAGATAAGTCGTGCGACGCTGGCGGACTAGGCAAGCTGCGTGCGTATTTTACCTTTCGCATCGGTGGGAAACGGGATGCGTTGCTGCTACAGCGCTGGGGCTTCGTAGTAGCAGAAGCATGCCTAGCCTTCCGACGTTTGCGCGGAGGTTGCTCAATGGGTTCGTTAGCGTCACTGGCCAGGCCATCCTCCTGCCCGCCCCTTTCGCCGCTGTTCGCGGCGGCGGGACAATACTCCGTGTCGATGTGTGCGCCACCGGAATGGTCGTCATGATCGTCGGAATCATCCATCTGACATCGCTGGGCCTTGCTGCCAATCTCACAATCATCTTGGGCTAGGTTACTGTCACCTTGATTCGCTCTCTCGGTGGAGTAGGATCCCTGAGCCTCTGGCAGAGGGTTGATTGGATACTGTGACTCGGTTTCCGCACTGTGGTCCTTATAGGCGTCGGCTTTAAGGTCTTGTCTTGCTGAAATTCCTAGGGATTGCTGTTTTAAGGCGTAATCCTTATGTGTTTCGGAAACGTTGTCGAGTTGTGTGAGAATGCCACTCGTAGGCAGATAGTCTAGTTGACGTAGAACGCTCTTGGCAGGGCTCTGCGACGCTTCATCCGCTCGGGGCAAGCTACGTGCAGGCGGCATCTGGACCAGCATAGGCGAAGGCGCTGTAGGGCTTCTTGGGACCGATATGGATGTCGATGGTCTGGTGCCCATCGTGGCCTTTCTACTAGCTTGATTGACTGTTGATGAACCTGGCCAGCGGGATTCCTCGGCCTCACCGGCTCCGTCAGACATCGTGCTGAGGCATTCTAGCCCATTCGTCAACCTCCCGACTCATAGGCAATAAGGTGTGCAAGAACTTACCTGCACCATTCGTGCTACCAGGCTGTGCTTTAGCTATAGATGTGACGACTGCGTTGGCCGACGGAAGTGTTTCAAGAGATCGCGAGTCGTCGATGTCCTGACCGTCACGACCGCCGTCCTCACCCCCAACTTGGTCATCTGCATCATCAGCCTCAGATTCCGTATCAGATGGAATCGTTATCGGCCCATCCAAGGGTCGCCCGCAGACGACGGGTACATGGTTTAAGCCTGCCTCTGCCCCTAGGGACAAAGTTTGTCGCAAGGACGTAAAAGTGGAAGGAGGCCACTGCTGCGTTAATGACCGCGGTGGCATTGGCTGTCGCTGCTTCGTCTGCCTGACATCCCCCGAGTTCGCCGCAGCTTGAGGAACCCAAAAGGTTTGGCCATCGAGGGTGATAGTAGAAGTCATTATGGGGGTGGGCGGGTCTTTCGTGGGAGCAAGTGACGCTGTTCGCTTACGAACAGTCGGAGAACTTTGCTGAGAAGCATCATTAGGAGCAAGAGTGCCAGAGGCCTTAAATATGCGAGCGAGCCGCGCTCACCACTCTAGCCGACGCTCCCCTCACCTCGGCTCAAATATTTCCCTAGGTTCCAGGCGCTCTCGAGCTTTCGCATCGTTCCGTCCGTCCGTCCATCCGAAACGAGGTACAGGGCCAGACCCGTGTGAGCTAGGCTCGTATTTCTCCCGACACTCTCTGCCAACCATGCAGCTGTCGGACCACACTGGACGCGGCCAAAAGGATGAAGCAGAATCCTCCTCGCAATCCTACCGTAGATCGGCTCACGCCGTTGGCGACACGTTGCACTCGGCAGCTCCGAGTCAGCCTCAGGCTCCGCACGTTGGTCCTTGATTGGCATTGATGCTCCCGTCCCGTCATTATATTCTGCGGCCGAAATTGAAGGATGAGGCTCGACGCCCAGTCATAGGCGTCCTTGGAGCGCCTTCTCTCAGTTTGCGTTTGGCGTAGTAATATGTGCCGCTTCGCATCCACGCGACCCTCCATCAACGACTGAAATCAGGAAAAGGGGGCTTGGTCATGCCTTAGATAGTGCATCGGAAAGAGTCCGGCCGAGGGAACGCCGGGCCGTGTCCCTCGTATTGGGAGACCATGCGCTGGCCTTTCCTCCTTGTGTCGCACTGGTCCGTGGCGCGAAGGGTGATTCAGCTCGTCAGGGATGCGCCGGTCTGGCCGTGTTGGTCAATGGATCTGCCCCTTTTGTCATGCGTTAGTGTCATCAGCATCCGCGCATTTCGTGACCGACTGAGGGCATATGGGCTTCCTTTACCAACCAAATAGGGGCTGGCGTCCCAAGGGGGCTGCCGTGCCGGCAAGTGACAAGACAGTCCGAGGTCAAAACTTGTAGCTAGCTGGACGGGTGATAACACCTAAACATGGCAACTTGTAAGTTAAATAAGGCGCATTACGTGACGAAAAAGACACGTATGCTTAGCAGTAGCAGTAGCAGCGGCGGCATTTCTGGAAGAAAGGGGGTGAGACGCGTCTGGCGGTGGAGAGCGAAGCGAAGAGGTGTGCACAGAGGTCGGCGGTAGACCGGCGGTGCAGACGAAATGAAGACGGCATGCAGAAGGAAGGTGGAGGAAGGTGGAGGAAGGCGGAGGACAGGGTGCGGCAGCAATGGCCGAGCGTGTTGAATAAAGAGAGAGAAGTCATGAGTACTTGTCGAGAGGTGAGGACAGTGTTGGGATATTTATATTCTTTCTATGTTGAGCCTTACAGGCAGGGTCACGGGGCAGGGGCGGGAGAGGGGCGGCGGGGGCGCGATACCCGATTGGGGAGGGGCCATTTCCGGAGGCGGAAGCAGCGTTTTAGAGATTACTAATACTCTTAATAGATAGGGCGAGCGGCTTCGTATAGGATTTCTACCTATAGGACCGCCTTATAGAAACTATTATCGCGGCCCTTAATTCTAGCCTTAACTACCTTACGCATTAATACTAGTTCTATACTAAGACTATCGAATATAATAACGAGATTACTAGTTAGAAGCTAGTAGTAGAAGCTTTCCTTAAGACGAGACTCCTTAAAATCGAGCCCTCGGCCCTATATATATAGGACTAAAATAGTAGCGCCGAACGCTTAAGGGGTGTAATTAAAGATAAATCATAGGCAATGCGAGGCAAACTTCTAACGTAACTTTAGCGAGAGATATATAAGTTAGTAATATATCTCTACAACCGTATACTAAAGTATAGTTATAAGTAGGAAAGCCCTTACGAAAGACTAACCGGCAGGAAGCCTACGCAATAACACCTACGTGCCTATAGGTATAAAGTGTTCGCGATAACTACTATAGCTTAGGAAAAGAGACAACGCCTTAAGAAGCTCGACCTACGAGCTTAGGTAGGCTTTCTAGTAGGATATATATTATTAAACATCTACCGCGTATAGGTGCTTACTAAAGGAAAAGTTATTACTATACGAGACGTTGCGTTTAATAAGCGGGAGATCTTTAATAGAACCTTTAAGAGTCTTACTAATAGCGTTAAGGAGAGCAGCCTTAAGGAGCTAGCTTTAGCCCTAAGGAATATTAGCCTTCCCGATAATAATCGATTAACGCGCTATAGGTACTTAATGATTAAGTCTTTAACGATATTCTCGTTTACGAAGATATAAACCTAGTATACGCGACGAGCTAAAACGATATAGACTACGTAATAGCGCTTAAGAACGACTAAGAGAGCATAAAGCAGTATATAGAAGCTAGATTTAAGCCTCTACCTACTCCTCTAAACACTCCCCTAGCGGCCCTATTTATAGCTATAATCTAATTATATCTCGCTAACTAGTCGATAAAACTATAGAGCGAAAATTATAAACCCTTACGAGCAGCCTTCTAAGCGGGAATACTTCCTTTACCGTATATAAATATAAGTATATATATATAAGGAGTAAACCCCTCCGTAGTATTATTATTAAGTCTACGTATATAAGAAGTAAACCCCTCCGTAGTATTATTATTAAGTCTACGTAAATAAGGAGCGAACCCCTCCGTAGCACTAAAAATAAGCCTATATAAGCTAAAAGCTTAGGAATAATCTCCTCTATAGCACGATTAAAAACACGCCTACTAGCACTCGGTATTTATAGTAAGCACTTAAGCCGCACCGACCTTAAGAGACACTAATACACTACGATTTAAGGATAAGGCTTACCTCGACCGCTTAATTCTAAAAAAGCAAGTATATCGGCGAGACCTTCCCGCTATACTAATATATTATAGATAGCTTAAATACTATCTACTCGGCCTTTCCTTCGAGGAGGTAGAGCGATTATATCTTTAGAGCTATAAGGAAATAAGGTCGTAGACTAAAGTCGACTATAAAACACTTATAAAGAAAGGCTAAATGCTTTACTATATATAGGTATGTATATATAAGATAGACAAATATAAGAGACTCTTTAAATATAAGGCGAGATTAGTTATATAAGGAGATTAATAGCTTAGAAACGGGTAAGAGACCTACGTAGCTACTCTCGTAGGACGGAGTTTTCGGACACTTATAACGATCGCGGTAAGGTTTAATCTCGAGCTAATATAGTATAACGCTATTAACGCCTTCGTTAACGCTACCCTCGACGAGATTATCTATATAAATATACCTTTAGGATATAGGAAACACTCGATCGTGCTTAGGCTCGATAAGGCACTCTACGGACTGCGGAAATCCCCTCTTTTATAGCATCGCGAACTTACGTTAACGCTCCGGGAGATAGGATTCTAGATAGTACCGCACGAACCTTACTACTTAACGTTTAACGGCATTATCGTCTTCTTCTATATAGATAATATCGTTTTTATATATTATAAGAAGGATTAAGAGAGGGCTAAGTCGCTTTAGAATTAGCTCTAAGGAAAGTATAAGCTTATAGGCGGTAATAGCCTATAATAGTTCCTTAGTATTAAGATTCTACGTAATTATAAATAGGGCTATATTTAGCTATTATAAGCTGCCTATGTTAATAAGATCTACCGACTAGCGAAGAAACGTAGGCTATTTAATACACCGATAGGAGTAAACGATCTCTTTCCTTATAACAGGATCGCTAAATACTACGAGATACGGTCTTACTAAGTAAACGTAGGCTTTATACTATACGCAGCGGTTATTACCTAACCCGATATCGCGTTTATAATATTAAAACTCTATAAATATAACACTAACCTTAGACCGAACTATAAAGAAGCTATCGATCGAGTTATCTACTATTTGCACTATACTCGTAGGCTTACGCTTCGTCTAGGGGGTAGCGACGACTTTAAGGTAGTAAGTAACGCTTCTTTTGCTAATAATACTAATCGTAAGAGCTCTTAGGCATTTGCTATAAAGCTGTTTAGAGGCTTAATCGGCTAGAGAGCTAATAAATAGGATACTATTATAACTTTAACAATAGAGGCGGAGCTTCTAGCTCTCTTATAGGCAGTAAAGGAGTTAATCTACGTAAGCAGGCTTATTAAAGAGCTTAACGTCTCCCTCGATAACTCCCGAATTTGCATCTAATATAATAATACTTAGACTATCCGATTAGTTACGGTAGAAGTCGCGACTCTATAGACAAAGCTTCGCTATATAGATATTTACAACTACTAGCTTCGTTAGGAGGTCCTTAATAAGACTATCGAAGTTAAGTATTCTCCTACCGCGAAGATAATAGCAGACGGCCTTATAAAGGCGCTTTAAGGGCCCTTCTTTAAGGCCTTTATCGAATAAATCGGCCTTTACGATATCTTATAACGCCTCGCCGATCGAGAGCTCCTTAAATCGACCGACGAAGCGATATAAACCGACAATTATATAGTATAGGAAGATTAAGAGGTATAAGAGCTATTAAAGCCGTACCCTCGAAGTATGTTTTACGCCCTACGACGACGTTAGGGAGACGACGGACCTAGGGCTTAAAGAGGCTACGCATAGATGCGCTTAAAGGCTCTATAGCGTAGCTCGATTAGGCGTAGAGAGCTAAGAAGGAAAATAGTAAGGACGAGGGGTCTTCGAAGGATTAAGAAGAGGTATAAGAGCTTAAGAAGCCGTACTCTCTAAGGCGCTTAGGCGTAGGAATGAAAGGGCAGGGATTAATAATGTCCCGACCTAATGGCTTAACGATAGAATAAAGATTAAAAACTTATCGGATTTAAGCTATTTAGCGACCTCTTTACGCTAGCTTTACTCCCGCGGATGTAGGTTCGAAGCTAGGGGGGTGTGTTAGATTATATAATAGAGGCTACTATATTAGGTTAGCATAACCGTTACGTAGCTTCGGGGAAAATTTCCTATAAAACAAGCCCCTTAAGAAAATAAGGGCTATATATATATCTTTATTATTACATTAATACAACCTCTTTTGCTATACAACCTATTAGACCTATTAAGACCTATAATCGTGCCTATTTAGTCCGAGCCGTAGATTAAAGATCTAACAATTAGAGACCTAGGGCTGCTTAGCCTTAATATTAATGTACGAATATTATCGTATCGGAACGGCGCCTATAAGACCGAGCTAGATATAGCTCGGTACCTATACGGTTATTATATCTACTTACGCACCTATTTAAAGTGCCTCGTAAGACAGCTAGCCTTCTATAGAACTAGACAAAAACAATATAGTTCTCCCTCGCTTTACTACCTTAATTACGCATAATTAACGGTATCTTAATCGCGCCCTTAGATATAGGTCCTTATAGGTCGGTGCGATAGTTATAAGCCCGGTATACGAACCCGCGTAAATTGCTATTAAGTTAACGCATTTAAGAATTATCGCATCTTCTTATAAAGAGCTTAGAGCTACCTTAGCTACGCAGCTTTAAGGGACCGTAGCTCTCTAAGGCCTTTAGTAATAGCATAACGTCGGGCATAACGATTGTCTACGTTAGCCGTTAGGGGGTCTCGAGGTATAACGTCTAGGTTAGCCTTAAGAAGCTAAGGTCCCTAAAGGCTGCTTTAACTAAGGCAGCTATATAAGCCCTCGATCGACTATTTAGTAAGGCATCGACATCGAGATCCTAATAGCATCGATATAATAACCGTATAAGACCTTAATGCTCCTTAACCTCTAAGATAGTCGCAATAAATAAGGCAGTAAGGAGAAGATTACTATAAAGGGCGAAAAGATAACGTACGACGTCTCCTTTACCGCTTAACGGGTGACTATCTCTAGTGCCTATAAAGAGCAAGTTATATATGCTCGGAAGCCTCTTTCCTTAAGCATCTTTAACATTTTCTACAATAAGCACTCTTATTTTATAACCCCTTTCTTTAATAACTTTAACTTTAACTTTAATACTTAATAATAGCTTTAACTCTTACGTCTCTAGCAATTAACACTAAGGTCAGCCTATCTAAGGCAGACTACTAGACAATATAGTTTACGACGTTCCGTCGTATAGCTAAGGGTATAGAGGTTTAGAAGTATATAAACACCGGCGATAAAAGGGCTAATAAGACCCTTAAGCTAGTTAAACCTCCGGTTGTTACTTATATAAGCTAGGTCGCGAAGATTAATAGCCTTATAGCTTAGGCATACGTAGAAGCTATGCTTAATAACATAGTAGTAGCGCTAGACCCGCTAGTCCCGATTATAAAGCTTAACATAGGATAGCTTATATGCTTTAAGTCTAACCGAGATAACCGTAAGATAGCCTACGCTAAATACGTCTTTAAGAAAAAGGCCGTGATAGACCTTTCGAACTAGGTTTATTAAACCGTTAATTAGTCCTACGTAAGGCACTCCCTAAATAATCTAGACCTCCGTAGGATCGTTAATAAGCTAAGAGAGCTTCTTAAGGTCTCTAACGCTTACTATATCGGCATCGCACGACTAAACTATCGTAGGGCGCTATAGACACCCCGAAGAATTAACCTAGTAGACTAATACCTCTAGTAGGAACTAGTATACCTTAAAGCCTTTACTACGATAACTGCTAATATCGAGGGAGATTAAGCTATCGCAGACTTCCTTAAGGCAACTATACCGCTAGACGAACTATAGTCTCGCAATTGGCTTAGTAAGCTGCGTAAGTAGTAGCAAAAAGGCAACGTCGTTACGATAACCCTCTAGAGCGTTAGTAAACTCTTCTACTCCGTAAGCCTTAATCGCAATATATATAGTAAGCTATTCGGGCTAGTAGGCGCGTTTTCTATACCCGGAGGAAATACTAACACGCCGGCTCGATAGGAACACAAGTGCCCCTACGGTATTAGTAAGAATCGCTATTACTAAAAGCCTATAGACTATATAGCTTTCTATAAGGCTATTAACGGGGTCTCCTATAGGCCCGGGATTACTAAGGTCCTTAACCGCGTTAAGAAGTATAAAGAAGCTAAGGACTTACCGCGCTAAAAGACTACGGTCGAGGCGATTAAGGCTTTAAAGGGCTAGCCGGCGCCGTAGACATTGACTTAGCCAAAGAAAGCGACGTTTAGACCGCCGGCTTTAGCCTATACGGTAATCTAATAGACCGTTAAAGAGCAGTATGCATTTAGCATATTACTAAACGCGTACGCGGCTATTTATCCGCTATAGAACTCGACCTTTATTAATAGTTGCGTAAGCACTTATATTATTAATAAGCTCGAGCTTCTTTAGTATAACGTCGTTAAGGCAACCGAGACCGATATCGTGCTAGTTAGCGATATAGCGCTCGTAGTGCTATATAGAGGCACGCGGATTATCGAGAATATCGTTAATAGACCTAATAGTAAGAAAACGGAGGACTTAATCCTCTAAGACGCTGCATTTGTCCCCGGATTTTATACTAACCTAATTAGCGGGGAGAAGCTTAAGGACTTTAGCTTTTAGCTATATAGGTATAATAATACGTTAAGGTATAGAAGCATTAAGTATAATAAGATCCTTATAAGCTTTAAAAGCATATACGGCCTCTTAGTAGCTAAATTAAAGCTACTTACGTCCTGCTTTACGTTGCCTAATGCTCTTTAGTATACGTTATTAGCGGTCTAAGATAAGATTCCGTAGTACCCCTAGCGGCGGATCGTAGCATTAAGAAACCTAGTTCCGCCTAAGGTTAGTACGGCAAAGATTTAGCACTTAAGATTAGGGCATATAAGCCCTCGAGTACTTAAGCAATTAGTCTTTTAGGCGAGAGGAGTGCGGATATACGGCCTAACTACGGTTAAATACGAGGGCTACGCGCTAGGAAAAGCATACGAGCAAATCTCTCGTAGAGAGCCGGCTAATCGCTTAAGGTAACCTTTCTACTATATCTTCCTTAACCTCTTCGACTTTAAGCTAGTCTATAACGGCTACCGATACATCCTACTGCTGTCCGATAAATATAGCGGGATAATATTCTTATAGAGCATAAGTTTAAAGACAGAGAGTCCCCCCCTTATATGTAACTTTAAGGCATTAGTCCGCCGATATATAAGCGTAGTGATTTATAAGATAAAAATAGATAATAAGAGAGCCTTAGTTAACCTCCTAAGATAAAAGATATCGAAGTTCTAAGAATAAGTAGAATAGGAAGGCATTAAGCTCGAGCTTCCGCCCGTATATACGAAAGAGCCTACGGGAGGCGTAGAAAGACTAAGCGGAGTTATATAATAAAGACTCCGTTCGGCAATAGGGAAGCTGCCTTATAACCTTTAGCTAGAGGCTTACTAAGCTATAGTTAGGACGTATAATATCCTGCCGAGATACTATAACTAGTAGAAATCGCCTAAAGAGACACTCGATAGATAGTTTAATTAATATCTTCGCTAGTTCGGCCGGTTTAGCGTTATAGCGTATAGAGAAGCTAACTTCCGCCTATATTAGGACGGGCTCTACGCCTTTAGCTACCGCGCTTACCCTCTATACTTTAATATAAAGGCTAACTTATATAAACGAGCCTTTTAAATATACCCTAAAGCGCATATTAGTTATCTCGTTAGCTACTACGCTAGTAACTTATATCGCGTCTAGGTTCCCTAACTTAAGAGGGTTATTATTACTCGAGATATAGTGTTTAACGAGAACTATTTCTTCGACCTATAAATAGAGGACCTATAAGTCCTAGTATAAGAATATATCCCTATCGTTAAGTCGATCGAAATACCGATTTAATAGGACTATAATGCTATTCTTAATGATTTTTTATAGGAGTTCGACGAATATATCTTAGGTATTAAGCCCGCTGTTTCGAACTCGGGGGTAGAGGGCGTAGGTAAGGTCGTAAGAGAGGCTCTAATTCGCATAGAAGCCTCCTCGTTAGCCTAAGCAAAGGCGGCGAAGCTATAACCTATATTATTACCTCCCCCCGAAGGACTTCTTACACCGGAATAGACGCTTAACCCGACGGGGTAGGGTCTTAAACCGACCGTAGGATTATAGGATAACGAGACCGATACCCCTCTCGTGCATCTAAAGCCTAAAGAGCTAGAGCAACTACCGTAGCCCTAGCTCGGGTAAATACCTCCCTTACCGAGGAGGAAAGCCTTAGCTAAGCAACCTCCCGACTAAGAGGAAGAGGTAGGCCTATAATAAGGTATATATGCTAAAGATCGCTAGGATCTTAATTAACGTAATACGACTTTAGTAAAAGAAGATAAGGTTTCCGCGGGACTACCTACGGAAGAAGCCCTAATATAAGAGAGGACCCGTCGCCTTCGTCGAATATAATAAGAGCTTTATAGCATAGAAGCTATAAGGTAGAGCTCTCGACCGAGACGCATAAGGTATAGGGATAACGTTTTTAGTACCCTACTGCCCGAAGATCTTTAGCTAAAAGGAGATCTTACGATATTTTATTTAGTATTCGCAGCCGTAGTCTAATAAAAGGCATATAAGCATTATCGAGATAACCTCGTCCGACTGCCTAAGCGCTATTAAGATCTCGACTACTACCCGCACGGGAAGGAGTTTAAAGAGGGCTACCGTAAGGAGCTATACGACCTCCTCCGAAGAGGTATATAGCGCCTCCTTAGCCGGGAGCGCGCTAAGGGAACTCTAATCCCGCTTAAATAGGTCTTCCTCTATAAGTTCGATAAAGATAGATACCTTATAGAATATAAGGCACGTATTGTTATACGTAGAGACCTTTAGGGCGATTAAAGCGAGGAGACCTACGCTATAACCCTCGCTATTAAGACCTTTAGGATAGTAGTGTCTATAGCGGCGAAGTATAATCTCGATGTTCGGCAACTTAATATCGCTAACGCTTTTCTAAACACTAATATTAATAAGACGAAGCGGCCGGTCTACGTAGAACTACTAAAAGGGTACGTCGAGCTAGGTTTTCTTAAAGGAGATAAGAATTCTTTAATAGTAGCCGAGCTCGATAAAGCTCTCTATAGACTATATAAATCGCCTCTTCTTTAGTATAACGAGATATACTAAGCGTTAGAGGAATAAGGACTTATCCGTATAAGCGAGGAGCCTTACGTCTTTATAAACGGCAAAATCCTTATGCTAGTATACGTTAATAATATCCTTATCCTAAGTCCTAAAGGGATTAGCGTAAACGACTTTATTAAGTACCTTAATAGGAAATACGAGGTCTATAAGGAGGCCTTTAGATAGTATCTCGGGATTAGAGTTATCCGCGACCGATAGCTTTAAAAGATCTTCCTCTACTAAGACGTATATATTATAAGGGAACAAGCTTAAGGGGGGGGATATAATTATTATTAATCTACGAAGGGACACAGCTATAGACTAGGTCTAAATGTCTATATATACGATATAGAGGTTACGTAGGATAATATATAATATAACCTAACTATGTAATAGTATATCCCCCTTAAATCGGCGTTCGACTTAAACGCCTAAAAGGGGCAATAGGCTAATATAAACGAAGAAAATCTATATTAACTAGTCCTAAAAGCGGGCCTAATATAGGACGAGAGAAGAATAAAGAGGAATAAAGGGTAAAATAAGGGGGTAAAACTAAGAATCTAACGCGTGCCGTCGTAATATAAATTATATTTATAAATTATACTTATTATTACTTAAGCGTAGGTAAAGACGTAAGGAAGGCTGTGTAAAAGGCCGGCTTAGGCTTAGTTAGGTTAAGGGCGTAAAAAGCCTTAAGGTTGTCCTAGCAGCCGTTAAGGCAGGAGGAGTCCTCTTACGTAAGGGGGCTATAACGCTATTAAACGCGATACTTAATCTTCCCGGAGGCGTACTAGCATTACGTAAGGATAGAAGAAAACTCCTACTTAAGGTATGCGTTATCGCCGTTATTATCGCTAGGGGAAAGGAGAACGCTATTATCGGCGGGCCGGACGTTAAGCTCCGACTAGCCGGGCAAAGGGGGCTCTTAGGTCTTAGTAAGGAGGGAGTAATAAAAAACGGGGTAGAAGCGGCTGCCCTTAAGAAGGCGAAGAAGACACGCCGTCTTATATACCTTAAGGACCTTATATAGGCCCTCCTGCTTATAGTCGAGCTTCTTTATAAGGCGGAGGGTCCGGATCTAGCGGGTACTAAGGAATACTATATCGCCGGGCTAATACGCTAGGGCGGGAGTCCGCCGGGCGTCCGCGTAGTAAGCTTAAGTAGCTTAAGCATCCTCGATTATATCGCGGAGGAAGTTAGAGATACGCTAGAGGCGGGAAGCGAGCGCGTTACCGCGGAGGTATTCCTTCCGCTACTAAAGGGTTATATTAAGTAGGGGGGCACTAAAGGGCTTAGTGCTAAGCTTCGGGTAGAAGCTATAGTTAGCGAAGAAAGGGGAGAGGCCGGTAGACTTAAAGACCTAATTATTAATAGTAAACTTAGCGAGGGGAAGGAGGTCGACTTAATCGTCCTAAAGGTAGGTAGTATAATAACGAAGGTAAACCTCTATCTACGCGTTTGCGATCTTAGTCTAACCGTCGGTCTAAAGGTAGTAGGCGGAGCTAGGGTAAAGACGGTAACTAAGGCGATAACTAAGCTACTATTAGAAAGCTAAAATAAACTAAGTGCTATAGTCGCTAATAATAAAGGCTAGGGTACTATAAAGGGACTAAACGTAGGAAACGAACGCGTTAATAACGTCTTTAACGGTTATTAAGGGTATTAAGACGTAGTAGCGTATCTTTATAAGGCGGTCGACGATAACGAGGATATTAGAAAACCTAACGCTGTTACGGCGGTAGATAAAGAGGTCGGTAATAAAATCGACGGATATATCGGTCTATAGGGCGAAGGGAATACTTAAGGGCTAGAGTAGGCCCTAAGGGGAGGAACGAGGGGATTTAGCGTATAGGCACGTATAATAATTCCGCATAAAGCTAGAAATAGACTCGTGTATACCGGGCTAAATATAGGACCGGCGGTAGAGGCTAGCGGTCTTCGTACGTCTAGGGTAGCCGGTAAAGGGGGAGGTATAAACGCGGACGAGGATCTAGAGAATTAGGGCGTCGTTAGGGGGAACAAAGAGCCGGCCTTAGAAATAGAACCGGCCTTAGACCTCGGAGAGAGTAGTCTTAGGGATCGAGCGGAGGGGGGCTTAAAGGGGGTAAAGCTAGCGGGGCTAAGGGGACTAAAGAGCTACGCGAATAGCGGAGATAAGCGGGGAGGAGGAATAAGCCCGGTCAATAAGGTTATCGATCGGCTTAAAGTTATCGAGGGCGTAGAGGTTAAGGCAGTCGGAATTATATTTATAAATTATATTTATAAACGAATCGGACTCCTTAATAGTATTAAGGGCGGTATTAGGGTAAAAGGAGGCATTAACCTTAGACTTAGGGAGGATAACCTAATATCGGTAGTTAATCCTCTCGTCGGCTTAGTCGGTAAGGGAGAGAGGGTAGGAGCTAGGCAAGCGGCTAAGGGCGTCGGGGAGAATAGCTTAAGAGCTAGGCTAAAAGACGATCTTAAAATTAAAACGACTAAGGAATTTAGCCGAGCAGGCCTATCGCTAGTTAAAAAGCTTTATAGTTATAAAATACTAAAGATTCTTATAGTCTAAGGCTATCTTAAACTTAGGTAGGCCCTCGAGCTTAAGGCGCCACTCCTTAAGAGATTTTATAATCGCGAGGAGTTCCTTATTATAGATCTCGTAATTGCACTCTTAAGCGGAGTACTTAGACAAGAAGAAGGCAATTAAGTAGTAACGACTATCGTCGAGGAGCTATATTAATATACCCCCAGCGGCTTAGTTAAAAGCATTTATCTAAACTATAGTCTTACGATAGGGGTTAAAGTATACGAGGACTAAGGCGGTAGTAAAAGCGTGCTTAATAGCTTCGAAGGCGTAAGTGTAAGCGGGAGACTAAATCTAAAGGGCAGAGTTCTTAGTAAGGGCGTTTAAAGGGTTCGTAAGCTTAGAAAAGCCATAAATAAAACGCCGATAAAAATTAGCGAATCCTAAGAAGCGCCGGAGGTCTTTTATAGAAGAGGGGGTAGGCTAGTCTAAGACCGTACGAACCTTATTAAGGTCTATACGAATGCCTTTATCTAAGATAATTAGGCCGAGGTACTTAGTCTTAGTAACGTAGAAGTTATACTTATCTACGTTAAGCTAGAGGCCGGCGGTATTAAAGCGCTTAAAAACCGCGTTAACGTAGGCCTAGTGCTCCTCCTACGTTTCTAAGAAGATTAAGACGTCGTTTAGATAGGTAAAGTAGAACTTATTAAGGATGCCGTAAAAGGCCGTATTAATAAAACTCTAAAAGTAAGATAGGGCGGCGGTAATACTAAAGGGGGTAATGCAATACTTAAAAAGCCCGTACTATATAGCGAACGCGGTCTTTTATTTATATCCTTTGGTAATACGAAGGCGATTAAACGCTATAATAACGTCGATCTTAGTAAAAAACTTCGCCTTTTAGATATAGGCGAGGGTATCGTAGATAAAGGGTAAAAGGAAACGGTTCTTAATCATAGCCTTATTTAAGCCGCGATAGTTAATATAAAAACAAACGCCCCCGCCCGGCTTACCGGCGAGTATAATAAAGGCAATAG
The DNA here is from genome assembly GCA_012934285.1 of Ophiocordyceps sinensis. Lineage (NCBI taxonomy): Eukaryota > Fungi > Ascomycota > Sordariomycetes > Hypocreales > Ophiocordycipitaceae > Ophiocordyceps > Ophiocordyceps sinensis. The sequence continues at coordinate 1,071,377 of JAAVMX010000008.1, forward strand.
TAGGGGAGGTAGAGCGGCGGATAAAGCCTTTCCTAAGCTGCTTATTAACGTACGCGCGGACGATTTAGTTCTTAGCTTTGCTAAAGGGGCGGGGGCGGGTATAAGGAGGTTATATCCCTTCTTTAAGGTTAATTTAAATATTAATAGTATAGTAAAAGGCGAGCTTATCGGCCTTACTTTAGAGCTATATATAAATTATATAGTAGAGCTCCTTAAGGACCTTAGCCTAAAGCTCGTCGAGCGTATAAAGGACCTTCTCTTACTTCTTAAAAAACTTAGCGATATCGTCGAGGGAAATCTTATTAAGGTAGATCTTATCGAGGTAATCGTTAATAAAGTCGTAAAGGCGGGGGTTAAGGCAGGCTTTCGCATCCTCGGCATTTATATATCTAATTAAAACGGCTTAATAAAGGTCTTTAGGGATATCCTAGTCAATAGGTAGCGGGAGCTTAGTAGGTAAAGGCTCGGCGGTAAGGGCTTTAATTAAGGTCTAAGAGGTTTAGACTTTAAGCTGCTAGTAGAATATTACTATCGTATCGACGTTAAGCATTTAGACGTTAAACGCTAAATCGTCGGGGGACGAGAAGCAGAAGGGCTAAGGTCTAATAGTCTTACGACTCGGCCGTAATATAAGGCGGCGGTAGCTAGCGGTCTTATAGATAGGATAAGGGCGGGGAGGTCGAACGTAGCGGCGAGGGTAAAGGGTAGCTAAGGAGTCGGAGTTATAGCCGGAGTTAGAGTTAGCGTCGTTAACCTAGCGGGAGGAGTCCGGATAAGCGGGTTTACCTACGTCGGGAGTATCCTCGAAAAACATAGAGAGGGAGGGACTAAGGGGCGGGAGAATAAACTTAAGAACGTCGCTAAAGCGGACGGGACGGACAAAGGCCGGAGGACGGGCTAGGGCTAGACGGGCGGGAATAGGAATCGTAGCGACGGGAATAGAGATCGTAGCGGCGGGGGGCTCGCCCTCGTCGTTAGAATCTTCGACGGAGGGACTAAGGGGAAACCCCCTCGGGGTAAAGGCAGGCAAGGGCGCGGTAAGGGGCCTGCCCCTATCGTCGAAGTCTCCGATAGAAGGGGTAAGGGGAAGACGAATTATATTTATTAATTATATTCCCTCCGAAATAGGGATAAGGGAAGCTAGGGCGGGGCGGGTAAAGCGGGCAAAGGTAGCTAAGAGGCTTAAGATAAGATAAGGCTAATAGTCCGAGAGATATAAGGCTAGATAAAAGGGGGACTAAAAGGAAAGGGAGTTACCGCGCTAGCTAATAATAAGGTCGTGCCGGCGTAGCTAAGGGAGGCTAAGAATAACCTTATAGCTAAGCTTCGTAAGAAAGAAGCAAATAGACTTAGTATAAGCGCTAATCTAAGAGACCGAAAAGGCGCAATAGGTAATAAAGCCGGACTCGCAGTCGCTACTATCGGCGAGAGAAAGTCGGCGTAGGAATTAGAGTTAGCAGATAGGAAGGGTAAGATAGTACGCGGTCTAAGCGTATATAAAGGCGTATTTAGAATAGCCGGAGTCGACTAAAGTACTTATAACGACATCGGCGGATATAAGGGATAAAGGCATAAGTAAAGCACGCGGTTATATTCCTACGGGGAGGTAAAGATCCTCTCCGGTGTCGAACGAAGCTATAAACTCGGATATAAAGAGCTCTATCGCGCGATAAAGCGAAGGAGCTATATATTTCCTAAGGACGGGGAAGAGGCGGGGAGGTAGTCGTCTACTTCGCCTTTAATAAAGCCTTGCTTAATAGCGCGAACCTAATAGCGGGGGGGAGAGGGTTTAAGCAAGCATAGGGTAGACGCACCGCTACTACGGCTACGGCCGCGGCTAGAGCTAGAACTAGCGCCGGGACTAGCGCTAAGGTTAGCGCCGGGATTAGCGCTAATACCCTTATTAAGGCAGGTCCGGGCGGTATAGGTAGCGGTAGCCGGCTAGGCGTAGTAGAGGTAAAGACGGTTCTTAAACCGCTATTGCTTCTTAGCGTTAGTAAGCCGGGCCCGGAATACATCGAGCTATATTAGGTTACCGGTAGGAGACGTAGGTAAGGCGGGCGAGGTAGGGCCGGTGCGAGCGGGGTTATAAGGCGGCTAGAGTTAAGAACGGGCCTTAATACGCTGCTAGTTGTCCTAAAGCGTAGAATATATCTTAGCCTAAGCCGTAAAGTCGTTATAGGCCGGGCATTTAACTTATAAAGCGGCGGCGTTAGTAAGTTCGATAGAGACCTTCGAATAAAGGTAGGCGACGTAAGTAGTACCGTCGAACGATAAGTCGGCTTAAAGCTAGGTAAACTTCGAATAGAAGTCCGGCTAAGAAATATTCTTTATCGATAGGGCATTAAAGTCGGCCTTTAACTAAGCATAGGTAAAATTAGCACTAAAGACGAGGCTAAGGTCGTCGGTAAGAGCTTTAATAGTTATAAGGGTAACGAGCTTAGGGGGGAGTATATAATTATTATTAATCTACGAAGGGACACAGCTATAGACTAGGTCTAAATGTCTATATATACGATGTAGAGGTTACGTAGGATAATATATAACATGACCTAACACTGTGATAGTATATCCCCCTTAAATCGGCGTTCGACTTAAACGCCTAAAAGGGGCAATAGGCTAATACAAACGAAAAAAATCTATGTTAACCGGTCCTAAAAGCGGGCCTAACATAGGACGAGAGAAGAATAAGGAGAAATAAGGGGTAAAACAAAGGGGTAAAACTAAGAATCCAACGCGTGCCGTCGTAACGTAAATTATATTTATTAATTATACTTATTATTACTTAAGCGTAGGTAAAGACGTAAGGAAGGCCGTGAAAAAGGCCGGCTTAGGCTTAGTCGGGTTAAGGGCGTAAAAAGCCTTAAGGTCGTCCTAGCAGCCGTTAAGGCAGGAGGAGTCCTCCTACGTAGGGGGGCTATAACGCTATTAAACGCGATACTTAATCTTCCCGGAGGCGTACTAGCGTTGCGCGAGGATAGAAGAAAACTCCTACTCGAGGTACGCGTTATTGCCGTCGTCGTCGCTAAGGGAAAGGAGAACGCCGTTGTAATAGAACGGTTAGAAGACAGAAGGTAGTCTAACCAGACTAAGTCTCTAATAGTCAAAGACTAATAGAGGGCGTTATTTATCCTTAAAAGCTATAGGGGTAGAATAGTAAGTAGAGGAGCACTTAGGGTCACTTATACTAGACCGGCTGGCTAAGTCTAAGCAAGTAGGGGTAGTCGAGGCTAGAGCACTAAGGGTACTACTAGAAGAGGTATAGGTCACTTAGTAGGCAGTTAAACTAAAACTATGATAAAAGCTAAAGAAGAAAGGAAGGAAGGAGAGCCCGAGGAAGGGCGGACTAAAGTTCCTTTATATAGCTCTTCCCATCCGTTTAGACGGTCCCGGTACGTCCCTTTCCTTCTAGCACCTTCTGCCACATATCCCTTGCACTGCCCCGAACTAATACGGGTCCCCGGGGCTACGTAGGGGCTATGTAGGTCGGCTGACCTCGAAAAGGCTGTCTCCCGCGTCGTTCTAGAGCCCTTATAGACTAATCTAGGTCATATAGGTCCATTTATGCACCACGTGCATAACGTTATGTGGGTGGGTCATACGACATAAGTCGTGTGACCTCCTTATGCGGAGGATCGGACGAATGATCGGTCCCGAAAGCCGGGAGGGCTATATTAGGCCTATAGCTCCCGGTAGTCTAGGTGTCGGTCTATTATACGGGGCATCGAGCCAATCATCGGGTCTTATTAGGCAGGGGTGCCTAAGAAGATCGTCGGCGTAACCGTAGCTGCGTGGTACGTCCCGTACCTAAGGAAGCTAAGTCCTAAAGGACTTAGGTTCGAAAAAGGGGTGTGTCTTAGGCCGAAAAGGGGTGTGACCGGATAATAGGTAAGTCCGGGGCGAACATCTTTATGCTAAGTCATAAAGTACCAAGTACTAAAGTACTAAGTACTAAGTACCCCGGTACCCTCGTACTAAGTATTTCCGTACTTAAGTCCCTTCGTACTTAAGTCGTCCTATACTTTAGAAAAAAGAAAGTAAACTAAGAACCTAGATTAGTGGTTCTATAACACATTACCCTTCCTAAGGGGGGTTAAACCTTTAAATTCTTAAACTCCTCTTCCCTTAAACCTAAGGGTTAGATTTATTATAGGCTTTAATCTTCTTAAGAGCGTTCTTAAGATGCTTAATAGGTTCCTACGTGTTATCGGAAGAAGGATAATTCTTCTACTTTATAAGATAGAAATGCTAGCCGTTTTCTATCTTCTTAGATAAAATCTCTTCGACTTCGTATTCGTCTTCTTCGACTAGTATGTCGATATCTTTCGCTAGGCGGCTATTCTTAAGCGCTAATTCGAGTAGCGAAACGTAAAAAACGGGGTGTATAAGCATAGCCGTTAGTAGGTCTAGCTTATAGGTTAAGTCGGAGAATTTTTCCTATATAAGAAAAGGTCCTATCTTCTTATAGTCTAACGAATTATTAGGTCTATTAGAAGTAATATTCTTCTTAATAAGGTAGACTTTATCGCCCTTATTAAAAGTAGGTTCCTTTTCGGTCTTCTTATTATAATAATAAGTTATTCGCTCCTTTATAAAGTCGAGCTCGTCTTTAATAGCGGAATGTAAGCTTCTTAGCTGCTTAGAGCTTAAGATAGCTTTTTCGGCTATAACTTCCGGTAGGGAAGACCTATAGGCTTTAGGCGTAAATCCGTAATTCGCAAAGGCTAGCGTTTGCTATATAGGTTCCGATACCGAAGTATTATAAGCTAACTAGGCTATTAGTAGCCTAACTAGCCAGTCGTCTTGCTAGTAGTTAATATAGCTTCGAAGGTATTGCTTTAAGGTCTAGTTTAGCCGTTCCGTAATTCCGTCGGTAATAGGGTGATAAGCAGTAGATAATTTATGCTTAGTTCCTAGAGCTCGCATAAGGCTTTGCTAAAAGTGTGATATAAACTTTCGGTCCCTATCCGTAATTAGGGTTTTTAGTAGACCTCTATCGGCTAGAATATATCTTATAAAGACGTAAGATAATTCCTTAGCCGATATAGCTTCTTTAATCGGAATAAAATAACTATATTTCATAAGGCGGTCTACTATAACTAATATAGAGTCGTATTCTATATTCGTTATAGGTTTAATAGATTTCGGTAACTTTGTAATAAAGTCTATAGCAATAGATTCCTAAGGTAATTCGGGGGTCTCTATAGGCTATAGGTTTCCGTAAGGCTTATGCCGTATAGCCTTAGCTTTATTATAAGTATCGTATGCCTTAATAATCTTCTGAATTTTCCGGCGAAGATTATAAGTGTTGTAGTAATTCCGAATTCGATTATAAGTCCGGGATATCCCTTAGTGGCTATGTATCGGGCTTTCGTAGAAATCCTTTATAATCGTTGCCTCGCTACTAGGCGTAAGGAATAACTTTCCCTTATAGTAGGCGAGGTTATTTTCCTAGGTTATATGCTTCTTAAACCTGCTAAAATCGGTATCCTTATAAGTGCTTTTAAGTAATTCTAGAACAGAATTATCTCCTTCGATCTTAAATATAGCATCGAGTGATTACTGCTCGTAGTTGCCTTCTATATAAAGATATAAAAGCCGTTCGTTATAAGGTTCGATCTTAGCGTCGGCACGGGAATTTTCGGTTCCCTTCTTATATAGAATTTCGTAGTTAAAATCTGCTAAGAACTCTGCCTAACGGATTTGCCGTGCGTTAAGCTGCTAGGTACTAGCAAAATAGGTGATATTCCTATAGTCTGTATAGACCTTCGTCTTATAGGAATTCCCTAGAATATAATGCCGAAATTCTTTAAAAGCGTTTATAATCGCTAAAAATTGTTTATCGTAGATCGGATAATATATCTCTGCCCTACTTAGCTTTTTAGAGTAAAAAGCTATAGGATGCAATATATTATCGTCGTCCCTTTGGCTTAACTACGCACTTAATGCGAAATTAAAAGCGTCGGTTTCTAATTCGCACGGCTTTTCCGCATCGTAGCTATATAGTACCGGGGCGGAAGTTAATAGGCTCTTAAGCTTAATAAAAGCGTTATTAGCTTCGTCCGTCCAGGTATAGGGTTTCGTCCTAGCTAGCTTTATTACTGCTAGTATAGGGATTAACTCTTTAGAGAAATCCACTATAAAGCGTCGGTAGTAATTAGCGTAGCCTATAAAGCTCTGTATTTCCTTAATCGTAGAAGGAATAGGCCAACCGCTAATTGCCTCTAACTTATACAGGTCCATCCGTATAGTGTTTAGGGTAATTATATAGCCTAAGAATTCGACTTCCTGCGTGTAGAATATGCATTTTTCTGGCTTAATATAAAGGCTGGCTGCTTCGAGAGCCTTAAGCACCTTTATAACGTCGAGTTTATGCGTTTCCAAATCGTCTAAATAGACGATTATATCGTCTAAATAAGCTAAGACGAATATATCGAGGTGTTCGTGCAGGGCGTTATTAATACGCTTCTAAAAAGTCGCTAGGGCATTTATAAGCCCTAGAGGGAGGATTAAAAATTCGTATAAGCCGTATCGAGTTCTAAAAGCGGTCTTATGTTCGTCTCCTTCCCTAATTCGTATCTAGCTATAAGCCACTTTAAGGTCGATTTTCGTATAATATCTTTTCTTAGATAATCGATCCCTTAATTCGACAATAAGGGGTAAAGGGGTCCGGTCTTTAATAGTATCGTTGTTAAGCTAGCGGTAGTTAATATATAGCCTAGTCTTAACCTTATCTTTGCTATTTTTCGGAGCAAATAGTACCGGGGCCTAATATTCTAATTTCGACTCCCTTATATAACCTTTTCGAAGGTTTTCGTCGATATAATCCCGAAGCAATTTTTAAATGCAATTCGTCGAGGTTATATATCTTACGGAAGCGAGGCTTCGCTCCGTCTTTAAGGTTGATTTCGTAATCCTATTGCGTTTAAGGCGGTAGTTTATCCTTTAGTAGGTCGTTGAATATCACACCGAATTTAACGAGGATATCGTGCGGTATAGTCTTAAATCTATCCGCTTTAAGGTCCGTCTTTGTTTCTTTAATAGAGGCGCTATTCGAAGCGTTTTCTAATAATAGGTTTAGCGGTTCTAGGACCGTATTAAATCGGTCCGGAAGTTCCTCTTCGAATAAGGTAGCAACTTCCTTAATTCCTAGGCTTCGCCTTTCTAAGCTAGTATTAAGTTCTAAGGTTTTTAGTCCGGTTAAGTCCTTTAATTCGTTATAGAGTGGAATATCTAAGGTATCGTCTTTAAACCTTAGAAGGCCTTTATTCCAGTCGATAGAAGGGTTATATTATTGCAAGAAGGGTAGTCCTAGTATAATATCGTATCGTATAGATAGGATTTCGAAAGGGTCTTTAAACGATAAGTTTCCGATAGAATATTTAAAAGGATTAGTTTCGTAGATAATATTCCCGTTGTTATACGTAAAGGGTTTCCCTTCGGCTATAAATAGCGTATAAGGCGTAGTTTTCTACCGGTAACGAAAGCGTAGACGATTTATCGTTTCCGGGGCAATATAATTGCTTATAGATCCGCTATCTACTAAAGCGGAAAGTCTATACCCTTAGTAGTTAATCGTAAGGGTTATCTTCTTACTAATAGTTTTATTAGTAATAAGAAGATCTTAATTACTCGTAAGTAGCCCTTTTACTTTTAGTAATAGAGGTTTTTTATATCCTTAGTAGTAAGGTTGCTATTACCTTATATCCCCTCCCCTAAAACAGTCTTAGAGGGATTAGGTTCTCTCTTAAACCTAGTAGACTCTCTTTCGAGCCTACTAGACTATCTTTTAAGTCTATATAGATTAAGCTCTCTTTTAAGCTCCGGGGGTTGTCTTTTAAGCTCCGGGGGTTGTCTTTTAAACCCTAGGGGTTCTCTTTTAAACCTAGTAGAACCCGGCTCTTCTCTAATAGACTTACTACTAGGTCTATTAGTAGTTCCCTAGGGTATAGGTTGTATTATAACCCTATAATTAGTAGTCTCGAAAGGGAGACCTTGTAGTTGCCGGACCCGTTTAAGTAGGTCTCGGTTAACTTAAGAAGCGAGTCCGAGGGTCTAGGAGGCGAGGCAGTAGACGCCTTCTAGCCTCCGGAGGGCCTCCTAAAGAGTCCGGACCTCGAAAGAGGGTTCCGGGTGTAGCTCCGGCATATAACCTCCTAGACGATCTAGTCTAGTAAGGAGGTTAAACTTCTCGCGTTCTTTCTCTTCCATAAGGTCTACTAGGGATGCAATTTCCCTACTAAATTCCTCGTGGGTTTCGTGCTTATTATCTAAAAGCATTGCCTCTAGCCGATTTACTTTGCGCTTATAGCTTCGAAGTAAAGCTAAAGTCTCTTCGGCTATGTCGGTAAGGCATCCTAGGGGCCTATCTTCGGCGCTAGGGTATCCCTAAGCTTCTTATTTGATAATTCCTTCTAAATAGTTCGTAATAGCTAGGTATTCCCTACAGCTGCTATATTCCGGGTCGAGGCTATTAAGAAGGTCCTTAACGTCTTCGAGTTCGTAGTAGGCCGGAGGGGACTCCGAGCTATCGTACGGGGCAGCCGTAGCTACGCTGCCCTCTAAGAATTCTTCGGTATCCGCGGGGCTATAAGCATCGGGTATATAGCCTCCGGTGAGATCTTCTAACTCTACGGCCTAGCTATAGTTTTGCTAGTACTAGGTTCCTTAAGGGAATTCCTTAGAGTCGTATTGCGTTGTTAGGAGTATATCGTCGTCATCCGGCTCCGGCCCGGGCTCCGGACCCTCTAAGTCCGGAGCGGACTCTATAGAGGAATCCGGGGAGTCCGGGGAGTCCGGGAGTGCTAGACCGACCCCCGCGTTATCCATAGAGTTATCTGTAATCTCTCCGTCCTCTAAGTCGATCACTAGATCCTCTATCACGCTGTCCGGAGCGTCCGGACTGTCCGGGCCGGCCGGGTCCTCCGGTCCGGCCGGATCCTCGTCTAGGTCCGACTATCTAAATAGGTCCTCCTCTTCTTCGATAGAGGGCCTATCCGGGCTGTCTAGAATAGGTGCTATTTTGTCCTTAGGATCCCTAATAGTCGTAAAACGTTTTTCGTAGTAGGGATAGGTAGAAAAGCCTATAGAATCGCTGTTAAAAAGCGTAGGATCGAGAGCTTCTCTTAAAGGCGGTAGAGAGAGCCTAAGAGGTCCCTGCTCTAAGGTATTAAGGCTTCTAGAAGCCGCCGGCTTTCCTTTAGCTAGATTATTCTTCCGGTAGCAATCTTTAGCAATATGCCCTGCCTTCTTATAAAAGAAGCAGGTAAGGCTTTTATAAATGCTATTGTTTTTCGAGCTTCCGGCCGGTGCTAAATAGCTAGTTGTTCCCGGGTTTAAAATAGCATCTAAGTCTATAAGATCGCCGTAATTCGTCTGTTTCCCCTTTTTCTTCGAAAAAACCTTATACCCCCTCGGGGGTCCTTCTTCTATTGCCGGCGTTTAAAAAGCCGGTCGTTAATTCTAACTGCTTAGGCTATAAACTCGACGAGGGTGTTAGGACGGTCTTATTTAGAGATCTCGTCCTTTACATCGTCCTTTAGCCCCTCGTAAAAAACCGCTATTATAGCGTTATTGTCCTATTCTAATTTCGATATTATCTGCTTAAATAAAGCAGCATAATTAGAAGCAGAGGTTTTTTATCGTAAATACCGTAGCTTATATTCTACGGCTCTCTTCTTATTACCTACGCCGAAGGTCTGCTAGAGGTTGGTTTTAAAAGCTTAATAACTATTAAAGATATCGTCCGTAAGTTTATCCCGGTCCCCCTCTGCCTCGGTCACCCTATCCCTAAGAATAGGTTCGAACTAGGTTAAAGCTAATCCCCTTAAGCAGCTAGCTGTAAAGAAGACCTTCGCTTTATTAATAGAGAAGGAATCCGGAAAGGAAAGAAAGAAGGCCTTTAGCTAGGTAAGAAATTCCTATAGCTTGCCGGCTTCTCCGGTGTAAACAGCCGGCTTCGGGGTTTTAACAATTTCCCCGAACTGCCGGGGGTGGCGGAAGTCCGGAACCGGGGCCGGGACCGGGGCGTACCCGGCCGGGCCCGGAGGCGGCGGCGGTCCTAGGGCGGCGGCGGTGTAAGCCGGAGCCGGGCCCGTAGGCGTAGTAGTAGAAGCAGCAGCCGTAGCTACAGCCGGACGAGCTGCCGGGCGAGCTGCCGGGCGAGAGGTTAAAGAAGTAGAAGAAGATATTCTTAAAGAAGTAGTTGTTTTAAGTGTTTTTTCTAAAAAGGGTTCTTCGAATCTATAAAGACTGAAATAAGATCTAAGATCTAATAGATCGGAAAGATTAGAAAAAGATTAAGGGGTAAAACAAAGACTAAGCAAAGATTAAACAAAGATTAAGCAACGGTCTTAAAAACACACTCCGCGGCTAAGCAAAAGGTAAGAGCTTTTATCGTGTGATAGAACGGTTAAAAGACAGAAGGTAGTCTAACCGGACTAAGTCTCTAATAGTTAAAGACTAATAGAGGGCGTTATTTATCCTTAAAAGCTATAAGGGCGGAATAGTAAGTAGAGGAGCACTTAGGGTTACTTATACTAGACCGGCTGGCTAAGTCTAAGCAAGTAGGGGTAGTCGAGGCTAGAGCACTAAGGGCACTACTAGAAGAGGTGTGGGTTACTTAGTAGGCAGTTAAACTAAAACTATAATAAAAGCTAAAGAAGAAAGGAAGGAAGGAGAGCCTAAGGAAGGGCGGACTAAAGTTCCTTTATATAGCTCTTCCCGTCCGTCTAGACGGTCCCGGTACGTCCCTTTCCTTCTAGCACCTTCTGCCACGTATCCCTTACACTGCCCCGAACTAATGCGGGTCCCCGGGGCTACGTAAGGGCTATATAGGTCGGCTGACCTCGAAAATGCTGCCTCCCGCGTCGTTCTAAAGCCCTTATAGACTAATCCAGGTTATATAGGTCTATTTATACACTACGTGTATAACGTTATATAGGTAGGTTATACGACATAAGTCGTGTGACCTCCTTATACGGAGGATCGGACGAATAATTAGTCCCGAAAGCCGGGAGGGCTATATTAGGCCTATAGCTCCCGGTAGTCTAGGTGTCGGTCTATTATATAGGGCATTAAGCCAATCATCGGGTCTTATTAGGCAGGGGTGCTTAATAAGATCGTCGGCGTGACTATAGCTGCGTGGTACGTCCCGTACCTAAGGAAGCTAAGTCTAAAAGGACTTAGGTTCGAAAAAGGGGTGTGTCCTAGGCCGAAAAGGGGTGTAACCGGATAATAGGTAAGTCCAGGGCGAACATCTTTATGCTAAGTCATAAAGTACTAAGTACCAAAGTACTAAGTACCCCGGTACCCTCGTACTAAGTATTTCCGTACTTAAGTCCCTTCGTACTTAAGTCGTCCTATACTTTAGAAAAAAGAAAGTAAACTAGGAACCTAGATTAGTGGTTTTATAATAGCCGTTATCGGCGGGCCGGACGTTAAGCTCCGACTAGCCGGGCAAAGGGGGCTCCTAAGTCTTAGTAAGGAGGGAGTAATAAAAAACAGGGTAAAAGCGGCTGCCCTTAAGGAGGCGAAGAAAGCACGCCGTCTTATATACCTTAAGGACCTTATATAAGCCCTCCCGCTTATAGTCGAGCTTCTTTATAAGGCGGAGGGTCTAGATCTAACGGGTGCTAAGGAAAACTACATCGCCGGGCTAATACGCCGGGGCGGGAGTCCGCTAAGCGTCCGCGTAGCGAGCTTAAGTAGCCTAAGCATCCTCGATCGCATCGCGGAGGAAGTTAGAGATATACTAAAGATAGGAAGCGAGCGCGTTACTGCGGAGGTATTCCTTCCGCTACTAAGGGGTTATATTAGGTAAAAGGTAACTAAAAGGCTTAGTGCTAAGCTTTAGGTAGAAGCTATAGTTAGCGAAGAAAGGGGAAAGGCCGGTAGACTTAGAGACTTAATTATTAGTAGTAAACTCGGCGAGGGGGAGGAGGTCGACCTAATCGTCCTAAAGGTAGGTAGTATAATAACAAAGGTAAACCTCTATCTAAGCGTTCGCGATCTTAGTCTAACCGTCGGTCTAAGGGTAGTAGGCGGAGCTAAGGTAAAGGCGGTAACTAAGACGACGATTAAGCTACTATTAGAAAGCCGAAATAAACTAAGTACTACGGTCGCTAATAATAAAGGCTAGGGTGCTATAGAGGGACTAAACGTAGGAAATAAACGCGTTAATAACGTCTTTAACGGTTATTAAAGGTATTAAGACGTAATAGCGTATCTTCGTAAGGCGGTCGACGATAATAAGGATATTAGAAAGAGTATTGCTATTTACACGGATATAAATCTCTATTTATACAGAAGTTCGCCTAAATCTCTACTTTTTCTACGCGACCCCGCGCGCCTATGTCCCGCTACTAAAATTAGGTAGAGGTATATAGTAATTAAAAGGCCCGCGCAAATCGTCCCTAGCCTTAATTTTCAACTTAATATACGCGTAAAGAGGCAGCGCGCGAAAGAGCTTAAAGAGCTTAAAGAGCTTAAATAACGTATGTTTAAAGTTATCGCGAGATGCGCGCACAATCGGCCCGTTTATTAGTCCGGCCCGGACTACGTGGCTTACGTAGCTGGAATAACCTCCTTAATAGACGGCGACGGCGACGGCGCAGCTCTTCCGCCCCTAGCCCGTCTCCCTTAAGATCCCCTTGCCTATGTATTTACGCGTGCTCGCGATCTTCCCTATAACTACGACGATTGTATTTTGTCTACCTTATTTTGTATGCGTGTGCGGCGTACGCTTGCGTTAAGTCGGCGGGGACTAGCCTAACTTAATCGCGGCAGCCGCCTCTATATCCCTCGTCCTCGTCCTCTTCTACGCTATAAGGCTCTACGCTATAAGGCTGCTTGTAAAGCTGCCGGTGCTCCTCGTCCTCTTCTACGCTATAAGGCTGCTTATAAAGCTGCTAGTGCCTATTAATCCTCTTCCTCTTAGTGTTATAAGGTTAAGGGCATAGTTAGACTAGTATTCTTCGCAGCGCGAGGCCGGCCCTTAAGCGTTTGCACTATATTAGGGTTACGAATACGGAGGAGTAGCTCCTTAAGGTCCTAGAGGTCGGTCGTTATTAGCATTATTTATATAGATAAAGGGGCAAAGGGGGGGTCGTACTAAAGGCTTCTTAAGCTACTACCGGGGAAGAATGTTAAGCCTAATAAGCGGAAGCGGAGGGTTAGCTTTAAGGCGCTCGAGAATAACGTAGGCATAAGGAAGCCCCTACTATTGTATAAATCGCCCGGTATAACGCGGCAGCGGGATTAGCTCCCGTAGCTCTTTCCCTAGCTCTAAGGGCATCGCGGCTATAGCAAGCCGGTGCTATACGGCAAGCATGTTAATAGCCTAATATATAATCTAGAGAGTTAGCTTACTAAGCTAATCTTAACCGCTATAAATAAGCCGTTGCCGTGCTTACTATCGGGCGGCCTCCTACTAGTAGTAGCGCTCTTTATTCTCGATTATCTAAAGCAAGGCGGTATAAAGGTAAAAGAGGTCTCCTATATATATAAGAAGGTACGATTTAACGTCTTTATAAGCGGTCTCTACAGGGCTATTAACCCTTTAGCCGAAGTTGCGATACCTATTAATAAAGCAGGCAGCCTATTACTCCCGCTAAGGCATATATTCCTTCGAGATATACCTAATAATACGGGCCTAGAGCTCTCCGTAGGTCTTATCGAAAGTCTTCTATTTAGCCTTAAATTCTTCTTCCGTAGAAGCGTAGATTACAAGCTTCTAAGCTGCGAATATACTCTTATAGGTGTATTTATCGGCCGGAGGGGGGGGTGCGTTCCCTACCGCTTCTGCCTCTTCTACCTCTTATTATATACGAGCTAGACCGGCAGTATCGTCTTTAGCAGCCTCGTTAGCCTCGTCGTCGTCGTTATCGTCGTCGTCGTTATCGTCGTCGCAGCTAGGCTCTTTCCACCGTGTCTTTATTCTCGCGTAGATATTAGCGTTAATATGCTATACGCAAAGCTATTGCTGCGAGGAAGGGAAAACGTTTAAGAGGGCGTTTTTAAGGGCCTTTTCCTTATCTATAATAATAACAGTCGGCTCTAGAGCCTCGACCTCTAGTCGTAGCTCGTTAAGCCGCTCTACTAGCTACTAGAAGCCCTCCTCTTTTTCTATGTTAATAAGGCTAAAGGCGAAGTTAGCAACGGAATGCTAATCGGTGACTCTAGTAGCTTAAAAGAGAAATATCTTAAAGCGGTTAGTGTTATATATATTGTTAAGGTCGATAACCTTAGGGAACCGCTTCCACATCTTCTTATACTAAGGGTAGGTCTAGAAGATAGCCTTAACCTTCCGACCGTTATTGCCGTCGCTATCGCCGTCGCTATCGCCGTTACTATCGCTATCGGCGTTAGCGAACTTAACGATATATTTAAGGCCGGCGTCTCGGAGGTAGGCGATAAAGGCTTAGGTAGCAGTCTTCCTACTAAGGGCTACGGCGTGGATCTTCTATCGGTCGTTATAGATATCGCGTTGCCGGAAGAAAGACTCTTCGGCAGTTGATTCCTTAAGAATTAACGCGATCTCGCGGGCGGGAACGGCTCGAAGCTTAGAAAGCCTACTCTTAAGCTCTTATTGCGCTATAGTTCGTCGACGATGCATATTATACGCCGAGGGATTAATTAACTGCCCGTAATTATGCTAACTATTATAAGTAACGCGGAAGGTCTACTTCTAGTCTAAGCGCTTAGTTGCCAAGGCATAAATCGTAACGGGGCAGTTAAGCTTTACGGAGGAGGTTTTACAGAGCCTAGCGCTTTTCGAGGCTCGTTAAGGCCTACGATCGTAAATAAAAGTAACGTTAGAAAGAACTAGCTACCCGTTAACCTTACGCTTATTAGAGCTATTTATCTTTACAATAGCGGCGCTATTTTCGCGGTAAAACGTCTAAAGGAAGTTATATAGCTTATCGTATATATCGAAGGTTAGTAATAGCGGTAGGCGTAGAATTGCCGGGCCGTCGTAGGCATCTAGCTCGTAGGCATTCGGGGCCTCTTCGTCTTCGTCTTTAGGAGGCTCTTTAATAGGCTATTAAGAGGGAATTAAGTCTATCGTAAAGGCTTTACTTTACGTACGAATACGCGATGTAGAATTAAGGATAGAAAATTAGGCTAGGGACGATTTGCGCGGGCCTCTTAATTGCCATATACCTATACGGAAATTTTAGTAGCGGGACCTAGGCGCGCGGGGTTCGCGTAGAAAGAGTAGAGATTTCCCGAACTTCCGTGCAAATAGAGATTTATATCCGTGCAAATAGCAATACTTATTAGAAAACTTAACGCTATAGCGACGGTAGATAGGGAGGTCGGTAATAAAATCGACGGATATATCGGTCTATAGGGCGAAGGGAATACTTAAGGGCTAGAGTAGGCCTTAAGGGGAGGAACGAGGGGATTTAGCGTATAGGCACGTATAATAGTTTTATACGAAGCTAGAAATAGACTTATATATGCCGGGCTAAATATAGTACCGGCGGTAGAGGCTAGCAGTCTTCGTACGTCTAAGGTAGCCGGCAAGGGGGGAGGTATAAGCGCGGACGAGGATCTAAAGGATTAAGGCGTCGTTAAGGGGAACGAAGAGCCGGCCTTAGAAATAGAACCGGCCCTAGACCTTAGAGAGAGCGGTCTTAAGGATCGAGCGGAGGGGGGCGCAAAGGGGGCAAGGCTAGCGGGGCTAAGGGGACTAAAGAGCTATGCAAATAGCGGAGATAAGCGGGGAGGAGGAATAAGCCCGGTCGATAAGGTTATCGATCGGCTTTAAGTCGTCGAGGGCGTAAAAGTTAAGGCAGTCGGAATTATATCTATAAATTATATCTATAAATAAGTCGGACTCCTTAACGGCGTTAAGGGCGGTAGTAGCGTTAGGGTAAAGAGAGGCATTAACCTTAGACTTAGGGAGGATAACTTAATATCGGTGGTTAATCCTCTCGTCGGCTCGGTCGGTAAGAGAGAGAGGGCAGGAGCTAGGTAAGCGGCTAAGGGCGTCGGGGAGAATAGCTTAAGAGCCGGGCTAAAATACGATCTTAAAATTAAAACGACTAAGGAATTCGGCCTAGCGGGCCTATCGCTAGTTAAAGAGCTTTATAGTTATAAAATACTAAAGATTCTTATAGTCTAAAGCTATCTTAAACTTAGGCAGGCCCTCGAGCTTAAGGCGCTACTCCTTAAGAGATTTTATAATCGCGAGGAGTTCCTTATCGTAGATCTCGTAATTACACTCTTAAGCGGAGTGCTTTAACGAGAAGAAGGCAACCGGATAGTAACGACTATCGTTAAGGAGCTATATTAGCATACCCCTAGCGGCTTAATTAAAAGCATTTATCTAAACTATAGTCTTACGATAAGGGTCGAAGTATACGAGGACTAAAGCGGTAGTAAAGGCGTGCTTAAGGGCTTCGAAGGCGTAGGCGTAGGCGGGAGACTAAATCTAAGGGGCGGAATTCTTAGTAAAGGCGTTTAAAAGGTTCGTAAGCTTAGAAAAGCCGCGAATAAAACGCCGATGAAAATTAGCGAATCTTAAGAAGCGCTAGAGGTCTTTAATAAAGGAGGGGGCAGGCTAGTCTAAGACCGCACGAACCTTATTAAGGTCTATACGAATGCCTTTATCTAAGATAATTAGGCCGAGGTACTTAGTCTTAGTAACGTAGAAGTTATACTTATCTACGTTATACTAGAGGCCGGCGGCGTTAAAGCGCTTAAGAACTATATTAACGTAGGCCTAGTACTCCTTTTGCGTTTCTAAAAAGATTAAGACGTCGTTTAGATAGGTAGAGTAGAACTTATTAAGGATACCGTAAAAGGCTATATTAATAAAACTCTAGAAGTAGGATAGGGCGGCGGTAAGGCTAAAGGGGGTAATATAATACTTAAAGAGCCTATACTATATAGTAAATATAGTCTTTTACTTATATCCTTCGGTAATATAAAGGCGATTAAATACCGCGATAACGTCGATCTTAGTAAAAAACTTTGCTTTTTAGATATAGGCGAGAGTATCGTAGATAAAGGGTAAAGGGAAATAATTCTTAATTATAGCTTTATTTAAGCTGCGATAGTTAACGTAAAAACAGACGCCCCCGCCCGGCTTATAGGCGAGTATAATAAAGGCAGTAGTAAAGGAGGTAGAGTAGTAGATAAAGCCTTTCCTAAGCTGCTCGTTAACGTACGCGCGGACGATCCGGTTCTTAGCTTCGCTAAAGGGATAAGGGCGGGTGTAAGGAGGTTATATCCCTTTTTTAAGGTTAATTTAAGTATTAACGGTACGGTAAGGGGCGAGCTTATCGGCCTCGCTCTTAAGCTATATATAAATTATATAGTAGAGCTCCTTAAGGACCTTAGCCTAAAGCTCGTCGAGCGTATAAAGGACTTTCTCTTACTTCTTAAAGAACTTAGCGATATCGTTAGGGGAGATCTTATTTAGGCAGATCTTATCGAGGTAGTCGTCGATAAAGTCGTAAAGGCAGGGGTTAAAGTAAGCTTTCGCGTCCTCGGCATTTATATATCTAATTAAAACGGCCTAATAGAAGTCCTTAAGGATATCCTAGTCAATAGGTAGCGGGGGCTTAGTAGGCAAAGGCTCGGCGGTAAGGGCCTTAATTAAGGTCTAAGAGGTCTAGACTTTAGGCTGCTAGTAGAATATTACTATCGCGTCGACGTTAAGCATCCGGACGTTAAACGCCGAGTCGTTAAAGGACGAGAAGTAAAGAGGTTAAGGTCTAATAGTCTTGCGGCTCGGCCGTAATATAGGGCGGCGGTAGCTAGCGGTCTTATAGACGGGACGGGGGCAAAGAGGTCGAACGTAGCGGTAAGGGTAAAGGGTAGCTAGGGAGTCGGAGTCGTAGCTAGAGTTAGAGTCGGCGTCGTTAACCTAGCGGGAGGAGTCCGGATAGGCGGGTTTATCTACGTTAAAGGCATCCTCGAAAAACGTAAAGAGGGACGGGCTAAGGGATAGGGGAATAAACTTAAGAACGTCGCTAAAGCAGACGGAACGGATAAAGGTTAAAGGATAGGCTAGAACTAGACGGGCGGGAATAAGGATCGCAGCGGCGGGGGGTTCGCCCTCGTCGTTAGAGTCTACGGCGGAGGGGGTAGTAAGGGGTTCGCCTTTATTATTAGAGTCTTTAACAGAGGGGGTAAAGGGAAAACGAATTGTATTTATTAATTATATTCCCTCGGAGATAGGGGCGGGGGGAGCCGGGATAAAGCGGGTAGGGCGGGTAAGGGTAGCTAAAAGGCCCGGGATAAAATAAGGCTAGTAGTCCGAGAGATAAGAGGCTAGATAAAAGGGGGACTAAAAGGAAAGGGAGTTACTATACTAGCTAATAATAGGGTCGTGCTAGCGTAGCTAAGGGAGGCTAAGAATAACCTCGTAGCTAAGCTTCGTAAGAAAGAAGTAGATAGACTTAGTATAAGCGCTAATCCGGGAGACTAAAAAGGCGCAATAGGTAATAGAGCCGGACTTATAGTCGCTACTATCGGCGAGAGAAAGCCGGCGTAGGAATTAGAGCTAGCGGTTAGGAAGGGTAAGGCGGTACGCGGTCTAAGCGTGCATAAAGGCGTATCTAGAATAGCCGGAGTCGACTAAAGCACTTATAATAACATCGGCGGATATAAGGGATAAAGGCATAAGCAAAGCACGCGGTTATATTCCCGTAGGGAGATAAAGATCCTCTTTAGTATCGAACGAAGCTATAAACTTAGACACTAAGAGCTCTATCGCGCGATAGGGCGAGGGAGCTACGTATTTCCTAAGGATAGGGAAGAGGCAGGGAGGTCGTTTACTTCGCCCTCGATAAAGCCCTGCTTAATAGCGCAAACCTAGTAGCGGGGGGGAGGGGGTTTAAGCAAGCGCGGGGCAGACGTACCGCTACTACGGCCACGGCCGCGGCTAGAGCTAGAACCGGCGCTAGGACTAGCGCTAGGATTAGCGCCGGGACTAGCACCGATACCCTTATTAAGGTAGGTCCGGGCGGTGTAGGTAGCGGTAGCCGGCTAAGCGTAGTAGAGGCAAAGACGGTTCTTAAACCGCCGTTGCTTCTTAGCGTTAGTAAGCCGGGCCCGGAATGTATTAAGCTATATTAGGTTACCGGCAGGAGGCATAGGTAGGGCGGGCGAGGTAGGGCCGGTGCGAGCGGGGTTACGAGGCGGCTAGAGCTAAGAACGGGCCTTAATACGCTGCTAGTTGTCTTAAAGCGTGGAATATATCCTAGCCTAAGCCGTAAAGTTATTATAGGCCGGGCATTCGACCTATAAAGCGGCGGCGTTAGCGAGTTCGATAAAGACCTTCGAATAAAGGTAGGCGACGTAAGCGGTACTATTAAACGATAAGTCGGCTTAAAGCTAGGTAAACTTCGAATAGAAGTCCGGCTAAAAGATATTCTTTATCGATAAGGCGTTAAAGTCGGCCTCCGACTAAGCGCGGGTAAAATTAGCACTAAAGACTAAGCTAAGGTCGTCGGTAAGGGCTTTAATAGTAGTATACTACTAATTAGCGAAGGACTTATTATCGAGGACGTCCTAAGGAACGCTAGCGATAATAGAGGCGGCCCGGCTAGTAAGCCGGCTAGCCGCGTAAAGGATATAAGGGTATAAGGCGGCGTCCTAACGGAGCTTAATAGTAAGGCCGTCGCGCTAGGTTCGGAAAGCCTCCTAACGTTGCTTTTAGGTGCTAGAGTCGCCGGCGAACCTCTCGGGGTCGGCGATGCGGGAACGGGTAGGGGAAAGGGTAGGGGCTAGGGCCCGGTCCCGGGCTACGTTACGCTCGGTAAGGACGAGGAGAGAGGACGTAGCATAGTTAAGCTGCCGCTAAAGGTCGGCGGCGTGCTCTTAAGAGACGAGCACTCCTATATCTAACTCAGGGTAAGTATTATTAAGGCAGGCAAGGGACTTA
Source organism: Ophiocordyceps sinensis (assembly GCA_012934285.1). Lineage (NCBI taxonomy): Eukaryota > Fungi > Ascomycota > Sordariomycetes > Hypocreales > Ophiocordycipitaceae > Ophiocordyceps > Ophiocordyceps sinensis. The sequence continues at coordinate 1,091,277 of JAAVMX010000008.1, forward strand.
GCCTATAGGGCGCGGAAATTAAGGGTAGCGTAAGCCTAGATATAGGCGAATAAGTCGAATATAGGCCGTTAGGCCTAAAGCAGCGCGGTAAGACGGGGATAGCGGGAAAGGTAGTTATACTAAGGCTCCGGGTTAGCGGGAGCCGGCGAAGTAACGGCTAGGGTAGCGGCGGATAAGGGATCGGTCTCTATAACGAGGTCGGATATCGTAGATTAAATAGGGCAACGAAGAAGACAACGGGGGAGGGATAAAGGGGGGGGTCTTATATAATTCGCGTCGAGACGGCGTATCTACACCGGGAAAATTCTAATAATCGAGGAAAACTCGGTCGAAAGGGATCTAACGAGGAGGCGGACTTACGTCGCGAAGAGGGGAGATTAGAAAAGAAAGGGGTAAGAGAGCGAGATTATTAATTAAGGGCAACGGGATAAAATAGTAGATTAAACTATAAGGGTAACGAGCTTAGGGGGGGGTATATAATTGTTATTAATCTACGAAGGGATATAGCTATAGACTAGGTCTAAATGTCTATATATACGATATAGAGGTTACGTAGGATAATATATAATATAACCTAACACTATAATAATAGTAGTATACTACTAATCGGCGAAAGACTTATTATCGAGAACGTCTTAAGGAACGCTAGCGATAATAGAGGCGGCTCGGCCGGTAAGCCGGCTAACCGCGTAGAGAATACAATCCTACTCCGTAGGGTATAAGGCGGCATCCTAACGGAGCTTAATAGCGAGGCCGTTGCGCTAGGTCCGGAAAGCTTCCTAACGTTTCTTCTAAGTGCCGGAGTCGCTAGCGAACCTCTTAGGGTCGGCGATATAGGAACGGGTAGGGGTAGGGGCGGGGGTAGGGGCCTAGTCCTAAGCCGCGTCGCGTTTAGTTAGGACGAGGAGAGAGGACGTAGCGCGGTTAAGCTAACGCTAAAGATCGGCAGCGTGCTCTTAAGCAACGGCAGCGTGCTTTTAGGCAACGGCAGCGTGCTCTTAAGCGACGAGCACTCCTATATCTAACTTAGCGTAAGCATTATTAAGGTAAGTAAGGGCCTCGATCTAAGGGGCGCGGAAGTCGTAAGTAGCGTTAGCCTAAATATAAGCGAACGTGCCGAATATAGGCCGTTAGGCTTAAAGAAGGGCGGCGAGGTAGGGGTAGTAGGAAACGTACTCGGTTTAGGGCTTTAGGTTAATAAGAGCCGGCGGGGTAACGGCTAAGGTAGCGGACGGAAGATCGGCCTCTATATAGTCGTTTATCGTAGATTATAAGGCAATAGGGTAAGGTAAGGGTAGGGGAAGGTTAAGGAGGGAAATCTATACAATTCGCGTCGAGACGGCGTATCTATACCGGGAAAATTCTAATAATCGAGGAAAACTTAGTCGAAGGGGTCCGGCGAGGAGGCGGACTCGCGTTATAAAGAGGGGAGATTAGAAAAAAAAGGGGTAAGATAGCGAGATTATTAATTAAGGGCAATAGGATAAAATAGTAGATTAAACTATAAGAGAATAAGCTTAAGGGGGGGTATATAATTATTATTAATCTACGAAGGGATATAGCTATAGACTAGGTCTAAATGTCTATATATACGATATAGAGGTTATATAGGATATTATATAATATAACCTAACACCGTAACAATTAGTCCGATACTAGTAGTTCTTCTTTAGAGGCTGTAAATACTATACTAACGGACTAATCGCTTAATCGAACGACCGAATAACCGAACGCAAACGCAACGAATAAGTAGGGAAAAGAGCGTTCGGGAGAGCCGAGTCGAGGGCATCCTTAAGGCGCTGCGGATCCCCTTTATATATCCTCGGGGCGCTGCCGAAGAGTCGAACAGACCTTAGTTAAGTCTTTATAGGGCCTTAATTTGGGCTATAAACGCGAACAAAGAGACAACGGACTATAAATAAGAAACAACGAAAAAACGCATTAAACTAGAAATTGCCTAATAAATATAAATAATAAGTATAAATTGCAATTAGCGGGCGGGAAATAGTAAGGAAATAATCGACCGGAAATAACGAGCAATTCGTAGGAAATACGAACAACGAATAAGATAATGCAATAAAGCGGGAAAAAGGGAATAACGCGTGGAAAAGGGCGAACAAATTGCAGAAATAGCAGAGAATAATGCGCGGAAATTCCATACGGAATAAACAAGCGATAAACGCGCGAACGGGGCATTAGGGAAATAGGCGAAGTGATAAGCAACGAGAATAATAAGAATACACAAAGGAACGGCTAAGCAGAGGGCTAGAGGGGTGGCTAAATAAGGGGCTAGAGGGGCGGCCGAGTAGGGGGCTAGAGGGGGCAATAGGCAGGGGAATCCCTCGAGAGCTTTTCTTCTGCTAAGCTCGCGAGGCTAACGGTGCGGAAGCTTACGAGGCTCGCTAGTATTGCGGCGCTATTTTAAGCTAGCCGCGTGGTGCGATAGGCGCGTTGCCGAACCTTGGGAAAACAAGGAGTAAAGAAGACGAGGGCGTCTGCCGGGACAAAGGCGTCTGCCGGGACAAAGGCGTCTGCCGGGACGAAGGCGTCTGCCGGGACGAAGGCGTCTGCCGGGACGAAGGCGACTGCCGGGACGAAGGTAAGGAGGAAGCCTATATAGGCTTTTAGTAAGAGGCTCCTGCGTTACGGTCCCGTAAGAGGGTATGTCGGGCAGCAGGCTAGGGCCGGGCGGAAGAGTGTCCCTTGCCTTAAGGGGGAGGGTGCCGTTTGTCCTGCTGTTTGTCCTATCGGGCAACGGGCTAAGAGGAAGCTTGCATACGCTTCCGGTAGTAATATCCTTTAGCGAGGTGACGGAAGAGTGCGCCTCGAGAGTCGAAGTGAGATTTATAGTGCTAGCAATTAGCCTGCTTTAATGGTGTATGCCGGGCTTAGGGCATAACGGTCTAGGAGGGAGTCTGCACGCGTTTTATATAGTAATATCCTTCGCCGAGGTGGCGAAAGAGTGCGCTACGAGACTCGAAGGGTAATTAGCAGCGGCGGCATTAGCTTAGCTTTAGGGTATACCGTAGAGCGTGCTGTTAAGGAAGCTACTATAGGACCTATAGCTTTGTGGGTTGCGAGCAGCTGCTTAGAGAGCTGCTTTAAGAGCTAATAGAAGAGCAGCTTAGTAAGCTGCTTTAAGGGTCGAAAGAGCAGTCCGAAGAGCTACTGCTTAGAGCGAGGGGCCGGCTTAGAATAGGGAGCCGGCTTAAAGCCACGGGAATAACTAGCGGACTTTTGTTTAAAGGCGAAGTCGTGGTTGTTGTAGGGCCGGCACCGGGGCTATGCCTATGGAAGCTAGGGGCAGCTATAGGGTCTTCCGTATAGGAAACTAAGTCGTGCCGGCGGGAGTTAGGGGTCTCTCCGGGGTCGTGCCGGCTTAAGGGTGACGATAAGGGTGTAGGTGTCGGCGAGGATAAGGACGGCGGCGAGGCTAAGGGCGAGGGAGCGAGAGTAGGAGTAGCGGTAGGAGTAGGCGTAAGAGCCTGTTTAACGGGGGCTTTATACCGCGGTAAGCCGAGCTAGGCGCGTATTGTATCCCGTTCTATATAGGCTACTATATCGACGTCGAAGTCTATCTCGAGGAATTCTTCTTAAGGCTAGGGCAGGGGCTTAGCTATAGCCTAGAGCATTATAAGTTAAGGGCTAATCGGCTGGTCTTTTCGGCCTGTATAGATCCCGCGCCTCCGTAAGAACGTTCGCAATGCCCTCCTATAGTCCCGTTAGACCTTATCTTAGGTGGCTTCGGTCTATATTCTAAAAGAGTCCTAAAAGCCGCAATCGTATAGACTTATCCTTTCTTCTATAAGGAAGAATACGACGTAGGAAGTTATTATAATATAACATTGTTGGTTAGGGCTAACATATGCATTCTCGAGGTTAAGGTAGAGGTTAACCTAGTTGTGCAATAACTCGTGGATGCCGATGCTATTTAATAAATTAGTATAGTTCGGGTCCGTAGGAGGTGCTATCGGAAGAGCTCGTAGGGTAACGGGGTTGTCTACCGTAAGGGTGTTTACCGCGTAGGTGTCTGCCGCGTAGGTGTCGGTCGCTAGGGTGGTTGCCGCTAGGGCGGCGGCGGCGGGGGCAGAAGTCGGGTTTGTCGGTGTTATCGTAGATGACTAGGGTTTGTAGGGATCGCGAGGGTCTTCGCGATGTATGTCGAAATAAGCAGCGGGTCGCCGATTAGGTCGCTATAGTCTGCGAAAGCAGCGACGTTAAGGGGGTCCTATAATGCTTGTTCTTTAAGGCAACGGTTGTCGATTAGGTCGTTAAAGAAGGGATCTAGTCGGTGATCTAAGTAGGTTCCTTTAGCAACGTTAAAGGGTCGATGCTTGCCGGGAGCGGGCAGCGGGCTTATCGCGTTATAAACGCACTATCGATTAAGGTCGCTATAGTCTGCGAAAGCAGTAACGTTAATTAATAGCTTAGAAGGTATCTCGACCGGTAATTTAGTAAGATGCCTTATTCTTAGCACGAAGGGTCGTCTCTCGACGTAGGAGGGACGGTACTACTAAAGATAACGGTCCTATATTATAATAATAACCCTTGCCTCTTTAACCTTACTAATCTGTGATTAATCGTCTAATCACTAATTAGTGTTAGTTAGTTAAATAAACAAATAGGTTGTAAACTGCCTGGATTCTAGTCTATATAGGTTATCTTCTAAGGCGAAGAGGAGAGGAAAGGGGGCCCCTTTATATGTCCTAACCGAGCCTGTCCTAGGCTCTAAAGGGAGCCTAGTCGGGGCACGTAACGCTCCCGATAACGCTATTATCGGGGCCTTAATAGGGGTTATAACTTATAACCCTTTTCTCCCTTATGTGACTAGATTAGTCCGATAAAAGCGCCGGCAGTTTTAATCCCGCTTTTTCCACTCGTTAAAAATACTAAATAGGCCTCCTTTCGCGAGATTAAGGACTTCTAAGAAAGGGTTAGGTCAATTATATATACCGCGATTACCGTAAGACCTAACGTAGCGCTCGTAGCCTTATAGCTCTCGAGGTTCCTAACGAACCCTTCCCTTAAGCATTTAGAGGCGGCGAACTAGTGCATCCGCTACCTATACGCAATAAGGTTCCTTATAATTAAGTTCGACGGACTTACTATAGGTAAGGCTCTTATTATCGCAACCGACGCGTCTTTCGCAAACGATCCTAATACGCGCCGCTTGTTATAAAGCTATATTATAATGCTCTATAGCGGCCTAGTCGTTTAAAAAGCGAGCCTATAAGATATAGTAATAACCTCGACTATAAAGGCGGTGCTCTTAGGACTTAAGCGTATAACGAAGGAAGGCATCGCGCTATTAAGGCTACTATAAGATATCTTAAAGGACCTTAGGCTATTAAAAATATACTACGATAACCTCTAGACTATACGATTAGTAGTTAAAGAAGGCCGTATCTCTACGAAGGTCCGTTATATCGATATTTAGAATATATAGCTTAAATAAGAATAAAGGAAAGGGCGCTTTACGGTAGAATATATCCTAACGGCCGAGATGCCTATAGACGGCTTAATAAAAGCGCTCCCGAGAGCTAAGTTTAAAAGGTTTAAAGCGTTGCTTAATTTCAAGGATATACGCGGGCGAATATAGGGAATAAAGGAAACTATAGGAATAAGGGATATCCGTTCTTTAAGCACGATTGTAATCTACGTGATTAAATGGATTACGTGCGGGCAACGCCTATACGGATGCGTTATTAACTATACGATGTATTAATCGTATGCATTAGGGACCCCGGTGATAGCATTACTAACTCGGCCGCCCTTACGATAATTAAGTTATTAACTTAATTGCCCTTATAGGCATAGCCCCGACGTCGTAAGCAAGGGCTCGTAAAGGTCCGGCTTTAGGCCTTATTAATATACGCGTTTATAGCCTATATAAAGGGGCTATTCGTCGCCCCTTAGTTAATAGACATTATAGACTAGAATCTAGCTAGTTTATAACCTATTTGTTTATTTAACTAACTAATTAATTAAACGATTAATTATAGATTAGTAAGGTAGAAGAGGTAGAGCCTAATCGTCGAAAGTGCATAGATCTTTATCCCCCGCGGATTCTATTGCCTATACCTAAAGACAGTCCTTTATGCTAAGAATAAGGAACCTACGCGAGTTAGAGCCGACGAAGCTATTACGACATAGCTAGCTCTCGGTAACCGCCGATAAGTTCTTTCCTAGCTCTTGCTTAATCCCGTCTCGCTTTAAGAAGAAGAAGAGTTACGTTAAGCAATAGTACGTCTATAACGTAAGACAACCTTCGTAACGACCTTCGTAACCCCTTTTAATAACAATAGTATAATCTATTTAATTATACTATATCGGACCTTACCGATAACTCTAACGCTCCCGGTCCTATACTAGAAGCAACTAAGACTACTAACAACCCCCTTCCCGGTTAGCTAAGCGGTATCGGCATCTTTGGGTCGTTCTAAAACAAAACTAATATTTTATTCTAGGAGATAAAAGTCACCTATAATAACATAAATAAGAAGGCTATTATAACTTATATAGCCCGGTTTATTATTATTAATGCCGGCATAACTATCTATAGATACGAGTTATTCCTAGACTTTTAGGACTACTTTAACGGGTAGATAGAGGCTATATAAAACCGGGGAGATAGGTATTTTAAGAAGGCCCTTAAATCCTTCTTACGGTCCCGTAGGATCTAGACCGGCGCCTTAAACCTTAGCTTTACAGCATTATTTTTAATGCTTTAGCGCTAGCAGATTCCCCTAATTTAGCCTAAGGGCGAACTACCCTTAGAATAGTTAAAGTTCTACGACGAGCGAACCCGAGAGTTCGTAAGGAATACATCTATTATAGCCCCGGCTGCCGTAACTAACCCTCCTTCTCTAGTCGCCCTAGGCACGGCCCTAATAGCGCCTCTTACTGCCCTAACCCTAGCTCCTATAGCAACCTTTACGACGGCACTATCTACGCCCGCGGCTATCCCCCCTACGCCTCCGAACGCCCCGGTAGTTATATTCGCACTAGAACCCTCCTTTGCTTTAACTACCTTAATACGTGCCCCCTCCGTCGATCCTAGCTTATACCCGCGAGATTAAATGCCCGGCACGTTCCTAAACCCTTAGGCCCTTCCGTTCCGAGATATATTAGAAACGCTAATAACACTTTACCTTACCTCGTACTAGTTCTCTAAGACCCCTCCGATTAATATAACGTCGAAGGCAGCCTATACGATAGTTCCCCCCTACGACGTTCTAAACGAGGAGATAGACGTAGACCTCTTATAAAAGTTTATTAAGTTATAGGATAAGGCTAAGAATTATACGGGAGAGCCCTATAATATTCTTAATAATAAAGTCTGTATCTTTACGGACGTTTATTATATAGTTAAGGCCCGGCCCGGCTATTTTTATGCCCTCTTTCCCTAGATCCTTACCGGCCGAGCTTAGGACTACTATATACAACATATAGAATAGGATAGCACGTTTAGATAGGCCTACGACCTGCTAAAGGCTTACTTCGATACTAAAGTAAACTATTAGCACTATTAGGTAGATTAAAGCACTATAACTTTTAAAAAGCTACGAGTTAAGCATCCGAATAAGACCTAATAGGAAGTCCTATAGACCCTTTTTAATAAGCTATAATAATGTCAACGCGCCTTAGGATTTAAGTTCGCTAGAAACCTCCTCTTTCGTACTATATTGCTTAACGCGTGCCGAAACGTCCCGGAATTTAGCTATACGCTATATAACCCCCCTAAGACTACGGAAAAGCTATTCTCCGCGCTACGTGCCTCCTTAAAGATCTATTTATCGATGTAGGCTAAGAACGGCACGTCCGGCACGTTTGTGTAATATCGCAACGAGGTAATAAATATAAATAATAAATATAATTTATTAGGCGTATTTTATACCGACCGAAGATATACTAATAACCGCGGCAACGGCCGTAGGTTTAGCGGGAGTAGTGGATAAACCTACCGTAGCCCTTATAGCGGCGGCAGTAGCTTTAGCAACCGCTAATAGTCGAAGAAGTGCTTCGTTTATTAGAAGGAAGGATGCTAGTCGATAAAGCATACCCTATAGGAACGAGCTAGGTCTAAGGCTTAATACTACGCTTAATGCCTACTAACCGGCAACCTTAGCATAGGATTTAAGGCCTATCTTACCGAATATAAAGGTAACGAGACCCTATAGGCCGCTATCGAGTAGCGTAACGATAAGGCTAATAACGACGAAGAACTAACTAAGTAGTAAGCCTCGTAAATCCTATATTAGCAGGCCTTTAACTATTTAATTACGGGCGAAGACGCATAAGGGATAGACTAGTTAAGCGTTCCGGCTACCTAATTCGTCTTCGACCGTTACTTAAAGGACTGCTTTTACGGCATCCTCGTAGATATAAGAGCAGCTATAGTCTCTACGGTAGGTTAAGACTAGTATCTCGCCCTATAACGAGAAGACCCTTCTATTATGCTCGACGAGTCTACCGCCGGCTAGGCCTATATTAAATTCGGCAGCGGCGAGGACGTGCGTTCCCTAGGCTCTATTGCCCTTAAGACCCCTATCGGCCGTATTACGTTCTACGTGCTAAGAACGACGACCCCCTTCCTCCTTTGCCTAGCTAATATAGATCGCTTAGGCGTATACTTTAATAATACTACCGATACTATAGGAATTATAGATGGAATTCCACGATAGAAGGACTTCCCTTCTAAGGTAAATTCTATAGATAGAATTCTAATAGAATTCTATAGTAGAAGGACTTCCCTTTTAAGGTGAATTCCATAGATGGAATTCTACGGTAGAAGGACTTCTCTTCTAAGGTGAATTCTATAGATAGAATTCTACTTCCTTCTATAGACTTCTATAGTCGTCCCGATAGACGCATCCGTCCGCGGAAGGTCTTCCCCGACTAACGCATCCGTCTTTACATTCTATTTACGGATCTCTTTCTATTCTTAGCTACCGAAGCTTCCCGGAGGGTAGCTCCGACCCTTCTTTAGTCTTGTCTATAAAGAAGGTAGTATAGCCTTTAGCTAGATAGGTATTAATAATTCTAATAAGACTACTAGACCTGCATTTGCATTTGCATTTAAGATACCTACTAATAGATACGATTATCGGTCCTAGTATTAGCGTCCCTATTATTCGTAAATAGGGATATCTATAGTTCTTCTTTAGTAAGGAATAGAATGTAGTCGCCTTTTTAACTAAAACCGAAATATAAACGCTCTACCGCCGATTTAGCCACCCGGCCGTTAATAGACTTTACTACCTATTAAAATAAGCAAGGCATAACGATATCTTAGTAGAAACACTCGAGTATCTTAAAACTCTGCTATTACTACTAGCTCTACGCACCGGCACCCCGGAGGTTTAGGTTTATATTAAAGGATAACTAAGAATTTAATTTCAAGGTCGTCGTCGATATAATATACCTAAAGGTCGGTAGTAGCACCCGTCTAGTACTATACGCGGTCGATATAGCGATATTTGTCTAAGGAGCGCGATTCCTCCTATTTATATTAGCTAAGGATACGTAGGAGATACTTAAGGCACTATAGATCGATATATACCTTAGCCCCTTTAACTTTTTCCGGCATAACGCAAGCACTAACTTCGCTTTAACCGAGTTTTGCAATAAAGCTCGTATTATAGGTTTTATATATACCTAGATCCCCGTTAAGGCATATTAGTCTATAGGTAAGGTTAAAAGGTACTATAGCCCGCTCTATCGTGCGTTTAAAATAATATACGCCGAAATCGGTAGGATAACGGCCTTTAAATCCGTCCTATAAATAGCTATTAAAGCCGTAAATAATATAGTAGGACTAAACGGCCTCGTCCTTACGCTCCTCGTCTTTAGAGCGTACCTACGGATGACTTAGGACTCCCCTCCTTCGGCAACTATAGTATAGAGAGCCACGACTATCTAAAAGGCTATAAAAGCCTTACGGCAGCTCTCCGCCGCGCGATAAGTTAGGGATAGCCTATAAGCTCGAAACGGCCCCTTAACCCTTAACACTCTATTACTACCGCTATAGAGTAAAGTCCGCGTCTAGAGAGAGAAGCGAGGATAGTAGGGTCTATATAAGATTGCCTTTATTAACGGCTACGACGTTACTATCGAAACCGTTAACGGCCCTATAGTCTTCCGTTCTACCTTTATATAGCCGTACTACTATAGTAAGGACGATACCCTAGATCCCCCTGCCCTCGATAATATAGACACCCTCTCTAAGATCGATTCCTTTACTCCGGAGGAAATTCCCGAGCTAGACCCTTCCCCCTCTCCGGTACGGGCACTGCCGGCTCCGCTATAGCCCCGTAAACGCGGACGTCCCCCGGGCTTAAGGAATAAGCTTAAGACCGTAACCTTCTATAATTAATTCCTAGTTAAGAAGGAAGAAGATATACTACGCCTTTCGACTAAGCTGCGTAATAACGGCGTTATTACTACACCCGGCGCCCTTTTTAAAGAATCCGACTAATGAGAGATAAACGATCTTATAGCCCGCGGAGTGTTTAGCTTCGAATAGTACGACGAGTCTATTTATAGGCAATACCGTCTGTTTCGATTACGAATAGTCCGGGAAGTAAAAGGTCGCGACGTTAAACTATACGAAAAGTCCCGTCTAGTGATTTAAGGCTATAGCAATATAGAGAAAAGCTCGCTTTTAACCTATTCCCTTACTATCTAGCGTATTAGCTAACGCTTAATCCTAGCCCTTGCCCCCGCCTTACTTCGCTAAAGCATAAGCTTATCCCTACGCGATATTATATAAGCCTATCCCTAAGCTTAAATAGAGCTTAATCGTATAGTATTAGCGGCTCTTCCGATAGAGCTCTAAAGTAAGTACCTAAAGGGCACTATTATAAGAGTTATTAGACCGTTATATAGTCTCGCCGAGGCCGGTGTATATTAGTAGAAAACCTACTATAAGCACTATATTAAAAGCCTTAATATAGCTCCCTCTACCTATAACTCGTGCCTTCTAATTACGAATTAGGGACCCAACGACTTTAGCCTTATCGGAATGTAGACCGATAATACCCTAATGCTTAGTTTAGACACCTTTTCGGCTTAAGAAGAAAAAGAGCTTAAGATAGCTTAATTTCGCGCTAAGCCGAAGGCTTAAATAACCCTAGGGAATGCTATAGACTTTAATAAAGCAAAGCTAACGCTTTACGACGACGTTCTACTCCTATAGCAGAAGGGATAGGCCTTAAGGATCGAGTTAGTCGACTTACGGGCTTATAATAAAGCCTAGCAGTACCTTAAGCAACGCGCTTATACTACGTACGTTGCCTCTATCTATTAGCCCGAGGCCTTATTCGATATCTCCGTAGTAGCCTAGGTCTAAGCCCCCGAAGAGAAGGATTATAACATCCTTAATAAGCGCCTTTAGTAGTAGATCGACTATTAATAACGTAGACTTACGTACCGACTAATTAATCTCGAGACCGCTAAGCTCGTAGTATTTATAGATAGCTTATTCGCAAACAACCGAGACCTTTCGTCTTAGTTAGGCTTCGTTATTACGCTCGTTAATAAGACCGAGCGTACGGATACGTACTTCTAGGTTAATAGCAATATTATCTATTAGAGCTCGACGAAGTATAAGCGAGTAACCTATAGCATTCTTACGAGCGAGATCTATAGTATAGTTAACGGTATAGACCTTAGCATCTCTCTTATTACGACCCTCCGTATAGTTATAGAACGACTTTAGCTCTTACTAATCCCTTTTATTATATACACTAACTTATACTCCCTATATAAATGCCTTATTAAGCTCGGCACTATAAAGGAGAAACGCTTAATAATCGATATTATAGCGTTACGTTAGTCGTATAAGCGATAGGAGATTAAGGAGATTAGGTAGATCTACGGGGAAGATAACCCCGCCGACGCTATAACAAAGGCATCGCTAAATAAGGCCCTTAAACGCCTTATTAATATAAATAGCCTCTCGATTAGGATAGAAGCCTTCGTCCTTCGCCTATAGCTACCTACGCTCTCCCCTCCGGTGTTCCTTTTATCCTAACCCCTTTTTCGTTTGTATTTATTAAATGTATTTATTAGGCCTTCTACCTAATATATCGTTCTTCCTATCTCCTTTTATTTAGATGTTTAGATCTTAGGCTAACTGTTTTAGCAACTATAAAGAAAAGTTGCTAGTATAGGAATAAGGGATATCCGTTCTTTAGGCACGATTGCAATCTACGTAATTAAATAGATTACGTACGGGTAACGCCTATACTAATGCGTTATTAACTATATAATACATCGATCGTATATATTAAGGACCCCGGTAATAGCGTTACTAACTCGGCCGCCTTTACGATAATTAAGTTATTAACTTAATTGCCCTTATAGGCATAGCCCCGACGTCGTAAGCAAGGGCTCGCAAAGGTCCGGCTTTAAGCCCTATTAATATACGCGTTTATAGCCTATATAAAGGGGCTATTTATCGCCCCTTAGTTAATAGACATTATAGACTAGAATCCAGCCAGTTTACAACCTATTTGTTTGTTTAACCAACCAATAGAAACATAAGAGGATTAAAGGAAAGGACTAAGGGAGGGTGTATTTAAGGCTTTATAGGCGCTCGCGATAGCTTCTTCTCGTAGCGTTAAATTAATTACTTAACGCTAGGGGGTATATCGCATCGGAACGGCGCCTATAAGACCGAGCTAGATATAGCTCGGTACCTATACGGTTATTATATCCACTTGCGCACCTATTTAAGGTGCCTCGCAAGACAGCTAGCCTTCTATAGAACTAGATAAGAATAACACAGTTTTCCCTCGCTTTGCTACCTCAATTGCGCACAATTGACGGTATCTTAATCGCGCCCTCGGGTGCGGGTCCTCACAGGTCGGTGCGACAAATATGCCATGCCTTTCCAATCTCGTCCTGGACTCCCACGGCTACCGACGACTGTCATGAATCCCCTCTCCATCACGGCGTCTGCCGTGACGCTAATCCAAGTTGCCGGCACTGCATGTCGTGTCGACTCATTGCATCACGGGCAGACGTCCAACCTGGCAACAGATTGCCACGACCCTGAGCGGCTTTGTGCGCTCTCTGCGGACGGTCGACTTACGCGTTACCTGTCTTCACCCTCAAGGGATGTCAGAGGTTGGACCTGGGGCTTGTCGGTGACGGCCTGTGGCCCCAAAGGGAGCTCGCCCTGGCTAAATGCCAGATGACTCTCAACGAGCTGGCCTTGCTAGTCAACAAGATCAGCGATTTCAGCCGGCCTAAGCGGTTTGCCCGCAGGGTTCGCGCGGCCAACGACTCGCCGAGGCAGCAAAACAGTTTCACACTGCCACGAGCTCGACGGCCGGCCCGGTTCGCAGCGATGGCAGCGACGCCCCCTAGCATTCGAGTCCCGGTCCCGAGATCAGCCTTTTCGGAGACTTTTCAGTCTCCCGCCGTGAGCGGGTTGAGGAATTCCTCGGTCGCCAAAATCGGGGTCGTCTAAGCCCGTGTCGAGTCGAGTCAGACAACGCCGTCGACACCGGGGTCAAGCCTGTACCGTGACACGTACCCGCATCCACCATTGCCCCTGAAAGGCCCATCCATGCATCCACTACGAAGTACGGATATCAACGAGGAGGATGATCACGACATGGAGCTGGAGCGTGCCTTTTTAGACGGCGTGAAAGCGTAAATATTTCTAATCCAAACCCCCCCCTTCACCAGCCACAGCAGCCGCACCCATCGCTCACGTGCACATGTGGCTTTGCCCCGCCAATCATCTCCCCGTCCCTGACTTTTAAGTAAAAAAGGCTGAAGTAAAAAGGAGAAAACCCGACATCGCGACAAGCTCCCCAATCCAATCCGTCCCGAGAGGGACCTCCTTCTCTCCCCAGCTCCTCCCCTCTCCCACCACGGATACCATGTTTCGCACCCGCCTGAGGTTACCGCGCCGCCTCCCGCTCCCCCCGCGGGCCGTGGCTCAGGCCCGGAGGAACCTGCACGCGGTGCCCCAGCTGGGCCACGACTACTCCGAGGGCGTCCCCCAGCTGATGAGCCCCGGCGGCTTCTCCATTGCCTGGACCGACTATATGACTTTGATGGTCGATAAGCTCAATGCTCTGACGGCCGGTCCGTCTCTCCCATCCCAATCGTCCCACCGTCTGACCCATGGCTCTTCTCCCAAACAGGCACCGAACTCGAAGACAAGGACACAAAGACAATCGTCATCCTCACCGCCCGCGAGCCCGCAAAGGCCCCCCTCTTCAACTACGCCTCCATGGCCCACAACAACCACTTCTTCTTCCGCGGCATCTCCCCCAAAGGCACCCCCATGCCCCCCGTCCTGCGCAAGGAGCTCGAGGCCTCCTTCTCCTCCATCGAAACCCTGCGCCAAGAGTTCGTCCTCACCGCCCAGGCCATGTTCGGCCCGGGCTTCCTCTGGCTCGTAAAGGCCGGCCCTGGCGACTACCGCCTGCTGCCCACCTACCTCGCCGGCTCCCCCTACCCGGGCGCCCACTGGCGTCGCCAAACCACGGACATGAACACGGTCGGCGACGAGGGCTCCGCGAGGCCCTACTTCAGGAACCAGGTCTCGGGCGCCAAGAAGCGCGCCCAGGAGCTGCCCCCCGGTGGCATCGAGCTCGAGCCCCTGCTCTGCCTAAACACCTGGGAGCACGCCTGGCTGCTCGATTGGGGCGTCGGCGTCGGAGGCCGGGGCGGCAAGATGGCCTTTACGGAATCGTGGTGGGAGCTGATCGACTGGGAGCGCGTCGCCAAGGAGTCTGGCGTGCTGCGGCCCGGCTTCATGTCGGCGGCGACTGAAGACGTGGCCCGGTGAGGTAGCTTTTGCATCCACTCGTGTGTGCAGGGGCGTCGGCCATGCATGGGGCTTATTATGCCTATTGTGTTTGACGTCCCGTTCAACACATTCTACTTGTGGCCTTGTCCGCACTATCACGTATATCGAAGCCAGTCACGCAGTAGGGAAATGTGGTTAGGAGAGGACCATTTGTCATTAGCTTCTGTCCCACTCAAGTCAAGCCTACAAGCTTGCCTGAGAGCGCAATTGGTATCAAGTTCATGCCATACCCAAACCAAAGAGAAAACAGGCCAAAAGGAACGTCAGGTATCAATATCGTGAGATTCATTCATTTGTCTTCCTTGTGCCACAAGCAAGTCGCTGGGTGAGCCAAAACAGAGGCTAAATCGAGAAAGGAGACGTAAAAGGCAAAAGAGACGTTAAAGGCCTTGTTGCCATGCGTGACAGGCTAGGCGTGCGCGAGGAGGTCAAAGGGAGAGTGTCGAAGGAGTGTCGACAAGGCTAATGGAGCCGATTTTTTGAGAGCGGCTTTGCAGTAGAGAAGGTAGAAGCGCTTCTTGGAAGTGGGTGTGGCGGCAGCTAGCAAGACAAGGAGTGAGACGGCACGGAGTCATCCCGACGGCGCTTAAATCATGTTTCCGTTGACGCTTATCTCGAAGCCTTGGCCCTTTTGCTTGAGCGCCTTGGCCAGCATCAGCTCTCGCATCCAGTCGATGCGTTCCTCGCGGCCCTTGACGGCGAAGTGGTGCGTCTTCCCAGTGCCGTTGACGCCCTCGACCGGAGCTACGCCCGGCGTGTGCAGGGAGCTATCGCGCTTGCGAAGGCGTACGCCAACTTCCTTGTCCTGGGGAATGAGCTGGAAGCTGAAAGCAGAGACGGAGTCGCTCTTCCCGCGATTGTGCGAGATATTCATGGCCTTGAGCGCGGCGCCGAGCTTGGACGATGACGCAAAGCTGGAGCACGCGATGGCGTAGTCGTCAATGTCAATGTATTCGAGCGTGCGATCCATTTCCTTGGAATCCTTGTGCATGTTGAGTCGGGTGCCCCTGATTGTGAAATATCCATCCTGCCACTCATGGCGGAACAGGCGCATCTTGCGCTTCTTCATCGGGCCTTGGAAGGCGATGCCGTCGGCTGCGGCGGACTCTTGGCTGGAGTCACTGGGCTCAGAGGTGGGCTTGGGGGGGATGGTTTGCTCCGGGTGTGTACACTCGACAGGCGACCATGGATAGTTATAACGAGGGGGTGCTTGACGTGGTTGTCTGTTGAGACGGGCGGCAGCCTTGGGTGATGGCGAAGGGCTCTTGGGGGACTGGGTCATGGAGGATGGGGGTTTTGCAGCCCTGCTGACCGCTCTGTGCTCGTCAAGGGCCGGGAGGACGGAGAAGGACGGCCGCCGTGTAGAGAGTCGAGACTGGGAGCGAGCATGGGGCGGGCTGTGGGACAAATCTGCCCGGTAGCCCATGTCGGGAGGCACGGATTGGGATACGTTGCGAGCAACTGGCCCAAACGGGACCGCCGTCACGGGAACGTCCACCTCGGAGAAGGGACTGCCAAGTCGCCCGTCATCTTTCGGGGCCTCCAGGTCCGGCGAGCAGGGGGACGACTTCTCCATGCGGTATGGTAAAGGCCCCTGCTGCTGAATCGGTTGACGCTGCTTTTGCTCCTCGACAGGTTGGTTCACGTGCGGGAGGGCCGTCCGTGTCTGGGGCGGCCGTCGCTGTGGCCCGCCATCACCGGGAATGGATAGCTTGGGGAGCCAGCGGAGGCCATGATGAGGAAGCTTGGCGGCCGGTGTGAGCTCAAAGGGGGGCGTTGGAGGCACTTGGTCAGCCCCTGTCTTGTTATGCTGATGTTGAAACCCCAGAAACTGGCGGACGTTGTCTTGAGGGTCGCGGGCCTGGACGTTTCGAAGGGCGGCTTCTCGGAGGTAGTGCAGCGGCAGGAGACCGCCAGGTCCGAGAACGTCGGACGATGCAACCACGGATTGGAGCGCCTCTGACATGGGGCGTTGGTCCTCGTTGGGGTCGATGGCATGTGCCGTGTCTGGGTTGCCCGCGTCACCATAGACGAGGACAGTACCGCCGGCATTCACGTCCACGTTTGGATGTGCCTTCTTGATCTCCTCGATGGCTCGCTGATGCCTCTTCCACTTTGAACAGCTCTCGCCCTTTGAGCAGTGATGCGGCTTGGGTATGACCTGCTCGATGCCGATGATGGACACGGACTCCATGGGAGTGACGGTGTCGTCGTTGGCAGACGGTTTGCGGCGCCGTGTCCTTCGGCTGCCCTGGCGCCTCTCGGGGTCGGTCTCGGCCCTCGCCGCCCTTCTCGCCTCCCGACTCGGCACATCTTCAATCGGTGTCGAGGGTCTGGACGACGCGGGTCGGCGCTTCCGGAGTAGCTCGATCTGGTTCCATACCCTGGTGCGAATACCAAAGGAAGATATGTCTAGCTCCTTGAGGTCCTCGAACTTGAGCGTGACGACGATTTCACCATTGATGTCGTTTTCGACGAATCGATAGGCCACGGACAACTCTATGCCAGCATCGAGCATAGACTGCGCGACCATCTCGGGAGTCCAGGAAGCGAGCAAAGACGGATCGAGTTTCTCGTGAGTGTACTGAAATGAGGTCCGTTTCGCAGGGGGTGGAGGCCTCTTCAGGCAACTGTCAATCGTACGGGGCGGCCGAGGCGTTAGGGGTGACATGGTTAAAATGACCCCCTCTTCAAGCAGGGACTGGTCAGTCGAGGTGCGAAAGAGGTGAGGTCCTCGGGGGCCTTGGACTTGTTTTGGAGACAGCTCGAGGAATTCCTCGCGGTCACGACTTGACCTGGGAGTCGGAACTTCATCGTATGAGGATACAGTCGTGATACTCGGCTGCCCCGACTGGGATGATGAGCTTCCGAAGGGACAAGTCGTCTGAAGAGGTGCACACGTACCGACTGCAAACTCACACGAGGTGAGTTGTCTTCGACGTCACTGACGATTTCTTCGTCCCAGTCCGTGTCGACAAACTCGGTGGCCACGGACATTGGGCGATGTGCGTGGGAGTCGTGCTTGGAGCTGAACAAGGCGTCTCCTGCGTTTCTTTGCGCTTGATGCGAGATTCGGCCATGGCCGACGCGGAAATAGGGGTGATCCTGCAACGGTTGGAAGTCAGACTGACACGGTCAAGATGGCTGGTATTGGATGGGGGTCTTGTTACCATGGCTTGGCCGTCCTCACCCCAGGTTGGGGAGGACCAGACTCAGGGTGTTGTTGAGAAGGTCAATGGCTGTTGGGAGAGTCTTGTGGTAGCATTCAATGGTTGGTTGTGAGTGTTCCTCGCCTGTTCACACAGAGAGGAAGGGAATGGGTATGGGAAGAGGTCAGCGTGAGCTGTGCCGCGAGACAGGAAATGTAGGGACAAGAAGTAAGGGAAAGCAAGGCAAGACAAGAGAGAAACCCGAAGAATGGGAACAGACATGCACAAGTCGCAAAAGGCGAGAAGGGAAATACCCGGGCAGCCGGGGGGCGGTTAGCGACTGTTATGTATTCGTATGTATGGATGAAGGGACTGCGCATGGGCTAAAGTGGTTGCATATCGACAGCCCCACGAACTTGGTTCCCCCATGCTCGAGAGGCTGGTCGGATGTGACGAGGGACAAGAGGCCGGAGCAGAGCCGTCGAGGAAAGACGACGGCATCACGTTGCCATGTGCGGTCCGGCGCAAAGGCTGGCGCGAAGGCGGCGGGCACAATTGGACCGCCTCGATGCAAGCCGCTGGAAGCGCCTGCAGCGTGTCGTCGTCTGCCGTCGTGATAGGCTCGGGGCCATCGGTGTGTGGTGTGTGTGGTAGATTGAGGTGTGCCGGGAGGGGGGAGAAGAGAGAGAGCAGAGTGGACTAGGGCGAGACTAGGGCAACCAAAGGCGGTCTGTGGCCCCGCCAGTAGCCCCGCCACTACCTACAGCGGCTGTCAGCAGGCTTCACCGGGCACTCTGAGGCCCTAAACAGTGGCGAGGGCTCCCGCCGGTGCCGGAGGAGAACCTAAGCCCAACCACCACCAGCTTTCTCCCTGTCCCATCGCCTCGGCTCTTGCAGCCCGTTGACCGAGAGGAGCCTGCAGGAGAGGGCATGTAGTAGGTGCCGTTTCTCTGCAATTTCGCCCGGGTACGAAGAAATACCTACGGACACGGCTCCGAGCACGGACAGGCAGGGGACTGATGCACGTAGAATACTAGTACGTACTACTGGTAGGCCCCCGGTCATGACAAGTTCCCGCTTCTCCCTGGCGGCTTCACCTCCCCCGGGGTGCCGAGATGCCTGTAACTTTGGGCCGAGATGCCTGTAACAGACTTGGGCAAAAGTGCAGCAACATCCTCCCAAAGGTCCATGTTTGCGGTGCTGGACCTGGCCGGCAGGTTGTTGGGTTGCGGTTGCCGCCGGCGACTGCAGTCGGGTGCCCGGTGGACCCGTAAAGGGCAAGAATCGGAGCCACCCTCAACCTCTGCTCCTTTCCAGTTTCCTATTCCGTACGTGCCTGCTTCGCTCAAGGCAGGTACCCTCCCCTCGATGCGGTGTAGGCCACAGTGCAACCGTGCAGTGGTACAAGGCGGACGCGCAAAGTGCTTGCATCATTCGAGAGGAAGGCGACGATTCACTCCAACGAGTCCTTGTTCTCGGCACGACATCAGCCTCGAGGTTTGCTCATGCCGACTCAATTCCATGCCGCCTCGGCCTCTCCAGCCACCCCGACCCCTGCTCACCCCGCTCCCGACCCGTCACCTTACTGATACTCTGTATTCGTACGAGTACGGGTTACGGATACGGATACTCCGTGCTCTGTTCCGCACTTCGCTCGCTCGCCACAGAGCGAGGGAGGGCTCGTTGCGCCGCTCTCCTGCGTCTTGTGCGATGCTCGCGCCGGCACCCGGATCAAAGGCACTGGGGCCCCCTCGCACCGCAGCAAGCAAGCATCAAGAGGGGAGCAAAAACTTCCAACGATACAACAAAGACGACGGCAAACAAGTTCAAGGTCGGGAGCGGGGTAGACGACGGCTTCAGGGTATGCTGGCCAGCTAGCTAGCTTGAATCGGAAACTGAAGCTCGTCGACGTCCTGCAACTCTTTCACGCTTCTGCAGCTCGCTCAGATGGGCCTCTCCGTTGACGAAATAACGCCGTCGGCCGGCAGTCTTGGTGCGCTCCCTGCTGTGCCCATCTCGCTCTTCCTCTGAGATTCGGCCAAGGCCAGGTTTGCTGACGGCTTCGTGCTCTGCGAGACTCGGACACGCTATGGGACGGACCGCCTGACTAGAGTGCAGGACTCAGCCGTTAGCCCGACGTTGGACGCCCCTATCTTTGGCCTCTAGCATCTCGGACCGTCCAGGCCATGCCCCAGCAAGTCTCGGCTGCTGGCGTCACCATGGCACCGTGACCGGGAGCACATGACTTGCGCGATTGGCAAGCCGCCTCGCTCGGCCGCAAGGCGGTCAGTCTCTGAGAAGACCTCCTAGAGACGCCTCCCAGAGCTTGATGGCTTGGCAGGTGAGTAATGAGCCACGCCAAGGGTCGAGTGCTTGACGCATCACCAAAGGCCGTTTCCCTCGTCATTTACCTGCCGCCGATACCCCGGAGAAGGTCCCAGAACGGCAACCGGGATGCGAAGTGCGTGACGCGAAGCAGATCTGCTACTGGCTCTGTCGCCGGGGTATTCGTACACGCGTGTATTGATTGGTGTGTGCCGAGTGTCTACTGCACATGCAGAAATACACGAGCTGGACCAAGACCATGAACCCTTGCCAGCTTCTGGACGACGAGGGCGTGGCACCAGCGTCGGCGATGCTTCTGCGCACGGTGTGGACGGGGGGTGAGAAGAGACGTGCGATACGGATACTCGGTCTCAACATACTATTCGAATCGCCTTCTCGTCGCTGTGAGAAGAAAAAAAGGTCCATGTCGAGCTTGACGACGGCGCTCAGGTCCATGGCCTTGTCGACGGAGTCAGAGCCAATACTACTCGACATGTCCTCCCATTCGTCTTTCTTTTTCCATTTCCATGCTGCTCTCCCTCATCCGTGCGCGTTAGCCAATGGTGACGAGCAATTGATGTGCTTTGAGGAACTTAATCAATCATGGGCTTAGCAGCGTCAGCCTCAAGGTGCCAATGGAGCCAATAACCTCGCAATGCGGCTTCGCGCGCCGTCGATTGGCCGATGGCACAGTCCATTCTGGACTACGAATACCTTTGCGGGGTTTTCTCGCCCTCGTCCATCTTTTCCCCTTGTTGCCATAGGTCTTTCACTAATCAATCCTCTTGTCTGACCTTGTTGTTTGTTTCCGCTCCGAGCGGCATCCGCGCCGACCCCCCGTCGGTGTCTCGCATCTCACTGCACATGACGCCTGCTGGAGGTTGGCCCGACGAGACATGCACGAGCATGGTATCGCTAGGCTGCCTGCACGGTCAGATACATTTTACGGCGGCGTCTTGCCTGGTGGCACGACCAGCCAGACCGACTTGGGCTCGGTGTAACGGCGCGCGGGTTCCTGGGCCTCGTGAACGGGGAGACTGACGGCAACGTGCGCCGCCACTCCATTGCCATGTTGCAACTGTTTGTCGAGGTTCGCTGAGCTTGGCGTCATACCTCGGAGCCAGCAAACAAGGTACGGGAAGAGAGGCGAGGGGGTGAGCAAGTGACAAGCGCACCCGACTTGACGAAGCTCACGATGCCAGGCCAATTGTCAGTCAAATATGACGCCATGTACTTCGTACGTATGCATGTGATACATGGACTGGCCCGCGCGTAGTCCATCCCGTACGAGCTGTTCCGTGCACATGCTGTGCGTCTTGTACGCTACAGCGCCTGGACAAACGGGGACTCTCATCTACACACGACGCATAATCGTGTCCTCGTCGTCGCCCGGCGAGCCGCCTCCGGTGAAGCCTCTTCCGGCCACTCTGCGCACTCAGCACCGGCGCCATGCGACAACCGTGGCCTTGGTATCCATTTCGGTGTGGGTGACAGTGCCACCACTTATAACCTATAGGTATGGAGAGCCTGACTGACCCACGCCGGCTCGCGCTCCCGATATTCCAGGCCTCCTCTTTGGCTGATGATGGAGATGACGCGACGTGCTGTTACGGGCACGGATGCATATTAATTCCTCTCGTGGTTGGGCCCGTGGGAGCCGGCGGGCCCATGGACAAAAGGCCTGCCGGTCAGGGCATGCCCGGCAAGGTGGATCTATGATATTACATGGATGGATGTGGAAATAAATATTGGCCGCAAAATTCGGCGGTTTGCTCCCTTTACGAGTTGCTTGGGAGTGAGAGAAGTGGACGGCGATTTTCCCGAGACGGGGCCGGCAATGGCGTCTCGGACCAAGGGCTTGCGGCGGCGCCGGAGCGGTCCGGAGCCCGTGCATGTGCGGCGGGATCCTTGGACGTGCCAAGCCCCGATATATGTACGGATACATATGTATACATACATAAGTGCCGGCATGGCGATTTGCTCCGCCGCTGCAAGGGGATTCCCTGACGACTCTTGGGACATCGACTCCCCTCGAGTCGCCATGGACAAATCTCGGCTTTCAAGGGGGAAAGAAGAACCTCGTGGCAGGCGACACTCTCAACGGCAACGTGGCTGCAACGTGAGGTGATTATGTACGAAGTGGGGCCGCTCTTTGCGCCGGCACCGGCATCGCCAGGCCTCGGCCCCGCACGTCGCACACAAAGGGCACGGGTCTGAGATGATGGAAATCAACAGTCAAGGCGGTTGGTGGTGCGATGGTGAATTATATTGGTGCATGGCCTGCTGCGGGAGCCTCGACGTCTCTGATAGTTGACGGATGGACAACTAGCCCCGAGGCAATTCACGAGCGGAAGAGACGAATTATTACCGCGGGAGAGTGGGAGATGGAAATAGAGAGGACGCGGAAGGCCGTAATAAGCCGAGGATAAGCCACGAATGCGGATTCAAAGAGCGGAGGGGACAAGAATAGACGGTAGCCGCATGAGCAAGAGAGGAAAGAAAACAGGGCAGGCGCCTGGCCAGATTGGGGAGCGGATGAGCGGCAGGGGCCAAATTTAGGAGACGCGGGGGAGGGGCGGGCTAGGCTAGCCGCCCACAGCCCTACTGGTATCTACCTAGGTACCTACCTAGGTATGTATCCCAAAGTATCTACTCACCTGATAGGCATGTGCTGATAGGCATGTGTCGGTACCTACATACACATATGGTCGCTTAGGGGCTGCTGCAGGGTACTTTTCTCGGGGTGCAAAACTGCGACTAGTACGAAGTAGCCTCTGTAGTTACTAGATGGACCTCGATGGAGACCCGGAGGACATGGTTGCGGAACCTTTGCGGGACATTGACTACTCGACCTAAAGTACCTGTAGGTAGGGGATGCTTGATGTCATGATGGCACAGTTTGCTGTCGCTTAAACATGACGGGACACGCGGTGTGCCTCCTCGTTCCACGTGCACTTTTGCCACGTACCGTGTCATTGGTAACGGGTCTGGCCAGCACTTTGTAGGATGGGATTGGGGGGTTTCTTGAAGTAATCAACAAGCCGAGGTATTTGTACATGACATATGAACACACTCTAGCCAAAATGTGAGCAAACGACAAGCAAGGCGAAGAGCGGCTTGATTGGCTCCCACCAGCCCTGCCTTTTGGCGCCATCCATGCACGATTCTTTACCAAGGACGGCGAGTTGAAAAGGAGGGGGAGGGGGGGAAAGGACTTTGGCTCAGTTGGGCCCCCATGTGCACCCTCGCTGATTGGCCCGCTGCATGTGACGAGGCCGTTCCCCCCGCAGAAAACCGGCAGGGGCCGCGGGACCGACCAACCATTATGTACCTAGCGCCATGCGATCGTTGCAGGGGTCTTGAGGGGGGGGTTTGCTCGATGGCGCCACTGCAAGCCCTGCCCTGTGCGTGCTTTCTTCTCCTTCCATCGGGGCGCTGTGACGAAAGATTCATCATAGGCACTTTGGAGCACCGAGCACCGCGTCCACCTCTTTCTCAGCCTCTGCTGCCCCACGGGACGAGCAGCCCGACGGCGGGCCAGAGAAGAAAACAACGGCCCCGGCTTGGGGAGTCGGTCGCGGCCCGCACGCAGGCGCTACGCTCTTCCGCAATCGGCGCCGGACCCTGCTTGCCGCCTTGTGTCACGGGGGCCACCGGCCCGGGGACGGGCACCGCAGCGCCGTGCAGCCTGCCCACACACATATTTCCGGATACACACACAATGGTACATACATATGTACACACATACATACATGGCAGGCAAGAAAGCGGCTTGTCGTTTGTTGGCCGCGCGCGTGCGTCGGCTCTGGCTGCTGCTGCTCCCCGGGCCACGTTTTCCTGCCCCAGGGCGGGCGGCTGTCGACGTCGACCAACAAGGGCCCAACAGCCAAGGATTCAGCCGGCCCAGCCGAGACCCCCCTTTGCCCTTCTTCTTTCTTCCACTTCTTCCTCACTCCTTGGCGGACCGGACGCCCTTGACGCCACACCTAGTCGCGATTTGTGTTGCCGCCGCCGCCGACCGCTCGTTCCATTGCGTGTGCGACGACGCAGGCGAGGCCATGATAGTACGGAGTACTCGGTATATATAGTATATACTATGCCCTGGTACGGAGCACATTTCGTATCGCACATGTGACTGGACAATATTTTTCATCTGGATACTGTGCATAGATGCCCATGAAGCTTCGCCGCGTATGTCGCTTTTGTAACCGTACATGGGCCTGTCTGCGAGGAGCCGGGCTCGCATGCCCTCCGTCGCGCCTACGAGTCAACTCCGGTCTATATTGCAGAGGAGACTGCGCAAGGTGCCTGAACAGGCCCGCACAGCTCCTGTATGCACGCAGGCACGCACAAACCCGCGCTCGCATTGGCCCTGTGGTGGTATATCGTCTCGGGCGGCATCACGAGTGTGTATGTACGACCGTCGTCATCGAACGACTCTTCCTTCAGTGGGCTGTCCCAATGCAATCCTCGTTTGAGCACCAACGGGTTGAGTAATCCTGCGAGTACGACTGTGTGTCTGCAAGATGATGAAGATGATAGGATGTAGGTATTCCTCAGCGTTGCCGCCTGCCGCCGAGACATCAAGTAAAATCTTAGGTACTTTATACCCGTGCCGAGGTGCGTGCTCTTGGCTGTACTCTGTACCCCGTACTCGCGTGCTCCTCCTACCCCCCCCCCCCCCCTCCTCTCACCTTTTTCCCGCACCGAGACACTCAAAGATCCCGGCCGCGACAGCCAACGAACAGCCACAGGCGGCACAGCAATTCGACAACCGGGGACGGTGCCCATTCACCTTGGCGGAAAGCTCTGCCTCCGATTCCCACTCCGTCTCCGGCTCCACCGTCGACTGAGAGGCTTCCCGCCAACCACCCAACCGCTGCGCCATCTCTTGGGACCGATGAATGGCATCGCACACCCAAAGGGATACATGGTCACTGCAATGTGCGAGAAGCATCAAGCCATGTCGTGCCATGATGGCGAGGCGATCCGGACCAGCCTCCTCTTGTCTGTCCCTTCTCACACACACTCGGACTTGCAGTCGACAACAAGCTCCCCCCCCCCCAGCCGAGTGACATTCGCTGAGCCAAGCGTTATGCACACACGTGCCATCCGTGGAGACTGGAGCGGTGACATTGTGCGGCGTAGCGAGAGAGAGAGGGAGGGGCCAGAACACGACGGAATGCCATGGCCGTTGCCAACTCGCGTCTTTTCGTCCCGTCTTGACTCGCTTGAGACCCGAGCTCGTCCTTTCTCGATGGACAATGCAACATATGTATTCGTAATTCGTATGTAATGGCCAGGCTTCGTCACTTAGTTCCCAACGGGGACTATTGATGCCGCTGCATAGCCAGCAAGCCGCCTCGACTCGTTGCATGTGTGTATGCGCTGGACAGGGTACATACACACATATCCGGGCATTCATTCTGCACATTCCGCCCGTGCAGGGATTCTGCAGTCAGCTTGCCAACGAGCCTCGGGGCAAGCTCAAGCTGTTGAGCTGGCGGTGTAACTACTTGGTAGAACGTCTGGCTCGGGCGGGGCGTAGCGTTTGGACGGCATCGGTCTTTACGCGAATTTTCACAAGAGGGGCCTCGTCCGAGGCTTCGAGTGCCGTCTTGTCGTCGAGGATCGAGGAGAGTGACTGGTCCTGATGATGCGGGAAGAAGACAAGCATTCGTTCATAAAAACGCATATGCGAACATATAATTGCATATCTGGCACCCTTTCTGGTGGCCAATACATACAAGCGGGACGCAATATGCATTTGTATGCCATGCCACTGTAACGAATATTCATCCGGCGAGGCTATTGCTCTCCGCAGACCCCACACGTCGGTTCTTTTCTTCTCTTCATCTGCTTTGCTTGTTGCTTCCTCCACCTCAAGACGTCCAGGGGGGAGGGACGTGTTCCGGCATTGGGAAGCTCGCCTATCCACCGGCCCGTGGGTAGCATTTCCAGCGACTTGCCTCTTTTGGAGCATCTCTGCCCCCCGGCCCAAGCCGCCCCCATTCTTCGTCTGGTGCCCCCGCGAGGGCGAGGACGACAAGGACGAGGAGAGAGGGGTACCCGCATGGCGTCTGCATGGTATCCGCATGGCGTCGAGCAGTCAAAAAGACGGCCCATGTCGGACGGGCAGCTCCCATTGGCCTCTGTAAGCGCAGTCGCTGACCTTGGTGCCAGAGACTAGAGGGCGAGGAGTGCCACACGACTTGCACGCGGGTTCAAAAATAGAAACAAACGGATGCTCTCTCGCTCTCTTGTCGAGGACCAGCAATGATATAAGGCTTTGACCTCGAGCTACCGGCCCTTGGATTTAGCCCTCTTTCCCAAGTGTCCCAAAGACAGCAAATCGTCGTCCCTTTACCCTCCATCCCCCCCCTTCCCTTCTCCCCCCCCCCTCAGGGCCTTTCTCTTCCCCAACCCCCAACCGACGTGGCCCTCGTCCCTCTGCCCATCCCGACTTCGTTTCAGTCGGCAGCAAGCTGGTCTTGCTTGGAAACCAGTCCACGATTCTTTCTTGTTTCTTCATTATACGTTATATTCACTAATACGCCGGCTCGACCACTCGACTCCGACAGCAATAAAACGAATCTTTGACATCCAATCAAGTGGCTGGCCACGTATCGTCTTTGCGACAACAAGCGCAGCATTTAGCGGAGCTACTAATTTCGATAATCTCATCGTCTCGCGAGGCAAAGGGCTCAGCATCGGACCTTTGTCAGACTCGGACCCTGGCATCCCAGCCTCTCTCTCTCTTCTTCTGTCCATCGTTTCTGGCCGGCTCCGGATTCACCGTGTTTCCGCTCTGGCAGCCGCACAGTGCACCCCCCCCCTCTACACCCACCACCCACCCACACGCCAACACACTGTACTCTATCTATCCTTGTACGCACGCCTCACCCAGAGTTCACACCCCCCTGCTTTGTACTCACCCCGTCCTCGGTACCTGGTTATCGCAGATACAAATGCCATCCGCGCCCCTCGACGCCGGCAGGAGCTCCTTGAGGGCACTTGGGAGCGCCGTCAACATGGCCGTCACGCAGTCCGCAAAGGCAAAGACAAAGGCCGGCAATGGCAATGGCGACGCAAAGACAAAGTCCCAGATGCACCGCAGGTCGAGGACCGGTCCGCTGCTCCCCGCTCCCACCTACACCTTGGACCTGGCTGACCTGGCTCGTTAGGATGCTTCACGTGCAGACTCAGGAGGAAAAAGTGCGACGAGGGCTCGCCCACGTGCACCGCCTGCAGGCATCTCGGCCTGCAGTGCGAGTACAAGCGGCCCATGTGGTGGAGCAACAACGACGCCCGTCGCCAGCACAAGGAGGACATCAAGAACATCATCAAGCGCAAGAAGCTCGCCGAGAAGTCGTCGCACGCCATGCACACGCCCGTCAGCTCTCCGCCGGGCCTGTCTCACTCGCTGCCCACGTCTGCCACCTTTACGGACCCTCTGGACCGCACCAGGTCCGCCTCCATCGACTCGCACTTGGCCGCCCCCTTCAACTTCAACAGCCCGCCCGACTATGGCCTCTACGGCGCGCCCTTGCCCCCGGATCTGGTCATGGGCGGCTACTCGCCCTACGAGGTGGATGTCAAGACGGAGCGCCAGATGTTTGTCAACGACGTCCCTACGCTGAGGGAGTCCCACGTTGCCACCTTCAGCACCTACCAGACGCCCCCGCCGCCCGGCACCGTCCTGGGCCCCGGCCACCTCGACGCCGGCTGGACCGAGCACGTCACCCACGAGCGCAGGGAGTCGCTGCCCCAGGAGGCCCTCAACCCAAAGTTCTTCGACTTTGCCCACGGCCCCCCCTGCAGCACCTCGAGGCAGGTCCGCATCGAGCTCGAGGACAACGACCAGCGTCTGCTCGACCACTTTGTCCACTTTGTCCTGCCCACCATATTCCCCATCCTCGAGGCCAACCAGCACGGCTCCGTCGCCTCGGACCTGATCCTCCCGGCGCTGCAGTCCAACAGCGTCTACCTCCACTGCTGCCTGAGCATCGCCGCCCAGCACATCAAGACGCAGGCCCCCGCCCCCTCGGACGAGATTGACCAGGACATCATGCGCCACCGC
This sequence comes from Ophiocordyceps sinensis, assembly GCA_012934285.1. Lineage (NCBI taxonomy): Eukaryota > Fungi > Ascomycota > Sordariomycetes > Hypocreales > Ophiocordycipitaceae > Ophiocordyceps > Ophiocordyceps sinensis. Next base: position 1,119,664 of record JAAVMX010000008.1, read on the forward strand.
TATGCGACAATCTACTCCCTCTGCGAGGCGCTCAAGCGCGACGAGGACCACCAGCAGATCCTCGAGGCGACCCTGGGCCTCATCTTCTTCCAGTGCGTCGTCGGCCGCTTCGACGATGATCTCCTCGACATCGCCTGGCACCAGCACTTTCAGGCCGCCATCAATCTCGTCCAGAAGCTGGACCTGCCGCGCCTCGTGTCGGCCCCGGCCGGCCAGGTGGCACAGGCCCCCTTCAACATGACGCTGACGGGCTGGATCGACATTCTCGGCTCCACGATGCAGGGCACCTCGCCCACCTTTGCCCACACCTACCGGGAGAAGCACCTCTCGCAGGCCAACCACCAGCTGGGTCTGCGCGAGCTCATGGGCTGCGAGGACCGCGTCATGTACCTCATCTCGGAAGTCGCCTGCCTCGAATCGCTCAAGACGGACGGCATGGACGACCTCACTTTGTGCCAGCACGTCTCGGCCCTCGGAGAGCAGATTAGCCTGACCGAGGTCAACGAGACGGGCCCCAAGCCGGCCTACAACGCCAACGGAAGCCTATCCCCCAAGCAACTGTCCAAGAACATGACGGCCGCCTTCCGCCTCGCCGCCCGCATCTACCTGTGTAGTCTTGTGCCTGGCTTCAGCCCCAGCCAACCCTCCCCGATGGGCCTGATGGAGAAGCTGACGAGCGTGCTGCAACACATTCCTTCGGGGCCCGAGGGCTTCGACCGCAGCCTCGTCTGGGTCTATCTCATTGGCGGGTCCATCAGCCTGCCCGGCAGCAGCTTCCGGAACTTGTTCGAGGGCCGCGTCGCCCAGCTTGGTGACCAAGCCGCCTGCGGCTCCTTTGGGCGCACCCTGACTCTTCTCCGCGAGGTGTGGCTGCAGAACGACAATCTGGCACAAGTGGCCACGCCGCGATCCTCGGCGTCGGACGCGGGGGTGCCACAGTACATACACTGGCGGGACGTCATGAGGATGAAGGGCTGGGACTTTCTCCTGATTTGATGAGCCCCGGCCTTGTCCTCGAACCCTCATTTCTTCTCTTGTCTATTTCCTCCTCCAACAGCTGGTCTGTTGAAGGAAATCCCACAGCTTGGGTGGGCGAGGCCGAGCAACCTGCTTCACCTCCCCCACCCTCTGCGGCTTTTTAACCCCGAATACCTTTTATTACATTGCCTCTGATTCTGTTTCTTGGTTTATTTCTGTTTACGTTGCCCTCATGACATGGATCTGTCATGGCATACGTACCCCATTGGGAGGGGATGTATTAGAGGCTGCCGCAAGGCATCACTGGAGTCAAGTGGTTCACGAGGAACAGCGGCACTTGGAACGCCTTTGCAGGCACTTGAGAGACTTTTTGAAACTCTGGGGACGGGGCTGAAGATGACGGCTCGTGGAGAGAAGATGACGGCGGATGTGAACATGATGGCAGACGTGGATGGGCCATGTTGCGAATTGGCTGGAATGACGGGATTACGAATCATGCCTTTTTTATTTCTTTCTCTTTATCCCCTCTGCATCGCCTGCTTGCGTCACCCTGTTGGCGTCGGCGGTCTCTCTGCCCATCGCTACGATGACGTTATAAACACACGACGCATATCAGGCCGGCACTGGATTCGAGGCGCACAGGAGCTAGTTCTTGGACAGAGAGCAGGGAGTGGACGAATGGGGTCCGTGCGGACGATGACGATGGCAACGAGCTCGGCGGCCTGCGAGGAAGAGCCCGTCGAAGGGTTGACGAATGTGTTTATGTAGAGCAAGGAATCATGATGAATGGATATACCCCCCCCCCCCCCCCCCCCTTAATTCCCAACATATTTTTTGCTTGTGGACGTGCGTCGTCATGCTAGGCCGGGCCTAGATGAGCGAGGCGTGCGCTTGAGGCGCCGATGAAGGGCCGTTGGAGACTGAGCTGGGACTCAAGGCAACGATGGCTTGGGATTTGCTGGCCACTGAGGCCTTGGATGGCTTGGGATTTGCTGGCCACTCAGGCCTTGGCATAGCCCGGGGTCGCGGCCAATGGATCGGCGCGTGATCGGCGTGGAGCGAAGCGCACTTTGCCGACCGCGGAGCGATGGCCGCGAGTGGGGGGCCTGTTGATATTCGACTCAGTCTTTTGAATTCTTTGCCGATGGCTCCGGGCAGACAAAGCAAACAGGTGCGGGTTTGAAATTACAATGCGAGTTTGTGCCTGGCACGTGTCGAGGGAAACGTTTACGGTCTGTTTCAGCCTGCTTGAGGTCGGAGTCAAGAGCCGGTGAGGTTGATGGACGGTTCCCGGAGCCCGCCCGCCGGCGCGCGCGGCGTGGGGCTCCGGACCGGTGATTAGCGCCGGGAGCCTACTTACCTCTTTGTGTTGTGTACGAAGAGGTACGAAGTACGAAGTACTTTGTGCCGCAGATACTTTGTGCATGCGGGCTCGTGCGTCTTCTTCTCTTTGCCCCCCCCCCGGCTTCTTTAGCTGGTCTTTTGTCTGCACCCGTAAAGCGTGGTGCTGGGGGGCCCCTGTTGCTTGTGGTGTGATGCTGGGGGGCCCCTGCTGCTTGTGGTGGCGACGGAAGAGGCCGCCGCCGCCTGCGAACTGCTGACCGTAACTTATTATTGACTGACTGACTCCTGCCTGGACTGACTGCGCACTGGCTGGCTGAGACCACTGCGAGTAGGTACTCCTGCAGTGCACCACTGGCCCCCTGCAACTCTCGCCCAGGCGGTTTGCTGGTACTTCGTACTTGGGACACATTGGTGATGCGCTCGTGCTTTCCACGATTTCCAACGAGCTTCGACGGCAGCCAAACATGACATGAGCAAATGAACAATCAAGTGTTTCAACGGTCCAGGATTCACTAGGTATTCACTGAGATGACCTCATCGCCAAGTCCCCAAGTACTGGGGACAAACGACGCTGCTTTGTCATCCAATCAGAACGCCCCCTGTCGCCCGGCGCGTCTATTCCTGCGACTTCTCGTCATCTCTCGTCGTCTCTCGCCCACACAAAGACGCCTTGTTCCATTCATGCCCCGTCTCGGCACGCACGCGCGCGCTTCCTCCTCTCTTGACTGCACACCTCCATCTCTGCCTCGTCCTCGTCGTCTCGGCCGCCGCCGCCATGTCCGTCGAGTGACACGACGGCGACGACACGGGGCCTTTTTGCTCGACCGACGAGGCTGCATCGTCACTGGTGAAGAGACTGCATCGTCACAGAAGTCGGGGCACGGGGGTCGCATGGGCGCCTGCGGCTTCGTCGGCAAGCCCTCGGTACACCAAGCGTCTGGGCAAACTTGACTACGACGTCGTTTCGCCGTGAGCGTCCGCCGTGAGCGTCCGCCGTGAGCGTGGCCAAGCGCCCTTGGCAGCCATCAATCAAGCCAGACGACAATCGGCACCATGGCGCCTGGTTTCTCAAGAGCCCGCCACCGTCTTTACGCAGTTTGTCCCGTTTCCTGCGCCTCTTTGACCCCCTTTGTGTCTACTCTACTCTCCACTCTCTACTCTCCACACCCTCCTCCTCGTGAGATGCCCCCTTGAACGCCCCCTTGAACGCCCCGGCCCATTGTCCGTTTGTCGCCCACGGCCGTTTGTCTCCCCAAGAATCCCTCGTCTCGACGTTTGAACCGCTCTTACACACATCTCCAACATTCAAACCTCGCCCCGTCGCCTTCTCAGTCCTCCCTCTTCTCCTTCCCTTCCCCTTCCCCTCTCCTCCCTACCATCCACTTGCGCTGCCGTCACAACACCCTCTGCCACCAGCTCCATCCCACCTCTCGTTTGACCAGACCCAGACCCAGACCCCGTTCCCAGCGCTCTGGAAGCCATGGAACGGCATTTGGTGCCTCTCCGGCTCCTGCTCCTCCGGCTCCTGCTATCCGCGCCCGCCGTCTCCTCGTCGCCCGCCGTCTCCTCACTCTTCGCCCGAGCCGACATGTGCGCTGCAGAGGGCCTCATGTCATGCTCCAAGGACTTTCCCGACAACTTCTGCTGTCCCAAGAACAACTCGTGCATCTCCCTCGCCGGCGGCACCACGGTTCTGTGCTGTCCCAACGGAAGTTCATGCGTCAAGATACACCCCATCACCTGCAACATCCGAGCCCAGGACCCCAACTTCCCACCAGACAACTTGAAGGCCCCGATCAAGACGACAGCCCTCGACGCCGCCCTGCCAAAGTGCGCCGTCGGCGGCTATTGCTGTCCGTTTGGCTACTCCTGCTCAGACGATGGCACCGAGTGCTCCAGGAACAAGGACCAGTCCCAGCCCCCCAAGCCCAAGCAGCAGCTCAGCGCGAGCCCTGCCACGTCGGCCGAGCCGAGCGCCACGAGCACCACGTCCGACTCGCCCTCGTCTGCCGCTGCCGCTTCGGCTACACCCAACGACGTCTCCGACCCGGGCCCCGCCCCCGGACCGGGCAAAGGGGCCCTCATCGGCGGCATTGCCGGCGGCGTCGTCGGGCTCATCATGCTCGTCGCCGTCGTCATACTCTGCCTCCGCCGCCGCCGCCGGACTGCGTCGGACCAAGATTCGATGCAGGAACAGAGCACTGCCGGCGCCGGCGGACCCTACGGCCACGTCATCTCGGCGCCCGTCATGCACCCGGGCTCCTACCGCAGCGACTTCCTCCGCGGGAATCCTGCCTCCCCAGAGCCGCCCGCCGCCTCGTACTCGCCTTCCAACACGCACCTCCGGCCCGGCCCGCGCATCTCCATCCCCAACCCCTTTGACTCGCCCAACCCCTCGCCCTACTCGCCCCCCCGGTCGCCCGCCTCCGTCACGTCGGTCGAGGAGATGGCGGCCAGGACGGGCCACGTCATCGGGTCCCGCCTCGCGCCCATCCGCGCCATGAAGCCCACCGAGGCGCGGTACTCGCGCCGCATGTCGACCGACGGCCGAGCCCGCGAGCCCGCCTACGAGGACATCAACGTCTTTGCCGACCCGGACACGGTCCGCTCTAGCAGGAGCGACCGCCCAATCACCACCATGTCGGAAATGATGGACGAGGTCGGCCTCGGCGACGTGCATCGCGGCCGCCGCCCGTACGTCCCGGGCACCACGCCGAGGATATGAGCCCACCTGCATGGCGCTCTTCTGTCGAGGGGTCCCGTCAAGTTGGTGTCCCTTTTGACACCTTGCAACCGTCATCGGAAATAGCTCACGGCTTGTCCTTCACTCGGAGCCTTGCGACGCGACCAGAGCCTTGCGACGCGACCAGAGCATTGCGACGCGACCAGCAAAGCCCAAGAGCGGCAGCCATTGACAATGCCCCGCGTCTTTGGGCCCGCTTTCCTTCTTCTTTTCCTTTTGCGTGCTCATACCTACTAGAGGCGGCATTCCGTACGCCGGAGCCGGGCGCGGGGCGTTTCTGGACCGGACGGCATCATATCTTGCCTTGACTTGTTCTTGTTCGAGGGGCGGGCATCTGCGGCCATTTCAATTTTAGATTTCTCGACGACGGGCGTAAAACGGAACCATGATACCTAGCTTTGCATAAGCCATACAGTTTGTTTGCTTGCTTGCCCTTTTTGATGCAGAAATTAGCCAGTCTAGTTAGTACTGTGCCTTCTACCTTGGTCGTCATCGTCGTAAATCTATCCGTCTCCCTGTAAACCCATTTTTACAGTGCCAGAATAAAGGTCCGACAAGAGGTAACATGGATGCTTCGCGGAACTGCTCCGCCCCCAAGTCAGAGGCCAGCCGATTCTTCCTCTTCCCCCCTCCCCTTCACATGACGGCGCATTTCTTCTCCTTGTACGCCGACGGGGTGGACACGTCGGTCCACCCAGCACTGCTCGACGCCTCGTGTGCCGCCGCCCCGCCCTTTTTCTTCCCCCCCTTGCGCTGGCCCGTCCAGCCCCTCTTCCGGGCGTCGAGCATGTTCTTGGCCGCGCTGCGCTCCGCCCTGCTTGGCCGCCTGTGGACTGGCGTCGTCGGGGTCCGGCTCGTCGTCGCCGCCGCCGGCCCCGCCCGGAGCCACACCGGCAGGCTGCTGAGTCGCCGCTGCCGCCGCTGGGGCGAGCTGATTCCCTGGTATGCCGGGGCGCCCTGCGCCGGCGGCTGCTCCAAGCTCTCCTGAGCCAGGTTCGAATGGTTTAGGTGGATGGGACGGGGGTGCCGCGGGACGGGTGCCAGGATCTGCGGCTCGTCTCGCCGCTCTGACGAGCGCTGATTGGAGAGATCCAGGGCGCCCGCGATGCCCTTTGGGGTGCTGATGATCAAGGGACGATCGAACTCTGGCATCTGCATACCCAGATTGCCCCCACCGCCTCGACGGTCCTCGTCCTCTTGCTCCTGCTCGGGTCCCCTGGCCAAACGTCCGACGCGAGTATAATCCGACTGTAATCGGACACCGCTCGAAAGTCGGTGAGGGTTGCCCCAGCTGGACCTGCGATTAAGGCTTGCCAGTTGCTCGAGGCTGGGCGGCGGTGGGAGAGCTGCCGACAGGTCGTTGCTCGCCAGGTCCAGAGCTGTCGCCGCCCGCGCTGGGGCTGCTGCTACAGCTCCCGGCGGGGCCACCAGCGGCCAAGTCTGGGCGTTGGACGGCCGCCTGAGCGAGGGTGCCGTGGCGCTCGCGGGTAGCGAGTGGGGAAGTGAGACACGATTTACGTTGAACAGCGACGTGGGCACTTGGCCTTGAGCAGGATTGCTGCCAGTCGTCGGCCACGTCGAGGACGCAGCAGGCTGTGCAAAAGCTGGCGGCGCGTCAGCCCATGAGGACGCCAAAGACTCCGCCGGTGCGCGCGTGCGTCTCCCGGGCTGGTGGTTCTCAAGGAGGCATGCGGCGAGGCGGGGACTGCCCGGGGGAGAAACATCGTAAATGTCGTCCTGGTCTATGTGCTCAGAGTGAATAGACGGACTTGATGAGGGCCCCGGGGTGTCATTCGAGAACCCGCTCGAAGCGGTGGAAACGCTCGCTAGTCTGCCATCAAGACGGCCTCGTTGATCATGGCTAGAATCCGCCTCGGTGGTTTGGTCGGCCGGTGGCAACGAAACGGACAGTCGACCGTCGTGAAGCGGAAAAGGGGGCAGCGGCGGCAAAGATGAAGCCGCTGGTGGTGGGACCGAAGGCCCGCGCAAAAAAGCCGGCAGATCGCCAGGATCGTCCTTCTGGTACGGCGGAGGAGGGGGAACCCAGCCATCGGCATCGCTTTCGTGCGGGTGCTCCGCGCGCCCGTCCGCGCGCCGGTATTGGATGGGACGGCCATCGGCCGTTCGCGGGTTCAGCCTTCGGTTGGCGGCCGCGGCCGTGGCAGCGCGGCGCAAGGTAGTCCCAGAGCGAGGGCTGGCGTGCTCGTACGGTACGTCGAGCGCCTCGAATTCGTCCATGGATGCCTCGTCGCCGCCTGCAGACGGACCAGCTGCGGCTTGGAGACGACGGATCGCCGGGTTCTTTCCCATGATCCTGGGGACTAAAGGGTCATCGTCGGTGTAGCCGGCCGGGGGTAGGCAAGTGGTCGGCGGCTCGAGGGCAGCGTTTGCCATCGCAGCTTTGGGGCATCCTTGCCGGTGGACGACTGTCCTTCGCCGCACGAGGGCTACTTCGGTCGCAATGTCGCGAGTTTCTTCCTCCAGCACCTCGGCCTCGCCGGTGCCGACCTCGATGACCACCTCGCTCTCTTGTCCGTCGACGAGACCATAGTCAAAGTCTATGAGGGCAATGCGGCCGCCGTCCACAAAGTCAATGTCCTCCTCTTCGGTGGCGAGCCTCGGGCCTGAGACTCCCCGGGCGGTGACGACCAGTCGTTCCCTGGACGTTGAGCCAGCGAAGCCTGCAACCCACTTGACGTTGCTCACACCGGCGAGCTCCGCGACCTTGCATCCGGCGACAAAGGTGTTTCTCAGTTTGTCGCAAATCAGCTGCCATTGCGGAACCCGTTCGTTGTCGCCGTCCTGGGCCCTGGCCGACGAGGCATGGCGGGAGAGGCCAACTTGAAGGCCGCTGTGACGTCCGGGGGCCGAAGAATCGGACGAGCTGTCGTGGGCCGTCAGGCTCTCTGGAACGTCTAGGTCTCCGGGAACTCCATAGATCCAGACCTCGTTGCCTCGGAAGCCTGCCGCAACCAACTCTCCGTGGGGGGCCGAGGCCGGGAGAGTACAGGGCAAGAGCTTGGAGGGCGAGTGCGGCTTGGGGAGCGGCCCCGTAAAGTAGGTGGTGCCGTTGCGCAGATCGTCTAGGCGAACGGCACGAAAGGTCTCGAAGCTGCGGTCGTAGGTAAAGGTCCACTCCAGCTCTCCGTGGTCCCCGTCCCGCGGCAGAAGTATGGCGTGGCTGCAGTCTCGGCTGGTATTGGGAAAGAGAATAGACGTGGTCCACATTGCGGCAAGGTTACAGTCGGCGGGCTGGCTGCCGGGATCGTAGTAGGGCGCGGTGAGAACGACGGTGCTCGGCGAGGAAGAGTATGTTGTGGTGCCGAGGATCTGGGTGCCGTCGGGAGAAAAGGCCAGGGCATCGACGGCGTCGCACTTGACGGCCCTCCTGTCGGTCGGAAGGGCGCCGGCATCGAGTGACGAGACTTGGATGCCCCCCTCATAGGCGGCGGCAAGGACTGAGCCGCAGGAAGAGAGGGCTATGGTGCGGGGGCAGTTGTCGAGCATCAAGGATCGCTTGCGCCTCGGGGGCGTGCTCCGCAAGTCGTAGAGATCGACCTGCACCTCGGTGGACAGGACGGCGAGGAGCGAAGCGTCGTCGGTGACGCATGCCGAGACAGGCCGGCGCAGGATTTTGAGCTGCCTCTTGACTTGTAAGTCGTCGCCACGGACATCGATGACGTAAATCCTCGACGAGTTGTAGGCAAGCAGGTGATGGCCACCAAGGGAGGCATCAAAGCGCATGCCTTCGCCGCCGGGACACGAGGAGGAGCTGCTGGAGTTGGAGACGAGCTTGACTGTGGTCTTCCTGGGTCGCAGATAAGACTCGAAGAGGCCGCGCTTGACTTGACGAGCGAACAGCCTTCTCAGGCGAGGCAATTGTTGGTGGCTTGGAGAGATGGGAAGGTCTGCATGACCCGAGAGGCACGACATGTGGTGGAAATAGAGGTGCCACCTTTGGGAGACGGCGCGCCATTTGGAATTGAGGACGACGAGGGAAGCGAAGCCATTGGGATCCGTGGCTAGAAGAACCCTGATGTGCCATTCGTTAACCAAGCGCCCTGAAGAGGGACAGGCAGAAGAGTAGGCAGCATTACTGCTCAATGATTTCGTCAGGCAATCGGGCAAAGGGATCCGACGTCGTCTTGCCCGGGCCGGGGCGCCGCCGCAAAGGCACAGAGTCGCCAGCTTCCATGGCGAGCTGACGCGCACATTCACCTCGAGGAGTCGGGGGACGACGTTGTAGATGCGGCCATGTCGAAATGAAGACGACGGTCTGTCCAGGGCGGCTTGAAAGATTTGCGCCCGGGGGGGCACGTTTCTTTTCCCCCTCCCTTCTCCCAACGAGGGCTGCTGAGGGGGGCGAGTTCCAGACGAACGTGGCTGTGGAGGCGGACTGCAGCGACGGGGCGAGCAGTTTAGTGACGTACTACTGTACATATGCACCTACGGAGTATATATCCATGTACATATGTACATAGAGAGGGGCACAAAACACACACTTCTCGCGACACCCCTTCACCTCTTCACCTCTTGCTACGAAGTAGATCCTGTATCTCAAGTACGGATACATACGAAGTTGCTAGATAGGTAGGTATTACTACTGCTAGTACGAGTCAGCTGCCCTGCCTGCCGCTTCGGCTGCGCGCTGTTCCACTCACTCGGCGCTCCCCTCTTTCGGCCAATCCTATTTTTAGTATCTTATCCGTTACAGCGCATCAGAGTCAGCTAGCTAGCCACCTTTCGGGGCAGCTTTCGGGGCAGCCAGCGCTTGCCCAATCCAGCCACCTCGATGCCATCACCTCGCCCCTCACAACGCCGCCCGCCATTCCTCGTGTCCGCTCGCTCCATCAGCTGTCACCTTTTGCGTGCATGTCTCTTGCTACCCGTCTCGGAGAAGTCCCGAGCGAGGCTGAGCAACCGCCGCAAAGACATGATGACCAGTTGCTGACGAGCCTGACCTCACACTCGACATACATGCCGCGTGGTTGTCATCAACCGATCCGATCGTCCCTTGGCCCTCCGAACCTTGCCCGCCGTCGTCACCCGACCTCCCGCTTGCTTCTATTTGCTACCGCCGCATGGCCAACTCTCTACTTCCTACAGACGCGAGGGATTGACTCTTGATTAACTTTCGATAAGGTCCTAGAAACGCTCGGCTTCCCGCCCAACCATCATCCATCCCGTGCCAAGAGCCATCATTCATGCTTGCTCTCGAGTCACGCCTTGCCAACAGCTAAGTAGATGCCCCCTAATGACCATATAGGCCCCTTTCCTCCCCTTCGTCCTCCCTCGAGTCCAAGACCTTGAAACCAAACCTGTGCAGCCAGTCCAACTTCATGTTCAAAATAAGCCACCAACTGCGGTCCCAACCAGCTTTAGCAAATCCAGGCATCAAAGCGGTCTTTGCCCAAGGGGTCCTCTTCCAATCAGTCGCTCAGCCGTGACGATCGATCCAAAGTCCTCCTCACGTATGAACGCACAGCTTGCTTGGCATCGCTCGCCCATCTTCTCACCTTTCCCCCCATCCTCTCAGACCGTGTTGAAATAGCTCGACCCTTGACCTGGCCGCCCGTTTCTCCCCCATCCTCGGGCCCATGGGTGGCCGCGGAGCCCTTGCAATCAAGCCCCGCTGCCACTTCGGCGTCCTTGCACGTCTCGGCTGCTGCAAGACCCCCTGTGATTCGGAGTCGAAACATGGATAGCTTCTGTCGCAGTCCCCGAGGCTCTACCGCAGAGTGCGCGTCCGAGGAAAAGCTGTGCATCTCGCTTAGCGTCGCCTTGTTCGTAGAGGTGCTCGGTCGGCGAGGCACCTCGGCCTCTTGGAGAGAAGGCGGATAGGGTATGTTGAATTGGTCTGACAACTGGGGCGAGAGGTTTGGCTCGTCCACATTTCCATCTCGTGACGCCCAGGAGCCGTCGCCCGCCGCGGACCGAGGCCTCTCTTGTGCCTCATCTCGGGCAAAGCTCTGATGAGCAGTGGCGTCCTTGTGCGAACGCACTGCCAGATCTGCCAACGAATTGCACTGTTTCAGACGGTTCGTCCGAATGGCCATGCCACCGAGACCCGACCGCGTCCGATCGAGCCGGCTGCGGGACAGCTTGAGCTTCAGCCTCGGTTTGGCACCCTGACAGGACTTTTGTTGCGGGCCGTCCTGCTGTTCCCTTTCGGAGCTCCTGAAGTGGCTGCCGGCGCCGGAGATCCCGCTCGTGGCAGGGACTATTCCATCCAGGATCTTGAGTTTTGAGGAGCTTGCTTCAAGAGCCCGGGCCACATTGGGAGGCAAGGACGACGAAGTTTTCCCCGAAAGGCTGCCTCCATCGGGACATGCCTCTTTTGCCAAACAGTGCCCCTTTTGGGCACAAGGCTCGGGAGGCTCCGCGGCTCCCCGCGAATCCAAGCCTTCGCAGCCGGGCGCACTGGTTGCTTCCCCCGGTAGTGGCGGCAAAGCTTTCATCAGGTGGGGGATACTGTTCTTGACCCTTAATTGGCGAACGGGCGAAATTGGCTCTGGGGAGAGTATAGTCACTTCCTCTCTGGGTGGGGACAGTTTTTGCCTACTCTTCTCCGAGTCGTTCAACCCGGCCGTACTGATTCGCAAGGCAGCGGCATTCCGACGATGCCTCCGTTTCTGTCCGTTGCTTTCCGCAGCAACTACGTTAAACAAGTGGGGTGATGGCCGTGGGTCGAGTCTCTTCGGATAGCCATAATCCTCAACTTCTTCCTCGCCTTCCTGTGGCAAGGGGCAATACTCGTCACCGGCCAAGGCATCCTCTCCGCCCCCGGGCAATGCCTTTGTCAAGCGGTCGAAAGACGAGAAGATAGAGGCAAACTCCGATAGCGCGGGATCCAGTGTACATCGCAACCTGATCAAACTAGACTGCGACGCACGCTTGTCTTGCGACGACTCCGCGAGATCTGACGCAGCCCCCAGGGCCTTTGAGAGACGCCACGCACCACGTATGGACGAAGGCTTCTCCGGGTCCGGGGTGCTCTCAATCTTCTGTGGAGTAGCGTAGATATGCAGCGGCTCCTTCATCGATGGGGAGGGGTGCGAATTCCCTTGCTTGGACTCAAGCGCGGCGAGACCAGACTCACTCGCATTCTCGCCATCGACCGAATGCTCGTCAGGGCTCGGATGCGAGACTGCGCCGTTCAATACGTCGTCAATGCTGCGAGCAGAGTGCTCGGAACTGTGTCGACGATTTGCCTCGGAAATGGCTCGTTCGATTGACATTGGCAAATCTTTCGCGCAAGTCAGCAAAGGCCTCACGACTCGGGCGAAAGGCCTCAGGAGTCGTCATCCTGACCAAAGGAAAGAAGCACATGCCTTGCTGCTCGTCTTGCGAACTCAGAGCGCCACCTGTGTCGAGACCAGGCGAGACAGCATCCAAGTGGACTTGCGTGTCTTCTCGCAATACCATCGGCCGACTGTTGCCTCCAGCCCTCTGAGGGATGGGACAGATGGGAACCTGGGGCTCCGTCTTTGGAAGCGATGGGGCCAGCTTTTCAAACTCCTCACTATAGTCATAGTAGAAAGAGCCGCCGGGGCGGAGAGCCGGAGCGGCGCTGCTTGCCGTTATGGGCCTCTGGTACATTTCGACGATGGACGTCAAGCTGGCTGAACGTACACTCTGGTCAGTGGAGCTGCCTGGATTGCGCTCATACACCCTCGACATGCCGGAGAGCGATGAACTCGGCGTTCGCGCACGGCCGGGCCCTGGGCCAAAGGCACACAATCCGGGGGAAGCCCTCGAAGGCAACGAGGCGGTGGATCTGTTGGCGTCGGCACGCAGGGAAAGAGGGGGCGGGCGTCTCGGGCCATGTGAAAACGTTGGCTTGTAGGAGCCGTGGATGGTTCTCTGTAAATCTGTAAGCCCTCGTGCTGCGCCGCAAGAGACTGGAGCCCGCTTGAAGCCGACCTGAGAAACCCGATCAAGCTCAACCATTCTGCTATAGTCAATGCCCCCATTCTCCGCAAGGGCCGGCGACGCAGGACGGACGCCAAGACGCTTCAGGCGAGTCGGGTAAGGAAAGGGAGAGCGAGGGCGCTGCAAGCTGCCGCCGCCACCGCTGCTCGACTGGCTCTGAAGCGTGCCCGATGACTTTTGGGAGGGAATCTGCCGGGAGCTGCACGTGGTCAAAGAATATGACCGGTGGCCGTCGTCGAGAGTGGGAGAAGCAGATCTCAGCCAGTACTGTTGGTTATCCGACCCATACAGAGATATAATCTCCGAGGTGGTGTCCCGGTAGGAGCGAAGACGCATCTGTTCCTCCTGGCTGAGTTTGCTGTCGTGCAACTTGGCAGGCTGCGAGGGGATGAGACTGGCATCTGAGGGGTATGGCCGTGGCGGATGAGCTTGACGATACGTCGAAGAGGGCGCGCCGGCCTTGATGGAGAAGATTCCGATATCTCCCGTCTCGGTAGTCGTCTTGAGCATGCTCTCCAAAGGCCCAGGGGAGCGGAGCAGTGCCGCGTTTTCGTTGACACTGCGCAGCGGCGGCCGTCGTCGAGAGGGGGGCCGGACCGCCGAGCTGCCCGTGGTGTGACGGCCGTGGGCTTTGAAGGTGTTGTGGAGAGAGCTATGGCTGGCCGTCCTCTGCCGAGTTAGGGCGATATCCATGATGATTTGGCCTTTGGTCGTTTGTTACTTGATGAATGAAGGCGACAGGCAATGAAACGGGGCTCTAAAATGGAAGAAAAGTAATACGTGAGATGGCTCGAAGGGCAAACCCACAAGACAAAGAAGAAGAAGAGCAGGGGGTGGGTGGACAAGGCCACGACGATGACGGCGGCGCCTGGATGCGAGTGCGGGATTCCAGCTGGGAGAGCGAGATGTCACGGCCACCAGTTGCTGGGAGACATCCCAGGGATACAGCGGGCTGGCTGGAGGAGACGAGCTGGCAAGCCAGAACACTGGACAGCAGGGCACGACAGACGGCCATGGAGGCAAGCCATAACTGCCGCTCGATGACGAGGACAAACAGAGCTGCGAGGGAAACAGCGACGAGGGGTTTGGCCGGGTGTTGCGGCTTGCATTGGCCGTGGCGGGCGTGACTGACTAGACGGGAAGCGAGGCGTTGCGGATGCTCTCGAGCGAGGAGTGGAAACGGCGGCCAAGGTTTCGACGTGCAACGCCTTCCTCGTCCGGGGTCGCTTGAGCACGTGAGCCAACAAGACGGATGCCCTGCCCATGATGCTGGCTGAAGCTCGCCTCGAGTTGCTGCACTTGGTTAGCGGGCCGAAGCCTCGAGCAGGGCGAGGCTGGACGCGAGCAGGAGAGGCCTGAGTGGGAAGGAGAGGAGGAGAAGCGAGAGCCGAGCGCGGTTTTGCCTGCGGTGAGGAGCGAATCCAGGAAGGCGGACACCGACAACAGCCAGGCAGGTGCCCTTTGACGGCAGTTGCGAGGCGACTCAGCCGCCCTGGACCCTCCAACCCTCGCAGAGCTGTCGAAGCCTATTTGGAGCCGAACGACTAGTTCGAGGGTCGTCGCTTTGCATCTCCTGTCTAGGTGAGTACCGGCAACCTGTCTAGGTGAGTACCCGTACCTAGGTACTCCCAGCCATGCCCGCCTTGCAACTCACTCCGGTGCATGGGCGTTTCCACAACATTTTGTCGGCAAAGGGACTACCATGATGGGAATCGCCGCCGCGATCAATGCTGTGTGTGCAACGACTTCAGACGACTCGCATTCGACGACTTGGCGATGACGGATCTGATCTTGTCCCCGAGTTGCGACTCGGGATGTGAGGTTCTCAGTGGCATGGCGATGGCTCATCTTGGAGCCTACGTTGGCTGCTAAGATGCATGCTATAAAGGGACCGAAAGGTTGCATCAACGGTTGACTTTGATACGAGTCGAGCACGGGCGGCCGTTGAGCAACAAGGCGGCTACCCGTTGGGAACTTGGAGGGACGAAGCTCCCTAAGTTCCCAACGGGTAACCTCGAGAAGCAGCGTCAGCCATGTCGTTGAAGTCATCGACCTCGCGCTATGGCGTCGTCATGGTTTATAGAGTAGGTAGGTACTTCGTAGGTACCTACCTAGGTATCCGTATGTACGAATACATGTGGATGAATAGGGCTACTATACTATACTTCGTACATACATAGTACATACATGTATGAATACTACATACATACATAAGAGCATGCAGGTTTTTAGACGCACGTCTGGAGCATGATTGTGTGCTTGTGCTTGCATGTTGCATGTCATTTTGTGCCTTGCTGTATGTACATATATGCATGTCACCCGTCATCTTTCCTTTACCTACGGATAATAATGCACGGTACAGACGTTGTTCGCATGTCCAGCTGGCTGTGCCGCAATGGGGCGGGCGGGGGCCTAACCAGTAACCAGTCGCCTGCAGAAGTGGCAGCGACACGCTGGCGGTCCTGTGACGGATGCTTCACCCAATGCCGAGGCAACCCGTGCCCGCCCGGAGGCATCCTGCAAGGTCCAGTACAATAACACAGTGTGCAGTGAGCATTGTATATCTGCGGGCCGGGATCAATGGGCCAGAGCTAACAACTCTAAATATGCAGACCCATCTCCAGTCTTCTTGGCCTGGCAACAGAAACGAAACGACCTGACCTGTCCCCATTCGTCGCCGGTAAAAGGAGACAAGTTTCCAAACGTACAGAAAGTACTACAGATACGGACTCCGTAAAGAACCCTGAAAATAAAAGGAAATTGCCCCGCCCGTGGGTCTGTTTGCTGCCCGACGACTGGCCCCCCAGCATGTGCCCGCCTTTTGTCCCGCAAAATCCGCCATCCGCCTTTCCGCTGCCAAATGCACTAGTCAGGGGCTACGGAGTATGTACAGTGGACACTGGCACAGTGGGGGTTAGATTCGTCCAATGTCTGGTGACAATCAAGGGGAAAGAATGAAAAGGAAGGAAAAACATCAACCTTTTTCACTTCCCATTGCAGGAACCTTGTGTGATAAAGGAATCTATTTTTTACCCTCTTCTTCTCATTGTCCTCCTCATGTTAGCACATTTCCTCCGCCTCCTTCCTTCTTCTCCCTTCTTTCTTATACTTCCTTTTCCCCCACCCCGCCCACCCTTTCCTGCTCGAAACCTCCGGTTCTCTCTCTCCTCAGTCTGACCCATTTCTTCTCTCTCTCCCTCTCCCCCTCATCGTCTTCCTCCCGTCCGGCATTGGCTCTCGTTCGCTTCAAGGTACCATTTTATCCCGACAACCGCCCCGAGAGCCTCGCCGCGACCCGCCATCGACATCCGCGTCATCAACATCGACCATCCCAGCGGCGGCGGCGCGCGCCCTCGGGACAACAAGCATGGCTCTGCCCGCCGTCATGGCGTCCCGCAAACCCGGCTTCCGCCTCTCCATACCCGCCAGAGAGCAGCCAGATGCCGACACCCACCGTCCCTCGGTGTCGAGTCCGCGCAGCCCTCGCTTCCGCGAAGACTTCGATGCCCCCTTTTCAGAGGCCATCATGAACGCCTCGAGGACCACCCTCGCCACCGACTTCAGCGACAGCTACCCCTCCTCGTATGGCCGCCACAGCCAGGACGCCGATCACAAGCGCCAAGGCCCGGCCACCAACAACAGCACGCCGCCCAACAAGGCCCACCTCCAGTCGCCATCCCCGCACCAGCTGCGCCAGGACACCTTGCCTCCGTCCGAGCCCGCCAAGGCATCCAGCGTCAACGACAGGATCCGCGAATGGGCCAGGAAATCTTTCCCCTTCGCGCGCAAAGGCCCCGAGCAACCAGACGAAGCCGACTCGCCCCGCCAGCAGCGTCGCCGATCCAAAGCCCCCAGCGCCAGCCAAGCTTCCGCGTCACAAAAGCCCGAGTCCGGCACCGCGCCAAGCCCCGACTAGGGTTGAGTTGACGGCCTGGCCTTGTCGCCACCGACGCCGACAGGTCAGGGAGGGGGCGGAAAGTCGACCCAGTGGCACGCGGTTCAACGACTGACTGCCGCGGTCTGGCCCATTAATGATTGCAATGCCCGTGGTGACTTTTGCTTCGCGATTGGATATCGACGTCGAGCAAGTCACTCATGTACTCATGCCACCGGCCAAAGTGCCTTGACTTAATTATAATACCCAAGACAAAGTCGTCTGGCCCTCAGAATACGCCGCCTCCGATAATGAAGAGCCGTTGTTCCTCCTTCTTTGCCCACTGGACAATCTTATTTGCGCCCTGTGACATGGACTCTCTCGACAGGTTGGGTCCGCCCACGCAGTAAAATTCAAAGGCGGGCGTGACCCAGGCCAGCGACGTCGCCTCCTCGCTGGCGCAGTGCAGCACCTTGAGATGTGCGTGCTTTGCGTGGGCCGATGCGTGGAGCTCGTGATACAGCGTCATCAGTCTCCGGCGCTTGACCACGCCCGCGAACCAAGGCTGCAGCGAGGCCATGCAGAACTGCACATTTGCTCGCGACTTATACAAGAAATGGCTGATCTGGCTCCCAGGCGCCACTTGGGCCACGCTGGGGCGGCCCGCCTGCGCTGCTCTCCTGATGCTGGCCAGGCTGCCGTTCTTTGCGAGCTGCTGTGCCACGTCGTCGCGCATCTGCTGGAGGCCGTAGAAGCTCTCTCGGTCCGCGCTGATGAGGACCATGGCAATTTCCGTCTCGGCTGATTGGCTCTGGCTGGCAGCCGGCGCGCTGGCTTGTTCCCCCGACACCCCCTCGAAGAAGCTGACGTACATGTACAAGTAGCCCTGGTTGTTGAAGGCGGGGAGGCAGATGGGTATCCAGTTCTCGCCGCCCCCGCCCTTGACGCCGTCCGACTCGAACAGCATGTTGAAGATGAGCTGCAGGTCGCTGGGGTGCAGCGAGTGGCGTCGCGGGCGTATGACGCTGACGAGTTTGCCCCCGGCCACAATCAGCCCGTAGAGAAGCTTGCTGGCCCGCAGCTTCAGGAACGTATTGTTGATCGTGTGCCTCTCCGACTTGGGGAGCTTCAGACACTCCAAGGATCCCAGGAGCGCCGAGGCCGAGCCCCTGGTGAAGTTGTCCGCCAATGAAGACAGCAGCGATTCGGTCCCCTGGAGCGGTTTGCGCAGGTCAGTGGATGGCCGGTTGATGAATATGTTGCGCAGAGTCGGCAGGGTGAGGGTCGACAGGATCTGCATGTAGAGGGCTTCGAGTTGTGCTCGTAGTTGCGAGTCGCTCTCTCCGAGCTTACTTATGGCGACAAAGTAAAGCGGCCCTTGGATCGACACAATGAATCGCGTGTCTCCAGCAGTGAAGCCCTGTAGTGGGCTCTTGGAGCCCTCGTAAAACGATATTATCGTTTGCACGACTCCTATGGAGGAGTTGATGAGGCTGGGGTCTCCGTGCCGGCTCCAGACGGGCTTCCCCGCAGACGACAGAATCATGTAATGCTTCAACTTGGACTTCCACATGGCAAGCCGGTCGTCGTCGTTGAAGTGCCCGTCATCCTCATCCGACAAGGGCTCAAACTCTTGCGGAAACTCAGCGAGGCGGTCCTGACGCCCCGTCCGGTCCCTTTCAAACGGCTGAACTGAGGCCGACTGCGACTGGAGCCGGGTCCAGGCCGGGCTCTTGCGATTGAAGTTTCCGGCGAGAAGACTCGCAATGTCTCCGGCCGGGCGCATGGTAGGCGCGAAGCTCGTGACGCTGGCAGCATCGTCACCGGCCTCGCCGCCGAAGACGCTCGCCCGCAGGCTGGGGGAGCCGTTGCCGCTGCCAATGGGCGAGGACACGGGTCTTGGCCCTGCGGTTGAAAAGGTGCCGCGGGAGCCGTCGGGGAACGAGAGCGTCTGGATATCTATCGGAGTGACGGCCGTCGTGGCCTGAGCCAGCAGAGCCCTCGTTTCTACCGAAGGCGCAGTGGTCGTCCGGGGCGGCAGCCGAGGCGGCTGCTCGTCGCCCGCGGATCCAGTCTCCTGTCCCATGGTCAAGAATCGCGAGGTGAGCGTCGCATTTCAGCTCCGACCCGCCAGCACTTGGGGAAGGAGAGAGGATAACGGGGCAAGTGTCGCAGACGGCCTCATCGCATCGGCCAATGCGGCCGCTCGCGACAGGGTGGTGGAAGGGGACGTGTCTCGTCGAGGGGAGGCTCTGGCCCGGAAGAAGTAGTATGACGTTGAGCGATCCTTTGTCAGGTTAGGCGACAAGGGGGATGGAGGTGGGTGGATCCTGTCTTTGATAAGGGGCCTGGCCAATAAATGTATTGCAGAGTACGTACTTCTCGAGAGCCTCGTCTGAAACGTAGCCTTATCGTGGGTCCCAGAGACTTCCAGCGCCGACAACATCGCCGTTTCCTCACGATAAGCCGCCCTCCGCCCAGCGCGCCCCGTCATCTTTCCTGCGCTATGCGATTCCGCTCCAGAACACAACCTTCTGCGCCCTTAGGCCCCCGTATGGTCCGCGAAATCTGTCGCCATGTCGCCTGAGCCGGGACCCGGTGTCCGCCCGGCGTCACCAGAAAGCTCGGGGCGCGACTCGCCCATCCCTCGACGGTGGAGGAACCAGCTTGGTCAAGGTACGCGTGCCTTTGGAGCTGCATGTGATGATGTTGCTGACAGTATCGACAGACGAGCAGCCGCCCAAGGACAAGGCATTCCGCAAGTATGCTGCTGCGGTTGAGAAGACCCTTTCGCTCTTCGACACGGCGTTGGACGAGTGGGCCGACTACATATCATTTCTCAACAAGCTGCTCAAGGTCAGAATCCCACGCTTGGCCTTTTATGAGCCCGACTCGGCGGCCTGCTGACTGTGTTTTGCCAGGTCCTGCAAGCCCGGCCGACCTCCATGACGCCAATTCCGTCGAAAGCGACCGTCGCGAAACGCCTGTCCCAATGCCTTAACCCTGCGCTGCCCTCGGGCGTTCACCAGAAGGCTCTTGAAGTCTACAGCTACGTCTTTGCGACTATTGGCGCAGATGGCCTATCCCGGGATCTGCCCCTGTACCTCCCGGGTCTGGCGCCCACCCTCTCTTTCGCCTCGCTCTCTGTTCGATCGCCCTTTCTCCATCTTTTGGAGACGCATTTTCTCGGCATCGATTCGCGCTCCCTGCGACCGGCAATCAAGTCCGTTATCCTTGCACTGCTCCCAGGCCTGGAAGACGAGACGGGTGAGGACTTTGACCGGACATTGAGCCTGGTTGAACGCTTCAAGAAAGCCATTAGGCCCCGTGACAGCGAGCAGCTCACCGACAACCATTCCTCGGGCGATGCCTTTTTCTGGCAGTGCTTCTTCCTAGCATCCATCACCGGACAAAGCCGTCGCTCAGGGGCGTTGGCGTACTTGGTGCGCTACCTGCCAGTCCTCGGACCCGTCCCGCCAACCGCCAAACCCGATGCCACGACGCCCGCAAGTGGCACCGAAGACAGCTCTAAAATCTCTCTCGTTGTGACATCTCCCGAGCCAGGCCTCCTGGTGCGCTGCCTCGCCAGCGGCTTGGCCGATGAACAGCTGTTGATCCAACGTGGCTTTCTCGACCTTTTAGTGACAAATTTGCCCCTGAACTCGAGTGTGCTACAGTCTCTGGTGAAGCCTGCCGATCTCCAGTTTCTCCTCAAGTCTGCTTCCGGCGTGGTTACGAGGCGAGACATGAGCTTGAACAGGCGGCTGTGGGCATGGCTGCTTGGTCCCGAGCCCGCCGGCGGCGAAGGTGACCACGCCGGCGACCCGTCAGCATCCTCCGATCAGCAACAGGCATATCTGTCATCCAGAACCACGTACTTTGAGGAGTTTGGAATGCAGCCCCTGACAAAATCTCTACTCGACATGATCGAGGGAGCTGCCACCGGAAACGCCGCAGAAAGAGCTCGGCCGTATAGGATCTGCCTTTCTCTCATGGACAGATGGGAGATTGGGGGCTTGGTCGTTCCGGAAGTTTTTCTTCCAATGGTGAAAAGCGTGCGGAGTTTCCAAAGCCAGAACCCTGCCAAGGCTGAATTCGCAGAGGTATTGAGAAGCGCAAGTGTCTTCTTTGACGGCATTGAGAGCGGTCTCATCTATAGCGAGCTCTTCAGGCTATTGGCACAAGCTCTTGGCCTCGAAAACATGCCCGTGGCCGACAGATTGGACAAAGTTTTTCTTGTCAGTTTCATCGTCGCAAACTTCAACGTTCGAGAGGAGGAGATGGTGACGATTCACGCCCCTCTCACCTGCTTAGGCACCCTGTCAATGCTAGAAGAACTCGGAGCTCGCAAAGCAAAGGGTGGCCTGGCAGACTTGGACATTGCCGAGCTGTCTGAGCAAGCTCTGAACGTGGTCACGTCCTTGCTGGAGCTGGTGCCGGATCGCGCATTTCCAGCCACCCAAGCAGCGTCGTCTGGCGCGGCTGACAAGCCGAGGGCAAACTCTTCGGGCTCCAACGCTGACATACTCAAGAGGATCGAATCCTTCTATGTCCAGGAACAGGGGAATATCGATTCCACTCCCCCGCCGTTGGGCCCCAAGGAATCTGGAGAACTGCTGCTGCACATGGCCGCCCGATACATCTGCGACACCGCTGATGACTCGAGACCGAGCGAGGACTTGGGCGTGCGAGTTCGCATTTTCATCCATCTCCTATTGAAGACTCCAACAAGCTACGAGTTCGAAGTCGAAACAATGATGTCACAGTTGGAGAAGAAGCTGCGAAAGGACTCCGTGTTGCCGTTCTCCTACTTTTCGTCTGTTGTACAGCTTGCCACGCATTTATACTCGACGGAGAGGATACGCGAGAGGCAGCTGTCTGAGCTAGTGTACCCTCTTGTTCGCCACGCATGGTCCTTTCTGTCGGCGTCGGATCCCAAGCACCACGTGGAAGCCGTCCGTTGTTTGTGGCAGTTGCAAACGGCTCTGACGCCGTGGTACCGCGGAATCGAGGCCGCTCTGTGCGGTATCGTGGTTGACTGCCAGTCGAAGAGTCCGATGGCCAGCTTTGCTGAAGCAGGGCGCACATTCGGCGTTTTGTGGTCGCACACGCTTCAAGACTCGGCCTCTGATCGTCGGGGCCCAAAGACGCCAACGCAGGAGCATCGGTCTCCACCTAGGCTTGCTGGCATGGATCATTACCAGGTCATGTTGGGCCGGCCCGTTTTCCTCGTCCTGGACGCACTGCTGGATGAACGAACGCAGTCGTACATGGTGGTCAAATCCTGGCTCAATAGCATGCTTGGAATAGACAGGTAAGGCCAATTGGGGGTTTGAAGAGCTACGCGCTGATGTTCTGCAGGCTTTTCCTCCTCTTGGCAGCTAAGCTTTTCGAGTTGCCTATGCTCTCGTCGGTCCGAAGCAGGAGTAACTGGGGCGAAAGGGCGGATGTTGAGTCGCTCCAGCTTGGCGAAGATGACGATCTAGACCTATGCCTTTACTACTTACGAACGCTCCATCGAGTCCTCAGCTGTACCGGCGAGGTCTCTAGAGTCGTCCTCGCCTCAAAGTATCTCTACTTTGGTGGTGGACAGGTGCAGATACGCGGTTCGTCCTCCCTGGCCTGTTGATGGACGTGCCACTGACGCTGGCTCAGGAAGCGCCGACGAGGGCGAGATGACGTTGCAAGACTACTTTGTCCGGGCGTGCGTGGAATGCGTCACGGGAGAGGTTGCGCCAAGTGCGAGCGAGGAACTGATGGAGCGAGCCTCGCAACTCCGCCGATACGCGTTGACCATGCTTCACCAGTTCCTATCAAGCCGACATGCGGTTCGGGTGACCCATCTTCAACTCGGCGGCATCCTTTACGAAAGGCTGGCCCAGTCGATTGACATGCCCGATCCCTACGTCCAAGTCCTGCTCCTCGATGTCATCCACGATAACCTGAGGCTCCAGGAAATGACGCAGGCGGAGCGACCGACGTCTTCCACCTCTGAGAGGGTCCCTTCGGGTAGCGAGCGTCCACGGGTCAGCAGACGTTCGACTTCCCCGAGCGACAGCTCACCCGCCGGGCCCCTCATGCCCCCCCAGCTGCTCAAATGTCTGCAAGCCGGCCTCAGCTCCGCCAGCAGCCACTGGGTGCTTGACAACTGGATATCGTTCCTAGGAGACTGCCTGCCGTTCTTTGCGCACTCCATCTTCCAGGCCTTGATACCCCTGGTCGAGACGCTCTGCGGGCAGATTGACACCACCTTGTCCAGTCTACGGGCGACGTTTCAGCTGGAAGCTCGTCAAGCGCGTGGCGGCGGCGGCGGCGCCCCCGAATCAACCCTCTTTTACTTGCTGAACGGTCTCGAGCGGGTCCTCGCCCTGGCCCACGACCAGCTTCTGACGGAAGAAGCCCGGGCGCGGGTCATGAAGGGGCCCGAGCAGCCCCAGTCGCTCTTCGGGAGCATGGTGTCGGGCGTTTTCCAATCCGACAGCGCGCAATCGCGAAGCGCCACGGCCAACGATCGGCTGACGGTTCACCTTGGGTTCCAGGACACGATGAGAACATGCTACAAGATTTGGTGCTGGGGTCAGGGGGACGAAGGCAAGAAGCAGGACCCCGTTTCGTGGGCATCGTTCAACTACACGTCGTTGCGAATGAGGAACAGGGCTCGACGGCTGCTCGAGCACCTCTTCACGGCAGAGACGCTGGAGTGTCTGGAAACAGTCATTGACATCTGGCACTCGTCGGACAATGCCGCCGAGCGTGCCCAAGTCTTTAGTTTCCTGTCGGCCCTGGACGCATGTCGACCGAAACACTGCGTGCCAGCACTCTTCAACTCGATATACAGCCGGACGAACCCGGGCGCCTTGGACCCATCGCGCAAGTCGACGTTGACCATTTCGTTGCAGGACTCGGATCTCGTAGTCTTCCTCGTCGAATACGCCCGCTCTCTCGACGACGACGCCATGGACGAAATCTGGCAGGACTGCATGACGTTCCTCAAGGACTTGCTGGGCAACCCGTTCCCTCACCGGCAGACACTGCCGAGCCTGCTCGAGTTTGCGGCAATCCTGGGCAAAAAGGTGGACAATACGAATTTCGGAGAGCAGCGGAGGATGCGGCGAGAATTAGGGGTTCGTCGGCTTCCCGCTCACGTGGCATCGAGCTTTGTGCTGACGTTGGGACAGGATCTCTTCCTTCGACTTCTCGCAGCGCTCTTCACCACGCGTCCCATGACGTTTGCAGAGTCGAATGGCTCGGCAGAGAGGCTCGGCAAGGACAGCGGCGGCCGTCGAGGCACGTTGAGTCTCTCGAGCGACGGGTCGGACGGTGTTGTTTCCGTCTTGGCATCGATTGTCCCCCATCTGCCCACAATACTGCTGGACACGGACCGCGTGCTCTCGGCGGCCGCCACACTGTCCACCAATGTCCTGGGGCCGGCGCTGCGTTCCCGGGCCTTCCCAGACACCGTCTCTCCCAACGTGATGCGGCTGCTGCGCGAGCTGTCGCGGCTACAGAACAACCACAAGACGTGGAGAAGGGACGTTGGCGAGGCGTTCAACGATGGCAGGTTCTTCGGGACCAGGCCGGAGCTGGTCCTGCAAGACTGGCTGCCGCTGCTTCGGCAGTGGGTGCTCTCGGACAAGGAGAAGATGGGCGAGGTCGTGGGCCGCATCAGCGCGCCGACGACGGCGGGCATCGTCTTTGGCGTCGGTGCCACGTCGGCGAGGCTCGAGGCCGACCGCAAGACGCAGCTCAACCTGCGGCGCATCGCCACGCTCGTGCTGGCCTCTGCGGAAGACGCCTTGGTGGCGGACCTGCGGGTCATGTTGGACAAGCTGGTGGAGCTGCTGGCGGCGACGCCGACGTCTTCGCCCTCATCGACGACGAGGGCCGACGTCTTCTTGGTGGTGCGGGCGCTGGTGCTCAAGACAAGCCCCACGCACCTGGCCATGCTGTGGCCCGTCGTCAACGCCGAGATGCACGCGGCCATTTCGTCGGTGGTTGCGCCCGAGCACAGCGCCGCCGCCGACACGTACGCCAACACGGCCGTCCTGCAGGCGTGCAAGCTGCTCGACGTGCTCATCTGCGTCGCCCCCGACGACTTCCAGCTGCACGAGTGGCTCTTCATCACCGACACCATCGACGCCGTCTACCGCCCGTCGACGTACCAGCCCGTGGCCCTCGTCGACGAGCTATCCGACGAGATCGGCACCGCCTCGGCCGCGGCGCACGCCACGTGGCAGGCCGACCCGCTCGCGCACGCGGCGGCCGCGACGGGCACCGGCCGCCGGCGCCCGCTGCTCATGGGCGCCGCCGGCGACGACAAGGACGGGTCTGGGGGGGGCCTCGAGCGGAGGGACGAGCTGGTGGCCAGGGTTCTGCGGCCGTTTTTCGGACAGCTCAGCATCTTTGCGTTTGAGTCGACGTATGCCATGGGCGCGCTGGACAGGGAGGCCTGCGTCCGGGCGCTGCTGGACGACGTCTTTGACGAGCGCACCATGGTCAGGGCGCTGTAGGGACGAGTTGTTGCCAAGGTGCATATAGATGATGATTCACGTAATATTCGGTGTAGTATCTCTCGGCCCCTTTCCGATGACGGGTGTGGATGCTTCCTTTTGCCCACCCCAAGGCCCCGACCAGGCCCCGTCCCTCGACGACTGCGGCGAGGCCTCATCTGCCGCGTCATGCTCGGTACACTCAGATGGGGGCGGCGGGCGCATGGCCGAGGACCCTCGTGACGACACTCTCAAACGCGAGCCTCTCAATGGCAGAGCCATACGCGACGCAGCGCACGACGCCCTTGAACTCGCGCAAGAGGGCGTCGAGGGCGCCGCCGGCGAGGACACGGTCGACGGGGTAGCGCTCGGCCAGCTCGAACCAGGCCTGGACGGGCGTCAGCTCGACGTCGCCCGGGTTGAGGGAGCGGGCCAGGCCCAGCAGCGAGGCGAGCGTCACGGCGGGCGCGGCCCAGCGGAGCACGGGGGGCGTCGGCGAGCGGCGGGCGCGGCCCCAGAAGCTCCGGGCGGGGGCGCCGCCGAAGGCCTCGCGCTCGGCGTAGACGGACTCGGGGGCGCTGGCCATGAGGTAGGCGCTGGCGGTGAGGGCGTGGCCGCGGGGCTCCTCGGACTGGTGCGCGTGCGTGTGGAAGTCGCCCAGGGCGAAGTGGTCCCAGCAGACGTGCTCGAGGCTGTTTGTCGGGCGCACGGGTCAGTTCTCGGCACGAGGCGCGGAGGGGGGGGGGGGGCGGAGAGGGACGGTACGCGAGGATGAAGTTGATGGCCTTTTGCTCCTGCTCGGGCGCTGGACGTGAGCCGGCGGCGGTGCTGCCGCAGCGGGGGCTGATCTGGAAGCAGGGCGTGCCCATGACGTCGCTGACGCTCAGCGTCACCGTCAGGTCGTCGACGTCGACGTCGCCAAACATGTCGGGCGAGGCCAGCCGCTTCAGGGAGGCCGGCCAGGCGGGGGCGCGGCGTTGGGCGGCGGCGGGCGCGGGCCCGGCGACGGAGCGCAAAAGGGCGCCCATGTCGTCGTTCTGGCGCCTCAGCGCGCGCGAGTCGTGCTCGGCCAGGGCGATCAGGTCCCGCAGCTGGCACACGTCGAGCTCGAGCTGCTTGACGTGGTTGGCCTTGCGCTGGCGGTGGTGGAACTGCGCCCGCCGCACCTGCATGCGCCGGTGCAGTTTGGCGTCCTTGTCCTCGGCCGGCTTCGGGGGCGCGGGCGCGGGCGCGGGCGCGGGCGCGGGCGGGTCCGAGGCGTCGTCGGTGAAGAAAAGAGGCCGGCTCGGCTTTGTCCTCGGTAGGCTCCGCATCTTGTCGTCTCGTCGAGTGGATGGATTCGACGCCGAGGCACGTGTGGCTCCGGCAACGATGAGGAGAGAAAAGGGAGTCGTGCGCCTCGCAAAGCTCGCAGACGAGCATGGACTACTTCGTACCCCTTCACACATGTCTGTTAATGCAAAAATGCAAAGGGGGGGGGGGGTTCTTGGCCTTGGCGGTGGTGGCTCCATGTGGAATCCAAGCGTCGCCGTTGCACCCCGCCCGCACCCCGCCCGCACCCCGTCCGACAGCCGAATGCCAGCGACGAGTGCCGAGCGCGGGGCAGAGACAGACCAACAACTTGTTGAAACTTTTGTTTATTCTTCAAAACTCCTCGCCAACTCGTATTCGTAGACGCTGCTAAATCGTGGGCCATTGTGCCGACGAGAAATCAACGGGAAATCGTCCGTCTCCCCCACATGCCGTCGCAAACCTCTCGCATAAATCTTGGGCCTAATCGACATCGTCGCCGTCGCTGTCCGTTGCCGTCCCCTCCTTCACCTCGTCGTTCCTGTCCTCGTCGTTGCCCCCCCCGTCGCTGTCGTCGTCGTCGTCGGCGGCATTCAGGCCCGGCACCGACTTCCAGTGCACGTAGTCCTTCTCCAGCCACCGCCTGCTCACAGGCAGCTGGTACGGATCAAAGGGAAAGTACGCGTCGAGCTGCTCGTCCTTTCTCTCGTGTCCCGCATCCCGCAGCGCGCCGCCGGTCGCATACGTCGACGTGAGGTATTGGCTCAGGCGGATGCGCTTGTTGCTCTCCAACAGCGGGTAAATGTACATAAACTTGAGCCGATGCGCGAGCTTGGCAAACTCATCGACAATCACCGGCGCGCAAACCTTGAGCGGGTTCAGCTTGCCAAACGCGTGCACCGACAAGTCTCTGCTCGACGTCCCCAGCCACTCCAGGTCCTGTCCAATGTACGACGCCGCGTCGTCTGCGTCCACCATTTCCGGAGCCGACACCACCAGGTCTTGCCACCGGAAACAGAAAATGTACAGCGTCGCCTGCACGAGCGAGTAGTAGGGGTGGAATCGCTTCAGGTCCGGGCCACGGCACAGCGGCTCGTACTTTTGGCGATACTGCTCCAGGTAGTGCATCAGGAGCAGGAACATGGTGCGCACCAGGCTTCGGGGCACGTGCGCCCCTCGAGCCACGAAGCTGGCCAGGTACGCCGCCGCCGCCTGCTTCAGCACGTTGGGTGTGTTTCCCTGAAAAGCCGTGGCCATGAGCTGCCCGCAAAAGGCGTCCGTCAGGCGTTCGTGCTGCTGCGCAAAGTGAAAGATGAGGAATTGCGTGTGTCTCGACTTGTACGTGGGCAACACCATGTAGTCGAACTCGCGGAGGATGATGGTGAACATGTCAAAGGCCTTGTCGGATCCGGGGTTGATAAAGTGCGGCGTGTAGAATTCGAACAGCGTGTCCAGCGCCGCGTCCGTCTTTTGCACGTTGTCCTTGAGCGTCTTGATCCTCGCCGCCTCCTGGTCGTAGTCCGTGTCGTCGCTGTGGACCGATTCGTTGTCGCTGTCGTCCGACCCATCATCCTCCCAGTCCAGTCCCTGCCGTTGATTCTCACGCCACCCGTGCATGACGGCCGCCGCCACGTCCTCGTCAACATCTTCCAGGTCCGCCTGCATCTGCGAGTCCATCTTGACCACACCGTTCAGAATGAGATCTAGGATCTCGTCGCGCAGGTCCGGGACGTAGTCTTTGACGTGGAGGAGGTTGCGGATGTAGGCCATGTGTGTTCTCATCGACTCTTCCGGGAGCGGAAACTTTGCGCTCAGCAACTTCTCCAAGACTGCGACGGCCGAAGGAAACATCTGGAGCAGGTATTGCAGGGTTGAGTGGAGGCGTTCGCGCATCGTATCGCGGCCGACGTCGGCAAAATCGGAAACGGACCATGACCAAGGGTGAGAGTCGAGGAACTTATCCACCATCATCGACAGGACTGCCGCGAGGTACAAGCCTTGAGCGCTCACCAGGGCGGCGAGAAAGTGGGTAAAGACCTTGACAACGGCCTGGTCGCGCCCCAGCCAGGAGCACTTCAAGATGACTCGGACCAGGCCGTTGCATTCCCTGCCCTTGAGGATGGGGATGCAGCTGGTCAAGGCCATGATGTAGGCCTGGAGTTCGCCGGGCTTCAGGGGATCATCATCCTCGCCCACGACGGGGGACAGATGTCTCTGCTTCTTGTCCTTTGCAAACATTTCTTTGAGCGAGTCATACCGTCCATCCTTGCCGCGCAAGTGCTCCTCGAGTGCTCGCCGCACTTCGAGCTTGAGGTCGTTCATGGTTCTGTTGCCCACCTCGTACGTCACGTTGCGAATCTCGTCGAAAAGGACCTGTCGCCGTTTGCTTGGACTCTCCGGGGGCACAGGGGACTCGTCGGGATCATGGTGCAGCTCTTTCCTCTTCCTCAGAACCGGGACGGGCTTGAGAATCGACTTGACGGGTGTCGCGCTCTTTGGCAGCGGACCAGAAAGAGCCTTGGCGTTGGGAGCGAAGGGTTGCATCAGGATGGCCCCGTTGAGCGCCTCAACACTGGGCGGTGGCGACGTCCGGGGCAGCGTGGCCAGGTCTAGTCCTTGGTCATGAAACGGCCGCCTGCCTTGTGCGAGATAATGATACTAGTAGTCCCGGGGGTCTGGGCAATATGAGATGTCTGGAGCGGTGGGTTCGATTGTCCGGCTTGCTTTTGTCGACGCGCTTCATTTTTTCTTCAAATGTACGGAGTAGCTTGTAGTTACGAAGCGCCGCAAGGATGGATTTTCTTTTGTCCGGGAAAGAACGGGGCCGTGCTCACGTGCTTCAGGCGTTGAAGCTGTGACCAGCATATTCACATCGATCGCCACCAACCTCAACCAAAGCTTCTCCAGGCCAGTGGCCATGACACACAAAAACGGATGCATTGTAGCACAATCGGAACATTGTCACACTATGGCTGACGACGCTTCAACCTGTCAATGCAGGCCGAAGCCTCGTTTCGCGTGGGGCGCCCGCCAAATGTTTCACGTCCCTGTCGCTTTATTTAGAGCCCTTGTTTAGAGCCCTTGTTAGAGCCCTTGTTAGAGCCCTTGTTAGAGCCCTTGTTAGAGCCCTTGTTAGAGCCCACTACGAATACTATCTCACCACATGCTCGACGACGTGTGCGAATGTGCGCCCCTTCAGTCATGGTGCCATCATCGACTTTACGACGAGCCGCACTCCTGAATACCCGTTGGGGTAAGTGACCAAGACACTGTTGAACTGGGCCGCCGCTCGGGACCGCCCGCCCCTAGGCCCGATGAGAATCTATCATGTGGACAACAGCAAGAACGATACCCGTTGGGGGACTGATAAAAGTGTCCTTAAGTGACGAAGACACTTAGTTCCCAACGGGCAAGTCCCTGTTTCTCAAAAGCCGTCTTTCCAACCCTGGCCATGTCCGTCGCCTCCAAGCACGAATCGTCGCCAACCTACATTATAGGCGCCGCCTATGCGAATACTCGTACACATTCAGCCCTTATCAGAACCCGGTTTCGTCTCAAGCCCCTCGATCTGTTCAGCGCTGCCCCCTCCGCAACCCATTACCTAGTTTTCTGCGGCGCTAGCACCATTGTGTGCGGTGTGCGAGGTGTACATGTAGTTGGGGTCAGCACTGCCGTCAGCATTGGCTGATCCTTCGGCGGCGTATTCGTAGTCCCCGGCAGCAGAGGGCTCGCCTTTTTCGCCAGGCATCATGGAGTTTCCCCAGGTGTTCTCCATGGCCCTATCCCTGTTTGATTGGTTCTGTTGCTTTTGCAGATGTCAGCAAGAGCGCTTGACCGCGGGACGTCTAGGGACGACGCCGGGGACGACGTCGAGGGGCGTTACCTCGCGATACTTGGAAAGATATACTCTCAAAGCCTCGGCGTAATTCTCGAATCCTAGAGAAGTCATGGCGAATAGAATATCCTCGCCGTTGACCGTTTTTCGCTTTTCCTGCTGGCATTTTTCCGCGGCTGGTGCGAGTCGGGATTAGCCATTAAAATACCGGAATAAGCCGTGCTGAGACGAGGAAAGGGCGCGTGAGACGCTCAAGCCGAGTAAAATACACTCACCTTCACTGGTGATGAAGGAGATGAACTCGCTGACACACTCCTGCATGCACTCCTTTGTTTCCTTTGCTATCTTTGCGTTGTCAGGCAAGGCGTTTTTCATGATGCGGGCGACTGGAGCAAAATTGCGAATATTAGCATCAAGCTCATCGGTCTTGTCGAGCCTGGGGCCGCGAGAGGCCTCGGCCGGGCTGGTTGACGAATCGTGAGCCATGGCTGGCGCCAGATGGACATGCGAGGCTGATGTACGAAAAGACGGGCGTGGATGGCAAATCACGGCCAGGCTCGAAAGGGGGGGGGGGACTTACCATTGGCTATGGGCAGCCACCTATCCTGTTCTTTAACGCCCTCGAACTCGTAGCTGGCCAGGCCGAGAGACTGTGTGTCCTGAGTCTCGTTCATTTGTCCTTCCTCGTCGGGTGACTGTGCACCGTGGTCGACATCCTTGGGAGGAGATTGGGGGGAGTCCGACATATTTGGCTACCTGCAGCGGATGCTGGCGTCGGCGGGAAGAGTGCTTTCGGGCTGGCACAGCTGGCTGGGTCCAGCTGGTGATGATGTGTCCCCCTGGCCACGTCGCAAGAGGGCAGGCAAGGTAGGGCTTGCAAGTATCCGGCCCGGGGTGGCTCCAGTTGCCGGATGCTGCAAGAGATGCGTCAACGACGACCGGCAGTCGCGCACCTTGTTGGCTGTGCCTGGCCCGGTGTCTTGGAGCAAATGGCGCCTGTCCGTTGGGCGTAGACGGAGCTATGCTTTGCTGATGATGGTCGGGGTGGGTTGGGAGACGATGACGAGGCGTAGACGGAGCTATGCTTTGCTGATGATGGTCGGGGTGGGTTGGGAGACGATGACCAGGCGTAGACGGAGCTATGCTTTGCTGATGATGGTCGGGGTGGGTTGGGAGACGATGACCAGGCGTGGGAGGGGGTGCGCATGAATGGAGGGGGCCAGCAAGATGGAAGGGGCAATGGAGCGAGCGAGTGAGCAAGCAAGCAAGCGAGCAGACAGCAGCCTCCACACCAACAAGAAGCAGCACAAGAATAACAACAACACCACCACCACGGCCTACCTAGCCGGACGACCGACGTACGCCTGGGTCTGCGATTATGACGGGATGTATGTAATGTGGCGTGCGTGTGTGTGCGCGCGCGCCTGTACTGTGGTGTGTTGTATATGCGTGCGCGTATTCGTAGATGTGTGTGTGGGTGCGCTATGTACGAGTCAAAGGGTACATACACTCGTCGGGGCCTTGTCTGTTCGTTGCCAGACACGGAGGAGTCAGCCTAGGTAGGTGCCCAGGTGGAATATGTCGGGGGCACAAGGCGGACGGAAAGGGCGGCGCGGCTCGAGACACTCGAGACAGGGCGTCGCGACACGGATTGCGATGCCTTGTCACACTGAGGCGCAACGTCTGGCCGGGTCGCCCGAGCCGCCAATGCAGCCGTGCAGAGGAGAGGAGGGGGGCAACAGGAGAGGGTTGGATCAAGCGCACCGGGTCTCGCGATGGAACCTCAGGACGGGCGTATCGGCAGCGTTCGGTTACGGTGCAAGGGGGTCGTCGACGGGTTGGATGTGCGGGAGGCGGGAGTCAAGTTGAAGAAGCTTGGCGCGTCTTTAATTGAGCGTCGAGGCCAGATCTTTAAAAATGCTGCACGCAATGGCATGAAGTCTTTCCTCGGGTCTTTGTAGGTATTTCGTACCGAGACCCGCTAGGAAGAACAGCTTGACATTTAAAATGGGTGGTTGGTTGTTGGGAATAACCGTAAAGTTACTTCCCCTATCTTTCCGTATCTAGCCACCGCTAGGGAAATACATACATACATACATGACGGCTTTTATTGCGTACGAGTTACGGGGTACGGGCCGGCGTTAGTGTAGCTATGACTGACTCTAACGGAGGCTGGATGCGGGAAGACCACTTAGTCCCCCAACAGGATCACGTGCGGGAGATTAGGCCACATTACAAGAGCCTACTTCGTAGACAAAAAGAAGGCTCCAGGCAGCCCATTTACCCATTTTCGGGCAGAATAGACAATACACATATCGTAGCCTTATCGGCATGCCTTTCCCTACTAGCATCACTTTGAACTATTAGTTCTGACAATTAAGAGTGTCTTAGTCTTTATCTACGAAGTACGAATAGCCAACACGCCTACTTACACCACCTTCAGGAGCCGCCCTCTCGAGGACCTGAAAATGGCCTCGGATAAGACCTTTTTATACCGCTATCGCGCGGACGCCGCGTTGAGGACTCCTCTTTGTACGCACAAACATCCTGCTTTTAGCAGAGGCGAGCGGGAAATTCCCCTTACCAGGCGTCATTTCGAACAAATGGCTCGTTGCAGTCCCTCGTCCGCATACTACTCACTCGGGCATAGGTCCAGCGGCATCAGTCCGCACAATAAGCGCAACAACACGCGCGGCGAGCGGCAGAGTCCCTCGTCCGCACACGTCCACGTCGTCCTCGGCATTCGCGAGCTCCGCAATACTGCACCTCACCCACGGGCAAGCAGTTGCAGGCGCCGGCTTGGGTTCGTCGCAAGCACGGGTTGTGAGCAGGTTCCGTGGTTCTCAGGGGTCTACTCTGCAACCTGCGGCATCTTCGGTAGCGAACCAGCGCCAGCACCTCGAACCTTGCCCCGTGCTGACGAGGCTGATGGTTTCCTTTTATATGCCATTAGCCTCCTGCAGAGCCAGACCGACAGTCCGTGAGTTGCCGTGTACGGACAGGCCCTTGTTTCACGGCTCCCGGCTATCCCAAGGACTCCCAGCGTTGGCCAGTCGTCAGCTTGCACACGGTCAATTTCAAGGACCCGGCGCAAGCGAAGGCCCCCTCTTCGCACAACTTCACCTCCCGCGACGAGGGTAGAATCGTGGAAATCACAGGCCGGCAGCCTGGAGTTGTACTCACACGACGGCGGGGATAGCTGCGTCCTTTGCTCGAAAGCGTCTCAGACCGAGTCAGGAGAGTTGCTTTGCCCGGCTCGCTGCTTGGAGCCAGGAGACAAGTTCCCCGGCGCTCACGGACGGACGTTACTGATCTCCGATGAGCTAAGCCCAGCTGATCGGGCTGCATCTTCAGCTCCCAGACCCATGTCAACTTCACTGTTGCCTGCCGTCTCTGTCCGAGTTGTCGACGTCGTTCAAGACGCCTGAGGCCCACGCTCAGCATCCACAACAGTCTTCAAGGTATGACCGTACGTGCGTACGAATAGTGCGGGAGACGACGCTGGATGGCGCCCTGCGTTTTCCAGACCTGTATGCATACAAGCTCCAAGGTCCAGAAGCGGCATGCATAGAGAGCGGCAGACGTCAGGGGCTTTTCTCGTGTTGCAATTACATGAAGCAAGCGTCCACGCAGACAAGCGGAGTCCTGACGCACTTGGAGCGTGGCTCTGATGCCTCGCGCCTTCTGCTCATTTGTGACGCACTGCCAGATGCTTGCCAGGAGAGCATCCTTCCAGAAGCCATGGATGGGGGGGGGCGTGGCCTCAACCGCCACCGCCGCACTCCCTACACTCAGGTGGCGCGCCTCAACAGGCAGTCAAACCTCACTAAGCCGCTGCGCTGCGCATGCAAGTGTCGCTCCGGGTTGTGAGTCGGGTTTCTGCCTGTCGGTCAAGCATGGCACAGCAGCGCAAAGGGTCGAGGGAGGCGGCGCTCAGACTGAATCCCACGGCGGGTGCCAGGTAATTTGAATTTGGGCAAGGTCAGCTCGCCGCATCCAGGAGACTCGGTCGTCTGAACCATGCGTACTGGGCTGCTTTGCAGTGCTTTGCAGGGCAGGGCATAGAGGATGGATATGCCGTGCTCCCCTCGTCATATAAAGGGCCACGGCCATGGTCATTGTTGGCTCGGCTGCTCCTCTGACACGCCTGTGCCGAGTGCTGGGATGTCAGACGTGGTCATCGTTTCACGCTTTCGGCATTTACTCACGTCACTCGACGACAAATCTGCAAGGCTCACTCAGCTCACCCACCACGTCCGCACATCGTTGGCTGTCAAGAGTTGTCATGTTCGTCGATGGCAGGCCGTGAGTTTTGGCAGTCGACAGTGTGCCTTGATTTACGACCGGTGAGGCAACGGACGGCATGGAATAGCAGTTGCCGGGAACTGCAGGCCGTTGGGCATCGAAACGCCCTTGCCGCCGGGCTCCACTGCATCCAAGTACAACGCATCGATGCCGGCTGGCTCCTTGTAGGGCCCGCGCAGAGAGAGGGGGCAAAGGTCCCCCCAAGGTCCCCCCCATGGGAACCGCAGCCAGCCCAGAGTCGGAGGCGTACGCAGGAGGAGCGTCGCCTTTCGTTGCACGCAGTCCCGTCAGCTTGGCATGCACAGATGGGAGAAGATGGAAGCCTCGCCCCCAAGCTGCGAGGGAAGAGGCTTGAGCGTGTCACCGGTCGACTGTGGGTATACAAGGCGTGCTTCGCGTGCGTGGCATGGGTGGGATGGAATGGCGACTGCTCAAAGCCCGGTTGAGGAATCCCAGAAGGCAACTGACGGCCGTCTCACTGCTGCACTACCTGTACATTGTTCTTTTTCTACATGTCGTGTCAGCGGAGGCCTTTTCGAATGGCAAGCACCGGGCCGTCGACAAACCTTCCACTTGTCCAGATCATCCTGCTTTGTCTTGTACTGCTTCACCAGGTCGTCGAGCACCTTTCTCAGCCCCTCCCGGTTCGTCTTGAGGGCGGGCACCACATCCTTCACAGTCCTCTCGACCAGGACGCCATTGATCAATCGGAAGCATTTGCGACTCTCTGACAACGGCTCCAGCGTTTCCAAAACAAGCCTAGCACGCCCATGGACAGTATGAGCGGTGAGGATCCCCTGGGCGGTGAGACGTTGAGAGAGCGCAACGGCCAGCCCGGCAGAATCGCCCTGTCGAAAAGACCGTTGTGTTGCCGCTCAACTCGCGCGAGGACATGGTATGTTTACCAGGGGGCATCCGGGGTCGTGGACAGGACGAGAGGGGGGACGAGGAAGACGAGGGAAGGGCAAAAACGGACCTATGTTCTTCAGCCTCCTGCTCGATGTCTCCAATCTTCTGGGCTATCTGCTGGAGGGTGTTCTTGTAGTTGGAGTAGGCTGTCTGCAGATCTGTTGAAGACAAGACAGTTTGAGTCAATGTCGAAGGCGGAGCCCAGCAGCGCAGCTGGAAGCAACATCATCAACCGTGGAGCAATCTCGAGGAAACACACCCTGCTGCTTTTTGGCGGGCGCCTGCTGCTGCGCCGACATGGCGTCGAGGGGGTTTTGCTGGCCGTCCGAGGTGAATCGAGTAGCACGCGATGGTGAGCGGCGGCGGCGGGGGGCGAGAAGCTGTGCCGACGGGAATGATGAATTCGAGGTTTTTGACACTGGCCGTGCGTGAATGTGGATACGCGCACCGTGTGCTCTGATTGTGTCTCTTGCTCGAGGTGGTCCAAGCGCGTTTTCTTCTCCATTGCTTAGGTAACTCGTACTTCGTACACAGTTTGGTGTCCGCTACGAATACACCTCGCTATCACTTGCGAGAGAAACGATATAGGAAACTCCAAAATGCATCCGCATCTACATACTAAGAACGCCTTGGGTACGGCTTCCCTCACCTGCGAAAGCCCAGCGCGGCATGCCGGCGAGGACTTCGGCTGACTTGCGACGATGCCAGCGTGCGAGGACATCATCGCCGTGCTCGAAGAGTGCCACTCCAGAGGTTTCATGCACAAGGCGACGGGCGGTTGCAACGGCGTCAAGGACCAGGTCAACAAGTGCCTGCGCGAAGAACGGACCAAGATGCAGGCCGAGAACAGGGCCGCCGCAAAGGCCAAGCGCGACCGAATCAAGGAGGAGCAAAAGGCACTGGGCCTGTGAGGGAGCCTTGGGCTCTACGCCCTACGTTGTTGAGCCCCGAGACACGCGTGGCGCGACCATTGCCGCGTCGACCAGAGGCAAGCGGTCAGAAACAACAGAAGGGCCAGTGCAAGGATGCTTGCGCGTGCCAGGTACGAATACGAAACGAACGACGTTGCGAGCTGCCGAATTATGTAAAATACAGACTCTGGCTATGGACTGAATGGCGTGAGACTTTCCAGCAAGAGCATTACAAGCGTCATAGCCCGTTACCGTCACAGCTGCTGGCGGTACGCGTTGCCAAAGGTGAGCATGCCAAAGGTGGACAGGACGCTGAGGAGGATGGGGACGGGCTTCTTGAGGCGGATGGCGCGGGGAATGGCAGAGCCGCCGAGGATGACGGAGGCGAGGAAGCTCAGCTCGATGCCGTAGGGCTGGCGATTCTGCAAGCGGTAGCCACCGAAGCCATCTGGAACGCCGTCAGTGGTGGCTCAGTCTGATGGAGACGAGGGCTAGGCCGAGAGAGGGCGCGCGCCACACTTACATAGAATGCCTACGGCGGACCCGGCAACGAGCGAAGGGACGGAGCGCGTCCTCACGTAGCCCATGATGCCGCCGCCGGCAGTGAGCGCCGCGAGGGCGTAGGACGAGAACTCGAGCTGCTGCGGCCGTCGGCGGAGCTGTGTCAGTTGGTGGCGTTGCTGCCGTGACAAATGGGGCCTTACCATGATGGAGTTGGAGCTGGTGCTGGCGCTGGCGTAGATTCCGAGATGATGACGGCTTCAGTAGACCTGCTTCAGTAGACCTGCGAAAGCGCGGGGCGCTTCTGGCGAGAGGTAAAGACCGTTGACGCCATGCCATGGAGGGGCTCCAGCGCGCAGCCAATCACAGCGTCGCAATGCCTCCCGGGTAAGCTCTATCGTCCATCGTACATATGTACTTCGTACGTGGCCCGACTCTGGCCAGAACAATACCTCCATCTCAACTGTCGCGACGCCCTCACTGCCCGCCGACCAGCCGCCCACGCTTCTAGCCATTGACGCCCACCCCCATCACCGGCCCGGGCGCATCCCTCACCCACCATGGCTCCCAAGAAGAATGCTCGTGAGCCCACGCCCTCGTCCCAGGCCGGCGGCACCGTCAAGGCCGTCTCGCCCTCATCCTCGTCGTCAGCGGCAAAGGGCGGTGCCGCAAACTGGGACCAGGTGCTCGGCAATATCTACCAGTACTACATGAAGCAGACGCCCCAGCGCACGAAGCTCATCGATGCCTTTCTCTTGTTCCTCGTCGTCAACGGGGCCCTGCAGTTCTTGTACTGCGTCCTCGCCGGCAACTACGTACGTGCCCGGCCACACCCTTCAATTCCGCCGCAAAGAGAGAGACGGAACACCGTGTGCACAGCGAGCTAACCGTCTTCTCCCTCGCAGCCTTTCAACGCCTTCCTCTCCGGCTTCTCCGCGGCTGTCGGCCAGTTCGTCTTGACGGGTAGGCTCGCTTGCTCGGCCATGACATTCGTCCAAGTGCTCACGCCTCGCAGTCTCATTACGAACACAGACGACCGACTTCAACAAGAGCGAATTCACCGCCGTGTCCCCAGAGAGGTCGGTGGTTCCTGGTCCGTTGCTCGTCACGAGTCCCCGTGCTGACCCAGTCCACCTGCGCAGAGCCTTTGCCGACTACGTTGCCTGCAGCCTCGCGGTGCATTTCTTCTGCATCAACTTCATCAACTAAAGGGCCCGCCACTGGTCAAAAGAGAGAGCATGACGAAAACACAGAGTCGGAATGGGAGCTCGTGGATAGAGTGTACGATATGCAACGTCATGAAGCGCCGGGGCAAGAGCTTGCTGGTGGAGACGCCGAATTGAGATTTGTTCAAGGGGATACAAGGGTGTTGCCTTGCTTCCTCCACCGTCTCACTCGCCACCGTCTCCCTCTGCCGCCTCTTTTGCGTCGGCCTTGGGCGGCCCTCCGGTTGTCTTGGGCGGTGGGGGCACCCCCGAGCTGTTTGGCTTGGGCGCATTATCGAGCTCGCGGCTCTTCTTCTCCTCCTCCTTGAAGTAATCGTCCATTAGCGAGTTCGGACTGTGGCCATGGCGCTCCTTCTTCTTGGCCGTTCCAGTTCGCGGAGGGCCTCCGGTGGGCCCCGAGTCAACCATCTGGGCTGCAATGAGATAGTCGCCTCCTGGCGGCGGAGGAATGGCCGAGTCGCCAGGCACAAATGTCCCGTGGCTCTTTTCATTCACGCCGCCGTCGAACATGGTCTCCCCAGGGGCATTAACGGGCTCACTCAGCGGAGCTGGCAGCCGGTGCAAAGCCCCGTATCCGAGGATACATCCCAGAGCCCCCTCGCCGCCCCAGCCTCGGCTCGGTTGTATGGTGACCTCTCTCGTGACGTTGTATTCGTTGTTGTAGACGTACAGGCGCAAGAGTCTGCCGATGTGGTCCTCGACAAGCTCCCCGAGGGCCGCCTCGCCGTGTAGGGCTCCCTCGGGGCTCCCGAGAATGTAGTCGCTATATGGCAGGAGGGTGGCGTGGTCGGCGGGAGAGTTGGCGGCAACGTCGAGTACGTGCCAGATGTTAGCGGCGAGGGCGATTGGCGAGTACTGGAGGGACAGCCCGAGTGACGCCGTGTCGCTGGGGACAGGGACATGCATCTCTCTCGTGCGTTGGCCCTAGGCGAGCGTCAGCGGGAGCACGAGCGATTCATGGGCGCGCGACCCATAGGTACATTTGCGTTCCAAAGGCCCAGCGTGACGGTGCCGCCGGCGCAGTTTCGAATCTCCTGGGCGAATAAGGTCGGGTCGGGGTTGTCCTGCGACCATGTAAGTTGGACAACGTTTGCTGGTTTGACCGTGAGGGGATGAGAGAAGGGGTTCTCGCACAATCGGCCTGCCATTGATGCCTACGATATAGTCGAACCATGGCTCTATCGCGAGGTCCAGGTTGGTGTTTCGCAGCACCTGGAAGCCAAAGGAGCCTCGCTCGTGCTGACGTTGCTTCTGGTGGTCGCCACCGTCGAGGCGGGACATGAACCGATTGAGCGCGTTGAACATGGTCCTTGGGCCCTCTGCGGGCTCGCAAACGTTGCAGGGACAACCTGTCGGGTTTCTTGCGAGAGTTCGCGACGCGGCGGTAAGTTGGCGGAGTTGATGCTATATAGTATGTACTTAGGTACCTCCGAGCAGACATGGCACGTGCGTGCAGCTTCCGCATGTCGCTTCACCCCTAAACCAGTTGAGAAGTTACATGGGGCCCTGAAGATACAGTGGGCCCATCCTCACTCGACATTCTTTCAGGCCAAAAAGTCATCGACTTCTCTCGTCAAACTTCACAGCTCCTCCTTCGCCCCCTCGCCCCCTCACCAGCCGTCTCCCTCAATGATGGGCAGCGGGCTGGGAAGTCAAGGCGGCCCTCCTCGAGACACCATGGCCTCTGGATTTACCATGGAACCTGCCAAAAGGCTCCCCCTCACCGCCAAGTGCAAGCATTACACGGGCAGGCACGAGGTTCCCTGGGACAGTTTAAAGTATGTGACCGGATGAGTCCCAGTTCCCCCGGTTCCCCTTGCTCGAATCTTGCTCTGACTCTCTCAGATACTTTGCGCAGAGATACTCCATCTTCTCCTTCTATGACGAAGGCATCTACTTGACCGATGACGCCTGGTTCGGCGTCACCCCTGAACCAGTCGCGTGGTGAGTGCCCTCATCCTGTCGCGTCTCCTGGGCTCGTGGCTGATGTCTCCTGCTTTCTGCTTCACCGCGCAGCGAGGTTGCTCGTTGTTTTGGGGCCACGAATGAGAAGAAGCGCACGCTCGTCGACACATTTGCAGGCGCCGGGGGAAACACCATCGCCTTCGCCCTGAGCGAGCGGTGGGACCGCATTATTGCCATCGAGCGAGACGCCTCGACGCTTGCGTGTGCGCAGCACAACGCCGAGGTGTACGGCGTCGATCCGTCTTTGATCACCTGGGTTCTCGGCGACAGCTTCGAGTACATGGATGCTCTGGTCCATGGCCCTGAGCGGCTGCACCCCGACCTGCGAGTCGATGTCAAGACATCCGTCTTGTTTGCCAGCCCGCCCTGGGGTGGCCCCGGATACTCTTCCGACGAGATTTTCGACCTGACCACCATGCAGCCGTACAACCTCGAGCGGCTCCACGGCGCCTATCAGACAATGGATCACGGGCTATTCCTGCCGCGGACCAGTGACATTCGACAGATTGCACAACTGGCCCCCAGCGGCCGCAAGATTTTCGTCGTGCAATACTGCATGCGGGGGGCCAGCAAAGCCATGGTCGCGTACATACCGGCCAAAACGTCCGCCTCTGTCGACGAGGGCTCAACCTTGTTCGGTGACAACTGTTAAGCCCGAGTGTCAAGCCCTGTGACATCGGGAGCCGTGGCTTGCCGCTCTCGGTACCCGGGCCGCAAGGCCAGGCTAATCAAAAGCACGGCACAAGGCATGAGCGAGCCCGCTGACCGTCTTGTTTCACTAGAGCTCACTGGAGGCTCGCGTCGGCGACAGTCTTCCTCTCTCACGCGTGGAAAGAGTCAACAGCTGGCGGCTGGGCACAGCCGTAGAGACGGCGACCCGGACTGTGCAGCGCGCCAAGCTTGCCCATGGACAGAGCAAGGTGAAGCAGACAGGGCTTAACCCCTCAGGGTGCGATATGTGTTAACATGGTCGATAAAAGATGCCACGGGCATGGGCTTACTCGACATGGCAAACGCCCATGCCCTTCTTTTTCTGTCATTGCGCGAGGACAAGGTTGGGACGCTTTGATCTCTTTTCCAAGTCATTACGCTGTGTCGGCTCGGTTGATTACGGTTTGCTCACAGTGAGTCTCACTTTGCCATCTGACACGGTCGACACAGTCTCTTACTGAAGCGTTCGCAGACGGCATTCAAATGGGCGAATCGTCGTTGGGAGTACGATTTGAGGAGGCTTGTGGTCGGGGTACATACATACAGTGTGGATTTGTAGTGCAGCAAAGCTTCTTCATCTGTTTCGGCGTGTGAGCACAGTTTCAACCGGGGATTTTCGACACTGTATGGAATGGACCCCAACTCCGTGATTGACCTCATTCATGTACATACTCCGTACAAAACCTCATCCCTCGGATGAGCTCGTGCCCCGTGGTGACACGAGACGCCAAAGACAGCTGCCATGGCCAGGGAGAAGAAGAAGAACTCGGAGTCGAAAAGGGCCAAAAAGGTGGATTTTTCCCTTGGTCTATTCGACTCTGCTGCACACTGACCGCGACGATGACGACGACAGGCCGAAAAGGCGGCCAAGCAGGCCAGCAAGGGGGACAAGAAGGCAAAGACCAAGGCGGCGCGGGTCGACGGCAGCGATGCCGAGGACGTGGACCTGGACGAGGTGCTCGAGGAGTATCGCCGCCAGCAGGAGCAGTTCCTCAAGGTGACGGAGACGGTGTGCCCAGGCCCGCCCAGGCCTCGCGCCGCCTCGACGCTGCTGGCGGCACCGCACGACAGCAACAGCCTGCTGCTGTTTGGCGGCGAGTACTTCAACGGCTCGCTGGCCCAGTTCTACGGCGACCTGCACCTCTACAACATTGCCCGCCACGAGTGGCGATGCGTCACGTCGCCCAACTCGCCCCTGCCGCGCTCCGGCCACGCCTGGACCAGGGCCAGCAACCCCAGCCACGTCTACCTGTTCGGCGGCGAGTTCTCGTCGCCCAAGCAGGGCACCTTTCACCACTACTCGGACTTTTGGCGCCTTGAGCCTGCCACGCGCGAGTGGTCCAAGATTGACGTCAAGGGCAAGGACAAGAGCCCGTCTGCCCGGAGCGGCCACCGCATGACCTACTGGAAGCACTATATCCTCCTCTTTGGCGGCTTCCAGGACACTTCCAACCAGACAAAGTACCTGGCCGACCTCTGGATCTTCGACACGGTCAACTACGCCTGGCACTGTCCGACGCTGCCCCAGGCCCAGCTCAAGCCCGACGCCCGCTCCTCGTTTACCCTGCTCCCCTGCGACCAGGGCGCCGTCCTCTTTGGCGGCTACTCGCGCGTCAAGGCCACCGTCGCTCTCAAGAAGCGAGGCGCCAAGGCCCAGGGTCAGGCCCAGAAGAACGTGCTCCTCCCAAAGGTCCACGACGACTGCTTCTCCCTGCGCATGGCCCTGCCGGCCCCCGACGCGGGGCCCGGCGCTCCGCCCACGGTCCGCTGGGAGCGGCGCAAGAAGCCGGCTAACGCGCCAAACCCGTCCCGCGCCGGAGCCACCATGACGTGGCACAAGGGCCGTGGTATCCTCTTTGGCGGCGTCCACGACGTGGAGCAGAGCGAGGACGGCATGGACAGCGAGTTCTTCAACCAGCTGTTTGCGTGGAACGTTGAGCGCAACCGCTTCATGCCTCTCGGCCTCCGCAAGCCCCGCCAGCAGCGGAAGAATGCGCCGGAGCAGCGGGCCGGACGCCGTGGGCGCGGCCAGGCCAACGAGGAGGAGCTCCTGCGACAGCTCGCGGCGCTCGAGACGGGGGCGTCCCTGGACGACGCCGACGGCATAGAGCTCGAGAATAAGCTAGAGGAGCCGCAGGAGGACGAGCAGCCGGCCAGGGAGATGCCCGTCACCATGGAGCCTCCGCATGTCAGATTCAACGCGCAGCTGGCCGTGCAGGACGACGTACTCTACATCTACGGCGGCACGTTTGAAAAGGGAGACCGGGAGTTTACGTTTGACGACCTCTATGCCATCGATCTGAGCAAGCTCGACGGATGCAAGGAAATCTTCAGCAGGGCTGTTGAGGACTGGGTGGTGAGTATCGCCCGGGTATCTGCGCAGCGTTGGAGTGCTAATGGATCACTGCAGGAGTCCGACGACGAGGACGACGAGGATGACGATGACGACGACGAAGACGAAGACGAAGACGAAGACGAAGAGGACGAGGATGAAACGGAGCAGCAGCACGCGCCGAGCAAGCGCAAGAAGAAGGACGAGGCCGGCTCGGACACGTCTTCAGGAGCGCCTTTGTCGGCCGCATGGGACGAGGATGAGACGGAGACGGCAGCCTCGTCGGTGGACGATGGTCTTCCGCATCCACGGGTAAGGCAATTGTTCCATCTTCTTCTGGACGCAGTTGGCTAACGCATGCCCGTGCAGCCGTTTGAGTCACGGCGCGACTTCTTCGTGCGGACGTCGGCCGAG
The DNA here is from genome assembly GCA_012934285.1 of Ophiocordyceps sinensis. Lineage (NCBI taxonomy): Eukaryota > Fungi > Ascomycota > Sordariomycetes > Hypocreales > Ophiocordycipitaceae > Ophiocordyceps > Ophiocordyceps sinensis. The sequence goes on from JAAVMX010000008.1 coordinate 1,163,423, forward strand.
TGGCAGGAGGTGCTGATGACGAGCCTGCGGTGGAAGGGGGTGCAGCCGGAGCGGCTGGCAGTCAAGGAGATCAAGGCCAAGGCGTTTGAGCTGAGCGAGGAGAAGTGGTGGGACAGCCGCGAAGAGATTATGGCGCTCGAGGAGGAGCAGGAGGCGGCAGGGATCCAGGAGGTGGTGAGCCTGGCGGAGAGGGGCGATGCGGCGACGGCGGGCGGGGCCAGGCGGAGGTGAGAAGAGAGGATTGCGGCCATGTTTGGATGTCCAGGTTTGGATATCCAGGTAGGATGTCCAGGTTTGGCCATCCAGCGACTTGACTTGGTAAGAGTGTGGAAGCAAGCGTACGATTCAGGTGATATGGGCTAGCCTGGTTATGCGCAATAGCGCCATGTGATGATGATATCCGCTCAAAGCAGAGTCCGCCGTGGCTCCCTCCCCGCCGCCGCGTGACAACAAATAGGAGCGAAGACGACCAGAGTGGAAGCAGCGGCGTCATGAGCCAAGCTGCTCGACCATGGGCGGAAACGTCTTGACCATGGGCGGATACGCCTTGCCCCCGACCTCGACGGCGGGCTCGCAGGTGCAGCGGTCGGCGGCGGGCACGGCGTCCATGACGGCGGCGATGTGGCTGCCGCAGCCGAACCAGCTCGTTTTTTCTAGAGACGGGGCTTGCGCGTGAGCTTGTCTTTCCTCGAGAGTCTTCCCTCGAGACGGGCGTCGACGACAGCGGGCAGGGCGCTGCGAGGACTCACCGCAGGTGGCGCAGGTGACTTTGCGGCACATTGTGTGCTGGCGGAACCGTTGATGGCGTCTCGGGCTTCTTTTCGTCGCAGGGTTATTTATAGTGGCCAGGATCTTTGGGCTCGCGATTGATTGTGCAAGAGGGGGAGAAGTGGCAGAGACTCTCAATGACGTTTGTTGGGTTATGGTGGGTACAGGGTAGGTACTCGATCGAGGTCACGCGGCCTCGATACATGCCCGCTGGAGCACTCGTCACGATTCAACTTTAACTGGCAATTCGCCAATTCGCCTCTCATTGTCCGCCGTCCAAATAGTCCGCCGTCCAAATAGTCCGCCGTCCAAATAGTCCCCGCATCCAAAAACTGGATCCTGCCGTACTCTTCATCCAGGATACGCCCCCCCCCAGTGCCCTATTTTCGCGCCAGTCACTTCCATGTGCAGCAAACGGACAGATGATGCATCATCCGCCCTCCTACCACGTCAGATGCTTCGTGCTGAGTGAAAATAGTGAACCGGGGCCCGGCGGGACCGTGGCGGAATCTCTCGCGCAGCGCTTACAGGTCCTCGATTTTCGGCTCGTCCCCCATCGACCGGGCCGTCTCGCTCTCGGCAATGGCGCGGATGAGATTGACGGCCAGCTCGCGGCCCTGGCTAATGTGCCTGTCGGACGCGTCGCACGGCACGTGGAAGAAGACGGCCTTTCTCGGCCGCTGCTGCTTAAGCAGCGTCGACAGCGTCGAGTAGTAGATGAAGTCGCACAGGTACCTGCCTGCGTCTTCCGAGATGCGCAAGTCCATGTCCTCCTGCTCATACCGTTAGGATGCGTGTCGTGCGGCGCGGCGTGGGGACAACGACGTACCGAGCTGTGTCCCTGCCACCGCTCCAAGACATTGTCCAGGTCCAGGTCCGTCACAATCTCGTCCGGCAGCCCGTGCCAGATCCAGTCGTCGCCGTGCTTTTCCTCGTCCTGGTCCTCGAGCTTCTTTCCGTCGACGTCGGGCGCTGCGTACCCGGTGCGGTGGGCCCTGCGCTCGATGTGGTAAAAGGGTCGAGGGCCAGCCATGCCGATGTGGACAGCCACGTCGACCCGGTGGCCCTGGTACGTCTCCCAGAACTGGGGCACCAGCTCCCGCACTCCCTCATAGCTGACCCGGACGGGCTCCGGATGGACGAGGATACGAACGGGGGGGAGGTCGACGGCTCCGGCGCCTGTACGCCTATCCTTGGTAAGCAGAGCCGGCAGCTGCGCGGGGAGGCCCTTGGCAATCTCCCAGGCCGGGTTGACCGGATACTGGTCACGAAAGGGCTGCCGGGGGGATGCGTTAGCGAGGCTGTATCACCAGGGGGGATCTGGGTGTGACTTGCGCCAAAGCCGGTGACGAGCACTGTCAGCTCGCGGCGGTCGCTGCTCTGGGAGCCCATGGCCACGTGCGGCTTGGTATGTATAAAGGCAGAAGTCGAGCACGATGGTCAAGATGGCGAAGCCGAGGTTGCGGGGGGCGTATGCGTAGTGTGACGATGATGAGGAAAGAAGCAGAAGCTGCCGCGGCTCTCTCCCCCTCTCCCGGGGGCCTAGGTTAAGGCTATACGGGTAGCGGGTAGCGAGGCGGCAGCTGTTGGGCGGATCTGAATGCCCAAGGCTGTGTCCGAGTGGCGGAGTGTTGCTGGTAGCAGCTGAGAAGCACATGTCTGCACCGGTACGGAGGTATCTTGAGACTCGAGACTCCCGGCCGTGTGCCCCGCGTCGCACAACTCCGTGTCGCACAGTGCGACACGACTGCGTCGCACACCATCCCCCTGCTGACAAATCTGTGCGCAGACGACAAAGCTTCCTAAGACGACGCGCATCTGCTCGAACATGACCATCATGATAAAGTGGTCGCCCGTGTCAAAGTTCCTGTGGCTGGCATCCCGGGGTTGGATGCGAGATTGCTTCACTCGCACCAAGGTAGTGGACTAGGTACAGGGTTAGCCCCCGAAGAGTCCAGAAACAGAAGTCCCGCCCCGCGGAGCTACCGCGTCGAGGCATGGCGCCTGGATCTGCCTTGAGACGACGCGGCCAGGAGCAGACTAACTTCCCCGTTCTTCTAGACAACAAGACTGCCCGTTCATCTAGACGACGAGATTGCCTTGCGCGCGGCTTTGCTTGTCAACACTCTGTTCTCTGCCGTCGACGGCAGGCTCGCAATCCGAAACACAGGTTTTTCGACGACGACAACTCGGCCATGGGCTCGCAACAGCAGTCTGCGCCGCCGCCGCAGCAGCACTCCTTCTCGGGCTTCCTCTTCGACATGGACGGAACCATCATCGACTCCACCACGGCCATTGTCAAGCACTGGCACAGGCAGGCCTTGCCCTCCCACCCTCGCTGCCCTCTGCCGCTGGAACTGACCAAGGCGCACAGCATCGGCAAGGAGATTGGAGTGTCGGGCCAGACGATCCTCGAGACGTCTCACGGACGACGGAGCATCGACGTCTTCAAGGTCGTGGCGCCGCACAAGGCCACCTGGGAATGTCGGTTTCTTCTTTGCGGCGCGCCTGGCGAGAGCGCCTCCAGAGGGTCTCACCAGCCTCCCGCTCACCTGCATCCCGTGCCCCTACGCCGATGCCCCGGCGCCGTCGACGGCAGGTCGTGAAGAAGTCGGCGACTGACGCAAGTATAGACGTCAGACAGGTGGAAGAGCAGATCCCCCACCTGTACGCCGACGAAGCCGTCGAGATCCCCGGCGCGCGCACCCTCCTTGACGCCCTCATCGCCCGGTCCAGCCCCTGGGCCATCGTCACCTCGGGCACCGAGCCCCTCGTCGTCGGCTGGCTCAGCGTCCTCTCGCTCGCCAAGCCCGAGCACCTCGTCACCGCCGAGTCGGTGCGCGACGGCAAGCCCGACCCGGCCTGCTACCTAGTCGGTCTCGAGAGGCTTGGCCTGCAGGCCGCGGCGCCCGACGTGCTCGTGCTCGAGGACTCGCCCGCCGGCATCCGCGCGGGCAAGGCCGCGGGCTGCAAGGTCGTCGGTCTCGTCACCAGCCACTCCCTCGAGCAGGTCGTCGCCGCCGGCCCGGACTGGGTCGTCAAGGACCTCGAGTCCCTCAGCGTCGTTGGGCAGGCGCCCGATGGCAGGACGACAATCCAATTTTCCCAAGTGCTGTACCCGCAACTGTAGAAAAGGGAGGGCAGATATTGAAGTCTGGCAGGCAGGGAGTTGACGATGCTCAAGGGGGCTCCCGGCTCAGGCTGTGAGTATTGGCTAGATTAGGAACGAGATGGAGGAGCGATGGAGGCAATCAGCAGGGCCATCAGACATGACATTCCAACAGCTTCGATAGACAATCCCTTTGTCAGGGCGGTTGGCCCCGAGCCAAGGAGCGACCCACGTTCTACAGAGACGCAATGTGTGTTCATATTATTGGCCCCTCTCCCCGCCCTTGGAGGACAAAGTCAGCGGTTGAAGATGTTTCATACGGACGGCAATGGGGCTCGAGCCAAACTTACCCGTTGGCGCCGCGGCGAGCCAACGGGTAACCTTGTTGTTTCCCCGGCTAAGTGCCGAATTGGAGAGACGCATCTCGCGCCCCCTAACCTCACCTCTCCTCCACCCTTCCCCATCACATCGTCGTCGAGTCGCGGCGCTTCTGCACCATTTTTTGCCCTTCTCCTTGGCCCTCTCCGGCCGACGAAATTTCTTTCTCTTCGCCCTGCGTGTGGGGACTGTGTGTTGCTCGAGGCCATTTCCACAGGAGGCCGCAGCGCGCTCCACCCTCTCTCCCTTGCAAAGACCTTTCTTATCCAATAGGTGAAACAAGCTCGCCGACACAGCTCCTCATCAACGCGCTCGTCGCGCTCGAGGCCACGCGCAGGGCTTCCTTGACACCTGCGGCTCGACACGTCGCGTCCGCGTAAAGCTGTGCGAGCAAATGGCGCCGAAAGGAGCCGGCCGACGGCACAGAGCCTTTGGCCTGCAGCTGTAGACTCGGCATTAGTCGCAAGGGAGAGGAGGATTCGAGCTCGAGTCGACGGCTTGCCCGCCCAATCTCGTGTTGCTACCCGTTGGGGGACTAAGTGCCTTGGCCACTTTCTCGTCGTGCGTGTGCCTGATGCCTCGGATCCCGGGTTGGCAAGTGCAACAAGGGCTTTCCCCGAGTGTCCACAAGCCAGCGTATGGAGAGAGAATCCGACCGTGGCTTCACTGCAGCATGTACTATATGTACAATTGACTCGGGTGAGCCTCTCTCTTGTCTTGAGAGAAGGACCGACCTCGAACATGGCCGCGCAGGGGCGGCGAGTGTCGTATGTACATACATACACACATACAAGTTACGAGGACGCAATTTGCCTCATGGTTGCACTGCGCGGCCGGTCCGAAGGGACAGGTGAGGGCATGACCCGCCGAATAGCCTGTCCGGAGTGGTTGGCGATGATCAAGACACCCCGGGCGACGTCTCGCAACCGACGCCGGGCAGCGTCCAGAAGTGAGACCCCTGAGCAGAAAATCACGAAAATCCCGTGCAACTGGCCCAATGCAGGGCTGCGAACAAGACGTGGGTTGAGGGGGGAAAATACCGCAGCTCGCGAATCCCTGAAGGGCTCCCCTGGGCTCGACAAGATCCGCTTCTGGCCTGTTGACTCTCCCATGGGCCCTCGGCGGCAGCCGGCAGGTCGGTCGCAGTCTGTCGGTGGCCAATGTGACGCCCGGCCGACAGCCGGATGAGGGGGAGAGGGGAAGAAGAGGAGAAGGAGCTCTCTTTCCCCCGCACGTCACCTCTCTTGTACGCACAGTACGGCGCCCGCGTTGGTGTGCTTGGCGGCGGGCCGTGGCTGGTCACTGCAGTCTTCCTCGCTCCCCCACTGCCGAGGGGCGTCAAGCGAGAAGAGCACCGGTGCATGCATGCATGCTTGGAGGCTTCCGCTGGACGTTCCCAGCTGCATCGCGAGACACGGAAGTAGCCGTTCCGTTTGCTCGCCGAGCGGCGAGGAGAGACGTGGGCTGGCCGGAGACGCCCTCCCGGTGGAGCAGCATCGTGGAGGAGGCGTAGCCAGAGGCCGGTTTTGCGACTGCTACCTTGGTCCAGAGACGTCCAGAGCAAAGGCCGATACATATCGGGCAACGCACCCCGGTATCTGCGTCTCTCGTCAGACTCGACCAGCCAGCCCATCGGCTACAGCTTCGCATCCATCGACAGGGGCGGCCGCCCGACGCCTTCTCCGAGGCTTGGGCTGGATGTGCTCGTGCACTCATTCGAGGTACCTCTACGAATACCCCCGCTTTGCACAGTGCAGTGGCTGCGACGGAGGCGCCCAATCCAATCCGAGATGCGGGATGAGCCACAAGAGGTGCCTGCTCGGGCACTAACTTGATTGGGCTACTACCTGTGGCTGCCTGCATCGAGACATGTTCCCGTCAAAATTTCGTCGGCGCTGCAGGGCGCAGAAAGCCATCAGATTCTCGTATGTACGAAGTATGTATCTCTGACTGCGCGCCTCAGGGCTTTGGTAATTCTCCGCATCTACCTACTGTTGTGCCTCCCCTCCCGAGACTTCGGGTACCTCTTCGGCCACCCCAAGAAGAGAGAGGTGCCTGCCGTGTTGCTGGAGGGAGGCGCTGCATAGAGAGACGCCGTGCCACCTCATCGTGACCATCAAGTGGCAAGTCTGCCTGCCTTCCTTGTTCACCACCCCCCCCGCGGGAAGTCCGCTGACAAGGCTTTTTCGCTTAGCAAGCAAAGTTCAGATGGAAGCGCCATGCCATGGGGGCCATCTCAGGCCTTAGCTTACACTTGCCTTAGCCTTAGCTTACGAAGTACACTTGCCTTACTTAGCTTACACACATGCGACCCCGTCAGCGCACGTGGTTATCCGGGGCCGGCGTCAACGCTAAACCCTCACTGGCCGTGCGTCCGTCCCCTCTTGACGAGTCGACGAGCCAACCACGGCGTGCCGCCGCCTCCGGGCCCCCTGTTGACGCTGGGTTCGAGGCCTTTGGGACAGGGCCAGGACCGACGGCGCCGGCGCCATGCGCGTACCGGGTCATGCTCGTGCGCTTCGGCGGTGCATGGGTGCCATGTTTTGCAACAACCGCATCGCTTGATGCCTGCCTTCATGGCAAGCCTACGACGTACATATATCGTAGACGTCTCAACGCCCGACAACAACAAACGCTAGCGGTCCGCGTCCAGCTGCGGAGCGGGCTCCAGGCGTGGCGTGTCGTCTCGCATGGCGGCTGGGAGGTTCCCGGCGGGCACCTCTGCACCGTACTCCGCCGGTTTGTACATGCTGGGCTTCCGCCGTCAATTCGATGCTCCCGCTCCTCGTCGGCTACCTTGCGAGAGCCCAAAAAGCACGACCGAATTTGAGCGCGAGCCGGGCCCTGGCGTCATGTTCCTGCCGGACCGGGGGGGGGGGGGGGGGGCACTCAGCTCGTCGAAGGCCTCGGCAGTCGCTGAGACAGGCCCTAGGTATTCGACGTGGTTTTCTGCCGGCGCCCGTCGCATGGCGACCTCCTCCCCTCTCGGCTGAGTCTCAAGCCTGAACCCGGGCCATGGGGAACCGGCCGCCAACAAGTCGATGGACTGACTGCACAAGAAGACGTCAGCCAATTTGCGAGCTAACAAGGGATCCGGCATTTTGGTACGACTACGAAGTACGCAGTAGTAGTAGTACTTCGTAAGGCAGAAAGCAGCCACAGCGGCCTGCCGGCCTGCTCCGCACATGGTGCCCCGTTATTTTTGTAGCGGGTACGTGCGCAGATGTTTCGTCCCGGCAACCTCGTCTGCGAAGACCCGGCCGGCTCTGTTCTTGTCCGTATTTGCGTCGTCGCGGTGCACCCAGCCACCGTTCCCGACGCCGGCGCCAGCCGATGTTCGCGCCCTGGTCCTCCCCAGCAGCCTGTTTCTGCAAGCAGCAGAGGGTTCTCGGGCTGAGGCGGAAGTAAAGCTGCATGTGTGCGTGTTCGTGTGCCGTCCCGGTGCTGGCCGCTAAGAGCTACCTAGGTACCTAGGCACAGCTACGGGAACAAGTATCCGGTACCCGGCACCTCCCCAGCCGAGGACGGAGGCGAGCTGACTGCCACATGCAAACAAGGTGAATCTTTTGGCTCGCTTGTACGAAGTACGAATATGTACTAGTACCGGTAACCAGGGCTCTGTCAATTTAAGCCATCTTGGGGCATTGGGCCTGGCGAGAAGGATGGGTGGTTTCTGGGCTCGACAGGTACCCGTCCCATGTCCATCCGGTAGATTCGAGGTCGGCATCGACCAACTCCTCGTGTGTGTACCAAGTGCAAGCCGTTGGACATCAGCCTCATTCATCATCGACATCGTCTCTCCCTCGAGGCGTGGCAGCTAGAGGCCATGCACCGTGCTTTTTCGCTTCAGCCGCTCGCAGCATCCGTCGAGCCTTCGAGAACAAATCACGACCGAGGTCAAGGCTGGCAAGAGACAGACAGCGAGAGACAGCGACGGGGAACGGCTCGCACGGACTTGGCCGTCTGCTTTTTGTTTCTTGCCCTATGCCGACCCCCTCCCACTTGGTCAACCAAGATCCGCTTGGGACCAGATGCGACACCTTCGTTTTTCCTCGACGAGAGAAGACACCAAAAAGAGTGGTATGCACAAGAGAGAGACAAGAGGCGGAGGCTGGTTGAACATGCCACCTCGAACCCCCCAGCATGCATGTGCTGTAGTCGATTTTCCATCCGTCCTTCCATCCGTCCGTCTCCCCCGCCTCTCACGTCTTGCTTGCGCACCTCGAGACGTAATTAACGCATGTTGATGGCCTCAAAAGCCCACATGCTACATCGCGTCACCATCGGGGAGCAATTGCATCTTTTATCTTTTGCCCATAATGCTCTGTCAAGAAACAAAAGGGCCAATGGAACGGTGCATCAACCAATGACAAGGTATTTGTAGCCCCAGGTTTTTCTTTTAAGCTTAAGGTAGCGGCGGCATCCTGCAGGGACTTTATTTTCGCTGGAGGGGCTTTTCCGGGGTCTACGAGTTACAATGTATGCTTTCCCCATGTACATACATACCTTATTCGTACTTTATTATTAGAGTTATTTGGTGAACAGCCACGGCGAAAAGGGAACTTTGTGGTGTCGCATCTCACTCTGCTGGCAGTTTACAAGCCCATTGGTCGAAATGCCCGACGTGTCCGGAAGTCTCAGACACTTCCATGTAACAGTACATATTCGTATGTACACTACCTAGGTACCTACACCACCACAGCAGCCTCGTCCAACTTCGGCATTGGCGCCGAAACAACCACGAGCACAACGCTAGGGCGACTGGCAGGAGTGTAAACGAGGCCAGATGCGCGTCAACCTGTCCCGGTGGTTTGGATTGATGGTCCAAGCTCGCGTCTCATCAGGCTACCGTGCGTGCCCTGGACAGCAACTGTTCCTTTTGGCTGTTCTTGCCCTCTAGCTCGCTGCCTTTTGCCTACCGTGCGTGGGCTGCTGCCAGAGACCCTCGATTTCCTCAAGAGTTTCCTCAAGAGGCCAAGCCTTGCTTGATGCGACCGCCGGAGCCAGTGGTCTCGGCTCGGGAGAAGGGGAGGTGGGTTGGCAGGTCTGACCACGGATCAGTCCACGGGGTCCACGGGCCAGCGTTGCATCTCAAAGGAGTGACGAATTCCAACATCATGGGGTGGTGAGGGGGAGAGGACGACGACTCGGGCGGGCGGCTCATGTGCTGGCAAAGCCGGGCAATCAGCACGGATCCCATCGTCACCGGGAGAGAGAGAAAGAAGCGGCCGGACTCAAGTCTCCGAATTCCCGGAGCGGCATCGAAACTGCGTGGTACGAACTGATGATTATCTTACCATCATCTCGCCTAGGCCCGGGTGGCTGGGTTCACCAGCGACCGAGACGGGCTGATGACGATGAGCCAAGATCGAACGACATTGTACATACTCGGTCGGTACATAGGTACATACATGTGGGGGGGAGTGGACCAGTGGAGAGCACGGGCCAGTGTGGCCGCCCCATCTGCAAGCTGCATGCGAATCAGACGGACGACTAAGCGAGAACGGGCCATTGGGGCTGGGCTTTGTCCTTCTGGTGAGCGGCGCCGGAGACGGGCCCGGAACAGGAATTGGGTACCCGAACCCGAGGCGATGTGGGGCTAGTCGCGGATGTCGCCAGCAGCTGGTCGTTTGTCGCCCACCGTCGTTACGCTAAGCCGACAAAGCGCCCTTGATGGTGGTATTCGAGAAGACGGCGACGATGCATCCGACCAACGGACCAGAGGAAAGGAATATGGAGAGACGTGCCGTCGTGTCTATCACGGCAAATGGACCGAGAAACCAATCCTCGGTGGGCTCATGACCCCGCTTGCCCATAGTAGAAGACGGTATCACGAGATGACGCTGTAGTGTGGGCGTGCCCGTCTGGTCCGTCTGGTAAATGTTTCTACCTTTTCGTGACAGAAACCCCTTGGCACCCTATGGTACCCACTAGCCATGTAGTACGAATGGACGAGCGGGTACGGATACAATGCAAGATACAATGCAAGGCAGGTCAAAGTTGTGGCATAGAGCAGTCAGGATGCGGTGAGTGCGAGTGAGTTCGGAACCTGCCATGCCCTATGGCGCCGATGCTGGCATCTCTCCATCACTCTCGCTCGTCATGACCTCGCAGTTGATGCTTGGATGACATATGGCCACCAGCTGCGCTAGAGCGAGAACAAATTGGGAGAACGTACGAAGTATGTAACTCGTACGAATCCGAAAACTTGGTACGAAGTACTTGACTACTTATTCGTACAGTGGAGGCTCGTGAGCGGGCGCTCGGAAAAAGAAAAGAAACTTGAGGGAAGAAGGCGATGAAGAAAGGGGTTAGGGCGAAGAAGGCGCCGCGATGCCCCTCCTGAGCCTCTCTGCGCTATACTCCGTACGGATGCCTAGTAAGTACTACTACTACCATTGCCCTGTTGTCTTCCTCCCCTCGAGAAACAGGCGCGAGGCGAGCCGAGAAGGGCGACGAACTGCACGTTTGCCGGGGCTACTGTACAAGGCACAGGACTGACAGGGAGTGAATGATACACGGTATAGGATTGTACGGATAGGGCAAAAGGCATGACATACATACCTACATACATACACGTACTTCGTACAGCGTGCGGAGTATTTCGTATAACATGATAGTAGGTGGTAGTATCCGTACTGTACGGAGTACGGATACTACCACTTGGATAGCCAATGCACGCACACATTTCAAGCACGGCATCGGAAGCAGACGAGAAGGAAAAAAAGCAAGCAGCGCATACGGGAGGTCGCACTCGAGTGACGGATGGAGTGACGGACAGACGGACCGAAGGAACTCATCGACTCGACTTGCATCTCAGCAAAAGCATCGGATGGAGGAGAAAAAATCCGGGCGACGCCCTTTTCGCTGCAGGCCTGGGTCCCGGTGGACTGGCAAGTTGTCATTAGCGACCTGGAGCAAAATCGTCAACGAGTTGCCACGAGAGCATGACGGCACGGCACATCTCTGTGTACTTCGTACGTAACTCGTATGTATGTACATACATATGTACATATGTATACACATACATTGCAGTACTATTCGTACAGCCAATTACAGCTGGGGCGGGGGAGCCCGCTGAAAGGATCGATGGAAGGGGAGGGGCTCGCTCGCGTGCGTGCGTGTTCGTGCGCGCGCGCGCGTGAGAGAGAGAGAGGTGCGTGCGTAGGTGGATATGTACCTATGTACGAAGTACTGTACACGAATGCGGAGTACTGACAGCCGCGGAGTCTGTAGCACGCGAGCTCTCGAGCTACTAGTGGCGAGCGGCGCCTCATCAGAGTTGCATCTCGCCCACAGAGGCTCACGAGCATTTATGTATTCGTACAACTACGGATACTGGTACTACGCCCAACCCAGCAAGAGAGCCGGGGAACCAGGGGAGGGGGTTTGCGAGCTAGGGTACTTCGTACTTCGTACCTACATCCATGGCCGATCTCGCAACCCGAGCCCCCGGCTTCAAGCTTCCTGGGGCGTTTTTCTGCTCTCATCAACTTCAAATCGTCGTCTTGTCCGTCGCCGCCGTGGCTTTGAATCCGGGACCACGGGCGACATGGCATGTTGCAGGGCCCAAGGCCCGGCGATGGAGACAACGAGAAGGAGGGAGAGAGAGGGAGAGAGGGAGAGGGAGAGAGAGAAAGAGAGAGAGAGATTCTAAGCTGGGCTGGGCGAAAAGGGAGAAGGGCTCTGGCGTTGGCGGCGGCGGCGGCGCATGAGAGGGCGTATTCGCCTTCACCATGTAATCCAAAGTAGTGCTCGAGATCTGCTCGAGATCCCCCTCGTTTGCTCCTTGGGGCTCCTTGGAGCTGCTATTGCATCGCCCTCCGCCCGCCCGCCCGCCCTCATCATTGATTGTTGTTTTGTTGGGCGGAGAGGGACCGCGAGACGAACCGGCGACGATGACACAGGACGTGCTGGTCACTGGTCACTCCGAGTCGCGCTGGTCACTTCGAGTCCCCAACGGCTCCATTGACGTCTCATCACGTCCGCGCGCCGCGGTGCGATCCCTACAGGGGTGCGCTAACGGCCCACGGGCAGTGCTATGGTGCCCCGCCCGTACTCCTTTATCCACCCACCCGGACAAGTGGAGTCAACCCTCTCTCTCTCTCCTCTCTCTCTCTTTCTGGCCATGGCGCGGACCCCCATCTCCTCCTCTGCTCTCCCCGGCGCCCGGGGTGCTCCTGATGAGGGAGGATGCGTTGCTCAGGGAGCGCCATGAATGGACGGAGCTGGCGCCGCTTCGCCGTCAACGCGGCAGCCATGCTGTGGTGCGTGGTGCGTCGACGAGTGTGCCACGCACGCCCCCCTCGAAGCTCTGCTCTGCCCTTCCCACCCACCCACCACCCACCACCCACAGAGCGAGAGAGCAGGCCACCAAAAAAAAAAAAAAAAAAAAAAAAAAAGGCCAGCCAGGCAAGATGACAACGGTACTTCGTACATACCCCGAGATATGGTGCTGCTTTCCTTCTGGAGCCGGTATCCGTATCAAGTACGAATACATATCCTCTGTGGCTGACCCCCGTGTGTGGTTTGCCAGGGAGCCGGTGTTGCCGCATCAGATCAGCTTCGCCCTCTGCTCGTCGTCGTCGTCGTCGTCTTCCACCCCCCCCCCCCCCCCCCCCCCCCCCCGCAGGGATCTTTGTCGTATCGACACACTCTCGTCGCCCGTCAACCCCCGGCTGCATGGTGCGAGTACATACAGGTCGTCCACGCGCCATCTCACAGCCGACGATTACTGCTCGTACCGGGCCCTGGCCACTATCGACGTCTGCCCTTCTTCTACCCTCGGCGCCCCTCGCTCAACTTTCCGATCCCTCGTGAACCTTCGTCTCTGTTCAAGCAACTGTGCTCCCTTGACGAAAATCTTTCCGAGAGGGCAGAAACCTTGAGTGGGCTCTGTCTCACGATTGCGTACCCTTTCTTCGCTACTCTGCTCTGCATCTCGTCGACTCCGCTTACACCCTGCCCTCGCCTGGGCCATTTGTTAAAAGAGACGGGCCTCACGCCTCTCTTTCCTTCTCCCGCCGTCTTCAGCTGCCTCGTATTGACCAGTCCACTCATTCGTTTGATTCTCTTTCTTGTTCGTTGCATTTCGAGCAGACCAGCTCCCGCCTGCGTCTCGCTTATCCGCTCTTTCAGCCAACCACACACCGCACGTCTTGGTTCCCCCCCTCGCCTTCGCTCTCTTATACGCCGTCCCGGTCCTTTCTCTGCGCGCCGCCACCATCCCCCGACAACCGTCACTCGTTTAGACGCCCGGAACCACTCGTTGCTCTCACCATGGGCACCTTTTCTCAACCCCAATGGCCGTCGTGGGCCTACTCGGGGCTTGAAGAGACGTTTTCGCCATACACCCAGCTCCCCAACTATCCCACATACCTCGCAGACTCCATGGAGACGTACCAGAACCACCACAACCGCCACCTCGTCCATCATCACATGTCGCGGGCAACCGAGTCCAAGCCTCGTCTCTCCAAGGATGAGGTCGAGGTGCTCGAGGCCGAGTTCCAAAAGAACCATAAGCCCAGCAGCAGCACGAAAAAGGCTCTTGCCGAGTCCATGCGAGTCGATAATGCTCGCATCAATGTACTTGATCCTCGCGCCTCGCCCTGCGCCCGTCTCGGAGCTAACATTTGATGGCAGAACTGGTTTCAGAACAGGCGAGCTCGTGAGAAGAAGGATAACAACATCCGCGAGTACGAGGCGAGGCAGCGGCTAGAGAAGGAAAAGACCGACGCCGAGTCTGGGTCCCAGCCCGACACCAGCAGACATTGCGACCTCGTCGCCTCAAGCGCCCCCTTCCCTCAACCCCGACTCAACTCGAGACCCCATGCGGATGCTACGCGGTCGCCGTCGCCCATGTCCCTCCCAGACGCGTGCAGCGAGACCACCGACACGAGCCAGGGGTGTGATACGGGCTCGCCGCCTCTGTCGACTCCCCATTCGAGACCAGTCACCCCCCCAAGCGTCAGCTTTTCAGGGCGGGACAAGCCCGAGAGCAGCAGCAGGGTGGTCGGCGGTGAGCTGTCGGACCAAGTTGACGGCTTCTTCAACGTGTCGGACATGTGCGTCAACGACACGCACCACGGCCTGCCGATGGAGGGCTCCCAACTCTTGCTGTCTGTGGACACAAAGACATCTAGCCATCCCTTTGGCGGATACCAAGGCTTCCTGAGCCCCGAGGCCAGGCGACACGACAGCGAGGGCCTCGAGCAGAGCTTCAATGCGGCTGCTCTTCATCAGTCACCCGTCTCCGACGACTCCCTGCCAGCCTCGCCTCAGACGTCGGACGTTGCAGCCCGCCGGAACCGACGACCGGCACCCCTGGCGGTTGGCGAGCGCCGCAGCCACTCATACTACACCCCCCGGACTTCGATGGACCTAGATAGGAGGGGAGAGCGAGCCAGCCCCATGCGCCGCGTCGCCTCCTCCACGGGCTCGTCGAGGGTGCGCAAGGCCGTCGCCACCCCTCGCAGCCCCTTCTACGACGTGACGGCCGACCTCGCCCTGAAAACGAGGCGCTCCTCGGGCATCGTTTGCCCGACAGGTTCACGAGCCCCGCCCACTCCAGATACTCCAGTCGCCCTTCACCAGCGGGGATTGGTCGATGGCGCACTGTCGTACTCCCTGGACCGCAAGTACATGTCGGCCGACATGGCCCTTCAAGACCCCACTCTCAGGACGCCACCGACAACGCCGGGGTTCATGGAGAGCCTGTTCAGCATGGGGTCCGGCTACGACGTCTCCATCTCCGAGGAGGCGCTCATCTCCCCCGGCATTGCCAGGCTGCCGGGAGGCTTCGACATGTCCGCTGTGACCGGGGATATGTCGGACTTGATCGGCAGCCAAGGCAACTGCCCCAATCAGCACGCCCCGTCGCTTCTGCCGTCACAGATGGGCCACACCTACTTTGGCGGTGGCAACTTTCTAGGAGCTGGCTTGGCCGGCTACGACTGGTCCGACGTGTCCACCCCCACGCTTTCTCCTCCCGGCCCTCAACATCGACAATCTGGGTACTGAACATGACTATATGAATATTCTTCGCGTCGTAAAATAATGACTGTTGGGGAGCAATAATCTTGGCCAAGAGGAAAACACAGTTTCGCAGATACACATGGCTCAGCAAATCCAAACGACAAAGGGTGCTGGGCCGGGCGTGCGTTCCAGGCCTTGCCTTGTCACACGCGGAAGCGAGGTCGTTGTAAAATATCCCCGAGCTCACATCACAAGCACACTCAGGGCAACCAAGTCCGCCTCTCGCCCATTTGGCCCAATCGAGGACCTCTCATCCAGGAGCAAAAGAGCTACCAAAGCACAGCAACGTCTTGCTGCTACGGGGGAGGAGTTTTCTATTCTTTGTTTATAATATCAGGCGTTGTTTCGTTGCTGCCTGGCGCTTTTGGAGCATCCAATCCAAGGGGAGGGGAATACCCACAGGACCCGATGGCCGGGGGCAAATCAAGCCGGCTTCGAGAGCTCGGAGCGAATCATTTCAGCGTCGGAAAGCAACAGGGGGTTGCGGGGAGAGGACGCTGAACGTCATGCCTCATGGTAGATACATTTTGTACATGCATATTAGTGTACATGCATATTAGCCGACCCCAAGGCATCAAGACATTGGCATACTTGACACAGAGCTCAATTCAATGGCGTGAACCAAGATGCGAGAACCGAATGTGTCTTGGGGACGATGCTATTCAGACATCAGTGGTCGACCCACAAAGGTCGGAACGACACATGTGGATCACGAAGTTTGCTGGGCGTGTAGCCAGCAAATCAAGTCGCGGGCAGTCAGGCCATCCGCGTCTGTGGCGGCGCGCACTTTGGTCGCACTTTGGTCAGTTTTTGAGCATCTACACGACATGTCCCCCTGGTGTCTCAGAGGCGCCGCGGCAGCACAGACTCATCGACGATGATGCTCTGGGTACTTCGTAGCATGGGCAGATTTCGAGGGGGCGTCGGCGACCGGTGCAGCACTCGGCCGACGCGTCCAAGTTTCGTGGCGTTGAAGTCCCAGGAGCGGCCCGCCTTCACCAGATTGCCCGTCAGAAGGGCATAGGATGATGGGTCCGGTACTGCCCTGCCTGGTTCAAGCACAGACAACCAAGGTTGGGAGCTGCTTTTCGGTTAGGAGCTGCTTCGCGGTTGGAGGGGGAAGGTTTGTTTGTGGGTTGTTTGAGATTTGAGCATCTCATTCGAAAAAGATCTCATTCGACAAAGGGGACAAAGGGAGCCCCGACCAGGGCAAGTGAGTCGCTGCGGGCGCCAATCGATCGAAGAGTGAGTTTGAGATAAAGTGAGCGAGTGAGACAGTTGACTGATGACGTCAGCATCGCTCGCTATCGCTGCCCCTCCACACCCACACGCGTCTCCACCGACGCAAAATACACTTTTTGGCTTCACGCACTCTTTTCCCTTTGCCGCCAAACCTTGGTGCTGTCGGGCACGGCGACGCAGTACTCACCGACAATGTTACGAGACGAATAGCTTTCTTTGGGTTACTATTTTCCTCCCCTTTCGCAAGTCGCGGCTCCTCCATATGTCGTCGTCGTCGCCAGCACTCGTCGCAGACGCGTCGCGTCCACCGTCTGGCATCCTGACGCCAACCTCGGAGGGCAGCTTGAACTGCGGCCATGGAGCACGCAGCTCCTCGCCGAGGGGCCACGCGAAGAAGCGGGCGGATTCGGCTGCAATGGACGAGCTGATGAAGCCGTCAATTGCCGTCAAGGTTGGTGCACATGGGCCCCCGGGCCTGACTGGGAGGGGACCGTTGGCTGACCTGCCTGTCCGTGGACAGCCATATCCGCCCAAGCTGCACGTTCAGCCTCGCATCTTGCTGCCTTTGATGCTCCTGCCGCGAGAGAATCTCCCCTTGGCCTGCATCGACTTCACCGCAATCGACCGCGACCAACCTCGCTCGCGCTTCTACGAGTCCCACGTCAAGATTCTCGACCTCGAGAGCCGCCTCGGCTCCGCACCCAGCGTTCTGATTGCGCGGCGCGAGCCCACGGGCACCGTGTACGCCCTCGAGAGACAAGGCAATGGACTCTACGTCATGTGCCAATTGGGACCTTGGGTCGACCTCTCATCTCTGTCCACCAAGGCAACGGCACTCTCTCACCAACGCCTCCGGCCGGCGAACCCCGAGCGAAAATGGCAGGATACCGCGGGCGCCCTGACGACGCCTGGGATCCACAAGGAACAGAAGAAGAAGCGGGCGGCGATTGAGGCTATCCAGTCACTGGTGAGGAAGCGGGTGAGATCTGTGTCCGTGCCGGCCGTCGAGGTCGCTGCCAGCCGTGATGGCGTTGCCGATTCGGATGCCACTCGGGGCCAGCTTCGGCCCTCGGCAACGAAGCTAGAGCAACAGACAGGACCCGAACTCGCGGCCATCACTCCGAGTGCGGGCGCCGTTCACAACGATGACGCGGCAGCTGCCTTTTCCCTCCAAGACACGGCGGACACCATTTTCAACAATATTCGTACACAGTATTTCGACGCCTTGTACAGATCTTTGGTAGGCATCGCCCGAATGACTTGCGGGCCATCGCTGACAGCATCTAGGGATCGCTGGCATACTTCGCCAAGGGACCCCTGGCGCGTGCCCGCTCTGCCTTTCATCTCGACCTCGAGTCCAATCTGGACATGGCCGACTTGATAGAGTTTCTCAAGACCCTGATACTCACGACGGTGCAGATCGACAAAAAGTATCGCGAGACGATCCCGGATGTTGTCTCCGAGGCCAAGAACATTGTCGAGAGTTCCGACGGAGGGGGCAAATGCAGGCGAATGCCAAAGAAGATGAAGCTCGCCAAGGACGGCCTCTACCCCCTTGAGGATGAGAGCGTCCGCAAATGGTGGGCTGCGAACAAGCCAGACCTCGGCGATGGCCAGACCAGTCACTCGACAGCCCAGATCAAGTCCCACGTGACGCTGCTCCGCACGAGGGAGACGCAGCTTCAAATGATCCTCATTCTGGAGATACTGGCTCTGGAGCCGCTCAAGGCCTCTGGCGAAAATAGCTTGCCTCAGCTGCCAGGCCTCGAGTCCCAGCCTCACCAGGAACAGCCCCTGGCATCCCCAGCGCCGCACAAGAAGCGCAACAAGCACAACCTCCCGGTCCTGGTAGACGTCCACGCCGATCGCTTGACAATCTGGCAGTCCACTGCCTCGGACGAGCAGCTGCTCTTGGAGGACTCGCAAGTGACGCGCAACGCAGTCAATGGACAGGCCCCACAGCAGGCGTCCTGCGAGCCCCTGAAGGACTTCTGCGTCGACATCATCCTTCCCTTGTAAGCTATGCCGCACTTCTTCAAGTATTCACCGCTGATCAAGTGCAGTTTCTCTGCACGCCTGCCGGAGCTCTGCGATGCGATAAACCGCAAACTCGGAGGACCCGTCATTCTATCTCCCCTGAAATCCAAGTCTAAACGCCCGGCTAGTAAACGAGAGCAGAAGCCCGGCGCTGCAGCCAAGCGCCCTGGACCGGCAAGTACCCGACGGACACTACAGCGTGCGCTGTCCACAGAGCAGCAGCTTGTTAGAAGTGTCTCGAGGGGTCCCAGCAACGCCATCGCGCTCCTGCGATCTGCAACCTCAACGTCGCTCTCGAGCGTCAAGCGGGAGGGCAGCGAGCCGGCCTCGCTGAAGGCGCTCCCCAAGGGAGAGTTGAGGCAATACCAAAAGCCACCGATCCTGTCTCGGGGCTTCAGCATGTCCAACGCAGAGGACGCCAAAAGGAACAAGAAGGCATTAGTCGAGGCGGAGCTTAAGAACGCAATCTCGGCCCTGAGGAAGCCGAACCGTGATGTGGTTGGCAAGGCGATGGCTGAGGCTGATCAACACCGCATCTTGGCGGGCCTGTCGGCAAAGAGTGCGTGCTCAGACCTCGACCTTGACTGAACCGTGCTGATTCCCCACGCAGAGAAGAAGGTGCCTCGAATCCCGCTTGCTCCGTTTGTTCAAGTCAAGGCAACGCCAGCGAACAATCGATTCAGAGACGTCCTGGCAAGCAAGTCGGAGTCCTATGATGGTGAGATCTTGGACAGCACTGAAGACTTGGTGCCGCCGTCAAGCATTGGGTGTCTGGTTCCGTCCACCGGCCCCAGGACGAGCCACAGGGATGTGTTCATGAGCAGCACGTTCCCGGCAGTAGAGCTTGTCGGGGGCACGCCCGCGAGGTCGTCGACGCAGGCGAGCTTCATACGACGGCCGGCCAACGAAGTGCCCGCGATCCCGCCTTCGTCCCCGCTTGTGACGAGGGAGTCGGGCAAAACCCCCCTTTTCGACGACGGAGTGGTAGAGGCATACGGGCGGTTGAGCTCGTCGGCGCGGCGCGAGGCAATCGCGGCAACGCCCGTGAGGCGAGGCGCATCAAGACCAGGGCTCAACGGAAGCCCCGGTCTGTGGAAGGAGGCGTCGCCAAGGCAGACGTCCATTTACAAGCAGCTTGGGTGGGATGACGACTTCGAAGAACTAGGATGAGCTGGTCTCTGGAAGCGTATGACTTGACCATTTCATGGAGTCCCCGGACGGCTGGTTTCCCAGGCGTCTGGATTCGGCGCGAGCGAATGTAGCATGGCATCAATGGCGTTGGCATCGTTGTAAGGGAGAAGCATGGCTTGAGTAATGAGCTGGTTTAGATGAACATGACGTCGAGCAAGGCTCGATTCTCACGCGGCCGCCGGTTCTACTACGACGGTAGGCAGATCTCTTATGTCGACGTGTTCTTGAGAGCTCAGATCCACGACCCGGATGGCCTCGATCTCTACGATGCCCTCACGCAGCGCGAGAAACTGCAGCTCGACGACGTGACAGGCACCAGGGCCCAAGGGCCCGACGCGCGTATCGGCGCTGAGGCAGAGGACGTCGGAGACGTCGACCATGGAGTTCTTCTGCATCACGTGTAGGGCGTTGTCGTCGAGCACGGCGTCGGCGATTTCCTTTTCGCCCAGGCGCCGCGAGGCCGTCGAGGGCGGGCGCACCGGCCTGACCTCGTTGCGGCGGCGCTTGGGGACGGCGACGAGGGCGAGCTTGCGCGGGGGACGGGCGCTCTTTTCGCTGGAGCGGTTGACGACGTAGACGGTCCACGAGAAGACGTCGCCCGGGTGAACGGGGCGGGCGGGGCCGGTAAAAGACATTGTGATGCCGAGGTCGGTGAGGGCGGCCTCCGTGCGCGCGGCCGCGGCGTCGAGGGTCGGCAGGGCGTCGGGATAGAGGAGGGCGGGGGGCTGGGCCGCGACGGGGGTCATGGGCGGTGGGCTGCTGATGGAGAGCTGCGAGGGGCGGTGGGCGCGCTGGATGCCCGTGTCGACCGACGTGAAGCTGGGATTGACGGGCGTGGTGAAGTCGAGGGCGGCACTCCAGGCCATGGAGAGGCGCGGCAGACAGACGCCCGGGGTGACCTGGACGCAGGCGGAGATGGAGATGTCGAGGTTGCCGGACACGGCTCTCTGGCCGGCCTCGGGGTCGTGGGGCCTGATGAGGTAGAGAAAGGTGATGTGGTCGTGGGCGACGCAGATCTGGGGCAGCCTCATGGCGGCCTCGTCGTTGAGGCTCTCGACGGTGGCGTCGGGGGTGTCGAGCTTGATTTGGTCGAGCAGGATCTCGCTCTCAAAGAAAGGGGTAAAGTCGATTTCGAGAACGGCAATGATGGCCTGGCTGGGCGGCGTGGTGTTGGGCCGCGAGAAGCGTATCCTCGTGTGCGCGGCGGCGAAGACGGGGAGCCGGACGTGTGCCAGAGAGCGGATGTGCACGGTGAGATCCTGCTTCCTCATCAGGGGGGCGACCCTGGATACGCGCAGCGCAGAGAGGCGCGGCCTGACGCCGCCGAGGGCAGGGTCGCCGGAGAAGGACTCGAGCAGGTTGACGCTCGTGGGGAGGCCGCTCTGGAGGTATCCGCTGCCACGCGTGTTGAGCTCGGCGGCGAGCTCGGGCTTGACGCTCGCCGAGGCGGTCAGGACCACCGACGAGTCGTGAGGGCGGACGCGGGGGCGGGCGAGCACCACGGGCAGCTTCCACACGGCGTACATGTGCCGGGAGGCGGCGGTGTCGGAGCCGCTCCCCTCGCCGTCATCCGTCTCGCCCCTCTCGTCGTCGACGGCGATGAAGGGGTCGCTCACGTCGCGCACCTGTCCGACAAAGATGGTCTCGGCGGCGGGGGACGAGTCGCGGCCCTGCACGGTGCTGTTGACGACCTGCGCCTCGAGCGAGATGACGAGGCGGCGCAGCTGGGACCGCAGCGCCTTTTCCTCGAGCCAGGGCATCTTGAGGACGAGGAGGATGTCGACCGTCTCGTCTGGCCACTCGATGTTAGAGGAGGGACGAGAGCACCAAGACCGCGAGGGGCAAGGGGGGCGCACCGAAGAAGAGGGCATCGCGCAGCGGTATCGAGTCGAGTACGGACTTGGCAGCATTGGCGTTCCCAAAGGCCCCGGCGAGATGAAGATGGGTCTCGGCAGGGACGAGGCAGGTCAAGTAGGAGTCGTCGACGAAGCTCGTTGCTGCGTCCCGGGCCTCGTGGCCAGCGCCGCCAAGGTCGTGGATGGTGACGGCGTCGCGGTCGGACATGGTGACGGCGGCAAGGCGTCAGATTCGGCGCCCATGCGTTGCCGAGCGAGCATTCACTTCCCGAAGAGCGCCGGGCGGGCCCATTGGGTCGAGTTGATTATCCCGGGTCGTCGTCGTCGTTTTTGGATGGGTTACGAATAACTTCGTACGGAATGACTCTTTTTAGCGCACCGGGCCGCTAGAGCCCCAAGCCATCCCAAGCCACCCCCAGGCTTTCGGAGGAGCTCCGGGTGGTCCGTGCACCAAAACCAGCCGCTGGCCCGTTGATCTTGGTAGCCTCGTCGCTTTTTCTTCTCCTCCTCACACCTCTGCAAACCCAAACAACGCCGCTGACGCCGCTGTTTGCTTCGCTCCTCCCACACACGCTCAGCTTTGGCTGCGTCGTGCTCCCTCGCCCAAGGTCCCTCGAGATTCCTGCCTACGCCCTGCACGCGTCGCACGATGAACGGCTTCCCGGGCGCCCACGGCGGGCCGCCGGCCTCGGCCTGGCAGGAACACCACACCCCCGACGGACGCGCCTACTACTACCATGCCCCGACAAAGACGACGCAGTGGACCAAGCCCGAGGACATGATGAGTCCCGCCGAGGTAAGTGGCCTCTCGGATTCGCGTGCTTCCTGTGCCGAGCCTGTGCTAATCCCTTGCTCCCCTCTTCAGCGCGCCTTGGCGAACCAGCCCTGGAAGGAGTACACCGCCGAGGGTGGAAGAAAATACTGGTACAACACCGACACGAAGCAGAGCTCCTGGGAGATGCCCGATGTGTTCAAAAATGCCCTCGGCGTCCCCGAGAGTCGCAACTCCTATGCCGCGCCCGCAGCACACGGCCAAGGCCAAGGCCACGGTGGCGGCGGCGGCGGCGGCGGCGGTCGTCACGGCTATCGTGATCAGGGACGCGGCATGCGAGACTCGCGTGATCCGCTGCCCGAAAATCGCCAGCTGTCACGCTCCTTCGTCCCCGCCGTGGATAGCGGCCCTGAATATGCCACCAAGGAGGAGGCTGTCGCCGCCTTCACAAAGGCCCTTCGTCGACTCGGAGTCCAGCACGACTGGACCTGGGAGCAGGTCTTGACCACCGCAGCCAAGGACCCTCAGTTTCGCGCCATCAAGCAGCCCAAGGCCAGGAAGGAGGCGTTTGCCAAGTACTGCCAGGACATGGTCCTCCATGAGCAAGAGCGAGCCAAAGAGAGGCTTGCAAAGCTGCGGGCCGACTTTGAGACTATGCTCAAGCGGCACCCGGAGATTACTCACGCCACTCGATGGAAGACGGCTCGCCCCATGATTGAGGGTGAGACGCATTTCCGCTCCACCGACGACGAAGGTGAGCGTCGACAGCTGTTTGACGAGTACGTCGCCGAGCTCAAGAAGAAACACAAGGAAACGCAAGTTGCCCAGCGAAAGGCGGCCTTGGAAGGGCTTAAGGAGCTCCTGCCACAGCTCGACATCACTGCATACACCCGCTGGGACGACGGCCGGCAGATAATCTCGGCTGCCACGCAGAGCGACTCCAAGTACCAAGTTCTCGTCATGAGCGACATCTTGACCAAGTTTCAGGACCACATCAAGTCCCTGGAGCGTGAGCTGAATGAAAAGAGACAGTATGATAAGAAGATGCAATTCAGGCACGAGCGCCAGAACAGAGATGCCTTCAAGAGCTTCCTGGCCGACCTCCGCCGAGACGGCCACATCAAGGCCGGCTCCAAGTGGAAGCAGGTATGTCATCTCTTGGAAAAGGACGACCGCTACTTGAAAATGCTGGGCCAAGATGGTCCCACCCCGCCACTGATGTTTTGGGACGTGGTTGAGGAGGAAGAGCGGGCACTGCGCGGTCCGCGAAACGAAGTGCTAGATGCCCTTGAAGTGAGTACTCACCGTACCCTATTCCTCCTGTTTCAAGAAACCTCATCTGACCCTGCCATGTTTTAGGACAAACGTTTCGACCTCACGCTCAGCACGACTCTGGAGGAGTTCATGTCCGTGGTGAGGGAGGATCGCCGAACCGCCACCATTGATCAGTCCATGTTGCAACTGATCTTTGAACGAGTGAGTCGTGCCGCGCTGCCTTGCGCCGAGGGCCACATCTCTGACTATGTCTCTTAGCTGCGTGAGAAGCGAGCTGCCAAACGCGAGGACGATCGACATCTTGACCGCCATCAGCGCCATGCACTCGACAACCTGCGTTCGCACATGAAACGCCTCGACCCCCCGATTATGTCGAGTGATCCTTGGGAGGCTGTGCGAGCCCGACTCGCGAAATCGGCAGAGTATCAAGCCGTGGGATCTGAGGAATCCGCACGACACGCGTATGATAGGCACATGCGTCGTCTCAAGGAAAAGGCAGACGAGGAGCAGGAACGAGCTAATCGACGTGGCAGCCCAGTCTCGAGCGAACGGGACTTGTCTCGCCGTAACAGAGAGCGGTCGAGGGGCGACAGGCCTCATCGAGGCAGACGGTCCTCTCGACGCAGCCGTAGTCCCGAGCCAGACCCGTACGAAGCCGACAGGCGCAGAGCTGTCGCAGAGCGGGAACGAAACCACCGCAAGTCTGCCATGGCAGAGACCGTCCTGGCCGCCGGCGATCGCGCGCGCCTGAGCCCACCTCCGCCGCCCCGACGCGAGCGCGACCGTGACCACCGTGAGCGGGACCGCGACCACGACCGTTACAGCCGCCCCCGTCGAGGCGAGGAAGGGAATTTCGGCCGGGAGCGCAGGGAGAGGGAGGATGACCACGAGCGAGCGTTCCGCCGCCCGGTTGACACGCGCTCGGTCGACGAGCTCAACTATGGAGACGAACGGCCCCCGAGCTCCACGGCTTCACGACGCCGACGTCCAGATGACGATGAGGGACCCTCGCGGAAAGACGTTCGAGACTCGAAGGCATGACCTCTTCCCTGATGACACTCCCATTGCCCTTGATGACAGCTCGGCTAACCTACTTGCACAGAGAGTCAAGCGAGACACGTCTCGAGAGCGGACCCCGCAGCGCGAGGCGCGCTCGCAAATCAAGTCGTCCCCCGCAGTCCCCAAGGAAACGAGAGGCGCTAGGAGCGGAAGCGAGGAGGGAGAGATTGAGGAGTGAGAAGCCTCGTTGCACCGCGTCGCCCGTCTCACGTCGGTGCCATGCCCACGGTGCTGGAGTGCCAAGGTGAAGGGGAGAGCAGAGCGGGCAGCAAACTTGGCCCTGGATTTCGCGGAATACTGTGCATATGAAACATCAAGAATCGGGGGCTGCTCTTCGAGGTAGAAGCAGCACTCGAGCTGTCATTTTGACAGCTGGACCGAAGTCTTAGCGGCTAGACAAGGCCGTCATAGTGTTAACGAGTAGGGTCTAGGGTTATTAGGTTAGGGATTCGTTCTAGTCTTAGCGGCCGGATAAGGCCGTTATAGTCTTAACGAGCAGGGTCTAGGGTTCTTAGGGATTCGTTATAGTCTTAACGGCCGGATAAGGCCACTTCGTTATAGTCTTAACGAGTAGGGTGGATCTGGCGCGAGCGGGCATGGCAGAATGGACTGGCTCATTCACGGCAAGGGACCGAGGTTTAGGTAGGGGGGAGATAGCTGATGGACAATAAATATACACTGTACGAGTCAAGATGGGTTCTGTGCGAGCCTGGTTGTGACATGGCACCTCTCGCGTGCCTACTTCGTACACGGAGGAAGAAGCTCAACGTGACACGTGATGCCAACAGGGCAACCTGCCGCTTTTTACGTCGACTTGCGCAATGGCTGTCTACTTGAGACCCGGGTTTCGTTCTCTGGATACGCATCGGGGATGATGGAACGAGGCGGCTTTGATTCGACGATGTGTTTCTTCTGTTCAAAGTTCCATGGCTTCTCACCCGACTCCTTCTTTTGGATGCTTCCCGCGAGGCTGGGAAGCTGACGGCAGTCATCCTTTCTTGATCCATTGTCCCTCAATCTGCTGAGCTCGTCGAGACATGCGCAAGGCGGAGCGCTTCCGCCCCACGGACGCGGTCACTCGACCGCACCGGGCGCGCTGCCTCAAACGAACGCGGCAGGCCCAACCCTTCGGGCACAAGCCGTCTCTCCGCAGGGCCAGACAATAGGGGATAGACTGCCGTCGCCATGGTTACTCGGCCGCATCGTCGTCCTCGCCGGCGCCACCCTCCTGCAACTCTAGGTCTAGGTGGCGCCCACAGCCGCGCGTCCCCCGCGAGGCTTGCTCTTGAACGCCAGGGCACGCATTGCGGTGACCGCGGGTGTTTTCATGCTTTCTGCTGCCCTCTTCAAGAGCTCTGGTCTGTCGACTCTTCCAAGAAGAACTATACAAACGTTAGCCTTGCGTCACGGGCAATATCGGGCAAAGCGACTCACGTAGTTGCCGCCAAGCTTCTGTTCCTGGTCGAGTTGAGACCCCAGCTTGTTGATACGAGGGCGGAAGTTGGTAGGGTCGCGACGGAACGTCACGTCCAGATTCTTCAAGAAGCTGTTGCACCCCGTCAGCAGAGACTCGGGCTTGTTGGCGTGCGCGTCGATGCCCGGCTTGCCGTCAAAGACAATGACTCGGTCGGCGAGGTAGGTGGCCATGATGAAGTCGTGCTCGACGACAAAGGCCGTCTTTTTGGAGTGCATGATGAAGCGCTTGATGACGCGCGAGGCAATGATGCGCTGCTCCGAGTCCAGGTACGCCGACGGCTCGTCGATGAGATAGATGTCGGCGGGTATGCCAAGGGCAAGGACAATGGCAACGCGCTGCAGCTCACCACCCGACAGATTCTTGACCTCCTGGTCGATAAAGTCGTCCATCTTGAGAGGCTTCACCACGTCGGTCTGAAACTGCGGGTTCAAAAACGATTGCTTGATCTTCTTGAAGAAGAGCTGGCGGACACTGCCCTCAAACCTGGGCGTGATGGTCTGGGGCTTCATGCTGATCCTCATCTCGGGCACGGCGGCCTTGTTATCGGGCTTGAGGGCGCCCGCCAAGAGGCGACAGAAGGTCGTCTTGCCAGTTCCATTTTCCCCCATCATGACAATGATCTCGGAATCGGTAAATTCGCCAGCGTCGATGAGGAGCTGGAAGCTGCCAAGCGTCTTGTCCATGCTGGGGTATTTGAAGGCGCGCGACTTGTCAATGGCGAAATCATCGGTGCCTTCGGCGATGCGGAAGGTCAGAGATTCTTCACGGAAACGCAAGTTCTCCGTCGGAATGTGTCCGTCCAAGAAGATGTTGATGCCTTCCCGGACAGAGTGGGGGAGCGTGACGACACCGTAGATGGCGGGCTGACCGTACAAGACACACACGTAGTCGGAGAGGTAGTCGAGGACCGACAAGTCGTGCTCGACGACAATGACGTAGTCATCGTCACGCAGCAGAGAGCGAATGATTTGAGCGGCGCTTAGCCTCTGCTTGACGTCAAGGTACGAGGACGGCTCGTCGAACATGTACACGTCGGCCTTTTGGACACAAACGGTGCCAATGGCGAAACGCTGAAGCTCGCCACCAGACAAAAGGGTAATGTCTCGGTCCATGATGTGGTTCAGCTCCAAAGTGTCGGCTACCTCCTTCGTATTTCCAAGCGAGGATCGACTCTCGATGAGAGCACGCACGCTCTTCTCCGGGCCGCGCACAGCCTTGGGGATCTGGTCGACATACTGCGGCTTAACCACGGCCTTGAGGTCGTCCTCGAGGAGCTTGGTGAAATAATCTGAGGAGCGTCAGCGCTGCGAGCCACTCGTCTACTAACAAGACTGACTCTGAAGTTCGGAGCCGCGGAAGTGCTTGATGACGTCCTCCCAGTCCGGCGGGTTATCGTGGCGGCCGAGGTTGGGCTTGAGTTTGCCGCTGAGGACCTTAAGGGCAGTACTCTTGCCGATGCCGTTGGTTCCAACCAAACCGAGTACCTGGCCCGGCCGGGGCGTAGGCAGACGGTGAAGCTTGAAGCTGTTGGGGCCATAACGATGCGTCACCTGGTTCTCCAGGTTGGTGGGCAGGTTGATGATTGTGATGGCGTCAAAGGGACATTTCTTGACGCAGATGCCGCAACCGATGCAGAGCGACTCGGAGATGAAGGCAAGGCGAGACTCGGGAGCGACTTCGATGCAGAGCTTGCCACTGCGGACCACGGGGCACGATTTTTTGCATTCCTGGCGACACTTGCGAGGACGACACTGAGAGAGAGCCCAGTCAGCATGGTCGAGGTTCTCGCGAAGGCGGTCAAGGTCAGGGCGGGGCGAAAAACAACCGACCTTGTCATTGTTGACAATGGCGATACTGCGATTGCGGCCGTTAGCGGAAAGAAGGCGTCCCAGACTATGGTTGAAACGTACCGAGTAAGCTTATCCGTCATGATGGGCAATGGGCAATGGGCGACGGTGGGCGCACAACGAGATGGAGGGGCAGCGGAGAAGGTGATGGAGAGGCGAGACAAGACACCACCACGCGCGCGCAACGAGACGAGGCACGCGTGCGCTCAGAGAGGATTGCGAGTTGGCGGTGAGGAGGAGGCGGCGGGCGGGGGGTTCGAGGTGAGGGGGGAAAAGTTGTGGTGGCATCGAATGGCGGCCCGGTGCGTGGTCATCAATTTTTCTCGCCTTGTGAATCGTCGGTTTGGCGGGGCAAGGGCACTGCGGCGGGTGATGGGTTGTTAGGGCACAGAGCAGTGCACAAGTAGCGGCAGGAGCTAGGGGGGCGGACACGGTACATTTGTCGGGGGCAGCGCGCTATCCCGGATGGATGGGGTGGGCCGCCCGATCCTGATTCTACTGCCCTACTACTTACTACTACCTAGGGGGTTGATGTTGAAAGCTTCACCTTAAGGTTTATGTATGTATGTATGTACCATGTATCAAAGCCGTCATCTGACCGCATTTGGCCTTGCGAATTTGGCCTTAGGCGGGTGAACCTACCGGTCGATTAATCATGAGTGTAGATGCCATCGCGGTGCCAGCCCTGCATCTCTCGACTCCCTTTCCACAGGTACGAATATGTATGTACGCATTGTGTGCTTTTATTTCCGAGCATTGCATGAAGCAAACCGTGAATGCAATTCAAGCCTTCAGAGTTACCGGGCAGAGTTACTAGGGGGCCTTTTACTAGGGGGCTTTACTTTACTTTAGTGAATGGGAGACAATCGAGGAGAGAATACGAAGTAGGCAACCATGCACAGTGTGGCCACATCACGTGAGCCAGCCACCAAGCAGAAAGCTACAAGCAGATCCGCCGCGTCGGGGTACTCTCCGGTACCGCTATTTCCCTGCTCTTCGTTCCACGCCCCCACCCTCAGGTACCCTGCCAAACTGGTCAGTGCCTGCCCGCCTGCCCCGAGACCTTTTTCCAGGCCTGTGCGCGAGTCGCTGGCGCTAATAAGACGCTACCCGGCTGGCATGAAGCGACTTGGCACTTGTGGCGTCCCGAGCGGAAGCCGAAAGCCAGTGACCTCCGGGAACCTCGACACTAGTACCAACTTTATCCAACTTTCGCCCACGCCCACGCCCAAGCCCCGGGGGCCTTCGCCCGACCTCAGCCTCCAATTTTCCTGCCTCTCTCCACCAGTCCTTTTTGTGACCCATTCCCGCCTGTCCTTTCACCACCACCAACCCTTGACAACTCTTCCCGGCATAGCTTCCACCTCGCCCCTCGGAATTTCATCCGGCCCTCTTTCAGATGCTTGCTGTTGCTTGAACTTCATCTGCGAATGACTCGTAAGTTCCTGCCCTTATTCCCTTGGTTTGCCGGTCGTGCAGTGGGCTCTTTGCTTTGCCGTCTCTGGCCGCTTCAGCCTCGACTCAACACCCTGCTGCATCGTTATATTGGCTCGAGGAGCTCTCATATGGCGTCTCTGGACCCTCGCTTCGATAAAATTCATGGCTCAAGCTTCTGCTGATGCCCATGGGCTTCGTCTCGGGGCCACCCTTCACTGCAATGGTCCCCAATCGCCCTTCACGTCTCTCTCAGCCTCGCCATCGCATTTCCGCACCCCGATGCGATAACACGGATTGCGCCATTGTTTTCCCCTTTCTCTGCCACAATAACCCGTCTCCCACGTCGCAAAGAGCACTGTTTCGTCGTGGACATGTTGCAGCACCCCCAGATCTGCAACTCTCTTACTGACGCTGCCGACTCGCTAGCCAGCAGAAACCGCGAAAGCCGTCACCATGCTCACCCCTACCGAGGGGGGTCTCGTCAACGGCCACCTGTCGCTCGAAGACGCCTCGATTTCGGCAGCCTCCTCTGAACGTGGCCGAAGTGAGAGCCTTGCTCCTGATACCCAAAGCCCTCGCGAAGAGCCCTCATCGCCTTCCATGGTCAAAGACCCCAACGGCGAGGCCTCGACTGACTTACACGAGGACCACGACATGTCGGGGACTGATGGCGGATCCAGTGGCGGGGATGCTTCCGATGATGGCGACTTTGAGATGCAGGACAGCGCCATCTCCCCACGCGACGATGGCGTCGTTCCAGACCGCGAAAGCTCTGTCGACTCTCCCAGGCCGCCCAAGCGCAAGAGCCCCGTCGCCGAAGAGGACTTCATCAAGGCGAACCCAGAGCTGTACGGGCTGCGGCGGAGTGTGCGTTGTTCCAGCATCCCATGACGCTCGTGGCCGATGCTAACGTCAAACTTGCAGACTCGAGCCAGAGAGACACGCAAGCTCGTTCGTGCCATGTCCGCCATGAACTTGAGGCACAGCCCAAAGCTAACGTGTCACTAGATTGAGTCTGATGATTCAGACTCGGATGTCGAACCAACCACCCGTCGGCAGGCCAAGCGTCGCCGTGTTAATCATTCACATCTCTGTAAGTTTCGCTTCTGATGGTCCTTGTCGCCTGGTGCCGCGACTCACATCGACATTCTAGCCTCCAAGATGGGTACGCCTACTCTGCCGCCATCCACCAATGAATCCGAATCCGATTCCGATGTATACGGTGGAGCGCGGGCAAAGAGCCAGCAGAAAAAGGCGAGGCTGCAGCGAGAGTCGCAGCCCGCGATCGCGCTTGCTGAAAAGAGATGGTCCAACCGTCGTGCTGCACAGCAAGTGCAGCAGGGGGCCTATGAGGAGAGCGAATTTGAAGACGATGAAGACCTGGAGCAAGCCGGCGCATACTACGTTGCCGACTATGTCGACGACTCACCCTACATTGAAAAGGTGGTTCGTCATCGGGTCAAGGACGGGTCTGAGCTGGTGTACGACTCGATTCGCAACGATTTTGACTACTTCATCAAATGGCAAGGCAAGTCTCACCTCCATGACACTTGGGAGACCATAGACAGTCTCCGCAATGTCCGAGGCTTTCGAAAGGTGGAAAACTATTTCCGCAAGGTGGTCGAACAGGAACTCGAGGTCCGGTTCGTGGATGACATTCCGCCAGAGACCAAGGAGCAGTTCTTCCTTGATCGTGAGCGAGTTGAGGAGGCCCTCGAGGACTTTACCAAGGTCGAACGGGTCGTTGCCGTCCGTGACGGCGAGGAAGAAACCGAGTACTTCGTCAAGTGGAAAGGTTTAACCTATGAAGAGTGCACGTGGGAGCTGGCCTCGGACATCAGCGCCGACTTTCAAGACAAGATCGACCAGTACCTTGATCGAGCCTCGAGGTCTTGGCAGTCGGACCGTCGCGAGGCCAACCCGGAGACTCGGTCTAGAATGACAAAGTTGGAGGAGCAGCCCGACTACATCCAAGGCGGCGAACTTCGCCAGTTCCAACTTAAGGGTCTCAACTTTCTCTGCCTGAACTGGGTCCGGGCAAACAACGTCATTCTCGCCGACGAGATGGGCCTCGGCAAAACTGTCCAGACGGTGTCGTTCCTCAGCTGGCTGCGAAACGACCGGAGGCAAGAGGGCCCGTCTCTAGTCGTCGCACCGCTCAGCGTCATTCCTGCCTGGTGCGATACCTTCAGCACCTGGGCCCCGGATCTCAACTACGTTGTTTACCTCGGTCCAGAGGAGGCACGCAACATCATCCGCGAGAACGAGTTGATTGTCGGAGGAAACCCGAAGAAGCCAAAGTTCAATGTCTTGGTGACTTCGTACGAATTCATCCTGCAAGACTGGCAGTTTCTCCAGTCCATCAAGTGGCAGGCCCTGGCCGTCGACGAAGCTCATCGCCTCAAGAACAAAGACTCGCAGCTCTACTCTCGGCTGCTGGGCTTCGGGGTTCCATGCAAGGTGTTGATCACGGGCACGCCCATTCAGAACAACCTGGCGGAGCTCTCGGCGTTGCTCGACTTCTTGAACCCTGGAAAGGTCAACATTGACGAAGACCTAGACTCGCTCGCTGCCAATGATGTTCAGGAGAAACTGGAGGATCTCCACAAAGCCATTGCACCCTACATCTTGCGGAGGACGAAGGAGACTGTGGAGTCGGACTTGCCGCCCAAGACGGAAAAGATCATCCGCGTGGAGCTCTCCGACGTTCAACTCGACTACTACAAGAACATCCTCACGAGGAACTACGCCGCTCTGTGTGACGCCACTGGCGGCCACAGGAACTCGCTTCTCAACGTCATGATGGAGCTCAAGAAGATCAGCAACCATCCCTACATGTTTCCCGGCGCAGAGGATCGCGTTTTGGCCGGAAGCATTCGCCGCGAAGACCAAATCAAGGGCCTCATCGCAAGCAGCGGCAAGATGATGTTGCTCGACCAGCTTCTCTCCAAGCTCAAGATGGATGGCCATCGTGTCCTCATCTTTAGCCAAATGGTCAAGATGCTTGACATTCTCGGTGACTACCTGTCTCTCAGAGGATACAAGTTTCAGCGTTTGGACGGCACCATCGCAGCAGGCCCGCGCCGCATGGCAATCAACCACTTCAACGCGGAGGACAGCGATGATTTCTGCTTTCTCCTCTCGACCCGGGCTGGTGGCTTGGGAATCAATTTGATGACTGCCGACACCGTCGTCATCTTCGACTCGGACTGGAACCCCCAGGCGGACCTGCAGGCCATGGCAAGAGCTCATCGAATCGGACAAAAGAGGCCTGTCAACATATATCGTCTGGTCTCCAAGGAAACAGTTGAGGAGGAGGTCTTGGAACGGGCTCGGAACAAGCTGCTTCTGGAGTACCTGACGATCCAGGCGGGCGTCACTGACGACGGCAAGGCGGCTTTCAAGGAAAAAATGGACCACAAGGGGATACGAACTGAAGGCCCTTCGTCGTCCGAGGATATCCAGCTAGTCTTGAAGATGCGGTCCTCCAAGATGTTTGAACAGAGCGGGAACCAGGAGCGGCTCGAGCAACTCGACATTGACTCGATCCTGGAGAACGCCGAGATCACCAAAACAAAGGTGGACGACAAGATCAATCTCAGCAGCGGCGGCATCGACTGGGAAAACTTCATGCAGATTACCGACGTCAAGGTGGACGACATCAACCTGGATTGGGATCAGATCATCCCTGCCGAGAAGCTGGCGGAGATCAAGGCCGACGAAAAAGACCGGCAGCACGAGGATTATGTGGCGAAGCTTGCCGCGGAGAACGCACCTCGCAGGGCCACCATGAAGAACCGCAGCAAGGAGAACGACCGCGCAGATCGGCTCAAGAAGCGCCAACGGGAGCAGCAGCAAGAGGAAGAGGACCAGCGAGCCCTCCTGGTCGACCCAAAACGCCCGCTGAATGACAAGGAGCAGCGAAACCTTATCAAGGCCTACTTTCGCTTTGGATCAATGGACGATCGTAGCGACGACATTATCCAGGAAGCCAAGCTTGTCGAGAGAGACCCGGAGTTTGTCAAGTCTGTACTCGATGACTTCATCAAGGCAGCCAAGCAGGCCTTGGACGACAACAGCAACAAGGTTGCCGACGAGGAGAAGAGGACTGGCAAGGCTCTCACAAAGAAGGACAGAAAGGCCGTCTTGATCGATTTCGGCGAGCTGAAGAAGGTGAATGCGGAGACGGCAATTGAACGACCCAAGCAACTTCAGCTGCTTCGGCAGGCCATCCGCAGCCAAGCCGACTGGAGATCGTTCCGCTTGGCCGACGCCACGAAAGGCACCAACTACAGCTGTCCTTGGGGGGCCAAGGAGGACGCCATGCTTCTCGTGGGCATTGACAGACACGGCTTTGGTGCCTGGGTGCAGATCAGGGATGATGCCGAGCTCGAGATGGCCGGCAAACTCTTTTTGGAGGAACATCGGGTGGGAAAGAAGGAGGAGCGCTCCAAAGCCAACGACAAACTCAAGGCTCCGGGCGCGGTGCATCTGGTCCGCCGCACTGAATACCTGCTTTCGGTGCTGCAGACGAAGCATTCCGGCGACCGCGCTGGTCAAAAGGCCGGCGATGGCCCCCACCGCAACAAGAAGCATCACTTGGCCAACGGCCACCGTGGGAGCGGCACGGCTTCGCCCGCGCCTCACAACGTCAAGAAGAATCGCGAGCGGGAGAAGGACCATTCGCATAGCGACAACCATCGGCCCCGCAACCATGCCGACGATCGCGGCTCTTCCAGGCCCGAGTTCAAGCGCAAACAAGCATCGCACGATGGTGGCCGCAGCCCTAAAAATCGCCGCGCAGACGACGGGCGCCGCCTCAATACGCATGGAGGAGACGACCGCGATCGATTCGACAAGCGCCGGCACCGCGATGAAGACGAGCGTCACCGAGACGCTCAGCGCCACCGAGACGATCACCGTCATCGT
Source organism: Ophiocordyceps sinensis (assembly GCA_012934285.1). Taxonomy (NCBI): domain Eukaryota; kingdom Fungi; phylum Ascomycota; class Sordariomycetes; order Hypocreales; family Ophiocordycipitaceae; genus Ophiocordyceps; species Ophiocordyceps sinensis. Next base: position 1,197,834 of record JAAVMX010000008.1, read on the forward strand.
GACGACCACCGCCGGGACGACCACCGCCGGGACGACCATCGCCGGGACGACCACCGCCGCGATGACCACCGCCGCGATGACAACCGCCGCGATGACAACCGCCGCGATGATCACCGTCGTGATGACTGCCGTCGAGACGATCGCTCCGGCCCTCGCGAACAGGAGCTCCACGAGACCCGGCCTCAAGACGAACGCAGGGCTAGCGCGGTTCGACGGCTCGAAGAGCTCCGCCGCATCGGCGACAACAAGGACCAGAGAGACAAGGACAATGATGCCATGATCTGGTTCCTGCTGAAGCCGGTGCGGGCAAATTTTGAGAGGATCCTTTCGACGACCAAGGAAAACGTAAAGTCGAGCAAGGAACGGGCCAACATCTTTGGCGAAGAGCTTGTTGCAATCGGCCGCTTTCTCGACGAAAAGTTTTCGCACTCTGCGGGAGACGAGGACCTCAAGAACAACTTTTGGTTCGTGTTTGCTCGGGATGGTTGACTGACGACAATGCTGACGTGGCGGCCTAGGGACTTTTTGGCGGCACTCTGGCCGGTCGACGATACCAGCAACAGCGTCACGGGCCAGCGACTGGGCAACATGTACCGCACGCTGCATGCTCGCAACAGCGGGAAGGAAGCCAAGCCGGGTTCTGCGCGAACCAACGGCGCTGGAACAAGCCGCTGATGGGCAAGCTCGGGCTAGCCTCGGGCGATTCAAGGGGCGATGTTGGTTGGACTGAGAGATTTCGTTTGGCACCTATTCTGCATCGGCCGGAGTTCGGTGCAAGGGATGGGGATTATTGTTTATGGCGTGGAAATGAGAGCAACATACCCCCGATTTGCGTGAACGGAGACGCGATGGCGACAGAGGGGGCAGCCTGCCAGGACGGCTGGACAAGGCGAGCTGCCCGACCCTCGAGCCTTTTTTTGATTTCTGTCTTGATTTATTCGATTTATTCGATTTCCCCATCCCTCTCTTGTATGCCCCTTGTGGCACCAGTGGTGGTGGTTGCCCACGACGCAGGGAGGGACGGGGGAGGTGGTGCAGCGTGGAGGAATGGCCGACTTGATCAGGAATATTTACCATGGGAGCTAGCACGGCAAGCTTCCAGCTTCCCGTGACAGAGTAGCTACGGCGTCAGGTTGACGAGGGCCGAATTGGCTGGAGAAGCCTTATCCAACTCGAGCCGTCCAAGAATTGTGCCTGTCGGTTCCTAGACGACGCTACGTCTGGGGTCGTTGAACATGTGAAGAAGGCGCCTGAAAGTTTCCCCCCAAAACCACGTGTAAAGCAGCAGGGGAGGGCGAGACGACGGCTGCGATGATTTCTAATCTACGACGGTGGCTAATCTACGGAAAATTCACATTCAAATGTCACTACTACTTCGTACTTCGTAGCCTCCGGACTCCGGACCCCCCCCCCATCCGCTCCATCACCATTCGGACGGTCGACAAAACCAGCGCCACGGTGCGAATTTACCATTCTTGCCGCCTCGGAAAAGGACCATCTTTGTCCTCTTGTCTTTGCCCTCTTGTCTTTGCCCTCTTGTCTTTGCCCTATTGTCTTTGCCCTCTTGTCCGTGAGACCATGTCTGCCGGTCAAGCAGGCAGCAGCAGCAGCGACAACGGCGGCAGCAGCAGCAGCGGCAGCGGCAGCAGCAGCAACGGCTGGCGGCGGGAGCGCGAGGCGGCCGAGGCGGCGGTGCTGGCAGCCGCCCGCCTCACAAAGGGCGTGCTGCGGTCCGTCAGCGCCGTGGCCAAGCAGGACGCGTCGCCCGTGACGGTGGCCGACTTCGCCGCGCAGGCGCTCCTCGTCCACGCCCTGCGCGCCGCGTTCCCCGGCGACGCCTTTGTCGGCGAGGAGGACTCGGGCCTGCTCCGTCGCGACGCGGCGCTGCGCCGTGGCGTCCACGAGCTCTTCTCGTCGGCCGTGTCGCCGCCCGGCGTGTCGGTCGATGAGATGCTCGGCCTCGTCGACGCCGGAGGCCGCGGCGGCGGCGGGCCCGAGGGCCGCTTCTGGGTCATGGACCCCGTCGACGGCACCGCTGCCTTTCTCAGGGGCGAGCAGTACGCCGTCTCGCTCGCCCTCGTCCAGGACGGCCGGGAAGTCGTCGGCGTGCTGGCCTGCCCCAACCTGAAGCTGGACGGCGACGGCCGCGTCAGCGAGTCGAGCGTCGACACCCACGGCCTCGGCATCATGCTCTCGGCCGTCCGCGGCCACGGCGTCAACCTCTTCACCATGCCCTCGTCGTCCGACGTCTCGCCGGCCCCGGTCCCTCGCCCGCTGCCCCGTCTCGAGCCGCCCCCGAGCCTCGGCCGCGTCCACGTCGTCGACTGCCACCTCAACCCGCCGTCGAGCCGCGCCGCCCTGCAGAAGCTCGCGGCGCGGCTCGGCGCCCCCTTCCCCGGCACCGACGTGTGGTCCTCGCACGTGCGCTACGCCGCCCTTGTCGTCGGCGGCGGGCACACCTTGGTGCGCATCCCGGCCGCGTCCCGGGGCAAGTCGTGCATCTGGGACCACGCCGGCGCGCAGCTCATCTACGCAGAGGTGGGCGGCAAGGCCACGGACCTCGACGGCCGGGCCATTGACTTTGGCGCCGGCCGCTATCTGAGCCGGAACCGTGGCCTCGTCGTTGCTCACGCAGACATTCACGAGAGGATCCTGTCGCTGGCGCAGGAGGTGACCAGGGAACAAGAGCCCGACGGGTCCGGTCAAGGCCATTGATAGCAAGCATAGAGCGCAGACGGAATCGCCGGGACCAGACGCATTACTCTGCGACGGTGCTCGGCTGCCATTTCGACCAGGAAGCGCGTGACGGCTACATCAAGCTACTCCGCTCGCCAATCTCCATGCTTCCCTGTCCGTCCTTCATCTGCCCGCTCCGCCCCTCGACAAACTCCCTATAGATGCTCCGTAGCCGCGCGCCCTCGGCTGCGCTGATGCTCGCCCTCGTCTTCTCGAGGGCCTTGGCCAGATGCCACCAGTTGATAATGACCTCTCTGTGCTGCTCCGTCGTCTCCTTGCTCTCCGGGTCCGCGCCGCCCGCGCCTATCCGCGCTTCCTTGGCCCTTTTGCGGGCCAGCCTGATTTGCTCCAGCTTGGACACGATTGCCGCGCTCTCGACGAGCGCCGCAGACGTGCTCTGCGCAATGGCCTTGTCGTCCGGACCGATGCCGTAGCGGAACTGCACAAAGCTCGTCGTTGAACGCTGCGCGTTTGCGCCTCGTCCGCCCGCGCGCCGGGATTCCGTAGTCGGGGGGGCATTCGTGCCGAGCACGTCGTGGATGGCCTCGAGCTGTGCGTTGGACACGAGAGCTTGCAGGTCAGCTCCGGAGAAGCCTTCAGTTCGGCGCGCAACGTCGGTCAAGAGACGGTCCGACTCGGTCAGTTCGCCCGACATGCTGACCTTTTGAACCAACGACTTGAGAATGTCGAGACGGTCGTCTGGGCGTGGCATGTCGCAGAGCAGCGACTTGTCCAAGCGCCCCGGCCGCAGCAGCGCCGGGTCAATGAGATCAGGACGCGATGTCGCCGCCAGGACGTACACCCCCGACAGGCCCTCGGCGCCGTCCATCTGCGTCAGGAGCTGGTTGACCACGCGGTCCGTGACGCCCGTAGAGTCGTGGCCTCGCTTGGGGGCGATGGAGTCGAACTCGTCGAAGAAGAGGACGCACGGCTTCGCCGCTTGCGCTCGGTCAAACAAGTCTCTGACGCTCTTCTCCGAGGCGCCTATGTACTTGTTGAGAATCTCGGGTCCCTTGACGCTGATGAAGTTGAGGCCGCACTCTCCGGCCACGGCGCTGGCGAGGAGAGTCTTGCCGCAGCCGGGATAGCCGTACAGGAGCAGCCCCGACCGCAGGCGGAGCGGGCATTGCGCAAAGATGGGCGCGTACTTGGTCGGGTATTCGAGCGTCTCGAGGAGCACCCTGCGCGTTTCGTGCAGACCCCCGATGGACGCAAACGTCGTCGTCGAGCTCTGTAATGACACGTTGCGCAGGGACGCAGGCGTGAAGCCCTTGAGCGCCTTGTCCAAGTCGGCACGGCCGAGTCGAATGGCGCCGGAGCCGTCCTTGAATGGCGAATCGCCGACGGCGCGGATCATCGCCTCGTTTCTGGCTCGGGACACCAGAACTGTCAGGTCGCCGGGCATGTAGCCATCCGTCATGCCGGCAATGTCGAGCCAGTCGAGGTCTGAGTCGAGGGCGAAGCCGCCAACGTCGACTCTGCGTCGATGCGGCCCTGAGCCATGCATCCAGGCCTCGCCGTCATCCGCGCCCGCGCTGCCGTCAGAAGTTGGCGGACGACTGTTGTCGCCTGCCGGTTCTTGGCCATGGTCGGCTGCCATCGCGCCCTGCTTCGCAATCGTTTCCAGGACCCGCCGCCTCGCTTCCTTGTCGGGGGCCTTTAGTTGGACAATCTCCCCAACGACGTGGCCGCTCACCACGACGTTGTTGATGGAGTCTTTGCCCGCGGCCGTGGCCAAGAGGACAACGCCGCTGTCCCTCGTGCAAAACTGCCCAACTACCGACCGTATGGTTTCGCTCACTTGCCGGCTCCTCCCGTTATCGTTTCCAACCTGCAGTTCCGTCTCCACTGGACATAGTCTGTCGAGGTCATCGAGCACGACGAGGGCCCTGCCGCCCAGTCTGGCACCCCAGCTCGCCGACAGGAAGATGCGGTTCAGGGTTTCCTTGATCGTGGACAAGCTTGTTTCGTCGTTGACCAACTTCCGGCAGGAGAAGTAAAGCGTGTAGGACAGGGTTTCTTCACGCAGTCGCTTGGCCAGGTGCATTGCCACGGCCGTCTTGCCCGAGCCCATTGTGCCCGTCAACAGCACTGAAGACATGTGGGCGAGATGCGACTGCAGGCTCGCCAGTAGGGAGTCGATGCCCACCAGCAAGCAGTCGTTTGATGGGTGTAGCTCGAACACGTCCGAGTCGGCCATCCAAGGCGGTCGCGGGTGCGGTTGTTGAAACTCGACGAGAGCCTTGGGGTCTAAGCTCGTCATCCACAGAACCGTCTCTTTGCTCCTCTCGTGCACTGCCACGTCCGACCTTTGCTCAATCTTGACCACGCCGCCTTGCCACCCATGGGGTGCCTCGATGCCTTCGCAAAGCCCAACGACGAGGCCGTCGGTCATGGGCCCCTGAAGCAAGCCTCCCGCGCCTTGAGGACCGGAATACATGTGCCTAAACCTTTTGGCCGACTCTTCCCTTTCAGCCTTGGTCTCGCTGCCAAACCTCAGCCCCTCGCCGGCCTTGGACCCGACGGCGAAGGGGAATACTTTGATATGCTGCACCTGGCTCTGTTGCAGTGGTTGCGGGGCTGCCTGGATTTTGACGATGCCGCCGACGATTCCAGAACAGCCAAGCGCGACGCATAGAGGAGATGACAGGGCCGCAGTCTGCCCGTCGGGCGCATCGTCCCATGGCTTGAGATTGGCCACGACCTTTGATGAAGCAATGGTGACAGCCGGGGTCGATCCGTCTTCGGGCTGCGGCCTGCGCAGCCCAGCAGGCTTGATGACGTCTACCAAGACATAGTTGACGCCTCTCAACGAGTTTGTAGATAGTACGTCTCCATCAATCCACACACAGAGGTCGGTCGAGGCCGGGCCATCATCGAACCAAGTATTGCAAGCAGCCCTGTCGACGGCCCGTAGAAACAATGTCGGCTTCGACTCCTCTCTGGCGCTCCGTCTGCGGACCGTGCTGGCCCCGCTGCGCCTCGACTTGGACGTGCTCGTGACACTACGGTGGTCGCCGCTGCTCTGAGAAGGCTTGGCCCTCGTCTTGGGAGCGACAATGACCTCGGCATTTGGGGACAGCTTCGCAAACGGGACATGGGCCGGTAGCGCAGGCTCCAGTGACACCACCTTTATGTCCGCGGCCGAGGTCGGGGAGAGATGAAGAGTCAAGGGGTGGGGGGCCACGGGAGTGTTGCCGTCGAGGGAGAAGGCGGGATTCGGAAGGGCTCGAACTTGCGACAAGAGGTTCAGCTCGAGGAATGTGGCATGCAGCTCAATCATGTCCCAGTCTTCCGGAGTCAGGGGCTCGATGCTGACCGTGTGCGCCATGGGTGGATCGACGTGAATGGTGGCAGTGACCTTGAGGCCGTCGGGGAGGTCCAAGGTGCGGGCCAGAGAGGCATCCATCTCGACCAGTGGTGTCTCCTGATGGCGTACGGAGCCGCTGGAGCCCATGAGGCCGTCGCGACCGACGACGGAAGCCGGTTTCCTCTTGCTGGGCATGCCTGTCCATCCGACAAAGACGGATAGCGGCGGCGACGTGCCTGCGCCCGAGTGTCCATTCGTCAACGGGTCGCGGTAGCTAAGCTCGACGACGACATTCTGCACCGGCTTCGGGGGCATGAGTAGAAGTCGGGAGCGTCAGCTGGTGGGAAAAGACTGACCGTGTTGACGTTTACCAGCAGCGAGACGAGCGAAGAGGGAAGATTGACGAGGCAGCTCTTGAGGTGAAGAAGAGACAGCTCGGCCGAGGTGGACTGCGCATTCTTCCGAGGAGCCATGGCTGAGTGCCGACAGAACGACGGCCGTTCCTATCCCGGAGAGCTCAAGATGGCGATTGAGCTCCTGGTTCGAGCTCCTGGCTGGAGCGGGAATGATGTTGCAGCGCCGCCGAGCTTCATCAAGGGCCGAGGTAAGACGCTGAAGCAAGGTACGTACTTGGTGGAAGTGGAAGGAAGCAAGCCTCGACGCCACACGTGGCGCCCAGCCACCACTTTAACTGAACGCGGCGCAGGATCACGCGCGACGCGAAAAAGCGCGTCAGCTTTTCCGTGGTCATGAAACAACCAACCAACCGACCAACCAACCTCAATTGGCTACATTTGACTTCTTCTGCCAGCGTCACTCGCTTCGCTTCTCTTCACCTCCCCATCTTGTACCCTCCAGTCGCCATTTAGCCGTCGAACCCCGCCCGTCCTTGTGCAAGATGGCGCTCCGCGAATTCAAGGCGCCCGTCAACTATGAGAAGCAGCAAAGTTTGTCTTCCGTGTCCGCCCTTTGAAGCGAGTCCTAACTGGTCGCAGAGGCGTTTGAGGACTTCCTGACGGGCTTCAAGACGTCGCCCGAGCACACAATCGCCACTGCCATGGGCAATGTCACCATCGACGACCATGACATCAGTGACGATGACGACTTCATGGACGAGCATCAATCGGCAGAGCGTCGTCGTCAGGAAAAGGAGCGCCGGAGAGAGCCACATCACAAGTACAAGGACGTGCTGCAGGAACTGGCAGACCGCACCGCCAATGAGATTGTGATTGATCTGGACGACGTGCACTCGGTTCGTGGCAATGCCGGCGATCCCTCGTCGAGCTCGACTGACACCCGCGTCTTGTAGTGGGAGGAGCAAACGGGCAACAACCTCAAGCTCATTGACTCGATCGAGGCCAACGCCAAGCACTACGTCGAAATCGTCTCGAGAGCTGTGGACAGCGCCATGCCCCCACCAAACATAGAAATCAGGTGAGCATTGTGTCCCCCTGGTCCGCTGCCCGCTGAGCTGACCCACGCCCTAGCTTCAAGGACGACGTTCTCGACGTGCTCATGGCGCGACGCGAGGCCCGCAACCGAGAGCTTGAGGAGGCGGCCGAGCGAGACCCCACGGTCGAGCAAGACAAGTTTCCTGCTGAGCTTACGCGACGCTATACCCTCGTCTTCAAGCCTCGGTCCGGCACCTCGGATCACCCGACCAAGGCCCTGTCCGTTCGTCAGGTCTGCGGGGACCACATCGGCAAACTCATCACCGTTCGGGCCATCGCGACCCGCGTGTCGGACGTCAAGCCCATCGTCCAAGTCAGCGCCTACACCTGCGATCGCTGTGGGTGCGAGATTTTCCAGCCCATCAGCGACAGGCAGTACGGACCTTTGACTGTGTGTCCGTCCGAGGACTGCAAGAAGAACCAGTCCAAGGGCCAGCTGAATCCATCAACGCGAGCGTCCAAGTTTCTGCCCTTTCAAGAGGTCAAGGTGCAGGAAATGGCGGAGCAGGTCCCCATTGGCCAGATTCCACGTTCTCTCACAGTTCTCTGCTACGGCAGTCTGGTTCGCAACATCAACCCGGGCGACGTCATTGATATCGCCGGCATCTTCCTCCCCACGCCTTATACCGGCTTCAAGGCCATGAAGGCTGGTCTCCTGACCGACACCTATGTCGAGGCCCATCACATCCGCCAACACAAAAAGGCCTATAGCGAAATGATCATCGATGCGCGACTGGTCCGGCGGATTGACAATTACAGGCAGACGGGACAGGTGTACGAGCTCCTCGCAAAGTCAATCGCGCCCGAAATCTTCGGTCACCTCGACGTCAAGAAGGCGCTTCTGCTCCTGCTCATTGGCGGCGTCACCAAGGAAATGGGCGACGGCATGAAGATTCGTGGCGACATCAACATGTGCCTCATGGGCGATCCCGGTGTTGCCAAGTCGCAGCTGCTCAAATACATTTCAAAGGTCGCTCCCCGGGGCGTCTACACGTCTGGTCGCGGAAGCAGCGGTGTCGGCTTGACGGCTGCCGTCATGCGCGATCCCGTCACCGACGAGATGGTGCTCGAAGGCGGCGCCCTCGTCCTGGCCGACAACGGCATCTGCTGCATCGACGAGTTCGACAAGATGGACGAAAACGACCGCACTGCCATCCACGAGGTCATGGAGCAGCAGACCATTTCCATCTCAAAGGCCGGCATCTCGACGACTCTCAACGCGCGCACCTCGATCCTCGCCGCCGCCAACCCCGTCTATGGACGATACAACCCTCGCATCTCCCCGGTCGAAAACATCAACCTGCCCGCCGCTCTCCTGTCGCGTTTCGACATCCTATTCCTCCTTCTCGATACCCCCTCGCGCGACACGGACGCGCAGCTCGCCAAGCACGTCGCTTTCGTCCACATGAACAGCCGCCATCCCGATCTCGACGGCGACGACGTCGTCTTCAGCCCCCACGAGGTGCGCTCTTACGTGGCCCAGGCTCGTACCTACCGGCCCGTGGTGCCCGAGTCCGTCTCCGACTACATGGTCAAGACGTACGTGCGCATGCGCGACCAGCAAAAACGGTCGGAGCAAAAGGGCAAGCAGTTTACGCACACGACCCCCCGTACGCTCCTGGGCGTCGTTCGCCTGGCCCAGGCCCTGGCGCGCCTCCGCTTCAGCAACCAGGTTTCGCAGGACGACGTCGACGAGGCGCTGCGGCTCATCGAGGCCAGCAAGGAGAGCCTCAACTCGGAGATGGGCTCATCTCGCCGGGGCCTCAATGCCAGCAGCCGCATCTACAACCTGGTCAAGGCCGTTGCCGACTCGGGCGCCTGCCGCGCAGACGATGCCGACGACGACGACGACGACTTGGGCGTGGAGCTGAGTATGCGCAAGGTCAAGGAACGCGTCATTGCCAAGGGCTTCACCGAGGACCAGTGGATGAGCGCCCTGGACGAGTACACGACTCTCGACGTGAGCTGGCCCCTGTCCCGACAAACTTCCACCTCGTTCGTGTCGCGAGCTAACAATGGGTACAGATTTGGCAAACAGCCGGCAACGGGTCGAGGCTGGTGTTTGTCACTGCCGGTAGTGACGACGGCGGGGATGAGATGGACGAGTGAGCAAGGGCCGTGGGGTCTGAGCCGACAGGCCGCGCCATTGCATTGGTTTTCGCTTCGCAGCTGGGTGGGCGTTTAGGGACTTGGGGGGGTCTGCAGGGGCAAGGCGGCTGTCTACAATTCGTGTTTTACCGGTAACGGATATATCAACTGTCCCGTGTTTTGCGTTGGATTCAGCAATCAATCATTGTTGAGGCTTCTGCGGCGTCCAGCGGCACTCTGTGTTGCTCAGGGCTGACGGTGCTGGTACGGGGCTTCTTCTACTTGTACACCTGACACATGTCTCCGTCTACATGCGCATCGTCATGAGCGACGCCCTCTCCATCTCGCCGACGATGCCGTGCCCGGCCAGCGCCCACTTTTGCGCCACCGTCTCGGTGTCGACGACGTCCTTGAAGAGCCCGCTGGCGCCCCAGTACTCCATGAGGACGCGGCTCTCGTCCTTGGAGGCGCCGCCCACACGCAGCACGTACGTGTTCTTGAGCGCGTCGTACACGCGGTCGTCGTAGCGGCGCTCAAAGGGGTCGGGCCGGGGCACCTCGGCGCCGGCCTGGCCGGCCTCGAGCTGCGAGAGGGCGAGCTCCTGCGAGGGGTGGCGCTGCCTGTTGTTTTCCGAGTTGGCGGCGATGACGGCGCCGCCGTTGGGGAGCGGCGTCTTGCCCGACAGGGCGTCGACAAAGAGGCGCACGAGGGCGAGCTGGTGAGCGTGGACGGGGTTGTACGACGGGTCGCGGTAGTCGCTCATCTTGTTGATGTGCGGGAGGCCGTCGAGGCCGAGGAGCACCGGCGGCCGGCCGGGCAGCGTCAGCTCCGTCCACAGAGCGTGCAGCGTCGGCCAGGCGTACTCGCTCTCCTTGGCGCCCTCGGCCAGGTCGGCGAGCGTGGCGCCCTTCCTCAGACCGCTAATCGTCTGGGTCCAGTCCCGCTGCGAGCGCAGCTTCTCCAGGACGGACCTGTTGGCCTTGTATATGTTTTGCAGAAGATTGATGCAGTACACGGGTTGGGCGAACTGCATGGGCTTGGTATTGGCGATGGGGGAGTACTCGGTGTTTCCGTTGGTGAGGTCCTGGCCTGGAGACGCCGAGAAGAGGCTGTGAGTGGCATGCTTTGCAGACGGTCAAGGCGGAGATGGCAGACTCACCCTCTGGTATGCTTATCACAACCCATTCGTTCAGCAGAGCGTGGGTCATGGCTTGCAGCAGCACCAAGCTCTTGCCAGACAGCCGGCTTCCCGTCAGCACGCACCTCAGGGCCTCCTTCTTCTCCTTGGCGGCCTCTAACCTGCCCATCAGCTCAGCCGTTTCGTTGCGCACAAGAACGTGCGGCCGCCGGAACAGGCGCCACATCTGTGTCGTCTTGAAGGCCTGCAAGGCCCTCAGCTGATCCACCACTTTGTCCGGAATGGCAAACATCTTGCCCTTGCTCTCCTCGCTCGCCATGGTCTCGGGCCCCAGCTCGCCGAGCCCCGAGACGGGCAGCGCGCCGTTGTTGCTCAGCTGGATGCGCTTGCGGAACGCCTTGCGCTCCCCCGGATTGGCCTTCTTGACGGGCACAATCGGCGCCTTGCGCTTCTTCGACGCGCTCTTGTGCTTCTGCGGCATGTCTTTCCGACTCAGGGCGGCCGGCACGGCGGCAAGCGCGGCGCTGGAGGAAAAGGGGGCCTTGGGGAGCGTGACGGGCTGGATTCGCGACGCGACGGGGCAGGACGGCCTCATCAGGCTCCGCAGACGGCTTGCGGTTGCCATGGTAGGCTTCGAGGGAGGGTTTTTGGGACCGGCTGCCCCAGAGATGGTATGGTGATGGAAAGGGGGGAGCGTCTGGCGCCGCGTCAAGACTGGCTGGTTTGGGCCCGTCGTGGCCGAGGGGAAGCTCTGGGGAGGGGAAGCTCTGGGTTGAGGTCGTCGTTAAGGCAAAAAAACTCCAGCCAATCAGCGCCGCGCCGTGCAATGGTGCCAATTGGCGACTTTGACACCGCAGCGGAACATCTGCCACCCGTTGATCCGGCATTCGTGCGTTATCCTTATCGGTCGCAAGAAAAAAAAGTGAGGCTCTTGACAAAGCCGGCTTTGCGAATCCCGGTGCCTCCCTCGTCGCCTCGATAAATCGCTTCACCGCACGCAGCGCGGTGTCGAAAACTCCCAGACCAACGGCCGCCGTCATGTCACTCCCCGGCTCCAAGCCGAAGCTGCCCGTGGCAGTTGAAAAGCCCACCCCATACACCTTTGACCTCGGCCACCTGCTCGCCCAGGACCCCAATTCCATCACGCTCGACCACTCGTCTCTCGAACAGTCCCTCGCCGACGTCGCCCGAGACGGCGCCCAGGCCCTCATCAACCAGCTCCTCACCACCTGCCCGCTGACCACCACCACCGATGGCGTCCTCCTCTCGTTGCCGGCCCCGGCCACGCCCCTCCCGCGCGAGAAGCCCGTCCCCGAGGTCAAGCCGCCCACCAAGTGGGAGCGCTTCGCCGCCAAGAAGGGCATCAAGCCCAAGACGAGGGAGCAGCGCAAGAACCTCGCCTATGACGAGGAGAGCGGCGAGTGGAAGAGAAAGTGGGGCTACAAGGGCATGAACAAAAAGGGCGAGGATGACTGGCTTGTCGAAATCGACCCCGAGAAAGAGATGAAGCGGAAGGAGGGCACAAGCGTGAGGGGGGATGGCAGGCGGGAGAGAATGGAGAGGATCAAGCGCAACGAGAGGAAGATGCGGAAGAATGAGAGCCATGCTGCCAAGCCTGGCCAACGAAGCTGAGCGTCTCGGCGCCAAATGCATGGCATATGGCATTCACCCATCGGCATGAGCTGCATAGTCAGGCGTCGGGGGTTCACGGAGTCGGGAGTTTTGGCCGAAAATCATCTGATTTTGTGACGAGACGACGGATACGACGTTTTCGTCATTCTGCTCCCTCATTCCTTGTAGGCTTTCCTCTCTCATTGGCATCTCCAATGGTGCATGATTCCAAATTATGCCTCCATCGAGGTTAGTATCCATAATCGTACAGGGGTGTCCACGCAGAGCATTCTGGGCCACATGCCACAGAACGCAATGCACGCAATTTCTCGACGACGCCTTCTGCATCGTCATCCACTTCGTCAACACTGTGCCTTCAGATGCCAAACTCTAATCAAAAGTGCTGGCGCCTCTTCCCGTATCACCCCAAGCACCCGGGCAGAGGCTGGGGGAGGGATCGCCACTCAGGGACAAAAACTTGCAAACAAGGTAGAGAAACGACCGTGGTTCGGCCACACAGGCAGACCAAGAGCATCTGGCGGGCATGAAGGGGGTATACCGAACGTCAGATGTAGCGTGTGGCTCGCTCAACAATTGAACGCCATGCGTGCGCACAAGCGCACGCTGCTGCTCCCTCGGCCATATTAAAAGGGGCCCGCGAGAAAGATGCCGCAATGGCGGGCCAAGAGTCGACGGCGTGTTGTTGACGGCGTGTTGTTTCTTGCCAGCAAACGCCAGGAATCGGAAACGTATGAGCACCGAGGCGGCCATCTGCTGTGGACGAGAATGAGATTACAGTGGCAAAGAGATCCTCCCTGGAGTCCCGTGGTTCAAGTCCTAGAAGCCGAGGGGTGACAACGGTTTGATCGGCGACAAGGGCCGGAGGTCCCGGGTGCCATCGACCGCATTACGGTCGCTCTGTGAGCTCGGGTTGGTTGACAAGGCCGACTCGTTGGAGCCGAGGCTGGCGTTGGACTCTGAGGCGTCGTGACGATGCTTCTTGGACCGTACTTTTCGTGGGCCACTACCACTTGCAGACTTTTGGGCACTCTCTGGAGACGAGCCCTGACGTTCATCGTTCTTCTCGTCCCTCCCGGGTTGCCGGAGCTCGGACAACCCTCGGGGCGGCGGCTGATCGAAGAGCGCATACTCCTCCTCGATGTACTTGTTTTCGTTCTTGCACCCCTTCCAGCAGTCCCTCCAGTCGCACACCAGAAACTTGAAGCAGAAGGCGTCAATCTTCATGCATGGCTGGAAGCATATGCACAGATTTCTAAAGTCCATCTTGTTCTTGTCGGAGTGGGCAAGGAGGAGGCTGAGGTGGCACGTTATCGCGAAGAGGAGGTAGTAGTTGAACGGAGATAATTCGGACAGCTCATCGATGAGCATCTGCGGAACCTCGGTGCAACCTGCGCATTCTCGCGCGATCCGGTCCTGTGCTTCTTTCGGAAACAGCTCGTCGGGCAGCTCTCGTAGCCATGCCTTGAGCATCGAACCGATGATGTTGATGTCGTAGAGTCCGTCTTGCTGGAACAGGTTCACGTCATGGTCTGCAGGCCCCGGTCAGTCGAGGGAGCCTTGAAGGCACCATATGAGCAGGACACGTACTTTCATCGAACTTTCTTTGCCATTTCTTGACCTGTGGCCCGCTGCCAGGAACGCGATAGAGCCCTTCCACGTCACATCCCTTGTAGTTGAGGTAGTCGATCGCCCGCCACGGGAACGCAGGCATCCAAAACTCCGTCTTGTCTTTTGAGTCCTCGAGCCGTTTTGAGATGCGGGTGAGTCGCGTCTGCTCCACCAAGGGTAGATTGATGACTTTGGGCACGTAGTGCTCGTCGTCGATGGCGAATTCCCTGTCCGAGGCGTTGCCACTCCGCGGGCTCTTCCCAAACAGTCCCTTGCTAATCATGTCGGCGGCTTTCGTCGAGGAGCTGCGCAGACCACTGAGAAAGTTGGATCCACTGTTGTCTCTCAGCGAGGAGAGGGCCCGCTGATCCCGATCGCGACTGTTTTCTTTTCCGGCAGCGACGTCTCGACCTGGGACCCGGTCTTCCGATCGATTCCTCACGGTCGAGGACATCATGTCCCGAAATGACCGGTCCGGGCCGATGGGGGCGGTTTTGAGAGGCGCCGAGTCGTAAAAGTTAGTCCTACAGGGCGGGGCGTGGAGCGCGGCAGGCTCAGCCTTGGGGCTACCAAGGCCCTTTATCTCGTGCGTCGACTTTGTACGACCAATAAGGCCAAAGGGATTCGACTTGTTCTTCTTGCCCGGAGATGATGTCGCCGTGGGTTCGTAGTCGCCGGCGGAGGAGAGCGACAGTTCGGAGCGCGAGGGGAACGGGGTGGTCGAGGGCTTGTGGAGAGAGTCATGCGCATAGGGCGAATCTGTCAAAGGACGTCAGCATTGGGGAATGGAATGGGTCACAATGGCCGAGGCGAAAATGATCAGGGACCCCAGCATGTGCCGTGCGCAGTCGGGCTTTGTTCGACGGGGGAAGTCTTTGATTTGATTTGCTCATACCTCCGCGCCGGGGGACAGTCACTCCGTCGCTTCCCGACGAAGTCAAGTGTTCCCGCGAGTCCTGATGGTGGTGCTGGTTGGCAGGGATGAGGAACTGGTTGGATCCTTTTGAGGACTTGTTGAAGTGGAAGAAGCCCGACTTGACCGGCTTCTTTGATTCAGCGGCGCTGTGGTGTCCGCTGGCGTGGTGCGAGGACGAAACAGGTGGCGAGTCCGAGGCAGACGAGATTGGATGGTATGTGGGCGCGGCAGAGTCGTCTCGCGGGGACTGGGATCGGTGGTTGACGTCTTGGGCAGGCTGGAGGGCAGATTTCCCTGGTTGGGGGCGCTTGGGTGCAAACCGACTGCTGAAGGGAGTGGAGCGCAGCGAGACGGGCGATCTGGAGGCGACAGGCGATGCCCCCTGTCCAGTCGTTTCAGCAAAGGTCGGCTCGCCGTCGGCAGCGTGGTCCAGGGTGCTGTTGGGATCCGCCAGCATGAGCGGCTGCGGCGTGGGCTTGCGTCCCATCTCGAACCGGGCCAAACGTCGGCCCTGGCCGGAGCCGCCACACACAATCAGAGGCAATGACTTGTTTAGCTTTGGCTTTGGCGATGAGATGGAGCCACACCTCGACGCTCGAGCTTGCTTGTCGGACTCTTGAGACGATGATGAGATTGGGGGGGGGATGGTAGGGGGGGGGGTGCCAAGGGGAGGGATGAGGAAAACGTTGGATGGGCCAGCGGCGACGAGACTGACTAACCGGCTCGGCCGGTACAAGGGGACGGGGGTCAGGACGGGGGCAACAAAGCACTGCCTGCTAGGCAATCTTGGCGAGGACAAGTACCGCCTCGCTGTCGATGGGCATCGCAAGGGGCGGTTGGATGGTGCAAAGTGTCGACTGGGGAGGTGGAGTGCGCGAGTTGTGTGAAAACGACTTTAAGCGGCTCCTGAGACGAAGGGCGATGCAATGCGCGGCTAGCGGCGCTCGTTTTTCCGGCGTCTGTCCCTGCTCTCCTTTCACTGTCCCTGGCATGAACCCCGTCCGAAGACCCGGGTCCAAAGCCGCGTGGCGCGAGTCTGCGGAGAGCGCTTAGCGGCCGGCCTTGAAACGTGGATATACGGTGGTACTCCCTCTCAATCCCTCTCAACCTTTGTATATCCATACTTCCATAGGGTCAACGAGAGGTCAGCGACAGGCACGGAGAGATGTACGAAGTACGGAGTACGGAGACATGGAAAGTGTACGGAGACCTTTGCCTGTATCGCGCCGGTGCTTCGAGGTAGCGCGGGCTAGCGACGGGCAAAGGATACCGGCGCGCGGGCTCGCGAGGCCCTGTATTGCGCAATGTACCTTTACCGTCCGCCTTATCTGCCACAACGGCACCCGCTACATCCCAAAGGTTACGACGATCTGAAACGCGCTTGCATGGGCCCCTTTTTAGGGGTACCGACGCCAGTTTTACTGGGGTGGTCCTTGGTTCTCCCTTGCTAGTCGCCGGTCACCGCCTGCATCGCCCCCCGCCTTCCGACGATGACGACGGGCCCTCTTCGAATTTGGCAGCATTACCTAGGTAGTAGCCGTCATGCGAAAGGGTCCAGAACTGTGCCTGGAGCGCCAATTTATTGCTTCTCTCCGGGAAGGGCATAGCTCCTAGACTGTCTTGTATGCAGTACATACATGCATACCTACTTCGTAATACATATGCAAGTCGTTGCAAAAAGGCTCTTCGCCAATTTGGGGGCCACGAACCCGGGTCACGAACCCCCCCCCCTTTGTCCTTTTACGCAGACCCGAGCTAGGCCAAGGCTCAATACTGCGCACCTCTGCGAGACGGGCCTTCCGTATCGGGAATCCTTCCCTAGTGGTATGTATTCGTAGGTACATATGTACATATGTATGCAGCAAGTTAGGTACATACAACCTGTACGAATTAGGTACGGGATAGGTATGTACATACGTACCTTCGCGCGCCGGGCGGGGTTATGGTTAGGGGCTGAGTCACTATATTAAGCGGCAAAACTATGTTAAGCTGGTCCGTAATGTTACTAACGTGGTAGGTTTAATACGGTATCTATATTATACTAGCGAAAGGGTTAATTATAGTATATAGCCTATTACTAGCAGCTACGTCCTTAACTATATGCATTCTATATTAGTTTTTTATATTTAACGCTTAATACAGTATATACGCTGTTTATATATACAACCGTGTTTATTATAAACACGCTTTTAATAGAGTAATATATCTTCTAACTAGTTACTACGACTATCTACCGTAATTATAGCGCTATTAATATACTTAGGGCGTATTATTATCGTTGCTATATAAATAGTCGTTTAGTTACTTATAAGTCTGCTAAGGGAAATACTATTTATGCCTAAGCTATAAAATATTACCTACGTCGTTATTATATTCTTATAGATATATCTATAATATTAATACTTTATTAGTATTTAGTCGTAGTATTATAGTATAAATAGTCTTTTAGTATAAATACTATAATTCTACCTTATTATTATATTAAAGTCGTTACGGGTATTTTATACGTAGTTATGTTTTTAAGAATAGATATTTCTTATTAAAACTCTTACTCTACTAAAATTCATTTTACTCTATAGTAGTACCTTATCTACTACGGTTATCGCCTTAGCTACTTAACTACCCTACTATAAGATACGCCTTATAAATCGGTTGCCCTAGCTACTACGGTTATCGCCCTAGCTGCTTAACTACCCTACTACGAGATACGCCCTATAAATCGGTTTTAGTAACGATACTATTACGAGCTACTATTTACATCCGCATACACGGTATAGTATCGCTAGTTCGATAAAGGCCGTACGCTTATACTTTTCTAGTATCGCATCGATAATTATATAATTTACTACTACGCTATAAAGTTAGCTAAATCGTTTAGACGTTTTACTAACGTATTAGGTTACTTACTAAGTATAGCTAGTAGACATCGACGTAAGGCTTTACGATATCCTCCGCTGCTATATTTTTAGTATTAATATACGCGTCGCTTTTAAATCGTCTACGCTATTATAATATTCTATATAGATAATTAGGTACGCCGTATATAATATAGAGAAAGGGGTTTTAGCTATTAGTTTATTATATATAAGTAATAAACGTACTATAAAGAAATTATAGACGTAAGGCTAACCTTATATACTACGATGCTAGTTTTTAGTATTATAAAAGCAGACGTATCCTAACTATACCGCTGTAATACACTCTTTTTCTATTACGCTCCTTAACACGCTCTTAAGCACTCTAGTCTACGAGCACGCCCTCTTTAGTTTAGTAAGAGGCCTGATTAGAGAGAGTAGAGTGCTTATGCTAGACTAGAGTGCTTTAGAGCGTGTTAGGGAGCGTGCTAAAGAGCGTGTTAAGGAGCGTGCTAAAGAGCGTGCTAAAGAGCGTGCTAGGGAGCGTGCTAAAGAGCGTGCTAAAGAGCGTGCTAAAGAGCGTGCTAAAGAGCGTGCTAAAGAGCGTGCTAAAGAGTGCTAAAGAGCGTGTAAGAGCGTGTAAGAGCGTGCTAAAGAGCGTACTAGAAAAAGAGTGTATCGTAGCGGTATAGTTAGATATAGAGCGGTTGCTTAGCCAGCCGCTTTATAAGAATCGCTTATAGATATATAAGCGACCGATAGACTATACTTATTAAAATGCTAGGTAAAGATAGTAAGATATACCGCGTAGTAATAGACGGAGGGGGGTTATAAACTTATATCTACCGTAACGTAGTATATTGTTATTTAACGTATCGTCGACATAGATGTTAGAGCGTATAGTCTCTCGTAGCTACTGCTTTTCTATTAGCCGAGCGACCGATAGACTATACTTATTAAAATGCTAGGTAAAGACAGCAAGACATACCGCGTGGTAATAGACGGAGGGGGGTTATAAACTTACATCTGCCGTAACGTAGTATATTATTGTTTAACGTATCGTCGACGTAGATATTAAAGCGTATAGTCTCTTATAGCTACTGCTTTTCTATTAGCCGATTTTACACTCTTGCCTATCTCTTAGGGCGAGGTTAGGATATCGTCGAAAGACCTATCCTATTTATGCTATTATAGCAGTCGTCGGGCGTATACTATCTTCGGCGTACCTACTATCTTCGGCGTACTTATAATATAGTAAAGTAAGACTATAAGAGAGAGCGAGGGTATTAAGATAGGATTTTACGCACCTTATAGGCCTTTAGTATCGCCCTTCGATATAAACGTATAGTTTAAGGGCCTTGCCTTAGAGGCGGTATTGCTAAATATAGCACGCGGTTAGATAAAGACGGTAGATCGTAAAAAGGGTAGGAAGCCTTATCTCTAGCGTATATAGACCGGATCTCGTACTATTAACGAGCGATAGAGCTAGAGATATTAGCCGCGAGCTTTAAGGAGGCTAGGAGCGATACGTACGTAATAAGATATAGTAGGGCAGATGTTCGGTAGGCGAAGTAGAGATTTTTTAGAGATATAAAGGGAATAAAAATATGCTTAAGCAGAGGTTAGTACACGTATGTAAATACTAAGCGTATAGACTAGATAGCAGCTATATAGTAACTAATAGGAGCGGTA
This sequence comes from Ophiocordyceps sinensis, assembly GCA_012934285.1. Lineage (NCBI taxonomy): Eukaryota > Fungi > Ascomycota > Sordariomycetes > Hypocreales > Ophiocordycipitaceae > Ophiocordyceps > Ophiocordyceps sinensis. The sequence continues at coordinate 1,217,260 of JAAVMX010000008.1, forward strand.
GGTAAGAGCGGTAGCCTGCCTAAATGTTTTTGCTTAGGCCCCCTCTCTACCGCTATTAATATAGCTACTATAAATAACCCTACGTATATTAAATAAAGTGTATAGAACGACCTTATATATTATATAGGTAGCTATATAGTCGTACTTTAAGGGTAATACGAGGATATAAATCGTCGATACTAATTACTAGATAGAAGGTCTATAAACTATTTAGATTATATAAAATAGATATTAAAATCTATAAATAGAAAACTCCTATTATACTAAGGGACTATCTATACTTTAGTGCTATTAATTCTCGATAGCCTAATTATCTCCTACGTATCGCTAAGCTATACGACTAAACAGCTAATAATTATATCGCTCGGCCGCTTAGTCTTCTCTATCGTAAGGTTGATAACTACGAATAGATACTTCTTAGTATAGCGCTTATATACGAAGAGACTAAGGAGCTTAGCGTACTAAGCCCCGACGTATATAAAGTTACTTATAGAGAAATAGACTCTATTTCTTAAGCTATATATATAGTTAATATAGTATTAGTATTATATATAGACGACTAATACTATAAACCTATTTATAAAAGCTACCTTTTAGCACTACTATAGTCTAGCCTTACCGATGCCGAGTAGTACCGGTATACTATAGTCGTCCTTATACGCCTTCTTAAGGTACTATAGGAAATCTTCGTCTTAAGGCCTCTGTAGTATTACGATGTCTAAGAGGCTGCCTTCTTTTCTTATAAGTCTCTATAGCGTAATCCGGCGGAGCGCGCTTAGGTTAACGTAATTAAAGTCGCTATAGATCTAAATCTCCGAATCGTCCTAGACGTTACTCTCCGCTCTTTCTCTAAAGTTCGGGTTAAGGCTTCTCGCGAGATTCAGGCAATTGCTTTAGATAGTCTTAAAAATGCTATAGATTAACGGAAAGCTATGCGAAAATAAACTATTTAATAAGAGTATAATAGTAAGGCGGTGGTTTTCTCAATAGATAAAGGTCGCCGCTACGTTCTAAAAGTTCGTCGAAGGAATATCTACTTTATATTCCTTATATAATAATATAGAAGTTAGAAGCTATTATATCTACGGTTAAGTAGATTAGAACGTTATTATAGTAGTAAGGCGAGATAAATCGATAGTAAAAAATCTAAGTGTAAAAAAAAATTCCGCTTATACTTATTTATATTTATCCTCTTCTAAGAGTATAAACACTATTCGGTAGCCCTTAAACTCCTCCGTAACCTTAGCGTAGTATAGGCTAGTATAAATGTTTAGCAGCTTTATTTTATCCTTAAATTACTAGCCTTTATCGACTCTACCTTTCTTATTTAGTATATCGGAGTTTACGGCTGTATAGACTATGCTAAGTGCCCTTAGGCGAGATACCTACGTGAAATTCGACTTTAATAGTGCGATATAATTCCTAGTAGTAATATTCCTTCGGGCTACTAGCGGCGGCGCTATACGAACTAAACGATTATAAGATATAGCTTAATACTAGTCGATAATTACCTACCGCTCTTTAGACGTATCGCCTTTACGCACGCCTTTAGAAAGAACTATATAGCTCTCCTTTTAGTAAGGATAATATTATAAAAGTTATCCCGCTTTATATACGAATATAGCCTATATATAAGCAGTAGCGACTTAGCGAAGAGCTAATAGGCAACCTAAATCTATTCTACTATGCGAAAGTTAATAGCGAAGGGAATAAGTATGTCTATATCGAAGTAGTCTTTTATAAGAGACTCTAGAGTATATCGAAGATCCTCTCTAATATATTGTTCCCTTAACTAGCACTTTAGCACGATAGGTAGTAGAATACTTTTACGGCCGAGTTCTTATATCCGCTATAAGTCGAGATATCGCTTTAAGAACTAAAGGCGTCGCTATATTAGCGGAAAAGGAATTATCCTAAAAACCTTATTAGCTTAGTCTAACCCGCTAGATATAAGAATATTATTAAAGACGATAGAGATTAATAAGCGGCTAAGGCCTTAATATTCTAAGTAAGCGGTATCGATAGGCCGGCTGCGGATCTTATTAAGAGTAGGCTAAAGAGTATTTATATAAAGTTAGTATATATAAATTATAATTCCACGCGATATATTACTAAGGGTGTCTATAAGACGCTAGTTCTTATAGATACTAAGATCTATTGCCTGCTTATATTAGTGTCCTTTTCTTTACTTACCTTTAACCCGCTTAGAGTTAAGTAAGAGCTACTAGCTAGACTATAAACACCCGACGATATTAAGGTCGAGTTATCCTCGTTTATAGCTTTTTATAAAGTTGTACCGATAAGGCCTATTCGCTTAGTGGCTTAGATAGCCGGCTAGTTTCTATTATAATAGTATATCCCTAAGGATAGCACTAATAAATAAATATACGAAAACCTTCTTGCCTATTACTTTTATTTCGCAGCTAGAGTCGAGTTCGTAAAGATAGTAGAGGCTCTTAAAAACGTCGGTTAAGTTAGCACTAAATAGGCTAAGCGTTAACGGTAGTAGATTGCTTCGACGGTTTCGTAGAGTTAAGTCTAGAAACTATAGAATAAGATATATCCCCTCGATAACGCGATATATATTTCGGAATAGGCCGAAAGCATCCGCAAAAAGAAATAGTAGAAGCGAGTATATATCTTAGTCGGTAAAGTAAGCCTTAAGGTATTCTCTACCGAGGGATATAATCTCTTTTTTACCTCGTAGTAGCGTAGTTAAGCGCGTTAGGATAAACTCTTATTAAGCGTAGTTAAAAAAGTAGCGGATAGTAAAAGGGATACTTAATAGCTATAAGGAGAATTAACTAAGGTTAAAATAGTAGTCTATATAAATACGCGAGAGTCACGCTATAATATTATTAGGGTTAATAATCTCCGTGTTATCCTAAGCGACTACGAGCTTTTAGTAAGCTAGCGATAGCTATAAAAACCTCGCCTAATAGCTTTTCGCAAGCAGTTAGTCCGGTAGCGCGTTAGCGTAGTAAACCCTTTAGACCTCTATTACTAGCCGCTTACTAGTGCCTACTATAATAGACCGGGTACGGAAGTCGAGGCTAATATAGATAATTCGAGCGAGAAATAGCTTTTTATAGTCGTCGTAAGTGCAACCGTCTTATGTATAGTCGTTAGACGTACGTTAGTATTATATAAAGTCGGATAGCTAAAACGGCCGGCCTTCGCAGTCCTATACGTAGTGCTTAAATATCGTGCGTATTAACTTACCCTACTATCTTACCTACTATAGATCTAATATCTCGCCGTCGATAAGGTAAGCTATTCTACGGTGGATTTACCTCTTATACTCGTCGGAGCTAAGAAGGGAGTATATAATAGACCGTAGGTTAAATACTAAAATATCCTCCTCTAGCTTCGACCGAGATTATATTAACGTCTTATTAAGTATAAGAGTCTTCTTCTAGACCGCGATAAGTAGTATACTACGTTAAAGCTTACGATATATAGTATCCTTACGCGTAGATATTCGGTAAAGTTCCTCTATATCTTATATAAGATAGAGAACTTCGACTAATTCTTAATAGCTAGCTTATATTATACTATACTATTCTTCCTAAAGTAGTAGAGTAGTCTTAAACGCTAATAATATAGGCGATATAGGCTTATATTAGATCTTAGTAGTCGTATCGACTATAGGCTAACGATATTATAAAAGCGGTAGCGTTATTATATCGTCTATAGTAGCAATATTACTTAGAGTCTTTATAGGATTGCCGGTAGTAAAGTCCTAGGTCTTAGTTTCGTCGTTATCCTTATTGCTATTATCGAATTTATAATCGTCGGGATACTTAGTATTAACTACGATTAGAAGGCTAGGCACTTATAGCGATAGCCGACTATCCTACGCGTTAGAGGTAGATAATACGTCGTTAAGGGGCGCGTCTTTAAAGCGTAAAATTCGGTTTACTTCTTTTAATAGCTTCTTTACGTCTAGCCTTACGTTTTTATAGTCGTCGCTTATAACGCTACCGTCGCCCCCTATATTATCTAATAAGCTCGCTTATAAAAAGCCCGCGTTAGCCGTTAGCGGCTAATATTCCGATTCGTCGATTCTATCGATTTAGTCGCTAATATAAGCGGTGCGCTACTCGCCCTTATCGGCGGGTTCTTATCGACTCTACTATCGCTATAAATCTGCTTAAGCAGTAAACCTAATTGCACGGCGTGCTAGCACACTCGACTTAGGGTTTAGCCCTAATACGTGATAATTAAGCCGTAGTATATTAATTAGTATTACGAGAGAAGTTCTACCTATATAAGGGAGATATAATAAAATAAGCGTTAAAGGTTAAAGAACTATAATTGTAAAAGCCCGTAGCCCTACGTCTAGCTAAAATCGACTAATACCCTACCTTACCCCGCTACTATATTCGGAAGACTGTAAAGTAAAAGAGCCGCTAAAAATATATAACCGGCCCTACGCGCTAGGTCTATGCTAGCCCTCGTGAATCTTTTCCTTATTATCCGCGTCTCCGACTTAGTAAAAGGCCTGCCCTTCCTACTAGCGTTAAAACCTTCTTAATTGCGAGTCTAATAAATCCTAGTGCTTACTAAGCCTTATAACGCGATACTAGCACGTTTTTCTAGCTTTTAGGATACTATCGATTTCGTCGCGGTATCGCTCTCGCACCTATCTATAGTAGCTACTATCCTCTATAGTAAGGGAAATACCGGTCGGTATACCTAAAGTAAATAGGACGCGATAGTCTAGCCGATATAGCTCTTTAAATTAAAAGCATTCGGCGTTATTATAGTCGTACGTAATATCTATTTTTTACTATTAGTCGATTGCTCTCTTTGCCTACTACTAGCGGACGCTCCTTATAGATAATATTAATCTTCCTAGCTATCTTAAAGGCCTAGGTTAAGGCTTTTATATATATCGAATTTCTTACTATAGATTTTAGACTTTATAAAGGTATATATATGCGATTTTAAGGTAGGTATAGGTTTAAGTGCTAGTAAAGGTTAAGCGCTAGGGAAAAGTCATTAGAGGGGATTTTACGTTTAGGCTCCTTCCCCTTCTAACGGCGACGCCGTTATGCTACTAATAGAGTTTTCTATATACTACGCTATTTGTCACCCGCTTCTCTCTCCTTATCCCTTCTTTACGCCGCTTAAATCGAACCCTCCGCCCCGCGATAACTAACGACGGCTTTAGTGACTTTAGCGATAGTCTATAACCTATCCTTAAGACGCCTCGTTCTAATAGCGACGGCGGCGATAGATATAAGGATCCTTTACTACCTAAAGACTTAAAGGAATAAGCCGCCCGTATATCGGTATATACGCTTTATGCTTATAGCTAATCGCATTACTAATATTTTATAGGCGGTACTCGGCGTACCTATAACCTCCGATTAGTTTAACGACGTATAAAAGATTACGAAGAAGAGGAAGTAAGACCTATTTAACTTAAAGCCGGCCGTAAGATAAGCCTTTAAGCAATTTAAACTTACCGCCCGGTTAATCTTTCTTATCGACTTAAATAAGAAGCGCATCGACTAGGCTATTTGCTACTATTTTAGTAAAATAGAAGAGCCGTTCTACGACTACTATCTTAAGATAGGATATACTAGGATTATAAGAAACTTTAACTAATAAAAGTGTCGTAGCCTAAGGAACTTCCGGGTAGGCTTATATATTAATACTAGTTTATATAGTATACTACTAACGTAGTAGGCCTAGATAGACGAGGTCTATAAAAACGATAAGCGGTTTTAGCTTTATAATAATATTAATCGAATTAAGGATAAGTTAAAGCTATTATTTTCTATTAATAACTTTTTATCTATCTTTAACTTTATAAAATATAGCATCGACCTTCGAGGTTTATATAAGAGCGTAACTAAATAGTATCGGAGTAAGTCTATATTATCGCTTAGTATAATTATAGCTAACGCCTATAGTTTAATCATATAGGTTAACCTTAGAGCATAGGTTAAGCTCGAGTATAACGAGACGAATAGCATCCCTAAGCGACCTAGCGACGATATTAAATATACTAAAGACTTAATAAGCGCGTGCTTCGATACGTATAGATCTACTACGGCCTATAAACCGTTCCGACCGGATACTAGCGCTATAAAAATTAAGGACTAAGCGCTACGATCTAATAGGAAGAGAACGAAGTAAGCCGATCTATATACCAATATTATATCTCGCGACCTATATATTCTAGGTAAGGCTAGCGACGACGAATAAAGGCGAATACTATAGGGGGAATACCTTTTATAAAGCTTAATATATATAGATAGGATAATACGGATATAGGTTAGTAAGCACGTTAGCCGTATAGGCATATACTAACGTACTATGCCTTAGTATAATTCTTTTATAAACGTCGCTAAGGACTATATATATATATATTTCTAGTGTTTCTTTTTATTAGGTAGGCGTATAGACTATTAGTCTTTATAGAGCTTTATATAAAGCTTTTATATAGTAGTATATTCTTTTAGGGCGTATCTACTATATAACGGGTTTTTATATATTAGCATTAGTGTTTTATTAGACCTTATAAATAATAGGCGGCCGCTACTTAGGATATCGATCTCGCTATTTATTACTAAATAAGCTATTTATATCGTTAAATAAGCTATTTATATCGTCTCTAGCCTATTTACGATAATACGTTTCGTCGCGCTCTCTTACTAAGATTACTATTATAAATCCGGGTAAATTAGCTAACCGGTAGCGTGCTTTTACTTCTTCTACCTTCCTTAACGCTAAATAACTTACTCCTTGCGCTTTCTACTCTTAGATATAAACCCTTCGTTCCTTAAGACCTACGACCTCGTCTTAATAAAATATAAAGAAAGGAGATAGGAAGAAAGGTAATAGATAGTTAACGTTTTTTAGTTATACTATTCCGTCTAATCTCCTTACCTCCTACGATATTAGAGGTATGTTAATACTTTAGCCCTACTAACCGACTTAAATAAATGCTATAAGAGCGCTTTAACGACGAGTTTAACTATAAGCTCGACGATAAGTTTAACTATAAGTTTAACTATAAGTTTAACTATAAGTTTAACTATAAGTTTAACTATAAGTTTAACTATAAGTTTAACTATAAGTTTAACTATAAGTTTAACTATAAGTTTAACTATAAGTTTAACTATAAGTTTAACTATAAGTTTAACTATAAGTTTAACTATAAGTTTAACTATAAGTTTAATAACGAGTTTAACTATAAGTTTAATAACGAGTTTAACTATAAGTTTAATAACGAGTTTAACTATAAGTTTAACTATAAGTTTAACTATAAGTTTAACTATAAGTTTAACGACGAGTTTAAAGCTACGGAGCACTAGATAAAAGCAGACGCGTTAAACGCGGGCGGCGAGTTTATAGAGCCCTTAAATATAGGCGGTGAGTTTCTAAAGCCCTTAAGTATAAGCGGTAAGCTTTACGCGTCCTATTACGACGGGATTTAGCGATCCTTTAAGACCGTATATAAAGCAGTATATAACTCTAAGAATCTATACCTCTACGGGCCTATAATAATATAATTTATAAGCGCGCTTATAACCTGCCTAAGATACGCCGAGGCTAAGCTCTTAAAGGTCTAGATAGACTTCGTAAAGCTATTCCCGTCCGCCGTGACTCTTATCTAACGTAGGGCTTTTAAGGTAAAGATTACGGGATCTAACGATAGACTCTACGTATTACTAGACAAAGATGCTAAGCGAATGCTTAAGTATCTTAAGGTTCGGAACCCTAACTATATCGGCGGGCTTCTTATTAGTAGACGATAGATATAGTATTACCGAGAAGGTAAAGACCGTAAAATCGGCCTTAACTAAGTCAACTATAAAATTAGCGACGGTAGAATTAGCGACGGTAGAATTAGCGACGGTAGAATTAGCGACGGTAGAATTAGCGACGGTAGAATTAGCGACTATAGAATTAGCCTTAGCTAAGTCGACGGCGAGGAAAAACCTACTATTAACGCGTAGGATAGATAAGCGGGTCGTTAATAATATAAGAAAGGGCGATACTACCGTTATAAAGCTATCTATAATACTAACGACGCCCTTAAAGACGCTTATAAAGGAGAAGCTATATATAAAGAAAAGGAGCGTTAATAAGATACTAAAATATACTATCGAGAAATACGAAAAGAAAGAGCGCGACTAAGTTACCGACTATATAACCTAGTATAGCCTTGTTTAAGGTAGGTATTTTCTCTAACCCTAATGTAACTATACTATAAAATCTAATACCTTTAGATACTAATAGTCGTATAAGAAAGAAGAAGAAGGCTTCTTACTAGACTATCGCCGATCTAATATAAAAAATAGCGATATACGGCGAAATAGATTCGGCGTTTAAAAATAGGTTTAAATAGGATATATATACTCTTTTATAGATATATCTATAGAATCTTTATACGCGACGTAACGTAAGTCGTAAAAATAGAGATCTGCCTTATCGCGTAGGTATATCTTAATACGGTTTTCCGACTATAAATACTATATCGAGCTTTTTAATATTATTTTCCGACTTATAATACTATATAAAGAAACTTAATATAGTTTTTATAAGAATATCGCTATTTAATATAATAGTAGGTCGATATAAACACCTATTAGTCTTACTATTACTATTATAGAGCTATCGTTACTTTACTAAGCTTATCTTAATATTTACTAATAAAACTATCTTAACCCTATACCTATTATATTTACTAAATAGACTAACTCTAACGTTATACTAATAGAGCGCTATAACATTTTTATATTAATATTATATTAGTTATCGCTATAATTAAGTCTATTCTTAAAATAGTTACGCCGCGCGTACTATTTTAGTAGGGTAACTGCTATATACTTAATATCGTGCCTAATATAGTATTAGCACCGCTATTATTATAATAAGGCAAATTTCATAGTAACGCGCCCTATAATATAGTCACACACGCCTAAAATAGTCACCTAGCCCCTAACTATAACCCCGCCCGGCGCGCGAAGGTATATATCCGTAGTTAGGGATCTAATAAGGGTATAGGTAGGCCTACGGAGGAGTACTTAAAAGCTATAAATAAAGCCTACCTACCTTCGCGCGCCGGGCGGGGTTCTAGTTAGTAGCTAAGTCACTATGTTAAGCAGTAAAACTATGTTAAACTCGTCCGTAATATTACTAACGTAGTAGGTTTAACACAGTGTTCTAGTCACTATAATAATAGCCGAAAAAATAGTTTTAGCAAAACATCGTTTTATAAAGGGAAAACAGTTATAAAATAAAAATCGTTTGAGCAATAAATAAAGAGTACCTAGTGCTAGGTACTCGATACCGGCTGCGGGGCCGGGTCCGGCGCCGGGTGGGGCGCTAGGTACGAGGGGACAAGCTACGGCGCACGCACAGGCACAGGCATAGGCACAGGCATAGGCTATAGGCTATAGGCTACGGGCTACGAGGGACAGGCACATGGCATAGGCTACGAGGGACAGGCATAGGCTACGAGGGGAAAAAATTACATTAGGCGGAATCGAACAAAGATCTACGAATACGAGGATACGAACGACGATTTACGCCGCTTGGCCAAACGGGCTTACTAATTGTTGAAAATTTCGAACCTTTTTTTACTATATAAAGGTAATAGCGCGACCTAGGGTGCGGGGTAATCTACGTACCCGTGCAACACGGCCAACAGCCAACAGGGCTACGAACAGGGGCCAACAGGATGTCAAGGCGACTAACAGAGCTTTAGGCGGCAAAAGGGCTAAATTCGTTAACACGGTTTTAGGCGTATTATCGCGATAAGTAGGAAATTTATGTTAGAAGGATCGTGACTTCCTGCATTATTGAGATTTTGCTGTAAATAAGAGTGTTTATTCTACATCACTAAATTGAACCGCTGCAATAGAGTGACGCGCCCCACAACATGGTCACACACGCCTAAAATAGTGACTCAGCCACTGACCACAACCCCGCCCGGCGCGCGAAGGTAGTTACATACCTATCTTGCAAGTTGGGAAGGTGTTGTTTCGATCAGGACTAGAGTGCACTGCCACAAGTGCCACAAGTAGGTAGTTACCATTGCTTATTGCTTATGTAATATGGCCTCTCAGAGGCCCGCCCGCCCGCACCTCAGAAAATATCTTACCCAACCATCCTCGTCTCGTGTCCAGCACATCGTCGGCATCATGCCTCCCGATCAACCCCTCGACGAGCTGAGTCTTGCCACAGAGGCTCACGTGAAATACATCCAAAGCTTGGATACCAAAAAGGATGAACTAGACTACTGGTTGACGGAGCATCTGCGCCTCAACGGTGTGTACTGGGGCTTGACTGCCCTTCACCTTCTCGGGCGGCCGGATGCTCTGCCCCGCGGAGAAACCGTCGACTTCGTTCTGTCCTGCCAGCATGAGAGTGGAGGGTTTGGAGCAGCCCCAGGACATGATGCTCACATGCTCTCCACAGTAAGTGCTGTGCAGATTCTCGCCATGGTTAATGCCTTGGATGAACTCGAAACTCGAGGCACGGGCAAAGCCAAGGTGGGAAAGTGTGCGTTCTTCTACAATCCCCTATCCTCGCAGCATCCCCCATTGACCTGCGACATGGCTCTAATTCGAAGCAGACATTGCAGATCTGCAAGATCCCAAGACGGGCAGTTTCTTTGGCGATGAATGGGGCGAAGAAGACACCCGCTTCTTGTACGGCGCGTTAAACGCACTCTCTCTTCTTGGACTACTGTCCGTGGTTGATGTCGACAAGGCCGTCGCCCACGTCGTTTCGTGCGCCAACTTTGACGGCGGCTACGGAGTGACGCCCGGAGCCGAGTCGCATTCTGGTCAGGTCTTCACTTGCCTTGCTGCGCTGAGCATCGCCGGGCGGCTGGACACCGTCCAACATGAGAAGCTGGGCCGGTGGTTGAGCGAGCGGCAAACCCCCGGGGGCGGGCTCAACGGCCGTCCAGAAAAGAAAGAAGATGTCTGCTACAGTTGGTGGGTCTTGAGCAGCCTGGCCTTGATCCATCTCACACACTGGATCGATCGTGACGCCCTCATTGGCTTCATTCTCAGGAGTCAGGATCCCGAGAATGGCGGCATCTCGGACCGACCGGGCGACATGGTCGATGTCTGGCATACTTGCTTTGGCCTGGCAGGATTGAGCCTTCTTGGTTATCCCGGCATGGAGGCAGTGGATCCTGTCTATTGCATGCCCAAGGCGACCATCGATCGGCTTATCAGAGGATAGATGATGAGCCAGCTGGGAAGCGCATCTGCGCAAGTGACTGGCTCTCAAGGTGGACTCGCTGCCAGGCGAAGACTTGAACCCACAGCACGTCACCACAATCCTCTTGCCTTTCACAACCTGCTAAAACTACGTCTCCGTGATAGCCAGGACACAAGGCAAGGGGAGAAGAAGATTGTTGGTATTTTCAGGGGCATCGCCAGTTCTCCGTGGAGTTCGCCCTGTGAAGTCCTTCAGACATGACGCCTCGTATGAGAGGAGAGGGACGCCAGTTGTGCCTTTTACCGGAGCTTCCTTACCCTGTGGACCGGGAAGAGATGCCTGCCAGGGTGGCACAGTCTGGCAGCATTGCGCTCTTGCTTCAACTGGCGTGAATTCAGGCACGGTAGAAATTGGGCCCAGGGTTTGATGCACAGGTAGCTTTGCAGGTAGCCCAACCATCCCAGTTACCCGCGTGCGACTGCTCGTCAACGCCCAAGTCTCATCTCGAGGGAGTGCCTCCATTGCCAGTCGAGCGTTTGCGTCATTCGTCTACACTGACTCTGTGTGCCCATAGCTGAAAAGAGCTTCTTACTTGGCCTCTGACTGAGGATACGATGGTAGGCCATATGCCGTCGAGTTAACGGCACAGGGCGACAGCTGCAGATGGGCACAGAAAGGCGCTTAGGTCAATCTTTGCTCGAATTCCAAGGTAAGCGACTGTTGTCGACGATGCGCGCATCTCCTGTGTGTGCGCGCATCTCTGGTGTGGCCGCACGAGGCTTGCTTGCCGGGTTGCCTGTGCCCCGGAATCGTCAAGAGATAACGATGTGAAATCAATCAACTCGCACAAGCATTTTCTCAGCATTCTGTCCGCCGTCGACAAGAGCCCAACCTCTCTTTATCTCATACCAGGAACCTCGTTGGTGTTATCTGCGCGCAGGCATCGAGGCAGGCGGCCGGGGAAAGAAAGAAGCGGTCCGATGTAGCTGCCTGGCAACCACGGCAGTTACCCCCCCCCCGACTGCCTCCTTCCCTCGTGACCTCAGTGCCCAAAGCCCAGCTCCCCCTCCTCTGTCTCCCCGGCTCCCCTCCCTCTCTTCCTTCCATCTTTCCTCCCCTCCTCGCACTGGGAGACGCCTTCTCTCTTTCGGACGACAGTCTGGCTTTTCGGTTTCAATCGGCTGCACCCCCCCCCCCCCCCCCCCGATTTTCGAAGCTTCCGTTCCTCGGCGAGCTGGGCTGGAGCGACGTGTTCGCGGCTGCCCTTTGTAAAGATACATCTTGAAGCCTTTCCGTCCGAGGCTCTTGGGAGCAGTCGCAAGCTGCAGCCGCATCAAGTCGGCAGTGTCAGTCGTGGTTCCCCTCGGTAAGGCCCGCTTCCGCCGTTGCTCGTCCACATCTCTTGGCGTTGAACACTCCCTCCTCCGGGCGAGGCCCATTTCCTCCCCTTGTGCTGTCCGTCACCCCCGACGAATCGCTCTTTTCCCAGCAACCGTCCACAATTGCTTCTTTGCTTCCCCTACCTGGCCTCCCTCCAGTGCTGTGTCCTCTGGTCTCCAAGACCTGTTGCTACTTTCCTGCTCATCGTCCGTCCTCAGTCGCTGACCAGGACCTTTCTGCTGCTGGGACCTCCCTGACTGCAGCCCGTCCGTCTAGACTCCCAGCTACGGGCCCGTCGCGTTCCAAAGTGAAGGGATGACTGATAAGGTGCTACGCAGGACATGGCAGCGCTGGCCACCATGCGAAGCGACACTCCCGCTTCGTCGAACAAGCAGATACCGCTCCTATGCACCGTCTGCCCCGAAACACCGCGCTTTTCCGACGTGTCGCACTTACTGACGCACATTGCATCCAAGGGACATCTTCATCATGAGACTCAAACCAGGCTCAAGTCCCACCAAGATCTCGGGGCCTCTGTCGTCATGGACCGGTATGAGATCTGGTACAAGGGCAATGGCATTGAGGCTCTCCTCGTCGAGAGGATGAAGGCGAAGCAGCTGAAAGAGGCTGCGAAAACCCGACGCGCCCGAGGGGTCGCGCCCTTGCCTGCACCCAAAGTCCGTACATCGCGCGGTCGAGCTTGAGAGACGTGGAAGGCAAGGCAGCTGACCTTGAGAGCAGACAAAGCGAAGCGCGAAGCGACTGGGAAGCTGCGCAACTATCAAATCCGAACAAGAGGCGTTTGCCCAAGAATATCCACTGTTCCCAGGATACCTTGCCTCCGATTACGATGCCGAGCACCAGGACGATCTTTTCCCCGGCAATGACACGATGTCACTCAAGGGCCAGGTCTGGCCAGGCATGGGCAAGATGGACCTTGCCAATGAGGACATGAGGCGAACTCGCAATCAGCGCAAGCCTAACTCTGTCATTGAGAAGATGCGGAGAGTTTCTGAGGGTATTGAGCCTACGCAGGTTGTCATGACTTCGGATCTCGAAGTTGAAAGGGTCAAAGGGGTATACGATGGCTCCTCGCCGGTTCCTGGCCAGGAAGAAGAGGTGGGTTGACGGCTCTGCCCCCTCGCCATTTTGCGCTACTGACTTTGAGGAGACACCCAAAAAGGCAGGGAAGCCCAAACGGAAGAGGGCCGAACCGCTGACGGAGATTTCTGCCAACGTTCCTCGTGGCGGAAACAGACGCCCTGGCCGCAACACCTTGGCGGAAAGCAACAGGGTACCGCATATCAAGTTGGAATACGAATGCGACACGGGCTCAGAGAAAAGCCCGTCTCTCGGTAGCTTCCGGAACAGCCACGATATTTTTCAAGATGATGATGGCGGCCCCGGTATGCTGTGTTTGCCAGCTCCCAACGCAGCTGTGACTGATTTGGGCATTTGCGAAGACCGCCCCTTCGCAACGCCGACCCACCAAGACCGAAAGTAGGGCGGTCCCCAAATTCTGGTCCGAGAACATGAGGCTTATTGGGCATTACTAGGTTTGACACGCGTGATCGACTCGGGCTTCATGCGTTCAATCCGATGTCGCACTCGAATGTGGTGTCACCCACCCCCTCCCGAGATCTTCCAGCTCGCCTCTTTTGCTCGCGTGAGTCTCAACGGGGGAGAGGTGCGTTGAACGGGTACCTTGGTCAGAGCACCCATATGAACTTGGGTAAGTCGCGAGGTGATTGCCAAGCCGGTTTTCGTCGACGATTAGAAATGCTTACCAGCCCAGGCTCTCTTGCGCATCCTGATACATCGTACGGACTCACTGATGCGTCCATGTACGACGGCTCGGCGAGGCTTTCCTTTATTGCCAATAACCACTTCGGTGCCCTTTCCCAGGACACTTTCCGTCTGAACCACAACCTCCCGCAGCCCAAACACGGGGACTACTCGTCTACAGCAGGCGACTCACTGTCCAACCCGAGCAGTAACCAGTTCCTCAGCATGTCCGAGTCCAACCCGCTTTTCTCCCATGATCGAATGTTTCTCACTCCATTTGGTCAGCCGCATACAGGCCAGTCCCTATCCTCGTTTAGTTTCACTCCGATCAACCGTGGTCGAGACCATGGTCACTCAGCTCACGAGAGACGCGCATCTGGGCCCAGCGTCAAGGTTGAGGCTCATATGTGCGACGACAGCGAAACTACACCCTCGAGCGATAGGCAATCCACCTTCACCCTGAACGGCATGTGGGATACGCAGCCTACGGAGAATGGTGTTGGCTCGCACGAACAGCTTGATGAGCAAGAGCTGGATCAAGAGCTGGATCAAGAGCTGGATCAAGAGCTGGACCTCTAGAATCCCATCCATGGCCTGTGGCCGCAAGGGAATCTGTATCAATTTTGGGGCGACCCGGCGACTTGTCGATGCTCCTCGTCTTGAGTCCCAGGCGGAGTCGCGTTGACCTGCCGCATTTGTCGACTCGAGAGTGACGCGACTAAAGTGCGAGAGCAGTGGCAGGGCACTGTCATTGCGAACCTGATATCTCTAAGCGGAGCTTATCATTGTACATGTCGGCGTTCCTTTCACCGCTCTCTCCCTTTCGTCCCGAAGGAAGCAAGCCGTGGAAATTCGGTTCCAATCTCAACTGAGATTAACTTGTTCGTCTCCGGACTCGCGAAGCGCGTTGGCTGCCATCGATCAAGGATACTGTATATACGAGGATCCCGACAGCGGCAGCAATTTGAAGGGCGCTCCTCTCACCGCGGGAAGAAAACGTTCATTGGAGTCGTCTTCTTCCTTTCATGCTTCTTTTGTTTCTTTCACTGTTCCCTGACCTTTATAGAGGGCCATTTGTTGGGGGTTACGCGTACGACGGCGGGACAATGCATTGATTGCAGCACACCAATTATGAGGCTTCCTCGAGGCGTTTTTTTGGCTCAGGCAGTCCAGCTGAGATCGGAGTTGGGAAGGTGGTGGTATTCGGGTTGCGGAAGATCATTGGGAAAGTATAACACTCCAAAGGCACCGGCGTCTTAGACGCATGATTGAGATGGCAAAAGGTCATCTCGTCTTCCAAACAGGCTATATTTGACGGACTAGACGTGGCGGCGACGCGGACACATTGTATGTGGTGATGCAAGGCAAGGCTACGGATTACAATTGCGCGATGCTGGCGATGAGCTGCGGCAGCTGCTCCGAGGCGTCGCCCGCGATGATGTCGTTCAATGTGCGACATGCCCCCCGGAGCCGGCGCGATCTGACGTCCAGCTCCAGCTCAGCCGATTTGCCGGCGGCCACGTCGAGTACCTTTTTGGGAATACGTGCCAGGCGGGCGACATTGAGGCCATAGGACCGATGCGCGACGCCCTCGCCCACCTCGTAGAGAAAGGTAATGTCCTCGCCGTCGGCGGCGTCGTCGGCCCTGAACCTCATATGCACGTTCTTGACGCCGTCGAGGCCGTCGACGACGCGGGCCAGGTTCTGGTAGTGGGTGATGAAGAGGGTGAGGCAGCGCGTCTCGGTGACAATGTGCTGCAGGACAGCGTGGGCGATGGCGGCGCCGTCGTGGGTGCTGGTGCCGCGGCCGAGCTCGTCGAGGATGACGAGGCTGCGCGGGGTGGCGGAGCGCAGGATGCGGGCCGTCTCCGACACCTCGACCATGAAGGTGGACTCGCCGGCAAAGAGGTTGTCCCGGGCGCCGGTGCGGGTGTGGATGGCGTCGCAGAGGGTGAGCGTGAGGGAGTCTGCGGGGACAAAGGAGCCCATCTGGGCGAGGAGGACGATGAGGGCCAGGGCGCGGACAAAGGACGACTTGCCGCCCATGTTGGGCCCGGTGATGAGGTAGGCCAGCGGGGAGGGGTGGGCGAGGGCCGTGGAAAAGGGTATGTAGGCGGCCTCGAGGGTGTGCTCGGCAATGGGGTGGCGGCCCTGGGAGATGGAGATGGAGGGCTCCGACGACGAGGGCAAGACGACGGGCCGGCTGTATCCGGGCTGGGCGGCCACTTTTGACAGGGACAGGAGGCAGTCGATGGTGGCGAGGGCGGTGACGGCGTCGCGGAGGGGCTGGTAGTCTGCGGATATCTCTGCGAGGAGGTCCTTGAAGGCCTTGTCGCAGGCGGCGGCGAGGGCCTCGCGGTGCTGGTCGCGCTCGGCGATGAGGCGGAGCACCTCTGGGGTGTGGAAGCGCGAGAGCTTCTTGGTGCCGGATATCTTGCTCCACGAGGCGGGCACGTTTTTGATTTCTGAGTTGGGCACCTCGATGAGGTACTCGATGCCGGCGACGGTGACGTACTCGACGGCGCTCTTTTTGATCTTGGCGGCCGCGTCGGAGCGGTGGGCGTCGAGCTCGTGCTCCACGTGGGCGATGCCGAGCTGGTGGTCCTGCATGTCCTCGGTCTGGAAGTCGTCGCGGAAGAAGGCGTACTTGTCGTCCTTGCGGGCGGCCTGGAGGTTGATGCGCTCGAGGTAGGAGACGACGGAGTCGAGGATTTGGGGCAGGGCGCCCGTGGCCGACGCCAGCAGGGCAGCGGCAAAGGGGGCGGCCGACGACGACGACGTCTTCACCGAGTAGTAGGTGGCGATCCCCTGCAGCGTCCGGAGGACCGAGAGGAGCTCGGGCCTCGTGCACTTGCCGTAGTAGATGCGGATGAGACTGCGCTCGAGGTCAATCTTGACCGACGAGAGAAGCTTCTCCAGCTCGTCGAGGGGCGCCGTCGACTGCTTGTCGAGAAGCTCCTGCACCGCCGCCATCCTCTCCTCGAGGCGGTCCCGGTCGAGCAGCGGGCGGCCGACCCACTTGCGCAGGAGCCGCCGGCCGAAGCGGGTGAGCGTCTTATCGAGAGCCCAGAAGAGGCTGCCCTTCTCGGAGTGGTCCGTCGAGTTGCGGTAGACCTCGAGGCTCTCGAGCGTGGTGCCGTTGATGAGCATGTGGGAGCGCGTGCTGAAGTGTTGGAAGTACTTGGTCAGGTTGAAGATGTGCTCCAGCCCGTACTCCTCGAGGTGGCTGATCATGGCCGAGAGGCACACGGTGACGGGCTCCGGCAGCTTGAGCACCTTTTCAAGGAGGAGGGTGGCGGGGCGGTCCTCGGGGGCGTCCTTGAGCGCGCCGGCGTAGAATTGCGCGACGTGCGACGAGGCCTCGGCAGCCATTGTCTCGCTCCTGGGCACTCGCTCGACGCGGCTGCGGTCCCCAAAGACATTTGTGCTGCTCCCGGACAGGTGCCGGACCAGCTTGTCGGTGCCCTTTGTGAGGTCGCCCACGATGAGGAACTCGCAGGGCGATATGTGCAGCAGCCTCGTCTCCATCTCGCTGCGCATGAAGCCGTCTTCAAAGTTGTCGTAGATGATGTCTCCGGTGGCGGGTTGAACGGCGAGGATGCCCACGTCGACCTTTTCATCCGTCCCCGAGCCCTTGGACTTGGTCTCGGTAATGGACAGCAGATAGCCGCCCGATGGCGTGCCCTCGGTCTGCTGGTCCAGCTCGCCGTTCTCGTCGATGTAGGTGCCTTTGGTGTAGAGGCTCGTGAGCTTCCTGACAAATGGCGTGTTGCGGTTGTCGCCCGCCTTTTTGAGGGCTGCTGTCTCGATCTGACGGACAACTCCGACCTTGTGCCCGGCGGCAACGAGCCGCTTGGCGTGGACAGACAGCCTGTGCACGGGGATGCTTGCCGAGGCAAAGCGGTCTAGATGAGCTTCCGACGGATCTGTCGATTCGGTCAGCACAGTTTTTGGTGGTGCGGACTCTTGAAAAGGCAACCCACGCTCGTCGTATCGCATCTTGCCCGGTATGCACACAATGCTCAGCTCCTTTGCGGCGATTCGCGCGTCTTCGCCAAAGAAGCGAAACTTGTAGCCGACCTCGACGATGAGGACGGTGTCCATGTGCTTCCTCTTGATTTCGAGGAACTGCAAATCCATGGGCGTTAGCTTGCCCGACTTGGACGACTTTTTCTTGGTCTTGGCGGGTGCCGGAGACTCGTCGTCGTCGGCTTGGGCGTCTCCATCATCTTGGCCGGCAGCGGCATCTTCTGGCTGTCGCCAGGACAAGGCCTCGGGGTGGCCCAGCTTCTTGACAAAGCGGCGGTGCAGCTCGTCGTTTTTTCGCTTCGTCGCCTCGTCCACCTGGGCCTGGTCGGAATCGGGGCCCGCCGCCGAGCTGGCTCCGTCGTAGAGGTAGCGGCCAGCACGGGCTGGTGGAGCGGCGGCGTCGGCGGCGGGTGAGGGCGGTGCAGCTACATGTCCGTCTTCAGTCTCTGCATGGGCAGGCGAGGGCTTGGCCTTTTTCCGCGTCCTCTCTGGCGTCTCGTTGGCCTTGGCTGCGTCGTCGTCGAGTGGTCGTTTTCGGGACGAGGCGTCGTCGCTGGGCGAGGCCGAGGCGCGGCTCTGCTTCTCAAAGGAAGCAGCGAGTCCGTTGACGGTCTTTGGGGTGAAGAAGGACGTCAAAGACTGCTGCTTCTTGCCCGAGGGCCTGGAAGCGGGCGCCATGGCGGCGGTGGTGGACGGGCAGAGGATGGAGGGTCGATCGATGCTTGGTTGGCGTGGCGCGTCTTGGACTTTTGACTTTCGGACCCTGACGCGTAGAGTGCCGGGATGTTTGGCACTTTTTTCCGTCCCGGAACAAACCCCTTGTCTTGGTGCTACAGATTGTCAGCTGGTGTGGCTCCTCGGCAGCAGCAGAAGTCGTCATTTACTTCTGTGCCCGGCGCTTAGAGGCCGCCCCGCAGCCAATCACGGCCTCGTCGAGAGCGCTGTCCAAGTCAATTGGCAAGCGTTGCGTTGCCGCCCAGCCCAGCGGAACAGGGGCAGGAACAGGAGGCAGGAACACCCCCCCCCTCCATCTCGGGATGCGCTTTCCCCCTCCTCCATTCAACCGCCAAACCCTTTGCGAGCTTTGCGAGCTCGCTTGTCTGTCTCTCTGTCCTCTTCATATCTTTATCCCGCGAGTCGCGACCCTGAGCTTCCTTGGCCTCACCGCCTCTCATCTGTCTCCTCCATCCCTTTCTCTTCGTTGCACGTCGACAACGTACGAAGTACATACCGTGATATAATCGCAGCCCGCATCCTGACGCGGCCCAATCTGCGACCCAGCCCGCCTGGGTCTCGCCTGCGTCTGGTCGGAAGCGTCTCTCGTCTACATAGCTCGCCGAGCCGCGCTGCTTTTGCAAGCTCATCACATCGCTGCCAGGCCGCTTACGCCGCCCTTCTCCGAGGGCTAGGGGGGGGAGCTCTGCTTCGAACCCTATATATATATCGGGAGCCCATTCTGGGCCCAGCATACGCCTCCCGTGTCACCCACAGCCCGGGCGTCTGTTGATCGACATGGAGTCCAGCCGCGGCATCTCCGACGGGGAAATGTTCACCAGCAAGCCTGCCCCCGACGAGTGTGCCGATAGCCCGACTGTCCAGCCCCTGCGTATCTTCAAGCCTCAGAGCCCCGGCCGTGTCCGCCGTCCATCCGCCTCCTCCTCCAAACCGACTTTTCCGCTGCCACCGGGTGCCTCGAGCTCTGCCGCACCGCTGCCGTTTCCCGACGACGATGACGTGCGCAAACCAACTCCTCCAAAGCCCTTTGGCTCAGCCTACGCCGACTTGGGCCCTCGTATAGATACTAGCCATGGAGAAAAGCGACCTGGCCTCGCCGAGAGGAGAGGAGCTTCACCCAAAGTCATCCACTCCCCTCCGAGCCCCGAGGCCGACGACGGCCTGTTCGCGAGGCCTTTGAAGGAGCCGCCACGGCCCGGCTCCCCCAACGCAAACTATCCAAGCCATCAGAAAAATACAAACTATCCTCGGCCTGCCTCTGGCGTCGCGGCGTCGTCGATGCCCGACAACGACGCGCATCGCCAGCAATTCAACCATGGGCTGGAAGTGGACCATCAGGGCGTTAATCGTTTTGCTTCGACAGCCTCCAACTCGACGACGAGGGCCACTCGTGGATCGCCTCCGCCCCCGGAGACACCCATGGTCGAACCGGGAGCTGGGTCTGCCGGCGGCATCGAAGCCCGCTATGCTGCGTCGGGCATTGCAGGAACGGCCACCCTCAATAGCCTACAGGCTCACCAGGCACAGAGTGCTGCCGCCGCCCAAAGGCTTGCCCAGTACGGGCATCAGGCTCCTCAGCCTCAGCGCCCTTGGACACCCACCGAGTCCCCCGGCCAGGCACCCTCGGGCCCCCCGACGGTATATCAGGGGGCGAACCCCGTCGCCGACACGGCCTCACGGCCAACCTTTGATCCACCTCCGGAACAGCCCGCGCAAAGTCAGGGCGATTCGGTGCCGCAGGTCAGCGTCCTGGAGCAGGATTACCAGCGCGTGGGCCGAAAGACGCCGCCTCCAGCCTACTCTAGAGTCAACCCCAATGGAGACTCGGCATATCCAAAGGAGAAGCTGCGCCCTCAGCAACAGCCCGCTCGGCCTGACACTGCCCCAGCCGGCCCCTCGTCGTCTCCACCACATAAGCTTGCATCATCCGCGTCGGCGACATGCCTTGGCTCGCCTGCGCTTCAGCACCCGGGCCATCCCGCCTTCGCCAACGATCCTCGACCCGAGGCAAATGGCCAGTCTGTACAGGCTGCGTCGACGACTTCTCTCCACGCGCCAACACCCGCGTCCCCGCCGCCACTGCCTGAGGGCTGGATAGCCCACCTCGATCAGAACTCGGGTCAGTACTACTACATTCACCTGGCGACGCAAGCCACGCAGTGGGAGTTCCCCAAAGGCCCCAATCCCATGCCGCAAGAGCAGACGCCGCTCTCGCCCACGGCTTCCACGTACGGGAATCCCTTGACGTCTCCAATGTTCGGGAAACAGTCCATGGCGTCGCCAATCTTCTCCCCGCACACGCCTGGCTATGCCGAGAGCATCATGAGCGTTGCCGCCTCCCAAACGCCCTCGGCTGCTGGCTTCTCCGGCCCGCCCCCGAGCTCAGGCGTCGACATGTACAGAATTCAGCCGACAAACGGAGTCTACTTTGGCCCCTATCTGAGATACATCAACATGCATATCGAAAAGGGCACGTGGTACGGGAGCATACTCATAGTCACGGACGCGCCGCAACCCCCGACGGTCCACATGCATCTGAGCGTCGATCTGTCCCCAAACCCAAGACAGCTGCAGCCTCACGTCGTCTGCACGCACCAGCGCTGGTCGTTTTACAGGTACGAGGTGGAGCTGCAGATGGGCCAAGGGGGCACCGAGAGGTGGACGTACGCCGTCACGTCCCACCTGGGATGCACACGGTACGAGTTCGTCGTGGCCGGACGGCACGAGACGGGCTGGAGGTTCATAGCTCACTCGGGAAACGACTTTGCCGCCGGCACATCGCAAAACGAAAGAGCCAGGCTCGGCGGCGTCGGCTTCATGTGGAAAGACGTGCTGCAGAAGAACATTGACTGCGGCGGCTTCCACGTGCAGCTCGGCCTCGGCGACCAGATCTACGGCGATCGGCTGTGGAAGGAAGTGCCGCTGCTCAGGCAGTGGCTGGCCATGAGCGGCAGAGACAACAAGAAGAAGGTCCAGTGGACCGCCCGCCATGAAGAGGACGTCTCGCATGCCTACTTTCACTTTTACACCAGTCACTTTGACCAGCCCTTTCTGAGGGAGGCGTTTGCTCAGATCCCGCACGTGTTGCAAATCAACGACCACGACATGTAAGTCACGACATGTAAGTGTCGGGCCTGGCCGAGCCGTGCCACGGGCCCGCGTCGACCGGCGCTGACTGGGGCAGATTCGACGGCTACGGGTCCTATCCAGCCTACATGCAAGCATCGCCCATGTTCAAGAACATCGGCCGCATCGCCACCGACATGTACCTGCTGTTCCAGCACCACACCACGGTGGAGATGATGCGAAACGTCAGCACCGATCACGACATCTTCACCCTCACCGGCACCGGCTGGCATTTCGTCAAGCACCTCGGACCGGCCGTGGCGGTCGTCGGATGCGATTGCCGCTCCGAGAGGACCCAGGCTCGCGTCATGGCCGGGCCGACGTACCAGGGAATCTTTCCCAAGGTTGCGACACTGCCCCCCAGCGTTCAGCATGTCGTATGGATGGTCTCGGTCCCCCTGATCTATCCGAGGCTCGAAGCCGTCGAGAGCCTGGCAAACACGGTGGCGGCGGGCAAAAAGGCGGTCAACACGACGTACAACATCCTTGGCAAGGTGACGAGCTCGGTGGCGGGCGTCGTCGGAGGCAAAGAGGTGGTCGCGCAAGGCTTCTCCCACGTGAAAAAGGCCGTCGGCAAGACTGGCCTGATGGGCAACGTGCTGAACCAGTTTGGCGAGCTCGACATCCAGGAGGTGTTGAAGGACATGTGGACGCACGAGACCAAGGATCTGGAGCGAACATACTTGATCCGCACCCTGCAAGGCATTGCCCAGCAAAAGGGCATCCGCATGACCTTTTTGTCCGGAGGTGCGTGCGCAAAACCGCCGTCGTCGTGTGTGGACTTGTCGTGTGTAGACTTGCTGACGGCGTTGCAGACGTCAATGCGTCCGGGGCCGGCCTGGTGCACGACCCGACTCACCCCGGCGATCACAAGACCATGTACCAGATCATCTCGTCGCCCATTGTCGGGGCGCCTCAGGCCGGCTACGTCTTGAAGCTCCTGCACAACCAAAAGACGCTGTACGTGCCGCAGAACGGGCACAAGTCGACGCACGACGTGTCCGACACCAAGGAGGACATGATGGAGATATTCCACACCGACGCCAGCGGGGCCACGCGCGAGATGAAGAGGCTCATGGGTCGGCGCAACTACGTTGCCTTTGTCGCCTTTGACCAGGACGCGGCGAACCAGACGCCGTTTAGCCCGAACCCGAGCCTCGCCAGTCAGCAGCAGCCGCAGCAGCAGCAGCAGGGCCTTTCCAAGCTCAGCCTGGCCGTCGACTTCATTGTACAGGGGGACGGCGCGTTCCAGGCGACGACAAAATACGGGCCCGTCGTTGTCCCGCACCTGGAGGTTGGGCGGTGAGGGCGGGAGCCAGCTAGTAGTCTCACGGCGGAAAGGAAGTGCTGCGAGACTTGTTGAATCATGGGGAGAGAGCGGGCATGCGTTTGGCGGCTACGGTGGATCTTGGATACCTCTATACGTCAATGACGGTTCATGTTTTGATGCCATTGAGTACGAGTAGCAAACGTGACTTTTGAGGGGCTTCACATGGCCAAGCGTCGCCGTAAGACGAGAAATGATGCTTCTTCTTCTTTGACGCATCGATGCGCTTGCCGATGCAGGCTGTTGAGCCCTCGGCCGTACGGGGACTTCTATCGCGACTCGACACACGCCAGCGCAACACGCCCATCTACAGGTCAAAGAGCTCCTTTATGATGCGCATCGTGTCCTCGGGCCCTTTGACGGTGTGGCCCGTGGTGGCCGGGTGGTTGTAGATTTCCCAGTCGTTGCCGCCCTCGAACGTCTTGTCGCCAAAGAAGTGTATCGTCTTGTAGGCGATGCCGCCGGGCTTCTTGGCCTCGGCGTCAAGGTGGCGGAGGCAGTACGTCTTGTCCCAGCCCTCGGGGAAGACGTCAAAGGAGATTTGGCCGCCGATGGCGAAGCTAGAGTGATCAAGTCCGAGTCAGCGAATTGTGTGTCAAGAGGCCTTTTTTTCGTTCAAGGCAGAGGCACCGCGGGTGACGCACATGAGGCCGAGGTGGCCAAAACGCTCCTTGAGGGCGGCGACAAACTTGTCGCGCACCTTTGCCTTTTTGTCATAGGCCTCGAACTCGATGCGCTCCTGGACACTGGCATTCCTGCCAATGGGGCTGATGTTGACCATGCCGTTGCGAAACTCGACAAAGGTGCCGCGCTTGACGGGCAGGTCGAGGTCGGCCACGTAGCGCAGGCAAAAGTTGACCAGGTCCTTGTAGCGGTCCTCGCCGAGCCAGCCGATGAAGCTGCTCGAGGGCAGGGCCTGGCCGAGCTTGTAGGCCGTCAGGCCGTTTTCCGAGAAGCAGTAGTCGAAGAGGGAGACGACGGGGACGCCGGCGGCCTTGCCGAGCTGCTCCTCCTGCTTGACCAGGTCGGAGCCGCCGACGAAGCCGACGGCGCACTTTCGGCGGAGGGCCTCGAGCATGGAGAGTATCTCGGGGGAGGCGGTCTGCAGGTCCGGCGGGGCGCAGAGAGGGATTGGTTAGTCGGCGAGACTCTCGTCAAACTCTCACGGCTGCTCTCCCGCTCCCCGGGCTCTCTCTCCCCTGTCCCCGGGGGCCGACGAGGACGGCACGGCCAGGCGGACAGCAGAAGACGGGGGAGGGGGGGGGGGACGCGATGGGGGGGGTCAAGTTTACCAGGCGGGCGGGCGTGAGGGTGCCGTCAACGTCGAAGAGGCATATCGTGTCCTTGAGGGGCCGGTCCTCGAGGGGGGTAAAGGTGGGCGGCGTCGCGTCCATGCTTGCGGCTGGGATTGGATTCTGCCGGCGGTGACGGAGGGTGAGGGCGTCCCTGGATGGAATGGCAAGAGGAGAGGGGGCCTGTCTGTTGCTCCGCAATGCAACCGACGAGGCGACAAGCTGTCGACGGCGGTCGGTCGTGGAGGTTTTGAGGGGCGGCAGTTTGTCACCACGAAGTGGGGCGGGGCGGTCAGAGGACTGGAGATACTCTATCGTATTCGTATACTTCGTACCTCGGCCACCTAATGAGGCAATGGATGATTGTGCTGCAAAAGGGGGTTGTATTGTATTCTATCTATGTGTGTTCCTCTCAGCCATTGATCGAGCTGCGCACCTGACTAGATTCGCGGCCAACGTTGTGATTCTATTGGAGTTCTGTTTAGCAGGTAAACTGCCGCTTCCATCGCCAACGGCCACATGAAGAGTAGGTAGCCGGCTTGGGCTAGCAGGGTCGTCATTTCTGGGTCACAATTCCCGCGAGGCGCACTTCCGTTCCTTCAAGAAGAGTTCTTTGGTGTATTCCTGGGTAAAGAACGCTGTCTCGTTGTGAGAGACAAGCAGGGGGACCTTGATGCCGAACTTGCGTAATGGAGGCACCTCTTCGAGAGTCTTGGAGACAGGCAGGTGTAGTAGGGAGTGTAAAGTCACGCCGTTGATTGCATTAGAAGCAACACCCACCTCTTCGAGAGTCTTGGAGACAGGCAGGTGTAGTAGGGAGTGTAAAGTCACGCCGTTGATTGCATTGGCAGCAACACCCGTAGGCGCCGCTTGTGCGAAGCAGCCCGGGGAGAGCTGCTTTGACCGGGCACAGAGGGCGTGAATCATAAAGGACTTGCCAGTACCGCCTTGTCTATCCACTTGTATGAGGAGAGGCGCCGGGTCTTGCTCATTAGGGTCGAGGACTTGTTCTAGGTGCCGAGTAAATAGGTCGAAAACTATGCGTTGCTCCACGTTAAGACGATCAAAGAGGTCATTAGAGACATCGTCGTATGAGGCGTCGTGTGGAACGTGGGGTGGGCAGTCGCAGTTGATGCGGAGACGGTGACCTCGTTCCTGGTGAACGGTGATTCGTATGAGTAAGTGACCAGGCTTTCTGCAAGCGTGGTGTGAAGCGAATATGGATTCTGCATGTGTTCCGCCAGTGGAATTCCGGTGATTTCCCCGTGATTTCCCGGGTTGGAATTCCAGGAATCCATGGTGGAAGGAAGGTGAAAGGCAGGAAATGTCAACATTCGAGCACCATCAGGGCGGCGCACCCTGCCATATCCGGGCTGCCCACCAGCTCTTTTGATATGCATGTCCTGGTGCAATAGAAATGGGATCTCTGACGGAGACACCGGTCGCCTCGGAAAGGAAGTATTGGCTGGCTTCCTCCATTACGTATGTTGGATAGGGTCTGCTGGGGTTAACCAATGGGTGTGTATTCTGTATGTCTGCTTGGTCCGAGGAAGTCATCGTGATGTCGGTGATCACGGTGTGTTGTTGTCTGTATACGCGTCTGCGTTCGTAGTTTATTTGATGCAGCTCCGGCGTCTCTTTCTCTGGTTCTCAGGCCGAGACTAATGAGGGAGCTGGAGTTCACGATGTCGCGTTCTCCTATTCAGGGCGGTGACTTCAGTGAACTGGCTTAGCATAAGATCCTCGCACAGGTCGTGGAACGGGTTCTCCGTGCGAGCTGTCTCGAGGATGATGGATCTTATCTCTTCTGTCCTTGCTGTTCTGTGATTGACCACAAGAGGCATGGATCATAACCAATAAGAACCCAGAAAGAGAGCTCAGTGGCAGAGGATCACAGACGTGCAACAAGCGAATCGGTGCAGGGATGAGAGAAATAACCAGTCCATGTCGCCTTGTCAGCGCTTTCCTTTGCCGAAACCCCGGGGCGTTTTTTCGGGCAGGTCCGGGCCGTGTGGGTACAGGTGACCGGGTCGCCGCAGTAGAGGCAGAGGCGGTTGTCAGTGGAGTAAATCTTGGCCCACGCTGGGAAGTTGTCGTGGGCTAATTACTATAGCTTAGGAGAGAAGAAGTAACGCCTTTGAAAGCTCGACCTAGTGTGGCCGGGGCTGGGGGGGTGGACGGAATCCGGACCAACTCCGGCTCGGGGCCGGCGTTATCTATTTCGGTATCCCCGTCGGTCTCGGTGAGGTGGTTTGTGGGTACGTATTCCGTGTCGGGCGCGGGGTCAGGCGGCCGGGCAGGTGCAGCCGGGCGAGAGGTTCCGGAAGAAGAAGACATACTTAATAAAGCAGTTGTTTTTATTGTTTTTCCCTAAAAGGGTTCTTCGAATCCACAAGGTGACCGACTCGGTAGATGTTGGAAGATGTGTATCCCACTAGGAAGCCTATCCAGGCTCGTGGGTCGAGCTTCCTGAGGCGTTGTTTCTTCTCTTGGGCCGTAGTTGTCATTGCAAACGCTTTGCACCCGTAGGCACGAAGATGCTGTTGCGCTGGCTTTCTCCCAGTCAGCTTCTCGTAGGGGGATTCCCACTTGCTGTATTTTGGCGTGCGATTGTAGAGAAATACAGCGGACTTGTAAATCTCTCGCCAAATCTGGGTTGGGAGCTTTCCTCGCATCGCTCTGGCTGGAGGGCGGCGGCGTTGGCGAGGTCAATGGAGACCTTGGAATGAAGGTAGGCGACGCGGGCAGTGTCGTCAAAAGAGAGATGCGCCTGGAGCTGAGTGAACTTCGAATAGAAGTCCGGCCAGGTGGTGTTCTTCATGGACAAGGCATTAAAGTCGGCCTCGGACTGGGCGCGGGTAAAGTTGGCGCTGAAGACCAGGCTGAGGTCCTCGGTGAGTGCCTTCACATCTTCTGGCTTGCCCTGTGCGTCCTTTTTGAGTGTGGCATACCAATCTTTGAGCGTTTTCTCGGGCTTGCAGCAAGACCAGAGGTACGTTCAGAAAGGTAGGAACGATGGTTAATGATACGAATGATCCTTTATTCAATGAGGTTGCCCTCTCGTGACAAGACTGAAGCTTCAGAAATTGTAAGAAAGGCAGACCAGAGGTACGTTCAGAAAGGATCATTCGTATCATTGACCATCGTTCCTACCTTTCTGAACGTACCTCTGGTCTGCCTTTCTTACAATTTAGGATCACCGAGTTCGGATCCTGGTTGAAGAGACATGGCGCATCTGCCTGTTGGTGGGCCAGATTGACCATTATCGGTGTTTTTGGCCTGCTTGTACCACCTGGTCCAATCCTCTGGCTTCTTGATATAACCAGGGTATGGTGCGATCGTCATGAAATGACGACCAGCCCAAGGTGAGTTCGTCCTTGGGCCAGATGGGTGGGATCTCTTGGCGTTGAAGCATCAGGAATGATGTCGCATAGCTGTAGTTCTTAGGGCCGGTCCAGATGCCGCGGTTCCGCAGGAAGGTTTTGAGGGCCTTCCTGTACTCCTTGTGCGCACGGTTCCAGGTTGCTTCCGTCCACCCGTCGAAGTGGTCCTGGAAGTCGTTGAACAGCTCATAGCCGTGAATGCTAGAGCTAGCGTTGGTGATGATGAATCTAGCCACGTGTGTCGTGACTGCCTTTTCATCCGTGTTGTCGTGGGTGACATCTGTCTCCCAAGATGCGATGTCAGCATGCTTGTGGTATGAGCCAAAGATCTTGATGCTGTCTAGCCATCCGAGGGCTTGAATTGCTACCATTTGATGTGCATGTCCCGGTGCAGATATGGGATCCGTGTCCTTGAGGGCCCTGATGTAGCGGAAACTCTCTGTAGGTCGGGCACGCGTGGTCCCGGGTTAGATGCCTCTCCGGGCAGAACGCGCACCGAACCGGCTTCCGGCAGGCCCTAGGGTCGTGACCGAAGCTAGGCATCTATACCACTGCGTGCGTATAGTAAATGCCTTGTATGCTTCGACACTAGCCTGGATTCCCGAAATGCAAAGGCCCTGCTTGCGGCAGCGGGCCCCTAGTTCCTCCGTAGGAACGGCAAAGACAATCGATCCCGTCCTTTGTCCTTCGAGTGGCTGGTAATCCATGATGGTCGGTGCCCATGTGTACGGCCACCAGGGAGTAATAGTGCGGCGATACCGGAAGAAGCGACTCAAAGAAAGAATGTCTTCCCGGTGCCGCCTGGGCCTTGCAGGAAGAAGTAAGCGGAAGCCGGGGTGTTGTCGATAGCAGACACACTCGTCGAAAAACAGACGCTGCCCGTTATTGAATACACGGTAGGCATCCTCGTAGGAAGGCTTTTCAAGAGGTATAAGGGATGGAAGTCTGTAAAAGAGGAGGGGAAAAGCGCGGACAAGGTTACCCGTTTATGTCCGGCAGGTGGAAGCCGGGCTCATAACCATGTTGGAAGAGGAACGCAGTGGTGTAAATTGGAGCAGGAATGAGAGAGAAGAGGCTAATTGAAAGAGGGGACAAAGCCCTCTTTTTATAGGCAATTTGTCGCATCGGAGCGGACCTACATTTAGGCGTGGCATGTCCGTACAGAGTACGAAGTATATAAGGAGGAGACCACAGCTACTAGCCCCGACCCAGACCAGGCTAGAACATCAGACTTTTCTCGACCTTTTGCTCCCTCTCTCAATTCCCTCACAGGTGGATGCAACAAAATACGAGACAGAGGTGGAGACGCAAGACATTATATGACGTTGTCTACTTCGTACCGAGTATACGACTTCACGCTAGGAGCAGCCCCTGGTTATATCCATTCATCTCATCAGACTTCCAGGCGCATGGGGGTCAAGGGGAGAACACACGCAGTCATAGCCAAAACGACCATCTACTAATCCAGTCAACGCTCATTCTAGGCTGCCCTTCTAGGTTGCCTCGCCCCATACCCCCGTCACCTCAATCATCACGCTCACCGCTGTGCTCAGCGCCCACAGCCCAATCACGACCCATCCAATCCTGCGGCTCAGAATCCACTTGTTCATCGGCACGAGGATGAGAAGCAGGAAGAGCATCATGAGGAGCGTGATGCTCGACACCATCAGCGTGCCTCCAACCTGCACGCGGTACGGCCCGTACTGCATCGGCCGCTCCGGGTGCTTGGCGTGTTCGCGCTTGGCCTGCTTCGCCATCATCATGACGCCGCCGATGCCGATGCCCAGCAGAATGTTCAACATGGGCCCGCCGAAGCATGCCGATCTAGGAGCCAAGACGTTAGCAAGTCTGGCTCGCACCAAACACGCGCTGGAATGCGTCCACTTACAGCGCCATGACGGGATATCCTAGCCGGGCCACCGTAATGTCCGCCACCAAGTCTCCGATGCTGTTGCCCGCTGCGAAAATGGTCAACCCCAGAAGCGCCTCGGAAATGCCCAGAATGACTCCGAATGCCTTGAGCACCCCAACCACCTCGCCCGCAATCGTCGAGATCCACGCGATACTAATCACGAAGCCCAGGAAGCAGAGAACATGGTAGAACCTGGGCCGCACGTGCTCCGTAGTCGTCAGGAGCAGCACTACTAGCAGCACGAGCGACGTCAGGAGCGAGTAGAGCACCATCCGAAGCAGCTCCCGGCCCGGCTGCTCCCAGTCCTCGCGCAGGTTGGCCCATAGGATAAAGACGGCAAACAGGGGCCCGGTGAACAGCTGCAGGCCGACAAGCCACCGGTTCCACGGTGGCGATTCACTATTCGCATTACTCCCAGACGGCATGTCCGATGTCGCTTTTGCGGGAATCAGCACAGTCTCCATGGTAGGACGATCCGTCCATTCCGCGCCCGTCGTCGGGTGCTCCCGAGTCGCCAGGCCGGCCAGACCGTCGGCTTCTGGTGCGTGGTTGCCGCTGCTTCTTGGTGCATAGCTCCGGTGGCGTCCCCACTCATCCTCCACGCCAACCTCTGGCGTCATCACTGCGATGGCGGGTGTGGTGCGTCCCGTGCCTCCGTGGCCCACGTCGTCAGCGACGGTGCCGTCGGTGGACGTGGCGTCTTCGTTCGGCTCCGGGTCCACCACGGGCAGTGTGATGACCAGGATGAATATGCTTGGCACCGATATCGTGCTGAGAAAACGATCCCAGTGAGTCTTGTCTCTCCAGCCCTGCAACGTCGGAAACAGCGTCGCCAAGAGGACGTGAGGCGACGGAAGTGCAGAGTACGGCCACCACCGTACTGGGCTCGACGCCTGCACCGGCGCCTGGATGACGGGGAAGCTGTCTTCTCGTCGGGCAGAGGTAGTCGAGGGAAGCATAAACTGCGCATGTTCCGAATACGCGTTTGGCGTCATGAGCACCGGCGAGTCCGTGTAGCGAGGAAAGGGCGACCGGGGGGACGATGCTCCGCTGCGGCTGCTGCATCGACTTGAAATCTGTAACCGCAGCTTGGGAATCGACCCCTTTGCCGCGCCATCCTCCGCCCGGCCCTGGTCGGTTGCGCCCAACGACATGTCGGCCGGGAAGGGAGCAAGAGCCTCCCAAGCCGTGTGCGATGGTGTCGGCGCTGGGGCTCCATGACCAATCTCGAGCCTTCCAGGGGCCAGGAAGCCGGACTCGTCCGTGGTCTGACCCTCGTGCAAGGGCTCCGGGATGACGGACGAAGAGAGGGGCACGTCACCGGACGATAGGGCCCTGTCCCTTTGCGTCAAGCCCGGCGTGACTGTTGTGGCGTGACCGGCATCCAGGCCAACTGCCACAGTCTCTCTCCGGGCCCGTGCACTGAAGTGGTTCTCCGAGTAGCTGCGACCGGGGATTGAGGAAAGTTGGAGATTGCTTTCCCGCTGGAGCTGCGCCAGAGCAGATCGAAACTCGAGGGCGCCGACCAGACTCGGGCGGATCGGGTTGATGCTGTGGTGCCGCTTCGCCCCAGTCCGCAGAATCCGCATGTTCCTCGTAACCTCGGCCGCGACCATTCTCTCATGGTCGCCGTCTGAATCGTCCAGGGGCGCTTCAATCGTCAGCAGCGGGGTCTGACTCTCGAGGTCAGAGCGCGAGGCTCGGTCGAGCGGAAAGACATGGTCGTGGGCACTGATGCTTGATGGAGGAGGTTGCCCCGGGTCCCGGTCGACGTCGTCTGGGTCGTCCCGATAGGGCTCGCCCGCCAGCTCGTCGGCAGACGGTCCGCCCGCGGCGTAGAAATGGCTGCGGGCTTCTCCTTCTCGTCGGAGCCGTCGCCTTTTCCGGACGCCGTACCAGTGGCATCCGACGACGGTAACAACGTAGACGATGTAGTAGCCTATCATGGTCCAGCACTCCCAGAAGCGGAGCTGGCCGTCGGCCAAAAAAGCCATGGTGAAGCCAACGGCGACAATGAAGAAGCATATGTCGCGGGTGTATGTGGCCCTGTCGACCCGAAACTCGCGCACCAAGGCCATGGATCCGGCGACGACACCGGTGATGAAACTGGCAGCGCCAAGAAGCTCGCCGACAGCCATGCTGGGGCTGTTGGAGCCCATGGCGGCAAATGTACTGAAGACGTCGGGGGAGCCATTGCCAAAGGCTAGAAAGGTGACGCCGGCCAAGCTCTGGCTCAGGCCAAGGAGGGCGGAGATGGTGCTGAGGTTGACGCTGAAGAAGTCGCTGGCGGCAATGCCAATGGTGGTGAAGAGCAGGCCCAGCCAGGCGACGAGCAGGACGAATGCCACGGGCCGGGCATGCTGGAGGGTGCAGTAGTAGAATTCCAGGTACGGGAGCAGGCCGGCATCGGCGTCCATGCAGTGGCGCCTAACAAAGGCGCACTGGTCCTCGACGGAGTGCACCTCGCTGCACCCGGCCTCGTCGCGCTTGAGGAACGAGGCACCGTCATGGCCATGGTTGGCGTCGCGCTGCCAGTGGACGAGGAACGAGGAGGCCGTCAGCGCAGAGAGGAAGAGGACGGTGATGAAGAAGGGGCGGGACCGGGAGCGGCTCCCTCGGAGTCTAGATGGCTGCATTCTTGTCGAACCGTCATGTCGCAGGAGTGTCGCAGGAAGTCGGCCCAGCAGAGGCGAGTGCGTAGTCGAGTGCGAAGTCGATTGAGGAGTAAAAATGCTTCCTTTCGCTCTAGGTCATGGTCGTGTTCGGAGCCATCCTCGTGATGCAGGTCGAGGCGCCGTGCACGGGGTACATATGCATTGAGTGAGTGAAGTGGAGGCGGGCGTCCTGGCTGGCTGGATCACCCGGGGTACTTAAGATACCGGTGCGCGACCGGGAGGGAAGGGCATCCGGCACCTGGTATGCCAGCAACAAGGCGAAAACGGATCGACCAGTGCAGAACCAGCTCGTTGAGGAATGGATGAAACCCCCGACATTTTCTGGCGTTCAAAAGTCTACCCATCCAGTGGTGCACTGTGGATACAGGCACTTGAAGAAGTCCCTCAAAATGCCATAGTACCGTACGGATAGAAACTCATAAAATTCAAGCAGTCTTAACAGCCTGGGGAAGTGGGGGCCGCACATGTCTCTATCGCCATCAATTTGTATACGTGGTGTATCTTACCGCACCCGCCCGAGCCATCCTCTACACTACGTATACAAATTTGGTGGCGCTGAGACCTGTGGGGCCCCACTTTTCAGGCCGTTGAGACTGCTTGAATTTTATGAGTTGTTTCTACGGTGATGTACACATGTACTTCGTATACGGTGGCAAACTGGGCTGCCTCCCGAGACATGCATCGGCCGTGGCGGTGCGACTGAGCCACAGGGCCAATTGTTTACTTTGCCCGACGCGAACTTGCGCACTCGCTCACTTTCTTTCTCTCTCCTCACACGCACCCATCATCACGCGCACCTCTCCGCCTTTGTCAGCACGATGGCTCGGGTCGCCCAAGTGCCACGCGCCGGTGGCGTCAAGTCGACGTCTGCTTCCATGTCGGCTTCGCCCTTCAAGTCTCCCGTCAAGTAAGACCTTGCTTGGCCCGCGACGCTGCTCTCTTTTCCCCTTCTCACACCCGCGCCAACTGGCTAGGATTCCGCTCAACGACGATGCGCAAGAAAAGGGCCGCCGCATGAACTCTCGCAAGGCCCTCCACGAAAGGCAAATCAACGAAATCAAGGCGGCGGCAACACCGCGCAAAAACAACGCCAGGCTGGACGACTTTGAGAATGCCTCGCCAGGCTCCGCCTCGGTCACGCCCATGAAGCGCGTGCCCCTCCTCGCCAACTTCGAGGAGTGGATGAAGATGGCCACGGACAACAAGATCAACGCCACAAACTCGTGGAACTTTGCCCTCATCGACTACTTCCACGACATGTCCCTGCTCAAGGAGGGCGACGGCGTCAACTTCCAAAAGGCCAGCTGCACCCTCGACGGCTGCGTCAAAATCTACACAAACAGGGTCGACAGCGTCGCCACCGAGACGGGAAAGCTCCTGAGCGGTCTCGCCGACAGCAACAGCAGCAAGAAGAAGGACCGCGAGGGCGGAGATGCCGAGGCCGAGGAAAGCGAGGAAGAGCTGGACGCGGATGGAAATGTCAAGAAGAAGCCCAAGAAAAAGGTGAGGGACTGCGCGCATGCGCCTGGAACCCCGTTGCTGACTACCCGCAGACCCAGAGGTCGTCCGAGGCCACCTTGGCCGCCTCGTTCAGTGCACTGCAACTCAAAAAGTTCGAGCTCGAATTTGCCGTCGACCCCCTCTTCAAGAAGGCATCGGCCGATTTCGACGAAGGAGGCGCCCGCGGCCTGCTCCTGAACCACCTGATGATCGACTCCCAGGGTCGCATCGTCTTTGACAGCAGCGACGACACGGGGGACGTGGTGACCATTGGCAAGAAAAAGGCCGAGACGAGCGACGACGACGACGACGGTGACACTGCGGCGCAGGCGGACGACGAGGCGAATGAGGATGAGGAGGCGGGCGGCGAAGAGGACGAAGCGGCTGTTCCGATCGACCTCGCCTCGCTCGGCCAACGATTTTTCCACGACCTGGCACGGCTAGACGAGCTCGATGTGTGCCCGTCGCTCAAGAAATTTGATCTCGGCAACCCCTCTGGCTCAATGGACATTCCCTTTCTCAAGGCTCCGGAGGACTGGAGAGCGGAACAGGACAAGGACAAGTCGGCGGGTGCCCTGGGCGACAAGTCGGGCATGTTCATCGATGAGGAGGCTCCGGCAGGCTTTGACGACGACGACCTCGGCCTCGGGAGCTTCGACGTTGGCGAAGACGTTGCATTTGGCGAGGGCGGTGAGGCTTGGGCGCGCGAGGCTGCTCTTGGCCCCCAAATGCGAGTATACGACGCGGGCATGGGCGACGAGGGTGGTGCCGAGGGCGAAGGACTCGACGACAAGGGCGAATACGTGGTCTCCATGGCAAATCCCCAGAGCGCCGACAAGATGCACGAGGATATTCTGGGCTTCTTTGACCAGGCGCTGCAGAAGAACTGGAGCAGCGCGGAGCACTGGAGGATCCGGAAGATCAAGGACGTCGGCAAGCCGTCGGGCGAGATAAAGAAGCGCAAAGAAAAGGAACCCTTCGAAATCGACTTTGCCAGCCCCCTCGAGTCATCCATGGCCGACGTGCTGTACACGCAGGCGGCGAGCAACTCGGCGATAAGCATGCCCAAGAAGGACTGGACGTCCAAGTCCCGAAATCTGCTCCCCGACGACAAGCACTTCAACTCCAAGTCGCTGCTCAGCCTCTTCCTCAAGCCCAAGGCGCGCATGGCCCATCGTCGGACCGGCTTCGGGGCCCGGGGAGCCATGGGCAATGCGCCGCCCGACAACCCGCCCGTGGGGGACATGGACGAGGCGTTCTGGGCGAACCGCAAGGGTCCCGAGGAGACTGCGCCCCCAGCGGGCGACTACGACGCAAACTTCTTCCAAGACGACGGCCTGCCCTTTGCCGGCGGAGACGACGCCGACGACGACGCCGAGTTTGCGGACGCGCGGGAGCACATGTCGCCGGGCGTCGAGGGCGGGGCTGGCATGGCGGGCGAGGCGGGCATGGCGGGGCTGACGGCCTTGCTGGGCGGCGAGACATTTCCATTCACGCAGACGATGGGAGGTGCCTTTGGGTCGAGTCTCGTTACGCAGACGAGGAGGGTGCGGCCCGAGTATGTGCAGTACGCTCGGAAGGCAAAGAAGGTGGACGTGCGGCGACTCAAGGAGGAGATTTGGAAGACCATGGCCTTGGACAAGCTCGAGGTGGGTTCATGGGCCCCCCTTTGCGCTTGTGGTTTGTCGTGACGCAGCCTTCGCTAACTAGGCGTCGCGCAGGATCCGTCGAAAAGGGGAGACGGCCCCCTCACTCCGCCGGGGTCGGAAGAGCCAGGCCAGGCGCGGCAGGGCGACAGGAGCCTCAAGTTCAGCGAGGTGATGAACGGGCTGCAGTCTGTCTATCCCAAGGCCATCATGGACGACATTTCGACGTCGTACTGCTTCATCTGCCTGCTGCACCTGGCCAACGAGCAGGGGCTGGTGATTGAGAAGACGGAGGAGCTGACGGAGCTGAACATTCGCAAGGACTGGACGGCCGAGGCGACCGAGGGCGGGGACTAGGGGTCATCAAGGGACGCGAGCGACGGCCGAGTCGCTTATTTGAGTCTCCTTGGAGTCTCTCGTTTCGACGACGCACAATGACGTACATACGAGTTACGCCCGAGAGAGGATGGTGGGGGGGGACCCCTGACCCACCCGGCCCCGCAAACCGTTGAGGGGGCCGCGTGGTTGCTAATAAAGGCACATATGAGCCCGCGCCGCCAACAGTCTCGTCTCCTCCAAGACAAAGCAAGCAGAAGGCGATCATGTCTCGCCTCGTTGACGCACGCTCGCACCCTGTTGCTTCATGACAAAGCCTTCCGCAGCATAATTTCCTTCTTCTCTTCCTGTTGACCATCTAGGTAGTTCCAGCAACTGCTTCACATGTACTTCGTACACCCACCTATCTCCCTCATCATATCCTACACCAAACCCATCGAACAAACGCCAATCGCCTCACAAACAATCCCGCCTTCCTGCAAATGCGTCCGAGTGTCGTGTCCCTACCAGCTCCAGGGACAACCGCATTGATTCCAAAACCGTGGGTATCAAACAAGCCTCGCCACTCATCGTGGGGAGAGCAAAAAGCCAAGAAAGTGGCAAGTGTGTCAATGTGGACAGTCCCTCTTTCGGACCATCACTGATGGCCATTTCTGTCGACAATCTCGCCAGCTCGCAATAAAGCATTCATACCGTCGTAACCACCCTTCCCTCTGTTGCCGAGGGCGGGGGCGGGAGCAGGAGGCGATGCATCAACTGACGTCATCACAACATCACCTTCTCCAGACTGCTCAAACTTCATCTTCTGGAAAGCCGACGACTCAGATTGGAAGCCTTGACAACGCATTAGCTCCAGCCTCGGGTGTCATGGTCCATTGTGGTAGGGATATATACCATAGCCCCTGGGCCCGCGGATTTCAGGCCGAGAATCCAGATGCCCACTGCGATTGACAGCGGCTTTGATGGCAGGAACCGACTGCTTTCCCATTTCTCCAAAAACCGACATGGTTCGATCCGCGAGAAGCGCATGAATCGGTAAAGAACCTTCGCCCGGATTCCGGCTGAAGCTCCCCGTCGAGCTACGACTCGCCACGGTACTGTTTGAAGACGGTTCATGGCGTAACATGGGTACTCGTGCCGAAGGCAAATTTGGTGTTCCATCTGGCACCAGACGCAATTGCCCAGATGCGCCAGAGCCGGCTCCGAGCGCGTTGACATCCGTCATCCGAGTGTCCTTGACCGATTTGCCGTTGTCCAACATGTCGGATAGCGAAGGGAGGTGGTGCTTATGAGCCGAAGCAGCGCGATTCCTCCTCGCCCAAGACGGCTGACGACGCGAATGCCGCTGATGCACCTCTCGGGGACTTGCACTGTCATGGGTGGCCGTTCTTGGCGACAAGCCACCCTCGTCGATGGAGTCGGCGTAGGGCATTGGCGTTGGCGCGGTTGACGAGGGTTGCGATCCTGCCAGCGAGGCTGCCGAGTTCATTCTTTCGTGCCGCGTCGGCGGAGGCTCGCTGCCTTGCAACCTCTCACTGCTGCTCCCGCTTCGACTTCCGCTTGACGTGGCTCCGCCTGGAGTAACTCCGCTGCTTGAACTGCCATGACGCAGTCTAGTTGGTTCCAACTTGGGTCGCTTTGACGCATCATGGCCTGTGCAGCACGAACATGTGAGTCTGCGGACAAACCCATCGAACAAGAGCTTCTTCGGCGAACCTTTGATTTGTTTGGCTTGCCTCTCCTTGAACTCTTGTAGATACTGCGCATATTTGTGATATTCGGGTGTCTTCTTGTACCCAGCGAGATTGTTGTGGTACTTCTCCTTGGCGGCGTTTGCCTGACTTTCGTACAGTTCCTTTTCTGCCGGCGGCAAGCTCTGCCAGTTCTCTCCCACCAGCTTCGCGATTTCGGTGAAGGTGAGACTGTGAGACTTGAGGTCGTCCCTCATTTCTGCAGAGGCGTGTGAGCAGTTCCGCTTCCATTTGCACATTGGGCATGGCGCCGCCACTCACTGTTGGAAAAGAGCACATAGGCCGAAGGGGGTCGTTCAGGCGCGTGCTCATCAGGCTGGGGTAGATGGGGTCAGCTGGCGCCATTCGATACGTGGATATCGACCGAGCATGGAAGGGGGGAGATGCGAACCTTGGGATGCCGACGATACTTGCGCTTGGTGACGCCAGCGGTTTCGTTGCCGGCCTCGGGGCGACAGCTTTCGCGGCGCGGACTGTCTTGCTTGTTTTCTTCGAAAGATTGCTTGCTTGTGGATGCAAGCGACACGCTTGGGGCGATTCCCCTCGCGTTGGCGATACGTCTCTGCAGCTTCTTCAGGGAGCAAACATGTTAGCAATTGGTTTTTGTAAGTGAGCACGAGACCAGGGACATACTCTGCGATGGCCGAGCTTCACACCCAATGCATCGCTTGACGAGCGTCAGTGTCGGCCTCAATCAGGACCAGGGATTCAGCTTACAGGTCCGATTCCTGAATGTCCAAGATGGTGTCCCACGCATCGAAGCCTTGGTCGATGAAGGAGTCGAGATATTGGGAAAGCCCCAACTCTGCGAAGATGGCCTCGAGTTCTCGAGTCATCCAGGCGAATGGTGCGCCGAGTCCGCGTTGGCTCCCGTCAATCTGGTGGCAGATGATATATCTGGCCGATGAAAGGAACCGAGTTGAAAAGCCAACATCTACTCTGAGCAGGGCACGATTCAAGCGAGGCCGGGAACTGGGAGGGCGACGAGTCTGGGCGGCGCCAGGCGTGAATGCTTGATGCTGAGTGATGGGTAAGACGGGCTCGATGAAGCTGTGGCGTGGCACGTGGCCAGATCGAGGCTCGAGAGCTGAATGAGGTAGCAAAATTCCGTGTACTGTATCGAAGAGGGAGGCGGCCAGGGAACTTGTTTGTTGAAAGGGCAGGCCGGTGGTGTCGCTGGTAGATGGAGCGAAGCGAGTACGGGCATGTATGTAGTGAGCGGATGTTGGGCCAGGGTGTGAGTGGCGGGCAAGTGATGAATGAGGATCGGAAACCCGAGAGATGGATCGACGGCAGCGAGAATCCAGGTGAAGCACGTCAGGCGGCGCGGCAGTCCTCGAGCAGGATGGATGGGTGACGGGTTAATCGGATCTCTCGATTGCCAAGGACAGGGATTACTCAAGAGGCGAGGCGAGGTAGGGTCCAAGGGGAAGAAGGGAAGAGAAGGAAGAAAGATGCGGATGGCAGTCTGGAGGAGAGCAAAGGGGGGGAAAGCGATGCAATGGCCAAGACAAGTGGGATGGAGGGAAGACGCTGCGAGATGGACGAATTGCGCTCCGATGCCGTGTTTGGGCCGCCCAATGCTGATGGGGGGTGACGAAAAGCGCGACGGCAGACTCATCAAAGGCGGGTACAGCCTGTGGGTGTGGGTAGAGTTGAGGGAGGAAGAGAGAGAGAGAGAGAGAGGAGGGACGAGCTAGGATGCCGATGATGACGATGGGGGCGGGGCGAGGGCTAGTCCGGGGAGGTCGTTGAAAGGAGGGGGGGTGGCGGGAGTATATCGATGCCAGTGTTGGCTTTGAAGCTGCGGTTGCCCTTGAGCCTCGAGAGTCTCTCTGTCTATGTACGAAGTAGTTAGTAGGTACCCACGAATGGTCAAGTCGATGCTCGGGGATGAAAGAAGCAAGACGAGAAGATACACACAGTAGTTGTGATGATTGATCACACCCCTCTTGAGCAAGCAAGAGGGGATGACAGACAGCAGAGGAATAGAAGTACCGAAGACACGTAGGTACTCCGTACTCCTTACATGCATATTACAGCATGCACAAAGAGCCCAGGATCGATAAGTGGTGCCCGTCTGTTAGTGGTCTGTGCTCCTGCAGGTAGGTACTAGTACCTACCAGTACCCGTTCCTTGGGGCAACTGACGAGCAGGCAAGGCCTAGAAGCTTCAGAAGCAAAGCCGCTGCCCGTGCCTCCTGCTTGGCCATGCACCCTGCCTGGTAGGTGTACACATGTTCGTACCTACTTCGTAGGTAGTATCTATAGGAGCCCTTCTCCGATGCCCTTCTCGCCCGGCGGCGAGTCAAGACAGCCATAACGGACAAATGGGCTCTCGGCCGACGGGAGAGGGACATGGTCGAGGCAGAAGCTCCGGCGGCCGTTCAAAGCAGTGAGTGTTGCCTTGTCTCGTTTGGCACACTGTCGATTGGACGAATGATTTGATTGCCCCTAACCAGTACGGTACCTGTAATACGGAGTACGGATACCCCGTACCTGTCCACCTTTCTACTTCGCTGGAAAAGTGCGCCATCTTTCTTTTTCGTCGCAGCGTCTAACATTAATAACACGGCAGACCTCCTCACATTGCCGCGAGACCGTTGCAAAATGATGTACGGATACTGGTCCTCCTGATGATGCCAGCCCGAATCGCGATCAAAGAATCAGCCTACCTATCGGGACAGAAGCAAAGACAGGCTACAAAGGCACGATGCGATGCGATCCAGCGAAGCCAATCATGGCCCGACTGCTGCCGGCCGGCGCAAATGGCCGAGGCTAATCTCCTGGGCATGAAAGTAGTGCTGGGCGATTTCAGACAATTCAGTCACATACGACAGTCAACGTCTCCACGCAGTGCAGTAGGTAATACTCCGGGCTCTTGACTCTGGACGCCTTCACCATGTACTTCGTAGGGGTACATACACACGCGAGTTACTGACAGTAATGGATATTCGTAGATGAGTCGACATATGTACAAACGACAAAGTACTCCGGAAGGTGCTCTATGCTACTAGGCGGTAGTAGACGTCTCTGCACGTTTCAGCGCGACTGTTGGCAAGGATCCTCGGCCATGCCGCGAAATGCCCCTACTCTAGACGAGTTGTGGGCTAGCAAGGCGTAAGCGGGAAAGGGGAAAAGACGATGGCCCGGCCACTTCTCGATCACGCCTCCTGCAATCGCGATGCGGCGACTTGGCCAGACTGCTGTACGGAGCTTGCATGAGGGTAAATCAGCTGTAGGCGGGGAGCCTAAGGCAGGTAGGTTAGCCAAGGCAGGTAGGATAGTGACGACCCCAAAATCCGTCACCCAAACACGCGTATGTATGTATGTACTTTGGTGGGTGGGGTCTGCTTGTCGAGGTGTCGAGGAAACTTTGAAGTTGCAAGATCTCGATGCCATCCCGGCGGACTGGCCTGGCGTCGTCTGTCGATTGGTTCGGTCCCGGTACCATGTTTCTCCGAGCATCTTCCCGACCTCACCCCCTGAGGGGGGGACCGGACTGCGAGAAAAAGCTGAGCCTGGTGACGGGAATCGAATTTTAGCCCGAGCATCGCACTCCAGCAAATAACGGCATGCCCACTCTTTGGTTTGTTGAACCAATGCCCGTCCAGAATCATCCCCCCTCGTGTGCGACCAGTTTTTTTTTCTTCATCATCACGTTGTGCCGACAGAGTTGCCATGCCATGCCATGCCACAGCGGAACCTCCCCCCCCTCCTCGCCTTCGGCACGCATGGAAGGAGGCTGCGTTGCGTTGGACCCAGCCTTTTACGACTTTTCTCATGCAGTCCAGGGGATGGACCTTGGATGCTCGAATTGCTTCATCACGAAAGGTTTGACAAGCGAGCGACCCTGCTTTCTTGGCCGGCTCGCAACTCACTGCAGGGAACAGAGGGCGAGCGAGGCAGGCAGGCAGGCAGGCAGGCAGGGCTCAGGGCTGCATCGGTGCCATATCACGATCGAGTTCCACGAGCCCTCCCTGCGACTTCTTGCAGCTCCCGTCGGCTGTGTGCGACTGTTTCACGAAACTGTTGCATGTTGCTCTGTGCATCTCGATGGCTCTCCGTACCACGGATATCTGCCCTGCGTTGCACGTCTCTCCGTCTGCCCGTCTGCATGCCTACCTGCCTACATACATGTATGTACTACTTCGTAAGAAGTACACTCATCCAGCATGCGTCCGAGTCACCGCTCAAGACGTCCAGCCGAGTTCGCACACAAGGCTGGAGCGTATGTACATACATATGTACGAAGTATCATAGGTGGTGGCCGTTTTTTTGTTTTGTTTTAAAGTTTCCAGCCCGGAAAACAACTCCTTGACTCGGTATCCGTATCTACACTCCGTATTCGTACGTTGGTAGTAGAATCCGTACTTTGTACCTATGTGGGTACTTCGTACTTCGTACATAACTCCATACATGCATACATACATACAGACGGAGTACGACTCGTAGGTACTACCGCTAAGGATGCAGGCCAGACGGGGCGGATAACTCCGTGTTGAACTGGCGCAACGTGCTGACAGGCAGGTGCACGTCCCGAGAAAATGCCCCTTTTTGGGCCCTGATCCACGACGCGGCGCGGCGCCTGACAAAAGATACCTTAGACATGCGTTCCGGCTAGAAGAGTATTCGTCCCCCGTTTAGTCGTAATTTTTAGCCTAAATGCAAGGAGACGTACTCCTCCTTCTATAGCTGTATGTCTACCCTTACTCACAATGTATCGAGCTAGCAGGGGTCCCTAATTAGGGAAAGTTGCTAAGAAAATTAACAAATTCTGTCGAATTCTGCCCTAGCGATATATAAAATTCGTTAGGCGCCGCGCCGCCTAACAAAACTTATATATCGCCTATGTTAGATTTCTAAGGCGCTTTCGAGGCATTTTTTTAGTGCATTTATTCAGTATATTATAACTTCGTTGCTAGGCGATAGCCCTAAACGCCTTATTATTAAAGACGACTATAATAACGATAATAACATTATAAAGGCTATAGCTATATTAGCTCTTATATAAACCTTTATAGCTAGCGGCTTTATAGACGAGGAAGAGAATAAGAGGAGAGGAAATAAGGGTATCGTAAATAGCGATAACGATAACTTCTCTATTTAAGGTTCCCTAGCGTAGGTTATTACGGCACCGAGCTTTATATTCTTCGATATATTTTGCATGCTAAAGGCGGTATTTACAAGCCTCTATAGTTAGCTTCGCATTAATA
Source organism: Ophiocordyceps sinensis (assembly GCA_012934285.1). Taxonomy (NCBI): domain Eukaryota; kingdom Fungi; phylum Ascomycota; class Sordariomycetes; order Hypocreales; family Ophiocordycipitaceae; genus Ophiocordyceps; species Ophiocordyceps sinensis. The sequence goes on from JAAVMX010000008.1 coordinate 1,260,551, forward strand.
CCGGTATAGAGGGATCGAGATATTAGACCTTAGAGAAAAAGATGCTAGTATTCCTATAGATTTACGTATATAACGAACCTTAGAGAAACACGGTATACCGCTTTTAAATAAGTTAATCATCGGTCTCGAGGATATTCTATTAATTAATTAATCCTATAAGGCGTTTAGCGGCTAACTTTATTCGCTAGCCGGCCTTAGGATATATCTCCCCGGTCGTAGAGTTTAATAAGAAGCTTAGACAATTTAACGGCGCGATTAGTGCTATTAACGGCATATATATTCCTACGTTTATCCCGAAAGGTCGTTAGAAGAGGTTTTAGTTAAGGAAGAATAATATCTTATAGAATATCTTTACGGCGATAACCTTTTATAGCCTAATATACTAAATAGGTGGGAAAGGGTATGTGTAGAAGGATGGTTTATTAAGGTGGGTGGCGAGCCCCGGGAGCTAGGTATAGCTCCCGCTATCTAATCTATGGCTGATGTAAGCAGCCCCGGGATGCCCTGCAAAGGGTGCTTTACATGCATTATAATGCCGGCACAAAAGAAAAGCTCTGCTAACCGCAGCAGTCGTGCCACAGCAGGCAAATACAATCCCAATTGGGCAATTAAAAGAGAACTTCCAATGCCCTGCTTTTCCTTCACTCCTTTCCTCGTGAGTTATGCTCACACACGCTGGTGATTATTTCCTCCGATTACCCTTTCTGCTTGTTTAATTATAGCCTCGTGCGGCTTTCCAATCACCTCCATATTCATCGTCGGCCTGTCGAAGAAGGCGACGGTCGTCTCGGCCGTCTCGGCCGCGGGGGCGTCGATCGTCACGACGAGCACAGCGTCGGGTGCGTCGGGCGGCTTGAAGATCTCTGCGATAAAGCCGTCGGGATCCTCTACTCGTGCGGTAGCGTTGGCTGCGTCGTGCGCTGCAGCGTGTGCTGCGGTCTTGACCTCGAATTGAGCCCTATTGGCAGCGTTGGCTGCAGTCTTCTCTGCGGGCCCGGAAAAGAACTTCTCAGCGTCCTCGCTAACGTCTCCTCGTACGGCCGTATTGATTTAGGCCGCATTGACTGCGCTAATGACGATTTCTACGGCGGCAGGCGTAGCAGCGACAGGCGTGACAGCGACAGGCGCGGCAGCCCCAGTGATGCTCTCTACGGCAGCAGGCGTGACGCTCTAGGCATCGCCGGAGTGCAGCTGCGTGGCAGCGACAGGCGTGACAGCGATAGGCGCGGCAGCCCCAGTAATGCTCTCCACGGTAGCAGGCGTAACGCTCTAGGCATCGCCGGAGTGTAGCTTAGGACTAGGTTCACTAGGAGCAGACTTCTTATTGACGATTTCCACGGGGGCAGCAGGCGTGGCAGCGGCAGGCGTGGCTCCCTCATTCTTTTCCTCACCGTATTCTTCGCCTTAACCGGCAGGGCGGCGATCGGTGCGTTGTTTTTCGGGGCGTCGGTCGCCTTGCTCATCAGGGCGGCGAAGGAGGTCACGAATTCTTTCCCTCCACACAGTCGAAAAGACGAGGTGTTTTTCCTTCGCCGGGGGAAGGTCGAAGAAATCAAAAATAGACTCCGATTTAAGAGCTAAGGCGCACAAGAGGGTGCGGGCGCTCTTTATGTATATTATATCGACGTTCGTAAAGGTTTAGGTAACGCTTTCCGTAGGCGACGTCTTAACTAGCTTAAAGTATTATACGGCCTACTTTAGGAGGTTGCGGCAGTCTACATCTTCTAGTGCAAGAAGGGCAGACCGTTTACGCAGCTCCTTAGTCTCTATCGAGAGACGGGGGCGGAGGCGGTAGTCTATAATAGACGACTTTAGCGGCGAGGGGAGCCGAGTTAGCAGCCGAAAGGTAGCTAATGAAAATTTTTCTCGAGGGCAAAAAGTAAGAGACCCGCGAGACGAAAAACAGAAAAAATAGGGTAGAAAACCGCTGTCGCTATTATTAAGCTTCGTTAAAAGGTAAGGCTCGATTTAATTACAGGCACGCTAGCTATAGTAATATAAGCTAGAATACTACGTGGTAGGAGCTTTAAGGCTCCTAGTGATAGTAAGAGCGAGGCTTTTAGCGATAGTAGGAGAATAAAGCTCCTAGTAAACATATCGTGGTAGCTAGGCCTAGTGATAAGGAGATTAGGTCATCCTTAATAGTGGCTTAAAAAGCAGAAAAGGTAGGAATTGCTACTAATTTAATACACTAAATAGGTAGGAAAGGGTATGTGTAGAAGGATGGTTTATTAAGGTAGGTAGCGAGCCCCGGGAGCTAGGTATAGCTCCCGCTATCTAATCTATAGCTAATGTAAGCAGCCCTAGGATGCCTTGCAAAGGGTGCTTTACATGCATTATAGCCTCTTTAGCTATATGCTTGCTAGCGCCGAAGGCTCGATCTACGACTCGCCGTTACTGCGAATAGCTCTTTATAAAAGCTTTATTTTACCCGAAGGCCGTTTCTACCTTAGTAACGCAGGCTTCGGTTCGAGGCGTAGCTTGCTTATATCGTATAGCAATATACGATATTATCTTACCGATTAAGGTAAGGTAAGTAAAAGACTGGAAAACTCCTAAGAGATCTTTAACCTCTAGCACGCTTAGCTTCGCATAACGGTAGAGTAGGTCTTTAGTCGCTATAAACGGAAATAAAAGATTATTTGGTATAGTACACTTAAATATAGCTTTATCAATTAGATTAAGCTTATATATACGGTAATAGGGCTATTTAACTTCGTTTAAATAGGTAGGAAAGATTATAACGAGAGAGATAAAGAGGAGGAGTTAATACTAATAGATTTACAATATAAGGCTCTTAAATTAGCTCGCGAACGAGCTAATTCTATCGTCTTAGGCCGTATAGGCACTAAGATACGCGAGCTAATCGCCGGCTAGCTATAGGAGATATATTAGGCTATTTTAGCCTAGCGAGAGCGTGGCGATATATAACGCGACCGACGAGGGGTGCCGTCGCGCTAATGGCAAAAGCCACTAGTAACATCAATTGTATTACTGCCCCTTACGTACACCTTATAAAGCCGACCACGAGCCGCACCCGTATCGCACCTTACACTTATCCCCTCTTTAATAGCAGTATGTCCTAGGCTGCACGTGTGCCCCGCACGTGACCCGGCGCGCTATAGGCCTCGGCAACCGCAGGCAGGAATAACCTAGTAGACGTTAACCTAAGACGTAGATGCCATCGTCGCACTACGTGCGCCGCCTCTACGGTACGTGAGCTACGCCCACGCCGATGCACCTGCCTTACAGCCGCTGCCTAGCCCCTTTCTTCAAGGGGTCTCGAACAGAGAGGCTGTCAATTGATGTCACAATTGTAACGCGACCGACGAGGGGTGCCGTCGCGCTAATGGCAAAAGCCACTAGTGACATCAATTGTATTACTGCCCCTTACGTACACCTTATAAAGCCGACCACGAGCCGCACCCGTGTCGCACCTTACACGATAGTACTAACGAGAGCGAGGGCGACGAAGGCGACGAAGAGGATAAAGAGGATAAAGAGGATAAAAATAAAGGCCCCGTAGTAGCTTAAGGTAGGATAATTAATAAGGGCTTAAAGGATAAGGATAAAGGCAAGGCAGCCTTAATTTTTAGGCAGAACTTTTGCTATTTTAATAACTTTATATCCCTCCTTAATAATCTATTACTATTATCTACTTATTAATCTACGCCTATTTAGCCTCGCTTATAGTAAGTGAATTCTAATAGACCGGATTCGTAAGGTCTTTCTTTAACTAGGCTATAACTCTTATCACAAGCGGTATGCCTTAGGTTAAGGCAAGCCCTATATAGTCTTAGATAGCCTTTTCGAGATCCTCTGCGCCTTACGCCTTTATAGATATCGTATATTGCTTAGTATAAGAACCTTAAGCCATAAGGTTAGAAAGAAGATTTACGATTTCCTTTAACCGTTATTGCTGCCTTTTTCCCTTCTTTACTAATCCTCTTACCCTTAGGTTTAGCGATATCTTGCTTAGAGTTAACTAAACCCTCGCTCTTCCCCTCGACCTCCCTTTAGTTACTAATATTAACGATAACGGTATTGCCGAGCTATTAGAATTAGGCTAGGCTTAAGCGCGAGGTAGTGCTAGTAGGCGGCATAGTATTTCCTTACGGAAAGGATCGTTAGCTTTATTCTCCTCGGCAGCTTCGTCGGGAACCTAAGACCCCCCCTTATTGTTAGTTAACTATTCGTCGTCCTCTTACTATTATTGCCGAAGCTCCTTTACGGCCTCCCGAAGCTAACTTTCGGCATCTATAGTAGCCTTAAAACCGGCATTATCGTTAACCTCGAGAATTATATAGCTAGCCGGCGGGTCGTTAACGAAGATCTCGGCCTACGAGTTAAAGGTAATATTATCGCTAATTGTAAGGCCTTACTTAATAACCTAAGTCGCGAGTTCTAGGAACTTCTCCTTTAACGTATTCTCGTTAGCCTTACTTATCTCGATCTTCCCGGTATTAGGGTTATATATAGCGCCCGATAGCTCTTCTGCCTCGCGGAATACCCGCTAGAATTAAAGGAGGTAGCGATACTTATTATTAAGCATCTTAAAGCTCTAGCGGCGGCGAGGGAATTCGGCCTTAAGCTTCGGCATAAAGGACTTAAACACTAGCTTTATAAAGACCGCCTTTAAGCTATTAAGAAGCCTATCGCGACGAGCCTTAAGCAATAACTTAAGGAACCTTAAGGTCTATAGCTTAGTCTAACGCTACGCAGTAGGCTAACTAGGCTAAGTAGGCTTAATAGGCTAGCTTTCGGACGAGGGAGGCATCGTAAGAGCTATAAGGAAGGCTATAATTAATGCCATTAATACGATTAATGCGATTAAGCAACAAACGCGGTTACGGTTAATATAAGAACTACGAAATACATATAGCGGGGGCATAAGGCGGTAAACGAAACAGCCGATAAGGATGTAAGACAGTATAAGAGGAGCCCCGCACTAAAATTAAGTAAAGCAAGTCTCTCGCCGCGTCTTACATTTTTTTTATCAGGCGCCGCGCCGCGTCGTAGATCAGGGCCTTAGTCCCTCGTGTGTCGTGTGCTCCCGCCATGGGATTTTCTTTGCCAACCCGAGGGCCGCTCGCTCGCAAATCTCGATCCCGAGTCGATATCCAGATGCTCACCACAAAAATAGATCGGGGCGGAGCCGTGTGGAGGAATCACGAACCGACACGGCCGACGGGACACGACATGGCCCTCAGCCGGAGACTTGTTGCCCCTACGAATACAACGAATACAATACCGACCGACGTGGGAAGGCAAAAGAACAAAAGAAAGCTGGGGCAAATTCAAGTCCCGCGGCTGAACGGCCTTGGCATGGTGCTCGCATCGAACAATGTGTCCTTTGTACTTGGTACGAAGTAATTCGTACAAAGTACATACGAAGTAAAGGTAGAAAGAACCTGGTGTATCCCAATCACACCCATGCTCCAGGCCCATGGCACATTTCTCGCTTTGCCTGTTGGTGTTCTCGATTCCCATCTTTCCTCATCAGAGAGTCTAGACCCTTGGTTCTTCTCGGTTCCCAGTTCTTCAGTGGCCAGTCAGCCGTCGGTATCCTATCCTTGCAACTGGAATCTAGACCGTGACACGCTCTGCATGAGCAGGGCGTGCCATTAGCAATGCATACGACCCAACTCAACAGGGGCTTACCCTGTAGCACAACCTGGATGAGCTTCTGCTCAAATGTTCAAGTCGAAATGAGGAAATACTCTCAACCTCGATACCCTCGCACATGCGTTGGGTGATGCTGCGATTTCACGTCTGGCTCAGGATGCGGGTTTCCCGCCTTCGCCGCGGGCCCAGAAAGCCATTACGTGACGCTTGGTTTCACACGCGACCGTCGAAGCGTTTGAATTCCCCCGAAACGCACCTTTCCCGCACCGTGCATTTGGCCGCCTGACAGGGAAAGCATGGATTCGTCCCGACACGTACGGGAAACAGCTTCCAGGCCGCACCCGCGAGCGCCATGGCCTTTGGGCAAAGGGCGGTCTGGCCTGGCTTTGACTACGACTGCCCACGGCGGCAAGTCACCCGCCGTAGACCGAGGGAGACGGAGGCACCGTTACTAACAATGGTAACCATAGACCCCCTCGCAAGACGATAAACTCGGTACTTGGGAACTTCAAGCCAGGCGGCCCTTGATCGGGGCCGGTCCAACGCCGACCCGGTCAAAAGCCATCCAGATCCAGCGCTGTAGGGTATAGACGCCGGCTCGTGTGCTCACCCTCCAAACTCCAAACCGCCTCAACTTGGCGGCCGAAGTCAATTAGACGGGCGACGCTCACTTGGCGACACCGACCCTCGCCCAGGACGGCGGCACCCACTGGCGATACTGCGACTCGTCAGCCAGCCCATGGCGGAAAAGGCGAGGCAGCCATCAAAACTTACCCGTCTCGCCTCTATGTAGGTGGAAACACACGCCACCGGGATCACCGTCAAGCAGCACAGGAGAAAGCGGCAGCTCTCGCCCCGACAGACGCACAAGGCGGCGATGGACACGACGAGGAAACTTGTGGCAAGGAGATTGGCAAAGAGGCAGGCTTCCATGGCCTGCAGGCGGCTGGGGCCGGGTGAGAAGAAACCCCATCGGATGGGGACGCCGATGACCTCATCCTGGACACGGAACGCGACGAGGCCGAGGGCGCGGATGAAGGGCAGGCCGTGGTCGAGGTGCGGGCTGGGATCGACAAGGAAGCGATAGGCAGTCTTGAGGTTGGCGATGTTGAGGGTGACGGGTCCGACGAGGGCCATGGTGATGTCGCGGCAGCGAGAGTTGGCTACTGCGAGAGGTGCAGAGAAGGCGAGGGGCAGCAAGCTGGAAGCAAGCTGGAGGCTGGCTCTCGATATGAGCAAAAGAGCCGGCCCAACTGCTGTCCGACATGCTTTTCGATCTTGATTTGGCGGTGGAGGAAGAGCGTCACGACGCGAAAGCTTCGGGCGACCATTATGACCAGATTGATGCAAGGTCGGAGTCAACGAGGCGGCGGATGGATCGAGGCGTGCGTGTCCACCGGGGGACGTGCTAGACAGAGGATATCAAAGTGCCGCCTATAAAGGAAGATACTGTATTCGTACTTCGTAAGAAGTAGTTGGTGGTGATGGGTTTAGCACACGGGACGCATCACGTGAGGGCGCTTCCAGCTGGCGAGCCCCTCTGACATATGTACGAATATGGTCTCGCCACCACAAAAGATCAACCCTAGAGGAAACAAGCAAAAGCCTCACTCCACGCGGCATTGCCCCCCCTCTTTTCCCTGGCAGCCACCGCTTCCCTCCCTACCTTGCCAAGCCCCTCACCACCACCAAGCCATCATCACCTGCTGCCCCGGCCGACGACGGTCGACGACCTCCTTCTCGAGCAAGAAGCCGAGACTCGCCGGCAGACAATGGCGCCCACCGAAGAGGACGTCAAGCGCTGGAAGGACCAAGAGGGCGAGGCTATAGACATGGCTCAGGTTCGTCGGCCACCTCTTTTCCCCCGTCTCGGTCCTCTGTCTCTCCGCTCGCCTCTCTCCATAAGCTTTCACGACCCCGAGCTTACTCGACATCAACCTTTTCCGCTCAATCCAGCCTCAGGTCCTTCTCCCTTTCCCCTCCCCCTTCATCAGCTCACTCCTCAGCCCACCCCCCCTTTTCTCCGTCCTTGCAGTTGTCCACGGCCAAAAAGTTCCGAGGTCACAAAGCTAACCACTGGGGCCTCGCGCGCAACCTGCGCGCCTCGCTTTGCCGCAACATCGTGACAGGCGCACCGTGACCTGGCTAGGTATCAGCTCGCCCTCGACTCCTCCCGCCCCCCGAAATGTCCCCCTGCTGACGCGGCTGCTTCCCCTTCGCCCTCGGCCCCCAGAGGCGATCAAGCCGCCGCCGCCATCGAGGCCGACCTCGATCGCTTCCACTCCAAGCTCGACGCCCTGCTCGACGCCCTCGAGGACAAGCAGCCCGCTGCCGCTGCCGGGAACAAGCCGTCCTCGGTCGCGTCCTCGACCACGGCCGTCGCCTCGGCCGCTACTGAGAGCTCCGTCGCCAGCGTTGACGCTGGCGAGGCAGGCAGTGTCCATGACAAAGGCCCGCACTCTGGCCATGGTGAGAAGCAGACCTAGATGAATCTCACCAACCAACCCGGCAGCCTCTTGGAGAGACGCTGAAAGGCACAGAAAAGAGAAAAACGAAAGAAAAACGTACGTCAGACTCAGACGAACATGCCTATCAAGAAAGTCCTGTCCTGTCCAAAGTCACTGATTAAGCTCGGCGCCAGAACGCACAGTCAAGTTCGTCATACGTTTACCAAAAACACGCATATTTGCTGCTCAAGAATTCGTACACACCTGGCGCGGGTGTCTCGACTGGCTCTGTTTCTGTTTCTGTTCTCGTAAAGCCGACGCCTCTCCCTTTCAACTTCGGCCAGTCTCGACGCTATCGACAGAGGCCAAGCAGCCGTCGACAATTCCCGCAGAACGAGCTACAATGTCAAGACCCGACGAGACACGAGTGGAGATAGGGAATGGAAAGTATAGAGGAAGCTTAGAGGAAAGCTAGTGTCCCCCCACCCTATAGGTATCTGAAAAGTTATTGAAATCGCTATACACGGCTTCCTCATGGCAGCATCAGTCCACAATCATCCTCTCCCGCCTGTAACCATCGGAGCTTCAGTGGCCCACAGCTGGAAACGAAGAAGACCGACAGCTTGTAGAAAGTGACGCCGCCTCACCCGTGCCTGTTGGAGAGACACTGACAGCCGCAGCAGCCGCAGCAGCCAAAATCGAAAGAGCAGGGCCCCAAGCCGACGGACCCTCCTATCCGGACAGCTCCAAGACCCGACGTCGTGCATCTCATGCCACATCTCCCCATCGCTGACCTTCCGCGCCCACGTGGATGGTGAGCCAAGCTTGTCGGTGGGAACAATGATGAGGTCGAAAAAAAGAAACAGACCGGTCGAACCTGATTCCCAAAACACCCATTATATAAAAACAACCATGCAAATACATGATTGGACCATGATGCGACAGTAATGATGTTCCCCCCCCCCCGGATCGAAGAGTTTTATGATGCAGAGAGTTATATGCCGTCATGAAAAGGGGGCAGCCAGCAAGCCGGTGCCCTGAAGCAGTTGCCACGGCATGTCCGTCCATGGCCAAATTCGACTGCCCTTTGAGCGAGGATGAAACAAGGACGCCTCTGTGGCACGTTCAGATGGCGATGTGTAAAGGACCAGGCGTAGCCAAACAATCAGTTTATCGGAACAGTTGCACATACAGGGGGCCCGTCAAGACATCAGGACCGTAGTCCATCGTTCCAACGGCCGTGGCATTGAGCCAAGTGACTCCGAGCAACGCCTTGCACACACAAGTCAGCGAGTCTCGGCCGGCGCTCCTTCTCACACGAGGTAGAGCAGGCATGCCAGGAGGCGCTCGCAGTATAGGCAGTGTGCGAGCGCCCCGACTAGCTGCTATGCCATCTCAGAAGGAGCTGAGAGCGCCAGGGACCCGAGTTAGCTAGAGATGCTCCGCATGTCGGAGAGATCGCGACGTGCTCTTGTCCAGGTATCCTCCTGATCTGCCGCAACGAGGGCAGGGCTGGCTAGGCTTGGGCCAGTCATGGGTTCCCGGGTCGTGAACGCTCGGCCCTCTAGCGCCGGTCGCAGGTGCCCCTGCCCGCTTTGATTGTGGCTGGATGCCTTGGCGTCCGCCTGTATCGCTAGCTCTCGCTCCCTGTTCTTCTCGAGGAGCGGGCCGCCCAGCGTGGCGCACTTCAGGATAGTCTGTATCAGATGATTTTGCTGCAGAGGCTTGGACAGATACTCATCCATCTGCGCTTGTATGCACTTCTCGCGATCGCCCATCATGGCGTGGGCGGTCAAGGCGATGATGGGAGTCCGGTGCGTCCCCATGCTTCGTTCGTACTCGCGAATCTTGCCAGTGGCCTCGAATCCTCCCTGTCTAGTTGTCAGCATTGCCGCAGGTCGGGCCCGCAAGGGCGGGGAGCCGTCCTTGCTTACCATGATGGGCATCTGGACGTCCATGAGTATCACGTCAAACTTCTTCTCCTTGACGGCTTCTACGGCTTCCCAGCCGTTGCTCACCACGGTGACAACGTGGTGATACTTTTCCAGAATCTTGACGGCGAGTCGTTGATTGACAGTGTTGTCCTCGGCAAGAAGAATCTCAAACGACTTGGTGTTGTCGGCCAGAGACGGCGTGGCTCTATTCTCCAGTGCGGGTATCATGCCATTGCCAAGATCAATGAGCGTGCACGGCGTCGTCATATACGACGTGATGCCCAGGTCGAGACAAGACTTGAGGCTGACGTGGACCACGGGTGCCAACAGGACAATGGGCAGATACTTGAAGTCATCCACCGCCCTCAGCCTCCTGGCGGTATCAATCGAGTCAACCACAATGGCATCGTAAGGCAGCGTGCCGCCCGCGGCGACCGGGGTCAGGGCTGAGCTCTTCTCGGAATCGACCACGACGGGCTGAAGGCCAATCTGCTCGAGCATCGCCCGGATGTCCGTGCCAGAACTCGACTGGGCCTTGTCCACGAAGAGCACCTGATGGCCTTGATATGGGTGGATTTGCTTCTTGATGGCTTCCGTATCCCCCGAGGCGAGCTTCACGCGGCAGGTGAAATGGAATTGACTGCCCTTGCCGGCCTCGCTGTTCACCCACAAGTCACCGCCCATGAGGTTGACGAGCCGCTTCGAGATGGAGAGGCCCAGGCCCGTGCCGCCAAACTTGCGCGTCATGGAGCCGTCGGCCTGCTGGAACGTGTCGAAGATGAGATTGAGCTTGTCCTGCGCGATGCCAATGCCCGTGTCCTCGACGACAAACTCAACGGCATACTCGCCCATCTTGACGTCCACCTGGTCGGCCCACTCCTTGATGGTCAGACTGACCTCGCCGTGCTCAGTAAACTTGATGGCGTTGCCCACGAGGTTGAGGATGATCTGCCGAAGTCGAAACGAATCGCCAATGACGTGGTCGGGGACGGAGCTGTCCACCTTGTACGTCAAATCCAGAAACTTTTCATTGGCCTTGACCGCCAAAGTCTTGAGGGCGTTGAAGACGGTGCCCCGCAACGTATACGGGATCTCCTCGATCACCATTCTCCTAGCCTCGATCTTGGATAGATCCAAAATGTCGTCTATGATGGTCAAGAGGCTGTTGGCCAGATTATTGACAATGTTGAGCATCTCCCGCTGGTACTGGGTCAAGTCGGTGTCTAGAGTCAATTGCGTCATGCCGATGATTCCGTTCATCGGCGTCCGGATTTCGTGCGACATGTTTGCGAGGAACTCCGACTTGGTCTTGTTGGCCAGCTCGGCAGCCTCTCTGGCCTGCGTGTTTCGTTGAATGCTGTCCCTCAGGTTCGAAATCATCTGGTTGATCTTTCGCTTGAGTTCATCCATTTCGCCAGATGCCTCCACGTCCACGAGCTTGGTGAAGTCGCCGTCGGTGGCCAGATTCGTTATGTCAGAAAAGGCACGCACTTGCGTCGTCTGTACGCCGTTAGTGTCACGGCCCCATATCGATTCCCTACATCACTGCCGACTCGTCGTAGCCAAGTCGAGAGCAAGGGGGTCACGCACCAGATTGCTAGCCATGGTGTTGACGTCCGTCGTAATCTCCTTCCAACGGCCATCGAGACCCGCGACGTCGGCCTGGGCGCCCATCTTCCCGTCGACGCCCACGTCCTTTGCCACGCGCTGCACCTCGTAGCAGAAACTCGACAGTCGCTCAACCATGTTGTTGATGGTCTCCTTTAAGACCTGGATCTCTCCATTGGCTTCGACATCGATTGTCTGGCTCATATCGCCGTTGGCAATGGCCTGCGTGACTGCGGAAATGCTTCTGACTTGGACCGTCAGGTTCGAGGCCATGGTGTTAACGTTTTCCGTCAGGTCTTTCCATTTGCCCTCGACGTTGGCGACTTGAGCCTGGCCGCCTAGTGTGCCCTCGGTGCCGACTTCGCGGGCCACCTTGCTCACCTCAACGGCAAAAGTGCCAAGGCGGTCCACCATCTGGTTGATTGTGTTTTTAAGCTCCAAGATCTCCCCCTTGACCTCGACGCCAATCTTCTTAGTAAGGTCGCCCTTGGCCACCGCCGTCGTCACCTTGGCAATTTCTCGCACTTGCGTGGTCAGGTTCATGGCCATGCCGTTGACATTCTCCGTGAGGTCTCTCCACGTGCCCTCGACGTCGTGCACGGTGGCCTGGCCGCCAAGACGGCCCTCGGTTCCGACCTCGCGAGCGATCTTGGTGACTTCGCGCGCGAACTGCTGCAGCTGGTCGACCATCGAGTTAATGGTCGACTTAAGCTCAAATATCTCGCCTCTACAGTCGGCTTGAACCTTTTGGGTGAGATCACCCTTGGCGACGGCCGTCGTGACCTTGATAATGTCGCGCACTTGTGTTGTTAGATTATTCGCCATGGCGTTGACGTTGACGGTCAGGTCATTCCACATGCCCTGCACCCCCCCGACGTCGGCTTGCCCGCCAAGAATGCCCTCTGTCCCGACGTCTCGCGCCACGCGTGTCACCTCGGAGGCGAACGTCCGCAGCTGGTCCACCATTGTGTTTATCGTCTGTTGCAGCTGGAGGATTTCGCCCCTTGCTGGTCGTTCAATCTTCTTGGTCAAGTCGCCGTGGGCGACGGCGGTCGTCACAGACGCAATCTCGCGCACTGTTCATTCGTTAGACGGCGGACCCGAATGGAGAGCAGAGTCCCTCAAGGGACGCCTACCTTGGTCAGTGAGATTCTGTGCCATGACGTTCACTATACAAGGCCAACGAGTCAGCTGCGAGTGCTGCGCGGGTGGTGAGAATCATAGACTGCACCATTATCTGTCAGCTCCTTCCATGTGCCGTCGACGCCGCCGATGCGAGCTTGTCCGCCCAGCAAGCCCTCGGTGCCGACTTCACGGGCGACTCGTGACACCTCGCTGGCAAAGATTTGCAGCTGGTCCATCATTGCGTTGATGGTGCGCTTGAATGTTGTGATTTCGGGGTCCATCTCGACCGTATTCATGCGAACCTTCATGGTCAAGTCGCCGCGGGCGACGGCGGTGACGATTTCACCAATCTCGCGAAGCGCCTTTTGGAAGGCCTCGTTGGCCTTTTGGTGCTTCCATAGTTCCCTCTCGAGCGTCGCGACGCGCTCCTGCTCAAGGACCGCGAGGGCGCGTTCCTGTAATTGCTTCTGTTGTAGCAGCTGGGCGTTGACGCCAGCAAGCTCCCGGCGCTGACTGTCCAGGAGCTTAGACTGGTCGTCGACGTGATCTCGCAGTCCTTCCAGGGCTTCCTTGGTCAGCTGGCGAGGTAAAAGGGTCGGGCTGTCCAAGCTACCTTGATGGGCGGCGGGTAACACTTTTGGCTTGATGGCCGCGGCTCGGTTGGGGCCAGATTCGACGCCAAAGAGCGAGTCGCTAACCTCGTTTGGCGTATCGGGGAAAATGGAAGACGCCGAGGCCGAGACCTTTGTCTCGAGCTGGCCGACACGGAGGGCGAGTTTTTGCAGTTCGATCTCGAGGCTCCTCTTGGCGGGGGTTTCGCGGCCCGGAAGCTTAATGGGGGCCCCGAGACCGACGGCCAGAGATGATGATGACTTTTGGTCGGCCGCGAGCGAGGCGACGACCTCGGCCGCGGCCGCGAGGGCAGCGTCGTCGACCATGTCGCCGACGATGGGCGGGACTGCGAAGCCGGCAGTCCAGCGACGGAATAGGCGGGCGAGCGTGTTGTACTTTTCGGGAGGGTCAACGGGTAGTGGGGAGGAGAGGGCAAGAGGACAGGCACAAGAGGACAGGCAATTTAGAGGGGTGAATTGATCGTCAAGTCGGAGAGGCGTGCGATGGACGCAGGCGGGTGCCTCGCGTCGACGACGGGGCTGGCTGAGGCCGGCGAAGAGATGTGGCTGCGAGAAAAAGTCGACCCAAGTTCAACGAAGCTCAACCAGGAAGCCCGGCATCATTCAATCGGCGGAAAGAGGAGAAGTGGCGAGAGGTAAGGGTACAGAAAAGCCGATGTTAAACTTCGTAGGGGGGGGGGGGGGAGGGGGACAATCGGGGAGCGTCGTCGGGATGGCGCGCCGACAGAGACGAGGACCAGCAGCCAAGGGGCCAAGGGGGGCGGCCGCAGAGGCAGCGCACAGAGCGGGCTGAAGGCGATGATGGATTGAGATTCGAGCCAAGCAGTAAGACGGGGGCGTTGGGACTGGGAAGTGAGGAGAGAGAATGGGAGAGTGAGGAGAGAAAGGGACGAAGCGAAAAAGCGAGGGTAGCATTCGAGGCACCGCCCCAAACGAGCGAGGGAGCCAGCAGCCAGCGGGGAGGCAAGGGTTGGAGCGGGCGGGGATTTTTGGAGGGCACCACCACTCAGTGCCCTGTAAAGCTAGCATCTGGGCGGGTACGGAAACTACCTAGTATGTACTTTACTCCGGAACTCTTGTCTGGCTCGCGGGTTGGTGCCCAGGTACCTCTGTGGCCGGGAGTGCCGGGGCGGGTACGAAGCTTGGCCTTCGGTGCCCATGCGCCTCTGCCAGGAGGCATGTATAGTGGCTGTACCTTGTCGGGAAAGAGCCCCATACCCCAAGCTGCACGAACCCGACTCGCCGCCGTTGTATCGCGGGCTTGGGCTGTGGGCCCAGCCCCGATCTTTGTATGTACTAGGCCTACTTCGTAGCTCTCTTCTAACATCTTCGCACCCCTTAGTATCTGTACTTCGCAGCACATCAGCGCCTATGGGTAGCAGAGCAGCAAGGAAAAGTGCAAAGAAAGGGAAAAGAGGGCGTCATGATGAACGAACAAGGAGAGGGATGAAGAGATTCTAGGTCTACTACGAAGTACCTACTACTATTTATTTAGTGTTCTGGATGGCCCATTCCGACGGAAAACTGCTCGCTCTTCGTCTGTCGGAAGACGAGCTTTTTGAGGGGGTGGGAGGGGACGCCTAGGAAAAGAGAGGCGCGTCGTGTGTACATACGAGTTACGTATCATCTATCATCGGCTCTCTCAGCTGTAACGACTTTCAGCTAGTCGATTGGGGTCCCCATGGCCGTGTCATGACAGGGCAGCTGAGGTTATCATTGCATGTACTATCACTTGGAGAAGTGCTAAGCAGGCGATGGGGTTGATTTCTTTGTAGCGGAACATGGGGCGTGTCTAGGAGGGCCATCGTGTCCGCACTGTGCAGGCGAGCAAAGATTGCTAACAGGCTGGAGGGACAGGCTCGACAGTGTCCGTCACATGGCCAAGCTGCCATCCAGTTGACTGCCATTCGGTTGACTGCCATCCGGTTGACTGCCATGCGGTTGACTGCCACTCAGTTGACCAGCAACGCCAGCCGCCAATCCAACGAGGCATGCTGATGGCCGCCTCCCATCTGATCTGCGACGGCCTTCTCCGCTCCCCGCCCACGCGCCAGCTCTCCGGTAGGGAGGGGCAAATGTGCCTCGTTTTCGATTCCTGGGTCCGTCGACGGCCAGCCAACGTTGGATGCAGAGTCTTGGCGTCGCGCGGCCGTCGTCCCCCTTTCGGAGCCCATTTCACTTTATAATTTATATTCCAGGCCATGGCCGACGGAGGCTTTGCGCGTGCAGTTTTGGCGTTGGCGTCAAGATTTCTGGTGAGAAGCCATGTGTCCTGTCATTGTGATACCTACGAGAACGGACCGGTGCGCACGTGGCGGACTCGCTGACCTGACGGCCAATTTCAACTCTTTTTCTTCCCCACTCTGCTCAGGCGCATGTAGTGGTACATATGTACATATGTACGAAGTGCTGCAGAGGGGGGTCCGGCAAAAGCCGTGTTTGCTACCGGTCGTCGGAGCTTGTTGTGACATAACAGCTCCTCATCTGGCTTGGTCGTGCTACCGTAGTAATTCAACAAATTGAGCCGGAATTTTCGTCTAGGGAAGTAGGGGCCCTACGGGTTCATTCGTCATATGATTTATATACGAGAAGTACCGGGCTACACCCGACCCCGCTAACTTATACTTAACGTTCGCATACTTAATTTTTAAAGCTATTGTATACACGCGTAAAAAATGCCTATTCCCGGCTTTATCGACGTTATTTATAGGTATTAAAGGCGCTAAGTAAATCGGATAGCTAACTAGCTAATTAGACGTTACAGATGACTTTAATAACGCTGCTTGCTTTAAGGTTAGGTAGGAATACCGACTTTAGCACCGCGATCCCTCGAGCCTAGGTGTTATAACAGGTATTTCCCTTACGAAAGAAGGCACGCACTACGGCTAGGTTAAGGAGCGAAGTCGGGATTATATAGAGGCCGCTATATAGTAAGGGAAGATATATTAGTGCCGTATTAAGCGCTTAGGGAAGCGTTAGAGTAACTTTAATAAACGGCTTAGTATATATTACGAGTAGTAGGAAGGGGAAGCGTTCTTTTAGCCGGAGGAATAATAATACTATATTTTAATAGGAAATCACACCTATTCTAGAGAATCGGCGTTTAAAAGCCGGGAAACTAACGCAGCCTTATTCCCTAATACTAAGAGGCCTCGCTCTTTAAGCAACGCTCTTAACTCTATATAGCGAAGCACTAATATACCGATCTCGCGATCTGCTCGTTCTATTACCTCGTCGGCTTAATAAACGATTTAATTGTTATTATAGAGCCTAAAGACGATTTCCTCGTTCTTAATAACGATATCTTAAGCGGCTTCTTAGTTTATAAAGTCGATCGCCTTAGCTAGGATATCCTTAATATAGATTTAGGCATCTTGCGTGCCGTTAGGCCTAATGCTAATACCGTAGTCGATAAATAACTTCTATATAAGCTCGGCTCGGGCTTTAAGCCTGCGTATTGCGTCGGCAATAACGAAGGTTATTATAATACGCTTATCGCGCGTTAACTACGTTGTTAGACCGCGAGCCTCGCGTTCTAAAGTATATTCGTTAGTAGTATTACGAAGCTAGTCTTTAAATAGTCTATTAACTATAGTATCGAGAGGTTAAAGCAGGCTCGTATAGCTAAGCGGGATTAAGGCGGTAATAATCTTCTATTAGCGTAGTTAAAGTAGGATATCGCTAGTCTTATAAAAAGAGGCTATATCTATTACGAGAAGAAGTTTATCCCGTGTATTAGCTAAATTAGTAAGTTCCTCGTTAATCTAGCACGTGAAAAGCTCCTCGTTATTATATACTATTTCGTTAAATTTAATAGTAACCTCTAGTAAATAGAGATAGCCCTTATCCTATAGAATTCTCCTATAAGGCGGCGGCGCCTTATAGAAGATTATCTTCGGCTTTAACCGCTAGATACCGTCGGTAAAGATATATAGTATTAGGGTCGCCTGCCTCTTATTCTACCCGCTGCGATCGCTCTTACTAGCAACGGTGCGACTCTTACGCTATTCGTATATATACCCGTCGAGGTATTCGAATAGAATCGGCGTTTCGTCGAGGTTAAGGATACGGTATTTCTTAAACCGCCGTATAGGCGAGTCGAGAATAGCGTTAATTAATCGAGGCTAGCAGCGACGACTAACGCGGCGGATATAACGCAGGAAGTTATTAACGATACCTATATATTCCTTAGGGCGGCGGGTTGCTTACTTAGTTATTTAGCAACGCACGATATCGTGCCGCCTATGGAAGAAGCGCTACTAGCCGTTTAAGAACGTAAAGAGCTTCTTAAAGCTAGGGTTCTGCTCTTTAAAGATCCGTCGGGCATATCGCTTAAACTAAGCAACGGTAACGATTAAGTTAATATCGCAGGCGGCTTTAAAGAGCCGGATTAGCTGTTCTTCTAAGGCGGGCTACCGCGGGTTAAATACCCTCGTTTTAGCCTCGTTAGATAGCTCCGTTATACGTGCTTAGCGGCTAATTATTGCCTTTAGAATCTTAAAGTAGAGAGCAACCTTACGATAATATAGCTTGCGATAGCCCTGCTCGTCTAACCTTTTTAAGCCTAGTTCGAAAACTTAGTGGTAGACGAGGAAGATTATAACCTCTTCCCGCTTACGGTCCGAATAGCTTCTCTTAACGCACTAAATTATATAGTTAGACTTAAAGACCCGCTTACTAAGCTTCTTCTTTTTTAGACCGGGCTTAATATTAGGATTTAGCTCTACTAGTAGCGGTATAGCTATAACGGCTAGACTAGACGATAGTCTTATAAGCGGCTTATGTAAGGTAACGGCTTTAAAATGCAAAATAGGCTTAAAAAGTAGGCAATAAGCGAGATTTAGCTAGGCCGGGTGTAGCCCGGTACTTCTCGTATATAAATTATATAACGAATAAACCTATAGGGCCCCTACTTCCCTAGACGAAAATTCCGGCTCAATTTGTTAAATTACTACGGTAGTACGAGTTGGTAGTACTAGTAGTATGTACATATGTATGTACGAAGTATACGGCTTCGAGAAGAAGAAGAAAAGGGGTGACGTTTGACTCGTTCTTCTCAATCGGCAACCAATCTCCAGGCAATCGTGGTTGGTTGGGTCAAACTCAATGCCAACCTGGCTTGCAATTTCGAGGTGCGCGCGTCCCATTGTGGACGAGAGCAGCCGCTGACGTCACCGCTCGTCCGTTGCGGCCTTTTAGCGTCGGACCCCCGTTTCTGCGCCAATCAGCTCATTTTTCCGCTGGGATGTACAGGGTACTTGGATGGAAGCCACAGACGGGCCCGTTGGCGCACGTCCAGGGGTCCAGGATACATGTGGCAAGCCCGAAGAAATGGAGCTTGGGTCCATCGTCCGCCCCACCTGGCATGCCATCCAGGTCCCCCTACCGAGGAAAAACGCCATTTTCCCCAGCAGGTCGTGGACCCTAGACGGCGGGTCTTTATTAATCCGGTTGCCCCTGCATGGGCCTTGGGACCAAAAGGCGCATATTTGGCACTGTACGAAGCACTGTCCAGTGAGCGACGTGGGGAAAGAATCCAACCAACCCTCGTCGTCTAGTCGAGACACTGGGAAAGGGAAAAGAAGAAGAAGAAGCAAACATGCTCGGCGACTGCTCACTCACTCACTCACTCCCAGGGATCCTTCGGGCCAGCTCATCAATGGCAACTGACAGTGGCCGCCGTGGCCGCCGTCGATATGCGACTCTCTCTGCCTTTCCTCTAGAAACTGGAGACGGACCAACAAGAAAAGGGGGTTGGGGGGCGCCACTATTCGGCATCTTGCCGTATGCCATGCAACGGCGGCGCCCTCTTGTCTCGGCAAGCCCGCCGTGTTTGCTCAACCTCTTTCGCGCGGCAACCGCGCGTGCTTGGCCTCCAGTACCTACTTCGTACGAAGTATGTACACACATTCGACGCGGGTTTGTGCACGCTCAATGCATGCCCGTGCATGAACATACACGGCGACTCGACGTTTCAGCTGCACGCCCTTGCTTATGTGATTGCTCCTGCAGCCGGGTTTCCTTTTCCGAGATATCGCGTGTCCGTCCAAGACGAAACTCGGCCGTTTCACCAGGGAAAAAAGCAAGGGAAAACGTACGAGCAACGTTCTGAAAGTCACGTGCATCGGCAGACATGCAACATCCCTTCTGGCCTTGTGGGTAGTAGAGAGAGGCACGATTTTCTCTCCCCCGCTCTCATGAGAACCTCGACCGAGGCTCCCGCTCGAGCTGTCTCTCGGGGTCCATACCCTCCTCCAAGGGCCCGGAATGCGTCGCGCCGCGAGAGACGACGTGTCGACGGGTCGAGCGAACCAGCTGCCAAAGAAAAAGCACCACGAGACAGATTCAAGTGCCAAAGTGCCAAAGTGGTGGTGGCCGCCAGGCCGTCGGGGTCTGGACCGGGCGGCGCGGGCCGGACACGCATGAGAGACGAGGAGAGAGAGGTCATGGGTCGACAACCATCCCGCCATGCAGGCCTGTCAGCCATCGCATCTGCATGGGCTTGCATACAACAACAGGGTTGAATCGCCATACGGAGTGCTTAGTACTACTCCGTGGGTATATACATATATATCTGTGTACTTCGTACGAAGTATTGTATTCGCATCAGGGGGAAGGACTGGCCCAAGGCGACGACAAGGGCATTCATTCATTCACTCACCCTCTCGACACGCCGAGCAGTCGCTCCTCTTTTCCTAATCTCGTGGCGCTAACAATGACAACGCCCTGCGCCCGCTAACCCGCGCATAGCCATGCAGTCAATCCCGTCCTCGTTAAGTCGTCTTGCCCATTATGATTAGCATCCTCCCCGGCCCGCCCGCCGTCTCAGTCTCTGGGGGTATCTGATGCCACTGGACCTAGCCAACGTGTCAATGTCAACCATCAAGAGGCCCAAATCAAGCAAACAGAAACCCCCCATGGCCCCTGGTTGGTGGTTCAAACAAGCCTGGCCTGGCCGTCGCTCCCTATCGCCGCGGAAGGTTCTTCCTCCCCAGCTGTCCCGTTGCCGCGTTGCCCAGGCCCGTTTGCCACCCCTGCACGACGCTGTTCCTCACAATCAGAGCCGCCGCCGCCGCCGCCGCCTGTCGCTCCTTCTGACGGTGCCTCTCCTTGAGGTACTGCGTTGCCTCGGGCCGCATGCGAAGTATACGCATAATCATGTCGTCGCTCGGGTCCGCCTGCGCCTCCCGCCGCTTCGCCTCCTTGGCCTTGCGCATCGTCCCCAGGTTGCGGCTCATCATGATGCTCTTCCCCCGCTTAATGGTCCCCATGCTCGCAAACGCGCCCACGTTGCCCATGCTGGCCCCGAAACTTGCCGGCGCCGACATGCGGTTCTGCAGCGTATCCTGTCGTTGTAGCGCCTGCTGGGCCAGCTGCGCCGCCGTCGACGCCATGCGCTCCGACTCGCGGATCAGGCTGTGCGAGTCCTCAAAGTAAAAGAAGTTGAGTGACGCCAGGTCGTGCCACTTGGGCGACTTGAGCACCTCGCCCGGGACTCCCAGCTGCTCCCCGGACTGTTCGTCCCTGGCGTTGAAGAAGGCGAAGAGCATCCCGAGCCAGTGAAACACCACGTCGAGCTCCTTGCGAGTGAGTGGCTTCTTCGCCGACGGCTTCTCCGACAGAGGTGGCACCAAGAGATTCTCCATGGTCATCAGCACTTCCTTCCAGAGTCGCGTCATAACGGCCGTCATGGTGGCGTCCGTCAACGTCTGCTTCATTATGGCAAAGTTTTCGTCAAAGTACGCAAAGAGAAGCGTGAGAGCCCCCTCAATCTGACTCGGCGTCGTCATGGGCATGGTCGATGCTCGCTTCTTCCACAGGCTCGTAACCGAGGCACCGAGGCCGCCCGTTCCCAGCAGCCCTCGAAGCGTCTCGCGAGACAACGTCGCGTTGATTTGCGACGTGAGCTGCGCAAGTCTTGAGTACGTGTGCTTTCTCACCGCACCAGAAAGGGGGGGGGGGGTCGTACCTTGTCCGTTATCTTTCGTACCATGTCTCTTTCCGTCCTCTTGAGGTGGCGAAAGGCCTTTCCGAAATGGAACTCAATGTCGTCTCGCTCCCCCTCCATGCTGACCCTGATCAGCAGGCGGCCCTGCGAGTCCAAGTCGAGCCAAAACTCGCGAGGGAGGTAGTCGCCAAAGTGCGCCGGGTCCAGCTTAAGGGCCGTGCGGCCGACATAGTCGTGATCGCCAAAAGTGTCGTAGTCCCAGGTGGTCGCGATGACATTGACCGGACCTTGCACGGTGATGTCAAACGACTCGTCCCACCGAGGGTTGAGGTTGCGGTAGATGACTCGCGTCTTGTGGAGGCGCTTCTGATATTCGTCGCCAAAGACGACGTATGGGTCGCTGTACCCGCTGGCATCGCAAGCCTTGAGGTCCTCGGCCTCGACCACTTTGATGGTAAATGTGTATTTGCTGGGCCTGCGCGTCGTCTTCCTAGGGCCGTCAATCTGCTCGAGAACCAGCGCGCAGGCCTCCGAGTTCATGCTCTTTTCGAGCTTGTCGAGCTCCTGCATGGCATACTCGACATTGTTGAGCTTGACAAACGACTGTTGCCGGCGCGTCAGTCATCTGCGTGCAGGGGGGTGGCCTCGACGTCACTCACCTCGGGATAGAACTGAAAGGGCTCGAACTTCTCTTTGCTAGTCCATGCGTCCTTTGCCATCTGCATCCACCGCTCCTGCGGCGTCCTCGTCTGCGCCGCCAGTTCCTCGGCCGACATGCGGTCCATCTCCTTGGCGAATCGCTGATCGACAATGTCGCAGTAATGACCAATGCCCGACGCGACAATCCGTGCCAGCGCCGTCATGAACCGCGCGTGATGCTCGTCGTTGTCCCACTGCAGCGCAAAGACTTGATTGACAGTCTGGTTGAAGAGCATAAAGAGATCGATGACGGACACGCTATGCCGCTCCGAGTCCTGCGGTATCTGGTCCGGACCCTCTGGCCGCACCTGAAATTGGTCTTGTTTGATAGCCTCGTTGACGAACTCGGCCATTTTTGTCTCCGCGTTGCGAATCCAGCGCCAGACGAAGCTAGCCAGCTTATCTTCAATGTTGAATGCAAACGGGACGTCGGGCAGAGATTCCTGGTGGATACGACGGATTTCAATCAGCTCCCTGTATAGTTCAAAGCCATCTTGGATGGCAATCTCGTCACCCTCGTCGCCAGCGCCGCTCATGATGGCCTCGATGATGGCGCCGGCATCCTGTTCGAAGCTGGGGAACACCTCGGCGACGAGTATCTCGAGCGGGTTGACGCCCATGATCAAAGGGCTCTTCTTGTACCGCTTCCGAATCCGATCGCATAGCTTGGTGACCGACTTGCCCAATTTGACAATGTGGCCGAATTCCCAATCCTCCTTGTGAGCCGGAACCTCCTTCTCCATATAATCCCGGTACACGTCTGCGGCTCGTTGGCCCAGGCCCTGTTCCAGATGGCCAGTGAACTCGGCTTGGGCGGCAGGGTTGGGCGTGAAGATTGGGTCGCTGCCGATTTGGCCGTCAAGAATAAACATGACGGCGGCAATGTCCGGCGGCTTGGTATCGTAGCACTTCTCCATGAGATCGTAGAGCTCGCGAAGGAGCGTTTCGTGCAGGCCCTGCAGGGTCTGCTGGTAGACGGCGAAGTCGTAGACTGTCCATCGGCTCGGGTCGAGTTCGGTCAGGGGCACGGAGTATTGGGACATGTGAGGCGGCTTCTTGGCCTCGGGTAACGGCAGCTTGACAAAGTCGAATATGGCATCCAGCTCGGTGGGAACTATCTCGCGGTCCAGGAACTTGCGGGCCGCCACTTCGAGGGGAGCGATCAATCGGGCAAACTGAGGCACGCGCCATCGCACACAGAGCTCCGTCATCAGCTCCAGGGACTGCTTCGAGAGCGGCTGGTACTCTAGTTCTGGATTGGCATGGAGCTGATCAAAGGCCATGGCATGCTGGAGAATGTACTTGTAAAACGCCCTGGAATCGGGGGGGATGAACGTGTATAGGGGTTCCTCAATGGTCCTGATGCCACCTGCCTCAGCATCAATGGAAAGAGAGCTCAGGCCGAGGGCCGGGTCGAAGCCCATCACTCCATCCCCAAGGACCTGGTCGTCTTCGTAGACGGACTGCGGGCGACTCGGTATGGGCTTCTCCACGCGGCTAGTCGCCTTCTTAGCCAGCTCCGGCTTGGCAGTCAGTATATCGAGCATCATCTGCGACAGATGAGGCGCCTCGGACTTCTTCCATTCGTTGAAGGCGTCTTCGCTGCTAAAGTCTTGGCTCCTCAGGGCACCGGGCTTGTCCGAGTTGAGTCGAAGTTGGTATGCCTTGAGGTCCTTGAGAGCGGCTTCTTCCGTCCAGACCGAGCGCTTGTCGTTGATCTCGGCTTGAACGTCCGAGAGGCTGAGGCCAAATATTGCGACAACTACCTGGACCAGGGGCATGTCATTGACATCATAGCTCAAGGGCACAGCCACCTCGACGGTAGTGCCAGCTCTGTCGGAGCCCGTCTCTGCCAGATTCTGATCATTTGTGAGAAGCTTGTTCTCCAGCGACTGAACCCTAGACATGAGCTCCGGGCGGTCGCGGTCATGGCCGTGTTGTCGCAAAATTTGGGCGGCCAGCCGGACGAACAAGGCAAGGTGGCGGTCTGGAAGGAACTTCCAAGAGTCGTCGTCGGACGTGCGCCCTTTTTGGGCGGCCTTGCTGGCGGCAGAGTAGAAGATGAGGACCAGAGGCTCAAACTTTCTCTCCTTTTCCATGGTCTTGCGGAAAGCCTTTTCTGAAAAGGCGGTATATGCTTCGGCGAAGCTCCGCTTGACGGCCGCGTCGTTGAAGCCGGGGAGCGTCTCGGTGCCCCTCAAGACGCCGCTGACCCGGTCTAGCAGCTGACCCGCGAAGCTATGCGGAAGCTTGAGGCTGGACGAGCTGCTGGAGACATATTCCTGGACGAGCTGTCCAACGCTCGTGTGCGATCGCGCAGGCTGGCGTGGGGCGGGGACGTATTGCTTTCGCTTGGTCTTGGGCTGCAGTAGGTAGTGGAGATAGGCGGTTCGCAGGGCGAAGCTGCGGGCCTCGTCGTGCTCGACGACGAGGAGCTGAGAGCGAGACCGCGAGGGAGCGCGCGCCTTGCCCGAGTCCTTGCTGCGGTGCTTGAACCGGCGACCGGGCTGCCACGACTGGCGAGACGACGTCGACATGGTGGAGGCCTTTAGGCGGCGTGCTGTTGCCTGGGGCGGGTTCCAACGCCCCGGGTCATGACAAGCACAGTCGGTCGCAGTCGGCGTTCGGCAGTCGGCAATCGGAGCGAGGGTCGAGCAAGCTGATGTGGTGATGAAGGAGTCGGAGACGGAGTCGAGACGAGGGAGCAATGGCAATGTCACTTCGGATGCGGCGGCGGCAAGGGCACGAGAGGGGAATATATGTAGTTGGAGATTGTTTCACTCTAATAAAGTGGCCTCACGGGGTTGAGCATGAAACCGTAGTGCACCGCCGAGAGGGTTTTTAGTTGGAGTGGGAGAAGGGGGAGAAGGGGTCGTCGACAACACGTCCCGCGTGTAGTTGTAGTCCGGTACATGCAAACAGGGGTACTAACGTACCCACCCTGGTGGGTAATCACAAGTTGCGGCCCCAAGGGAGGCCCATCTGAACGCGCGAATAGTCATAAACAAATCATTTTCCTGCTTGTTTGCCTGTCTGGGGAGCCTCGGGGCACTTTGGACGGAGAGTTTGGGTTGAATCGCCTGTGTATGTACATACGAGTTACATACATATGTACATCCCAGTGTGGCGCTGACGATGTAGGAGAGTGGGCGGGCATTTGTGTGGGCGGGCATTCGTTTCCTTCCTTTTCATTTGCTTCCCACTCGGCGGCCATACATTCTGAACCCGACAACCACGGAGCTTTGGATATGCGGATACCAGTCAGGCACTGACAAGCCACCATCCTCGGGATCGATCTTCGGTGGCACGTTTGAGTGAATGACGGTCAAAGCATCCGCTTGGCGCGCAGAATCTGCAACGAGGCGCCCACCACCAGCCATCGCTCATCGCTCCTCTCCACAACGCAGCGACAGCAAGGCATCCGACCGAAGATGGCGAGAAAGTGTCAGATCCTGGTCATGGCCAGCGGCAACGGCTCCAACTTTCAGGCGCTCTGTGACGGGGTGGTCAGCGGCCGCATCCCCAACGCAGCCATCTGCCGTCTCATTGTTAACCGGAGCAAGGCATATGCCACGACCAGGGCAGAGACGCACGGCATCCCGTGGGAATACTTTAATCTCATTTCGCACGGATTCCAGTCCAAGGGCGAGAAAGACGCGGCCAGGCTACAGGAGGCCAGGGATCGCTACGACGCAGCTCTAGCCGAAAGGGTCCTCGCCAGTGACCCTCGGCCTGATCTGATTGTGCTGGCCGGTTGGATGTACATTTTTAGGGAAAAGTTTCTCGATCCTGTCGGCGCAGCAGGCATCAAAGTCATCAACCTGCACCCCGCGCTCCCGGGCCGATACGACGGTGCTCACGCCATCGAGCGGGCCTTTGAGGACTTTCAGGCCGGCAGGCTAGAGAACAACAAGACGGGCATCATGGTGCACAACGTCATAAAGCAGGTTGACCAGGGCGCGGCAATCATGACGCGGGAGGTTGAGTGTTTGCCGGGGGACGATATCGAACGGCTGTCGGAGCGACTTCACGCCCACGAGCACGAGCTGATTGTCGAGGCCACCGCAAAGGTTGTGGCCGAGATTCTTGCGCAAGCGTAATGCGGTAACATGTTGCAATGCCTCAAGCACGTGGCGAAATACTGTCCTATGCTGGAAGGGAAGTCCGGTCCAGGAGACTCGGCCTGCAATGGAGAAGGGCAAAGCTCTTGCCGGAGTGTGACGATTCGCATACGATTTATCATGGCCTATTCCTTCGACCCGTTTTGCTTTTTTGCTTTGCTCTATGGCTCAGCTTGGCACCGAGCCACACCGGCCTCCAAGTGCCAACCGGTGGGTGCCTAAAAGTAGGTACCTACTTCGTACATATATATTCATGCATAACTCGTACTACGTCGTACATTATCGGTGAGGTTGGCCCTTCTTTTGTACTTCAGTTAAGGCAGTCAGTACCTGGGTAACTTTCAACAGGGCAGTTGGCAGGCAGATCAGCGCCTTCGCCTCACTCCAACCCGCATCCCATCTGCCCTTTGTCCTCCTCGCATCCTCTTGGTCAGATGCTGTCGACTCCCGCCGCCCGCCACCACCACTGCATCCCTTAACTCTTGCTCATTGCTACCCGCTTGAGCTTCTGCTCGCACCGCCGTTCCAGCCAAATGACGACATCCGCCCTCTCGCCCACAGCCTAAGCCCCGCGCTGTGCGAGCTTGGCACCATCGCCGGATTGCCTGCAAGCCTCAGTCGCCACCCGTCACTCGTCGACATGGGCAACGTCAGCAGCAGGCCCGACGACGGCGCCGCCCTCTTCCTCAGGGACCAGAGCCGAAGTGCGTCTCCCTCCCTGCCTCGGCCTTGTTCCCTCTCTCGCGCCCTCTCATCACCCCCACCTCTCGGCTCGGCTTGACACTGACCGTCGTCCTCAAACAGTGTCCATCTCGTCCCTCGTCGTCACGAACCCACGGAAGCGCAGCTCTCTCAACATAGTTTCCAATGCATTTCCAGCAAGCAGACTATCCGTCTCCCGACCCGTCGGCGATGCTGCGCCCATAGAATACGTCCAGGTCCGTCCCGCGCACCGCCCCGCGATTCGTCTTGCTTTGCGCCCGTTGCAGCTGACCTCGAGACCCCAGGACCCCGAGCCGTCTGCGAGCCCCAACTGCGCCCCGGCCTTTCTCCTCAAGCTGAGCAACGACGATGAGCTCATCTTTACCTTTACCTTTGTCATGCGCCAGTCGCAGCAGGCCTTTGGAGCCAACGCGACGGCCGCCGACACTGCCTCGGCACCCATAGACACGAACATATCGGGTCTCACCTACGTCTGCGCCTCCACCACGCGCGAGGTCGAGAATCTTGTCACGCGAGAATTTCATGCCGACCCCAATCTTCACAAAAACGCAAACGTGGACCTGGTAGGCGACTACACCACAAACGGCAGCTCCTCGGTATCCTTTGAGTGGACGTGGAAGTGGAGGCCGCCAAAGGCTCCGGAAGACCGAGGTGGCGGCTGGAGAAACTGCTGCAGCGTAAGACGCACATTCTGCCACTCGAGGGGTTTCCTTCCCAGCTCGATACGCTGACCTTGTGCGTAGTTTGTCGAGTATGATTCGCGAGCACATCGCCTCATCACCCTCGCCAGCTTCTCCTACTGGGTCTCAGGTGCGTCTACCCGACCGATGATTCAATAGGCAAGCATGGTTGACGATTTCTCCAGGCGCAAGCTCACCACTGAGTCACCCCGGCTCGCCGTCGCCGCCCTTCCTCCTCGCGGCACCCCCGAAGATCCGCGTTGCCTCATCGCAGTCGGTCGACTCTCGACTCACGGGTGCCGCGGATGTCGACGAACCAGTCTCTCCACTCTTGCCCCCGAACGACGCCATCGGTGTGGCGGTGTCGCTGATGGGTAAAGAACCCGTCAGGGTCGATGTCACCTGCCGCAGACCCGGCGACGATGTCACGGTCAGCGACGACGGACCCGTCTTCCGCGCGACTCTCAAGGCTTTGGAGCAGAAAACGGGCAACATGCGCACGCAGATGAAAAAGGTCCTGAAGCGAGCAGAACAGGCTCACCTGTCTCAGATCGAAGCCAACGATGCATTCGTTGCCTTTATGGAGGCCCTGCGCGAGGCCTCCACGACAAACGCTAACGCGGTGCAGCCGGCTCTGGAGCATTACTTTGACAATATTGCCCGCGAAGTTCTGACTTATGAGCGGCAAAACACTGTCAACCTGCAAAGGATCATCATTGAACCCGTCAACAAGCTTTACCAGTTCGACATTAAACAGGCGGAATCCAAGAAGCGAGATTTCGAGGAGGAGAGCAAAGATTACTACGCCTACGTGTCTCGTTACCTTGGCCAGCGTCAAGACTCGGTCAAGGCTAAGAAACTTGCCGAAAGCGACTCCAAGTACCAGAACAAGCGGCGCAACTTTGAGCTCAAGAGATTTGACTATTCTAGCTTCATGCAGGACCTCCACGGCGGCCGCAAGGACCAGGAGGTCTTGTCTCATCTGACGAAATACGCTGATGCGCAAACAAAGGGCTTCCTCGCCACTGCCAAGAAGATTGAAGGGTTCTTACCACAGCTCGAGGCCCTCTCGAGCGAAGTCCAGGACGCCGACAAGGAATATCAGTATCGTCGCCGCGAACGCGAGGAGAAGCGGCGTGTCTTGGAGAAGAGCAATACGCCCTACATGGAGCCCGAGCAAGCGAGCATCGGCTCTTCAATCCCCATTGCTTCGACAGCGAATGGAACTGCCGGCAACGTCTCTGATTCCGAGCTCGGTCGCGCAGACAGCACGGGATCCCAAGTTAAGAACGCCATCTCTATCGGGGGTGGCCAGACGAATGTCGGCCACGGCGTGGAACTCTCGAGGTCTCCTGGCAGCTTGGCGCAGCCTGTCGTTGGCAGCCCCGTACAAGCGTCCAAGTTCAAGGGGATTCGCGACTTGGAGGAGCGAGACTCGGCACAAGCGGCGGTCATCCAGCGAAAAGAAGGATTACTCTGGGCGCTCAACAGGCCGGGCGGGCATGTGGACCCGCGCACATTGAACAAGCAAGGCTGGCATAAGTGAGTGGATGAGATCAAACAGGTCCATGGGGGCTGACGGCTAACAAGGCTACAGGTTCTGGATTGTCCTGGATCAAGGTAAGCTGTCGGAATACAGCAACTGGAAACAGAGGCTCGATCTTCACATGGACCCCATCGACCTCCGAATGGCGTCGGTTCGCGAGGCGCGAAACGCTGAGCGTAGGTTCTGCTTCGAGGTCATCACGCCAAGCTTCAAGCGCGTGTATCAGGCGACGTCGGAGGAAGATATGAACAGCTGGATCGTCTCGATCAACAACGCCCTGCAAAGCGCCATGGAGGGGAGGGCGGTTCAAGAAAAGGTTGGCTCCGGCGCAAAGAGTCCCGGAGAATCGTCCGTCAAGCGCGACATTGGCTCGATTCTAACAGGCAAGACGCAGTCACTCAGCCACGGCGCCCATCACCCGCACCATCATTCTAGCGCTGGAAGCGGCATGCCATTGCGGCGAATCACGGTTGGTGCGAGACCGACAATGATTCGGACGCCCAGTTCGGGCTACGAGGAAAAGCCCGACAAGTTGCTTCAGATGGTTCGAGACGCCGACCAGGGCAACTACTGGTGCGCCGACTGCGGATCCGGATCCAAGGTCGAATGGGTGTCCATCAACCTGGGCATCGTGCTCTGCATCGAATGCAGCGGCATCCATCGGTCGCTGGGCACGCATATCAGCAAAGTGCGGTCTCTCACGCTGGATATCAAGTCGTTTACCATCGATATCGTCGAAGTGCTTCTGCTCATTGGAAACCGGGTCTCCAACATGGTCTGGGAGGCCAAGGTCGAAATGCCCAACAAGCCGAGCGCACAGGCCACGCGCGAGCAGCGACTCCGATTCATCACTGCCAAGTACGTGGAGAGGGCATTCGTCGAACCCATCTCGTCGACGCTGTCGCGGTACGGCACGGCAGACGAGACGTTGCTAGCCGCCATTAAGAAGAACGAGATTCAGCAAGTGTTGTACGCCCTGGCACTGAGAGCGAACCCCAACGTGGTGGACAAGATGAGAGGGACACACCCCATCTGGCTCGCGCTGGCGGCGGCGGATCCGGCCTCGCCGTCGCCGACGCCAGGCGTGGGCGCGTCGGACCAGGAGGTCAAGGCAGTGCCGTTCCCCGTGGCGGAGCTTCTCATCCAGAACGGGGCCGAGATCCCGACAATGCTGCCCGCGTTCCCGCTGGGGCGGTCTGCACAGCAGTACTACGAACAAAAGCTCGGGAAAAGCAACGCGGGCTCGACGGACGGAATGCCGCCGCTGCCCCCCAACCATGAGAGGCTGCAGCGCGACAGAGAAACGCGGCTGCAGAAACGAGTGAGCGCGGGGGGCAGGTTGGCGAAGTCGCCGATCCCCGAGAAATAGGAATCCAGGCTTTGGGATCGATTGTCGGGCTTGGCCCTGTGCCACCGCCTGCACGAGCTGCCACGGTTTCGGAGTCTGGAAATGGCAGGAGAGTAATGAGACATGCTACTACTTATGACGGTGACGACGGGCATCCTTGGGTAAGAGGCGGGACGCGGCACGCACAGGGAACTTTCAAGAGGCATTGTGTGCCTTGGATGGCTTCAACGGGGAGGGTATGGAACTCGGCGTTTGGGAGGCTCGGGAAGGGGGACTCATTGATGACGAGATGCGAAGCCGGCTCAGGGCTAGGAAGCAATTGGGAGCGGGCACCAATGGTGGAGTCGAGCCGTTCTTGTCGCGAGGGTGAAGACTGCTCGAAATGGGTTGGAAAGGGGACACGTCGTGAGCAGCACGGATAAGTAGTCTCTAATTGTAATGGAAGATGGGAAGTTGTGTGCAAAGCGCGGGCCCCGGGAGCGATGGACTGCTTACCGCTTACCACGGCGAGCGATGACGTGAAGGCCGAGTCAGTGTGATGGTGGCTCGTGGCCGGCTCACGGTAGAGACGGGTCGTGCCACGGAAAAACGTGATGGCTGGGACACGGGATGCTTGATTATTAGTCTCTCAGCTGATGGCGGTGTTCTGATCTCGACGGGTGCCGGTGTCTCGTGACACTAAAGTGCTGCTGTGTACGAAGTAGTACAAGGCTGATGAGGTGACGATGGTCCGGGAGAGCGCGTGGAAGCAAGCAAAGGCCAATTCAACCAATGTAGGTCCATATGCGGCACCGAGTCTAGGCCAAAAGATGAATGGCGAAACTGTGTGTGTGTGAAAGTGAGGAGAGATTCCCAGTGCGCTACGACACGGCCGCCGGATCTACTACTACCTTAACCCACGGGTAGTACCACTACCAAGTAATAAGATATCTACCTACCAGGTACTACGGCCTCGTCCTTCTTTTTCCCCATTCACTCATCATCCTACGAATACCTACCTCCTATCTCCCACTCCGTACTTTGTACGCACACCAGCACAAGATAGGTACCCAAGGTGGCTAAGGGTAGGCAGGTAGGCAGGTAGCCCAGGCAGCCTCCAAGGCTCACACCTCTCTCTCTGCTTTCCTGGCCGTCCTTTTCAGCCGTCGCCTCTCTCCTCCTCTGCAGTGCATTTATTCTGCCTTTTGCTCGTATCCTCTTGGCGACCTGCCTCGTCAACCCCCATCTTCTTCTGTAAAATAAGCGGCCGTCACTTCACTGGGCTCTGCCGCCTCCGAAGACATGGCACCTCGCACGGAGAAGAGCCAATTGAAGCGTCAGCGCGTGAGTTGTTTCCAAGTTGCCAGTCCTTCTCTTTCATCTCCTTTCCGTGCCTCCCTCTCTCTCATCCATCCCCGCCCGGCTCCACGCACGTACCGAGCAGTTGCTTATCGCCGCATCCCAACCAACAGGGCTCCCTGCCCGAGGACGCAACCGAGTCCAAGAAGCCCCGACGCTCCGATCGCCTCTCCCACGCCGCCCCGGACAAGACTCCCGTCACCAACACGAAGCACCTCCCTTCTCCCGTCACGCACCGGACAGAACAGTCGTCCAGCGACCTGTGCAAAGAGCCCACCGCGACGCCCCCCGGGCCCGAGGCCGACGATGTGACGCCGCGCAAGTCGGACGAGTCGTGGGCCCAAGGCCAGACCCTGTCGTCGCCGCCTCAGGACACGCAGCCCCTCAGCCAGTACCTTGATCGCCACCCGGCCCTCTCTGACGAGGTCGAGGATGAGGTCAAGGAGGGCGTCTGGGGCTACCTGGTCCCTCTGGACCCCAAGTACGGCGACAAGCCCTTGGTGCTCAAGAGGCGGAACGCTTGCCCGCTGCCCGACTCGCTCGCCGCCGCGGCAGATTGCGGACGGGAAGACGACCCGGGCCAGGACGCCAAGTCGGCCGCGCTCAAGGAGGAGGAGGCCTACGAACGCACAAAGATCAAGGGCGTTGCTTCCGGTGGCTTTTTGATAGGCCGCCATCCCGAGTGCGGTGAGTCGAGACGTGCACCGGCCGGGGCCTAACGAGACGCTGACCTCGTTCCAGACATTGTCGTGAGCGACACTATCGTCTCCAACCGACACTGTCTCCTCTTTACCGAGAACAAGGGCACCGACGCCGTCGCCATCGTCGAGGACTTGTCGAGCAACGGCACCTATGTCAACGAGGCCATTGTCGGTCGTAATCAGCGCCGAGAGCTCGAGGACCAGGACGAAATTGCCGTCCACGGCAAGGCGAGGTTCGTCTTTCGGTATCCCCAGAGCCGGCAGACCAGCGGCTTCTTGCAGCAGTACACGCTCCAGGAGAAGCTCGGCAAGGGCCACTTTGCCGAGGTGTACCTGTGCGTGGAAAAGGTGTCTGGTCAACGCTACGCCGTCAAGATCTTCACCAAGCCAGGCGGCGTCGAGGACCGGTCCAAGACGGAGGGGCTCCAGCAGGAAATCGGCGTTTTGATGGGCGTCAGCCACCCCAATGTCCTGTGTCTCAAGGACACCTTCAACGAGCGCGATCGCGTCTACCTAGTGCTGGAGCTGGCGCCCGAGGGCGAATTGTTCAACTACATTGTCATGAAGCAAAAGCTGGACGAGGACGAGACGCGCAGGCTTTTTAAGCAGCTCTTCCAGGGTATCAAGTATTTGGTAAGAATCCATCGCACTGCATGGAAGCATTGAGGTTGACGCTCTCGTTTTCTCCAGCATGAACGCAACATTGTCCACCGAGACATCAAGCCAGAAAACATTCTCGTGGTGGACAAGGACCTGCACGTCAAGCTGGCCGATTTTGGCCTGGCAAAGATCATCGGCGAGGAGTCCTTTACGACGACGTTGTGCGGCACGCCTAGCTATGTTGGCCCCGAGATCCTGGCCGATTCCAAGCAGCGCAAGTACACAAAAGCAGTGGACATTTGGTCCCTAGGCGTGGTTCTCTACATTTGTCTTTGCGGGTTCCCTCCGTTTTCCGACGAGCTGTACTCGAGGGATTTCCCGTTCACGTTGTCGCAGCAGATCAGGAGCGGCCGCTTCGACTACCCCTCGCCGTATTGGGACTCCGTGGGCGACCCAGCGCGTGAGTATGATTCGTTTCCAAACGGCGTGCGCGATGCTGACGCCGAATCCATCTAGTCGACCTCATTGACTCAATGCTCATCGTGGACCCCGAGAAGCGATACACCATTGAACAATGCCTATCGCACCCCTGGCTGACGCAGAACGCGCAGAACGTCAACGACAGCACGGGCGGGCTTGTCGGCGGCATCGCTGGTCTCGAGGTCAAACGCCGGGCGCCGAATCGCGAGAGAACGTTGCTGGCTTCGATCAATTCAGTGGAGGTAACTGCGCAGCTTGGCACAGGCGAGGGAGCCCGCATCAAAGTATTCGCCAAGAACAAGCGCAACGTTGCCAAGGCAAACAAGGAATCGGCACCGGACGGCCAGAGGGCCCCGCGAGAGTTTATGGAGATGGGAGGTAAGGGAGACCAGCAGCTCTTTGCTGACGACAGCTCGAGTGTCTATCCGGTGGGCGACGCCGTCGCCAAGGGCAAGAAGAAGGGCAAGGCCACCGGGCAGTGAGCGAGCTTCCGAGTACACGGGCGACACATCAGGCTCATCCTTCTCCATACATGGGTCTATATTTGCGCTTTCGCATCCTTTATGTTCTGGGCTGCACATAGAAACTGGGTTACGGAATGCTGCGGCGCTGTCTTTGACGATGAATTCTGCGTTGAACATGGTTGGAACTTGTCTTTCGACTTGAAGCACCACTTGGAGCACGACTTGGAGGGAGGGTAGTATATGTAGAGGCTGCGAGGAACAGAACCGAGGACGGAGCGGCGGAGTCGTGCCAATTCACGTGGTTTATCATTGGATGAGATGACTCAATCAACAAGACTAAGGAGGTTAGATGACTTATCCGGGTCTCAGAAAAAGAGACATATTCGTGAACAAGTTATGCATCGTGCACAATCGGCCTACACGTGACGGGCCAACTCGGTGACCGCCCTCGCTTAGCTCCCACACACAAGGCGCGGCAGAAAATTCGGCGCGCGGGGACGAGCAGCTAACGCCCAAACCCCACCACAGGGGCTCGACTTCCAGGGGTTGGCCAGCATCAGATTTCTCCCGCTCTTCGAGTCCGGAACCCCTCCTCCCATCCTTTCCCCGCCTGCGCAGATCGCCGCGAGACAGACTCGTCGATTCTCGTCCGGCTCGCCCTATCAACCCATCGACGACGACGACAAAGACGACGACGATAAATACTCGAAGTGCGCGATCGGTCGACGAGACGCAATCGACTCGAGGCCCAAGATGCCCGCCGCCAAGAGCAATGGCCAGCCGCAGCTGCTGTTTGTCGATGGATCCTTCGACGAGCTCGCCAAGGAGATGGCCGACTACCTCAAGTCGGACGAGGCCAAGCAGCTGTTGAGCAAGGAGGCGCCAAAGGAGGAGGTGCTCACCAAGCTCGTGGCCGCGTCGCAGGCCCTCATCACGGTGCCCGAGAAGGAGTACACGGCGGCTTCCAACCTCATGATTCACCTCGTGCTGCAGTCGGCCGACCCTAAGAAGTACCTGCCGGCGCTCTGCAACAACTTCTCCAAGCCCGTCGCCAGCGCCCCCGTCCACGGGCCGGGCTTGTCGCTCAACGCCCTCACGACCGTCTTCAACCTGCTCGACCACGAGGACCCCATCCGGGCGCGCGTTCTCATGGAGATTCTCAAGTTTCTCAAGGCGCACAGCATGTTTGACACCCTGAGGCCCTACCTCGACAGCTTGCCCGAGTGGATAGACGTCTGGGGCACCGGCGAGGAGATTGAGCGCAAGATATACGACGAGGTCTCCCAGGTCGCCTTGGAGGCTGGCGAGGACGAGTGAGTGGCTCCGAATCACCAAACTACGGGAAAGCTAACACCCCCTCCCCCGTGCAGTATCAGCTATGACTTCATCCTAAAGGCTCTGCGAACGTTTGACTCGGACGACAAGGAGGAAGTCACGTCGGAGGAGGCCCAAAGACTGTCCCTCCGCGCCGCCAAGATGGCCATCCTCTCCAGCACCCACTTCCTCTTCCAGGACCTGCGCTCCATCCCCAGCGTGCAGGCCCTCAGCGACTCGCACCCCGTCCACTCGCAGCTGCTCGACATCTTCGCCGAGCAGGACCTCGAGGACTACAACGACTTCAACGAGGAGCACGAGGGCTGGATCGAGAAGCAGAAGATGGACCACGAAAAGCTGCACCGCAAGATGCGCCTCCTGACCTTTGCCAGCCTGGCGGCCGCAACGCCCAGCCGCGAGATCGAGTACGCAAAGATCGCCAAAGCCCTCCAGGTGCCCAAGGACGACGTTGAGATGTGGGCCATTGACGTGATCCGCGCGGGCCTGGTCGAGGGCAAGCTGTCGCAGCAGCGTGACACGTTCCTCGTGCACAAGGTCACGTACCGCGTCTTTGGCCAGAAGCAGTACCAGGAGCTCACCACGCGCGTTGACCACTGGCGGACGACACTGCAGAACGTGCTGGGCGTCCTGCGCCAGGAGCAGGCAAATGCCACGGCCCAGAAGGAGCGCGAGATGCAGGAGCTCGAGCGCAAGATGAACACGGCCGGCATGGGCGGGCCGATGCGCCGGCTGCCGCAGCGCGAGAGGACTGACAATGACGACTGAGGTGTTCCGGGGTCGAGAGGCAGAAATACGAGCGGCCGTGGCGGGAAAGAGCGAGCGAGCTCGAAGCAGCACGTAGCGAACCCTGGACAATGCGGAATACTTTGTGTGTGAATACACTGGCTGAGACGGGGGCCCCAGCAGCCCGAGGGAAAAGAGGGTCAGCTTTTTTTTATCACTGTTTTTGACAACGGTGCGAACGGCGTAGCCGGTTGAGCATTACATGTTTCCATCGTCTCGCTTGAGGGGAAGGCCAGCTTCTCGGAGCAGAGAATCAATGAATGGAACGTGACAGGTCGTCGAGACCGAGAGACTGAGCGAGCGACGAGCATGACATGACCGATGGTCTAGTGACTGTCAAGGCAACACGGATAAGTGAATGGCTGGCAATTGGCAAAAGACGGGCAAGCCCGCTCTCTATCAGATGACCAAGGAAAGGACAAGGCCCCGAGCCGACCCCTTTTCTAGAAATACATGAGACGGAGTGTTCCGTCGCCTCGATCCGCAGGGAAAAGGCTTCTAGGCTCTCGGCAGCCGTTTCCTCTGTATGCATTTTTTGTTCGTTTCCGGTTATGAAGGCTTCTTATAATTATTCTTTCGTATTAATTAGTCTTTCCCCTTTTACAAGGCTGGTGGGGACGTTTGGATCCAACGGGCAATCAATGGCTGAGGACCGGCATCAAAAGGAGGTGCCGAGCTTCTCGGTCAGGCGCTTCTCGGTGTCGGCAAAGACCTTGTCCGGGGCGACGGTGGCGTCAATCTTGACCACCCTGCCCTGCTTGTCGTAGTAGTCGACGACGGGCATGCTGGTCTCGACAAAGGTGCGGAAGCGCTTGCGAATGCTCTCGGCGTTGTCGTCGGCGCGGCCGCTCGTCTTGCCGCGCTCGAGCAGGCGCTCCTGCATGACGCGCTCGTTGCAGTCGTAGAAGAGGACGAGCTTTGCGGGGCAAACGGCCTCCTCGAAGCGGCGGGCCTGGTCCATCTTACGGGGGAAGCCATCGATGAGGAAGCGGCCCTTGTTGGCGGCGGACTTGTTGCGCATGACTTCGGTCATTGCGTTTTCGAGCAGCTGGACCGTCACCTCCATGGGGACAATGAGGCCATCCTTGATGTAGTTGCGGATGAGGTCGCCAAACTGCGAGCCCGGGCGCTCCTGCTCGGCGCGCAGCAGGTCGCCGGCCGAGAGGTGGGTGAAGCCGTGCTGTTGGACGAGGCGGGCGCACTGGGTCCCCTTGCCGGCGCCGGGCCCGCCGAGGACGAAGACGACGGTCACGTCATCAGGCGAGAAGGTGGGCGTGGGCTTGGAGGGGGCCGGAAGCGAGGGGGTGTCTGCTGAGGGAGGCATTTCTGCGCAACGAGAGAAGTGAAGCTGGTCAACGCGGTGCTCGTGCTTGATTGTGCCTGTACCTCACAGTGTTGATGGGTGGCGGACGAGTTGCCTTGGAGGAGCGGCGGCGAAGCAATGTCTTGAGGGGGCGTTGCTTACCCTTTCGACGGTTAACGAGTGCGACGTAGCCAGCGGATCCCAACGCAGCGATTCCCACAAAGGGCCAAAACTTGATTCTGCTGCTGCTCTTGCCGTTTCCGCCTGAGCCTCTAGTGCCGTCGGGACGAGGCGGTTCGGATGAAAACAGACGACGAGGGAGGCTCGGAGCGGAGCGTCTGCTGGAGAGGAGGCGGCGGAGGGGGGCGGCCGGGCGCCACGGAAAGGGGGCCAGGCGAGAGGCCATTTCGGAAGGGCGGGAGAGACTCTCGCTCTGGGGGTGAGCGGGGGAGGGGGATGCCCTGGTGGTGGTGGTGGGCGTGACGTTTCCGGTGTCGAGGGAAGGGGATTGGATTGAAGCTTAGGGGGTGGAGAGGTGGGGGAGGCGGAGAGGAACGGTCAAGAGGTTCTCTAGTGACCAATTAAATCATCGAAATATTGTACTTCATAGTGGATCTGCCTTTTCCACAACCTAATTCGTTCACTGCATTTCATAGCTCGCCAGGCACAAAATCGACGACCAAGACCTTTGCCACAATGGCCCCCTCGGACGCCACGTACTTTTCCACAAACGCCCGGTGCGTCTCGTCGCCGTTGACGTAAAAGTCGCGGTCCGCCACCGACTCAAACTCGACGACAAAGGCGTGCGTCATGCCGTTCTGGCGTTCCCCCTGTTCAGCAAGACGCGTCTCTCTCATTTCTTCTCCGCCAGTGTCATCCGTTACGCACCTGCATCCCCTCTATCGAA
Organism: Ophiocordyceps sinensis; assembly: GCA_012934285.1. Taxonomy (NCBI): domain Eukaryota; kingdom Fungi; phylum Ascomycota; class Sordariomycetes; order Hypocreales; family Ophiocordycipitaceae; genus Ophiocordyceps; species Ophiocordyceps sinensis. The sequence continues at coordinate 1,298,898 of JAAVMX010000008.1, forward strand.
ATGTCCTTGCCGCCCGTCAGCGACTTGATGTAGGGCTTGGCCGTCGACGGGTGCACGCACGCCTTTGCCAGGCCCGCCATTTCGTCGCATGCCTGTGTCTCTCGCCCGTCTGCGCCGTCAGTCGTGCCAGTCATCAGGTATGTGCGACATGTCCACCAGATGGAGACAAGAGGGTCACACGCACGCCCATGACAGCCTCGGCGCTGGTGTCGGCCTTGAACGAGAACATGACGACGTGATGAAGTCCCATTTTGGCGGAGGCAATCCGTCTGTCGTGATAGTCGGTTCCCTTACCCACTCAAGCAGTGTGGACAGAGAGCATGTGTGTGTGGGAACGCGTAAAAGAGCCCTGAGATATGGAGAAGAAGTGTTCATCGGTGTATCATCGTCCCGTCATCGTCCCCTCTTTCGTCTTTGTCAGCGTCGACGACATCATCCACTCACAATCACCGACAGCAACACTGGGGCCATCTTATAATAAATTCTGCTATACACTATCGAACCCACCCTTGTCTGCTTGTTTTTTTTTTGGTGCTTTCACATCACACCATAGATACTGCGCCCGTTGTATATGCGATATGTAATATCTTGCCGTGAGGGCCTTCATGCAACATCATCATCCATCAGAGGACACTTCCCGCCACTCGTCTGACGCGCCGTTAGTTGGACGCGCCGTTAAAGGCAAGCCGGTTGACGGTGCCGTCAGGGATGCCCGAGAGCACGTCGGCGGCCGCGAGCTCCTGGATGCGGCTGCACAGGGCCTGCGGGTTGCTGAACCCCTCGAGCCCGGCGAGATAGGCGCCCAGGCCGGCAATGTGGGGAGTGGCCATGGACGTGCCCGAGATGGTGTTCTATAAGAGTGAGATTCGTCAATCACCAATGGCCGACAACTCTTCACCTGTTTATATAAAGGCAAAAGGGGCCGATGGAAGCACCGGGAGGGGGGGGGCTGCCATCATACCGTGCGCCCGCCGATCCAGGTGGAAAGAATATCGCTACCGGGAGCAAAAATGTCAACCACCTCGCCGTAGTTGGAAAATGACGACTTTTGGTCAGACGACGTCGAGGCGCCAACAGTGCAGACCGTCGGCTCCGACGCGGGAGAGAAGCTGGCTGCGTCCGTGTTGTCATTGCCGGCGGCAACGGCCAGGAAGACGCCCGACCGGATCATCGACGCCGCCGCGTTGTTGATGGCCGCAGAGAAGCCGCCGCCCAGACTCATGTTGGCCACGACGCCCTTGGGGCAGCTGCGCTTCCGCGAGTCTTTGACGGCAAAGTCCATGCCGGCAATGATGCCCGACACGGCTCCGCTGCCCTGGTTGCTGAGCACCTTGACGCCGTATATTTTGGTCTTCTTGGCCACGCCGTACGACTTGGACCCAATCGTGCCCGCGCAGTGCGTGCCGTGACCGTGGCCATCCGTGGCCTGGCCGGCGATGAAGCTGCGAACCATGGTGGCGCGGCCCTCGAACTCCTGCATCGCCAATAGTCAGCCTCCGCGTCCTTTCGCCTCACACCCCTTTGGCCGGACATGCTGCATCCAGCTTGGGCAACGTCGGAAAGGGTAGCCAAACGTACCCGGTGATTAGCCTCGACACCGGTGTCAATGACGTAGGCGCAGGTGCCTTGACCGGCGCTGCTGTCGTATACATAGGTGGTGCTCCCAGGCTCGCGGTGGGAGATGCGGCCCAGGCCCCACGGGGCGCCGGGCTGCTCCGTTTGGGCGTTGATGGTGAAAATGGCGTCTTGCTCAACGTAGTCGACCTAGACCAAGCACGCGTCAGGGATAATGCCATCGCCTGGTGGGTGGGCAAGGGGCGGCAACTAACATCGGGCCGCTCCCGGAGAGTCTGGACATCCTTGGCGCTGAGCTGGCCGGCGAAGCCACGGAAGGTGTTGGTGTAGACGTGGTCAGCCTTCTTGGAAAGAGCGTTGACAGTCTCGTCGACGGCTGCAATAGAGATGCTGTCCTTGAACTTGACAATGTACTTGTCCGCAATGAGCTGCTTGGATCCGCGAGGGATCAAAAGGGGGGCAGGCTCATCACGACTGGCCGCGGGGGCAGCCAGCACCGCGGGCAAAATGGCGAGAATCACGTACAGCTTCATCTTGAGCTTGCTGTTGGTACCGTTGATTGTGTGGCCGCGTTGTCTTTGTGTGCAGCTCTGGGGCGAAGCCTGAGATGAAGTATTCAAGGGGAAGAGGGGACTTTGAGAAGAAGGTTGATGAGGGCTGAAGAGGGCTTGTCTGTTGATCGGCTAGAAGCCTCTCAAATTGAAGGCCATCTTCCAGTATTTATACTCGCGAGAGGACGCCGCTCCAAAGAGGAGAGGGGGTGAAATGCACATAGAGAGAGAAAGGGAGAGCGCGGGAATTGAAAGACCCTCTGCTCCCCTCCCCAATGCCTCGAACAGATAATGATCCTTTAGCATCGTCACCTTCCATAAGTGGCAGCTCTGAAAAGGCTGGGAGCACGAAGGCAAAGACATATTGCCACGACTGTACGCGAGAAAGCGACCAACATAGCGAGGTATGTGGCGGCCGGCGATGCAGCAGTCGGGAGTGCCCAGTTGAGTGAATGACTGACAGGGGGGGTGCCCAGTGGCTCGGCTCGAGTTTCGCAACTTCTGTATAGATTCTAGTTCGCATCGCAAGCCTTCGTCGTCATTTTGAACATCGGGAGCCTCCTCGGCAACCTTGACCTTCTCGAGCGAGCGCAGGAACACCGCGGTGGTGGTGCAACTACTCCAAGGGAGGGACAGGGGACCAGGAGGAGGGGCGGCGATCGCGTCCAGAGAAAGAGCGGCAAAGGCTTCGGGGACTGGCGCGTCGCACCTGCTCGGAGAGAGGGTGCGATAGTGGAAGTCCGGGAAACCAAGGCACCGGCTGGTCATGGGGGACCCTTCTCCTCTCTTCCTTGTTGACCGGTAGGAAGGTGAGATGGCGCTCCTCTCCCAGCTTCCGGCTTGGTAGAGGTGCAGCCATGCCAGCCAGGACACTAGGTCAGTCGTCAGTCGTAAGGTTTGTGAGATGGGTTCCTGTTCAAGGGCGTAATCAAGGATACCCCGGACTGCCCACCCATTAATGGGGTTATCTCTGGCGTATCGGACAGGGCGGGTTTGGGAACGTCCGGATGTGAGCTCGTGGATCCCTCTACCCGCCTCCCCACCCTTGTTAATCCCATATCGCGCCCCCTTTCTCTCCGTCTCCCTCGCCCACCTCTCTCCCTCGGCCCCTCCTGAAGAGAGGGGAGAGGGTGACGAGGTTGACATGTCTGCCATATAAGCCACCAACAGGCTACAGACCCGATAAGCTTTCCAACTTTGTCCATGAACTGCGACGCCGACCAATCCGCATCCGGCATGGTCGCGTTGGGCATGACTGCCCATCAAGGAAACCTGGCATCCAGGGTCGTGTCGGGAATGTCGGCAGCGAAGTCGGCCGCCGAGTCGGAGGAGCCCTGGGAGGCGGCGTGTTCCCGGGAGGCGGTCATTCGGCCGGTAGACTTGGGAAGTGACGGATGTGGGCCATCTCAGCTCGCCGCTAAATTGGGGAGGGTCATGTAACGTCCAGGTCGCCTAATCTTCGCCTTCCTAATCTTGCTCGCTGTGTGGGGGGTAGCTGGACTCCTGGACCTGGAGGTGGTGAGCAAGAGTCTTGAAGACGGGCTCTGGGAGGTGCCTAAGGGATCCGGGATGATGGGGAGGTTGTTGCGGCAACAGGGATCCGGTCCTTAAAGAGGCAATGACGCCCAGTATCATTAGGTGCACTCATACTACCAAGACAGTGGGAAGAGCAAGCGAGGCGGCGTGCCACTTGTGCCACTCGCGGGCCACACAGGGCTCATGTCTCGAGCAGCCCCAGTTCTTGACAAGATGACCTAAGGCCCTGTGCTGCGGCGGTGTGTGCCAGGCCGGCACGAAGTTTCTTCAAGCAGCCAGAGTTCCAACGTGACCGTGCGAATGGCATGGCCGCGTCCATGCAGTCCCCCAAGTCTCTGGGCAGCCGAGTTGGTTGCCGCTAAAAGAGGAAGAACCATGGACAGGATGACAGCGAGGCAGAGTGATTCGCCCGGCTTGGTCATCCTGGCGCGCTTAAGTTGGAGGCGTAGGGTGTAGTTGGAGTGTGCATGGCGTGCGTGTGTGTGATTTAGGCCTAGGATCCACGCCGTCAACAGGGTCGCAGGGTCGCAGGGTCGCAGAATGTGGAGTGCAGGATTAGGGGGCCGGGGTCTTATCTCCCCGTTCAGGCAACTCGGAGGGTCCACAACAGCTGCTGGTCGATCTCGTGATGCGCCGTGGGGAGGAAGGGAAGAGAGTTTACGGTTGGGTCTCGGGATTGCCGTCGGGCGCGGCATCCTGAGATGTATGTAAGATGGGCGGAAAGGGGGCCGAGGAAGTGCTGATGCTCGGAGCTCCTCTCGTCAATGGACTTGGCAGGGCTGAGTTCCGTGTCCTGTCACCTCCCCCGTCGTTGATTCCTCGCGTGAACAGCAACAGCGGGGGGCTAGAGCAGAGCGCATGGAACATGGACGATGCTCGCGTGCGAAGGCGTGGCGGTGTCGAACTCGGCGCTTTGAGCGGGCAATTGTCTCGGCGAAACAGGAGGCAGAGAGGATGTCGAGCACCCTGCTAGGTTTAGCGCGGGATACTGGGCCAAGGTGTAAAGTGTTGCAGGAAAGCGTATTCGGCCTTGCGGGTGTGTAAATGCCTCAAGTCGACGAATTGAAGCGAGTCGAGAGGTGAGTGAGCGCGTCTTGGGGGAGAAATGCCAGCGCACCGAGACTCGAGGAAGCCGAGCAAGCTCGTTTCGGGGCGGACGGCCGTGGTGACGGGTTGATGGATGGATGGATGGCTTGGTTGGTTGGTTGGTTTGTTGGTTAATTATCATTGGTTGTTAGTTGATGAACGGGCTTGGATTGAGAGTGAGCAAGGGAGCAAATTTAGAGTGTGGGCGGCTCGTAGGCTCGTGGGCCTCAGTTGTGCCTGCCCGATAGATGGATGGAGGTGGCAGTACAAAGTACCTCTCAGTGGCCACCTGTCTTTTCGGCAGCTTATTTGATAGGTACCTAGGTACCAATATGTACATACCTTCATTTTTCGTGCAATTTTTGCTCGTCCTCCTTTGCCTTTCTTTGCGCTCACTTGGGTATCCCGGGCACGATGGTCGACCTTGCGTGGGCACGATGGCTGTGCCTGCATCTTTGAAGAGCACATGGCGGGCGAGTCCCTGTTGTTGTGAGCATGACGGATGCATCACAGCTTCCTGACGTTGGCTTCATGACTTTGAGCATAGACGCCGTCGTCATGTCTCCTGTCGCACAACCAAGCCCCCCTCCCTCTCTCCTCCACGAGGCAATGGATCGTCCGGAGCAGAGCGAGGTTACCTCGCATCCTCTCGATGACGACTGACTTGGCTGACCCGCGTTGCACAAAGCCTCTATCCATCACATACATATGTATGTGTGCCTGGCCTACACTGGAGACTTGGCACGAGCCGTCAATGTCTGTCTAGGTAACGGTACCAAGAACTACCTCTGGCCTGAATCCCGACCCGTCCGCAGATATAATAGGCACTTGATTGTCGCTTCAACCGTTCCTCACCCAGCAACCTCAAGATGGCTGCAGCCTTGGAACCAAGCGACGCTCCCCTTCTGTTCCACAGGAGGAGTATGACGGGGGAACTATGGAATCTCGGATTGAACGATGTCAGCATCTACATGTCCTTCCTCCGTTCAATGCGCAGGCGCTGATGGTAGCGGCTGTTCGATATGCTAGATATACAGCTGGCTCACATCTGTTACCCAGCGGCCCGCAGATTGGGACGTTGACCCAAGCCAGGCCAGGGACTTTGGCGCGATTGTGACCGAGCTGAGGTCCATCAGGTAAAGAAGACGCTCCGTCCATCCACATTCAACGTTGCTCCAAGGATTGACTGAAATCAGTCTCGCCAACGGGGAAAACTTTAACCAACTGCCCGCCATCACGCCCAACCAGCATATCCACCGCTCCAAGAACAAGGCGTGGAGAAAGATCTTGGCTACACAGTCCAAGCTCCTCGTGGATGGCACCTGGAGGCACAATGGCCTGCGCAAGGATCAAGGGTCCCTCGCGCCAACACTAAGCTGGTGGTCGTCTTGCGACCTGCTCGGGCTTCTTTTGTCGGCAATGGGACCCGCGCCCGATGGTGCCACTGAGAAGAACTTTTACCTGCCGCTCCTGGCGCTCTACGGACGCTGGTGCCACCGAATCTCGGGCAACAGAGGCGTAAACGGCAGGTCCCAGGCGGGTGCCGGTGACCCGGCCTTTGTCTACCAATGCACCTGGAACGAGGCTACCCGGGGCTTCTTTCTGGGCGCGTCCTTGTCAGGCTATGTTTGCCTCCCGTTCTACGAGGTGGGACAATGGGAGACTGCGGTTAAGACGGCGCGGTTCAACCTGTTGAGCTCCTTCTATGCCCTGGAAAGGCAAGGATTCTCCGTCAACGGTACAAGGTATCCTTGGAGGTTTGGCAGCTCGGTGAATATCATCATTGATCGGACGACGGGCAATCAATTTGGGAACTGCGCCGAGACGTATCCATTCTTATGCATGATGGGGTGAGCACAACACTTGAATCATTACGCAAGCTTCTGCTCACCTCAACGACATAGGGGGCACGTCCAGAACCAGGCAGCGAGGTGCCGCGGTCTGGCTCTCACGCGAGACTTCCTCCCCATGGACGCTTACAGTCAAGAACTGCTGCTTGCGCCGGCACAGAGTCCAAGTGGCTACAGGTATCTTGTGAACCCCTGCATGAACTGCTCCTTCCTAATCAACACGGCTGGGGGGACTCTGCAAAACTTCTGGCCTCGTGTCTAGTTCCAGCCACGGCCATATTCTGCTCGAGATGGAATTGAACATGTTGGAGCACGGCTCACTGAGTGAAGCACTCTTGCTAGTTGAGCCGCAGCTTTTGAAGAATCCTCGCCGGCACTCAAACGTTCGCAGTGCTTTTGACAATGGGGACAACAAAGTCGCCCTGTATTGGAACTTGGATATGATCAGGGCTGTAGTAGGCCGCCGTGGACAACGTCACGGGCGTCATATCGCCAGGATACGGGTTCAGCTTGGCCAGAGAGAGCAAAAAGCCCAGCTCGTCGACGCTGCGGATGATGACCCACCCGCTGCTGCTCCGGGGCATGAGGCGGAGGAGCAGGCATTTGCCCGTGTCCGACTTGATCATGGACCATAGCACGTTGAAGCGCAAATTGCTCAGCATGCTCGCACCCGGCCCGTCGTAGTCGTCGAGCAGAAAGTTGGAGGTAGCCGCGCCGACGGGACCCAGTGGGACGCTTATGTCGAACTCGACCAGGTTGTACTCACTGTTGTTGTTGCTGACCTGGACCGAGAAGACCAGGTCCTGCGCCAGTTGCTGGGGGTCCGGGATCGCGCTGTCCCACGTTGTGCGTCCGGGCGACAGCGAGTACAGGGTGCAGTCGAAGCGCGGCGGGCCAGCTGGAGCCTCGGGCGTGCCTCGGGCGGAAGCCGGACGAGCCCCGGACGAGACGGCGGCGGGCCGGGCCGAGCCCAAGGCAGCGCCAAGGGGTTCGTTGATGACGGCGCGGACGTGTGGGCCAAGGTCGTGGCGGAGATCATGCGCCGCCGGGTTGTACAGTTGATGGCGCTCAAAGCCGGGGGAGCTGCCGGCGGGAGCCGGGCGCGGCACCGGGACCAGCGCGGGCTGCCTGTCGCCGTCCTCGGCCGCGGCACAGGGGGCCGGCTGGACTTTCGGGGGGCTCAGCAGTTGCAGCGTCCGCAGACTCTTGACTACAGAGGACGCGGTTTCCCCCCCGGCGGCGGCGGCTGGGCGCAGGCGGTCGATTGCCGCGGCCGTCCCGTTGCTGCTGCCGGTCAAGGGCACCTTGAGGCTGTAGACGGGATCGTTGAGCTGCATGGCCAGCAAGGCCGACGTGGCCGTGTCATCGTCGAAGAACTTGGTCGTCTGGCCCGTGCCGTTGACAAAGGAACCCATGCCGCGCTCGAGTATCTGCAACTGTTGGTCCGCAAAGTATGGGAGCCGCAGGAGCCGGAGGTCGTCGCCGCTCGCCGGGCCCGAGCCCCAGACTAGGCAGTTGTCAGCGTCGCCCGGCCTCTGGCGGATCTGCTGCAAGGCCGTGTGGCGCTGCGAGTCCCGCTGACGGTCAGCCTGCGCAACCGTGTACTGCCGCAGGACGTCAATCTCGAGCAGCTGGGGCGCCAGGCCGCGGCCGACGGCGAAGCGCTGCTGGTGCGGCGGCTGCGTCAAGACGATGCCCTCGAGCTCGTCGGATCCGGGGACGCGATCCAGCAGGCCGAGCATGACGCCGTCGGCGACGATCTCGTGACGGAGCAGCGGCGCCCGCTCGGGACGAAGACCGGCCGCCGGCTCCGGTAGGACGGTTACGCGCAGGTCCGGGAACATGGTGACGATGTCGGAGCGCAGGTAAAAGCCGTAGGTGGGAATCTGCGGCGAGTGCGGCTGGTCGGCGGGCTTGTGCTGGATGTAGTCGTTGACGGCAAGCTTGATGGCGACGCGATCGCCATCATGGCCCCTATGGTTGCCGAGGCTGAGCGCGCCGTCGACCAGGGCGTCGACCCAGTTCGGGTCGATGTAGAAGAAGCGGAGGCTCTCGGCACCGAGATGGCAAGGGTCGGCGATGAGATAGTGCGCCGGCACGCCGTGGAGCGCCATGCGGTCGAGCACCCAGGCCAGCACGGCCTGCCAGTCGGTCGACCGGGGCACGTTGGTCTCGTTGTACACGGTCCCGTCGGTCGCCTTGGCCAAGGCCCGAGCCGCCGCCGTGGCCTTGTCGAGATAGCCGGCCGTGACGGGCGCGGCGCCGAAGCCAAGGGCCGGATACTCGCTCGCCTTTAGCTGGGGCCGATACCAACGCTTGGCCGGGGGGCCGGGCGAGAATTTGCCACTGCCGTCGCCGAGCCGCTGCGTCAGGTGAATCTGGTCGAGGCTCGCCGCCGTCGTCTTGAGGTCGCGCACCACGTCGGCGCGCAGGCGGAGGCTGCTTGCCGTGCCCGCCCCCTGAACGGCCGCCAGCTTGGACTCGCGCAGCGCCTCGCACTGGATGGCGGTGCGGAGCCGGACCAGGGCGGCAGTGAAGCTCTGGTCGCCAAGGGCCAGCGCCCGGCCGACGTTCCAGGCGGCGGCGTAGGTTATGTCGACGATGCCGACCTCCTGGTCGAGGATCTGGAGATCCTGGCCCGAGTTGGAGCACGTACTCAGCTGTGGCAGTCGATCCACCACTGTCGGGGTAAAGGGCCCGCGGTATAGAGCGACGCTCTGCTCGCCCGTCTGGACGCGGTACTTGACCAGCGAGTATCCGTCCTGGAGCCGGCTGGCGATGCGGGCGGGCACCTCTCCGGCAGACTGGAGCGGCTCGATGAGATCTCGGGGCGGGCAGAGGACGCCGAGGGTCTGGCCCAGATGCTCAAAGGCATCGGCCACGTCGAGCATGCCGGGGGGCTGGACTGTGTAAGTCCAGCTATGCAGCGAGCACAGGGCCACGTAGTCCTTGCCGGCGCCCGGGAAGCTCATGCCCTCGACGCCCTCAATGGACACCAAGTGGACGGCGACGGCGACGGGCGAGGTTTGCAGCAGCGGGCCGCAGCGGCTGCCGACGACGACGGAGAAGATGCCGACGTCCTCGACGCCGCCGACGGCCATTCCTTTTGTGTTGACGCTGCGGACATGGGCGAGGAACTTGTATTGCGACGTGTCTGGGGTTGCCGGCACGACGCGGTTCCCGCCCCCGTCAAAGGCCGAGAAGAGGCTTGTGAACAGGTCCGGCCTGAGAAAGACAAAGTCGCCCGTCGAAGCCCCAACGTCCTCGCCCAGGGCCGCGGTGACGGGGGTGGCGACGTTTGCGATGCCCCAGAGGCTGTTGACCGTCATGTTGACGGCCAGGGCCGCCGTCTGCTTCGGCTCGAGGCCTGGGAGCGCGCCCGGCTGGAGGCGCAGCTCGTCCTGGGTAAAGGTCAGGAGCGCCAGCCAGGGCACCTTGTTGCGATCATCCTCGGCCGCCTCGGCCTTGGGGCTCCCGAGCCGCTCCCAGGGGAGGTGAGGGTCGCTGAGGACCACGTGCGGCAGGATCCGGCAGTCGTCGGCGTAGCCCGGGGGAGGGTAGACGGAGTAGACGGAGCCGGCCGGCAGGGAGAACTGAGGCGCGTCGACGAAGAAGTCTTGCTCGGCGGAAAGGCTCAGGGGCTTGTCCGACGTCGGGGGCTTGTCCGACGTCGGGGCCGTGACCGTCTGGGACACGCGGATGCGGTGCTTGACGCCGGCTTCGAGCCCGGGGGCCCAGAAGGAGCTGAGCTTCTCCTGGCCGGGCTCGAGGTCCGGCTCGGCGTCGACGTCGGGGGCGGCGACGAGTCCGCTGGCCGCCCCGTGCAAGCTGACGGTGCGCCGGGCATGGCGGAGCGTCAGGTGTCGAGGGGAATCGACCCTCTTGCTCTTGCCGCCGGTGAAGATTGCCATTGCCCTAGATGTCTGTTTGGCAGCGACGGATACAGAGTCTCGGCGGTTGATTTCCAAACGCGCGCCAACGAGGCCAGACTTGCCCTCGTTGACTCCTCGTCATGGACTCGACTCGGCCGGTGAAGCAAAGAAGTGTACGAAGCCGTCGACGTGCACACAGCCTCGTCCTGGACCGCGGCCATGTACTCGGACGTCGCAACTGTCAAGTCTACTTGGGACGGGAGAGCAGGAGAGGCACATGATGGACACGGCTCGCTGCGCGTCTCCATGGCCGCCAATGGCTTCAGTCGGATAGCGAGGTGGCATTGATACGGCGTTGAAGACGTGTCTCCAATGGGCCTCTGTGTCACGTCGGAAGCATCACCATGATGGCGTCAAACGCTGTCGGTTCCCGAGCCGTGACGTGCCGCGCCGCACCGTCAAGCCATTGGCTCCTCGCCCTTGTGGTCAAGGGCGAAGCAGTCTTAATAGACGCTCAACTTGTCGTCAACTTTGGTCCTAGACGCTCAACAACCATCCCGATCCTAGACTCTCAACCGTCAAGCTGGTCCTTCAACTCGTCACTCCTCCACGACTCAAGACAGGCAAACTCGGACGTGGCAACCATGCCGGGCGCAACTTGCAACGTCAACGCGGCGGCCCCCCAGGACGCCTCCATCAACGTGTACTTCAACACGAGCTCCAACACGCTGGGCCTGCAGCTGCGCAGCCCGCAGGCGAGCACGGGCGACGTCACTCTGTCGTGGGTCCCCGGCCAGACTGCCCAGCAGGGCTTCATTGTGAACCCGTCGCACCTGGCCAGCGCCAGCTTCCTGGGCACCAACCTCGTCTTCGGCCTGACGACGATCCCCCCCGTGTCCGGGAAGACGTCGACGCAGACCAACGTCTCCATGCTGAGCCCCGTGTACACGCCCCTCGCGTCGACTGACGTCGGGAACGGGGCTCTCGCCGCGTCCTACTCGCCAGACGCGGCCTGGGTGTACTACCTGACGTGAGTCCATGCATGGAAATGTCAATGGCAGGCTGGAGCTGAGCCGCCGGCGTCTATACGCACACCCCAGTGGCACCGACGCCGACTCGCTCCAGATCCAAGAGGTGGTGCTCGGCGACAGCACGCCGCACCAGTACAACGACGTCCTCAGGATCCTGCCGGGGTCCTCCCTGGCCGCCTACTACAACCCGGCGTCCAAGTCGCGCTTCGTCATTTACCAGGCCGACTCGGACTCGCTTCTGCGAGAGTACACTGTTGACGGGGGAGGCAAGTTCTTTACTTTGCGTCACGGCTCGCGCCCATCTTCAACGCTAACCTCGGCCGCCCTGTTCGACTTTCCAGACAACCCCATCGCCAACTCGACAGACGCCAGCGCCAAGACTGCCCTCGCAGTCGTCCTCGCCTCCGGCGTGACCTACGTCTACTACACGCACGGCTCGGTCCTCCGCAGGGTTGCCCGGGCCGAGTCCCCGGAGTGGGGCCCCAGCGCCGACGTCGCCGACGCGTTCCCGGTGGCCGCCGACAGCCAGATCACCGCCGTTGTGTCTGGAGGCTACGTCCACGTCTTTTACGTTGCCGAGAATGACAGCCAAGGCGGGCTCGTTCATGTCAAGGACTTGCTGTGAGTTGAGCCTAATGGGTCCCCCGTGGATGCATCGACGTATGCTCTTCTATTTGCTTCTGAGATGAATTCAATATTTGCTGCGAGTCAACATTCGCCTGCGTCTTGATGTAGAGTGCCTCTTTAAGCAACTCGATTCTTTTGAGAGTCTTGAACATGCAGCCGGCATCTAGCTACTTCAATAAAGTCGTGCCCCAACTCTTCATGTCCGACAATCGACAATGTCTGCAATCAAGGGGAATAGACGGCTTGAAATACCACTTGAGCCCAATTCTTTCGGCCCTGCACCTGAAACCTCCCCGTCAGGACCTAGCTCGGCGCTGCGCTGTTCCCGCTCGGCTTCCCCACCACGATAGGCCGCCTCAGCTGCATAAATCCCTCGAGGGCCGTATACGGCCCCTCCTGGAACCCAGGCGAGAGCAGGTTGCCCTTCTTCTCTATCCCAAACGAGTTGAAGACGGGCAGCTCGCTGCTCGGATCCGGGTCCACGTACGGCTGCAGCCAGTTCCAGTCTCCAGCAGACATTAGGGGCAGCGAGACGTTGCCCAGGGGCGCTTCCCGCATCGAGCTGGTCGTCAGCTCCTGGCTGCTGCTGTAATCGGCCACGTCGCCCGTGACGTGCAGCGGACCGGCGTGGAAAAAGGCCGTCATGGTCTGCAAGGCCCCCTGCCAGGTCCAGGGCGGCAGTTGTAGCGCCTGGACCGGGAGCAGCGACGTGTACGCGTGTATGGGCGTAAAGGGGTCGATAACGGCTCCAAAGACGTGCAGCTCCCTGTTACGGCGGTCCTCGTACAGCGCCGGGCTGATGGGCTCCTTGTAAGGTGATGACTCGGGGAAAGGCGGGATCCAGAAGGGCTTGAACTCCGGATACGTGTCGACGGATATTGGCTGCAGAACCGTCGCCGTCTTGTCTGCCCCATCAACAAAGTACGTCTTGACCTTGTCGAGAAGCAGCTCGTCCTGCAGTCCCGTCGGGCTAGGGTTCGAGTCAAAGTACCCGACCAAGCCGTCGTATTCGCGCAGCCTGTCGCCAAACTTGACCTTGAAGCTGTAGCAGCTCTCGTCATCGGCGGCCTGGGCCAGCAGATGCGGCACAGGATCCTTGACCTCGCTGTTGGTGCTCTGGTTCTCTTTGGCTGGCCCATCGAGCTCCAGCGACCATCCCATGTTGACCAGAGCAAGGGGCTTTCCAATGACAGAGCTCAGGAACTGGGCGTACGAGCTGGGCGACGGTGCCATGTTATCCAGAGCACCGACCACCATGGACCAAAAGGCTCCCAGATAGTCCTTGTCTTGGAGCTTACCAACCAGGGCGTCGAGCTGAGCCGTGTCTGCCCCGTCTGGCAGCTTGCTCGGGGCAAAGGGAAGCCACTTGGGCGATGCCACGGCTCCGTTTGGGCTTCCCATGCGCACTTCGCGGTAAAAGGCGCCGTCCTTGAGGAAGAGCTGGATGCCCGAGTCGGCATAGTTGATGACAAGCCAGCCCCAGACGGGATCCTCCCATTCCGTCGCGGGGCGCCAGTACGCGGAAGAGCTGCCGCTGGGAACTGTGCCGGTTTCGTCCAAGCCGGTCGACGCCCGGACGACGAAGCTCGCGTTAAGCCGAGCGTTCTGGTTAATCGAGGGCGGCAGCTGGACGTATTCGCAGTTCTGTCCGCTATTCTGTCGGACCGTGTTTGCCGCCGTCGTTTCATCCGTTAACTGAACCACCTGGGGCTCGTAAAAGTCGCTAATACAGGGGTAGAGCGGAGGCGGTCCCTGGGGCCGAGGCTTGGGGTCAATGGCTGTGAGAGCCTGCCCAAACTTGTCAATGATGTTGAGCTTCCGGAACCTACATGGACACGGCCCGTTAGTATTGAAGGGTACGAGAAGCAGCTGGCATAAACTAGTCGACAAACCTGAACTGGCCATGTGTGACGGGCTTAAAGGGGCAAAACCCCTGACTGCTGAAGCTCGTCATTGCCGCGTAGGGCGTCAGGGCCGAGTTACCCCTGATCTTCTCAATCGTAGCCCTGGTAAACCCGGCACTGGGAAACTCGGCTGCCTTGACTGCAGAGACGGTCGACGGCTGGCCAGCAACAGACTCCTTGTTCTCCGGCTTGATGTGGGTGCCCTGGGACAAGGTGAGAAGTCCCTCGGTCAGTCCCGCCAGCGGACACGACAGATACGACAGCCTGCTGACGTTGTCAAGGAGATCTTGACGATCCTGTTGGCTCAGATACTTGTCAAGGATCGCGGGAGGAGTGTCTTGAAATAGCTGCTTCACTTTGGACGCCAGCGAGAAGCTCGGCTGGGGCAGCACGAGCACGCGGCCCGACAAGATCCGCACATCCTGCTCAACGGCGGCGTCGTTCGTCTTCAGCTGCTCCCACAGGGGCGTTCCATCGGCCGGCGGAACGCCGTATCGCACCAGCTGGGCGTCCGACAGCCGCGCGGCCTGTTGGCCCAGAGACCAGGAGCCAAAGGGGATGTGGGTGTATTCGGCCTCCCATTCGGCGTAGAGCGGGAACCAGGGCTGCCGGTCCTCCCACCGGTCCCGCCACAGCTGGCTGCCCGCGGTGGCGGCGAGTTGATCGTGGAACTGGGGATAGCTTTTGCCGGCCGGCGGGCTCCCCAGAGAGACGTCGCCGGGGATCAGGGAAAAAAACTCGCCGTACAAGCTCGCCATCTCTCCCAGCTGCGTCGTGTCGGGGAATGCTCTCCGTATCGCGGCAACCAGGTCGCCCAAGTCGGACGGGACGGGGCTCGTGCCCTCGACGACCTGCAGAGGAAGCCGCACCAGGACATTGTCCGAGTAGTCAGACGGCCAGCCAGACTCGATGCCCCCAATGAGCACAGTTGGGTCTCGAGTGCGGTAGAAGAAAGGCAGTGTGCCCGTCTTGGCATAGGCCATGGCGCCTCGCGACTCGAGTCTGTCCTTGATGGTGGTTCGAAGACCCTTGATACGCGTCTCCAAGGCCTCGAGACGACTCGAGAGGTCGTCAGCCTCGCGCTTAAAGGGCGCGTCCGCCTGTCCGTCCTTCTTGTTGCCCACATCGCTGACGTACTTCCACCAGCACGCAAACATGTCCCAGCGATACTGCGTGGCGGCTCGCTCGCAAGAGTCGAGGAGCAGCTGGTAGCGATTGAGCCCTTTCAGGCCGTCGATGGCCTCCTGGCTGGGCTGTGTGGGCTGCCCCATGGTGTCCTGGCCCCCGAGATGGTAATGAATGCCGCCAGGGGAGCGTGAAAAGTTCCAATTGTAGATGGCGTCCTTTGCCTCGCGCTGGCCCTCGACGCCGTCATCGCGCGCGTGCAAGAGGGAATCGATGGCCAGGATATCTTCCTCGAGCTGGGCAACGGCGTCATGGTTGCCGCTTGCCTGCCGGGATCTGCAGTATGTGATGAGAGAGTCCATGGGCGTCGTCCCCACCGACACGGCCGGCACATCCTGGCTCTGGAGAGCCTCGGCGTAGTCGTCGGCCGGGACGCTTAGGGGCTTGGACGACATGTCCCAGTTGACGCCGTACAGGGCGCCGTGAAGGCAGAGGCACGTGGCATCTGTGGACGCGAGCCAGGCCTTGACCGGGTCCGAATCGGCCGCGTCCTTGATGGCCATGCATAGCGAGTCCAGCTTGGTGGCACGCGTGTACTCGCTCTGGCTGCCCAGAGGATCGAGACTTGTGGCCGAGTGCCAGCCGACAAGGTAGTAGCTGGCGCTCGCCTTGTCGAGGTACTGAGGCCCCTCGTTCTGATACTCAAAGTTGTCGAGGATGCTAAAGACATTTGTGTTGTGCTGCTGAAAGTCGGCAAAGAGCTGGTTGCTGCTCCGGAGCAGGCTGATGTCGGCATATTTGGCCGCAGGGTCCTCGGCCCACGTCTCCAGGGGCGTCTTGCGGCCGATGAAGACTTCGGCCTGTTGCTGAATGTCGTCTTGGCTGCCCGTGACCCCTATGACAAAGGGGGACACGTCGACTTGCAGATCGTAGTCGAGCGGGATATCGTCGAGCGTCCAGAGATAGTCGCTCTCGATAACCCAAGCCTGATACTCGTTGAAATAAGTCTTGGCGGCAGCCGGCTCGACACTCTCGAGGTCGAGCTTGCGTAGAACGATCCAGCGAGTCGGGGGCTGGTGAAACTCAGGGGTGCTAGCGCTGGGGTCGAGTCTGGCCGAGCCCGGCTCTCCTGGCGGGGACGGCCGGGGAGGCAGACCACGCTTGAGCCGGGCCTGCTCGTGGCTACTCGCAGACACCGAGTCTGCAGATGAGAGGCCGGAGCGGTAGAGCTGCGGGAGGATCCAGTGGAGGTAGACGCCGCAGCGGTTGCGCCGGGTGGCCGGGCTGCCCGGAGCTCCGAGGTCCGTGAGGCGCGAGTTGGTCCCGGCAGGCGCGGCGTTGTGGAGGTCAGCATGACGCAGCACGTCGCTCTGGATGAGGAAGTTGTCGAGGCGCAGAAACGTGTAGTTGGGCTGCGAAATGGGGATGATTCTGGCGCCCTTGTCGTCGTCGCCCCCCGTGTTGCAGACGGCCGGGTTGAGGACAAAGGCCTGCAACTGCACCGGGACCAAGAGCACGTTGCCGGCCATGGCGAGAGACGTCGATGTGTTTGTACGTGTCAGGGGCTGAATCTGAGTCTCGTGCTTGGGTGATGCTTCACGAACGGACGAGCAGCCACTTCATCTTCTTGACCAGAGTCACCAGACCCCCCTTGGCTCGTCTTTTGAATCCCTCGCACCAAGTCCGACTCCATGCCGCAGCTCGTGCTTGTCCTACGGGCCAGAGGAATTGTTGATGCCGTGCCATCGGCCACCGTCTCCTGCGCGATAACGTGCTGCCTTGTCAGTGGACGTCTTCTCGTGCGCCCCCTGTATGCAAGAGTATGCACAAACACATGGCCGTGCATGTGCCGTCGCCAGTGACCTTGACTTTGGTGGTGACTCTTTGTCGTCTGGAAGACGGATTTCGAATGCCTGGCCGGTATAAATCGAGTGCCAGACGCGTTTGGGGGGGGGGGGGGGGATGTCATGTCCTTGGGCTGTCCTTGGGTGAAGTTTTGAGCACTGAAGTTCTGAAGCAAGTCCAACCCGCGGCTGTAGATACGGCACGTGATTCAGCATCCATCATCCATGGCTGCCTCGACCACCAAACCCACTAAAAACTCGCTTCTCCTCGACTGTATCCGGTCCAGTCTGGGCACATCTGCCCAAGCCTCGGAGGGGACGTTCAATGTCTACTCGAGCACGCACGCGCCCCCGGGTGCAGGGGCAGACGCCCATGTCCTCACCTCGGGGACCAGCGTCGACAGCTTTGTCGCCCTGTTGACGAACCAGGAGATGGTTCTCGCGGCAGCCCCGACGACTGGGAGCCTCACTGTAGGGCTCGACAGGTCGGATCCCTGGGCAATATGGATGACGTGTCTCGATCCGACGGGGACCTTGTCGCTCACCTTTGACGGCGCGTCGAGTGCCGCGATAACCTCGTTCCAGTTCCGCTTCAAGAAGCCCTGGGACATGACGTTTAGTTCCGATGCCAGCGCCCTGCTCTTCGCCTTTGGCCCTCAGTCCGGCACAAGCGCCGCAAGAGTCCCGGCCCCGGGGCTCATGGCCGACGGCAGCCTGCTGTACTTTGGGCTCGACCCGGCCTCGACGACGCAGAGCCTCTCGTCCACCGTAAAGGACTTGGCCGCCTTTTCGGGCACGGTCGCGGTCCTTCCAGACGAAATCACCTCCTGGACCCTCACCCTCGAGCCTTCTGCTGCCGGCCAGAAGCGCAACGCCTTGTGGTTCGACCCCGGCTCAATGAAGACCATTGTCAGGCTTCGGTTCAGCGTCGACGGCGGCACAGAGATGCTCACCAGTCTTCTCGGAGGAGCGCTCCCCGGGCTTCAGTTCCAGAGCGTCGACGCCGTGTGCAAGAAGACGCTCGTGCTGGCGGCCACCGAGACGGGGCCCGGCGCGGTGCAAAACGGCCAGTTTGCCCTGCAGGTCGCGTGCTCAATAGCGTCCAAGGACACGGCCGGCCCGGTGGACATGATTGCCAGCGTCGAATGCCTCCAGGCGGGCTATATTCTCACCCTGACTCTCACGACGTCCAATGCGTTGTCCAGGCTCCTTGCCTGGCTGGGTGATCTGGCAGCAGGTGCCTCGTTGGACTTTATCCACGACATTCTCAGCAAGGACAGTGTCTTTGATGGCATCAATGCCCGGCAGCTCAAAATTGGCCTCGTCACAGACGACCAGACCAAGAAGCCGAATCTGTCCAGCTTTCGAGCCGAAATAGAGGTGGCGGCCACCCTGGGCCAGTCTGGGTCGTCGCCCGTCGTCTTCTTGATCAGCTATACCTGGTCCAAGGATATCGGGGGCGCCGGGGCCCTCAGCGGCGAGTTTTGGAATTGTCAGTATAGCACCGGGACCGTCGTCTCCAGGGGAATGGATATAATAGTGACTGTTTAAGAAATGCGGAAACTGACTCGGCAAGATAGGGTTCGACGCATCGCCGACGCGCGACCTGAGTCCTGCCTACGAGGCCGTGGACGATCTCTGCCCCCTGGCTCAGAACCCTGCTCTTAAGATCAGTCTCCTCAGCCTGGTCCCTGGACAGAGCATTGAAAATGTCCCTGCTAACATCCCAACCGAAATCACCAGCGCCTATGTCAGCCTGACTCAAGACGGATGTCTGCTCGGCGGCATCGTCCAGTCCGACATGTGGGACTCGTCGCAACAGTACTCCGTGCCCCAGCTGGACCTCGGCCAGCTCAGCTTGCAAATGTCATTTTCATGGGGCAAGGCTGCGAGCTTTCAGCTCAGCCTGGGAGTGCTGGCCGAGATGAAACCGAGTGTCTCGTCCAAGCACCAGAGCTCGGCATATCTCACTGGCTCCCTTGACTACGATTCCAGCAACAAGAGCTGGGCTCTCCAGGCCGCGCTGGACGGGCTGTATGCGTCAACGCTGTACGAATTCTTCGACGAGGCATCCGCAGACCACGTCATGCCGCTCATAGACTCGATTGAGATTGCAAGCGTCACCCTGACGTACCAATACACGGCAAACACGGACAGTCCGGCTGCCGGGAGCGTCCAGTCGGCTGGTAGCCATTTCAAGATGGAGGGCTTGCTACTCATCGCCGCCCTCGAACTCCAGCTCTCGTTCGAGTATCAAGACCAGGCATGGACATTTTCCGCACAACTGGCCGCCCAGGATAGCACCGCTACCATGGGAGATATACTAGAAAGCATACTTGACGACGACGGCCTCGATCTGCCCGACTTCCTCGCCAACACTCCCTTCAGCCACGACGACGGACACGCCATTGACATTGTTGTAAAGCGAGTCCTCAAGAGCTCGGCGAATGACTCTGCGAAGGGAGATGGCGGCGAGACGTTTCAGTTTGTTGCGTTGCTCAGCCTCGGTCACTTGGAGATGATATTCGCCCAATTTCACGACGGCAGCTGGCCCGCCGGGGAGCAATCCAAGCGCCTGGTCAAGGTTGCCCTCACGCAGCTTCCCAGCTTTGACATTGCCTTGGTAGGCCGCCTCGAGCAACCATTCGACGAAATGTATTACATGTGGATCCAGGACTCGAGGGGCCAGAACAAGACCCAGACGGCTGGCCTCACCCGCGAGGACATCAAAGACATCAACCCATCCATGGGCAACAGTCCGCTTGTGCCCAAGGACAAGGTCAAGGATCCCCAGCCGGAAGACCTTCTCGTGGCAGCCGGCTCTCACCTGGGCATTGTCATGCACGACCAGAGCGGCGGCAAGACTTGCATCTTAGACTACACCTTCAAGAAGCAAGCTGCCGCGTCTGGGGGTGGAGGGGCCAAGGTTACGGCACCGGCTACGGCACCGGCTACGGCAACAGGAGAGACGTCTGGAGAGACGCCGTCTAAACAAGCCGACGACACTCCCGACTCGGACGGAAACAGCTCCCAGGCACCGTTCAAGAAACAGGCCGGCCCCCTGTCCATCAGCAACATCGGTCTCAAGTATGCCGACCAGGCTCTCCAAATCAAGCTGGATGCCACCTTGCTCCTGGGCCCCCTGGGCTTTAGTCTGCTCGGGTTCAGCATCGACCTTAAGCTGACGAGCCTCGACCTGAGCAAGATTGAGGCCCCCTCGTTTAGCCTCAACGGCTTCTCCGTCGTCTTTGACAAGACGCCCCTGAGCATTGCTGGCATCGTCGTGCACGGAAGCGATGCCACGCTCAACTACTACGCCGGCGGTCTCGTTGTCGGCTGGGTCCCGTACCAGCTGGAAGCCGCCGGCTTCTACGGCGAGGCAACGCCCCAGGGGACAGGCTCAGACAAGGCCTTCATCTCGGTCTTTGTCTTTGCCCGCCTCGACGGACCCCTCGTCACGCTCGAGTTTGCCGAGATCTCAGGGGTGACGGGCGGCTTCGGATACAAGTCCCAGGTCCGGGTCCCAGCGGCGGACCAAATCTCCAACTTCCCCTTCATCGCGACGCAGCAGCTCGACGGCGCCTCTGGAAGCGCCCTCGACGCGCTGCAGCGGCTGACCAGTCCCGGCCAGGGCGGCTGGTTCAACCCCGTCGATGACGCCTACTGGGCGGCCGCGGGCATGAAAATTAGCGCCTTCAAGATGCTTTCGCTTGACGCCGTCGCCGTCCTCCAGTTTGGCCAGACGGTTAAGATGGGGCTCTTTGGCGTTGCAGTCCTCGACGTCCCCAACGCGGCGTCGCCTCTCAAGTATGCCCATGCGGAGCTCGGCATCGCCATTACCGTTGACCCTGATATGGGCGTGCTTGTTGCCGAGGCGCAGCTTTCGCCCAACTCGTATATTATCCATCCCAGCTGCCACCTCACGGGTGGATTCGCGCTGTGCTATTGGTTCGACGGCCCGCACGTAAACAAGGCCCTCGTTGGCAGCTTTGTCTTTACTCTCGGAGGCTATCACCAGGCGTTCCAGGCGCCCAAGGGGTGGCCGAGCCCGCCGCGCCTCGGCATCACCTGGCAACTTGGATCGCATCTAAGTATCACGGGGGAGGCTTATTTCGCAATTACTTGCAAGTCATGTATGGCCGGCGGCCGCCTTCATGCCCTTTTCTCGCTCGGGCCCATCGACGCGTGGTTCGATGCCTTTGCCGACTTCCTCATCAACTATAAGCCTTTTCACTTCTCTGCAGACGCCGGAGTCAGCGTGGGCGTGAGGCTCAGCATCGACATTCTCTTTATCCACATTCACATCTCGATCGAGATCTCGGCCGACTTGTATCTATGGGGACCGCCCTTTGGAGGGCGCGCACACGTCGACATCAAGGTGACCAAGTTCTGGATCAATTTCGGCGACGACGAGTTGGACGAACCTGCCGTGTCTCTTGTCGATTTTTATCATTTGGCTCTCCAGGCAAGCAGTCAGCAGCAGAGCCAGGCGCAGGCGCAGGCACAGGCGGACGCGCCGGTGACGGAGGCTGTGGGTGACGGCACTGACAAGCAGCCGCTCAACGAGGCCCACATCTTCCTGGCTCAGTCTGGGCTACTAAACAACAGCCAGACACCGTCTCGGGAGCAGAACCAAGACTGGGTGGTGCGTGGAGGCACATTTTCCTTTGCCGTCGGGTGTAAGATGGCGGTTGCAAGGGCGGCACTGGTCGACGGCGACAACAAGACGCTCAACTCAGTAGCTTACACTACAAACTCCATATACGCCCGGCCAATGCACCTCGAGACGGCATTGGAGTCTAGCCTCGTGGTAAGCATCCTGCAGGACGGCGTCGAGGCCGATACGGCGAACTGGGGCATGGACCAGGTCATCAAGTCTGTGCCTGCGGGTCTTTGGGCAATGTGTAAGTGAGCTGCAAGCTGCGTCGTGATTGCCAGACTGATGAGAGCTACGCCGATGCACAGACGACGCGACCAAGGACCCGAGCGGCGGGAACAACAACATTGGCGATCTCCTCGACGCCGACAATGGCAGCATCGCCCTGATGATGGGCGTGGTTCTGACTGCGCCGCCCGCAGTCATGTCCCAGGACCGGCTTCCGGTATTCGACATTGCCGATGCCGAGCTGGTGCAAATCTGCGAGGAGCCGTTTCCGCCATCACAGGCGTCGCAGGCGACGTGGGAGCCCGACACGCCCGCACAGGGGGCAGAGCAGTGGGGCAATGTCCACGGCAAGTGGAAGAGTCCATCCTGGGACTCGGCTGGCGGCGAGGGTCAAGGTGTCCAGAGCCAGTTTGTCAAGGCATGGGCCCAAGCATTCAACTGGGATGTTGGGTTGCAGCAGCTAGCCGGGCTGCCCGGGTTGCTGGACAAGCGGTTCGACGAGATTTACGTGGCCGCGCCGTTGATGACGAGGTAGATGGTGTGCTGAAGCGGAATATACGACTTTTGCCAACCAAGTCCATTTTTTGCTCTGTTCTAATGGTTACATGCAACTGGCTTCATGTATTGGAGTGGCTCACGCTGCCTTGGGCTAGGAACTATGCTCTCTCGTTTGACCAGTGGCGACGAGGTATCCCATGGCTGCTGCTGTTGTTGCTGCTGCCACACTCGAATCCTGTCTATCTCTCGGTTGAGCCTAATTGCAAGCCGTCGACAAGGCCTGGCCGCATGGACGGCTGCAGACGGACAGCAGGACGGCACATGCGAGGCCATACAAGTTACAATTACACGGCATAAAGGCAGGCAAGGTATCTCGGCTCTTGCGATACACGCGTGTACTTGGACACGGCATAGACATGACACGACGCACCTGATGCCGCGGGGAACGAACCCTTGTCAAGGGCTCTTGGAGAGGGCACCCTCTTCCCCCACAGTGCTCGGAAACTTGCGCTTGCTTCGCCCGAGTCCCCCAACGATACAGACGAAGCCCCTGACGTCCAAGGAAGCCCAAGGGATATGAGCACCAACCAAGCGCCCCCAAATACCGTAAGTCGCAGGCTGTTGCCCCGTCGATTCCGGCAAGCCGCTCACCGGCCGTGGGTGCCAAAAGGGCAGCGTCGCGGCCCCCGGCGGATGGACGAGCGTGTACGAGGACATGGGCGGCGACTACGAGTGGGGGGCCGACGGCGTCGCGGCCGGCCTGGCGCAGAGCCTGGGCTTGGCCTCGCCGACGCCGCGCTTCTCGAAGATGCTCAACACGGGCGGCCTGGTGCGCCTGTTCCAGTCGGGCGGCAAGTTCTACCTCTGGAACCCCGTCGAAAACGACGTCTGGCTCGTCACCCAGCCGGCCGCGCTCTCGGGCATCGCAAACGCCATTGACAAGGGGGGGCTGGCCGCGCTTGCGGTCCAGAGGGTCCAGGGGTCTTGAGCAGGGACGCGGGCATGTATTGAACATTGAAAAAAAGGTCGAGTTCCCCGGAGAGTTGTTGTGTCTGCCGCTGCTCCTTGACGGGCCGCCGGGGCAATGACCGGCCCCGCACCGGGCGCTACGGAAGCCTCCGGCAACGACGGCCATGTTTGATTTCCGGGCTCGCAAGCGCCCTCGATACATGTTGAGATGGATCGCCGTCCCAAGATGGCGGCAGGAGCAAATCGGCAACTTGCTCGCCACTCATGTATAAACAGTCTTGCTGCCACGCCGCCTCTTTCAACTCTTGACTGGCTCTTTCGCGCTCTCGTGGACCATGCTCTCGCAAGTTCCTGCTCCCAATGCGGTACCTTGTCCCCACCCCCGCCGCCGTTGCCCCTAGCAGCGGCTCCAGCAGCGGCGGCTCTTCCCGCCCCCAATCTTATCTTCAGTCTCCACCCGCCCCCACTTCCGTCACCGCCATCTTCAACCCCCCCAACTGGTCGAGATACCTTGCGCCCGCTCGCTGTTCCTGGTCTCCCCAGAGCTGCCCGACGAGCCTCTTCCTCCAAGCTCGCTCTCTCGCATACATCGACAACGATCCATCGCCGCCCCCGGCTCCGCAATGGCGCCGGCGACCCCCCCCCCGTCACCGCCGCGGCGACAGCCCCGAAACGCCCGCCTCGCGGAAGAAACGCCTCAAAGGCCTCTGGCAGGGCGGCCACTGGTGGTGTATGCCCCCCCCCCCCCCCCCCTCTCCCTTTCCCGGCCAAGATGACGGCGAGAGACTAATATTCTCGGCCCAACCTTTCCCCTCCCGGGGCCCTTTTCTCCCCCGGCCCCCCTTTACCGCAGGCAATTGCGAGCCACGTAAAAAGGCGGTCCTCCGCGATGTCAAAAAGGACACGCCCAACAAGGGCAGGTTCTTCTGGGCCTGCCCGGTCTATTCGGGCTGTGACTTCTTGCTCTGGCACGAAGATGCCGTCGCTCGCTCGGCCGGGCCCGTGTCAGCCGCCGAGGAGCTGCCGCCGGCGCCAAAGACGCCCACCTTTACGCAGCGGCGCCTGACGTCGTTTGGCGTCCAGATCAGCCCGGGGCGGCGGCCCGGGGCCGAGTCGTTCGAAACCGAGGACAGCGCGGAAGTCGCCACCGGCAGCAACGACAGCTCGAGCCAGGCGGCGGCGACAGTCTCGGCATCCACCTCGGCCTCGACCTTGGCCACGCCGGAGAAAAGGGGCGTCGCGACGCCCGTTCCAGGCTCCTCCAAGCGCAATCGCGACATGTTTGACAGCGACGACGACTTTAGCGACTTTGGCTCCAACGAGGAGCGCCAGCTGGCCGACATTGCCGACAGCAGCGCCGAAAAGCTCGGCCGGAAGGTCGGCGTCCTTGCCACTCCCAAGGCAGCCGAACCCGCCGCCGCCGCAGACGCGCCCTCGCCCGCCGTCGCCCGCACCCTCTTCCCCGGCCCGGACCCCAAGCGGGCAAAGACGGTCACGTTCGACGACGCCCAGCCCACGGGCCTGCCGACGCCCGCCAGGTCACCCGCCGCGACGCGCCTCGCCCACCCGGTAGTGCCGCCGAGCAGCCCGCAAGACGCCCAACTCGACTCCGTCGTCGGCGACGTCATGGCCCGCCTCGAGAGCCAGCCCGTGGACCGCGCCGTGCTCGCCTCCGTCGGCAAGCTGCTGGTCGACTCGGTGCGCAGGACGAGGGGCGTCTCCATGGGCAGGGAGGCTCTCCATGGGCAGGGAGGCGGCCCGCGCCGCCCTCAGGCAAAAGGACGACCAGATTGCGCAGCTGCAGGAGCGCGTGGACGCCCTGGAGAACAGGCACAGGCGCCAGGAGACCCAGCTCACCAATATGAAGGCTGGGCTCATGAGGGCTCATGAAGATGTATCAGGATAACTGACGTGGCTCCCCTTGGCCGGAGAGGTTTCGGAGAATTCGTATGGATGACGAATTACGGGCCTTGCCTCTTCCCCTTCGTCTCGCAGGCCGGCAAGTTGAAACAGACTCGTTGTGTCGTGGGCGAGACCGGCAAGTTGAGACAGACTCGTTGTATCGTGGCCGACTCCCTGGATATGTTAGGCCGGCTTGTCTCGCGTCAAACACCACCAAAACTTGTCCCGGAAACGAGTCCATAAATATCCGTGTTACATTGCTCCTCTGTGCTCAACAGAGAAGCCCCAATGGGCCCTGTGAGCTACATGCGAGCATTCCGCCTCGATACCATCTCCCTCCTCGGCCGTCTTTCGCGCCCTCTACCATAACATCTTCCCTCAAAACTCCCCAAGAGTCCACCCGAAAAACACCCATGTCCTGCAACAAAAAAGGACGCAACCTGTTTAGTGTAGGCTTGCTCATTTCCGACCATAATCAATACACGACCTCGTACTCTCCTGCCCGCCGCTCGTCTAGTATACACGCTTGAACGGGGCAACTGGCTTGCACTCGGCCTCGTCTAGGGTGGTGCCAATGACGCGGCGATAAGACAGGTCGACCTTCTCGTGGGGCTTCTTCTGGAAGCTGAGCGTGTGCTTCATCCACGTCCTGTCGTCTCGCTCGGGATAGTCCTCGCGGGCGTGCGCGCCACGCGACTCCTTCCGGGCCGCCGCGGCCGTGGCGGTTTGGGTGCTAAAGGCATGTAGAGTCAGCCTCGGCATTTCATGCTGCGTGCAAGGCACGTCGTGCTAATACTTACGCGCATGTCAACAAGTTCCGCAGCTCGAGCGTCTCGACCAAGTCCGAGTTCCAGATCATGCTCCGGTCCTTGATACCCACGTCGTGGAACATGTTATCAATCTTGCCCATCTTGCGCACGCCCTCGTCCAGGCTCTCCTGGGTGCGGAACACGCTGACGTCCGTCTGCATGGCCTTTTGCATAGCCAGTCGGATCTCGGCGGTGCTCTTGGGGCCGTCGGAATTCCGAACCTTATCAAGCACCTCGATGTGTTCGGCGCCGGCCTCGGCAGCCAAAGGCTTCAGCTTCTCGCCAGGTTTGAAGTTGTCGCGGATAGTATGCGAAACGGCCCGGCCAAAGACGACCAAGTCGAGCAACGAGTTGGCGCCGAGGCGGTTCGCGCCGTGGACAGACACGCAGGCAGCCTCACCGCAGGCAAACAACCCAGGAACCACGTGGTCATTGTTTTGCGCGTCAACGGTAAGCACCTCACCAGTGTAGCGCGTAGGAATGCCGCCCATGTTGTAGTGGACCGTCGGCAGGACAGGGATGGGCTGCTTCCGGACGTCGACTCCGGCGAAGATGCCGGCAGTCTCGGAGATTCCAGGCAGCCGCTCGGCGAGCACCTCGGCAGGCAGATGGCTCAGCTGCAGGAAGATGTGGTCCTTTTCGGCACCCACGCCTCGGCCATCGCGAATCTCCATTGTCATGGACCGGGAGACGACATCGCGAGAGGCGAGATCCTTGGCGGTAGGGGCGTATCGCTCCATAAAGCGCTCACCCTCCGAGTTGAGCAGGTAGCCACCCTCGCCACGGGCGCCCTCGGTAATCAGACAGCCGGCACCGTAGATGCCGGTGGGGTGGAACTGCACAAACTCAAGGTCCTGGTTGGGCAGGCCGGCGCGAGCAACCATGGCCATGCCGTCCCCGGTGCAAGTGTGGGCCGAAGTGCAGCTAAAGTAGGCACGTCCATAGCCGCCAGTGGCCAGGACGGTGTTGGTGGCGAGGAATCGGTGCAGAGTGCCGTCTTCCTGGTTGTACGCCAGGACACCGCGGCACTCGCCGTCCTGCATGATCAGGTCGAGGGCAAAGTACTCGATAAAGTAGTTTGTGTTGTGCCGGAGCGACTGGCCGTAAAGGGTGTGGAGGAGGGCATGGCCGGTGCGATCGGCGGCGGCACAGCATCGGTAGGCCTGGCCACCCTGGCCGTAGTTTTGCGACTGGCCGCCGAAGGCTCGCTGGTAGCTGCGACGAGTGTCAGCCGCCGCTACATAGAGCACGGGCGGGAGACACGTGTCCGACTCACATCTTGCCGTCCTCGGTTCTGGAAAAGGGGCAACCATAGTGCTCAAGCTCGATGATAGACGCGGGAGCCTCGCGGGTCATGTAGTGGATGGCGTCCTGGTCACCGAGCCAGTCGGAGCCCTTGACGGTATCGTACATGTGCCATCTCCAGTCATCCTCGTGCATGTTGCCTAGGGCGGCATTGATGCCGCCCTGGGCGGCCACGGTGTGACTCCGCGTAGGGAAGAGCTTGGAGATGCAGGCCGTGTTGAAGCCAGCCTCGGCGAGGCCAAATGCAGCTCTCAGGCCAGAGCCGCCGGCGCCGACGACAATGGCATCGTACTCGTGATCCTGCGAGGCCGTCAGTGCCTGCGGGGAGCTTGGTTGGGGGGCCTTGGGGTCACGGCACGCACGATGACGGGGTACCTGTTGCTAACCAAGGGCGATGCCTCCTTGGCCCGTAACGGGCTACTCGCAATGACGCGCGCTGCAGCCGTTTCGCAGAGTCAGCGCCCAACCCTGTCGCCTTCTTTGCGCCGCCTCGGGGTTTCCACTTACCGGCCGGACGCGTCGTCGAAAACGTCCTGAAAGTGGTTCGAGCCAGCCGTGAGAACTGCAATTTCCTTGTCCGTCAGCTTGCCGGTCTGGTGGGTAAGTCGGGGTAGATGCGAGAGACGGAGAAGCCAAGGGAAGGGAAGAAGACGATGGCAAGCAAGGCGGGCGAGCGGGACGACGCACGGCAGAGCGCGGGGGCAGTTTTCTCAGAGCCATTAAAGAAGCCATAATCAACCAGAGTCGCGTGCACAGGAGTTCATCCGCGATGGCGTCGAGTTCGGCGAGTCGGTGGTGGTGGTGGCAAAGTGGTTGGTGTCTGGTCGGGAATGTCGTCCTTACATAGAGCGTGCTCGGCTCCTCGGTTTATCCGGCCAATCAGCGGCCAGCCATTAGCAGCAGCACATATGTAAGTACCAGTTGGTAGAGGTAGTTGGTGGCTGTCTATTAGGTAATTTATTTGAGTTTTATTTACGAAGTTAGGTAGGTAGGTAGTGTACTCGGATTAGCGTTGGTATACCTAGGTAGGTGGTCCACAATGCTTATTAACCTTGAGTGGAAGCGTCAACGATTCTCACAACCTTCTCGCTGTTCATCGCTCCACCTCGATTCAGCTGATCCACCTCGATTCAGCTGATGCCGCGCACGTTGTTGGCCCTCTAGACCTCTAGAGGCAAGGTACCTACCTATACTTCGTAGAGGTTACTTCATAGGTACGTACTGGGTACTCTGTATCCGTCCGTTTCCATCTCAAACGTCGTCGCTCCAACGGCCTCCTTCCAACTACTTTCCAGGCATCATCCAACACAGTCCTTTCCGAGAATTCGCCCTCATGATCCTGCGCCTCGCCCCTCTCTAGTCTGCCAAGACCTGTCGCAGCATGACCAGAAAGTTATCCTTGAGCTTGTGGACCTCGGAAACGTCCGGCTTGACAGGCTCGCCCGCTGACCGGCGGAGCCGATCCTGCTGCTTGGCCCGCCTCCGCCGTTCAGCCTCTATCGGGTCCAGCTCGTCTTCCTTTTCGGCTTCCTCTTCCGACTCGGACCCGTCGTCGTACGCCATCTCCTGGAGATCCTGCCCATCCAGGCCAAAGTCGGACGTGTTGAAGCTCAGTCCGAGCCCAGCCATGCTGCTTCCCGGCTGTCCCTCTGCCGCCATCTTCTGCCGCGTCTTGTCGTTGTGCCACTTTTTGCGCGCCTCTTGCCACGCGATGAGAGCATCTACCTCCTTGATCGCCTCATCCTTGTCCAACATGCTGCCGCTCACGCCTCCCTCAAAGAGGGCATTGACGTTGAGCTTTCCATTCTTGGGTCCCTTGCGCAGGAACTCGAGGATGCCTTCGATCCATCCCATGAGCTGGGTAAAGAGCCCATTGTCGTGCGTGTGCACCTCGTGGACAAACTTGTAAAAGTTGTGCTCGTGTCTCTGGCACAAGTCGATGAACGCCTGAACCGTCTGGTTAGGATCGGCCGAGGCGTCTTGTTCCCGGCATCTGTCGACAACCTGTTGGCCCTGTCAGTGGCTGGTCATCGTTTCGCGTGGCCTTGCTCGTCCCGCAACATACCTGAATCATGTCGTCGATGAATACGGCAAAGTCGGTGACGCTATTGTAGACGTTTGCCGACTTGTAGACCCTGACCAGCGGCTCGTAGAAGATTGTAAACAAGTCGCGCAACAGCTGCAGCGTGACGGGCTCCTCGATTAGATGCAACATCATGGACTTGTCGCGTTGTCGCGTGCACAGCTTCAACAACTGCTTCAGGTACGAAAAGAGCTGCGCCCCTTGCTTCAGCTCCTCGTCAATGTTTTCGACCGCGTTGTTGAACGCCACGTATGCATTGAACAGCCGCTGAACCTGCTGCCCCGTCAGCTCCGGCTCCAGCTGATCCGACCGCAGAATCGCCACGATCATGTCAATGTTCTCGGCCTCGGCCTCGTCGCGAATAGCCACCTTGACGTGCTCCTCGGCGTTGGTGTACTTTTGGAGCTTCTCCGCAAACACCGGGTCGCCAATCTTGCTCGTCAGGGCGTCGATTGACTTTTGGAAGCTCTTGATGCCGTCGTTGAGCGTCAGCGAGAAGATGCGCTGCATCAGCGACCGCGTGCCGAAAGGCTGCGCGAGGAACACGTCCAGGATGCTCGACATGACGGCGGCCGGGTTCGCGATGCGAATGACGTTCTTGATGACCGAGTAGGGGATGAGCGAGTGGATGCGCTTCGCTTGCGCAAACATTTCCGGCGAGTTGTCCTCGGCAAGAAACAGGTGGTAGATGACTGCGGCCACTTCGATCCGGAGCCACTCGGCAAACTTTCGATACTGGATGCTTAGGTCTTGTATGGTATCCTTTTCCTTGATTTCTTTAAAAAGCACCGTCAGGCCGTTGCGCTCCACAATGTCTCGTCGGAACCTGTATCCGGTCAGTCTCAGTGTCGAACCTCTTCTGGGGCACCAAGGCGTGCTCACTGTTCCATATACTCGTCCAGCTCGGCAGCGCGCCGCCTAGCAATCTCGTAAAACTTCTTTTGCTCCTCTATGCGCTTCTCGTCCAACGCCTTGCGCCGCGCGATATCATCCACGTCGTCATCCGTGGGCGTGATGGGGTCGCCGCTTAAGAAATCCTGAATCGCTTTGGTGCTGGCCACCTGCGGGTTATGCAGCAAGGACCGAAGCCAGGCACGTAGAGAGACTCGCTGGCTTTCGCGCCACAAGACGACCGTCTGCAAGGTGTGTAAGTTTGGCTGTCTGGGAAGGGAGAGGGGGTGGTAACGAACGTCATCTCCATCCCGGGTCCGCGAGTGCCCCGGGCTGCGGCCGTCCTCGTTGGGCGTGCGGGACGATCTCGAGCGAATCGACCTGGCCGAAGCAATGGAGCCCGGTCTCCTGTGGTTTATTTGCGCTCCTAGCTAATCGTGAGCCTGGGAACTGTCGGGGAACAAGGGGGGCACGTTTCTCACCTTCTCTAGGCGACAGTAGTCCCGGCGATGCGGCGTCAGAGTCTTGTGGGAGGCCAGTCAAGCGGGTCGACGCGGAGGAGATGGAAGACGCATCAGAGCCGTCGCCGTTGCTCAGGACCGACAGCAGGCCCGAAGCCGTCGAGCTAGACTTGTTCTTCTTGGGCAGCTGGGGTAGAACTCTGCCAGGCAGCTCGGTCCGCAGGTTCTTCTGCAGCTTGGCAAAGTCGCCGTACCTGCGGCCAACAAAATGCTCCAACTCCCCCTTCCTCTTGATGCGGAGCAGGAACTCGGCGTGCTTGTGGCGGCGAATGTTCCGCTTGACCGACATGACGTGGACCCCGGCGACATTGATGTCCCAGCCATTGATGTAATTGCCCTCGGGGATTGTGTGCATGACACCCGTGTCAATGGCGTGGCTGTCGACGATTTCAATCTCGGAGAAGCGTATGCGCTCCTCGAAGCCCGACGATGTGCCAATGCCCGAGACCATCATCAGCTCCACCAGCTTCTGGGCCTTGATGGCCAGCTTCCGGCGCTTGGTCTCCTCGAGACGGTCTTCCGAGGAGGATATTTGTTTGCCAGCAAAAGACTCGAGGAACTACCGGGGCGCGTTAGATGTCTCTCGAGGCACTCGTAGAGGGGGGACGCCGGGGACTTACGACCTGGAGCTTGTCCTGCCAAAACTCCTTTTCCCTGGCCTTGTCGAGGAACGGAAAGTCTCGGACATGGTGGACAAACATGTATCTCAGGATGGGCAATTCCGACTCTTGCGGGGAGACCTCGCCGTGCTCGGATCGAAAGGGCGCGCCGAAGCGCTGCAGGGCCGTGGGAGAGTTGAGCTCGCTAATCTCCCATTTTACTTGTTGCGACATGAGCTCCCGCTTAAGGTCTGTGGTGCCGCAGGTTAGCCAGCAAGACCGCGCCGTAGGGGAGGAGAGGGGAGAAGAGGTTTGCCCGGCACCGCGCACAGTGTTCTTGTTTGCCCGTCAGAGCGGTTCCAGGCGGCGAGGCAGCGCCTGGTTCACGGGCACGAAGAGGCAGCTCCGTCGTCGTCGCGCCGGCAGCGGCAGCCACGCCATCTTCCGGCCTGTCTCCGTCCATGGCGGATAGGGGTTGGCCGGCGGATGGGAGGAAGACGAGGGGCAGCTATGCCTATCCGTGCAGTCGACGGGCGTGTGTGACTGTTGGTGAGGCCCTGCAAGCAGCTTGTTGCGAAGGTTGATGGCGGCGCAGCCGGAGTGGCGTCTGCAGGAAGGGGAACTGAGCTGGGACCGTCTCGGTCGGAGAAAGAGGAGAAGGCTAGGCAAAACAGAGACTTGGTTCGGAAAGGACAAGAGATTCCGGATGTTATGTACATACCTACATAAATATGACGGCGTGCAAAAGCTTGCTGGGGATGGATGGATGGATCGCCAAGCGTCTTCTTCGCCTTCTTCGCAACCCGCCTCAGCCCCCCGGAAGCCGACCACTGACACGCCCCCATGTTCTGCCCATGTACCCTTTCCTCGTTGGGCGGAGGGATTGGGACCAGGTTTCACGGGGGCGCCAGTCTCGGGATACATGTGCGGTACAGCGAGACCGAGCGAAGATACTTCATCCACAGGTAACTCCCGTCTGTTGTACGAAGTACCTGGTTATCGTTGGGTGCCCAACTCGGACCCAAACCAAACCAGTCTCACTCACGGGGGCGGAATCAAGTTGACAAAGGAGGACGACTCGTCACCTTGCCCACATGTCTGCTTGCAGTTGTCGTTGTGGATATTTCCCCCGTCGTTCAGCAAGGGACAAGCCACCTAAATGCTTGGCCTCGCCGCCCACCACGTTTCCACGTCGCAGAACCAGACGCCCCAGACGCCCCGTGACAAAACGGCGCGGGCCAACGCAGCCACGGATCCGTCAAAAAGGTCGTCTTGGATTTCTAGAAGCAGGCGCCTGCGTCTCGGCACTTCTCTCGCCGCGTAATGTGGCGCATCATCATTCCCTCATCGAGGCTGACGTTCAAGCACAAGCCACGCAGGGGCCCCGTGCCGCGTGTATGTATTCGTAGGTATACTCGTACCCCTTCGGTACAAGTCAGCCGCCGCCCGAGCGTCCCGAGAGCCGAAACGCCGAACCCAAGACCGTGGTTCCCCTCCTCGTTCCATCATTCGCATCATTCGAGCCAAGATCACGAGGGCGGCTGGGCTAGGTATTCGTAGTCGTCCGTCTATAGCATGAACCGGCTTGAGATGAACTCATCTCGACTTCACCCGCAACAGGGAAATCGCTCGACAGGGACCAATGCTGTAAACCAACTCTTGCTCCTCACAGCCCACCCGTCAACACGTAAACAAATGGCGGCATCGAGGGGCGCAGCCTTCATATCCACGAGCGGGGGCCGGCAACTTTGGCGTCACCCTACCTACCAGGGTCGGTCTCGGCCGTTGAGGATGCCTCGCCTAGCTGGTATATTACGTAGGGCCCTGCATGCACGCTGCTGTCCCCACGGAAGTTCCCCGTGCTTCCTCCGAGCTCCCTGACACTCGCCAGCCTTGACATCATCAAGGTCATCATCATCCGCCACGTCTTGAGAAAACGCCCAACGGGGGGGGAGTGAGTATATCTTGCATATGCCATCATCATCGTCACCCACCCTGAGACCGGAAGGGGCAAAGTAGGATGAATCTATAAACATCATCGGGTATCGGTTGAATCGCGCAGAGAGGACCTTTGTACGGGCAGACAAGAACTCGGCACGCACAAGCAACGCCCGTGTCCTCTGTCCTCCCTAAATCAAAGCTCGTCAAACACCCGCAGCCGCTCATCGTCGGCTGCTGGAGTCTTCCACGGCATCGTCTTGCCCGCCTCTCCGTCGCCACCGCCTGCCGACGAAACAGATTGGTTTGAGACGTTGAGCCAGGGCCGGATCGATAATGCAGCTCCGGCAGAGCCTCGATGGGCGTCGTCGAGCCTCGTCGTCGTATACCTGACACCGACCGCCAGCGCTACAATGAGAATGGCGACGACCGACGTGACAGACCAGAATACCTTGAGTCGCTTCCGCGTCTTCTCCTGCCAGTCCCTGTCGGCCCGCTCCCAGCCTTCGATGCGCTCCCTCACCACGTCTACTCGATCCGTCAGGCTCTGCATCCTCGCACGCCCCTGACGCACGCGGTCTTGGAGGCTGCTGATCTTGGACTCATGCTCCTCAAAGCGGCCCAAGGCTGCCAGCTGGCTGACGGTGTCGCTCTCGAGGGCCCGTGAGTCGTTGTCAAACCCATCGCACAGGTCACGCAGGCCCTCTGCCAGGCCCTTCATGGCCGTGACCGTGTTCTGTAGGGTGCTCATCTTCTCGAGCACCGCATAGTATGTGAGGTCGAGCTGATTGCTCGTGTCGGTTGAGAAGGTGGCGAGGTGGCCGAGGGACTGCTTCAGGACACTGGGTTTGGGGACAAGAAAGGTCAGCGGGCATGCCAGACGACAAAGGCGTCGGGAGAACTCACTCTGCTCGAATCGACGCCTTCTCCTGCTCCAGTTGGAGCCTGGCGTCTCTGGCGTACTTGGTCTCAGCCTCGCCAACGTCATCCTTCTTGGCCGAAAGGCTGGGCCGGCGACTCAAGTCTGGGCTCATCACGGACGCGACGCCGGCCGGGCGAAACAGGCTTATCGAATGTCGTGTCTGCAGCGGCGCCTGGACGTCGAGCAGGCCTCGGTCATTGTCGTGGCCGTAGCTTGGATGGTGTCGGAGGGGATGGTTGTGGCGCGACAGCCCGGCCGGCGATGTGAGCTCCGAGAGGGATCGCTTGACCTGGTGCCGCGCCCGGGGCTTCGGCAACTCCACCACTCTATTATTAGGGTTGGGCATGGGCTCGCGTGGGCTTTTGGTCTCAGGCTGGGACATCGTAAAGCGGGCCGTCAGGAGGAGGTGTGTGGAAACGCGGGCGGCGGCCCCCCAAGCGCGTTGCCCAGGGCGCGCGGGGCTGCCAGCTGCCTAGGCTCTTCACATGCCGACTGGCAGCCTTGCATCACCGCGACAGCAGGAACGCACGCAATTAAATCGACCCGGGGAATTGGAAGCGACATCCTTGATCCAATGAGGCCTCATTTCAGTTGATTCCAACGGCCTCGGCTGCACCCGGAGTCTAATCTCTGGGTCATTGCCTGCATGCAATCATATCCGTGTCACCAGCGCGCCCGGCCCCGGGTCTCATCGCAGCATCAAAAACATGCCATTGTGACCCGGCCGCCTCGATGAAAAAGAGGCTCCAAAACAAGTGCTTCCCCACGCACGCACGTCGGCCCGGCCTAGCTTGCCCGTCTCCTTGCGCCCCGGAACGGACTGAGATGACGTCATTTCCACGAGCCTCTAGGTGTCCATTCCGAAGCCCATCTCAAGGCCAGCAGTGGTGTCTCTTTGGGCAAGGCCAAACGAATGCTGTCGAAACGTCGCCATTGAGGCTTGACAGCAATTTCCTACGTCGCTGATGGGTCGCTTCAGGAATTCAAGAGCTTGTTCCGCTTCTCCTTGCGCTTCAACCGCTCGACTCGCTTCCGGTGCATCGTCTCGGCCATCTTCTCGTACCGCTCCCTCTCCACCTTCTTGGCACGCTTCTCGCGGATGGTGTCGATTCGTTGCTGCCGAGAGCGTGAGCCCTAGGGCCACGTGCAGTTCATGTCGCGGGCCACTCACCTGGCGATGCGCTTCTTTTTCTGCCTTTATTTCCCTTTCCTTGGCCTTCATTTGGGCCATGGCAGCGCGCTCCTTTGTTCGCTTCTCGTACGATGTTAGGCCCGCCGTCGGTCGAAACGCCTTTTTCGGCTCATGCCACTGCTTGCCTGCGACTTCATTGTCAGTCTGGCCAACGTGGTGGGAGGTGGCGGGGGCGAGGCCGGCGTCTGATGGTCCTACCGTTCTTGCGCATGCCAAGTGGCTTGGTCGGCTTTGCGGCCGATTCGGCCACTAGGGCATTTACCGTGGCCATCTTTGTGTCGTTGTGTCGTTGGTATAAAGGCTGATTGATGCCTGGAGAGCGCGCAAAAGCTCAACCCGACGAAACTTCTGCCAGGCCTGCGGGGCTAGGGGGTGCAGGGCGGTGTACCTAGATGCGCGCGTGGCTGACTCGTACATATATCTCCACCTTGATGTGGCTGCAATGTGGCTGCAAGTCGTACTAGTGTCCCAACCCCACAAATCGGCGCTTCTTTATCACTTTCTTTCAATTGTGCATCTCGCCGAGGACCAAGCAAGGGCTAGATAGAGACCAGGAATCAATCGAGCGAAGAGAAACTAAGGAAGTACGGATAGTACCAAGAAGGAGACGTATGTAACAGGTGGCTGGAGTGGCCCCAGAATTTCTCGTACGGCCATGTACGGGGCATGTTTGTAAACACTTGGCATAAGGCTTAAAATAGCTTGGTGCCGCGGGCACAACTATAAGCAAAGCTTTGCTGTGCCCGCGGCACCAAGCTATTTTTTTCCTGTAGCCAGGGCACCTATGGCAGCCAATAGCCGTGAAGGATTTCGGGATGAGCCCCACGGGACGCACTACCAATAGGAACCGGAGGATTTTTGGCCGGTTAAACCCCGGGGGAAATGTAGCCAATTGGCGCACTGAATTTTTAGACTCTGGCCAATCATAGCGTGTTATTTGGGGCCAGCCAGTAGCCGTACTTCG
This sequence comes from Ophiocordyceps sinensis, assembly GCA_012934285.1. Lineage (NCBI taxonomy): Eukaryota > Fungi > Ascomycota > Sordariomycetes > Hypocreales > Ophiocordycipitaceae > Ophiocordyceps > Ophiocordyceps sinensis. The sequence continues at coordinate 1,335,377 of JAAVMX010000008.1, forward strand.
TTGATACAGGGGACCCCTGCAACAAAAAAGCTCACTACATATATTAAGTAAGCAAAGCGGCTTGCCGCAACTTGCACACATTCTGTGTTCTTCGTAGCGCAAAGCAAGCTTTGCTTAATTAGTTGGCAAACGGTAGGGCTACGAGTTAGTTTGCGTGGGCCCGCCTGTGATTGGCTACCTAGAAAATCCTCGTCGGCAATTGGTCAGAATTCACATGATTGTTAGCATGTCCCACACCTTGCCCCGGCTACACTATATATGTAGAAAGCTTTAGCAGTACCTAGTTGCCTGGAGAGGAAACGATGAAGGACCGGTCAGCGATTTGAATGATTGACGGGCAGGCCGTTGCTTTGGCGCCCAAGATTTGTCTCGGCTCGCAGATGAATGTGTCTGGTGCGCGGCTGTGATTAGTAGAGCCAAGGTGAGGATGATGAACAGTGGACGAATCAGATCAGTCCGGAAAAGGAATCCTGCGGCCTGCTCGTAGGAAAGAAACCGAGGACGGGCTTGCGGGCCAACTGGCCACCCGGAACTACGGGGTATGAGGCTGTTAAATTGCAGGTGGCTTATTAGACGGTAGTAGGCCAACACGACGACGATGACGTTGCTAGTAGTATTTGCACACCGCCAGGGGATATTGCACTACTATCGAGTGGGCGGAGGAACTCGGAAAGATGATGCCGATGATCCCCGGGGCTGTCGTGCGGGTCCCTGTCTTGAAGCTTGACGTCGAGGCATCAATCATGGATCGAGAGCGAGAGACATGTGTATGTATGTGCGAGTTACACACATACATATACTTTGTACTGCGACGCAACAGGTTTCGGCGTTTGCCGGGGAGGCTCATTGATGGCTCCGAAGCATGCGACGGGACGGACCAGTCTGTCTGTGCGCGTGAGAAGTAAGTAGCGCACCTCTTCTTCGCGGGATAGGCGCCGAGGCGGAACCTGACAAAGTCATGAAACACCGATCAAGATCAGGGCTTTCAGCTCTCCCCTCTTCTATCTGGCTCGTGTGGTAGGTGCTTGTGTCTAGGTAGTACTACCTAGCTAGCGATGTGCATCAGGTAGGTAGGGAGGTACCGGCACCCAGTTTCAATAGAGCAGAGAGCAAAAGGCCCTAATCTGATGGCTAAGCCTGAGCGAGTTAGTAGAGGCTCAACTCGTCGATGGCCAGCTGAGATCCGGGTCCTGCATACAGCGGCATGCAGTCGACCCCTGAGGTCCATCGGAGGTGGAATGAAGAGCTATAACTCGCAGTAACATATTCGTACGAATACATATCCGTGGTACCTAACTTATACGTTGCCGAGGCCAGCCATGCTGCTGACACATGACAGCAACCCGGGCGGGCGATTGGTTGTATGTACCTTAGGCAGGCAAGGCACGCGAACGGCGAGGGGTACGAAGTATTCGTAATCGTAATCTGGCCAGGGTAGTCTAACCGGGGTAATCTGGCCGGGGTAATCTGGCCAAGGCCAAGGGCTACGTGTTCGATGCTATCGCCATGCACATGGTGCATCGAGCAATCAAAGAGAAACGCAGATGCGTAGGGCCATACGGAGTAGTACTACATAGTAAGAGTACATACAGTGCAGATACATGCGAGTAAATGCAGCACATCGCATCGCCGCATGCATGTAAATTGCGCGAGACCATGTCAATCTTGGCCCGTTCTAGACACGCAGGCGGTTGCGAGGCAAGGGAGGGCCAGGGAAAAAGGAACACGGAGTGGTGCGTCCACAGCCGCCACTGCGCTGCTGTGACACACGGCGGCTCACTGTGGTTCGCGCGACCGACCATCTGGCCCCGGGGCGGCGTCGCCACTCCAGCCTTCGTGGCCCCCGCATCTCCCGCATCTGGGCAGCGGCCGTGCTGGCCAGGCAAACACGTCTTTGATCGAGTCTGATGTGCGCCCGTCAAAGGGGGCATCTGGCATTCAACTTGACTTTGCTAGGACGTGGGGCCCAGAGGTCTCTTTGACTCCCAGCATCCCCCCCCCCCCCCCACTGCACTGTCTACGTGCCCAAACACGGGCCCCTCATTGGATCGCAGTCGCTCACCTCCCTTGCTGCCACTCTCTGCGCACGAACGAGCGACGGACAACATTCCGGACCATCCCTCCCCTCCCGCTACAGCGGCAAGCTGAAGATGAGCGGCAGCAAAAAGGTCCATGGCGGCCGTCAAGGGATGTCCAATCCCTTGTAGAGTCACTTCTCCGCACATGTTTCTTCCGCCGCTTGCCAGGTATCACAAACATGCATGAGACCCGCGCCAAAAGCAAAGCACAATGCTCACCAGCGTACTCCGTATTTCCCGCGAGGCCGAGACACATGATCAATTTCAGGGACTCTCAGGAACTCAGCAGCTTCTGTACAGCACCGCTAGCGCAGGTCACGCCCTCTTCTAGTACATACGACATTTCATTCTTGCCAAAAGCCATTGCCAAAGTGACCATTGCCAAAAGTCGAGTTAGTTGCTGGGCCAGCAGACGGCTCTCGCATGAACGAGGGCCCGATCCTCTCCGGTAGTGAGTGCAATGGATCGAGTGTTTTCCAAAGCAGTTGTTGTTGATGGTCACATCTCTCTCCAACCAGTCGAGGCGGAAGCCTAGGACCCCTGCAGACCGAATAGATACGTATCACAGGCTTACCCACTGGTGGATGCACCCGCCTGGCTGCCAGGGCCAACGCAGCCAAGGGCATCCATCCATCACGAGCCGCTAGCTGGCTTGCATGCAGACCATTCAAGGTTTGGATGTTTGGAAGGCATCGCACCTATTCCACGGTACGAAGATGACGGGAGGGGTAGGTACCCGGAAACCCACCAGCCAGTACTCGTTGTGCCCGGAGACGCCCTGTTCCTGGGAACTCGTAGTGTCGTCCCCGATGAAGCGGTACCTGCTGGGGTGCCGCCGTGTACTTGGCCAGTGGTATCCATCCGTTAGCAGAGTCTCAGATTAGCAGAATGGAGGGGCTGCCCGAGAGCAGTTAGTAGCAGGAGCATGCGATGGAGTGTTCCATTTATCGCCGTTGCGCTTCCAGCGCCTTTGGCACCGGATACAGCCACCGAGGCTACACAGGCAGTATGTACCTCTTCCAAGGCATGTATGTATGTACACGTGTGCACACAAACAGACATCAGCCGTCGGCGGTATTAAACTCTATCCCTATCCAACCCTCCTTGCGTCTTGTCGACAATAATCTGGAAATCTAGAAAAGATTCAAGCTGTTGACCTCTTCCCATTGAATGGCCAGGGAGGGGTCCGTCATCTACTTCGTATCTGTACCTTACCGTCGCCTCAATGGAGATGGAGGTGGTGTGCGCCGTGTGGCTGCCCAAGGTGCCTCGCAGCTGCGAGAGCGCCGCCAGTACTGCACTATACTGTACCAATGCGCTGCAGGTGCGAAGCATGGCCACGAGCGAGCCAATACCGACAGCCAGCGAAATAATCCGGCGAGAAAGACAAGCCAAAGGTCGCCTGGGCCGTCAATCCGACATGCGCATGCGTGTACATACACGGTAAGATGCCCGGGGGTTCTCTGACGCCCCCCAGATTCAACGTGACGGTTCTGTATCTACCGAAGCACTGATCCGTGCCTGGAACCCCGGAACTCTGGAGCAATGAATGGTTGTGTGCTCGATTTTGTCTCTAAAATAAGCCCGTCAAACGCCTGGCTGCCTTGTGCCCCATACCTCGTGTCGCATACAAGCCAGCGGCCGGCCCAGTGTAGCCAGTACATGTTGGTCCCCCACCGGTCGCACTCGGCTGCCCCGTCCTTCCTAGGCCTTCCCGGGAGCCCACTCTGGCTGCTGGGGCTTGTTTCCGACCCCCTCCCTCCTCCCTCGCCCGCCTTTAACCCTCCGCCCATCCTCACCCTCACGCCTCACGCCCTCCTTCTTCCTCTCCATCCCTCACCCAGCCCTTCCGCCGCCGTTGCGCGCCCGCCTCCTGGTGCGATTCCAGCTGCACGTCTCGTCGAGATTTGTCGCTGGTATTGACCGTCCGCTCCTTTGTCGCTACATTCAATTCGATTCTTTGCCTTTGCGCCCATCCCTTTGCTTCCAGCGCAGCATTTATCTGTATTTTTGCCCTCGTCACCAAGGTGTGTTACCAACGTCGTTTTGCCGCCCAACAAGCTTTTTCCCACGTTGCCCTTCATTTTTCTTCAGCTTTGCCTCGCCTTTTTCCGTGACTCTCCGGGTGGCTAACCTGATGCAGGCTCGACTACAGCTCGGATATCTTCACAAACAATCGAACAACCAAACAACTTTCAACGTCCTTTATCCCCCGTCGACGCCGATTCCTGCCCGTTACATGTCGAAAAGGCGCGGCCGCATGCAGACGACTGAGACGACTCTTCACGATTTCCGTCCTTGGCCTTGCTCCCGCCTATGACCACCCTTCCCCCCCCTAGTTGGCCATCACTTTGAGTTGCCGCCGCGCGGCTGGGAAAATGATGGCCGCTACTCAGGCCCCTCCTGCATGGGTGGCAGCGACCGGCGCCTCATCCGTTCATTCTCTAGAGGACCCTACAAGCCACTGTTTCTTGTCCTCGGACGCCGCGGGTCCACCGAGTATCTTGGCTCAAGACGCATCGATCCACGCCGACGCTCCTCCAAATCCGCCCTTCGTCTTCCCTGCTCGCCTCTCGTCGCCTTCCTCTGCCCCGGCATTGTATGCCAGCGCTGGCGGTCGGCGGCCCGTGTCGGGCGTTGAACCTCGCAGATCGTCCAGCCCGTTGTCTGAGAATGGCGACAGGCGGCGCAGGACTATGGCTTTGCCCGCCTTCAACTTCAACCCGGGGGCTTCTCTTGCCCTGGAACCCGACTCACTCGCGTTTCTGAGCCCTCCCATAACCCCCAACTCAACAATGCCGAAGCCCTTTCCCTCGCCCTCTCGAGCCGCTCGGCATGGGCATCGCCGCGGCGGCAGCGAATTCGTTGGTGGCAGTATTCGCGACGGCAATTCCATCGCCGTCATGAGCACCAGTCCAACCAAGTCAGACAGTGGTTTCGCGTCGCCTGGACTGGCTCCTCCCACCCGCGGACATCGTCGCGTTGTCTCTGGGATAATATGCGCCAGCGACCTGCCGTTGCTGAGGCCCTTCCCCGAGTACAACATGCTCAGGGGCAACAGCGCCCCCAACAGCCCTACTTCCTTTGAGCTCCAAAGGGACACCATCATTGGGTCTCAAGGCCGGACAACTGGCTTGCCTGCCCCTATGCAGGTCTTCGGGGACAGCGGCGGTGTGAGGGATGCAACTTTGAACGCGACCAGACCCACCACGCCTGCCGCTCTCTCTTTTGACGCCGAGAGCAGCTCACCGAGGCAACCGAGATCAGCCAGGACGCGTGTTGGGTTTTCGGATAAGCTCGAGTTCATCCCTCGGCCGCTGTCCATGGTGTCCAGCGACACGTCTAGCACGGCCACTGCGCGACCCGGACACTCTGTATCCGGCAGCATATCCTCGGTCGTGTCTGTGACTTCCCCATGCGACCGCGAGAGTCCGGTGACGTTGCCTAGGAGTTCCACTCGCGATTTCAGCGACTCGAGGCCAAGCACGGCGGGAGCTATTCTGGAGCATATGGCGGCGCCTCCAAATCGCAACGTTGCCAACACCTCACTCAAGCGCCGCAACTCAAATCCGACGCTGCTGAGCGTTGCCGAAGCGCAAGCGGCCGACCTGGGCAATCCTGTCGCAACGGTCAAGACCCCCAAGCGATGGTCGTTTTTCGGATTAGAGTCGTCCTTTATCAGTCCCGCAGTTGCCACAAAACCGCGACCCTCGAGTTCCAGCTCGTCCGAGTCTACATCGAGAGCTGCTTCTGCGCCTTCGTCGTCGGACCACGACTCTGATTCAACGGAGACAGGGAGAGACCTGGGTGTGGCAAACACTGACAAGCAATCCAGCAAGAAGATGAGCAGGAAGAAGAGGGTCAAGGGATGGGCTGGCTCGATCTTGCCTCTGAAGCCTCGCGGCCAGAAGAAGCCTCTCAAGGCGAATGGCATGCGACCACCTACGCCGCCTGCCTCTGTTGATCCTTTGGAGGATGACGGTGACGAGGATGACGATGAGACCGAGGAGATGGAGGATTCGGAGACTCCAGATCCCGAAGCCACCAGCAGCAAAGACTGGAACGCCGATTCATCCGCCTCGGAGCGGGAAATTGCCAACCCACAGCCGGACACTTTGTCCAAGGACGACGCGTCGCATCCCATGATAGACCTCGACGCCGCTCTCGGTCCGTTCAACACGCCGCTCCCCCACAATGCGTGGTGGGAGGCGGCGCAGCGCGCTGGGAGCACCACGGGCAAGCGACGCATGCACAGCGCGCAGGGCATGAAGGGTTTCAGCGGCCCGGGCATGCACTACCATCGCAGATCGGAGTCGGCACCAGATCTCCCGCCATTCGATCCTGGGCGCTCCAGCATCCATCGGCTGAACAGTAATCCGGCAATGGCTGATGTGTTTGAGGAAGACGAAGACGAAGACGTCGCCGTCACCAACAAGCAGCCACAGGCGGCAATCCTGACGGAATCGCACGGCGACGGCGCGTCGTCGCCTCCCGACGTGCTCCCTTCGATCGAGTCGTCTCCTCTTTTGCGGGCTTCCCCGTTTGAGCCAACTCAGGCCACCACAAAGAGGGCCAGCTCGGAGCCGATAGAGTGCATGACGCCTTACTTCACAGCGCTGGCAACACAAGGCTCAAATACGTCGGTGCCGGGTGAAGTCACTGTCGATGATCCCCCGTCAATCGTATTCTGCAGCCCCAACGCGAGCGGCCCTGATTCGGCCTCGTCCTCGCCAAAGAGATTGCCGGGAACCAAGGAGCTCTCCCCTGCGGAGGTGTTTCCAACATGTCACAACAACATGGCCATGATGCCCCTCAGCCCGTACTCGACGAGCCTCGCGTCGTCGTCTCATCCGTCACCTCGGTCACCGATGTCCGTGGACGCCCAGCTCATGTCGACGGCGCCGTCGTCGGTGACGGACAAGAACAGCTTCCAATCGCTCCTGATGGGTGAGCCGGGTCCCGAGGTCAGGCTATCGGCCGACTACGACATCAGGTCACTCACGTCGAGCAATTCGACAATGACGCGGGACAGCAGCTTTATCCCAAGCCAGCGCATGTCCCAGCCGACGCTCCGCGAGCAACGGCCCGTCTCTGTCTCGTCGGCTGCGTTTGGGCGAAGGCGGTCAAGCCTTGTCAGCCTCAGCCGACTCATCAGCAGTGCACATGGGGAAAGAAGCAAGCTCTCCATGGAGGTCACACTGGACAACGAGCCGGAGGGCAAGAGGTCGAGATCCAAAGGGAGCAAGACAAAGGAGCGGCTGGGCCGAATGATGCAATTCTGGAAGCCTAGCAAGGGTGGCGCGCCAGCATAGCTTGGATGCCATGATGACAGGTCACCCTGCCAACGGCCGGCGAGCGATTGAGCATGGCAGCACCGATCAACCATACCCACGACGTCGGTCCCATTTTCGAGCTTTTATTGTTCCATTTTCGCTCGTCGTCTGGCTTTACGAATGTACATGGATGTTATGTAAATCTTCACATTTTGCACCTTCGCTCGCCGCCTCGGTGGATGAGAGTCCAACCTGGCCTTAAATGGCCTGATCGGAATGAAGGCAGGCTTGGCAAGGTGAGCCGGACAGCTTCTGTTTGGAGGCAGCGGTGCCGACGACTCGTCCAGGGGTAGGAGATTGAACACACTTCCGCGAGGGTTGAGGAAGAGGCGCTGGACTTGACGATGACACGAATATTGTTATTTGGCATGATGACACAAGTTGGTCGCCCGCCGGTCCACCTCATTAGTGAGACGGAAGGACACGAAAGGGCGGACCACCAGACGGCCGCCCGATGACATTTTTTGGGCATCAAGGTGCGGGAGGTGATGAGGTGCCGCCGAGGGCAAAAGCCTGCCTGCCCCGAGAATCTCTGGCGAATCAGTATGGTATAATATGTATGACTCTCAGGCGAGTTCAAAGTCGAGCGAGAAAGAGGCCCTCGGGTGAAGAGGATCTGGGCCGCGCGTCACGCGTAACCTTGAGCGCAGGAGCCTCGAGGCATGTTGACGCTGCGTCGTATGCGTTGATGGTGTCTGTTGCCCTGCTTGGGAGAGAGAGGCAAGAGCATGGAGTACAGATATATGAGACAGGGCAATATGAAGATCCCGTTGGCTTTTGAATAAGCCACCGGGGCACGATAACACCGACCGAGGCACGAGAGAGGCGACAGATTGGCGAGCTAGAGAAACATTTTGGCCACGCCCATGATGCTCTCGCCCCAACCGTCGTCGCCGGAGCGCGGGGGCGCGGTGTCGTAGACGGACCGCCGACGCTCCCAGTGCAAGTCCGGGCGGGCGGCGCGCGGCCCGTCTGCGCGGGTCCCGGCGAAGCCGTCGCCGGCGATGCGGACGGCGTCCGAGACGAGGCCGAAGCCATGGCCGGCGGCCGCGCGGGAGGCGAGGCCGAGCATGCGCTCGAGAGAGGGGGGCATTCGCAGGCCGAAGCGGGCGAGCAGGGCGGTGAGGGCGCCGCCGGTGACGAGGGGCATGACGACGAGGAAGAAGACCTTCCAGGGGTGGCACTTGGCGTAGTGGACGAGGTCGCGCAGCAGGCGCCTAAGCTGGCGGTATGCGCGCTGGAGGAAGCCGTGGCGAGGGGAGCGCTTGTAGTAGGACGGGCGGCTTGCTGTGGAGGAGGTGAGCAGAGAGGTCCGGGGGGGGGGGGGGGGGTGACGAAGACGACATACAGCCGCCGAGGCCAAAGAAGCTGGAGCGACTCGAGTTGCCGAGGCCGAAAAGGGAGGCGCGCGAGGCGTTGTCCTTGTGGTGGCCGCTGTCGGCGAAGAAGGGGGCGCCGGAGGCGAGGCCGGAGCGGCGGGAGCCGGAGCGCGAGCGGAGGCGGGACGGGGAGCGGGAGCGGGAGCGACGCTTCTTGTGGAGGGGGCGCGACGAGGTGCGGCGGTGTTGCGAGGGGCGCGAGAGGCCGCCGGGGCCGATTGAGAGGCCGTCGGTGAGGAAGGCCATGGTTGTGTGAGGGGAGAGTGAGAGTGAGATGTGGAGAGAGTCGAGTAAAAGAGGGAGCAAGGTATTATTACGTGTGATATTCGTATCCCGGCGGCCCCAATTACAACTAGCATTCGCACACCGTTTTTGTTCGCTTTCTTCGCCACGCACATGCATGTCGGTCGGTTCACGCACAGCCGGGGAGAAAAGCAAGGCGATGCGCCAGAGCTGTAGTAGTTCCATGCATGCACATGCTACATACAGCAGCGCAGTGGCCGTCCATGAACTTGCATTGAGACGCGTTTAATTGGGGTGGCTGGGATAAATCTTCTCTTGGACGACCCCATCAGGACTTTTGTTGCATGCGGTGCTCCACACAACGGCGCCCGGGACGGAGCCGGACACGCAAGGGCCCACGGAGCCGGACACGGAAGGGCCCGAGACGGGATGCCGGTGACGCCGGCCTGCAATTGATCTTTGCCGGTTTGGGGGGGGCGACAGGACAAGTGCAACAACTTGTACGTGCACGACAATCGACATGGCTTCCGTCCGCTGCCGTGCTGCCCGCCTCGGTCGGAGCCCAAGGTCGCACGCGTGCCTTGTCCAAGTACGACGACGTTGGCGCGCAGCGGAAGCAAGCAAGCTCGGAGTATCCGTACGGTGCTACCCTGTAGCCATCGCCACTTGGTTGCAATCAATCGTGCACCATCAGATCGGCAGGAAATGCAATCAATGGTGGGGACTAGCTTGGGCAACATGTTGCTTGCTGCTTCAATCAGCACGCGTGGCCTGCACAAAGTGCCCGTCTGCCCAGACACCTTCCCGACATGGTGCATCCCCAAACCAAGGCCAAAAAGAATGCAAAAATAGGCAAGTGATGAGAAACAATGGTGGCGAAAAGCCGGATGGCAAATGGGCCCAAAAACCAAAAAACGGTGCTAGCAATTCCCCGTTTCGATCGAGGGACCTCCGGGTTATGAGCCCGGCGCGCTTCCACTGCGCCAAATTGCTTTACTGCTTAGCTGCTTACTGCGTTGGAAGAAGGCGACTAATTAGGGTACAATAAGGTCTAGCAGCACAGGTAGCCGGGCGCTAAGTCACCCCCTGTTTCTCTCTCCCTGTGCGACTAACGACTAACAAGCCACCTGGCCTTGCATAACTCGTACACCAACAAACAACAAACCACTGTTAGGCAAAGCACGCTCGTGGGGCCCCCACGATTCAAGCAGCACAAGCACCGCCCGACGATGCAAGCATGAAGATATCCTACCTCTCTGTCGGGATTCTCTCCCTCGTGGCGCCCCTGACGGCAGCCTGGAGCAAGGAAGGCGAGTTTCCCCTGGCCATCCAAACGTCGACTTCACTCGCTGACGTCTCTCGGTCTAGATCGAGAAATCTTCCGCATCCGCGATGAAATCTCGGCGCACGAGCCCAATGCCTCGGCCACCTTTTACGACATCCTCGGCATCGCCGCCTCGGCCTCGCAGGAGGACATCAACCGCGCCTACCGCAAGAAGTCGCGCTCGCTCCACCCGGACAAGGTGAAGCAGCACCTCAGAAACGACAGCGCAAAGGCCGGCAAGCCCGCCAAGCAGCCCACGGCCGCCGAGACAAAGGCGGCCATCAAGAGCGCCTCGGAGCGCCAGGCCCGCCTCTCCCTCATCGCAAACATCCTGCGCGGGCCGTCGAGGGACCGCTACGACCACTTCCTGACCCACGGCTTCCCGCTGTGGAAGGGCACCGACTACTACTACACGCGGTACCGCCCGGGCCTCGGCACCGTCATGCTCGGCGTCTTCGTCGTGGGCGGCGGCGTCATCCACTACCTCATCCTCTACATGAACTGGAAGCGCCAGCAGGAGTTTGTCGGCCGCTACGTCAAGTTTGCCCGCGAAAAGGCCTGGGGCGGCAACCTCGGCATCCCCACCGTCGTCGAAGCCGTTCCCGCTCCCGCTCCGCCGTCGGACGACGACACACCCCCGCCCGTGCCCGTCAACAGGAAGCAGAGGCGCATGCAGGAAAAGGGATCCAAGAGGGAGGACGGCGGCGGACGCCCCAAGAAGAAGGGCCGCAAGGCCCAGGCTGCCTCGCGGGAAACCCCCTCGGGCACCACGGCCCCCTCTGGCGTGCGCAAGAGGGTTGTCGCCGAGAATGGCAAGATACTCGTCGTCGACTCCCTGGGCGACGTCTTTCTCGAGGAGGAGGACGAGGAAGGCAACGTGAATGAGTATCTTCTCGACGTAAGCCCCTGCCCCGGCGGACGGAGAAGACGGCCCGCTGACCTAGACTCCAGCCCAACGAGCTCCACAAGCCCACCTTTAAGGATACCGCCGTCGTCCGCGTCCCCATGTGGCTCTTCAATCAGGGCCCCGGCCGCTTCACGTCCGGCAAGGCAACCGAGACGGAATCGGACGACGGCGCCGACGACTCGGACGCCCCGCAGCCCACGCCGAGCACCGACTCGGCCGGGGAGGACTTTGAGATGCTCGACAAGAGCACCGACTCACTGTCCAAGGCCAAGGCCACTGGCGTCCAGCAAGGGGCCAAGGCCAACAAGAGACGGGGCAGGAAGCGCTAGGGACGCTCTCGATTCGATGCGCCTCCCCGCGAGGACAAGGGGCCGAGATGGGACAATAGGGCCGAGATGGGACAATAGAAGGGACGGGTGTCGAGGGAAAATCAAGGTTGAATCAGGGATCTCGTGTTATTCTTCCAATGGCCTATACGAATAGATGCTGCGGCTACCTAGGCAATATGTGGAGCAAATGTGTAGTAGTACAAGAATAGAGGGACATTGGCTCCTACAGGCTGCTCAAGCTTCCTCGCTGCCTACAGTCGCTGCCGCCCTTGGAGCATGCAGCAGGGCGTGCTGAAGAGTTTTGAGCTCAGCAAACCCCTCGCCCCGTCGAGCAACGCCGACTACTCGTACTCGTCGCTCGAATTGCCCGCCTTTCGTTCCTCGCCCGTCTTCCCCTTCGCCTTGGCACCGCTGTCGGTGCAGTCCACCTGGACGTTTCGCGAACCCACCATGACGCCCTCGAAAAAGACTTCGAAGTCGAGGGAGGCGCCGTCTGGCACCATCTTGAGCTCGTAGTTGACTTGGCGAACCTTTTCGCCCTTTGCGTTGGTCCACGCGGGCAGCTTGTCGATGCTCGGAGTCTTTGCCCACTGGATCTTGCACAGCTGTTTTACCGACTCGTCGCATCTCAACGGCGGATCCTTGGCGGTGCAATATACGATGTCGATTTCGATGCCGCTCTCGGGCTTCTCGCAGAGCTGCCAGAACTCGTGACTGACGGGGTCCTCGGTCCCCAGGATTTCGCCCTGCCACGCGGTCCGTCAGCGGTGCCCGAGCCCGTCAAGGGCCGCAGTCTGACTTACGTTGCGGATGAACCACTGCGTCTGGTCCATGGCCAGGAACTCCTGCTGGAGCTTGCACCACTGCCTGTCTCGCGCGTCGTGCTCGGTGGCGTCCCAGGGCAAGACGTTCATCAGGGTCCCATAGCTTGCGCGTGCCACGCGAGCGTCCACCATGGTGGAGGGGCTCTGGCTGCATTTCCCAAAGCCGCGGAGCACGGCGCCACGGCAGACGGCGGTCCAGCTGTATCGGACGTCAGACTCCACAGGGGTCGAGGGGAGGGGGGTTTCTTCACTCACGGTCGGTTGCCGCGGGCCTGTAGTATTTCCGTCTCCAGCCCTTGGGAGTCGAACGAGGCTTGGAGACTCTCGCGCAACACGCGCGACTTGCCAAAGCCGCCTGCGAGGACAACAAACTGTGGCCAGTGTTAGCACAACGAGGACGAGAAGCCGCGGGTTGCCACCTTACCTTGGGCCCCCGGCTATCCTTGGCGGTGACCTCGTCAATTTGCTTGAAAACAAGCTTTAAGATTTCGCCAACGATGGGCTGGAAAACCCCCTCCATCAGCTCCTTGCTGGAGCCAAATGGTCAGCACCGTCAGGCTCCGCGGAACAGATGGCGACTTACTTTGAAAATTCGAGTCTGGGCGGATGAAAGTGATTCTCGAGAGAGCCACCATACGGCAGTGGGATCTGCAAGTCGGTGCTCCCGTTGTGAAACTGCACCTTCAAGCCGTTCTCCCAGTTGAAATCCATGATGTGGTTGATGCCCGGCTTTCCGAGCCTGTCCCAGATGCTGCGCGGCAGCTTGGACTTGAGCAGCTTGAGAAAGCGCTCGTCCAACAATACGGCACCGCAGAGCTTGCCTGTGTGGGTGCTGTCAGTTGAGAGCTCACAGTTGGACCGGCGGCCTGGACTCACCGTCGCCTTGGACGCTCTCTCTGACCCGCGGTGGGTTCTCGTGAATGACCTTGTATGTGATGAGATCCTGGACGCCGTCAGCGTTTGAGGGGATGGCGGGAGCTCGAAGCCACTCACCACGGTGCCTCCACCGGCATCGCAGACGACAAAGTGGTCATTTTTCTAAGCACGTCAGCAGCGTCGTCGCCATGAGACGGAGCCCAAACATACATTGAAGTCGTGCGTCTCGGCAAAGTCCTCCATGGTGGCGAGGGCCACAGCCTCGGGCTCGGAGATGAAGCTGAGGTTCGTTTCCCCGGCCTTGCGCTTGTCGAGAATGCCCGCGAGCTGGACGGCCTCGCGCATTCTCTGGCGCGCGTAGAGCGGCCATATGGCCGGCAGAGTGACTACCAGCTCGAAGCGCGACGTCGAAACGCGACGCTTCCCGATGCAGTTCTCAATGTCCTGAAAGCCATGCTTCCAGACCTGGGCGAGGTAGTCGCCGATGGCCTCGACTGGAGAGCGGTTGGCCTGCTGGAGCTGCAGCCTGGCTCTCCGCAGGTACTCGGAGCGCAGGAGGCTCTGTGGCACGTCGCCGTCGTCGAGAAGCAGCAGCTTGAACCACTTCATGGGCGTCTCGTCTGGCGGGATATCGTAGCCCCAATACGGCGGGCACGAGTTGGGGCGGTAGACGAGGGCGCTCGGGGCCTTTTCCTTGTCGCTGTTTCCACCGAGGCGCGCCGGCCAGTCCGACACCGGCGTGATGTAGCTGCCCGTGGGAGCCCAGGCCATGCCGGAGTGCCTGTTGTTGCCAAGGTCAGCACACCGAACTCGCGAGCGTGGGCTTGGACTTGCGTTGTTCCAAAGTCGAGGCCGACGACAATGGTCTGCTTATTGGAAGCCATCTCGAATCCGTCGCGTCTCTCGTCGCGTCTCTCGTCTGCAAGGTTGAGCTCGTCTGCAAGGTTGAGCTCGTCTGCAAGGTTGAGCGAACAGGGCAAGCTCGTGGCAAGCAGGGAAGAATCAGTCGAGCTCCAGGGTGCTGCTTGGCAGAGGCCGAGGGTGGTTGGTTACCGCGGTTACCGGAGCACCTTGCCTGACAGTGAAATAAGCTGTGAAATAAGGTGCCTCGGGGGCTGGTAGCCGGGACAACAAAGACGGTTGGGACCGTGACGGCAGCCCTGTTCGTAAATGGCTGTTGTTGTTTCTGCCACGTGCGGCTTCGGGATGGTTTTTCTCTTCTTCCTCTCAACTCTCAACTCTCAACTCTCAACTCTCAGCCCTCAACTCTCAACTCTCAACCCTCAACTCCTCACAACCCCATCTCGCCTCGCCAAGCAACAGACGGTTCACTCTCGCCCCAGTCTCTCACCGCCAGCCAGCCACTGTCCTTGCTGACCCCATGCCGTCTTCGCCGACAGTAGACATGCCGGCCACGACGAGATCCCGAGACAAAGAGATCGATCACCTCGCGGAATCGCCCCAGACGGGAAACACTCGTGTGGAATGTGCGTTTTGAGGCCACCAAGATTTCAAACCTTCCGCCTCCCTCAGTCACTGACAATTTTCCAGCCATCAAATCCAAATACAGGACCCGTGCCAAAGTGCCAGCGACGAACTCGTCCCAGGACACGGACGAGACTCTGGACAACTCCCCGGGGTGTCCCCATGTCAGGGCAGTCCCAGAGGCTCTCCCAAAGCCATTCGAAAACGCTGCCACCCGAAAGCACGATAGAGAACTCGACGACGCTGGTTGTGAGATGGCCGAGAGGGCCAAGAAGCCTAGAATGGACACCGCTTCCCGAGACAGCTTGCGAGACCACCTTTCTGCTGTGCAGCACATCTTCGACAGAAAGGACCAAGAGGCCAGAGATGCCGCTGAGCGGGAAATAGTCATCGTAGAAGAAGCGGACCGTGCCCAGAGAGAGTTGGCAAAGCAGGAAGAAGAGATCACAAGGCTGCAGACCAACCTGGAGAAATCCAAAAATGCGAAAGCGAACCAGAGAAAGAAGTTGCAAGAAGAACGTATGCTCGAAAAGGAGCTAAAGGAGCTCAAAAGCCAGCATGCGCGCTTGCAGTCGAGGAACCAAGAATTGGAGAGCGAAATCCAGGAAAAGAGCGACAGCCTCGAGTTTCTCGAGGAAGAACTTTCTCAAGCCCTCGAGGAAATAAAACCCGACCGTGGAGACCCGGACAAGGTGACCGACGATGAAATAAACGCCAGATGGGGCAGTATAAGCTTCACCATTGAGCAACTTGCCACTGTCTGCACTCAGAGTCATATCCAAGGACTCGAGGTGTCAGTCGACCACACCTCGCTCAATCAGCTCATCCGAAATTGTCAACGCTCACAGCCCCTGTCCAACAGCCTGATCCAGCGCTTCATCTGGCAGAGACTCTGCTCAGAAGTCTTCGAGGCAAAGAGCGGACTCTGGGGCGGGAGGATTGGCGAGCTTTTCATCGACATGATTGCCAAGATGAGAGGTGAGCGAGCCTTTCTGATCCCGTTGAAACTCGACTTGCTGACCAGCCACTCCGTCTAGATCTCGAGAAGGGTAACGAAATGAACCTCAGTCTGGTCAGCAGGATGAAGTACAAGACTGCAAAGGACATCGATCGAGATCTGGGCTTGGACTCCGAGATTCTGCAGAAGCTGGCCACCACACTCTTCGATGATCTTTCGCGTTTCGTCCCAGCGTCCCAGCGGCAGAAGATACGGGACGAGACCCTCCCGACTCTGTTTGACGAGGCTGCCGAGCTCATGGTCATCATCACAAGGTCCAGGGCAATATTCACCATTGACGTGAATTGCTTGTATCAGCAACGTCCCTTTGATCCTAACGTCATGAACAGCCATTACCATTTATTTGACCCCCGTATTGAGGAAGAGGGGCTCGGAGTTTATCTTTTGATGTCTCCATCGCTTGAAAAGATTGGCGTTGCCGATGGAGCCCGTTTTGGATCTCATCAAGTTCTTCGCAAAGCAAACGCGGCGACGTACGGAAACGCCTGAGTGAACTGGGCTGGCCAGGAGAAGAGTGCGCTGCCAACGGCCTCTCAGGCAGCCCGCGGCTTCGGAGCATCTTTTCATGAGCATCTTCTCTCGTGGACTGCAGGAAAAACTGCGAACATGGAAACAGGCCCATCAGGGAGGATTCAAAGTAGTGCTCAGTAGAAAAATCCAGCAGATACAGACAGAAAAACGTTTGCTCAGAGGAAATCAACGCCCTCATCACATTCAGTCGTGATCCGCCTCGGCAGGTCTAGGGCTCATCACACTCAGTCGTGATCCGCCTCGGCAGGTCCAGGGCAGCCCTCCATGCGCTCCTCTGGGTAAGCCATCTTGCACCAGAGACAGTAGTGGTGCTCTCGGCGTAGATACTCGACGGCCTTGCCCAGGCGTTGGGCGGCACCCAGCGCCTTGAACGCGTCGAGCTCCTCGTCCTCGTCGAGGTCCTCGTCGTCGACCTCGGCGACGTAGCTGGTTTCCTTGAGCCCCATAGCCATCTTGTCGTCGTCGTCGGTCTCGTCGTCCCCAACAATGGGCAGGTACCCCAGGGACTGCTCCAGCTTGTGTCGGAGGCGAACTTTGCGTTCCTCATCCTCGCGGGCGCGGACGAGGCCGCGGTAGACGACGGGGATGGACTTGAGGACGCGACCGAACGTGGATGCCGGGGCTCCCTCGAGGCCCTCGATGACGCGCTGCGCTCCGTGCAGCTGGCTCTCGAGCCTGGCCTCTTCGTTTTCCTTGCTGGCACGCTCACGATACTCAAGCGGGTCCATCTTGGGAGCCTTGGCGGCCCGCGCCTCCGCCTCGTCCTGCAGGTGGCGCTTCTTGTCGCTGTCGAGGCCGACACCGCCGCGGTTCTCTTTGACGCTGACCTTGATGGGCTCGGTCCTGCCCTGCCCGCCGCCGCCGTCCTCGGCCTGCTTGCCCAGACCGCCGCCGGTGAAGCCCATCTTGGCCATCATGGCGAGGCCCTTGCTCTTGTTGGTGCGCGGGTCGTCGAGCAGCGACTTGGACAGCGCCTTTTCGCGCGCAGACGTCTCCTCCGAGGCGAGCGTCGCCTTGGACTTGTGGTAGCCGCGGGCCTGAGACTCGCGCTTGAGGCGCTGCGAGCGCTTGACGGAGCTCTCGACTAGGGGCGCTGCATCGCCAAACGTCATGTTCATGTAGTCGTCTTCCCCATCCTCGACGTCGTCGCCGGGCTTCATCTTGGAACTTGGCTTGTCGTGTACGTTTGTGGTTTCAACGTGATTGCTGTCAAGGACTTGACGGGTGCCGCAACGGCCTTTTTCTCTTCAACCTCGGCACTGCGTCTGTCAATGTCATGTCCCCGTGGAAGGAGCGGCGTCGGCAAAAAGAAGGACTAGACCTCAGAAATGGCATTACTGGCGCGTCTGAGAAGGCGGCTGCGTCCGGCGGTCGTCATGTTTCGTAGAGTGCGCGAGGGGAGAAGAGAAAAGGCTGTCGAGAAGGGTACCTAGGTAGGCCCACTTATATATCGAGCGGGCAGCTGCCAACGCAACTCCTTTGCACCTGCCACACGCAAATTGATCGTTGCGGTACAAACAGCACGACTTTAAATATATACATCTGGATGCATGTAAATCAGTTCAAGTTTCACCACGGAGCATCGCCATTCCAAAAGAGCAACGTCTCTGCCCAAGCTCGCCAACCTCGAAGCCGTCGCGCTCAACCTTGCTCTATCCGTACCTACTTGTTCCTCGCCCGCTTCCGCCCCTCCCTCTCCCGCTCGTACGCGTTCGCCTCGCGTCCCTCCTCGCTCTGAATCTCCGCAATGAGCCTCTTGTACTTCTTCTCGTACGCCTCGTCCTTGACCTTCTTGATCCGCAGCTTCTCCCTCGCCATAAAGTTGGCGTCCTTTCTCAGCTCCCTCATCGCCCCCTTGCGCTCCTTCTTGTGCTCGGCCCTGAGCTTGGCCAGCTCGGCGCGCTCGCGGTCCGGATCGTAGTGCTTGTCGGGGTCGAATGTGTCCTCAAACTTGGGAATGTACGTCTTGATGGCCAGCGGCCGGTGGTGGTGCAGCTCCAACGGCCGGCGTGACAGCCGCGCGAGACCAAGCATGCGCGCCAGCTTCGCCTCGAGCTTCTCCGTCTTGTCGCACAGCTGCGCCGGGAGGTGTGCCCGGCACGCGTCTCCGCCCATGTGCCGCAAAACCTTGCCCACTTGCTCAAACGTCTCCAAAAAGGCACTCTTTCCAACCCACAGATCCGCGGCCGCTTCGAGCACCTGCAGCGACGTGTCCAGCACGGAAACCTTGATGGCCGCAGCCTGCTTGCCCGTGTGCTCGACCGGGACGCTGTCGGCGAAATGCAATCTCCTCGGCGCAATGGCTTTGGCCTGCCTGACGCGAGTGCCGGGAAGAGGCTCATGTTGAGGAAAGTTGCCCAGCTGACCGGTTGGGGTTACGGGAGAAAGCGCACACAGAGTATTGAGGCAAAAGTTAATCACCTCGGGCACGAACCGCTTCGACATTTGCTGATACTGCAGCGACAGGATCGAGAGGTAGGTCCCAATGACGTAGTCGGACGGCTGCTGCGGTACGCGCTGGCCGAGATATCGCCCCATTGCGAGCATGGCCGGAGTGACGACTTGGTGAAAGTGATCCGACGTCGGAAAAATGGTTCCGACTGCCGTCAGGAGAGTCAGGTCGGACGATTGGAGAGCCAAGGGACGTGTCCGCCCAATATCTTCAATGTGAAGCCTGAAGCTCATGGATATTTCGACGGGAAACATCTTGGCGAGCGAGTGAATGTGTCGCACAACACTTTCCAAGACCGCAAATGGAGGCGACGTGCTCGCATCCCACGGAGTCGACACAAAGTCGACCAAGGCCACGGCGAAGCTGGCCAGCTTTTCCTTGTTCCTGCTGTCCAGCTTGGGATGATACAAGGCCCGTATCCGTTGGACGATTGTCGGGAGACTGCTGCTGGGATAGGGTTCCGTGACGGACATGAACTCTTGGCAGGTCTGAGGGCAAGGAAACGTAAATGGAAGTCCGAGGTCGTCTGATTGCAGTACCGCAGGCCCTCCAGAAGTGCCGGGTTTGAATGCCGGGTTCCTGGCCTCTTCTTCGTTTAGCAACCCCTTGATGAACTCGTCCTCTTCTTCATCGTCCTCGGCTTGAGCAGCATCGGCGTCGTCAGACTCGTCGTCGCTGTCCACTGGTTCTAGGTCAGAGCCGCTGGCCACCAAGTCGTCGTCGATGACGAAGTCGTCCTCGTCATCAAACCCCAACTCGGTGGCCGTTGGGCGAGTTTGCACGCCGCTGCCGAGACCAAACTCATCGTCATCCTCCTCCAGTGCTTCCGCCTCGCCGGCATCTCTTGGGTCGTCGTCGTCAAAGTCGTCGCTGTCGGTCACCTCCTCACCCATCATGCGCCTCTGCCGCTTGTCTTCCAGCTCTTTGAGTCTATTTGATTCAGCCTCGGCCTTTTCCTCCTCGGTCTTGGTGCGATCGGCGGGCTGTGCTCGCTTGTCTTGGGACAGCAGCTTCACCTGCAGATCATAGTCCTTTTCAAATGCGCCTCTGTCCGCACCAGCAATGGTGGTGGCCAGCGTCTCATCGTTGCCCTGCCGTTTCGCGTTTTTGGCGCTCGAGGACAGCAGGAGCTGGATGTTGTAGAGATCCTTGTCGAGGTCCGCGCGCATGCCTTGGTCATCCTCCTTGGCGACCTGTCGCTCGTACTTGTGCATCTTGGATTTGGCGATGATTTCTTCCATGACCTCCTTTTTCGTCTTTTTGCGCTCGGGCTGTTCCTGATCATCGTCGTCGTTTGGCTCGTCGGCCATGGCACGTAAGCGCTTGAGTCGCTGCTGCTCTCTGACGGAGCCGTCGCTGTCGTAGTCGGCGTCTAGATCGCCCTCGTCGAAGTCGTCGACCTGCTCCTCGTCTTCAAAGGTCAAAGATTTGCCTCCGTGCGTAAGACCGCCCGCCAGAGGCTCATCGTCCTCGAGGTCGAACAAGGAGCTCTTCTTGTGGCTCCTCTGCTTCTCTCGAGCAAATCGTTCCAGCATCTTGTCTTCTGGCGCCATGGTCGGGTCGTTTTCTCCGAATCGTCGATCAGTTATCCCGCCCACCTTGTGGCGATGCTGCATGTCGACGAGTAGGGTTTCTCGGCGCTGTCACGAAGGAGTTAGAAGCAATCACGAGCGGCACGTCGGCCACGGACAAACCTTTTCCTCGCCGGCAGCCTTGGCTTGGCCAGGCCGACCCTTGATGCCCCTCGCGGCATCGCCGATGGCCGGGCGGTTCGTCGTCACCTCGAACTTGGGTCCTCTGGCGGCATGTTTGAGGTCAAAGGGGTTAAATTGTGCCCGGATGCCCTCCAAGACAAGTCCTCTCTGCAGCTTCTTCTCGCCGCGAGCCTGGCCGTCTTGCGCCGCCCTGCGCCTCTGCTTCTTGGATTGCTGCGGCCCTGTGATTCCCTGCTGGCGCAAAGAGGCCTTGAGTCGCTTGAGCTGCGACCCAGCCATGGCTGAATGAGGGGATGCCTCCAAGCGACCGTTGACTGACAATCTTGCGATGGTTGATGCCGACCGAGACCTAGCCAAAGGAATGCTATCACGGTGATTCGTTGGAAGTTTTTTTTAACAGAGGCGCTTATCGATTAGCTCTTTGTACGAGGTTAGATGAGTCGTTTTAGTGGGCTGCGCTGCGCTGCCGGGGCTATGCCGAATTGAGACGAGAGAAGCCCTACCTCCGACCTGGGTATTCACCAACCAGCATGCATTGTCCATTTCGTTGGCGATGTCATACGAAGTAGTCATCCTCGACTTGGACAACTCTGAAGCTCTCGATTGTCCCGCTGAATCGAGACGGGTGGGACTAGAGGTTCGAAATCGGCCCGCACCAATGGGAAATTTTGCCGCGCCATCAGTCCAATCTCAAGGCGCCGGTGATGTCGTCAGCGAGGCCGACGGCGAACCGGACCCGCAGCACTGGGGCACGGGCGGCAGCTATATTCTGGGCGGCGCGGGCATCAACTCGGACCTCGACAAGGTCAACCCCAAGATCCTCGACCTGAGCTTGGGCACCTCGTTCCCAGACATGGGCAAGACGGGCAAGGGAGGGCGTCGTTGTCCGCGGTGAGCCTTTGACCTGACACGCCCGCCTACGTCGACTTTCCCCTGCGCGACACCTTCACCGTCTCTCAAGTTCCCTACTTCTACTTGTTGATGTGCTCAAGCAGCCTTGCTAGACTTCCTTTGATGCGTGAGTAGAACCTCGGCAGAACATCTTCCCGTGATTTCAAGCCGAAGACCGAAGCCGTCACCAATTTAGAAACATTGAAGACCCGGGGTCGAGCAACTTATACTGATCTACTTCGTACCGATAATACACTCTTTCCTTTCAGGTTCATCCGACTTCAAAACAGCCAAAGCTTAGGCCTGGCCGTCCAACCCTGCCCACCAAGCTCCCAATGTCTCCCGTATGGAGTTCGTAGCGCAGTGGATACCCCCGTGGAGCGTGTGAAGGTGCCAGACATCTATAAACACGATCGAGTAGCCCACCTGGCTGTAAACCTTATGCACCGCTTCCTCGAAGACATCTACACCTGTGGTAGCGTTTCGCGGGCCAAATGGCTTAGGGGCTACGTATATCGAGTCGCTTAGAACCAGACCGTTGATGGTGGCGGGAAGGTAAGCGTTGATCGCCTGCGCTGTCGCCTGCGCTGTCGCCTGCGCCTGCCCCCCCTCTTTCTCGAGAAACAGTGGCTTGGCAAATGCCATCTGAGCTCCTATCGGAGGCCCGGTCAGGGAAGCTCCACGTTGTGTGTGAGCTTGGTCCGGTTTGAATCGTGAGTCGATGTCTGTTGGGCGACGTGATTTCTTCTTAAAACTGGTCAATGTCCCGTCTCCGCCCTGGCGCGAGACAGTTTCATGCAGGGCGTACAAGGCCGGAACACGAAAGATTTCTGCATCAGTGATACCCGTCGCCTTCTTCACGACTTCAATATTCTCATCGATTTTGGCGGCGCTGATGTCTGCAGCCTGAATGTTGGAAGTCGTGTTCAGAAATTCGTCGATGGATATCCGCATGACACCTACTCGACCGCCAAGTCAGGGACTCGGAAGTAGTTACTATGAAATGTGTCAGAGTCGGAAGCACTCACCGTCTATCCGAGACATGACTGGCTGCTCTCCCATTCCAAGAGCTTTGGCGTTTCTGATGAGTTCCAGCCCGGCCTGGGGGTCGTTTATCATCATGCACCAGCCCCGCGAAGAGTTGGCAGGCAGGAACTGGATGAACTCATCCACGTGCCCGACTAGTAGCCACGTGGAATCCAGAATAAGAGGGTCCTGAATCTCCTGGGCCCGGAAGAATGCCACAGTCTCGGGCATTTTACTTGTTGTCCCCTCGACGCCTCCTATGATGATCCTGCCAGCGGGATACTTGTTGCCTCCAAACTCGTACGGAGGTATGGTTTCGAGGTTGCCGGTCGATTCATACGTGTTGAGACGAATGTTCCGGGTTTGCATGCCGACTCCAGACGTTCGGAGGGTTTGGTACAAGACTTTCAAGTCATAATCATAAACGGTGCGCGATGTTACCAAAACACGAAAGACGACGGGCTTCTCGTGACCGGGGATGCTCATGTACGCAGGCTCAAACAAGTCTTGTACCTAGGGGGAGGCTGTGCCGAGTCTTTGTACCTGAACGTTGAGCTTGCGAACTCGGACAAACTCCTCAATGTGTATGATTGAAAAAACCGAGCTTGACGCCACGACTCGCTCGAGTAGCTGCTTGTGGTGATGGGTGATGAGTGGCGCGACTCGCATCACCACACTGTCGGTGGAGGTTTTTTCTGCGTCTTTGACCGTGAAGCTGACTGTCGCTCTGCCGTCCCATCTCCCGGGTGTTCGAACCTCACGGGCGTCGATGCCAAGGTTCAAGCCTTGCTTCAACTCCTGGCTTGAGAAGGTGGTGTCGGGCTTGACGATCTGCCAGGAGCCGTTGGCTTGGGGTCGGAAGATGCGGACGAGGGACCGCGCAGTCTTGTCTGAAACCGAGATGGTGCCTGACGCAGATGCACCAATGTTGGCAATGGGGACGGTTCGAATACTTGCCATGTACTGAGGAGCTCGCTGGATGTCGTCGTCAGCGTCGTGGCAAGCCACGAGTTGCCCAACGTCTTGATGCAGCTTGGCACAGCGGCCGTCCGTGTCGCCGATGTTGGCAAGGAAAAGGGCGCCGGCCGTCGTTGTCGACTTCAACTTGTCCGGAATATCCGTCCCGCCCCGTATGTCCACCTTGCCATCACGATTGCTGTCGGCGCGGATATTGGCGTCAACGTCATTGAGCGACCATGCGAGAGTTCCCGCGCTCATAGATGCGCTCCGGCCAGGCTTCTTGAGCACTTTCGTGATGTCAAGCGGCGGCAAGAATTGGGGGGGCAGAGCGTTGCCAAGCGGCAGAATGAGAGAAAAGAGGATGGGACGCATGGTGAATCCAGCGGTCTTGATAGTGGATACTGAGAGTCTGGAGTAGTCAATATTAAGAGTCTGCAACGAGCAGCCGATGGTCGTCCAGCATGAAAGAGGATGATGCACAGAGCAAGTAGGTAGCTGTGATCCCCCCGTGCCATGAAGGTCTGTCTGTCTGGGCAGAAGGAGCACTGCTGCATCTCGGATGAGGTAACTCGTACGTACAGTACCAACCGTATGTACATGCATGCACCAGCCTCATCTGCTCCTTCTGTTGCAGTCATGGAAGGAAGCGGCTCATCAACGGCTGTGTGACTCGTCGAGTAACTGATTCGTCCATGGACTCAGGAGATCGGGGGCAGATGCGCCTCAATCCAAGCATGGCGCTCGTATTCCATTCCAAATTCAAGAGGGCTGAGGGTGTCCGCCATGTGCCTCGTTGTTGGGCATGCAAACTGCGCGGATTACATAATGCACCGAATAGTAGGTACCTAGGTATCTATTCGTACGAAGTACAGACCCTCCGAAAACGTGCTTCGTCAAAGAAACCGAAAACGTGGTCAAAGAAACCGCCCAGCTCGAGCCATGGGATGGGCAAGCGGCGCCGCTGCGATAGCTCGCGATGAGCGCGTCGTTCTCCTGACCATCGGCCTCGCCACCTTTGGGCTGGTCAGAGGAATAATCAACGGCCTCATCGCCATCCGCGACCTCAACGAGGTGCCGCCCGCAGAGCCCAGGACGCAGTACATCACGCAGGATACCGAGGATGCCCTGCAGCTGGAGACTATCGAGAAGCTCTTGAACCACCCGAACTACTCAATCCGCGAAGTCTCCACCAAGATTCTCTGCGACAGGGCCATCAACGACCCCGAAACGATAGCGCATCTGCTCTACGGCATCACCAGACCCGCCTACGACGAGCGCATGCAATGTCTCCGAGCACTTGCCTTGCTCACCGGGCAGACCATGGGTAACAGCAGCCTCGCTCTGCACCGCAGCTCTGCGGCTGACCATGACAGGCCTCGACGGGTTGTCCAAGCTCAACAACGAAAAGGCTTACTCGGCCCTCGTGAGATCGCTGGAGCTGAGCCTCCACGATGTCGAGCCACCCGACCTCAGCAACAGCCACTGGGACGAGTATTACCTGCGCGACATGGCCGAGAGGTTCTGCCTCATGTTTGTCCTCGAGCTCGTCAACAAGTACGGCGCCGACCAACTCATCAAGGCCAAGTTTGTCGAGAAGTGGCTCGCCAAGCAAGGCTGGGGCAGCGATCCGCAGCAGCGTCGCTGCAGATTCAGGGAGTACATGGATCTCAAGAGCAACCGCATCGTAGAAATTGTGAGCGGCATCAAGCTCTCGAAGCGCGGTCTACGCGCGCTGGAAAAGGCCGGGCTGATTGACAAGGAGAGCTCCCGGAGACGCTCGGGGGAGCTTCCCGAGCTCATCATGGAGATTGAGGAGGAGATTGTCGGGGATCAGCCGACGGACCCAATGGCTCGGCGAACAAGAGAGCACTCTATCGAGGAACGAAGACTTCGACGCCAACATCGGGAGGCCATGGTTCTGAACGATGGGACGAGGCCGCTCGGTCGGGAAGACATTATTGAACGGGACCACGGATCGCCGGCCTAGCAGACATTATCATGACGCCGCACCGCAGACTGAGCTGCATCGCACTACGGAGTACCCTTGAGAGAGAAGCCCCCTGCAACCATGACCTTCTTTTCGACGCTTCTCTGCTGCGTATGTCGGCGTCGAGGTCTTGACAGCACGTGGAAGCCTGAAGATGGGGTTTTGAGGCCGGGCAATACTGACCCAGGTCGAGCATGTGCGCTCTGTCTGGATGCTCCCTCCAAGCCCCTTTTTGCGAGTGCAAAGGGCACGTGTGTTCCGGGCGAATACCTACGATGCAGGCTGCCAAGCCTCTAGTTACTTCGTACGCACAACCCCAAAGTCACTGGCTGGCCGTTCCCTCGTCAGGCAGAGACCGATGAAATCCCAGGTTAGCTTAGTCCCCTTGTCTCGGACCCCCTCGGACCCCTCCCGACAAGATGAATACGTAACCATAGACAGTCCGAGTAGGATTGGTGTCATACGTGGTTGGTAGTGCGTCCTTTCAGCTGCTCGAGGACGCCTCGGATACACAATGCAACATTCTCAACAAAGTACGGACACGCTTCGCGGGGGGGGAGGGGTCCCAACAGTTTGCGGCCACGGAACGAGGACTGTCTGGTTGCGATGTCTTGTCTCGTTGCCCCCCGTACATATATGTGATACCGGGACAAGTACGAAGTAGTACCACGAATAGTATCCGTACGAATACGGAATACTCCGTACAGACCCTGGAATATGCCGTGACGCCGGCGCTTTGGATCATGTCGTGGACTTCATTGCATACGACGCTGGGCGTACGAAGTACAGAGTAGCACATTAGAGCGACGGGACGAGACTCTAGTGAGGTTTGCAGGGCAGCCGAGAAAGGGAGATGAGTGACCAAATCGTGGTGCGTGGTGCCATTGGAGGCTGTTGTGCAGCAGCAGTCTCGTGCACCATGAGCAGCCGGGCGGGCTCAGTCGATGCAATGTCATTGGAGGCACGGCGAAGGAGGCGAAACACGGATGCAGGGCTCTCGACCACTGCACTGTGTCTGCACGGTACGAGTTACACTCTAGGCGGACACGATGGGTTGGGGCATGTCAGCCGAATACTAGCCCATGGTGAATATCGACGATGCTTGATAGCAGGCCGAGGTATGTAACTAGCTGGGCAGCCGTCGAGTTTGGCAAGGTAAACAATAACGTCAGAGGCACCCTGGAAGCCAGGCGGCCAAGGAGAGTGGGCGGGTGGGGTGCCCGGTGCCCCCTGTTGGTTCTTGGTCCCGGCAACTGTGCTGTGTCTGGGGGTGTTCGTCATGAATCCCCCCCCCCCCAGGGTCAATCACCTCTTGCCTTTCTTTTGGGTTCTCGGCCGCCTCGGTATGGCCTTTCCGTAATGTGAAAAGTCGATGGATGCAACTGCTTGGCGCCTGCAGGTGGTGAGACGGGGGGCGCAGGACTCGGACTCTAGTGAGAGGAGGCGGTGACGGGCAGCTGTCTGTCTGTCTGCACTTGTCTGCAGGCCGACGGACGGGGCAACCGGACTTGTCAACATCATTCCTTTTCCTTTCTCATCTTCCCCTCCTCCCCCTCCTTTCACAGGCAAGTCTGTTTCATCTTCGCTTCTCCTCCCATTCTTTCTCTTCCTCTTTTGCCCTCTTTCCCGCACACGCCTTGACACTTGTCCGTCCTGCCGACTGAACTTGTCGCCTGTCTTGGGTGAACCAAGTCAAGTAGGTACGTACCGTCCGTACTCTCCTGCCATGTCTTGGCACGGAGTTATTACTTGCCGCCTTTTGGCGAGCTACCTACCTAACCAGAGGTTCAGGGCAGGTGTACAACATTGTATCCGTACCTACGAATACTCCTACGCGACTACTACTATCATCTACCGAACCATCAAGGCGCTCGTTCTCTCGGTGCCACCAGGCAAGGTGGTACATAGCCACTAACCACATGTATGTATACCTACCCTCGGGTTGAGCCACATCTCTCCTCTCCCAAGTGATTGACTTTTCCGGCAGCCGTCAACAAAGTCAACAAAGTCAAAAAGAAGCGCAAGACAGGCAGCAAACGGCTTTGTGAAAGCCATTGCCGTACTTCTCTTGCTGTGGGCAAGGAGAGCAAAGCACGCGTGGACCCGCCTTGCCTTCCCTGGGTTCCCTGGGAGGCCCTGCCTCGGCGAGGTAGGCCTGGCTCTACTTTTTTCTTTGTTATTATTACCACCCAGTCTTGCTTTGGCCCTGATCAGCTCTGCTCGGTAGCCACACGCAGGCCATGGCTCCCACCGCGACTGCGACCGCTACCACCACGGCCGCCACACCCGCAACTTTTCACAGCAGCCGCTCCGCTCTCTCCCGCTCCCTGCGCAAACCCGCATCCACGGCCTCGACCCCCGACCTGAGCGCTCTCTACGCCGCTCAATCGAGGCTGGGCCTGGCTCGCAAGACGTCGCTTGTCGCCCTGACCCCGAGCTCCCTGGCCAGCATCCCCGATGTCAGCGAGAGCTACGCCATCGACTCCGTCCTGAGCGACTCTGCCTACGTCATGGCTCCCGCGACACCTGCCAGGCCTGCCACCGACCATGTCGCCGTTGGAGAGCCTGTTGATGTTCCCGGCGGCATGCACGGCACCGTCCGCTACATCGGCTCCGTCAATGGCAAAAAGGGCACCTTTGCCGGTGTCGAGCTGCACTCGGACTTTGCCGCCAGGGGCAAGAACAGCGGCAACGTTGACGGGTATGGATGCATTCTTGCCGCGATGCCTTTCATCCGCCATGCACACTTGGTTCGGCTGAGCTGACCGGGCGTTGCCCCCTTTGACAGAGTCTCGTACTTTGCGACCAACAATCCTGGCGCCGGCATCTTTGTCCCCGTTACCAAGGTCGCCCGACGAGGCGCGTCCAATGGCTCCGTGGGCGTCTTTCCCATGACGCCCACACCAACCCACCCCACGCCTTTCCGAACTGGAGGCCACTCGATCAATTTCACACCTCCGACGCCAGCCCCGCCAAAGTTCAGCGCCTCGCTCGGTCCAGGCACAAGGGCACCAAGTCCTCATCTCAAGCGACCGAGAACCTCGTTGCCTCGACCCGACTCCCCCCTCCGCCGGACGCCGATGACGCCCGGCCCAGGGCCCTCCATCGGCGCCCCTGTCAAGGTGCCCTCGCGATTTGGAAGCCCGACAAACAGGCTGGCGCAGAGCGTTCGCGGCACTGCCGGCGACCCAAGCAAGAAGTCGTCCAAGCCAGAAGGAAAGCCCGGCCTAGGGTCTCGCAGCACTTCGGCCATGGGTTCGGCCCTGACTTTCGGGGACGAAGCGACCCCCGTAGGCTTCCATCGATCGAAAACGAATGGCAGTGTCGGGTCCGTCTCGTCGCTGGGCATGAAGATGCATCGTCCGGGTTCCCGCGCTCATGCCGTCAACGACGACGAGTTTGAGCGCCTCCGCTCGCAGCTCGAAGATCGTGACCGGCAGCTAAGGGAGCAGGCGGCCACACTGGCCGAGATGGAGAGCAGCCTTATCGAGCTCCAGTCGTTGTTGGAGCACCCGGACGGAGGTACGACGAGGAGAAACAGCATCGACGACAAGGACTCGGCTCAGCTCCGGCATCTACTGCGGGAGAAGAACGACAAAATCGCCATGCTCACCGCAGAGTTCGACACCCACAGAGCAGACTTTCGAAGCACCATTGACACCCTCGAGCTGGCTAGCGCGGAAACCGAGCGCGTGTACGAGAGGCGCATAGAGGAGCTCGTGGCCGAACTGCGAGAGCTGGAGTCTAGGAATCTGGATGTGGATTCCGTCGCAAGCCAACTTAAGCAGCTGGAGGAGCTCGTCCAGGAGCTCGAGGAGGGCCTAGAGGATGCTCGTCGCGGGGAGGCCGAAGCTCGGGGGGAAGCCGAGTTCCTGCGCGGAGAGGTGGAGAGGACCCGATCAGAACTCCGCCGTGAGCGTGACAAGGGCGGCTCCAGCTCCAACTCTCAAGGGGACGGCGTCGGCGCATCCAAGGAGCTGGAGCAAAAGGAGGATGAGATTCGAGGCCTCAAGGCAATCATCCACTCACTCAGCCGCGACCCTATTCCGGGGGGAGAAAGCCGAGTTCCCACCCGTCGACCATCCTCTTTGACCGGCGCCGGCGGCGACCTTGTCGAGGGCAAGATTGCACGCGACAACCTGGAGAGACAAGTGGCCGAGTTGCAGTCTCTCCTGGACCGAAAGAACGACAGAGAGGAGGAGCTGGAGCAGGAGCTGGAGGCGCTCCGAGTCGGTGGGCATGGTGCCCAAGGAAGCTCGATGCATACTCAACGATCGACCCAGAGAGACTCCCGCGACACGGTCATCCCGGTCGGGTCGCGGACGCCCGAAGCCCCGCGCAAGCGAGGGAACAGACTCGATACCATGCACGAGAGCGACACGCACTCGACGGCCACGGAGACGAGCACCCTGTGGTGCGAGATTTGCGAGACGAGCGGCCACGACATCCTGACTTGCACAAACATGTTTGGTCCCGAGAGCGTTAAGAACGGGGACGAGGTGAAGACGGGCAATGGAGTCAATGGCGGCACGTGGAAGTCGGAGGCGCAACTTGGCACCGACGATGCGCAGCCGGCGCCCCTCTCTCCCGTCAAGACCAAGATGTCGGTTGCAACCACGACACCGACGGTCAAGGTGCTGCCCAACCCGATGGACTCGGGGCCGGTGGCGGGCAAGGAAAGCGGCGTGGTGGACCCGATGAAGTGGTGCGCGGTGTGTGAGCGGGACGGCCACGACAGCGTCGACTGCCCGTTTGAGGATGCCTTCTAGGGAAGTTGTCGCCTGCAGGCGTCGGCGTCTCGTGGACGGGAGCTCTTTGCCAAGCTGGGAGCTATCGTCGGGGCACGTTGAGGGGCTTGGGAGGCACGGCGTGTGTGTTTGCTGAATCGTGGGGCATTGCTTGGCTCGGGCATTCTTATTAAGTGATACCACCATACCCACTCTTTGTTTATCAGGGATTCGGCCCAAAGCTGGGGGCTGTCTGTGGTTTCTGGTCACAGCCTCACCGACGTTTGCGTACGGAGTACATACGGATACTCCGTACTTGACATTGATTAAGGTATTCGTACACGATGAAGGCACGGTCAGCGTGCATGTCTTTGACATTGTCGTGGTGACGTTGTGCGACGGCTTGTGGGAAGGGAAGGTGTGCGAGTTTTGCTACGGCTTGTGCAAGAGCTTGTCTACTGTACATACATACATGCGAGTTATGTACGTACACACGAATCACGAGTTAGGAGGGAAAGTGACGAAGACACTTAACGGGTATATTCATGGCTCCTTTCTCCTCGGTAGGCACGGAGTGGATAACGGAGCAAAATGTTAGTGAGGTACATGGAGATGCGCCCGCCACACAGAGGCCCGCCGGACGAGCAAATGATGAAAAGAAAAAGCACATTGGCGGCGTCGACTGCCACATATGTACGAGTACTTCGTACATACCTTGTCGACGTGTCATGCGCTCAAGGCTCCCTCGGTCGGCGAAACGAATGGACGAGTGGACGATGCGGCAAACGGAGGTGGTGGTGCATCAGCAGCGGCACCGCCACAGGGTCGACATTCTTCGATACAGTTCCATGAGGCGCACGCCCGCCCCCACCACCCCCTGCAGCCTCTCTCTGCTCTTCTTTTTTAACCCTCCCCAAGAGACTCGCTGCCTGGAAACCCGCCCGCCGGCTTCCTTGTCCCAGACGAAAATTTGAAGTAAAGCACAAACTCGCCACTCAAAGCCAGATTTACTTCCGCCACGCTTCTCGGGCCAGATTCATATAAGGTCTGCGCATCTCCCCGCCCCTTGAGACTCGTCTTTGCCGGCTTGTCCATTACCCCGGAAGCGGAAAAGACGACAAGGCAAAACAGATTGTTCTGCAGCTGCACCTTGCAATTTTCTCTCTCGCTCCCTCCGGCCCTCTTCCTCCCGTCCTCACTTCTGTCGAGTCTTCTTCTATTCCCTCGCTGCACTCCGTGTCTCGGCCCTCAGCCTTTACGTCGACTCTTCCCATCACAAGAAGAAACCTCAAGGTAAGGCGCCAGGAACTATCAGCCTTCTCGGTGCGGCTGGGTCGTGCAGATGAGGTCAGCACGCGAATGCCGGCTGCCTGCACCGACTGGAAGCTTCCTTCTGGCCCACCTGTTCCTTCCGTCTTACTCTTGCGCAACCGCTGATCAACCTGCTTGCATGCACAGCACCAAGTGCCTCCGACCATCTCAACTTCTCCGCCTCCGCCGTCGGTGCCGATTTCTCCTCAGCCTTCAACCCTTTCTTCGCACTTGATTCACCGGAGCGCCAGCCACCATGGTCAAGGAAACGAAATACTACGACACCCTCGGGGTATGCTGGCTCTTGAAACTCGCCAAACCGTACAGAGCGTGTCAAGTGCTAATGTGTGCCCCAGGTCGCTCCGGGAGCCACGGATCAGGAGCTGAAAAAGGCTTACAAGATGAATGCTCTGAAATATCATCCTGGTGTGTTGTCCCCTACCTATAAGTCCAGGCTTGCACAGGCATCCTAACTCTCGTCCAGACAAGAACGCGCATAATCCCGAAGCCGAGGACAAGTTCAAGGAGGTCTCCCACGCCTACGAGATTCTGTCTGACCCTCAGAAGCGACAAGTCTATGACCAATACGGCGAGGCCGGCCTTGAGGGCGGTGCCGGGGGCGGCGGCATGGCCGCCGAGGACTTGTTCGCGCAGTTCTTCGGCGGCAGCGGCTTCGGCGGCATGGGCGGTATGTTTGGGGGCATGAACAGTCGCGGCCCCCCCAAGGCGCGCACCATTCACCATACTCACAAGGTGTCGCTCGAGGATATCTTCCGCGGCAAGATCTCCAAGCTGGCACTCCAACGTTCCATCATCTGCCCCAAGTGCGAGGGCGCTGGTGGCAAGGCTGGCGCCGTCAAGACCTGTGCGGGCTGTGACGGCCACGGTATGAAGACCATGATGCGACAGATGGGCCCCATGATCCAGCGCTTCCAGACGGTGTGCCCCGATTGCAACGGCGATGGCGAGATCATCAAGGACAAGGATCGCTGCAAGCAGTGCCACGGCAAGAAGACGGTAGTCGACAGAAAGGTGTTGCACGTCCACGTTGACAAGGGCGTCCGCAGCGGTACCAAAGTCGAGTTCCGAGGCGAGGGTGACCAGGCTCCCGGCGTCCAGGCTGGCGACGTCGTCTTCGAGATCGAGCAGAAGCCTCACACCCGTTTCACACGCAAAGACGACGACCTCCTGTACAAGTGCAACATCGAGCTGGTGACGGCTTTGGCCGGTGGCACAATTTACATAGAGCACCTCGACGACCGGTGGCTCAGCATCGACATCTTGCCCGGCGAAGCCATTGCCCAAGGCAAGTGGGCTCGTTCGTTTCCATTAGGGCGTATGCTAACACGATCTGCAGACTCGGTCAAGATGGTCCGCGGCCACGGTATGCCGTCGCACCGCCACCACGACTTTGGCAACCTATACATTCATTTCAACGTCGTGTTCCCCGAGAAGAACTGGACTCAGGACCCCAACGCCTTTGAGGAGCTCCGAAAACTGCTCCCCGCTCCTGCTCTCCAAAACGTCCCACCTGCCGAGGCCATGACCGAGCCCGCCGACCTGGAGGACCTCGACAACCCGTCGCAACGGGTCTTTGGCGGTGGCCCCGGCATGGGCGAGGAAGACGACGAGGATGCCCAACCAGGCGGGGAGCGCGTGCAGTGCGCCTCGCAGTAAGACGAGCACACGAAGAAGCTGCTCGAGGAACACGACAGAGCATCAACGGCGCGAAAGTGCATGCTTGACGCAGGGGGCGTTGGACAGGGGGGTTCAGATATGCGCGCTGGGGGTCGTGCCTTTTCGTGGCATTTGGCCTTTTCGAATGCGCTCATTTCCGCACCAAAAGACTCCATCGATACCACGAGAGGAGGGTGTAGTAATGATGCTCTGCGCGTGACGGGAAACGAGGTACGGCAGGGCGAGCCTGATGCATTCGGCTGGCGGGCGTCCTAGACGTGGCCGCGAGCACTTGATCTGGATGCACGGCGTTACAGCGGATATAGACAAATCGAGGAGCTTGTAGTTGCAGTCCTAGACCCATGAACATTATGATTTATCTGCAATGCGTCGGGATTGGTAGCCCTGATTGACTTGAGGCATGTGCTTTGTCGCCTAATTGTACGGCGAGCTGGGGTAGGGCAGCATAGACTCAGCAGAAAGATGGACGGGTAAATGAAAGACAATCCAGACTTGATTGGCAAACGTTGCTATTCATCGGCGGCAGGAGCCTCATCAGCCTCCATTTCCGTGGTCCCCTCGGCGTCTGCGGCCACCCCATCCTCCCCGCCGCTGGCCTGTTTTCTCAAGCTCTCAACGGTGTACAGGAGCCGCCGTATCTCGCTCTGGGACGCGTCCGCCTGGTCCGCCTCGAGTCCCTCATCCTGGAAGTAGGACTCCGTGTCCACGGACAGCCTGCCGTTGCTGGCGGTGAGCATCATGGCATGCAGACCCCTGACCGATGACTCGCCAGGGTCCATGGCGACGATGAGCCTTGGTGGTGCGCTTTCAGAGGCCGAGACGGAGACGTGTAGGGGCGCGCCGGGGAGTTGGATTACCCCTGGGTGGATGAGGGCGTTTTCGTCGGTGAGTTGCCAGGAGAAGATGGCTTTGATGCTGTAACACTCTTGTCAGCTTTCTCACCACCCACGAGCAGACATATACGGCCGGACTTGCCCTTCGCAAATGGCCAGGATGTAGGTGAGGTTTCCCGACTCGGAGGGATAGAGCAGAGGATACAGGCCAGAGATGGCCACCTTGGCGGTGTCGGGGGCGATTTTTTGCGCAACAGACAAGACGCTCGACGTGGAGAGCACTTTGCTGGCTTTCCAGTCCCACACAAAGAGCTCGTCGTCACCCCCCCCCGAGATGAGGACCTCGCGTCTCGAGGGCGGGATGACCAGCTCGCTGACAAACTCCTTGTGGCCCAAGCAGAATCCCTCAATGACGTGCGCTTGGGGGATGTACCGAGACACGCGAATGTGTTCATCGCGATCGCTGGACAGAATGTACCTGCGGCCCTCGCTTTCGCCGAGAGCCAGGGAGGTGAGCATGGAGACGTGACCCAGCAGGAGCGTCAGTTCAAAGTCGGGGCCCTCCTTGGGCGTGTCGGCGGCCCCTTGGCCCTGAAGCTCGAGCTGCTTCTTCTGGTGCCGGAGAGCCTCCAGGTTGCGCTTCGAGTGGACGACGAGCGTGTTGGCCGCCAGCGTAGCGGGCTTGGCGACGGGCTTGGGCGTGCTAGAGCGGAGGGCTGCGGACGAGGGCGAATGGGGGGCCGGGATGAGAGGGAGGGAGTAGACGTCGCCGAACTTGTCGGCGCTGATGATTTGGGAATGTGCGGCTATGGTGACGGCGCTTGGGCGCTTTGGCATTGTTCTGCACGGCTCGTCAGTCCTCGTCTGCTATGCGAGAGAGGCCATCTTTCTGCACCTTTGACTGATTTGCGTCAGTACGCCCTGGCCATCGTGCTCAAAGACCCAGATGCTCTTGTCGTGTCCGGACACGGCCAGCACATGACGGCCGTCGGCGGTGCTCGTCACTTGGGTGATGACGGGCCGCTCAGGGGCGCGCGCGACCTTGTGAGGCTGACCCTCAGGCTTGGCCTTTTTGCTCTTCCCCCCCTTGGCCTTGCCTTTGCCTTCGCGCTCGCCCTCATCCTGAGCTTCATCCTGAGCTTCACCCTCCCCTTGCGCGGCCACGGGCGCGTCCGCTCCCCCCGACGAAGCCTTCAGGGGCTCGCCGTCTTCCAGCCGCTGCCTCTTGGCCGGCGGCTCGTCCTGGCCAACCTCCCGGCCCTCGGCAGCGTCTACGGGCGCAGTCGGAGACGTACCCCCTGCTGCGTCCGACGTGGCCTCAGCGATGGCGAGAGGTTTGATGAGCACGTCTGGGTGCCGCCACGTTGAAATGTGTCTGCCGTCCAGCAGACTGAAGGTGTGGATCTTGCCCCCCCGGGCGGCCAGGAGGACGTCGCCGTGGGCGTGTACGCGATTATAGGGAATCTTCATCATGCTTTGCGCAAAGCTCTTGCGAGGTGAGGCGTCGGCTTTTGCTGATGCTTCATTCGGAGTTGCTGCTCATCCAATGAGGGCGGCCCTAAAGTCCAAGCTCCTGAGACGCGGAAGAGGAAAAAAAAAAGGTACATCTGCAAGGTACGTACATAGTACCGGCCCCGAGCCGATCCGTAGTGGAGACTTAGCCCGATATGGCTAGCCTCAACAGAGCCCTAAGCGTCAACGTAGACACACACTTTTTTCGTCGCCCGGCCGCGTCGCCAAAACTCCGATTTTCCATCTCACCTCTCGCGCCAAGCTTCGCGACACCATCCTCGAAACCTCCTCATCAATCACTCAATCTCTCTTGCCCTTAAACATCCTGCCTTCATAAATAAGAAGATATGGGGGGCAAGTCTGCAAACAAGGCCGGCTACTTCGACAAGCTCAAGGGCTTGTTGGAGGAGTACAAGTCCATCTTCATCGTCACCGTCGACAATGTCTCGTCGCAGCAGATGCACGAGATTCGCCATTCCCTCCGCGGCTCCGGCGTGGTCCTGATGGGCAAGAACACCATGGTATGCAGAAGTCTGCCTTGAAACAGGAGGTGCTCACGGCTCAGGAGATGACCGTCTGGGCCCTGCTTGGCTGGCTCGCGCGCTGACCGTCTTCAGGTTCGCCGTGCCCTGAGGACCTTTATCCTCGACACCCCCGAGTACGAGAAGCTGCTGCCTCACGTCAAGGGCAACGTTGGCTTCGTCTTCACCAACAAGGATCTTAAGAGCATCCGTGACGACATTCTATCCAACCGTGTCGCCGCCCCTGCGCGTGCCGGCGCCCTGGCCCCCGTCGATGTCTGGGTCCCCGCCGGCAACACCGGCATGGAGCCCGGCAAGACGTCCTTCTTCCAGGCCCTTGGAGTCCCCACCAAG
The DNA here is from genome assembly GCA_012934285.1 of Ophiocordyceps sinensis. Lineage (NCBI taxonomy): Eukaryota > Fungi > Ascomycota > Sordariomycetes > Hypocreales > Ophiocordycipitaceae > Ophiocordyceps > Ophiocordyceps sinensis. Next base: position 1,371,691 of record JAAVMX010000008.1, read on the forward strand.
ATTGCCCGTGGTACCATTGAAATCACGACCGACCTCAAGCTCGTCGAGGCCCGCAGCAAGGTCGGCCCCTCCGAGGCCACTCTTCTCAACATGCTCAACATCTCGCCCTTCACCTACGGTATGGGCATTGCCCAGGTCTACGACCAGGGCCAGACCTTCCCCGCCGAGATCCTCGACATTGGCGAGGAGCAGCTCCTGGGCTCACTGTCCAAGTGCATCACCGCCATTGCCAGCATCTCCCTGGCCATCAACTTCCCCACCATGGCCTCGGTCATGCACTCCCTGGTCAACACGTACAAGAACGCTCTCGCCGTCGCCGTCGAGACCGGGTACAGCTGGCCCGAGATTGAGCAGCTCAAGGACCGCATCGCCAACCCCGATTCCTACGCTTCCGCCGCCCCCGCCGCCGCTGCTGGCGATGCTGGCGACTCCAAGCCCGCCGCCGAGGAGGAGAAGAAGGAGGAGTCCGAGGACGAGGACGAAGGCGGCTTCGGAGGTCTCTTGTACGTGCCACCCCCAATTTTCTGGAAGACCAAGCTAACGCGCCCCGCAGTGACTAGATGCCGTGACACGGCGACGGAGTCGGACTGGTTTTCGGGGTCCCGCTTGGGTTTACGACACATGGATCTGAAACGGCTACATAGATCGCCTGCTGGCCCTCGGGTGCAGCAACGGCGATCACATGAAGCGAGAGATTATGAAAGCTATGCTCTCCAAGTTGTGACTCTTACGACGTGACCGCACGCAGCAGCAGCGCTGTTAACCAACGGGTGAGTTGCCATCTCTGCACCGTTTGAACCCCTGCACGCGCACCCCCTTTTCGGATGATTAAATAAACACGTATCAAGAGCTTTTTAACCCTGAATACTCCTGATGAGACATACACATTTGCATGACGAATCCTCTTGTTTCTCCCATTTGCTTCCTACCAGCCGCAAGGGTATCATGGCTAACATTCGAGACCAATAGCCGCACATAACACCGGTTCCTTATTCTCGATTATCAAAAGAGTGTGCCTAGCTTCCAGTCTCTAATCCCTCGCCTTGCCGCCCTCGTCGACCTCGTCGCCCTCGGCTAGAACCCGTTGCGCGACGTCAATGGCACGCTCGGGCATGCCCGCCAGCCTCACAACCTTGAGCGCGTGGCTGTGGCGGTTGACGCCCTCTCGTAGCTTGTGCACGTAGACAAAGCCTCCTTTGCCATCCTCCTTGACGTCGGTGCAGAACGTCTGCACGGCTCCTGCGTTGGGCCCGCAAAGCCCCTCTCTCTTGGCGAGGTCCACGACGCCGTGAAAGTGCGTCGCGAACAGTGTTCGGCACCGGTTGACCGTCACGAGGTGATGAAGGCACGCGTACGCCACTGCCGTGCCATCCTCTGGCGTTGTGCCCCGTCCAATCTCGTCCATGATGACAAAAGACCGCGGCGTGGCCTGCTTGAGGATCTGAGCCGTCTCCAGCATCTCCACCATGAAGGTGCTCTGGTCGCGGTACAGGTTGTCGGCGGAGCCCACGCGGCTGAAGATGGCGTCGACGGTGCCCAGCTCGGCGTACGAGGCAGGCACGTAGCACCCGATCTGGGCGAGTATGGTGATGAGGGCGTTTTGGCGGAGAAACGTGCTCTTGCCCGCCATGTTGGGCCCGGTAATGAGCCACAAGAGGCCGCCCGAAGGCGCCCCGACGAAGCAGTCGTTGCCTACAAAACTGCGCCCCTTGGCGAGCAAGCCGCCCTCGACCGTCGGGTGCCGCCCGCCCATGATGGTGTGGCCGACGGAGTTGTTGAGCCGCGGGCGCACCAGGCCTTGCTCAACGGCGAGCTTGGCAAAGGACGTGGTAATGTCGAGCTCGTCGAGCACGGCGGCATTGCGGCGCAGCTTCACCAGGTCGCGGATCACAAGCTCGCGCAGGGCCTGGAACACGCGCTGCTCCTCGCGCCGGATCTGGAAGCGCGCCTGGTCGAGGCGCTGGCCGAGAGCGGTCCACTCGGGGAGGTGGAAGGAGCGCGTTGACCGGCTGGCGGACAGGGCCTTGACCTCGGCAAGGTTCCGCGTGTCCTTGTTGCCCCTGATGTGGGCAATGTGGCCCAGCCCGGCAGTCCATTTGAGAGTGAGACTCGAGGCGCCGAGACGCTGCCGCAGGCTCTCCCCTAGCTGGACCTTATCCCCCAGCAGGCGGTCGAGCTCGGCATGAAGCTTCTTGAGACCGGCACTGGCGGCGGGCTTCATGATCCAGGCCTCGTTGTCCTCCCCGTAGAGCTCTCTGCTGGACGGCGGGTCCTTCTTCTTCCCCTTGGGCAGCGCAGACGCGTCCTCCCCGGAGCCTTCCGAAGCAACGACCTTTTCTGCCAGGGCCGTCATCTGGCTCGCCCTATACTCGTCGGCCTGGTGCTGATGAGTAATGCTCTCCTCGTCAATGGCGTTCTTGATGCGGCGCGCAAGCTTGAGAGGCTGCGCGAGGTCGAAACGAGAAAGCAGGGGGGTCAGACAGTCTACTTCTGACTCTTGGCTGGCCGGGGCTGCCGTCTGCATGAGTAGGAGGACAATGTCTTGCGTAGCGAGTATGGTTTTGGACAGTGCTAGCAAGTCGTCTGCATCGCCTCGGCCCAGGGCAAATTTCTGGACCAGGCGCTGCGAGTCGTGGCTCCTCTTGAGGAGCAGGATGATGAAGTCTCGGAGGTCCACGGCGGCGATGAAGCGGGCGACGAGGTCCTGGCGTCCGTTGATAATGTCGAGGGAGGTTGAGGGCGCGCTGAGCCACTCGGCGAGAAGACGGGCGCCGCTCTTGGTCGCAGTGTGACTAATGGCATGGAGCAGACTGCCACGGAAGAAGCCGTCTCGGATGGTTTGTCTTATCTCGAGGGCTCGCATGCTGTTCTTATCAATGCTCATGATCTGCATGCCCTCGTGTCGCAGCGGAGGCTGAAGCTTCATCGACAGGCCGCGCAAGCGATCCTTGACATAGTCGAGGACCAGGCTGCCGGCAAGAACTTCTTGCTCGGTGAAGCTCTCCCGTGTGCTCTCCGGCACTTCAGCCTCGAGCAAGGGGGTCCAGTCGGCGACGTCGGTAAGCCCGAGCCGGGGTGAGTAGGTGATGAGGTGGCGGTCATCGGCCAGGATGGAGAAGATGTCGTGGTCCTTTTGCCCCTGGAAGTCCTGGTCGAGGACGACCTCGCGAGGGGCGATGCGGGCCAAGACTGATGGCAGGGAAGCCAGATCAGCGGCCTGGGTGAAGAAGTGGCCGGTGGACAAATCGAGCCAGGCGAGACCAAGAGGCAGCGAGGGGATGGCTGAGGCGGATATTCCGTCGACGCGGACGTGCTGGAGCGGCTGGGCGGGGGCGGCATCTTGTGCGCAGACATGGATGGCCAGGACGTAGTTGTTGGCGCAGGGATCCATGAAGTTCTCGTCGATGAGGGTGCCGGGGGTGACGATGCGAGCCACTTTGCGGTCATGCAGCAAGCCCCCGGACTTGACCTGGTCGGCAGCGTTTCTGGGGAACTCGTCGGCAATGGCGACGTAGCGGTTCAGATCCTGGACGAGGATCTTGAGGAAGCGGTCCAGCTGGACGACGGGGAAGCCGGCCTAGGAGAGAGGCTTGTGAGGCGTGTCGCTCGCGAGGGTCAGGGAAGGGCACGCACCATTGGGACGGGGCCGGCGTTTGTCTTCTTGGTGGCCAGCTTGATGCTGAGCAGAGGCGCGTACTCTTCGGCATGCTCAAAGTATAGCTCGAAGAAGCTGCCGACGCGGGTGAGGACGACGCAATTGGGAAACTGGCGCATGTTGTGTTGCGCCTGGAGCACGACGGTTGGGTAGACGGGCGCATCCTGCTGCTTGTCCTCCTCTGCGGGCGGCGTCGTCTGCTCTGGGCGAAGAGGCCCTTGGGGCAGATCCGACAGCTTGACCGTGGTTGTCGTCTTCCTGGCCCTGCCTTGCGGCAGCGTGAGCCGCGGAGAGATGCGAGGTCGCGCCGAGGCGCCAGACGTCACCCAGCGGCTGTTGCCGCGAGGGTTGAGAGGGCCGCACAATCCGCCAAGACGCCGTGGCCGGAACATGGAGACCAGCTCGGTGGCGAGGTCGCCTTGGACGCTGATGAGGTTGGGTGGAGGAGGTTCCTGCCCGGAAGCCCCGCCGACGGCGGCTGAGTCTCTTCCTAGCAAACCTCGGGCGCCGCCCAAAGCTGGTCCATATGTCCGGCCCAAGATGATGAACCTACATGTTTTTGGTCGTCAAATCCAGCTTTTGTCTGGCGTGTTGCCTTTTTGAATTCAAGGCTTACTTTGTTTCAGAACCGTACTTGGTAACCCGTATTCGTAGGTTCGTCGTGATGGAACGTCATAGTCAAGATATAATGCAACGATTAAATAGGGCAGATGAGGCTTATAGAGATGCCTAAAATTGATGTCGCGGGCATAGCTGCAACAAAGCTTGCTATAGCGGCTACGTTATGTATGCTGTCCATGTCAGGCCGTGATGCAGAACTCTTGCTATATCGTAGTAGTACTTCGAAGTGGTAAGAGTGGTATTCGTAAGACAGAAACGTCAATGCACTACCGAAACGTATTCGTACTTCCGACATTACTCCGTATATATAGCATCCTGTCAAGACGACCACGTCCTTTCCTCCCCTCCATTCTTGACCTCAGCCACCGGCTCGGGACGCGCACAGTATGTACTACATACATCATACATACCTACATACTACTTGCTTACCGGCTGAGCGCCCGACAGAATCACCGGCATTGGCGCTGTGCCTTGGCGCTCTCCAGGGGGGCTGCTGCAGCCCGTATGTATGTACGTGCATTGGTCGGGAAGCCTGTAAACGGTGGAGCTGTCCGTTGCCAACCACCGTCGCTCACGAAGCAAGGAAGGCCCATGTGTATATGTGATAAGCCGCCTGTTCGGATAATCAGCACATATATATCTACTGTAAAATCGCTCGTTTTCCTCGAGGAAGGAGAAGGAAGACTCACCCTTCTCTTGCTCCTCCCTCCTCCCTCCTCCAAAGCAAGCTCTCCCCCACCCACCCTTCTCTTGCTCCTTCCTCCTCCAAAGCAAGCTCTCCCCCTCCCACCCTACACACACACCAAACACCACCCACTACCCGCCACGCATCCTTCAACTCTCTGCAGAAACCCAAACCCCACTGACAATGGCCGCCATGGACATACCTCCGGCTGAGCTTTTGAGCAACGTGAGCCACGCCGTGCCCGGCCAGCTCCTCGTCACCGAGCTCTTCTTCCAGGTGCCCCTCGACTACGCCGACCCGTCAGGCGGCACCATCACCCTCTTTGCCCGCCGCGTAAGTAAGCTGGAGCGGCCCATATTCCCGCCCGAGCACGACGACGACAGCCATGATTACAATGGCGCCCAGCTCAAGCCCTACATGGTCTACCTCGAGGGTGGGCCCGGCTTCGGCAACCGGGAGCCCAACGAGCACCCCATCACCCGGGCCGTTCTTGCTCGCGGCTACCAGCTGCTGTTTCTCGACCACCGCGGCGTCGGCATGAGCACGCCCGTGTCCACCGCCATGCTTGCGACCCTGGGCGATGCCGACGCCCAGGCCCGCTACCTGCGCCTCATGCGCCAGGACAACACGGTCCGTGACTGCGAGGCCGTCCGTAAGTGTCTCACCGACGGCTGGCCCGCGTCCAAGGCTTCGTGGTCCATCTTCGGACAGTCCTACGGCGGCTTCGTCTCCCTCTCCTACCTCTCCATGCACCCGGAGGGCCTCCGCGAGGTCTTTCTCACCGGCGGCCTCGCTCCCGTCGGCCAGGCCATCGACGACGTCTACCGCGCCACCTTTTCCAGGACGGCCGAGCGTAACGAGCAGTACTTTGCAAAGTTCCCCGACGACGTTCACGCCCTTGGCCAGCTTGCCACTTACATTGAGAGCCGCGGCCGCGTCCCCCTCCCCGCCGGCGGCTCTCTGACGGTGCCCCGTCTGCTCACCAGCGGCCTCCTCTTTGGCGCCCACGGCGGTTTTGACATGGTCCACAACCTCCTCCTCCACCTCAAGACGTCCCTTGACCAGTTTGGCTTCTTCACGCGCGCCGCCCTGCAGGCCGTCGAGTCCTTCATCGCCTTTGACACAAACATCATCTATGCCATCCTCCACGAGGCCATCTACTGCGACGGCCCCGGCCAATCCTCCAACTGGTCCGCCTATCGCGTCGGCCGAGATCTGGGCCCCTTTTCCTGGCTCAAGTCTGGACGTGACTGCTCCAACCCCAGCCGGCAGCCGCTGTACTTTTCGGGCGAGATGATCTTCCCGCTCCATTTTGAGACGTATCCGGAGCTCATTCCCCTGCGTCAAGTTGCCGAGAAGCTGGCCGCGGCCGACGACTGGCCACGGCTGTATGACGAGCAGCAGCTACGCAACAACGCGATTCCCGTTTACGCCATGTCCTACGTCGAGGACATGTACGTCGACTACGACTTTGCCAGGCAGACGGCCAAGCTTGTCAAGGGTACCAAGGTGGCCGAGACCAACATCATGTACCACTCTGCCCTGCGGGCCAAGTCGGAAGAGGTGTTGCAGACCCTCTTCAGCCTGCGAGACGACGTTCTCGACTGAGCCCAGGGGCTTGTCCGCCGGTTCTCTGGCCCCCTTTGCTTGCAAACCGGTCACTGCTGCGCATTTGATGCTTGCTCCCCTTCCTCGGCGACATTACAACGCCCCCGGAGGAATTTTAACATGTGGCTATCATACCCACTCACGCTTCTCGGGCACGCTAAGATCGCGAGCCGGCAAGCCTACGACTAGAGCTATAAGTAGGGCGGTAGAAGTTTTAATAAATCCGAAAAATCCTGATTAGGATTCGGTATAATCTCGAGCCTCGAAAACACATCAGCCGAGTCGAGTCTTTGGTGGGAGCTGTGGGCACATGTTGGCCGTGGAGTGTTCCCGCCAGACAAGACCAACGGGGCAGTCCTCGAGTCAGCACGAGTGTTGCGTCGTCTCTGGACGCCGACAATCCGGCCATGCTGCTGGCCCAGGGGTCAACATATCAGTGACGCCATTGTTACTCTTCCTCCATGCCGGCTTGAGATTGAAATTCTGCGTGCAAGCATCGTGAGCGGGCGTCTGAGCTAGGAAGAATGGCTCTCTCCACTTACGCCAGAGCCTGTTGGCTGCCGTAGAAATCACCTCGGCCTTTGCAAGCAGCTTCTCCTCTAGCTTCCCGTCGTCGCGCCCCTTGAGGCGAATCTTGTTGGGCTGAGCCTTGCGAAAAGTCAGCACCCAGAGTGATTCTTGGCAACGCGTCGTTGCCCTACCTGCATCAGAACAGGCAGCAACTCTTTGGGGTCCGCGTTCGCAATAGACGCGACGCTGCGATAGCCGCTTTCCCAAAAGACTCGGCTGTAGGTCGCGTAAACACTCTGTGCCCCCGTCGAGCTCGGCGGGAGACCTACGCCGTGCGGCTCTTGATAAAGGGTATCTTTGTCAAAGCCAAGAGATCAGTCCTGGCGCCCGCCATCAGTCTGTCGGAAAAATGGTCGAGTGCTGCCGACATGACTCTGCAGCGCCGTCAGCCACCCACTCACTCAGGCAACGGGCCCGTCGGGCATCTTCCAGGCGTCTTACCCCCAACCCATCTTTTCGCAAAACTTGACTATTCCCGCGGCGAAGCCCTGGCACGTCTGCGAGAGTGCCTGCACGGTGCCTCGTGGCATGTCGTATTTGCGGGAGACGACGTGGATCGGCATCTCGTTGCACAGGTCCCGAAGCTGGAATGCGAGATAGAACCGGCGGTAGACCCGGGCCAGGTTCCTCTCCTCTTGGCTGCTTTCCCTCAACGACGCCCCGTGGCCCCTGCAAACGCACTCAGTCTGTGGCCAAACCGGGCAGCGTCGCCATGGAACGACTCACAGTCCGACTATCGCCGTGGGCTTGATTCCGAGAAAGCTAAGCACGCGCAACCCGCTTTCATCCAGGAGCTCCATCTCGTTGCGGAAGACTTGCCAATTGACCGCGACGCCAAAGTCTTGGACGGGAGTAAAGACATACAGGATGTGCATCTCGCCGTCCATGACAAAGGCCCGGAGTGCCCTGGAAAGCTCCTTGTGAACAAACACGCCATCGTCCGGATCGATTGCTGAGGCTACAATGGCGTTGCCCAGCCGCGTCGGTACGAAGTTCCCCAGAGCGTCGCTGGTGGCGAGGCCCATGCTCTGCAGCTCCTCCAGGCTCGACTCGGTACGGCTATGCACAACCTCCGAGCTCTGCGAATGGCTCAACAGTGACCTGGAAAAGTAATCGTGGACAGAATCTCGACTTGTTGCCAAGCGAATAGAGAGGACCTCCAAGAGTGCCCTTGATACCATGTCAGTGACTGCAAGGAGCTTGAGTCCATGGCCGACGTACCGCTGGAGGCGTCTGTTCTCGGTGTTGAGGCAGCTCGAAACTTCTGGGATATCGGCATGCATGAGCTCCAAAATCGGCTCCAGCTCCGCTTCGCGGCAGCAGAGATATGTTTCGCCGACTGGTGACCTGCCCTGTCGACCAGCGCGACCTCTCATCTGCCTCAGCATTGCTGGGCCGACGAGCTCTCGGCCCATACGGGCGTTGTGTAGGATGACTCTCCGCGCAGGACTACCAACCGTCAGAATGTATCGACTCGGCAACATGTGCCGTCGCTTACAGGTTGATGCCAGCCGCCAAGCTACACGTGGCAACGCAGACAAGAATGGTCCCGGCGTCGTAAGCAGCGGCAACGAGGTCTCGCTCCTCGCTGGTCAGGCCGGCCTTTGAACGTTCAGCCGGTGATCAGCGTGAACTGGCTTCAGACTTACATCTGAATCTGAGTAAGCCCACAGTGGTCCAGGGAGAAGGGAGCGAGTTCTGCATTCCGAGCCTTACGGTGAAAAGCAACGCCGTATAAAACGGTTTCTTCAAGGGTCGGATCAACCCCAGTGCTCAGACTACGCAAGTCCCCGAGCAAGTCCATTCTCTTCTCGACCAGCTCAGCGCTGAGCACATCAGGCTCGGGCATGACGCGGCTGATCCAGCGGGCGTCTGCCTCACAAACGCCCCGGCTACCGGCGAAAACCAAGGCACCAAATCCCGATGACGCCGTCTCGTGGGCAAGTGCGACTACAGCGTTGAGCACGGGATCGGTAAACTCCTTGTGGACTGAACCTTGTATCCGCCTGACGGGAGCCACTCGGCCCACTGCAAAGTCTGGTCCTCTCGGAGGCGCTGACGAGCCGGGTAAGTTGCGCCCGACCCCAGCTGGAAACACCTTTCCGTCATATACGAGGTGCTCCTCGATGGGTACGGGCCTGTACCGCGTCTCGTAGCAATGAGCATCAAGCCATTGCGCCATAAGGTTCATGTTCTGCAGAATAAGCTTTCGGCGAGTATGTAACGGGACGGTTGGGAGCATTGCAACTCACGGGTAGCGTAGCACTCATGCCTATGATCTGGATGGGCTGATCAAGACTGAGCAGCTTGGTAGCTATGAGTTCTAGGAGATAACCGCGATGGTCATCGTCCACCATGTGCAGCTCGTCTAGCACCACGGCTCGGAGCTTGGAGATTGAGCAATCGTCAATCGCCGTGTTGACGAGGGTGTTTGCCTTGTTCACGAGTCAGCAGAGCACGGCTGGCGGACACGGCTGGCGGACACAGCCGGTGGGCCGACCTTTTCCATGGTACAGACGCCAATATCAAAATCATCCCAGGTCGCCCTAACTTTTCCGCCTCCGAAGAAGCCCACGACCCTAATGGCATTGTCATCTGTGCGCCGACGCCACGGGCCGCGACGGTCCTGCGTGCCTGATGGCGCGGCGGCGGCTTGAAGGCCACGGACAATATTTCGCAGCCAGCGAACCTTTTCCTGGACAAGAGCAACGTAAGGCAGAACGAGGAGAGTCTTGACGCCGGGCTCCTCGATAACTCGCTTCAGCATCAGCACTGGGCCACAGTCAGCAGCTGGAGGGCCAGGCCAATCAGGGAGTTACAGCGCACAATCTGCGACCAAGGATTTGCCGCCGCCAGTCGGGGCGCAGTATACGAGGTTCCTCTGCCCATCGAGAAGCCCGGGACCCTTGAGGCAGTTCCTCTGCCAGGGATAGATTTGTTTGATGCCCAAAGAAGCAAGATTGGTCACGAGCTGAGGCGGGAGGTCGTAGAAGGCATGGGAGAGGTCCAGCTCGGGGTCTCGTGACGACGTCGGGGTGGCAGCGATGAACAATCGCTGCGAATACTCTGACACTGCCACAGCATCGCTCAGATGGGCAATCCTGCTGGCGGTGAGTCGCGCAGGGGCAGCAGGTAAGCTGATGGCGCGCTGGAATTGCACGACGCCAGGAGAAGGATTCCTTCGGGACAGAGCATCGCCATCATTGTTTGACCAGCTTCTCTTGTGGCCAGCGACTGAAGCCGGCGCGAGCGGAGACTGGCGCTGCTCCCGAGCCTGCTCCTGAGCCTGCTGCAGGCTGGTCTTGTGCAAGAGGCCCTGCATGCTCTTCATGGTGAGCGGCGGGGGGGCGACGAGGAATCGAGGTCCGGTCGCGTGCACGAGCTAGAAATGAACGTGTTGAGATACGCATTCATGTCGTTTCCGCCCTCTCTCTCTTTGTTCTCGGATATTTCTCGACAGGCATCTCGCCGCAACTGCTGGCTGACCGCGGGCGGTGGAGACGGAGGATTAACTGCAGAGTGATGCCTCGTCGTCAGCTTGCCAGCCCCCACTTTCGGCCGGGTTGAACTTGAACGGAGGTACTGTGCGACGTGTAACTCGTACAGTCGGCGGCTGGCGCGAGCTTGTCCACGCATCACACAGTGCGGAAATGACATGCACAATCCTTGTGTAGTACTAGCGCCTCGCGCCCTGAGCCGATGCGCCTTGGATACCTTCCTACGTCAGAGGCTACATTCGCGCTGTCACGTGACGAATCGCACAAGCGATTCGTCCCCCCAAGACAGGCAGATCGTAGTGCCATACCACACGAGACCGTCTTTCTGTACCCGTACGAAGTACAGAGTACCGGAGCAGTACTCCATGTATGCATGCGAGAGAGACAAAAAAGCAGCAAGGCCATGCAGAGCCACTTAATAAACGTGGGGCGTTCCTGGCACCTGCTGACATTTCAGACCCCCTCCGCACAACAAGCCCAACCAAGCCCGCGGCGCCTGGTGCACGCTGCAGCCCCGATTTCCGAAGGACCTCCAAGGGCTCTCCCGTGGGCCGTCGTCATTGGCCGGCGCGCGTAACCCTGTGCCTCTTGAATTCGGGATGATTGGCAGCACCAACTTATGCATTCACGCATGTACCCTGTGGTGCAGTACCTGGTAGGTACCTATCTTACTGTAGAACCCCTGTATAGGTACCAGGTGCAGCACTCAGCACACTTGCACCGTTTTCTGCACAAGGCAAGGATGCAATGGGAACCACAAGTATCGGGCAAGTGCTCGGTACGCCGACTTCAGCCCGACTCCCTCCCGCTCCTTGCTCCGTCAAACTCAAGCGATAACCGCTACGAGTTAGTAGAGGGACTACCCGGTATACTATATTCGTACCTAGGTACATAAGTCGACGTCGCCGCCACCTCCACACCTGTGGCTCTCCCCCTTTCAGCCAGCACTGTGTGTATTCGGCGGCTGCCGGACCACATTGCAGGGTCTAATCAATGGCACACCGATGCCGCGATAGTACCGGTGTCCACTCTTCAACCGAGGCTATGCTTCGTACCAAACAAGCGGACGTGGTGTCTTGATCATTTCGAGTATCGTGCGGTGAGTGGGCTAAAAGTGCTGACGGATGCGCATCGCGGTACGAAGTACGGAGTACGGAGTAGATATTGACGGCTGTGCGGTCAGAACCTCTCCTCGTGCCAGCCATCACCATCCCGAACGAACCAACGAGCCATGACGGGATGATAGCCCATGGCGTCTCGTCTTCGACACGCTCAGCACTGTGTCGTGCCCAGCGCCACATTCCGACGTTTCACGGTTTCACAACCTTCCCCAAGACTTGACTGCTGCGACAATGGCTGCCCTCGCCTCGATCCACTGACGATGCTCTCTACCCTTGGTTCACGGCTAAAATTGGCCTGTTTCACGACCACGGCGCCTTTCCCTCTCCTCGGCTTGCACTTGCTCGCTCTCCTCAGACGTACGAACATGTATGTACGAAGCAGAACGACGCTTGGTAAATTGTCCTTCTTGGCCAGTGCGCAATCTATTCCATACTCTTGCTCTACATCAGTCATTACCGCGTGTGGAGGTGCAGAAGACAGGCTGTTGTAAAAAACGCGATACGGCAAGAATGCGCAGCCAGGGTGGCAGGTGTCGCGCCATCCTCGCTTGAATTCCATCAGACAGGACGTCCATCTCGCCAGCCCGCCGTCTCGTTCAAGCCCACCGCTCGCACGCGTGGGAGACACTCTCGCCCGGCGTCCCGGTCCGCTCGTACCAAGAGGAAACCCGCGGTGCTCCCGCGGACTCAGTTGCAGGCAGGCAAGGCTTCGCGCCACCCAGGGCCAAATATACTTTGCTCATGTTCTTCCATGGCGATGCGATACAAAATATGCGTACATACGAAGTACGAAGTACGAATACTCGTGCAGAACACCGCACGTACCGAGTACCCACGTACCTAGTACCCGCCTTTTTTTTCTGCCCGACTGGCGCACTTCGTGTGCTCGTCTGCCATCTTGGCATGCAATGAGATATAAGATATAATAAGCCAAGGTCCCTTGCGCGGCGGATGCCATGTGGACGGAGGTATTTCAAAGGCACGCACAAAGTACGGAGTACTGCAATGCGTGCCCAGCCGTCGCGACGGAAGGAAAGTCACGAGTACTTTCATATAGGCCAGGGTCCAGACGCTAGTACCTTGGGCTTTCCCGCCCTCCCTCCCCCCCTCTTCGCCTTTCTCTCCTTCTCTCTTGCTCTCTCTCAACAAATTCGTCCGGGAGAGAGCGCGCCTTGCCGTTGCCGACGTTGGCAATTCTCGGCGGGGGCAAGGCGGCCGCGCACCATGTTCCGGGCCCATGATCGGCGGCCGTGACATGTCATGACGCACACACATGGACGCACGCAACTGGCCAGGCCGAGGCGGATTCGTACCTCATGTATCTGTAGGTTCCTGGTGTAATATGCGCGCGTGTATGCACGAATGTACCTCGAGTAGTACTCTGTTAGCCGTCGTGATGGGGGGTCTCTTCATATCGAGTGCCGTGCCTCCCCAACCTGGCGGCAACGGGCCCTTTTTCACCTGTGCCTCCACTGATTACCTGCCCGACCAACCCTCACCAAGGTCTAGCAGGTACACATACGAATACGTGGCGCACCATCACCATTTGTTGGGCAGCCGTGGCCTCGACACGACTCTTCGCCCCGTGAACTCCTGCCCTGCCCTGCCCTCTAGCCAGTGTGCACTCGCCAAAGAATATGTTAAGTATTTTTCTCTTCTTTCCCTTTTGGGGCGGCCTGTATGTCAGTTGCTGAGTCGGGGGCGGAGAGTCAGTGGTGGGGTGTGGCCTGTGAAGAAGAAGAAGAAGAAGAAGAAGAGATAATGACTTTGGTAAAGCCTTGGTTCGGCCTTCCTAGACTCACGAAGCCGCGGATGCCTCGCCTCGCCTCGCCTCGCCTTGCCTTGCTGCCCTATGCCCTGACACCCACCGACTCGTACATGCGTGCCATTCGTACATGGCGACGAGGTGCTACCCACTCCCCACCGGGAGAGAGAGAGTGAGAGAGAGGGATGCAGGGAGCGCAAGCCTCGACAAGCCAGCACGCGCACCACGCCACGCTAAAAGTACTTGTTCGTTCGTGCACCATGTATGGTACAAGCTGCGTCTGCCGTACGCAGCGCGTCTGCGTACCCAGCTCGTGAATCGTCCGGGGAGGCGTAAAAATATGTGCGAGCCGTGGTGGGCGCTGATGAACGCCTCAAAAACTTAGGTTGAGATCCGTCCACTTATTGAATGGTGTGTGACCAGCGGCCTTGCGTGGGGACTCGAGGTGGCACCGAATGGGGCCGGGGTGGTGGCATGTATATATAAAGTCCCGTCCATCGCCTACGAGGAGCCGCAGGCCACCCGCTGGCCGGGCTGTCGATGCTTTGGCGCTAGCAGAGACCTCAAAGATACCTCAGCCTCTAGTGCCGTCCAACCCATGCACCTGCACCAGAGTGGACGTATCGAGCCAGGCCAGGGCCGTCGTCCGTCTCGGGGGGGGGCGCCAGGACGTTTCTTCTTCTCCCGGCGTCTGGGAACCGTGCCTCGCCTTTCTCTACCTACCCACCTCCTACCTCTACCTCACCTCACCTGGGCCTCTCTTCTATTCTCGTCCAAACCGCCTCCGTCTCCGGCGCTGCACCTCGCCTCTCGCGAGACCGGTCGTCTCTCGTTGCCCGGCGACTGACACTCATCTCCGTCGGCTCTCCCTGACACGTCGGGCCATCACCTCGTCAAAGCATCCCTCTGGACCATTTCAGGCCATTAGCTTCAGTCGGCGCTCTAGCCGCTCACACACACTTTCTCTCTCACACTCTACTCACTCACTCACTCACTCACGCACGCACGACGGCCTGGGCATGCCTTCCCACGTCGCCTGCTTCACCCCACGGCCACGAAAGTGATCAGTCGGCGCCATGGCACAGCAGAATGTTTGTTTCCTCTCCTCTGTGCTCATGCTCTCAATTCGTCCTCGCCGCCCTTTTTTTCCCCCACTGCTCGGCCCCATTCCCGGGTCCTGCGGCCCTCGCGCATTTTGCCAGGTGTCGATGCGGCTGACACGTTGACCAGGACTCCAAGGCCACGGGCGCCGACGCCATGCCAGCGTCCGAGTCAGCGAGGGCCTCGTCTGGCTCAGACGCTGCCGCCAAGGACCTGGGCGCTGAAATGGCTGCGCCGTACGGGACGCGCTCCCGCAACAAGACCAGCAACGCCCGCCCCAATTACGCAGAGGATAAGGACATTGATATGGACAACTACGACTTTTATCGCGGCAAGGACGGCCATGAAGGCTCCAAGAAATCGGCACGGCACGCCCACGCGGCGGCTGTGAGTGCCGATGCCCCTCCCCGCAATGGCTGCGGGTCGCGCAAGTCGGGTGTCGACGATGGCCGAGCGGCTGGACCGTCGCAGAATGGCTTCAAGGACCAGAGTTCCACCAGCGGCATTGGCGATGGCGGCGGCGGCGGCGGTGGTGGTGGTGGTGGTGCCACCGGTGCATCGCAGCCTGTGCAGGCCGCGCAGCCATCTGGAGCACCGCAACCATCGCGCAAGCGCAAGGCCGCTGCAGCCGGGACGACCAGACGGGCCAGCAACGCGGCGCAAAGCACGGGGCCGCCGGCGCTGCGCGAGACCAACATGATGACTTTTCAAAAGTGCGACTCATGGCCAAGACAAGGGCGGATGATGGCTGACGACGGGACGGTGCTGGAGCCGAATGGTAAGTCGTCGAACCCCCATACCCCCCGGTACCAGCGGCATGGCGAGGATCCACCCACTCTTCGGGGCTGCGAGGGCAATTCAGGACCTGGCTGGACCTGGCTGCTATCCTTGGGGCTGCCCAGTCATGCCGTGCCGCCAAATTTCAAAGTTTGTCGCAGCACAGCACAGATCAGGGCAGCACCGGGCACCAACAGAAAAGGAAAAAGTCGTTGGAGTGCCATTTTAGCAGGTCGGGGCTGATAAGCAACGCGATGCAGATCACGTGTACTTGGTGTGCGAGCCGCCAGGCGAGCCATATTACCTCGGCCGCATCATGGAGTTTGTGCACGCCGCGTATGACCCCTCGAGGCCGATTGACTCGGTGCGCATCAACTGGTTCTACCGGCCAAAGGACATTGGGCGAAAGGCCAGCGACACGCGGCAGGTCTTCGCGACGATGCATTCCGACGTTAGCCCGCTGACGGCGCTGCGCGGCAAGTGCCGCATCATACACCGCAGCCAAGTCGACAACATGGACCAGTTCCGCAAGACGCCCGACAGCTTCTGGTTTGAAAAGCTCTACGACCGCTACATCCAGAAGCACTACGACCTGATTCCGACGTCGAGCATCGTCAACGTCCCCGACAAGGTCAAAAAGGTGCTCGACGACCGCTGGAAGTTCGTCTTGGTGGAGCAGGGGCGTGGCAAGGAGCTCACTAGCGCCGTCAAGCTCTGCAAGAGATGCAGCGGCTACTGTGCGAGGTACGTACCCGCCCCTCCACCAACCTCAAGGTTCCTCTCAGGTACCTCGGGTACCTCGGGTACCTCGGCACTCCGTCCTATCCCCACAACGACGACAAGTTGAGATGGGAGGCGACGTGGCGGACGAGGGGAGGGACGAGACGGCACCAACGCGCATCCTATCTTCACGTGCTAACATGCCCCCACCACAGCAATGACTCGGTCGACTGTGCCGTGTGCCACAATACCTACCACATGAACTGCGTCAGACCACCCCTGCTCAAGAAGCCCTCGCGTGGCTTTGCGTGGTCTTGCGCCGCATGCAGCAGAGCCCAGGAGCGTAAGCTCGAGGCCCGCAACACGCCCAACGGCCCCGGCGATGTCGACGACGACGAGCTTGTCGACGACGACGACGAGGAGGCCCATGGCATCACCACCGACCGCTCAACCCCCGCCGACGAAGACTCCAACCACCAAGGCACTACCCAGCAAATCTACCAGGCCAGCTTGTGGCCATGGCGCTACCTCGGCATGCACTGCAAACCGGAAGACGCCCTCGATTACGACGATCGCATCTATCCGCGCGCCAGCACCCGCATCGGGCCCCGCCATCAAGCCAACGTCGCGCCCTGGCCGGGCCGCCCCGTGCACTACGTCAAGCCCATCGAGGTCAAAAAGGGCTCCAAGGGCCCCAAGATGTCCAAGGAGGCACAGGATGCCGAAAAGGCCCTCCGCGGCAAGCGGCCGAAATGGGTCCAGGATCAGCCCCCTGGATACGTGGCGCGCGGCGAGGATTACGAAGACGACCCCAAGGCGACGTCGACATTGTTGTGGAAACCCCCGTCCGCCTCCGACGCCATCCGTAGCAGCAGCGTGGAGGACTATGTGAAAAAGGCGCAAAGCATGGTCAAGAAGCTCGGCTTGCCCGAGCGCTCCACCAACCTCCGCGACGCAGCACTCGAGACCCTCTTCCGCCACGAATACGACGTTTCAGGGGCTCTCAAGGCCCTCCCGAACATTGAGCGAGGCGCGTTCAAGGAGCCCAACCTGACGGCGGCAGAACAGAAAAAGTTTGACGAGGGCGTTTCCAAGTTTGGATCGGAGCTGCATCTGGTCATGAAGCACGTCAAGACCATGACCCCGGGACAGGTGGTCCGTTACTATTACATCTGGAAGAAGACGGAGCGCGGTCAGCAGATATGGGGCAGCTTCACTGGGCGAAAGGGCAAGAAACAGGCCAAGCGGGTTGACGCGGCCGCATCAAAGTTCGCCGACGACGTGGCAGACAACGACGACGATTCCGCCTTTGACAACGCCAAAGCGACGGAGAAGAAGCGCTGTTTCGTCTGCCGGTTTTGCTCGACAACCAGCTCTCGCCAGTGGCGAAGGGCACCCAACAACGCTCCGGGCGTTGTTGGAGACCACGGCGCCAAGGCTGCCGCCAAGGACAAGGGCAGCCAATGCGTGGTTGCGCTATGCCGGAGATGTGCCGAGCTGTGGCGGCGATATGGAATACGTTTCGAGGAAATGGAAGAAGTCGCCAAGAAAGTTGCCCAGTCTGGTGGGCGGGCATGGAAGCGCAAGCAAGACGAGGAGCTCCTGAAGGAGCTGCAAGCCGCCCAGGAGATGGGGTTGATGACTCCAGATCGAGATTCGACGCCTATCAGCGGTTCCGTTCCCAGCACCAGCCAGGAACCGCCTCGAAAAAAGCTCAAAAACGCTCCTTCAGACAACAGCAAAGACAAGGACAAGGACAACAAGGACAAGGAGGCCAAGGAAAAGGAGCAAGCAAAAGACAAGGGGAGCAAGGACAACAGCAAGGACCCGGAACCCGCCCGCTCAGATGGAGGTGGCTCTGTCTCCGGCCTTTCCAAGAAAAAGGACAAGCCCGCCGATACCATACCTGTCCCGGAGATGCCCAAGCCGCGCACGCTGTCATGTGGCATTTGCGACCAAATGGAGCCTCTTGGCGATCAGCACGTGTCCTGCAGGGAGTGTCGCCTAACTGTCCACCGCAACTGTTACGGCATCGTGGATAATCGCATCCAAGGAAAATGGACCTGCGACATGTGCTCCAACGACAAGAGCCCGCAGGTGTCCATCGTGAGTCCTTCGCGAGACGACGCTCTGAAACCCCCTTTGAACAATAATTGCTCACCACGATTTTTAGCAATACAAATGCGTCTTGTGCCCTGTGGAACACACGGAGAAAGACTTTGTCGAGCAGCCCAAGCTCACTCACCACAAGAAGAAGATGTCGGAAAAGGACCGCGAGCGCGAAAAGATGGAAGTGCAGCAGGCCCGCAAGGCAGCCGAGTACTATCGCAAGAAGCAGGAGGAGATGAATCGACCGGTGAATCCGAGAGAGCCTCTGAAGCGCACCGCCGACAACAACTGGGTCCACGTCACTTGCGCAGTCTGGACGCCAGAGGTCAAGTTTGGAAACGGCAAGGCCCTCGAGCCTTCAGAAGGGATTCCGTCGATACCGCGGTCGAGATATGACGAGACTTGCCAGGCCTGCAACCAAAAGGGTGGCGCGTGCGTCTTTTGCCACCAATGCCGCACTCCATGTATGTCGATCCGCACCATGATCCCGAGGTGGAAGCGTCGATGCTGACAGAGACTGCAGACCATGTGGAATGTGCGCGGCAGCACGGCCACCTACTCGGCTTCGACGTCACACCAGTCAAGAGTTCCCGGCGCGATCAGTTCAACATTGTAACGGTCGGCGGCGAGAGCGGGACCATGTCCGCTGTGGTCTGGTGCAAGGACCACGTGCCGACCAAGACAAAGGCACATCGAATGCACGACGCGGTCAGCGAGTCGGGGCTGAACGCACTGCAGCTTTACGTGCAAAACTACAAGCAAGCCGATCTGACCCTGACAGGCACGGTTCGCAAGGCGAACCTGATGATGAACGCTGCCAAGACGTCCGGGGCTCCCGCTCAAGGTGGCGGCCCTCGACGGACCTCGACGACGACGACTGTTGCCCCTGTGAACGGCTCGGAATCGCACGCGGAGGCGGCATGGAACGCGCAGCAACCCGGAGACAAGGTCTGCATCTCGTGCGGCATCGACGTGACGCCAAAGTGGTTGCCCATCGATGACTCGCTGGAGCGGAGGCTCACCAACGGCCATCATGGCGTCATTGGGTCCGAGGCGCAAAAGTTTGTGGAACAGAGGAAGTTCCAGTGCCACAAGTGTCGGAAGGCTGCACGCACTCCGAAGCCCTATGTGCCGGCTTCGCCGCCGGTCAGCGAGCCTCCCCGCGTCCACGCACAGGCAAACGGGCAAGCAGTCGGGGTGTCGCCGCTGCGAAGCCCGCCGCCAGCCCCGTCCGACTTTCGTCGCATACGTCCCGAGATCCACGCCCTACTGCATCACCCGGCCTCTCACGCACCACCTACGCCGCCGCCGCCGCCGCCGCCGCAGCAGCTGCCACCACCACCTCCTCCTCCTCGTGCCCATTCTCCCGCTACGCCGTCGGCCGCAGCGCCGCCGCATGCCCCAGCACACGTCATGGCACCTCGTCCGACACCTGTCTCCCACCCATATTCAACGGCTCCGCCGCCAAGGCCGGCGCCGTACAACGACTGGAGCCACCAGTCGGGACCGAGGCATGCATCCCCCTCTCGGCATCTCAACGGCGGCCCCCCTCCATTGCTCAACGGGCCTCCGCCGCCCTTGGCGAACCTCTCGTCGCTTCGACCTCCCACCATGTCGGGGCCGCCTACCGTCACGCCCCTTCCTGGGACCCATCACCACCCGCACGGCGCGCCCATGTATGGGAACGGCATGCCCCCGTCTCCTCGTCGATTGAGTGGGCCGCCGCCGCCCGCGCCGTATGCGCCGCCATACCACGGAGGCCCGGCCCATGGACAGCCGCCGCCGCACAATGCGTCACCCGGCTTGAGTAACGGTGTACCGCCTCCACCAAGGTCCGATGCATTCTCGCATGCTCTGCACGCGCAAAGATCACCGTACGCTGGCGCTCATGGAACCCCCCCTGTGTCGAGAAACGGGCAATTGCCGCCGCCGCCACCGTTGCCGCCACACGAGCCAACGGGGCCGATGGGGCCGATGGGGCCGATGGGGCCGCGAGCGCCAGAGGGCAGACCTGCCAGCGGCGCAAGCGCAAGTCCGTCGCTACGCAACCTGCTGTCTTGAAAATTTCGCCAAGATGGCAAGGAGATCGAGCTCCCGACACGAACTTTGCAAGGGATTCTTCACACACACACTAAACGCAACGAGACAGGTTTCTTTTGATTGTATCGACGGGGAAAAGGGCCCAAAGAGATGGATGGCGGCGGCATGTTTCATCAGTCCGAGGACGACGGGCGGTTTACTTCCAAGGACAGACCGCCTGGATTTAGCAAGCTTTTGTAGAATTAGATCAGCAGGGGACGGGTAGAAGGGTCCCATGCTAGAGAGGCATAAAAGGCGCAGGGCGGTACAAGTTCACTTAGTTACACTACTAGTAGTATGGACTCGGGGAGCGAGCCCCGAAGGGAGTTGAAGCATAGGCAGTCGGGTGACATTTTATGATTAGGCGTGGTGTGTCATAGTTGCTAGTCATGCGTCGTTCCTGCTAGTAGTCGAGGTTTATCACTATATAATCTTTTTCAGTTGGCGTTTTCAGTTGGCTCTCTAACGAGAGGGCGTGGGGTTGTGTTTGCAGAAGAACTCCGTACGAAGTACGAAGTACATAACTCGTATGTAAGTTGGGTCTACGAATACGTATAATATCCGTACCTACTTCGTAGGGATATAGGAGTTACGATACCTAACTCGTACCTATTAATGAGTCGTGGACAAGGGTGTTCCCTATTCGTAGGTACTACTAGGTACCATGACGTGGGCGGGAGGGGCGTAAAGCCACGCGGTTGGCAGTTGAGAAGAGGTACGAAACGAAGACTCGGTACTTCGTCGGAGGAAAAAGAGAGAGAAAAAGGAGGATTAGATCACCCTGCAGTGCGAGTGTAAGAGACCAGGAACGCCAAGGTAGGTGCAGGTCGTACGAATACGGAGTACGGATATAGTTAGAGTTATCCGTATCCGCACTCCGTACGGATACAGTTACAGAACAGGGCTTGGCCGCTTGCACATCGTGCCTTACTCAGCGAACCCCATTGACCGATGCGGATGGATTGTTGCTACGTCCCAGTCCCAGGCAAGACTCCTTTTCTTTTCATTGCCCTGGCCAAACGCCTTTTTGTCCTTTTCCTATCGAGACACACACACGCACACGCACGGACACAACCACAAAACGGAAACGGAGAACATCCATGCTTCGTCAGCCCATCAGCACGTGACGCAAGCTTCGACAACCCCCCCCCCCCCGAGGCCATCACGGGCAAAACGTCGCCAGCGGCATAACTACATCGTTGCGTATACGGAGTACTCGCTCTCCCAGCAAGCCATCGTGGCCGGAATCCGGGGGTCTGCGGCAGCCACTCGGGGCGACGACGCTCCCTCTCGCCATCCGCCATGGCTCAATTCTTCCTGGACCTCTTCTACTCGCTCGGCAACTGCCTGAACTGCTTCCCCGGCTCCCCGACGCTCAAGGTCAACAGCCGGAGCTTCAAGATACTGCGCCTGCTCGGCGAGGTAGCCCCCCTCCCCGAGGACAGTCCCGCCATGTCCCTTTGCTGACGGGACTGTTGCCCAGGGCGGCTTCTCCTACGTCTACCTCGTCGAGGACACGTCGAGCCACGAGCTCCTGGCCCTCAAGAAGATCCGCTGCCCCTTTGGCGCCGAGTCAGTCCAGCAGGCCATGCGCGAGGTCGACGCCTACCGCCTCTTCGCCCACGTGCCCACCATCATCCCCGCCATCGACCACGCCGTCGCCACGGAGCGCGGCGCCGACGAGTCAACAAAGACCGTCTACGTCCTCCTGCCCTACTACCGCCGCGGCAACCTCCAGGACATGATCAACGCGAACCTCGTCAACCGCGCCGCCTTTCCCGAGAGGCACCTCATGATGCTGTTCCTCGGCGTCTGCAAGGCCCTCCGCGCCATGCACGAGTACAGGCCCGGCCCCGCCGAGCGCATGGACATGGGCAACGAGGCTGACCACGACCACGACCACGACCACAATGGCCGCGGCGGCAGCAGGGCGGGCGGCTCGAGTCGTCGCACCGAGGAGGACGAGGAGCCCGAGCAGGAGCGGCCCCTGATGGAGTCAGAGAGCCGCCTTGCCCGGGGCGGCGGCAAGGTGCAGTCGTACGCCCACCGCGACATCAAGCCCGGCAACATCATGATTGACGACTCGGGCTCCACCCCGATCCTCATGGACCTCGGCTCCGTCGCCCCCTCGCCCGTCCCCGTCACCTCGCAGTCCCTCGCCCTGCAGATGCAGGACACGGCCGCCGAGCACTCGACCATGCCCTACCGCGCCCCCGAGCTCTTCGACGTGCGCACCGGCACCGTCATCGACACAAAGTCGGACATTTGGTCCCTCGGCTGCACCCTCTACGCCTGCCTCGTCGGGAAGTCGCCCTTTGAGATGCGCTCCGACGAGACGGGCGGCACCCTGAGCCTCTGCGTCCTCGGCGGCGACTGGAGGTTCCCCGACGAGTCCCCCGGCGGCGCCAAGCGCATCAACAGCATCGGCCAGGCAAAGGCCCGTGCCGCCGCCGCCGCCGCCGACCCGTCCTCGGCACACGACGCCGGCCCCGCCGCCGCCGCCATCAGCGAGCCCATCCGCGAGATTGTCCGCTGCTGCCTCAAGGTCGAGCCGGCCGAGCGGCCCGACATTGGCGAGCTCATCGTCATGGTGGAGCAGGCCATTGAGCGCCTGCCCGACGAGGACGCCTCCGGGTCCCCGTGATGAATCGCGCATCCTTTTACCTCCCCTGCCTAGTGCCCCCCCTGAGCATCTCACTACACGTGTAAGCCGCCATCTCCAGGTTCAATCCTTCTTTTCGGTATGTAGTTTCAGCTTGTCCCTGTATGGAAGTCACCATGTCAGCAGTTTGCATTGGCGTTAGTGGACGGAATCTTTTGACGAGGCACGGCTTCGAGAGAAGGTGGGAGAAATGTCAGGAATAGCAAGCAACATTGCCATTTGCCGCACGCCAGCGGAAAATAACTCGGGTTATACGCTCCACTAGACAAAATTCTGACCCCTCGTGGTCCCCCTGCTTTATGAAAGCATCT
This sequence comes from Ophiocordyceps sinensis, assembly GCA_012934285.1. Lineage (NCBI taxonomy): Eukaryota > Fungi > Ascomycota > Sordariomycetes > Hypocreales > Ophiocordycipitaceae > Ophiocordyceps > Ophiocordyceps sinensis. The sequence continues at coordinate 1,394,972 of JAAVMX010000008.1, forward strand.
CGAAAATCCCTGGCCGCCTCGTGGCTCCATGTTTCCTATCGCTCGAGCGTCATTCTCTTCCGCATTTCGTGCATCAGCAAGCCGCCCGACAACTACACGCGGCTCCGCCAAGATTTTACAGCTGAAGCTTATACGTGGCCACCTCAAAGGGTCGCAGCTCCACGGCAAACTCGCAATTGGCAAACTCGATCTCCTCCAGTTCGTCCTCGAGAGCATTTGCCTTGGTCACGCGTTTCACGTCGAGCTGTGTCTGGATCAGGCCCTTGCTACGGCCGCCCAGGGACTCGTACACGCGCAGGATGACGCTCTGCCCCTTGTTGACGCGGAGCCCCTCGCGGCGACTGACGTCCTCATCGTCGTGGCCACGTTTGATCGCGTCGAGCATTAGCGAAGCGGACTCGTCGAGGCCGACGAGCTTGACCGGAACCCCAGAAAGCTTCTCCGTAGCCTTCGGAGCCGACAGCAGCTTCAATGGATTGTTGAAGGCATAGGCAGCCTTGACCGTGGCCGAGGACAGCGATCCCTTGTGGGGAAATATGGCCCAGCGGATCGAGTGGTGGCCCATGTCGGCGTGGGCGTCGGGCGCCTTGGGCGCGCGCAGCAGCGACAAACGCATGACTTTGCCCGCCGTTGCGAAGCCGTACTTGCTGTCGTTGAGAATGGAGACGCCGTAGTTGTGCTCGGAGAAGTCGGCGAATTTGTGGCAGCAGACCTCAAACTTGGCCATGTCCCAGCTCGTGTTGTAGTGCGTGGGTCGTTTGGTGATGCTGTACGCAGTCTCGTACGAGGCCTCGTTGTTGACAATGTCGACTGGGAACTCGACCTTGAGGAACTTGGAGTCCTCATGCCAGTCAACCTCGGCGGAGCAGTCGACTTGAGAGGGCTGGCCCTTGATGGCTGCGGAGAGGCCAATGTAAGCCTTCATGGCACTCTTGCCGCTGATCTTGATGTCGGTAACCAGGGTGACCTTGTGCGGCTTGCTCTCGTGGACCTTGGTCTGCCCATACTGCAGATCTCTCTGTGTGTCGAGGTGGTAGACCTCGACGTCCCATGCCTCCCAGAACAGCGGGATATCGTCAAACATGACAAACTTGTTGGCCTTTCCACCCTCTACGACGATTTCACGCTCGTTGATGCGATCGTAAAGCGAGGTGATGCAGCCGCCTTCAACAACGACCCGGAGGTCATCGTTCTGAAGGACAAATGCGTTACCGTTCTCCGTCACCGACACAGCTGGCTTGCCATCCCGAGACTTGAAAGCACGCAGCGGTAGCAGTTGGCCGTCTCCACAAGCAATGCCGACCTCGGCATCGGAGATCTCGACAATCTCCTTACGATGCCAGGGCAGGGTGTTGAGGACAACGGACTCGTGCAGGTCGGCAGGGCGGGCGTCGAAGACGTTCAGGGACCGATACAAGTCTTGGAGGAGCTTCTGTCCTGTTTGGAAGACACGGGCGTAAAGCTGCCGAACATTAGCATTGGCGCAAGAAGCGTCGTCAAGGCACATGGAGGCCTACCTTGTCCGAATCGTCGTAGCACATCTCAATGGAGCTTCCGGGAAGGCAGTCGTGGAATTGGCAAAGCAAGACCGCCTCCCACATGTCGTCTATTTCCTCCGAGGGATACTTGTACGACTTGTCCCTGATGGACGCAAACGTCGCCAGCTGCTCAATGTCGCGAAGCATGACCTCGGCCTTGCGGTTAAAGTACTTGTTGTTGGCTTGGGTGGTGTAAGTGCCTCGGTGAAGCTCAAAGTACAGCTCTCCGTACCACGTCGGGAATTTGTCCGCCTTGTGTGCCAGGCGGTCAAAGAAGTCGTCGACGGTGAGGCCCAGCTTCAGCTTCGGGATTGCGCCGACGGTGTTGCTGATGCCGGCGCATCGCCTCAGCTTCTCATAGTGCTGCCAGGTAGGACCGCCGCCACCGTCGCCCTTTCCAAAGACCAGAAGAGACGACTCGTCGACGCGCATCGTCTTGTGCTGCGTGATGCTTCGCCGCAGGTCGCCAAAGCTGGCGTCCGAGTTATACGTCTCCGAGGGCGGCATGTGGCAAATGACTTGGCTGCCGTCGGGGCTGACCCACATGAAGGTCGTGTGCGGGAACGTGTTGATGTTGTTCCAGCTCAGTTTCTGTGTCATGAAGCGGTCCATACCGGCCAAGCGGCAGAGCTGCGGGAGCTGGCTCGAGTACCCAAAGGTGTCGGGAAGCCAAAAGGTGCGGCAGCGGGCGCCAAAGGCCGCCTCAAAGAACCTCTGGCCATAGAAGAACTGGCGCACAAGCGACTCGCCACTGGGCATGTTGGTGTCGTGCTCGACCCAGCTGCCGCCGATGGGGTGGAATTGGCCCTCGTCCACCTTGTTCTTGACGCGCTCAAAGGCGCTAGGGTAGTACTGCTTCAACCACTTGAACTGCTGGGCTGAAGAGCAAGCAAAGTGCGCCTCTGGGTAGCGGTCCATGAGGTCGCACTGGCTGGTCCAGGACCGACAGATCTTGCGTTTTGTCTCGGCCCACGGCCAGAGCCAGCAAGTATCGATGTGGCAGTGGCCTATGCCAAAGACAACCGGGTCTTTGCCAACTTGGTACACATAGTGCGAATCGACATGGGGCCCGATAATATCCTGAGCCAGGTTGCGGCACTCGAGAATCGACTCCTGGTTGTCGACTTGGAACGTGTCGATGATCTTCATGGCCACGCAAAGGGCGCGGTTCTGCTCTGCAGAGTCCTCTGGCAGCTCGCGTGCGGCGTCGCCGAGCTGCCACATGTCGAAATGAAGCATGCGGGCGGGGACATTGACGGCGGCAATGCTGGCCCGGCTAAGAGTATAGTACCTGTTGGGGTCGGGCGGCGCAATACTAGTCTTGCCGCTGGGCGCATTCCCAAACATGCCATTGCAGGCCATTTCGATGTAGATGATGTGCTCCTTGGCGTCGCGGAACGACTTGGGGATGATCCATTCAACGCGCTCGCCTCCGCCCGTCAAACCTTGCAAAGGCACGCCATCATCGGTCCAGACGAGGCCCTCGTTGCCGGCATCCCACTCAAATATGACGAGCTCCTCGTCCTTGATGGCCTCGGGCACCGTCAGATGGACCCTGAACCAGTGTGTCGACCATGCGGGCCCGAACGAGGCGCCAGTGCCAGTCTCGTTGAAGTCATGGGAGACTGCCTCTTTGAACGTCGGGCGGTCTTGGCCAGGGGCGCTCCAGACATGGAGCTTGACGTGCGGCTTTCCCGAGACCCTGGCTTTGTAGAGGTTCCTGCACGTCGGGTGTCAGCACGCACTCGGGCCTTGGACGGCTATCACGACTCACGCTAGAAGGTTAACCTTGTCGTACTGGCCCGACTTGTAAAAGGGCTCGATGCGGCCCTTGAGGATGCTCGTCTTGGGGAGGCCAACAGGCTTGTGGGCGAAGAGAGGATAAGAGCTCTTGCCCTTGAGATCGTCGCCGCCACCCATGATGCGAGGTTCAAGCAAGTGCCCGGGAGCCGGAGGAGCTGATGGGTTGGACAGACGGCGTGGTTGCGGAGACGGTCGATAGGCCGAGTAGGCGACGGGGGGCGGGAGGGGAGAAGATATGGCCGTCGGCGCCGTGGTGCGAGCAGCTGAAAGCAGATGAGTGAGCAGTTGGAAGCAGATCAGCTGGAAGCAGATCAGCAGCTGACAAGGCCGAGTGACGGGAAAGCGGCTGGGCGTGGGGAGGGGGAGGGGGAGGGGGAGGGTGTGAGAGTGGTGGCGTTGCAACGGGCGTTGGCGGGCAATGTGTAATGTGTATGCTCAGGGTGGTAGTATGCATATGGGCTGCGTATGGGCGCTCAAACATGCATTTCGTGGGTCGAGGGAGGTCGTGGGGTCGTGGGGTCGTGGGGATGAAGGAGGGGAAGTTGGAAGGCGAAAGGTCAGTACGTCGGGAGAAGTCTTCAACCTTGGGCTAGTAGTGGCTGGCGTGCGGGGGAAATGTCCGGTCGTGTGAGGTTACTTTTGGAGGCTGCCTACTTCGTACCTACCTATCAATCAAGCTTGTTACTACTACTACTAGTACTACTAGTCGGAGCGAAGTGCCGAGATGGAGATGGACAGGCCTCAAGGGGGACGGTTCGCGTCTGCCGAGGCGGGACGGGACGCTACCGAGTGAGCCCTGTTGGTGCACAACGCACAGTTGTGGCGCACGGGGCGGTCAGGCGAGCCAAGGGGTGTCAATGACGATGATGATGATGACGGTGGTGGTGAACAAGAGACGTGACATGGCGCTGAGCTGGCTGCACACTCAAGGTGGGGCGATGGGTCGGCTTGACTCGGCCCTCGGCTCGACTATGTACGAATACCCTCATCATGATGGGGCTCAAAAAGATGCCGGCTCAAGAAGAGAGCACCGCTGCCCCAGCAGAAAGAGAGAGCGCAAGAGCGCGAGAGCGACATCGTACGAAGTACATTGGTCTTGGTCCTTGTGAGTCACTAAGCATTCCCCTAGTGACCATTTCCAAAGCAATTGCCAAATGGGGCAATTAGGCAGCGTGGCAATTGCAGGTGCGGGGTTGCTCTTCTGGGGCCGCGGGAAGTACATACATATGTACCAAGTACCCGTTGGGGGATTACCTAACTTCGGAACAGTCTCGTCGGCAGCGCGAGGAGCAGGCTGCTTCTTCTCTTCTTCTCTCTCAATCCCACCTCTTCAGCACTCGCTGCCGCTCTCCCACCAGCTCTTCCAACACCTCTCGCAGCGGCTCCTACACATTCTCCCCCTCTCTCACCACCCCTGGCCCTCAGTGCTTTCAGCAGCCGATACGGCTCTTGGAACAAGAGCGTTTAATCCGTTGAATTCGTCGGCTTCAATTGCAGCAAGCCGCCCGAGCCCACACAGCAGGTTCCTCCACGGCAAGTTCCTCAACAACGCGCCCAGCCGCTCCCTCAACAGCGCCCGGCAGTCAATTCAACCGGCTGCTATTCCTCGTGCCGTACGGCACACCCCCAAGCAGGCAGACTGCAGGCACTGCAAATCACACTCGGACTCCCGTGGCGCCCTCCTCGGCCAAGTCTTCCTCCGCCCAGGGAATCGCACTCCCTGCCCTCTCTTTGCACCGACTTTGCTGACCGCCTCGGCTACTCCCGCCGCACGGCACCATCGTCGCTTGCCTCTTCGTCACGGCTTTGCTGCCCCCTGATGGACTTCTCGCATCCGGGATACCCCGGAGAACCCTATCAATTTTTGAACGCCTTTAGGATCACAATGATGCCAATCATTCCCCCAAAGACTCCCGGCGCGAACACACCTCAACGAGTGCATTCAATCCGTCACGCCTTCAGGATCACATTGGAGCAAACGAGGGCACTGCACCCTTGAAGAAGAGCATCTCATCCCATAACAGAGTTCTGAAGGCGTGGAAGACGGCCACACCCATGTGCTCGTCGCAACGGAGCTGATTCAACGAACGGCGATGCAGTACGAGCAGTTGACGCCAGAAGCAAGCTTGACACAGGCGAGAGCAGAGAGCTGATTCAATAAACGGCGATGCAGTACGAGCAGTTTACGCCAGAAGCAAGCCTGACACAGGCGATGAGCAGAGAGCTGATTCAATAAACGGCGATGCAGTACGAGCAGTTGACGCCAGAAGCAAGCTTGACACAGGCGATGAGCAGAGAGCTGATTTAACAAACGGCGATGCAGTACGAAAAGTATCGCAAAGATGTCAAATGGAGATGTAACATAGTTCGGATGCCGCGGGCATAGCAGCCTGACACAGACGATGAGCAGAGAGCTGATTCAACAAACGGCGAAGATTTTTTTGGCCGGTTAGCCGGTTAAAACCCGGGGGAAATGTAGCCAATTGGCGCACCGGATTTTTAGACTCCGGCCAATTTTTCTTGCAGGAGAGAATGCTAAAACGACTACATTACGAAGTATGTAACTCGTAACTCGTACATAGAATAAAGAAGCAAAGCAGGCTTGAGGATCCCTATTGGGTAGGCGCATTAGTCAGCGCCCCGCTGCAGGGTTTTCCTAAAGCCCTAAGCGCCTATAACCTTAGCTAGTTAATTAACTATATATAGAACATAGTCTTACGAAGCTTCCTAGTAGGAAGCCTAGAGACTCTCTATTATACACTTAATCCGATTATTAAAAGGCCTTAAAATACGTATTTTTAAAGAGCGAACCTTAGCCTCTTTAAGAATCGGACGAACTACGCACCCTAGCGTTTACGTTACGTAGACCTATCGTATTACCCTAAACTTACGTTCTACCTTATTTTTCTTTCGCCTAACGTTATATAGTATATCGGCAGCGTTACCGCCGAATTTACTATCTAAAGACGAACTAAGAGTAGACTAAAGCTCTCGCCGGGGCTTTATAGTAAGCTCTACTATCGGCCTTAAGCCGAATAGGATTAATTTAATTACTAGCCTAGGAAGATAGGTAGACTAAAAGATAACCCGCTAAAACGAAGTCTTTAATACTTACCTTAACGACTTACGTAAAGAACTTCGCGGTAAAATACGTTAGTAGTCTTAATAGTAAGCTAATTAGCTTAAATAGCTAAAAGATAACTAAATCACTTAGATAAAGCGTTTCGAAGAGCGTTAAGCTACTTAAATAAAGCGTATAGAGGAGCGCTTAGCTAGTCTCTTTTAAGTATAAGCACCTCCTCTTCTAGTACTACTACCTACTGCTAGCTCTTTAGCTTTAGGACTTATTCCTATTCCTCCCGCGCCTCTTATACTAGACTACTCGTCGCCTCTTACTCCTCCCGTAGATCCGGAGAGTATTACTATAACGCCTATTACTAACCTTATAAGCGAGCAGCGATTTACTTATTTAAATTAGTAGTAATAAGGGTAAATAGCTTAGCCGTAGTATAGGTAACCCGCTTAGCAATTAGTTCTACTATAATAGCACTAGCTGCCGGTAAAGCCTTTCCTATACTACGACGATAGAGCCGTCGACTAATACGTATTCCTAAAACGAGGTCTTAACTTACGTTTAAACTTCGACTATCCTATATATATCCTATATAATGCTACTTACGATTAAGCTATTAAGACTCTTATAAAAAGCATCTAGCCTTAAGCGAAAGCTACTAAAGACGTTAATAATATAGTTGTTAGATAGGGTCTTTAGGGTTAACCGGTGTGTGTGTATTCTATATAATACGGCTAGCTAGAGAAGAGGCTATTATATTGTAATATAGCCTCCCTTAAGTCGCGTGCGCACGTGACGCACGTGATTATATAATCACGTGTATATAACTATATCTTATAACACTATATTCCTATACTAGTAGTCTTTCTTTTATAACCTTAGACTAAGTGATTATAAACGCGTAAAAACAACCTAATGTCCGTATAAATAAAATAGTACGCGGCCTTATTAAATAGGCCGGTACGAAACAAATCATAATGTTAAATTAGGCCCGGGCTAGAACGTGGCTAAGGCGAAGTAGGGCCGCATCCGGGCCGGCATATAATAGTGCCGGTGTAACGTAGGTGATATCGATTAAGGTCTTATAACAAAAGCATCTATTCGAACCGTTAATCGGTTCGAATTAATAAAGCGCTATAGAGATCGATTAAGGGAGTCCTTTATTATCGCGTTAGCTAGGTTATTATTACTATTAATCCACCTAATCTCCGAGATCTCGCGCCTCTTATACGACTATCGAAGGGCTATAATATCAATTATAAGCCTCTTCTCCTAGGTTGTCCTTAGCTTAACGAGGTTCTCGTAAAGCGAGTATAAGTCTATGTAAATCACTAGCGGAAAGGGTGGAATTTGCAAGTGTTTAGTAATTAGCTTTATAGTTATTGTTAAGACGATGCCGAGGTCGATACCGTTTACTATCCTATAGATCTCCGATATAAGCACGCTTCTTATCACGCGCTTACACTTAGTCGAACTCTAATAAATAATATTGCCGGTAACGTCGAATTTAGTATCGGTCCTCTCTTTATTAATAATTATAATAATAAAGCTAAGTTACGATAAGAGGTCTTTATTATTTACAAAGGAGCCGTCTATAAAGACTATTAGCTTTACTATTGCTAGGTCTATTAGGACGTATTTTAGTCCTCGATCTTAGTTATCCTTTTGCTACTAGAGACTATTATGCAATAGACTAATATAATTAGTATACTACGGGGTTATCGAAAGGATAGGATGCTGCTAGCCGCAATAAGGCTTAGGAAGGGAGTTAGGCCGGCTGATAGTTCTACTAGTAACGGACTATCTACCGGTTGCGAAAGCAAGTATAAGGTAAAGCAGGTTTTTAACTATTAAATAATATAGAAAATAATTACTTATCCCTTCTATTCTTAGGCCGGGGAAGATGCCCGTTATATGCCTATATTGCTATCTAGGTTTTTACTATAAAATCCCGGTATATTACCGTAGCTTCCCTAGGGAATCTCCTTAATAATGCCTAATCGCGTATTACTATATATACGTAATCCTCTCCCTATATATGCCTTAACGCGGTGATTTCCCCCTATTATACGCTTTACGTATTATAGTAAAATCCTTATAATACGCGTCGCGAAATAGCTATAGAGTCGTAGCGTAGTACCGGGGTTTACCTATACTAGATTTCACTATAATATTGCCGTGCTATAACCGTAAAATACCCGTAAAATACCCGTAAAATACCTATAAAATATAGTAGGGCAATATTAGCGTAGTCTAAGGTTAACCTGCATTTATATAGGTACGTACCTATTAGGGTCTTATACCGTAATAAATGCCTACCCTAAAGAGATATACTACGCCCTCGTAGTGCTCGTAGATCGATAGGAAGCGATCCGGGCGATAGGAGATAAGGCGTAGAGTATAGATATAAGAACAAAGGACGTAGGAACGATCGAGTAGAGATAAGACGCGTAAGGAAAGGGCGAAGGCCGTATTAGACGACCGGCATAAAGTAGGTAGACCGTTGTATTAGGACGGCGGGCGATAAAGGCGAGAAACCGTATTAAACGGCTAACGTAAAGCAGGCGGGGTACCGTAGCAAAAGGCGAGTATTAGGCGGCGACCGCCGAACGAATATAGAGCTTAAAGGGACTAGATAGATAAGGCGAGACGCGGTAATAGACGAGGCGAGACGCGGAAAGACGAGTATAAGGCCGTATTATATAGCTAAAATAACGAGGCAAACTATAATAGAACGGTTAAAAGATAAAAGACAGTCTAACCGGACTAAGTCTCTAATAGTTAAAGACTAATAGAGGGCGTTATTTATCCTTAAAAGCTATAGGGGCGGAATAGTAAGTAGAAGAGCACTTAGGGTTACTTATACTAGACCGGCTAGCTAAGTCTAAGCAAGTAAGGGTAGTCGAGGCTAGAGCACTAAAGGCACTACTAGAAGAGGTATAGGTTACTTAGTAGGCAGTTAAACTAAAACTATAATAAAAGCTAAAGAAGAAAGGAAGGAAGGAGAGCTTAGGGAAGGGCGGACTAGAGTTCCTTTATATAGCTCTTCCCGTCTGTTTAGACGGTCCCGGTATGTCCCTTTCCTTCTAGCACCTTCTGCCACGTATCCCTTACACTGCCCCGAGCTAATGCGGGTCCCCGGAGCTGCGTAAGGGTAGTATAGGTCGGCTAACCTCGAAAAGGCTGCCTCCTACGTTGTTCTAAAGCCCTTATAGACTAATCTAGGTTATATAGGTCTATTTATGCACTACGTGCATAATGTTATATAGGTGGGTCACACGACATAAGTCGTATAACCTCCTTATGCGGAGAATCGGACGAATAATCGGTCCCGAAAGCCGGGAGGGCTATATTAGGCCTATAGCTCCCGGTAGTCTAAGTGTTAGTCTATTATACAGGGCATCGAGCCAATCATAGGGTCTTATTAGGCAAGGGTGCTTAATAAGATCGTCGGCGTGACCGTAGCTGCGTAGTACGTCCTATACCTAAGGAAGCTAAGTCCTAAAGGGCTTAGGTTTAAAAAAGGGGTGTATCCTAGGCCGAAAAGGAGTATAACCGGATAATAGGTAAGTCCGGGGCGAATATCTTTATGCTAAGTCATAAAGTACTAAGTACCGAAGTACTAAGTACCCTAGTACCCTCGTACTAAGTATTTCCGTACTTAAGTCCCTTAGTACTTAAGTCGTCCCGTACTTTAGAAAAAAGAAAGTAAACTAAGAACCTAAATTAGTAGTTCTATAATACAAACGCTAAGATAGAAGAGCCGTATTAAACGGCTAGAAGAAAAAGGAAAAACGCCGAGAGGGCGAGACTAAGCGAATAAAGGACAAGCCCGGCTAAGCAGGGGCAGGGCCGGTAGCGCTAGGGGCCTTATCGCGAGGGACCTTATCGCCGGTAATAACGACGGGGGCTACGGCGAATGCTCTTAAGGATACCGTACGTTGTATCCCGGTAGTAGACGGGCGCGTGTAGGGGCGTAGATTATCCGACGAGTAATACTCGGCCTAATCTTCTTAAGAAAGGGCGGCGAGCACTACCGTATCGTAGATAAAGACGCCGCGCGGGTTAGCGGTAGATAGTTCGCTAGCGCACGCGATCTATAGGTTACTACGGCGGCTAATAGGGAATAGGACTAGCGTAGCGCGAATAGTAACGCGTATATCGCCTATAAGCGGGGAGCTTACTAAGACCGATAGGTCTAAGGCGAATCCGTTGCCGACTAGCTATATTTAGCACGCGGTAGCGAATTCTACCGCCGCTATCCTATTAGCTAGGATTGCCGAGGCGGCGGATACTAAGACGCAAGCGGTAAAAGCGCTATCGTCGATTAGTATAGTCGGTATATTAAAGTAGATAAGTAAAGAGCTCGGCAGCCTAGCTATAGCGGCGAATGCTAGTAAGGTAAGGTTATTACCGATTTAGCACTAAGTGCGGGCAAAAAGGCTTGCTAGAGTAATAGCAATAGCGGTATTCCCGTAAAGTAGTATAAAGGTGCTTAAGTAGATAACGGCGGCGGATATAATAGTATCGTACGTCGGGATCTTATGCTCGACGATCTATAGGCGTAAAGGCATTAGTAGAGCGGACGTAGCGATAAGAGTAAAGCGGGCTATATCGTCGTAGCGACGATAATAAAGCGTACTATAGGAAACCACGAAGATATTATTAAGTAACGCGTCCTATCGTTCGCGTAGCGAGTCGTCGGCGTCGGCCGGGGAGGAACGAAGGGCGCCGGCTAGTATGCCGGGCGTACGCTAGACGTGCTATCTAAAAAGCGGGGCCGCGGGCGTCGCCGGAGTCCTAAAAGCGGCGAAAGCCGCCTCGGCCGCGGCTATATACGCGGTAATAGCCTTAGCGTGCTAAACGACGCGGAGGATAGCTTAGATTTCCATAGCTTCGGCCGGGGAAAGGGCTTTAAATATAGCCGCGGTAAAGGCGTCGGCTAGCGTTAAGGTAAGCTAAGCTATACCGAGGGCGTTTCCGGTAGGGTCGTCCGTTATATAAAAGATATTCCTTATAAATCCTTTAAGTATTATAGGTAAAGGGGGCTAGGCCGCGTCGGGAAGAAAGCGCCCCGCTAGGTCGCGATAAGGGTGAGTAAGCGTAGGGCGTGCTATTAGCGTAGACTAGCGGTTGTCTAAGGAAGATATAAGAGGGATAGCTAAGCGATAGGGACGCTTTAAGGTAAGGGTAAAGGCCTTAGGAAGGTCGGGGTTAAAGAAGTATCGCTTATCGACTACCTCGCCGGATAGGCAATTATATCCTTCCTTTATAACGGCGTTAATAAAATCCTAGTAAAGAGTAAGGTTTGCGTTTTTCTATACTATAAAGGACGCGGTAGTACTCTTAAGCGATTAAAGAAGATAAGGCTCGCTGCCGTAGATTTATATAGCGCGTCTAAATCTAAGTAAGGTAAGGCAAAGAGGTTAGCGGGCGACTTAATCGCTAAAGAAGGCACGAAATACCGGGTCGTAGGATAGAACGCAACTACTAAGGATAGGAGGAACCGCGAAGGACTATATAAGGCCGCGGGGAGAAGTAGCGAGCTAAAAGCGTCTAACGATAAGCGAAAAGAAGGAAGCTCGATAGGACGCGGCGGTAAGGGAAAACAAAAATAAATTTAAAATAAAAGCACGGAATAAGTAAGATAGCTAATAGTTAACCGCCGAAGATCGGTAGTTAATATAGTAACGCTTACGGCGAGCCGGTAAAAACATCCGCGAGTGATATCCTATAAGTTATAAGGATTTCTCTTTAAGCTAAGGGGGCTTATATATAGCGAGGGCTAGCGCGCGCTGCTTCTTAGTCTAAGTAATCCTTATAGTAAGTAACTCCTATTATATATAGAACTTATCGATAATATCCTACTAAGCGAAGTCCTAGGGGGGAACCTAGGAATTATAACTATTAAGCTATCCCTTTTAAGTAATAAGGAACTCTTTGCGTACCGCGCTACGACTGTATTTATACTTATATATATTAAGGATATAGTCGACTTCCTAATAATTAGTATTTAGTTTAAGGCTAGGGCGGGAGTTAGGTGCATCCGCCGGCTTAAGCTAGGCTATAGATACTATAAGGTAAATATTTATAGAATTATCTATATCGAGGCGGTACGCTAGGTAGCCGATCCGCTTTATAACTAAGAAAGGGCTTATACGCCGCTCCTTAAGCTTAGCGACGCGCCTATTAGCGATAGAGTAGCCTTTACTAAGCTAAAGCTAGGCTTAGTCGCCGGGTTTAAACTTAAGCTTATAGTGCTTTGCGTTATATCGCCGCTTTATAGCGGCCTAAGCGTAGGCGAGAGATATATAAGCTTACTTTTAGAGAACCTATCGGTCGCTAGCGCCGGCTTATTCGCTAAGGAAACGTAAGCTATCGTCTATACGTTAGCCGGTAATAAGCTCGCTTAGGGAAGTCTAGATAACGGCGGAGAAGGAGTTATTAAGCGAGAACTATAGAGGTAGGAGGGCCTCGACCTAGCGCTTATCGGGGAAGTCGGCGGTAAAGAATTATAAGGCGATTTCGACCGTCTAGTTCTAGCGCTTAAAGAGGCCGTCGGTCTAAAGGTACTATACGGTAGAGACTAAGAGCTTAGATTTAAAGGCTTTCTATAATATACGCTAAAAGTCGGATATAAACTTAAGGTCGCGGTCTAAGATAATCTACTTAAGAATCCCTTAATTATAGCGAATAAGCTCGTAGTATAAGGTCTATACCTAATTGTCTATAGTAAATTAGTCGTAGCTTAAAAGCAAAAGGCATATCTTAGAGAATTTATTAATAACCGTAAGTAGAGTATTAAAGTATTCGCCTATAAGCGTCTTTTATAAAAGACCCTTAGAGGGGACGTTAGGCAAACCTATAACGAAATCTATAGCGATTATATAGAAAGGGACGCTCGGCGTACGGATAGGGACTAGCTCGCCGGCGGGCTTAAGCCGGTTCGACTAGTTCCTTTTATAAGTATCGTATTTTATAACGAAATCGTCGATTCGACGAGAGAGCCGACTAATTATAAAGCTAGAGGAAAGCTCCTCTTATATATAGCGCTTACCGGTATAGAACTTCCGCTAGTATTCGTCTTCGATTATCGGTTTAACATACGCCTTAAGGATATAGAGGCGTCGCCGTCCGTCGGTCTCTTTAAGGTAAAAGAGGCCGTCGAGGATAAAGAACGTAAGTCCCTCCTTAAAGCCGTCGGGACTAAGCTAATCGATAATCTAAGACTATTAAGGATCGTCCGCGTATCCCGCCTTAATTTCCTAGCGGAGCGCTAGAGTTATAACGGCCTTAGTGATTAGGTAAACATTATTAACAAGGGCCTTATCTTCCTATATCCGATCGAGCTCGCCGGGCCTAACGGGAGGAGTTTCTATCGTTAGTAGCCGAGAAAGCGAGTCGGTTAAGACGTTCTTAGCGCTAGGAATATAATAAACCTTAAGCGAGAACTAGCTAAGGTACTAGGATATAAAGACGAGGCGGTTGCTACTCTTTATACTAGTCGTAAATAGTAATTGCTATTTAATAATCGCGTATATAGCGGCGTAGTCGGTAAGCACTATAATTTTCGGCTCTATTATAGAGATAAGGTAAGACTAAAGCTTACGATAGGCCTAGACGAGGCATCCTACTTTAAGCTCTATAGGCTAGTATTAAGGCTCGCCTCCCTAAAGCTAGCGGCTAAGGTAAAGAATAGGCCGAATGCTTATATAAAGGGGGCCTTACGCCGGGTTCTACGTTATACCGGGAGCGATATAAAAAAGCACGACTCTAAAACCGTCGTAACTAGCGTTAAGCTAGATAAATAGCTAGCTCTTTAGGTTAAAGTAATAGAGTTTAGCGTCGGCGGTAAGGGCGTCGGTAATATCGTAAAATACCCGGAGCTCCTCCGGCGTTAGATCGAACTTAGCATTAGCGGTAAAACGGACTTAGGCTTGCCTAAAGGGCAGCTTCCCTTCGTCTTAAGCGGACTTAAGCTCGTCTATCTTACGTCGCTATAGCGGTTCGATATACTATAAGAAGTAGGCGACTAAGTATTATAACTAATTAATTAGGCCGATCTATTTCTTAAGGGCTTATAGGGTGTTAAGGAACGCGATAGAGCGTAATACGTAGACCCTTTCGTCCGTATTTATAAGGCCGATGCCGTCGACTTAAAAGCTAAGCAGCTATACGGAAGGGTACTTAAGGAAGTACTTCGGCGCGGATAGGGCGAGGTTATAGTCGGCGAATAGCTAGAAGATCGCCGTAAGGTAAGCGAGGTGCTTTTCGGCGGAATTAGAGAAGATAATAATATCGTCGATATACGCGGCCGTATAATCTATATAGTCCCGGAGGATCTAGTCTATAAATCGCTAGACGTATATAAAGGAGTTTTTATATCTTATTAGTGCTACCGTAAGGCGTTCTAGCCTTTAGTAAGAAACTATTATAAAGCGTTTACGATAGTAAAGGTAGATAATGAACTAATAGAAGAAGGATTAAGCGTTAATAGCGGAGATAAATCGTTTTCCCTAGAGCTTTTAGATTATATCGGCCTAAAGCGGCATAAGGTAACTATCGGGTATAGCGACGTTATTAAACACGCGTAGGTCGACGATTATTTAGGGTTTTTCCTTACTATTAACAGTCTACTATATAATAAAGACCGGGGAGACGAAGGGGGTCGCTTCCGTAGCTTATTCTATTCGGCCTTTTCGGTATAGCTTATTATATATCTCGTCGATATATTTCCTATCCCGTTAGTTTAAAGGGTATATATAAGACGCGATCTTCTTTTAGTGCTAATTATCGGCGAGCGGGATCTTTATATAGTAATCTAGGTAGACCTTAATAATACCTTAGTCGGTCTAAAGTAAGGGGAATTTATCGGCTAACTGCTTAATTTTCTCGGCAAACTTAAGGTCGGTAGCGTAGATTTTTACTCTATCCTTCGACTCGATCTTTAGAAACAAGGTCTTACGCTCGATGCCGAGCTTAAGATACTAGTTAAGGCCGCTATCCTATAAGGGTAGTTTCCCGTCGGGGATATCTAGCGCTTCGGCTAACTCCGAGTTGTCTTAGTCTTCGGAGGATTCCGAAGCGGACTAGCCGTTTAAAGACAAATTAGGGATCGTAGTATATATACTAATATTTATAAACTAGATTTAGTCGTAAAGGTTAACGACGGTTCTAATTTATTGCCTTTTACGAATCCTTATTATACGACTGCCGGTATTTACCGTAACTAGGGATTAGCCTCCGGAAAATAGGCTATAGGCGAGCTCTATCTTTATTAGGAAAAACATTATATAAGAAGACAGACTAGAGGTACGTTTAAGAAGGTAGGAACGATGGTTAAAAGTACGAATAATCCTTTATTATAGTGCGGTTGCCCTCTCGTAGTAAGACTAAAGCTTGCCCTTCTTCTAAGATATATTAGGGCCTTAGGGATATACCTTTAGGCCTTAAGAGGGGTTTATCGGGGACTAGTTAGCGACTAATAGCCGAATAGTCCCTAAGCTAAAATACATTATCTATCGTATATATATCCCTATCTCCCGGCTCTATAGTTGCGCGGGTAGCTGCGTTATAATTATCCCCCCCTTTTAGGGCGGATGCTTTAGACGCTAGGATAGCTTTAAGTACGAATAAAGTCGTAATAGCAAATAAGACTAAAATAGGATTAAAATAGGATTAAACGTAGTATAAAAATCAACGACGATAGTTATTATTATATATATTATAATAATTATTGTATTAGTTGCGCGTTATAATAGTTACTACGTAATAAAGGGCTAGTCGCCTACGTATAGTTAGCGAACTATAATAGAGTGCTGCTCTTTATATATAAAGATTTTTTTCTTCTCTTCTCTTATTATATAACTATATCGAGATCTTATAGAGAAGCATATTCGGAATTAGATAAGTATATTCTAAATCTAACGAGTATATTCCGAATTAGATAAGCACATTCCGAATTAATTTAACGCTATGCCTCTTAAGCGAACGGCAAGCGGAACGGTATAGATACCTCAAAAGCGAGGAAAGTAGGATAATATTTAGCCGATAGGCCCTTTAGTTATTGCTTAAGTCCTAAAGCTATCCGTAAATAGAGTTTCGATTAAGGACGCCGTAGCGATAGCATAGGAAGAGATAAAGCTAAAGAAGACGCGCGGAGAGAAAACCACCCTATTAGAACGACTCCTTATAGAGAAAGATATACGAGATGCCTTAGAGAAGTCGACATTCTTATTAAAGGAAGAAGCCGAAGATTAACTATATCGTTAATTATTTAAAGGACCGTTTATAAGCATAAAAAAACCTATTATAGTAGAGTCTTAAGAAGATCACGCGAATATAAAGCGTATAACGCTAGTGGTTATTAAATCCGAAATATTTTTATCGTCTAGTAAAGACGATAAAGACAAAGACATTAAGGCGAATACTAAAGGAGACACCGGCGAGAAGAGGAATATCTAGAAAGGGATATCGCCTAAGAAAAAGGGCAAGAAGGCTATATATATAAAAAGTCGTAGGGCGAAAGGGTGCTATATTACCGAGCTATACTATATTAAATGCCTTAATAGCAGTATATAAGGGTTTAGCGATAATAAGGACGATACTAAAATAGCCGAACTATATTATATATAGGAGGATGCACGATTAAGTAGATATATTTAATATAACTTACGTAGTAACCTTTACGAACCGGTAAGCTCCTCGTTCCTTATTAAGTCGGGATATAGTTGTTAATAAAATTATAGGTGCCGGCAATAATATCCGGAGATATAGCTAATCTATACGCTATTTAGACGAAGATAGCTAAGTTATAGACTACTCGGGATAAGATAGAGAAGAAGAAGATAAAGTTAATCTTCTACTAAGTTTATACGTCGTTTATAGCCGTAATAACGGCCTACCGAGAGGAATAGGGGGTACTAAGTGCTAAACGTTTATATATAAAACGTCGTCTTAAATACCGGTAGGTATCGATAGAGCGACGGAAAGCTATACGTGAGAATAGGGACTAAAAGCTTCGCCTAGTGATTAGTAACGTAGGTTTTACCCTATAGCGGGTAGGACGAGAATATATATACGATGATTTACATAAAATAATCGAGGAGAGCGGTCGCTAAGGAAGGGGGGAGTAGTTAAAACGTCTCCCTATTATTATAGAGTTTATTAGCGAAATAAAAGTAAGAGACTTTTGCCGTATAGATATTAAGGAATAACGATAAAGTAGCGGTAGAGTAGTAAGAGAAAAGTTAAGGTAAGCTAAAAAGAAGTTATTTCGTAATGCGTAATTTCCGCCGTTTCTTTAGCTATATCTTTAGGTATTCGTTAATAAGTTCTTAGGCATTCGCTATATCGTCTTAAGCAACCTACTCGTTATATTCGGCTAGCTAACCTTCCTATTTTACTAAGTAGTAGGTAACGCCTTTCTTCTTCTTATAGTCCTTAATTTGCTAGACCGACTATTCTCCTTCGGCATCGTCGAGGTTAGGCATTAGTAGTAATTCGCTAAGGTGTTAGTTAGTAGCCTATTCTACCTACGGCTTAAGAAGACTAATATAAAACATATTATAAAGCCGGTCGTATTTCTCTAGTAGGGCTAAGCGGTACGCCTACTTGCTAATAGCTTAAAGGACCTTAAAAGGTCTAATATATTTAGGTAATAACTTCCTTCTTTAGTCCTTAAGGCGTAAGTTCTTCGTAGAGAGTCCTACTAGGTCCTTAACCTTAAGGGTAAGTAGCTTATAATAGAGGTTATAGAATTTCTTTTACGACTCGATAGCTTATCGCTAATAAGTCTCTAGCTTTTTCCTTAAGTCTACTAATTTACTAATGCGAGCTCTCGCTTTAGGCATTCCCCTACTAATAGCATCGTCTATAAGGTAGATATAGTAGTCTAGTTAGTATCCGAATAATGCTTTATTAAGCGAAAAGCCTATAGTTGTATTCTTCGTATTATTATAAGCGAACTAAGCCTCTCGTAGTAGTCTAGGCTAGTTATTCTATTCGGCATTCGTATAATACCGAAGGTAGTATTATAGTATCTAATTTACCTATTCGGTCTAACCGTCGGTTTATAGGTAAAAGGCTATCGATAACCTACGTTTTATCCGTAATATATAATAGAGGTCTAACTAGAACTTACTAGTAAATAGAGATCCTCTATTAGAAATAATGCCTTTCGGTACTCTATAGATAAGCTTAATCTTATAATAAAAAGCCTTAGCTAACTTAGGCGCTATTATTATCTTAGAGACTGCGAGAAATACGCTATACTTAGTGTATCGATTAACGATTACTAGTATTATATTAACTTCTCTACTATCGAACTATAACTCCGGAAAACCGGTAGTAAAGTCTATAGAGACTTCTTCCTAAGGTCTTATAGGAATAGGCAACGACTTAAGGGCGCTATATAGGCGATGCCGCTTTAGAACGGCGCTTTAATAGATATAATATAAACGCACGTAGCTATTTATATTATAAGCTATTCCTTCCTAAAAGAATTTCCGGGATAGGAGGTCTTTCGTACGGGCTATCCCGAAGTATCCTATAAGGGGATCGTCGTAGTAGAGCTAAATAAGCTCTTGCCTTAAGGCAACCTCTATAAGCACTACGATTTTTCCCGAATATAAAATAAGTCCGTTTAGGCTTAATAACTAAAGACTTACCCCTTCTTTTAGGGTACTTTCGGCCTATACTTACTATATAGTCTACGGATCTTCCGCTTAAGTCCTCTTAAAGAGCTTAAAAAGGGGCTTAGAGATATTGCTCTTATAGACCCCTTTACAACAAGCTGCTAACCTAGCTAATTGTCTTTAATACCGTTGTTTATAATTAACGATATCTTTAACCTAGGTAGCTAACTTAGCGGGACTCGTTCCCGAATGCTAAGCGATCGAATCTTAAAGAGTTTATACATTTTCGTTATATAAAGACATCTCGTTAAGCTTAGAGATAGTAGAGACCTAAGAACTTATCTTAAGGTCGCTCTTTATAGAATCTATAGCTATATATACCTACCGAATAACTGCTAACTTCTATTATAGTTCCGGGAGTAGCTCTATAGACGGTAGGGCTTCGCCTATAAATTCTAGCTTCCTTAATAAAGCATCGGCAGGATTTAATTTACCGGCTTAGTATTTAATCGTAAAATCGAAAGGAGCTAGGTATATATACTAACGTGCTTATCTTCTATTAAGGGATACTTACTTTATAAAGCCTTAAAGGTTTTAGTAATCTAATAAAACTTTAACGGTATTCGCCGCCCCTTCGACGTAGTATCGCTAGTGTTTAAATAACTTAACGATAGCAAACATCTCTTAATTAAAGGCGCTATAGTTAAGCTTAAGGCTAGTAAACTTCCGTAACTAGAAAGCAATCGGATGATAATAGCCTTCGTTATCGGGCTACGAAAGAATGCTAGCTATTGCGAAAATTAAGGCATTAGTCTTAATGCGAATCGGTCTTTAAGGGTTAAAGTATCGGAGAAGTAGGGCTATTATAAAGGCGTTTTTTACGGCGTAAAACGCTATTAATTCGCTAGTGTTTAGCTATACTCGTCCGGGCTTTCTTCCTTTAACGCTCCCCTTTAATAACGTAGTAAGAGGGGTAATAATGCTAGAGTATCCTAAAATAAATCGTCGGTAATAATTTATAAAACCGAGAAAAACTTAAATATTATAGAAAGAACGAGGTTCTTCCTAATTTATAATAGCCTTAACGCGGGCTAGGTCTATTGCAACTCCGTTAATAAAAAGGATAAATCCTAAAAACTCTAAAGACTACTTATAGAAAGTATACTTCGATAAATTAGCGAATAGCTCGGTATTCCTTAGTCGTTTAAAGACTTATCGTAAGTATTCTATATACTCCTCGTAGGTCTTAGAAAAGATTAAAATATTATTAAGATAGACGACGTAAATAGTATCTATAAGGCCTTTAAGAGCTTAGTTAATATATAACTAAAATATAGTAAGGGCGTTAGTTAATCTAAACGGTAATACTAAATACTTATAGTAACCGTAGCGAGTACGAAAGGCTATCTTCTACTTATCCCCTCCTTTAATCCGGATGCGTTAGTATGCGTTTTTTAGGTCAATCTTCGAAAAGTACTTAGCCCTTTAACAATAGTCTATAATCTCTAAAATAAGGGGGAGTAGGTAGCGATTCTTATCGGTAATACTATTAACCCCCCGGTAGTCTATATAAAGGCGTAAGGTACCGTCTTTCTTAGGCATAAAAAGGATAGGAGCCCCGGCCGAACTCTTAGATTTCCGAATAATACTACGCTTAAGGGGCTAATCTAACCACTCCTTTAGAACCTAAAGTTCGGATTAAGAAAGAAGGTAGATAGGTCTAAAAGGCGGCTTAGAGTTAGGCAATAGGTTAATCGCATAATCGGTGCCCTTTTTCCTTAGCAATAAATCGGCCTCGTGCTTAGAAAACACGTCTTTAAAGTCTAAAAGAGTCGCCGGTATTTCCTCCCCTATTCGCTTAGGGTTCGCCGAGTTATTATCCTTATCGGGAAATAGTATAAAATTTAGGTCTAGTGTAACTATATAGACCTATGCCTTATTCCGACACTTATGCAAAAATTTCTACGGTTAGCGTAATAATACCTTAGAAAGTTAGTATTTAAACTACTAAGCGCGCTTAAAAAGAACGAGATAAATATATTCCTAAGAAAGTACGGGTATACTAAGTAAAACTAATGCGTCGTCGGGTTTTAATCCGTTATCGATGCCGATATAAGGGCGAATAATTGTCTTTTCCTTCTAGCGACTATCTTAGAGTTAGATAGAAACTTCCTAGACTCTATATCGTCTTATAAGCGTATTCCCGACTACCTTTAATCTAAGGGTTAATAAAGGAAGCTATCGTAGCCCCTACTTTTAAGTAAAATTTATATCTACTAGGTCTACTTTACTACCGTAATCGAGATTAACGATAATTTCATAAGGTATTCGCTTTAATAGCTTTCTAATAGCACGTAGTCTCTTAACTACCTCTACCTATAGCTTAGTCGAAGGAGAGGCATTTACTTCGACTACTAGGCGTTTCCCTCCTTCTTCGTCGTCTCTAAATCGGCTACGGCTCGGTTAGCTTTCGCTATTGCCTAGCAATCGGCTTATATATAGCCTAGTTTCTTACAATATTAATAAATAACTATGCCGGATTAGCTTTCGCCGTTTCTATACGAATTTCCTCCTTAGTTATTACTACGGCTATTCCTACTATATCTATTCCTACCGTTACGACTATTGCGACTATTTCCTCGGCCGTTCCTACGGCCGTTGCTATAACCGTTTCTACGGCTATTTAAGGTCGATCTAGCGGCGTTAGAATCTTAATACTTATTAGTAGATCTATTTCGGCCTTTACGTCGGCGATAGCCTATCGAACGGGAGCCTCTTGCCCTTTAAGTAGAGGTCGACTAATCGTTAGTTAGCTTTACGGGGCGCTTCTTATTTCCTAAAGCATCCTAAAAGCGTTAAGCGAGTTAGACTATCTCCTTACGAGTGTTGTCCTAAATAGACGCTGAATAAAGGGAGATTTAGTCCTAAAGATCGGGACGTAACTTCGTAAAAAAGGAAAGTATACGAGTTTTTTCTAGCGGACGTTCTAGGTATTGCTCGAGGGAATCTAGGTAAAGACTAAAATCGAGGGGGGACTAACCCTCTCGTTAGCGTGCTTCCTATAGTTACATAGCTAAGAGAGTCTCGCGATTAGCAGTATCTTTAATTAAAATTAAGGTCTAGTCACGAAAATTGTCTTAGTTAGTACGAAGCAATTCCCTCTCTATAAGGAGCTTTTCGTTAAGGTATCGCCTCTATCTCGCCTTATAGTCTATATGTATATAGTTAAAGGCATATAAGATTTTATTCTTATTGCGTTTAAAACGACGTAAGGCAGCGATAAAGGCATCCTTAAGATCGCTAATCTAATTAAGACGTTTTCGAGGGTTAGTCGGTTATAATAACTAAGGAATGTTTTTTATTTTAATTTCCTTACTACGACTCTCCCTTAATTCGGTTAACTATCGGCGACGTTTGTATAAGTCCTTACTAAATAAGTCACCCTACTGCGAAAATTCCTCTCGAAGTTCCGTAATCCTATCTCTTAATCTTTTCTCCTCCTCTAGCTCTACGGCTCTTGCTTAAAGGGCTGCGAGGATATCTATACGCGGAGGGGTAGGTCGTAAAGGGCCGGCTTACGTTTAACTTCGCGAGGGGATAGATCGGACCCCCTTAGGTAGCGAAAAAATTAGCGATAGCGTCCTAAGACGCTCGTTATAGCCCTTATATAAGTTAGTGTATTTATCTTCTAATATTAGTTCCGTTATATAAGGTAACGGCGATAGGCTAGCGACTTAATAGCTACTACGACTTATTCGGCCTACGCGGCCTATACGTCTAGAAACGCGCTTACCGCGTAGCGCTATCGCTCTTAGGTAATTAAAAAAGAAAAGCTTTAGAACTTATAAGAAGATAGACTAAAGGTACGTTTAAGAAGGTAGGAACGATAGTTAAAAATACGAATAATCCTTTATTATAGTGCGGTTGCCCTCTTATAGTAATACTAAAGCTTGCCCCTCTTTTAAGATATGTCGGGGCCTTAGGGATATACCCTTAGGCCTCGAGAGGGGTTTATTAGGGACTAGTTAGCGACTAATAGCCGAATAGTCCTTAAGCTAAAATACATTATCTATCGTATATATATCCCTATCTCCCGGCTCTATAGTTACGCGGGTAGCTGCGTTATATATTAGGTCCTTATTAGCGGGAAGGTCCTTAATATTAACCGGAAGACTTACGGTTATACCGGGCGGAACGTAGATATCCGCTATGCTACGGACGGTTCTACGGGCTTAGGGTCCGTCCTATTCTAAACGAGCGTTAATAGATAAGTTACTATAGGCTCCGATAATTACGTAGCTCGATAAGTTTATAACGTCTACCTAGTATAGGATGCTTTAGGATTAGCCGAGTAGTAACCTAGTCGGCTGCTTAAGGTTAATCTAAGCGCTAACTCGTATAGCGCTAACTGTAAGGTCTCTATTAATCTTATTAAGGATATATATATCGAAGTCGGCCTATCCTTCTATAGTAGCGCTACTAATTCTAGTAAAAGGGCGTTTCTTAGTAAAGTCGACCGAGACGTTATCGAAGTTAGTAAGGAAGTCTAAATAAACGTAACTGCGATTAGCGCTAGTATCGACGTATACTTTATATTAGTTAGTAGGCCTATCTTTACCGTATGCTATAATATAGGCGTACGTAAAGCGGGATAGCCTATCTAAAGAGTCGGCGGGCTTTAATAGCGTAGCTTATACGATTAGTATATCGCTAATCGGGGTAAGGATAACGCAAGGCCTTATAGGCAAGGGATTGTCTATAGTAAAGTTAATATAGTCGGGCTCGTCCTCTTTGTCTACGTCTATAGGGTCTAGCTCGCCGCTCGGCGTTAGGTCGTCTTTATAGGCATAAAGAATCTAGTCTATAACGTGCTAGGGTAGGTAAGCTCCTCCGCCGTCGGTTGCTCCGGCTTCGATTTCCTAAGCGAGGTTAATAACGATAGGGTTATCTTTAGAACCGTTTATAGGTTTAGTCGTAGGCGGGTCCTTAGGCTTAGAGTAAGGTTAAATCACGGGCGTTATTACTAAAGCAGGAGGGACTTATACGGCTAGTATTAGCGTCTTCCTAAGGTTAGTAGCGTTAGGCTTATTTAAACGCTAACCGCTTGCTTTAGTGCTATACTCGGATTACGGCGGGGAATTAGATCGTAGCGATCCTTATATATTGCGTTAGCCGTAGTTCGGCCGCTAACCTCCGGCGGATTATTAGGGTTTCGCGGCTAGCTTATTAGCTAGCTTGCCTTAAGATCCGGCTATAAGCTTAGTCTAGAGCTAGGGAATAGTCCGTTCGTATTCTATAACCTAACTATCGAGGTCGTCGGCTCTTATAGGCCGTTTAAAGGATTCTTAAAGTAAGGTGTTAAGCCGCTAATAGACTATTATAGTAAGGTGCTAATCGGTATATAAGGCTGCTTTAGCCTTCCGCTTTAAGCGTGATATCTATCCGCGAAAGTTAGCACCGCTAATAATATCCTTAATAGAAAAGTATTCCTTCTAAAGCGCTTATACTACGACTTTAGGCCGGGTAGCGAAGCGAGTCCTAAGCTTCTAGCACTATGCCCTATAGCCTAGGCCTAGGGTATAGAGCAATAACCGGTCTAACTCCGAGAGGTCTCCGGAGTACTATTCGATCGTAGTTCCTCTAAGGAGGCTAGGGACTAAGGCGGCTAGTTCGTCGGCGTACTTAATCCCGCGGATAGTAACCCTCTCGAAGGCGTCGATAAATCTCTCGACGCTTTAGTATATAATAGTCTTCTCGGTCTCTTAAAGGGTATCGAACGAAGCGTTAAATAGACTAGCCGGATTAAAAAATCCGACGTCTTTAGCTTAGATCTAAGGCGTAGGCTTATTTAGCATACGATCGCTAGCGCCGTTTAGTTATCCTATAGGGTAAGATATCCCTATCTATAGACGGTCTAGCAGCCGGGTGAGTATATCTTCGGTTATTATAACCGGCGCGGGCATCGTTCCGGTCTATAGAGCTAGCGCTTAGGCCGGGCTTAACGCTAGGGCGGGGCTAGGTTAGGACTCCGCGGATCTATAGGAGCTACCGGCCGGCGGGTCGAGGTCTAGTTCTATCCTATACGGGCGTCCGTCGGGGTAGTACTATAGCTCGTTAACGCGATAGAAGAGCGCGTCTCGGTATTATCTTCCGAGGGAGGAGTTAAAACTAGCGATTTCCCGTTAGATTAGCCGGGTGTCTTTTCGCTAGCTATTTAAGAACTTAATAGGAAGTTTACTATATAACCTTCGTAGATATAATCCGTCGAAAGGGTATTAGGAGTAGTTAGCGTAAAAGCTTCGTACCGCTTAGGCTTCCTTAGTCCGGGCGTCTGCTTCCTCCTAAAGATCTTAGAGAAGTCGTTTAGTAAAGAACTAATTAGCTTCTAGGAGTTAGCTATATATAAGTAGGAGTTTTCTTCCTTAGAAGATATCCTCTAGCATATAGTACTCGATCGGCATAAGTCTATGCTTCCTCTTTTCTTAATACTATAAGGCTTTAAACTCGCGGCGCTCCTATAGTTAGTTTAGAATTAAGGAAAGATAATTACTACTATTTGTTATATAATACACTAATATAATTAATATACTACGGGGTTATCGAAAGGATAGGGTACTACTAGCCGTAATAAGGCTTAGGAAGGGAGTTAAGCCGGCTAATAGTTCTACTAATAACAGACTATCTACCGGTTGCGAAGGCAAGTATAAGGTAAAGTAGGTTTTTAACTATTAAATAATATAGAAAATAATTACTTATCCCTTCTATTCTTAAGCCGGGGAAGATGCCTATTATATACCTATATTACTATCTAGGTTTTTACCGTAAAATCCTAGTGTATTACTATAGCTTCCCTAAGGAATCTCCTTAATAATGCCTAATCGCGTATTACCGTATATACGTAATCCTCTCCCTATATATGCCTTAACGCGGTGATTTCCCCCTATTATACGCTTTGCGTGTTATAGTAAAATCCCTATAATACGCGTCGTAAAATAGCCATAGAGTTATAGCGTAATGCCGGGGTTTACCTATACTAGATTTTACTATAATATTACTATACTATAACCGTAAAATGCCTGTAAAATACCTGTAAAATATAGTAGGGCAATATTAGCGTAGTCCGGGGTTAACCTACATCTATATAGGTACGTACCTATTAGGGTCCTATACCGTAATAGAGACGCTTGTTTAGCCTCTTATAGTCTTTCTTTTTAGGCTCGTAAACCTAGGCTATAATAGAGACATTAAATAATACTTCTAGCTAATAGACATACGCTACGTAGCTCCCTTAGGCCCGTTGTTCTAGGTAGCGCTAAGGGTGATTAGATACTATTATATTAATTGTGTTAATACGTATAGCCTAGCCTTTTTACTGTAATAGTATATCTCCGCTCTATTATAGTATTACCTTCGAGCTATTAAAGTCTATAATAGAGCTAGCTGTTATTAATGTCTTTAGCTTAGCCCGGAACTTAGCTTCCTATAATTTATCCTCTTCGACGGCTAAGAAAGTAGGGGTGCTAAGGATAAGGGTATCGTCGGTCTAGATTCCTACGATGCTTAATTTCTCGGGTCCTATATTAGTTATTAGCAGGCATAAGTTATAGGTCGAGGTCGATATATTAAGTTGCTTAACGTAATAACCTTAGTATATATAGAATTAGTAAATACTAGACTCCGCGATGCCGTATAGTAGTCGGATAACGCGAATAATAGTCCCTTTCGGGTATCTACTTTTTAACTCCTTAGGCAGGTACGTTAGAATTGTCTATAATAGCTTCGTCGTCGCCTATAGGTAAGCCTACGTAATATCACGTAGGGATAAAGTCATCCCGTAATCCCGTATTATCGCGGGTGTAATTGCTAGTATTAGCCGTTAGCTAACGCGCTATATCGTTAGCGAGGCTATTAATAAATAGTGCTTCTCGCGGTCGTTATAACCTTAAACGACGAGCCTCGATTTCTTATATAGCTTTATGTCTCGTCCTTTTACCTCTCGTACTATACGTGACCGGAAGATACGATAGCCGCCGTGCTTTGCCTTATTATACTTCTTAAAGCTAAAGACTCCGCGGATAAGGAGGTCGTCGATCTCTTAATTATCGGCCTCTTTAAATAGGGCTCCGGGAGTTATAATAACGCTATCGTTATATAGCTTAAGCGCTAAAGCGTACGCATCCTCCTCTTTCTTAATAAGGAAGGCATATATAGGGTTGCTTTAGAGTAGGAACCTAAGAGCTATATTGCTTATAATTAATTGCTTCGGCCTATTCTTAAAGCCGGGGGGACGTCCGCGTCTCTAAGGTGCTAAGGGGCTTAGTCGAGGGGGTTTAGCCTACTAAATTAGCTGCGGGGAATCTTCTTTAAGACGTAGAGCCGGAAGGTCCTCGGTCTTCTTATCGCGGTTATATAGTTGCACTAACGTTAAACGAAGGACCTAAGGTCCGTTAACCGTATTAATCGTTATATTATAGCCGTTAATTAAGGCAATCTTAAATAGCCCTTGCTAGCCGGTTTTCTCTCTCTATATACGAACTTTACTTTATAAGGGAAGAGAGAGAATATCGGACGTATTCGGTCTATTCCGGGTTTATAAGGCCTCCTTAACTTACCGTTCTATAGAGAGCTAGCGCAATATCTTTATCGCCTTATAAACTACGGCGGCTCTCTTAAGGGTCGTGGCCGAGGGCGGAGAGTCTAACGTTATACGTGGATATACGCCGAATACTAGCAGCTTTAGCATAAGGCCTTAAGGTCCGGCGGTATTATTAATAGCCTTTACTACTATTTAAAGAATTGCCTCGGCAGAGGTTACGTCGCTAAGTTCGGCATATATAATGTCGAAGGCACGGCGTAGCGGAGCGTGGTATCTTTTAACCTTACCGATAGACTAATATGCCTCTATAAGAACCTGCTTATATATAATGCCTATAAACTTAGCCTCGTTGCGGAATTCTACTAACGTAAAGTTCGTTTTAGCGTTATATTTAATAGTATCCGGCGGGCTAAGATACGTATTAATCTATAAGCTTCGAAGCGTTTCCTACGTATCCTTAGCGGATATTAAGGGCAAGAAGCGGGCTCCTTAGAATGCCGTAGCTAAGTTAACTACGTAGAGGACTAGTCGGTTATATAAGTGTATTACGTCGACGATAATCTAGTAGTTAAAGTCCTAGTCGTCCTTTAACGTAAATTTAAATCGGCGAGGGGCCTACGAGTATAGCTAGTAGTAATAATAATACTTCGCGATATTCTTAAGTATATTAATAGACACTGTATAGCCCGCTTAGCGTAGTAAGTAATAAAGTCTTATTACTATAGGGTGGCTGAATCTACGATAAAGCGTACGGAGTTCGCTTTCCGCTAAGAATAAGATAGCCTATTCTGCCTTACTAAAGAAGAACTAAGGGTAGCCCTATTTGCGGACTACTAGGACCGTAACGCCTTTATCTTTGCTAATAATAACGTTCGTAGTATTATTAAAATACACCTTTAAACGATCTATATCCGCGAGAGAAAATAGGAAAGGCGTCGGGGACTTAAGCACGTAGAAGGTAATCCTTCCTACTAGTATATTAATAGCTATAGAGCCGACGGAGTTAATAGTATTACCGTTGCCGAATTTAATCGAGGCTTAACTAGCTATAGAGTCGTCGAGCTTTACGTTAGGGTTCTTTCGTTAGAAGGCGAGATACTATTCTTAACTAGCTGTAGAGACCTTAGCGGCGCCGGTGTCGATTAGGATGCCTTAGAATTGCTTCCTTAAGTACCTATCGTCGATAAGGAATTAGGCAGCTAGTATAGCCTGCTCTATATTAAACACATCCTCCCTTATAAAGAGATATATAAATGCTTATTAATAAAGCATTTAGGTCGCTTACTACTATTCTATCTTAGCACCTTTAGCACTATTATCCTAGTACTCTTTAACCTCCTAGTCGTTAGTTAGGCCGGTGATCTTATAACCTTTATATTTAGTTACGTATGCTACTAGGTTTATAGCGGGCGTTCCTTAGAAGTAGCACTAGGTTAAGTACTAGTCTTTCGCCCTCTTCCTTTCTTCTAGGATGTGTTTAGTAGACTAGCACCCTTCCTTATTGTAGACGAAGCACTTCTTACTCTAAGGTCGGCTCCCTAATAGGTAGCCGCTTTATCCTCTGCCCTTAGAGCTATAACTACGGCTAGAGTTACCGCGGTAACCGCCGCGATTATAGCCTCGCCTATAGCTATATAAGAAGCTACGGTAACCTCCTCTACCGCGGTTGTTAGTATACCTACGGTCTAGGTATATCGCCTCTAGGTTAGATTAGTCTATATCCTTAGTTAGGAACTAACCGGGCGTGCTAAGGTTTAGGCTCGTCTTAAGGGATGACTAGAGCTCTAAGAATAATGTCTCGATGTGCTTAGAGGGTCGGAATAAGGCCTATGTAAGTTCGGGAATATTACGGCACGCCTTAATAATAGTAGCTCGCAGTTGGTCTTTGCCGATAAAGGTGCCGCTAAGGGCTCGTTAATATAATTAGAGTTTGTCGAAGAGTAGCTCTAGGATATCTTATAGAGGCAACGTAGGGTTTTAAGTACGCAGCTTATTAAACGAGATAGAGGTCTAATCGGTAAAGTAGTATGCCTTATTTACCTCGGTGTTAAAATGCCTCTTAATGATATTATAGGCTGCCCTAAACATAGTGGTCTACGTAATGTGTTAAAGGTAATACGCTTAGGCGCGACCTATAAGAATCCTCGGAAGCAGCCTATAGAATTAGCCGGGCGTGGCATTAATGCTATAGCAGACGCCTATAAACTAGCGGATCTTATTATCGAATAGGTTATAGGGCTTGCCGGTATAATTCTCTATGCTATCTTAAAGCTTCGTAAATTTCTATTAAAGTTCCGCGTTAATAGTTTTATTCGGAACGTACGCTAGGGGAATCTAAAGATAAGCTTTAAGCTTAGGGTTAAGGATAGTAGCTATATCTCTTAGGTTAATAACGGCGTAATCGATATGCTAATAACGATAGCTTATAGGGTAGATCGTTATTTATTAATATAGTAGAAGAAATAGTATAAGGGCCTATATAGGTTGTATTCCTACTAGAGGTAGGGGCCTATTAAAGGGTATGCCGGCGACGCTTAAGGCTTTGTTCGATAGGGTTAAGGGCTAAGCCGGCGTGTTTCTACTATATGTTAAGCTATATAGGGAAGGGCCGTTAGCGAGCGTGTAGTTAGCATCCGTAGCCTTAGGCACGGTAGTGCCTCTATCGAACTAGATTCTCGCTAGTTCTCCCTTAGGCTATGTTAGCGGATCTTATATCGATTGCGTGGCTATAAGTTAACGATTAAAGCCGCCTTAAAGGGGTCCGGTGTATACGCTTCGTCGGCGGAGGAGATTACGTACTACCCTCTTAAAGGTTAGATAGACTGCTTGCTATATAGCCTCTTTCTATCTATAGAAATATTCTTAATAGTAGCTAAGGATATCGTATCCCTATATACTAAGATTAATGTTATAATCCGCGAGGAACCTTATAACGTATGTTATTGCTAATTTCTCGTCCGGTTGCTTATTAAGGTCGATGCTATTATTCTAGCGATTAATATTAACGTTATTGCGAGCGGGCTATAAAACTAGTATGCTTTTTAGCAGTCATTCGTATAGGCTACTATCTAGCTATATAGGGTTAGGGTTCGAAGAAGTTATAGTAATGTTAGGTATTACGGGGTAGTCTTATCGGTAAACGCGTCTGCGTGCGTGGTTTATTTATTATAGCTCCGTCGTCTTTTTCTTTAAAATTTAGGCTAATACTATTAATAGAGCTAGAGTCTACGAGGTTACGTTCTCCTATTTAAGGCAGTGACTTTAGTAATCTAACTTAGCATAAGATCCTTATAAAGGTCGTAGAACGGGGTTTCTATACAAGCGCTTTCGAGGATAAAGTATCTTATCTCTTCTATCCTTACTATTCTATAATTGACTATAAGTCAACCACTAATTAGTGTTAGATAAGGTCTTTAGGGTTAACCAGTGTGTGTGTATTCTATATAATACGGCTAGCTAGAGAGGAGGCTACTATGTTATAATATAGCCTCCCTTAAGTCGCGTACGTACGTAACGCACGTAATTATATAATTACGTGTATGCAACTATATCTTATAATACTATATTCCTACAATAGTAATTAATAACCGAAATAAGATTACTATAAAGCCTAAATAGAAGTTATACTAAGCGGACTATACCGTCCTTTAAAAGCTTTAATAGATATAATCCGCGTTTTTTATCGGATAGATACTATATTACCTCTAGCCTACTTAGATAGCTAACGAGTTATTAAAGGACTTCGGCCCTATCGTATATTAGGTTAACGTTAGGCACTTAGACTAGATATTGCTCTTAGAGGGCATCTTTACGGTCCTACGCAATTATAAAGTCTTAGACGCTCTACTAGCTATCTATGCTTAGTTAGCCTTAGTAAAGGACGAGGCTATAGTTAACTTCGCTTAAAGAATTCGTAACGCCTTCTTAAATCTCCCTAATATCGAAAAGCGTAGCCCTAGCGTCCGCACTATTATAATTTAGCATATTAGGAATAACCTTCTACGTATCTAATTGCTAATTAGCAACGATATCTTAACGCTATATAGCACGGCTTTTATTTAGCGTCTTATACTGCTAGCTAGCGAGTAGACGCGTTAGCCGGTCGAGGAAATATATAGTAAGCCCGCTACCTCGATCTATACGTAGGAAGGCTAACTATACTAAATATAGAGGATAAATAAGGTCGTTAGCAATAAGCCGGCGATAATAAAAGTCGTTAAGGCTAATCCTAGCTTACTATCCGCCTCCTCTTATTTAAGCCCTTTAGGTATTATTATAGCCGATCCGTATACGACCGATACTCTCGTCTACGCCGCCGACGATAAAGCTATCGCCGCTTCGACTTTTACGGCTTTATCTAAGGCGAATACCTACTTTAACTATAGTAAAGCTAGACATTAGGCCTAAGACTACCGACTATTATCTTCGCTAGCACTTACTACTACGTTATCCTTATCGTCTAGCCCGCTTTAAGACGTTACGATAAAAGGGAAGATATATAAAGCTGCTAAGGCATTTAGTTCTTACTAGCGCTATTATAGTAGGTGTCCCTACCATTAGTCAGCCTTATACGAGGGGCAGCTATTAGGGCTACCCTCTCGTATAGCTAGCTAGCTTCCTTCCCTCTTTCCTCCTTTATAGCTCTTTATAGCATTAATCTTAGCACTTTATTCGCCTACGCCTATATGCATTGCCTAAGACTACGATAGGTTATAAGCTCCGTCTGCTTGCTTCTATAGCGTAGATAGAGTTATTTATTTATAGTAATATCTACGATTTTTCCCGACCGGAAGAAGTTAAGAAAAGATTTTCGCCGGAATAGTAGACCTTAAGTACGCAGCCGGAATAGCTATAACGACGATTAAGAAGCTAAAAGGGCCCGATAACTACTCCTTATAGTTAATAGATATAGAGCTAACCTTACTTACGCTAGACTTAGAGGAGCATATTAACGGCTCTTCTACCCGACCCGACAGCTAGGTTAGCTAGGTCGGCAAGTCCGATAAATAGAAAGCATAGGATAAATAAGATTTAAGAGCGACTAAGATCTTAATTCTTAGCCTATCCGACGATATTAAGGAATCGCTAACATAGTCTAGATAGACTAATTGGATGTCTTCCTACACTACGATAGGTTATATCTAAAGGGCTATATTATAGCTTCCCGAATCTACTATCGGAGATACGATAGTCGAATTTTTCCGTTTAAAAGCATAGAATTTTATAACTATTAACGCTTATTCGAAACGGCTAGAATAGTGCTAGCGATAGATAACGACTATCTAGCTATAGACTAGTAAATAAATATACGTCTATGCTGCTATATATAGACTTAAGCAAGCCTACCTATAGTAGTTCTACGCATAGGAACACGACTGTAAAAAGAATAACTTCCCGACGAAGGGAGAAATCGATAAGTTCCTATAGAAATAGGCTCTTATCGAGAAGAATATAGTAAAGGTGCCTAACGGTAGATAAGTCCTAGCAGCTAATAAGAATAATATCCTAGCTTCCGATCGAGGAAATGCTTAAGGCCGGGGATAAGGCCGCGGTAGAGGACGTAGCGGTAGCGGTCGAGGCGGGGCTAATTACAATAATAATATAGAAGAAGGTTCTTCTAATAGAGACCTTATAAAACTCGAGTGTAGTTGCCTTAAACCACCCGGCAAGGGTTATACGCCGGAATTCTATTAGACCCTCTACCTAAAGCAAGCCTTAGAATAGAAACGAGACGAGTAGCGTTAATAAGGCATTAATCCCTTTAAGAAGGGAAATACTAATATTATTACCGCTAGCAAACGCGATATTACCCTTTTTGCTATACGGTTTAACGATGCTATCTTAGCTATAGGATATAAGTCCCTACGGGATACGGTTATATATAACACCGGCGCTTTAGACATATGCTTTAACGATTTAAAGTAGTTTACGACCTTTATTCCTACTCCGGCCTATCGTCTAATATAAGCATTAAACGGTAGCAACCTTTAAGTCCTAGGCTTAGGCACTATACGTATAACGATTAGAGACTTAACTCTTAACCTAACTAACGTTCGCTACTGCCCTAATGTACCCGTAAATTTAATAAGCTCTAAAGTCCTTTAGGATAAAGGCGTCGTGCTAGATAGATTTAATAGCCGACTAGCTTTTTAAGCTATAAGGGAGGCAGTCTATAAGATTACCTAAGAACTTAGCGTTAGCACTATTCGTAATGCTTAGGCTACGGGTAATCTTACTATTCGAGATAAGCACCCCGACCTCGTCTTTACGGCGTTGCTAAAGACCTTAATAAAGGTTAATAGGAAGGTCGATTTTAGGCTTATGCATCGCAGACTTAGACATACGGGCAAGGCTAGAGTCCTTAATGCGTGCCGAAAGTCAGGCATTAACGTTAATATAGAAAGTCTTAACGACTTCTTTTATAAGGCCTATTATTTTGCAAAAGCCGACCGTATTATTAGCCGGACATCTTTAGTTAAGCTATTGCAGTTCCTAGCATACGTCTTCTAGGACTTTATTTAGCACTTACCTACCGGTTTCGGCGGCAAGTAGTATTCGCTATACGGGATCGATATATATATAAGGTTCTATTAGGTTCTATTCGCGGTAAACCGAGGAGAGGCGTACGACTTGCTTTATAGTTAGATAAGGCAGGTATAAGCCTACTCTATAAATAAGTTAGTTTAGTCTATGTGTTTTAACAACGCGTTAGAGTTCTAGTCGGACGTAATATTTAAATAGGCTAATAAGGACGGATTTATCCTTCGCTTTAGTGCCCCCTATACTCTTAAGTAGAATAGACTTACTAAACGTGCTAGCCGCACTTTAATAGACCTCGCACGCTGTATTTACGCCGATATAAACCTTCCGGCCTTTTTATAGCCGTACTTTATAGAGATAAGCGCCTACGTTAATAATATACTTCCGACGAGCGCTTATAAGGATGGTAGAGCTCTAATTAAGGTTTTATTTAATAAGATCCGCACGCTATACTTATATAGCATTAAGTATATAAGGGCTTAGGGCTATACTACGTTCGTTACTATCCCGCCCTAGTAGAGGGTTAAAAGTGTAAAGATAGCCCTACGAGCTTAGAAAGGTCGCTTAGTAGGCATAGAGGGACTTAACGGGCATATATATAAGGTCTAGCTTCCCGAGAAGAAGATCGTCGTACGTGCCTAAGATATCCGCTTTTAGGATAGTAAGGAGTATTAGCGCCTTACTATTAACGACGTTAAATTTAAAGCTACCCTATAGGAGGATAACGATAAAGTCACCTACCTATTCGACATAAGGAAGATTAAAGCCGTAGATAGAAAACGCAATGCGAGGCACGACGATAAAGCCGCTTCGCCGCGTAAAGAAGAACTCGACCTATCTACCCTATAGGGGGTGCTTAAGGACCTAAGTTATATCCTAACACCCGATCCGACGCCTACTATAGGGCAATAGCAGCGTTATGTTTATTTCGACGAGGAGACTATAGAGCACGAAGACATAGAGGACTTAAATCCGGCTTTTAAGGATAAGGCATCGCTATTTTATCCTCGCCGAACCTTACGACCCTATTAGACCTACGACTACAACGAGCGGTTAGGACGAGGCCGTAGTCGTAGTAGCCGTAATCGCGGCAGCCGTAAGGGCAGCCGTGGTAGTAGCTAAGCTAGGGAGTTATCCGGTTTATAACTCGCAGTATTTCGCGAAAATAACACCTATTATAAGACTAATCCTCCTTAGGTTCTTAGTGTAGGAGCGGCTCTAGCTTTTATACAGCCTAATACGACTCTAAAGAACTAAAAGCAAGCTATAGACTACCCTAACTATAAGAGTCGCTAGTTGCCTACTATAAGGAAGGAATACCGTAAGCTTAACGATAAAGGGACCTAGATTCTTATTTCCCGCCTACGAGGCTATTAAGTCCTTCCGGGCCGTTAGGTCTTCCTTAAGAAACATATTACGGGAGCAGACAGTATTGCAAAAGCCTATTAGTATATTCACAGGGACTAAGACACTATAAACAGGCCTATTAAAGACGTCTACGCCGCTATAGCACACTAGGCTTCTATTCGTATATTTGCTACTCTTATAGCTTTAGATAACCTTGAATATAAGAAGTTCGACGTAGTTAACGCCTTCCCGCACGCCGAAGTAAGGGAGGAAATTTATATTAAGCAGCCCTACGGTCTAACTAACGGCACTAGCCGCGTCTGCAAGCTATAACGAGCTCTATACAGGCATAAGGCCGCCCCTCGTTAGTGGTTTAACAAAGTTGTTATTAACCTTATTGCTTTAGGCTTCGTTTAGCTAAAGGCAGAATTATGCCTATTTCGTTACGATAATAGCACGCTTCTAATCCTCTACGTCGACGATATATTAATCGCAGTAGCTATACGAGACCTTATTGCGGATAAGGCTTATTTATTAAGCGGCCTATATAAGATAAAGAGTCTTAGGGAGCCGACCGAGTTCCTAAGACTAGAAATAGACCGGGATCGCGTTAACCGGACGATCCGCCTATATTAGACAAGATTCGCGATAAAGATCCTTAAGGAGTTCGGCAGCGATATCGAGAATACGGCAATAACGCCGTGGCCGCTAAAGACCGTTATCCTAGCGGATTAGAAACAACAATAGTCGGTAATGCCCTCTAAGGAGTAGCTTTAAAGAACTAGCAGCTTAAACTAGCTAGCGATAGGAATAAGGCTAGACTTATTATATACGGTAAATAAGTTGTCGGAGGCGAATTACAACCCGACTGTAACGCATATAGCTATCCTAAAGCATTTATTGCGTTATCTTAAGGGATTTTTAAACTTAGGCATTGTCCTTAGTGGCCGTTATTCGACTAACGATCTAAAGCTGCGCGTTTATGCCGACGCCTCTTTTACTAACGACCTTCGAACCCGATGCTCTATAGCCGGGTATATAGTCTTCTTAGCCGATAGGCCGATCTTTTAGCGGTCGAAACGACAAACGTTAGTAATAACCTCGTCTACTAAGGCCGAATTTATTAACCTTACGCCGGCGGGTATAGCAGCTATATAGTAAGCGAAGCTATTATACGATATAGGCTACCTATAGCCTACGCCGATGATTATATATACCGATAGTTAGAATGCGAGATTAGCTGTTCTTAATAAGGCGAATGTAGGCCGCACGAGGCATATTAATCGCTATTTTAAGTAGATCGTTTATCGTACGGCGATAGGCTATTTTTAGCTTTATTAGGTCCGCACTAATAAGATAATTACTAACGGCTTAACGAAGCCGCTTTTACGTATAGGCTATAAGAAGTTTAAGCACTAGCTTAGGCTATAACACTACGTTTATTAATGGATTTCCCGATTAGGAAAGCATTTAGGGATAGAAGCCTAGTTAGGCAATTAGAAGGGTAGAAAGCCTTGCGAATAAGCGACCGATGAATTATAGAGGAAAAGGCTGTAGAATACAGCTCTAAGCCGTGTTATTGTTAGCCTTATTAGGCTATTCGGCTAAGGGGAGGTATTATAGTAGGTGTCCCTACTATTAGTTAGCCTTATGCGAGGGGCAGCTATTAAGGCTACCCTCTCGCATAGCTAGCTAGCTTCCTTCCCTCTTTCCTCCTCTATAGCTCTTTATAGCATTAATCTTAGCACCTTATTCGCCTACGCCTATATGCATTGCCTAAGACTATAATAAGCGCTTTAGAGGGAATAGCCGTAGCCGTAGTAGTAATCGCGGTAGAGGTAACTAAGGTAAAAGTATACGTAAGGGTATATAAGGAAATTATCGTAATTACGCTAACCGCCTATATATATACTTCGACAACGAGGTTATAGATAATGCCGACGAAGACTAAGATCTAACGTACTAACTTAAGGAAGACGATATAGAAATAGAGGCTATCTATATAGCTATATAAGAGGGGATAGACGTAGCGTATTTCTAATAAAGAGGCGACGCTATCTACTTTATAACTATAGATAGCGGTATTAATACTAGCTAAAAGCCTTTCTATAAGGGCTTCGGCGATTATTATAGTGTTTTCCTTTACCGACTAACGACTTCCTTATCCTTTACTCTTTCTTCCTTCTTCGACTACGGTTCTATATCTTATTACGTTTCTTCTTTACTTATATATAAGCTAGCCTTATACCCGTCCTAAGTCGCCTTTACTATAAAGGGGATAAGATAGATTCTTAGACTAAACGTTTAAGACGATATCGTTATCGCTATATAATAGTAAGGCAACGACGATTAGACTAGTTCGGTTGCCCTCTCTTACGGTATCGTCTTTAACGGGACTTTCCTTAGTGACTTAACCCTTAGACAGTCTATCTTTCACGCCCTTAGAGTCGCTTATAAAGGCAACGGCGCTATACAACTACGCAACCTTAAGGGCAAGCCTCTATTATAGCCGTAGCCGTCGAACGTTTTCTTTATAGCTATTTTCCCTAATTTAACCGACGTTTAACTTACTCTTACGCGTATTATTCGCTTTTACGCCGATACGCCGGAATAAGCGAAACGCTTTATAGACGTATACTTCGCTAAATTCCTAAAGCTCTTTAACATATCGCTTTAATATATAGAAAAATTAGTATAGATAGTCTATCGAATTAATATAGGCGATAGCACGCTTATACGGCAGGCTCCCTAACGCTATAGTCCCTTATAGGCCTAAGCTATTAAGGACTTTATTAAGAAATATAAAGGGAGTATTATTCGAAAGTCCGTTAGCCTATAGTCGTCTCCTTTATTATTAACGCTAAAGAAGGCACCTACGGGCCTATAGTATAATGCCCGTAGGTAAGTTATTTAGCGTATTTACGCCGACTACTATATACTTAATACCCTAACGAAGAAGTATACGTATCCTCTCCCGAATACTATAGACGAGATATAACGAGCAGCCGGGCATTACTATTATGCCTTTATCGACCTATAAGACGGTTTTTAGTATATCTATATCGCTTTAAAGGACTATAAAAAGACCGCTTTTATTACGCCTTTCGGCCTATATAAATAGGAAGCTATGCCTATAGGCCTTACGAACGCCCTAGCTACTTTCTAAACTTTTATAAAGGAAGTTTTATAGCCGCTACGTAAGTTCGCTATTAGTCTCTTAAACGATATATGCCTTTAGGCCGATATAGTCGAGCAGCTTTACGAACGCCTGCTTGCCTTCTTCGCTTACGCCGTTAAGTACGGCCTACTCTTAAACGCTAAGAAAACGAAGCTTTTCGTCGATATAGGTGTATTCTTAGGCTTTATCGTCTATTTTAGAGGCATTTAAGTAGATCCTCTTAAGATTGCCGCTATTCGCGACCGCCCGATGCCTACGACTACTACGGAGATCCACGCTTTTATTTACGCGGCCGGATACCTACGTATACTAATCCCGAATTTTTTAGACCTACCTATCCTATTAATCGAATAGTCCTTCGGTAGTAAGAACGTCCCTATTACCTTAACTACGGAAGCTAAAGCTGCTTAAGAATAGATCTATAATACTATTATAATAATACTAATCTTCGTTAAGTTTAGCTAAATACTTCCCGTAATTATTAAGAGTGACGCGTCTAGGAAATATATAGGCATAGCTCTTCTATAGCTATATATATACCTAACGGATAGTAAGGAGCGTTCCTACCTTTACCTAGTAGCCTACTTTTCTAAAAAGCTTACTAAGACGTAGTAGCGTTATTATAGGAATAAGGGATATCCGTTCTTTAGGCACGACTATAATCCACGTGATTAAATAGATCACGTATAGGCAACGCTTAAACGGATGCGCTATTAACTATACGATGCATCGTATGCATTAAGGACCCCGGTGATAGCGTTACTAACTCGGCCGCCCTTACGATAATTAAGTTATTAACTTAATCGCCCTTATAGGCATAGCCCCGACGTCGTAAGTAAGGGCTCGTAAAGGTCCGGCTTTAGGCCCTATTAATATACGCGTTTATAGCCTATATAAAGGGGCTATTCGTCGCCCCTTAGTTAATAGATATATAGACTAAAATCTAGCTAGTTTATAACCCATTTGTTTATTTAACTAACTAATACTAATTAGTGATTAAACGATTAATTATAGATTAGTAAGGTAGAAGAGGCAGAGCCTAATCGTCGAAAGTGCACGGATCTTTATCCCCCGCGGATTCTATTGCCTACACCTAGAGACGGTCCTTTATGCTAAGAATAAGGAACCTGCGCGAGTTAGAGCCGACGAAGCTATTATAGCTAGCTCTCGGTGACCGCCGATAAGTTCTTTCCTAGCTTTTATTTAATCCCGTCTCGCTTCGAGAAGAAGAAGAGTTACGTCGAATAATAGTGCGTCCGAAACGTAAGATAACCTTCGTAACGACCCTCGCGATCCCCTTTAATAATAGTAGTATGCTTTATTTAATCATACTATATCAGACCCTACCGATAACTCTAACGCTCCCGGTCCTATACTAGAAGCAACTAAGACTGTCGATAACCCCCTTCCCGGTTGGCTAAGCAGTATCGGCATCTTCGGGTTGTTTTAGAATAAAACCGACATTGCTTTCTAAGAGATAGAGGTTACCTATAACAATATAAATAAAAAGGCTATTATAACCTACGTAGCCCGGTTTATTATTATTAATGCTAGCATAACTATCTATAGATATAAGTTATTCCTAAACTTCTAGGACTACTTTAACGGGTAGATAGAGGCTATATAGAACCGGGGAGATAGGTATTTTAAGAAGGCCCTTAAATCCTTCTTACGGTCCTATATAATCTAGACCGGCGCCTTAAACCTTAGCTTTACGGTATTATTTTTAATGCTTTAGCGCTAGTAGATTCCCCTAATTTAGCCTAAGGACGAACTACCCTTAGAATAGTTAAAGTTCTACGACGAGCGAACCCGAGAGTTCGTAAGGAATACATCCGTTATAGCCCCGGCTGCCGTAACTAACCCTCCTTCTCTAGTCGCCCTAGGCACGGCCCTAACGGCGCCTCTTATTGCCC
This sequence comes from Ophiocordyceps sinensis, assembly GCA_012934285.1. Lineage (NCBI taxonomy): Eukaryota > Fungi > Ascomycota > Sordariomycetes > Hypocreales > Ophiocordycipitaceae > Ophiocordyceps > Ophiocordyceps sinensis. The sequence goes on from JAAVMX010000008.1 coordinate 1,435,598, forward strand.
TAACCCCGGCTCCTATAGCAACCTTTACAACGGCGCTATTTACGCCCGCGGCTATCCCCCTTATACCTCCGACCGCCCCGGCAGTTACATTTGCGCTAGAACCCTCCTTTATTCTAATAACCTTAATATATACTACCTCCGTCGATCCCGGCTTATACCCGCGAGATTAAATAGCCGGCACGTTCTTAAACCCCTAGACCCTTCCGTTCTAAGATATATTAAAAACGCGAATAATACTTTACCCGACTTTGTATTAGTTCCTTAGGACCCCTTTAATTAATATAACGTTAAAGGCAGCCTATATAATAGTGCCCCCTTAATATATATAAAGCATCCTCTATGCTATATGCCGGGGCTAATGTAATTAGCTATAGATAAGATAGTAGGGAGCTATTCCTAGCTCCCGGGGCTTACGCCTACCTAATAGAAGCATCCTTCTTTACACACACATTCTTAGTGCTAAGTGTATTAAATTAGTAGTAATTCTATACCTTCTGCCTTAAAGCTACTATTAGGAACGCCCTTCCTATCTCTATAGCTTCGCTCTACTATAACACGTTCGCTAAAAGCTTCTTAAAGCTCTCGCTATTTATTAAAAGCCGCTTAAAGGCTCCCGACACCTATAGTATAACTAGCTTATATAACCTTAGCTAGCACGCCTATATAACCTCTAATATAAGCCTTACGATCCGACGAGGCTCGCCTTTCTAAGCATTATTAGAACTAGGGCCTACTGCCTAATTCTCTATTTTAAGTCCTTACGCAATTAGCCGTAAGGAAAAATTTTCTCTCTATGTTTTCGATTTCCTACGCGTACCCGTTCTTACGCTAAAATTAAAACACCTTATACCTCCTACTATAGACTTTTCTCCTCTCTTATAACTCTTCTTTCTTCGCAATCCCTCTTTTTCTCCTTTATCCCTTGTTTTATTTAAGCTATTATTACTATAGCTAGGGACGAAGAAGCCCGTTAAGCTACGGCATCTATATCTCGTTTAGACGACGACGTCTACCCTCGCTTGCCGATATAGGATTACGCTCCGCCGGATAGTGTCTATAGCGCCGCCCCCTTTAAGGACTCTAAGAGTAATTATAAAGATCCTCCTCCTCCTACCCGCCGTCGTCCTTACTTATCCTTAGAAACCGAGGTACTACGTAAGTAGTCTACTATACTAGCTATAGAGGATAAGGACTATAATAACCTATTAAAATAAGCCGTTCGCTACTCTAAGTTAATTAAAATACTGCCTACGGAAGGGGTTATTAAGACTTTTACTAATATAGACGTAATATATATAAAGTAAGCCTATATTCTCTTAGGCTCTTTAGCCTTTAAGTCGGAGATTATCTTTAATATTTTAGATCTTCCGCCCGTAAAGGAAAAGCATCTATAGTACGCCGATACTTAGCGAAAGGGAATTCGCGCGTATCTTCGTTTTATAGGCGAGCTTCCCGATAAAGAGACTCCTCTTTACGCTACGATAACTCTAGTATATCGGCTAGTCTAAGCTATGCCTTTTAACTAGGAAATAATCGACGGAGACCTTTCTAATAGTTAATTAGAGGACTAGCCTCCTCTTCGTCCGTAAGGAATACTTCGCTTATCTAAGCAACGCTCTATTAGATAGTAGTATTACCCTAAGGAGCAACCCTAGGTTTTATATTACTCTCTTTAGTCTAAATTATCTAAGTATTCGCATGCTTTCTACTCTCGTCAATAAAAGGACTTAGACGATAATAACGATAATTTATCTAGATCTAATAATAGCTTTATCCGCCGTCCCTTAAAGTCCTATCTAAATCCGCGTAGGTACCGCGAGGCGAGCTATACCTCCTCCTCGGCCTATAACGATAAGGCCGTTACTAAACGCCTTAAATAAGACAATATTAGTACTTTTAACCTAGATAAGCATAATCCGAAGAACCTAGGTATTATCGCTTTTAGCGATAGAAAGAATATCTATATAAACGTCTATCTCTTTATAGAGCGTCTAAGGATCTACTAAGACGAGGATCTATTCGCCTTTTGCCTATATTACCTCTCCTTCTTAATAGGAGGAGCTCTTATATAGTATATAAGTAAGCTTATAGCGGAATAACGTAATATCCTTAGTTCCTCCCCCCTTAGAACGTTCTATAAGTTCTTAACTAGGCGTTTTAAGCGTCTTAACGCCGATGTCTTAAAGGAACTTTATAGGGAAAGGTATACGATATCTATATAGTTCTTTAGCTTTATTACTTTTGCGTAGTAGATTTAGAGAAAGGCTTCGCTCGCCCGTTAACTTAAGATAGGCAAGGATGCTTAAATCATTAAGGCTATCTATCCTCTTATTGCCGTTTAGATCTCCTCGCTTCTTCCTATTCCTATAAAGAAGACCCCGATCGATAAATAGATTTATATTATTAAGGAATAAAAGCCCCTTATTATAGCCTCCCTTAAGCTATATATCTCCGGAGACTAAGACCGTTCTCGCTATAGCAGCTTTTCCTATCGGGATAATAACTACCGTTAGGATAACTATCGCCGTAATAATAGTTACCGTTAGGGTAACCGTAATCGCAGCCGTCGTAATAATCGTCGCGATAACTATCGTTAATGTAACCGAGGCAATAACTACCGTTAAGATAACCGTTAGGATCGGGACTAAGGTTATAATTGCTACCGTAGTCCTAAAGGACGAAGCTTAGGTAATAACCGTAATTAGTTAAGCTTACGCCCGCTACGCCGCGATAAGCGTTACCCTCGCTAGGACGACCGACGAGATAACTAAACGGAATACCGCTAAGGTAAATATAAAGGTAATAATAATAAGAAGAAAGTACGCTTTAAGTCGAAATATTAAAGCGATAAGAAGACTACTCCTAGCGGCGATAAAGCTAGTAATAAGCTATACTTAAACGACTCTTAGGACGATACGTCCTTTTACGCCTCTTTAAAAGCTAACTTCGTAGGCTATATAAACTCTCGCTACCCTACCGAACGGGCCGGTAAGTTTAAATATAGCACCTACGACTATACTTTCGCCCTTGCCTTTATGCTTAAGGAGTATATATACGCTAACTGCTATATATCTAAGCAATAGCTCTATAGTAAAGAGCGCGTGCTTAAGCCTTTAATATATAAGGTTTATAAGGCCTCTTTTCTTTCTCGCAACGTACTTTTCTCTTATCTCTATCTTAGGTATAAGAAGACCCCTTTTACTCCTATTATTCCTATAGGGAATATCGTCGACTCTATTCCTACTAAGCTTAATTCCCCCGTCGTATTAGAGCCTATTCTTCCCGCGCCTATTATTAAGGAGCTTGTTTTTCACGCAGCGCTTACTATAGCACCCCGACTAGGTTAGGTCTTAGAAGCTAAAGCTAAGGAGCCCTAATAGGATTAGGATTCCCCGCCGTACTTATACTCCTATATAAGGATTAAAGTCTCTACCTAACCCGGTAGGCAGGAAGTCTAAGTTTGCCCTAACTTTAGCTATAATAAGCCTATAATTAATCGCGACCTTCTTTAGACTCTTAACTATACCGTTAAGAAAAAGCCTCCTATTACTATTAACGGAGTTAACGGTCGCTTTTTTTGCGAGGACTAGGCTACGTTCTCCTTCTACACGCGTAGTACTATAGCTAGCCCGACCGCTTAAGCAGCTATAGCTAAATTCACCTACTCCGCCTAAGTCTTTAAAGTAAAGGCCGGCGCACTTCTCGGCAATGCCTTCCTTAAGCTATACCGAGGATCCTTTAATTATAATAAAGAGGTTATTCGCATTAGAGTGCTCGACGGGTTTAAAATCCTATTCGATATCTATAAATAGCCCCGCGAAGTTATTCGCCGTGTCTAAGCCGTCTAAAAGACTATTATACCACCCGGCACTACCCTTATAGTCCCTACCTCTTAGAAAGAACTTCCTAAAGACCGCGCCTATACTTTCTTCGCCTCTTACGCTAATGCTATTTATAGTATTATCGATGCTAAATCTCTTCCTACTATCCTTATTACTAATAGTATAAATGTTAACCTCGTTATTAAGCGTAAGTAGAAGCTTAGCTAGATATAAGAGTGTTAGGAGTCTAGCTATTTTACCGCCCCGTCTTAGAAATCAGCTATAAAGGCTCTAACACTAGCTATAGTAGTTTCGCCTACTCTTAAAGCCGCTGCTATGCTATCCTCCTCTATAGGAACTGCTATTACTACTACTACTTCTTTTATTAATTTATTAGTTAACGTTACGAGTACTTTTCCGCTTACTTAGGAAGTCTTCGAGTGCCTATAGGCTCCCGCCCCGTCTTAACCCGTAGAAGCTCTTATTCTAAGCACTTCTCTAACGCCTTCGCTATCTAACTCTATCTACGCCTACGTTATAGCTTTTTCGGCAAGACCCGCTAAGTAGTCTAAGGTTCGCTAGAACCTCGCAGTAGCTACTACTAACGTAACGGCAGTTACTATAGCTATTAAGATAAACGCCGCGGATAGAATCGAGGATCCTCTCTCTAGCCGTATTCTATACTAAACGTACGTTTAGCGCCTACCGGAGCTATAAGAGAAATACACTAAAGAGGGTATTTATATTTTCGACTATAGCCCCTCTTTCGTACGCCGCGTTAAGAAGCTTCTTAAGAGATACTCCTAGCTCTAGCGGGATATAAGCACCGCCGTCGTAGAACTTAGAAGGGAATTAACAATCCCTTTAATCAATAATTAGCACGAAAAACGAGTCGCTTAAAGGCCTTACCTATAAGGACTTTGCGATAGGAAGGTTATCGACGATACGTTTAACCTACTTTATAAGCAAGGTCGCCTAGAGTAAGCCGACGAGCCTACGCCGTTTATAGCACCTATCTTTATAGTCTAGCGTATAGCCTAAGGCGAGACTAAAGGCCGAGTCGTTATTAACCTACGTGCCGTTAATAGTATTACTATCCCGGACTCTTACCCTCTACTACTATAAAGCTTTATTATTACTAAACTCTTAGGCGCTTGTTTTATTACTACTATTAACGCTTCCGCCTTCTTCTATTAGTTTCGAGTTAAACTTAAGCATTTAGGCAGGTTTACTATTATAAGTTATCGAGGTCTAAAACGCCTAATAGTTATACCTATCGGCTTTCGCAATAGCCTAGCGTACGTATAACGCTATATAGACTAAGTCCTCCGTCTATACTAAGGCTATAGCCGCGCGTTTATTAATAATATTATTATTTACTCCGCTACGGAAGAGGAATACTTTTAATATCTTAAGGCTATCTTTAAGCTCTTTGTATCGCTTAACCTATCTATAAGCCCTACTAAGAGCTAGATCGGCTACCCTTCCGTAAAGCTACTCGGATTTCGTATCGACGCGTTTAGGATAAGTACTATAAAGCATAGGCTCGCTGCCTTCGCAAAGCTCCTATTCCCTAATAACCTCGCCGCTCTTAAATACTACATCGGCGCTATAAGGTATATTCGCAACCTTATCCCGTACTATAGCGCCTCTATTACCCTTCTATAGGATCGTAAGACTAGTCTTCTAGCTTAAGGTCGCTTAATCGGTAAGGTTAAGAACGGGAACCCTAATAAGCGGAAGTCCTATACGCGAGTTATATCGTTCTAGCCGATCCTAGCCGAGCTTTCCTCCTTCGCCTCCCTTTAGAAGGAAATTACTTCTAGCCGTATAATTCACTATATAGACCCGTAGAAGAGGCTATTCTATTAGATTAACGCCTTTTTATAGTAAGGCTTCGCAGCCGTCTTTTTCTATCTCCGCGACGGTACTATTTAGCAGCTAGGCTAGCCTATTCCGGTTAAAGCTATTATGCCTATCTGCTTCCTCTCCTATACTCTAACGAGAGCCGAATAGTCCTATAGTCCCTTAGAACTAAAGGTCGCCTGCCTAATATAGGCTGCGAAGAAGATACGCACTATAGTATAGTCGTTAACCCTCCCGCTCGTAGTCTTAACCGATTACTCCGCGATTAAGCAAATCGTCGCTAAGAAGACCCTCGATACTTCTAGCATAGACTAAGCTAACCGTCGCTTAGTTATAGCCTTAATTTACCTCTTTAAATACGATATCGAGGTTTACTACCTCTTTAGCAAAAAGAACTTTATCCCTAACGCCTTTAGTCGCCTATTAGCCGAGGAGTCCGACTAGCTGCTTAATTATCGTCGTCCTAACTTTACTATGCTTAACGATATACTTATAGCCTCTAAGGCTATTATAGCTCTTAAGAAACGCGAGGAATTCGCCGTCGTATACGATAATAACCCTTACTATAAGCGAATACTTTAAATAATCGCAGATAGCGAGGACGCTATTAAGAGTCTTTCCTCGCCCTTAGAAAGAGCTATAGTCGCTAACTCTATAGCACGAACGAAAGCATAGCTTAAGCGCCGCGGTATACCGTTTTTTATAGTCGATAAGCTTCTATACTATAAAGGCCCTAACGGCTTTACCCGGCTATATATCCCTAACGCCTTCGTCCTATCTATAATCTCGGCAGCCTATAACGATAAAAACTACTTCGGCGTAGTCTATATAATTAAGGACCTAGAGATATACTTAATTCGCGGAGTTACCCGTTAGGTAAAGAAGCAAATCGCGGCCTATAAAGCCTATTGCCTTAGCTAAATAGACCGTTAGACCCTTACCGGCAGCTATAAGCCTATTCGCCCCCCGCTACTTCTAATATAGAGTATCGCGATATACTTTATAACCGATATACCGCTCTTACATTTAGCAAGCTCCTTATAGTAGATCCTAGGCTTTAATATCTTTAACTAACTTCTTATAGTCACTTACTTAATTAGTAAGAGATACTTACTAATCTTAAGCAACGCGAAGTACGGCATAAAGGACTAGGCTTAAAGCCTAGCCCGTTAGTTACTTCTTTCCGATTAAGGCATACTAAGAACTATTATTAGCGACTAAGATCGTAAATTTATATCTAACTTTTAGAAAGGCCTCTAAAGCGCATTTAGCACTAAAATTGCAATAACTACCGCTTACTACCTATAGGCTAACGGACTTGCCGAATAGCGCAATTAGACCGTAGAGACCGCTCTACGAATATCCTATATCGAGGATCTTAGCCTAGATTAGAAGATAATAATCCCCGCCCTTTAGTAGAATCTAAATACGGCATTTAACGCTAGTATAAAGATCTCCGCCTATAAATCTATCTTCGGCTTTAATATACGTAGACTATTAGAAGCTGCCGATAATATCCTAAGTACTACTACGGACGAACTGCCCTACTTATAAGAAGTCACCCGTAGATAAGCGAGCCTAGCTATAGACCTAGCAGCTATAAAGGCTAAGCAGCGGTATAACGCAAAACACCGGCCGGTTCTTTTTAAAGCTAGTGATAAAGTCTACCTAAAGCTATATACGGGCTATTATAAGCCTAGCTAGCCGCTAAAGAAATAGTCGCGGCAACGAAAAGGTCCTTTCGTTATTAAGCGTATAGTTAATAACCTCGCGGCGGAGCTCGACCTCCTTAGCTAAGTCTAAATCCACCTAGTCGTTTCTATTTAGCACCTTAAGCTCGTATACGAAAGGCATTACGTTAAGCTCGAGCCTAGACCTATAGAAGCCGCTTGCGATATCGAAGCACCTAACGAAAGGGATTAGCACTACGAAGTCGAACGCCTAATAGACATCCGTGTTTATCGCATCGGTCGGTCGAAGTTACCTATAACCGAATACCTCGTACGATAGAAGGGATAGGCCGCTATATACGACTAATAGGTCCGAGCCGACTAGGTCTCTACTAAAGCTATTACGGAGTTCTAAGGTCGCCCTCCCGTACGCGCTATACGAAGTAAGAAGGCCGCTTAGCAAAAGGAACGATTAAAGGAATAATTACTAATAGGTATAAGCATAACTTATAAGAATAAAAGGAAGGATTTAGGCAATAGGAGTATTCCTCTTAATTGCCTAATTAGGATTATATTTATAACTGCTATAGGCAGTAGTATTTTCTTTTTTAAGCCGGCATTCTAATGTATATAAAGCATCCTCTATGCTATATGCCGGGGCTAATATAATTAGCTATAGATAAGATAGTAAGGAGCTATCTCTAGCTCCTAGGGCTTACGCCTACCTAATAGAAGCATCCTTCTTTACACATATATTCTTAGTGCTAAGTGTATTACCCCTTACGACGTTCTAAACGAGGAGATAGACGTAGACCTCCTATAAAAGTTTATTAAGTTATAGGATAAAAGTAAGAATTATATAAGGGAGCCCTATAATATTCTCGATAATAAAGTCCGTATCTTTACAGACGTTTGTTATATAGTTAAGGCCCGGCCCGGCTATTTCTATGCCCTCTTTCCCCGGATCCTTACCGGCCGAGCCTAAGACTACTATATCTAGCATATAGAGTAGGATAGTATATTTAGGCAAGCCTACGACCTACTAAAGGCTTACTTCGATACTAAAGTAAACTATTAGTACTATTAGGTAGATTAAAGCACTATAACTTTTAAAAAGCTATAAGTTAATTATTTAAATAAGACCTAATAGGAAGTCCTATAGACTCTTTTTAATAAGCTATAACGATATTAACGCGCCTTAGGATTTAAGTTCGCTAAAGACCTCCCCCTTCGCACTATATTGCTTAACGCGTGCTAAAACGTCCCGGAATTTAGCTATACGCTATATAACCCCCCTAAGACTATAGAAAAGCTATTCTCCGCGCTACGTTCCTCCTTAAAGACCTATCTATTAATATAGGCCGAGAACGGCACGTCCGGCACGTTTATATAATATCGTAACGAGGTAATAAATATAAATAATAAATATAATTTATTAAGCGTATTCTATACTAACCGAAGATATACTAATAACCGCGGCAACGGCCGTAGGTTTAGTAAGAGCAGCGGATAAAGCTACCGTAGCCCTTATAGTAGCGGTAGTAGCTTTAGCAACCGCTAATAGTCGAAGAAGTACTTTGTTTATTAGAAGGAAGGATGCTAGTCGATAAAGTATACCCTATAGGAACGAGCTAGGTCTAAGGCTTAATACTACGCTTAATGCCTACTAACCGGTAACCCTAGTATAGGATTTAAGGCCTATCTCACCGAATATAAAGGCAATAAGACTCTATAGGCCGCTATCGAGTAGCGTAACGATAAGGCTAATAACGACGAAGAACTAACTAAGTAGCAAGCCTTGTAAATCCTCTATTAGCAGTCCTTTAACTATTTAATCATAGGCGAAGACGCATAAGGGATAGACTAGTTAGGCGTTCCGGCTACCTAATTTGTCTTCGACCGTTACTTAAAGGACCGCTTTTACGGCATCCTCGTAGACACTAGAGCAGCTATAGTCTCTACGGTAGGTTAAGACTAGTATCTCGCCTTATAACGAGAAGACCCGTCTATTATACTTAACGAATCTACCGCCGGCTAGGCCTATATTAAATTCGGCAGCGGCGAGGACGTGCGTTCCTTTAGCTCCGTTGCCCTTAAAACCCTTATTAGCCGTATTACGTTCTACGTGCTAAGAACGACGACCCCCTTTCTCCTCTGCCTAGCTAATATAGATCGCTTAGGCATATACTTTAATAATACTACCGATACGATTATTAGTCCCGGTGTTAGCGTCCCTATTATTCGCAAATAGGGATATCTATAGTTCTTCTTTAGTAAGGAAGAAAACGCAATCGCCTTCTTAACTAAAGCCGAGATATAAACGCTCTACCGCCGATTTAGCTATCCGGCCGTTAATAGACTTTACTACTTATTAAAATAAGCAGGGTATAACGATATCTTAATAGAAACACTCGAGGATATCTTAAAATTCTACTATTACTGCTAGCTCTACGCGCCGGCGCCCCGGAGGTTTAAGTTTATATTAAAGGATAACTAAAAATTTAATTTCGAGGTCGTTATTAATATAATATACCTAAAGGTCGGCAGTAGCACCCGCCCGGTGCTATACGCGGTCGATATAGCGACCTCTTTCTAAAGAGCGCGATTCCTCCCGTCTATATCGGCTAAAGACACATAGGAGACACTTAAAGCGCTATAGATCGATATATACCTTAGCCCCTTTAACTTTATCCGGCATAACGTAGGCACTAACTTCGCCTTAACCGAGTTTCGCGATAAGGCTCGTATTATAGGTATTACGTATACCTAGATCCCCGTTAAGGCATATTAGTCTATAGGTAAGGTTAAAAAGTACTATAGCCCGCTCTATCGTGCGTTTAAAATAATATACGCTAAGATCGGTAGGACAACGGCCCTTAAATCCGTCCTATAAATAGCTATTAAGGCCGTAAATAATATAGTAGGACCTAACGGCCTCGTCCCTACGCTCCTCGTCTTTAAAGCATACCTACGGATGACTTAGGACTCCCCCCCTTCGGCAACTACGGTATAAAGAGCCGCGACTATCTAAAAGGCTATAAAAGCCTTACGGCAGCTTTCCGCCGCGCGATAAGTTAGGGATAGCCTATAAGCTCGAAACGGCCCTTTAACCCTTAATACTCTATTACTACCGCTATAGAGTAAAGTCCGCGTTTAGAGAGAAAAGCGAGGATAGTAAGGTCTATATAAGATTGCCTTTATTAACGGCTATAACGTTACTATCGAGACCGTTAACGGCCTTATAGTCTTCCGTTCTACCCTTATATAGCCGTACTACTATAGTAAGGACGATACCCTAGATCCCCCTACCCTTAATAATACAGACACCCTCTCTAAGGTCGATTCCTCTACTCCGGATGAAATTCCTAAGCTAGATCCTTCCCCCTCTCCGGCATAGGCACTACCGGCACCGCCGTAGCCCCGCAAACGCGGACGTCCCCTAGGCTTAAGGAATAAGCTAAAGACCGTAACCTTCTATAATTAATTTCTAGTTAAGAAGGAAGAGGATATACTACGGCTTTCGACTAAGCTACGCAATAATAGTATTATTACTACACCTAGCGCCCCTTTTAAAGAATCCGACTAACGGAAAATTAATAATCTTATAGCCCGCGGAGTATTTAGCTTTAAATAATACAACGAGTTAATTTATAGGTCTTACCGCTTATTTTAATCCCGAATAGTCCGGGAAGTAAAAGGCCGTAACGTTAAACTATACGAGAAGTCCCGACTAATAATCTAAGGCTATAGCGATATAGAGAAAAGCTCGCTCCTAACCTATTCCCCTACTATTTAACGTATTAGCTAGCGCTTAATCCTAGCCCTTACCCCCGCCTTACTTCGCCGAGGCATAAGCTTATCTCTCCGCGACATTACACAGGCTTATCCCTAAGCTTAAATAGAGCTTAATCGTATAGTATTAGCGGCTCTTCCGATAGAGCTCTAGGGCAAGTACCTAAAGGGCACTATTATAAGAGTTATTAGACCGTTATACGGCCTTATTAAAGCCGGTATATATTAGTAGAAAACCTACTATAAGCATTACGTTAAGAGCTTTAATATAGCTCCTTCCACCTATAACTCGTGCCTTTTAATTACGAATTAAGGACCCGACGACTTTAGCCTCGTCGGAATATAAACCGATAACACCCTAATGCTCGGTTTAGACACCTTTTCGGCTTAGGAAGAAAAAGAGCTCGAGATAGCTTAATTTCGCGCTAAGCCGAAGGCTTATATAACCCTAGGGAATGCTATAGACTTTAATAGTATAAAACTAACGCTTTATAACGACGTTCTACTCCTATCGCAGAAGGGATAGGCCTTAAGGATCGAGGTAGTTAACTTACGGGCTCGCGATAAAGCCTAGTAGTACCTTAAGCAACGCGCTTATGCTACGTACGTCGCCTCTATCTATTAGCCCGAGGCCTTATTCGATATCTCCGTAGCAGCCTAGGTCTAAGCCCTTAAGGAGAAGGATTATAACATCCTTAATAAGCGCCTCTAGTAGTAGATCGACTATTAACAATAGGGACTTACGTACCGACTAATTAATCTTAAGACCGCTAAGCTCGTAGTGTTTATAGATAGCTTATTCGTAAATAACTAAGACCTTTCGTCTTAGTTAGGCTTCGTTATTACGCTCGTTAATAAGACCGAGCGTATAGATACGCACTTTCGGGTTAACGGTAATATTATCTATTAGAGCTCGACGAAGTATAAGCGAGTAACCCGTAGCGTTCTTACGAGCGAGATCTACGGTATAGTTAACGGCGTAGACCTTAGCATCTCCTTTATTACGACCCTTTATATAGTTACGGAACGGCTTTAACTCTTACTAATCCCTCTTATTATATATACTAACTCGTACTCCCTCTACGAATGCCTAGTTAAGCTTAGCACTATAAAGGAGAAACGCCTAATAATCGATATTATAGCGTTACGTTAGTCGTATAAGCGACGGGAGATTAAGGAGATTAGGTAGATCTATGGGGAAGATAACCCCGCCGACGCTATAATAAAGGCATCGCTAAACAAGGCCCTTAAACGCCTTATTAATATAAATAGCCTCTCGATTAGGATAAAAGCCTTCGTCCTTCGCCTATAACGACTAACGGTATTCCCTTTATTCTGCCCCCTTTTTTATTTATATTTATTAAATATATTTATTAGGTCTTCTACCTAATATATCGTTCTTCCTATCTCCCTTTGTTTAGATTATAGGCTTACTGCGTAGCAACTATAAAGAAAAGTTACTAGTATAGGAATAAGGGATATCCGTTCTTTAGGCACGACTACAATCTATATAATCAAATAGATTATATATAGGCAACGCTTAAACGGATGCGCTATTAACTATACGATGCATCGTATGCATTAAGGACCCCGGTGATAGCGTTACTAACTCGGCCGCCTTTGCGATAATTAAGTTATTAACTTAATCGCCCTTATAGGCATAGCCCCGACGTCGTAAGCAAGGGCTCGCAAAGGTCCGGCTTTAGGCCCTGTTAATATACGCGTTTATAGCCTATATAAAGGGGCTATTCGTCGCCCCTTAGTTAATAGACATATAGACTATAATCCAGCTAGTTTACAACCTATTTATTTATTTAACTAACTAATAGTTATTCTATATAAGAACGAGAGCTTTTAGGAATTATAATAGCCGTATAATATTAAAAGCATTAGGTTAAAGGCGCGGATATTACTATTATTATAGATTATAAGTCTCTTAAGACCTTACGTACTAAGATAGACTAACCTATGCGAGTTATTTAGTTCCTTAACGTTATTAAATACTATAACATTAAGATCGTATATCGTAGCGGTAAAGCGAATATGCTTGCCGATTATCTCTCTCGCCCGCTATACGATAAGAATACTGCTTATAACGCCGATAAGGGGAGGATAGCTATAATTAATAATAACGACGAGCTTATAACGATCCTAAAAGACGATCCCGTGTATAATAACGATATAGCGCTTAAACCTACGCCTAAAGCCGATAACGCCGCCCCTAATGCTATAGAGCTCGTTACTTAACTAAAATAGCTAGTATAAATTAATTTATAAGCGATCTTCGAATTCCTTATATCTAGCGAGACCTTACTATATAATATTACGCTGTATTAGGCGAATATACACTTCTACGAGTTAAAGGGCAGTCTATACTATATTCGCTAGAATAAGCGTTCCCTTCCCCCTAGCGAGCCGCTAAACCCTATAGGGGCAATTATACTACTACTAGTACTAAAGTATAAAGCTTTCGTAGATATAGCTAAGCAGGCATATAAGGCCTCTAGGCATAGCACCGTTAGTTACGTTATGCGATACCTATCTATATAATACTAGCACTTAAAACTCCCGCTCGTAGCTTACGAAGCTATTCGCTATTGCTAGTCCTATTAACTTATAAAGCCGCCGGATCTTACGCTCCTTAACCTAATGCCTTTAGCACTTATACCGCCTTTAATAAGGTAGGCTATTAACTATATAAGGTATAAAGGGCAATAGCTGCTTAACGCCGTAAAGTACGTAACCGGTTGGCTTATCTCTGCTATTACGTAGTCTATAGACTTTAAGGGAATAATCCTAGTCCTATAGACTATTAGCACGCGATTCGGCCTACTACGCGAGATTATTAGCGATAATATAGGTTGCTTTGCTAGGCAATAGGCCTAAAGCTATTATAAGCGTTTTAGCATAACCGTTAAGCCCGTTACGCCCGCTAGACCTTACGGGAACGGAAAGGTTAAATAAGCGAATAGAGTGCTTAAGGCTATTATCTACCGCCTAGATCTTAATAATCCCTCTATACCGTTAGCATAGCGTTTAATACAAGCCGTCTACCTATATAACCGTTAGGAAGGCCTATATAGCTATAGCCTATTCTTCTTATTATATAGAACCTAGCCTTTAGAGCAGTACTACGAAGCTACGTACGTAGCTTATACCCGCGATCCTATAGTAGAAGAAGATACCGCGTAGGCCTAAGAACTTGTGTAATTATCACGGTATTAGGTTATATTATATATTATCCTACGTAACCTCTATATCGTATATATAGATATTTAGATCTAGTCTATAGCTATATCCCTTCGTAGATTAATAATAATTATATACCCCCCTTAAGCTTATTCCCTTATAGTTTAATCTACTATTTTCATCCCGTTGCCTTTAATTAATAATCTCGCTATCTTACCCCTTTCTTTTCTAATCTCCCCTCTTTATAACGTAAGTCCGCCTCTTCGCCGGACCCCTTTAACTAAGTTTTCCTTAATTATTAGAATTTTCCTAATATAAATACGCCGTCTTAACGCGAATTGCATAGATTTCTCTTCTTACTCTTTGCCTTATAATCTACGATAACCGACTATATAAAAGCCGATCCTCCGTCCGCTACCCCGGCCGTTACCCCGCCGGCTCTTACTAACCTAAAGCCTTAGACCGAGTACGTTTCTTACTACCCCCGCCTCGCCGCCTTTCTTTAAGCCTAACGGCCTATATTCGGCACGTTCGCCTATATTTAGGCTAACGCTACTCCCGACTTCCGCGCCCTTTAGATCGAGGCCTTTACTTGCCTTAATAATGCTTACGTTAAGTTAGATATAGGAGTGCTCGTCGCTTAAGAGTATATAGCCGTTGCTTAAAAGCACGCTACCGATCTTTAGCGTTAGCTTAACCGCGCTACGTCCTCTCTCCTCGTCTTAACTAAACGCAACGTGGCTTAAGACTAGGCCCTTGCCCCCGCCCCCGCTCTTACCCCTACCTATTCTTATATCGCCGACCTTAAGAGGTTCGCTAGCGACTCTAGCACTTAAAAGCAACGTTAGGAGGCTTTCCGGACCTAGCGCGACGGCCTTACTATTAAGCTCCGTTAGGACGCCGCCTTATACCCTATAGAGTAGGACCGTATTCTTTACGCGGCTAGCCGGCTTATTAGCCGGGCTGCCTTTATTATCGCTAGCGTTCCTTAGGACGTCCTCGATAATAAGTCCTTCGCTAATTAGCAGTATACTATTATTAAAGCCCTTATCGACGACCTTAGCCTAGTCTTTAGTGCTAATTTTACCTACGCTTAGTTAGAGGCCGACTTTAACGCCTTATCGATAAAGAATATCTCTTAGCCGGACTTCTATTCGAAGTTTACCTAGCTTTAAGCCGACTTATCGTTTAATAGCACCGCTTACGTCGCCTACCTTTATTTAAAGGTCTCTATCGAACTTACTAACGCCGCCGCTCTATAGGTCGAATGCTCGGCCTATAATAACTTCACGGCCTAGGCTAAGATATATTCTACGCTTTAGGATAACTAGTAGCGTATTAAGGCCTATTCTTAGCTCTAGCCGCCTTATAACCCCGCTCGCACCGGCCCTACCTCGCCCGCCCCGCCCGCGCCTCCTACCGGTAACCTAATATAGCTTAATGCATTCTAGGCCCGGCTTACTAACGCTAAGAAGCAACGGCGGTTCGAGAACCGTCTTTGCCTCTACTACGCTTAGCCGGCTACCGCTACCTATACCGCCCGGACCTACCTTAATAAGGGTATTAGTGCTAATCCCGGCGCTAACCCTAGCGCTAGTCCTAGCGCCGGTTCCGGCTCTAGCCGCGGCCGTGGCTATAGTAGCGGTACGTCTGCCTTACGCTTGCTTAAACCCCCTCCCCCCCGCTACTAAGTTCGCGCTATTAAGCAGGGCTTTATTAAAAGCGAGGTAGACGACCTCCCTGCCTCTTCCCCGTCCTTAGGAAATACGTAGCTCCCTCGCTTTATCGCGCGATAGAGCTCTTAGTATTTAAGTTTATAGCTTCGTTCGATACTAAGGAGGATCTTTGCCTCCCTACGGGAATATAACCGCGTGCTCTACTTATGCCTTTATCCCTTATATCCGCCGATATTATTATAAGTGCTTTAGTCGACTCCGGCTGCTTTAGATACGCCTTTATATACGTTTAAACCGCGTACCGCCTTGCCCTTCCTATCCGCTAGCTTTAGTTCCTACGCTAGCTTTCTCTCGCCGATAGTAGCGACTATAAGTCCGGCTCCGTTACTTATTACGCCTTTTCGGTCTCCCGGATTAGCACTTATACTAAGTCTATCTACTTCTTTCTTACGAAGCTTAGCTATAAGGTTATTCTTAGCCTTCTTTAGCTACGCTAGCACGACCCTATTATTAGCTAGCGTAGTAACTCCCTTTCCTTTTAGTCCCCCTTTTGTCTAGCCTCTTGCCTCTCGGACTATTAGCCTTATCTTATCCCGGGCCTTTCGGCTACCTTTGCCCGCCCTACCCGCCCTATCCTAGCTCCCCCCGCCCTTATTTCAGAGGGAATATAATTAATAAATATAATTCGTTTTCCCCTTACTCCCTCCGTCGAAGACTCTAACGACGAGGGCGAACCCCCTACCGCCCCCTCTATTAGAGACTTAGACGACGAGGGCGAACCTTTTACCGCTATAATTCTTATTCCTACCGCTGCGATCCTTATTCCCGCCCGTATAGCCTTAGCCTATCCTCCGGCTTTTATCCGGTCCGTCCGCTTTAGCGACGTTCTTAAGTTTATTCCCCTATCTCCTAGCCCCTCTCTCTTAGCGTTTTTCGAGGATGCCCTTAACGTAGGTAAACCCGCCTATCTAGACTCCTCCCGCTAGGTTAACGACGCTAACTCTAACTCCGGCTATAACTCTAACTCCCCGGTTACCCTCTACCCTCGCCGCTATATTCGACCTCCTTGCCCTTATTTTATCTATAAGACCGCCGGCTACCGCCGTCCTATATTACGGCCGAGTCGTAAGGTTATTAGACCTTAGCCCCTCCGCTTTTTATCCCCTAACAACTTAGCGTTTAACGTCCGAATGCTTAACGTCGACGCGATAGTAATATTCTACTAGTAGCCTAAAGTCTAAACCTCTAAGACCTTAATTAAGGCCCTTACCGCCGAGCCTTTGCCTACCGAGCCCCCGCTACCTATCGACTAAGATATCCCTAAGGACCTTTATTAAGCCGTCTTAACTAGATATATAAACGCTAAGGACGCGAAAGCCTGCCTTAATCTTTGCCTTTACGACTTCGTCGAAGATTACCTTAATAAAATCTACCTTAATAAGATCTCCTTTAATAATATCGCTAAGTTCTTTAAGAAGTAAGAGAAGGTCCTTTATATACTTAACGAGCTTTAAGCTAAGGTCCTTAAAAAGCTCTATTATATAATCTATATATAGCTTAAGAGTAAGGCCGATAAGCTCGCCCTTTACCGTACCGTTAATACTTAAATTAACCTTAAGGAGGGAATATAGCCTCCTTATACCCGCTTTTACCCCTTTAGCAAAGCTAAAAACTAGATCGTCCGCGCGTACGTTAACGAGTAGCTTAGGAAGGGCTTTATCCGCCGCTTTACCTCCCCCGCTATTGCCCCTATTATACTTACCTATAAGCTAGGCGGGGGCGTCCGTTTTTGCGTTAACTATCGCAGCTTAAATAAGGCTATAATTAAGAACCGTTTTCCTTTACCTTTTATCTACGATACTCTCGCCTATATCCGGAAGGCGAAGTTTTTTACTAAGATCGACGTTATTATAGCGTTTAATAGCCTTTATATTACCGAGGGATATAAGTAAAAGACTGTATTTACTATATAGTATAGGCTTTTTAAGTATTATATTACTCCTTTTAGCCTTACCGCCGCTTTATCCTACTTCTAGAGTTTTATTAATATAGCCCTTTACGGTATCCTTAATAAGTTCTACTTTGCCTATTTAAATAACGTCTTAATCTTCTTAGAGATATAGGAGGAGCATTAGGCCTACGTTAATACGGTTCTTAAGCGCTTTAATGCCGCCGGCCTTTAGCTTAACGTAGATAAGTATAACTTCTATATTACTAAGACTAAATACCTCGGCCTAATTATCTTAGATAAAGGCATTCGCATAGACCTTAATAAGGTTCGTGCGGTCTTAGACTAGCCTACCCCCTCCTTTATTAAGGACCTCTAGCGCTTCTTAGGATTCGCTAATTTTTATCGGCGTTTTATTTACGGCTTTTTTAGGCTTACGAACCCTTTAAACGCCTTTACTAAGAACTCTGCCCCTTAGATCTAGTCTCCCGCCTACGCTTACGCCTTTAAAGCCCTTAAGCACGCTTTTACTACCGCCTTAGTCCTTATATACTTTAACCCCTATCGTAAGACTATAGTTTAAATAAATGCTTTTAATTAAGCCGCTAAGGGTATACTAATATAGCTCCTTAACGATAGTCGTTATTATCCGGTTGCTTTCTTCTCGTTAAAGTACTCTACTTAAGAGTATAATTATAAGATCTATAATAAAGAGCTCCTCGCGATTATAAAATCTCTTAAGGAGTAGCGCCTTAAGCTCGAAGGCCTACCTAAGTTTAAGATAGCTTTAGACTATAAGAATCTTTAGTATTTTATAACTACAAAGCTCCTTAACTAGCGATAGGCCCGCTAGGCCGAATTCTTTAGTCGTTTTAATTTTAAGATCGTCTTTTAGCCCGGCTCTTAAGCTATTCTCCCTAACGCCCTTAGCCGCTTGCCCGGCTCCCGCCCTCTCTCCTTTACCGACCGAGCCGACGAGAGGATTAACTACCGATATTAGGTTATCCTCCTTAAGTCTAAGGTTAATGCCTCCCTTTACCCCGATATTATTACCGCCCCCGATACCGTTAAAGAGTCTAATTCGTTTATAAATATAATTTATAAATATAATTCTAACTGCTTTAACCTCTACGCCCTTAACGACTTTAAGCCGATCGATAACCTTATCGACCGGGCTTATTCCTCCTCCCCGCTTATCTCCGCTATTCGCGTAGCTCTTTAGTCCCCTTAGCCCCGCTAGCCTTACCCCCTTCGCGCCCCCCTCCGCTCGATCCCTAAGACCGCTCTCTTTAAGGTCTAAAGCTAGTTCTATTGCTAAGGCCGGCTCTTTATTCCCCCTAACGACGCCTTAATTCTTTAGATCCTCGTCCGCGCTTATACCTCCCCCTTTACCAGCCACCTTAGACGTACGAAGACCGCTAGCCTCTACCGCCGGTCTTATATCTAGCCCGGTATATATAAGTCTATTTCTAGCTTCGTACGGAACTATTATATATACCTATATATTAAATCCCTTTATTCCTCCCCCTAAGGCCTACTCTAGCCCTTAAGTATTCCCTTTGCTTTATAGACCGATATATCCGTCGATTTTATTACCGACCTCCCTATCTACCGTTATAATAGCGTTAAGTTTTCTAATATCCTTATTATCGTCGACCGCCTTACGAAGATACGGTACTATATCTTAATACCCTTAATAACTATTAAAAACGTTATTAACGTATTTATTTCCCGCGTTTAGTCCCTTTATAGCACCCCGGCCTTTATTATTAGCGACTATAGCACTTAGTTTATTTCGGCTTTCTAATAGTAGCTTAATTATCGCCTTAGTTACCGCCTTTACCTTAGCTTTACTTACTACCCTTAGACTAACGGTTAGACTAAGATCGCGAACGCTTAGATAGAGGTTTACCTTCGTTATTATACTACCTACCTTTAAGACGATTAAGTCGACCTCCTCCCCCTCGCTAAGTTTACTACTAATAATTAAGTCTTTAAATCTACCGGCTTTTCCTCTTTCTTTACTAACTATAGCTTCTACCTAAAGCTTAGCACTAAGCCCTTTAGTCCCCCTTTACCTAATATAACCCTTTAGCAGTAGAAGGAATACCTCTATAGTAACGCGCTCGCTTCCTATCTTTAGCGTATCTTTAACTTCCTCCGCGATACGATTGAGGATGCTTAAGCTACTTAAGCTCGCTACGCGGACGCCTAGCGGACTCCCGCCCTAGCGTATTAGCCCGGCGATATAGTATTCCTTAATACCCGCTAGATCTAAACCCTCCGCTTTATAAAGAAGCTCGACTATAAGCGGGAGGGCCTATATAAAGTCCTTAAGGTATATAAGACGGCGTGCCTTCTTCGCCTCCTTAAGGGCAGCCGCCTTTACCTTATTTTTTATTACTCCCTTTTTACTAAGACCTAAAAGCCCCCTTTGCCCGGCTAATCGGAGCTTAACGTCCGGCCCGCCGATAACGGCGTTCTCCTTTCCCTTAGCGACGACGATAGCGATAACGCGTACCTCGAGTAGGAGTTTTCTTCTATCCTTACGTAACGCTAGTACGCCTTTAGGAAGATTAAATATCGCGTTTAATAGCGTTATAGCCCCCTTACGTAAAAAGACTCCTTTTGCCTTAACGGCTGCTAGGACGACCTTAAGGCTTTTTACGCCTTTAACCCGACTAAGCCTAAACCGGACTTTTATACAGCCTTCCTTATATCTTCCCCTTCGCCTAAGTAATAATAAGTATAATTTATTAATATAATTTACGTTATAACGGTATACGTTAGTTTCTTAGTTTTACCTTTTATTTCTTTCTATTTCTCTCTCGTTTTATATTAGGCCCGCTTTTAGGACTAATTAATATAGATTTCCTTTGTTTTTATTAGCTTATTAACCCTTTTAAGCGTTTAAGTCAAACGCCGATTTAAGGGGGATATACTATTATAGTATTAGGTTATATTATATATTATCCTACGTAACCTCTATATCGTATATATAGATATTTAGATCTAGTCTATAGCTATATCTCTTTGTAGATTAATAACAATTATATACCCTCCCTAAGCTCGTTCCCTTATAGCAATAATATCTTACTCCTATCGTACGAGGATATATTACTAGCCTTAAAGCCGCTCGCGCTTATATACAAGCCTACTTATAGGAACGTAAGGGACTAATCTACGTATACGCGCCGGGAGATTAGGTCTTATAAGTGCGGTAACGTACTTAAAAGCACGAACCCTACTACAACGGCCTTTAGGCTATTACAGCCGCCTATCCGGGCAATGCCTACTCTCTCGCATCCTTAGGAGGATTCGGCCTTCCTAGTAGGTATAATAGAATAAATCTATTCCTTACGTATAGTTGCGATAGGCACCCGGTCTATAGCTTATAGTATACGAGCCGTATAATACTAGAGAAAGATCGCAAGCGCTTAAGAGCCGCTGCTACTATATAATAAAGGATTAAGGGTATTTTTATTATTATTTCGTATCGTAAATGCCGATGCACTATTTCCTATTTAGGTTCTATTAATTGCTTTAGTAAGTAAGGGACTGCTTATTTAAGCAAAGGGGTATTAAGGATCCCTATTAGGTAGGCGCTTTAGTTAGCGCCCCGCTGCAGGGTTTTCCTAAAGCCCTAAGCGCCTATAACCTTAGCTAGTCAATCAACTACACACAGAACATAGTCTCACGAAGCTTCCTAGCAGGAAGCCTAGAGACTCTCTGTTATGCACCTAATCCGACCATTGAAAGGCCTTAGGCTTGCCGCACTTATACCCATTCTGTGTCCTTCGTATTCGTAGCGCAAAGCAAGCTTTGCTTAATTATCGGCGAGCGCGACGCTAGGGTCATGGATTTAAGCAAAACCATTGTCAAGCTGCGGCAAGAGCGGCGTCGCGATCACCTCTCTCGGCAGCGAGGACTCGGACGACCTGCGATCGGAATGGGGCTCTCGTATCGGAACGGAGCTAGAATAACGCGGCGGACTGGTGTACATACATCCGTAGTTGAGCAGAACACACACATACCTACATACCTACATACTACATACATAGATCAACAGACTTTTCACACCTGGAGACCTTTTCCCGTGCCCAGTGCCGATCTGTCAAGAGTATGCAGAGCTCGGGGAGCGAGAGTCTCTGACGATGGCCCCCCCTTGGATCAACATCTTTTGCATGCCCCCTCGGGCGACTCTTGGGCGGCAGTGGCTAAACATAGGGGCCAAGTACCCTTGGGCCAAGTATGTACCCTTGGGGATAGGTATGCTATGTGATACACTTCTTCACAAGACGTTGTACAATTTCATCCTTTCGCCTGAAAGCTGGGGAGAAGAGCTTGAGCTGCTCCGGACCCAGGGCATGACGAGCTTGAGCGGCATCTCTGAATGCTATCCGAGGGCCCTTGACGCGAATGCCGGTAGCTCCCAGAAGCATGCCGAGGACGACGAAGGGTGCCGAAGCCGGATCTTCGACAATTTCAGCAATACCCACAGCGAAGCTGCCAAGTTCGCCAATCAGTGTCGCCATCATGGCGAGTCTGGTGACTCCTCCAACAAGAGATCCACCGAGGCCGGCAAAGGGGATGACGGCGAAGACAATGTTGAGAATCATGAAGATGAGTTCTCGCGTCTTCTTCTCCTTTTGCTCCTCGCCAATCTTCTTGATCTCCTTGATGGACTCGGACGCGTCTTGTAGCATGAAGACGGGCATGCTGAAGGCTGTCAAGGCATCCGACTCGGACACATTCATAGATCCAAGTCGTAAATCGAAGTAGGTGGCAATGCCAAGGTTGCCCAACTCGCTCAAGCTAGGGATGGCGGCGTCGACCATGGCTTTTGGGTTTTCCACGTTAATCTTGTCCTTGTCGATGCGGCGCGGAAGGTTCTTGCGCATGAAATAGTTGTTGGTGCACATGGCCAATTCAGAGCATACCTCGATGCCGTATCCACAGGGATTGCATGCGTCCACCTGTGCGTCATCTTTCCATTCGATCCATTCCTTCATGATGCCAGTGTGTTTGAGAAGAGCCTTGTAGAAGCCGTTCTCGTCTCGCATGGTGAACTCGACCACGCGCGGCCCAGGGTACAATCCGAGATCGTGTGAAAGCACGACCTCGGTGCAAGGCCCTTGACCATTATTCTGCCAGGTATCCCACTTGCAGTCCATGTACTTGAGCCCCTCGCCTCGCCCAATGGCCATGAACTCGTCCAGTCGCTCATCGACGAGGTCCTTGACCCAGTCCGCGTACCACGTGAACTGCAGCCATCGAGCTTAGTCTTGGTTTGCAGCCCGTTGATTCAGCAGCTCACCTTGTCGTCGTAGTCTTCAGACACCATCATGTAGTCGTCAATGGCCGTGTCCAAGTCGAGGAGCAGGATTCGGAACGCAGCCAAGGCTCGACAATGCGCTGGGACTTTGCTCGCGCTGTCGTCAAGATCTTCAAGCGTGTCAGGCCAATGCTCCGAGTCGCATTGCAAGCTTTCTGTCTTGACACTCCAGCCGCCCTTCCCAGGCGGGTACGTGTGAGACCACGAGGCAAGATCAACAGCCCAGTCAGTCGTGCCTCCGAAGTTGAGGCCTCGAATCCACTCTGTTCGCTTTGCCTTTGTCTCGTCGTCCATAAAGGCTACCCAGTCCGTCTTGCCTTTGCCCTGTGTCCCGTCTGTGCATGTTCTTGATTAGTACCTGACTCGAAACAGCCAATACAAAAAGACGCGAGAAGACATACTACATCTTGTCAACAGCCGTCTGATGTTCACATGGCATGGGGGACTTACCAAGTCATGATATTCGAGCCGGATGCCTCGTCGTACCATGTTGCGGCGTCAAAGTCTTCAACGCCCAGCAAAGAGTTGCTCTGTATCTCGAGGATCTCTCCGTTGGAAACTGTGCCGCGTCAACGACATGTTCAGAGAGTGCTTCGGGAGGAGACGTACTATAGCCACCTACCCCCGTACATGGCCCGGGCTCGGCTTCGGAAACGGAAAAGGAGCCCGTAAAGGTACAGAACGGCTCGTCGCACATGGAGTCTGTCATACGAAAACTGCGCCCATAGCTCGCCACGCCGACGAATACCTTGGAAGGGGGCACGCCGGCTTTGCTAATCAAAGCCAGGGCGTCGTAGGTCTCGGTGACATTGACGTGGGAGCGAAGACAGTTGCCGGTTGGACATCCCGGATTGGAAAACCTGTTGCCATAATCTAGGGGTAAGTCAGCATCGTTCCACGTCATTGCGGCATCCACAACGCTTGCCCCATTGCCCGTGTAGATCATATGTCATGTAGACAAAGTACGAAACGTACTCGGCCATCAAATCGACAGGAAAGGCTTTCAGATACCAGTACGAGGACGGAAGAGCGATGGAAAGCGATCTCGTCGATCCTTCACCCAGGAGTGTGCGCATTGTGATGAGAAATCTGAGGTAGTTTAGCCCCTCTATGGGGTCTCCTGGCGGGATGCCTGGTATGTCTGGAGCGCCGGGATACTCCCAGTCAAAGTCGACTCCTTGGAGATCGTGGCTGTCGATGAAATCGAGCACGTTTTTGGCAAAGATGAATCTGTTTTCCGGCTTTACAGCGTCGCGATAGCGTTGAAACGTGGCTGGTTCAGTCGACTCTGCCCATCCGCCAATGGATATAATCTTGCGAAACGGAACCTTGATGGCGGAGAACTTGTCAAACTGCTCCCGTGCCTCGGCTGGTATGTGGACCTTGAAGTCCTCGGTGATGCCGGCAAAGGCAAAGTGGAGGTGGGTGATGCCCTTGGCGGCGTCCTCGACTTGGGTGACATCCATGTTCATGCAGCCCCGGTTGCCGTTGTAGCCCTGGAAGTAATAGAGCCTTCCAAAAGCATCTGGTGTTGACTCATTGCCCACAATGTCGGTTCCGCAGTTGGAGATGCATCCGTTGGTGCCAGGCTCAAAGGCTCCCGGTGCCCCTGAATCTGCGGGAGAGTCGGTGCAGTGCTCGGTCGTGGTGCCGCAATATCCCCATCCTGAACAGCAGGCGTTTAGAGGACACGGGCTCAGCTTGGCCAAGTCCCACCCGTCAAAGGCCGCGGATGGCTTCCGAGTGCCGGGCTTTTGCGGACCACAAGCGAGGCCTTCGAGCTGGCCCGGCATGGGCGTGTTGCCCTTACTCAGACAGATGGTCTGTCCAATCATGAGGCGGGAGCAGCCTGTCCAGCCCCAAGTCTTGGAGTTCATGTCCTCGATATCCTTGATTCCGAGACCATGGTTGTCGGCAATGGCCCAGCAGTTATCGTTGGCGACGACGACGTAGGCGGCGCAGGTGCCATCTGACTGAGGCTTGGGCTTCCTGTCCGGCAAGTCTCCCGCGGAACAGCAGACCCACTGCTTGGGCATGAGACTGGAGCAGAGATCACTCTTTGGGTTATACTCGACGAAATGTGTCCCACGAATGGCGCATCTCTGGGACAGAGCGGCGCAGCTGTCGCCCTCCACGACCTGGATGGCCCTGCAGTCTGACTGAGGCTTGGGCTTCATGTCCGGCAAGTTTCCCGCGGAACAGCAGACCCACTGCTTGGGCACGAGACTGGAGCAAAGATTACTCTTTGGGTTGTACTCGAGGAAAAGGGCCCCACGAATGGCGCATCTCCGGGACAGATCGGCGCAGCGGTCGCCCTCCTCGACCTGGATGGCCTTGCAGTCTCCCCTGCGCGCCAGGGTGTGAGTGATGGTCGAGTTTTTGGCCAGTCTATGAGGAATCGTCGAGGTTTTGGCCAGTCCATCATCTCTGTCGGTGCTTGTCAAGTTGCTGCCTGACCAACTAGTCAGTATAGTCAGGTCGACCTGGCGTTGCGTTGCCCGAGATCCGCAATGGTTCAGGCAGCTGCCTTTTCCCCAGGTAGCCACGGCCTCTTGTGCCTTGTCAACGAGGCTGATGTCGTCGACTATAAAGACACCAGCGCTGTAGGCTCGCCTGCCTTGGACGTTGCAGGTTTGCACAGATGTCACGCCGTTGCGAATGTCTCCAACTAGAGTCAGCTTGTTAGCCAACTCGTCTTTTTCAAGGGCAATGCATTTCCAGAAAGAAAAGGCAACATTTCCAGGAAGAAAAGGCAATGCATTTCCAGAGAGGAAAATTCTTGGCACAAGGCGAGTTACGTACTGAATCTCGGATTAGTCAGTCGGCCACACAGTAATTCCGTGATAGAACCTACCGGTATCCACCGAGAAGACGACCAAAGCTGCTCTTGTTGATCTCTGCGCCAACGTAAAGACCAACGAATGCAGATCCCGACTTGGCAAACATGATGGTGGTGCCGCAAGGTGCCTTGTTGGCCAAGTAGTCGGCGAGATTCTCAACAGCCATTGCCGCATCGTGGCCGGCCTTGAGCAAGGTGGGACCAGTTGTCACCACGACGGGAACAGCTGACAAGTGTGCACCGCAACCGTAAGAGTCGATGGAACGTCTGCTTTTGGTGCCGTCGAGCCTCATCGTCGTGTTGCTGTGGTCGGCCGCAACGCTTGGTGCTAGAGTCCGCTTGGCCAAGGGTGCTGCCGTGTCCATGGCACAAACGCGAAAGACTTGGTCGGCAGGGTGCAGGCCATGAACATTGGTATCAAAAAGAAGATTTTTTTTGCAGCGGGTAAAGGTGATGGCGTCGTGAATGTGCGTCCAGTCGGCCGGGTTGGCGCCCGCCGCCTCACAAGACTTGGGGCAAGGGTCGAGCTGGCCCGACACGGAGTCGTCGGCCGCAGCGATGCTGCAAAAGAGCAGTGCTGGAAGAAGCCTCATTGTGCACCAGACAGTTGCTGTAAAATACTACTTTACTCATCAATGAATGATGGAAGATGGAGGATCAGAACCTTTCAACAATGATTGAGAAGCAGCTATACCTTCTAAGAATGATTGAGAAGCAGCCAGGTCGCTATAGCTATGCGCCTTGATACCACATGTGGTGTCCGCCTTTAAGCTTGACGAATGACCAGATATCGTTGGTAGTCGGACGCATACTTTGACCAGGTAATTTGACCGTTAATGTCCATGCAAGGTCTATACTGAAGCAACCTCGAGCTTCTTGGTAGTCCGACGTATACCTTGACCAGGTAATTTGACCGTTGTCCATGCAAGGTCTATACTAAAGCAACCTCGAGCTTCGTCGGTAGTCCGACGTATACTTTGACTAGGTATTTTGACCGTTCATGTCCATGCAAGGTCTATACTAAAGCAACCTCAAGCTTAGATAACGGTCATCATGTCTATGCACGCTTTCTCGGTTACGCAAGTATCGACCAATGTACTACATAGGAGGGTGTCCCGAAAAACATCTTCGAGTTGCAATGGCTTCTTGCACTCAAGCTGCATACTTCCATCTTGGCAGTTGCACCGCATACATCCGGTATGTTGGCATCAACTCAGCTGTGTGGGGGAGGGAGCGCGGCAACTTCCTCATCGTCTCGAAGATGATCCGGTTCAGTCCAAGGAAACAATCGCACAGAATCTGTTTGCGTAGGACTCGTTTAAAGGCCAGGCAACGTCGGCATACCATGGCAAGTTTGGCAATCACGCCAACCACCTTCCAAGATGCGTCTTTCTTCACTGCTTCCGCTTGTTCTTGCGAGTCTGCCCACGTGTGTGGTAGCAGCGAATTATCTCTCACACGTGTACGAAAAGGTGTGGTTGTGGGAGATGTACGACCTATTCTGGTGCGTGCAGTCGGCCGAGTGTGAGTCGCCCGCCGCTGACAGCGCTACAAAAGTGATATAGAAGGGGCCCAACGACAAAAGATGATATTTCCACAAGATCCAAAAGCGAATTGGATTTCGCGTAAGAACATCGGCTTTACAAACCAAGACGGCAGGCTCACACATGCCGAGTGCATGACCAAATTGGCCAACCTTCGATTCGATAGGGCAAATGTGCCAACAAACATGCCGTCGCCCGAATCAAGTGACAAAAGGCAGCTAGCCGAAGATCTCATGCGGCGGGGATGGGGGAAGCAGTTGGCGCCAGAAGCAATCGACCCATCTCTGAAAGCTCCAAGGGCAGGCGAGCCGAAAAGATCCCTATACACGGAGCTGATTCAACGAACGGCGATGCAGTACGAAAAGTATCGCAACGATGCCAAATGGGGAGATGTTGTCGGCGCGCGCGACGCTAAAATCATGGATTTGAGCAGAACCATTGTCAAGCTGCGGCAAGAGGACAGCCACAGATGGATGGCGGCTGAACTCGGACGCCAGGGATTCACCAACGTAGTCCAGCATTCTCTTCCATCCGAGGTCCCTGGTGGTCCGGAGTGGAAAAAGGTCGATCTGGCTGCTACACTCAACGCTTATACAGATGAAAAGGGTCGCCTTACGGCCGACTTTAAGGCTATATTCAAAAATAGGAAGGCGTTCCAAGCGTGGGTGGGTTGCGCTCCTGCCCCTGCACTGTTATCATGCATGGCTGACAAGAGTAAGATTAGATCACCGAGAACGGGGACATCGACGGGTCGAAAGCCCAGGGGGACAGCAGTTCCACGCATAATAAAGTTCTAAAGGCGTGGAAGGTGGCGAGCAGGGGGCAGTGCTGAGTGCTAAGTGGGCATTGGATTCGGTGGAGAAGTAGCTCGGCGTTACTGCGTATATAAAACGTATAAAACGTATAAAACGTATAAAACGTATAAAACGTATAAAACGTATAAAACGTATAAAACGTATAAAACGTATAAAACGTATAAAACGTATAAAACGTATAAAACGTATAAAACGTATAAAACGTATAAAACGTATAAAACGTATAAAACGTATAAAACGTGCATGTCTCCCGACCACTTTGCAATCCACTTCAATAGCACTAGAATCCTTTCCCCCCAATCTACTTCGTACATTCGCTCTAATGGCACCAGGATCCTCAAATGACAGCAGTGTTTCCGACCATGACAGCTCAAGTGATTCCTCCGACACGCCTGCTTTCCGCCAGACCCAACGTCTTGCGGCGATCCGCGGCGAGAGCATCCCCTCGGACATGGACGACGACTGGAACCGCGCCTGCGTCATCCGTGGCATCCGTCTGGACTACGCGTTTGCGACGAGCCGGGCCGTGGCGAACCTTTGCGCGCGTTATCCCGACGTTGCTCGCGCCCGGAATGCCCGCCTCATCATGAGCAACATGATTCCAGGCAGCGACGTCATGTCCGGCGTCGTGCCCCAGGACGAGGAAAGCGCGCGGTCGAGCTCGACACCGTACTGCATCTGGTATCCCGACATGGCCTCGGAAGAGACGTATCGTGAGCTCGCCAGACGCTATCCATCCATGCGCTACCAGGTGGGCCGTGCCTGCGCTGCCGCCGGCCTGGACGAGCTATACCGAGAGCTCGACTTGCTGCCAGACGTGTGCATCGCCGAGGAGGCACGCGAAAACAAGACGCGCGGCGGCCGGGCCATCTATGACAGCATCATGTCGAGCCGTGCCCGCTACGCCGTCATGGACGACTATTCCCTGACGGTCAACCTGGTCAGTCCACGCTACCCGGCCTTCCTCAACGGGGACACTGACGTCCTGTGGAAACTGGCTCGGCGTCGTTATCCTTCCACGCGCGGGAACTTTGCGCTGCACGAAGAGACGAGGCCATGCATCGAAGAGGACGAGCGAATGTCAGACGGCCATGAGGAGGACTGGTTGATTCTCAACGCCGACGAAGTCCGCCTCCTGTACGAACCGTTGCCCGTCGACCTTCCCACGGTCAAGAAAACGCTGCTCATCCAGATGGCCGCCTTTGAAGGCAATGTCGATCGCTACGTGAGGCTTGCCCGGCGTGAGCGCATGAGCGCCCAAGAGCACATCTGTGTGCTGCGAGGCATCTACCACCATACCATGTTTGCGCGTTTCTGGGCCAGCGAGGTGGAGCGCAACGCGCCCCGGACTCGGCGCCTCCGAAACGAGTCGCAGCTCATCAACATCAAGCGAGCAGTCTCGGCGCGGCGCATCATGATGAACGACTTTGACGAGTTTGCCAACGGCTGGCCCCCTGGCGCTCCGATGCCCTTTATGATTTGGTGGCCTCGCCGGCCGTGCGATTCGACTCTATGGTACCTGGCGGAGAAGGTGCCCCAGATGCGAGAGCAAATCGCCATTGCCTCCATCATATGCGACTATCCCGGCCTGTACAAGAAAGTCGACGCGCCGCCAAGCTCTCTACTCTGGCTGGCAGCCCGGCTCACGCCCAACACAGACTACCTGAAAGATATTGAGGCCAAAGCCGCAGAACTAAACATGGAGTTCAAACAGACCGAGATCTGCTACGATGCCGAGGCCGACAGCCTTGTTCCTGACATTGAACCTACCGACGATCTTCCTCCAGTTCCACTCTTCGACTGCCTCCAGTGCGATTTCGGCACTTGCGGCTTCTGGGCACCGTTTGATGGGGGGGTGGTTTTGGCTGCACGCGTGGAGCGATACGTGTGGGCATCTGCCGATACTCTGGCAAGCGTGTGACGCCAGTCAGTGGCATACATGCGTCGGCCCAGCACGGGCGGTGGTGGCTCATGTACTGTCAGAACCGGAAGAAAGACAGAGTAGGTACCCCTTGATGGCTGGGCGGACAAAGCGTCGGGCTGGCAGCTAGCAATGCCATGGTTTGATGGCCAATACCCGGGTGGCCTGACCTGGACGTCCGAATGTTGCCTTGAGAACCTAAAGTGACTACCCGTTGGCTCCCTTTACTTGTCCGTGACCTGTTCCGACTGCAGATGAGAATATTACCCACGTTGAAACCTTCAAGGCGGAACACA
Source organism: Ophiocordyceps sinensis (assembly GCA_012934285.1). Classification (NCBI taxonomy): domain Eukaryota; kingdom Fungi; phylum Ascomycota; class Sordariomycetes; order Hypocreales; family Ophiocordycipitaceae; genus Ophiocordyceps; species Ophiocordyceps sinensis. The sequence goes on from JAAVMX010000008.1 coordinate 1,466,310, forward strand.
GGGGCCTTTTACCCCGGAGTATAGGCTGAGTGTTGGGATGACATCAAGACGCGAGACATACAAGAAAGAGCCCAAGACGTGCTTGAGTTGAGATCCGGATATGTCGTCCGTCTAGTCCCCTCCAACTTCTCTCACCTGCCCACTCTCATCCACCAACACGCCAAAGATTGGTTCGAGATGATGCTCCTTTCTCTTGCTCACGCCATCCTGCTAAGCAGCGGATGCTTTTCCTTTGCTGCCGCCATCGATTCCGGGGCTGAGCGTCGTCCCAAGCTCCCCAAGGCGGATCATATCACGCCTCATTGCACGTGGTGGTATACGTATGAGAATTCACGCTCTTACCAAGACATACTCCATGAGAACAAGGTCACTCTAGACGATTTCAGACGATGGGTAGGCTATTGCATTGCCTGACCTTGACTTGGCAATAGCTTGTGGCTAACTCGATCCAAGAACCCTACCATCGGAACCGCGGGAGAGGGATTGATCGTCGGTCGTGCTTATTGCGTAGCAGCCACCTCGGAGGCCGGTGCACCATCAGCTGTCAACAAGTCGCCTACCAAACACGCCAAACCGATCAAGAAGGGTTCAGCACCCCCTACCAAACACGCCAAAGCGGTCAAGAAGGGTTCAGCACCCCCTTTTCACGCCCAGGTAGGCCTCACCAGCACGTGCACAACCTTTCACTTGGTCAAGGGGGGCGATATTTGCCACGACATTGTGCAAAAGTATGGCATGTTTACCTTGGCCGACTTTTACGAATGGAACCCGGCAGTCGGCTCGAGTTGTCGCCGCTTGTATGCCGGATTCCTCGTGTGCGTGGGTGTCCCTTCAACGATGCCGCCCCCCAGCGTCCAGGGTCCAATGCCTGTACAGGCCGGCATCATCGAGACATGCGGCAAGTATCACAAGGCTGAGCCTGGAGACGGATGTTGGCACATCGCCGACATGCATGGAATCGAACTGGACGACTTGTGAGCTTCTCCAAATCACCCACACGGTTACTTCAACACTAACCAGGCAATTAGCTACAAATGGAACCCTGCTGTGAAGAGACACTGCAAGTCGATTCCTCACAAGTGTCTACGTCCCGATGCTAACTTTGATGCGTGTTGATAGGGTGCAGCGGACTCTGGGCTGGCTATCATTACTGCGTGGGCGTCTAGTCGGCGGTGATGTGCTTCCGATCAACATGCCCTGGAGTGGCAGGTTTTGCTCGGGGTTCTCCGATTTCCTATGCTAGCCAAGGGTAGGCTTGAATCATCCGATCAACATAGACTGGTGTGAACTTGGTATTTCAATTACCAGAAGCACGACCTCTCGTACTCGGTATGAATGCCCACTACCGTTGCCAGCATATAGAACTTTTGGGTAGCACGTAGTTGGAACCTGGGAAATAATCTGAAAGGGATCGCCAGCCATGCTTTCTAGACCCCCATGTGAAGCAAGTGAGGGGTTTTAAATTCACATTTACTTTGCAATCATGCAGCAAAAGGCTTCTTGTTACATGTGCTTTTCGAGCCAGTGTTTTTGTTGACGCCAGTCGTGCTCCCGAGATCTGCAGTGACTGCGTCTCAGGCCATGACCCGATTTCCCTCACCTCGGGTACGCCAACGTCCCTCACGGAGCTTTCCTCCGTAGCTAAGACGCCGAGCCTCCGAAACTTGTCCCCTTTCCCACCGAGCCTTTCCCATCTCTTCCTCTTCGCGACAGATATGCACACCCCTGGTCCCTTCATTCGGAAGAGTTAAGCCCATTAACGCAACGATAGACTCGGCCTTGAACGGACCAAGAGCCAAACTCTCTACTTGATCAGGCCAGCGGAAGTCAACGTATGTACAGTGCGGATTCAACCGGTATATGTTGTAAGTCAAAGTGCCACTTCTGCAGACTTCTGCAGATAAAAGGTAAACTCCGGATTCAGGCTCTTCGTAACGAAATATTATGCCTCTCGGATCGCGGTAGGCATTAATTATATAAAGACTCGACGGGAACCTCTAGACTCTGCTCCAATATTTCCATCATTCTCCCTTGACCTTGTCTCTGACCCCCATCTCTATCCAACCACCCAAGAATCTCTCAAAACTTGACGTTGCAACAATCAAAATGGTATATCTCGGTCGTCTCGCCCTCCTCCTCGGAGCTGCTGAGTTTGCTTTCGCCGGTGTCGCTAGCACTGGTAGTGTCGAGGCACGGGGTAACTACATGTCGACTCCTTCAAGTCCATGGAGAACGAGGCGCCTAACTTGAACCCCATTAGACAATACTTGGCCTCGCCAGCCAGGTTACCACCGTAAATGCAGGAGCTTTGCCTGGGTGAACAAGGGCGACACTTGTTGGGGTGTCGCTTCTCAAAACTACGTCTCTCTTGAAGACTTCATGGCCTGGAACAGCGGAGCTGGTAAAGACTGCGCGACCCTGTGGGCCGGTACCTACGCCTGCGTTCAAGTCTAGGGCCAACATGGCAGTGCGCGGACACTCAAACCCGCTGATTTTGGGCTCGTCGCGCATGTATCGATAGGACTTGTGAAACGTGGCAACCGATGAACTCTTTCGGTAGCTTTGGCTACACAATCAAGAAGTGGCGTTGCTCTCAGTCTTGAATTTTCCATGCATCCTCCACATGGATTAGATGAAACTGAGTTGGTAACCTCTTTTCACAGGGATAAGAGCCTAAGCTGTCAGCTTGGATGAGCAGCGAGGGACAACCGTAACTGTTCGAGGCCCCCTAAGGCCTGAAACCTAGGTTGTAGCCGAAGGTTGCTAAGCCAAGAAAGCTTAAAAAGCCCTGGATCGGCTGCTTGAGCCACTCGATCGGTTGCATGAGCCACAAAAGAGAAAAGTTACATGCACTTAGAAGCGAACATGGCATCCGCCTGCTCTTCAGCGCCTTGGCCGTCGGATGCGCGCTTAGCACAAACATCGCCGTCTCGCTTCCTGTCTGGGTGCGTGGGCATTACGCCTGCAGCCTTGTTGGGCGCATCTACGGGCGACCTGATGCCGCCCGAAAGCATGGGCAAGGCCATGTCTGCTGGCCGCTGGTTCCTTGATAGCGCCGGTGAGGGAGAAACGCAACTGCCGACGATTGCGCCTTTTCCGCAGCTGGTTGCTCCTATTGCTGGCGGCTACCTGAGCCAGCAGGCAGGATGGAGATGCATCTTGTGGTTGCTGGCCATTCTTGTCCGTCTCGCCGTCCAAGCAAAAGTCTTTGCACTCGATGCTAATATTCCCTTGAGATGGCCGTGGCCATTCCGGCCCTGTTCCTCCTTTGGGAGACATACGCTCCGATTATCCTGGCGCGCAAGGCAAAACAGCTTCGCAGACTGGCCATGTCGGCTTCACTCGACTCATCGCACACAACGCCTCAGCAAGCCATTGGCGCGGCCCTGTTTCTCTTCACATCGCCCGTCCTCTTCCTTCTGTCTTGACGAAAAGTAGACGTGGCCGTACGGCCCCAGTACGTACTGGTAGTACTGCTCTGCGACCTCGCCTACTTGCTCCACCGCCTACCCTATTTTTTTCTGCCCAATCAATTTTTCTCTCGCCATCTCTCCATGTTTCTGCAACCTTTTCTCCCTCTCTCCTTCTCCCTCCGCTGCTCTCACTTTCCCATCACAACCCATCCCGCCTTCGTCCCGGGTATGGACCATCTGCGACTCTCCCACACCCTGGCCGATGCTTTCAACGCCCTTGCCGATGAGGTTCAGCTCCTGGCCGACCGCAAGACGGTCCTCGAACACAAGCTGCGGTTTGCTCACGAGCAGGTAATGCAACGTCTTCCTGCCTTGTTCATTCATCCTCATCCCGAGACGAGACGTGGGCGGAACAACATGATGAGATATCATTAGCTCTAGATCACGAGCAGCTCGCCTGCCGAGACTGACAAACCTGTACCCCTCTGACCCACCTGCCGCGTCTCGTCGTCGCTCCATTATGTTGGCCGTGGTGGCGGCTTCGTCATTTCGATCCTGTCGACTTTGCGCTAACGCCCCCACGCCACGCACAGTTCCAATACCTGGCCGACAAGTATGCGCCGTCTACTCCGGAGATAGCCGAGACGCTGGCCAAGCTGCAACTGCCTCCGCACACTTCCGTCGATGACACCTCTCCCGTTCCTCTTCCCCAACGCTCCTCTCCACAGTCCCAGCATCACATCGCCATAGTCATCCGCGACGGACGCCGCGCCGCCACCCAGCTCGTCTCCCTCGCCGAGCCCAGCAAGACGACGGGCTCCAGTCGAGAGTCCCTGTCGCAAACGTCGCACCATCAGACCATGTCGACTGCCCTGGAGCAGGACTTTACCGTCGAGGGCATCAAGGGCAACCTGCAATGTCCCTTCAGCAGGCAGTCGCCGGCTGACAATGACGAGCCTCCCTCGCAGCCCGGTGTGCCTGAACAGTCTCTGCCCCATTCCTCGGATCCCATCTGTGCCGCCATGTTTGATGAGTCGGCCTCGCAGCCGCCCCCCAGCGGCACCGCCGCCAGCAAGTGCCCCATACGATTCATGGACAGGCACTCGGCCGAGGAAATTGCCCACTACGTCGAGACGCACAAGCATGAGCTGCCGCGCAGCCACGAAGTCTGTCTCCGACGATATCAGAAGAACGAGGAACAGATCAAGAAACTAGACTCCAAGTACGGCAACATTGTCAGTATGATTGAGGGCCTTGGCCACATTCACCAGTCCATGCTTCCCGAGGAGGAAGGGGTGCTGGGGCATCGGAGCGACGCGGATCGGGCCTCCAACGACCGCGTCGAGTGCTGGGCCCATGCCGTCAGCGGCACGGCCGAGCCCGGCGCCGACCAGCCGCCCGGCCACGACGGCGAGCGTCAGGCCCATTTCGACAGGCCGCTCAAGGAGGTCCGCGTCGGAGAGTCACCCAGTCGGCCCTGGGGGATCTCCGTCCCCATCTACGAGGCTTCTGACTGTGAGGGACAACACCCGCCGTCACCCCCGCCGGCTCCCGTACGCATGCCTAGCCCCGCCCGGCGCACGCGGGCTCCCGTCACGAGTGGCAAGTGCCCCTTTGACCATACCAAGCTCACTGCTCTCAATGGCCTTGGCTGTCCCAAGGGTGAAGCCCAGGCCAGCCCCGCCCCCAACGTGATCCGGGACGCACCCTTTACCCCAGCCCGCGCGGCCATGCCACCACAATCTCCTCCGCCGGCACTCCAACCTGCTTTTGTGAACCCCAGCTCATCGAAGACGGGGCAGGGAGGCGCACCACAGATGGTTTTCACGGGGCCCGTCTTCATCGGCTACCCCATGGAGCAGGCTATCCAGTTTCTCAACCAGCACCGCGGAAACCCTTGATTTGCACTTTTGCGAATCCACGTCGAGTCCTCCCTGCTGTCAAGCGTGTTTAATTATTGCAGCGATTTGATTTCGTCTTTTATCCTTGTACTCGGCATGATTTTTGTGAGCGACGGCGTTTGGAAGGCGGCGAATACGGTCATGGGCATCCAAGACATAGGGATACGTGGGGATGAGGGCAGCACACAAGGACGCCGCAGGCAGGTTGTCGAAAGTGCCACGATTACGTCGGGCGGGCCTAAAGCCGCCATTGGCGTTGTGATTATCTTGTCTCTTTTACACACGAGCATTCACTTTGAACGTTGAAAACCATTCTCAAGTGCCGAGACTTGATGTCAGATACACATGGTTGTAAATCGGTCCTTGAACTTGCACAATTGCCGTGTGGCCGACCGAGAACTCTTGCGAGACTCGGCGGGCTTCATCTATATTCAGCTGGGCGAAAGAGACGACTTGGCGGTATGTTTGAGACACGATGAGGCTCTTGTGCCAGTGCCACGCTTGAACAATGATGAGCAAATGCTCCCTCGCTCACGTAGCGTCGCCCGGAGGCCCATTGTACTTGCCCTGGCCGGCGCCCGAGTCATCATCCTCGTACCGGGGGGGCGGTGCGCCGTCGGTGCCGTCGGCGTCCCACGGCAGCAAATCGTCGTCGAGCATGACGGCGGCGGCGTCTTCCGGGTCTAGCAGGACGGCGTCGGAGTCGTGGTAGCTTGCCTGTGCGCGTTCGGCGTCGGCGTCGTCGTCGTCGTCGAAGTCTGCGTCGTCGAGGTCGTCGCCACCATCGCGGGCCAGCTGGGCGGCGCGGGCGGCGGTGCGGCGGTAGATGACGAGGCCGACGGCGAGGCCGACGGCGCCGCCGAGGAACATGCTGAGGTAGTTGATGGCCTTGTCGCCGGCCGTCATCGAGTTGCCCTTGTCGGCGAGGGCGGCGAGGCGGCTGCCGATGAAGACGTGGACGAGGAGCTTGGGGCTGGGGCGAGGGGTCAGCTTGTGCTCTTGGGCTCGCGAGGCGAACAAGGATGGGAGGAGAAGATACGTGGAGAGCGCGGTGGAGAGGGCAAAGGCCGAGGGGGTGATGCTGGGGATGGTGGCGAGGAAGGCGTTGCTCAGGCTATAGGGAAGCGGGCAGAAGCGAATGCCGGTGAGACACCACAGGCCATCGCGGCGGAGGACCTGGCCGAGGGCGACGAAGCGATGGTCGCGGCCGACGAGGCGGTCGACGTAGGCGCTGAGGACGGTCCTGCTGGCGAGGAAAGCGCACAGGCTGCCGGCGACGCAGGCGGCGGCAGCAAGCGGCCAGCCAGCGGGGAAGCCGTAGACGAAGCCGGCGAGGGTCGTGGCCGTCGAGTAGCCGACGAGAGGCGGAAAGGCGGCGACGAAGATGAGGGCAAAGACGAGCAGCCAGCCGCCGCGGCGGTCGCGCCAGGCCCGGGCGTGGGGGGCCAGCCAGGCAAAGAAGCGGTGCGAGTAGACGACGGCGAGCACCAGGGCGACGAGGCCGGCGGCGCACGCGGCCAGGCCGAGGGCGCGCTGGGCGGGGGTCAGGCGGTGAAAGGCCCTCGCCAAGCGGCCGCCGGCGGCGCGCGCGGCACGCAGCAGGTCGGCCGGGTGGTACGCGGATCGTTGGCGGCGGCGCGGTGGCGGCGGCGGGGGGTGGCGCGAGGAGAACGACCGTCGGGGCGGGCCCAGCGAGAGGCGGTGGCCGTCCCGCGAGTAGGGCGACATGCGGGTGCCGCGCGACCAGGGGGGCAGCGACGAGGGCGAGGGCGAGGGCGAGGGCGATGGAGAGGGAGACGAGGAGTACTCGGGCAGCAGCGGCGGCGGCGACGACGAGGGCGACGGTCGCGCGGCGCCGTTGCCGCCTCGTGGGGTCTCGGTGAGCTCCAGCGCCATGTCGTCCGGCGGTGATGGAGAAGAGGAGCTCAAGGGCGGGGGGGGGGGGTGGTTCGACGGGTGCCGAGGGAGTGGACGAGAGGTCAACCGACGCAGCTCGAGGCCATGCCGATGGTCCTGAGGACGAGCAGAGTAGGACGGGTCCGGAAGGGGCTAGCCAGGGCGGCGCAGCAAAACAAGCAAAACACGTCTGTATTCCGTCTGTGTCCCTCCCGGCGATTCGTAACTCAGAGGCTCGGGGCTTCAACGGGGGTTCTTGTGGACAGCGGTGGCGACAACCTCGTCTTCTTTCCTCGTCGCTGCTTGGCGCGCGACGCCTCGAAGGGGGGGGCGCAATTGCACGATACAATCAGTCTCTGAGGGGGGAGAAGCCGGCGAGAGATAAACCATAAACCGAGGAATAGGTATACGAAGAGAGAAGGGAGGGAAAGCGAACCAAGGGGCACACGTAACAAAAAGGACGAGGTCTTTGACAGAGGTAAACTCTAAAACCCACCAGCGGGGTAGCACTTGAGGCGGACAATTTGGAGAGACACCAGCAGCCGCACACATATATTAGGCTTCCCTGTGACGTAACGCACGATGATTACTACATGTCGCACCGACCTGTTGAGGATCCCGCTGTGGGCGCATTAGTCAGCGCACCGCATAGGGTTTTCCCTAAAAACCCTGCGCGCCCACAACCTCTAGATAATCAATCAACACACAGAATATAACCTTAACGTAGCTTCCTTACAACCACGCAACGCGAAGCCACGAGGTCTTTATGCAGCTATTCTAAGGACTAAAAGCCTTAAAAATACGTATTTTTAAAGAGTTACCCTTAGCTCTTTAGAAATCGGAAAATCGGATTCCCACTAACCTATAACGAACGCAACGCAACGCAACGACTCTACTGCGAATACTACTTAACGCACCGACTAAGATGTTAGGCCTTGCAGGCTCTTTCCCTTAAGGCTCGGATGACGAGTCTTCCTTAGCGGGCCCTAGCTAGGCCCCTACCGCCTAAGAGCCCGGCAAGGGCAGGTCCGTTGCTAGCCTCGGCAACTAGGCTAAATACCACTTCTAAAGGCAAGATGTAAAGCAGGATAAGCTTCGCCACGAGCTTCTCTAGCTCGCGGGCTAAATAACGGGCATAGTAAACCAAATGACACGCCTAATAGCTATTATCACTAAGCCTACGCCGTCTTCTGCCTCTGCCCCAGCCGCCTAGTCTTCTGCGCTTGTTCCTGCCCCTGTTTCTACTGCGTCTGTTCCCTTGCCCTCGTCGCCGCCGACTTTATCGCCGCAGCCGACTTCGGGCCTAGCTGCCCTAACTAGCGAGGAGCGTTTTAAACGCTCCAACTAGCAGGCCTAGCAGCAGCGAGCCTAGCAGTAGCAGCGAGCTTAGCAGCCGGCACAATAGCCGTAATAGCAACCGGCTTAGTAGCCGCAGCAGCTGCCCGCGACTATAATCCGCTTCCCGTACGTTAAGGAAAGCACTAGCGACCCGTACGCCTTCTGCGAACGAGGCTATCGCTAGCGCCTTAATTTTGACTGCCCGGCTTACACCCCCTACGACGCCTCGTACGATTAGGCTATACGGGCTCTCGTTAAGTCCGTATAGCCGCGAGCTAAAGCGGCTAATAAAATCAATAAGGTAGTTACGAATAACCGGAATAAGGTTATGCTTAAGCCGGAGTAGAAGCTTTATCGGGCGGACTGCGCTATGCTATAGAACTTATAGCAAATATAGTCTGCCTTTATAATCGCGTAGATCCTATACTCTCTTTAGCCGGCTCGTATAGTTAACGAGCTATTAGGCGATTTTAAGCACGTTGCCTATTAGCTTAATACGCGCTACCCCGACTAGATGCTCCTGCTAGAGGGTATCTTTACCGTGCTTCGCGACTATAGTATTCTCGACGCCCCGCTCGCCCTCTTTGCGCAGCTCGCCCTAGTTAAAGACGAAGCTATCGTTAATTTCGCCTAGCGTATCCGGGACGCGTTTCTTAACCTCCCGGACGTCGAGAAAACGAGCCTTAGCGTGTGGAATCTTACGATCTAGCACGTTCGCAATAACCTGCCGCGTATCTAGTCCCGGCTAGATATTAAGACGCTATATAGCACCGCGCTAATCGAGCGCGTAGTATTACTAGCCGGTGAATAGTCTCGCTAGCCGGTTAAAGAGATCTACGGCACGCCTGCCACGTTAATTCGAACGCAAGAGGCCTCGCCGTACTAGACTTAGCGCATTAACGAGGCTACTAGCGGTAAGCCGGCTTAGTTCGAAATGATTAGGCCTAGCCCTGCTTAGCTATCGGCCTTATCCCTATCTACGCCGCTCGTCTCGTTACTCTCGCCCTATAACATAGTCTACCCCTCGGCTAACGATAATACCGTTACCCCCTCTACTGCCTAAAGCCGTACCGTTACCCCGTCTAAGACCGCAGCCGAAGCCTAGCGCAACGCTTGCTTTAAATACGGCAAAGCGGGCTATTAGGCTAGGAGCTATAAGCTCGCCTCGTCCCCGCCGCCCCCCGACGATACGGGCAGGCTGTATAAGATAGCTAGAACCCTCGGCAACCGCTAGCGGGATCGGGCTAATACGAGGAAAGGGGAGGGCTGCTTTATAGTAGGAGACCGTAGAGGCTATCGTAGCACGTTATATCGTAGCAACGCTAGCCAGCCACGCGTATACGTCGAGGGCTCTATCGCGGATAAGGAGGATAACCCTTAAACGCAGGCCCTTATCGCCGCTATATACGAGGAAATCGACAGCGGCCGTTATAGCTAGGCCGTTAGGAACGTAACGTATTGCTTAGTCTGTTTTTAGTATATTGTTTATATTGCTTAGTGTGTTTTTATTGTTTGTTTTTATTATTGTTTCGCATCTCTTCTTTTAATACGTTATTTCCTATTTAGGTTGCGTTAATTACCTTATAAGCAGCGGACTACTTATTTAAGCAAAGGGCATCTAAGGATCCTACTATAGGCGTATTAGTTAGCGCACCGTATAAGGTTTTCCCTAAAAACCCTACGCGCCTATAACCTCTAGATAATTAATTAACACATAGAATATAACCTTAACGTAGCTTCCTTACAACTACGCAACGCGAAGCCACGAGGTCTTTATACAGCTATTCTAAGGACTAAAAGCCTTACTATAAGGACCCGCACTTAAGGGCGCGATTAAAATACCGTTAATTATACGCGATTAAGGTAGTAAAGCGAGGGAAAACTATATTATTTTTGTCTAGTTCTATAGAAGGCTAGCTGTCTTACGAGGCACCTTAAATAGGTACGCCAGTGGATATAATAACCGTATAGGTACTGAGCTATATCTAGCTCGGTCTTATAGGCGCCGCTTTAATGCGATATACCCCCTAGCGTTAAGTGATTAATTTAACGCTACGAGAAGAAGCTATCGCAAGCGCTTATAAAGCCTTAAATACACCCTCCCTTAGTATTACGACCGTCCTTATTCCTTGCCTTTAATCCTCTTATATTTCCTTTATTCCCTATATCCGCCCGCGTATATCCTTTAAATTAAGCAACCCTTTAAACCTCTTAAACTTAGCTCTCGGGAGCGCCTTTATTAAGCCGTCTATAGGTATCTCGGCCGTTAGGATATATTCTACTGTAAAGCGCCCTTTCCTATATTCTTATTTAAGCTATATATTCTAAATATCGATATAACGGAGCTTTATAGAGATACGGCCTTCTTCGACTACTAATCGTATAGTCTAAAGGTTATCGCAGTATATTTTTAATAGCCTAAGGTCCTTTAAGATGTCTCGCAATAGCCTTAATAGCGTGATGCCTTCCTTTATTATACGCTTAAGTCCTAAGAGCTCCGCCTCTATAGTCGAGGTTATTACCGTATCTTATAGGCTTGCTTTCTAAATGACTAAGCCGCCGTAAAGCATTATAATATAGCCTTATAACGAGCGGCGTGTATTAAGATCGTTTGCGAAAGACGTGTCGGTCGCGATAATAAAAGCCTTACCTATAGCGAGTCCGTCGAACTTAATTATAAGGAACCTTATTGCGTATAGGTAGCGGATATATTAGTTCGCCGCCTCTAAATGCTTAGGGGAAGGGTTCGTTAGGAACCTCGAAAGCTATAAGGCTACGAGCGCTACGTTAGGTCTTACGGTAATCGCGGTGTATATAATTAACCCGACCTTTTCCTAGAAGTCCTTAATCTCGCGAAAGGAGGCTTATTTAGTATTCTTAACGAGTAGAAAAAGCGGGATTAAAACCGCCGGCGCTTTACTATTATCGTTAAGGCTAAACTTACGTATAATCTTCTCGATGTATGCGTTTTAGTAGAGAAAGATCTTTTAAAGCTATCGGTCGCGGATAACTTTAATCCCGAGATACTATCTAAAGGCTTCCTCGCGGACCTCGTATTTCCCGTTAAGGTACTTAATAAAGTCGTCTACGCTAATCCCTTTAGGACTTAAGATAAGCATATTATTAACGTATACTAGCATAAGGATCTTACCGTTTATAAAGACGTAAGGCTCCTCGCCGGTATAAATAAGCCTTTATTCCTCTAACGCTTAGTATATCTCGTTATACTAAAGAAGAGGCGATTCGTATAGTCCGTAGAGAGCCTTATCGAGCTTAGCTATTATTAAAGAATTCTTATCTCCTTTAAGAAAACCTAGCTTAACGTACCCTTTTAGTAGTTTTATATAGACCGGCCGCTTTATCTTATTAATATTAGTATTTAGAAAAGCGTTAGCGATATTAAGTTGCTAAATATCGAGATTATACTTCGCCGCTATAGATACTACTATCCTAAAGGTTTTAATAGCGAGGGTTATAGCGTAGGTCTCCTCGCCTTAATCGCCCTAAAGGTCTCTACGTATAATAATGCGTGCCTTATATTATATAAGGTATCTATCTTTATCGAACTTATAGAGGAAGACTTATTTAAGCGGGATTAAGGTTCCCTTAGCGCGCTCCTAGCTAAGGAGGCGCTACGTACCTCTTCGGAGGAGGTCGTATAGCTCCTTACGGTAGCCCTCTTTAAACTCCTTTCCGTATAGGTAGTAGTCGAGATCTTAATAGCGTTTAGGCAGTCGGACGAGGTTATTTCGATAATACTTATATGCTTTTTATTAGACTACGGCTACGAATACTAAATAAAATATCGTAAGATCTCCTTTTAGCTAAAGATCTTTAGATAGTAGGGTACTAAAAACGTTATCCCTCTGCCTTATGCGTCTCGGTCGAGAGCTCTATCTTATAGCTTCTATACTATAGAGCTCTTATTATATTTAATAAAGGCGACGGGTCCTCTCTTATATTAGGGCTTCTTTCGTAGGTAGTCCTACGGAAACCTTACCTTCTTTTACTAAGGTCGTATTACGTTAATTAAGATCTTAGCGATCTTTAGCGTATATACCTTATTATAGGCCTACCTCTTCCTCTTAGTCAGGAGGTTGCCTAGCTAAGGCTTCCCTTCTTCGTAAGGGAGGTGTTTGCCTAAGCTAGGGCTACGGTAGTTGCTCTAGCTCTTTAGGCTCTAGATGCACGAGAGGGGTTTCAGTCTCGTTATCCTATAATCCTACGGTCGGTTCGAGACCTTACCCCGTTAGGTTAAGCGTTTATTCCGGTATAAGAAGTCCTTTAGGGGGAGGTAATAATATAGGTTATAGCTTCGCCGCCTTTGCTTAAGCTAACGAGGAGGCTTCTATACGAATTAAAGCCTCTCTTACGACCTTACCTACGCCCTCTACCCCTAAGTTCGAAATAGCGGGCTTAATACCTAAGATATATTCGTCGAACTCCTATAAAAAATCATTAAGAATAGTATTCTAGTCCTATTAAATCGGTATTTCGATCGACTTAACGATAGGGATATATTCTTATATTAAGACTTATAGGTCCTCTATCTATAGGTCGAAGAAATAGTTCTCGTTAAATACTATATCTTAAGTAATAATAACCCTCTTAAGTTAGGGAACCTAAACGCGATATAGGTTACTAGCGTAGTAGCTAACGAGATAACTAATATACGCTTTAAGGTATGTTTTAAAGGCTCGTTTATATAAGTTAGCCTTTATATTAAGGTATAAAGGGTAGGCGCAGTAGCTAAAGGCGTAAAGCCCGTCCTAATATAGGCGGAAGTTAGCTTCTCTATATACTATAACGCTAAACCGGCCGAACTAGCGAAGATATTAATAAAACTATCTATTAAGTATCTCTTTAGGCGATTTCTATTAGTTACGGTATCTCGGTAGGATATTATACGTCCTAACTATAGCTTAGTAAGCCTTTAGCTAGAGGTTATAAGGCAGCTTCCCTATTGCTAAACGAAGTCGTTATTATATAACTCCGCTTAGTCTTTCCGCGCCTCTTATAGGCTCTCTCGTATATACGGGCGGAAGCTCGAGCTCGATGCCTTCCTATTCTACTTATTCCTAAAACTTCGATATCTTCTATCCTAAGAGGTTAACTAAGGCTCTCTTATTATCTATTTTTATCTTATAAATTACTACGCATATATATCGGCGGACTAATGCCTTAAAGTTACGTATAAGGGGGGGCTCTTTATCTTTAAACTTATGCTCTATAAGAATATTATCCCGCTATATTCGTTAGATAGCAGTAGGATATATCGGTGGCCGTTATAGCCTAGCTTAAAGTCGAAGAGGTTAAGGAAGATACGGTAAAAAGGTTGCCTTAAGCGATTAGCCGGCTCTTTACGAGAGATTTACTCGTATGCTTTTCCTAGCGCGTAGCCCTCGTATTTAACCGTAGTTAGACCGTATATCCGCACTCCTCTCGCCTAAAAGACTAATTGCTTAAGTACTTAAGGGCTTATATACCTTAATCTTAAGTGCTAAATCTTTACTATATTAACCTTAGGCGGAACTAGGTTTCTTAATGCTACGATCCGCCGCTAAGGGTATTACGGAATCTTATCTTAGACCGCTAATAACGTATACTAAGGAGCATTAGGCAACGTAAAGCAAGACGTAAATAGCTTTAATTTAGCTACTAAAAGGCCGTATATGCTCTTAAAGCTTATAAGGATCTTATTACACTTAATGCTTCTATACCTTAACGTATTATTATACCTATATAGCTAAAAGCTAAAGTCCTTAAGCTTCTCCCTGCTAATTAGGTTAGTATAGAATCCGGGGACAAATATAGCGTTTAAGAGGATTAAGTCCTCCGTTTTCTTACTGTTAGGTCTATTAACGATATTCTCGATAATCCGCGTGCCTTTATATAGTACCGCAAGCGCTATATCGCTAACTAGCACGATGTCGGTCTCGGTTGCCTTAACGACGTTATACTAAAGAAGCTTAAGCTTATTAATAATATAGGTGCTTATATAACTATCGATAAAGGTCGAGTTCTATAGCGGATAAATAGCCGCGTACGTGTTTAGCGATATACTAAATGCATACTGCTTTTCTACGGTCTATTAGATTACCGTATAGGCTAAGGCCGGCGGTCCTAACGTCGCTTTCTTTAGCTAAGTCGATGTCTACGGCGCCGGCTAGCCTTTTAAAGCCTTAATCGCTTTAACCATAGTCTTCTAGCGCGGTAAGTCCTTAGCTTCCTTATACTTCTTAACGCGGTTAAGGACCTTAGTAATCCCGGGCCTATAGGAGACCCCGTTAATAGCCTTATAGAAAGCCGTATAGTCTATAGGCTTTTAGTAATAGCGATTCTTACTAATGCCGTAAGGGCACTTATATTCCTATCGAGCCGGTGCGTTTCCTCCGGGTGTAGAGAACGCGCCTATTAGCCCGAATAGCTTACTATATATATTACGATTAAGGCTTATAGAGTAAAAGAGTTTACTAACGCTTTAAAGGGTTATTATAACGACGTTGCCTTTTTGCTACTACTTACGTAGCTTGCTAAGCTAATTGCGAGACTATAGTTCGTCTAGCTATATAATTGCCTTAAGGAAGTCTACGATAGCTTAATCTCCCTCGATATTAGTAGTTATCGTAGTAAAGGCTTTAAGGTATACTAGTTCTTACTAAAGGTACTAATCTACTAGGTTAATCCTTTAGGGTATCTATAGCACTTTGCGATAGTTTAGTCGTACGATGCCGATATAGTAGGCGTTAAAGACCTTAAGAAGCTCTCTTAGCTTATTTACGATTATACGGAGGTCTAGATTATCTAGGAAATGCCTTACGTAGGACTAATTAACGGTTTAATAGACTTAGTTTAAAAGGTCTATTACGGCCTTTTTCTTAGAGACGTATTTAGCGTAGGCTATCTTACGGTTATCTCGGTTAGACTTAAAGTATATAAGCTATCCTACGTTAAGCTCTATAATCGGGACTAACGGGTCTAGCACTACTACTAGTGCCGGGTTATTAAGCATAGCTTCTACGTATGCTTAAGCTATAAGGCTATTAATCTTCGCGACCTAGCTTATATAAGTAACGACCGGAGGTTTAACTAGCTTAAGGGTCTTATTAGCCCCCTTATCGCCGGTGTTTATATACTTTTAAACCTCTATACCCTTAGCTATACAACGGAACGTCGTAAACTATATTGCCTAGTAGTCTGCCTTAGATAGGCTAACCTTAGTATTAATTGCTAAAGACGTAAGAGTTATAGCTATTATTAAGTATTAAAGTTAAAGTTAAAGTTATAGAAGAAAGAGGTTATAAAATAAGAGTGCTTATTATAGAAGATATTAAAGATATTTAAGGAAAGAGGCTTTTAAGCATATATAACTTGCTTTTTATAGGCACTAGAGATAGTCACTTATTAAGCGGTAAAGGAGACGTCGTACGTTACCTTTTCGCCCCTTACGGTAATCTTCTCCTTACTGCTTTATTTATTGCGACTATCTTAAAGGTTAAGGAGCATCGAAGTCCTATACGGTTATTATATCGATGCTATTAGGATCTTAATATCGATGCTTTACTAAATAGTTAATCGAGGGCTTATATAGCTGCCTTAGTTAAAGCAGCCTTTAGGGACCTTAGCTTCTTAAGGCTAACCTAGACGTTATACCTTAAGACCCTCTAACGGCTAACGCGGATAATCGTTATGCCCGACGTTATACTATTACTAAAGGCCTTAAAGAGCTATAGTCCCTTAAAGCTGCCTAGCTAAGGCGGCTTTAGGCTCCTTATAGGAAGATACGATAATTCTTAAATGCGTTAACTTAATAGCAATTTACGCGGGTTATATACCGGGCTTATAACTATCGCACCGACCTATAAGGACCTATACCTAAAGGCGCGATTAAGATACCGTTAATTATACGCGATTAAGGTAGTAAAGCGAGGGAAAACTGTATTATTCTTATCTAGTTCTATAGAAGGCTAGCTATCTTACGAGGCACCTTAAATAGGTGCGTAAGTAGACATAATAACCGCATAGGTACCGAGCTACATCTGGCTCGGTCTTATAGGCGCCGCTCCGATGCGACACTACACAAGTCGACTACTAGGGGGGTCTAAAAGTCGACCCCCCGTGCTGCCCTACCACCAGCACTATCAACGCCGTCAAGTTTTTCTTCATCTTCTCCCCCGAGCACGAAAAGCTTGACTCGACAAAGCTTTGGGCGGCGCCAGAGATTTGGTATGGGCATGTTCAACAGCGTATGGAGCGCTGCAAGAGGTCGTATTGATGCCCGCCGCCAAGGGTATGTATGTAACTCGTACTCCCGTACTCTTCATATTTCTTGAGCATCTCTTTGCTTGATGCATCTCTTCATCTTCCTCTTTTTTCATCTCTGCCGCATGCCTCGTGCCTGAATCACCTTTTTTCCCTTTTTTCCACGCCAGCCTTCAAAGGCCGCCGTCGCTTCGCAGCAGCGCAATGTTTTGCCTCTCTCCCCATCGTTTCCTCTCCCAGCGACGCAAAATTGCGGCTCGCATTTTACCAATCGTGCCCTACTCACGCATGTCGACGGCCTCGGACATGTCGGATTGGAACCCTTTCCGCCTAGTCTACAAAGATATCGGATACCACCCATTCATTACTCATCGGCGACCGTCTTCATGGCCTGGTACACAAACTTGGCCATGGCCATTACTCAACGACTTGGCTGGCTCGGGATCAGCATCTTCAAACATATGTTGCCATCAAAGTGGGCATATCGCACTCAGACCACACCCACCATGAGTGCGACGTCCTATCTCGCATCACCGACCAGGCTTCTAAAACCCCAGGCCATGGCAAGCCATTGCTACCGGCCCCTCTTGATCGTTTCAGCATCCATGGACCCAACGGGACGCACTTTTGCCTCGTGACAAACCCGGCAGGGTGTAGCCTTTCTAATGCTAAAGGGGGGCCGTGGGGTAGAGGTCTGTTCCAGCTCCATATTGCCCGAGCTCTTGCCGCTCAACTTGCAGTCGCTGTCGAACAGATCCATGACAAAAAATTTATCCATGGAGGTAAGTATTCGTCCACGCCTTACTTTATACATCTTCTAATAAATTCCCCTATAGACCTTCATCTCGCCAATGTCCTCCTGCATTTGCCATCAGGTCTTGACCATCTCTCAGAGGAGCAGCTATATAACAAGTTTGGAGCACCCGAGGCTAAGGCTGTTATCCGGCTAGACGGAAAGCCAATTCCGCCAAACGTTCCTTCGCACGCCATTAGGCCAATACGGCTTAGCAAGCCTAGCAAGGACATCGTGCTCTCTGATGCAAAGGTCCTCCTCGTGGACTTTGGCGCGGCCTTTCGACCTTTGGAAGAATCAAGCCTCCATTTCTACGCGCCGCGCGAAGTCGGGCCGCCAGAGGCTCGCTTTGAACCAACAACGGGACCCTCCTTTGCGTCGGATATCTGGACCCTGGCTTGCACTATATTCGCTATTCTAGGGCGGAGGTCGTTATTCAATGGCACAATTTCGTTTCAGTATGATATCAGGGACGAGATGACGACCCAGCAGGTTGATGCTCTCGGCTGTCTTCCACCAGAATGGTAGGAAACATGGGAGGCGCGGTTAGATACTTTCACCAAAGATTGTCAGCCGCTGCCGGATCGATACGTTGGGACGTGGGATAGGCACGTCGAGGGCAACATACAAAAGCCTCGGCGTGACAAGGGAATGGCGACTATTGACGCAAAGGAGAAGGATGCTTTCTCCTCTATGATGCGGTGGATGCTCGCCTTTAGACCTAGCGATCGGCCGACTGCTAAGCAAGTCCTAGAAACGCCGTGGATGAGGGACTGGGCTCTGCCCGAGTATAAGAAAATACCGGGATAAAGCATTCTGATCGGCCAACTTAAATTGAGGGCTCAATTAGCGACTCAACTCACTTCCGCGAATGTTCAGTCCATCCCCCGAGAGCTCCCTGCTTCACGCGCGCCTGGCGGTGCAGGAGCTCGCCCTGGCCGACAACGTCCACGTCATGAGCGTCCTGGGACCGCTTGGTGGAGACGCCGGTGCAGTGCGAGCGGCAACTCAACCGCCGGGCCTCCGGTGCCGGCGCCGCAACGCTCGGGACGGGCATCTACTTGGGCCAACCCAGCACGTCGGCTCAGCGTCAAGGGGCTGCAATGGGCACCGTCGTCACGTCACGTCTTGTCCCGCCTCCTCGCCGTCTCTATAATGCTGGGGTTTCTATTATTTTACTGCTTTCATCATCCTCAACGCCGGCCGCTCGGTCCCTTGGGCGCGTCCCGGACCAGCAGCCTGACCTTGCCGTCGCCAATCTCCACGCCCTGGCTGAGAATGTCCACCTCGTCCGCATTCTCGCCCGCTCCCGCGCCCCCGTCTCGCCCCAGCGACTTGTCCCAGCTGCGCGCGTCGATGCCCAGGATCCCGCCCATGCTGTTGCGGTCCCCCGGCACCGAGAACTCGCGGTACGCATATCGCCATTCGCTGAGAAAGCCGCGAATCGCCCTCCCCACCTTGTCCTTGCCGTTCTTGCTGTGGTGCCCCGTGCCCGTGATGGCATACACCGGTCTCGCTACCCTCCCATTCTCCATTAGCACCTTCTCCAGGTATTCCACCGCCTCTTCGGGGTGGAGCCCGTGGAGATCCACATATGTCTCCGACGCGTTGTTCATGCCGCCCTTGTTGCGCTGCTCGTAGAGCTCGAGAGCCGCCTCGCGGTGCGCTTTCCGCATCAAGTCGTTTTCGCTCTGGCCCCGAAGGCTGAGCGCCTTGGCCGCTCTCGCATCGTTGCGGTTCCATGCCTGCGCCGCACTATTCTTCTCGTTAGTCCGTGGCCCTTCAGACGGGGTCGTGGATGGCTTGCCTCTGCAGAAACTTGTTTCGAAGCCCGCCGTGCTTGATGGCGTCTTGTCGGGCCTTGAGGTACGCCTTGTTCGCCAGCTCTCCCGTTTCTAGCCAGGGAATGTGCTTGGGACAGGGGATCGCCTGCGAGGCTGCGCTGGCCTCGCCATTCCGGAGCGGGACAACGCCTCCGTTTTGTCCCGATCTTCGGGATTCGGGGCGAGACAAGGAGCTAGGGGCTGGCGATGGCGTCCGCTTGACGATTTCCGCCAAGGAGCTCGGACCAAGGTTCTCCTTGTGTCCGTGGCCGTGGCCCCCACGCTTGCCGTGGTGCTTCTTGCCTTGCTTCGTCGAGGCCGAGCCCAAGGACGGAAACGCCTCGTTGTCGTCGAGCGCCGGGGCAGACGCAGTCGTGTCCTTGACCTGGTGTCGGCTGCCCGGTCGTGACCGCAGGCGTGGGCTCTCTGTCCCGTGCAAGTGACGCGGTCCCAGCGGCGGGGTGAAGCCCGCGGCGTTGGCCATGGCATCTGCGGGGAAGACGCCCTTGAAACTGGGGGTTTCTGGCCGCAGGCAGGGAAAGGAGTTCATGTCCTGAAGCTGAGGGCTGCCCTGAGCCTTGGCCGAGTTATCGTCGAGCACAAGCTTGTTCACCAACTTGGAGGGGTCGTGAGAGAAGATGCAGCCATCTCCGGCCAGGCAGCTTCCCATGACCCAGTATCTGGCGGCGATTCAGTGGTTAGTCAAAGGAAAGGCAGTCGAGAGGCGGCTGCATCGGCGCAGCATGCTCGCAGGCCCCAGTCATGGGAGATGCCTGAAACAGGTGGGAAGATCAAGGCCAACTTACTTGCAAATGTGGCTGCTCAGATCGTGGCTGAAGCGACAGTCGGCGCGGAGACACTGGCCCGTCGACATGTAAAACTTGCAAATGACGCCCGTCTTTTGCTGGCTGGCCGGGGTTGGTGGGCGTCCGTCGGCGGAAATGGACTTGCCCACCAAGACGCTCCGCGGCTCGTCCATGGGCAGGGCCACCAGTCCCCCATCCTGGGTCTGGCTCTCCATGATGGACGCAATGGTGGCGCTCAGATCGTAGCCATGCGTGGCGAGCGCAGCCTCAATTTCCTCGTCGGTCCGGGTCTGTCCGAGTATGGAGCGTAGCATGTCGTAGGGGGACATGTCAGCCTGCAGCGAGGACACGGATGAGAACTCGGGGGCGGCAGCGTTGAGGCCGCTCGATGCGCCGACGGACGAAGAGACGCTAATGGCATCGTCGTTGACGAGCCATTCCACGTTCTCCGTTTGATACTCACCGATGATCTCGGTGGCGGGGGTCGAGTCGCTCGCAAATTCGTAGGCGTTGAGGTTCGGGCTGTGGGGTATGGCGGGCGTCGCCAGAGCCAGGCGCGGGGAGGCTCGGGGAGAGGAAAAGGGCGAGGCCGTCGAAGACATGGTCCGGTTAAAGGTCGAGGGAACGAAGCCGGGGGGCGCAAGGGGGCTCACACCGAGGCGCGGGGATCCCGTCAGGGGCGTTGGGGAGCCGCGCCAAGACGCCGGGGACGGGCGGCGGAGGATGGACTGCCGGATCGGGGGAGGCGAGGCCGAGGCGCCTCCGGCCTCGCGATACCTCCACATGGCGTCGAGGATGACATTGTCGAGAGAGGCGCCCGTCAGGTTGGTCTCTTTTTTGAGGAGCTCCTCGAGCCTGTCGGTCTTGTCTTCGTCTTCGAGGGTGGGGTCCTGCAGGACGGGCAGGCACAGCTCGTAATGCTCGTCCGACACCATTGTTCGGCCGGCTCGATGCGATTCGAGACTAGATGTAGGAAGCGGACAAGGTGACGTTTCCGTAAGGGTGTTCGGGGGTTGGTGCTGCCACCTTGCGGAGCAGAGTCGGACGCAGGTGGGCCGGTGTCTGGACGGCCAAACACCGCGACAGGGGAGTGCAGCAGGGTCGCCTGGTAAGGCTTGGCACGACTTCTGTGCGCGCTCACGTCGAGTGCAGCGTGTGAGGGGGGAACGACGAGTTATTCGAGCGGGAGAGACTGGCAGCTGGCAGACGGCGAGAGACTTGGACAGGCGGGAGCTCGCATGGCGCCACACAGCACAGGCTGTCGAGAAGAGGCGACCTGTCGACTCGTCGCTGGACTCGTCGTTGGACTCGTCGCTGTCGATGGGTGGCGGGCTGGCTTTGTGCGCACGTCGGCACCGACACAGGATTGGGCAGCGCTGGCACAAGGATGAGTAGGTAGTTGTCGTCGGCGATTTGCAGCCACCAGAGAGCCGTGTATTATGTGCACCCGGGCCAATGAGCACTGTGGTAGTCAAGGGGGGCGAGAGAAGACAGAGACAAGTTGGGGGGACAAAGAAGCGTTGTGGGACGACAAGAGTGAAAGAAGAGAGAGAGGAGAGGGAAGAAAGAGAGTGGCGTAGCGGAGGGAGACTAGGATGGAGGTTGAGGGCGTAAAGTACCAAGCAAGCCAAGGGAGCCACGACGAGGCACCGCGCGACAAGGCTGCTGGGTGCTGTTAGTGTCTACTTGCAGATAAAGGGTGGGCTGTTAGTGCTGTTAGTGCGCCTGGTGGGCACCTGGTGCCCGATCGTCCCGGGGTGGAGTCGATCCCAGGTACTCGGATACCTGGGTGAGGTACGAAGTATCTCTAAATGAGAGGCCTGCAGACGGCATGAGAAGTCGGCGAGGCCAAGGACAAGCAGCC
Source organism: Ophiocordyceps sinensis (assembly GCA_012934285.1). Classification (NCBI taxonomy): domain Eukaryota; kingdom Fungi; phylum Ascomycota; class Sordariomycetes; order Hypocreales; family Ophiocordycipitaceae; genus Ophiocordyceps; species Ophiocordyceps sinensis. Next base: position 1,488,406 of record JAAVMX010000008.1, read on the forward strand.
ATTCAGTCTTGTTGCCAAACATGCACGGAGAGCGAGTTCGCTGTAGCCCAGAGCTTCTCGGCATGCCGGGAAGCCAATGATGCCCATCTGGCCAACGTGGCGGCTGCTAGCAAGTACTTTATACATACACCAAGCGCACTACCAAGCACACCATACCATAGGTACTGTAGAATCGCCGCGCCTTGCATTCCATCCCTACACAGCGCCCCAGTCGCGAGGCACAGGCAGGACCTGGATTCGGCCCTACATCCAGATCAAACCCGCAGGACAGCCCCTGCTAGCCAAGCACCATGATCGGACGGAGCCTCGTCCGCTCGGCAGAGGTCTTCTCCCTCGTCAGTCAATCTCGTCGTCGTCGCCCCCAAACCCAAAGCTGAACCCGGCGCCCCCTTGCTCCTCCTCTCGCCCCACGGCCGTGTCCCACTTGCGCTTGTTGCCGCTCCTTTTTTTGTCCGCCAAATCCAATGCCTTGTCCAAGGTTTCGGGGTAGTGCCTTCCCAGTCTCTCGGCAAAGAGCTTGTATGGGTTCTCCACGGCGATAGAAAACCCCGAAACCTGGTCTGGCTTATCGCGCAAAAACGACAGCACTTCCGAGACGAGATTCAGGCTCGGCGATAGGGGCACAAAGTTCTGCGTCACGGCTATCCCGCTCTCCAGGTTCACCACCAGATGCCACCATCCGCTCGGTACGTGGACAATCTCTCCGGCTCGGCAAACGCCTTCCACACAGCCCGCCATCTGACGGGCCTCGTCGTGGAAGGTGAGCAGCCACTCGGCAATGCTCAGCGGGCTCGTCACCTCGCTGCTATCTGGCGACACGTAGACTCCCGGCACCTGCGCTGCGGGCGGAAACATGATCCAGTACTTGGCACCTTGGATCACGGCGTTCCAGGCGCTGGTGCCGTTGGGGTCTTTGTGAAAGGTTGAGCCGCTCCTTTTGGGCCCGACTATCAGCCATCGGTGGGCCGGCCGCTCGCTCCCCAAAACCTCAAACAGGTCCGGCCCGAAGCATTCCGGCCGCCAGTAGGCTGCGTTGGCATCACGGCGGTCGACCTCGATGGCCATCTTTTCGGCAAACTTGCGGTCAAATAGGTACAGTGGGCTCTCGTCCCTGTTGTCGCCCATGTAGCTGCAGTATCGCGCCAGCGTCCAGTCAACCGCCTCGGCGCGGAACTCGACTTCGGCATAGTCGCCGAGGAGGCTGTCGATGGACCACTTGGAGCAAATGGGCCAGTCGTGAATGCATTGGGTCAGGATAAAGGGCTCTTCGGTCCATCGCTCCGCAAACTGGTCGTAGGTGAGATTGTCGAACCGGCGCATCTGGTTCGCCTTCGGGATGTTGGCGACGTATGGCTCGAGGTTGATGTTGGTGCAGGCAAATGGCCGATGCAAGACGTCTGAATACACATTGCTGCAGTCGACGCGAGCCTCTCGATCCTTGGTCAAGGCCAAGACGGTGCGCCTCCACGACCCAAGCCATCCAGGCGACTGACTATGCTCCGTCGGCAACCTGTGGGGTGCCCGGTCAGTCACGCGAGACGATGAGTGTCACGATGGGCTAGGGAGGGCTGCCCCGAGTAGTTGCTTGCGGAAAACGGCAGGCCCAATCTAGAGAACCGCCGTGGACAAGCGACGGGCGTGATGGCTCAGCCTTTTGGGTTTGCGTCGTGCTGGCAGATCAGGCTGAGAACTCGTCTTGCCAATCAACTACATACCTACTTGATCGAGGAAGGGCAGGACACTGAGTTTCAACACGCAGTGGATATGCGGCAAGGCGCAAAGCAAGGATACTTACTGGAGGAATACGGCCTTCCACAGCTCCTCCAAATGACAAAAGGCGTAGAGAAACTTGCACGTGGAGCCGAGGCGCAGGAGCTCGCTCGGGTCGAAGAGCTCCAAGACCAGCATGAGCGTCTCATCTGGGAGAGCACTCCATGCGCCTACGCTAGCCCGGGCGTTGGGCCCTTTGGCCAGATAGCAATTCCCGAGGGGCTTTATTCGGAGAGGGTGCGAGGGGATCGACGGCGAACCATTTTGATGGTGTTCAGCGGGAGCAGCCTCTGCAGAGGGCATGGTGGCCTGGAGGTGTGGGCGATGACGAAAGAGGCCAAAATAAAGAGTTTCTGGGTGGGTGAGAGTTTGTCAAGGTTTGAGAAGGGAAAAAAATAAAAAAAGAAATCCCCTTCGTCGCCCCCTTTAGTCGCCTGGAGATCCAAAAAAGTAGGTTGTTCCCCGTGCTCCCGAAATCCACCACTGTGGTTCGCTGGAGGCTACCCTAAAAGCGTAGACCCCACCTGGGCGCTCGCCCCCGCTGATTGGCTGAGCCCCGGAGTGGGCAGGAGGGAAAAATTAACAAGTCGGCCAGGTCAGCCCCTCAACAGTGATTTTTTTTCTCCCTCTTTTCCCTCTCAACTCTCGCCTCTGAGCAACATCACACCGCGACGATAACTATAATCACCCTTCTCCTCCTAGGTTCTGCCGGCTCTCGAAATCCTCGAGGGCGTTTGAATCTTCTGTCTTTTTCTTCGGCCCCAGTCGCAGTCTTCCTCAGCGAAGTGCCGACTTTTTTGTCGCCTCGACCCCGTCGCATCCCCGCGTCTACGACAATTTCGTCTAGATCGAGCTGTGCTTGATCTAGATTTCCTCGCTCCAGCGCAATCATGGCTACCGATAAGGGACTCGAGGACGTCCCCGAGGGTAAGTCGGCCTCTCTCCGCTCTTGGGCGCGCTCCGAGGTGTGCGAGAAATTGCTCTTCGCATTCTCTGCCCTCGAGACAAGTGGCGTCGCTCCCGGCTCCCCCGCCGAGCTCGCACCCCACGCCCACCGGTCACTGACGACCTCGGCGTACAGGGCAGATCGAGTCCAACTATGACGAGACCATCGACTCGTTCGATGATATGGACCTCAAGGCGGAGCTGCTCCGTGGTGGTAAGCCCGAGTCGCCCCCATGTTCCTTGCGACGTCGCTGACGCCTGTCGCCCAGTCTACGCCTATGGTTTTGAGCGGCCCTCTGCCATCCAGCAGCGCGCCATCATGCCCGTCATCAAGGGCCACGACGTTATTGCCCAGGCCCAGTCTGGAACTGGAAAGACGGCCACCTTTTCCGTTTCCGTTCTCCAAAAGATTGACCACGACCTCAAGCAGTGCCAGGCCTTGATCCTGGCACCCACCCGTGAGCTTGCTCAGCAGATCCAAAAGGTTGTCGTCGCTATTGGCGACTTTATGAAGATTGAGTGCCACGCCTGCATTGGTGGAACCAGCGTGCGCGACGACATGAAGGCCCTCCAGGACGGTCCCCAGGTCGTCGTCGGCACTCCCGGCCGTGTCCACGATATGATCCAGCGCCGCTTCCTCAAGACTGATGCCATGAAAATGTTCGTCCTCGACGAGGCCGACGAAATGCTCTCTGTAAGACGCAGTCCGCCGCCTCGCTTGCGACGTGCTCGCGCTAACACTCGATTTTCAGCGTGGCTTCACCGAGCAAATCTACGACATCTTCCAGCTTCTGCCCCAGAGCACGCAGGTTGTATTGCTCTCCGCCACCATGCCCCAGGACGTCCTCGAGGTCACCACCAAGTTCATGCGCGACCCCGTCCGCATCCTGGTCAAGAAGGACGAGCTTACCCTAGAAGGTATCAAGCAGTTCTACATCGCCGTGGAGAAGGAGGAGTGGAAGCTCGACACTCTGTCGGATTTGTACGAAACCGTCACCATCACGCAAGCCGTCATCTTCTGCAACACGCGCAGAAAGGTCGACTGGCTCACCGACAAACTCACCGCCCGCGACTTCACCGTCTCTGCCATGCACGGCGACATGGACCAGACTCAGCGTGACCTGATTATGAAGGAGTTCCGATCCGGCTCCTCGCGTGTCCTCATTGCCACCGATCTTCTGGCCCGTGGCATCGATGTTCAGCAGGTTTCCCTGGTCATCAACTACGACCTGCCCGCCAACCGTGAGAACTACATTCACCGGATCGGTCGTGGCGGCCGATTCGGCCGAAAGGGCGTTGCCATCAACTTTGTTGTCGCCGAGGATGTGCGCATGATGCGTGAGATTGAGCAGTTCTACAGCACCCAGATCGAGGAAATGCCCATGAACGTCGCCGACCTCATCTAAGACCAGGCCCACAGAGGCACATCATCGTCGACAGTTGTCCTTGCCGGGCTGCTTTGCCATTGGGTAGCCCACGCACGGCAGCTTTGGCATCTGACGGAGTGTTTGTGGCGATTTCCCCTTGCAGCTGTTGATAGATTTGCGTTTCTAGAGGGACATCGGAGACTTTGCACGGATCCATGAACGGTCTCGCGGTGACTGGAGGGCAAAAAAATCGAAGTGGCTGCGTGACGGAGAGTTGGGAAGCCCTTGACACCTACGTGGCTCAAGGTGTGGCGGGCTACCGAAAAGTAATGCAACGGATCTTGTCTTTTCACATCTCCTTTGTCGCCCCTGTTCCTGTTTCTAGGAATCGCTTGTTAATGGCGGCTTGTTCCTTTTTACTGCGCTGCGCGCCTCGTTCCAAATGCGACATGTGAGGGAGCCGAAAGACGTGGCAAGTAAATGCTCGTAGTGCTGGGTAGGAATGGCTGGGTCGTGCACGTCATACCAAGATTTGACTTCCTCAGCACGGCAAAACCTTGTGGCAGTTGTAAAATTGTACGACACAAAATATATTAAGAGAGCGGCTGTTGAGCCAAAAACCTCCACTCAGGGCCATGCCCCAAGACCCTATGCGTATCCAAAACGCCATTGGTATAAGATGCCCCCGAGAGGCAGATGGCGCCAAATAGTCAGCGCAGATCAATGCCAAGTTTTAGATGCCCCACAGCAAACCCACGTCCTCCAAACTTCGCTCCGGCCTGGGCAGGCTCACCGGACCTGACCAAATGTCGACACCGTCGGGGGCGGGCTCTTGACGGACGAGCCTACGTAGGCCCCGGGAATGGGGACCGCATCGTACGTCGGCTCATGGGCCGCCTGAGGAGCCAGCTGTGCCGTGGCGTCGCTCGAGGGCGTCGCGTTTTGGGAAAAGGCCCCCTGGTTCGTCCGCGGGGTCGCCGAAGGGGCCTTGGTCGGCGGAGGCTGCAGCTTGAAGCCGGGCAGGGGCTTGGAGAACTGGGACTGGGGCTCGACGACGCGGCCGCCGGGAGTAAATGGACTCGACTCATCAATGTCGGAGAGATTGCGGTATGCGGCGGGCGGATGGCGAGGAGACATGGCGTAGTTGCTCAACGCAGGAGACTTGGGGCCGCCGAAGCCGGGGGTATTTGGGGCCGACTGAGAGCGGAGCTGGGCCAAGTAGAGGTCGGAGCGAGCACGGTCTCGCAGGTCCATGGACTTGAAGAGGCGGCGCTTGGTGTAGTAGCGATAGAAGACGAAGCTGTAGAGGGCAATGGACACGACCTCGACGACGACCTCGATGATGATGCAAACGAGGGTCCAGTTCTGAAGGCGACACACGAGCTGATAGTCGACCTTTTGGCCAAACACGTCGGACCGGGTGTTGTCGACGCAGGCCCATCCCCACATGTCCTTGTTATTGCTGCGGTCCTTGGCATGCTGGAGGAGTGCGGCGGTGACGACCCAGAGGACCAGGCTCGTGATGAACTGAGGTCGTCGGTCAGTACAGGCTCACCGGTTACCACTTGCAAGGGACAGACGGGCTTCCACTCACCCAACCGACGGCAAACATCTGATAGTACGTGTTGATCTTTTCTGCGCGCCTGTGTCCACCTCGACAGTAGGCGACGAAGACAAAAACGCACACCAGGAGGGAAAAGCAAGCCATGGCGAGGGCAAGCTTCTGGGGCCAGGCCTTGGAGCCGGTGCCCGGTGCCCAGGACGGCATGTTGCTCTGACTGGGCAAGCTCTTTGTGGCATTGAAGATTGCAAAGGTGGCGGAAAGCATGGAGAGGATGATGAGGGAGCAGCTGAAGCCGACGCCGCGCAGAGCAAACTTGGCCATGCGGACGCGTGTCTTCATTTTCTGCGCAGGTCGGTCAGATGATGGTTCACGTCGCTCCGAGGGACTTCTCTGGCGTGACTTACAACATCCTTGACCTGCTCCTTGTCCGTCGACTGCTCACGCTTCTCCAGGATATCCTCCTCGCGAAAGGTGGGGCTGAGGGGGTTGGAGAGCTGCCTCGCCGGGGTGCCAGGCATCTTGATGGCGCTCTTGAGGGGAGACTTGGGAGTCGCGGGGACGACGACGGATTCGCGGTTGGGCTCGTTGATGTAGCCAAAGCCAATGTCGCCGGGCTGCAACTGAGGGACCTGCGACTTCTCGGGATCGGCAAAGGGGGACCGCATGTCGACGGGAGAGTGTACAGAGGTGGCCTCTGCAAAGCGAGGAGTGCGGGGGGGGACCTTGAGGGAGTCTGTAGAGGTGGAGGAAGCCGAGATGGAGCGGGCGGGAGTCAGGTTTAAGGCGGCAGGCCGCCTCTTCTCATCAGGGCCTGTGGAGAGTTTAGTTGAACGTGAACTTAGTGACGACTCGACTCGACGGAAGATGACCAACCGTGGACGGCCATTGCGCGGCGTGTGAGATGGTATAACGAGTTGGAGGGAGCGGCTGAAGAAGGAGACGAGAGCGATTCGTGGGCTCTGTGTAACAAAGTGTCAAAAAGGACGCAGCATCAGGCGTGGAGACCAGTCGCAGCCAGAGCGCCGAAAAGAAGAGAAGAAGTTGAAAGGAGCAGCAAGTGCGAGGAGAATGGAGAGACCAGCTGTCCAAGGAAGTGGAAGAGCGAAGCAGGGCAAGGCCGCAGAACTCGAGGGACTAAGACGGGTTTTGAGGGCGGCAGCGGGTGCGAGCTCATTCGACAGCCCACAGGCGCCGAAGAGCAGAACACGAGAGGTGGGGAAGAGGACGATGCATGGGGGAGGGAAGCGGGAAGGATTCTGATAGGGCGGTGGCGACATGCTGGTAGACGCCCGAGGGGACGGGGATGCCAGCCAAGGAGTAGCAAGTCACTTACACTTACAGTATGAAGAGGTCGTGTCTGAGTTGAGGGACGTGTACGAAGTAGACGTTGACGGGATGTCAGTATGGCGATGGGACAAGAGGGAAGAATGGACGAGGAGGACGAGGCCGAAGAGGAGGACGAGGTCGACGAGGGGCGGAAGAGCTGCTCGGATGGGCGGTCTGCTGATGATGCCGGGGGCTGGCCACCCACTGTAGGTGCACCGACAGTAGGGCCTGTCAGTGCTAGACGTGGACGCAGTGCGAGCGCAATGGTCAAGCAAGGTATTGCCTTATCTGGCTGCCAAGGTACCACCTCACTCTCCCACCCTCCCACCAGAATCGCGAGCTTGAGAGAGCCGGAGGTTGCATCGTCCGTCCCCCTGTGCGTGCAGAGGTGGGCTGGCGAGCGGGCGAATTGGAACCCCGCGAAGCCCTGCAGCACGGCGGCTAACGATTCCCCCGGGCGGCACAGCGCACGAGTGGCGATGGCCCCCAGTTGGTCTTTTGATGGATGATGGACGGGAGACGTTGATTGGCGTGACCCCTAGCTGCCCGGGATGGCTGGTCCCCCACAGGGGTTGTGGCGGCAACACGGGTGCTGGGATTCGTCGCCCGCTTACTTTCACCGAACGATATAAAAAGATTTCACTCTGGCTGGTGCAACAACATCTGCAGTTGACGCTGCCCGTTTCGTCGTACAGCTTCAACCACCAACAAGGCATGCAGGCAGGCACAAACGGCCACCAAAACTTTGCAATATGTTATAAATATGTTATACTAGTATAGCTAGCAGCCCAACCTGCTGAGCTCGAGGCAATTTTGCAAAGACCTTGTCGATCGCAGAAGCCACGTAACTCTCGCAACCGACCGACCGACGAACCGTCCACACTTCGCAGCTTGACTTCGCACACTTTCTCTTGTTCACAGTCCAGACTTGTTCAACTTTAACTTATTCCACGGCCATGTACTCTGTACTAATATCTATCCACTTAACACTGAAACGTAGGCACCTTCCACTTCAGTATTTGCTTGCACCATGAACCAGAACCAATATCCAAGCTCGTGATGCGTCATCCAAACGTTGTACATACCCGAGGCTCGTCGTCCCGGAGGCTGCCCTCCAAGCGGGGCAGCTAGCCGAGCTTCAGCCGCTTATCGACCTATTAGATCCAAAGTGGCTTAGCGCCGACTCGTCCTTCTGCCCAAGCCTCTATGACTGCACACGAGGAATTTTGACTGCTCCGAGGCGAAATATTCCAGTTCAGATCCAGACTGCCGCGCCGCGACACGGTTAGACATCCTTTTTCAAGGTATCTCAACCCCCCTCCGAGGCTTCCGTCTACGCCGAGTCCATCAAGGACGCATCCATCCCGACCCCTTGGCCGAGGCCCCTTACTGCCAGTCAACAGACAGCAAAACTCTTGCAGTCGAGTTGCCCGTGCCCCGCCAAAACCATCATCATGGCTGCCAACGGCGATGATCCCAAATACGACGACATCGAGTCCGAATCCGAGTCTGGCGAGTCCTTTGACGGCCACGGAGACGCCGGCGACGGCTTCGAGGACAAGCCCCTCAAGTCGGCCCTGAAAAAGTCCAACCCTGCCATCCCAGACCAGTCCGTCCCAAGGCCCCCGCTGCCTCCGCAAACCGACCCCAAAGATCTCGACATCGCCAGCTTGTCTCCCCTTACTCCCGAGATTATCGCCCGGCAAGCGACCATCAACATCGGGACCATTGGCCATGTCGCCCACGGCAAGTCGACCGTCGTCAAGGCCATATCGGGCGTCCAGACGGTTCGATTCAAGAACGAGCTCATCCGCAACATCACCATCAAGCTGGGCTACGCCAACGCCAAGATCTACAAGTGTGACAACGCCGACTGCCCGCGTCCGGGATGCTACCGGAGCTACAAGAGCGAAAAGGAAGTTGACCCGCCTTGCGAGCGGGATGGCTGCAGCGGCACCTACAGGCTACTGCGACACGTCTCGTGAGTCTTGCCATCTTGCCAGCAAGGGGCGGAACCGAGCTGATACAAATCCTCGTCTAGCTTCGTCGACTGCCCCGGTCACGACATTCTCATGAGCACCATGTTGTCGGGTGCTGCCGTCATGGACGCGGCGCTTCTGTTAATCGCCGGCAATGAGTCGTGCCCCCAGCCCCAGACTTCGGAGCATCTGGCCGCAATCGAAATCATGAAGCTAGACAAGATCATCATCCTGCAAAACAAGGTCGACCTCATGAGAGACGAGGCCGCTCAGCAACACTACGAGTCCATTCTCAAGTTCATCCGAGGAACGGTGGCCGGCAAGTCCCCCGTCATCCCCATCTCGGCCCAGCTCAAGTTCAACATCGACGCCATCAACGAGGCCATTGTCAACACCATCCCTGTGCCTCCCAGGGACTTCTCCATGGACCCTCACATGATTATCATCCGATCCTTTGACGTCAACAAGCCTGGTGCCGAGATTGACGAGCTCAAGGGCGGCGTTGCCGGTGGCAGTATCCTGCACGGCGTCGTCAAGCTGGGCGACGAGATTGAGATTCGGCCCGGCATCGTGTCGCGAGACGAGACGGGCTCTCTGAAATGCACCCCCATCTTCAGCAGAATCGTCTCGCTCAACTCGGAGGCAAACGACCTCAAGTACGCCGTTCCAGGCGGACTGATTGGTGTCGGTACGCGAATCGACCCTACTCTGTGCCGAGCCGATCGTCTGGTCGGCTTCGTCTTGGGCTTGAGGGGAAGACTCCCTGAAATCTACAGCGAGATCGAGGTCAACTTCTACCTACTGCGTCGCCTGCTTGGTGTTAGGACCGCGGACGGCAAGCAGGCCAAGGTCGCCAAGCTGGCCAAAAACGAGGTCATCATGGTCAACATTGGCTCGACGTCGACCGGCGCCAAGGTCGCCGCCATCAAGAACGATGCCGCCAAGCTCGTCCTGACCAGTCCCGCCTGCACAACCATTGGCGAGAAGGTTGCGCTGAGTCGACGCATCGAAAAGCACTGGCGACTCATCGGCTGGGCTACCATCGCAGCGTGAGTGTCTCCCCCTTTATTTCCGCCATGGTCTGCTGACTTGTCCTTAGCGGTGTTACGCTGGAGCCAAGCACATCTTGAACGGGCGAGATGATTGTGTAGCGAATTCAAGGGCGCGTTCGCCGCAATGTTCGGCCACTCGATGAAAAGGCGACACTGATAAAAGGAGGCCAAGCAAGGGGTGTGGAGGGCATGGCTGGCGCTACTTGGCATCACTTTTATACGAGCCTCTGGGGGAGCGGGTCGGTCCATTGGGGAGCGAGGAGGAGTCGCATGGGAATTTGGGCAACCCGAGGACAAGGTGCGAGGACGCAGGCTGTAGACAGGTTCGCCACTGCGCCATGAATGACTCGTCGGGCAGAACAGTTGGACGGTGAGGGGATTGTCTATTTTCTCACTTTACGGGCGTGCTTGACGAGGTTTTCTATGACTCCTTCGAAGGCCTCGCGGTCACCTATCTCTTGATCCGTCCGCTTCTGCCAGTACTCCAACAGCTCCTTGGCCGCGTCTTGCATGGACTCCAGCTTGGCTACGTGATCCTTGAGCTCGTCGGCCGTCATGCCGTTCAGAGCCTCGTGCGTGGTTGTGCAGAGGTAGCGCGCAGCGACCAAGTCCAGCTCTGGCTGCGGCGGGGGCCCTTTGCGGCCTTTGGGGCCTGTGGCTTTGCCCTGCGTGTCCAGCGACGTCGACGAGGTGTTGCCCTCGTCCTGCCGCAACCGCGACGCCGAGCGCAAGTCGCCCGATGTGCGGGGAGACGCGGTGGTGCTCAGCGAGGGCAGGATGAGCTTCTTCTGCTTCGATGCCGGGAGGATCTCGTCCAGGTCGACGGGCACGCCCAACGAGACGAGGAACAGGCGGCGGGTGCGGGAGCGGATCCAGTCGGGGGGTGCAAGCGGAGGAGGGGCGACGAGCTGGGACCAGAGCGGCGCGGCACGGGGTGTCATGAAGATGGAGAGCTCTTTGGGCAGCGGTGGCGGCGTGGGGCAGTCGATTTCGTCTGGAGGGAAGAGCGCATCCAGGTACGGCTCTGTGCCGGAAATGATATCATCCGGGCCCAGGCCGTCAAAGTCGGGTATCGGCTGGGGGCTTGTCAGAAGGCTGCAGGGAGAGAGGTAAAGGCGTCGGACTCTTACGAATGGTAGTGAGGAGATGTGTGGGGGGGAGGCCGGCCGCGCCGCCGCTGCCAAGGGGGTAGCCTGCTGGAACCCATCGCCAAAGTCGTCGAAGTCATGGTCCTGGGCGCCCTCTTCGAAATCATCAAAGTCATCCCCAAAGTCGTCGGCGCCGCCCCTGACCTCGCCGTCGGCGCTGAGCGTCACGTCCGGTTGGGCATCTGCGGCACGCTTGGCCTCTGCGGCACGCTTGGCCTGTGCTTCTTGAGAGGGCGAGCCGGGCTCCGGGCCCGGAGCTTCTTGCAACAGCGTCATGGGGATTTCCGCGGGAGTGGAGGCGAGGGGCGTGGCGGCATCCCCGTCCGGGATGACGGCAATCTCGTCGGGCAGCGCATCCTGCTCGCGTTGCTTGTAGGCCTCGGTTCCGGGGACTTGGCCGTGCGATGGCTCGTTGTCGACCTTTTCCACTCTGGTGGTGGGTATGGGGGAGCCGGGGCGCGGGCTCGCGGGGCCCGACTGGGCGTCTGTGAACTGGTCGTCCTCGTCGGAGGATTCGGCTGTGCGCCTGCGTCAGCCTCTGAACCACTGGACACGACGATGGACAGTGCGCGACGGACATGGCCGGCGCGCTCCTGGATCAGCCAGGTTGGTGTCCGGGGGAGGCTCAAGGCCCTCGGAGCCGGCCATTGTTTGCGACGGGAGCGGGCGACGCTGCGATGGCTATCCGGGACCGCGCGCGCGGCGGGTGCCTCGGGGAAGGTCGTCGATGAATGGACAGCAGCTGTTCTGAGCGGTATAGGTGTCGGATATTGTCCTCTGGGGCCGACTTATGGGCCCCTTGGGGGTCAGTCGACCAAGGAGAGCCTTTCTGCCCCGGGTGCGGCGCGGATACAGCGGAGCGCCCTCCGGAGCAGGACGGTCGGGGTTCGGCGCCGTGGAATGAAAGGAGGACCAGCGTGGCAGTAACGTCGCTAGGAAGAGGCGCAGTACCTTGTGCAACTGGTTTGGGCGTGTCGTCGTCGTCGACATTGAAGTTCCCGTCATCACGTGGGGGGCGCTGTGACATTGACAGTGAGTCAGCAGAAATGTAAAGGTCGTCGACTACTTCGTAGGTACCTACAGAGTACTCGGCAGGTGCTGCGAGTTTATTAAGCAAAGCTTGCTTTGCGCCACAGAATGTGTGCAAGTTGCGGCAAGCCGCTTTGCTTACTTAATATGTGTAGTGAGCTTTTTTGTTGCAAGGGTCCCCTGCCAGAAAACGAAGTACGGCGATTGGCTGTCGCGAAATAACACGCTATGATTGGATAGAGTCTAAAAATCCAGTGCGCTCATTGGCTATAGTGGGGCCGGGGTTAAACCGGCCAAAAAATCCAGTGCGGCTATTGGCTACCTGTCCAATGGAGTCTAAACGGTGTTGACTAATGACATCCTTTACGGCTATTGGCTGCCTGCCATAGGTGCCCTACCTTCGCGCGCCGGGCACACTTAAGAACAGTGGGTGGGTGACTATGTTTGGTACGTATAACGGTTATATATAGGTCTAACATCGTGTTGTGATTGGTGTAACGGTGTTGTATTACGTATTACGGCGATAAACGCATATAGCTATTATAGTCATATTATAGTGCCTAGAGCGTAATAGTCACACCGCGTATAATAGTCACCGTACGCGATAAAATAAGCAGTATTATATAATAGTCATTTAGTCAATAACCGTGCTAGGTGAATAACTATGTTAGGTAAGCATAATACGTATATATATATAACCGTTATACGGCTTAAAGCCCTTTTAGCCGCTTATAACCGTGTTGGCCGCTTATGACCGTGTTGGCCGCTGGTGACCGTGTTGGCCGCGTGACCGTGTTGGGTGTTAGCCGCGGGCGCGGGTACGTATCCCCTTTGCCGCTTAGGTAGCGGGGTTACCTTTGGATAGTAAAATAAAGTTTGGAATTTTCAACAATTAGTAATCATCCCGCTTGGCCAAGTGGCAAGCGACGTAGATCGTAAACACGTAACCTCGTAGGTCCGGGTTCGATTCCCGGTATATAAAAATTTTTGTTCTTTGCCTCGTGCCTCGTGACCCGTGCCTGTGCCTCGTAGTGCCTCGTAGCCTATAACCCGTGCCTGTGCCTCGTAGTGCCTCGTAGCCTGTAATCCGTACCTATGCCTCGTAGCCTATAACCCGTACCTATACTACGTGACCTGCCGGACCCGGGCCTGGACCCGGCCCCGCAGCCGGCGTCCTACACCTAGGTACCTAAGTAGCGCTAAGTACTCTTTCTTTAGTACTTAAAATTATTTTTATTTTATAACCGTTATATTATATATAACGGTTATATATTTAAAACCGTTTTTTAGGCTATTCTTATTATGCTTATAACACTATTTTTTACTATTATAACTATTTTAGGTATATAACGGTTAATAGGCGTATAACGGTTACGATCCCAACACTGTTATAGGTCTAACAGAGTTGCAAGAGACGTGGCGGGACCAACACGGTTATAGCGCGTATGACGGTCACCCAGCCACTGACAGGAACCCCGCCCGGCGCGCGAAGGTAGCTACAGGAAAAAAAATAGCTTGGTGCCGCGGGCACAGCAAAGCTTTGCTTATAGTTGTGCCCGCGGCACCAAGCTATTTTACTTCGTAGGCTTGTACGAAGTACGAAGTAGGCAGGAGACGAACTCTTTACCTCAACGGGATGGGTGTGTAAGAGAAGGGTGTGCTCGTCTTAGACCACCAAGGAAGAAATGTAGAAGACATCACTCACACGCACACCATTCGTTTTTTTGAAATCCACGGACGCAGCCACAAGCAAGCTCTTGCCTTTACAACCAAAGCTCTTCAGCCTTGGTGCTTGCCTCGGGTGCTAGACGAGGCAAGCAAGCTCCTGCCTTCAATATCAAATCTAGTTCCTGCCTTTGTGCTAGGCGACAGAGCCCACCGCTTGTTCACTCACCCCCCTGCACTTCATCCCCTTCCATCCTCTTCTGCACTTCACTCTCCCAATTATTTCCTTTTCACCCACCTTCTTTTCACCCACCGTCTGCCGCCTTGCCTTCTCCCATAAATGCTCGTCGTCATCATCCCCTTTATCGCGCTCCAAGTTGACTCGTTCGCCTCCTCATGCCTCTGTTCTGCTGCTGGCTGCCCACGACGCTTGCCACAGCACGTCAGTCAATGAATGTCCTGGCTAGTGAGTCTCTTGCATCCACGTCCTCGGCTAACCGCGAAGCGAAGAATTTCCCTTGCCACTGGATTCCCATCAGGCTCTCGTACCCTGGCAGTCATCCGACACCTTCGGTGTTCCACCTCCCAACACGAGACAATGCACTTCTCATCATTGCTCTTCCCTCCAATGCCATGCTGTCGCGGCCTCAGACCAGTCGAGATGGATACCGGCGGTTCCTCAAGACTCGGGTTTCATCATGGGCCAAACCACTGCTATCCTCGTGCTGATGAAAGCACAAATCATTCATTGCTCTTCCCTCCAATACAATGCTGTCGCGGCCTCAGACCAGTCAAGACGGATACCGGCGGTTCCTCAAGACTCGGGTCTCATCATGGGCCAAGCCACTGCTATCCTCGTGCTGATGAAAGCACAAATTGTTACCCCGAGAGGTTCAGAGCCTCGATGGAGACATTCACGCTTGCAAGCTGCTGGCCCTCTGAGCGAAGGCACTCAATATTCAAAATGTGGGTGTCCCCTGATGAAAGCACCAATTACTGAGAGGTTCAGAGCCTCGGTGGAGATCACACCGCTATCCTTCTGAGAGATGACACCCACTCAGCCCTCGTGGCCGACCAAAAAACACACCTTCTTCTGTAGGGACGATGGCCTCAGGGCCCGGGTCAACGGGAATCGGCATGCCTCTTGTCTGTCACTCAAGGTGAGTCTCGGCGCCCTTTGTCTTCATCGGCCAATCATTTGCTAATATCTCCCTCAGCCAACAGCCAACGGACCGATGCCGTCGCATCAGAGGTCATTGATCCACGGCTCAGCCACTCGGCATCACACTTGATACTTGATGAATCCAGAACAAGAACAGGCCCAACATCAATCTCCCTCGGCACTGCAGGGCTGGGCATGGGAGACACCAACTTGGCGCTGGCACTTTCAGCGCCCCACAACTTCACCACACACGTTCAGTCCATCACACTTGGCACTCGCTTCGCGCGGAGCCAGCCGACCATCTGTCGGTTGCGACAGCTCAAATGACTGCAGTCGATGCCTGGCTGCCGCTAGGCACAGCGAAGAACAACCTCTCCACAGCAGCTCGCTTGAGCAAAGGTCCGTTGGCCATCTGGCAATATGGCGGTTGCTCGACAAGACCGGTCTGCTGGGGTGCCATCTCGTCCTTGGCACGATGGATGACTCGACAGGAGACCGTGCGGAGGATGCCTTTCCAAGCGTGCCGAGACGGAGGCGACAGTCTGAGGGATGGTATGGCTGAGGTTCCGGCGAAGAAGTGAACAAGGTGGCTGGTAGACGACTTGGGAAAGCACGTTGGGCGTCCATTCGGCGATTCGGCGGGGGGTTGTGGTCGGTGTCTTTGGCAGGGCCGCTCGTGTGGAAAACAAATAGTGAGCGGATTTGGTTGTGTGTTTTGTGGAAAGTCTTTAACATATTTTTCACTGAACGACGCCACATCGCAGCCATGTGGCACCAATGGAGTTGCGTTTTGTCGACGGCATCTTGGCAGGCATTGTTGTGGGGCTCTGGTTGTCCATTCCACACGCCACTTTTGTGTGGCGGTATGGCGCTGTGGCGCTGGCTCACGCTGGAAGAAACCACCAACTCGAGTCGCAAACCAACCTTTCTTCTCCCATTAGCTCTATCGACTATCGATTGCCAGAGACTTCCCCTTCTTCAGGACCGACTGGCTCGCCGCTCTCCTCGCCAACACCAACCAAGTGTCGATCAGCCGTCTTCCCATTTGCATTGCCATGGTGGCTTCGTGAGCAAACATTTTCTTCTAGCTTCCCAGCCAGCCTCGCGCGCCCATCGAGCGAGCACAGCACCGACCGACGACCCATTTTCCCCGCCTCGCCCCCGCCATGTCCTTCAGCTTCATCACCCCCAGCTCGTCTGGCGAGCAGCCCAGCGCAAACACGTCTGTGGCGCCTGCTGGCGGCCCTGTCTTTGGCTCTACTCCAGCCGCTGGCACGCCCCCGTTCTCGTTTGGCGGCGCTGCCACCTCTGCGCAGCAGAGCGGCGGTGACGCGCCGAAGCCAGCGTCCGGCGCCTTCGGCGCTCCCCCCTCCTCCAACGCTGTCTTTGGCACGAGCACCGCGACTACGCCCATTTTTGGAGGCAACAGCTCGACTACCGGGAACAAGCCAGTGTTTGGCGGTGCCGGCGGTGCTTCCAATACAGGAAGCGGCCGGTTTGCAGGCACCGCTGCTCCCAGTCAGGCACCGACGACGTCGGATGCGCCAGCTGTGGGCCTGTTCCCCAGCGCGGGCCGCTCGCTCTTTGGGAACAAGACTGAGAGCACGCCCGCAAGCCAAGATGCAACCGTCGCTGCAACTCCTGCGAAGCCCATGTTCTTGCTCGCATCAACCACGCCCGCGGGCGCACCGCCAGTCGACTCGTCCAAGTCCGCGGCCCCTGCTGCATCGCAGGCAACGACGACTCTCGCGTCTGGACTCTTTGGTCTTGGACAGGCCAGCAGCAACGCTCCCGGCGGCGGATCGAATTTGTTTGCCGCAAAGGCTCCAGCAAGCTCGGCGACATCCACCCCTGGAGGGCTGTTTGCCGCAAACAAGCCGACCGCTCCCGCTGCGGCGGGCACCACGCCAGGTGCTTTGGGAGGGTTGTTCAGCGGCAGCAAGCCGGCTGCCTCTACGCCGACGACATCGGCAACTCTCGCAGCATCGTCGACCGCCGGCGGCACGTTTGGAAATTTGCAGTCCTCCACCAGTGCCGCCGCGGTCAAGCCGGCTCCGTCGCTCTTTGGCGCACCGGCCGCATCTGGCACCTCGCAGCCTGCATCGACGGGGGCCATGCCAGCAGCCACGGTGCCGACGACTGCAACGCCTGCAGCCGGCGGGCTCTTCGCGGCCAAGCCCGCCACCCTGAACGGTACCCCGAGCGCACTGGGTGCCTCGACGAGCGGCCCAACCTCGCAGATACCCCGACTCAAGAACAAGACCATGGAGGATATTGTCACCCGTTGGGCTTCGGATCTCTCCAAGTACCAAAGGGAGTTTAAGGAGCAGGCCACCATCGTGTCGACCTGGGACAGGAGCCTCGTCGACAACGGAGAGAAGATTCAGAAGCTGTACCTCGACACCTTTGAGGCCGAGCGAGCCAGCCACGAGATTGAGCGGCAGCTGGTGGCGGTGGAGAGTCAGCAGGACGAGCTCGAGGCTTGGCTCGACCGGTACGAGTCAGAAGTGCAGGACATGTTTGTCAAACAAATCGGCCCCGGGGAGCAGCTCGCTGGGCCGGACCAAGAGCGCGAGCGGACGTACAAGTTGGCGGAGAAGCTGACGCAGCAGCTTGACGAGAAGTCGCGGGACCTGTCCAAGATGGTCAAGGAGATCAACGACATCTCGGGCACCCTGAGCAAGGGGGCCAAGGCCGAGGACCCGGTAAGCACCCCCCGGCAGCCCTCGGGCGAATGCGCGCTAACATGCAAGACGCAGCTGAGCCAGATTGTACGCGTGCTGAACGGCCATCTCACGCAGCTACAGTGGATCGATGCACACGCCGCGGCTCTTCAGGCCAAGGTGACGGCGGCGCAGAAGACGAGCGTGGCGATGAACAGCCACTACTCCGGGGCGGAGAAGGATGCGGCAGAGAGCTTCTACCGATCGTACATGGGGCGGCGGTGAGCCATCCGTGTGCTTTGGTTTGAGACTGGGCCGCGGTGACAGCGGCACTGGGGTATCTGAGCACGACGAGGAGCACGACGAGGGACATTTGGAGGCTCTAGGGTGGCCCTTTGACCCTTGCAAGCTCGGTGCGATGCGTTTGAGTAGGTATGTATTGTACACTAGCTGGGACCCATCATACGAAGAACAGACTCTGGATGATGAACCAAAAATATGCCATCTTCTTTGTTTATTTTGTTTGATGGGGGTGATTCAGGCCGTCGAGATGCTACCGCTGCAAGTTTGCCCAAGGCTCGGTGCTCCATTCTGGCTTAGGGCGAGGGGCGCACGTAAATGGCTTCGTTAGTTCCGTTCACCGCCCTGGTCCTTTGTGATTTCGTCGCTGCAGTGACCGGGTCAGCAACGGGGCTCGAGATGGGACAAGCAGAGTCTGACGCAATGGACGGAGAGGGGACGGGGTTTGGACGAACATGTGCTTGGACAGGCGATCGAGGTGCTGCTTCTGCTCGGCAAGCTTCTTCTTGAGCTCCAGAAGCTTCTCCTTCTCGCGCTCGCGGATGGCGTAGTCCTCGCTGGCCCTTTCGCGTCGCTGAAAGGCATCACTGCAAGGAAACAGCCAGTCAGCCAAGTCGTCCGTCTCGATGACGTCTGTTGTTCCCGGGAGACGCACCCTTGGCCGCCCATCTTTGGGGGCGCGCCAGTGTCTCCCTCACCCATGGCTCGGGCAGTGGTGGAAAAGGTGGCTCGGAGGGGACGGAGGGCGGCCGCCCTGGCGTATGTCGTGCGGAAGAGCATGCCGGGCGAACGTGGCGAACGGGCGGATGGTGCTTTCCAGGAGGAGGTTATGACGTGGTGGTGAATGTGTGCGTGCGTGTGTGGTTTGGAGTTGGATGGATGAAAGCTCTGGTTGACCAATGGCGGGGGGGGGGGGGGTTGAACGACGGGGTATGTACGAAGGCGCTACGTACCTATTCGTACTGCTGTGCACTTCGGGGTTGTGCTACGTACTGCTACCTCGGGATTGGGCCGTCGTTTGCGGGGCGGGAGAGTCCCTGGGCGGTTCCGAGAAGGCGCCTGTGCACGAGGCTGTCGGCGGGTCATCGGTCTCGGGTATATTTCTCGTCTACGAGTCCACGTGTTGGGCAACAGCGACGTAGGTATTTAACTCGTGCGCACGAATGACTTACAAGAGCAGTTCAAGGCGCTGCAGGTGAGATCAGGGCTTTGCTTTCAAGCCGCCCGCTTGCCACCTGTAACGCGGCTTCCCCGTTTGCAAAAGATGGAGGGCCACGGGGTTGTTGACGTAGAGCGAACCGGGGAGTTGGGCCCGTGGTCACAAGCACAGACCAACGCATGGAACGACTGGCCCGACGACAACCTACCTCTGTCTGTGCAACAATTGGGCCTGTTGTTCAATCGCAGAGATTTGCTGGACACAGGGTAGGTGTCGGTCGGGTACCTAGGCCAGGCGCCCAAAGTGCGCGTCCAGCCAGGTAGATATCCCTCGAGAGTGCCCCAGGCCTCGTCGGAATGAGGCAAATGTCCCAGGGCTAACATTGGGGGTCGGGAACGGAACCAGAAGGGGGTGGGGGGCAAGAGAAAGGCGCGTCGCAGCACGATAGCGGCCGTGCCAGCCATTCGCTCCCAGGCCCCGAGACTGCGGCGTCGCCCTACCCAAGTGCCCCCGGCCCTTGGCACACCTCACTGTGAGTACTACCAGTACCTAAGGCGAGCGAGGTACTTCTGAGCTACATGCGACCAGCACCGCTTGTTGGCGTACTTTTCGCGCACTGGGATCTCCGTGACGAGCAACGGGGTACCCGGCAGTCGTGTCGACATACGGCCGTGACTTGCATTCGGGGGTGACACGTGAGCCGTAGCGGGTGACTCACGAAGTATCTCGCTATCATGCATGGATGCGCGACGATGCAGCGCCCCCTCCCCTCCGCAAGAAAACCTGAACCCAAGAGGTACCGCGACGGTACATCACAGAGGCGATTGATTGGGCGGCTGCATAAAAGTTCACCGCAGCCTGCTGCTTGTTCCGGCCTTCGTCCCGAGCCCCTTCCCACTCACCAATTTCCATCCACGCTTCCCTCCTTTCGCTTCATCAACCAAACACGAATTCCAACTCCCAACAAAACAACCACCTGCTGCCCGTCGCGCCCGCGCATCGTCGTCTCCTTTCCCCCTTCACGCCGACCGTCGTCTCTCTCCACCTCTCTCCGCATCGGCTTTTGCACGCCGTCTCCTCCTCAACTGCTGCACTCGGTACGTGTTTTGCTTGCGTGTCCTGTTGTTGCGTTGCCTCCCCCTTTGCGCACCCCCCCCTCCCCCTCTGTCGTCATGGCCGCCTCCTCCCACTCGCCGCCTCATGGAGAGGCCGCAGATGCGCGACGCCGCGGCTGCCGACCAGCCCTCTGGCAGCATCGACTCCCGGACGCTGGGCCATGGCGTTGCGCACGCACGCTTTTCTTTGCCTTCGATTGGGGACTGCGGCTCCCTCGCTCCCTCGCCAGCCATGTCGTCGTCGAAACCCCACCACCTCAAAGACGATTCATCGTGAGCGGGGGGCCGACGGCGCCCAGATGGGGTCACCGCATCGTCCGCCAAATAAGAAAAATAAATATCATTTTGCGCTTCTCGTTGTCACGGCAAGCGCCGTTTAATACGCAAGCCCGTCACTCGACTGGCGGCAGCTGCCAGAGCATCGCCCGCCGGCCCGCCGCATCCCCTCTCTGCTGGGCTGTTGGCTTGACTAGCACCCACCATCCATGCCTTCACCCGCCGCTACCACGTCTCATTGCCCGCCAACTTTCTGCCCACCGTTTGACTCGTGGCGAAACGCCTCCTCTCGTCCGACAACGCTGACACTTTTTTTTTCGCCGCCGCAAAGTCTAGTCACCGCAGAAATGGGTCACGAAGATGCTGTCTACCTGGCCAAGCTCGCCGAGCAGGCCGAGCGGTACGAGGGTAAGTCTCCCGTGTCTCTGCCTCGTAGTGAGGTTGCTAGTCCGACGCTGACGTCGTTGCGCCTACTGCAGAAATGGTCGAGAACATGAAGATTGTCGCCTCTGAGGACCGCGACCTCACTGTCGAGGAGCGCAACCTCCTCTCCGTCGCCTACAAGAACGTCATTGGCGCTCGCCGTGCCTCTTGGAGAATAGTCACTTCCATTGAGCAGAAAGAGGAGTCGAAGGGCAACTCGTCCCAGGTCACACTCATCAAGGAGTACAGGCAGAAGATCGAGGCCGAGCTCGCCAAGATCTGCGATGATATCCTCGACGTCCTTGACAAGCACCTGATTCCCTCGGCCACGTCGGGCGAGTCCAAGGTCTTCTACCACAAGATGTGCGACGGCCAAGCCTCCCCATGCCCCGGCCCGCGCCTAGATGCGCCCTGATCGCCGGCTGACCCCACACGCAGGAAGGGTGACTACCACCGTTATCTCGCCGAGTTCGCCATCGGAGACCGTCGCAAGGACTCGGCCGACAAGTCTCTCGAGGCCTACAAGGCCGCCAGCGAGGTCGCCTCCACCGAGCTTCCTCCCACCCACCCCATCCGCCTGGGTCTCGCCCTCAACTTCTCCGTCTTCTACTATGAGATCCTCAACGCCCCTGACCAGGCTTGCCACCTCGCCAAGCAGGCTTTCGATGAGGCCATTGCTGGTACGTCGGACCGACGCCTTGTCTGCATCGATTGCTGACCCGTAGCCGTAGAACTCGACACTCTGAGCGAGGAGAGCTACAAGGACTCGACCCTCATCATGCAGCTCCTGCGTGACAACTTGGTACGTGCCCGGCCCCTGATGACGACCTGCGACACAAGTCTAACGGGTCGCAGACGCTCTGGACCTCGTCCGAGGCGGAGACCACCGGAGCCTCCGGCCAGGCCGACGCGCCCGTCAAGGAGGAGCCTGCTGCCGCCGCCGACGCGCCCGCTTCCGCCGACGCGCCCGCTTCCGCCGAGGAGCCCAAGGCTGCCGAGTAAAATTGACAAGGATTGGACGGCAGTATCAAGGCTTTGATGGTGCTGGTATGGGTGGGCCGGTGTCTACGGAGTGGACGGAGACCTCGTTTACTTTTTTTTTGTTGACCAAAGAGCTTCGGCATCGTTAAGGTAAACGCGCGCATACGCAACTGATGGAGGAGCTGCCTCTGCCAACGGACCGGCACGGAGCCTAAAGGAGAGCATTTTGGAGGTTCTGCTTTTAGACTCTAATGCGCGATGGTCTGGACAAATTATAAAAAGAAAAAACCACTAAATTTGCTTTCAATACACACCAAACATATCTTGCGCTTTTGGGATGGCGGCACCCGCTGCGGGTGAGTGACGTTGCGGATGCAGGTGTGCAGGACGGGGGGTCATTCGTGGCCCTCGAGTGTGCCCACGAGTCGCCTGGACTGGCGGCACACTTACGAATAACACACTTACGAATGAATCATGGTGTGGTCTGCAGAGAGAGGCTTGGACCTGTTTTGGCTTCATGTCGTCGGATTCCCAGACGCGCTGGGCTCTGCATCTTCTACGACGGCAAAGTGGACTCTCAACCAGAGACTACAGTCCTGACAGCCCACCATGAGCAGCCCGTCGTCGGCCGCGTCCAACAAGTCGGCCTCGTCAAACGAGTAGCCACGGTCGTTGCCGCAGCGACACGGGCGGGACCAGCGCTGCCCGTCGTCGTCAAAGAGCAGGTCATCCAGGTCGACGTTCTCGACGCCCGTGTGAAAGTGCGCCGGGGCGGAGCCAGGGCGGGCGTGCGAGAGGCGGAGGGAGGCGTCGTAAGCGGCGCGGCGGGCGGGGGAGGAGAGGACGGCGAAGGCCTGGGCCATCTGGTCGACAGTGTAGACGGGGGTGGAATTCCGACACGAGGGTAAAGTCCGGGAGGGATCGGACTTGGCCTTGTCTGGATGGTTGCGCAGGAGGGCGCGGCGATAGGCGTGTTTTATGAGAGGTGAGGAGGCGTCTTTATTGGAGGAGAAGTTGTCGAGCGTGGCGGGGCTGAGGCCGAGGATTTCATAGTGAGTGGCTGTTGGCGGTGGTGGGCGCTCCTCGGGGGAGAGGTGAGGATCGGCCATGAGATTGGGCTGGCGGGTGTGACTGGATGAGTTTACTTGGTAGTTACGAAGTCTAGGATGGTGGGTGGGTGTTGGTAGACTTGGGCAGCATCACGTGACGACCACATGGACGACAAAGTTGATGAGAAAGGGGAGAGCGAAAATAATACTTGACACAAGCCGTACGGAGCTCTCCCACACCGCCGCATCTGTCCTGTCGCCCAGTCTATTTCGGAAACTTGGTCCAGTTCCTCTTGCCGACCTGTTCGCCCGTGTCAGTGACGGAAAAGTCAAGAATCGAGGGAGGGGTGAAAGGAGACTTACCCGCTTCCAGGCCTTGATGAGTCTGGGCATGTCGAGCATGGCTTTTCTCTTCTCCTCCATCCTAGGGTCCCCACGTCAGCAACCAGGCAACCTCGCGAGCCCGGGACAGAGGGCACGTACCTTGCAATCATGTGCCGCTCGTGTTTGTGGCCCTTGACCTTTTGCCCGACACCCGTGCCCTTGACCCTCAGGCCGTGCTCGACGCGGTGCGCCAGCCGGTACTCGGTGCCCTTTGCCGTCTGGGGCAGCAGCTCCTCGACGCCGTGCTCGCGCGCCATGCGCACGAGCTGGGCCTGGCGGCGCTGCGAGTAGACGGGGTCCTGCCAGTGGCCCGTCTTCTCGTTCCTGAAGAAGCTGAAGGGGTTCGGCCGCTGCAGCTGGTGCTCCGTCTTGCTTCCGGCGTCGGCCTTGCGAAAAAGGGCGGGCGGCCAGCGGGCGAAGAAGCGCTGCAGCTGGGGCGGCAGCGATTGCGCCAGCTGGATCAGGCGGGAGGGGTCTGAGGCCATCATGGTTGGGGATTTCGGAGACGTCGTCGACGAGCGCTGCCACCGGCACTGGGCGCGCGCTTCCGCTGGGGGCGGTGGGGAAACAAGGTCGCTGAGAAGTTGGTGTTGGACAGCGGAATGATTTGGCAGACGTGAGGTCGAGGCTGATGATGGCTTTCGCTAGAGTGTCGCGTTTTGATTGGTCACGGCTATCGGACCCACCACGAATTTCCACAGCCTCGTCCACTGCCTGACCTTCCCAATCTGAATCTAATCCCGTATTGCTAAAATTGCCGCGGGCATAGCTGTACTAGGGGGTGGGTTGAGGGACGACGGGCCTTGTACCATTGAGGCCGCGCGATGCTGTTGTGAAGTAATCAATCGCTGCCGGTTAACCTTCGGGAGAAATCTAACCAATCACCGGTACTATTCGGCCGTCGGGTGGTAGAGCCAGTAAGCAGATTACCTAATTAGGAAAGTGACGCTATTATTCGTCGAATTCCTCCCGACCTGGGTCATTCAGACCAAAGCTCAAGAGCAATTTCTTCTCATGAGGAAGTTGATACGTATCACTGCACCTTGCACACTTTCCGTGTTCTTCTGCACTTCATCGTACTTCTTACGAAGTATTTACGTACCAACGCCAGCCCGCACACTTGTACTGCGCGAGCCTGCACAGGCTCGTTAACGCGTGGGCTGGCGCTGTCACTTATTAATGCCTGAAGAAGCCGCGCCTGACGGAGCGAGTCGCCCTGACGAAGCTGACTCCAGGCGCGAGCACTACCTGGGCGGGGCTGGCTGGCGTCGGTACGTACCTATCTTGTGTGGAAGAATACTCTTTTTATTCGGAAGCAGCAACCTCTCGTGGCTTCCCGTCAAGGTGGAAAGCTTGATCTAGGAGGGACAGGACTGCCTATATAAAGGGGCAGGAGGAGCCCCCTCTAGAGCCCCCTCTAGAGCCCCCAGTAAACGAGGGGCAGGCAGGCCAGAGATCAATCAACCACTTCTCTGCCACTTTTAGAGCCTGCACCGCACTTCTCTCTTCTCTCCCACTTTTAGAGCCTACACCATCATTCATCATTCTCTTCCACAACATTCTCTTCCAACGCCACCTTTTCATGCACTGCATATCTCTCTTCACACCAGCCACTGCATATTGAGTCAACACAACACCACCATGACCCTTGATATTGAGCAGATCATCAAGGAACGAAAGGCCGCCGAGGCCGCCGTGGCCAAGCCTCGTTTTATACCCAAGGCGGAGCGAGAGCGCCGAGCGGCCGAGCAGTTCAAGAAGGAGGAGAGCGAAAAGAAGGCCAAGGCCGCTGAGAAAGCGCGGCGGCAAGAAGAGGCCGACAAGAAGTGGGAAGAAAGGGCCCAGGCCCAGGCCTCGGCGTCCACAGGCGGTCCCTCTAGAGGCTCGGGGCCCGTTCCCACAGGGCCACGGGCCATGAACCAGCACCAAGGCCGCGTCCGCGACGGAAGAGACGGCAAGGACAGCAAGGACGGGGAAAAGGACGTCGGCGAAAAGCGGTCCGCAGAAGACATTGAAGCTGCCCTGCTGCGGTCGCGGTACCTAGGACCCGAGGTGAACCAGCACTCGAGCTTCTCGGCCAAGAAGAAGCGCATGCGGACGACGGAGAAGAAGTTCAAATTTGACTGGGACGCCGAGGATGACACGTCGCGGCAAAACGACCCCTGGTACTCGGAGCAGAGGGCCTACCGCGGCTCCTCGCTCGCAGGCGTGGGCGGCGAGTATGACGAAGAGGCAGAGCGGCGAGCGCACGAGCGGGCTCGCTGCATCGAGGACCGCGACCCCGAGCACGGCAAGGAACGGGGCCAGGGCATCAGGGAGGACTTTTACCGGTCGCGGGAAAGGGCGCGCGAGAGGGCCGAGAAGACGGGCCTGGGGCGGCACTGGTCGGACAAGAAGCTCGAGGAGATGCGCGAGCGTGACTGGCGGATTTTCAAGGAGGACTTTGGCATCGCGACAAAGGGCGGCAGCATCCCCAACCCGATGCGCGACTGGGGCGAGTCGGGCCTGCCGGACCGGCTGCTGGCCATTGTCGACCGCGTCGGATACAAGGAGCCCACGCCCATCCAGCGGGCCGCCATGCCCATTGCGCTGCAGTCGCGCGACCTGATTGGCGTGGCCGTGACGGGCTCGGGCAAGACGGCCGCCTTTCTGCTGCCGCTGCTCGTCTACATCTCGGAGCTGCCGCCGCTGACCGAGGCGACCAAGAACGACGGCCCGTACGGGCTGATCCTGGCGCCGACGCGCGAGCTGGTGCAGCAGATCGAGAGCGAGGCCATGAAGTTTGCCGTTCCGCTCGGCTTCCGCTGCGTCAGCATCGTTGGCGGGCACTCGCTGGAGGAGCAGGCCTTTTCGCTACGCAACGGCGCCGAGATCATCGTGGCGACGCCGGGACGCCTGGTCGACTGCATCGAGCGGCGGCTGCTGGTGCTGGCGCAGTGCTGCTACGTCATCATGGACGAGGCCGACCGCATGATTGACCTGGGCTTCGAGGAGTCGGTCAACAAGATCCTCGATGCGCTGCCCGTGACCAACGAGAAGCCCGACACCGACGACGCCGAGAACGCGCAGCTCATGAAGAGCCACGTCTACCGCCAGACGATGATGTACACGGCCACGATGCCGCCCGTCGTCGAGCGCATCGCCAAGAAGTACCTGCGCCGCCCAGCCATTGTCACGATTGGCAACGCCGGCGAGGCCGTCGACACGGTCGAGCAGCGCGTCGAGTTCATCGCCGGCGAGGACCGCCGCAAGCGCCGCCTGCAGGAGATCCTGGCGTCCAAGCAGTTTGCGCCGCCCATCATCGTCTTCGTCAACATCAAGCGCAACTGCGACGCCGTCGCCCGCGACATCAAGACCATGGGCTACTCGGCCGTGACGCTGCACGGCTCCAAGACGCAGGAGCAGCGCGAGGCGGCCCTTGCCGCCGTCCGCGCCGGCCACACCCAGGTTCTCGTCGCCACGGACCTGGCCGGCCGCGGCATCGACGTGCCCGACGTCTCCCTCGTCGTAAACTTCAACATGGCCATGAGCATCGAGAGCTACACGCACCGAGTCGGCCGCACCGGCCGCGCCGGTAAGAGCGGCGTCGCAATCACCTTTCTCGGGAGCGAGGACTCGGACGTGCTCTACGACCTTCGCCAGATGCTCACCAAGAGCTCCATCTCAAAGGTGCCCGAGGAGCTGCGCCGCCACGAGGCTGCCCAGTCCAAGCCCGTCCGCGGCGGCGGCGGCGGCAAAAAGGACGAGGGGGGAGGGGGGGGGAGGGACGGGGGCAAGGGCGGATGGAAGCAGTAGACGGCGACCAGTAGACGGCGACGGCTCGACCAGACAATCGACATGTCGAGATTCATGATTTCGTCCACGTGGAGGAGCCCAGTAGAGGGGCGTGTACCGCTTAGCTTAGCAACAGAGATTCTATTCTTCACCACTCTACTAGATTCATCCATCGTCTTCCATGTCCACACAAACACCCTCCCTACTCAAGCTTCAGCTGCTCAAACTGCTGAATCGTCTCGAGGAAGCTGTGCTCCTCCTGCTTGGCGTCGGCCAGTCGCCGCCGGTCCGCCTCCTGCACCGCCGCCGACACCTTCTCCTTGTAACCGCCGTCGGCCATGATCTTCTCCTGCCTCTGCACCGTGGCCTGGGCCCTGTCGAGCCGCTTCTGCGCCTTGCCAATCTCGGCGTCCATGTCGACGCGGCCCTTGACGTACACGAAGACGGCGGCGCTCGTCGACACCGGGTAGGCGACGCAGCCGGCGGGGCGGGCTGCGTCGGGACCAATGACCTTGATGTCCCTGACGGCCTTTCCGGTCAGCGACTTGATTGACGCCACCTCGTCGTTGCAGTTATTGAGCGCCGTCTCATTGTACGCTTGGATGATGACTAGGTTCGAGGTCAGCCAGGGGCCTTTGCATTCTCGCCCACGCCCGCGAGCCGCGGACAGTGACCGGCTTGCTTACCATCGGCGTCAGTCTTGAGAGAATACTCGGCCATGAGAGACCGAGCAGCCCTTGTGCAGCCCAGGACGAGCTCGTACGTGGCCGCCGACTCTGCATCATCGAGAGCGGCGTTGTACTGGGGATACTTGGCCATCATGATGGACCTGGTACTGTCGTCGGGCCTCCGCGGCATCCGCTGCCACATCTCCTCGGTGATAAAGGGCATAAACGGGTGAATCATCGTCAGGGCCGCCTCGAGGGCCGTGTAGAGCGTCTGGATGGCCGAGTTGCGCTCCTCGTCGGTGCCGTCGCGGATGATGGACTTTGAGTTCTCAATGTAGACGTCGCAAAGCTCGGCGTACCAATACCGGTACACGATGATTGTCGACTTTGAGAACTCGCGCTCGGCCAGGGCCACGTTGATGTCCCTCGCGGCAGTATTCATCCTGTCGAGGATCCACCGCTCTGCCAGAGACTTCCCTCGCACGGCCCCGTCTTTCCATGGGGTGAAGCCCTGCGGAAGACTGCCCAAGACGTATTTGGTGGCTTGGAACTGCAGCAGCGGTTAAGACTGAGTGACGAAAGAGTACAGAGTGGTGACCGGATGACTTACAATCTTGTTGCAGAACTTGCGGTAGGCGTGAACCCTGTTGCTGTCAGAGCCTGTCGAGATGATAGCAGCGAGACGACTTACACCTTGATCTCCAGGTTGATGTCTCCTCCGCCGGTGGTGGCGTTGATCATGGTGAAGCGCATCGCGTCGGCACCGCACTGGGGGATCCCGTCGGGGAACGCAGTCTTCTGGAACTTGATCGCTTTCTGGACCTCGTTGGGGGGCAGATTTCCCTGGTACAGCTTCTCATGCAGGTCCTCCAGCTTGGTGCCAAAGATGACGTCCAAGGGGTCGATGACGTTGCCCAAGCTCTTGCTCATTTTCCGGCCCTCGGAGTCTCGGACGAGACTATGGCAGTAGACTTCCTTGAAAGGGATCTTTCCAGTCATCTTGAGGCCAACCGTGATCATGCGAGCGATCCAGAAGAAGAGAATGTCCCACCCCGTCTCGAGAATCGACGTGGGGTACAGCGTCTCGAGATCGTGCGTCTTGTTGGGCCACCCAAGCGTGCTAAAGGGCCACAAGGCCGAGGAGAACCAGGCTGTGGTTAATAGTCAGTATGAATCGGCGCAAAAGCGCAATGATTAGAGACTTACTGTCCAAAACGTCCTCGTCCTGCTCCAGGGTGAACTTCTTTCCGGGCAGAGCGGCCGTGGCCTTCTTTTCCGCCTCTTCCCGTGTTCGTCCCGCGAACCAGAGCTTGTCTTCGGGCACGACGCCGGAACCGCCCTCCACCTTGGCAAAGTAGACCGGGCAGCGGTGACCCCACCATAGCTGTCTGCTGATGCACCAGTCGTTGATGTCCTCGAGCCAGCGGAAGTAGCTCCTCTCGGCAGCGTCCGGCTTGATCTTGATCTGACCGTCTCGGACCACCTGCATGGCTGGCTCGGCCAACTCCTTCATCCGAACCCACCACTGAGGCTTCATGATGGGCTCAATGATATCCTTGGACTTGTCACACAGCGGGACAGTCATTGGGTTGTCCCTTTTGTCCACGTACAGCCCCCTTTCCTTGAGTGCATCCTGGATGGCGTATCGAACGTCGAAGCGTTTCTGGCCCTTGTAGGGGCCGGCATTGTCGTTCATGAGGCCGTCATCGGTCAAAATGTTGATAAACTCAAGGTTGTGCTTCTGCCCCAAGTTGAAATCGTTGGCGTCATGTGCTGGCGTGAGCTTCACAGCACCCGTGCCAAACCCCATGTCGACGTACTCATCCGCAACAATGGGCAGCTTGCGGCCCTCGATAAAGGGGTGAGTGGCGAATTTGCCCACCAGGTGCTTGTATCGTGCGTCGTTGGGGTGGACGGCGATGCCTGTGTCGCCCAGCATGGTCTCGACACGGGTCGTGGCAACCTCGAGCTTCTCATCGGAGCCTTCGACGGGGTACTTGAAGTGAACAATGACACCAAACTCGACCTTTTTGTCGTAGCCGGGGACATCGAGGAGCGTGCGCCCCGGTAGTTCCTTGTTGACGACCTCGAGGTTGGAGAGCGCCGTGTTCAGCTTGGTGCACCAGTTGACAAGCCTATTCGCTCGGTAGATGATGCCCTCCTCGTGAAGCTGGACAAAGGTTTCGGCCACGGCCGCCGACAGGTTGGCGTCCATGGTAAAAGCTTGGCCCGTTAGTCATTACGAGTGGCTCGGATAGGAACGAGAAACTCACCCTCTCGGCTCCAGTCAAAAGAACCGCCCATGCGCCTCAACACCGTGTTGATTCGCTTGTGGTAGTCCTCCTTCCACTCCCAGACAGTTTCGACAAACTTTGTCCGGCCGAGGTCATGTCGCGTCTTCTGCTGCCGCCTCCAGAGCATGTTCTCGACGACGCTCTGCGTTGAGATCCCGGCGTGGTCGCAGCCGGGGACCCAGAGGGTCGTCTTGCCGTTCATCCTGCTCCATCTGATCATGACGTCTTGCAGCGAGTCGCCCAGAGCGTGGCCCATGTGGAGAGAGCCGGTGACGTTGGGCGGTGGGTGGACAATGACGAAGCTTCCCTCGTCCTTGACCTTGCCATCGGCCGTGAACTCGGGCTTGAAAAAGCCCTCCTTTTCCCACCACTCGTACCACGCCGACTCCACGGCGATGGGATCGTATGCTTTGAAGTTGGGGTCATCAAAGGGGCGCATCCGTTTCTTCTCCCCGGCGGGCGTGTCCTCGACGTAGTCTGGAACCACCACCTCCTCCTTCTTTTCCTTGGCCTTTTTCTCCTTGACGGGATTAGCAGCCAGCTGCGCTGCCCTCGATTTCTTCGCCTCGAGCTTGGCAGTCTTTTCGGCTTTTTTGCGCTCCCTTTCCACTATCGCGTCTCGGGTTAGCGATGACGAGAGTTGTGCCATGGGGATATCGGTATAGCCACTCACGCTCCTTCTCCGTCAAAACCTTGGGAGGGCCGGCGGCGGCCGGAGCCACGCCAGCATCAGTACCAGAGGCGCCAGTCTGAGTGGCATTTGCGAGCGCCTGCTTGGCAGCGGCTGGGATCGGGGGAGGCGCACCAGTGCTTTCAGCCAGACCCTCGCTCGCCCCAACTGCGCGGGTAACAAGGTCAGCAACACGACCAGGGTCCCGAAGAGAGAGGGGAGTCCGAGTCCATACTGGGGTTGCCTCGCCCGCTGTTGGTGGCCATGGCGGCAAGTCTGGTGCTATTCCAGGGTCGTCTTGGGGAAACAGAGCGCACCCGAAGCGCTCGAACAGCGAGTCTCCACGTCGTGCTGTACGCTCGTAGCTGAAGCCCAGGGTTGAAGGGTTTCGGTCGCTGTGCTAGACGGCGGATTGGGGCTTATGCTGGTTGGCACAGACGACTCAACAT
This sequence comes from Ophiocordyceps sinensis, assembly GCA_012934285.1. NCBI lineage: Eukaryota > Fungi > Ascomycota > Sordariomycetes > Hypocreales > Ophiocordycipitaceae > Ophiocordyceps > Ophiocordyceps sinensis. The sequence goes on from JAAVMX010000008.1 coordinate 1,519,618, forward strand.
TGGGTATCGGAGTTGGTTAATTGCTAAGCCCTCGAATTTTGACTCGATGCCGCGATGCAAAAAAAGGCGGGGGGAGGAGGGAGGGGTCAAACGCTGTGGCGGTGCGGGGTCCTCGACTTTCTGAAGGAGAAAAGGAGAAGCTTCATCAGCCACAGGATAACTACCAGCCACAGCTCATGGTGGCAACTTGAACCTCCGGATAAAATGCGTCACTCGATTCACACACTCGTTGAGACGGCAGGCATTGAAAGTTTCTTGCAATGTCACTTTTGATGTCTCAACGGTGCCTCCGCTGCCTGCCTCTCCGCCGACGCTCGTGGCCAAAGCTGACGAACCAGGCTCGGTGGCTTTCTTCCCGTCGCAGCGGCAGCCAGCAAACCCGCTTCTCCTACTTTTCGCCAGCTCAGAAGCAGGTATGATGCTGCCTCCGCCTCCCGTTGATAACACGAGCTCACCGTTTCAAGAGCGACGATACGCAGCTGTTTGACGTCCTGAGCAACAGTAAATTGCTGGCGAATCCCTTGGCCCACGACGCAGCTGTGGTCCTCGCAACGCCACACTATGCCAGGCATGTCTGCGACAGTGCCTTTGTGGGCAACATCGCTCGACTGCTGTCGGGAGATGCCCATCTTGACCAGTTCCATGTCTTGTGCGCCGTCGTTGACCATTTGACACCGGCCTCTGGAGAGTCGGAAGCTTCGCAAGGCATCTCCGTCCTGCGTGGCCATCTGGATGCAACCTTGCCCGAGCTCTGGCTCCGGCAGCCTGCCAGGTCCTGGGAAAACGCCGAGTCTGTATCTTCCCTCTTCTTTGATCTTGGTGGCTCCGGCATCACACTCCCCCTGGCGCAAACAACCTTTCAGAACAGCCGGCCCTCTACCCTCATTGCGTCACGGTTCGACATGACGCCGACGACTCCTCAGCTGGCCCACAAGTTAGACAAGTACTCACAGCGCATCAACATGACGCTTAATACACCAGTCAAACATGTAGCAGGTCTGAGAATCTGGGCGCCTCTGTCGCCCGTCACTCACCCTCGCGCCGTGACGGAGAGTTTCGGCAACATCGTCCGACGTGTCCGCGTCAACAGGAAATCAGAACCGGCTTCCATGGAGCTGGAGGCCGCGCTGGAAACCATGTTGAAGCACAGGTCTGCACCAGAGGCCCCTCCCGGGCCCGTGGGGGTTTGGGCCGTGGTTACGCCCAAGGGGACAGAGCCGCTGGTGTGCGCGCCTGACCCGACCCCGATTCTACGGGGGGAGCAGCTGACTCGAAAAGCCGTCGAGACAACCGCCAAGGACCTCGAGCAGTCGTTCTATGACGGGGCGCGCTTCTATCAGATCCGTAGGTTGATATACCAGTGGCCCCGAAAGACAGGCGCTGACTGCGGGCAGTAAGCGGCGGCGGCGGCTGGGGCGCCAAAAAGGGCTTGCTCTCCCTCGATCCGGAGCGGACTCATATGATCCAGTCCGAGGAAGAGGCCATGACCCGCTTTGTCCAGACCATGGAGGGCTCTGGCTTTGCGCCCCCGGGATCGCAGATACAGTTCTTCACCGTGGCACAAGCGTCACCCCAGGACACGACATTGTCGTTATCGGGCACCGTGTTCGGCGTCCCCAATGGCGCCGAGGAAGTGGCCGACGGGGCCAAGGGGCCAGAGTCGGGCTATTTGGTCCAGGGCCACTTCGGCGCCTTGGCGAGCAAGGGCATCTTCGTTGTCGGGCCTGCAGACGGTGAAGCTCAGGGGGTGGACGAGTCCAAGATGAGCATCCCAGGCTCTCGAGTATACGTCGACGCATTCGATGAGGAGAATGACGGCCTGGCGGTTGCAGGGGCTGCTGGGATGGCAGTCGAGGCCCTTGCAATTTCCCTCGTTATGTAGTGGCTCTCCGTAATTGTTGTAGCGAGGGCGCCTGGTGGACAGTCACAGAACCAAGCGGCGCCCAAACGTCCGGGCCACCATACCAAGACTCCCATTCCGGAACATATCTATTCCCTTGATAGACTCATTGACTTGAACCAAAGCTCTTTGCTTCCGCTGTAAATTCTGTTTCGTAATCATCTCCCGTGAGCCTTGACCCTAGACAAGTCATGCCCACACCAAGCTGCGCCCGGCACAATGGTAGTGCTCGAGGAGGCCAGGGAATCTTGAGCTGATGTTCATCAGACTCCTTCTTGGCAAATGGCCGAAGTGGTCTTGCTTACCGTGGTGTTCGACTTGCGACTTGCAGTTGCCCAGACTCGGGGTTGAGCACCTCCCGGCGTCTTCCGCCACGTTGACTCATGAGTCGGCGCGCGAGAGAGGCCCGGGCGAACGATGTGGCGACAATCTGATACCCATGCCGGCGTGCAGAATCCCTGTGTATTTCCTCCATCAACTCTCCAAGCCCTGACAGCCCGTCGGTCCTTTCCACAATCTTGGCGATGTACATGGAAAGCGCAGAAACGAGCCCTTACTCAATCATGTCGATATCATCGTTCCCAGCAGCCGGGGCATTGCCGTTGGCGGGCTCGCGATCGGCCACGGGGGCGGGAGCGCCGCCGCCACCAAAGTAGTCCTCCATTTCGGCATCAAGCTCCTCTTGCGTCTTCTTGGACCGGGGTTTGCCTCGGGCCCCGCGGTTGCTTTGTTCATCTTTAGCGTTGCCCTCCCGTCGGACTCCTGGGCGACGGCCGCCGCGGCGCTGAGGCATCGGGCTTCTGGAGCGGCTACCGCCGCCCGGGATATACCTATCGATACCTTTGCGCACCGCATCCTCCTCATCGACACGACGACGAGGCGACAGGGATCGCGATCTCCCACTCGGGGCGGAGATCCGGTCTGCCAGAGGGCGGCTGGGCATGACGGCCGTGTCGAAAGGGTTTCGCGAAGAAGCACCGGGCAGCAGAGTCAGCCGAATGGGTTGTCCTAATCAACGGGTGAGCGGCATGCCACAGCGCGAGAGTAACCCGAGGGGGTCATACCGTTGGCGTTTGCTCCGTCAAACTGGCGTACAGCCTCTTGTGCATCATTTCGATGCTCGTAGGTCACGTAGGCGGTGCCGTTGGAGCGTCCAGCGCGGTCGTACAGCAGCTGGAGACGCGAAACGGGACCGATTCTCGCAAACAATTCCTATATCCGGAGTGAGCCAACCACCCGCAAGACAGACCATAGAGAGAAAGTATGCGTACGTCCAAATCTTCTTCGGTAAGATCGTAGTGGATGTTTTCGACTCGAAGCTTTGATCCTCTAGGCTCGCTGGGAGTGGCCGCGAATTAGCAGGCAGATTCCTCGGTAGAAATTCGAGTAGTCACGGTTGCGTGCCTGTGGACTGGAGACTCGCGGCGACGTCGGGGCGCGGTGTCTCTGCTGGGTTCTGGAGAACATGAGTACGGTGCGCGCTCGCCGATGCAAAATAACAACGGAAAGACTGACGGTGTGCCTGGTATCGGTCGTGAAGCCACTCGCTGAAGATAGTTATCAGGAAGTACTCGGGTCGCTTCGGAAGCTGCAGGTGGGAGCTAACCTGTCAAGGTTTCGCTGTTCACTTTTTTGGAAATTCTGTGGCGGGCAGAGTATGAATTGGTCAGCTACGGAGCTTGGGCCCGAGATCAACGTCAACCTGGGCCGTTGACGTGTCAAGGAAGCTCACCTTTCTCACACCCTCACGAGGGTGCTCCTGACGCTCGCGACGAGAATCGCCTCCACCGCGTCTATTGCGGGAGCCATTGCCACGCTGCGAGAGTAGGCGAGGGGTCAGATCCGAATGCGGCGCGGCAGAGCTCTGGAATTGATGAACGTACGCTGTCGGCGATGATTTCGTCGAGACCGCGGTCCATTTTATTGGCCATGACGGGCGGGGAGTACGACAGGCGCCTGACGGCGTGCTGTGTCAGCACAGAGCGACAGCCGAAGGAAGAGGGTTGCCCGCGCGTGGCGGGAGAGAGAGGACGGAGACGCGGGCTGCCCGATGTTTTGGGCACTCGCTGGCGGTGTTGCGTTGATGATGAGGCTGAGACGTTAGCACCTCGGTGTGGGGAATTGCGGCCGGCCGTAGTAGTAGTACAACCTGCAGCGACACCTTACGTAAGGCGAGCTAGAGCTGAGCTGCGAAGGTGACAGGGCGCCACGTGACGGGAACTCGCGGGCGAATCAGCAACCAGAAGCGCCATCTACCATCCAAGCGCGCAACCCCCGTCGCCGACGACGAACCCGCTCGCCTCCCGACGACGAATCCCGACGACAGACGACGACAGACGACGACAAGCCGGTCTGCCCCCTCTCGTCTCTGCCCGTGTCGCTGCCTCTACTGCAATTGGCCGCGCCGCCGGCGCTCCTCTCATCGACAGACACCCGCGTCGCCCTCGCCGTCAGCATCCCCCTCCGCCGTCGAGCCCAGGCCGCCCGGCCGTCGTTGATGATACCCATCGCGGCCGGACCAGTCCATGCCCTCGTCGCCGACCCCCGGCGCGTGACGACGGCAGCCGTCCCCATCGCCCCCCATGGCTCGACCCATGGGTTCAGTCCGCCTTAAGAAGGCGAACACCTGCACGCTCGCCCTGGGCGCCGTCCTCTGCGTCTTCATCTTCGTCTTCCTCATCTCGCCCTCGAAACCCGCCGCCCCCAGCCGGCCGGCTTCGCTCACCGCCCAACATCACCTGTCGCCTCCCACGCAGCCCTACAGAAAGTCCAAGTCGCGATCCGGAGACCATCTCGGCCCGCCGCCCGTCACGCGATACAACCTCAACCATGTCACCGTCACCCCGCGCCCGATTGAGAACCGCGAGCACATTCTCGTCCTGTCGCCCATGGCGCGCTTCTACCAAGAGTACTGGGACAACCTGCAGCGCCTGAGCTACCCCCACGAGCTCATCACGCTCGGCTTCATCTTGCCCAAGACCAAGGAGGGCAACGCTGCCACGGCGGCGCTGCAACAGCAGATTGACAAGACGCAGAAGCGCGGCCCCGAGGCCAACCGCTTCAAGAGCATCATCATCCTGCGCCAAGACTTTGACCCGGCCCTGAGCTCGCAGGACGAGAACGAGCGCCACAAAATGGCCAACCAAAAGGAACGGCGAGCCGTCATGGCAAAGGCCCGGAACTCGCTCCTCTTTACCACGCTCGGCCCGGCCACGTCGTGGGTGCTGTGGCTCGACTCGGACATTGTGGAAAGCCCGCCGTCGCTCATCCAGGACCTGGCAAAGCACGACAAACCCGTCATTGTCGCCAACTGCTTCCAGCGCTTCTTCAACAAGGAAACAAAGACAAAGGACGAGCGCCCGTACGACTACAACAGCTGGCAGGACAGCGAGATTGCGACGAAATTGGGCGCCGCAATGGGGCCCGACGATATCCTGCTCGAGGGCTACGCCGAAATGGCCACGTACCGCACTCTAATGGCCCACATGAGCACCCCAGACGGTGACAAGGACATGACGGTGCCGCTCGACGGCGTTGGCGGCACGGCTCTGCTGGTCAAGGCGGACGTGCACCGCGATGGCGCCATGTTCCCGCCCTTTGCCTTTTATCATCTCATCGAGACGGAAGGGTTTGCCAAGATGGCCAAGAGACTAGGGTGGCAGCCGTACGGGCTTCCCAACTACAAGGTGAGTTGAGACGCAGGGCCGGCGACGACAGCCGCGAGTTAACCGTGGTGAAATCACAGGTCTACCACTACAATGAGTGAAGGGAGAGGCTAGTGGTATATGCGCACAAGGCAAAGGGAGAGGGTACGATAAGCGGGAAGCGAGAAGCGGGAAGCATTTTTCTTGATCTGCTTCCAACGAGCCACCGAGGTGGAAAGGGCTCGTTTTGCAGCTCACATCTTCATGTATGAATATTTGACACGGATTTCCATCAACGAGACTCGGGAAAAGGGGGGAAGATGCCAACAACAACAGCAAGGACTGGGAGTCTTATCTGTCGGGGCTCTGATGTACGGATATGAGAAGCGTGGCGGCAGCGACTTGTTCGCCCTCGGACTCTCTCGCGGCGATGCCATTGCATCCCTATTTGCAGAGCGGGCGTGGCTGGCTGTGGTCAGACGTCTTGATTTTTTTCTCTCACGATTTTGTTTGAATTTGTCATGATTCTTAGATACGCCGCACTCTGCGAGAGGGAGAGGAGAGGCATTGGCGGGCATAGACGGGGACGCAACCTCGACTCGAGCCTTGCGCGCTTGCGCCCCTGAGACGAGCACTTGTCGACGCGCGTCACTTGGGTGTGTGTGCTTTGTTGCTCGTGGGCGACGGAACTGCGCGCTGCGACGCTGTCATGAAATAACACCAACAGACGGGCTCGAGTGCTAAAAACGCCAGGCCAAAGTAGCTTTTACACGCGTGGTCGACAAGACGTAGCCAAAGGCGGCCGACAAGACGTATCCAAAGGCAGGACAAGAAAGCAGACGGCAACCACTCCCAGGCAGGCCCGTCGTCACGGCCCGCGATAGCTCCCCCCCTCGTCGGCGCACCAGCACTCGACGAGCCGAGCCGAGCCGACGCCGTCGCCCTGGCGCAGCAGGGCGGCCACGTCGACGTTGAGCGGGCTGTCCGTCTCCGGGCAGGCGAGCAGCATGCGGACGGCGCGGACGCACTCGAGGACGGTGTAGGCGGGCGTCCAGGCGTCCTTGAGCAGGTCGAGGCAGATGTCGCCGCCGCGGAGCGCCACGTTGGGGTGCACGACGGGCGTGGCGAAGAGCATGCGCGGCGGCTGCAGCGGGTAGGCGGGCGGGATGGATATGTTTAGGAGCCAGCGGCCGGCTTGGGGGAGGCTCTCCGGGTCAGCTTGGGCGACGACGACGGAGGGGGAGAGAGAGAGGGAGACGCACAGTCGTAGCCGCCGCCGATGCCGTGGCCGTTGATGACGGCCTGCCACTCGAGGAGGTTGTCCTCGCTCACGGGCCCGAGGCGCTCGATGCCCTTTTCCGTCTCTTGTTCGGTGCGCCACACGTCGAGCTCCCGGATGAGCCTCTTGGTCGCCGACGACGCGGCCGATGACGCGGCCGACGACATGGTGGCGGTTTCGGACCCCCCCCCGTTTGGCCAGGCCCTCGTCTATCGACGTGCTTGCCGAGACACTGGCGTGGCGCACTCCCTCTTGTGGCAAGATCCTCTGCGTATTCCTCGTCTCGTCTCCTGCTGCCGCGAGGTGCGTGTGACCCGGAGGGGCCGCTTAAGCGAAGCTGGATTGTTTGGGACTCGGTTCGAGAGTCTCGGTTCGTGAGGATGGAGAAGAGACGGAGCGAGGCCTTGTTGGGCTGCAATCCGGTTTGGGGTTCCAATAGGCAGCGGGTTACGTAAAGGGCATCTGCCGGACTTGTGCAGGCACAGACGAGGGGACTGCAATATTACTCGCTGTTGAGATGCTTTTACTGAGGATGCCGCTTTACTTTTCAACGACGACTACGACGACGACAACAAACGACTCGAGCGGCAGATTACCGCCGGCGACCCGTCACTTCTTCTTGCGCTTCCCTCCCGACGCCGACTTCTTCTTGGCCGGCGGCGATGGCTTCTTCCCCACGGGCCCGCGCTCCGGCGACACCTCGACCACAATGCCCATTTCCCTTAACCTGGCCCGCGGCTCTCTGGCCCTTGCCCCGTCGCCATCATCGCTCGTGCTCTCCCCGCTCGTCTCGCTCTCGTCCTCGCTCGCCTCATCGTCCAAACTCTGCCGCCGTGACCCCTGCCGCAACCCGTGGCGAGCCCCGGACGCTGTAGAGCCTGCCGCTGCTCCCCGACGCGGGTCGTACACGACTTCGGCCGGACCAGACACATACCGCCTGGGGCCCGCCGGAGGTGCGCACGGGCCCGCCGTCTGGTACTGGAACGGATCTAGGCGAGTGCGGCTTCCCGGAAAGGAGCCCTCGTGGAGCGAGCCCCGAGACGAATGAGCTCGTGTCACAGAGTCGGAGACGTGCCTGCTCGCAGCAGGCCCAGGCGGCAGGTAGTCGTGTTGAAACGGCGACGAGCCTCGATCCTCGTGAGCGTGACTGGGCGCCCTCGATGACGTCCCAGATCGCTGCCGAGAGCGAGCTGTAGAAGGCGGCGGAAAGTATCCCATCGGAGGGTACACCTGCGGAGGGCCTTGGCCGTCCGGCAGATCGCCCGTCGAGACATGCCGAGGTGCCGAGCCATGTCCGAGCGAGGGCTGATTCTGTGAAGTCGATGCCCTCTTGCGGGAGACGGGCTCCAAGCGTGACAGAGGGACTGCGATTCGCTGCTCCTTTTTCTTGCCGCGACTGCTTTCACTGCCGGAGCCCCGTTTCCTCCGCTCTTCCTCTCTTTCCTTGCACGCCCGCCTCCGCTCTTCCTCTTCTTCCATGCGCGCCCGCCTCCGCTCCAGAGCAGCGAGCTCCCCCTTGTTGAGCTTGACGTCGGCCTTGCCCTTGGCCCGTGCCCGGCTGATGCGTTGCAGCGCAGACTGAATCAAGGCCTCCTCCTGTTCTCTCATGGCCTGCGCAGCCTCGTCCTCGCCGGCCCTGTAGTCGTCTTGGTCGCTGCAAGTGCTGGAACCATCGTCGTCGTCGTCATCGTCGTCATAATTCGAATAACCATAGCGCCTGCGGCGCGCCGTGCCGCTCGTCCGATCACCCAAGTCTATACCCGTGAAATGAAGAGAATCGCTAACAAAACGCGTTGTGTTGCGCCTCGAAGACGTGAGGCGACTATCGGCGCCCTCGCCCCCGTCCGTGTCCAGTTCCTCGATCCTGGGGTCGTCGCCCCAAAAGCTCGAGGGGCCAGCATCCCCCTCGGTCCTCCTCCGACCGCGCCTTGATGGTCTTCCCCATTGGGGCGCAAATTTGGGAGCTCGCGGCCGACCACCTAGACCGCCTCCCCGGAAAAAGCCTCATCGATCGGCTTGTCCATGAAGGAGGCGTGGCCGAGAATGGCCACGCCAGAAGCGCCGATGAGCCAGAGCAGGGTCGAGAATGGCGAAGCAATCAGACCCAGAGGCACGGCGACGATGAGAAGGCCGGTGTAGAGCTGCGACGAGGTGGCGCGAAAGGAGCCAATCTCGAGGTCGCGGCCCTGAAGGCGACCGATGAGGAACATGCCAGCGACCACCAGGACAATGTCGAAGAGCAACAGCCAGTTGGTCAGCAGGGCGTAGATGCTGAGCATGGCGAAGACGACGGCATAGTTGCTGGAAAAGTAGCTGAGGTTGTAGTTGACGCGCGACTGCATCTCGCCAAAGCTTGCGGGCTTGGACAGGCGCTTAAAGTCGCCAAACTCGGCCACGGGCCGCAGGTTGGAGAAGCGGCCGGACAGAGGGCCGGCGCGGAGGCCCTGGAAGCGGTCGCCGAGGTTGAGGCGCGACGTCAGGGCGTCGAGGGGGATCTGAATGCGTGACATGATGGCGGTGAGCAGGTATTTGCTGGTTGTTTGGTCGAGTCGGCTGGGGATTCGGCGGGTTGGATCGAGGCGGGTGAGAAGCAGCAAAGAAGCAGCAAAGTAGGGGAGGCCGCCGGTTATTGAGGTAGGAGCAGAGCACAAGATGCCACGTTACGGTCGTCAGACTGGGTCTGGTGCGTTCCTTTCTTTTTGTTGTGCTTTGCGAAGCCGGGAAAGGGAGGGTGGGAAAAAAAAAGACACGGTTGCTGACTGCAATTACGAAAGAAAGAAACAAAGAAAGAAAGAAAGAGCTGGAGCCAGGTGGGCTACAAGTGGTTGTAGAGGGGGTACCCGTGGAGGTCAGCTGACTCGGCACCACCCACTGCGGCGTCGCGACATTGCGCGCCCTGGAGAGTGAAAAGAGGAGAGGAAGGAGGAAGGGAAAGGAGGAGGAACGGGAGACTTTTTAAACCGTGCCATCGACCAACTAGTTGTACAGAATACCTACCCGTGCCATCGACCAACTACGAGTTACTATTCGTACCTAACTCGTACACACCACATGTCTCACAGTGCCTGCACGAAAGCCCCAACAGTCGTGGATCCAATCATTATCTCGGGCACCAAGGGCTTGGACCCAACCCCGTCTACGGATACTCGCCGTCGACACGACCTTTACCGACTACACCTCATGCCGTGGCCGCTCACTCTCCAGCCGACGTCCATCCGTGTCCTCTCTCATAGCACACACGCAAAGTCACCTCGAAAGAAAGCAAAGAAAAGGCGCAGCGCAGCTCTACTAATTCAAAAAAGCCATGCCTCGTCCGAGTCAGTCGCCGGCGTGCCATGTACTACAGGAATGGTGCAGAGCTGCAGAGGGTATAACAAGTCAACACAGGAGAAAAAGAAAAAAAGAAAAGGCGCTACACGTCGAAAAAGTAGTCCTCGTCCAGTCCCGCCCTGCTCGGCACCACTCCCGCCCCCGGCGGCGGGCCGTCAAACGCAGAGTCCATCCTCACATTGAGCAGCCGCATCTTGAGCCCGTACCCGCTCACCAGGCTGATGAGCTTGCTCGTCTCCGCCGTGATGGGCGCCTGGTTGAGCAGCAGCAGCAGCCCGTCCAGCCACTCCGACGCCAGGCTCTGGCTGACGGGCCACAGCGTCAGCATCGGGCACTCTTGCCTGCCCCCCGACTCGCCTCCGTCCGCGTAGCGATATATTGTAATCTTGGTCGTCGGCTTGGGCCCGCCGCCACCCGCCGCCGCCTTGTGCGCCGTGCTGCCGCTCACCGCGCTCTTGGTGTCGTCGTTGGGGACCGACACGTTGGACACGACCGAGCTGATGGTGCTCAGGTCCACCCGCTCCGTCAGGCTGTCCAGCCCGGGGTCCTGCGCCATCTCCTCCGCAAAGTCGGCATAGTGTAGATGGCGGCGGTTGTGCGACAGCTTGGCGAACCGCCATCGTGTCGACACGGGCCGCTGTTGCGTCGCACCCTCGCCCTCTCGCTGCGACGTCGGCTTGGTGAACCATGATCCTTGCAGCAGGCACCGCACCCTCTGCTCCTTGACAAACTGCAGCGCCTCCTGCTGCAGCACCTCTCGCACTTGGTGCAGGTGCTGGCCCCAAGTGTCCTCAAACGCAAGCTCCAGCAACTCCATTTGCGCCTCGCGTAGCCGGTCAATGTCGTACTCGAGTATCTCGTCCTCCACCTCCAATAGATTCCTCGTCCGACTCGCCTGTCCCACGACCTGCGCCATCAAGATCCGCACCAGCTCCGCCACCTTGTCGAAATCGTCCTGCTCGGCGCCCGTCGCCTTCCATATGCGAAAGAAGCTCAGCAAGCCCGCCGTGTGCAGCCGCGACCACTGTAGCAGCAGCGGGCGAAAGAGCTCGTCCTGATCCTTGACCTCGGCGCCCTGGTAGCCCTTGATGTCCTCCAGGTCCGCCTTGTCAATCTCAAAGTGCTCGTACAGTATCGTCGTCACCGCCAGGCTGGCCCGGGCCACCGGGCAGCGCTCCAGCACGGGCCTCGAGGCCTGCTCAAGCAAAAGCTTCTGGAAGCCGTCGTCGTGCTTCCGGACGTACTCTGCAAGGTCCATCATGCCCAGACAGCCGGTCGCGTCAAACTCTTGCGCAGGGCTCTCAGTTTCGAAGCCCAGCCTCCTCCACTTGTCGGGATTGTGTTTCCGGCCTTCCTTTTTGCCAGTCTCCGTCTGCTCTTCCTTGGGCCCTCCGTTGACGCTGGGCCGGTCGGGCGCGCTCGCCCGGTGGATGCCTTTCAAGGCCCGCCTGTGATCCTGGCGTTCCAGATCCACCCTGACCTCGCGCCAGTTTCGTATCAGGACCTTGCTCAGAGACTGAAACTCGAGAATCGGGAGGGCCAGATCGTGCAGCGCAGAGCTCTGCATGAGCTTGTAGACGGTCTGGACGACGCCGAGGTCCTGCAGGCGCTTGACGAGCTTGGCCCACTCCTCGCCGGCGTTGGCGTCGGCCGCGCTGGTGGAGACGGCGTCGCGTATCAGTGCGTTGATAAGCATGAGGGCATTGGCGCACAGGGCGTGGTCGGCGCTCTGCAGCTGCTGTATGACGAGCTCGAAGAACTGCGGGAAGACGGCGACGGCGGGCTTGAGGGCGCGGAAGCCAAAGGTGCCGGGGGACGGGGAGAGGGTCTTTCCAATGGCGGCGTCCGACTCGGAGTGGCCGACGAGGGCGACGAGGATGGACATTGCGCCCCTCAGGATGTTAACCAGAGGGTTCGTGACAATGAGCTCGACGACTCGCTCTACGAGGTCGGTGGCGGTGGGGCCCTCGAATATCTCCCAGCCCATGTCGACCTCGAGCAGGCGCGTCAGGCTCTGCAGGGCGTAGGCGAGGGTGTTGCCACCTGAGCCCATGATGAGGCGGCGCAGGACGGCGAGGCCGCCGGCAGAGATGAAGACGTCGGCAAAGGCAGGGTCGTTGATGGACGTCTGCAGCTTGAAGACGGCCATTTTGCGGACGGCATCTTCGTCGCTGGCTAGGCGCGATAGCAGCGCCGGTATGTCGGCTTGGTCCATGGAGAGCGGCTTGGTCCGACGAGGGAGGGGGTGGGGGGAGCTATGAGGGTGATGGACGATGGGGATTGCGAAAGCATTGCCGGCCGCCGTCACATCCGCCGTCGCCGCCGTCTATCTCGTCGTCGTCGTCGTTGCCGTATCGTGCCGTCGGCTCGTGCTCATCAAAGGCGGTCGTGGTGAGTCGTCAATGGTGGCCGACAGTGACGGGATGGATTGGTCCTGGTTGTCGCAACGTGGCCGAAACGCCCCCAAGCCAGCGGCGGAACCGGAGAGGAGGACAAATCAGGTTTTCGGACGGGAGATTTGGCGACAATGGGGCTCCACGGGGCGGCCTGGCATGGGCGGCCTGACAAGAGGCGTTGCCTGCGGAAGTCGCAGTGCATATACCTAGCCGCACGGTTGAACCCCAGAATGCTAAGCAGCGATGATTGGCTGCGCAGACGCAGTTGCAGCCACCGTGAAAAAGAAGCTAGGATGGTGTGGCCCTAAAGGCCGACTAATAGCCGGTTAGTGCCCACTAATCCGTAAGGGGGCCGGAGCCGAGCGGTGACTCATCAGCCACATCCACGTGCACCAGCCTCATAGCTGTGGCGCAAGGCTGCATCAAATCTCCTCTCGCCGAGCAACGCGAAACCTCCACGCGCTCGCAAGCCGCACCCACCGACCTCAGTCCTTCAACATGGCCAACTTCCTCGCCTCCATCTTCGGCACCGAGCTCGACAAGGTCAACTGCTCCTTTTACTTTGTGAGTTCTCTCAACGCCCTCGACGTGGCCCCTTGCTCCGTTCCCGCTGACTCGGCTCGCCCGCGATTCAAGAAAATCGGCGCCTGCCGCCATGGCGACCGCTGCTCGCGCAAGCACGTCAAGCCGTCGTACAGCCAGACCATCCTCATGCCCAACCTCTACCAGAACCCCTCGTTCGACCCCAAGAACCGCATGAACCCCTCGCAGCTGCAGAACCACTTCGACGCCTTCTACGAGGACATTTGGTGCGAGCTGTGCAAGTACGGCGAGCTCGAGGAGCTCGTCGTCTGCGACAACAACAATGACCGTGCGTTTCTTCCCCTGTCTTCATTGCGGAGAGCGGTGGACGACGGCCTTGACTGACCCCCCCACCCGCCTTTCCGCGCCCCAGATCTCATCGGCAACGTCTACGCCCGCTTCAAGTACGAGGAGTCGGCCCAGCAGGCCTGCGACGCGCTCAACAGCAGGTGGTACGCCGGCCGCCCCATCTACTGCGAGCTCAGCCCCGTCACAGACTTCCGCGAGGCCTGCTGTCGCCTGAACTCGGGCGAGGGCTGCGTCCGCGGCGGCTTCTGCAACTTTATTCACCGCAAGGACCCCAGCGAGGAGCTCGACCGCGACCTGACGCTTAGCACTAAGAAGTGGCTCAAGCTGCGTGGCCGCGACGAGAGGAGCGTCACCCGGTCCCCCACGCCCGAGCCGACCAGGCGGAGATGACGGGTGCCCACGACTGGCTGCGATTCTCCTTCCTGTGTGTGTGTGTGTGTGTAGCTGACTCGGGAACGGCGCATTTACGGTTTGGGAAGTCTTGCAGCTAAACAGCGTTTTTGGGAATTGTTGCATCGGAAAGAATGACTTGTGTCTCGACGACGGGTCTCGTCGTCTATCCTGCTGTTGAATCCAACTGCAAGTTTCACTGTCTTCTTGAGAGACGAGACACGAATTCGCAGAGGAATGAAAAGAGGACGAGGGGGCCTCTGCCCCTATTCAAGTGCCCCGGTTGAATGAAGATGTTGATTTCGTTGCCCAAAGTCCGTAGCACTCTCGCACATGTAGTATGCCGGTGATACCCGGCCCATATCCGGGCTTCAAACCCGCCCCGTGTCATCCTGACCATGCCAGCCTGCCAGACATGTTTTCCCGGTTTAACGTGTCAAAGGGAATAGGGACGAAAAAGAAAACGCCACTCCATTTGGCTGTCGGACTCGCGCATTTACAGGGCAGCCTTGTCCTGCTGGGGTAATTCTTCCCTCATATCCTGCGTAAAATCAATCAACGGCCCATCGGGCGCCTTGCCTGTCGACGCGAGCGCTCTTCCCACCACGTCGGGGTGTTGTTTCACGAGCTCGTGCGGTGGGGAGGCTACTAGTACATCGTCACCGACGCCAAAGTCTATGAGGCTTTCCTCGGCCCGGCCGTTTGACGTTGCGGCCGGTGCGGGGGCCGGGGCCGGAGCGGAGGCCGGTGCGGGGGCCGGAGCTGAGTCCAGGGCAGAAGCAGCGGAAGGACCGGGAGCTGGACCGGGAGCTGGACCGGGAGCTGGACCGGATTGCTGAGTCTCGGCCTCGGCCTTGCGCGGTGGTATGGCGTTGTCCTCGTCCAACTTCTGGCCCTCGACGATGGGGTAGATGGACAGTATTTGCTCCACCTGCATCTCGGGCGGTGCCGCCGGGTCTCTGCGTAGGAGTGTTAGGGGCACGTCGGCCGATGCAAAGGTCCACGAAGACCTACACAGTTGCGTTGATGATCCACTCCAGGTCCTCTTGGCCCTCCTCAGGCCCGCCGGGACCTCCCTTGACTCTCCGGAACAGCCGTGGATGCCACTCGACGTCTTCTTGGGCCCGGATGGCGGCCTCTTCCCGTTGCCGGTCTTCAATCTTGGTCTTTTCGTCAGTGGCCACCTCGTGGTTCCGCTCCTTGACGGCTCTGGCCGTCTTTTCCCACAGCCGTTGCGATTCGCGCTCGTCCTGCTCGTCGATGGGCCGGACCTGCGGCGGGCTGGGCCTCGACTTGTTTGCGTCGAAGAACATTTCCCTTTGACCCGTCTGCATGGGGTGAAAGGGCAGTTAGCGCCCTCGAATCCGAATTCTAGATTGACCGGGGAGACTTGCAGCCATGTCCTTGATGAACATTTCTTCGCTCCACAGACCAGAGAGCTCGTACAGGACTTCACCGGTGCTCTCTCTCTTGATGGCGCCGCCGATGGCGTTGTAGGTGCCTCCCACCCAGCCCTTGGTCTTGAAGTCGACGTCGGCCACCAAGTCGAGCTCGGGGCAGCGGATAAAGCTGTGGTCACCGAGCTCATACTTCATCTTGCCAAAGAGGATGCCGCGGGCGTACATGTTTGGCTGCGTGATGATGCTGCGAGGGTCAGTCAGCAGGCGGTGGGACCCAGGCGGAGGGAGCAAAGGACGCGACCGACTATTGCTCTCCCTTGATCGGATCCTTGCCCCTGTTGAGCAGGCTCAGGAAGGCGATTCCATCCATGAGACTGGCGGCCGAGTTGCCGAGAAACTTGCTGCGGGGCTTCAAGGTGCCATCGATGCGGATGTGATAATGGGGGGCCATGTAGAAGTAGCTCGACTTGGGCGGGTGGTGAGAGGTTTGTTCGGACACGTAGTATGCTCGATTCTGGCCATCGAGGTCCCAGTAGCAGGTGAAGATTTCGCCGAGGATGGGGTTGAGCGGTTTCTTGACGCCTCTGCAAGGTGTGTTTGTCAGTCCGGTTCTCGACGCGTCCGGGGTAGACGGGAGAGAGGCCAGGGGGGTTCACGAACGGAGGGCGGATATGCCATCCAGTGAGGTAGAACTTTACGACGCAGAGGAAGCGCTCGACGGGGTCGTCGATGGCGGGGAGGTGGAGGAGCATCTCGGGATGGCACATGAAACTGTGGCAAAGCGAGAGAGAAGGTGGTCAGCGCGGGAGAAGCGACGGGAGAGGACCGAGTCGCACTTTGTTATTCTCTCGAGCATGCTCCTGGGCTCGAGGATAAAGGTGGGCAAGACGACGCGGCTCAGGTCGGCGCCGGGCCGTAGCTGGGAGATGATGTGGGAGAGGACTGCGAGAGGAGAGGTTTGCATGTCAGCGCGGGTGGACAGGCGTCGACCAGGTCGGCGTCGGCGCGTCATCAAGGCGCGAGGCTATAATGCAGAGCAGGAGGCCAAGAGGGGTGGAAGCTCACCGTTGCCCTGGTCGGGCTCCATGACTTGGGTGTCGTCATCGGTGTCGGCGGCGCGAGCCTCATCGGCCGAGGAGCGGTTGCTGGCTGCGGGAGGGGAGAACCAGGTCAACATGGTGGCTTGTACGAATAGGGGTGCAAAGGTAAGAAACGAAGTGTGCGCCAACGCAGGGAGGGAGGAATAGGTAGACAGGAGTCAGTATGCAAGGGCGTCGTCGGTGGCGGCGACGGACATTTCTGGCATGCGAGGCCTGTCGCTTGAGCAGCCCGTGGAGGTTGACTCTGGAGGTGATTCTGGAGGGCTTGCTCCGAGAGCCAGGGCAAGGGAAAGGGGCGTGCGCGGGCGTGCTGGGGGCGCGGGGAGAAGAGGGATGGGAAGAGGGAGGAGAGGATGGTGGGTGTTGGTGTCGACAGTCATGGTGGTGGTGGTGGGGTTTGGTTTGTTCGTGGAGCGCCGCACCGAACCCACCGGTAGTAGTCGAGGCCCTGTGGCGGCCAGGCACCGACACGAGCCCGCCGAGAACCATGGCCGAGTACGGAACCGAGGAGCGTCTTGGAGGCGAAAAGGCAAAATAAAGGAAAGAAAAGAAGGGATTGTCGTCGTCGGACAGCCCGCGTGGTTTGTTTGCTGTGGCGAGAGGGGAGAAGAAGGCTGCTCTATTTGCTGTGGCGAGAGGTGATGACGACAAAAAGGGACGTCCATCCGACTACCACAAGAAAAGGATACGAAAACTCGCGGGCCATCTATTTACCCTACTTCAAATGGCCCTGTTTCGCTTCTTCTGCCAGAACGCCTTAAGCTCTTCGTGTGCGGGGGGACTCCAGCCATCTCCAGCGATGCCCGATGCCTCAACAATCAAGTCCTCGACAATGACTAAGCCCGCTCTCGGCCCCACCCAAACGGGCAAGGGGCGAGCTTGCGAGGGCCTAGACGAATGCCATCTCCCAGGCTGGAGGCTCAGGGGCCCGACTAGGTGGACTAGGAACCGTGTAGACGAAAAGTCGCCCACGACGACGGGCCACCAATGAGGCATGTACTGTTTGGCTGTTTCATTGTGACGACAAAAGGTCCGTCAATCCATCGCTAGCCATGCCGTGCCATGCCGTCCATCCATCCATCCATCCATCTCGTCCGCTCATGCCCTTGGCTGCATCATTGCTTCTCCTCCTCTCCCATCCATCCATCCCTCCGCCCTCCGCCTCGGGTGGTTTCCATGCGCCTGCAAATCGGACTCATACAACGCAATGCAATCATTTCAGTCGTGACGACATTCTCGAGGACCCCTTTACCGGAGCCGGCAGCAACTCACACAGTCGGTCTCGGTCTGCATCGTGGCAGGGTTAGCAGCGCCTCTCCCGCCTCTCCTCTCCCTCGGCCGACACGTACCTGATTCCTTTTCAAACATGATGCTAATGTCGTCGTGCTCCCCCGGCAGGTCCGGCAGGTCGAGGCAGACAAACGCCATGTCGTCAAAGTCGGCGTCCTTGTCCGCCGGCACGCGCGGCAGCGGAAACTTGGCGTCGACAAACTTGATGCCCGACTTGCCGCCCCGGTGGAAGCTTTCGTAGACGTCGGTGCCCTTGAGCACAAAGTTCATGCAGTGCCCGTGCTGAAACTCGTCGAAAAAGGCCAGCAGCTGCACCTGTCTGTCCTCGAGCCTCACCACCTGGATCCTCGTGAAGCCCGCCTCCCACTTCTTGTGAATCGGCACCACCATCCGCCGCCGCGAAATGGCAAACGTGACCGCCAGGCTGTCGAAGACGACCTCGAGCCCCGTCAGTGCCGCTTGGAAGTCGTGCAGGTCCTTGAGGTTGTTGAACTCGTAGCTGCGAATCGTCTGGTTGGCGCCGAGCAGCTGCATGGCGTCTGACAGATCTCTCGGCAGCTCCTTGGGCACCTGCGCCTCCGACACCGACACCGTCATGTCCTTTTGCGGCTGCCGAAGCACCCGCAGCACCTTGGCGTTGGACACCTCGAGCCGCATCCTCAGCTCCCCGGGCGCCACGTTGACCCTGTCCGTCACCGTCCCGTTCTGGTACTCGAGCACCACCTTGAGCTTGTCGGCGAGCACCGTCGACGTCTGCTCGCCCCCGCTGCAGAACTCGTCGTTGACCACTCTTGCCACCCTCCAGGGCATGCGGCTGAAGGGCGCCACCCCAATGGGCTCTCGGACGCTCTGCGAAATCATAAACGACTTGAGGGGGGTGTCGGCGAAGACTCTCTCGTCTTGGTTGAGCGCCGTCCCGGTGAGCAGCGACTGGAACGAGACCCTCTCATTTTCGTCGCCAAACACAAACACCATGCGGCCCCTCTGGCGGCCGCTCTCGTACTTGACCGAGAGGGCCGGCGCAGCCCCCTCGGCGCGGAAGAAGCCAAACTGGACGGGCAGGGAGGGCGAGAAGCTGTGCTGCACACCATTGACCGTCCTCGTCAGGGGACCCGTGGCGACGGCGATGCGGAAGCCGCAGTGCCAGGTGCGCGGGCCGGCCGGGCCCGTCTCCTTGTAAAGCTTCTCCAGCAGCGCCACCTCGCAACGGGGTACCGGCTCCTTGGGGAACGCCCTGCTCGGAGAGTCCGACTCGAGGTACTGGAACGACGGCAGGCTGTTGCGAAACACGACTCGCTCATCGCTCCGCGGGCGCAGACTCGCCTGCACCTTGGCCCCAAAGTCGTACATGGCCCAGACCATCCTGTAGTCTGCCTGGCTGAGCTGCACCGCCAGCCGGAATCCTCGGGGCAGCCGGACGTCGAGGTTGCACGCGTCGTTTCGCCAGCGCACGTCGTCCCACGTCGGGCCCGCCTTGTTGTTCTCGTGCAACGACAGCTGGACGCTGCCGTTCTGGCTCGCAATCATGAAGACGAGCCCCTTTTCCTTCTGGGGCCGAACAATGGACAGGATGCAGGGAAAGTGAACCCTCTGCGCCTCCCTGCCCTGCTCCATGAGGAACGCGTCCGCCATGACGCGCGCGTAGTTGAACTTTTCCGCCGTGTCGCCCAGCGGAAAGGCGTCGAGGAGCTGCAGAGACGACGTGGGGTGCTGCATCGCCGTCAGCCCCGAGCCCCAGTTGCCCGAGAGCAGAGCGACAATGTCTTGGCTCAGGGGTGGGTAGTCGAGCCATATCGACTTGTCAATCGTCTGCGGCAGAAACGGCTCCTCGGGCGGCAAGATGCCGTTCCTGCTCATCGACTGCGACAGCTTGCGCAGGGCCGACGTCAGGCTCTGCACGACGCCCGCCACTTCGCCGTCGGGCGCCGGCCGCTGGGCGTCGGCAATGTCCGGTATTGCCTCCTCGCAGAGCCAGTACCCCTTTGCCAGGTTGGAGTAGGCTTGCTGCCGGTCGACTTCGTTTTGCATCTGCGACTGAGGCGAGCTCGGGCGGTCTCGGATGGCCAGCTCCAAGCCCATCCGGCCTTTCAAGAACCACCACAGTCCGGCGCGTGCGCACTCTCTGAGGGAGCACGTCATGAGCGGCCTCGCAGCCTCGGCATGCAACCGGAAAAGCTCAAAAAGATGCTTCGTTCTCGCCGCAAAGATGTTCAGCGCGTCGTCCCCCTGCGGGTAGCCCGCATCCCGTAGCCTCACCGACGCCATGCGCGTAGACAAGGGCGTCTCGGCAGGGGAACTGCCGTTGAGTCCCATACCCGGTGGGAGCGCGGCAAAGATGGGTTGCGAGGAATATGTTTGATGGTCTGTGCTGGATGCATCTGAAGCAATTGAGGCCGCTGGACTGTACGAGGCAGGCGCCGGCCTGCTGCGAGCGTCGGGCGAGTCCGTGGGTCGCCGCCGCACACTGCCAAGCGAGTTGTCGAGGGTGCTATGCGGGGGGCGGTCGGCGTCTTCCCCGTCGTGCTGAGCCGCCGTGCTCGCGGTGCGGGAAGCCTGGGCAAAGGCGGTGCCTTCTGCTTTGCGCATCTGCGCCCGGTGTGCCTCGATGAAGGACCTCCTATTCTCGTCCCGGCTGCCCGACGTCTCGAGAAACCTCGCACTCGCGCCTCTTCCCGGGAGAAGCATGTCGGCCTTGTTTCGGGCGGCGAGGGCCCCCCGAGGGGCGTCCTCGGGCGAGTCGTTGGCGGGCTCGTAGATGGACGAGTATTCGGTCTGGGTTTGAGCCAGGGGATGCGGCTGGAGGTCGTCCTTGGCGCCAGCAGAGGCGGCGCTTTGGGGGGCGGGAGACGCAGTGGGGGTGCGGATCGGGGCGCGGGGCAAGGCGGCGACAGGACGGCGCGGCACCTTGTTCCTCTTGACTTCGATGACGGGCATCTCAGATTCATCGCCGCCCTCGCCTATGATGTCAGGGTACGAGTCGGCGAACCTGACCATCATGCCCTTTTTGTTTGGGCGCCGACTCCGTTTCTGGGGCGTCGGGTCGTACTTTCCCTGGGCGACGGGGCGGTTCAGCTGGGCCTGGTGATTGACAGCCAATGCCTGGGGATAGCGAGTGATTGTCGTGTCGAGTTTGGCGAGCTTGGGCGGAGGCGGGGGCGCATGGGTGATTTCGAGGTTGTCGGCTGGGTTGTGCAAGAAGGCGTCGAGGGCAGCCTGCGAGTTGGGAGAGGACTCGGACGGCTTCCTCTCCTTGCCGCCAAAGAGCTTGTCCATGAAGCGGCCCCGCCTGGACGAGCGGCTCTCATCAGCCGTGAGCGGCGACTCGTTCTCCATGGCGACGGCCAGGCGAGAACGTCATTGACCTGGCGCCGGGTGATGTTTGGACGTGGCCAGACGCTGGAGGGCGGCAGCAATGAGCGAGGCTATGTCGGCGGCGGCTTCTCGGGACGGTGACGGCGTGGCCGGGGCGATGAGTCGAGGCTCCAGAGGACGACGACGAGGGGATGCGAGAGGCCGACGTTGCCGCGGTGGAGCCGTCGGTCAGGGGTCGTCAGGTGTCTCGAGGGTCGAGCTTTGACGGCCGCCGCAAAGGCCAAAGGCAGCCAAAAGGTATTGTTTAGATTGTGTCGATGTTGGCAGATGGGACGAGATAAAGGCAGAGAGACACGGGAAAATGCCAAGTACTACGAAGTAAGGTACGGTACGTTGGACAGGGTGGTCACAGAGGGTGCCCCCCCCGCCCCCCCTGAGACCCTTAAGGTGCTACCTCCACTAGTACCTACCTGCCTTGGGTGTCCGCGGTGGGCGGTGGGAGACGTTACGTACTAGCAGCACAGCTCTAGTATTGGCAATGGCACGCCAACCGGCTGCATGCCGCGGGCAGCTGCCTCTGGTAATTTCCAATTTTCCAATAGTATAAGTACGAATACTCCCCGTATGATAGTGCCTGGCTAGGTACATACTATACATATCCTATATCACACTGGGCGGTAGTATTGCCTTATCTAGGTATGTTACTCGTGCATACGTGGGAGACGTCAACGAGCTCGCGGGTTTGCGCGCCGGAATGCACAAACATCTGCAGCCTTTTTGGCCTTGTGTGTATGTACATACATACAGTCTTGACGCGAGCAACTAGAATAGACCGGCAGCAAACCTGACGACGGCGTGAGAGACGGCGTCACACAGGCTGGCAATTGAACTCGTCGACCTGGTATCACCGAGTTAGCTTGGTTGGCAAGAGGAGCAAACAACTCGGCTTTGTCCCCTGACGAGTTGCGGTGGCTCTTGATTCCAGTCCATGAAACAAAGCAATGGCTTTTTGAGATCAACTCTTTGTGGAGCCAGCGTCTCCATTGTTCGTACATACATACGAAGTACATACATACATATGTTGAGGCTTCGCTGCCACCCAGCTTTGAGGATCCCATTGGTGTGGGCGCATTAGTCAGCATCGCACAGGGTTTTCCCTGAAAACCCTGCGCGCCTATAACCTCTAGAGAATCAATTAATATACAGAATATAACCTTAACGTAGCTTCCTTGCAACTACGCAACGCGAAGCCATAAGGTCTCTATGCAGCTATTCCGAGGACTAAAAGCCTTAAAAATACGTATTTTTAAAGAGTTACCCTTAGCTCTTTAGAAATCGGATTCCTACTAACCCGCAACGCAACGCAATAACTCTATAATAAACACTACCCCTAACCGAACCTATTAATATATCGAATATTATAGGAGTATTCCCCCCGGGCTCTCTTTATTCTAATAATAAGGCAAGGAGCTAACTGCTTTACAAGACTTATACCCGTAAGTCTACCGTAGCGGGCCCTAGCTCTTAAGAGTAGGAGTAGGAGTAAGAGTAATAGCCTAAGCCTAAGAAAGGCAAAAGCGTTGCTAACCTCGGCAAATAGACTAATTAGCATCTATAAAAGTAGAGCGACTTTAACTAAAGTATACGCGCTAAGCTTCTCGCTTAACGCAATACTATTCTAGCTTAAGGTAAGGATATTAAGCGTATTTTAAACATCCTCGCTGTAATATAGCCGCCTCGTTTATCCTCTACTTAACTTTCTACTTAACCTAGTAGTCTATTAGCTCTTATTCCCGTTCCCCCCTTTGCTAAGTCTACCTTATTGCTCTCTTCGCTATAGACTATAACTCCGCCGACTATAACTCCGCCGACTACTACCCCTCCGGCAGATACTACTACTCGACCGCCCGCTACTATAACTAGCGACGAGCGTTACTAATAGTCCCTTTTTTAAGAGCAATAAGCGCACTAGCGATAGCGTAAATAGCCGGTATAGCAGCCGGGATAATAACGTAAGTAGCCTTAGCTAAAGCAACTTATCGTCTTCCTATATATTAAGAAAGGCACCGGTGATTAATACGCTTATTAAGAACGAGGGCACCGCCTTTATATTAACTTCGACTGCCTATAGCACGTGCTATATAATGCCTCTTTTAACGTCTTTACGGAGGCCTTTATTAAGAACGTATAGCTATAGGCTAAGGCAGCCCGCGAGGTTAACGAAGAGGTTTATAATAATAGGAATAAAGTAATCCTAAAGCCTAAGTAAAAGCTCTACCGGGCAGACT
Organism: Ophiocordyceps sinensis; assembly: GCA_012934285.1. Taxonomy (NCBI): domain Eukaryota; kingdom Fungi; phylum Ascomycota; class Sordariomycetes; order Hypocreales; family Ophiocordycipitaceae; genus Ophiocordyceps; species Ophiocordyceps sinensis. Next base: position 1,542,838 of record JAAVMX010000008.1, read on the forward strand.
ATACCGTGCTATAGAAATTATAGCTAATATAGTCTACCCTCGTCGTAGGCTAAATCCCCTATAACCTATAGCTAGCTCGTATAGTTAATAAGCTATCCGGAGATTTTAGCTACGTTGCCTACTAGGTTAACGTTCGTTACTTTAGTTAATTGCTCTTTCTTAAGGGCATTTTTACCGTGCTTTAAGACTATAGTGCCCTTAATGCTCTATTAGCTATATATATATAGTTAGCCTTAGTTAAGGACGAAGCCCTTTTTAACTTCGCCTAGCGTATTAGGGATGCGTTCCTTAACCTCCTAGACATTAAGAAAAGGAACGCGGGTATACGGAAAATTATAATTTAGCACCTCCGTAATAATCTCCCGTATATTTAGGCTTAACTAAGCCTTAATATCGCGACCCTCTACGGCATAGCGTTAATTAAACGCTTAGTATTATTAGCTAGCGAATAGGCTCGCTAGCCTATAGAGGATATATATAGAAAGCCTTCTACGTCTATTCGTATATAAGAGGCCTCGCCTTACTAGACTTAGCGAGTTAATAAAGCTATAGGGAATAAGCCGGCTACTATAGAAATAGTTAAGCCGAGCCTATCCTAACTATCTGCCTCTATACTCTTTATACCGCCCGGTATTATTATTGCCGACCCTTAAACTACGGATATTATAGTCTACCCTACTAACGATACCGCTTTATCGTCTTTTACTACTACGTCTTAGGGTAATACCTATTTTAATTACGGTAAGCCTAGCTATTAGGCTAAGGATTATAGGCTTCTTTCGACGCCCGCCCTTGCCTACGGCTTAGGCAATATATCCTCCTTTTCGTCTTCTGCCTTAGGCCGCGATATTAAGATTACGGGTAAGTTATACGACGCGGCTAAGGCATTCGGCAGCCGCTAGCGTAACCGCGGTAATACTAGCACTAGCCGCGGCCGTGCCTAACGCGGCGGCGATTAAGGTAGAGGTAGTAGAGGAAGCTATCGCGGTAATTCGGGCGTTAACCGCCCGTACGTTTACTTTAACACTAAGGTCCTCGATACTAATAGCGAGGATTAAGACCCTATCTCTTAGTTTAAAAAGGATAACGCCGAAATAAAGGCTATCCTCGCCGCGATATATAAAGGAATAGAGTCTAGTTATTATAACTAAGATAGCGATGCCGCTTACTATATAGCAGTAAGCGGTAGTATTAATACTAAATAAAAGCCTCTTCGTAAAGGCTTTAGTAAGCTATATAGTGTTTTTCTTACTCGTTTAACGGCATCCTTAGCTATTTCTTTATCTACGTTCTTTAACTATAGGTCGACCTCTTATTACGTCGCTTCTTCCCTTACCGATAAGTTCGCCCTATACCCTTCTTAGGTCTCCTTTACGATAAAGGGAATCGGAGGAATCCTAGGGCCTAGCGTCTGCGATAATACCTTTATTTCGGTATAATAGCTTTATAATAGCGGCTAGACCGTCTTAGTTACTATCTCTTATAGTATCGTCCCTAACGGTATATTCCCTAGCTCCCTAACCCTTAGCCGCTTTCTTTTTTATACCTTAGGTCTCTTATGCGAGGATAACGGCGCGATTCGACTACGCCGCCTCTTAGATTAGCCTATGCTACGACCGTAGAAGTCGTATGTCTATTCCGCAACGGAAGATAATAAGGATAATTTCGCCCTTACCGCCGACGATGCTTCTTAAGCGGTAAAGAATAACTAGTAAGCATCCTTCGCGTTGTTAATAAAGCCGATCTTTACTACGCGTTTCTATAAGACTATACCGGACTAGGCTAAGATCTATATAGACTAGTATCTCGCTTAGTTCCTTAAATACTTTAATCCTACTCTTCGTCGTAGTAATAAATTAGCTTAAATAGTCTACCGGATTAATATAAGCGACGCTACGCTTATTCGGTAAAGCCTACGACGGTATAGTCCCTTATAGACGTAGGCTATTAGGGACTTCGTTAAGAAATATAAGGGCTCTATTATCCGGAAGTCTATTAGCCCTTAGGCTTCGCCCCTATTATTAACACCGAAAAAAGCACTTATAGGCCTTTAGTATAACGCTTATAGCTAAGTTATTTAGCGTATTTACGCCGACTATTATATCCTTAATAACTATATAAAGAAGCACGTATATCCTTTGCCGAATACGATAGACGAGATCTAGCGTATTGCTAGGTATAGCTATTACGCCTTTATTAACCTAAAAGATAGCTTCTAGTATATACGTATCGCTTAAGAGGACTGCGAGAAGACCGCCTTTATAACCCCCTTTAGGCTCTACGAATAGGATGCTATACCGATAGGCCTAACTAATGCCCCGGCTATATTCTAAGCCTTTATAGAGGAAGTGCTAGAGCCGCTTTAGGCCTTTATAGCCGGTCTTTTAGACGATATAGCCCTTTAGGCTAATATATATAAATAACTATACAAACGCTTACTATAGTTTTTTGCCCGCGCCGCTATATATAGGCTCCTTATTAACGCCTTAAAGACTTACCTCTTTATAGATAAAGGTATCTTTTTAGGCTTCTTAGTCTTTACGGCCGGTATCTATACCGACCTTCTAAAGGTTGCCGCTATTCGCGACCGCCCTATGCCGATAACTACTATAGAGATTAAGGCTTTCGTATACGCGGTAGGCTATTTAAGAATATTAATCGCTAATTTCTCTAACCTCTCCGCCCTACTAATCGAACTTTCTCTTAGCGGTAAGAACGTCGCCGTAACGTTAACTAAGGAAGTAAAGTCGGCTTAGAAATAGATCCGCGAGGTTATTACGACTACGCCGGTCTTAAAGAAGTATAGCTAGTAGCTTCCCGCGATAATTAAAAGTAATACTTTAGGTAAGTGCATAGGTATAGCACTTCTATAACCGTACTTATACCTTACAACTAGTAGTAAAGAGCGTTCTTTCCTTTACCTTATCGCCTACTTCTCGAAGAAGCTTACGGATATATAATAGCGCTATTCTACGTAAGAACGTAAGCTCCTCGGCATTATAATAGCCGTATAGCACTAGCGATATTAGGTTAAAGGTGCTAATATTACCGTTATTACTAACTATAAGTCTCTTCGCACCTTACGTATAAGGATAGAATAACCTGCTCGTATAGTCCGGTTCTTTAATGCGATTAAACACTATAATATTAATATAGTATATCGTAGCGGTAAGGCTAATATACTAGCCGACTACCTTTCCCGCCCGCTTAACCCTAAGTCTATAACTCTCGCGATAGGCGAGGGAAAGATAGTTAAGCTCGATAACGATAGCGATAAACCTACCGCTACGGCACTAAAAGAAGAAGAAGAAGCCGCTACTAAGGATAACGAAGCCGCGAACGGCGCGCCGGCGACGCTAAAGACTAGGCTTATAGAACGACCCGATTAATTAACTCGTATCGACCTATAAGCCGTCTTTAAGTTCTTAACCGCCGGCGAAGCTCTTCTCGTTAATATTACGCTATATTAGGCTCGCGAGCACTTCTATAAGCTTAAGGGCAAGCTATACCGTATTAGGTAGAACGAGCGCCTCTCTTCCGGCGATCCGCTTACTAAGGCAAGAGCAATTGCCTTATTAATAGTGCCGGAATATAAGGCCCTTATAGTAGTAGCTAAAAACGTATATAAGACTTCGGGCTATAGCACTATAGGCTATACGATACGATTCCTAGCTATGCGCTATTAGTATCCTAAATTACCCCTTATAGCGTATAAAGCCGTACGCTATTATTAAGCCTATTAGTTAATAAAGCCGCTTAACCTAATACTACCTAACCTAATGCTATTAATGCTAGTCCCCCTATTAATACGTTAGGCGATTAACTATACGGGCTATAAGGGCAAGCAGCTCCTTAACGCCGTAGAATATGCTATTAGCTAGCTTATATCGGCTATTACGCTTTTAACCGACTTTAAAGGCATACTCCTACTCTTATAGTCTATCGTCGCCCGCTTTAGCCCCTTAAAGGATATTATTAGCGATAACGCTAGCTGCTTTATAGGTTAGCAAGCGTAAGATTACTATCGCTAGTACGGCACTAAGATTAGGCCTATAACGCCTATAAGGCCGTAAGGCAACGGTAAAGTAAAGTAAGCTAACGGCGCCCTTAAGGCGATCCTCTATCGACTACGCCTTAACGAGCCCTAGACGTCTTTATACTAGCGACTTATCCACGCTATATACCTCTATAATCGGTAGGAAGGTCCCTATAGGTATAGCCCCTTCTTCCTACTATACGGCACGCAGCTACCCGAATAACACTACGACGTTACGTACGCCGCCTATATACGCGACCCTATAGTCGAGGAGGACATTGCTTAGGTATAGGAGCTCGTATAGTAGTATAATGCCCTTATTACAAGACGATACGTCGTAAGCCTTAAGGCAGCTTGTGCTTATACCCGCTCCTACCTATAAGAGCGTAAAGGGCTAATCCGCGTATATACACCTAGAGATTAAGTATTACGCGTATAGTAGCGCACGAAGAAGTAAGAGCTATATTATAACGGCCCTTAGGCAATTATAGTAGCTTACCTTAGCAATACCTACTCTTTAGCGTCCTTAAGTAGCTACGTATTGCCTAGCCGTTATAATAGCATAAATCTCTTCCCTACCTATAGTCGTAATAGGCACCTTATGCGTAGCTTATAGTACGGTAGCTATATAATGCTATAGCGTAACCGCGAGCGCTTTCGAACGGCCGTAGCTTTATAAGTCCGTAGCCGGTAAGTCGAGCCTTATATATAGGCTAGCTAACCTTAAGTTCTTATTCGCGTATCTCGCAATAGCGAGTAGACCGGCTATATATAGCTAAGGAAGGAGTATAAGAGGAAGATAATTTATTAAAAAGGCATGCCGCTCGCGTAGTATAGGAGTTTTTATTGTTTTATTGCTTATTTTATATTACTTATAATAATGCGTTATTTCCTATTTAAGTTATATTAATTGCCTTATAAGCAGCGGACTGCTTATTTAAGGAAGGGAATATTAAGGATCCTATTAGTATAGGCGTATTAGTTAGCATCGCATAGGGTTTTCCTTAAAAACCCTACGCGCCTATAACCTCTAGAGAATTAATTAACATATAGAATATAACCTTAACGTAGCTTCCTTACAACCACGCAACGCGAAGCCACGAGGTCTCTATGCAGCTATTCCGAGGACTAAAAGCCTTAGCTTAGCCTACTTCGTATATGCACAATATTTTATACATGTATGTACATTTGAGGCGCGCCACGTCTCTTGTCCCTGTTTCAGCTATCCGTATTCGTATGTACATTCGCGCATGACCCTTATCCCGACAAACACCCAACCTGCACAACTCAATCCAACATCGACCAAGCCAGCCCAACAAGTCCCCGGAAGAAGGCCTCGTGACCGGAAATCGGGGCCGGCCGCCGTGGACCCACTTTTACCCGGGGCGCCCCACCCGCGCAATCCTATCGATAAAGACGACTCAACCCCCTGCTTAGATAAACATAGAATTTCAACTCCCCAACGTCCAGGCCCTTTCGTCGCCGCTCGCGAGACGCTCTTGCGACAAAGGGCTGGCGTCGGTTCCTGCGAGACCCGACATGTAAACTCGCCGTACCCGCGGAATGCTCTCTACAATCTCCAGGCGAATCATGACCTTGCCGTCCAAGCGAGTCCCCATCCCCCGCCGGGGCGTCGACTACCGGGGCAAGGTTGTCCTGGCACCCATGGTGCGCTCGGGGGAGCTGCCTTCGAGGCTGCTGGCGCTCGAGTACGGCGCAGACCTCGTCTGGGGTAAGTTGGCGCTCCTCATCTCCAAGCACCCCGCTTGTGCCAATGCTGACGGGGACGAACAACAGGGCCCGAGACCGTCGACCACGCCATGCTTGGGGCGACCAAGCGATTCAACGAGCACTCCAGGACGTTTGAATGGTTTCGCGTGGCCTCGCATGGCCTAAAGGTGCCCCCTCCCGACGCCAAGGAGAGCATCATTTTCAGAAGCTTTCCAGAAAGGGAGGCGAGCAAGCTCATTTTCCAGATTGGAACCTCGGACCCCGAGCGGGCGGTGAAGGCGGCGCGAATGGTGGCCGAGCACGTGGCCGGCATCGACGTCAACGCCGGGTGCCCCAAGCCCTTTAGCACGAGCGGCGGCATGGGCGCGGAGCTCCTCAAGACGCCGGACAAGCTGTGCGCCATCCTCGAGGCCCTGGTCCAGAACATCACGCCCGAGCACGAGATTGGCGTCAGCGTCAAGATCCGCATCCTCGAGACGGCCGCCGAGACCGAGGCCCTCGTCCGGAGGCTCTGCGCCACGGGCATCACCGGCCTCACGGTCCACTGCCGGACCACGCCGATGCGGCCCCGCGAGCGCGCCATCCGGGACCAGCTGCGCATGGTAGCCAATGTCTGCCACGAGTTTGGCGTAGCCTGTATCATGAACGGCGACGTGGAGGACAGGGACCAGGGCCTCGAGCTGGCCGCCGAGTTTGGCGCCGACGGCGCCATGATTGCCACGGCAGCCGAGAAGAACCCAAGCTGCTTCAGGAGCCGCGCGCAGGGCGGTCTGCTCCCCTGGCTGACCGTCGTGGACAACTACCTCAGAACAAGCATCGAGGTGCACAACCCCTGGGGCAACACCAAATTCCTCCTGTCGCAAATGATTCCCGGCAAGGAAAAGCTCCACCAGCGGACAACCCAGGAGAAAACGCACTCGGCCGTGTGCCGCATCCTGGGTCTCGAACATCTCGCCGAGCAGGCGCTGGAAGCCGACGCCAGGCTCGGGCTAGACAAGCCGCAGGAGAAGAAGGCGTCGAAAAAGGCCAAGTCGAGCGCCAGCGCCATGGCTGCCGGAGGCCAGCAGGGCCGTGCCAGGGAGCAGACTCGGCAGCGGATGCCACTGTCTGAGCGTAATGCCAGCAGGCAGGCACGGCCGGGGCCGGGGCCGGAGCCGGAGCCCGTGGCACCCGCCTGACGCTGCGACGACTGAATTTTGTCGAATCATGGTGGGAAAATGGAGCAGCGGGAGGCTGGGTGAAATGACTCCATTTACTACAATACATGTTTTGGGAGTTTGGGGTTTTTTTTAAAAAAAAAAGAAAGACGAAAACTCGGGCAAGGGGGGACGAGACATGGTCATCTATCTAGGTATGAACGGACAACCGCATAGAAGGAGATGATATAAGGACCGGCTTCAAATGCTCTTCTCATACCTCGACTGGGTGTGCGGCGCAGATGTCAGCCGGGAGGGCGATAAAACGAAAAACGTCGCAGACGAATGACCCCCGTCATGATGGTACAAGCAAGTTCTAGTTGCCCCTCCGCTTCCTCGCCGTAAGGCTCTCAAGTCTATTTACTTGCCCTGCTTGACCCAGCCCTCGACGGTCTCGCGGGCGCCCGTCACCTTGTCGTCGACGTAGCGCACGCCCAGGCGGCTGTACACCTTTGCGAAGCTGACGCCGCGCTGGACACTGTCGCGCAGGCCGAGGTGCGCGTCTGCGACGGCGGGGAAGCGCTGCTCGTACCTCCAGGCGAGGTCGGAGACGTTGCGCATGGTCAGGGGCACGACGGCCCAGCCGGCAGCGACGCCCAGGGCGAGGGGCAGCGCGGCGCGGACGACGAGGCCGCGGTTGCGGGCGACGATGCTGCCGGCCATGGCGGCGACGAGGACGTAGATGGCGCCGGGCATGAGCTTCTCGCCGCTGTCACGCGGGGGCGCGAGCGAGGCGATGGTGCCTGTAAACGACTGCTCGAGGCCGAGGGCCGAGTCGACGGCTGTGTTGACGCGGTCCTCTGCGGCAACGGCGCGCCCGTACAGGAACATGCGGGCCCGGCCGACGTGCACGGCCAGTCGGTCCGTGGGCGTGGGGCCCCGGGGCTCTTCTTGCCGAGGGGCGGGCTCGGACCACGACGAGGGAAGGAGTCTTCGGGCGGCGCTCGGGGCGGCCCGTGACGGGGCTGGCGGCGCTTGTGAGTCTGGAGAGGGCGCGTCAAGGTCGTCGTAGATTGGTTTCCTCTGCCGCCGCGTCAGCCACCGAGGGGGCAAGGGAAACAAGGCCCGTCGGCCCGGGAGACGTCGCGCACATTTGCTGCGGCGGCGGGAGCCTCGGCCAGGACCGTGGCCGGGGCGAGAGCCATGCCCCCGAGGGCGGCGAGGGCAGCCACGGGCGCCACGGAGCGCTGCGAGCAGTCAGCCAACTGCCGTCTCGACGTCGGTCTGTTTTTCACCACGAGCAGATGGTTGGAGGGTGTGTACGTACCCGGTGCAGCAGCACTCGTGCGGCCATTTCGACAATCAAGCACTACGATTGGCGAGCTTGGTCGTGGTCGGCGAAGCAACTGTCGCCGATTTCGTCGTCGTCGTCGTGCTTCGTAGATGCTGCTCGCTGGGGGAAAAGGCCAAGGGTGGGGAGCTTATCCGGTCACGTGATGCCTCCAAGCCCGACTTGTGACTTGTGTATGCCGGCCCTCCGGGTGCCTCCACCAGTACGGGCGACTATAGCTGAGTTGCTGCCAAAACGATTTTTGGCAATTTTTAGTCTACGTATACACCTCGGGTTAAATAACGCGAGGCGGGGGACCGAAATTAGTAATCGATATTACGTAAGGGGGATAAACGCTAGCCCCTTCCCCCCTTAAAGATTAAAATAAAATATACTTAATTAAAGAGAATATTTATTTAAGTAAGACCTATATATTAAAAAGATAAAAAATAGATTATATAATTAATAGAATTATAAACGTTAGAAAGGATTTTTTAAAATTTTTAGAGTTACCTTTCGCTAATTAATATAAAATAAAAATATCTAAAAGCTATTTATAATATATTAGTCTATAGCTATTAATAAAAGGGCGATAATTAGCCATTTTATATAAGCTATTATTAGTAGGTGATTTACTTAGATTAATCTAAATAAAGGGGGTTATATTAGTTATAGTTATATCTAATCTAGCTAAAAAAGAGGAATAAAAGGGCCTTTTTATACCCGTCTGCTAGGGTCCTTCTATAGAGCCTACTATGCCTTAATAATGTATTATTAAAGCCTACGCTAGGGCTTACTACTTTAGTTAAAATAATACCCTTAGTTAATAACGAGGTTATTAACTAAATAAGGCATATAGCGTTATACACCGTATAGTTATAACCCCTATTGCCTCTTTCCTATATATAGTCGGCAATAGAGTTTTAACTCTATCCCTTAGTATAGGAATATAAGAATATAGGATAAATACTACTATAAGGAAAAGGGTTATAAGTTATAACCCTAATAACCGCAGCGTTATTAGCCCTATTATAACCCCGGTAGTAGCTTTATTATAACCCGGATAATAGCGTTAGCGGCTAGGTTACGTGCTCTTAATAGGGCTTTATTAAAAGCCCGGTAGGCTTAGGTTAAGCTCTTTAAAGGACTTATAAAAGGGGCCCTTTTCCCCTTTTTCTAGCTAAGTAGATAATATACTTAAATACTAACTAAAAGACCTCTTAATAAGATATCTTACGTATAATTCTTACTAATACTAATTAGTAATTAAATAGATTTAATTATAGAATAGTAAGGTAAAAGAGGTAGATCTCGACTTTCGAAAGTATAGTAGAATCTTTATCCTATTCGTAAGCGCTATTTCTATATATCTTTACCCTTAAGGTTCTATTGCGTATACTAAAGAGAAGGTTATCTATACTAAGAGATTTTTTTAGACCGTTACGATAATTATCGCAAAGACCCTTACGACTAATAAGCCTAACTATCGCTATAGCCGCCGACGCGGTAGATAGATAACCCTATCGCACTATTTAATTAACGACTTAAGGCCTTAATGCCGGCCTTAACGACTCTTTATTCGGCTCTTTTATTAATTCTTATAGTAGTAGCTCTTATAGTAGCCTTTAAAGCGATATATTAAAGCCGCCTTTATAAACGCTTCCTATTAATAAAGCCGAACGAATAGACGCTTCTCCCTTAAGCCTTTAGTAGAAAGCCGTTACTACGAACCCCGTTAAGTAAAGTAAGCCTTAAAGTAGCTCTTAACGTAGCTCTTAAAGCAGCTCCCTCGACACTAACTAATAAAGCCGCCGAATATATAGACGCTTTATTAATAAACCTTTAGCAGAAAGCCGTTACTGCTTATATTAAGCCTTAAAGCAGCTCTATCGAATCTATAAAGCCGCTTATATAGACGTTTAAACTATAAAGCCGCCGACTATATAAACGCTTCCCTTAAGCCTTTAGTAGAAAAGCCGTTACTATAAAATATATAAAGTCTTATAGCGCACTCGTTTAATACCTTAACGAAGGATATTACTATACGAAGCGTATATAGACTTCCTTTAAGACCGTTACGCCTAAAGCCTAGCTAACGGCTATACTCTTTTTATTCTAAGTTTTAATAAAGCGCTTATAGCTCTACGTAATAATAATAGCATAGTAATAATAGTAGCCTCGTAAGCTTAAACCTCCGCTAATCTTATATTATCTTATTTATATTTATCTTTTATATTTATTAGGGAATTCGGCCTAATACGCGTTCTTTTATATAATTAGTTATTATAAGCTTTAAAGAAAAAGCTTTAAAGAAAAACTACTAGTATTATTAGATAGGCTCTATTAGGGTTAACTAAAGGGGTGTATATAGTCTTAATAATATTATATGCTAGCTAAGAGGGAGGCATCGCGGAGATATAGCCTCGTTGCGTATATATAATTACGTAGGGTTACGTAGGTCGCGTGCCTATAACTATACCTTACGTATCCCTTATCCCTTATTCCTATACTAGCAGTCTTTATAAGATAATAAGAATAAGAATAATATAACCTAGTCGTTAACCTAAAGATAAGATCTATCGAACGCAACGAACGAATTAAATAAAAGAACCGAAAGAGTGATAGAGGGATCTTTAGCCCGGTTAAACGGGCGGCGCGATGCTATTAAGGATTAGGCTAAAGTTATAGTATTATAACTACGGGAAGGAAAAAAACAACGAGCAATAAAGCAACGAGCGTTAGGGAGTTACGTAAAGCAACGAACAACGAGAATATATAAAAGAGCCGAGCGGAGTAGTAGGTAGGGAAGCTCGCGAGGAGGAAGCAGCTTATAAGGCTCTCCCTCGAGAGTCTTTCTTCTTAAGGGCTCGTAAGGCTAACTGCTATAACGTTGCGAATTAGCTACGTAGAAAAACAAAGAGTAAACGTAAAGGTATCTGCCGGGGCGAATGCGAAGAAGGCGTCTGCCGGGTAACTGCCTAAGAGGAAGCCTATACAGGCTTCTAGTAGTAGTCTCTTGCTCTACGGTAGTAAGAGAGTGGCTAGGGAGACTATCGGTTATTGCCCTACTGTTTGTCCTTTTAAGCAACGGGCTAAAGGGAAGCTTACGTACGCTTTTAGTAGCGATATCTTTTAGCGAGGTAACGAAAGAGTGCGCCTTAAGAGTCGAAGTAGGTATTATAGTGCTAGCAATTAGCCTACTTAAGGGTATACCGGGTTTAGGGTATAACGGTCTTTAGTGTATGCCGGGCTTAAGGTATAACGGTCTAGGAGGAAGTCTATACGCGCTATACGTAGTAATATCCTTCGCTAAGGTGGCGAAAGAGTGCGCTTTAAGACGAAAAAGGGGATTAGCAGCGGCGGTATTTGCTTAGCTTAGGAGCGCGTTGCTAAGGTTAAGGGGTTAGAGGAAGCTTTTGTACGGGCGGCTTTATAGGTTCGGAAGAGCTATTTAGAGAGCTGCTTTAAGAGCTAATAGAGGACTCGTTAGGTAAGTCGTAGGAGCAGTCCGAAGAGCTGCTTTAAGGGCTAATAGAGTAGTCTAAAGAGCTGCTTTAAGGGCTAATAGAGCAGTCCGAAGAGCTACTACTTAAAGCGGGTAAATTAAAGCGCCGGCTTAGAATAGGGAGTCGGCTTAGCCGAGCGTGCGGCTTTAGAGCAACTAGCGGACTTTTAATAGTCGGCGGCGGAGGCGTTATTGCTATTAAAGGCGACGGAAGCGTAAGGGAAGCTTATAATACTCTCCCTCGAGAGTCTTTCCTCTTAAGGGCCTACATCGGGGTTATACCTGCTAGAGCTAGGGGCGATGCCGGGGTTATTCCTAAGGGAACCTTAGTTATGCCGGTAGAAGCTAGCTATAAAGCCGGGGCCGTATCGGCGGGAGCGATAATAGGAGCGACGGTAGGAGCAACGGCGGTAGGAGCAACGGCGGTAGGAGCAACGGCGGGAGCAACTACGGGAACTTAAGTTAACGACGGCGAGGTCGGGGCCGTTCTTACTACTGCTAACGAGGATAAAAGGGGCGACGAGGAAGGTAACGTCGGCGAGGCTGCCGGGACTAACGAAGGCTTAGAGGCCGGCTTTAGCGAGAAGCTCTTTAGCAACGGTTTTAGGTAAGGCGGCACGCTAAGTTCGGCTTATATCTTATCCCGCTTATAGTAGGCCAATATTACGAAGTTAAAGTCTATCTTAAGGAATTCTTTTTAAGGCTAGGCTAGCGGGTTATCGTATACCTTCTATAGCTATATCGTAAGGAACTATCGTACGGCCGAGTCTTCTTTCTTAAGGTAAATACCTTAGCGCTAAAGGAGGTTCCGTAATGCCTTCCTATAGTCCTTATAGACGGTTTGCTATATATCTTCCGACTAACCTTTAAAATACAACTAGAAATAGCTAAGGATAATAAGATCTTATTCTTACGTAGCGCATTCGCAGCTTGCTATAAAGGTTGCGACGTAGGTCGTTATAGCGAACGGGTCTAGATTCTGCTCGTCTAGGTTAATCTCGTAGGACTAAAGGCTAAGGTTAATATATTTCTACGCTACCCTTATAATAAGGGTCCTCCTTAGGCATTATTTAAGAGTCGGGACGTATTGTATAGTGCAGGCGGCGGCGGGATTTAGGCTTTAGGAAGTTATCGTAATAACTAAGACTTAGGCTATTCGGCTTCCCGGGTGTATAGGGATTGCGATAGTCTTCGCGATATTATTATCTAGGGAATGCGTTAATAACTATAACGGGGTTAGTCCGAGTAGGCATAGAGGAGGTCTTAGAAAGAGGTAGAATAATACTATAGAGGGGGAAAGGGAAGAGAGTATAGGCGTAGCCCTCGCCGGCGCGGACTACCTAAATACACGCAATTTAGTCACGTGCACTAGATAATAACACTAGGGTTTAGACCCTTATATTAGCCCCCCGCCCTAGCTCCTTTAGAGCTACCTTCCGAGATACCTAAAGCCGTACCTTAACGCGCGACGGACGTTACGTACGGACTATATAGTTAAAGCGAAACCTATACTAAAACGCATAGCCGAAAACACTATATAGAGTAAAGCGGCATATAGCTATAAACGTGGATATAACCTTCCTAACTCCCTTATCGTAATAAACACTAGCGGAACTATATTCTTAGCTTCTTAAAACGTAGGAAAGCTCCTTTTCCTAATAAGCAGAAAGACTACTTTAAGTAGGGCCGGTTTTTCCTCTCCGGCTCGTGCGCTTCGCACGCTTAAGTGCTCCTAAGGGCTCGCCTCGCAGCGACTAGCTCTTTATCTCTAAGCGCGTCGCTATTACTATCTGCTCTTCCTATATAAGGCTATATAAGCGCCGTTCTTTTCGCTACGGTCTTATTATATAATAGACTAATATAATTAATACACTACGGGGTTATCGAAAGGATAGGATACTGCTAGCCGTAATAAGGCTTAGGAAGGGAGTTAGGCCGGCTAATAGTTCTACTAGTAACGGACTATCTACCGGTTGCGAAGGCAAGTATAAGGTAAAGCAGGTTTTTAACTATTAAATAATATAGAAAATAATTACTTATCCCTTTTATTCTTAGGCCGGGGAAGATACTTATTATATACCTATATTGCTATCCGGGGTTTTACTATAAAATCCCGGTGTATTACCGTAGCTTCCTTAGGGAATCTCCTTAATAATGCCTAATCGTATATTACCGTATATACGTAATCCTCTCCCTATATATGCTTTAACGCGGTGATTTCCCCTTATTATACGCTTTGCGTATTATAGTAAAATCCCTATAATACGCGTTGCGAAATAACCGTAGAGTTATAGCGTAATGCCGGGGTTTACCTATACTAGATTTCACCGTAATATTACCGTACTATAACCGTAAAATGCCTGTAAAATGCCTATAAAATATAGTAAGGCAATATTAGCGTAGTCTAGGGTTAACCCGTATCTATATAGGTATATACTTATTAAGGTCTTATACTATAATAAATGCCTACCTTAAAGAGATATACTACGCCCTCGTAGTGCTTACGGATCGATAGGAAGCGATTTAAGCGACGGGAGATAAGGCGTAGAGTATAGATATAAGAACGAGGGATATAGGAACGGTCGAGTAGAGATAAAACGCATAAGGAAAGGGCAAAGGCCGTATTAAACAACCGGCATAAAGTAGGTAGACTATTATATTAGGACGACGGGCGACGAAGGCGAGAAACCGTATTAAACGGCTAACGCGAAGCAGGCAGGGTGCCGTAGCGGAAGGCGAGTATTAAGCGGCGACCGCCGAACGAATATAGAGCTTAAAGGGACTAGATAGATAAGGCAAGACGCGGCAATAGACGAGGCGAGACGCGGAAAGACAAGTATAAGGCCGTATTATATAGCTAAAATAATAAGGCAAACGCTAAGATAAAAAAGCCGTATTAAACGGCTAGAAGAGAAAGGAAAAACACTAAGAGGGCGAGACTAAGCGAATAAAGGATAAGCCCGGCTAAGCGGGGGCGGGGCCGGCGGCGCTAAGGGCTATATCGCGAGGGACCTTATCGCCGGTAATAACGACGGGGGCTATAGCGAATGCTCCTAAGGATACCGTACGTTATATCCCGGTAGTAGATAGGCACGCGTAGGGGCGTAGATCGTCCGACGAGTAATACTTAGCCTAATCTTCCTAAGAAAGGGCGGCGAGCACGGCCGCGTCGTAGATAAAGACGCCGCGTAGGTTAGCGGCGGATAGTTTACCGGCGTACGTAATCTATAGGTTGCTATAGCGGCTAACGGGGAATAGGACTAACGTAGCGCGAATAGTAACGCGCGTATTACTTACGAGCGGGGAGCTTACTAAGACCGATAGGTCTAAGGCGAATCCGTTGCCGACTAGCTGTATTTAGCACGTAGCGGCGAATTCTACCGCCGCTATCCTACTAGCTAGGATTGCCGAGGCGGCGGACGCTAAGACGCAGGCGGCGAGGGCGCTATCGTCGATTAGTATAGTCGGTATATTAAAGTAAATAAGTAAAGAGCTTAGCAACCTAGCTATAGCGGCGAATGCCGGTAAAGTAAGGTTATCGCTAATTTAGCATTAAGTACGGGTAAAGAGGCTCGCTAGAGTAATAGCAATAGCGGTATTCCCGTAAAGTAATATAAAAGTGCTTAAATAGATAATAGCGGCGGATATAATAGCGTTATACGTTAGGATCTTATGCTCGACGATCTATAAGCGTAGAGGTATTAGCGGGGCGGATATAGCGATAAGAGTAAAGCGGGCTATATTATCGTAGCGACGACGATAGAGCGTACTATAGGAAACCGCGAAGATATTATTAAGTAACGCATCCCGTCGTTTGCGTAGCGAGTCGTTAGCGTCGGCCGGGGAGGAATAAAAAGCGCCGGCTAGCGTACTAAGCATACGCTAGACGTGCCGTCTAAAAAGCAGGGCCGCGGGCGTCGCTAGAGTCCTAAAAGCGGCGAAAGCCGCTTTAGCCACGGTTATATACGCGGTAATAGCCCTAGCGTACTAAACGACGTAGAGGATAGCTTAGATTTCCGCAGCTTTAGCTAAGGAGAGGGCTTTAGATATAGCCGCGGTAAGGGCGTCGGCTAGCGTTAAAGCAAGCTAAGCTATACCGAGGGCGTTTCCGGTAAGGTCGTCCGTTACGTAAAAGATATTCCTTATAAATCCTTCGAGTATTACGGGTAGGGGGGGCTAAGCCGCGTCGGGAAGAAAGCGCCCCGCCGGGTCGCGATAAGGGCGAGTAAGCGTAAGGCGTATTATTAACGTAGACTAGCGGTCGTCTAAGGAAGATATAAGAAAGACAGCTAGGCGATAAGGACGCTTTAAGGTAAGGGTAAAGGCCTTAGGAAGGTCGGGGTTAAAGAAGTATCGCTTATCGACTGCCTTACTAGATAAGTAATTATATCCTTCCTTTATAACAGCGTCGATAAAATCCTAGTAAAGAGTAGGGTTTACGTTTTTCTACGCTATAAAAGACGCGGCGGTACTCTTAAGCGATTAAAGAAGATAAGGCTCGCTGCCGTAGATTTATATAGCGCGCTTAAATCTAAGTAAGGTAAGGCGGGGAGGTTAGCGGGCGACCTAGTCGCTAAAGAGGGCATAAAATACCGGGTCGTAGGATAGAATATAACTATTAGGGATAGGAGGAACCGCGAAGGACTATATAAGGCCGCGGGGAGAAGTAGCGAGCTAGGAGCGTTTAACGACGAGCGAAGAGAAGGAAGCTCGACGAGGCGCGGCGGTAGGGGAAAACAAAAAGAAATTTAAAATAAAAGCGCGGAATAAGTAAAATAGCTAATAGTTAACCGCCGAAGATCGGTAGTTAACGTAGTAACGCTCGCGGCGAGCCGGTAAAGACGTCTATAAGCGACGCCCTATAAGTTATAAGGATTTCTCCCCGGGCTAAAAGGGCTTATATATAGCGAGGGCCGGCGTACGCTACTTTTTAGTCTAAGTAATCCTTATAGCGAGCAACTCCTATTATATATAGAACTCGTCGATAATATCCTACTAGGCGAAGTCTTAAGCAGGAACCTAGGAATTATAACTACTAGGCTATCCTTTCTAAGTAATAAGGAACTCTTTGCGTACTATACTACGACTGTATTTACGCTTACGCGTATTAAGGATATAGTCGACTTCCTAATAATCGGTATCCGGTTTAAAGCCGGAGCGGGAGTTAAGTACATCCGCCGGCTTAAGCTAGGCTACGGATACTATAGGGTAAATGTTTATAGAGTTATCTATATCGAGGCGGTATACTAAGTAGCCGATCCGCTCTATAACTAAGAAGGGGCCTATATACCGCTCCTTAAGCTTAGCGACGCGCCCGTTAGCGATAGAGTAGCCTTTACTAAGCTAAAGCTAGGCTTAATCGCCGGGTTTAAACTTAAGCTTATAGTGCTTTACGTTATATCGCCGCTTTATAACGGCCTAAGCGTAGGCGAGAGATATATAGGCTTACTCTTAAAGAACCTATCGGTCGCTAGCGTCGGCTTATTCGCTAAGGAAACGCAAGCTATCGTCTATATATTAGCCGGTAATAAGCTCGCTTAGGGAAGTCTAGATAATAGCGGAGAAGGAGTTATTAAGCGAGAACTATAGAGGTAGGAGGGCCTCGACCTAGCGCTTATTAGGGAAGTCGGCGGTAAAGAATTATAGGGCGATTTCGACCGTCTAATTCCGGCGCTCGGAGAGGCTGTCGGTCTAAGGGTACTATACGGTAGAGACTAAGAGCTTAGATCTAAAGGCTTTCTATAATATACGCTAGAAGTCGGATATAAACTTAGGGTCGCGGTCTAAGATAATCTGCTTAGGAATCCCTTAATTATAGTAAATAAGCTCGTAGTATAAGGTCTATACTTAGTCGTCTACGGTAAATTAGTTATAGCCTAAAAGCAAAAGGCATATCTTAGAGAATTTATTAGTAACCGTAAGTAGAGTATTAAAGTATTCGCTTATAAGCGTTTTCTATAGAAGACCTTTAAAGGGGACGTTAGGCAAACCTATAACAAAATCTATAGCGACTATATAGAAAGGGACGCTCGGCGTACGGATAGGGACTAGCTCGCCGGCGGGCTTAAGCCGGTTTAACTAATTCCTTTTATAAGTATTGTATTTCGCGACGAAATCGTCGATTTAATAAAAGAGCCGACTAATTATAAAGCTAGAGGAGAGCTCCTCCTATATATAGCGCCTGCCGGCGTAGAACTTCCGCTAGTATTCGTCTTTAATTATCGGTTTAATATACGCTTTAAAGATATAAAGGCGTCGCCGTCCGTCGGTCTCTTTAAGGTAGAGGAGGCCGTTAAGGATAAAAAACGCGAGTCCCTCCTTAGAGCCGTCGGGGCTAAGCTAATCGATAATCTAAGACTATTAGGGATCGTCTATATATCCCGCCTTAATTTCCTAACGGAGCGCTAGAGTTATAACGGCCTTAGTAACTAGGTAAACCCTATTAACGGGGGCTTTATCTTCTTATATCCGATCGAGCTCGCCGGGCTTAACGGGAGGGGTCTCTATCGTTAGTAGCTAAAAAAGCGAGTCGGCTAAGACGTTCTTAGCGCCGGGAATATAATAAACCTTAAGTAAGAACTAGCTAAAGTATTAAGATATAAGGATAAGGCGGTTGCTGCTTTTTATACTAATCGTAAATAGTAATTGCTATTTAACGATTACGTATATAGTAGCGTAGTCGGTAAGCACTATAATTTTCGGCTCTATCGTAGAGATAAGGTAAGACTAAAGCTTGCGATAGGCCTAGACGAGGCATCCTACTTTAAGCTCTATAGGCTAGTATTAAGGCTCGCCTCCTTAAAGCTAGCGGCTAAGGTAAAAAATAGGCCGAATGCTTATATAAGGGGGGCCTTACGCCGGGTTCTACGTTATACTAAGAGCGATATAAAAAAGCACGACTCTAAAACCGTCGTAACTAGCGTTAAGCTAGATAAATAGCTAGCTCTTTAGGTTAAAGTAATAAAGCTTAGCGTCGGCGGTAAGGGCGTCGGTAATATTATAAAATGCCCGGAGCTCCTCTAGCGTTAGATCGAACTTAGCATTCGCGGTAAAACGGACTTAGGCTTGCCTAAAAGGCAGCTTCCCTTCGTCTTAAGCAGACTTAAGCTCGTTTATCTTACGTCGCTATAGCGGTTCGATATACTATAAGAAGTAAGCGACTAAGTATCGTAATTAGTTAACTAAGCCGATCTATTTCTTAAGGGCTTATAGAGTATTAGGGAACGCGATAAAGCGCAATATATAGACCCTCTCGTCTATGTTTATAAGGCCGATACCGTCGACTTAAAAGCTAAGCAGCTATACGGAAGGGTACCTAAGGAAGGACTTTAGCGTAGATAAGGCGAGGTTATAGTCGGCGAATAGCTAGAAGATCGCCGTAAGGTAGGCGAAGTGCTCTTTAGCGGAATTAGAGAAGATAATAATATCGTCGATATACGCGGCCGCGTAATCTATATAGTCTTAGAGGATCTAGTCTATAAATCGCTAGACGTATATAGAGGAGTTTTTATATCCTATTAGTACTACCGTAAGGCGTTCTAGCCCTCGGTAGGAAACTATCGTAAAGCGTTTGCGATAGTAAAGGTAGACGAAGAACTAATAGAAGAAGGATCGGGTGTTAATAGCGGAGATAAATCGTTTTCCTTAAAGCTTTTAAATTATATCGGCCTAAAGCGGAATAAGGTAACTATCGGGTATAGCGACGTTATTAAGCGTGCGTAAGTCGATGACTATTTAAGGTTTTTCCTTACCGTTAACGGTCCGCTATATAATAAAGACCGGGGAGGCGAAGGGGGGTCGCTTCCGTAGCTTATTTTATTCGGCCTTTTCGGTATAGCTTATCGTATGTTTTATCGATATATTCCCTATCCTATTGGTTTAAAGGGTATATATAAGACGCGATCTTCTTCTAGTGCTAATTATCGGCGAGCGGGATCTTTATATAGTAATCCGGGTAGACTTTAATAGTGCCTTAGTTAGTCTAAAGTAAGGGGAATTTATCGGCTAACTGCTTAATTTTCTCAGCAAACTTAGGGTTAATAGCGTAGATTTTTACTCTATCCTTTAACTCGATCTTTAGAAATAAGGTCTCGCGCTTAATGCCGAGCTTAAGATATTAGTTAAGGCCGCTATCCTATAGGGGTAGTTTCCCGTCGGGGATATCTAGCGCTTTAGCTAACTCTAAGTCGTCTTAGTCTTCGGAGGATTCTAAAGCGGATTAGCCGTCTAGGGATAAATCGGGGATTATAGCATACGTGCCGATATTTATAAACTAGATTTAGTCGTAAAGGTTAACGACGGTTCTAATTTATTGCCCTTTACGAATCCTTATTATATAACTACCGGTATTTACTATAACTAAGGATTAGCCTTTAGAGAATAAGCTATAGGCGAGCTCTATCTTTATCGGGAAAAACATTAGGTCCTTATTAGCGGGAAGGTCCTTAATATTAACCGGAAGACTTACGGTTATACCGGGCGGAATATAGATATCCGCTATACTACGGACGGTTTTATAGACTTAGGGTCTATCCTGTTTTAAACGAGCGTCGACGGAAAAGTTACTATAGGCTCTGATAATTATATAGCTCGATAAGTTTATAACGTCTACCTAATGTAAGATACTCTAGGATTAGCTAAGCAGTAACCTAGTCGGCTGCTTAAGGTTAATCTAAGCGCTAACTTATATAGCGCCGACTATAAGGTCTTTATTAATCTTACCGGGGATATATATATTAAAGTCGGCCTATCCCTTTATAGTAGTACTACCGATTCCGGTAAAAGGGCGTTTCTTAGTAAAGTCGACCGAGACGTTATTAAAGTTAGCGAGGAAGTCCGGATAAACGCAATTGCGATCGGCGCTAGTATCGACGTATACTTCGTGCTAGTCGGTAGGCCTATATTTACTATATGCTATAATATAGGCGTACGTAAAGCGGGATAGCCTATCTAAGGAGTCGGCGGGCCCTAACGGCGTAGCTTATATAATTAGTATATCGCTAATTAAGGTAGGGATAACGCAAGGCCCTATAGGCAAGGGATCGTCTATAGTAAAGTTAATATAGTCGGGCTTATCCTCTTTGTCTACGTCTATAAGGTCTAGCTCGCCGCTCGGCGTTAGGTCGTTTTCGTAGGCATAAAGAATCTAGTTAATAACGTGCTAGGGTAGGTAAGCTCCTCCGCCGTCGGTTGCTTTAGCTTCGATTTCCTAAGCGAGGTTAATAACGATAGGGTTATCTCTAAAACCGTTTATAGGTTTAGTCGTAGGCGGGTCCTTAGGCCTAGACTAAGGTCGAAGCGCGGGCGTTATTGCTAGAGCGGGAGGGACTTATACGGCTAGTATCGGCGTCTTCCTAAGGTTAATAGCGTTAGGCTTATTTAAACGCTAACCGCTTGCTCTAGTGCTATACTCGGATCGTAGCGCGGAATTAAATCGTAGCGATCCCTACGTATTACGTTAGCCGTAGTTCGGCCGCTAACCTCCGGCGGATTATTAGGGTTTCGCGGCTAGCTTATTAGCTAGCCTGCCCTAAGATCCGGCTATAAGCTTAGTCTAAAGCTAGGGAATTATCTATTCGTATTCTATAACCTAACTATTAAGGTCGTCGGCTCTTATAGGCCGTCTAAAGGATTCTTAAAGTAAGGTATCAAGCCGCTAATAGACTATTATAATAAGGTGCTAATCGGTGTATAAGGCTACTTTAGCCTTCCGCTTTAAGCGTAATATCTATCCGCGAAAGTCGGCACCGCTAATAATATCCTCGATAGAAAAGTATTCCTTCTAAAGCGCTTATACTATAACTTTAGGCCGGGTATCGAAGCGAGTCCTAAGCTTCTAGCACTATGCCCTATAGCCTAAGCCTAGGGTATAAAGCAATAACCGGTCTAACTCCGAGAGATCTCTAAAGTATTATTCGATCGCGGTTCCTTTAAGGAGGCTAAGGACTAAAGCGGCTAGTTCGTCGGCATACTTAGTCCTACGGATAGCAACCCTCTTAAAGGCGTCGATAAATCTCTTAACGCTTCGGTATATAATAGTCTTCTTAGTCTCTTAGAAGGTATTAAATAAGGCGTCGAATAGACTAGCCGGATTAAAAAATCCGATATCTTTAGCTTAGATTTAAGACGTAGGCTTATTCGGTATACGATCGCTAGCGCCGTTCGGTTATCCTATAGGGTAGGATATCCCTATCTATAGACGGTCTAGCAGCCGGGTGAGTATATCTTCGGTTATTATAACCGACGCGGGCATCGTTCCGGTCTATAGAGCTAGCGCTTAGGCCGGACTTAACGCTAGGGTAAGGCCGGGTTAAGACTCCGCGGATCCGTAGGAGCTACCGGCCGGCGGGTCGAGGTCTAGTTCTATCCTATACGAGCGTCCGTCGGGGTAGTACCGTAGCTCGTTAATGCGATAGAAGAGCGCGTCTCGGTATTATCTTCCGAAGGAGGAGTTAAAACTAGCGATTTCCTATTAGATTAGCCGGGTGTCTTTTCGCTAGCTGTTTAGGAACTTAATAGGAAGTTCGCTATATAACCTTTATAAATACGATCCGTCGAAAAGGTATTAGGAGTAGTTAGCGTAGAAGCTTTATACCGCTTAGGCTTCCTTAGTCTAAGCGTCTGCTTCCTCCTAAAGATCCTAAAGAAGTCGTTTAGTAAAGAACTAGTTAGCTTCCGGGAGTTAGCTATATATAAGCAGGAGTTTTCTTCCTTAGAAGATATCCTCTAGCATATAGTACTTAATTAGCATAAGTCTATGCTTTTTCTCTTCTTAGCACCGTAGGGCTTTAAACTTACAGCGCTTCTAAAGTTAGTTTAGAATTAAGGAAAGAGAATTACTACTATTTATTATATAATAGACTAATATAATTAATATACTATAGGGTTATCGAAAGGATAGGATACTACTAGCCGTAATAAGGCTTAAGAAGGGAGTTAGGCCGGCTAATAGTTCTATTAGTAATAGACTATCTACTAGTTGCGAAGGCAAGTATAAAGTAAAGTAGGTTTTTAACTATTAAATAATATAGAAAATAATTACTTATCCCTTCTATTCTTAGGCCGGGGAAAATGCCCGTTATATGCCTGTATTACTATCTAGGTTTTTACCGTAAAATCCCGGCGTATTACTATAGCTTCCCTAGGGAATCTCCCTAATAATGCCTAATCGCGTATTACCGTATATACGTAATCCTCTTCCTATATATGCCTTAACGCGGTAATTTCCCCTTATTATACGCTTTACGTATTATAGTAAAATCCCTATAATACGCGTTGCGAAATAGCCGTAGAGTTATAGCGTAATGCCGGGGTTTACCTATGCTAGATTTTACCGTAATATTACTATACTATAACCGTAAAATGCCTGTAAAATGCCTGTGAAATATAGTAGGGCAATATTAGCGTAGTCTAGGGTTAACCCGCATCTATATAAGTACGTACCTATTAGGGTCCTATACCGTAATAGGTCTCCTAGGTATAGGCAATATCCCCTTTCTTATCGCCCGCCTTTGCCGTGCTAAATACGGTAGTATTCCTAATATTTATTACTTAAGTCGTCCGGTTGTATCCCGCTTATAGGCGTGCTGCCGTTTCGTCCGTATATATGCTTCTTCGTGTGTGTTCTATATATTCCGCAGTTATAACTACGCCTTACTACCGTCTCGAAGGTCGTACTTAATTTCGCAGGTATTACTTATACCGAAGCCGAAGCGGGAGCTATTAGCGTTAATAACGTATATCGTCGTTAGCTCCCGACGCACCTAAGGCTTTTATATATAGGCTCCTCCCGTAGCCCTTAAAGCGGAGACGGTAAAGTCCTCCCTTCCGAGGAGGAAGTTAATAAAGGAAAAAAGGCAGAAAGGTTATACTATAGGTAGGTAATTAACGGCTATAAGCAGGGCAGGAAAAGCCGATTAAAGCGTATTCGTAGGTATAAGGTCGAAAAATTCGCATAAGCTGATATAAGCGCGTTAGCGTGTTTATATTAGTGCGGGGTCGAAAATTCGCACTAGCGATTAAGGCTACGAAGGGCAGCTTAATTCATCCTCGTATTAAGTATCGTAAAGAAAGACTCTAAGCGGCGCGTTCCGACGGTACGGAGGCGGCGTATAGTAGGCGTAGCTGCGGATTAATAAAGTAATAGTGTTATTATATAACGGGGTTAATCCGAGTAGGCATAAAGGAGGTCTTAGAAAGAGGTAGAATAACACTATAGAGGGGGAAAGGGAAGAGAGTATAGGCGTAGCCCTCGCCGGCGCGGACTACCTAAATACACGTAATCTAGTCACGTACACTAGATAATAACACTAGGGTCTAGACCCTTACAATAACGCGCTTATAATAATCGCTTTTATCGAGGATAGTAGCGACGGGTTTAATCGTAAGTTAAAGAAATCGAAGCACGGTAACGATCCTTATTCTTAGCATAGATAATCCTCTTTAATGCGAAGCACGTTCGAGGATTAAATCTGTCTTTTCTACCTTACTGTCTGTAATTAACATTATTAACCACTAATTAGTATTAGATAGGCTTTATTAAGGTTAACTAAAGGGGTGTATATTGTCTTAATAATGTTATATGCTAGCTAAGAGAGAGGCATCGCGGAGATATAGCCTCGTTGCGTACACGTAATCACGTAGGGTTACGTAGGTCGCGTGCCTATAACTGCACCTTACGTATCCCTTATCCCTTATTCCTATAAGTATAGGAATATAGGAATATAGGATAAATACTACTATAAGAAAAAGGGTTATAAGTTATAACCCTAATAACCGTAGCGTTATTAGCCCTATTATAACCCCGGCAGTAGCCTTATTATAACCTAGATAATAGCGTTAGCGGCTAGGTTACGTGCTCCTAATAGGGCTCTATTAGGATCCCGGTAGGCCTAGGTTAAGCTCTTTAAAGGACTTATAAAGGGGGCCTCTTTCCCCCCTTTCTAGCTAAGTGGACAATATACTTAAATACTAACTAAAAGACCTCTTAATAAGATATCTTACGTATAATCCTTACTAATACTAATTAGTATAAAGTATATTATCTACTTAGCTAGAAAGGGGGGAAAGGGGCCTCCTTTATAAGTGCTTTAAAGAGCTTAACCTAAGCCTACCGGGCTCTTAATAAAGCCCTATTAGAAGCACGTAACCTAGCCGCTAACGCTATTATCCGGGTTATAATAAGGCTACTACTAGAGTTATAATAAGGCTAATAACGCTACGGTTATTAAGGTTATAACTTATAATCCTTTTTCTTATAGTAGTATTTATCCTATATTTCTATATAATCTATATTATTATTATTATTATTATTACTATTTTGTTTATAAATTATAAAGTAATTTAACTTAATTTAACCTTTTTATATATTAAATAATTTATTATACCTTTAATATAATATAATTAGACTTAATCGTTTTTATTTATAACTAAATTATATTTTCTCTTTTTTTATAATAACTTATTTTTTAAAAAGCAGGGGGTTATTTATTTTTCTTATCTTAGCGGGAAAAAAATGTCTATCGCCTTATCTGCCCTTATCGCCCGTAATTCCCTTTATACATTCGGGTATGCCTAGTAAAAAAAAATTGCCAAAAATCGTTTTGGCAGCAACTCAGCTATAGTCGCCCGTAACCAGGCACACTAGTAGTAGAGATGGGGCAGGTGCTTCATTGCTTTCGACGCCACCCCTCTTTTCTCTTTTCTTTTCTCTTTTCCAACGGCAGTAAGGAAGACAGCATCTTGGGAAAACAACAGCACAGTCTTGCGCCCTCTATACCTCGACTCAACCCGCCAACTTCCACCTCGACCCTCCTTCCCATTGCTTTCGACGCGACCCCTTTTTTCCAGGTGCAGTAAGGAAGACGGCATCTTGGGAAAACAACAGCACACTCTACACCTCGACGACTCAACCCGCCAACTTCCACGCGGCTCAACCCGACCATCCAACTCGTCCCCGTGCCGACCCATCCATCTCCCGTGCAACTTGACGCGACTGGACGCAACCATCCAACGCGACACCCGTCGACCATTGAACTCCCGTGTCTCGCCAACTTCCACGCGGTTCGACCCGACCATCCAACTCTCGACTTGACGACTCGACTCAGGCATCCAACTCCCGTGCGATACCCGTCTACGTGCTCCCTTATGCGCTGCTTGTCCCGGTCCAGACCATGATGAACGCCGCCCGTCTTGGGGTCCTCACGGGCAAAGGACGAGACCTCCATCAAAGCATCCGCGCGGCGATCGAAGAAGAACGGATAACGAGGGCAATCTATCTTATGTGGAACCTATCCCCTCGGATCATTACCGGACGGCGATTAGCGACCTGGAGCTCCCGGGTATTGACTTGAACTCCTACGGGCAATACTTGCATGACCTGCAACAGCCTGCGAATCAGTTTCTCTCGGTCGAAACCTTTGGTATCCCGAAGCCACCGAAGGAATATATACCTTATCATAATTACATTCACGCGGAGGGCACCAGTCTCCTTTGCGTTTTTAACATGCGAAATCGAGACACACACCATAACGACCCGACCAAACGGGCATTTTGGTCCGATGTTATTCCCGCATCATTAGCGATCGCGATGGACTCGACGGGCGGATCGACAATGAATCTCCAATAGGTATGGAGAGTGCAAGTCGCAAACGCCGAAACCATACAGATCGCGGGTCGGGCGCTTGGCGCTAATTCATCATTCGTCGATATTTCGGTCGACAATGATATCTTCTTCGCCTTGCTTGCGACGGACAACGGCAAGGGCGTTGCCCGGATGCTCGCCTCATACCCTGGCTTCTTCGGAGGCAAGACCGTGACAAAGGCGAGGATATACAGGGACGGCAAGGACATATACTGGTTCTCAGAGAAGGTTCCGCTACCGCCTCGGCCTCGACTCGACCCGCGACACTGACCCATACAACGCCGTCAAGAAAGCAGAGACGCCACGAGAAAAAAAAATCGAGATGCTCGGGCGGCACGGAGACGGCTTATTAATGTCGTCGAGGGGAGGACTCGGTGCCGCAGTGCATCGGCCGTAACAAGTCATCAACGCGTCTGAAACGATGGCGGCTAGCTGATGGCCGAGCAGGAGTGACAATTCACGAATTGTCATTTAGGGGGTTTGTGAGGGTGGTCACGAAGTTGTCGGAATGCGTTACTGACGCACTGCGGGATCAAGTGAGAGCTGGGGAAGAACTTGTCGGCGGCCACCGAGAGCTAGCTGTACTCTCTACTGCAACAGCTTGGTCGGTTCTGATGGCGCAGGTTCCTCGTTCTTAGCACAAACGACCGTCTCTCGATGCAGGGAGTTGGTACCACTGAAGATGACAATCCGTGCACTTTCGATGTGATTGATCTGTTAGCTCTCACATGCCGATGCCGGAACTGCCCCCGCCCAAAGCGGCCCGGGAAATTCGGCCCCTGGTCCAAAGTCGTCTTTTTCCTCCACCACCCACCACCAACCAAGCCTCACCCTGTCGGCCATCTTCTCACTACTCCATTTGCATTTAATGTTTTTTGGTCTCCGACGGAAACAAACGCGCTGCATGATGCAGCGTCCAATTGCCGACGCCGACCCCCGTCACCGCCCGGCACGCTTCTCTCTCATTCTCCTCCCCTGAAAAAAATCATCATCAAAGACGACACGACCCCTTGAGACGCCCAACAGCAAGCACCACCTCGCCTCTCACAGCGTTAGCCATCGCCCTTTTTTGCATGTCAGCACGTTGCCTGGCTTCGCCCACGGCAATGCTAAACCTGCGGGGCGCCCGCCTCTGGGTCTGCGCCCGCTGCGTCCGCCGTCACGTCATCGAGTCCCTCCCGCCGTCGCGACGATGCCAGTCCACCGCAGCAGCCACCGCCACCGCAGCTTCCGCCCGGCCCGGCCGGTCCCCGCCGCCGCCGCCGCCGCCGCCGCTTCTTGACCACGGCGTCAGCTCGCGGCACGACGACGCGGTGCTGCGCGAGCTCTTCGACGCCCCCTCGTCGGGCCGGCAGCCGTTTGCGGGCTTCAGCCTCAAGAAGAAGAGCCATGGCCTGTTCAAGAACCGCTACCTGACGAGCCCCGACGGCTTCCTCGTCTTTGCGCGCCGCAACCTCGACAGGGCCACGGCGCTGGTGCGGCGCGTGCTGGCCGCCTCGACCGGGGCCGAGTACCGGGGCATGGTGCGCGACCTCGACCGCCTCAGCGACCTGCTGTGCCGCGTCCTCGACATGTCCGACTTTGTCCGCTTGACGCACCCGAACCCGAGCTTCCAACAGGCCGCCTCCGAAGCCTGGTCCATGGTCTACCAGTACATGAACCAGCTCAACACCACCACGGGGCTCAACGACCAGCTCGGCCGCGCCCTGTCCATGCCCGCCGTCACCGCCGCCTGGTCCGAGGAGGAGACGGCCGTCGCCGGCCTGCTCAAGCTCGACTTTACAAAGTCGGCCGTCAACCTGCCCAAGAGCGACCGCGACCGCTTCGTCGACCTGTCGTCGCGCATCAGCGACGTCGGCTCCGCCTTTGTCCGCCACATGGAGCCGCGCCGCCGCGCGCTGACGCTGCCCTCGCACCGCTTCTACGGCCTCTACCCGGGCCTCGCCGCCGTCCTCAAGGTCCGCTCCGAGATCAAGGTGGCCACCACGGGCCCCGAGGCCGCCGCCGCCCTGCAGAGCGTCTACGACGAGGACACGCGCCGCGACATCTACCTCGCCCAGCGCACCGCCTCGGCCCGCACCATATCGCTGCTCGAGACGATGCTGCGCCTGCGCGCCGAGCTCGCCCGCCTCGCCGGCTTCGACAGCTACGGCCACATGGCCCTCAAGGACCGCATGATGGCCAAGTCGCCCGCCGCCGTCGGCGAGTTCCTCGGCGCCCTGCGCGCCCACAACGCGCCCACCGTCGATCGCGAGCTGCTCGAGCTGACGGCCAAGAAGCGCGAGCGCCTCGCCATGCCCGGCGCCCGCCTGGAGGCCTGGGACCGCGAGTTCTACATGGAAAAGATGCGCGCCGACATGCGAGGCCGCGCGCCCCGCCACGACGACTTGGGCGCCGCGCAGAAGTACCCGCTGGCCGCCTACTTCTCCGTCGGCACCGTCATGCAGGGCCTGTCGCGCCTCTTCGACCGCCTCTACGGCGTCCGCTTCGTCCCGCGCGAGGCTCTGCCCGGCGAGACGTGGCACCCAGACGTCAAGCGCCTCGACGTCGTGTCCGACGCCGGCGAGCAGCTCGCCGTCCTCTACTGCGACCTCTTCTACCGCCCGCAGAAGTCGCCCAACCCGGCCCACTTCACCGTCCGCTGCTCGCGCGAGATCCTCGCCGCCGAGGTCGCCGAGGCCGCCGCCGACTCCTGTGCCGCCGACGGCGCGCCGGCCTTTGACTCGCCCGAGCAGGCCGCCAACGACGGCATGGAGACGTCGACGCGCGACGGCACGCTCAAGCAGCTGCCCACCATTGCCCTCGTCTGCGACTTCCCCAAGAACGACAACGCCCGCGAGCCCGCCCTGCTGTCCCACTGCTCCGTCGAGACCCTGTTCCACGAAATGGGCCACGCCATCCACTCGGTCCTGGCGCGGACCTGCTTCCAAAACGTCTCGGGCACGCGCTGCGCCACCGACTTTGCCGAGCTGCCCTCGACCCTCATGGAGCACTTCGCCGCCGACCCGGCCGTCCTCGGCCTCTTTGCCCGCCACTGGAAGACGGACCACCCGCTGCCCTGCGACCTCGTCGCCGAGCGCATCCGCCTGTCCCGCCGCTTCGAGGGCTCCGAC
Organism: Ophiocordyceps sinensis; assembly: GCA_012934285.1. Lineage (NCBI taxonomy): Eukaryota > Fungi > Ascomycota > Sordariomycetes > Hypocreales > Ophiocordycipitaceae > Ophiocordyceps > Ophiocordyceps sinensis. Next base: position 1,572,330 of record JAAVMX010000008.1, read on the forward strand.
ACGGAGCACCAGATCCTGCTCGCCATGCTCGACCAGGCCTACCACAGCCCCGACGTCGCCCGCCCCGGCTTCGACTCCTCGGCCGTCTTCCACGACGTCCACGGCCGCAACGCCCGCGGGCCCCACGACCCCCCCGAGACGTGCTGGCAGGGCTTCTTTGGCCACCTCCACAGCTACGGCAGCACCTACTACAGCTACCTCTTCGACCGCGTCCTCGCCGAGCGCGTCTGGCGCGTCGTCTTTGGCGCCGGTGGGCCCGCCGGCGCCGCCCTCAGCCGGGATGCCGGCGAGCGCCTCAAGCAGAACCTGCTCAAGTGGGGCGGCGGCCGCGACCCGTGGCGCTGCCTTGCCGACACTCTCGGCGACGACCGCCTGGGCCCCGGCGATGCCCACTCCATGGCCCTGGTCGGCAGCTGGGGCATCAAGGACGACAAGGTCCCGAGGCCAAGCTAGGCCAGTCGTGCTCCCGGAGGGAAAGGGGTGAAATACGACGGGGGCCTGCGCCGCAAGGCCCAAGAATTCTACGCACAAGCCGCCTTGGACGACGCAGGAGACGCAAATCAGGGAAGAGAAGGACTGCGTGGCCGGGTACAATCGCATCTCGGAGCACTCGCGACTGTCAGCATGACAGGGCGCCATTACCATCCATGTAATAGCAAAAATATGCGTCTTCTTCTATTGCCGCCTTCCGTCTCATCATCTTGAGGCAAGGAAATTGATCAAGGAAATTGATCGTCGTCTTGTGCAATCCACCCGTATTTCGTTCCATCTAAGTAGCCAACCTCTTCGCGCCGTATGCCTCGACTCCACCCCCTGGAGTTATAACTCTTGATCAAATCGTTTGCTTTGTCACGCAGGACTAGATCGCGCAACACCACACGACCCGACATTATCGTACACTGTTTCTTCTTCATTCACTTGGCGTGGGGGACGGGGTATCAAATGCTTGTCCTGGTACACGACCAAGTTGAGACGGCCGACGTGCGCGGCAGAACACGCGGCCAGCACTGCCGTCTTGGGGCCACAGAGGTCAGGGCGACCGCGTCAGATTACTTGTGGCGGGGCTTGATGCTGCGGACTGCTGCCTAGGGTCAGGCGCGACAGGGAAAGGGCTCGTGCCGCGGTCCTCAAGGCAGTCTCTTGCTCGTCGTCACTCGACGACAGTTCGTGGTCTTCGTTGGGCGTAGCATAGGACTCGGCAAAGCTATCTGCGTCTCCGTCCTCGTCCATATCGCGCGCTGCCATTGCTTTGCCCTCAAGCCCTATGATGGCGCATGAGGGCTCTTCGGTGCCCTTGGCCCAACGCCTCTCTTCTTCTTCTTCGTCGTGATCAAACGCCCACGTGCCACCCAGGGAGCCGTCGGCTGAAGGAGCCTCGCCTGCCGTGGGACGGGCGTACCCGGCCAGCTTGGTGGCGAGGTTTATCTGGTGGCCCAGTCTCCTGACTTGTGATTCCAGCTGTTCCCGAGCGGAGCGCTCCGTCTCCAGGAGACTAACCAAGGTCAAGTAGTGGTCCGTCGTGACGGTTCCGCTCGTGTCCTGTGGCAGAGAGGAGCCAAATGCGCCACGCACCGTGGCCAATGACAGCGGGCGGCTTGCGCTCGAGTTTGTCGAATGCGAAACCAGTATTGTTGACCGTGGCGTGTTGTCTCGAGAGGAAGGGGCATCGCCACCAAGAGTCACTTTGGGTGTTTCCAGTTGACGAGGAGGGATCGCCCCTGGTTGGTTGCCGTGTCCAATGGTCGCGGCAGAAGATTGACCCTCGGCGGCGGCATCGGCTCGCGCGACGGGCGCCCAGGTGGGAGGAGCGAATCCCGGCAGAGACCTGGCCAGTTCGGTGACCAGCTGCTCCAGGCGACTCATTCGCATCTCAAGGATGCTCACACGTGAGCCCAAACTGGCGGCCTCGGTAGTCTTGTCCTTGATGGAGCTCGCGTCACCAAAAATAAAGGGCTCAGAAGGGGACCTGGCGTGTTCTTCCTCGACAATGGTCGCCTCGTGCTCATCGACCGCCAGAGGCCCCGCATCGTCGGCTTGGTGGTTGGGGGGTGAGAGCGGATCGATGGCAGCCAAGTCGAAGCTCTCCCGCCAGTGGCGAATCTCGTCGCTCCGGCGCCGCGACGCGCCGAGAAAGGCACCTTCGGAACTCGGGAAGGCGGACAGGCTGCGGGAACGCCGCCTCAGGCCCTTGATGTCGCTCGTGATGGCCCGTCCAATCTCGTTGGGATCCTCGCTCCAATCGGCCAATCGGGGGCGACGGTCGTGGGAGCTGGCAGGGCGGGGAGTCAGGCCCGTGAACCTCCTCGCCTCGGTCCAGCGCGGCGCGGCAGGGTGCGCCAATATTGCGTCCGAGGCTTCGGGCTTCTTTGCCGAGTGCCTCGTTTCTGCGTTGAGCGAGTTGCGCGCGCTCCGGATGGCCAAGACGTCCTCGGGGCCGATGGAGTGGGATCGCAACGCGCGATCGTATTCGGTGATGGGCATGGACGCGTACCGTCTCTGCTCGACCGTCTTTGGAGACGGCGGCCGGTCCATTTGGCCCTGCGACGAGGTGATGAGCTCTCAGTCGACGGGCAGGGGCTATACAAACAGGCGAACATGGGCACTTACACCTTGGTCATGATGGGTCCTGAACTCGGCAGGCGGCTTGCTAGGCGGTTGGCTCATGTGCGCATGGCCAACCTTTTTATTGCGGCCAAGCAGCTTGCTCAAGGCCGACTTGAAAGTGGTTTTCCTGCGCTGCGGCCCGTCCATGGCTCTCCTGGCAGGGGCCGGGTCCGCTTCGCCGTGTGTGAGTGCGGCTTGCTCTGGCAGGGCAGTGGCTGCGTCTTGTTGCCTGTGACGGGCGTGGGCGCGGGATGGGTCGTCCACCGGTGCGTCGAGTGGCCGCTGCCCATGGTCACCTGGCCGCTGTTCATGGTCACCGTCGGGCTCAAGAGGATCGGCCGTCGCATCGTCAAGGTCACTGTCATTGCCGCGACGCGTGGCGGCCACAGTGGCGCCGGGATCTCGCATGGGAAACTCGTCGTCGGTGCGTTCCGGGAGCGGGACGGATATCGGGCCAGAAATGTGACCCCGAATCGACCTATGACCGGTGCGTGGCCTGGCAAGGGAGGCCACACCGGCGGCCGCCTTCCAGGGCATGCTGTCACTCGTCTGAGAGGGTTCGATGCTCTTTCCGCCGAGGGAGGTGGGAGAGGCGAAGGGTAGCGAAGCTGCCAGCAAGGTAGTCGCTGAGATGGGCGTTGGTCCGCCCAGATGGTCAGGTTCGGAGAGGGAGATGGACACGAGAGAGGGTCGACGAGGGGCCTATCATGACGAGATGGGAGAGCGGAGGCGGGCGAGGCAACGCGCAGTCAGGAGAAGAAGCCCCAACAGGAGCAGGCCAGTCCAATCAGGCTGAAAGGGCGATACATAGGCCGGGCAACGAGAGAGGAAGAGGGGCGAGGTGGGCAGAGGCACGGACCAAAGACCTTATACTCAGGCCAGTGCATGCCTCCTGGGCAGGGAGCGGAAGGGAATACGATCTTGACGCGGCACCGCACCTTTGGACGCGGCACCTTGGACGCGGGGCAACGGCAGATCGTGAGCGGACAAGGGGGTTGGAGGAGAGGCTCGCGAGGATGAAACACGGGCTGGGGGGCCCCAGGATGGCGTGGCCGCTGAGAGTGGGTACATACGTACCTCGAACCTCGATCGGGGGGGGGGGGGTCTGTCTCGTGTCTGTTTTGTCAGTCTGGGTACATACATACGAATACGCGTTGGACGCAAGTGTCACGGACTCAGATACGGATAGAGTATTCGTACATGCATGCCTTAATGTGCCATGAATGCTGCATTGTTGTGTGCATGTGCATTTCTGGCGTGCGTCCGAGGGAGGATGGAGAGGGAAGCGAGAGAGGGAGAGGGAGAGAGAGGGAGTGAGAGTGAGAGAGGGAGTGAGAGTGAGAGAGGGAGTGAGAGTAAGAGCGAAAGAGGGAGTGAGAGTAAGAGCGAAAGAGGGAGTGACATTGTTTGCAGCTGCGGTTTCAGTGGCATCGATGTTTTACTGTTGGTGGTGGGGAATGTTGGGCTCGGCCAGGCCGTGAAATGGCACTGTCTTTCTTTGGTGGGTTCCAGAGCCCGGCTTTGCTGATCAGAGGGAGCAACGATGGAGAGGGAAGCGAGCGAGAGAGATGAGGAAGCCTGCAAGAGACATTGACACATGCTAGGCCCCTGAGTCCTACCGACACGTGCGCGAGTAACTCGTACCTGCGGGGCAAGTATCCACCTGTAGCGGTACCTGGGCCGAGGTCGGCGCCGGCCGTTGCCGCGTGTCTCTGTCGTATACGAAGTACGAATAAATTGAGCCTCTTGGTAGCGGGGATGCGTGGGTTTCATCGCAATCTGTCTCTCACTGGACTAACGCCAAACGGGCTCAATTTGTTAAATTTCTACGCAGTTATTCGTAGAGTAATCCGAAAGGTCACAGAACAGCGAGGTCCACCTATAAGCATGCAATGTGTCAGAACAGGTTTGAGGAGCAAGCTAGTGATGATGCACGAATAGATGTGCAATAGCTTCATGAGGGTTGCAAAGGGGGTTTATATTAATGTGATAAAAACCAGATGGCTACTTCTAGCCTGGCACGATTGGAGGACTCGGTGTCAGAGACCGCGGGAACGTCTGCGCTTCGCACGGCCAACGCCTCTCCCACAATTTGGGCTAGTAGCTCGTCAGAGACGATTGGAACCCCGTCGACGACTTTCGCAACCGTCCGTTTGCCTTGTAGCATCGCTACATGTTGGCGATGGCCATCTAGGTTAATGAACTCGATGCCTCCATCATCAACTGCGTGGATCCCGTGTGCTTTGCCCTTTGTGAAAGAATACGTCCGACGCTCGTCACGGAAATGGATCCGCTTGGTCCCGGTGCTCCGTCCAAAGAGGATTGGCAAACATGAGAATGATCAAGGTGGGTGGGCAATGACTTGCAGCTTGCGGCATGCAGCAACTGCATGCTTTCAGGGGAGCCGGCGCTTGCATCTAGGTATACACAATCAACTTTTCTGACTTGTCCACGTCCTCGGGGCTTGTCGCCGAGAGGAGGAGCGCCAACAGACGACCGCGAAGCGTTTCGATAGGCTTATAGGGAACAGAGGCGATTTGGACGGCAAGGGGATCGGGCGCCGACGGCTTCATGGCTGGATAGTCGAACATGTTGATGAGGGACGAGGATATATTCGCCGAATAGATGTATATATGATCGCCATCTTCGGAGCTAAACAAGAGCTTGGGCTATAAACGCATGAGTAGGTCGGCTGATATGGTAGAGAAGGGCACGCATACCGTCACCCCAGCCGCCTGCTGAGTTCTCTGCCGTCCCAGCGCCCTCCATTGTAGCTGGCCGAGGGCAATCAAGAGCGCCACCAGGTACGGATCGTGTAACGGCTCGGTAGGAGTGACCATCTTGAGTTTTAGCTTGCTTAGTTTGATGGCAGGGATGTTGAGTCGACGCATCGACGGCCCGACCTTGTTCTCGCGTAGAGAGATAATGCGGCTACGGTCGACATGTGCAGCCACGGGGATATGATGGCCGAGGCAGTAGTAGTGGCATGGAAGAAGGATACTGCGATTGCCACCAATATGTAGGTAGAGATCGCAACTATAGGAATCAAGGTTAGATGGTGCCACTTGGTCGTGTGCATCGACTCACCGCCAAGATAATGGTGAAGGTTCGAGGCTCAGAAACGAGCGTATTGATCCTTCCTTTGACACCCATAAGTTTCGATTGCCAAAGAAGTATCCCTCAAAATCCCGAAATCGACGGGCAAGTCGACGGGGATCTTCGGTCCACGGAATGTCCATCGTGGCTGGGGGTGCAGGGCTGCATTGGCTGAATGTGCAGGACAGGATCTCGAGATGCAGTCTCGTCCACAGTAGAGGCTAGACGAGAATGCGCTTCCTCGGTTGGCGGCGAGCCGACTCGTAGATGGAAAGGGCCTCGGCGCTGACGCGTGGATTCGACCCTTCTTGTCGAGGCATGGCGAAACGAGAGGTGACCGTTGAATCATACGAATTTATAGCGTTCCGTGGCCAGGCGCTCAAGAGGGCGCCTGGCCCGCTTCTGTAGATACTCCGTCTCCTCCTCTCCCCTCGCTGTGGGCCGCGTATGCTAGACGGCGGCTCGTATCTCTCCCAGCTTGAAGGCCACGCGACGTGTCGCTGACTGGAGACGGAAGCTTCGTGGCTGCTCGCTTGACGCCGGCAGCACTGGCCGTTGGAGCACGAGCGGCCGTTGGAGCATACGCCTGCGGCGGCAATTAGAAGCCCGCAAGTAATATCGTCGCGGCGGTAGGTAGGCTGGTGGTTTTGGCGAGAGCTTCACTTTTGGGCGGGCGCGTTTTTTTGGGTAGCGGCTACGATGGTAAAGGCGCGACAGCTGGACTACAAGTACTAAAATTAGGTACTACTAACGGTATGGCCGGAGGGCGGGCCCGACGGTCTCGGCCTGCCTAACCCAATTAGGTCTAGACACAGAGCTTGGCGTAAATGCTGTCCGGCAACTGGCTAGAATCGAAAGAGACGCTCTCTGCCGGGCTCAACACCATAACAGGCCCACATGATGAGCTTCATGCGGATTCCTCTCATAAAAATTAGGTGGCGCGCTGGGCGCGCTGGGCCCGCGCAGAAAAAAATAGTTTCCTGTTCTCTTCGTCAGCAGCCAACAACGCCTATTTAACCCTGTCTCGTTGCCACCTCATCCATTTCTTTCTCCTCGCAGGAACGGTATAACGCTGACGGTGCCCTGTTATTAGCCTGGAAACTTTGAACCCACTTTCTGGTCATCTTATCGACATCGTCATCTTCGATTAATATGGAAGTCCACCAGCAAAACGAGGTGTGGAAAGAGCTAGAAGATGGTGATCTCGAATTTGCCTGGACGAAAATCGTCATCCGAGGACAAAACGACCAATATTTCTATGCCACTACCAAAGTTCGCATCCATTTGCTCCCTCCGCTCTCTCCAGCTGACTTGGATCGACTCGATAAAACCCCAATCTCGATCGACAATATCTGGCCTCTTTTCTCGACTCAATTCTCACGAGCTCCTGAACCTTTGCCCTCGGAATTCTTCGTCAAGGGGCCGTGTTTGATAAATTGTGACGAAACTGAGGAGTTAGCTTACCAGCCAAGCAGCTTTATTCTTCGCGAAGTCCAAATTTGCGAATTTCTGAAGAAACATCCACACCCCAACATTGCGACCTACATAGGCTGTGTCGTGGATGCCAATCGAATCAAGGGACTCTGTCTTGTCAGATACAAAATGACTCTTGAAGAGAGATTGAAAGTCGCCGCACCCTTCGATAAGGACCTTTGTCTCCGTGGCATTGAGCAAGGGATCCAGCATTTGCATTCCTTAGGTCTCGTCCACAATGACATCAACCCGCACAATGTTATGGTTGATGAGATGGATCATGCTGTCATTATCGATTTTGATTCTTGCCAACATGAAGGACGCAAACTGGTCAAAGGCGGTACAATCGGTTGGTCAATGGAAGAAATGGAAAAAATGGGATACTCGAGGTTCGAGAATGATGCCTTTGGTCTCTCAAAGATACGAGAACTGTTGCTTACGTCCTCCAACGATGTCGGGCCATAGCTATACTGGTGAGCGACTTGAGCTGTTGTGGCTTCCTGCACATGTCATATCATTGTTATATAAGTGGACAGTATCAGCTGTCAACCTAGTCATAGCGAGGGGGTGTTGAGAGCATGAAGCAAATCTGACCTGTCTTTTGAGCACGAGAACAGGACGGTGCTGGTGACTTGCTTGCAGGTGACCAGCCTAGTGAGTAGGCGCCCGGATCATCCGCCTCTGCCAGGTCCATGTCCATGTCATACGAGGACGCCGTTGACTTCGAGGTACTCTTCCACGTCCTCCGCATCCGCAGCTCGCTTCGCCGCGCCGTCTGCCACGACATTAAGCGTTCGAGGAATCCTCCAGAATTCTATCTTTAAGCCCCAGGAATCCCAGCGCTCAAATTCACCGAGAAGCGCTTCCCATAGATCCCTATTCTTCAACTGGGCGCCCGTGCTGGTTCTCCAGCCATTACGTGCCCACCTGCGAGCCCACGTGGTGGCGCCCTCGGCCACATATTCCGAGTCCGTGGCTATGACCAAGGTGGTGAAGCCCTCGCCCTCCCAGTGACGGAAGCGGAGTGCACCGAGGACGGCTCGTAGCTCGGCCCTATTGCTGGTCTGGCCATATTCGTCTCCAAACGGACCTTTCTTCTCCAGCCGGCCAGACACATTTCCCCGGTGAGGCGCAGTCCCCGCCGTCTCAGGTTTGAAAACAAATGCCCATCCTGCCTTGGGGTTGGCTCGTCCATTATCGAGACAGGCGCCGTCGACATAGATTAATGCTTGCCTCGAGTCCTGGCGGCGGATAAACCGATAACCGAACGGAGTCGCTCCAAGACCAATTCCCGGTGGAAACAATTCTCCTGGAGTGCATGTTGGCGATGGCGGAATGAATTTGGTAGGCCAGACACGTCCGGTACCTCGACCGATGTCGAATGCGCCGTCCGGATTGTTGATGCGTGGCACAGAGAAGACTGCTTGCGGTCTCATGGGCCAATTGTCACCATTGCGGTTAGAGTCGTTTACAGGCATGGCCGAGGCTGTCGAAGTAAGCGTTCTGGTCGGTATGAGGGGGGCTCTTATATTTAACAAAAAAACACGACTCAGTACTTTCTCATGAACCTGAAATGGGTTGAGTTGAGGCAAGACGGAGGGCGGGAGGCTGACTCGGCAGGAAAAAAAGGCACATTAGCAGATGAGGCTATAAACACAGAGTGTGCTAAACACTCCCTCGCCCATGAGGGGGGGGTTCTGGGGCACTGGATGTTCAGTATCGTTTCGACGAGAGGATGCCGAGAATGAAAAGGTTTTGTTTGGACCGGCGCAACGACGAATGGGAAACAGAGATGGAGGTAAGATCGCATGACATCACGTGACGGGATCATATGGGTGTAACTCGTACTAGTACTTTGTACAAAAGAACACACAGGTTGCACAAGCTGCTGCATCATCCTCTTGTCGGGGCCGCAGGACTCTGACACTTCCGCTCGCCGCGACTCTATTGGACCAGCCATCAAAACGGAGGCACGCCTTGAATCATGCGACGCGACACCCGCAAAATGCTGCTGGACGTCGGGGACCTCGTTGGACATGACTGGTTCTTTTTGGCTCACATGGCTCCCTCCTCAACATGCTCCGCCTTCTCTTCTTCTTGCAAGGACGCGGCGTGCAGGAATTAGAAAGCGTCTGGCAGAAGAAGCAATTTCCGGTGCATCGTGGGCGGCCATGAGATGCCCCAAAAGATGGAAAGCATCATCATCACAGTGTGCCATGACATCTCATTCCAGATCGTCGTCGCTCAACACGATGCAGTGTCTCAAGAGTATATTGACCAGGTGGATCGGCACCGCGTCGCGAGTTGTATTGCCATGGACTGCCATCACGGAAAATTTAACTAGAGAGAAACGATAAGATAGATATTCTTTACACAACGCCACCTTTGCCATGCTGGCCGCTGCCGTTTTTGTACATACTCCTTCTTCTGCCGACTCGCTGCCAGGCTGTCCAACACAGCTTCCCCGTGCCCCTAGCCGACCTGCTGCAGTTCGTCTTCTGTGGCCGTCAATTCGTCTTCTGCTCAGCTGACGCTCGCCAGGTCCGGATAGCGGAGATCGGCATTTCCCTCTAGAAAATCCATCCACTTCTTCAAAAACTTGCTTCCCCTATGGGAATGGACGCCGTCAGCTTGAGCTCTTGTTGACGGGTGGACGGCTGGCTTCCATACCTCTTCGCCGTCTCCGAGTCGCCAATCACCGTCAACGATCGCTTCGGACGCGTCATGGCAACTACGCCAAAGTTAGCACGTTGGCTGGGAAGAGACGGGGCGAGAGCGCATGAAAATATAACGATGGCGTGTGAGGTGTGTGTATGCAAAGGGGATCGCCCAGTGATCGTATCAGCCAAGAGGCACCCACCGTTCAGCCGTCTCTTGTCCCCAAGGAAGCCAACCTCGCCCTCGTCATTGCTCCTCACCAGGCTTACAATGACTGCCTCTTTCTCACGGCCCTGGAAGCCGTCGACGCTCCCCAACTCAATGCCCGGGAACTGCTCTTTGAGCGGCGCCAACAATGCCAACTGGCCGTCACAAGGGGGGGAAAGGGGCGACCGAAACGTTAGCAGACCACTTAATCAAGATCGTTCAGTAACCCTCTGAGAACCGTACCTGTGCATTGTACGGCGTCACCACGGCAATGTCGCCGGCACGAACCCCCGTCCCGACAAGCTGCTTCACGTGCTGCCGGACCAGCGCTGCCTCCATCTCGTTGCTCTTGCTCTCGCCGTGCAGGCTGGCCTTTCCCGTCTTGGCGGTGCCGTTCTTGTCGTCGTCCTCGCTCCTCTCGGGAAAGTCGCCGCCCTGCGTATCGATGAAGATGAGGGGCTCGCGGGTGTCCTCGTTATCCTCGACGTCGTACTCAAGGTCCTTGAGCAGGCGTGCCTTGACCGCCTCGGCCGCCACGAGCTTCGAGTCGTAAAGCTCGTCCGAGGGGAACCGCATAATCCTTTCATGCATGCGATACTGTGTCGTCAGCATGCGCTTGATGGACGGCCCGTGGAGGGCCAGTAGGCGATCAAAGAGTGTCGTCTCGAGGCTCATGCCTCGGATGGCTTTGGCGCCGCCCTGGGCATCCGGCTTCGCCTTGGAGGAGGCGGCCGTCGATTTGATGGTCGGCGGCAGCTGCAGGTGATCGCCGGCGCAAACGGCCTTTTTGGCGGCCAGCAACGGCACCCAGCACTGGGCCTCGAGGGCCTGGCTGGCCTCGTCGATGATGACAAGGTCAAACTGCTGATTCCGGAGCTGGAACCCGCCGGCGCCGTGGAGCGTGGCGAGCACGACCTTGCTGCCGCCTACGAGGGTGTCGACGCATTTTTTCTCCCTCTCGCGATACTCCTTTCTCAGTGCCTTGAGATCTGCATAAACCTCCCTCCTCTCCCTGCCGCTCCTTGTCTTCTTGATGGACGCCTGCTTCGAGTCCATCTCGAGTCTCACGTCCCGGACGATGGCCCCCGCTTCCGACGACTGCGTGAGCACGTCCAGGGAGTGGTTCAGGACCGAGGGCAGGAGGCGGGCGGGATGTCCGAGGCGGAGTATGGGCACGCTGTGCGGCGCGAGGCGCTCGACGATGTTGTCGACGGAGATGTTGGATGGGCCGCAGACCAGGATCCTCTGCCCGCGTTTGACCAGCTGCAGAATCAGCTCTATCAAAGTGTGGGTTTTGCCCGTCTAGAGAGTCCACGGTCAGCGCGAATGCTCTAGCAAGGAGAACCCCGGATTCCCAGATAATCCTGCCATCCTTGATGTGACTTACTCCCGGGGGTCCGTGGATAAGGGCTATCTCGCGTGAAGCGAGAGCGAAGCGAATGGCATCCTTTTGCGAGTCGTCGAGCGTAGGGTCTATCCATGCCACGTCGCTCAGGTCGCCATCCAGGCTCAGGTCTGGAGGGAGTGGTGACGGGCTCGAGAGGCCAAACAGGACCCTGATGAAGCTCGAGTACTCGGACTCGCTCATTTTCTGCATCCGCTCCATTGTCTGGTTCATGCTACGCCCCCAGCTGTTGTCAGTCGTTTCTCCACATCAATCGACCGAGCGGGATAGGGTCAGTGCCACATACCGTCGATATGTCACCTCGTCAGCCAGCTTGACCATCCACACTCGCCCCGCAAACCTCCCTCCGTCCTCATCCTTGCCCTCATCCAACGCCATGCCAACCGCGGCCCTCTGCACCCTGACCACGACGCCCCTGGCCCCCCCGCGCTCGAGCTCCTTGGCCTCGCGCTTCTTGGCGCTCCCGGCGGGCTGCTCGGCGACGAGGACAATGTCGCCGGAGCGCACGCCGTGCTCGGGCAGGTTGCCGTCGCCCGCGGCGGTGGCGGCGTCGGGGCCCAGCTCGAGCACCGTCTTGCCGCCGAGCCCCGTGCGCCGCGAGCAGACGACGAGGTTGGTGAGGGCGAGGCCCGCGCGCTGCAGCGTCGTGGGCGCGTGGGAGCCGATGAGGGAGCTCGTCTCGGCGACTTCGGCCTGGAGCTCGTGCGAGAGGAGGGCGAGCTGGGTACTCGCGAATGATGGGATATCAACAGGGTGTTTTGACGAGGGCATTGTTGTCTGAGAGGGGGGGGTGCTTGTCGGGGTTTTATTTTATCCCCTTTTCGGCCGAGGCATCTGCTCGGAACATGACCTCGATCGACGATGACGCTGCGCCGGAATGTTGTTGAAGAGATGAAGTTGGGCGTCGTCCCCCACCAAAGGTTACTTTTACTACCAAGGTAAAACCCGGTGCCCTAGGCGAATGGGACAATCATCACCACGATGGCATGCATCAGACTTCCATCCCGCAAGTGAACATGTGCAAGTGTTTTTATTTCAACAGTCGACAACCATTTGTCCCACTCAATCCATGCGCCGATGTTCATTAGCTAGAGGTAAATGTACAGAGGTAGAAAAACATATAGGGTAGGTAGGTAGGCATAGCGTGACACGGGTTCTCCACTACAGATCCCTCACGGCTTCGCCCGACTCCTCGGTCGGATGGATGACAATGACGACAACCAGCGACGCAATCATAATGGCCAGCGCGGCGGCGGCCAGCACCACAATGGTGCCCCTGCTGGCGGGAAACTTTCCTCGCATCACCCATTCCTGGCCGCGGAAGTAGCGCCGGAAGCCCAGCAGCAGCGTCAGGATGCTGATGCCCAGAAACGTGGCCCCCAGCGGCTTGCCCAGGCGCCGCAGCGTCGCCTTGTTGACGCCGCCGTCGCCGTCGCCGTCGCCGTCCGAGAGCGACGTGTTGAGCCGGAAGAGCTGCGTCACCGCGATTCCGATCGAGGCAAAGGCCAACGACGTCCGCAGCCACGCGAGAAAGGTCCGTTCTGGGTTGGCCCGGCCAACGTCAGCGCAAAGGCGACGGCCGCGCAAGGCTTGTCTGTCCCTTACCGAGTGACAGGTGGTCTCTGGCCACGCTGCCTTTGTTGTCGAGCTCAATCGACTGAAACCTGCCCAGAGCCCGCCTCCACCAGGGCTTGTCTCCGGGCCCGTCCCTGTCCGTCGTCTCGCCACCGAGCTCAGCCCCGGGGCCCGGTTCCACGGGCGACGGCTGATGGTCGGCCGCGCCCCGTCGCTGGTAAATCGATTTGTGCGACGACGTGCTCGCCTGCATGGCCAGGTAGCCCTGGCCCGACCCACGTAGCACGATGCCCGTCATCTCGTCGTCGCTGGCGTCGTCGCCCGACTGTTGGTTGGGGTGCGCTCGTGCGAGGTCTGCAGATCCCATGTTCTGGGCTCGGCCGCGTGCGTCCTTGGCCCGCATGGTCAGCAATGGGAGCCGAGGTCGTGTGCGAGCGCGCTCACCTCGAGTATCTCGTCGATGCGCTCGCTCGTCGACCACCTCCGCCGACCGAACGAGACGGCCCTGCTCGGCGGCCCGCCCGTGCCGCTCTGTCCGCCCTGTGCCGCGTCGCTGTCGCCCATGGTCGCCGGCCACGCTCAATTCATCCGGCTTTCAAGCTTGGGTCACGCCGTCGATCTGCCGTGCAAGGTTGGGAGCGGGCGCCTGGCAGTCGACGCCGCCGCTAATTGGCCGAGCCGCTGGGGTCGATCCTGTGTCCATTCGTGGCCCGCCGTAATTAAAAAAAATTAAAGAGAGGGAAGAGCGCAGGTCGCCGGTCTCACATCAGCCGCACCTCGAGCAGATGTAACCAGGAAGAAGGAATTTTCAATGTTGCAACAATTCCAAATGCCGGTTTCCTTTCCGAAGAGAGATGAAGATGTGCGAACTGAGAAGGCGCCTGGCAAGGTTTGTTTTTATTTAAATTGTACTCCGTAAACGTGATGATGACGACGTGGATGATGACGCGTGGATCGGCAAGTTCCGCCTCAGCCATGGCCGCCCCCTACGGCGAGTCAACCATCGTCGCCCGATACAAGGCGACGCACCCGAGCCGCTGCGCCTGTGGCGACCAGACGGAGTGGCACGGGATCAGCGCAAACAGCAGCTGATTCCCCCGACCCCGACCTGTAGCCTGCCACGAGGCCTCGGGGAGGCAAGCCGCGTCCACGTAGGCGAGGTACGGGCCGTCGTTGGGGCACGACAGCTCCGCGTCGAGACCGAGGGCCTGGAGGGACGCCCTGTAGGCGTTGGCCAGTGCTTGCTCATCGAGCTTCTGGGGGCCCGTCTCGGCGAGTGCGCAGGCCATGACGGAATGGACGAGGACGGCGTCGCCGCTTCGGACAATGACGTGCCAGCTCGTCCAACCCCCGTCCTGAGGCAGGCAGATCATGTCTGCACAGCCCGCGGCGACTTGTCCGAGCCCCATGTGGGCGTGCCACTCGACGTCCGACTCCCGCGGCAGGCTCTCGACCTCGGCCGCAAAGACGGGCGGGGTGCAAGTCTCGGGCTCGCCCTGCTGCCGACGCGTAAAGATACACCAGTCGGGCAGTGTCGTGCTGGCGCTCTGCGCATGGCCGGGGCCCAGTGACTTGTATTCGTGGTTGAACTTGAGATCCCACACATCGGGACCGCCGTCGGAGTCGGAGTCCTCGTCGGCCGGGGGCTCATGGAGCAGGCTCCAGGCTTGCGAGGCGAGCTCGGCCTTGTGCGCCATGTCGTCGGCCGAGGACGACTTTGCAAAGTAGGCGACGGCGCTCGTCCAGCACTGGACCTTCATCTCAACGCCGATCCTCCACAGGTGCTGGAGAGAAAGGGCAACCTGCAAGCGCAGCGACCCGTGGCCCGGGGGCGGCAAGCACATGGACGCGGGCTCGAGGGGTATCTGTCCGGCCACGTAGACGGCCCTGAGCCCCGTCGCCGCCGGCACGTCGACGGCCTGGCTGTAGGGGCCGATGTTGGCGGGAGCCCAGAAGGAGCGTGCCTGGACGTGGTGCCCGTTTCTCTCGCCCGGCGCCAGCACCGCGTCCGGCATGGTGACGTGCACCATGATGCTGCGGCCGGGCGGCAACAGGCGGCCGCACGAGATGGTGACTCGCGCCGGCGGGTTGGGCCTGGTGAAGAGCTTCTTGTACTCGTCGTTGACCTTTGAGAAGTCGGACATGTCTGCTAGTACGATGACGGTGCTTGTGATCTGGCCAGGGTCCCGGGCGACCGACGAGAGCGCGCTCCTGATGCTGTCGACGACGTGAGCCGTCTCCTCCTCGATGGTGCTCCCGACGAAGCTTGCGTCGGCCACCAAGGACCACTGCAGAAAGCCTCGACCCAGCTGAAGCGGCGCCAGACCGCTGTCGAGGAGCAGCGACTTGGCTGGGCCTCTCGGCTCCGGGGCCACGCGGTGGCGGCGTGGAATCGCCCGGCGAAGGGATTCAAAGGCCGGGTCGAGCAGGGCCGGCTGCCGGACGGGGTAGTCTCGATGCTGCGGCGGGACGGGCTTCTCGTCGAGGTAGGCGCCGCGCAGCATCATGTGGGAAGCGCCGCCCCCCTGAGGCACGATGACGGCGCCGCCGTCGGGCACGACAATGCGCATCTTGAAGAGGTCGGGCGGCCCGTCGAGAACAATGGTCTCAAACTCGCCGCCCTCGCCCAGAGCAGCGCCCAGAGCGGCGGCGCCAAAGCGGT
This sequence comes from Ophiocordyceps sinensis, assembly GCA_012934285.1. Lineage (NCBI taxonomy): Eukaryota > Fungi > Ascomycota > Sordariomycetes > Hypocreales > Ophiocordycipitaceae > Ophiocordyceps > Ophiocordyceps sinensis. Next base: position 1,588,010 of record JAAVMX010000008.1, read on the forward strand.
GGACGGCGCGGTGGACGGCGAGGGCACCGGCGTGAGTCGTCACGGGCTGCCACAGGTGCGACTCGTCAAGCCCGGCGCCGGCCACCTTGATGACGCGGGCGTCGAGCCCGGCGCCGGCCATGTCGCGCAACAGCTGGCAGCCGTCGTCGGCGGCGGCCGGGCCCGGGGGCGGCAGGACCGGGTACTTCCACAGGTAGGCCAGCGGGACGAGGCCGAGGCGCAGGGCGACGGACTCGACGCGGGTGCGCTGGTAGTTGGAGAGGATGGCGCCCGAGCACAGGGCGTTGGCTTCCGGGTGGCGAGCCATGATGGCGCGGAGCAGGGGCACCATGGACTCGGTCTCGTCGTCGGCGCCGCCGGGAGCGGCCGCGGCCGAGCCATGGTCGTAGTCGCGCTCGTGGCAGGCGGCGCGGCCCAGGATGGGCTGGCGGTAGAGGGGGATGCCGGTGGCGGTGGCGTACAGGGGCACCACCTCGTGGCCGACCGTCTGGTACATGAAGCTATTCAGGTCCCCGTTGTCGTCGTCGTTTCTGCCGGGCGGTGTCGTCGGACTCGCGTGCAGGTTTGCCAGGGCGACGACGCCGTGCCCGAGACGCATGCACTGCAGCAGGCTGTAGAAGCTGTCCTTGCCGCCCGAGACGAGGGCAATCACATGGAGGCCTTGTCCTGGCGCCATGGCTTCGTGGAGTTGGCCCTTTTTTTATGATTGTTGTTCTTCTTCCCTCTGGTTCGCCAGCACTGCCTTCGATGGTGGATCTCTCACGTGCGACCGCCCGGAAACCGTTTCGCCCCGTCATTGTCGGGGACATTGACAAGCCACATGAAGCCAGCCCACATGAAGCCATCGCCGCCAAAGAAAAGGTTGACTCACTAAGATTACCGCATTTTCTCAGGCTTGGTTCCCAAGGGATTACCTAATTGGGCCGGCCCTGCAGCCCCTTGACTCGCATTGCTGGCTTTGCCCTGTTTGTTTCCAGATGTTGATGAAACGTTGAACCCGCCGCGGGCCACGTTTCTCCATGGGGGGGGGGGGGTGCATCATTTGGCCGAGAGCGACAAGGACAAAAAGCCCGCGTCGACGGTGGCGCCCTTTTCGTCCCGCCAGTGAGGCCGAACAAGTGTCCCGGCCATGCAAACAACTGGGAATCAAACCACTCTTGTCTGTAGCTCCAGTCACCGGGGCCGGCATTGGCTGTCTGTGACGGCGTCCTTGTCGGCTGCCTCTCCCTATCTCCGCTGCAACCTCTATTGGGCCGCCAGGTCCATGACGCATGGTGGGAGCGGGCATCTGCCGCTGACGACGACCCGTCTGTTCTTGACGTCTGCCGCCAACCTACAGAAAAGGATGTCCATTGTACTCGGTACGGGTATATGGAGTACTCCGTATGTACCGAGCATGAGGCACAACAGCTGTCAACTGTGCATGAGCGCATGCAACGTCCCCGGTCCAGCCCTCTCTCCGCATCCATCCAATGCCAATGCGCGCAAAGTCGCGGTGCAGCTTGATGCAATCATGGTCAGCCCGGCTCAGCTCAAGCCCGCCAGGCCCCAGAGACACGCAACGAGTACGAATAACGTACCAGCAAGCCAACATGTCGCCAGTCTGCCGCTTCCTTGGCGTAGTAGTACTAGGTATATAGTACTAGTAGTACCTAAAACTGGCAGGTCTCATAGTCGCTCTAGCCGGGCAGCACAGTCGCAGCAGTGCGAATACCCACGGAGTACTTGACTTCTTTTTCACTCCTCTATCCATCACTCTTCTTAAACGTAGCATCGGCACGCTTACCTCTAGGGCACCAAGTGTTCATCCGCGACAGCGGGTTTGTGGCCGTCGTGCTTCATGCCTGCCACTAGATCGGAACCACTGGAAACTTCTTCTTTACTCCTCTATCGATCACTCTTCTTTGCTCCTCCTACACTTATTACAGCGCCCAGTAAGCACCCTGTTCAGGGCGATCAAGCCCCATCGAGCGCGGCGTCCCTGACTGACGCTATCAAAGCGGCCTCGAGGTACCAGACGAGCGACGAGTTGATAGAGGGAGGCATGCGCAAGCTCTTTGCTAGATACGGTACGGCGTCGGAGGCTTTACCAGAGTCGGATGACGGGTTGCTGTCAGAACGGGTTTGCTAGTTACGATACGGCGTCGGAGGCTTTACCAGAGTCGCATGACGGGTTGCTGTCAGAACAACGGGTGTAGGATCACGCTCGGTATCCTTGCGGGAGATTAGGCCACATTACGAAGTACACACGCACCCGCAATAGGTACACACATGGCGTTGAGGGGTCATCCTCCGCAACACACATTATCGTTGCAAGCCTCATCGGCCTGCCTTTTACCTATTGGGATCTTTAAACCACTGGTTCTAATGATTAAGAGTCTCAGTCTTCTAGCCACGAGCTACAAGGCCCCCTTTGAACATTACCACGAGATAGCCTAGCTAATCATGCTCGGCAAGAGGGAATAGTTCCTCTCGCAACGAAGAGAACCAAGCCCGCGAGAACCACGAACAACAAGATACGTCCATGTTTTAGGCACCGTAATTGCACACACCCGCGGGTATGTGATATGCATCACTACCTAGGTAGGTAGTAGTACTATCCGATACTGTTATACTCCGTAGGTACCTCCACACCATCCCGGGGGGGCGGAGCATCATGACACGGCGTCTCAAGGAGACATCGTGCCATGCCTCATTTCCTTTCTTTTGGCCCGTCCCCACTCGCTCGTTGCGGTGGCCTCAGGGGCCCCCAACAAGGGTCCTTGCTTAAATGCCAAGGTTGTGCGGCAGCAGTCCTCGTTTGATCCATGTCCCAACCGAAGACGAGCAATCCCATGGCGACGGACATCAACACACCTGCTAGCTGCACGCCATACTGTAAAACGCCATACTGTACTTCGTACGAGTTACGAAGTAGGGACTGCCGTCGTCTCAAGGACCCCCCATGCGAGGCTCCCTGTCTCTCAAGGTGGCAGCAGTGCATTGTCAGTTGGTAGGTATGCGACCATGTCCCTGTCCACGTCAAACTTCGACCGATTCAAATGCTCGTGCGTCAGCATGTCTTGATCAAATGTAACTATACTGCGCGTCGTGACTGTGACCAGCACACTCATATCCTCGACATGCCTCGTGGCAGCGCATAACCAAATTCCAAATGCCCCCCGGCGACAACTCGACGTGGGAAGAAAAGACGACGAGACAAGAGAGCCGACAAGCAAAGCCAGGGACAGCACAGGACCATGCACCTGCCTACCCGCCCTCTCGTCCGCCCATCTTTGACCTCGGCACCACGATTACAACGCCTGTTGTACATCCTCTTGCCTCGACGAGCAAGCAAAAGAAAACAGCCTCCCAAGTTTCACCGTGCGCACCGCGTCACCTCTTTTTGCCCCGTCCGATGGACCGAGTTGGCCCTTTTTGTATCCTTGTTCGGGTCGTAAGACAGCATCCAAAGCACCGAATCCGCCCCCCTCCCCGTCGTAAAATGACAAGTTGATGTTTGAAAAGTTGGTACATGAATGGAAGAAATATTGTGTAAATGCAACATCATGAGAAGCGCTCAAACTGTGCCAATGTCGATTTTTGCTCTTCGCCCCGTCTAACAAGGTGATGTTCCCTGCAAAGTCTTGCACCCTACTGCCGAGCCGCACCGAGCGCGGTCACAGCCATGAAGATAAAGGTCATTAACATGTCGTGTCCTGCCCCGAGAACCAGCCACAGGAAATGGCTCGAGCCGAGGCGAGGTGTTGTCCTGGGGTGCCGTGCTTAATCGGAGCGCTTCCGCTTCTTCCTGCCCTGGTCATTGCCCTCTTCCGATGACAGCTCGCTCGCGCTGCCGGGGACTTCAGAGGCGATCTGGAAGAGAACCTTGCCAAAGTTTGCGTAGTCGTCCGGGGCGGGACCAGCCATCATGCCGGCGTCGTAGACGGACCCGTCGGCGTTCTCAATGAGGTTCATGACGATGGCGCCGCCAGCGTGGGTTCTAGCGTGCTGGGCGAGGTTATCGCTGCGCGAAAACTTCTTGCCGCACTCGTTGCACTCAAACGGCTTCTCTTGGGTGTGGAGAGAGCGGTAGTGGCGCTTCAAGTGCTCCTGGCGACGGAATCGCCGGTTGCAGAGCTCGCAGACAAATGTCTTGGACGGGTCCTCGGTGAGGGATTGCTTGCGGCCGCGGCGGGTCGTGGGCGCGCTGTGAGAGGCGTCGGGGCCGTCCGAGCTGGTCGAGGCGTTGGAGTCCGACACGACCGACGCCGCCTTGTCCGAGTGCTGCTGGGCGTCGCCCGACTGGGAGTCGCTGGCGGCCGTGTTCATCATGGGCTCGACGCTGCAGCTGTCCTCGTCGGCAGACGTTTTTTGGCGCTTGTTCTCGAGGCAGTCGTCGATCGAGGGGCCAATGCTGCAGGGCGGGCTGGGCAGGGAGGGGAACTGGAAGTCGCCGCCCGCGTCAAAGCCAAAGTCGTCGTCGCTGATGAAGCTGCCGTGGCCCAGGGACACGACCGAAGAGCCGGTGCAGGCACGTGGGCGGGACACGACGGGAACGCAGCGCTCCCCCAGGCTGACCAAGTTGCCGAAGCCGTCCTCCGAGTCCAGGTCAGACAGGTCGTCAAAGATGGGCAGGCCGTGGGGCGCAGCCGAGTGGAAGTTGAACGCGGACTGAGTCAGGGCAGTGGGCACAACGACGGCCGGGCTCGCCCTCGACTCGTGGCCGCCAAGTTTCAAGTCGGCAGAGCCCAGCGGTGGGTTCGGAGGGCCGGCCGAGACGGTGAGGTTCCGCGGGTCACAAAAGTCAACGCTGTTTTCCGACGCAACGGAGCGCGCGTAGGGCGTGGGCGACGGGGACAGAGACGGGCAGGATGCGGTGGAGAGGTCGCTTGTGGTGCAGCTTAGCGAGGCGACGTTGGCGGGCAGAGATTGGAGGTACACTGTGCCCGATACGGATTAGCCCACCGACCCCGCTATCAACCCCCAAGGTGGGTACATGACCCCCAAGGTAACCCCCCAGGGTAGGAACCCTGCAGCGAAATGGAGAATGGACAAGGTCCATAATGGACGAGGTCAAGGCGCGGCAGAAGCGTCACGACTTCAAAGGCCGCGCCAGAGACATGGGCGTGCCGACGGCCGCTGCGGCGACCCGTCTTGCCCGTGGTCCCCCCTCGGTGTGCTGGAACTCGGACGCTGGGTACTCACTGGGTGTCATGGGCGGGGATCCGCAGCTGGACCACTCGAGGACGGAACTCAGGTCGACGGGTTCGAGGCCCGTCTTGCTCAGGTCGTCGAGGCCCGAGAACATGGGGTTCATGGGCGCCTGCAGAACCTCGAAGCTCTTGGGGCTGCCCGACGTGGAGAGTGGCGGCGTGGCGGGCAGGTATTGGTAGTCGCCAAACTCTGTGTCGAGCATCATGGCGGGCTTGTGGTGCGCCGGCTGGGGCGAGCTCGCGGGCGTCATGGCCGACGGGCCGTTGCTGAGGAGCGTCGGAGGTTGCGCGCGCGACGACGAGCCGGGCCGCGGGAACATGGACGTCGAGGCCAAGGGGCGCATGGCCGGATACATGGCCGCGTGTTGCGTGCCTTGAGCGTCGTGCTTGAAGAAGAATATGGGTGCTGGGGGTACGATTGTGGCGTCCATGGCTGGCTTGTCTGACCGGGAAGGGGTTGCGTGTCAGTGCCGGCTCATCAAGGCGAGCCAGAGACGAGGAGGGTCTTCTCACCTCGGCTGCCACGTCAGACAAAACTGCACTTGATGTGATGGATGTTGCTCTCGCGGGTCGATTAAATGTATATAGCGTGTTGTTGGATAGGTAGTGTACAGAGGCCGAATGCCTTGCTCGCGGGTGGAAAAGACGGTGTTGTTGTTGGATGAGTATTCGGTCCTCGCGCAAGGGTGTCAAAGAGCGAAAAGGACTGGCTAGAGAGGCTAGAGAATGGGCTCGACGCAGTTTGCGATGTTGTACATGGGATTCGCCCTCCTGCTGTAGTAATGGCTGTGGTTCTGGTGACGGAGGGTTGCCGAAGGGCCTGACGGAGTTGGTCAAAGAAAAGACGGTATACCTCGATCAAGGAAAAAAGAGGCGAGAGGGACCAAGGGTGAAAGCAGATCGAGCCACAATAGAAGAAGATGAAGTCGAGGAAGAAGAAGATGAACAAGAACAAGAAGAGGCGAGGGCATAAGAAACACCAGAGTACCGAATCCGTCTGGGTTGCCCATCAATGGTGATGGGGTCCGTGGAGGCATAAGTAGGGTAAGTACTGCCAGGTACATACTGTCACATACGCGGCCAGGATCAACAGGCGGGACCGCGCCAACCAAGAGACGAGACGACCCGCAGCGATAGGCATGGCCCAAGTGGGCACCCTCGAGGTTGCCTCCACGCCTGTCTCACCCAAGCTGACTAGGGCGACCAGAGCGGGCCCGAGCCAGGGTCCGTTGCGGCGGGCGGCGGCACCGGTTGGGTGTCTGTCCTGCTCCCACACCTCCCGATATCCCTGTCAGAACGGGCCAGTCACTCATGACTGTGAGAGAAAGAGACAGACCAGACCGCCTGGACGTCGAGGGTGGGCGGCGCCGGCGGGCATCGGCGGACGGGTGTTGGGCGGGATATCATGGACGACGACGAGAGGGGCCGATGATGCGCTTTCGGCTCTCGTGTCCGCCGCTGGCAATTAGCATGGCGCCTAGACCGAGCATGTATGTATTCGTACTCGTTACACACACCTGGACTTGACTTGTCCAGAGGGTGAGGGTTCTGCGCTGCGGCAAAAAGAAGATGCCAACGCCGGCGCAGAGGCCAGGCAGGCAGGCAGGTTGACGGGACGCGCGTGACCAACCATCACTGTGCATCGGTATTGTCCCTATCCAAACCATCATCACGAGCTCTCGACGAGCAGATGCCGGCCTCGGGTTTTGTGGGTGCCTGAACTCGGTCGGGCATGACCTTGACGGCTCTGCATGGCAAGATCAGCGGAGATGTGCCCAGAGTACGAATACCTGCGACCGACTGCCAACGTCCATGGACGGGCCGTGTACATTTTTGCAGAGCCTTGCCGTCGTCACGTCACTCGCGTCTCTCACCCTCGGGCTCAGGACGGCGCAACCGAGTCGCAGCCGATGCGGGAAGCGAGGCGGCCCTTTGCCAGCTGGATGGATGGTGTGTGCCGTCACCGGTGACTGGTAGTGGTAGGCAGAGGGCAGCGCAGCCAGCATGGCGCAGCCAGCCACCGGCGTACTTCGTACGGAGTACAGCAACGCTACAATGGCTTGCTGTCTGTCGTCTGTCTGACCAGGCAGGGTACGTACCCAAGGAAGGTTCCAGGCACGAATACCGCCGTCTGTTCTAATTCTGGAGCACGCACACCAAACCCCGGCCAATGAAGACGACGACGTCTCGGTCAGGTACCTCGACTTGGGTCCGTCTGCACTAGATACGCTGGCCACAGAGGGCACAGCACAGACATGCCGCCGCTGCCGCCCGCCGTTCTTGATTGATGAGCATCGGACATGCAAGAGATGATGTGAATGTTTTGCGCCCCCGCCCCGACCCCTACTATATCTGGCAGTAGTACCATTCACTTGGCAGACAAAGCGTTGCTACTACTAGTAGTACTCGTAGTTCTGTCAAAGAGACCGGACTCCGACTTATACAGAGTACCGCGGACGGCTAGGCCGAAAAGGTACCTAGCCTGCCCCGTTCCGCGCGGCACATGTGCGGTAGCTTTGAAACCGCCTTCTCGAATCCCGACGACGGCAGCAAAAGTCGGGGGTCCATAAAGGGAACGAAAAGGAATGAAAAAAATGTGCCTGCCTGCGGCATGGATGCCACGAGTGCGAGAATCCGAAGAGGATGAGAGGATGAGAGCACACCACATGCTATGTACATATGTATGCACAGCGCCTACCTACGAGTTACAGTACATATGTCAGCCGCGCATAAAAATAAGCACCTGCCCGGCCCATGCCTTATACATTATACATACATATGTACGAAGCACATACTATACCTAACCTTCCTAGTTGGGCCGTCATGCACACAACGCTACGGAAGGAATGACGGGCGGCCTCTACGGATCACGTTGACAAAAAATAAAATGCAAACTTTCTTTGGACCGACCATGATGCATTTGCCCTCGGCCTGCCTTGCTGCTCTGCTCGTCCATGATGGTGTGCCCGTCCGGTTTGGCGCGCGCGCACGCGCTCGCTCGCGCACAACCCACCCTATAATGCAAACCGAGTCACAAGCCATGCATAACCCTGCATATGACAGGACACAGGAGCTCAGACCATGCACAAGCAGCCTGTTGCTTTGCTCTTGTCTGCCCTGTGCTTTGCTCTGCTCTTTCTCTGCCAATGAATCTCTTGATCGCCCTCGGACGGGCCGCACGCCTGTGCTCACCATTGGACGTCTATCCTGTCACACCAGCATGCGCTCGGCCAATGCAAGGCACACCAAGTGGCTGATCCCGACGGCAAGAACTCGAGCGGCGCCTTTGGCTGACGACGGTCCTCACCCACTCGACGGCGGCTCGACAGCACCAACGATGGGCCTCTGGTCATCATGTCAGGCATTGGCAGGGGAGAACACGGCATGCCAACCAAGACCTCTTTTCGTCTCCATCACGTCACGGCGGCTGACCATCGACGCTCTTCACCAAGATGGCACCAGCCGATGGAAGATGATGACATGCCCAGCGACACTGACTGGGCCATGATGATCCAGCGCCAAGTGGATGCTGGTTTTAGAGTGGTGGGCTTGCTTGCGGGCTCTCGACTGTGCCGCCAGCTTCGTCATCGTCTCGCTTGGCGCTGTCCATTTGTTGGATGCTTCACGGGTTTGCGCACTGGAAAGAAGAAAACATTCAAGCCAGTCCACGTACCTAACCGAGGTCATGTCTGTCCTATCTTGCCTTGCGTTTTTTAAAGCCTTTTCTTTGGCCCGTCATCGTGTGCTCGCCGGCTTTCCCACGGTCAAGAGGGCTGGCTTCCCTAGTAATACGAGCCATGTCCCTCCCACGGTTTCCACCCCCCCCTCTTTCCCTTACACACTCGCGCGTGCGACAAGCATAAGTGGAAGAGAAGGAAAAACTGATTCAGCAGGGAAAGCAGGGGATTCGTGCAAAAGAAAGGCGGCCGGGGACAAGAACAATAGACGAAGTTTGTCCGAGGGGGAAACCCCGATAAAGCCGGCTCACCTCGCACACACAAACTCCCATCGTGGTCAGAACCCGATACAGCCGCGACGGCTCAGAGCGGGAGCGAGCCTTGCGGATACGTTTGCAGGGCTGGCTCTTGGCACCACCCAACTCCCACTGGTAGACCACTTTGCTTTTTTACTGGTTTGCACCGAGGGCGAGGATCAAGTGCTCCACGGATGAGACCCGATATCAGGAGCCCCGCCGAGCTGAGGCCGGAGCTGTCTCTGTCCCGAGCCGTTTGCCAGCAGTGAGCAAGCCAACGACGGCGAGTCAGAGCTCGCCCTTCCGTCCATCCACCGGCATTGGATAACCATGAGAAAAACGCCCATGAATCCATGCCGAGCTCAGCCGACTTATTGGCCAATGCCATCAAAGAGGCGACTCATAGGAAGCAGCTGACGTCGATGTCGTTCGACAGCAACTGCAGCAGGGGTGCACGGGCAGACATTAGTAGGTACCCAATGAGAGCATCCCGTCACGTCGGGATACAGACTATTCAGCACAGCAGCCGTCAAGCCAAGGTTGATTCGAGTCAAAGCCGGGCTTCTGCATTTGCAGGCTCCCGCTCCCCTGCTTGCAACCCGTAGGAGACGGCATGATCAACAAATTCGATTTGCCACCATGTACAAAGTATGCCCAGGGGTGGAAACGAGAACCCAGAGCATCCAAGGTCGGGCCGGCCGATCTGCCTCCCGCAATGTGTTACTCAACAAACACTACCTACGAATACCTTTCTACCGACCGGCCAGGAGTTGATGGGAGCTTTGAGGTCTGGGCTGGCTCGACTCATCAAAGTATCTGTACGAAGCAGCAGTGATGACAGGCTGGGCTGTTTGTCGAGACGATCGAGAGCCCCTGTTGATCCGGTGGATGCGTATAGGTATGTCATCTGGGCGGCGCGAGCACCGCCTGAGGTTCCATGTATGATATCATGAGCACTGATGGTTTATGGCCGTGTGGGACGGCTGCGCAAACGACTGTTGCGTATCTGTGCCCGTGCAGTAGATACATGGCTGCGTAACTGCCCAACATGTACGTGAGTGCGTGCAGATATCGATCTCACGAGAGCGGGCCGCAAATACCACTTGACTTGGGTGGTTACAGGCTGCGCGTTGTTCGGGCCAACCGCCAACCCAAAACCTTGCCATAGGTACGAACGAAGTATTATACATATATATGCAGTACCTACTCCATACGCGGTTGGGAGTGCAGGTCTGGTTGGTGCCTTGCATAAGTCACTTGCAGAGGCGGCTAGTATGTCTGCCCCACGGCACGCGCATGCCGTAGCGAACCTTGAATGTCAATCTGGAGATAACAACGACCGGACGGCGGCCAACTCTATTAGGGCGTGTTTTTAATGCTGTTTATTTTGGTTGGTACGTCTGCGTTATGAGTGAGAGCAGATGTGCGAGCGCGTGTGAGTATTCGTACGAAGTACTTCGTACTTTACTGTATGATGAAATTTGCATGAAGCTGGTGGTATATGTACGGATACCGCCTCGGCCGCCAATATTAAACGTCTGCGGCAGGTGTCCTATTGGCCGGCGATTAAGCCCGAAACCCTAGCGCTGCATGCCTGTTGACAGGGGTAGGTACCTAATCTGGTACCTGGTACGAATAGGTTATCGCGGAACTACCAAGAGGACTCGTCAGGCCGACGAGCGCCAGCCAGCGAGCCCTGCGCCTGCTGTCTGCAGTTGGTTGCTTAGTGTTAAACGCATAATAGACTCGGATGTAGACATTGGTGTACCTCTACGCACGAGGGCACGAAACTAAAATGCAGTCTTGCATTGCAGCCGTACGAGTTACATATAGAGTACTTCGTATACGAGCCTCATTGTGTGATGCTCGGCAGGGTAGGCACATGCATGCTTGCCGTCACCTCGTAGCACCTTTTGCCAAACACGTGCAGAGCATTTATTAGGTGTGCCCAATCCTTCTGGCTGCGCGGCGTCATGCATTACCTACACACTCGGGGAGACTTGCATGAGCTTGAGGACCAAGGACTGAAAGCCTCAAGCTTGCCTTATTCTGCAGTCGCATGGTTGCTTGCCCGCGTGCTGTCTCTACCCTTATTAGAGCCTTGGCTGACTAAATGAGCTATAACGTTTAAAATGGCGTCCCGTCCGATCTCGCGTATTCGTACGAAGTAGGACGTTAGAGCCCATGCTTCGGACTTACATGCATGTACTCGTAGGTACTACTAGTATTCGTATACGAATAGTGCATCCGTATATACGTGTAAAAATAGATAGAGTAGATAGGGAGTACGGATACGGATAGCATCCGTAGACAGTGCTTGCATGCATGCGGTCCGGCATACATGGCGGGCGAGACAAGTACTACGGGCAAACGTGGCTCTATGTATGTGCCATGGCCACGGAGATGTCTCTTGCCCCCGCCCCCCACCCTCCAAGCCGCCCTCTCGGTGGTGTGCTCTCGGTGGTGTGCCTCAAGGGGCATCTCGCCGTCATCCGAGCAGACAACTAATGAGTCTGGCCGCCGGGATGTGGCGGGCGGTGCCTTGGCTTGGCGGTACACGCGTCCTGTCAATGCCTCTCTATGCCAATAAGCCGAGCACAGGCGTTTTCACTCCTTCATGCTGTGCTTGATCCGCGAGCTTGTGACTGTCTACGAAGTACGAAGTACAGGTGTATGTATGTATATCTGCATGTAAGAATTGCATCCATGACATTTATGCCATGCAAGTCAGTTACGTCCCCATATTTCGTTATAGTAAGGACACAGAGAGGAGCCGTACCTTGCATTAGTCTGGCTGGCACTCGGGGACTTGTGCAGGAATTAAGGCACAAGAACCAGATAGATGCTGTTGTATATCTGGTACCTGCCATTTCTACCAAGGAGCAATAGGCGCACGGTTGGACGCCATGCCACCGCTCCAGGACGCCATGCCACCGCTCCAGGATAGATGTTACGCACGACTTATCATTATAACAGTGGGCCTCCGGCGAGACGCCATGCCACCGCTCCAGGATAGATGTTACGAACGACTTATCATTATAACAGTGGGCCTCCGGCGAGAAAACGCCATCTGGTTCCCGTCTGTGCTGCATGATTGCTTACCGTGGTGGTAGTCAGTCGACGCAGGTACACACAGTGCAGATGCATCACCCTCCTGCCAGCTTTATAAGTTAGGTAGCAGTACCTTCGGGGTAGTACCTACCTCTCGCTTGGTCAAGGTAGACAAGACATACCTACTATTCGTACCCGGAGGTTGGATTTTTTCCTTCGCCTGCTGCACGATACCTTCGCACGCACGTACGGATACAGTTCATACAGCTCCAAACGCTCAAAACCATCACCGCAGTCAATCATCACATAGTACGTACGAAGTACAGAGTTCATATATACGAGCTTTATATCCGTATACTACCTCCCTACGGATACCGGACTGCCTGTTGCGTATGCCTGCATACGCTCGTGCATATGCGCGCAGCACCCGTCGTCGTCGCTCGCTCGCTGCTCCGCTCGCTGCTCCGTGTCTCCTCGCTCGCGCATGTCACGCATGTCGACCCTCGTCGTCGTCGTCTCAATTGGTGACAAGTGAGACGTCCCTGTCTCTCTTCCGACCTTTTTTGGGGCAGAATCCTCAACAGCAGGGGGACATCGCTTGGGAACAAAGAAGGGTCCAGCGAGCGAGCAAAAGGGTCCGCTGATCCTGCCGGGGGGGGTATCTGGACCTCTCGCCACAATGCATTGTGAGTGCAACTGGGGCGCAGGTGGCGAGTTGCATCTGGTGAGTTACATCTGGTCATTTGGGGGGGGGCTTGTCGTTCGCCAAAAGAGCTGGGATGCCGAGCTTATCATCAGCGGAACCGGCGGCTTTTTTCAACACACCCCAGCGGCGTCAGGACGAGCTCTTTCTTGCTCCTCGACGACGCTCCCTTGACACGGTCTGTCCATGTACAGTATGTACTTCGTACGGAGTACAGGATGCACATAGGAATAACGTCATGCTAACCTCGTTTGAGACAGGGCGCTCGCCACCGACCGACACTGTGGTTGGGCCGTCGCCGGTTGGTCGCCCTTGTTTGTCCGCGGCCGGCCAACCGAGTACATAGTACTATTACCATCACCGACTGCGAGACGCAATTCATCCTTGACTGCCGGTGGGCTATACGAGGGCGTGAAATGAAGAAGAAGAAAACATGATGCCCCGGGGGCTCTGCCAAGCCTGCATTGTCTGGGCTTGCTCATGTGCAGGCCAACTAGTTACCAGCAGCCCAGCTTGGTCATATGTCATATGTGCTGACGACTGACGACAGGACTCGTCATGCCCCATGGATGGCCTCGCATTGCCGAGCTTGGTGGCCTCGGAGCTCTCGTCAATGCACCGGGACGAGAAAAACACCACTGCTGGGGTCAGGTTTCGCAGATCATGAAGTGGCAGGGGCCGCTTGGAGCTCATGGTCATGGGCCTGTCTGTCAACGGCCCGGATGCGTAGCCGTGTGGCCAAGTCGTCGCATTGATACTACTATCTACGAGTACTACTACTACTATATGTAGTGGTACGACTGCATCCCCAATCGACGGGGGTCTGGCCTGATCCCCGGATTTCCGAGCCAAAATGAAATGCAAATTGCAACGTGGGTCCGTTACATGGCATTTGGGCATGACTTCTAGAAGTTTTCAATGACCGAAACAGCTGCCCGCCTGTTTCACTCTTGAAACCAGTGGCGCAAAGGCGCGTGGAGCACCTTCAACGCCCAGTGAGGCTCATAGACGCCCACACGGCTCATCGACTGCGCAGCTTTCTCCCCGACTCATCCACTCGTGGTTCACTGGTACGGATACTCCGTACTTCGTATAGTGCGGATAGATGGGCTTGGACTGCAAAACGGCTGGCCGGCCCGCAAGCACCAGACCAGCTAACGCAGCCACTAGGCCGTTACCCTGGCTTAGGCCGGGCCGTGAGGCCCCATCCATGCCTGCGCCCGCACCCGTCTTCGTCGAGGGTCAGTTGTGTAGCCCTCAGTCACACACAATTGGCTTTCTCCGCCAGTTCTTCAGGCTAGGGCAAATCAGCCTGTCTCTGGGCGAAATGTGCCATGTACTGGTCGCAGCTTGCGGGCGTTTCGTCGTGGCGGCCTGACCGCCGACGCGACGATCGCTCCGAGTAGTACCCGTAGGGACGAAGCGTTCCTTAGTTCCCAACGGGTACACGCCAGATTTCTCTCGTCCGTCACTATGCCCGCGATCGAGGCTCGACCCTTGGACGAGTCGACGGCCGGTTCTCACAAGACCAGTACCGTACCGTCTTGTCGTCTGCTCATGACTGCGTACGGAGTACGGATACCAGCCGTCCCGACCCTAGTTGAACCCTGGAGGTTCCCGCGGGCGGCCCAAGGGGACTATCGAGCACGTGCGGCCTCGATCCCTGCTCATCCAAGGATCCGGTTGATGAAGACGGGCGCGAAACAAGCAATTCTCGGATACCATCATGGTATTTCTCTTGGTCCGGGGGCGTCTCGTTTACACAGCAGATGCGAAAATCAAGGTACACCTATTCGATGACCAAAGTCAGTCGTGTGCCCATGTCTTCTTTCTTCAGCGCAAAAAGAAACGAGGAGCCATCGGCTTCAAACAAGGCTTGTTTCTTCGTCCCGTTACCCCCCGGTCTGCTGCGAAACCGGAAACTATCGCTTCGAGGGCCGTAGGATTTGTACTTTGGGTCACGGTCTCGTAGATTGGATGTCGTGGGCTCCCTCAGCAGTGGAAGCTTTTTTTGCGCAGACGACGGAGCAGCCTGTCGATGCTTAGGAAAAGCAAGACTGTTGCCGGCACCAAGCCGCCTCTCCCTCGTTCTCCGCCTTCCCACACGCCACACGTTGTCGGACTGACAGACAGCCAGCATGTGCCGTCGGTGGTGTGGAGGGATGGGTTGGCCGCGTTACTCGAGTGGTCAGACAGTCCAATTGGAGTTGCCCGTTGCTTTTTGGTTTCAATCTGCCCGCTGGATTTCTTTTCTCTCGCGTCGCGACCGATGACTGCACTTGGCGCGGAACATTTTGATGCGCACCGGTTGGTTCAGGGCCGAAAAAGCATTTACTAATGCTAGGCGCTGAGAAGCCGTCATGGGAGGCTTGGCCGGACTGGGCTAATCATGACCAGCAGGTCGGCGACGGGTACGGATAGCCAAAGGAGACTTGCTGTCTGGGCTTGTCGAGTGACAACCAGGAACAATGGCGAGAAGGGTCGTCTGTCCAATGTCTAAAAAGGGATGTTGTCCAACTGCGTGGCGGGCGTGTCCCCGGCATCTCAAACGACTCATGGTTTTCTCAAACATTACGTCGTTGTTTGCTCGGGCCCCGGGCTACAATCGGTGGCTTGCAGACGTTGGAAGGTGCGGTGTGTGTGTGTGTGAGTGATGGCGAGGGGGGTTAGAGAGGTCCAGGATGATGCGAGGGGGTTCATGGTTCATGGGCAGCTTCTGTTCAGGCGACGCTTTGCGAGCTTTGCGGCCAAGCGTGGTTGGGTTGAGCGGCAAGTGCCCGCTCGGGCGATGGCGGGTTTGCTGTCACGACGCTTTGCGGTCCGACTTGGGACGTGCGCCAACACAACTGGCTCCCTTGACTCACCCCGCAGGCGTAGGGCAGCCTGCTGGAGCCTGCGGCCAGCGAGGCGAGATGCAATGCAACGGGCGTCTCGGGATGGAAAGAGCCGTGCTGAGGCTCTACCGGCCAGTCGTGTGTCGTGTGTCGTCGTGTGTCGTCGTTGGTGCCCCGCGAGTGCGCGAGTGCTGCTTTTGCCATGGGCATCTGGCGTCGGATCAAAAGAAAGCGGGCGAGGGGGCTTCCTCTGACGGGACAAGACAGCAGCAGCATGTGCTGCGGCAGCGACGCAAGGGCTGTCTGATGACGCTCGCGGTTCGAGGCCCGTCTGGCTAGGTGAGCAGAGGTCAGCCAGAGGTCAGCCAGAGGCTTCGGCCAAGGTGCCGATGCAAGGCGGGTGTGGGAGATGCGGCAAGCGTCGCAACATGGAACTGACGTTGACAGGCAAGTCCTTGTGCTGCCCAAGTTTTCTCGGTCGAGATTGACCGTCGTTGGCTCTAGGGTAGCCGGCCGTGAATTGGGCCTTACCTGGCGCCTCGGCCCCACCGTACGGCCCCACCCCCAGCCACCATGGATGCCACCAGCCACCGGCCGGGCCAGTGCGATCTGATGAACAACAAAAAAGAGCATGGACGTGATTTGCGGCCTCACGGATTCTTGGCAACCAGGGACTGCCGATGATGTAACTATGATGTGGCTGCGTGCCCCCATCTGATGATAAACTACAGTTACATCTCACCCTCTCCTCACTTTACTCTTGCTCACCACCAACACTCACCGAGATCGCACAATGGGCCGCTCTCTCCCCTCTGCCCTCGGCTTGGCCCTCACCGCGGGCCTGCTTCTCTGGCCTGACGCTGCCTCGGCACAGACAAGAAGTCTATGCAACCCCCTCAACAGTAAGGACCCCTACCAGAATCCTTCTCCTCGCTGACCACCTGTCCAGCCCAGTGCCCGCCCAACACGGCCCTCGGCATGAGCATAAACGTCGACTTCCGCAAGGGCGCCGTCAACTCGTTTGCCGCCTCGGGCACGCCGTCGTACGGCGACGACGGCGTCTCCTTCGCCGTGGCCCGCGGCGGCGACGCGCCCCAGCTCAACTCGCTCTTCTACATCATGTTTGGCCACGTCGAGCTGACGGTCAAGGCGGCCCCCGGCGCCGGCATCGTGTCGTCGCTCGTGCTCGAGTCGGACGATCTCGACGAGATCGACATTGAGTGGCTCGGCGCCAACCCCGACGAGATGCAGTCCAACTACTTTGGCAAGGGCCGCACCACCGACTACAACCGGGGCCAGTTCCACGCCATTCGCGGCACCCAGGATCGCTGGATCACCTACGCCGTCGACTGGTCCCACGAGCGCATCGAATGGTTCGCCGACGGCGTCAAGGTGCGCTCGCTGGACCACGCTGCCGCCGCCGCCGACCAGTACCCGCAGACGCCCATGCGCATCAAGTTTGGCTCGTGGGCCGGCGGCGACCCGGCGCACAACCAGCCCGGCACCGTCGCCTGGGCGCGCGGGCCCACCGACTACTCGCGCGGGCCCTTTCCCATGCAGGTCCAGTCGCTGCGCGTCGTCGACTACTCGACGGGCAAGGAGTACCGCTACCAGGACCAGTCGGGCTCGTGGACCAAGATCGATGCCGTCGGCGGCGCCGTCAACGGCAACAACCAGCGGGACCGCGACGCCCTCGACGTCCCCGGCAGCGTCGGCCCCCCGCCCGCCCCCGCCGTGCCCCCCTCGCGGTCCGGCCTCGCCGCCGCCGTGCCCCCCGGCGGCATCGCCCGCGACGGCAGCCCCGCCGCCCGCACCCAGACGGGCTGGCCCTGGGTCGCCGGCGCGAGCCCCACGGGCGGCACCATCCCGAGCGGCTGGCGCATGACGTCCGAGGGCAAGATTATGCGCGACTCGTCCGCCTCGGCTGCCGCCCGAGCCTCGCCGCCGTCTCCGCCACTGGCGCTGCTGGCCGCCCTGTTTGCCCCGCTGGCTTGCCGCGCCGCTCTCGACTTGCCCGGTGCTCTCTGGTAGCCCGGCCTGGCGAGAACCAAGGCATTGTACAAACACAAACACACACAGACACACACTCGACATGACAGTACATGACAGTACATATTCACGCAAAACACAGGGGCGAGGTATGCATGGCTCAGGCGTCAGCGCGCATGTAGGGTTTGCCCTACTTTCCACGGGATATATAGACGACTCTCTCAAGAGTCTTTTAATGCCTAAACTCTACATCGACTTGCTCGGCCCAACATGCCCAACATCGAACCGCCCATGACCGCACCCTCCACCCTCTGGGATCCTCTGGGGCAAAGTGAAACCGCCTGGCCCGTCCTCCAACCCGCTCGAGGCCCAACCAACTCGTGCCTGGTCAACTCCCGACAACACCGTAGCCAGTGCATTGCGCCTCTTCCCGACATCATTGAAACATTGCATCTTTTCATGTCTCTATCTTGCGTTACTCCGAGGCCTATGGACAGTAGGAACAGACGAGCCCTCGAAAAGTAGCAAATACTGCAAAAGCAAAGCGTGTCAGCATCGAATCCTTTTGCAACTCCCCCGTCCAAAAGCTCCCGGTTGGGCGACCCTCAAAACTCCCAGTCGTCGGCGTCTTCCACAGACTTCATGGCCCATCGAAACTTGTCCCTGAGCGTCTTGGAAAAGAACTTCTCAATCGGCACGTCGAACTTTTTGGAGAAGACGACGGTGAGCCGGGGGTCAATGTAGTTCTGCCACGACTGTTAGCCCCCGACCGTTGCCCCTTCCGCTGCTTCAACTCACAATCTTGGAAGTGCCCAGGGCAACTTCCTTGTTGCCGTCACGGTCCTCGGCCTGCGTCTCCAGCACCTTGATGCGCTCGTCGAGCTTCTCAATGGCCT
This sequence comes from Ophiocordyceps sinensis, assembly GCA_012934285.1. Taxonomy (NCBI): domain Eukaryota; kingdom Fungi; phylum Ascomycota; class Sordariomycetes; order Hypocreales; family Ophiocordycipitaceae; genus Ophiocordyceps; species Ophiocordyceps sinensis. The sequence continues at coordinate 1,606,651 of JAAVMX010000008.1, forward strand.
TGACAAACTTGTCCACCGTAGGACCCCTGCCTTCGGCCTCGACCTTGCCCGTCTTGTTCTCCTTTTTGAATCTCTGCTCGAGCTCCTTGACCACCTCAAGTCGCTCCTTAAGCTCCTTGTCCGGCAGCACCTTTTCCTTGTTGGCCTCGAGTTTCTCGTTGTCCTTTTCAAACTTCTTGGTGATCTTGGTGCGCTGCTCCTCGACCAGGAACTGCTGATGCTCCTGGATCCAGGCCTCGTCCAGATCGTCGTCCAACTGGAACCACGCGGCACCCTTCTTCTTCTTCTGCGTAGGCTCAACGTCCAAGATCATCTTCTTTGTCCGCCACTTTTGGTACCGCAGGCCCTTGATCTGTCGACCTGGTTAGCGACCTCGTCATCTGGGCGGGTGTCGCCTTTGCCTACCCTATCTCCGAGCTTCTGCATCTGCTGATCGTGCGCGACGCCGACGGTCCTCTTGTGATTGCAGAGAATGGCCACCTTGCGGTTGCAATCGTTGTAGAGCTTCACCTTCTCCGCCACAGTCCCCTTGGAGCGCGGGTCGTTGTGCAGCTCCTTCAGGAGCTCAGACATGGTAAAAGACGCATTGTAGGTACGGAAGACCTTGGCAGTCAAGCCCGTCATGTAGTTGTTCAAGTGCTTGTTCAGTTGCGAAGTCTGCGGTTCGGGTCAGCGACAGGCACTAGCCACGGCAAGTGTGCGACTCACACTCAGGCGATCAAAGAGATCGTCGCCGTTCCCCTTGGGGTGCTTCTTGAAGAGCTTCAGGTTCTTGAAGACCTGGGCCTCGACGTGAGCCGTCTCGTTGTACCTGATGCTGTCCTTGCCCAAGAAGTCAAATGTGACCTTGTCCGGCGCCTCGAGCGTGACGTGCTCGAACTTCAACGAACAGCAGCCCACAGTGTCGGCCTCGACATCCGTTTTCTTTTCGTTGCCGGCTCGGAGGGCGAGCTTGTCAATGAAGTACATGGCAGTGGCCCGCTGACGATCAGCCATGACCTGGCTCTTGAGGTCCTTGGTGTAGTCCCTGCGGATCTTGTCGATGTGCTTCTTCAGTTCCCGAGCCTTCTCAAACTTCTTCAAGTCACTCTGGCCCTTGACATCGCTGGCAGCCCCCAGCATCACGTACTTGTAGGCCCCGTTGATGTTCTCCTGCCACATGGCAAGCCAGGTGGCCTTTTGATCGTGCTGGACGGCCTTCCACTTGTGGCCTGCGGGGGGTTCCGGCACCTTTGCCCCTTTGCCAATGTTGATGGTGATTTGCTCCGCCGAGACTCGAGTCTTGACATGGCCCGTCTTGGGATGCTCGCCGCGGCCGCGAAAGAGACTAGGAGGTTCGACCCTGAAGTTGCCGACTTTTTGTTTCCTGCCATCCCACATGCAGTGAACGTAGGGGGCCTCGAACGCCTCCTTCTTGGCCTTTGCGGCCTCCCTCTCCTCCTTGGACAGGTTCTTGTTCTTGTTGGCCTCCATCTTGGCGAACCAGTAGTCGTAGATTTTCGAAAAGTCGCACTTGTCGAGACTCTTGACCTCGACCTTGTTCCCCTTGAGGTCCGTCACGCCAGACTCTTTCAAGAGGTCCGAAAAGTCGGTGAAGAAGTTTTTGCGGAACACGGGGCTGTCCAGGTGATGAGACGAGGCCGGGGTCATCATGGCGACCCAGAAGGTGGCGACTTCCTCGGCATCCATGGCCAGGTTGACGGGCTTGCCGTCGTAGAGGAGTTTGACGTGCTTGGGAAGAGGCTCATACTCGGGGGCGAACAGGACTCCGTTGTGCTCCAGAGTTTGCCACTTGATGCTGTCGTCCTCGCCCTTGGGTGCGTTCCACCACTGGTACTCGTCTTCCTCCTCGCTCGCTTCCTTGGATTTGGCCTTTGCCTGCTTCGCGTCCTTGGCAGGGGGTGCGCTCTTGGCCCGCTTTGCGGGAGCTTCGGCCTTGACCTTGGTCTTCTTTGAGATGGGGGCGTCGGAGTCGGATTCCTCCTTCTTGACTCCGTTTGATTTCCTCTTGCCGGGGCCGCCGTTGGACTGGCGCTTCTGCTTCGAGGACCTGGCCAAGGGCTCGGGGTCGGACTCATCCTTGACAGGCTTTTTGGGGGCAGCCTTTTTCGCCTTGGCCTCCTTTGCGCGGATAGCCTTGGCCTCGGCCTCGGCCCTCTTCTCGATTGCCGCCTTCTTGTTGGCGAGTTTGATGCCTAGTGGCTGATCATCGTCTGAGGATGATGCGGGAAGTGCCGTCTCCTCGTACGAGGGTGGCAACTTGTTGGCGCGGGATTTCTTGATGGGCTCGTCATCCGAGTCTTCATTGACCGCCTTGCTTGCGGGCTTGGAGCGCTTGGCCTAGTAATGTGCCCCACGGGTTAGCACCGAACGCACGTTTGAGGGGCGTGCCATGGCTCGGCCGAGGAGGGCATTACCAGAGGTTCGCCGTCGGTTTCCGAGTCGTCCTTGTAGTCGACGACGTTTGAGATGGAGGAGCGCGACTTGCGCTTGTGGGCACCGTTTGTGGACGGCTTGTCGACATCCATGGCGTCGCCGACAGGACCGTTGCGCACCGACAGACCAGCCAGACCGGTGGTTCCCATCGGGGTGTCGCGGTCCAAGGCCTTGTCGTCGGAGCGAGAGATTTTGGCCGACGAGACTGCGAGGGAAAAGAGTTTGTTAGCGGGACGACGACGCTCCACGGCGCGAAGTGGGTGGTGATTGTTGTTGTGGTGGGCTTTGAGGAGCGGTGGTGGCCCAAAGCAACGACAATGGCTGACAACAGCCGCCGGCGTGCGCGACGAAAGGGGGGCAACAAAGTGGGCAGAAATGGACGCCCAAAGGACAAAGGGGGACTTACGGCCGCCGTTGGGTCTCGCGAGAGGCATGTCGTCGTCGGAGCTGTCGGAAGCCATGGCGGTGTTTGGTGGTGTTTTTTTTTCCTTGTCGCCCGCCAGAGAAGGTTTGCGGCTCCACGGGCTGGCTTCGCTGACTGGGCTGCACTGGGCTGCACTGGGCTGTACTGGGCTGCACCGGGCGCTGCACTGGGCTGCACTGGGCAAGATCGCGGTCCTGGACTGGGATTAAAAGTAAGGGTGGTAAGGGTGGTACTCGCACTCGCACGCGGTCCAACAGTGGTAAAGGAGAGAGGCTGGAGAGGCTGGAGAGGCTGGAGAGTCCTTGGAGACGGGGTCCGAGAGCAAGGTGAGTGGCCCCCAACGCCCGGAAAAGGTGATGAGGGTCAAGAATGGACTGCCCTGGGCGAGACGTTGGAAGAATTGGCGGAGGTGACGGGGGGGAAGGGTTCGAGACGGGACGGAGGGATCTCCTGGAGAAGGCACTCTACAGGCTCCTCCCGTCACGTGACCCGCCCCGCTAGCCGCCAATTTGCCGGGAAAATGGCGAAGCCGCAAAACCAACAACTTGGTCACTTGATTGCCCCCCCCCCCCCCGTCTGACCACCACCGCCCTTCGTCGCCTCGCCTGCTCGTCCGTTCAATTGACCCCGTCATTGCTCGTCCCCCCCCCACTCGCCATCCGCGATGCTATCACGGGCGGCCAGACCCGCTCTTCGAGCTGCGGCCTCGGCTCCCACCCGGTGAGTAGCCGGCGCTTCCCGAGAGGAGAGGGGGTGTGCGTGGGACGTGAACCGGGAAGTGAACCGGGACGTGAACCGGGACGTGAACCGGGACGCGAACCGGGACGCGAACCGGCCCCCCCAACGACAAGAGAGCTTTCCAGAAAAGAGAGACAGGTGAGAAGAAACTGACGCCTGCCTCCGACCTCGACAGAGCTGCCACCGCCGGCCACAATGGCGCCGCCGGCTACGCGACCCTCCGAGAAATCGAAGGCCGCCTCAAGTCGATCCGCAACATTGAGAAAATCACAAACACAATGAAGATTGTCGCCTCGACCAAGCTCACCCGCGCCCAGCGCAGCATGACCGAGTCCCGCAAGTACGGCCAGACGTCCAACGAGGTCTTCGAGTCGGCCGAGACGGCCCCCGCCGAGGCCGCCGACGACGCAAAGAAGAAGCTCGTCATTATCTGCTCCTCGGACAAGGGTCTCTGCGGCGGCATCCACTCGAGCATGAGCCGCAAGATCCGCGCCCTCTTCGCCAACGAGCCCCCCTTTGACCTCGTCATTCTCGGCGACAAGTGCAAGGCCCAGCTCCAGCGCACAAACGCCACCAACATCCAGCTCACCATTGCTGGCATCGGCAAGGACGTCCCCTCGTTTGCCGACGCCCAGGCAATCGCCGACCAAATCGTCATGCTCCCCACCGAATACACAGAGGTCAAGATCCTCTACAACAAGTTCGTCAACGCCCAGACCTATGAGCCTACCTTTATTCAGGCATTTTCCGAGGACGCCATTGCCCAGTCCCGTACGTATACGACTCGCAACCCCAGCCACGCTTGCTTCGCTCCCGGGACCGCTGACCATCAATAGCCAACATCTCCGCCTTCGAGGTCGAGGATGAGGTCCTGGCCAACCTCCGCGAGTACAGCCTCGCCAACTCGCTCTACTGGGCTCTGGCCGAGGGCCACGCCTGCGAACAGTCTGCCCGACGCAACGCCATGGACGTGAGTTTTCCCCTGGGCTCGTCAACTTCTCATGCCGCCCCAAGTGCTGACCCCCTCTCAGAACGCCTCCAAGAACGCCGGTGACATGATTGGCAAGTACCAGATTCTCTACAACCGAACCCGACAAGCTGTTATTACCGGAGAGCTCGTCGAAATCATCACGGGCGCCACCGCTTCGGAGGATATGTAAGCGGCGCAGAGGAACGCCCTGGACTCGAGCGGAGCCGTTCCATTTGTATTAAACCTCGCGGGCGGGTATAAGCCGTGGCATCCGCACCTGTTACCAGAACCCCAACCATATTCCCCCGCCCGGCGCTCGCGTCACGTTCCAACGAGAAACCTGTTTGCCCGTCATGCGAATGCCGGTTTCAACGGCACGCATGCCTGCCTTTGTAGTAAAATGCTATTCTACCCATCGGAGTGTAGCCAAATCCTATCCCATATGCACGCACTGTTGACACCATGATAAGACTGAATGACACGGCGCCTGCAAGCAACTTTTGAAGCATACAAGTACACAGATGTCGTTTCTTAGTGAAGCCACGGACTTACGACTCCGTCGCTTTCTTGCCACGGCGCCTGGGCGCATAGTTGACGGGTTTTGCGCGGCGATGCTTCTGCGACGTGCTGGCATCGTGCGGCGCCTCGTCCGGGCCCGGGACGCTCGGGTGCTCTCGCTCGTATGCCGCCCGGAGGGACGCGGCCTCTTGGTCCCACTTCTGAGACGTGTCTGTGAATGTCCGCACCGTCTCTGCGTAGGCCCTCTTCTGCTCCGCTGCCTGGTCCTCGAACGGCTTGCGCTCCCCTGGCGTGGCGTCCTTCCACATCTTGGATGTCATGACCCGGACCTCCTTGGACATGCTCCGCGACTTTCCTGGCCGGCGGCTCTCCTCGCACCGCTTCTTGGCATCCTCAAGATGCGCCTTGCTGTACAGGAGGTACGAGTTTCCGGCCACCTTTTGCGGACGGGCTGGGCGCTCGCCTATCTGCGAGCGAACGTAGCCCCAGACCTCGACCTCGTACGCCTCCAGCCGTGCCTGCCGAGGATCCTCGGCGACTTGTTTGCGCTTGTGCAACAGCAGCGAGTCTCTTGGCAGGATGAGAGGCGTCGGCACCTCGATGGGACCAACCATGGCCTCGAGAACCTCGGTGGCCGCACCAAGACCGGAGAGGTATGCGCCGTGCACAGTCGCCGGGTGCGTGCCAATGGTGTGCTCCCCGGCAAAAAACAGGTTGCCCAGTGACCGCGCCATGGTGTCGTAGTCGCCAGGCAGCATTCCTGGGGCGGCCGACGAGTAACTTCCTCTCGCAAACCGATCGGATCCCCACCGTGTCACAACCGACTCGACTGGATACGGCACATCCTCCCCGAACACGTTTCTCAGAATACCTGTGGCCTCGGCTATGAGATGGTCGTTGCTCGAGTGCTCCGTCTCGAACCCGGCCTCTCCGGCCATGAGCGCAATGAGGCACGGCAGGCCAGTCGTGTTGGACACGTTGAACCACTGAAAGAAGCGACCCCGGCTCACGCCATAGTCCTTTTGCGTCGTGCTGTGGCGGTTAGGCGCATCTCGGACGACGCCGAATATGTGTCTATCCGGCTCCCAAAACACCCTTTCATAGACGAGCACAACCTTGTTCAGGACTCCGAAGCCGAGGCGGCCAACGACGTCCGTCTTCCACGACGGCAGTGGAGGATCAAACGCTATGCTGCCCTGCTTTAACACGCCCAAGGGCACGGTGCAGACGACACAGTCTGCCTCGACCGAGGCGCCATCCTCGGACTCGATCGTCGCCGGCCCAGTGAAGTCGTTGGCGTCATACTTGATCCTCTTGACCGCAAACTTGGTCGTCAAGTCTAGCTTGGTCGGGCACAGTAACAAGCCGCGGGCGACGCCTTGGTAGCCCCCGACGACCATTGTATGCCGCCCTTCCCACTCGTTGCCGGCATCCATGTCCCATAGGTCGAGGCTTAAATCACGCATGTTGGTCGCGTTGCTGTACTCCAAGTTAGCCACGTGCCAGTTGATGAGCCGATGGTCCTGAGCGCTCAGGTCGACCAGATTTTTATACTGAGATATGGCATGGTCGAGGACGGAGCCCAGCGTCGCCCCCTGGAGATTGGCAGCTTCGTTGAGGTCGATGTTGTGCTCGCTTGCAGCCCCAGACCTCAGACTCCACCCCATCAACTTGGCCTTGTCCGCGGCCTTTAAGTTGGCCGGGATGCCGGGCTCGTTGTGCACACGTCCGGTCAGCTTGTCTGCGGATACGGGGACCATGTTGACCTTTTCCGGCACGCTTTGCTGCGAGACTGGAGGCGCGTGGGGCAGAGCCGCGGCCGCCTCCTCTGCCTGTATGATGGACTTGGTCCCGTCCGCCAGGCTATCGCGGCCTTCGTGGAGGAGATCCCGGTTGCCCTCGATCAGCTTGGAGGGTTGGGGCTTGTACTTAAACTCGCTCACTCGATCCAAGCAGTCGTTGTAGAGCTTCTCGACGAGCTGGTCGCGAACAGGGTCTACTGGCTTGCCGTTGCTGTCATATATGGTCGTGTCTGCCGTGAGAGCGTAGTAGGGCAAGCCAAGCTGTCCGCGAACCAGGACATTCATGGGGTTCCCGCGATCGAAGCCCGTTATGATCATGCCCCCCATCTCGGCTGTGTGTCTCTTGGCGGGGAAATGGGGCTGCTCGCCCACGGGCCTACTCTTGAATTCGCGAGAGTAGACTCTGCCCCCTACACGACCCCTCCCCTCGAAGACGACGACCCGGGGCACCTCTTGGCCGATGTCGTGATACCGATGGGCATACTGTCTGAACAGCCCTTCAAGCTGCCTCGCGCAGGCCAGGCCAGAGATGCCGGCGCCGATGACGGCAACCGTCTTCCGCCTCTTGCCCCGGGGCACGTCAGGACGGTTCTTGTGGCTCAAGTGGGCCTCTGGAGGCTGCACGCAACCGAAGTTGATGTACCCGCGACGAAGCAGCCAATCGTAGCAGACGCTTGCGGCATCAAACCAGCGCGCGTTGGCACAGCCAACTGCTTCTTGCCGAGTGACGCCGGCCCAGGGGCGTCGAATCCAGATGCGCAGGATGCCGTTTCTGATGTTTAAATAAGTTGTAACTTGAGCGTGCGATATATGATGTCGGAGGAGATGATACTCTTCTGGGTGAAGCGCGTAAGGGTTGAGACGCGAGGACTCGGCCGCGTCGATGCACTCGCTTGCGTACTGGTGCGAGGGCATGTCGGTGGGAACCGAGGATTTGGGCCGGATGGTATAGTTGAGTCGTTCGATGCTGTGATGATGTGAGAGCGGCCCACGAGGCTTACTTTGTTCCGGGCTCTGCTCCCGGACTTGCTCTTGGCTCTGCTCCCGGATTTGCTCTTGGCTCTGCTCCTCGCTCGGCTTACGCTGCGTTGTATCCGCTTCGGCAGGGGTTGTAGCTTTGCTCGTCAAAGCGTTTGACGAGCGTGACGATACATCAGAGAGTTCCGACAAGGAAGAAGTGAATGAGTCGACGGCGTCAATATGATTGTTGGACGCAGGCAGTTCGCCGTCACCCTCTGGTAGGGGCACTTCATCGCTGTTCAAGGTCACAATCAGGTCTCTTTCTGGACTCGAAGCAGCATCATGGATGGGTCAGAGGGCCATGCACTCGGCCGGGCCAGAACTTACTCGGAGCTGATATCCATGGCACCCTGTTCTTCCGACTCATGTGAAGATGGCGACGCCTCGGAGTGTGCGTGCTCTGCCCAGCCTATACTGTCGAGAGGAGTGCCGGACGGCTGCTCTGGAGAAGGCTCTTGCCGAGAGTCAAATGAGGCAGCGAGGCAGGGAGGATGCAGCAGCGGCGACTCGCCCCCACCTTCTAAGAGCGAGGCACGCATCGAGTCCGATTCGTCGCCATCGCTGAAGCCGCCGGCAGGGAGGCGGCTCTCGACGCTGGCTTCCATGTCGGGCCGCACTGGTCAGTACAGGGTCGATTTTTCAACGGCGCGGATGCCCCGTGCGGATGGCCTCGGTGCCTTGGGCTACGTTATAATATCGACGACAAGAAAAGTTGAAGAGAAAGAGGCATCGTGGAGTCCCCTTCACCGCTTGGCCTGTCTGCCCTCCCGTGTCAGCCAGCCAGACCTGTCGCACGCAGAAGCTCTTCAGTGTAAGCGTCCGGGCGTTACTGACCAGGACACTCGTGTCTTATCGACATGTAATCAATCGGTCGGTGCAGCTGTGAGCCGGGCTTGCGACGGCGCCTATCCATCCGCTGTCAAGATTTCGGGGGGATTGGCTCAACGGCGTAAATGGCTGGTATAGAGCTCATGTATGTACTCCGTAGGCAAGGCCCAATGAAGCAAATTGATGCCATCAGCCAAGTCAAGTCCACGGACCCCCTCAGGCGCCTCCGAAACCAGAACCCCGAACTAGTAGGTAGGTTGCCAATCACGTGCCCCTCACATGACCGAAGCTTGACCTATGTACATATGTACCTATGTATATAAACCCCGCCCGGCGCGCGAAGGTACCTACCTGAAGAATTGAGTGCATCCTCGGTATCACCGCCACGACCACTGCCAATTGCAAACATTCTCGCCTTCGGCCACCTGTCCGCTGCAAGGTCAACCACGTGGATCCCTCGTCAACGGCCGGCCAGCGTTGGCTGTTGCGCAAATGGCGACGGATTGCGAATCCCGAGGACATGCCGATGCATCATCGTGCATCAGCTCGACGTGTCTGCCCCTGCCTGCGGATGCGCAAAAGAATTCTTCTCAATGGCCGCGTCCATCATTCTGTTGCCGCTAATAATGGACGTGGTGCAGATGACAATGCTTCGCCGACCTGCAAACTCGTGTCAGAAGCATGGCCCATCTGGCTGGTGCAGCCGTCTGGCTGGTGCGACGGCCCAACTCACCCTCTTCTTGCTTGGCCAGGAACCGAAGCGCTGCAATCTCCGTAAAGGTGATTCCCCCCACGAAAACGACAAAGACCGTCTGCTTGTGCCCGCTCCCCGAGAGCAACGCCCGTGCCTTGACGGCCTTGTCCTCGCCCTTTTGGACCTCGTAAAACGTCTGTCCGCGGACGTGCTTGACGGCCTCATCGAAGCCGTGCCAGCCCTGCGTCGCCGCCCCGGATGAGCCACCGCCTGCGCTGGAGACACCATTGCCCTTTGTGACGGAGAGGAGATACTGCTTCTGGAGCACACACTGCACGAGTCGGATCGAGAGCGGCGCGTACCCGCTATACACGTATGCTACGTCGTTGGGGTCGTCCTCCTGGACCTCGTCCACGATCAGCCGGAGCTGCTTTCGTAGATATGTGTAGTTCGTCTTGGTGCCAGTCCCCGTACCGCCGCCCGTCATCGGGATCATGCCAGCGAGCGGCGAGGAGCGCGACAGAAAAAGCTGGAGTTTCTCAAGATTGTTCAAGGTCAGAATATGCTGGTAGCCGTAACCGTGAAGAACCAAGCGCCGGAACTGGTCGTATTCCTTGGGCTTCACCCCTCCAGATATGCACGAGTAAATGCACAGCAATCTGAGCGTTTCCCGGAGTGGCGTGTCGCGGGCCATGAGTTCCTCTATACCGTCGAGCTGCGACGTGGGGTCGGCGCCCGCCGCCAGGTTTTGCTGTACCTCCAGCAGGCCTTTGAACTGATCGGTGCGAGTATGCTTGATGATTTCCTCGGCGAGCCCCGTGTGAATTCTCGCGCTCTGGTGCTCTTGCTGGTAGCCGGGCAGTCGCCCCACAAACTCCTTCAGCTCGGCCAACGTCTTGGTCTTATTTTTGCTCTCGTATTCGCTCTGGACTTGTTGCAGCCGTCGCGCGATCTTGTTGAGTAAGCCGCCGACAATGGCAAAGTTTGCGTCTCGCAGCTGATCGTACAAGCTGTCACTCGAGTCTAGCTGTATCGTCCGTTTCCTGCTTTGTGACGTCGCTGCCGATGACTGCGCCGGTGCGCCGACGACGGTCGTGTCGACCTTGGCCTGGTTGTTTTGGATCCCAAACAATTCGTCAATGAGGCCCTCGTACGTCAGCTGCGTGAGGAGAGGGGTGACAAAGTCGACTTCTCGATCGATGATGATGACGCTCTCGTTGGTCGTACTGGGCGTGAGGCCAGGCTTGCCCGAATCGGTAGCGTCCTCGCCAGCGAGCAGTTCCTGTCGTTGGCGACAGAGCATGTCGGCCACTCGTTTGGCGTTATCGCCCTTGCCAACGATGCGAGGAAATAGACCGTGGTTCTGCTGCACCTCCATGAGGGCTCTGGCCAAGAGGTAGTTGGGCGTGACGTCCTTGGACAGGTAGAGATCCCGAAAGGACTCATCGAGTTCTAGGGACAAGACGTCCTTTTCGAGCGGGAAGAAGAACAGCGGCAGCTCGGCAATGTTGACGTCGCCCAGCACGCCGGCTTCCTCGAGCAGCTGATCAGTCACCAAGGTCCGGCGGGGGACCCAGAAGATGTGGAAGTCGTGGGTGGTCTGGCTCTCGCGCTGCACTCGCTTGATCTGGGCTGGAGAGACGGACGCGAGGCCTGTTAGAAAGTTGCACGGCCCTCGGGCGCGCAAGAAAGCTGGCCAATGGCTGGCATACCTGCTATGGCCTCGGTGTGCCGGCCGCATTCTCCTCTTGCGACGAAGACGACGTTGTGCTGGCTCGAGTCGACGTTGTCGTTTTCGAGGATGAAGAACTTGTCGACGCCATATTCCTGGAGAGTCGCGACCTTGACAATGGTCCCGATGGGGCCGACCAGAGTGCGATCAAAGACGAGATTCTTCTTGCCGCGTACCTGTGCGCTCCATCATTTAGCTGCCTGGGCCTGGCTGGCAAGACTATCGGTGTCGCGTCGTGAGCCTTACTTACACCCTCCAGCAGGTAGAGCAGGTCCTTGCGAGCTTTTGCCCGGATCTGCTCGGAGCTGAATTCGGTGCGAGGCGCCATGGCCGCTCTCACTTGTGGTCGACGTGGAGAAGCTGGGGGGGGGGAATGACCTCAAGAGGGATGAATGACGGTTTGTCTCAGGTAACACTCGGTGGAGTTTGTATGGAGGCGGACCCCGCAGATAGGTAGGGCACGAAGCTGTTAATCCCCTACAGCGCTCCTTACCTGTAGGTAGGCAGGCACCTAGGTACTGCTAGAGGCAGCCCTGTTAGCGAGCAGGGTACCTGGAGCACCTCGACTGCCCGAATTCCGCATTCACCGCCCGACGTCATGATCGATGCCAGACGCAGGGCTGTGCCGGCGCACTCAGCAAGAGGTTGCCCAATGTCAGATACAGCACGCCCGTCTTCTTGTCCGGGAAGGAATTCAAGTGAAAAATAGCTAGCGAAAGACTCCCCTCTCGTGTCCGTGAAATGCGCCAGGCCCCGGATCGAGTCTCGAGCAACAGTAGTATAACGGTTCGCACTTGCCGCGGTCCTCCCATGCCGAAGCCCATCGTCGTCTATTCTTAAACAGTGTTGTCGTGATACAGAAACTCAATGTCTCGCGGCCGTAGTCTGTTGCCCCGCACAAACTCCTCGTCGCCCGGGGGCCTCTCGTTCTTCGAGTTGCTGGTGAGCATGCTCTGTATGCTCACGGAGACGCTCTCGGCGCTCTGGACCGGGCTCCAACCTTGCTGGCCCAGGAGGTCGAGGCATATGATGCCATTGGAGTAGATGTGAGGATGCATGGGGATTGGGCGGTTCGGTTTCGCTTCAAACGTGACCTCGGGGGGTTCTGCGACCGACGTCAGCGCAGCCTCCTCATCGCTCAGGCCGAGCCGGGCCTTACCTATGGGATACGAGTCGGGGAAGAGAAACTTGAGCCGGTAGGTCTGGTCCTTGTAGAGCGGGTTAGTGTCGAGGACGCGGATGTCGAGGGTCAATTCCTTGAGGTTGTCGCCGTTGACGAGCTCGATGCCGGGAGGCAGCCCATGTTTGTTAATCTACGCCACGTCAGCCTCTCTTTCTCCTTGCCGGGCACGACGGGTTGCTCAGGCTAGGCTAGAGACCACCTTTTGAAGCTCCTTGGACACGCGCTTGTCACGCATATGTGTTGCCATGATGGATGCCGCCGGGCATGGTCCTCGCGATGCGGATCCGGGAGCGAGATTGGGGAAAGCCTCGCCTGGAGGGGTCGGCGGCCGGGCCAAGGAGGATCAAGGAGGCCGGGCAGCGAGCGCGCACGCGCGCCAAGAACAAACCCCAAGCCGAAAGTGGAGGCTCCAGACCGTGGCGGTTCCAAGCTTAAAATGACGGACTTTATTTTTCTTGTGTTCGTCGGGAATTCGAGGGGGGCATCAGGCAGAGGTGGCAGGAACCGAACAAGCGACGGGGTGCTGGCTGCACTCCTGGTGGGGCAGCGCAGGTACACGAGTAATAAGATGCGCCATAATGGCAGATACCGGTTGCTCCGCCTTGCTACGAATAGCGCGCACATGATTGGAGGCGGCTCCCGCGAGATGGACGAACTCCTAAGAAGTCGTCCTGAGAAGTCGGGAGCATTCAATGATAATGACGTTGGCAACGACAACGACGTAAGTTGAACAATGATATCCGTCTTGTGTCCCGTGCCTGGTTGTCATCGAACAGGTAACTATCGTGCACCGGGGTGACGCTGTCTAGCATCCAGCCCCGGTCGTGGCTCATCTGGAGAGGCGAGCTCAGCCACGGCCTTGAGCGCCAAGTTGTCACAATCCTGAAAGCCCGGTTTGAGTCCACGACATTGCTCGCCCATTGTCACGATTATAATTGCCCGTGACCAGTCGGTGCCTAAGAAAAGGCGTCCTTGCGCGCCTGCGAGAAATCATCATTCGTCAACTAGGCCTGCCTGCCTCGTGAGGCTGAACCAAGTGGTACATATTTATGTACCTACCCGTAGGTACCTACCTGACCGTGACATATTTATGTACATACCACTCCTCGTCCCCACCAGCGTCCCACCTCATCATCATCGCCATCATCTTCTTCAGGGCCATCGCCGTCGGCTTTTCGCTCGCTTCCATTCGCGTCTGCTTCCAGCAACGTCGCCGAGGCGTCTGTACGTCCCAGGACGCTCGAAGCACTGCGTCTCTCTCTTCCGTGGCGCCTCTCAAAGCCACTCGGCCCCCGCGCCCGCGACCGCCTCCGCCTCCCAACCCCGCCATCCGTCGCAATGAGCTGTAAGTTGCATGGCAGATGCCCCTTTGTTGCGTGCCCCAGCGCAGTGCCCCGCGCATTGCCCCGCGCAGTGCCGTTACTCGCAACACTCCATCATTCCATCATCCTTTCCGCGGGCGACGGCAGGATTGCTTCCCGTACCCGTCCCGTGGCTAATATGGTTCCTCGTCTGCTCCAGTCTCGGGCATGCTGAATCGCCTTCATGGCCAACCCGAGAGCTACGAAAAGAAGTGAGTCGCCGACCCCGCTCGCAGCTGGCGTCTGCCCGCGCCCTTGCGAGGCAAGCCTAACGCTGCTTCAAGGGCAAAGTACAGGTTCGGCCGAACCCTCGGCGCTGGCACGTATGGGGTGGTGCGCGAGGCAGACGGCCCTACGGGCAAGGTGGCCATCAAGATCATCCTCAAGAAAAACGTCAAGGGCAACGAGCAGATGGTTTACGACGAGCTCGAGATGCTGCAGAGGCTCAAGCACCCGCACATTGTCAAGTTTGTCGATTGGTTCGAGTCTAGGGTGCGCCATCTCATCCTCCCTACAACCCCCCATGGCAAGCTACACACGGTTCGGACCGGCAGCTCACCAATTTGACCCCTCTAGGACAAGTTCTACATCGTTACCCAACTGGCCACGGGCGGCGAGCTCTTTGACCGTATCTGCGATCAGGGCAAGTTCACGGAAAAGGATGCCTCTCAGACCATAAAGCAGGTGCTCAACGCCGTCGACTACCTCCACAACAACAACGTGGTCCACCGAGGTGCGCTGCGCATCCACCCGTCGTCTCTCGTTTAGACCTTGGCAGACTGACGTGCCATTGCCATGGGACAGATCTCAAGCCAGAAAACCTCCTCTACCTGACCCGAGATCCCGACTCAGACCTGGTGCTGGCCGACTTTGGAATTGCCAAAACACTCGATAACAGCGAGGACACGCTGCGGACCATGGTGGGGTCATTTGGGTACGCCGCTCCCGAGGTCATGGGGCAACAGGGTCACGGCAAGCCGGTTGATATGTGGTCATTGGGCGTCATCACGTACACGTTGCTCTGCGGCTACTCCCCTTACCGCAGCGAGAACCTCAAGGACCTGCTCAGAGAATGCATCGTGTCAAAAGTGGTGTTTCACGAGCGCTACTGGAAGGACGTCAGCGAGGATGCCAAGGACTTCATCACTCGGCTGATTGTGCCCGATCCCGAGAAAAGATGGACCAGTCAGGTAAGCGCCAAATGCTCGGCCCCCAAGCCAAGACGGCTCTCCGGGTTGCCCCATAACCGGGACACGTTGCATTTCTGACGCCGAGCCTCGCAGCAAGCTCTGGGGCACATCTGGCTCACGGGCAAGAACGCCAACACGGAGCACGACTTGATACCCGAGCACATCGAGGCTCGGGACATTCGAATCAAGTTCAAGCATGCTGTTCTGGCCGCAAGCCTCAAGAAGCAGATTGAGCGGCTCAAGGTGGCGGAATCGGACTCGGACGATGACATGAAAGATGCGCAGCAGGCAGTGGCCGGGATCTTGGAGTCCCCGCCGCGCAGCGACTCCACCAGGCCGACGTCTCTACGGGACGTGGCCCGGGATGGCTCTTTGTTCCACGCTGTCGTCATGGCTAAGATGAAGGACGAGAAGCAGAAACAAGAAGCCCTGGAAGTCGAGCAGGAGCTGGAGAAGGATCGCAGCTCCAACAGCGGTTGACGTCGAGGTCTAGTTTCTCACGTCCTGGTTGGCGCAAAGATGCATGGCGGACGGAGGATGGAAAACAAAATTTGCGAGGAAAAGGGTCTTGGATTGTTACGGGTGCCGGGCCGGGGAGACTCCCTTCTTTTTATCTATTCGTGGTGGTGTGATGGCGGCAGGCAGCGTCAGGAGGCGGCCATGTCTTTTTGGTCGGCAGCGAGGGGCAACGTTCACGGGAGCGAGGATGAATCGAGGAGTATCTGAAATCTGAAGCATATTAAAGAGAATAAGACGCCTGTAGCTGTGGTATTCTCATGTGCCGTCATTCATCCATCAAAGGTCATTTGTCTGTATACAAGTACAGGCAGTGCGAGTGGAAGACGCATGGGCCGTACGGGGGGACTGATAATGTACAGCTTGAAGCAGGATTATTGTAGGACGGTGAATAGTAGCGACGCTGACGCTGTGATGTTGCTCCAGCGCAAGCGGGAGGGAGAAAACATTAGGACGGGGTATGATGGGGAAAAGAGACGCCCTTGACGCAGGCGATGCGTGTGCCCTCATCAAAGGGCGAGGTCGGCCAGGGCATTCTCACGCAGCGTCCGGTAGCGCTGGGCATCGAATCGAGGACGCCGCCAGCCATTGGCGCGCAGCCGCTCGGCTCGCGCCTTGAGGTCGAGAGGACGCTCCCCATCCTCGGACTCGGGTACTGCCTGGCAGGCGGCAATGTCGACATGGAGAGCGGCGACGCGGGCGAGCATGTCAGGAAGTAGTGCGCCGAGCAGGCTGTGGTAGCGAGGCGACGGGGAGGGCGACGGGGAGGGCGACGGGGAGACATCGACAGAGGGGTCGTCGGGGGCCTCGACAAGCTGGGCGAGCCGAGGAGCGGCCGAGGGCGAGAGCTGCATGGCCGAGGGCGTGGCCGAGGGCGTCTTGTCCTGCTTGAGGATGGACTCTGGCGTCGGAGCTCGCCAGTCGTCGAGGCCGAGGGTGGGGGAGTCGGGCCTGATCAAGGGCTCGACATGCGGGACGTGGCGAAACGACACGCGCTTCTTGGTCTTGGGGCCATCTTGGGGCCAGCCAAAGGACGGGTCGGGGGAGGACATGCGGGTGGAGACGGGCGACCAGGAGAGGTCGGAGCCGGTGGAGGAGCGGAGGCTGGGCATGGGGGACGAGCTGCGCGAGGAGACTGGTGGCGACGACTTCTCGGCGAGAAGAGAGGCGGCGCGGTAGTGGACCTGGGCCTGCTGCAGGAGCGCGACGCGGCGCTGGCCAGAGGCCTGGGAGGCGGCCTGGGCCTCGAGGGCGGTGGCGGCGTAGAAGCGGAGATGGACGAGATAGACGGGCTCCACCGCTTGCTACTCGCGCAGGTGAGTCGTTAGCAGGCATCGGCCGGGAGACGGAGGCCGACATACCAGCTCGTGGGCAGCGAGGTTCAGCATCTCGTGGCAGCGGGCGGAGCACTCGCGGTGCCTCTTGGTCAGGTAGGCCCTCTTGACGTGGTCGAGAGCCCTCTCCCACCCGGCAGCCGAGGCGGGGAGGGTGCGGCGAAGAGAAGGGGGGAACTTGGGCGTCGATGGGGAGGAGCTTGGGGGCGTCGACGGCGAGGAGCTTGAGGGCGTCGACGGCGAGGAGCTTGAGGGCGTCGACATGGCGGAGCTCTCTCTGCAGAGGGAGGCGCGCTTCGGGCGGGGCGAGTCACAGGTTCCGAGGGCGAGGGCGAGGGCGAGAGGGATGAGGCCCGTCATGGCGCCGAGGGACGAGGGCCGGATCTTGTAGGGTGAAGAAGAGGGCGTGGAAGAAGAGGGGCCAGAGGACGTCGGGGCCGACGAGAGATGACGCGGAAAGCGTTCGGTGAGGCACATTTTGTGTCTTGTCACTTTTTCCGACTCCCCGGTGCCTGCTCTGCTGGGGCCGTGCTGGGGCCGAAGCCTGCCGCGCAGCTACCCTGCGTCAAGCGGGCGAAGCCGATGGGCGCTGCCGCGTAGCTACTCTGCGTCAACCGGGCGTCCGGGAAGAGATGATGAAGACGGGGCAATTCGGACGGGATCCGGGATCGTGTCCAATGAGTCGTCCAAGTGCCGTCGGTGCCGACGGCAAGTCGCAGCCACCACACCGGACACGGCTTGTCGCACAGGGCCAGGATAAGGATGACTATTGTCGGGGACCGCCGAAGGCCAGAGTTTTGAATGGAGCAGGCGCAAGCGAGCAAGAGGGTGCAAGGGGCGCGCGCGGGCGATTTGGTTCGTCGTGGGATGAGGCGTGGGCGGTAGCGAGATGGATGATGGCTTGCCGGTGATGATTGCCGGGGATGATTGGGGATGATTGCCGGTGGTGATGATTGCTGGTGATGACGGAGCCACGACGGTTGCGTTTCGACGGCGCAAACCTCTCCCTATTCTTTGCAATCAGGGGGGGCTTGATATAGAGATGATGGAGATGTGTCAAGTGGACGGGGGAGACGAGAGAAGCCAAGGGGAGAGATATATGAGAAACGAGATCTACCGGGGACATACATACCAGGGACGTTATGTATATGCATGTGCAACCATCGCTTGCTGCCGTGCCGCGATGTTTGCTTCCGCTGAGTGGGGGGGGGCGTGAGAGTGAGTAAGTGAGGGAGGGGGAAAAGGGGGAAGCGTCAGCCAAGGGAGAGATGGCCCCGGCACGATTGTTTGCTTTGGCCTCGGGATGACGCTGGGAAGAAGGTGAAGAATATCCGTAGTACTTTGACTCTGTAGAAGAGAGATGGAGAGAGACAAGACGTGACCGACGAGGAGGGCAAGCGGTTTGGAGTACTACGAGTGAGCGTGTGAGTGAGCGAATGAACAGAAAAAGTAGGGAAACGACCTGTCAGTCTCTTGTCCTCCAAAAGTATTGTAATGAGCTTCATTATGCAAAAACATAGGACTCGCACGTCCCTCCACGACCCATGACCTTTTCATCATGCTCGCGTCTTTTTTCTCCGTTGCTGGTGCCAGGTAAGCTGAGGCTCTTTGGCGACAAATGGCAGCAGCAGCAAGGCAGGAGCATATTGTTGTACAAGTCTACTGAAGGGTCGAGCCCTGGACATGCGGCACTGACCCTGGATGATGTGGGAATGAAGCGTCTTTCGTGCATGCATTGGCGTGGAGCACGACAATGTGATGAATCAATTGATGCAAACCATCCAAGGGTACGAAGTAGGCAAGAACCCTTTTCATCTGCACCCGAGATGCAGCTTAGATTCTCTCTCCATTTCCCTCTCTCTGCTCGTCATCCTCCCTTGGCTCGACCACAGGTGTAGCAGTTCCACGAGCTCGTCGCGGCTATAAGCGCACGACCCTTGACGGAGGCCGAGGAGAGACAGAGTGCCGAGACGGGAAGACATGCCATGACGCAGGGACCTTTCCGAATGTAGTACGAATACTCGCAACTCGTACGAGTTACAGCCATGCACGGCAAAGAGGCAAGGATGCTCGGCTTTCCTTCTGCCCAGCCTCGGACCTGCGTCTTGTCTCCGTCCGTCTGGACGTTGAGGCTCGGACGCTGCGTGTCGTATTGCATGACAGCCCGCAATCAAGAATTGCCGTGCCCATGCACGCTTGCATGAACAGTCCTCGTCGTTTTCCACATGTGACCAGGGAGGTATCTCTAGGACAAAGCTCAAATGGGGCTCATCTCATCAATCATCACCCAGCCCGGCAAGGGGTGGTGCTGCCATGTCAGATCAGATCGGGTTGATTAAAGGGTCAAAGCCCACGAGCACATTAGACATACCCCGTCAAGCACCCCTCCCTCTGGCACCGAGTATCTAGCACCTTCTCAGAGCCAAAGCGGAAGCGAAAATGATGAAAAACAAAACAACGCTCAAGGCAATGGAAAGGGGTTTGTTGTGCGTTGAATCCGGGGACAGCGCGTCGACTGTTTTACCCCAGGCTAGTCAAGACGGGCTCTCGGATCGAGAAAGAGGCTTTTGATCGGGATCGGGTCTTCATCAGAACTTGTCATGCGCCTTGGAAGCAAAAGTCGTCGGGGGCTGCGCGCGCGGGGGCCTTGAACCTTTGTTTCCCTGCCCCCCCTTTTTGAGTCGTACCTGTTGGGGGGGCTTGCCTGTCAGTGGAGAAGCAATCTCGTCGTGGCGAGTCTCGAGATGGGGCCCATTTCCGCTGCCGAGAAGGCGCCTAGCACCTGGGTGTGAGTCGTTCATGTCTTTCCGCTCGGTAGGTACGGAGTACGGAGTAGGCAAGGCTCATCGCGCGCCATGACACGGTCCCCTTCTCTCAGGCCGTCACGGACGCGGGTTTGCAGGCGGCAATGAGCAAGAAGTAGTACCTTCCTCGGATGAAGTACGAAGTAAGAGCGACAAATATAGAGTACGGGGGAGTGGAGACGGGCACGTGATGATCCGTGGGTTCGCCGGGCCGGATCGTTCATCGTTGTGGATGGCCCGCGCGGGAGCGGAGCCGAGGACGGGTCTGGCAAGTAGTCCAAGTACCCACGCAGTCGGCCGGCTTCAAGCGGGGCGCCGTATCCGCTCCGTAACCACACGGCCCTAGGACCAACCCGGAGCCCAGCCGGCGGAGGGGGCGAAAACGCCGTTGCCCACCTTCGCCGCCAGTAGCTGAGCGGCTGCATATGCGAGTGTGCGTCGCTGGTCGCCCGATTGGTCTATGTATGCACATGCCAAGTCTAAATACTACGGAGTACATACTACTATTCGTACGGAGTAAGACAATAAAAGTGCCTCGGATTCTCGGGCTCTTCAAACGGCCCGCGACGGCCCCCAGAGACCCCCCTGATACTGTGCATCCAGAGTGACTGAGCACAGCGTCGGAACAAGGGGAGGACAGCCAGACGTTTCCCCAGAGTCCTTTGCCAAAGTTTTCGTCGCCGTCTTCCTCGGCCTCTTTGGCCACGCAGCCTGTCTGGAAAGGTGTCCGAGTCCAACCGCGTTTCAGAGCCACTTCCTTCGGCCGTCTTGACCATGACCCCAGCCGTAAGCATCACTTTTAGCGCCAGACAAAAATAAGGCTGATAGTACGTGTACAGTGCAGTCAGGTTTCTGCTTCTGCTTCTCCTATGACTCATAGGCTACGAATACTGCTTGTCAGTCAGGTATCCCTACACATAGCGGTACCAGGTCATGCCTAACGTTGTCCATACTGCCGGTGATGTTGTCAGATACCGGCCTCGGTACAAAGTACATTGACAGCGAAGCTAGAAGCAGGCAGCAGTCAGCAGCAAGGTGCCATCATATATCGCGGCAGGTGCATCCCACTCCGACCTGCTCGTCCTCGTCTCTAGTGAAAACGTTTATTTCCAACTTCATCCCGTCGTCGCCGCCGGCCTCCATGGTCGCCGCGCCGCCCACGCGCACCACCACCATGAGTCTCGACGAAAAGGCCGTCTCGCCCCCTACACAGACACCTCCCGCGAGCAACGACACCAGCAAATCCACGGCCCCCGAAGCCGAGCGTAAAGCCCGTCCCGAGCGCACGGCAACCTTTCAGGACTACCTCGTTTGTCTCAACCCTCCCCGAGCCGGAGTCCTCATCACTGACGCTTTGCTTCAGCGAGTCTTTGGCTATGCCAAACCATGGGACTTCGTTGCTTACGCTGCCGGAGTGCTGGCTTCGATTGGCGCCGGCATAACCCTGCCCTTGATGAACGTTGTCTTTGGTGAGCATGATCCGTCTTTGCACCCCTTGTCAGGACGACAATGTCTCCGCCGTCCGAGTGAGACGTCTTTGCACCTGTTGTCAAGACGATCATGTCTCCGCCGTCCGAGTGAGAAAGAAGCTGATGGTCATTGTCCGCCAGGCAAATTCGTCGGCAACTTCTCCGCATTTTCGCCGCAGAGTGAGGCCGATCGAGACAAGTTTCGTGACATGCTGAGCCAGCTATCGTGAGGCGACCCAGCATCCTCTCCCTCTCACGCGCACATGCTGACTGCCCATCACTTGTCAGCCTGTCCATGTTTGCCCTCTTCATTGCCCGCCTCGGGCTCAACTACATCAACAAGGTACTTTGCATCCGTCTCTTTAGCCGACTGTACTTGAGTTGCTAACTTGCCCCAGCTGTGTTTCCGCATGATTGGCATCCGCCTTTCATCCGCCATTAGGTTGCACTATCTCGAGCGTCTCTTTGGCCAGAGCATCCACGTCCTTGACTCGATGCCTCCTGGCTATGCAACCACCACAATAACAACCACCAGCAACACGCTGCAGCTGGGCATCTCGGAAAAGCTGGGCGTCTTTGTCGAGTTTATGGCCACCATCGTCGCCGCCATCGTCATAGCCTTTACGTACAATTGGAGCCTCGCGCTTGTAACCGCTTCCGCCATCCTCTTCATCCTGCTGACCGTCAGCTTGTTGTTACCCTGCATCGTCAAGTATCAGGGCCGCATGGCAAAGGTTGGAGCCCCTTACCCCACGCTTGAGATCAGGGACAGTGGAGTGATCTCGCATGCCATCACCCTGAGTGAAAGATGGGTCCAAAGTTGGGGAACCAACTGCTGACATGGCTCGCCCACCCTTGCAGGCCGAATCCAAGTCCTCGGCTGTGGCGAGCGAGGCCCTAGCCAGTGTCCGGATGATCATGGCGTGTGGTGCCGAGTCTCGTGTCGCCGCCAAGTACGCCGCACATGTCGAAGAGGCCAAGCGACACGCACGAATTACGAGCCCCTTTGTGGCTCTTCAGTTTGGACTCATCGTACGTCGCCTCCTCGCCAGTTTCGCTGCCATCATTTCGGCCGCCAGTCCATGTTAACATGGCTCAGTTCTTTGCTGCCTATGCTGCCTTTGGCCTGGCCTTTTGGTATGGGGCAAAGTCGTACATGGAGGGCCGTCTGGACAACGTTTCCACCGTCGTCATGTGAGTCTTACATGCTCGGCTCTGTCGCGATGCGGACAACTCACACACCGAGCTCTAGTGTCTTGTTCTCCGTCATGATGGTAGTATTCTCTCTTGAGCGCGTCTCCACTCCCCTGCTGGCCGTTAGCAAAGCCACCGTCGCTGCTTGCCAGTTCTTCACCGTCATCGATGCTCCCCAGCCCAGCAAGGGGCACCTCAAGGCTCCTCAAGTTTTTGCAACGGATGACATTGTCTTCCAAAACGTCACCTTTGCGTACCCGAGTCGGCCCCATGTCAAGGTCCTCGACGACTTGGACCTCCGCATCGAGGCCGGCAAGATCACGGCCATTGTCGGACCTTCAGGCTCCGGCAAGAGCACCATAGTCGGGCTGATCGAGCGTTGGTATAATCTCAAGGAACAATACGTCATTGCCAAAGCTGTGGAGCAGAAGAAGAACAAGAAGAAGGGAAAGAAGGACAAGGACAACGCTGACGACCAAGAGGACGATGGAGATGAGCCCGGCGCAGCTGAGCCTGAGGAGACGGGTCCTCCGATCAAGCTCGGAGGAAGCGTCTCTACCTCTGGCCATCTTCTCGACGAGATTGATCTCAAGTGGTGGCGGTCGCAGATAGGACTCGTCCAGCAAGAACCCTTCCTCTTCAATGACACCATCTACACTAATGTCGCCTACGGCCTCGTGGGTTCCGAATGGGAGCACGAGTCCGAGGACAAGAAGCGCCATCTGGTCAGGGAGGCCTGCCAAGAGGCATTCGCCGACGAATTCATCGACAAGCTCCCGACGGTGAGTCGGCACAAATGGCTCTCAGCATTAGCCAAGGGCTAACAAATCGCCAGGGCTACGACACGGTCGTCGGAGACAGCGGCGCCAAGCTGTCCGGAGGCCAGCGGCAGCGCATCGCCATAGCCAGATCGATTGTCAGAAAGCCCAAGATACTCATCCTCGACGAGGCAACGAGTGCCATCGACGTTCGCGGCGAGCGCATCGTCCAGGCCGCGCTCGACAGGGTTGCCCAGAACCGCACCACCATCACCATCGCCCACCGTCTGTCCACGGTCAAAAAGGCGGACCGCATCGTCGTCATCAAGAAGGGCAGCGTGGTCGAGTCGGGTACC
Organism: Ophiocordyceps sinensis; assembly: GCA_012934285.1. Lineage (NCBI taxonomy): Eukaryota > Fungi > Ascomycota > Sordariomycetes > Hypocreales > Ophiocordycipitaceae > Ophiocordyceps > Ophiocordyceps sinensis. The sequence continues at coordinate 1,629,979 of JAAVMX010000008.1, forward strand.
CACCAGAGCCTCATGGCGCAGGAGTCGGGCATCTACGCCGCTCTCGTCAACGCCCAAGCCCTGTCGCTGGGAGGGCCGACCGACGAGACAACCGACGATAGCGACGGCAAGGATGTCGAAAAGTCGCCCTTGTCGCGTCAGGAGAGCCGTTCCAAGTCGCTCATTCACGAAACAGTCCAAGTGAAGCAGCAGGAGAAGCAGCGAAACATTGTCTCTAGCTTCGGGCTGCTCTTGTACGAGTCGAGCAAGTATTGGTGGCTATTGGCACTGACAGTCTTCTTCGCTGCCTGCGCCGGGGCCGCCGTCCCGCTCCAGGCCTGGCTGTTTGCCCACGTGGTCATCGTCTTCAACTACACCGGCGCTCAATTGGCAACGGAGAGTCGGTTCTGGTCCCTGATGTGGGTGGTATTGGCAGTCGGCGTCGGCCTCGGGTACTTTGGTTGCTTCTTCTCCTCCACGCAGCTGGAAGCCACCATACGCGCGCGATATCAGAAGCAGTATTTCGAGCAGATGCTCCATCAGCCAGCGGCATTCTTCGACGACCAAGACAACTCGCAGGGCACCTTGACGGCGCGGGCCTCGGGCGATCCCAAGAAGCTCGAGGAGCTCATGGGCTCCAACATGGCCAGCGTCTACATTGCCGTGTTCAACCTTTCCGGCTCCATTGCCATTGCCTTTGCATTCGGGTGGAAGCTTGCACTCCTGGGGTCCTGCGTTATCATGCCCATCAGCATCGCGACGGGGTACTGGCGCTTCAGGTACGAAATCGAGTTCGACAAGATGAACAACGAGGTCTTTGCCGAGAGCTCCAAGTTCGCGTCCGAAAGTATCGGTGCATACAGAACCGTCACGTCGCTCACGCTCGAGGGCCCGACGTGCGAGCGGTTCGAGAAGCTTTGCCGCGGCCATGTGGCAAAGGCCTTTGGAAAGGCGCGGTGGGTCAGTTTGCTGTTTGCCCTGTCTGACAGTACAAGCATTGCCTGTCAGGCCCTCGTCTTCTACTACGGCGGCCGTCTCTTGGCGACGGGCGAGTATCAGGCCCTCAACTTTTTCGTGTGCTTCATGGCGACTGTGCAGGCTGGAGAAGCGGCTGGCCAGTCTTTGAGCTTCGGGCCCAATGCTGCCCAGGCGACCGCCGCGGCCAACCGCATACTGAGTGTCAGGAAGTCGGCGCTGAGTGACATGGCCTCGACAAAGGAGACCATGGCCGGGGCCCCCGGGGGCATGAAGATTGAGCTGGACAACTTGCACTTTACATATCCCACTCGCACGCTGCCTGTGTTCCAGGGGCTCAGTCTGACGATTGAAAGGGGGCAGTTTGCGGCCTTGGTGGGCGCCTCAGGTTGTGGCAAGACGAGCATCATTTCACTTTTGGAGAGGTCGGTTCTCTCTCTTGTCTTGGGTGACTTTGTTGACCGGCTGACGGCTGTCTGGTAGGTTTTACAACCTCGACAAGGGGCGAATCCGGTGCAACAGCAAAGACATCACCGAGGTCAACCTGCCTGAGTACCGGAGCCACCTTTCCCTCGTCGCTCAAGAGCCGACTCTCTTTCAGGGTGAGGAAAAGCCCACCCCCCTACTGTCATCGGACTCAGGGGTAGCTTCGTTGGACGAGCCGTGTGCTGACAGGTTCTCTGATGCAGGCACGATCCGGGAAAACATCTTGCTTGGCGTCGACGAGACGACCGTGACGGAGGCGCAGCTGCATCAGGCTTGCCGCGCCGCCTCGATCCACGATTTCGTCGTCTCCTTGCCCGAAGGTTACAACACCAATGTGGGCTCGCGCGGAGTGACGCTGTCTGGCGGCCAGAAACAGCGCGTTGCCATTGCGCGTGCGCTTATCCGTGACCCGGATATCTTGCTCCTCGACGAGGCGACGAGTTCGCTCGACTCGGAGAGCGAGAAGCTCGTGCAGGAGGCCTTTGAGCGCGCCGGCCAGGGCCGCACCATGGTTGTCGTCGCCCACCGCCTCGCCACGGTCCAGAACGCAGATGTCATCTTCGTTCTCGGCGAGGGGAAGCTGTTGGAAAGGGGAAGCCATGCGGAGCTGCTTAGACAGAAGGGGGTGTACTGGCAGATGGTATGTTGCCCTCCTTTATTCGCTTTTCTTGAGCTTAACCGCTGACACGGGAGACGACAGTGCCAGAGCCAGGCCTTGGATCGGTAATTCCAAAATTACAAAGGTATAGAGGGAAGGAGCAGAGTGCAGGACCCCGATTGCCCTGATGCACCTGAAGCTGACCATCGGCGGGATCTTTCCGGACACCTATATCTCCTTCCCGTTGCAGAGACTGCACGAGGACGATGTCTGGCCAGTGATGGCTATCGCGAGAGGAGTCTCTTCAACCTTTTTCGGGATTGCTGCCCTGACACCTTACGAGTCGAAGTCTCTTCTCAACGTGTAAAGGCGCGTCTTTGCGTATTTCTTAAGCAGCTGACAGCACTCGCACTCTTCCCTCTTTTACACATCACATACCCCACGCAGCCTTGCTTTGTGCAGGATAGCAAATCGCGTGTTTCACAGCTTTCATGTGATTGACGAGCCAGACGTCAAAGGGCGTGAAGGCCGGGATGGCCTGGTCTTTTGCTCTTTTCAACATTTTGCACACCTGTGGACTTTTCCATGTGGAATTCAACCGAGTCCGACAAGGCAGGCGGGAGCTCGATGTCCAGAACAGATAACAGGACTCAAACATCAATGGGCGGGCTTGAAGTCAAGCAGATCTTCTTTTATCGTCAAAGAATCTGCCCAACAGCACAGAGGGCGCTGTGGAACAAAATAGATTAAGCACGGATTTGGATCGCAGCCTAGTAGTAGTATGTACGGCCTAATACCTACCGAGCATCCAGAAGCCGCATCAGACCTTTCTACCGGGGCGCTGGATCGGACGGAGAAGACAAAGGAGTGGCTACATGGAGAGTCTTCATCTCTCGCCTTTGGTGGACAGGGTGGGTGTCTTTACTCGAACAATGGGCAGGGGATGGAATGCTGATACCCATTATACCCGTTGGGAACTTGGGGAGCTTCGTCCCTATAGTCCGAGTCTTCTCCCACGCAACCGCCGCAGGCCTCGACCACGACCACGGGCGGGGCCCGCCTCACCCGAGGCCAACAGCCCAGGCCGCGTTGCAGAGGTGGCGCATAACGTGGCAGAGATTCTCGATAATGGGCGGCAGCTCCTGGCCTCGCGAAACGTTGCCACGCAAGACGTCCTGGGCAATGTCCATGCATGCCCGCGGGTCCAGCAGCGATGCCTCTGCCGCCGGCGCGAGGCCCTTGATGAGCGGGCGGCCCTCGTCGAGGCCGACGAACCTCTGCGCCGCGATTGCATCGGTTCCGTCGAGGTAGAGGGGCTCGGCGGTAAATTGCGTCGCCGGTGCGGGCTGCCGGCGGTTCGCCCGGCCCACCACGCCGTACGTCCACAGCGCCAGGGCGGCGTGGTGGACGGCGACGGCGTAAAAGTCGGTCAGGTGGTCGGGAGGGAAACACTTGGCGTGCCGGAGCACTTGCGCCGCGCACCACGCAGCCGACCGGGACTCGGGGCCCGCCGCCCACTGCTGCAGCACCGGGTAGATGCGCCGCGCCTGGTCCTCGCCCTCCTTGCCCGAGAAGAGCTGCATGTCGTCGAGCGAGATGTGCAGGTTCAGCATGAGCAGGTTGAGCAGCAGGTGCTCCCGCGCCGACATGTCCGGCCACTCGGTCGTCATGAGCTGGAAGCTCTGCAGGTCCTTGACCAGTGCCTGGTGGCGCGAGTTGAGCAGCAGGTTCGCGTTTCCGCCGCCCTGGCCGCTGGCGTAGGAGCGAGTCCGGTGCACCGAGCTCAGCTGGCGGTACTCGAGGATGAGCGCCCAGAAGCCGTGCAGGAAGATTGATATCGAGTACTGCACGTCCAGGCGCGAGTGGTTCTGCCTCAGGAGGTGCACGTCGTGCAGCAAATCGCCCACCGATGGCGCTCTCTTGCTCTGCCCTCTGTTCCTGTCCAGATATCGTTCCTTCCACTGGACCGCAGTCTCCGCTGGCCACAGCTCCCTTGCTTCTGGAAGGGGCAGGGACAGTTCTGAGTAAGAGACGCAGAGGTTCGTCAGCGTTGTCATGGACGTCTGCGCTTCTCGGACATAACAGTGGAAGACGAGCCTGGTTTCGAGTCAGCCGGCGCCGTGTTCCGGACGTTTTCCACACCAACCGTTTCCATTGCTCCCGCTCCACCCACGACTCCCACTTCTTCTCCAGCACTGCTCCTTCGTCCTCGGCGTCGACTGCCGTGATCGGATACTTTGACCGCTGGAATGTGCCGCGGTAGCGCATCATCTATAGACACCATGAGATCAAGCCGTGAGGACCCCAGGGGAGAGGGGGAGCTCTTACTGTCACCGGAATCTGGAGATGGCATTCGGCAATCTCCATCTTCCGGTTGCCAGACCACAATCCAAGGTCCTGGACTAGGATTAGGCTTTGTACAAGGCCAAGCGTCTCAATTGTCGTGTTGTTTTCCTCAAACTGCGTTCGAGGGGTCAGCCTCTATGAGTCCAAAGCAGACGGCAAGGGGGTGATGCATTCACGGGCAAGCAGATTCCGTACCCGGTTTGACATGGTGATTCCTGTCTAAGGAAAATGTAAGCATGAGGCGCCTCCAGGCAGCGGAGACGACTTACGGACGGCTTCTTGCACGGCAAAGCCAAACTTGCGCAGGGTGGGCATCGACGTTAGCGCGGCTCCCACGGCCGCCGCCATGGCTATCCATTCGGGCCACGAGTCGTAGAGCTTAAAAGTAGGAAAGTGAATCCATTCGTCGGCCTGGCAGGCCTGGGCGGCGAGGAAGACGTGCACTAGCGTGTATGACCTCGACGGTTGGAAAGGACGCGGCCACGCGATTGGCCATGGCGTTCTGGCGACACGTGGAAAGCACAATGGCCAGCACGCGGTCGCGGCCCGCTTGCTCCAGCGACTCGGCCACGACTCTCTCGAGGCCCCTGCCGCTCATCTGAAGTTGGGCGCTGCGCGTCTCCGTGGCCGAGACGGGCAGGAAGCCCAGCTCCCTGTGCCCGCTGTCGTGGTTCTTGGGATCCCAACGCCAGGGAGACTCGGTCCAGGCCTGCACCAGGTTCTGCCGCATCTGAGATATGTCGGCCGAGTTTGCCGAGCCAGGGGCTGCCTCCTGCACGGGCAGGGGGCCTCCGACTATGCCGTCGAGGTTCCAGTGGTCCAGCAGCCCAAAGTCCATGTCGGTCAGCTCCAGGTTGGCATTGTCGCAAAAATCCTGGAGAGCGAGGCCCTGCGAGTCGGAAAGTTTCGAGGGATCGTAGGGCTGTTCGTAGAGAACGTCTCGTAAAAAGTCGAAAAAGGGATCCCGGTCCAGGTCCACGATGGCGTTGGGCGGCTCAAGAGACTGCGGGTTGAAATCGACCATGTTGGCTGCGGCAGGTCATTCCATGCCCAAGGAGCGGCAGCGGCGCATGGCATACCTTGTTCGACCGTTGTGCCTAGCGTCAGTAGCCGACTGTTACTGTCATCTGGTTTGCCGCATGACGAATACGACAGGGGAGTGCTCTTGGCCGTGGCTGCGTCCTGACCTGACACGTATCCGCCAGGGAGAGATGGCACCTGGTCCTGGGAGGCGGGGGAGTAGGATCCGCCCCGGGAGTCTGCGGAACCAGAGACGGTATTGGGCTCGGCAGTGGCGGTGGCAGAGAGGTGAACGAGGTGCATGGCGGCGGCGGACCCCGACTCGGAGGCGACGCAGACGAGCTTGCGGCCGAGGCAGCGGCGGCAGGGCTTGGCCTCGTCGCACTTGACACGAGCTGCTGCACACGGACGACATGCCTGGGTCACGCGGCCGGCGCCGGGAGAAGAGGCCGTGCGGCGGCGCTTCTGGGGCGAGTCGTTTTCGTGGTTGGCAACGTGCCGCCGCAGCAGGTCCTTGCGCGCAAACGACTTGTGGCAAATCTCGCAGGTGAAGCGGCGGCCGAGCGTGTGTGTCTGGACGTGCCTGACGAGGTGCTCAGGGCGGGAGTAGGAGCGGCCACAGTCGCGGCAGGCATAGAGAGTGCGGGCATGGCCCTTGGCGGCCAATGGCGCCGATGCTTGCTTCTGCTGCGGCTGGCCAAGGGGCAGGGCCGGGGCCGGGGCCGGGGCCGAGTCCGACGTTGGCCGCGCGGCACCGGGGCCCGGACCGCCGGCGGGAAGAACGGCCGACAGAGCTGCGTGATGAGACAGGGCGGGGGCGGCGTCGAGGCCCGAGACTGGCGGTGGTGGCCGAGGCGGGTCAAGGATGTGAGAGAGTGAGGGGCCGGCCATGGCGAGGGCCTTGGGATTGCGAAAGAGGCGGCAGCTTCGGGAAGGAAGGGTTGGGCGAGGCCAGAGAGGCAATTGATTGTCCGGGCTCGGAGGCTGCGGGAAACAAGGGGCAAGTATAGATGGAGAGGGGGGCGAAGGAGAAGATGGGGGAAAAGAGTCCCGGCGGGCTTCACATGGGCAATCAATAAATCGTTCAGCCTGGCGAGAGAGCGTCGTGGTGGACAGGACGCGCGGCTGGACGAGGAGCTCTTGGGAAGAGCTCGACAGGGTGAAACCGCGATGGCGTGACTCGTCGGCGAGGCGAGACAACGACGGCGACGACGACGACGACGGCCATGAGGTGTCGAGAGATGACACACTAAAGGGAAAGAAGGAAGAAGAATTTTCGGCCGCGGCGGAAACGGGGGGCCGAGAGCGAAGAGGTTCGAACGGGCGGGACTACCTCGTACTAACACGGGAGTGGCCTTGGCCACTAGCATAAGTTCCTAGCGGGGTACTACGAGTTAGTAGGTACCTACAATTGAGTACATACCTGAGGACAGACAGATGAATCTAGATCTACAGATAGTACATATCCGTACAGTGGCATGAATACATCTGGACCTGCCCCTCAGCCTGCCGATCTACTCACTCCCGACTGCAACGTACCGGCATCGACTTCAACATGGCAAGACGATAGCCGCAGATGCATTGCAAACAATCCTGGCATCCGAGGCACTGCACTGCACTCACAATGCCTTCCTTGCCTTGCGCCGCCGGCTCGCCCGTGCCGTGTCTGGACCTCTCAGCCCGGGCGACTCCATGTCTCACAATACCAGTCAGCGTGGACACTCTCAAAAGGGGGCGTCTCCTCTTTTCGTCGAGACTATAACAAAGTCATGGCGGGGATCTCGGCGGCCGTGCTTGTCATGTGGCTGGCTGGCTGGCTGCCTTTCTATGTCCGAGGCAAGCGAATCAAGGAAAGAAGGAAGCTGGAAACGGGCTGCGACTTCGTTTGCTCTTTGGGCGGCATAATGTAGAAGTCAGGTGGTACCTCGTAGACGGCGCAGGACGGGCACGCAGACGTCTCGCCATGGCGTTCGATGCCTCTGTTCGGTCGAGCCGGGATGCATAAAGGTCCAACGGGTGATTCAGCCGGGCCATGACTGCCCAAAGCCTCGATTCGGTCTTTGCAAGTGAAAGCTGAAGGAGCACAGCATGTTCGGTCCCGCAGGACGGATTGCAGGGAAATATCGGGTCATCAGCGGGCACTCCATCTTCACGCAGCCAGTCAGGTGACCGACCATCATGCCCCCCTAACCCCTAAGCGATCAGCAGCCCCGCCGCTATGGGATGACAAGCTCAAGGGACTAATAAGGGGGGCCAACGAAAAGGTTGTTTGTCCGTCACCTGCCTCCTCTGCTACGTCGATCATCTCGTCGGCCCCCATTCGGACCCCCATTCGGACGACAAAAACTGCCCGGCCCCGTCGCCTCTCAATATGGCGTGACTCCCAGGCGAAAGCCGTCGTTGGCCGTGCCGTACCTATCGGCAGCTACCCAGTTAGCCCCCGTCAGGAAAAGCAGGACGCAGCGACTGATGCGTTGCTCGGAAGCCATAAACCATAAACCATCCGAAGCGCCGCCACAAATACCCTTTCATCCAGCCTCAAGGAAAGTCCTTCTCTCTCCCCTCCCCCTCCCGCTGCACCCAACGCGACCGCTCCCAAACGACTCGGCGCTTCATGTCCCGACATGGCCAGCTCTTCAGGCCCGTCGCGGCCCATCCCCATCGGTGAGCCAGCTGTCACCGATGAAGCTGCAGATACGCAGCCCCCTGCCGCGTCTTCCTCGACCAGCGACGCCCTGCGACCCACCCAGGATACTTGTCCGTGGCGTACGCGCGACCTCTGTCATCAAGAATGCTCCCGATTTTTCGACTGCCCGTCCCATATCCTCGAGAGACGGAACTCGACATCAGATGCCGGTCATGAACCGACGGCTCTCCACGGCAGTCCCGCGACCGGTACAGGAGCTCTTGGCCCCGAGAGAGAGGCCTCAAACGACCCAATGAGTCATTTCAGGATGCCTGATGGGCAGCGGACGGAAGGCATGGCACCCCGCTGGGACACAGTCGCGCCCGGGCCGGTCGAGACACCTCTGCCGACATGGTCAGGCAACTTGAGCGGTTCAGCCACTCTGGATAACGGACAAATGTCCATCCCTTCTCGCACGTCTTCCACGATGCAAACCAACGGCGGTGCATCGCGGCCGGGCTCGAGCCCCCGCTCACAGTCTCACGATACCCCAAATCCACTCCTCGACATGTCACGGGACAGGCACATGACCGCCCACGCGCCCTCTGCACCTGACGAGTACAGGGGGTCAAGCTCGCGCACGACCCGCATGGAGCAGCCATCGGAGGGTGGCAGGGTACGGCCTCAGACTCAGACTCACGAGGAAGCCGGCGACGGAGGCTCTACGGAATGCATGCTCCCCAGGTGGCAGCCGGATGCAGAGGTCACATACTGCCCCATCTGCCATACACAGTTTAGCATATTTGCGCGGAAACATCACTGCAGGTTCGCCGCACTCGATATGCCAGGGTTGCTAGACCGAGATTAGGCTAAAAGTTGACGACAGGAAATGCGGGCGAGTGGTGTGCAACTCATGCTCACCACATCGGATAATCATACCTCACCCATATATTGTGCGGCCTCCGGGGTCGGAATTCACCATGCCGTCGAGTCTGCTTCTAGATGGTCTAGGCGCGGGATACTTTGAGGCCAACGGACCTTCGGGCGGCGAACGGGTCCGGCTTTGCAACCCCTGCGTGCCGGACCCAAACACGGCGCCGCCACAGAGTCCAGCGTCGTCTGCGGCAGCATCGCCTCGGTCCTCTCACCAGAGATCGCGGAGCAATCACGGAAGCGCTTACGGAGTTGCCAGCGCATACGCAGCGCCGTTTCCCGCGGGCCGCGGCGGCGACGCCTACCAGCATTACTCTCCTAGGTGGAGAAGCGTCACCATGGTGAGTATGAGTACCGCGCAGAGCCACTGCGAGCGCCAGGCTGACAGGTCGGTATTCAGGGTCCTGCCGCCCATGGAAGCCCAACGGGCACGAGCGCCCACCAAGTCCGGATCAGCTCGACGTATCACTCTCCCCTCGAACGCTACCTTGCCGGGGCGTCCTCTAGCACGCCGGCACATTCTCGTCGGAGCCGGCACAACTCGTTTGGCGAGGCTGCATCGTCGTCGTCGCGGCATCGCGCCCTACCGCCACCGCCGCAGATCGCCGAGGAGGACGAGTGTCCTATATGTCACCGGGAGCTGCCGTCGCGAGAGCTGCCCGACTTTGAGGCCCTCCGCGAGTCGCACGTTGGCTTGTGCATCCAGGCGCATAGCACATATGGCAGCCCTCGAGCCGGCGGTGGAGAATCGGCACCCCAGCCGGCTCCGCGGCGGACTGGCATGTACACGTACGGGGCGACGGAGAAGGACTGCATTGACGATGCGGAGTGCACGATATGCCTGGAGGAGTTTACCGTCGGGGTGGCCATGGCTCGACTGGAATGTCTCTGCCGCTTCCACAAGGCGTGCATTTCCGCATGGTTCGTCAATCACCCGGGCCGATGCCCCGTCCATCAGCATGACGGGTTTGGGTTCTAGCGCGCGGATGCACACGATTCCCCCCTCGGATGACGACGGTGAACCCCTGGACGGCCTGTGGAGATTTGGTGGGACGGAACGCATGAGGATTCACGACTACGACTACGGCGTTTTGGGTTTCAGAGGCTTGCCGGTATCATGGCTGTCATGGCTCGTTGACGAACAGTATTCGTACTTGGTACGAGTTACATACGCACCTTGCACCTTGCAGCGAGCATGAGGACGGGTGCAAGGGACAACGTTACGAAGTATAGAGTACGGAGTAGGTGGTCCATTCTCCCAACTCAAATGTGTTAGTGGAGTACCTATTCGTATGTACTTCGTAGTGAGTACAGAGTAAAGTCGCAATCTGGAGGGGGTTGGCGTGGCTGTGCTCGGCAATCGAGAGAGAGGTGGGTCGTACAAGTACATACGGATACCTCAAAAAGTAGTCCGTGGGCTGACGACGATGATTGCATCATAGTGGTCAGTGGTTCTGCTGACGATGCGGGCAGGCCACCAAAAAAAAAACCAACAATCTGCAGAGATGGCGGGCATACTACCTACCTCCGGAGTACTATAGTGTGCAAGGATACCAGACGGCTGCCGTGAACAACAAACCGCTTTTCCTTACTGGCTTCTTTCCGCCCCTTTTACCTATCCTACGACTTCTTATAATCGTCCTACCGAATAGTAGATTACTATAGCGCGGTTAAGCTCGGGTGCCGATACCGTAATTTTTATATGCGCCTATTCCCCGCGACTACGTATTTAAGGTAGGTAGTCACCCTCTTTACTTAGGTACGTAGACTTAAACGATATAAAGCTTTATAAACGCGGAATTATCGTATATTTAGTAAATGCGTAGTGTTTACTTAAGCAGCCCTCTAAGCAGTCCTCCCTTCTTTATTTCCCCCTTAGCTAATTTATTATCCTCGACCTTTGCGTTAACCTTATCCTAATCGATATCCCTCCCCGCCTCCTTATCCTATTGCGCAATAAGCCGCTCCTACTTATTAAGCGGAATTAACTTATGCTTAGCATCCTATAATAGTAGCTCCTATAACCGTAAGGCTATTGCTACCGGTGCCTATAAGGCTATTAGCACGACCGCGTCCTTATCGTCCGTAAGGACGATAGGCGTATACTATAACCCGGCAGCAGCTGTATGCTATAACCCGGCAGTAGCCGTATGCTATAACCTAGTAGCAGTAGTAGGCTTAGCAGTAGGCTTAGGCTTAGGCGAGGAGGCAAAAGGGTCGTTATCGTCGGAGTTAAGCGTACGGCGAATAGCTCATTGGTATACGCGCTATATACGAGTGCCGGGCTCGTACGTATCACTATACCGTTAAAGGTAGTCTAGCCCTCTCGCGGTTATTGCTGCGGCTAACGAGGGCGGCGCTAAGGCTGCTATTAAGGGCGGCGCCGAGGCTGCTATTAAGGGCGGCGCCGAGGCTACTATCGAGGGCGGCGCTAAGGCTGCTATCGAGGGCGGCGCCGCCCGCGGCAGCCTTATAGCCTCGTTCTATTTAAGCTATTCTACGAGCTTATATAATAAGGGATCCCGCCTTATGCTTCGTAATGTCTTCTCGAGGCTAAGGCCGCCCTTTAGCCTGCCTTTAGCGCGCATTACGACCGGCTTATATAGCGCCCTATTAGTAATGCTTATACGTATAGTATACTAAAACCTATTAAAGTTATTAAGCTATAGTAGCTTATTCTCTTTTAGGCGCTAGAAGACGAAGTAGCGGTATAGTAAGCCTATAGAGACCGTAAAGGCGTAAGGGCAGCGCTTTAGTAGTTATATTAGCTTCTTAGACTTACTATATAGCTCTATAGGAATCTCGTAATGCTCTTCGCCTATAAGGCTAAGGGCGTATAAAGAGACCCTCTCGCGAATGATAAGATATAGCGCTTTAAGACTAAATAAACTAATCTTATAAGTATTATACGATCGAATAGACTCGATCTTAGAGGCCTAATAACTCTAGAAGGCGTCGAACTTCTAGAAGACCGTATTAAAGTCGCCTATCGAGGACTATAAGAACCTCTTTATCGAGGCATAAAGCCCCTCGACGACTAAGGTCGTCGAATAGCCGAAGTAACGGCATTAATTAACGAAATAGGCTACGATCTTCTCCTTCTAAGGGTTAAGCTAGGTCTTAAGGGTATACCGAATCGCGTTTAGCGGGTGCCCGGCATGCTTAAACGCCTAAAGCCGCTCTTAGAAGATAGCCTCGTCGTCTAAGCGAAGGAGCTAATTCTACTCTTCGAGGAACGCGGAAAAAGCTAGTACGCGTATAATACGACTAAAGGGGTCCTTTAAGGCCTTTAGGAAGTAGCCTTTATACTTTATAAGCACGTTCTTATTAATATACTAGTAGTAGAGCAAATAGACTATATCTTTAAGCTCTTTAAAGCTTACGATAGCGTTAATTAAGGCAACGTCGCGGTCGGTAACGATAACGCGTAAAAGCTAAATTCCCTCCTTAGCTAGCATCGCGAGGAGCGTAGAGAAAGCCTAGCGATATTGCGATTCGTCCTCGCCGCTAAGGAATATTAAGGCTATAGAGAAAGTCTTCTTTATTAACGTAGTGCCGTAGATATTTAAGAGAGGTATATTAAAGCGATTAGTCTTATACGTATAGTTAAGCAATAAGATATCCGGGAATTAACTATTATAGAACGAGCTTAGGGGGGGTATATAACTATTATTAATCCACGAAGGAGCGTAGCTATAGACTAAGTCTAAGGGTCTATATATACGATATAGAGGTCACGTGGGATAATATATAATATAACCTAACACTATGATAGTATATCCCCCTTAAATCGGCGTTCGACTTAAACGCTTAAAAAGGGGTGTGAGAAGACAGACTAGAGGTACGTTTAGGAAGGTAGGAACGATGGTTAAAAGTACGAATAATTATTTATTGCAGTGCGGTTGCCCTCTCGTGGCAAGACTAAAGCTTGCCCCTCTTCTAAGATATGTCGGGGCCTTAGGGATATACCCTTAGGCCTCGAGAGGGGTTGTCGGGGACTAGTTAGCGACTAATAGCCGAATAGTCCCCGAGCTAAAATGCATTATCTATTATGCATGTATCCCTGTCTCCCGGCTCTATAGTTGCGCGGGTAGCTGCGTTATAAAGGGCAATAGTAGAAGAGCGAGAGCTAAGGGAATCCTATATTAATTAACCTAAAAGGTAGGCCCCTATAACATAAGGAAGGAAAGAAAATAAAGCTCGAGGTCGGAAAGCCTATACGCGCTAAGATAAATTATATTTATTAATTATATCTATTATTATTTAGGCAAAGGGGACGAGGCGAGAAAGGTAGTATAGAAGGCGGGGCGAGGCTTAGCCGGGTTCGCGGCGTAGAAGGACTTAAGGTCGTCCTAACATCCGTTAAGGCAAGAGGAATCCTCCTATATAGGAGGGCTATAACGCTACTAAATGCGATATTTAATCTTCTTAGACGCGTACTAACGTTACGTAAGGATAAAGGAGAATTCCTACTTAAGGTATACGTCGTTATTATTATCGCCGTCTAAGGAAAGCAAGATGCCCCTATTAGTAGGCCGGATATTTAGGTCGGCTTAGCCGGGTAAGGGGGGCTCTTAGGTCTAGGTAAGGAGTAAGTAGTAGAAAATAGGGTAGAGACGGCTACCCTTAAGGAGGCGGAGGAGGTAAGCCGTCTTATACGCCTTAAGGACCTTATATAGGCCCTCCCGTTTATAATTAAGCTTCTTTATTAGACGGAGGGTACGGATCTAACGGGTGCTAAGAAAGACTATATCGCTAGACTAGTACGTTAGGGCGGGCGCCCGGCGGGCATTAGCGTGCTAGGCCTAAGTGGCTTAAGCGTCCTTAATCGCGTTACGAAGGAAGTCGGATACGCGTTAGAGGCGTAAGGCAAGCGCGTCGCTACGGAGGTACTCCTTACGCTACTAAGGGGTTATACTAAGGGGGGGTAGTCCTAAAGGCTTAGTGCTAAGCTTTAGGTTAAAGCCGTAGTTAGCGAAGAAAAAGGAGAGGCCGGTAGACTTAGAAACCTAGTTATTAGCGGTAAACTTAGCGAAGGGAAGGAGATCTACCTAATCGTCCTAAAGGAAGGTAGTATAGTAGTAAAGGTAGACCTCTATCTAAGCGTTCGCGATCTTAGTCTAGCTATTAGTCTAAGGGTAGTAGGCGGAATTAGGGTATAAGCGGTAGCTAAGGCGGCGGCTAAGCTACTACTAAAAGGCGGAGACAAACTAAGTGCCTTTATTACTAACTATCGAGGTAAGGGTACTATAGAGAGACTAAACGTAAGAAATAAACGCGTTAACGACGTCCTTAACTATTATCGAAGGCGTTAGGATATAGTAGCGTATCTTCGTAAGACGGTTAATAATAACTAAGATGCTTAAGAACTTAACGCTATAACGGCGGTAGACGGGAAGGTCTATAACGAAATTAATAGAGATATCGGTCTAAAGGGCGAAAGGGATGCTTAAAGGTTAAAGAAGGCCTTAAAGGGCGGAACGGGGGGACTTAGCGTAAAGGCAGATATAGTAGTTATAAACGAAGCTAGAAATAGACTTATATATACTAAGCTAAACGTAGGTTTAGCGGTAGAGGCTTACGGTCTTAGTGCGCTTAAGGTAGCTAGCTAGCGGGGAAGTATAAGTGCGGATTAAGATCTAAAGGATAAAGGCGTCGTTAAAGGGAATAAATAACCGGCCCTAAAAGTAGAACCGGCCTTAGGCCTCTAAGAGGGCGGACTTTAGGATTAAACGGAGAGGTGCGCGAAGAGAACTAAGCTAATAGAGCTAAAGAGACCGGAGAGCCGCGCGAATATCGGCGATAAGCGGAGAGGAGAAATAAGCCTAGTCAATAAGGTTGTCGATCGGCTTAGAGTCGTTAAGAGTATAAAGGGTAAAGCAATCGGAGTCGTTAGAATTATATTTATTAATTATATTTATAAACGAGTCGGACTTTTTAAACCTATTAGGGAGTAAAGAGGCGTCGACCTTAGACTATAGAAGGATAACCTAATAACGATAGTCGATCCTTTTATCGGCGCGGTCGGTTAAGGAGGTAGGGCGGGAACTAAGGAGTCGGCTAAAGGCGTTAAGGAGGGTAGCTTAAGAGCTAGGCTAAAAGACGATCTTAAAGTTAAAGCGACTTAGGAACTCGGCCTAGCGGGCCTACCGTTAGTTAAGGAGCTTTATAGTTATAAAATACTAAAGGTTTTTATAATCCGAAGCGATCTTAAATTTAAGCAGGCCTTCGAGCTTAAGGCGCTATTCCTTAAAGGACTTTACGATTGCGAGGAGTTCCTTATCGTAGATCTTATAGTTATATTCTTAGGTAGAGTATTTCGATAAAAAGAACGCGATAGGGTAGTAGCGGCCGTTGTTAGAGAGCTATATTAGCACGCTTTTAGCGGCTTAGTCGGAAGTATCGGTCTAAACTATAGTCTTTCGAGAGGGGTTAAAGTATGCAAGGACTAGGGCAGTAGTAAAGGCGTGCTTAAGGGCTCTAAAGGCGTAGGCGTAGGCGGGGGACTAAATCTAAGGGGTAGAGTTCTTAGTAAGGGCGTTTAAAGGGTTCGCGAGCTTAAAGAAGCCGTAGATAAAACGCCGATAAAAATTAGCGAACCCTAAGAAACGCCGGAGGTCTTTTATAAAGGAGGGGGCTAGCTAGTTAAAGATAGCGCGGACCTTTTTAAGATCTATACATATACCTTTATCCGAGATAATTAGGCTAAGGTACTTAGTCTTAGTAATATAGAAATCGCACTTATCGACGTTAAGCTAGAGGCTAGCGGCGTTAAAGCGCTTAAAGACCTCCCGGACGTAGGCTTAGTGCTCCTCCCGTATAGTAGAGAAGATTAAAATATTATCTAAGTAAGCGGAATAAAAATCATTAAGGATATTATATAAGGCTATATTAATAAAGCTCTAGAAGTAGGACGGCGCGTTAGAGAGACTAAAGGGTATAACGCAATACTTAAAAAGCCTATACCGCGTAGCGAAAGCCGTCTTTTACTTATAGCCCTCGGCGATATAAAGGCGATTAAACGCTATAATAACGTTAATCTTAGTAAAGAACTTCGCCTTCTTAATTTAAGCGAGGGTATTATAGACTAAGGGCAAAGGGAAGCGGTTCTTAATTATAGCCTTATTTAAGCTATAGTAATCGACGTAGAAATAAACGCTACCGCCGGGCTTATAAACGAGTATAATAGGGGCGGCGGTAGCGGAGGTTAAATAGTAAATAAAGCCTTTCCTAAGCTACTCGTTAATATAAGCGTAGATAATATAGTTCTCGGCTTTACTAAAGGGGCAGGGGCGGGTATAAGAGGGTTATATTCCCTCCTTAAGGTTAATCTAGGTATCGACGGCGCGGTAAGGGGCGAGCTTATTAGCCTTACTTTAGAGCTATATATAGATTATATAGTAAAGCTCCTTTAGGACCTTAGCTTAAAGCTTATCGAGAGTATAAAGGACTTTATTATGCTTTAAAAAGAATTTAGCGATATTATTAAGTAAAACCTTATTAAAGAAGGTTTTATTAAGGTAGTTATCGACGAAGTCGTAAAAGCAAAGGTTAAGTCGGGCTTTAGCGGCATTAGGATTAATATACCTAAATAGAATAGCCTAATAGAGTTCCTTAAGGATCTCTTAGTTAATAAAAGGCGGAGGCTTAATAGGTAGGGGTTTAGCGGCTAAGGCTTTAATCGTAGTCTAGGAAGTCGTAACGGAGGGCTAGCGGTAGAATACCGCTATAGCGGCTACGTTAAGCATCCGGATAAAGAACGTAAGGTCGCTTAAAAGGATTATAAAAAGGCGGGGTCTTAACGCTTAATGCTTAGGTCGGGGAGCTAGGTAGCGGGAGCTAGTAGCCTAATGTATAGGCTAAAGGCGGGGGGGGCGGACGTAACGGCGGGGGTAAAAGGTATCCGGGGGGTCGGAGTTATAGCTTAGGTCGAGGTCGGTCTAACGGGAGGAGTCTAGGTAAGTAGGTTTACCTACGTTAAGAGTATCTTTAAGAGACGTCGGGAGGCTAAAGGAAAAACAAGGCGATAGGGGAATAAACTTAAGGGTATTAGAAAAGCGGACGGCATAAGTAAAAGCCTAAAGGGTAAGAGATAAGAATAAGGCAAAGGGCTTGCCTTTATTATTAAAGTTAGCGATAGAGGGAGCGGGGGGGGAACGAATTATATTTATAAATTATATTCCCTTAAGGGTAGGAATAAGAATAGTAAGAGCGGCCGGAAGGCTAGGGATAAAATAAGGCTAAAGGTCCGAAAGGCAAAAGGCGAGGTAGAATAAGGACTAAAAAGAGAGGGAGTTATTACGCTAGCTAATAATAAGGTCGTAGCGGTATAGCTAAAGGAGGCTAAGAATAACCTTATAGCTAAGCTTCGTAAGGAAGAAGCAGATAGACTTAGCGTAAGCGCTAACTTAAGCGATTAAGTAGGCGTAATAGGTAACGGCGCTAGACTTATAGTCGCCGCTATCGGCGAGAGAGAGCTAGCGAAGGAACTAAAGCTAGCGGACGGGGAGGGCAAAGCGGTACGCGGTCTAAGTATATATAAAAGCGAATCTAAAATAACTAAAGTCGACTAAAGCACTTATAGCGACGTTAGTAAGTATAAGGGAGAAGGGCAATAGTAAAGCGTAAGGCTATATTCCTACCGGGAGATAAAGGTCTTCCCTTATATTAAATAAAGCTATAAAATTAGAAACCGAAAGCTCTATCGCGCGATAAGGCGAGGGAGCTAAGCGTTTCCTAGGGGGGGAGAAGCGCCGGAGGTAGGGGTAAGAGAGTTAGTAACCTTACCCTTAACGAAGCCTTACTTAATCGCCCGGACGTTAAGCTAAGGAGGGGGCGTAAGGAGGCGCGGGACGGGAGTACCGCTACCTTAGCCGCGACCTTAGCTAGCGCCCTTCTTAAAATAAGTCCGGGCTATATAAGTCGGGGTTACTAAGGCGGCGTAATAGAGATAGAGATAGTTCTTATACCGTTATTACTTCTCGGCGTTTATAAGACTAGCCTAGAATACGTTAAGGTCTATTAGGTCGCTAGCGGGCGTAAAGGCGGTAAGGCCGGCGGACTTAGTAAAGGCGGGGGGGGGAATAGTCTAAGGCTAGACGAGCCTCTTACGGGCTTAAATACGCTCGTAGTTCTCTTAGAGGGCGGCGTAAAGCTTAGCCTAGCTATAAAAGTCGTCGGTATTAGGGCTAGGGACTTAGAAAGCGGCGGTATTAGCGAGCTCGTTAATAACCTTTTAATAAAGGTATCTAACGTAAGCGCTCTTATTATAATTAAGGTCGGCCTATAGCTAGGTAAACTATAAAAAGAAATCCGGCTAAAAGGTGCCTTTTATAGCTAAGGTATTAAATTCCGCCTTAGACTAAGCGCGGTAGTTTAAGGTACTAAAGATAGAGGCAAGCTTATAAGTAAAGGAGTTAAGGGACTAAAAGCGCTACTACTTAAAGAGGGTATTATCGCGGATATAGTAGGGGATATTAGCAGCGATAGAAGCGGCCCGGCCGGAAAGTCGGCCGGTTGTATAAACAATTTAGTATTTATCGGTAGGGAATATATAAAGGTCGGAGGCGATCTTAAGGGATATACTATCGCGCTAGACGCGGAAGGCGTCTTAGCGCTACTTCTAAATGCCGATATCGCCGGAGAAGCGTTTAAGGTCGGCGAAATAGGCATAAGGACTTACGGTAGGAGGGGCAAAGGTAGCCTAAAGGGCGGTAAGGTAAGCGAAGACGGCGTTAGACTAATTAAGCTAATCCTAGAGTCCCTCCGCGTGCTACCGGTAGCTAAGGGCCTCTTTACGGGCGGTAGTAGCGGAGGTAGCGGCCTTAAGGAAACTAGACTTAAGAAGGACGAGAGACTAGGTTTAATCGGTATGCCGGAGGAAATTTATCTAAAGGTCGGCGAAGATAGACGAGGCGACGGAAGAACCTTAGAGAATAAAGGCTAAGTAAGGGAAGGCGGAGAGGGCGTTAGGCTAAGGGACGTCCTAGAGGGGAACGCCTGCCGGAGGGCCGGGCGAAAGGGAGAGGGAGGGGGTAGAAATAGGAGTAGCTATCGTAGCGGCAGGAAAAAGGGGTAGCGGCGGGAAAAGGGGCTAGAAAAATCTATAGGAGAGTAAAAAAGAGGCGGAAAGAAGCGTAATAAGATAAAGAACGAAGGCAGGCGTATAGGCGAAGCTAGGGGGACTAAGGAATCGTAAAGGCTCGGCGGGAGGGCAAAAAAATAGTAGATTAAACTATTATAAAACAAGCTTAAGGGGGGTATATAACTATTATTAATCTACGAAGGAGCGCAGCTATAGACTAAGTCTAGGGGTCTATATATACGATATAAAGGTTACGTAGGATAATATATAATATAACCTAATACCGTAATATTAACGTAGTAAGTTAATGCCGCTTTAAGGCGTAAGAAAAAGACTAGATAATCGACCCTTAGTGTTATAGGTATTACGAAAGAAGAAAAAAGACCGATCGAGCTTATCGTAGAGGAATTAAAGCGGTGTTCGTCCGGCTAGTTCCTCGCGGTAATATCGACTAAAGGCGTTATATATTTACGTAACTATAATGCCCGCTAAGTTAGGGTCTTTCTTAAAGCGCCCTCTAAGCTATATAGCGATATAAACTAGCCTTATGCCGCTATTATATATCTATACGATCTCGTTAAAGTATCTTAAAATCGCCTCGCTACGATATTTTACATAGGCTATAGCATTAATAAATAGGTAGTTATAAGAGCTTTTAAAGGTAGAAAAGACCGACTAAGTGCCCGTTACTTAATCTAGCTTTATAATAAGCCGGTATAGGCATCTTATTATCTATATGTTCGTCTTATAGCGCTTAATATTCGAGTTAGCGATAGCTTCGTCGCTAATTCTAATAAAATTGCCCCCCTTAAAGTATTAAAAGTAAATATAGCTTAGGTCGGCCGTATTAGGCTTTTTTAAGCGAATCGTAAGAGTAAAGCCTTACGTACGCGTAATTGCGTTATAGGCGGCTTAAGCGGCTTAGAAGGTAGTAAACTTAGTGTTATAGAGAGACTCTATTACTTCGCGGGTTAATAGTAAAATATACGGTAGAAATAGCTTTAATTAGGTTAAATTAACGGTATAATAGTAGGTAGTAAAGAGTTTTACTAAGGTTATACTACTACTACGAATACGTAGTCGCGGGGAATAAGCGTATACAAAAATTACGGTATCGGCACCCGAGCTTAACCGCGCTATAGTAATCCACTATTCGGTAGGACGATTATAAGAAGTCGTAGGATAGGTAAAAGGGGCGCTTCTTTCTCTTATGGTCCGTTCCGAGGGAGGAGCTGGAAACCGCCTACTACTAGTGGAACCCAACGGGGCCCCGCCCGGGCAGCCAACCAGGGCACGCCGACATGGCGCTACTGGTCGCAAATTACGTCGTTTGTTCAGCAGGGCAGGCCCTTTGCTTCGGAGTACACATTCGTACCTACCTGTACAAAAGGCGGCAAAAGAACAAGAGGCCACCACATTGGACAGCCATGACTTGTGGTACTCTGCATGTAACTCCAATTAGAAAAGGGCTGCTGCTGCCTTGTTCTGCTGCACGCCACGTCGTTGCGGGCACGCAGGCACGGCACCACCACCACCGCGATCCACTGCTGCCACAGTATCCGCTCTCCCCCAGCTTGCCTCGTCTTCCCGCTCTCTTCTTTCAACCCCCCCCTTGTCCTCACCCTCCCTCTCGGCTGCGTCAGTCCGGCACCGGTTGTCGTTATCATTTAGCGACCAACTAAACGAGTTGGCTGGTCGAACAAGCCACCCGCCCGTTCATTGATCAAATATTAGATTAGACAGAAGACATTACCTACAAGCACTTCTCGTCAACGCCCTCCTCCGAGCCCTCTCCTCCACCCTCCCCTCCACCGTCGTCGTCTCCTGAGCATCCCCACGTCCATCAGGCCTTGATTTGGCTCTGCCGACGCTCGCCATTTGCTGGATGCCTTCTGCACCCTAATTGACGTCGACTTGCCCCCCCCCCCCCCCCCCCGACTGGTAGCGACCCCTCGCGCCATTACCGGCGACATGTCTGCCCTAGAGGCGAGAGAGCTCAAGGCCCAAGGCGTCATAGAGGCCGCCGAGAACCCGGAAAGCGAGGTCACGGCGGATGATGCGCGCAGGGAAATCGTCGAGCAGTCGAGGAACGCAGGTGTCGCCGCCTTCTCCTTCGACCCCGACGCCAGCCCCGAGCAGAAGCGCGCGCAGGCTCGAGCGGTACGTTGAATGTCTGGACGCCGTCGACGGCAAGGCTGCTGCTAACGAGCGCAGGCGATCCCCGCAGAGCTCCAGCAAAGCAGGCGTGAAAAGGGCGCCGCCATCATCACCGACCAGGACGATGGCACCGGCCCGGACGAGGACCTCCCCGAGCCCACCAAGGCTGGTGTGCTCGATGTGGCCACCGACGCCGACGGCAAGCGCCTCACTGACGGCACCGACCCCGAGGCCAAGGAGGCCCCCTATTCACGCACAGGCTGGTCGCCCATGATGGGCTGGCCCACCACCAGCTCCATGGAGGGCGAGAGCTTGCTCGACCACACCACCTGGGTCGAGGATAAGCTCCCCGACCACCTCTTTGGAGGTGAGTGTCGCCGCATGCCTGGCCGCCAAATCTTGACGCTGACGACGCCGCAGACTGGTATCACAACGCCGCCCTCGTCGTCTTCGCCTGCATCTCGTCGTGGCTCGTCGCCGTTCTTGGCGGCGGCCTGGCCTGGGTCTCCATCATCATGGCCATCTGCGCCACCTACTACCGAACCTCCCTTCGACGCGTGCGCCGCAACTTCCGCGACGACATTACTCGCGAACTAGGCCTCAAGAAGCTCGAAACGGACAACGAGTCGCTCGAGTGGATCAATTCCTTTCTCGTCAAGTTCTGGCCCATCTACCAGCCCGTCCTGGCCCAGACCATCATCAACACGGTCGACCAGGTTCTCAGCTCAGCCACCCCGGCCGTTCTCGACAGCCTCAAGCTCAAGACGTTTACTCTGGGCTCCAAGCCCCCGCGCATGGAGCACGTCAAGACATACCCCAAGACCGAAGACGACATTGTCATGATGGACTGGAAGTTCAGCTTCACGCCAAACGACACGGCCGACATGACGGCCCGCCAGGTCAAGAACAAGATCAATCCAAAGGTCGTCTTGGAGATTCGCATCGGCAAGGCCATGATCAGCAAGGGCCTTGACGTCATCGTCGAGGACATGGCCTTTTCGGGCATCGTGCGCCTCAAGATCAAGCTCCAGATACCCTTCCCCCACGTCGACCGCGTCGAGATGTGCTTCCTCGAGCGCCCGACCATTGACTACGTCTGCAAGCCCCTGGGCGGCGACAACTTTGGCTTCGACATCAACTTTATCCCCGGCCTCGAGAAGTTCATACTCGAGCAGATACACGGCAACCTGGCCCCCATGATGTACGCGCCCAACGTCTTCCCCATCGAGGTGGCCAAGATGCTGGCCGGCACGCCCGTCGACCAGGCCGTCGGCGTGCTCGCCCTGACGCTCCACGGCGCCCAGGGCCTCAAGAACACGGACAATTTTGCCGGCACCGTCGATCCGTACGCGTCAATCAGCTTCAGTCGGCGCCAGGAGCTCGCCAGGACAAAGACCATCGACGACAACCCCAACCCGCGCTGGAACGAGACCCACTACCTCATTGTCACATCCTTTAGTGACACGCTCGACATTCAAGTGTTTGACAAGAACGGGTTCCGCAAGTCCAAGGAGCTGGGCGTGGCGTCGTATCATCTCGAGGATCTGGAGGAGCTCAACGTGCACGAGAACGAGCGCGTCGAGGTCATTTCCGACGGCAAGGCCCGCGGCGTCGTCATGTGCGATCTCCGCTTCTTCCCGGTCCTCGAGGCCAAGAAGCTTCCCGACGGCAAGATTGAGCCCCCGCCGCCATCCAACCAAGGCATCCTGCGATTTACCGTGGAGCAAGCAAAGGACCTGGACGGCACCAAGAGCCTTGTCGGTCTCCTCAACCCCTACGCGGCCATGATGCTCAACGGCAAGGCGGTCCACCAGACCAAGAAGCTCAAGCGCACAAACAACCCCATATGGGACAACGGGTCCAAGGAGATTCTCATAACCGATCGCAGAAGGGCCAAGCTCGGCGTCACCATCAAGGACGAAAGGGAGCTCACGGGGGACCAAGTCCTGGGCAAGTATCAAATCAAGCTGGACGAGATGCTCGACTGCATGGAGCAAGGCAAGGAATGGTACCAGCTGTCGGGGGCCCACACGGGCCGCGTCAAGATGATGGCGCAGTGGAGGCCGGTGGCCATCTCGGGCGTGGCCGGCACCGGGGGCTACGTCACGCCCATTGGTGTCATGCGGTTTCATTTCAAGAAGGCGACGGATCTGCGCAACTTTGAGGCCTTTGGCAAGTCGGATCCATACGTCCGCGTCTTGCTGTCTGGGATCGACAAGGCCCGCACCGTCACCTTCAAAAACGACCTGAACCCCGAGTGGGACGAGGTTCTCTACGTCCCCATCCACTCGGCGCGCGACAGACTTACCCTCGAGGTCATGGATGCCGAGAAGATGGGCAAGGACCGAAGCCTGGGCCTGGTCGAGGTCTCTGCCAGCGACTACGTTCAGCAGGCCGAGAATGGCGAATACCTGGTGCACGACAAGAAGGTTCTTCGCGAAGAGGGCCTGCGGCTCCACGGAAAGGGCATCGCCAAGGGCACCGTGACGTACACGACGGCGTTTTACCCGTGCCTCAACATCGCAGATCCCGAGGAGGAGGAGGAAGGCTCAGGGGCCGACGTGGCGGGCACCGACAAGGGGGCCGAGGGAGCGCCAGACGCGGAGAAGAGGAGCAGCGAGCAGCCAAGGGCTTCTCTCGACCGATCACTCACTGCCGGCAAGTTCAAGGCCAGCCTGGACAAGGAGGGCGAGGCGCGGCCGCGAAGCTCGCACTCGACGGCCGGCACGCCACCTGCCGGAGGCCAGGGCCCCCCCAAGCTCCGGCTCAGCCCCGAGGCGCTCCTCAGGCACGAGAGTGGGATGCTCATCTTCCGCCTGCTGGAAGCAGAAATGCCGGAGAGCCACAGCCGCCTCGAGGTGTTTGTCGACGACATGGCATACGCCTCGTACGTTTCGTCGACGGCGCCAAACAGATCGCACAAGTTTGACGAGATTGGCGACTGCGTCATCCGCGAGCTCGACGTGTCTCGCCTGACGCTCAAGGCGCGCAAGAAGGGCGGCGACGACGACCACACGCTCGCGCACTTGGCCGGAAACACCATGGAGACGCTCAAGCAGTGCCTGGTAAGTGCATGGGCGGCCGACGCAGACGACGGGCGCATGACTGACGCGGAACTCGCAGAACAACCCGACGACGCTCAAGCTGAGGACCGAAGACGGCCGGGATGGCTGGGTCAAGGTCAGCCTCAAGTACATCCCCATCAAGATGCAGCTGGACCCGAGCGAGAGCATCAACAACATGGGCAAGCTGCGGGTCGACGTCCTGGACGCCACAGACCTGCCGTCGGCCGATCGCAACGGGAAGAGCGATCCGTACTGCAAGTTTGAGCTCAACGGCCACGAAGTATACAAGACCAAGGTGGTGAAGAAGACGCTGTCGCCAGCGTGGAACGAGTTCTTCGAGGTCAACGTGCCGTCGCGGACGGCGGCAAGCTTTGTCGTCAACATCTACGACTACGACTTTGCCGACAAGCCCGACTTCCTGGGGTCTGCCACCATCAACCTCGAGTCGCTCGACCCCTTCAAGCCCTCGGAGTCGCGGTACCTGCTGGATGGCAAGTCGGGCAGCGTGCGCATCCGGATGCTCTTCCGGCCGGACTACGTGACGCGGACGGTGCAAGGCTCGTCGACGTTTTCGGGCACCTTTGCCGCGCCCGGCAGAATCGTCACGGGCGTCGCGGGGGCCCCCATCAAGGGCGGCGTCGCCGTGGCCGGAGTCGTGGGTCACGGGGTCGGCCGAGGAGCCTCGTTCCTGCGGCGCGGCATCTTTGGCAAGAAGGAGGGCGACGAGATGAACGGATCCCTGCCCGAGGGGATGGAGGCGGCGGCGGCGACGAGCAACGGCGGCGAGGTGGCGGCTGCCGGTCGTCGGATAACGAGCCAGCCCGAGGCTGTCGCGGCCTTGCCGACGATTGAGCAGCCAATATCTCGCAACAACTCGATGGGGCACACTCGGACCAAGAGCATCGCGGCCTCGTCGATGCACAGCGCCGCCCCAGGGGGCGGCACGGCCGGGACGGCAAGCTTCACCGTGGTTGGCGCTTCTGGATTCCCGGCGTCGACGGACCTCTACGTCGTCGTCTCGCAGATGGCGCCCAGGGAGAAGGCGGTGGGCAAGACCAAGCACTACAAGTCGTCGACGTCGGAGTGGAGCTTCGATGAGACGTTTACGGCCAGGTGCAGCTCAGATGCGCAGTTCAAGATTGAGGTCAAGGGTGATCATTTCATCGGCAGCAGCGACGACCTGGGCGAGCATGTCTACTTTGTCGACGAGACGGGCAGCGCTGCGCCCAAGGAGCTGTCGATTGGCGGCGGCACCGTGACCATCAAGAGCAGCTTCCAGCCGTCGGAGCTGAGTGCGCCAGACACGCCAAAGTCGCAGCTTCGGCGCAGCTTCCTGGGCAAGCGAGAGGGCCGCACAAGCAGGGAGACGACGCCGAATCCATAGGTGGGGGCAGCCGTCTTCTGGGTCAAGATCTGAGTGGCGTGTGGCGCGCAGAGGAAGAAGGGGAATGCGAGACGGCCGTTTTGGAGTAGCCAATGCCATGTTGTCGTCGCTTCATGTCATGTGCATGCCCCCCCTCCCTCTTGCTGGGTTCTTTTTGTGGCTGGCAAGCCAGGTCCTTGTGCTTGAGAGGGGGAGATTCACACACACAAGTTTGTTAGTTTCGATATCCTTGATTAGCAGCTGTTATGGACGCCATGTGGCGATTGATGACGACTTCGCAGACTGCCGGTTAATGATCCGCTGTACTTGCTCAATCAGCTTCACACGAGCACGAGGGAATGGAGAGGCAGGTAGGTCATGGGCGAAATGGTCAAGCAAAAAATGTTTTTATTCAAGAGACTGGTCTTAAGGACTCGAGTCTAGAAGAAGCATAAAAGGATCAAATCGTTCCTCATTGAAGTCGTCAAGCCGGTCGGTCGGTGGGCACTTCTCCCCAGCAGGCAGGGGGCGTCAACGAGTCTGCCACGGCGCCGTCTAGTACGGGCCGCCGGGGCCGCCAGGGCCGCCGGGGCCGCCGGGGCCGCCGGGACGACCGGGGCGACCGGGACCGCCAGGGCCGCCGGGACGACCGGGGCGACCGGGACCGCCAGGACCGCCAGGACCGCCGTGTTCGCCGTGTCCGCCGTGACCGCCGTGTCCGCCGTGTCCGCCGTGACCGCCGTGTCCGCCGTGACCGCCGTGGTGGCCGTGGTGGCCGGCGTTGTTGCCGTGGTAGGCGCCGCAGAGGGCGCTGAGGCCGAGGCCACTGATGTCTGTGTTCCACACGGGTTAGTGCACCGAGCAGGGAGCGGCAAAGGGGATGAGCTCACCGGAGCCGACTTCCTTGATGATCCTGCTAAAGGGGGCGTCGGGGCCGACGCAGACGTTGAAGTTGCGGCGGATCTGGTCGGCGACCTTGTCCTGGTTGCTGCAGACGCACGAGACGAGGTTGCTGTGGTGCTTGTAGCCGGGGCCGTGGGCGCATTTGCCGCAGTTGATCTCCTGGGCGTTGTTCCAGAAGCGCTGGATGAAGCAGCCGCCGAAGCGAGCGAGTTCCTTGGCGATTTGCTTGAGGCCCTCCGGGATGGCGATGTCCGCGTCCTGCGGGGCCTGCGGGACCTGTAGGGCCTGCGGGGCCATGTCGGCGGCCTGGGCCAGGGCCGCGAAGGCGAGGGCGACGGAGACTGCGACCTTCATGATGTTGAAAGCGTGTTGTGCGGGAGAGTGGCTGGCTTGGCTGTATAGAGAGCGAGGCTGAAGAGAGAGAGGCTGGAAGAGGCTGTGATGAGTGAGTTGTGTGAGAGGATGGTTCGAATCTGGACTGAGCAGAAGCACCTCGGGTCTTATATAGTCGATTTGCCTCTTCGTTTGCCTCTTCGTTTTCTCGCCGGCATCGTCTACCTCCTGCTGCTGCTGCCCTGGCCTGTCTTCTCCAGGGAGGTTCGTCTGCAAGTTTCGACCCTGGAATTCGCTGCCCTGCTGGCTGCATACCTGGCCGGGCCGGGCCCGAACAAGGGAGAGTGAAACTCGTTTGTGCGCACCAGCCCAATCTCGCCTCATGCCTCGGGCATCACCTGCAGCAGGCCCGACGATGCAATCCACGATGCATCCGCAGGCCCTGCTACGTAGCAACGCCCCCCGCGTCCAGTGAGGCCAGGCCGCCCATTCCGCAACGGCCAAAGTCGGAGCAAAAGAGCGCGACGCCCGCCACAGAGACAAGGGCCAGGCGGGCTACAGCTCCGAAACAGCGCACCCTCAGACGCCCTGCCCAAGGGTCCGAGACTGGCCACAGCGGGCGACCCGGCGTTGCCCGTGCCGGCGGGCTGCGACGGCTAGGCATTCCCCTCGGCTCTTGTCTCCGGGCGGGCAAACCCTTGGCAGGGTCGTCTTCGAGGGTCCAACGTACGAATATCTGTGTCTCGGGGCGTGTTCAGGGCGAGGCTGTGGCAACGAGTTGCGGAGCTCTTCATCCTCGTCTTGTCTGGCGGAGAGCGTCTCGCATTCCGAAGGCGAGAACAAGGGCCGGAGTTTCCGTCGCGCGGTACAGACTCGAGAGAAAAAAGGCCTCTCTCCCATTCCTAGCTGCCCTTGAATTTGGGGGGGGGGATGTGTGTAAGAGAACAGCGGCTGGCCTCTGCTGGGGAGCCAGGTCTGTAGGGCAATGCCCACGGGTTGACGCCGGCGACTGCGGTCCAGACTCCCCCGGGCCGGTGTCGCGTCA
Organism: Ophiocordyceps sinensis; assembly: GCA_012934285.1. Lineage (NCBI taxonomy): Eukaryota > Fungi > Ascomycota > Sordariomycetes > Hypocreales > Ophiocordycipitaceae > Ophiocordyceps > Ophiocordyceps sinensis. The sequence continues at coordinate 1,657,892 of JAAVMX010000008.1, forward strand.
AGCAGCAAAATCAAACACTCGTATAGTTTGCTCGGCTTACACGATCCAGGAAAACGAGGCTTGGCAGCGTATTAGTATTCTTATACACTATCAAACTCTGGGCATACGACCCAGGTTCACCAAATTTCCAGTCCGGATCGCGGCACGCATGCAGCGACTCGCGTAATTGCATCCTCACAATCGAGGCATTGGGCCCCTTGGCATCGTCCACTGCGACGGGCTGATGCATCGAGACAATCGACTCTTCCGACTCGTGGAGACCGCAGCAGAACATGACGCCGAGGCCGAGCTCCTTTTTGACAGAGATGTGGACTCGCCAGATCATCTGTTTCGGTCTTGTGAGCATACATGGCGCTTCAGGGATAGAAGGCGGCGGATTTCCGGTATCGCCATCATGTGAATATCAGCCGCCAGGTTGCAGCACACAACTGCCCACGTCTGGAGCTCTGCTATGGCCGGGTAGCAGCCTTCTGACACTCTCGTTAGCCACCGCAACTTCCCACTCGCAAGGTCCGGTCCCAGGCATGACATACTTTCGAGATCCGGGTTGATTTGCCAGTGCTTTGTCTGAAGGCCTTTGCAGGGAACCGGACTAGAGATACACTGGACGCCCGACAGGCTGATCCCCAGCAACTGTCATGGGCTGAGGGTCATGGGCTGAGGGCTTGAACACGTCTCCCCGCCAGACGCGGCTCGTGGGGGGCTGCCCCTGGGGTCTGGTCATTCGGGTGCGAACCGGTGATGGGGTGCACTCGGGCAGTTGTTGCATCACCAGCATCAGGTCTGCAAGTGCCGTCGAGGAAGAGTACGATGCTCGCTCGTCGTGGTTTTTGATTCCATGTCGCCATGAATCGAAACCAGCCTGGTTTCGGGGGAGAAAGTCGGGATATCTTTTTGCTTTCGGGGGCACGAATCAATGACCGCTCCGTCAGGCTGACTTCCTTCCAACGGGACGGGGAACAGCGATCCGACGGTAGTCAATTTCATGAGCCTCGAGTTGTGGACGAAACGGCGTAGTCTTTGTGCCAGGCGTCAGTTCTCTCAGCATCCAGGGCCCAAACAAGTCGGTTCCAAAGCGATCCCTCGATCAGTTGAAACGCCATCTGACCCGACACTTGATGCTGTCGCAGGGCGAATGACACATGGCATGTGTGCTCGAAGCTTGTGCGCAGAATCTGACGGCACCGTTCGTAGTCAGCGTCGCCCAATAGCTGTTTGGCCTGATGGTTGGAGTATGCACCAAGAATTGCCCGCGTTTTCGATTGATGATGTCGTCGATTGATGTGATCACGTGCACCCGATCTAGGGTCGGGGCGTCCTTGTGGGTACCTGCCGTAACCTTATGTAAGGGGCAGAGGATCCACCCTGTGATTGCTTACCTCAGCCAAACTGGAGCTCTCTGTCCTGCTTGGTGGTGACGCGCGACCCCGAAGCTGCCTGGTCCAACGTCCATCTCGACCTCGACCTCGTCTTCTCACGCCGTCAGCACCACAATCGACCACCGCACGGTAGACAGCGACGAAGAGGACCTTTACTCCCGCCGACATCTTCGCCCTGTGTGCCCATCACGGCTTGGCAGGCGTCCAGACCCCAACCAAGCTCAGCTCGCGTTGTGAAGCCCCTGCATCGTCGCCTCTACATCATTGCATCATCGCCTCTTGTCTCCCGCCTCTTCGTCCATCGAAATATTCTGCAATGGACACTCTCGTCGCGAGATACAGCCGGCCGACCTACCAACAGGATGAGCCCTTTGAAGACGAGGCCCACGACCTCATGAGCCCGGCCTCGACCCTCGCCGGCAAGTTTGCCATGCCCCCCGTTGCCCAGGTATGTCGTGCATTTTGCTCCGCACCCGCGAGGCCTACGAGCAAGTCGTCAGGGTTTCCTCTTTTGGCTGACGTCGTCCTCATCAGCCCTCGTCCTGGCTCCGTGCCGCCACCGACGACCACTCCAACCCCGACTGCCCCATCAAAATCGCCCACGGCACCACTACGCTGGCCTTTCGCTTCCAGGGCGGCATCATTGTTGCCACCGACTCGCGTGCCACGGCCGGCAACTGGATTGCCTCCCAGACGGTGAAGAAGGTGATTGAAATCAACAGCGTCCTCCTCGGCACCATGGCCGGCGGCGCCGCAGACTGTCAGTACTGGCTCGCCTGGCTCGGCATGCAGTGCCGCCTTCACGAGCTGCGTCACAAGCGCCGCATCAGCGTCGCCGCCGCCAGCAAGATCCTCGCCAACCTCGTATACCGCTACAAGGGCATGGGCCTCAGCATGGGCACCATGTGCGCCGGCGTCACAAAGGAGGAGGGACCCGCCCTCTACTACGTCGACAGCGACGGCACTCGTCTGGCCGGAAACCTATTTTGCGTCGGTAGCGGTCAGACGTTTGCCTACGGCGTCCTCGATGCAGAGTACAGCTACGACTTGAGCGTCGACGATGCACTTGAGCTCGGCCGGCGCAGCATCCTGGCGGCCACGCACCGCGATGCCTACTCCGGTGGCTTCATCAACCTCTACCACATCAAGGAGGAGGGCTGGGTCAAGCACGGCTTCAGCGACACCAACCCCATTTTCTGGAAGACGAAGCTCGAAAAGGGCGAATTCACAAACGTCACGAGCGAGCTGGTCTAGGCGGCGAGAAGGGAACAAGGGCCATGCGGGGTCGTGTGGGCAGCCGGCAGCGACGTCGACAGAAGAAGCATGTGGTGAAGGAGGCCGCCGGTGCAAGCAGGAGGGAATGGGATGGGGATATTGGTCGGCCTGCGGCGCAGGCTGCGTCGGCCACTGTATCATGTACAACCACACAGATCAACAGGGTCTTCCTCTGCGCCTTCATTTGCTCTTGCGTCACGACTAGAATCTTGAGAAAACCCTGCCGTGCCGCTCGGACACTACTCGGGGCTCGAAAACTGAGTGGCATGTTTGCAAGTGTAGGGTGAGCTTCAACGTTGGATATTGGAGTTCATTGCAGGTCCCGTCTCTCGTCTACTAGGCATCCGTTATTCCATCTCGACGAGGCTTGCATGGCATCGTACAGGCGCTCACGGCCGCTTCAACAGGGTATCTTCTTCGTAGTAGCTCTCATCTTTCTCATCTCGCTCCACCTTGCCCATCCCCTTTCGTCTCACCCACCCCTCGACACCTAGCAAGCCACCCCCGGCCGCCGCCGGATCCAGGGGCCACTTCCTAATGGGCGACACGGACAAGTCCGTCTCCCAGCCGGCGCGGTACATTTCCGACGCGGCCCAGGCAACCATGGCGGCGTTGTCGGTGCACAGGTCGAGGGGCGGGACGACGAGGTCGAGGGGCGCGAGGCCGCGGGCGGCAAAGGTGGAGCGCAAGACGTGGGCGAGGAAGCGGTTGCAGGCGACGCCGCCGGCGACGACGAGGGTCCGCGGGGGGCCCGGGGAGGCGAGGCCCGGCGCGCCGTCGAGGGCGAGGCACATGCGCGAGGCGATGTGCTGGAAGGCGGCGCGGAGGGTGTGCCGGGCGAGGGCGCGGCGCTCGGCCTCGTCCATGTGCGGGCGGGCGGCGGCGATGCGGTGCACCTGGGCGTAGATGCCGCCAAAGGAGAAGGCGAGGCGGCGCGAGTGGCGAAAGGGCAGCGACATGGCCCAGCCGTAGCCCGAGGGCACGTCCACCATTTCGTCGTGGCGCGACCGGGCCGCGCGGAAGAAGGCGTCGTGCTGCGCCGCCACGTCGTCGTCGCCGTCGCCCGTGACGCCTCGCGGCGCCGGAAAGGCAAAGGCCTCGAGCTCGCGGCCGTACATGACGTCCGGGCTGGCGTCGAGCACCTCGGGCGGCAGGATGAAGCGCGCCGCCTGGTCGAGCAGGTTGCCCACGGCCACGTCGCACGTGTCGACGACGATGGCGTGCTCCGTCAGCGACGCCGTGTGGGCGAGCTGCGTGTGCCCGCCCGACACGAGCAGCGTCAGGAAGGGGAACTCGGGGCCCGCCTCGCCTTCCAGCGCGCGCACCAGCCGGGGGGTCAGCGCGTGCGCCTGCATGTGGTGGACGCCCAGCAGCGGCACGTCCCACGCCACCGCCAGGCCCTTGGCCGTGGAGAGCCCAACCGCGAGGTTGGTCGGGATGCCGGGCCCGCGCGTCACCGCCATCAAGTCCGGCATCTGCTTCCTCAGCGTCCTCCCTCCCTTGTCCGTTGTCGAACTCGTCGTCGACTGTTGCCCCCCGCCCTTCTCTTCCTCCTCCCGCGCCCTCGTCCCTGCCCTCACCTCCACCACCCTCGCCGCATCGTCCGTGGCATCTGGAAGGGCCGCCAACGCCCTGCGCACGAGAAGCGCGAGCGACGCATTGTGGCCCTGCACCGTGACCGTGGGCATGACGCCTCGAAACTCGCGGTTGTCCGACGAAATGCGCTCGTTGAAGAGCAGCGCCGTGCGGCCCGTGCTGCGCGGCTGCGACAGGATCGCCACGGCCGTGTCGTCGCACGACGTCTCAATGGCCAGCGTCAGCAGCGTCCGCCCGCTCGGGCTCGGGCCCGGCGGCTCGAGGCTGTGGACCAGCGGGCGGCGCCGGGCCACGAGGCCGCGGCAGGGGATGAGGCTTCGGGAACGCAGCATCGTTCCATTTCTCTTCATCGGCTGGGGTGGTGGCCGGACCCCCTGTTCTCCTGGCGGCAGGCGGAAAAGGGAGGGTTGGGCGGTGAGATGAGGTGAGGCGATGAGAAGTTTGAGGTTGGCCGAGAAAAGATGGCCGGAGCGGAAGAACTACCGCGTCTATGCTCCACTTAACCTCGGTCCGGCCGTGGCCCGGCCCGTCCCCGCCGGCCCATTGAATAAGCCGCCGGACGACCTTGACTGTCTTGGAAAAACTCGTGTGCATGAGTCAGGGAGCTCGTGCCATATGTGTGTGACAGTTTGTGGCTCTAGCTACGAAGTCGAGATGGCTGCTAGCTATGGCTGCTAGCTATCCCTCTCCGGCAGGCCATCCAACATGCAAGCCGAGCCGTCGTCTGATGATTACAGCCATCCCTCCACAAAGGCTCTAGATTAGGCCCGCGTGTCAAGACGCTCGATTGACCCAATTCACCCACTCGCACCTACAGCCTCCCGAGCCGCCGTCGAATCCACCCATCTTCCGGTCCCCTGTGCCTCGGGGGTTGATCCACGTGCCTCCGACACCCATGTTGTTGGCAAGAAGCTGAGCCTTGTCCACTCCCACGCTCTGCCGCTTGTCGAGCGGCCAGTTCCACACGAGCTTCTTGATGGGGTCTCCACCGTGCGTATCCAGCGTCACCGTCACCGGGTACGGCATCGTTCCCGGCCGAATCAGCTCCCCCGTCCCCCCGATCCCGCGGCTTTCGTCGGGCCTAAGCAGCGACGACGTATTGAGACCAAGCGTGCGCGTCCAGATCTGAACGAGGACGCGCGTCTCGCCCCACGTCACCAGGTGGTTGGCCTCATTTTTGCGACATCCGCCGCCCTCGTCCAGGGGAATGTTGGCGGCCTCCGTCTTGTTGAGGATCGTGACTGACTTGAGGAAGAGGGACCGCTTGAAGTGTGTGTAGAAGCCATAGTGCTCCGTCGGCAGGCCACGGTCGAAAAGTCGAACGGGTTGCTGAGCGGGGCTTGGGATCATCACGGCCGGCGCAGGCGTGCCGTTTGCTTCCAAGTCTGGCGACGGCAAAAGCTTTTCCAAGCTCTCGTTCCCGACTCGCGTCCCGGGCTCCCTTCGACTCAGCACAGATCCCTTTACGGGCTCGTGAGCCGACTTCAACAGGCTGATGTAGAACGGAGTTGGCTCCCCGGCCTTGTATTCCGACTGGATTCCGTCCGTTGTGTTGCCCAGAAACCGCATTTCCTCGCGATCCGGCGCACCAGGCTCAGGCGTGAAACTAGGCGTCGTCTGCCGCCGCCCGAGCACGCCGCGAGCCCAAGACGCAGCCACGGTCCCTCTGCGAACTGCCTCTGGTGGTCTTCTCATATCTTGAGAGCTATTGTCCCATTGGATATGCATGACGACGGTCGGCTGGTTGGCCTTGTATGGGGCGACGGTATCGTGCTGATCCTTGGGCAGCGAGCAGCTCCACAACGTAGACGGTTCCGTGCATGCGCTTCTCGACACACTGTTGTCCGGGCCGACGACCGTCAAAACACCGGTTGGCATGGGCGGAAAGTCTGTGAGATTCACCCAAATTGAAGGCGCTTCGCGTGGCGCCTCATTGTGGCGCCGAGCGAGCACAAGGGCCAGGACGATGATGAGGATCATAAGGGAAATGATGCCCGCCCACAGGACCAGCCAGACCCTTCTCCTCTGGCGTCCTTCTCGGCCGGTGCGCCCGAAGCACCCACTTGCGGGTACGCACCCCCGCCCTCTCCAAAAGCCGCCGAGGCGCCGGGCAACCACCTCCTCCTTTTCGTGACGACGTCTTTGCCGCTCAACCTTGCGGGTGCGGCCCGTGGCGGCGGTTCCACGATCCTGAGGGGCGTACGAGCCCAGCGGCCGCACCGGGAGGGGAATTCTCAGGGATGACCGAGCCCGGGTCTGAATGGTCGGGGTAAGAGGTATGTCCGTCATCTGCGTTGCCCCCTGGGAAGTCATCGTGGCGGCAAGTCCTGGAGATGCGGGACAGGGCGAGGGGGGGAACTGGGAGTGTAGCGGATGCTGGGGTGGGAAAACGGCTCGATATCGAACAGGCGCAGCAAGTTGCTTCTTCGGTGGAGAGTAAGGCGGCGGCTGGTCCCTCCGGATATCCCCAGCAGCAGAGACGTCACTTTTTGCGGGAGCGCCCCGTGCAACAGTGTTTGCGCTTTGCTGCGTTGCGCTTTGCTGCGTTGCGCTTTGCTGCGTTGCGCTTTGCTGCGTTGCGCTTTGCTGCGTTGACGCATTCCGTGGTGTCTCTGGTGCTTGCATACTTGGGCTAGGCGATGGACATTTTGGCAGAGTAGGTTTGCGAACAATGGGCGCCTGCACGGGTAGCAGATACCTCGTGGTTGGCCGCCCGTCGCAGTTTTCGGTGGTGCCGTAACAGTTGCTTGGCGATCTGGTTTCCGGTCCAGGCGAGTCGGCCTTCATCTTTCGACTCGAGAAGGAAAGGCTCTTGTCCAGAAAGGGGGTGACGACATGATCCCACCACCCCTGCGACCTCGATGTGGCGCTGTCGGGTGACATGTATATCTCCTTGGTCAGCACTTGCTTATGGGGAGGCGAATTTCCGTCCTCTTCGAAGAGCGTGCAAGGGGTTCCGCTGTCGTCTTCGCTTTGGCTGGTCCCTCCCAACTCGGCGCCGGTGGGTCCTTGCTGTGGCGTTCTCTGGTAGCTGGCGGGAAGTGCCGGCACGGGAGGTGTCTTCTCACCGCCCATGTGGCCGGAGGTGAATGCGCGTGAATACACGCTGGATGTGGCCCGAAAGTAGTTGAAGGAACCGATGGTGTCGGGGGTGTCTGGGGACCAGACTGATCTGTGGATACCGGCATTCACGTCTGGGGGATGTTGACTCGGGGCCCCGGCGTCATTGGCGGCAACCGCCTCGGTTTGCGCGGGTTTCTGCGCCTTTGAATTGTCGACACCCGCTTGCTGTGTGCTTGCCTCTGGCGAGGTAACGTGGTCAGGCGGGAGGGAAATTCCAATGACGATAGGTCGGTCCTCGGGGGAAAGCTCTTGGGTGGGCGTGGCAGCATGCTGGTTGGGATGAGGGCAATCTGGGCTCTGGCTCCCATCACTTTTCAGCCAATTCCAGTTGCCAACGGACGCCGAGCTTTGCTCCCCTTCGAGAGCCCTAAGGGCTGCAGCGTCGACGAATTTGATTGGCCTTGAATCTGCCGGACGAGCCTGATGTGCGACATGGTTGCCTCGCTTGAAGGCGGCCATGTCAGTGACGAGCTTGATGCCAGCCTTTGCGTTTTGTGCCTTTTGTCGTCGCCTTGATCGAAGCCTTTTCACCTTGGCACTTGACTGTCTCGAGGCTCTTGAGGCTAAAGATTTTGCTGGTGCCCGTTCACGTGAATAAACTGGAGGCGGGGTTTGGATGACTTGAGGCTCGACGGCATCAATCGGGCTGATGACGTGGTCATCCTCCCAGTCCTCCCAATCTTCCACGGTATGGAGGTGCGATGTGGCAGGGTGAGCTCGCATGGCGGGATCGGAGCCTTCCATGGGGAGCTTTGGGTGGCCCGGAGGCGAGTGGGGGTTCCGATATCTTTGTCGAAGGATGGTGCTATATCGCGTTCAAGGTGCAGAGCAGCCACTCAAAGTGTTCCCGTCGGTCCGGTTCCGCGGTTGATTAGATGGACTCGCGCGACAAGCGAAGATTGTATCCGCAAGCACCAGGGAACGAGTGGTGAAGACGACGCGGCAGTACTGCAACGGGAAGCGGCGAGAGGGTGCGAGAGAGGGGAGGGCTGCGTTGGTGAAGAGGGAGATGACGAGCGAACACGTCGACAGTAAGAGTCGACAACGAGAGGCAAAGGAGAGTCGGGTGAGAGAATACAGCCGTCAAGCCTATTCTCTCGAGAATGGACGGCGGTTCTTCGCTAGAGGTGGCCAGGTGCGGAAAAGCGAGAGCCTGGGGTGACGGGGTGGCAGCGGGAGGTGGACGACAATGGCCATTGAGGCGACAGGGCGGTTGCCTAGGCCCAGGCATTGTTTGGCGCATGGCTTCGTTTCGTTCGATTGCTGTACAGCCTGTCCACAGCAGGTCCTGGCGCGTCGACGACGACGAGTGGATGAATGAGCTTGGAGGACGACGTCGCCGGCGCTTGCAGACGGGCCATTTGCACCCTCATTGGCCGCTGCTAACTTTTATTAGCGCCGTCGCCTATCCCCTACCTCCATTGTACCCTGTACAGAGGTGGTTCCCGCCCATGTCCCTTTGTCGCGGGGTCAAGTCCCCTCTACCTGCGCCAGCTGTACCCACTTGTTGCATGTGAAGACGTTAGACCACAATAGAACACACAATACAGTCATCTCCCAATGGATGTCCACTTTTCGGTTGAGAAACGGGTGTAGGTACAACAGCATGCACGAGTTACATGTCCCCACATGCCAAATGGTGGTGTTTGTGGCGCCGGCAAGGCGTTGTCAGCCAGGTTACGAAGAATGTATATCCAAGGCAGGCCCGGCGGCAAATGGACCAAACCAATCCGTTTACAGAGTAGTGACTAGGGGGGACTATTCGTAGAACTCGTCCCTCAACCCCCTCCCGGAGTCCCCCTCATGACTTCTGCCGCTGCCCATATCAACGGGGTTTACCCTACACCGATCGGGGAGTGTATGACCACAGAAAATATGGGCCCGTGTGCGGAAAGGCGTTGGGGCGTTCGCCCCGTACACATGGACAAACGTCTTGGCAGATGGGCAAAGTGCCTTTTCTTTCGATGTTGACTCCAAAATCTTGCCCGGACGCTGCCGTGCCTTGTTGCCCCGGCTGGTTGCACTGCTTAAGAGAGCAACAGCCAAGGACCGCATCAATACCGGCAGGTACAGGTTACATACATACCCTCGCCTCTTGATCGGAGCATTGTGCCTGATGTACGAAGTAAGCTGGCTTCAGTTGGCTTGGCGCTCCGACTGCAGGAAAAAGAGGCACCTTTTACGAAGCAACCTCAGGCGCAGCAACCGGTTGAAAAGTCGTCAGCGACAAGATTACCAGGTGAGCTCGAGTACTACAAGGTCATTGGCCCTTGCTTTGCCCACCGGCACGCATTACGAGCGAGCTTTGACAAGTCCTGGGCCCAACACGAAGTACACTAGAACCTCCCTCCTGTCTCTGACTAAGGCACGTGCCTACTACTGCTAGCAGTCCTAGCAGTCTCACCCAGCCTCGCTCGCTCTCTCCTTCGCTCGCAATCGAATCCAGTCGCTCACCACGCTCTCTCGCTCTCCGCCCCTCTCCACCGAGGGCCAACGCGGCGCCGGGACCGGTACATTTGGCCTATATCGCCCTGTATCGCTCCTCACCGTCTCTGTTCCCCGGCGCGAACCGGGCTTGTTTTGACGCGCACCGCGCCCGCGTCTTCGAACCCGCCCCCCCCAAGGCCGCGAGATACACGGTAAAAACAGACATACATACGTGCTAGGGGGATAGATAGGCGGCCGAGAGACAGACCCGGAGACTCGTACTACGTCGAGAACAAACGACCCGCCGCGACAAGAGACAACAGGACAATCGTCTCCATCCCCGACAAGAGACAACAGGACAATCGTCTCCAACGAAAAGCCAGGGGCGGGAAAAGGACACACGCAGTCTCGCCGGCTTGGAATTCTGCGACACAAGAGACTTCTCGCACGCACCCCAGGCTGGCCCGCCACGCCCGCTCTCTTGCCCTCATTTCCCTTTCCAAGCGAGCTCTAGCTGCTCGCCCAGCGCGCCCCACCCGGGCAAATCATCCTGGCTTCCCTAAAGCTCACGGCCGGCTCTTCGAGCTCCTTCAGCGACCGGCCCGCACCCTCGCATCATCGAAGGCGCTCGTCGGCTGGTTCGCACACTGGAAGCAAGGAGCGTCCTGCCAACCTGCTCCAAGTCTCCCTTCATCAGGCCAACCAAGCCCCGTTGTCACCCATCCTCGGTACACCTTGCTCCTCGTCCATCAAAGTCCTCGTCACCCTCCGTCGCGCTGACCCCGTCTTAGGTACGCCCGCCGAGCCCATGTCTTTGTCCCGGAGCCCGTCGCCGGCCCCTGGCGGCGGATGGTCTAGCCCGGGCCTCAACGTCAACAGCGGCCGGAACAGTCCCTCCCACGCTGGCGCCGCCCCCGTGCACTGGGAGTCGGCCAGGACGAGGCACCTCGGCGTCAACGGCTACCCGTCCTTCTCGACCCATAACCAGGGCTTCTTCATCCGGCACATGCGACACTTATCCAGTGGCCTGCCCCGATTCAACTCGGGCTCCGACTCCCCCCCCTCTGAAAAAGACAAGCTGGCCCACGGCCAGTGGCCCGGCCAGAATATCCCCCTGGTCCGGAGAATCATGTCTATTGTCGGGCGCATGGGGCGCAAACTCAGACTACGGCTCCTCATCGGCTTCGCCATTCTCTTATGCGTCTACATTTTCTACCATTCCCGTAAGTGACGCGTCGTTCCCTCTTCCCTCTGCGGCCTTGACATGATATCTCGCGCCGACCGGGGACTCAAACTAACCGCCCTGAACCAGCCCTGATCTACCACTGGCGGAGAGCGTCGTGGGGAGGTGGCGGCAACAAGTTTGTCATCATCCTGGCCGCCAACGTTGGCGGAGGCGTCATGGAGTGGAAGGGCGCCCGAGAGTGGGCCATTGAGCGCGACAGCGTGCGCAACAAGCGCAAATACGTTTCCAACTGGGGCTACGACCTGGAGATTGTCGACATGAGCACCAAGAAAAAGTACGCGCACGAATGGCGAGAGAGCTGGGAAAAGGTCGACTTTGTGCGAAGCGCCATGAGGAAGTATCCAATGGCCGAGTGGTGAGCAGCAACGACGGCGGCCGTGACCCGGGGGAGGGCAACAGCTAACGGCGCGCAGGTTTTGGTGGCTCGACTTGAACACGTACATCATGGAGCCGACGTACTCGCTGCAGAACCATATCTTCGACGACCTCGCCTCCCACATCTATCGCGACATCAACGAATTCAACCCGCTCAACTTTACCCACCCGTTCCGCGACCCCTACCTCGACGCCGAAGCGCTGAGCCCCGTGGGCAGCGGGGACATCAACTCGGTGAACCTGCTACTGTCGCAGGACTGCTCCGGGTTCAACCTCGGGTCCTTCTTCCTGCGCCGCAGCGCCTGGACGGAGCGTCTCCTGGACATATGGTGGGATCCCGTCGCGTACGAGCAGAAACACATGGAGTGGGACCACAAGGAGCAGGATGCGTTGGAGCAAATGTACGTCAGCCATCCGTGGGTGCGGAAGCACACGGGGTTCCTCCCGCAGCGCAAAATCAACAGCTTCCCCCCGGCGGCCTGCGGACAAGCCGATGGCAAGAACCATACCCGCTTCCACTACAACGAGCACGACCGCGACTTTGTCGTCAACATGGCCGGATGTGAATGGGGCCGCGACTGCTGGGGCGAGATGTATCACTACCGAGAGTTTAGCTACTGGCTCAACCGCAACCCGTGGGAGCGCTTCAAGGAAGACCTGATAGCGGTCATCTGGTACAAGCTCACAGGCCACTGGGTCAAGTTATAGTTGAGGGAGTTGCCAGGTCTCGACCGGGCCACGAGTCACGGGGACGACACCGCATGCGCTGCTCGGGCCTTTGCCTGCGCCATGCGGAGACGCGACGCGCATTTCCCCACACGTCGCCCCCTGATGCCGGCCGACAAGAGGCGACGGCCTGGAGTTTCGACAGGCTGGCAAACCCGTGCCCTTTGTCTGGATGCCGGCCTCTCATGCATAATCTACCACCTTTCATGCTGTTTCTCTACGAACATTGACGTGGATTCACCGTCTCTTGCAATGCAGGATGGGCCTAGCCATGGACAGACACTGGCCCGGGAGCCCTTGCGTGGGCGGGGCGGCCTCGAGCGCAGCATGCACGACCTTGGGCCCGACCCTTTGGCCGCTGATGTGATGAATGGACTGTTTGTGTATGGGCTGAGCGGAAGAGCGCATTCAGGCCGAGGAACAGGGTCGCAGAGACGCGGCATGCGCCTCTCGAGGGCGCGGGCGGCCAGGTCTGGCGTTTGGTGTGATTGGCGGCTGATTCCCCAAGAGATGGCGGTTCCAGGGTGGTACATATATTTCGGCCTCGGGCAGGGCCAAGGGCGGCGTTGAGCCGTTTGGAGCGTGCCAGGCTCGAGAGTGGTCTCCCTCGTCGTCTTCTTCTTTGCCCTTGTTTTATCCTCTATCCTGCCATTGTCTCGTCTCCTCTTCTCTCCTTTGACGGGGTTTGACCGTCGGGACACGTATGTACAATTTGGGTATAATGCATTACAAAGTTTCACCATCAAGGCCGCTTCCGAGGGCGAAGCAGACAACGGAGCACTGAGAGTTGTTGAGATGCCAGGGTGCCAGGGCATTGTTTGGCTGCCAGTCTGGGGAAATCGTCGCGTTGGCAGTCGGTCCAAGGCTGCCCAAAATTAGCTTGGGTTTCGTGTTAGCCAATGGATGGGGAGATGCAGGGGCGGGATGGCGTGCATTCGGCATGGGGATGGTGGCGGTCCAGCACGGCGCTGTTTCGAAAGTGGTGGGGGCGGGATTTGTTTCAGATGTCACTGTGTAAGCAAGCACGTCAAAGAGAGAGAGCACGTCAAAGAGAGAGAGGGGAAGAGATGGGAGAAGGGGGGGGGGGGGGGGCGGAAAAGAAAAGAGGTCCGTCGGAAAAAGGACAAGAAGATGTGGCTCTTGGAGAAGTCGGACGCCGCCACGGGGACAAGAAATGGGTTTGCTCGTGGTTTGGAATACATGGCCAGACGGTGAACGGGGACGTGAGCAGCAGCAAGGTTGCCAAGAGAGGATAGTGAGTGAGTGAATGAGCGTGCGTGCGTGAGTGAGAGAGAGATGGCTCTGTGCGCCAGAGCACGGTACCTAGGCCCCAGGAGTCGCCGACGGAAGCGCCTGTGCGGCATTGCGGCGCTAGCTTGCATAAGTACTTGAGGTTACTTACGAGTTAACTCGCACGAAGTACATACGGATACGAAGAAGAGGTTACTTTTACAGCGGCTGCTGGGGAAACACGGCAGCACCGATGCGAAGTGCTGCGGATCCCGGGGAGAAGGTTGCGAGGATCCCTGTCGTGGCTTTTTTTTGCGGGCTGGTATTCGTACATATCCGCCGGTACCTGGCGGCCAAGGCACGCCGTCCAGCCCCGTCATTGGCCCCATCGAAGAGCCCCCCCACCCACTCCCAACGTCAAGACGTGCCACCACGCGCTGGAATTCTGCGAGAAGCGCGAAGCCGCGCCATGGCCGACGAACGACCAGCTAGGAGGAAAAGGGTAGGCTAGGAGGAAAAGGAGGAGGGAGGAGAAAGGGATTGTGCGCGCGTGGAGAGGACAAGTGGAGACCAAAATGGACCGAAACGAGAATACACAGAGAGAAAAAGAGACATGGAGGAGACGAAAAGGGCAAGTGCAGCGCACAGAGAATTCGTCTGCTCGGTTGGGACTGGCTGCCGTTGTCGATGCGTCCTTCCTTTGCTAGTAGTAGCATATAGAAGGAGCGCATTCCCCCGCAAGGCCCCGATGTCTCTCCTTCCTACCCGTGTGCTCTGTCGCTCATCTCCTTTCCTACCTTTTTTTTTCCACCTTTGATCTCTCTCTCTTTCCTCGTCCCCGTCTTCCTCTTCCATTCCCGCCAGCCTTTTCTTTCTTCTTCAACGCCCCCCTCCAGCCTTTCCTTCTCTTTCTTGTGCCCAGCCGTCGTCGACATTTCGCCTGTCTTCCGTCGTTCAATCCTTCCAACAGCTGGCTGTTCAATCCTTCCAGCAGCTGGCTGTTCCGAACTGACATCATATTGCCTGTTCCAGCACGCACACAATGCCCGCCATCATTTATTGTTACAAAGAATAGAGCCCATTGAATGACCCTTTTATCTCCTTCCGACGTCCATTTATTCCATTGTTCAAGAAAACACAACTTCTCTTCCAGCCCATCTTCGTCTCCGCCGAGACCAGCTTGACGCCATTCAATCCGACATATTTGACTTGACCCTTTCGGGTTCACCTTCTCTCCCCATCGGCCACAACTCCGGCAGCTTCACCCCACGACTTGGACTTTGCAACAAGAAGCAAAAAGCGACACTGCATTTCTCTCTTGTTTCTGACAGCTCCACGCCACCCGTCTTCGTTCCTTGACCGACTTGCTTGAAGCAGACGACGGGGGGTAGAGAAACGAAAAGACAGGGCGCACAGATCCACGGCCATGCTACTATCAGCTCGCCGCCTCGCCACGGGGCTTGGAGGCCTCGTCCTCGCCGCCGGTGCTGTCGAGGCTGGGTCTCGGTGCTCGTACTCGCTCGATACCACGTATGACTGGAGAAACTTCTTCCAGTCCTTCGACTTCTTCACTGAGCCCGACCCAACACACGGCTTCGTCGAGTACGTCGACCAGGCCACGGCCCAGAAAGGCGGCCTCATTGGCTACGGCCGGGGTAACAGCAGCCGCGGCCATGGTGGTGGCCAAGCCAACAATGGCAGCATCGTCCTGGGCGTCGACTACAAGACGGTCAACCCTGCCAAGGGCCGCAGGTCGGTCCGCGTCACGTCGCAGAAGTCCTTCACCCACGGCCTCTTCCTCGCCGACATTTCCCACATGCCCAAGGCCGCCTGCGGCGTCTGGCCCGCCTTTTGGATGTTTGGCCCCAACTGGCCCACGTCGGGCGAAATCGACATCATCGAGGGCGTCAACCTGCAGGACAGGGGCACCGTCACCCTCCACACGTCGCCCGGCTGCAACATAACCAACGAGGGCACCCTCTCGTCGACGTACCTCAAGGACGGCGAGTGCGGCGCCGGCGGCAGCAGTGGCGGGTGCGGCCAGCAGACGGCCGACACGTCAAACTACGGAGACGGCTTCAACGCCATCCGCGGCGGCGTCTATGCCACGGAGTGGACGTCGGAGCACATTGCCGTCTGGTTCTTCCCCCGCTCCGCCATCCCTCGAGACGTTGCCTCGGGCCAGCCCAACCCGGAGTCGTGGGGCCGGCCCATGGCTCGCTTCGCCGGCGGTTCTGGCTGCGACATTGACTCGCACTTTTCCAACAACCAGCTCGTCTTTGACACGACGTTTTGCGGCGACTGGGCCGGCAACCCCGACGTCTGGGGCTCGGACAAGACGTGCGCCGCAAAAGCCGCCACCTGCGATGACTACGTTGCCGCCAACCCGGGTGAGTTTCGCGACGCGTTTTGGGAAATCAACTCGATCAAGGTCTTTCAGCAGGGGCGGTCTGGCGGCAAGAAGCCTCAGGCTACACAGCGGCCTCCCAAGACTACGCAGCGGCCTCCCAAGACGGCGCAGCCGCCTCGGCAGACGCAGGGACCCAAGTCGCCGCATCCGCCTCCTCGGCAGCCTCAGCAGACTCAGCAGCCGCACCCCGGTTGGGGCGACTCGGGGTACGGGTATCAGCCTGCGCAGCCTTTTCAATCGCAGCGCTGGAGGGCTTGAGATCAAGCTGAAGGTTAAGCAAACAAAGGGCATTCGTGGGCGGATAGCTTGATGGCATGAGGTGGCCGGTGCGGGCCTTGAGGTGACGCCCGGCGTCTGTGCTCCAAAAAGACGACTTGATGACGGATCCATGGCAATGCGGATCTTTGCAGCCACTCCTTTTGTTGTGGCCTTTTTTTGTTCTTGCTGTTTCGACTCTACTTCTTGTCTCCCCTTTACTTCATAACCTTGGTTTCTCTGGTACTTTATTAGCCAGGCATTTGACGACATATGGCTTTTCACAGCATTGACCGGGCCGCGTCGGCTGGGGCTACATTCACTCTATATATGATGGGTAGCTTTGGATGTTTATACTTAGCAAAGAGGCCTAGGCATCGAACCCGCGTTCGAAGGCGGCAAATGGAGAGCGTTTGCTCGAGAGGGGCTTTTCTATCTTGTCATGCTCGAGTCAGTGACTTGTATGGCGGCGTCTTTTTGCCATGGGCAACGACCTCTTTGGTCCCTGTCATGGACATTAACCTCTGCCGACGACATCATGAGCTCCGCCATTGCCTTTGACTCGGGCAAGAACATGTCCCAGACGCGGCCACAACTCTCTCCGTCTCTTCATATCCACTCGATGCGACTGGCTCCCTCGTCCTCGTCAAAGACCAAGCAGAGCTGCTGATGTCGCCGTCGATGGCCTGCTTCATGCATGATACGGCGCGTTGCGTGGTATGCATATGCGTACATTATAGATTACATGTGCAGCCGTGGGTGCTTGGGTGCTAAAGTCCGAGATGCAGGTTGCCCTCCGTCTGTGCCGGATCAACAACTGAGTGAACATGGGCCCCAAGACGAGAGCTGTTTGTCAGAAAGAGTCTCGTGCGACAAGACTTGGTGCTGTGTCAAGGCCATTCACTTATGGCCATGAAAAGGGGTAGCGCATCCTGATGAGCAGAGGCAAGAGACGCTCACGATGCATACCAACCACCCCAGGTGGCACCACCAAGCCGACTTGATCACCGTACGAAGTACGAATACACAGTCGTCGTCATGGTTGGTCTCGCTCCCCATCACCGACACATGGTGGTGCGCGTACCCCGTGTAACCCACGGCGTCGTGTCAGCCCCCGCCACCACCCCTGAGAGCCTCCCTCCCAAGACGGGCTGCTCGTGCGTTGGAACGGCTTCGCCTCCCCCGTCGAGCGTCTTCCATGGGACATGAGGGCCTCGCGTAACCGTCGTGCAGGCCCATCTTCTCGTCATGCCACCCGGCGTGGGCTGACGGAGCACAAGATGCCCCCCCCCCCCTGATGTCTTGGTGAGTTGCCATACGCGGGCTGTGTAGGAGGAGGAGCGAGGCTTCTCCCTGCCTGGGAGTCTGTCATGTATTCAGATGCTCGGACGCGTGTGTGTGTATGAGAGATGGAGATATATAAAGGGCCTTTTCCCCCCCATGGGTGAGGGGAGGAAGGCTGATGACATCCCTCTTATCATCCATGATTGACTCTGTCGCCTGCCACATCGAAACCAACATCTTTGTATCTGCGACTCGTCACCCAAGCTCTACGCGGGACCTTTTGTCCCCTTCAACCTCGTCCCGCTTCCCCTCTCCAGGCGCTCTGCAGAGACGGTGCAAGCAGAAAGCCCAGGTGCAAGAAGCAAACGACCAGGGGAGACAGAGAAGAAGAGGACAAGCAGCCATGAAACCCCTCCGGAAGCTCCTCCTAGCCCTCTCCCTCTCCCTCGCCGCCTCGGCCGCCGCCCTCCCCCGCGCAACCCCGTCGACGGCCCCGGCCCCGGCCCCGGCCCCGGCCCGCGCCCCGCAGACGACGCCCGCGCCCCCCGCCCAGGTCAGCATGCCCGCCACGTGCGACTACAGCTACTGCGACGGCACCTCGTCGTGGTGCTTCTACTGGGGCGGCGTCACCTCGTACGACGTCAACCGCGGGCCCGTCCCCGGCGAGATGCGCGCGCCCCTCGGGCCCTGCGGGGGCCCGCGCCCCACCCCGACCACGACGACGACGGCCGGCCACGCGGCCCCGCACCGTACCCGTGCCGCCTGATGAGCTGTGGGGCCGCCGGGCGGGTGCGGAGATTTGTGAGCCTTGGGCTTTGGGGACGACGACGTGCAATGTCCCCCGGGGAAAGAGAGAGGGAGAGAGAAAACAAAGACGGCATAGCATGCAGCAATCAATCAGCCGACCAATGCCAGACTTGCGAGGTTGGAGACGCCCGTGTATCTCTTGATAGATCTATACCACTTCTTCCCATGCCCCCCTAGTCTGTAAACCTGTACATCCATATCACCTTCGAGTCATCATGTACCCTCCCGCCCGTGCATGAGCCCAGCCGGACAAGATCTCCGCTCACGTCCGAGCCGCGGCCCACGCCCTTGCCGCCGGATGGAACCTCGTCTCGCCAGTGCGAGCCTGTAGCCGGATGAAACCCCGTCTCGCAAGTGCGAGCCTGTATGTAGGCGGCAACCATCATGCTCTTCCCGCCAGTGCGAGCCTGTGTGTAGGCGGCAACCACAATGCTACATCAAGCGGCAGACGGCCCAGACTGCTCCGACGTCACCGTCACCCTCCCGCTTCTTGGTCGGCAGGCTCGCCTACCGGCGCCGATGCGTCGTCCCTGATCCTGGCCGCAAACACCACCGACCCCAGCACGCACACCCCGCCGAGGGCCATGACCGTAGCGATGCTATGGTCCCCCGGCGTCCCGCGAGGCTTCTGCCAAATCTTGAAGATGATGCTCGACCCGACCGTCGCGACAATCTGGGGAAGGGCAATGGCCATGTTGTGGATGCCCAGAATCACGCCAGCCTGGTCGGCATCCTCTGGGCCTCCCCGCTCATGGCTCCCCGATGCAGAGACGGGACCCCAAGACGACTCGCCCAGAGCAGCCGAATCATGGAGACTCATGCTGGCTTCCAGCTTGCGGGCCCTGTCGAGGGCATCGCGCCGGCTAATCTCGGCGCTGATGATGGCCCAGGGCGCCCACAGAGCCATGGCCCACGTGATGCCTGCGACTCCAATCAGGACCGTCGCAGCCTCGACGGAGCGGACAAAGGGCGTGCAGAACATGGCGCCGGCGAACAGGACCAGCGAGCCGAGCCAGGCCCGCTTGAGCGAGAATCCCGGTATCCTCAGCGTCCCGAAAAAGGAGCGCTCGGCCTCTTGGCGGCCCTTGGCTCCGACAGGCCGGCCGTCAAAGGTTGGTGCGATAAAAAAGGGCAGCAAGACATTGGTCGACAGACTGACGACGGCGTTGACGAGGAGGGCAAAGGCCCCGATCCGGGTTGCCTGCTCGTACAGCGCGTCGAGCTCCTTGGGCGTCATGTTTGGGTTGGCGCGCAGAAAGGGCTGAATATAGATTTCGCCAATGTACGACGACGTGTAGAAGAGCAGAGGAAAGAAGCCGACCCAGGCGAAAAACTGCACCTGGCAGACGCGCTTGGTCTGCGGCGGAAGACGCTTGATGGAGCGCAAGATGCCCCAGAAGAAAGCAACGACGCCGGGCGTCTTCTTGGCCGGGAGCCCGTCGGTGCGAGGATCCCTCTCGTCGACGATGGAGGTGCTCAGGGCAACGGTCAGGGCCAGCGCAACCGACGCAATGGCGCAGAGAATCTTGAACTGGGTGTTGCCCAGGAACCAGAGATGGGCAGGGAGGTTGGCGTATCCGGCCATGTACCCGACAATGTTTCCAATGCCCGTGAAGCGGCTGGCCATGGAATTGGCAAGCTCCTGCTGGTGGGCGGGGGCGCAGTCGACCATGAAGGCCCGGACGGCGGCCTGGACCGTGTTGATGGCAATATCGAGAAGATAGATGCCCAGCACGGCCGCAACGACGACGGACACGCGAACTCCCTCGGAGGCCGGATCGGCGCCAAAGACGCCCAGAAGGCCGGCGACAATCTCCTTGACCCAGGCCAGGAACATCAGGGCGACGACAGTGGCGACTGTGCCGCCCACCATAAAGGGCCTCCGCTTGCCCCACGGAAGACGGCAGTTGTCGCTCAAGACGCCGACGTAGGGAACGACCAGGGTTCCGGTCAGGGGCCCGGCGATCCAGACCAAGGCCATGAGCGACTTGCTGAGCCCCAGCGACAACAGGTACGGCGACCCGTTGGACAGCTCGACCGACCACGCCATCTGGAGGCCGCCGATGCCGAGGGTCAGCATCGCCATGTACCACAGGCTCTTTGTCGTCTGCGTTTCGTCGACGGGCCTGGGAGCGGCGTTTCCGGCCATGGAGCCATCGTCGGCGTTGCTGAGAAGAGGTGAGCCCTCGCCGATGCGCTCCGGAGAGAGCAGCCGGGGGGGGGTGCGTGGTCGCGGCGCCGCGTGGTCGCGCAACCGGCCGTCGTCGTGCAATCGGCCGTCGTCGTGCAATCGGCCGTCGTCGTGCAATCGGCCGTCGTCGTGCAATCGGCCGTCGTCGTGCAATCGGCCGTCGTCGTGCAATCGGTCGACTCCATCGGGGGATCGTGGCGAGGCTGCCATGTTGGGCTTGCTTGAGCCTCTGCAAATCAAGACAAGGATGGAGGAAGCAGAAGCGAGGTTTTCTCGGAAGCGCTCAAAGGGCTCGCCACCAACATACCACCGACGACCACGAGACAGCACGTGTCTTGGGAAGAGAGAATGGCAAGTCTTGCGGAGCCCTTGGCGGCATCAACTTTTGTCGAGAGGCGGCTTGTTCATCGTTGGAAGAGCTGCCTGGTGACCAGGGTCTTTGGGCGTCAAGAGTGCCGTGATGCCATCACCGGGTAGGTACTTGCCCAGTGTGGTTGCATGAGTCATGAGTCATTACGTACGAGTCATTACGTACTCGGGCTGAGGTACGGCGTCTTGGGTACGTACCGGCCGCCAAGACGCCTCACCTCGGACCACCTGCTACGAAGTACATACGTCATCATGGACTTTGCGCCGGGTCTTGGAGCGAAAACCCAGGAACCGCCCGAGGTACGAAGTACACCTCGAACCAGCCCTAGCAACGAGCCGTTGAATCGTCAGGCAAACCCGATCGAGGCTTGGATCCGGGGATAGAATTCATTCGGCCGCTTCCGTGACTCTACTCAACGCCCGTCCCCGTCGTCCCGAGTCGGGGGAGAGGCGTGGGCTGGCAAGCGTTGAGAATAATAAGTTGATGAAGCGGCTAGGTAGTACTGGAATGACGCTGGAGCACGGGCCAAGGTCAATCGCAGGGTGACGACAAAAAGGTGCCTCTCATGGGGTCCTTGCCTCGGGACCGGGACTTGGACCGGCAGCACGGCGCCTGAATAAGGTTACTACTAGGTAGTAGTAGTGTTTAGTTGGACTGGGGCCCCGGAGATTCGATGTTGCAATTTCTTTCTTCATCATGGACGGCGCGCAACTGAACGTGTCTCCGCCTTGGCCTCGATTTCGCACAACCATCTGCTGACTAGCAGTTTTTTTCAGGCAACCAAACCAGCTCCTCCGTACTCCGTGCTACTAGTAGTCACCATTCCTGGCCGAATGTCAGACACGCACGGATGGTGACGCTGGCAATTGCCTGCCGGCGCGTTGCAGATAGTATACCTAATTAACTGCTTACCTAAAGCAGTCACGTCATACCCGGCGCCTCGGCAAGAAATAAGGAGCACTCGCTTCATGATTCATGCCGGTGGTCCCGGCTTGGCTGAACAGACGAACAGGAAGGGGCCAGGACAGGCTGTCTAATAGTAAAAATGCGGGTGTAAAAGGTATATCTACATACGTACGAATACGAGGTACAAATGTATGTACGAGTACATAGGTGCAGCGTCCTTTTTCTTTCTCTTGTTTTCGTTCGGGATGCCCGCACCGGCAGCTGAAGAAAGCGAATACCTAGGGCTCCAAGTGGTCAATCAGCCGTCGCAGTGCCGGGTATTGGCCGGACATGGCGGCGGCAAAACCCGAGGCTGTTTGTTGACCTTTCATTTAGGCAACCGCAGTGTGTACATATGTACATACAGTCGTCGGCCAAGGTTGTTGAGGGAGGAGGGGAGCGGGGAGCCTGCAGCCCTTCTGGAAGGGGGTGGCTACTGCAGGCACAGCGCGTATGTATGTATGTACTTCGTACTACCACCACTATCAGATATACCTGACCTGGGGTAAGTTTCACCACCTGGACCCACCAGTTCTTTGTGGTATCAGTAAGTACTTCCTGCTAACACATGTACAGCTTCTCCACTGCAAACGGCCCTCTCCCCCAGTCCCCAGTCCCCCAGTCATGCATCCACCTCCGCATCAAATGGGCCGAATCTTCGTCGCCACTAGTCCCCATTACGCGGTCCTGCGGTTTAAACCCTCTGCTCGCCTGGGCTATTAAATACCCCAGATCCGCCGCGCCAAGTTCATTTCCCCTGACCTCTTGTGTGTTTGTTGTCTGTCTCCAAGTCTTGTCGAGACATTTTGACTCACCATCATATCGCCTTAATCGCCTTAATCGCCTTGTCTCGTCTTCAAGACTCTACTCTCCGCCCACCCCTTTCCTTGCCAATTGTCTCGGGAGAACTCGCGCTACAAATACGGCTTCGAGCGGCTTTGATCAACCTCTCACCCTCTCACCACCCTCATCTTGTCACACCTTTGCCGTTCGTTGCATTCTCTCGCCGTAGAAATGGCCATTCGCGATCGCATCCGCCGCGCCCTGCGCAAGTCCGACTCGTTAGACACGATCTCGCAGACGGGCAGCAACACGACGGCAGCCACGTCGACGACGGCCGCAACCAGCGAGACGTCGTCGCTGCACAAGCTGCCCTCGGCCCTGTCGCGCATCTTCGCACTCGGCTCGCGCGACAAGGACAACGACGGTCACAGCAGCAGCGGCCGCAACAGCAAAGAAAAGGCCGGCCGCAGGGCCAAAGGCGGCAAGAAGTCGATACACCCGAGCCAGCGTCCGCTCACGCTGCAGAATCTCAAGCACCAGGAGATGCTGAGCCACTTCACCATGACGTTTGGCGCCACCGACCCGGACCAGGTTGAGAGCCTCAGCTTCCGCGGCGTGAGCCCCTGTTGCACCCGGGCCGGCAGCATCGATCTCGACGGCTCGCGCGCGCCCCGGCCATGAGGGCGCGTTGCAGCGCGCTGCATTGGAGACTCGACACGTGAGAGGCGGCACCCGCGTCACCGTCCTGTCCTCAACGCTGGCGACACGAAACAAAGCACCAAAGCCAAGGGGGCAGCTGGTACGGACTATTCGTCCGCATAAACAAGGAGATTGGCGACGCCCTAAGATTGGCGACGCCCTAGACTCGAGGGCGCTCGCCATCATTCATGTGCATCACGCACCCCCTCGGCGTCATCTAATAAAGCCGAAAAGCCCCTCTCGGCCGCTATTTTGGCGCGCACCCGAATGCGGCCTGACGCGATGCAGATGCATGCAACCATGCATCTGATTGGCACTGGCCCTCTGAAAGGGGCAATAGACGGCCGACCAAGGGCGGCAGCAGCTCCCTCGGGCATGCCGGGATGTCCTGGTACAACTCACGCATTGTACTCCGTACGGAGGACTCTTCTAGCTCGAGTGGCCTGGCACCAGTTTTCGAGCTTCTATTTTTGCTGCGGCAGTTGAGCGAGCGTCACTGCAACCTTACATAGCTGGGCAGGGTCAAGATGGAAAAGCGACCATGACACGCACGAAACGTGCCCGTCTTGCCGGTTTCCCGTGCATGGCCTTGTTTCAGCCGCGGTCGATGGACTACCTGCTGGGTGGCAGTCGCGCAGAGCCTCTTGCAAGCTCAACCAAGAGGTACGCAGCTGCATCGACCTGCCTTTCGTTTGTTTGCCTCCAGTTCGTTTTCAATGGCTAACAAACGTGTACAGGGGTTCTACGTCTTTCATGTGCCCGTCGAGTCTGTCGAGATTGAGTGAGTCCTTGCGCGTGGCGAGACCTGCTGGCCGCGAAAGAATCCGCACAGCACACTGCGATGCCCTCGGGGGCGAGAGGGTGCGGTGCATGCAAGCATCGTCGCGTCAGCTACCAGGTACTACCTCCACTTGCCCATCTCTGCCTTACCTACCTCGCCTATCTGGGGTACCGGGTAGGTCCAGGTAGCTAAGGTAGGTGATCGGCGGGTGGATTGCGAGGCAGCAATGTCAAGTAAATTAGGTAGTAAATACCGCCCGAGTTGGCAGTCACTCGAGCAGCACCTGCCCGACATACGCCCAGGTCGGCTCACCAAGGCCAGTTCCGAGTTCCGAGGCGACTCCGGTCGAGAGACGTCTAAACATGCGAAGCCTCATCGACCCCAGCTCTCGCCTCCAACGTACCCGTGCTGCCTGCGCCCGGCCACGCGCTCGTCTCTGTTCCGTCACTTTGAGTGCGTTTTTGCCTAGAGCCCACGATACCCGGCGCGGCAAAGCTTGCCCTGCCTGGGCGAGAGCCCTCTTCACCACTCTTCCTTCGTCCACCAAGAGACCCTCGACGCCTGCCTTCTCGAGACCACGTCCGCTTCTCTCCGTCCTGGAGGCCTCGCCTCGTCCCTGCGGCGCCCGGCCATCGCAGCCCTCGCCGAGACCATGTCGTCCAAGTCGTGGTACTCGCTCAAGTCAAAGGCCATTCCCACCCGCTACGGCCTCTCCAAGAACATCCAGATGCTGCTGCAGAGCCTCGAAGAGTACCACAACGGATCCCTCGATGGCACCGAGCTGGGAAGGCTGGTGCGCCTGAGCCCCCAGCGCCGCTCCGCCATTGCCAACACCATCTCAAAGTGCGCAAACATCATCAAGAAGCAGCCCTCCGAGATCAAGACTTGCGTCGACATCATCGAAATGTGCACCGAAATACTCGAGATTGCCGGTACGTGAACCTTGCCGTGGCGGCGGCCTGTCCCGCCCGACGAGGCACGCTTTCTGCTGACCGAGACGCAAGACAAACACCCGCCCATCCAGGATTTCCCCTTTATGAAGCTGCCCGTAGAGATTCGCGACAAGATCCTGAATCTCTTGATCAAGGCCGTCTTCCGCATAGACTTTCTCGTGCCCGCCACAAACGCCAGCGCCTGCAGATGCCCGTCGATTGACCGCGGCTCCGCCTACCAGACCCCCCAGATGAGGGCGTTGCCAACCCTGCTGGGCACCTCGCTTAATTACGAGTTTTGCCGCAGCTTTTTCCGCAAAAAGACGTTTCGCTTCCGATGTGCCTGCGAGCTGCTCGTCCATCTGTCGAGGGGCGGAACCTTCAAGGACAACGTCCGCCACGTCAATGTTCACTGGTGTGGCCACGACGCGGCGGCGGCATTCAAGGTGCTGGCAAAGTGCCCAAACCTCGAGAGTCTGGCCATAAGCATTTCCAAGTCGACATATACGCATTTGAACGAGCAGGGCGAGCTGATGCGCAACTTCTTCCATATTTCCTTTCGCAACACTCGTCTCATGGACATTCTCGGCTTTGAGGAGCTTCTGGCTATCCGGGGCCTCAAGAGTGTGCACGTTCTGCATGCCCAGCCCAAGAGTAACACCTCGTTTGCCGCCGAGATGGAGCGCGCCGGCTTGGCCAGTCTGCTCTCCAGCAAGCTGACACTGTCCATAACGGTGAGCGCCCCCAATGTCGGGGACCATTGCTTGGGAGCTGACGTTTGCTTTGACAGCAACTCGGAGACTAGGATTGAATCGACTTTCGACAAACTGCCGGACGGAGAACCGGTCACCAACAGAGGGCGACCTCGAGGGGTGTGACAGCGTTTGGTGTAACTAATAAACGCAGCCTTCATGTAAAACGACATGACGTCGCCTGGACCGCAACCGCGCTGGAGGTATGCTGGAAACAAGAACCGACGACGCTCGAGTTGATCGACAGTGGAGCCGTCACAAGGATAGATACTTCAATGTAACAACAAGTAAATTACGAAGACCTTCATCTGGTGGCATCACGGAAGGTTTCGTACTCAAAAAGCGTTGTCTAGGACGTTCCTCTTGTCTTGTGCCCGCGCCGTAGCAATGGGCATCCGGCTCAAGATCAGCCCGGGTGAAGGCAGCTGACCGAGCATTGGCATAAGACGGCGAATGCATATCCGCGAATCGTGAATGGGGGCATTGCCTGGTATGACGCAGTCCTACACTTGGAGAACTCGTCAAAGAATGGCCTGACGAGGCGGACGAGGAGACGCTTCCTCGGCTGGAGCCGAGGCACACGGAGCGTATGCATCAACTCCTGTGCCAACTTGGCAGTAACTGGAGGAGAAGCAAAGGCTGGTGGCCAGATGATAGGCGAGCGCTGCCAGGTGCCAGTGCGTGCGCTGGGCATGGATGAGCAATGGGCGAGATGCGAGATGAAAAAGTTGCGGTTGGTTGGTGGACGTCGGATAAACCTTTTGGCGCCACCGGCTTCAAAAAAGGCCGCTACTTTGGTCACGAGGCAAACCACGTGACTTTGACCACGACAAGTGACGTGCCCTAGTCGCGCCCCCACAGGGTCGAAAATCCCACCACGTTTAGCGAGCGAGCCGTGGGCATTTTATCTATTCTCCCCTCTTCAACCGCCGAAAGCCATCGACCATCCAGCGAACACTCGGCAACGACCGTTACAGTTGCCCAGCATGTCGCTCGTTTCGGGAGAGAAGACGAACTTCCAGTTCGTAAGTCATGCCCACGTCTCCCGCTCGTCTTGACGGCAGCCTCGAATTGGGCGGCTCTGCGACGCCGACGCCGACGCCTACCGACGGCGAGCTCGGGCGTCGCCGACTGTCCGTCCACGATTTTCGGCCCCGGGGCTAACATGGGAGCACAGATCTTGCGTCTTCTGAACACCAATGTCGACGGCAAGCAAAAAGTCATGTACGCCCTGACCAAGATCAAGGGTGTCGGTCGCCGATACTCCAACTTGGTCTGCAAGAAGGCCGATGTCGACCTGAACAAGCGGTATGAAGCACCACCGAGAGACGAGATGCGTATCTGTTTCTGCGAACGGGAGCAGAGGGGCTGAGTCGACTTGGTGTGTCTAGTGCCGGTGAACTCACGACCGAAGAGCTCGAGCGAATCGTCACCATCATCCAGAACCCGACCCAGTACAAAATCCCCTCCTGGTTCCTCAACCGACAGCGCGACATTGTCGACGGCAAGGACTCGCAGGTCCTGGCCAACGGCGTCGACTCCAAGCTGCGCGAGGACTTGGAGCGCCTCAAGAAGATCCGCGCCCACCGTGGTCTGCGACACTACTGGGGCCTCCGCGTCCGCGGCCAGCACACCAAGACGACCGGCCGCCGCGGCCGGACTGTCGGTGTGTCCAAGAAGAAGGGTGGTTAGACAGCGTGATGATTACGGTGCTGGGTGGACAGGCGTGACGGCTGGGTTCTCCGTCTTTCTGAGCATTTTTGCCCGGATTTTTTTGTCCCGCAAACGCGGCCGGAGCTGCTCTCTAGTCCAGAGTCATGAATTTAAAATGGGACATTTAAATAATGCTGGAGATGACCCGGGAAACGGGTCGTTTTGCCTTGGTCTCGCTCATCTGGGTCAAGACGCTTGTTTGGACTGCAACCATGGCCGCAGCAGACTGCAATCATGGCCGCAGCAGACTGCAATCATGGCTGCAGCAGCCTTTCGAGGCCAACGGGCAAGAGGGGAATTCGACCAAGCTGAAGGGTATATCGGGCTTCGTTTAATCTTCATGCGTGACTGCCATATCCAGCACCTCTACTCGGCCTTGGCCCTTGGTCTCGTTGGCAATAATATCAGACAAAACTTTGAAGGCGCCGGGTTCGACGAACCCCACCACCTCCCACTCGGAGCCCAGGACGTCCTGGGTCTCCACCTGCTCGACGTAGGACAGGATCCTGTCCTTGACCGTCCCTGGCGTCTTCTGGTCTGCCTCGTCGTCCTTGGGGGCCGGCGGCCCCTTCGCTGCGGCAGAGGGCTTGACAGCCTGCTTGAGGACGTTTGTGGCGCACGAGACGCGCAGGCGCATCCTGGCGCGGGCGACGGGGATGGGCTGGAGGGCGATGAGGGCCCTCATGGCGTCGAGGGCCTGGCTCTTTGCGCTCTTTGTGGTGACGACGCCGGTCCAGCTGTGCTCGCGGGCGCGCGGCTTGGCCTCGCCGTCGTCGCCCGTGGCCGGGGTGCCGGCGGCGCTGGTCGTGTTGCTCCTGTCGGCGCCGTGGGCGTGGGAGCTGAGCATGTCGAGCGCCTTTTCAATCATGCCCGACGTGTAGACCCTCTTTGTGCGCGGGTCGACGAGCTTGCTGGCGACGATGCCCACCACCTCGTTGTGGACGCGGTCCAGCTGGGCGGCGCGCTCCTTGTCGCCGACCTGCAGCTCGCCCTTTGTCAGTATCTCGAGGATGATGTCGTTGGCGGGCTTGCCCTTGCCAAACGCCCTTTCCAGGTCCTCCTTGGGCGCCGTCTGGCCCTTGGAGACGTTGAGGAAGACGTTTGGGATTTGCAGCACGTTGTCGAGGTCCGTCTCGATGCCGGAGCGCCACTCGAGCACCTTGTTCTTGTAGCAGGCAATCTCGAAGCGCTTCTTGCCCCTTTTCAGCCGGACGAGCGACACGTTGGTGAGCTTGATTTGGTTCGAGGGTTGGTTGATTTGGCGGGACATGGTGGCGGTGGGATACGGACGAGACGAGAAGAGGGGGAGGAGGAGAAAGAATGTCGAACCAGTGGTCGAACCAGTGGCATGCGTGTGGAGCGTGGGCTTTTCTTTATGTTGCTTTTTTGCTTTGGAGGTTGAAGTTGTCAGTCATCAGTCAGTGACGACCCCGCCATCGATTGCGACTGCCCGCGCAGATGAAATCTTTCGCCTGCCCCGCCTCGAGGGATTGAGTCACCAACAAACAACCAATAACACAACGTCTCCTTTCCGCCTCTCCCCGTTCCCTGTCCGACTGTCCTCGCTGGAGGCTGGGCGTCGCCACGATCGAACCCGAGCATATCTGCATTTCGATCGAGCCACCCTCTTCCCTTGCCATGACTTCTCCCGTGTCCGAAATCCCCGCCGCCGGGCCGGATGCCACGTCGCCGCCGGCAGCGTCGTCCAAGCAAGACGTCAACCCGTGGTCCGTGTCGGGAGAGGTGGGCGAGGACGGCAAGGTCAAGGCCATTGACTACCGCAAGCTGGTCGAGGACTTTGGGACCAACCTGGTTGACGATGCGCTGCTGCAACGCTTCGAAAAGGCGACAGGCCACAAGCCGCACCGCTTCATGCGACGGCAGATTGTCTTTAGCCACCGCGACCTCTCCCTCATCCTGGATCGATACGAAAAGGTTGGTTGGCGAGGCTGCGACAAAGGCATGGGTTTCTGACAATTGGCTCCCGCAGAATGAGCCCTTTTACCTCTACACCGGACGGGGTCCCAGCAGCGACAGCATGCACATTGGCCACACGCAGGTCTTTGACTTTGTCAAGTGAGCTTAGCTGGCTGCGGTTTGTGGCGAGGCTCGACTGACCTGCTCGTCTAGGTGGCTGCAGGATGTCCTCGACGCCCCCCTGATCATCATGTTGACAGACGGTAAGGCCCCTCATCCGGGGACGCAGGGCCCTTTCGCTGACGAGATGGGTAGACGAAAAGTACCTCTTCTCGGAAAAGAGGAGCGTGGACGAGGTCATGGGCTATAGCCGTACCAACGCCATGGACATCATCGCCGTCGGCTTCGATCCCAAAAAGACTTTCATCTTCTCCGACTTTCAGTATGTGGGAGGCGCCTTTTACAAGAACATTGTTCGCTTCGCCAAGAGGGTCACGTACAACACCGTCAGGGCCATATTTGGTTTCGACGGCAGCGCCAACATTGGCAAGATTCACTTTGCCAGCATCCAAGGTGCCACGTCGTTTGCGTCGTCGTTTCCTCACATTTTTGGCGACGACGAGTCAAAGACCGCCTCGATTCCCTGTCTGATTCCCTGCGCCATCGACCAGGACCCTTACTTCCGCCTGACGCGAGACTGCGCCGCCGGCCTCCACCTGGCTAAGCCGTCTTTGATTCACATGCGGTTCCTGGATGCTCTCCAGGGCCCGGGGTCCAAGATGTCGGCCAGTGACAACACGTCCGCCATCTTTCTCAACGACTCTACCAAGGATATCAAGGCGAAGATCAACAAGTGAGTTTGCAAAAAAAGGCAGACATGTCAAGTGCCGTGCTTACTAAAACGCAGGTACGCCTTCTCTGGCGGCCGAGAAACGGTGGAAGAGCACCGGGAAAAGGGCGGCAACGCCGATGTGGATGTCTCGTATCAATACCTACAGTTCTTCCTGGAAAGTGACGAGGTAGGCCAACGCACCGACCGATGCCATGGGGCTACTGTGCTGACGACGCAACAGGAGCTGGCCAAAATCAAGGCTGATTACAATAGCGGGAAACTGCTCACGGGCGAGGTATGTCATCGCTTCAGGCCGAACAGGTGCAATGCCGCGGTTGGGTACTGACGCAACAACAGCTCAAAGCGATGTGCATCGACCATCTCCAGAGATATGTCGGCGGTTTCCAGGACAGACGAAGCAAGGTGACGGATGCGGTCGTGGACGAGTTCATGTCTATTCGTCCACTCGAGTGGAAGGGGAACCCAAAGGTACCGCGGGCGGATCTTGTGGTGCCGGATGTCAAGCCGGGGGGGGAAGCAGCCGCGGCTGGCGAGGCGGGAAGCGAGAAGCTGTCCAAGAACCAGCTGAAGAAGATGCTCAAGGAGCAGCAGATTGCGCAGAAGAAGGCGGCCAAGGACCAGACGGCCGATTCGGGGGCGGCGCTCAGCGGCGGCTCATGACAATTAGACGAGGCTCTGTCGGGATGACACAGTGTCGGACGGGAGTCCTCTGTTCGCGTCGGCCAGTGGCCTTGTTGGGTGTATCGAGCACTCTAGATTTGTAGGCGACAAAGGACGCGCGTGCCTAAGCCAACGGCTTTACCGATTTATTGCTGTGCATCCCGGCCGGGAGCGTGTTGAGCAGAGACAGAAGACCAACGCTTGCCAGTGTCTTGCAAAGGGCCGAGCACCTGGAGAGGAGGTCCAAGACGCCATTGTGCACATGAGGTGGATGCCTTTCTGATGTGTAGTAGCGCGATGACGCACCTAGGTACGAAGTACCTCTACTACGAATACTAGAGCTGGTACGTACCTAGTTATGTACTAGCGCGTTGGCAGACTTGGGGCGCGGCAGCGCGGGTGCAGGACCCGCCCCTGCCACCCGCCTCGAGAAGCCTAACTGATTAGCGATAGCACCGCAGTGCACGCTCGTTAGCAGTAGTATAGCTCCGTTTCGGCAGTACACCCAAAGTAGCTCCCGTCGTCAGCGCGCCTGTTATTGCATGCACCACTCACTCCTCCCTTTCCCTCCCTCCCCTCCCTCCCTCCCTCCCTCATCTTCTTCCTCTACCCCCCCCACACATCCCCATCACCCTCCGGATAGCTCTCTCTCTCTCTCTGTTTCTCTCATCACTTCCATCTCCATCTACCTCTTACTTTACTTGTCCATCGCATACTCCTCACCATACGGATCTAGCCACCATGCGGTTGTCGACCTCGGCCCTTGTGTTGGGCGCGGCATCATCGGCCGTCGGCTTCCAGGACCAAAAGGTGCTCAACGCCAACGCTGACCCGGCGAAGCCCCTCGTCGACTCCAACGGCATCCATCTCGACAGCTTCGAGGCATGGACCAAGCCCCTCACCGACGCCTTTGGCGACATGAACGCTGAGGCAAAGGCTACCTGGCACGACCTCTCCCTGCTGGTGCCTGGAGCTGTCGAGGCCTTCAAGAAGCACCTCGGCGACTTCAAGCCCAAGAAGCACTCGCGCATCCCCGACAATAAGTGGGACCACGTTGTTCGCGGCGCCGACGTACAGCGGCTGTGGGTCGAGGGTGAGGACGGCCAGTCTCGCCGCAAGGTCGGCGGCAAGCTCGACAACTTTGACCTGCGCGTCAAGAATGTGGACCCCTCGAAGCTCGGCGTGGACAAGGTGAAGCAGTACAGCGGCTACCTCGACGACAACGACAACGACAAGCATCTCTTCTACTGTAAGCTCCCGTTCCTTTCCAGCTTGACGGTGCTGCCTCGACGCGGCTGCCCCTGCAAATCGCCGCTGACCTCTACAAGGGTTCTTCGAGTCTCGCAACGACCCCAAGAACGACCCCGTGGTCCTCTGGCTCAATGGCGGCCCCGGCTGCTCGTCGCTGACGGGCCTCTTCCTGGAGCTCGGCCCGGCTTCCATTGATGAGAAGCTCAAGATTGTCCACAACCCCAATGCGTGGAACGCTAATGCTTCCGTCATCTTCCTCGACCAACCTGTCAATGTCGGCTACTCTTACGGCGGCGGTTCTGTCAGCGACACTGTTGCCGCTGGCAAGGACGTCTATGCCCTGCTCAGCCTCTTTTTCCACCAATTCCCCGAGTATGCCAAGCAGGACTTCCACATTGCCGGCGAGTCGTATGGCGGGCATTACCTTCCCGTCTTCGCCTCGGAGATCCTGTCTCACGAACATCGCAACATCAATCTCAAGAGCATCATGATTGGCAACGGTTTGACAGACGGCTACACTCAGTACGAGTACTATCGCCCCATGGCCTGTGGTGAGGGTGGCTATCCCGCGGTCCTCGGCGAGGACACTTGCCAGTCCATGGATAACTCGCTCAGCCGGTGCCAGTCTCTGATTAAGCGGTGCTACGACACGGAGAGCTCCTTCCTCTGCGTGCCGGCAAGCATCTACTGCAACAACGCCATGATTGGCCCCTACCAGCGTTCCGGCCAGAATGTGTACGATATCCGCGGCAAATGCGAGGACACGACGAACCTGTGCTACAGTGCCCTGGGCTGGATCTCGAGCTGGCTGAACAAGCCCGAGGTCAGGGAGGCAGTTGGCGCCGAGGTTGAGAGCTACGACAGCTGCAACTTTGACATCAACCGCAACTTTTTGTTCGCCGGCGACTGGATGAAGCCGTACTTCCGACTTGTCCCCGAAATCCTCAAGAAGATCCCGGTTCTTCTGTACGCGGGCGACGCCGACTTTATCTGCAACTGGCTCGGCAACAAGGCTTGGGCCGAGAAGCTCGAGTGGTCTGGCCACAAGGCCTTTGCCAAGGCGGAGATGAAGAGGCTCAAGATGGAGCTGGATGGCAAGACCAAGGAGTATGGCGAGTTCAAGACGGCCAGCAACTTCACCTTTATGCGAATCGCCCAGGCTGGACACATGACTCCCATGAACCAGCCCGAGGCGTCGCTCGACTTCTTCAACCGCTGGCTCGGCGGCGAGTGGGTTGCTTGAGCGCGGATGGGTCGCGTGTCATGGGTGTATAGTGTTTGCATTGGCTGCCAGTATAGATGGCCCAAGAGTGTAGAGTAGGCTGAGACGAATGAGTTGTGCGCATTGGTTTTGGAAGATGGAATATGTCGAGCGAGTATTCATGATACTCCATTCATGATACTCGGTAGTGTTGTATGAAGTACTTCGTACTTGGTAGTAGTATTTTGTTGGGTTGCGTGGGCGGCCGCATTTGATAGGCTGTGCGACTTTGGGGTCTGGTTTATCCGGAAAGAAAAAGGTGTCTTTTTTTCTCTTTTTTTTCTGTGAGAGGCATTATTAGCACCAACACGTGGCGGTCAAGATGCTTGGCTCGGGCCCAGTTCCGTCTTTATAGATATCTTGCGTGGGAAGAGGAAGAGGCGCGTCCCTCAACAAAAAACCGACATCAACAACAAAATGGGGGGGGTGTGTGTGTCAAGGCTGCATAGAGCCATGCACCTGTACTTGGCGCCGGGCAAAATGCCCTAACTCGTACGAAGTATGTAGGTCGTCACAGTTGGCCTTTTTTACTTTGTTTCGGATTCGAGGAGAGGACTGGACGGATTACTCCGTATGTATGTACTCGTTACGAATACGAGTTCCGGATACGAAGTGTGTGTGTACATACATATGTACTATGGCATATCCGTATCCGTGCGGATAGAGAGTGATATTGATAGAGGCACGCCCATGCCATCTCCCAAACTACTAACTACAGTGTGGCCCGGCAATTGGACTTATTACTTCATCTTGAACAACACACCAACAACAGCCTTCCTCATGCTTGATTGCCTCAAACTGCTTGCTCGCGGGCAGCGACCTTTGCTGGCAGGCCCTGGCGACGAAGACATGTCTCGGCTTGAACCGATGAGCGGCAGCAATGTACCGTGTACATGTAGTGCGTATCAGCTGGGCTTCCCACCGGTTTTTTGTTGGTTGGTTGTGGTGGTTTTGGTGAAGCTATCAACCTATCCCGCTCCGCCTCTCGTGCCGCTCCGCCTCTCGTGCCTGCCCGCCTCTCGTGCCTGCCTGCCTCTCGTGCCTGCCTGCCTCTCGTGCCTGCCTGCCTCTCGTGCCTGCCCGCCTCTCGTGCCCTTACCCTGCCTAAGCCCTTTTAACCCCCCTTTCTTCTCCTCATCCTCTGGGCTTCGCTTCTCTAACCTCGTCGAGAGAAGCTTGTCCACACATAACATAACGCACACCCTGGAAGCCTCAACAACAGGTGACCCACCGACTGGGTCGAACCAAAAGCCTGCGCCACTCGTTGCGCGACCACGCGGCCCACAGTGCAATCTGTAGAAGAAGCTCGACCATCCCTCCCCTGTTGACTGCAGCAAAGCTCTCTTTCCTCTCCGTCTGGTCGAGCCGCAACACCACGTCGACTCGCCGCCGTCGGCTTCCTCCCGCATCCCTCAAGACCATCTGGCCACAATGGCTGCCTCGAGCGGTCCTCAGATGGTCGCCTCCTGGCCCGAAGCCGCCCTCTTCACCTTTCCTCCGCCCAGCCATCCCCTTCCTCTGGCTCCGGCCCCGGCGCCTGTGTCCATCATGCGCCCCTTCAACATGCCCGACGACGTCTTCGCCGCCGCCCTCGACCCCAAGGTCCCCCTGACCATTGCCGTCGTCTACGCCGTCACCGTCAAGGCCCTCAACATGTACAACCGCTCGCGCGGCAAGCAGCCCTGGGCCGTCAGCAAAACGCGCCCCTTCTTCGCCTTTGTCGTCTTGCACAACCTCTTCCTCGCCCTCTACTCGGCCTGGACCTTTTGGGGCATGCTCGGTGGCATGCGCCGGAGTATCGTCCATCCCACGGCCGCCGGCGGTCTGGCTGCCACGGTCGACAGCTTCTGCCGCCTCCATGGCCCTGCCGGCCTCGGAGCCTCCCTCTACTTCAATGAGACGTCTGGCCAGTGGAACAGCGCGGACCCGGCCGCCGCCGCCGCCTCGGCGATGCATGCCGGCTCTCCCAGCAGCACCCAGGCCGGCCGCATCTGGAACGAGGGCCTTGGCTACTACGGCTGGATCTTCTACCTCAGCAAGTTCTACGAGGTGCTCGACACATTCATCATCCTCGCAAAGGGCAAATACAGCTCCACCCTGCAGACGTATCACCACGCCGGTGCCATGATGTGCATGTGGGCCGGCATGCGCTACATGTCGGCTCCCATCTGGATGTTTGTCCTGGTCAACTCCTTTATCCACTCTCTCATGGTGAGCCGCTCGCCCTCACTCAGTCATGCGTGCTGTCGCAGACGTCTGACCACTTTATAGTACACGTACTATACCTTGACTGCCTTCTCCATCAAGGTCCCCATGGCCGTCAAGCGAACCTTGACCACGATGCAAATCACCCAGTTCCTCGTCGGCGCCTCGTACGCCATTGCTCACTCCTTTGTCACCTACGTGGCCCCCATCACCGTCGTCAGGCCCGTCGTCGACCGACTCGCCGCCGTGGCCGTCCCTGCGAACCCCGTCGCTCCCGCCCCCAGCGGTACCTTGGGCGCCCTCATGAGACTGTTCCTCGGCTCTGCCACCAAGCAAGTCCCTGCCGTTGCCGTCGCCTCTGTCCAGGAGCCGACCATGGTGACGGAAACAATACACTTTAGCCAGCCCTGCATTGTCACGGCAGGCGAGACTTTTGCCATCTGGCTCAACGTGCTCTACCTGGCTCCTCTGACATACCTCTTCGTCAGCTTCTTCATCGCCAGCTACGTCAAGCGCAGCAATGCCGTCCATAAGATGAACGGCAAGGCCCACGCCGGCGAGAGCAACGTGATGCTGGCCGAAAAGGCCGGCTGGGATGCCGCTCGTGGCGTCGAGAGGGAGGTCTATGGCGGCGAACACATGGTCAGCGGGAGTGCCAGCGGCAGCTGCAGCCCCGTTGGCAACGCCGAGCTGACCACCAAGAAGGCCAATGGCAAAACGAGGCGGGCCTGAGTCGGCAGACTTGCAGGAGAGAGACGGACCTCAAATGAACCTCGCCGTGGGTCCACGAAGCTTGGATCGGCGCAGGAGAGACGTGTTGCGAGACGAAACGCAGCGAGGAGCGTGTCGAATCAAATAGTAGCGGGCGGCTTATGAAAGAGCCCACGTGCACTCTGCTTTGGCACACACGAGCGCACGCAGTCATTGCCCTGGAGCGGCAACGCTGTTCCTCCAGAGACCAGCGGTATGAATGATGTGCCTGGGTTTCAGGCAAATGTTGGGCGAGGGACTCGGTCATGGACTCGGTCATGGACAGCACAAGCCCGTATCATCCAAGTCGACACGGGCCTCGTTATGGAGGCGTCACGGTGGCGGCACCCCAGGGTCTCATCAAAAAATGTCAATCTAGCAGTAGGCTGGGGAATCTATCTGACAGCGTGCATGGAATCGCTCCATGTCATGGAAAGTGTATTCCCGGCTCGTCGGGTTGACGAGGAGAATGGAACAGGCAAGACTCTGGAAACCGACCAGGAAATAAACCAAGTGCCTCTATCCCCGCAAGGAGAGGAATCATAACTCCGCAAAACACCGTGCTCTTAAAAGTCAGGAAAAAGACGCTCCCCGTCTCGTCGGCAACAGGTCAGACGCAACCCAAGCCAGGCAACGCGACAAATTCGGGCGAGATCCTCGAGGGGGGGCCGAAAGCGTTGGCGCCGAGCGTTGGCTGCGCACAGCTCTGGAAGCCCAAATACTCGCCGCCCGTTGGGTATCAGTAGTGTCAAAGGGTGTCGGATTGTCGAATTAGTAGGTCAGGGTATCATCCGTGTTGCGCTGCTGCCCGCGCCAAAGTGGCGTCGGAAACCGAAGCAAAGAGAAAACCGAAACAAGAAAAATTATGCAGCATCACGTCCATCCCGCGCGATGATACTGATACTGACACGCCCCATTCTGGTGTGGTTCTTCTCCCGCATGTTCGCGGGTGCCGCCCAGAGGCGCTAAAAGGTGCTCCAGTTCCAGTCGCGCGGCACGCTGGCGGCCACGTCGGGTCCGCGGGGCGGCGTCGGGGTCGCGCCGGCGGGCGGAGCCATCATCGGAGTCGAGGCTGTCGTCTGTTGTGTGTCGTCTGCGGTCGAGGCCGAGGAGTGGCTATTGTGCCTGGTCTGCGACACCTTGACCTCCTGGAAGCAGTGATGGCACGCTCGGGAGAGGGCCGCGCGCGGGTTGAAGCGTGCGTCCTGGTCGAGAGGGAGGACGAAGCTCGAGTGCCAGTCGCAAAAGATGTTGCCACACTTGCGGCAGTGGTGTCGTCGGAAAAAGTAGCTGAAGCCGCGCTTGCATGTTGGGTCGTCGCAGACCGAAGACTCCGAGTCGAGCTTCCAGTGTCGTCGGGTCGGTAGGGCGATCACGTCGGGGAAGGAGTCGAGATTCCAGTTCCCGTCCAAGGCGGTGGCGGCGCTTTCGCCGGGAGGGCGGCGGCTCAGACGATTGCCCAGAGCGCCGAGACCGGGAAGGCTCATGATGTTGGAGTTGACGCGACGCAGGGGAGGCTCCGAGTCCGACTCGGACGTGGAGCCGCCCGTCTTGCGGCGGACAATCTTCTTTGAGGGGAACTCGTCGCAGGGACGCAAGACGGCGGGTATGTACACGGGACGGCCCTGGTGGGTATAGTGGCCAGTTGGGGAGGGGGGCGTCGAGTTGGCCTGGTTGCTGCTGGCGTCGGAGATGCTGAGGGGAGAGATTTGAGGGCCCGGGGGAGCGCGAAACGACTGCGACCGGCTGTGGAGAGGACGGCTTGGCGGCGGAAAGTGCCAGGCATGGTGAAGTTCGCCGACGCGCGGCGTGGGCATGGCGAGGTCGGCAGCCATGGCAGGATCGCGCTCACCAGGCGGCCGGGAGAAGGATGTCGGTCGTGGGGGTGGGGGGCAGAATTGGCGCAAAGGAAGGCGTTTTCGGTTGGTCGTCTTGTCGCAGTTGCTCAAAGCGTCGCAAGAGACTCATCAGAAACCGAGGCCGCGAGAGGGGGGGAAAAGGGGAGAAGGAGAGAAGGAAGAAGACGGCGGTTTCTTTTCGGAGCGGCGGCTTGTGAAAAAGCCAGGCTGACTATCGTACAGCAGCAATTGGCGGAGGGGGAACCTTGGGAGGGGGGGGGGGGGCAGCAGAGTGGCGATGCGAGTCAAGAACCTGATCGGCTGGAGACCAGACCAGGGGTCCAGAATGGGGGGGTGGGGTGAGAAGCTGCACTGTTTTGCACTGTACACGGTCTGTGGCGTTGCGGGGGGGGGGGGTTTACCCGGGGTGGGGGGGGAGGCTGTTGCTACTCAAGATTGTACGTCGTACAGACGGACGTGAAGGAGAGCTTCAGAGGGCGGAAAAGACTTATTATTTCCAATGGAACAGATAAGCACGTGGGTTACGGTGGCCGTCGTCCGTCATTGTTGGTTACGAGTTACGGAGGTTTCCGCCGCATCTGCATTGCGTGCACTGTACGAAGTAGGTACGCCATTCGCTAGCGCGTCTTTAGCGTGTGGATTAGGTATGCACAGAGTACGAAGTACATATGTACATATAGTAGGGCGTTCCTTAAACAGAATATGCGAGAAGGAGAGACGTTTTAGCCCCAGAACGACCTGAGATAAAGGGCAACTCCGCACAGTGAGAGAGCCAAACGCCAAATCGAAAGGACAGAAGTCTAGGACTGCAGAAGCGCCAGGGCCAGCTCCCGTTGCCATTACACGAGGTTCATACAAAGTACATATTCCTACTTCGTAGGTAATATATCTATGCACATGGAAACCTAGGGACGAGCCTGGCCAGCAGCGGTGAGCGAGGCAGCGCCGGGCCCGCACTGTGAGCAGCCTTGGCCTTCGGCCGTCTCTCTAGAAACCGATCGGCCGAGTGCTGGGCTAAGGACTCGGCTAACCTTGTTCGGCGACTGGGGTTCCTCACTTAGGCCATGCTCCCCGAGACCCGCCATCCCCCGGCCTCGCTATCGCGGACGCCTGATTGGCTGGTGCCTGCTCTATAAGGTTTGCTCATCGCCCACGCCAAGTAGAAACAGCCGTCTTTTGTGTACATACTACTTCGTACCATGGCCCGCAAATCCGATGCCGCTGCCGATGGTCCGTCTTCGGCAACCCCGCTACCTCGGCTCTCGCCCGCTCCTGCTCCGGGGGGCGGCGAGTCGGTTGTGAATCTGGCTGCCTGGTCTTGCATGGTCAGCCATTGCGTTGCGTTTCCTTTTGGTTGTCTCAAACACCGGCTCCATACAATCAATGTGTAATGTACGACTTCGTACGAGTTATACGGGCCTCGATGAAAATGGCGGCGGCCCGTGTCCGTCTTCCATCTCCCGTCAGTCCGTCTCCCATCTCCCGTCAGTCCGTCTCCCATCTCCCGCTTCTCCCGCCGTCCTTGAGCACCACCCGTAGCCCCTCGATGCGCATGCCCTTGTCCACCGCCTTGCACATGTCGTAGACCGTCAGCGCCGCCGTCGACGCCGCCGTCAGAGCCTCCATCTCCACCCCGGTCTTGCCTTCGCACGCCACCGTCGCCCGGATCGAAATCGCCGCTATCCCCTCGGCCGGCTCCACGTCCACCGTCACGTCCACCGTCACGCGCGAAATGGCGATCGGGTGGCACAGCGGTATCAGGTCCGCTGTCCGCTTCGCCGCCATGATGCCCGCCACCCGCGCGACTGCCAGCACGTCGCCCTTTTTCATCTGGTTCCCGGCCACGAGTCTGACTGCCCTCTGGTCCGAGAATGCAACGGTGCACGCCGCTGTTGCCACGCGCGACGTCACCATCTTTTCCGCAATCGACACCATTCGTGCTGTTCCCGACTCGGACACGTGAGAGAGGCTCATCTTCTCCTCCCGGGGCGCCTGCTGCTGCTCCTCTTCCTCTCCGCCCTTGTCGTCATGGCTCCTCTGGTCTTTGACATGTCCCGACAGACGACGCGCCGTGGAAAACGGGCGACTGTGCTCCAGTATTCCGTGGGGGTGAGGGCGCGTCCGGTGCCGACTAGACCAGGCTTCGCCGGCGGACTGCCGCAGCTTGGCCGGCATGGAAATCGTCAGAGACGCGGGAACAGCATCTACCGCATGACTGCTCAGCATGCCTTCAAGCTGATGTCCCCAACAAGCAATGTCCGCCATGACCGAGTCGACAAGTGCAAACGCCTCCCAGGACGCCGTCATGCCAGGGAAAGATTTCGTGAAAGACTTCGTTCACCCACCTATCAAGATCATGGGCCGATTCTTCATGTGCTCCAGCTCCCCAATCCCCGCGTGCTTGGCCTTTTTTCTCTTCACCGCCATACCAATGACGTCGAGGAGCTCGGCTTGGTTCTCCGGCGCCGCCACACCCTGCTGCCGGCCCATGCCCATCTGCTTGATGGCCTCGATAACCTCCTTGTCCTCCTCAATCGGCTCCCCCTGATTGGACTTGCGAAGGACATCTCGAAGCGACACCTCGGCGTTGCCAAAGAGACAGACCTTGAGGTTTCCGTCGCTCGTGATGCGGAGACGATTACACGTGCCGCAAAAGTTGTGCGTCATGCTTGTGATGAAGCCGATGCGCCCCACAAACCCGGGAACGTGCCACGTCTTGCTCGTGTCGTTGGCATGGTCCTGCCCTCTCTGTAGGTCCGGATGCTTGGCCTTGACAAGGTCGAGCATGTCCGAATAGCTCAACATCTTGCCCCGGTTCCACTTGTTGCCGTCAAAGGGCATGTATTCGATGAAGCGCACCTCAATGTCCTCGTGTCGAGTCATGTCGACAAAAGGGAGGATTTGGGAGTCGTTGAGGCCGCGTATGACGACACAGTTGATCTTCAACTTGATGGCGGCGCCCAGCCTGTTGAGCTCCACGACGCGGTCGATGCTCTTGTAAACAGCGTCGAATCCCTTGCGGCGGGTCATGATCTGAAACTGCCAGGGGTCTAGGGTATCGAGGCTGAGGTTGATGCCCGTCAACCCCGCGTCGACCATGCTGTCCAGCTTTCGATGAAGGGAGATGCCATTTGTGGTGATGCACAGCTCCTTGAGCCCTGATGGTCGCAAGGCGCCGAGTTGGCGCATGAGTGACAGGATGTCAGGCCGAACTGTCGGCTCGCCCCCGGTCAAGCGGATCTTGGTGACGCCTTGGGAGACAAAGATGGATGACAGGAGCACAATCTCGGGCGTTGTGAGCAGCTCCTTGCTGGGGGACAGCGGCACCCCTTCCTCGGGCATGCAGTAGAGACAGCGAAGGTTGCAGCGCTCCGTCACCGAGATGCGCAGATAATCGTGCTGTCGATGAAAGGTGTCGGTCAAGAAGTCGGAAAAGGGCTTGGCGTGGCGGGTGCGTTGACGGCGCAGCGACGGGGCCCCGGCGTCGGGGAGCGTCGTGACTCGGGCCGGATGTTGTTGAGCCACCGCGTCGGTGCCCAAACGCCTCGGACCGAAGCTCAGAGGCGGCGACCAGGCGGCGAGGCGCAACAGGCGTCGGCGGCCTGGCGTGGTGGCGGCCGACCAACAACGGGATGCGGCCAACATCATATGATGACTTGGCCAGCAATTCAGCGTCGTGGAAATGCGGCCATGCTGGACCTCGTACAGCTATCCTGGTCCTGACATGTCGTGCAGGACAAGAAGACAAGAAGCGGCGGACAATCGATGGCCGAGGTGGATGGCCGAGGTGGATGGCCGAGGTGGACTTTGGCGACTTTGGCAGCGTCGAGGCCCAAAGGTCGTCGCAATGCAACGGCCGCCATCGGCCCGGCCATGAGTCAGCCGTAGTAGTAGCAGTAGTACAACATGCTCCGACCGACGAATCCCAATTTGCTCCTCCTCAAGAGTTTACTTTGGCTCCCCGCATTGCCTCCTCAGCCGCTCCGAATCAGCTTTCGGCCTTTTCCCTTTCCCAATGCACGCCTCGCCAGTCTTTCCATGTACGTGGCCTCTGCCTCTTCCGACTGCGCGTGGCACTCACGAATTCTTGTGCTAGCCTCGTCACACTGCAGCCCGAGCCCCGACGGCCGATATGTCGCAACTGTACGTTCCTCGACCTTGAGCGTTCGCTCAGTCGAGACCCTGCAGCTCGTCAATGTCCGGAAGCTTGCGCAGGGAATTAGCGGGCCCATCTGCAGCCTCCTCTGGGCCCCGTCGTCCTCCAAGGTCCTCATCTCCACAGCCCATCACATCCACCTTGTCTCGGCTGTCGACAGGTCCTTCGACGCTTCCATCCAAGCCCCTACTCCTGCGGGCGGGACTCCTGCCGCCCTCCACTTCGGTGCTCGGGACACCGAGGTTTTCGCCTCCTCACCCTTGGGCTTGAAGTTTTGCGTTCTAGACCTGTCCACGTCCAAGGTGGTCGAGATCAGTAACCCCAAGTTTCATCAGCCGTCTACCGCCTCGAGGGGCTTCTGCCTTCACCCAGACACCGGACATCTGGCACTGCTGACCCGAGTTGGCGGCAAAGACTTGGTCAGCGTCCACCATCCGGCCACCCGCCAAGTGCAGAGATCGTGGAGTCCAGACACGGTCGATGCCCAGGGGCTCCTCTGGACTCCCGACGGCCGGTGGCTGCTCTTGTGGGAGTCCCCGGCTCACGGCCATCGGCTACTGCTC
Source organism: Ophiocordyceps sinensis (assembly GCA_012934285.1). Classification (NCBI taxonomy): domain Eukaryota; kingdom Fungi; phylum Ascomycota; class Sordariomycetes; order Hypocreales; family Ophiocordycipitaceae; genus Ophiocordyceps; species Ophiocordyceps sinensis. The sequence goes on from JAAVMX010000008.1 coordinate 1,700,666, forward strand.
TACACTCCCGACGGACAGCATTTCCGGACCCTGGGCCCCTCGAGTCTCGCAACCCCTCAGGTGCCTCGGACGGAGCGTGCCTTGGGACTGGGAATCAAGGCCTGTCGACTGAGCCCCAACGCTGAGCTCTGTGCTGTTGGCGATCACAGCAGGGATGTCGTGGTTCTTAGCACCCAATCATGGCGTGAGAAAATGAAGCTGATGCATCCCACCACGATTGTCCCGCGCGACACCACTAGGGTCAGCCGTTAGTTGCATGCTTAGCCAGGTTGGCAGCTACTGATGATTGCCTAGGTGTGGCAAGAGCAACTCGTTGACGCCAACGCCAAGCAGTCCATGCCGCCTTTTGTGCAGGCGACCCTGAGCGTCTCTCCTCCCGGGCCGTCGTCCGACGCCAAGGGGGCCGTGCCTCTGACCTCTGGCTGTTCGCTGGCCCGCTTCGATGCTTCCTCAACCCTCATGGCGACGAGGCTGGACGACTCGCCGAGTACCGTGTGGATTTGGGATCTCGCGGCTGCAGAACTCCGGGCTGTGCTCGTGTTTCACTCGCACGTCACTTTCAAGTGGCACCCGACGGCTCGAGAGGTACTCGCGGTCAATTGTCAAGATGAGGTCCGGCGAGGAGCATCGTTTGTGTGGGATCCCCTGTTAAACGGGCCTACGTCAGTGAGCCCCGAGGACCATCTCCCGACGGTGGCAAAAGCAGGGGGCAAGCCTCGGGTGGCCTGGCTCAATCGCCAATCCGAGTTGCCGAGCCTACTTTTGGCCGATGCCCAACACTACGTGCTTCTGTCTCTCTCGGGGACAGAACAAGGCCCCAACCCGTGGCATAGGGGAGACTGGGACGGCGCATGGGCGATTGCAGACGAGTCGGCAATGCTTGGTATCGACGACACGTCGGCCCTGGACGATACCTTTTCCTTCAAGTACGCTTGAAGCGCAGGTGTGAGCCACGCTCTGTACGTGTTTCGTACATGCATGGTGCCAACCGGCCAAAGAAGCGGTTCGTCAGCCGGAGCAGGGCTTGTTGACCGGCGGGCCGCGTTGTGCCGACCCCGGTCATTGGAAGATCCCTAGTTGCATGGTGGCGCTTGGGTTCGACAAACAGCGTTAGGCGTCGGCTTGTAGCGAAGCATGCTGTTCCCTCTTCTCCCTCTTCTCCCGCCCTTGTTGGTGTGACGACCCTGGCCGTGGCCGATGCGGTTCACATCCAACTCGCATGCTGCTCAGAGGCAGCTATCCGAGCTCAGAGGGCAGCTAACCTGAGCTCAGAGGGCAGCTAACCTGAGCTGCCTGGCGAGGCCTGCGAGCTCACGACCGAGGCCTCACTCAGGGGGCGGGCCTTTTCAACGCGTGAATGCAAACCCCCTCCAAGATGGCTGCCCTTGATTATGACGAGTAATCAGAGCATGCGGGACGGACCTAGAATAGCGCCCCAACGATGCAACCCCGGACTCGCGTCAGTTTTTCATCTCGGTCCAGAGAGGCTGAGAACCCATCTAGAGCAGGGGGGACTGATGCCCTATCAGTGCCGCGAATGTCATCGACAACCCCCGTGTCTCGGCGCCGGGAGCCTCGCCTTTCTTTCGGCCGTTTGCCATTTGGAGCTGGCTCTGGGATGCCATGGAGGCCTCCTCTCAACCCGTCTGTTGCCTCGAGAGCCAGTTGCCTCTGTCGCGAGCAGCACAGGATTGCGACGGTGGCCGCCAGCGCCAATTCCTTGGGGCCCGGCTACCCGGAACATGGATCACAATCACGGGCACCTCTGTTTGCATGTATGCACACGCTCGTACAGAGGAGATTGGTGCATTGTACGGAGTACCTCGGGGAGGCTAAGGCGTCTTGTACGTTTCGCCCTCGTTGTTGCGCCGGCGGTGACCCCCTGGGTGGCAGCAAGACTCCAGATGGCGCGTTGCAGGCCAGTCAGCCTTGGATGCAGTCCTTCTCCCCTGCTCCTTGTTGCCGTCAGATTCGACTATGCGTATGTTGCCGTCGACAACTTGCCACATGATAATTGCTTTTCCCGACTTGTGCAACCGTTCTCGGACAGGCCGCCCGGGGCTCGAATCGCAACAGGTGCTTTCCTTTACACCGTTGGCAACGTTGCGAGGACCTATTCCCATCCTTCAGTCCGCCCAGGGAAGAAAGAACAAGACGAGGAGACGTGAACGGGATCTGAACATCACGCCCGAGGTTACATGCTTGATATTAGCACCTCCATCGGCATTGTCCAGCATGCCACGCAACGAAACTCCCGAAAACACAATCATGAGGGATGTCCCAGCGGGCGACGAGAGCGGAATATATTACATCATAATGAGCGGCGTATGTCGTCTCCTCTGACAAAACGAGCTTGGCAGTTCCTGACTTGGCTCGATAAAGCTACCCTTTGCCACCATCTGGCAGCTCCTCAAGGACTGGCTGCGACAGGCCGGGTGTGACGTCGATCACATCGAAGTCTTCCAGAAGTCCACGTCTGGATGGATCCGTCTGATGGGCAAAGAAAACTTTGAGCGGGCACTGCGTCGGTTCCCTGCGGCGTCAATCTTCAGAGGCCATGTTGCTGACGGAAGAGCAGATCACCTCCAGACGGTTCCGTACAACAATCGGCTCCTCCTCTACCTGGACAAGAACAGGACCGAATCGGTCAAGATTATGGAGCTCATTGACGATCCGCCGCCGAGGCCGAAGCTGGGTGGAAGCTCTCGAGCAGCCCGCTCAAGGAGCAGGTTTCGTGCGCAGCACAACGCCTCCCTGGGAGACCCGGTACGAGTGTTGAGCGCTCCCATGATGCTCGACCGGAGCTGGTTACTGACACGCCCGACGTTGGCGAGACCAGGAACTCGGCCGCCCTCAAGCCACTCCTTGCACCAACTATCCCGCTGGTCCCACGACGACAAGCCCGGCCTTTGAGGCCCCCCCTGCCATGTGCTATCGCGGGGCACTAACAGAGTCTCCCAGAGCACAGAATGTGCCGCGGGAGGGATACGGCGTAGCGACAGACCCCTTTCTCAGGGGCGGCTGGAGCCTTCAATACGGCTCGTCGGGCTACCGACCTTTTGAACAGCCGGGCCATCCGGCCTCTCCGAGAAGGGACTCGGATGCCCCAGGCCGTCGTCATGTTCGATTCGATGGCGTCGCCAACAGGCAACCCAAACCACCATCCCGAACGGGTAGTGCCACGTCGCTCTCGGATTCGGGCCAGAAAGTGCAGCACGGCAGCGAGTGTTTCAAGGTACAGATCATCTCCCTACGACAATGGGCGAGCGCGGGGGATGTGGAAGAATGGGTGCGTCACAGCATGGGTGAGTGGGCTTCTGCAATGAGCCGCATCGACGTGCCGTCGGACCACCAGAAGGACTGTATTCGAGGTTCGGGCTACATCACCTTTCTGAGCTCGGCGGCCGCCAAGCGGGCCGTCGAGCTGCTAAACCAGAAGCCATTCCTGGGGCGTGTCGTCTGCGCTCGGCTCGTCGACGAGGGTGACAAGACCAGAAACCAAGGCGAGCAGGCGACCTGTGATGGCCCGGCCAAGGACAACCAAGGCGCCGCAGCGTCTGCTCCGAGCGATGCCGGAGCCAAGGCGGACGCCAAGCATGCGCCCCCCGTCATTGCACACGGGACTTTTTACAGGCCAAAGTGAGGGCAGTCAGCCAGCAGGGGGATCCATGGCCCACGACTCCCTCTTGCGCCCGACCGACTCTGGGGCTCGCTGTAGCGGCGGCATGTCGGCGAAAAAGGCAAGCGTCTCTTTTCAGGGTGGAGAAGTAATGAGGAGCCCAAGGGGGGACGGCATGGGGCCCGTCATCGGGAGGCGCTCTCGGTGCAGGCCGGCGAGGCGGCCCTCTTGCACATACGCGGCTGCCACAAAGGCCTTGTTCGGGATGTCGTCTGCGTGGGTAACTGTACACAAGTTTGTGGATACTACTATTCGTACTTCGTAGTTGAAGATGCTTGTCCGATATGGGCGCAAATGTGGCTTCGAGGGCTGTGACGCCTCCTTTCCGTACATGGGCTCGGGGGAAGTAAAGTCTGGCTGCCGTGTGACGCGAGCCAAGTTGACGGACGATAACTCGGTCAGGAGAGGCGCCCAGTCCATGTACGAATGCGCGCCAACAGCATCCTCGTCTCGGCACCATTGTGTGTGTGCACAGCAGAGCCGTCAGCCAGCATCATCGTGATGGTAGTTCAACTTCAGGTCTTGTGACGACGACACACCACAACAATGCTATGTACATACCTGACAGCCTGCGCACGTGCATGTCCCGTCATCCATGCATGCAGCGCCGCAACCCATGTGCTCGCCTTGCCGCCTCCTCCCGGACCGGGACCCGATGCCGGCGGGCCCACCGCGGAGCCCGTTCCACAAATCCCGCCGTGGACACCAACACATGTATTCGTACGGAGTAACTCCGTAGAGACGGAACAGGCTGACGTGGCCGCCTCTGTGTGACGGTCCTGAGGACAGGACCCGGGAGGCCCATTCGACGACCCATGCCGTTCCCCGGCAGAGTCTTCAACCGCCAAAGTCCATCTTCAGCGTGATGCTCGGTTGCTGAGACACGTCGGCCGAGGCCTTGTCGGCGCCATTCGCGGCGTGGCGTCCTGACCTGATGACGTCTTCCAAAAACGCCCTCTGGCCGCCGCTCATGGCGCCGACAATGGCCCTGAAGGCGCCCTGGTCGACGGCCGCCAGCTCCAGCAGCCTCGCGCTCGTCTCCCCGTACGCCTCTTGGCCCTCTCCCGTCGCGCGAGCCATCAGCGTGGGGATCACGACAGACATGGCCACTGTCCTGCGCTCTGGCTGTAGGGATCCGACGTAGATGCAGAGCGTGTGTGCGAGCAGGGCGCGAGTCCGCTCCGGGTCCTCGGCCTCGACCTTGGTCACAAACGAGACCAGGCGGGAAAACAAGTAGCGCGCAATGCTCAGGTCCGCGGCCGTCGGCCTCGACTGTAGCAGCAGCGATCGGATGCAGTTGGCTGCAATCTTGGCCGTCTGCATCAAGCGTTGGTCAGTCAGACACGTCTCGCGGCCTCCCGCTTTTGGTCACGCGGGCTTCATACCATTCGATCCGTGAGGCAGTCCAACAGCTCGTCCAGGTAGCGTCCGACCAGAGGCTCCGTGGCGGGCAGTTGGTTCCTGCCGCTCGTAAAGAGTATCGTCGTGGCAAGCAGGCAGTTCTTGACGCACGCCAGGGACGTGGGCTCTTCCCGCTTCTGCGCGTTCAGGTAGACGGACAGGAACCTGCCGAGGCAGCCTTGGAGCTGCACGGGGCCAAACGAGTGCTCGTCTACCGCCCTGGCCATGCTCGCCATGAAGCGCTTGAGCGTCGCGAGGGACTGCGGTACAATCAGCTCCTGGCAGCCGGGCGTGGCGAGAATCGTGGCATAAATGTGAGTGATGCAGGCGTAGAGGTCCGTCTTGATAATCGACGGAAAGACCTCGGCGGCGTCGACAAGGGCGTCAAGCGATGTGCGGATGAGGGCAATGGCCTCTTCATTCATCTGGTGTCGCACGGGCTGGTTGCTTTCGGAGAGGTTGGGCAGCAAGCCGGAAAGAACAAGCACGATGATTCTCGTGAGCTCGAACAATTGGTCAATGTCCTCGGAGAGATCGCCCTCGCCCGATGCTTGTCTCCGAGCCGAGGGGTGAGTGACGCACAAAGCCCTGGCAATCTCCACAATGACGGCCTGGACGTTGAGGCCGTCGGTGAGGACGAGGCGATCCAGCAGGTCCATCGTCTCGGAAAAGACGTCGGGTCGGTAGATGGCGTGGCCCGACACGCTCGGCCGCAGGATCCTCTTCAAAGCCTCGAGGATGTCCAGCGTCTGCTCCTGTGACTCCAGGGACACGCTGTGGCCCGGTCTGGTGGCGAGGGCCTCGAAAGCGAGGCCGAAGAGGACAAAGAAAAAGGCCACGGGTTCATCCCGATAGTTGATTGCCGGCGTCTTGCCGCTGCCATTCGTCGCCGACTCGTGGGATTCTTTGCCGTCGAGGGCGTCGAAGACGAACTCGCTGTCCTGTTCAATGAGACTGGCAATGGCATCGACAAGCTTGAGCCAAGACTCCTCGTAGAATCGCAAAAGGGTCTCGCGGTTGAGCGCCGCATATATCGTGTCGAGGCTCCCGGAAAGTGAGGGCGGCCCCAGCGTCATGGAAATGTCGGGCTCGAACCGGAGCCGGGCAAACTCGCGCAACGACTCGAGCCAGAGCGGCGTCAGCGTCCCCATGTGAGGCTTGAGCACCTCGACGAGGTATTTCTGCTCCGAGCTGGCAACCTGGAGCTCCGCCCAGGCGGAAAAGACGGATATCTTGACCATGACCTGGGCGTTGGAGCTGAGCCCCCTCAAGTCTCCAATGCCTGCGTTGTCCTTGTCCTTGGAAAAGTTCTCCAATGCGTTGACGAGCGTCTTGAGAATCCGGCCCATTCTGTCCACGTCGGTGACAATTCCTATCGAGATGAAGCCGGCGCAGACGTTGACGGCTTCCGAAGCCAGCTCTGGCGACGAGTCGGCCGCGAATGCCGGGGTCAGGGCCGAGCTGATTTGTGCTTGATACTGCTCCAGCAGCATGGCCTCTTCAAAGTCTGGGTCGGGCGTCTTACCAAACATCTTGAGGACCGCGCCGATGATCTTCAAGCCCCAAATGCGAAGTTCCAAGACATTGGACGTCGAGGCAGAAAAGGCCATGCGGACCACGTCTGCCACTCTATTCTGCAGGGCCACCTGCGCTCGCGACTCTCCGTTGGCCGCAACGTCCTTGGTAACAATGGCAAACATGTCGCTGATGCAGTTGATGGCAAACGTCGTCACCTGCCATCGCAAAGGCTCGGCCTCGGATCGCGCGGCATCCTCCTTTTCTTTGGCGGCACCGGCCACTGCCGCGAACCCAGCCACTTCTTCGTCCTGCAGGTCCGGGACTCCGCCCGTGGGCTTGGGCATGTCCGTCTCCTCCGGCTCTGACCGGGTCATCTTGAGGACCGCCTGGAACCTGTGCAGCCAATCGCCTGTTTCGCCGAGACAGGTCTGGTGCATCCAGTTTCGAATCATGTTTCGGATGCCATCGTGCCAAGGAACAGTGTCGAGCACGAGCCAGAGCTGCTCTTCGAATCCCTCATCTGCCTCCCGGAGAACGTCTCGCGGTTCCCTCTTCATCATGTTGTACAGGCCATCCACGGCCACGTCCCGGAGCGTCGCGTTGTCCGACGAGAGGTGCTTTTGCAAGAGCATGACGTAGTCGCCGAAACGCATCTGATTAGGGGCGTAGAGAGACAAATGCTCCAGGCAGCCCAGGGCAGCCCTCTCGACTAGCTCATCGCTTTCGGTCTGGAACTGACCGACGAGGGTAAAGATGAGCTCCCGTGACTTGTTGGCATCCTGAAGGTCTGGCCCGAGAACATTGATGAGCGAGTCGACGCATCTTGCGAGCGCCGACGTCGTCGGGAGTTCCATCTCGAGGTTCATGGTGATTGCCGACGATATCTCCGAGTGGTGAGTCTCAGACACGTACAGCTGGGCGAGCATTCCGAGGGTGCCAGGGACGTAGCCGGCAAAGCTGAGCCCGGCCGCATCCGCAGCCAGCGACAAGGCCTCCAGTGCCCAGAAGTGGACGATGGGATGGGGGTCGTTGCACAACGACATGAGAATGCCGAGTATCGTCTTCAGATGATAGCCAGCCGCCATGCCGCCGACCTTGGTCTGAATCGAGCCGAGGGCCATGGCGCAGCCGGCTCTGGCACTCGGCTCGCGATTGCCCACAATGGTGTCGACGAGAAACTTGATCTCGTTGCTCGTAAACGCATTCCCGCACACGTTGCAGAGCCTCGCAACCGCAGCGTACCCGAGCCCCCTCACGTATTGGTCTGGGTCGAGGACGAAGTCCCTCACAATGTCTTGCAGCAGCCGCTCCACCGCGAGGTTGGTGATGTTTCCGGGCGGCGACTTGGTCTCCTTGACTGCAACCCTCATGCTGGCGAGAACTGCCGCCGCGACGTTGACGTTGATGGCTGCCTTGCGGCCGGCATCTCTCTGGAGGGGCCCCGCAGATGCAAAGGTTTTGATTTGCTCCAAAACGCTTTCTTGCACCTTTGCCGGTGTGAGGGGGAAGGCGAAGGCGAAGAGTTGAATGGCGTTGTTGATGACCTCGGTGGCAGGAGGATCCGGAAGCACCAGGGGCCCTTCATCCATGCTCCCAACGTACAGCACCGAGGCGTCATGCTCCAGGCTGCCGCAGACGGGGGACAGCAGAAGCCGATCGATGGTCTCTTCTGCACCGACGTTTCCCAGCTCGCTTTCCGTTGAGTTGTCGTGTTGGCCTGGCAGCTTCCTGACCTGGAACCCAGACACCAGCCCCGTGATACCGAAGCCGCTATTGTCGCCAGCCTCCCAGATGGACTCGTACGTGGCCGCCGCATTGGCTATCGAAGCACTCAGCGAGTTTGGCGTGTAGTTTTCGGGGTCCGCAAACAGAGAAATGGCAAGGGTGAGTAGGTTCGATTGCAGCAAGGCCTCACTTCCACCGGCCGGGCTGAGGTTGACGAGCTTGATGTAGCACTGCAGCACGCGGCGCTGCACCATCAAGTCCAGGTCCTGCAGCTGAAGGGCCGGCGTGAGTCGCTGCGAAATGTCGTCCGTCGTCTTCTTGGTTGGCAAGGCTCTCAGGAATGCAGATGTGCTTTGCAACATGGCGGCGATGCGCTTCGAGACATCGACGGTAAGCAGGCGGCTGTTGAACTGGAGAAAGGCGAGAATGGACCCCAGCGCGCACTCTCTGACGTGTGTGAGAAACGACGCCTCGAGCAGGCTCCTGGACGCCGTGTTATCCCTGGCCAGGGGCTTTGGCAGGGCATTCTTCCACAAGAGCAGCAGCTGCGAAAGATGGATCTTGACAAAGTTTGGGCCGAGCGACATGAGGCCGCCGATGAGGGTCCACGCAACCTGGATCTGGGTGCTCGAAGTGCGCAGCTCCGACTGGCTGCTCGACTTGAGCAAGTTGGTGGCCATTGTCAAGACACGGCTGTTGATGTCGACGGATCCGTGCAGGGGACGCAGGGGGCTTGCACTGAGCGCCGCCGCCAACCCGTGCGCGAAGCCGAGACAGCGCCTCGGAGAGCTGCGTCCTCCCCCCAGCAGCGAGAGCTCCCGGGTCAGACTGTTCATGCAGACGGACATGCAAGGCAAGAGCTGCTGAGGGCACGCGAGCACAAACGCCTTCATGCAGTAGGACGCAAAGACTTGGACCGAGTAGCTCGGGTGTTGGAGCACCTGCAACAGTCCATCTCGGCACGCATCGGCAAAGCCGTTGGCGGCAGAGCCCAGTGAGTCGATGAGGGAGGCGACGGCGCTGAGGGCAACAATCAGGGTGTGCTTGGAGGGCTCGGGTCGCTCGGCCAGTGCCTGCGGGTAGTTCTTCAAGACGTTGTTGATCAGCACCTCGGCCACGGAGATCTGGCCTGATTCTCCGAGGATCTTGCGTCCGATCATGTCCTGCAAGATGGTTTGCACGATCCGCCTCGACATGAGGAGCCGGAAACGATTGTTGCTCACAGTCGCATGGCCAAGAATGTCGACGGTGAGGCTTTCCACAATCTTCAGATAGTTGCCCTGGACCATCTTTTCGCCCAGGCGACGAAACAGTCTCCCATAGCAGACGCCAATGGCAGCCCGAGCCCTGTTGGAAACCGCTGCCTTGACATACTGACTAGACAGAAGCTTCATCATGTCCGGCAGCGTCAGTGCGAGGTCCTGGGCCCGCTTTCCCGACGGGGCGGGGCTTTCCGAGCGCGCTGGCATCTCGTCGTCGTCGGGCGCGATGCCGGTGTGAGCCGAGGCCAGCTTCATCTTTCCCTTGTGCTTCTTCGTCTTCACGGCAGCGGCAGTAGCAGCATCTCCATCACCGGAGCCGGAACAGCCCTGGACGAGAGCTTCGGCAAAACAGTCGGCGGCGGCGTGACGGGCCTGGACGGATGGGGAGTCCATGGCCTTGAAGACGGCCGTCTCGAGCTTGTCGAAGTCGGACGAGTTGCGAAAGTAGGGTGTGAGCTTGGCCATGATCTTGAGGCACCGGCATGCCGCGACGACGACATTGACGCCCTTGTCCACGGCGGCGTAGCTTCTGGCTTGCTTCCAAACATCCCGCGCAAGTCCCTCGTCCACGGAGCCCTGGACCATGCCCACAATCTTGCCGAGCGCCGTCAGAGCGGCCGCGCGCAAGCCGGCATTGTTGGACGAAGCCTTGAGGACCTTGAGCAAAGCCATGCACGAAATTTGATGCAGGCCAATGGCACTGTCGCCGGCAGCGGCAAAGACATGGCCCAAGCAGCTCACGGCGGCATGTTTGGCCCGCGTCTCGCCGTCCGACTTTTGTTTGCTTCCCGAGGCGAGGGCCACCAGGTCGTTGATGGTTTCGAACAGCAGCTTGCGGTCGCCCTTGCTGAGTATGTGCGCCAGACACCGTCCAAGGTTGTTGCGAACGACTCGCGACGGCTGAGGCGAGGTGAGGTTGATGATCTGGAAGATCTCTCGTTTCAGGTAGAACTGCTGGGCGGTGCAGTCGTCTGCGACAAGCGCCAGCACGTGCTTTCTCAGGTCGGACACGAACGAGAGCAGATATAGGTCCTGCTGCTCGGCCGGCAAGGATTGCAGCTTGGCGAGATCCAGCTCGGGCGTGTCGACCTTGGGTTCGGCGGCGGATTCGGCGGCGCCATGCTGGTGGGCGGCCGCTCCAACGGGGGGGACCTCAGCTTCTGGACCCGATGGCATGGCGAGTGGTTCTAACTGCCATGAGCAGCTGGGGCCTGATTTCGTTTCTCGCGGGGTTGGTGGCTTCCCTTGACGTAAAGTCTGCGTGCGCCCTCTCGCGTGAGCATAGATTCGATCGCGGCCACAGCAGCGCTTGGTGGGGGGGGGGGGCGGGAGAGCTCTCGTCGCCAGCCAACCAGAGCGGGGATAGGGAAGAATGTTGACCCGTCACGGCTCGAGCCGAAGCTCCAGGTACAGTATGTAGCTTTCCACTTTCCAGGAGCCCATTCCCACGACGCTTCACCCTCTCGCCATCGGCCCCTAGATCGGCTCTTCTCTCCGATGCGTACAGCAGCAGCAGCCCTGTCCTGGTGCAGCACCTTGTCACCCACCACGAGGCCCGTCGTCTGCCGAAAATGCCACCTCCGATCGTTTGTGACGACGGCCGCGCCTCTCTCCGGACACAACAAGTGGTCCAAGACGAAGCACATCAAGGCGGTCACGGACAAGAAGAAGATGTGTGAGCGGACTGCCTTTACCAAGCTCATAGCCATATACTCGCGCAGTCAGCCGCCACCACCTCCGCTACGAACCGCGCGTGTCTGACCACCACCGGTGCAGTGTACGGAGAGGACGTCAAGTTTAATCCACGAATGGCCAACGCCATTGCTGCCTCGAACAAAGGTATATACGCATATTGAACCGAACCGCCTCAACTTACACCACGGGCGCATGCCAATGCTGCGCCGGTCAGTCGCAAACGGCTGACGCTTGACTAGCCGGCGTGCCGAAATCCCTGGTGGAGGCCGCCATTGCCAGAGGCCAGGGACGGTCAGTGACTGGTGCAGAGCTCCAAGCCCTGACCATGGAGGTTCTTTTACCTCCCAACCTTGCATTTATAGCCGACATCGAGACGGATAACCGACAACGGACCTTGAAGGATGTCAGATTCGCCGTCAAGAAAAACGGTGGCGTGATTGGCTCGACAGCATTTTTCTTCTCGAGACGGGGCCGCGTCCTGCTAAAGCCCAGACGAAACGGCCCGACATTGTCGGACATGGTAGAGGCAGCGATTGAGCTCGACGGGACAGACGACATGGAGCAGCTGCAAGACGGTGTGTTTCTGGCGTGGACGCAGCCGACCTCCCTCATGGCAATCACTGAAGCCTTGTCGGACCGGTTTGGCCTGCAAGTGCTCGATTCAGACATCATATGGGCGCCGAACGAGGACACGTCGGTTTCCGTAGATTCCCTGGACATGGTGAAAGGCCTCGAAGTTCTCTTGTCCGGCATCCGAGAATTCCCAGAAGTCAAGGCAGTATTCGCCAACGTCCGGCAAGGAAGCATTGCCCCTGACGAGTGGGAGAGAGTAGCCAGGCTAATAGATGGATGAAGCGCCGCCCGTGCTGTCTGTCTCGTGCAAACTATTTTCCCAGGAAGTAGAGGAGATGTATGCGTCTGCCCCAACCCCCGCCACCTCGTGCATTGTATCATGGCCAGCATCAGCCGCGACGAGGTCCAATCCGAAAAGATGCGCTTCATATCCGACGTCGCACGTTGGTGCCTGTGCCCGCGTTGCCCCTGGGGCCGTCGTCACTTGGTCCGCGACGCCTGGTCCTCGAGCTGCTGCGCCCGGCGCTGCTGCTGTCGCGCGACGATGCGCTCGTACTCGATCTCGACCTCTTCCCTGTTGCGAGGCACCTTGTTGCACTCCTCGGGCCGGGGCCAGAAGTTGCGCACGGCGAAGCGGTTGTCGAGGTTGGTCCCGAAGTAGTACATGATGCCAATCGGGAACATGACATACACGCCGAACTGGGGCCGTCAGCGCGCTCCTCGGGCTCTTCACGTCAAGGCGGTATTGGTCACCTTGAAGACTTCCAAGTTGAGCCCGCCCATTTTTCTCTTCGTGTCGGGATGGCGCTTGGGTTGGTCAGTCGATGCACTGGCCAAGGAGGCTTTACAAGGCGAGGCGCGAGCTGGGGCACCTTCACTTTAGCATGCACTGGCGCTTAGTGTCATATACCTGATATAGCTATGCATTTAGAAATGGCTCACCCTTCTTGGTCCAAGCGTTGCTCCACAGTTTGTACATACATACATATTTCCCGCTGGGCCAACGACACAGGCTTGGGTTTCTCTCTCTTCCATCGTCTGTGGATTTTCTGGATATTACCGTATCCGTCTCACATCCAGAGCCGTTGGCAATGCTCTCTCGAGCGTGTGCAAGCATCGTCACATGTGATGGGGGCCGGTGAGGGGGGGGGATCATAAGGATGAAAAGTTAAGTCGCCGCGTACCTGGCCAAGTCCGGTTCGTGTCGAGAATCCATCCTCGACCTTGCTCCAACGCCTTTATTGTGCCCCCGTGCCTCCCAAAACCTCTTGGCACGTAGCCGCATGGTCCGCCTTGGGCATAAAATCAATACTCGTGCCAAAACTCGCCATCGAGCTGGCAGTCAACTTGAAGGCATCCTGCCGCGTTACCCTGCTCTGTCGTCCTTGTTTGGTTTTGCCCGTTCCATCATTTCTTCCATTATGAATCTCTCCTTGAAGCTGAATGGCGTGCTGGGAAACCGAGGCGGCGAGCCGTCCTCCATGGCGGTTTGGTCGTCTACGTCGCCCATTCGCTTGTCCGATGACCCCACCGAGCCGGCCTGCGCGAGGAGTTCGGGGTTGCGCACAATGGGCATCAGTATCGGCTGTCCTTTATACGAGCCGAGCGACCCCGGCCGGGACTTGACGCCCGAGGCCGTCACGGGCCGCGAGCCCCACGGCTGCCGAATAGGAACCGCCGGCGACGTTGCATATGTGCTCATTTGCGATTCGGATGTCTGTGCCTGAAGCACATGGGATTCATCGGCGTCATCAGCCTCAGAGTGTTCGGCGACGTCTTCTTCTGTCGGCGCTGGCGGCGGACTCGGCCTCGACTTTATCGGAGCGCCTTGCTCTCCATCGAAATGAAAGACGTCGTCGTCGTCGTCGGCTTCGTCTACTCCTGTATCCTCGTCGTGGTGGAGTGCCCGGCTGTGCTCGCTTTTCGCGCAACGGAAGCGAGGCGACTGCCGATTCGTGGGGCTGGCTGACGTTGTTGCGCCGCCTTGTGGGGGTTTGATTGGTGCCTTGGGCGCATGAGCTGTAGCCTGCGACGGCTTTTTGCTGGACGACCTCGCCTTTGCCATTGCTAAAAATCCGTCATCGGAGGAGGAGGAGGAGGAGTCGCCTTTTCCGTCGTGCCCGTCTTTTGTCGGCGTCTCGCCGCTACTTCGTTTGGGCGACAATGTCTTGGTGAGTAACGGGCTATGTGTCGTTTTTGGTGGCGACGGAGCCGCCGACGGTGGTGTCGCATCGAATGAGTCCCGTTGATCGGGGGCAAACTGGTCGGCGTCTGCGTTGACCACCGTCCAGGCCACGCCCTCTTCCCGGGGCGTTCTGGAGAGCGCCCTCAGGGCATCCGAGGATGAGACCTTGCGGGGGGGCACACGCTCATCCTCGGCAGTGTCGCCGGCGAGGTCGGAGGCAAAGGCGCCGTCGTCTGGGCCGGGGGAGGAGGGGCGACGACGCAGAGACTCGGATGGCTGGGGAGAGGTGGTTGGCAGGACCTCTGCGCCCATGAACTCGAAGCGGACGCGCCTCGGGCTCTGTGGCGCCTTGGACATGCTCGAGGAGCGTCGCAGGGCGCTCCTCGGGGGCTTGGAGTCGCTCTTGTCGGATGAAACGGAGGACCTGGTGTCGTCGGTGGAGCGCGCGGTGTCGGTGGGGGGGTCCGGGACGGACAGGGGCTGGACGGCGGGCAGCAGACGACGTGGCGAGCCGTGGGCGTGGACGCCGGCGTGGTGGCTCGTCTGGTCCATGCCGGCGAGGCCAGCGCCTCGCTCGGGCAGCAGCGAAGGATCTGCTGGGACGGTGCCGGTGGCGCGGCCAAGGGCTGGCCGGGGAGAGACGGGCGAGTCGTCGAGCAGGGGCAGAAAGGACGGGGTGAAGAGGCCGTGGAGCTCGAGGTCCCGATGGCGGGCGCGTGCTGGAGCCTCGGTTCTTCCGCAGACGGCAGACTGGAATGCAGCCGAGATGGGCGGCGGCGACGGCGGCGGCGGCGGCGGACAACGAGACAGAGGACGGGGTGGTGGTGAGTCAGCCTCAAGCTCGGGGCGGAGGGCGGGATAGTTGGCAAACGAGGCGGCAAGGGCTCGCTTGACGTCGGAGGCGGCCTCGGGTGTGACGTCGCGGAGCAAAAGGCGGCAGTGCTGGTGGAATTCGGGCAGCAGGTGGCGGCGGCAGGCCTCGACCTCGCACTCGAGCTCGTCGAGCTTTTGACGCAGGCTGTCGAGCAGCCGGGCCTCGTCCATTGCAGTGCGCGCCGCCCAACACACAGACGGACAGACGACTGACTCTCCTTGGGCGGGCGGGTGGCCCCGTTGGTCTGGGGGAGGGGTTCCCCTCTTTTTTTGGTCTTTTTTTTTTTTTTCGTTGCGTGGTCCTTTGGCTTTTGCTTTGGCTTTTCCTTTCGAGTGAGGGAGGGAGGGTCTGGCTGTGGCTCTGAATCTGGTGACACACACTCACGCACTCCCACGCAACTTATTACTCACTCTCTCTGGACGGGCAGCATGCGCATGGCGCAAGCGATGCAGGGCAGCAGCCCACGATTTGCAGTCAGTCCACACGCGCTTGTCCGTGGAAGAGGGGGGGCGTGGTGGTAGGACAGGCGAGGCGAGGCGAGGCGATGCGAGGGCGAGGCCACGGGATGGGAAAGCTGATGGTAGTAGAGTGAGATTGGGGGGGCGTGATTCAAGATTCGAGACGCGCATCGCACGACGGGATTTGTGCAGCGCCAAGAGGGCTTTGCGAGAACGTCGTTTGCCTTAACCTTTTTGTTCAACTCTATGGCCCCTCATTGAATCGAGCTTGTTTCCTGGGCTGCAAACATACGGAGTACAGTACCTTGTGCACGTGCTCAATCAACTAGTACGTACTTCGTATACGGAGTATGTTAGGCCGTGTTTCCCCCCTTCTTTCCAACTTCTCTTCTCCGCCCCGGGACGCCAAAGAAACCAAGGCAAGAAGAGGTTGGGGGGGTTGTATCCGTACGGCGAGCACGATAACCAAGCTCGTATGTACAAAGTACGAACTCATGTGTATGTATGTATTCGTACCTAACTCGTACAGGCTCGGGTGCGATGCACGCCCACCGTTTCACACCCCGTCCCGAGCCAACGACGTCGAGGTGAGGTCGCCATGTTCGCAGCCGTCACCATCGCCCTCGGCAGCCCGTACGCGGTCGGGGGCACGGACGGGACCGGGCTCGGCGTCCTCGACGGCGCGAACCCCAAGGCGAGGCGGCGGCGCGGTGCCAGATCTCTCCTCTCCGGCCTCCTCCTCCGCCTTCGTTCGAGTCGCGAGACACCCCCTCCCCAGCCTGCTTCGCACTGTACTTGGTCGACCAACAGTCGTCGAGCCCCGGTCCTCTCAATAAGCAACCCATGGGTTATACCGAGACCCCTCGTTGACCTGCGAGAGCCAGTTACCGCTCCGTGATCGTGCGCCTCGTCCGACCATGTGATGCTTGGTGCGACCGAGGAGCTTCTTGTCTCTGCATTCTGGGGCGCAGGCAGCTCGCATTCGCCACTCAGATCGGTTGGCTACCGCAGCAGGCGGAAGGAGAGGCCCGGGCCGGTCACGACGCTGTCCATGCATACCTACCTGCCATGTTGGTATAAAGGCGACGAGCCTGACGACGACGACAATGGTGTGTTTGTCTCCGTCTGCCTGTACGAGTTACGAGTTATCCGTTTATATATGTATGGATACATCATACATCACATTGGCGGTGGACAAGGTACTATCTACTACATACATACTGACAGGCTGGCATGCCTCATTCAGTGCCTCATTCAGTGCCTCATTCAGGCATGCCTGACTCGGCTTGCTCCAATCATCCCATCACGTTATGTTTCGTGCAAAGTATCCGTAAAGCCCTATACAGAGTATGTACATACGTGCATGATGTACGGACAGTAGTATGCAATAATAGTCTAATAGTCTTTGAGCAGACCCGGAGAGAGCTCTCTCGGAAGGGGGGACTCGGTCCTGCAAGGTCACCTTGGGCCACGTCGCTGCCAATCTGGCCCTCCAGCCTCGTTACCGCCGATCCCAGAGGCAGATCTGGCTGTACGCATGTGGCCCTCTTGGGAAACCCTTGCACGTGCCCAACGGCAGCGGTCGAGTTGTACGGATACGGAGTACGGATACATTCCGGCGCTCACAAATGCTGCCCCGTGTCTCGGCTCCGCATCTCGCAAGCTTCCCCGCAGGAACTGCACAGTGCTGTAAGACCGTGGCTGGAATTGTCATGGCCAAATCGATTCAATGGGGGGCAGTTGCGGAATACTCCGTATTCTGTACGGATTACCCGTTCGGAACTAAGTGAGCTTCGTCACTCAAGCTCCTAAGTTCCCAACGGGCACTAACTCGTAGGTGGTACGGAGTACAACGCGCTGGTCTTTTTAATCTGCAGGGGCTGGCACCAACGGATGCGAGGTCTCGAGTACCGAGTATAGACAGTTTCTTGATACTTCGTACAGGGGGACCTCTGGGAATCATTATTGTGTGCCTGGAAGACTGGTCCGTTCGATTACCCCCTTTCGCCTACCTCGTTGGCAAACAACCAAGGTGTCGTGAAGGAAGCATAAAGCATGGAGAGGTTCCTTCGCGCGCCAGGCGGGGTTCCTGTTATTACTGGGTAGGTACGAAGTACATACGAGTTATAACGATTATCTTTAACAGAATGTTATAAAGGGTTGCATAGGTAGTAACTGCTGCTGGCAAGCCCTAACAGTATTACTTCGTACGGGGTGTTCCTACCCTTTGTAGCACAGGCTCTTTTAAAGTTAACGCTGGGATCTGATCTGGAAAGTACATACTTCTTGGCGTCACCGCCTTCCCGTTTCGCAGCTACCTAGGTACATACTCGGCCATCACGCTGCGAATTCCGCCCACCGCCTCAAGCGTCGAGACAGATGTCTCCACCAAACATCCATCCAAACATCCATCAAGCTCTCGCAGGGAGCGCCCGGCCTGCAAACGTTGTATCCCCAGCCGCTTCAACCCATCGGCTTCTCTCTCACCCTGCCGCGCCCCCGCCACCATGTCGACAATCCCCCCCGCGGCGCTCCAGTCCGGCCACCCGCCAATCATCCCCCTGTCCTTCAACTCGAGACAGCCAGGAAAGGTGACGCTGTATCCGCTCTCCAACTACACCTTTGGCGTCAAGGAGACGCAGCCAGAGGAGGATCCTTCCGTCATTGCCCGCCTGAAGCGCCTCGAGGAGCACTATGCCGACCATGGCATGCGCCGCACCTGCGAGGGCATCCTCGTCTGCCACGAGCACAACCACCCGCACATCCTGATGCTGCAGATTGCAAACGCCTTCTTCAAGCTGCCCGGCGACTACCTGCGGCCCGAGGACGACGAGATTGAAGGCTTCAAGACTCGCCTCGACGAGAGGCTAGCCCCCGTCGGCAGGATCGGCGAGGGAGAGGAGGCGAGCGATTGGGATGTCGGCGAGTGCCTTGCCCAGTGGTGGCGCCCCAACTTCGAGACGTTCATGTACCCTTTTATCCCCGCCCACGTCACGCGACCCAAGGAGTGCAAGAAGCTCTACTTTATTCACTTGCCAAAGTCCAGTAGGCCGCTCCCCCCGTTGGGCCTCGGTTGAGCCCCCTGCTCCGTCACTGACCGTCTCGCGCGCCCGCCAACAGAGGTGTTGTGCGTGCCCAAGAACATGAAGCTTCTCGCCGTCCCCCTCTTCGAGCTGTACGACAACACAGCGCGATACGGCCCACAGCTGTCGGCGATTCCCCATATCCTGAGCCGATACAACTTTGAATTCGTCGACGAAAATGGCGGCGTCGCCGCCATGACGCCGGGGGCCGGTGCGCCGGATGGCTACGTGCCCAAGACAAAGGTCTTGGCCGGCGAGGATGCGGAGATGAAGGAGGAGGTTGAGGAGAACGGAGCGCAGTGATGGCGCGGGTCGACGCGTTGGATTACATGGCGACGGTGTTTGGCGCAACGGCAAAAAGAGGTGCCTCTTAGAGAGGAAACCGTCTTCGATTCTATTCATTAGCCTTATGCGATGACTCCCCATCCGTGGTCCAGCCAGTCAGCGTCCCCGCTCATGCCTTTTCGCCCTGTATGGTGGCCATGATGCGTCGTTGGTGCTTGCTTGCCCGAAACTCGAGGTACCAGATGCCCTGCCAGGTCCCCGTAGCCTGGAGATCGACATTCTGTCAGAATAGCCGCCAGCTCGCGCAGAAGCACGTACTAGTTTTCCATCCTTGATTGGGATCGTGACGCTGGCGCCGATCAGGGCAGACTTGATGTGGGCCTGTAGCGGCATTCGTCAGTGGGGACGACGTCGCTGAGGCAAAAGTGTTCCCCTTTGTTTCTCGTCCCTGCTTCTCGTGACATACCGGCATATCGTCAGGTCCCTCGGCGCTATGGGGTCACGGGTTGGTTACTCTAGTCCGCAGCCCCCGACTGGGCAAGATTGACTGACTCGTGACGATACAGGGCCTCGCCCTTGGGACCTTGAGCCGGGGCGATGCGATCCAGCGCATCGCTCATGTCCTCCCTGACGTCGGAATCCCAATTCTCGTTCAAGCTCAGGGCGCAGCTCGTATGCTGCACAAAGAGGTTCAGCAGGCCAACCTTGTAGCCGCGAATCTCGGGCAGCGCCGCGACGACCTGGTCGGTGATCAAGTACGAGCCGCGGGCCTTTGCCGGGAGAGAGAACTGCTTCTGGAACCAACCCATGGCTGCCGGCTGCTGCTGCTGCCCCAGGGGAGTGGGGTGGCAGTCTGTCGCGGGCGGGGTCGGATGCGAGGGGCGGAGGAGGCTGAAGGGCAGGGTCCAGACGAGGTGGAAGAGGTTCGGGAACAGGGCAATGAAGAGGATGAGGATGAGGGCAATCGTGGCCGTGGTGGAGATGCCGTGAGTTGGTTGAGGCATGATGTCAACTCCTTGGTGTGTCGCCAAGCTCCTCCACGGAGGGGGTGGGGCGAAGAGGTACCCCCCCACAAGTTGCCGCCTCTCCTGCAACACTTATATAAGCATGTACCTATTATGTATCTTAACTTCGCCTCAAAGACGTTCGAGATTGATAATCCCGCAATTAGACGTCGACGCCTAGGAGCAGCAGTCTTCAATCCGACGTCGACTCGGACTGCATCATTCTCATTCTTGTCACATGTGCTGCAGATCCGCCCAATTATCTTGGCTGCTTGGTAGACTTGCTCTCGCCTTGGGTGAACCGCAGCGCCACTCTGAACCGAGTCACCGTGCTGCGAAGCAAACACGGCCGGGCGTCGGAGTGATTACGCAGTCTATCGACGCGGTATGTACAGCAATCACTCCATCCGCCTCGGCCTGAAATAGGATCCCACGGCGTAGGCGACTCGCAATCCCCGGCCGGTCAGGACCACTGGTGCGTGACCGGCAGCCGTCCCATCTCGTTTCCACAGCTTGGCGCCAACCATCATGACAGCGGGTACGACGTCTCTGCGAGGGATTCGAGGTGCTCCCGGTGGTGCTCGTGCGCCTTTTTCAAAGTAGTCAGTGTCTGTCATCGATGCGCCTTGCCAGCGGCTGTGACGTACAAAGGGCAGGCCGCAGTAGTTGCACACGGAAATCTCGGGCTTGTCCGTGTTGATGAAGATCCTGGGATGCCCAGCAGGGCCGCCGCCGCCCTCGCACGCCACTACGCGTTCATGCGTCCACCGCACGCGCTGCTTGTGTATCATTTCCATGGCCGACAGAGGTTGGGGCTGTCACGCCGTCAGCATTGCCCAGGCCCATGCTTCGAGAAATCCCCCCTGCGCCTACCTGCAGGTCAAAGTCTGTTTGCTCGAAGCGCGGGCCCGTCATGGCCGTCGACCGCGGTTTCTGGCTTCGGGACCAGATGTCGCCTCGGTTGGGTGCCTGGCCGACCTGCTTGGGCCGGGTGCCCTCGACGGCGCTGTCGACGTCGGGCTTGGTAGCGGGCACGGCGGCTTCAAGGAGCCGGCTAGACGTGCCGAATGCCCGGCGAGGGACACGCAGGTTTCGCATGAAAAGGCCGATTGGCCTTGACGAAGAGGCGGCCATGATGCGAGGGTTGTAAATCGGCACGATGCTCGCTTGCGACAGCTAAAGCTCCGGTCCCCGAGAAGTCGCCGAAGAAAGGGATAGGCGGAACAATATATCTCCGTCGCCGCAAAAAAACAACTCCACATACAACCTTGATGCTTGATGATTGTATTGCGCCAGCTGCCAAGGCCATCGCACCACGCTTCTCTCTTCCTGGCTACAACAGGCCAACGTCGCCGGCACCTCGCTCGCAGGACCCCCCGGTTTCTCCGCGCAGATTGCCGCGCCCCAACCGTGACCATGGCTCCGGAAACACCAAAAGGAGTCTCGTCGAGGCTCTTGACGATGAAGTTCATGCAAAGAGCTGCTGCTTCCGCGTCTTCTGCAGCATCACCAGACTCCGGGGGGGGTTCCAAGAAGCGCAAGTACGACCGCTTGCCGGCGCAGGGCCGATTCGACGCCCAAATCGACCAGGCCTTGATTCAGGCGGCACTCGACAACCAAGAGGCCACTCGTCAGGCGGCCCTCGAGAAACATGCGGCTGCCGACACGCACTGGACTCTGGACAATACGTGGCACGAGGCAGCGACCGCGGATGCGACGAGCACGCCCTTGAACGTTGTATATGTTGGCTACGGCGATATCGACTCCGACAACGAGTCGGGCGATGTCGAGGACGCGCCCGCAAAAGGTCGCACCTCGACGCAGGTCGACAAAAATACAAGCAGAAAGGCACGTCTGGACGCTGCACAGGACGCTGCCCCCGCGATTAGGCGTTGGGCTAACCGTGCTGCAGCAGCGTGCACAGAAACGCGATCTGGTCGATGACGAGCCAGGCTCTCAAGCGTCACCTGACGAATGCGACGAAGCTCCCCGCAAGCGAAAGCACAGAGACGTGAGCAGTGATGGCGACTCGTCTCGGTCGGGGGGTCGGTCGCGTTCAAAGTCACGGTCAAGGCAGAGCAAGGAGGGCGTCAAGGCCAAGGAACTCCGCGACAAGCGGAAGAAGAAGGAGATCCGCCTAGACCAGATTACCTCAATCTCGTCCGGGGGGGGAGGCGGAAGGGGGGGCTCGCCCAGCGGCGGTAAAGGGCTAACGTGCTACACCTGCCACCAAACCGGCCACAAATCATCCGACTGCCCTAAACGAAAGGGAAGCTCCAGGCGCAAGTCATGATGTGGTGGCTGCCCGGCTCTCTTTGGTGCCGCTGGTGCAGCTAGTATCGAGCGTGATGCGGCTCGAGGTCGTCAGCTACGGTATTGCTATCGCCCTGCCTTTGTCATTGTTCCCACGGCTGCTCAATGGCGCCGTGAGGCTCGGGTATACCCATTTGGTTTGGTTTGGGGTTTTTTGGCAATCATTAGGCGTTTCCAGTGTAGGTAGTGACTTTTTGTGATTCGTCGTTGCTTGGCCCAACGGCGTAGAGAGACTCGTACTACTACAGTCATCGCGCAGACCCGGGAGTGCAGCACGCACGCCGGCAAGGGCGGCTTGGTTTCATGAGCGTGACGAAGAGAGGGCGACGGGCGGCTGCAGCGGTTAGTTTCAACGCCTCCGCTTCTTCACCTTCTTCACTCGCTTGGCCTCGCCCGGGGCTTGTTTGTAGGAAGACGTGTGGCGTTGCTCCATGTGGCCCGACGACCATCTCGTCCGTCACCATCTGTTGAGGCGTCCGTCACCATCTGTTGAGGCGTCCGTCACCATCTGTTGAGGGCCTGGGACGACGCAGGCACACTACCGAGTTGGTGGTGGGTGTTGCGTGTGCGGGCGAGTCGAGGCCTTTGGAGTGCCCGGCTCAGTGATCAGAGCGCGGATAGCCGTGTGTGTGCGCACGCGCATACGTGCGTTGGCCATCGCGTCTCTGCATCTTCTGGGCATGGCCTGGGATATTACCGTGTGTTGTTACCGAGGGGTGGTTGGAGGCGAGGTTGGGCATCGGGTCGTGAAGAACGTCCCTACCTACCTACCCTATACCGATTGGTACTACTACCATGTTTCACGGCGGGGATTGTGCCCAACAATGTGATTCATCTGCACGATTTGCTGCAGGATGCAGCAGGCCAGATGATAATACCTACTATGGCAACCGTCTAAGCTACAACCGGGTATTTTGGGGCATGTTTCGAGGGATGATGTATCATGCATCGGCGTCTATGCGTGGATCTCCAAACATCCGCCGCCCGACCGCGGGCTGGCATCTCTCCAGGCACTTGTGCAGCGCACAGCGTGTTACCTGTTCGTCCTCATCATGAGTCGAGAACCGAGGAGCATAGCATCCGTCCTTGCACAGTATCAGAGCCAATGTCCCAACCGTCCGTCATGCTACCTACTGTGCACCCAACCCTGATTTTCTCGACCTTGATGGACTTTGATGGGACGTGCACGAACGCGGGAGGGGGCGGGGGACTTAAAATGTATAATAGTCGGCTCTGGTCCCTCCATTCGCCCATTCTTGATACCTAAACCGAGACAAGCTCTCTCCCGACTCTCCGGTCCGCCATTGCTTTCGACACCACAAGTACCCTCTGCACTGAGACAGGCGCTAGCCGCTACCATCCCCTGAGAGCACTTACCCCACCGCCGGTATTCACCAACTGGCATCAGAGCTACGAGCCAAGTAGTGGTAGGTACCGATCCGTACCCTGACCTGCCTGCTTGTCGAGAAACGAGAAAAGAGCCGTGTATCTCTCCGGAGCGGAGAGATGGCTCCGCCTTGGGGAGACTATAGTATAGCTCTTTTCTCAACATCTGCCACCACCTTACCTTACCTTTTAGCTCTGCCTTTCACCTTCCTAACATGACCCTATGGGTTAGGCCACCGACTTGTCTTCGTCATCGTCTTCCGCCCTTGGCCTTGACCTGTGCATCCCGCCAGTATTTGTCCGCCCTTCAAAGAGCCCCCAGACTCTTCGCCACTTCCGGCCCGCGCCCTGAGACGCCGCCCCCCTATCTTCGCACGAGGCCTGGCTGCCGTCCACTCAGTCCAATGCCTACCTCTCAGTCGTCCGGCCTGGCCCCGGGCCGCCAGACCTCTGTCGTCGTCCTGACGGATTGTCTCGAGAAGCCGTCTCTGGACGACCGCGACTACCGCGTGGTCCGCCTCGAGAACGAGCTCGAGGCCCTGCTGGTTCATGATCCCGAGACAGACAAGGCCAGCGCCGCCCTCGATGTCAATGTCGGAAACTTTAGCGATGAGGAGGGCATGCCCGGCATGGCCCACGCCGTAGAGCACGTGGGTGCCCCCCCCCCCATCTTTCAACTGGCCCCGTGCCGAGGAGACGACTAATTACCGTGACAATGTAGTTGTTGTTCATGGGGACCAAGAAATTCCCCGTCGAGAACGAGTATAGCCAGTACCTCTCTGCCAACTCGGGCAGTTCCAATGCCTACACGGCCTGCACCTCCACAAACTACTTTTTTGACGTGGCTGCGAAACCAGCAAATGACCAGGACCCCTCTGATGCTAACCCCTCGCCCCTGCGTGAGGCCTTGGACCGTTTTGCCCAGTTTTTCATTGAGCCCCTATTCCTGTCGAGCACGCTGGACCGGGAATTGAGGGCTGTCGACTCGGAGAACAAGAAGAACCTTCAAAACGACATCTGGCGTCTCCACCAGCTGGACAAGTCCCTGTCGAACCCCGGCCACCCCTATTGTCACTTCTCGACCGGCAATTTTGAGGTGCTCAAGACGCTCCCCGAGTCGAGGGGAGTCAATGTGCGAGACAAGTTCATTGAGTTTCACGCCAAGCACTACTCTGCCAATCGCATGAAGCTCGTCGTTCTCGGCCGTGAGCCTCTTGACGTCCTCCAGAAGTGGGTCGTTGAGCTCTTCTCCCCAATCGTCAACAAAGAGCTGCCACCCAATCGCTGGACAGACGAGGTTCCCTTCCGTGAATGCGATCTGGGGACGCAGTGTTTCGCCAAGCCAGTCATGGACTCGAGGGAGCTCAATCTCAGCTTCCCCTTTGTCGACGAGGAGACTCTCTACGAGTCGCAGCCGAGCAGGTACATCAGCCACCTCATCGGCCACGAGGGCCCTGGCAGCATCATGTCGTACGTCAAGAACAAGGGCTGGGTAAACAGCCTGTCTGCTTACGCCTCCTCGGTCTGCCCTGGAACGCCAGGCATCTTTGACGTGCAGATTCGATTGACGGAAGAGGTATGTATGTCTCTCGCCGAGATCGGCACATGGCTGTGCTGACGAATTGACATTAGGGTCTCAAAAACTACCCCGAGATTGCCAAAATCTTCTTCCAGTACGTCTCCCTGCTGCGTGAAGCCCCTCCCCAAGAGTGGATCTTCGACGAGCAAAAGGGGATGGCAGATGTGGACTTCAAGTTCAGGCAAAAGACCCCCGCCTGCCGGTTTACGAGCAGAATCAGCTCCGTGATGCAGATGCCTCTGCCGCGCGAGTGGCTGCTCAGCGGTCACAGCCGCCTGCGCACATTCGATGCCAAGCTGATCGAGAAGGCCCTGTCCCTGATACGACCGGAGAACCTGCGTTTGATGGTCGTATCGCGAGATTTTCCCGGCGACTGGGACCAAAAGGAGAAGTGGTACGGCACCGAGTACCGACACGGGAGGATTCCGCAACATCTCATGGTGGACCTGAAGCGGGCGATGAACTTGCCTGCGTCGGAGCGCTTCTCCGAGCTTCATTTACCACACAGGAACAACTTTATCCCCAACAAGCTCGAGGTGGAAAAGAAGGACGTCGGGGAACCCGCCCTCGCCCCGCGCGTGCTTCGCAATGATTCGCAAGCTCGCACTTGGTGGAAAAAGGACGACACTTTCTGGGTCCCCAAGGCCAACGTCATGGTCAGTCTGAAGAACCCCATTATACACGCCACGGCGGAAAACAGCGTCAAGGCGAGGCTGTATACGGAGCTCGTCAGGGACGCGCTGGAGGAGTACTCGTACGATGCGGAACTCGCTGGCCTGCAGTACACGGTTTCACTCGACTCGCGCGGCCTGCTCTTGGACATTTCGGGATACAACGACAAGCTCCCCGTCTTGCTGGAACAAGTCGTCGTGACCATGCGGGATATCAACATCCGGGACGAGCGGTTCGACATTGTCAAGGAGCGACTAACGCGCGGCTACCAGAATTTTCAACTCCAGTCGTCCTATCAACAGATTGGCGACTACATCTCTTGGCTGAACGCAGAGCGCGACTACGTCGTGGAGGAGCTCGCGGCAGAGCTGTCGGACATCACGGCCGATGCGGTCCGGTTGTTCCACAAGCAGATGCTGGCCCAGCTGTACATTGAGGTGTATGCCCACGGAAACATGTACAGGGGCGAAGCTCTCAAGGTTACGGACATGCTCGTCGCCACTCTCAAGCCGCGCGCGCTGCCCCGATCAGAGTGGCCCATCATTCGTTCGCTCATCTTGCCGCCTGGGTCCAACAACGTCTTCAACAAGACGCTCAAAGACCCGGCAACCGTCAACCACTGTGTCGAAACTTGGTTCCACATTGGCATCAGGGGTGACCGGGCGGCTCGCGCCAAGACGCTGCTCATCGATCAGTTGATTCATGAGCCCGCATTTGATCAGCTCAGAACGAAAGAGCAGCTTGGGTACATTGTGTTTTCGAGCATCCGAAACTTTGCGACCACCTGCGGCTTCCGAATACTGATACAGAGCGAGAGGTCACCGCAGTACCTGGACCGCCGCATCGAGGCCTTCCTGGCCCGGTTTGGCCAGACGCTGGAAAAGATGAGCGAGTCCGACTTTGAGGGCCACAAACGAAGTCTCATCATCAAGCGGCTTGAGAAGCTGAGAAACCTCGACCAGGAATCATCGAGGCACTGGACTCACATCTGCAACGAGTACTATGATTTCGAGCAAGGTAGGCAATGTGCACGCCACTTGGTGGGCAAGAGGCAGGCTAATAGTCGTGGATAGCGCAACTCGACGCCGCCAACATCAGGCCGCTCACCAAAGCAGAGATGGTTGAGTTTTACAACAAGTTTCTGAGCCCGACCTCGAGCAGCCGAGCGCGCATGTCGGTCCATCTACACGCCCGCGGTGCGGAAGAGCTGGACCTCAAGGTCATTGACCTGTTGCGGACCTCGGGCCTCGAAGACGTGCCACAGAAGAAGCGACAGAGTCTGGACCTGCTCGACGGCTACCTCAAGGAGGAGCTTGACGTCCCCCAAGGCAAGCGGGAATCAATCGTTTCCCAAGCCAAGGTTCTTGGGCTGAGCCAAACTGCGGAATCCGTTGAGCCTGGAGCGAGTCAAGGCGCGCCTTTGGCTGTGGAGGCTGCTCAAGAAATCACCGACGTTCGGCAGCACAAGGCTGGTCTCTTGGCTAGCCAGGGAGCCAGGCCGGTCAAGGAGCTGAGCGAATTTGAGGAGACGGATGCTAAGTTGTAGGCAACTCGATGGTGTGTCCTTGTTGGAATGAGTCTTGGGTGTTTCATGGAAGAGTGAGTCAGTTTGGCGGGCGGCCGCGTGCGGAAATCCCCGGGGACAAGGTGCGCAGCATATGGAGCGGAGAAGGGCCGATTGGAAACCATTATATTATAAGATGCCGCCTCGTCACGGCTCGGGGTCGAGGATGATGATAAATCGTCAGATGAATTGGCAGAGGTTGGAGCGGGTGACGAGAGACGAGGCTTCAGATGAGCTGCGGACGGTATAGCTAGACGGGAGTGACGGGGTTTGCATTGCCAGGCATGGTATTCGTAGATGAGTGACGAGCCGTCTCATATAAGCTTATGGATGACTGCCGCTGCGACCGCTCGAGGGAGTCAGCATCGCCGTGATTCCCTCATCATCGCATTGGTCTACTACGTGAGTCGACAAAATGCCGCGGCCATAGGTACCTAGGTAGCTTGCTACACAAAGATCCGGGTAGGTAGTTTGTACAATACACACCTGGCCTTTTCCCTTAGTGTCTTAGGTCGGTATCTACCGTGCGGCGAGCGAGTCTGCCACTGGTTACTTTTGGCCCTGGTACCCGCAGGCCGCCGCCGTCTGTGCTTGACTTCTCGCCCTGGAACCTCGGGCTTGAAACCCTCCATCCCGACTGCCTGCCCTGCCCTGCCCGCCTGGGGACTGATTTTCGCGACCGGCAAAAAGGGACGACCTCGCAGACAAACATAGAGACGTCTTCTCGCTCCTCGTGAGAAGCGGAACCCCGGTATCGTTCGTCGACGCTTGGTGCCACGACCTCGATTCACGGCCAAGTTGCCGCCTCGCCCCAATTCTTATTTTCTCCCTTCTCCTCTCGTTGCCCGGCACCCCACATCCCTTGCGACGACGCGGCGCTCCCTGGGGTGCATGCTAGGCCAGCTCGCCCCCATCGCAGCCTCCCTCTCCCGCTGGCCTCGCTGTGTGATGCCTGGCTGCTTTCGTGTCTCAGGCTTCATCCTCACAACCGCCGCCGCTTGTCCGTTTAGCACAGACGCGCCGGCTTAATGCGACGTTGCTGCCGTTTGTCGACTCCCCTCGCTCGATCCGCCGACGATCCTAGTTTGCCTCCGAGCTGCCCGGGCAGCTCACTGTCAAGACGTCTTCCTCAAAGAAGAGAAAGCTTGCCCGCCCGCCCGCCGCCAGGGATCTAGACCCCTTCAGCTCGCCGTCTCCCGACACCGCCCTGCCCTCGTGCGAGCCCGACGACGACCAAGCCCTCTCCTTCTCCGCTCCGTCGGCAACCTCTGGGCTCAGCACGCCTCTCTACCTCCGCGCCGACTCGCTCCCCGCCTCAAGCCTGCCCGCGCGGCTGCAAACTCAGGCCTCGTCTCTCGTCTCCGCCGAGTACGCTTCCTCTGCGGCCTCGTCCCCCTGCGCCTCGTCCTACGCTGAGCTCTCACTCGACAGCGACAGGGGAGGTGACGAGGCTGGCCCTGCCCTCAACCTGGCCAAAAGCCAGTCTCCCTTTCGAGTCTCGAGACGGGCCATTATGAATGGCGATGATGAGCTGCATCGCCGCTCGTCATCTCCACTCAAACGACGCGCCTCGGGCATGGACCCAGAAGCAGATGCTGATGCCAAGAACGGCCATTCTCCAACCACTGATCGCGGCAAAGAGTCGTCCGACAGCCTACCGCGTGACATGAGCGTCGATACGCTCGAGACGAATGGGCATGACGCTACCCAAGACGTCTCTTCTCAAGGTACGCTGCGAATCCCGATCCCATTCCCCCTTCTCTCCGCCTGCTCAGTATCGCCAAGAAATGTCACTGACGCAAGCGAATATAGCCCCCCCACCCCTCTCGGAGCAAGTCAAGATCATTGAGATGCTTCTCAAGGCTTTTGCCGAAGCTCCCACCAGGGAGGGCAGCGTGGCATATTTGGTTTCGCGATCATGGATGAGCCAGGCGCTTGCACTGCGATCCGATCCCAAGGCCTCCAAGGCCAGCTCGGCCGAGGCCTCCCTGGGCCCCGTCGACAACTTCGACATCATTTGCGACGTCATCAAGGACCCTAGCGGCATCAGTTTTGTGCGCCTCAAGCCTGGAGCCGGCCTCGAGTCCTTCGAGCTGTTTCCCGACGACGCGTGGAACCTGGTCATGGACTGGTATGGCATCAAAGATGGCCAGGCCCCCATTGTTCGCCTTGCCGTCAACACGGCCGATAGCAAGCAAGACCCGCCCAACATCATGTACGAGTTCCACCCGCCCGTCTTTCGCGTCTATCGCCTCTGGTCGGAAGTCAGCCCCTGGCCGATAGAGCAGTCTCTCAAGGCCAGGAACCCGCCGCCCCTCGTCCTCGCCAGAAGCTCCACCGCCCACGCCCAGACTTTTCTCAAGGATCTCAAGGCTCTTACGGGTATTCCCATGGACCGAAAGGTTCGCCTTTTTACAATTCCCGCAGATCGACCGGCAATCAGCGGTCCCTATGAGTCACATTCGACTCTCACGCCTCCCGATTCTCCCGGACGGCAAGGGCCAAACTCGAACCACTCCCAGCACGCGTGGCCGAGTCTCTTGCTGGACATTGCAACATTTTCTCACGTTCGAGACTCGAAGATCGCGGTGCAGCTGGCGGACCAGACGACCAACGAAAAGTTCAATGGTCAAACAACTCTCCAGCACTACAATCTGACCACCAGCCAGACGCTCGTCGTGGACGAGTCCATTGGCAAATACTGGACCAGCAACTACACCGGCCAAGATAAGATTACGGAAAAGCCTATCCCATCAAGAATAAACATAGGAGCTCTCTCGTCCAAGGCCAACAGCAATAGGAGCAGCCCATCCCGTGACGGCCCCCTCACTCGTGCCCGAGCCCAAAAGAAGCGGCTCGGCAGGAGTTCCGGGGCCGTGGGGTTGCACAACCTGGGAAACACCTGTTACATGAACTCGGCGCTACAGTGCGTCCGAAGCGTCGAGGAACTGTCCAAGTACTTCTTGACCGCGTCACACCTCGCCGAGATCAACCAGTCAAACGTGCTGGGCTACGAGGGAAGGGTGGCGATTGCGTATGGCAACCTTCTGAGGGAGATATACGACGAAGGGAGAAGTACCGTGAGCCCTCGCGACTTCAAGGCTACAGTTGGCCGCTGCCGTCCCACCTTTTCGGGCTGGGGTCAACAGGACTCTCAGGAGTTTCTCGGCTTTCTCCTGGACGCCCTTCAGGAGGATCTGAGCCGCATCAAAAAGAAGCCCTATATTGAGAAGCCCGATTCCACCGACGACATGATCCACAATCCAGAGGCGATACGGGAAATGGCGGACAAGGTGTGGGACATCACTCGACGGCGGGACGACTCGGTCATTGCCGATCTGTTCACGGGCATGTACAAGTCGACACTGAGGTGCCCCGAGTGCGGCAAGATCAGCATCACGTTTGATCCCTTCAACAACCTGACCTTGCCGCTGCCGATGGAGGACATGTGGTGCCGAGAGGTCAAATTCTTCCCGCTCAATGACATCCCCGTTAGGATCCAGGTGGAATTGCCCAAGCATAGCTCAGTCGAACGCCTCAAGCAGTACATATCGGAGCGGACGGGTGTTCCCGCAGAGCGATTGATGGGGTGCGAGGAGTTTAAAGATCGTTTCTTCAAAATGTACGACAACCGCCAGGACATATCTGAGGAGATTTCGCACACGGACACGCCGGCAATGCATGAGTTGGAAGCCGTTCCGACGAACTGGCCGGGCAAGGCACCGCTGAAAAAGTATCGCTCCATGCTGGACATCGACTCGCCTCTGAATTCGGTCGAGTCGGAAGACGAACTGTGCGAGACCATGGTTGTTCCCGTTCTCCATCGACGGCCTCGGCTGCTGGGAAGAGCTCGCGAGGGACACTCGCCCCCCCACTTCATCACCCTGACCCGGAAGGAGGCGTCCAGCATCGACTTGATACGGCGCAAAGTGCTCGAGAGGGTTGCCACCTTTTCCACGTGGTCCAAACTCGCTGATGCACATGACGCGAACGGGCACGCCGATTTTGTGGATGGTGACATGGTGCTCGCC
Organism: Ophiocordyceps sinensis; assembly: GCA_012934285.1. Lineage (NCBI taxonomy): Eukaryota > Fungi > Ascomycota > Sordariomycetes > Hypocreales > Ophiocordycipitaceae > Ophiocordyceps > Ophiocordyceps sinensis. The sequence goes on from JAAVMX010000008.1 coordinate 1,731,953, forward strand.
ACGGCCTCGGACGCTGACTCCTCCGGGGACGGCAAAGTGGCGGCTTGCTCGGTGGAGGGCGAGGAGGACATGGTCGACATCACCATGAGGGACGCGCACGGCAAGCCCAGCGCGCAAGCCCAAGTCCTCAAGCGCTTCAACACTCGCCGGCCCAAGTTTGCCAACCCGAACAATTTCCTCGACCCGCAGCTGCAGAACCTCTTTGAGCTTTGTTACTTTGGGAGCGACTCCGACGGCACTGTCCCGACCGGGTGGTCCAATGTCGACAACGCGTGTGCGCTGCCCAAGCTGTCTGGTCGCATCCCTGATGTCAAGGACGTGGACCAAGCCAGCCCCGAGAGCCTTAATAGCACGCTTTCGGGCAACGAGAACAGCAGCAACGAAGACGAGACGCGATCAGAAACACCCCAGACACGCATGACGGAAGAGTCGAGCGACGAGGAAGCCTCCCCGGCCGCCAGGGTATGCTCGCCGTTGGGCTCAGAGTCTGATTTAGCCTTGGTAGCATTACTGACAGCTTCGCAGTTTTCGGCTCGACCAGGGCGATACGGCCGCAAGAAGTTCAAGGGCCAGAAGACGTACTGCAAAAGGGGCAGCAAGCGCCGCGACAGGCAGACGAGGGGCGGCAGAACCCAACAGCGCATACCTTTGGCCGTCAGCCCGCAGCGCATGCCTGCCGCAGTCGCCGACGGCGGGCCGCTGATCCGTCTCTACGAGGGCATCACGGTCGACTGGAACGAAGAGGCTTGGGAGACGGTCTTTGGCAACACGGGAAGCTACGATGTTGCTCAAGGCGGGAGAACGTTTATCGAACCCGAGACACTGCACGACGCGGCCCTCGAGGCCAAGCAGAAAAGACGACTCACGCGCAAGTCCAGAGGCATCACGCTGGACGAGTGTCTGGACGAGTTTGAGCGCGCAGAGGTGCTGTCGGAGCAGGACATGTGGTACTGCCCACGGTGCAAGGAGCACCGGCGAGCGAGCAAGAAGTTTGACCTGTGGAAGACGCCGGATATCCTGGTTGCGCACCTCAAGCGGTTCAGTAGCTCCGGGTGGCGACGCGACAAGCTGGATGTGCTCGTCGACTTCCCGATCGAGAGCCTTGACCTCACCTCGCGAGTGATTGAAAAGGACGACGGCAAAGTCGAGGTGTACGACTTGATTGCCGTCGACGACCACTATGGTGGACTCGGCGGAGGCCACTACACTGCCTACGCCAAGAACTTTGTGGATGGACGCTGGTACAATTTCAACGGTGCGTGGCAACCCGTGCGTGCATGTCGCAAGTACGGCGCTCGCTAACTCTTGGAACAGACTCGTCGGCGCATGTCGTGTCGGATCCCATGTCGGTGGTGACGAGTGCCGCCTACCTGCTCTTTTACCGCCGGCGCTCCAGTGCCCCCTTGGGAGGGCGCCGGTTTGCCGAGATTCTGGACAAGTACGACAAGGAGACGTTTGGGTCTGACTACGACAACGCCGACTCGGGCGATGACGGTTTTCAAACGGCCGAGACTAACGGCGGGCAAGGCTCAAGACCCGACGACGAGGAACTTCCGGCTTACGACGGGAGGGTCCGTCGAAGTATCGAGGGCGATGGAGCGGAAGTCTCGAGCACCCACCAGCCTCTGGAGTCCAAGTCTCTGGATATGACGCAGGGGTGGAACTTCAATGGACTGGGCTCGCGCGAGGCTGAGGGGTCGACGGGGGCCGAGTGCGGCAGCGACGACGCCCAGTTCGAGTCTTCGGGCGACGAGCGAGGGGGGGCACTTGTAAAGCAAGACACGGACATGGCGTCGAGCGCGACGGTCGAAGACAAGGCCGCGTGGGAGGGCCAGGGGGTGATTGCGGTGCCGGCGCGGACAGGCAGCGAGGGGGACTCGGACGAGGTAGCCGAGATTCACTTGGAGGGCGACAAGGCAGGTCGCAGCCAGTGAGGGGGTGATGAGAGGAAAGGCAGGGTGGGGAAGCGAGGCTTGACTGGCATACAAGGTTCGATGGACGATGGACTTGGAGGACTCGGAAGGCGATGTGGCGCGCGCGAGAAAGGGGCGAGGGCTGTGGTAGATGGGAATAGAAGCCGGTCCGGGCGCTCGTGTATGCCACAGGAGGATGGACGCAGGCACTGGACGCAGGCATGGACGCAGGACATGGCTGCTGCATGATATAGGCGGATAAGGAACACGGAATACATGTTGTACACTGACGGGGCAATTCCATTTTGTGATGATGAAGGGAAAAGTGCGGAGTGGACAGGACGATTTCAATCATCTTGGGAGAGGGCTACGTTGGGCCATGGGAAAGGGCAAGTGGGCAAGTGGGCAAGTGGTTGCCTGTTGCCATGATATTTGTTGCCGTGACGTGGTGACAAGGGCGGGCCGTATGAGTGGTGATTGGAGACGTGGGTGGAATGTAGGCGAACTGGACGCGTGGGCGTTGTTGACCGAGTGAACCACCAACTGGAACCACTGACTGGAACCACGACTGGGACCACTGACTGGAACCACGACTGGGACCACTGGCTGATGGATGCGTCCAAGACTTGAACATGTCTCTCTTCGTTTGGCGCGTGGCCGGGGAGTTTTGACAAGCATTGGTTTGACGTTTGAGAGGAATTGATTTCATACATCGGCCATTTAAAGTAAAACACGCAAAGGGAGGATTCGATGCCATGTTCTGGAAGACGTCCAGAAGCGGCGTGTCCCCCAACCCCCGACCAGTGGATACCCGGTATCTACCCGTATCTACGAATACTCCGTAGTGGTGTGTGGTGTATCCACTTTGGGCGGCTCTGGGGAAGGCACGCTTGCTCGGTAACTGGCCTTCCGTTTGCGCGCAATGGTACGAAGTATGTACGAAGTACATACATACATACATACAGGCACAAAAAGGCCAGGTTACCAAAGGAGTGGGCGAATTGTCTGGGTCCTGGGCCCTGGACCCGTCTCCGGCTAAGGCGGCATAAGCCTCACGCCATGTATGTACACGCCATGTACTAAATCTGTACGGGGCCGTGGCGAGGTCAACTTAAGGTGCGTGCTAATGACTCGCTGGGGGTTTCTGCCGCTGGACCTCGAGACAAGCCCCTGCCTGCTTGCTTGCAGGCAAGGCAATGGGCATACGAATACAAAGAGGACACCTGGACCCCTCAGTAATTTATGCCAATACCCAAAGGGGGGGGAGGGGGAAAATGGTGGCACATAGACTGCCTCGAGCTCGAGACTAAGAGGACCTCTCCACTCTGCTTTCGGAGCTTACGTACGTACGCCAAGAGAATAAGCTTGCTTTCCTCTCATCTCAACTCTCACTATCTCGCTCTCTTGTCTCTCTCACACACACTCTCTGTCTCTCACACAGACACTCTCTCTCACACGCGCACACACACACACACACTCTCTCTCTCTCTCACTCTCTCTCTCACACACACACTCTCCTTCCCCTCCCCGCACCCATTGTGTCTCCGTGGGGCATGCGTTACCCATCGACAGTCTTTCATCCGAATTGTTGGCGTTGATGTCCCAGAGGGCTTACCATTGTACCCGCCTGCCAAACCCGGACAGTTCACCTTGCCACGCAAAAGGGCCATCGATATGCCTGGAAGAGTCCGGACCCGTAGGGCTGGTGGCTGCCGGAGCAAAAAGCCAGAGGACGGCGTTTCCGTCACATCCGGGAGCCGTCTCTTAACTTTGATGTTCGGGGATCCATCCAGTGCCCTGGCATCCGGCCATACAGTCGGGTGCCGCTTTCGACAAATTTTTACGTGGCGCGGCGCAAAAGGCGAAGCAAGGGAGAGACACTGTGTCGCACTTTGTTTCTTTCCTGATCGTCGCCGTGCATGCTCTGTAAGGCCGTTGCATGCATATCGAGCTTCGATGCTTGTTCGCTGCATCGTCCACCCAATCATTCTGGAACCGACGCTTGACCCCCCCCCCCGGACCTTTTTTTTTTGTGGGGGGGGGGGAGGTCTACGAATAGGTTGTCTTGCTTCACACCCCGGCTTCATTCAAACCTTTTCGCCGCCAAAGGCCCATGCCAAAAACAATCGTCTGCTGCCGATCCACTCATGGACGCGCTGGCGACTTGCCCGATTTACTGTTGCGTTGCGTTACCTGGAGTAACATGATACTACTACCCTATCAGTACTTCAAGGCAGGTGCCGAGTACTACATACCTACTGGTAGGCAACCCATCTGACAAGCAACGCCCCCCACACCACAGGCCGCTACAGTGCTTGGCCAGCCTCCACTACGAACCCCCCCGCCGGCTCTCCAGTAAGCCCGGGAGCCCAAAATCCCCGGGGGGGGCACTTGCTTCCACCCCGCTGTCGCCCGCCGTGGACCACTGTGCTCTAGGGCACCCACTTGACTCTCACCCACCCACCACCCCTCCTCCTCTCTCTCTCCCTCCCTCTCTCTCGTGTCCCGACGACAGCGGCCCTCCGCCCGCCCGCCTGTATCGTGACTTCTCTCTATTTTTTTTTCTTCTTCTCACCAACGCCTCACCCACCTCGTCTTCTTTTATTAGCCCACCTGTGTTTTGCCGTGCGTGCGTGCGTGCGTGCTGGCAAAACGCCGTTGCGCGGCAGCCGGTCCGTCCCTCGAGTGCGTGCAGGTCGCAGGTCGAGTGCGTGGTGCAGGTCGAGTGCGTGCAGGCGCATTCCCACCCTCCTCCTCCTTCCCTTCTCCACCCAAGCAGCAAGGCAGCGCAAGGCAGCGAGCTCGAGCCCTCTCGCGCCTCTTCCTCCATCCATCCCTCACCCAAGCAAGACCCAAGAGCTGCTCCCGCCAACCGCTGCAGCAACAACGACAGCAACGACAACATCCAGAGGCCGCGACTCAGCCTCCGGACGGCCATCGCATCATCGCCCTCACGACGGGCCCCAATTCGCTTCATCCACGACGACGATTCGTCTCGACACCCACCACCACCCCACTCACCCCTGCTCGCTTATCCGTCTGCGCCCGACTTGACATCTTTTCCCCTTCCTTGGCCGTCGGCTGGTTTGAGCTCGTCAAAACCGCTGCTGCTGCTGCTGCTGCTGCTGCTGCTGCTGCTCTCGCGTCGACGACCTCCTCCCCATCCCGTGTGGCCAACGTGCTCCAGTCGCGAGACTGGTAGCCTTTCGTTGCCACCATGGACCGACTCCCGTGCCACGTCGTCTACGTCAATCGCGCAGCTGGTCACGATCGCCTCATCAAAGCCGTCCCCGACGGCGGCGCCACGCCTCCCTCGTCCGATTGGAGACTCGACCATGCACGACAGTTGGTCCAGCCGCTCCTCGATGCCTTTGGCGATGGTGCGTTGAACCCCCCCAGCATACTGACGTTTCCGCCGGTTCCTAACGTCGTATCGCAGTACATGTCTGCGCTTCCGGCCAGGCCTGCTTGTCCAAGCTCATCCAGTTGCAAGATGACTCGAGGACGGACACGACGCCCACCCTCCTCCTTCTCGATACGCCCCACGACGAACAATACTTTCCCGACCCACAGCCGCACTCGACGACGACGTCCGCACACCTCGGCCTGCCTTCACCTCCCGGCCACATGGACATTCGCACCCCAGACGAGGAGTTGTACGGCTTGACTCTCTTGCAAAAGCTCGTCACCGAGGCGCAACTGCGCAACGTGTCCAAGCTCGTCGTCCCGGTGCCCGTCATCAGTCTGCCCCACACCGACGACGCCGCCACCAGCGAGCACATGACCGACGGCGCCGTCGAGGCTGATGTCGCCGCGCCCGGCATGCTCGACGCCTACCGCCCGCTGATACGCAAGTGCCTCGACATCGGGGCCGTCGACGTGCTCATCAGCCCCCTGAGCCCCAAGTGCATCGCCACTCTCGAGATCTGCGCCTACAAGGCCCGCCGCGACGCCGCCCGCGAGCAGCAGGCCATTATGGAAATCACAAGGGGCCGCAAGCGGTCCTGGGTTGGCGTCAATGAGCAGAAGCCCTTTGCCTACCTTCGCGAGGAAATGGTGGCTGGCCTCATGAAGGGCATCTGCCGCCTCGACACCGAAGACAGTCGGATTGGCGGCGCCCACATTGCCGTCTCGCCCGAGCGCCAGGCCGCCGTCGCCGCCGCCGTCGGCCATTGGCACTTTGACGCCCACGACTTTTCCGAAGATGAGCTCCTCGTCGGCGCCGTCTTCATGTTCAAGCACGCCCTCGCCTTGCCCGACCTCGAGCGATGGCGCATCTCGACGGGTGAGTAGTACGCATCGTGCGCCGACGACGCCATGCAGCCCCCGTCCGACCGCCCACCGCTAACGGCCACTCTAGGCCAGCTGATAAGCTTTCTCGTTGCCTGTCGCGCCTCGTACAACACCTTTGTCCCCTACCACAACTTCCGCCACGTCGTCGACGTGCTGCAAGCCACCTTTAGTTTCCTCGTCCACATCGCCGCCCTGCCGCCCTACCCCCAACGCGGCCAGCAACAGGCCGACCACCCAACGCCCGAAAAGTCCCCCATGGCTGACCTGGTGAACCCCTTTGAGGCGCTGACCCTCCTCATCACCGCCATTGGCCACGACGTCGGCCACCCCGGCGTCAACAACGGTTTCCTGTCAACTCTCAACGCGCCGCTGGCCCAGCTGTACAATGACCGGTCCGTCCTCGAGTCGTTTCACTGCGCCGCCTACTCCCAGATCCTCCGTCGGTACTGGCCCGCCGCCTTTGAGGACAGGAAGATGCGGAACCTCATGATCAGCTCCGTCCTCGCCACCGACATGGGGCTGCACTTCGACTACATGAAGAAGCTCGGCGACCTGCAGGAAAAGCTTCAACACGAAAACAGCACCGATGGCTGGAATGGGCGCCAGGTTGGGGAGCACCGGGCCCTGGTGTGCTCGCTGCTCATCAAATGTGCAGACATCAGCAATGTGGTGAGTACGGCGGCCAATGGCCGCAAGCAGAGACGCGGGCAGGCGACTCGGACTGACCAATGCAGGCGAGGCATCACGACGCGGCACTCAAATGGATGTTCATCTTGTCAGAGGAGTTCTCCAGGCAGGCATCCATGGAGGACGAGTTGCAGATCAAGTCGTCGCTCATGGCGCCTCCCAAGAAGGACATGATGTCGCTGGCCAACGCTCAGCTCGGCTTCATGAACATGTTTGCCATTCCACTCTTCCAGGGCGTGGCCGACATCATGCCGGGCATGCAGTACACGGTCGACGAGCTCGACACCAACAAGGGCCTCTTTGAGAGCAAGGTGCAGGAGGAAAAGGCCAAGGAGCCGAGGGACCCCAGAAGTCGGCTTCGCCGCGAGAGAACGTGTTCTCCCAGAACGAGGAGCGTTGCACCCGAGGCCAGGGACGACGACGAGGAGACGCCGGCGACGGCGCCGCATCAGGCGGAAGGGGGATCGGCCCGCCAGGACGGGGCTCCGAAGGTGTTGGCCGACGTGGAGCGCCGGGACCATCAGCCCCTGTCGATTGCGTCGGAGCGAGCATCCAAGGTGCAATCGGCTGGTGACTACAAGGAGGTCAACGGCCGGATGTCGCCATTCGATCCGGTCATGGAGCCGGCCGACAGCGACCCGTTCAACTGCCAGAGCCGAGGCGACGGCAGCGCGGACCGCAAGCTGTCGACACCGTCGGGCCTCCAGCGCTGCAGCGAGACGACCGAGGGCAGCGCGTCGGGGGCGTTTGCGGGCGACTGGCAATCGCAGGCGACGAGCGCCATGACGGGGAAGCCGGCCCTGTCGCCAAGCACGCAGGGCACCAGCATCGTTAGCAACGAGTCGCTGGACCGCACCCTCAGTGCGTCGGGCCCCAACAGCTCCCCCCCGAGCACGAGCAACCACGGCTCTCCGACGACGGCATTTGGGCCCGAGGGAGAGCGAGAAGAGGAGTCGTCGCCGGCCGGCAGCATCGTTAGGGACGAGGGTAAGACGCTCAAGAAGCGGCCGAGCCGGTTCAGGATGAAGGACTTTCCCTTTTTTAGGAGAAACAAGGGGTCTAGCCCGCCCTTGCCGGCGGCGGACGCGACCAACTGAAGCATGGCGGCGGCCGCGTTGGCGAGCCTGAGCAGCCCGCCAAGAGGGGCGGCGCGGGAAAGTCAGAGCCTGGGGAATGAAGCGACGTGAAAACAGGCACGAGCGGCCGAGGAAGGTGGCGAGAGGCACACGATTGCCTCTCCCAGGAGCGTCTTTTGCGTCCTTGTACACTTTTTTTTTTCCGACGCCACTATATAATCCTGTACAGTACATATGACGGAAGGGTTTCGGAGCCTTGACGGCTCGGGGCTCGCGTGGATTTTGTTTCTCTGGGGATTACGGGGAGGCCGGCAGGGGCTGGTCTTTGGGCTTGACGGCGTTTACTGCGTGCTCCCGCAAGGGGTCGAGGGTTGACTGGACCGGAGGCAACGGGACTTATGTCTAATGGAAAGATGGATGGTACTCGCGGCGTGGCTGCCCGGGGCATGGCCAAGGCTAGGACGGGCCAGGGCAGCGAGACAGAGTGGAAGGGGGAGAAAATTCGAGCGAGCGGCCCGTCAAGACATTGAGGGCACAGTACGAAGTAGTGTTTGATGATCAGCGAGTCAGTGAGTGTTTGGAGAGCGGTTGGGTCTGTCATATGCCGACTGTTTGCCGGGCGGGCCGTTGGAAGTGGAGTAAAAAATCCGATAGGCTATACTACCTAGGTACCTTCGCGCGCCGGGCGGGGTTGTGGTCAGGGGCTAAGTCACTATATTGAGCGGCAAAACTATGTTGAGCTGGTCCGTAATGTTACTAACGTAGTAGGTTTAACACGGTATCTATATTATACGAGCGAAAGGGTTAATTATAGTGTATAGCCTATTACTAGCAGCTACGTCCCTAACTATATGCATTCTATATTAGTTTTTTATATTTAACGCCTAATACGGTATATACGCTATTTATATATACAACCGTGTTTATTATAAACACGCTTTTAACGGAGTAATATATCTTTTAATTAGTTACTACGACTATCTACTATTATTATAGTACTACTAATATACTTAAGGCGCGTTATTATTATTGCTATATAAATAGTCGTTTAGTTACTTATAAGTCTGCTAAAGGAAATACTATTTACACCCGGGCTATAAAATATTACCTACGTCGTTATTATATTCTTATAGATATATCTATAATATTAATACTATATTAGTGTTTAGTTATAGTATTATAGTATAAATAGTCTTTTAGTATAAATATTATAAATACGCTTTATTATTATATTAAAGTCGTTATAGGTATTTTATATATAGTTATATTTTTAAGAATAGATATTTATTATTAAAACTCTTACTCTACTAAAATTTATTTTACTCTATAGTAGTGCCCTATCTACTACGGTTATCGCCTTAGCTGCTTAACCACCCTACTATAAGATACGCCTTATAAATCAGTTGCCTTATCTATTATAGTTATCGCCTTAGCTGCTTAACCACCCTACTATAAGATACGCTTTATAAATCGGTTTTAGTAATAATACTATTACAAGCTACTATTTACATCCGTATATATAGTATAGTATCGCTAGTTTAATAAAGGCCGTACGCTTATACTTTTCCGGTATTATATTAATAATTACGTAATTAACTATTACGCTATAAAGTTAGCTAAATCGTTTATATATTTTACTAATATATTAGGGTACTTACTAAGTATAGCTAGTAGACATCGACGTAAGGCTTTACGATATCCTCCGCTACTATATTTTTAGTGTTAATATACGCGTTGCTTTTAAATCGTTTACGCTATTATAATATTCTATATAGATAATTAGGTACGCTATATATAACATAGAGAAAGGGGTTTTAGCTATTAGTTTATTATATACGAGTAGTAAACGTACCGTAAAGAATTTATAGACGTAAGGCTAACCCTATACACTACGATACTAGTTTTTAGTATTATAAAAGCAGACGTATCCTAACTATACCGCTATAATACACTCTTTTTTCTATTACGCTCCTTAATACGCTCTTAGGCACTTTAGTCTATAAGCACGCCCTCTCTAGTCTAGTAAGAGGCCCGATTAGAGAGGGTAGAGTGCTTATGCTAGACTAAAGTGCTAAAGAGCGTGCTAAAGAGCGTGCTAAAAAGCGTGCTAAAGAGTGCTAAAGAGTGCTAAAGAGCGTATAAGAGCGTGTAAGAGCGTGATAAAAAGCGTACTAGAAAAAGAGTATATCGTAGCGGCATAGTTAGATATAGAGCGGTTGCTTAGCCGGCCGCTTTATAAGAATCGCTTATAGATATATAAGCGACTAATAGACTATACCTATTAAAATACTAGGTAAAGACAGTAAGATATACCGCGTAGTAATAAATAAAGGGGGGTTATAAACTTATATCTACCGTAACATAGTATATTATTTAACGTATCGTCGACGTAGATATTAGAGCGTATAGTCTCTCGTAGCTACTGCTTTTCTATTAGCCGATTTTATACTCTTGCCTATCTCTTAGGGCGAGGTTAGGATATTATCGAAGGATCTATCCTATTTATGCTATTATAGTAGTCGTCGGGCGTATACTATCTTTAGCGTACCTACTATCTTCGGCGTACCTATAATATAGTAAAGTAAGACTATAAGGGAGAGCGAGGGTATTAAGATAGGATTTTACGCACCTCGAAGGCCTTTAGTATCGCCCTTCGATATAAACGTATGGTTTAAGGGCCTTGCCTTAGAGGCGGTATTGCTAAATATAGTACGCGGTTAGATAGGGACGGTAGATCGTAAAAAGGGTAGGAAGCCTTATCTCTAGCGTATATAGACCGGATCTTATGCTATTAACGAGCGATAGAGCTAGAGATATTAGCCGCGAGCTCTAAGGAGGCTAGGGGCGATGCGTACGTAATAAGATATAGTAGGGCAGATGTTCGGTAGGTATAGGAATTATAGATAGAATTCTACGGTAGAAGGACTTCCCTTCTAAGGTAAATTCTATAGATGGAATTCCAATGGAATTCTACGGTAGAAGGACTTCCCTTCTAAGGTAAATTCTATAGATAGAATTCTACTTCCTTCTATAGACTTCTATAGTCGTCCTAATAAACGCATCCGTCCGCGGAAGGTCTTCCCTAACTAATACATCCGTCTTTATAATTCTATTTATAGATCTCTTTCTATTCTTAGCTATCGAAGCTTCCCGGAGGGTAGCTCTAACCCTTCTCTCGTCTTATCTATAAAGAAGGTAGTATAGCCCTTAGCTAGATAGGTATTAACAATTCTAATAAAACTACTAGACTTATATTTGCATTTATATTCGAGATACCTACTAATACTAATTAGTGATTATAAGGCTTAATTATAGATAGTAAGGTAGACGAGATAGTTCTATATCCTTCGAACGTATTATAGATCTTTATCGAACGGCTTTCACCCGACGATCCTATTCTATACACTTAGAAAAGGATAACTATGCTAAGAATAAGAAGACTTTACCTTCTAAGTCTAGCTCGCCCTTAGGGGTTGCGTATAGCTCTTCTTTAAACTTTTTGCTAACCGATTACCGCTTTAGAAGAAGAAGAGTAGCACTAGCAGAAAGTGCGTTAATAACGCCGAATAATAAATTTTTCGTAGAGAACCCTATAAACACACCGATAAACCGCGTGAAAAATAAGCACGTATTATAACTTCGATATACTAACCTACTAGTCCTTTATCCGATACTATAGAGGAGACTCTTAGGGAATAGATAGAAGGCATAACTATCTACCGATCCCTTTTTCTATATATTAACGTAAAACATTAGGATAGTAATATTACACCCGACGAAAATAACGGTATCGCGATTATAACATCCGTCGCTAAGTTTATTGCCCTCTATAAAGCGTCGATCGATTTTTAAGGAAACGAGATCCTATTATACTTCTAAGACTACTTCTAAGGATAGATAGTAAATATATAGGGTCTAACATACGTAGACTATAAACGAGCGTTAAAAGTTCTAATAAGGAAATAAGGAATATATACCGGTCGTAGTAATATATCCTATATAACGATCTTTCTAATATTATAAGCACTCGAGAAACTATTAGAATAGCCTATAGAAGACATAATAATATAGAAATTTAACGATAGCATAGAGGAATACACTAAGAAAATAGAGATAAAAAACATAATACATCCTTCTACGCTTATTACCGCTAGAATAACCCCCTTCTAACTATTAAAAGCAGTTTTAATAGAAAAAGCAGTATCTATAGCAAACGTTTTAAAGATACTATAGACTATAATAAACGTTCTAGAGATACTATAGACGTTTAATATACTTCTAACGGTTCTATAGTTCGATTTAAGAGGGACTATTCTATCTAGGCAATATCCGATAGTTCTATATAAACAATAGCTATTTAATACTAATGTTCTAGGTATAACTATTTACCTAATATTACACCGATTTAATCGTCTAGATCTCTTTATAAATCCTATAGACTAAGGTTCTATAGCGATAACTAAATAGCTAAGCAATTCTAACCCTATTCTATTAGAGGCATATATAAGACTTCCTCTAGACAATGTTCTAAATGCCATCGCTAATATAGATATTTAATAACGCTTTATTAAGCTTTAGATAAAAGATAAGAACTATACCGGAGAACTATATAACTTACTTAACGATAAGCTTTAGGTTTTTATAAACTTATGCTATAACCTATAAATTAAACTAAGTTAGTTCTATGCTTTATTCCCTAAAATCCTCGTAGGACGTGCGTAAACCTATTATATTTAATATATTAACTAGACAGCGATATTTAGAAAGACATACGATATAATTAAGAGATACTTTAATACAGAAGTTAATTACGTATATTATTATATAGACTAAATAACGACGACCTTCTATAAGTTGCGAGGAAAACACCCGGCTAAGCTATTATATAAAATTCTTTAAGCTTTATTCGATAAATTACAGCTTTACTAATAGGCACTTAGTAAAGACTTTATAGGCGATCTTCCCTTACGAACTATACTTATTAAGGCATATAGAGGAGTTCCTAAACTAGAGTACGCTCTATTTAAACTCTTAACTAATGCTAAAGCGCTTTTTACTAATCTAAAATCCTCGTTATAAACACACCTATCTTACGGTTTATCTAACTAATTTATCTAAGAATATTAGTCTAATAACTAAGACACTAAAGAAGATAACTACGACTTATATAACTAAATATTCTATACGGATCGGAGATATAATAATAATAACCGCGGAAGATATAGATACTAAGTATAAGGAGGACGAAACTATAGCCGATTATTTAATTATAGAGGATTCCGTAGAGGATTTAGTAGTAGATACTCCCTATTAGCTGCTAGATTATAAGCAAGGTCCTAAGCCCGAAGTAGCTATAGAGGCAACTATAGCAATCGTCTATAGACTAAGAAGTATTTTATATACGGAAAATAAGGATGCTAGTTAACTAAATATACACCCGAGGAACGATAGAAATCGAAGGACTAGTATATCGCATAATGCTACTTTACGAACATCCTAACAATAGGTTTTATAGCCTACGTAACGCAATATAAAGGTTATAAGATAGACGATATAGTAGAAGAATTTAATAATAAATCTTGCCTAAGAGACGACGATAACTTTATAGGATAATAGTAAGCTAGTTAGATAATTTGCCAATAAGCCTTTATACATCGGCTTACTAGCGAAGACCTATATAGTAAATAAGAAGCTATTACTATATTTAACTAGTTTATTATTAATAAAAGATACTCTAAGACACGCTTCTAAGGTATTATAGTTAATATAGGTATAGCAAAAGTATTAATAGCCGGATTTAACTAGTATATTGCCCTATAGAAAGAAGACCTTTCTATTACTATTAATAAATTAACGGCAGGATAAGCTTCTATTAAGTTTAGTAGTAGAGATACTATTAACTCACTTAGTTCTATTGCTCTTAAAACACTAATTAGAAGGATTACTTTTTACGTTCTAAAGACACCTATACCTTTCTTACTCTCTTTAGCTAATATAGACCGACTAAGTATATACTTGAATAATATAATAGATATAATTATTAGTCGAGGCATAGTTCTTATAATACAAAAATAGGGATATCTATAGTTCTTTCTTTCTAAAGATAAGGAATCTATTAACTTCCTTATAGAGGTTAAGATCTAAACACTCTATCGTCGGTTTAAACATCCCGTAGTTATAAGACTATATTATCTACTACGATAAGTAAGATATAATAATATCTTAATCGGAAGACTTAAAACTATTTCTAAATTTTATCACTAATGCTAGATATACTCCTAGGCTCTAAGACGATTTAAATTTATACTATAAGATAATCGAAAATTTAACTATAAGATTATTATTAACGTTATATACCTCGGAAACCTATAACGACTAATACTATATGCAGTAGATTTAGCAACTTTATTCTAAGCAGTAAGATTCCTTCTATTAATGTCTGCTAAAGATGCGTAAGAGACACTACGTGCGTTATAGATTAATATATATCTTAGTCTACTAGATATTATTAAATATAACGTAAGAACGAATTTTGCTTCTAATAAATTCCGAAACAAAGCGAAAGTAATAGGGATTACGTATAAGTAAGTTTTAGTTAAAGCCTATTAGTCTATCGGAAAGATTAAAAGATATTATAGACTACTTAAACAAACATTTAGTATTCTTTAGGAGGAAATTAAGAACGTAACATTAGCTAAAGCTATCCTTTAAATAGTAGTTAAGGCAATTAATAATATAGCTAGTCCTAATAGTTTAGTTCCGATATTATTAGTTTTTAGTGCTTACCCTTAGATAATATAGGAATCACCCTCTTCTATAATAACGATATAGAGAGCTATAGCTATATAAAAGGCTATAAAATTGCTTCGCTAAATCTCTACTAAAAGACAAATTAAGGATGCTATTTACAGCCGAAATAGACTATTAATAAAGGAGATTCTTAATCTTCTACTATAAAGTAAGGTCTATGTCTAAAGAGAAAAGAACGGCTAGCAAGGTCTATTTAAAATCGCAGTAATTAAAGGCTATAATATAATAATTAACACTATTAATAGACTATAAGTATTTAGATTAACATATATATAACTATACTTCCGAGACGAAAAATTAGTACTACTATTAAAAGAGCTCTTAGCTAAAAATTAAGACACACCGGAATATAATTCTTAAGATAATAAACTAATAGAAGAATATAAAAGTATATAAGAACCTCCTCGTATGCCTTAAAAACGTAGTCGCCTACCTAGTGCGAAAAATAAACTAAAGAATTAGCAGTTCTTAGCTAAGAAAGAGGTTAACGCATACGATCTTATACTTAAACTTCATGCCGATAGCGTAATTATAATACCCGGTAACCTATTCGAAGAATCTAATATAAAAGAGATTAACGACCTAGTAATTCGTAGTGTATTTAGTTTCGAATAATATAACGAAGAAAAATATAAAGGATATTAAATCTTCCGTTCTCGGATGGTTAGAGAGGTTAAAGGACGTAATACTAAACTATACGAAAAATTAAGACTAGTAATCTAAGGATATAGTAATATTAAGAAAACATCTATACTTATATAGTCGCTAATAATCTAGCGAGTTAGTTAACGTTTAATTATAGCAATTACAGCCGGAATACTTAAAGAATACGGAATAATATTGTCTTTACGAGATATTACCTAAGCATATCCTTAAGCCACTATAGAGTTATCCTAAACAATCCTAATAGCTCTACCCGCTAAACTAGTAAAGAAGTATCCGGAAGGCATAATTATCTATATAATTAGACCTTTATATAGCATCGCGGAATCTAGACTATACTAGTTTAATATATACTATAGTTACTATATCTAAGAGCTTAATATAGCTTATTTAATATACAACGCATGCTTGCTTATTTCTAACTATAGCCCTCCTACACCTTTTAGAATTATCGGCATATAGATAGACGATACGTTAATGCTCGGGACTTAGAGTTTTTCGGACTACGAAGAAAAAGAGCTTTAGAAAGCATAATTTAGAGCTAAACCGAAAACTTTAATAACTGCTAGATAATCTATAGACTTTAACGGCGCGAAATTAACCCTATAATACGATAGAAGTTTGCTACTATAATAGAAAGGTTAAGTAGCTAAGATTAAAACCGTAAAGCTAAAGGCTATTAACCACGCATAAAGGTATATAGAGCAACGAGCTCGTAGTATATACGTTATATCTATCTATTAACTAGAAGCATCGTTTAATATCGCTATTACTGCTTAAGTCTAGAACCTAGAATAAAAAGACTATATAATCCTAAATAAGAGACTATAGTAGCAACTAGATAATTAATAACGTAGACTAATATATCTTCTAATTAACCTCGCATCGGCTAAGCTTTTAGTCTTTACCGATAGATCGTTTGTAAATAATAAAGACTTATCTTTATAGCTTAGATTTATTATTGCTTTAGTTTATAAGACCGACCGAATAGATAAGCAATTTTCGATTAAAGGCAATATTATCTACTAAAACTCTACGAAATACAAACGAATCACCCGAAGTATTCTTATATCGGAAATATACGGTATAGTAAATAGATTCGACATTAGGATCTCTCTTACTATAACCCTTAAAATAATTATAGATCGCCTTAGTCTTCCTCCGGTTCTATTAATTATCTATACTAATTCGTACTCTTTATATAAATGCCTTATTAAACTAGGTACTATAAAGGAGAAAAGATTAATAATCGATATTATAGCTTTACAATAGTTATACAAACGCCGTAAGATTATAGAGGTCCGATAGATTAACGGAGCCGATAACCTAGCTAATGTAATAATAAAAGCATTACTAAACTAGGCCTTTAAACGTTTCGTTAATATAAATAAATTAACTATTAAAATAGAAGGGTTTATTATTCGCCTATAACCCTTCTAACACATTCTTTCTTTTAAGGTTATATAGTTATAATACTATATAATATTATAACGAACTATTCTAATATAACGAATAGTCGATTTTGCTATGCATTTTATTTCTTTTTAAAGAAGGGTAATATTTAAGGAAAAATAAGAGAGGTTCTTATAAACGGCATAAAGAAAAAGTTACTAGTGTAGGAATTATAGATAGAATTCTATAGTAGAAGGACTTCCCTTCTAAGGTGAATTCTATAGATAGAATTCTAATAGAATTCTACGGTAGAAGGACTTCCCTTCTAAGGTAAATTCTATAGATAGAATTCTACTTCCTTCTATAGACTTCTACGGTCGTCCCGATAGACGCATCCGTCCGCGGAAGGTCTTCCCCGACTAACGCATCCGTCTTTGCAATTCTATTTATAGATCTCTTTCTATTCTTAGCTATCGAAGCTTCCCGGAGGGTAGCTCCGACCCTTCTCTCGTCTTGTCTATAAAGAAGGTAGTATAGCCCTTAGCTAGATAGGTATTAATAATTCTAATAAGACTACTAGACCTGTATTTACATTTGCATTCGAGACACCTACTAATAGTAAGCGAAGTAGAGATTTTTTAGAGATATAAAGGGAATAAAAATGTGCTTAGGCAGAGGTTAATACACGTGTGTAAACACTAAGCGTATAGACTAAATAGCAGCTATATAGTAACTAGTAGGAGCGGTAGGTAGGAGCGGTAGCCTACCTAAATATTTCTGCCTAAGCCCCCTCTCTACCGCTATTAGTATAGCTACTATAAATAACCCTACGTATATTAAATAAAGTATATAGAACGACCTTATATATTATATAGGTAGCTATTTAGTCGTACTTTAAGGGTAATATAAGGATATAAATCGTCGATACTAATTGCTAGATAAAAGGTCTATAAACTATTTAAATTATATAAAATAGATATTAAAATCTATAAATAGAAAACTCCTATTATACTAAGGGACTATCTATACTTTAGTACTACTAATTCTTAATAGCCTAATTATCTCCTACGTGCCGCTAAGCTATACGACTAGATAGCTAATAATTATAAGTCTTACTATTTGCATAGCACGAAATCTCTATTTGCATAGCAAGGACATCTAAATCTCCACTTTTCTATACGTACCCCGCGCGCCTATGTCCCGCCACCAAAATCTAGTGCCGGTACATGGCAATTAAGAGAGCCGCGCAAATCGTACGAAGAACGCGAAGAACACCACCGACACGCAGCAGAAGGCACGCAGCAGGGCACGACGCATACATTAAGGAGCCGCACGCAGCAGAAGGCACGCAGCCGCACATACAGCAGAGGGCACGCAGCAGGGCACGCAGTAGGGCACGAAGCATACATTAAGGAGCCGCACGCAGCAGGGCACGCAGCAGGGCACGAAGCATACATTAAGGAGCCGCACACACAGCAGAGGGCACGCAGTAGGGCACGCAGCAGAGGGCACGCAGCAAGGCACGCAGAAGAGGGCACGCAGTAAGGCACGAAGCATACATTAAGGAGCCGCACGCAGCAGAAGGCACGCAGCAAGGCACGAAGCATACATTAAGGAGCCGCACGCAGTAGAATGCACGCAGCCGCACACACAGCAGAGGGCACGCAGCAGGGCACGCAGCAGGGCGCGCGCCTTTGGCTGTTGAATTAACTAAATTGAGGCTATATACAATTTGCGCGGCCCTCTCAATTGCCATATACCTATACGGAAAATTTAGTGGCGGGATATAGGCGCGCGGGGTACGTACAGAAAGAGTGGGGGTGTACCTGTCTTACTGTGTAAATAGAGATTTAATGCTGTGCAAATAGTAAGACTTATAATTATATCGCTCGGCCGCTTAGTCTTCTCTATCGTAAGGTCGATAACTGCGAATAGATACTTCTCGGTATAGCGCTTATATACGAAGAGACCGAGGAGCTTAGCGTACTAAGCCCTAACGTGTATAAAGTCACTTATAGAGAAATAGACTCTATTTCTTAAGCTATATATATAGTTAATATAGTATTAGTATCGTATACAGACGATTAATACTATAAACCTATTTATAAAAGCTACCTTTTAGTATTACTTACTAATGCTAAGTAGTACCGGTATACTATAGTCGTCCCTATACGCCTTCTTAAGGCACTATAGGAAATCTTCGTCTCGAGGCCTTTATAGCATTACGATGCTTAAGAGGCTGCCTTTTTCTCCTATAAGTCTCTATAGCGTAATCCGGCGGAGCGCGCTTAGGTTAATGTAATTAGAGTCGCTATAGATCTAAATCTCCGAATCGTCTTAGACGTTACTCTCCGCTCCTTCTCTAAAGTTCGGGTTAAGGCTTCTCGCGAGATTTAGGCAATTGCTTTAGATAGTCTTAAAAATACTATAGATTAATAGAAAGCTATACGAAAATAAACTATTTAATAAGAGTATAATAGTAAGGCGGTGGTTTTCTTAATAAATAAAGGTCGCCGCTATATTCCGAAAGTTCGTCGAAAGAATACCTACTTTATATTCCCTATATAATAATATAGAAGTTAGAAGCTATTATATCTATAGTTAAGTAGACTAAAACGTTATTATAGTAGTAAGGCGAGATAAATCGATAGTAAAAAATCTAAGTGTAAAAAAAAAAAATCCGCTTATGCTTACTTATATTTATCCTCTCCTAAGAGTGTAAATACTATTCGGCAGCCCTTAAACTCCTCTATAACCTTAGCGTAGTATAGGCTAGTATAAATGTTTAGTAGCTTTATTTTATCCTCGAATTACTAGCCTTTATCGACTCTACCTTTCTTATTTAGTATATTAGAGTTTACGGCTATATAGACTATGCTAAGTGCCCTTAGGCGAGATACTTATATAAAATTCGACTCTAATAGTACGATACGATTCCTAGCAGTAATATTCCTTCGGGCTACTAGCGGCGGCGCTATATAAACTAAACGAATATAAGATATAGCTTAATACTAGTCGATAATTACCTACCGCTTTTTAAACGTATCGCCTTTACGTACGCCTTTAGAAAGAACTATATAGCTCTCTTTCTAATAAGGATAATATTATAAAAGTTATCCCGCTTTATATATAAATATAGCCTATATATAAGTAGTAGCAACTTAGCGAAGAGCTAATAGGCAACCTAAATCTATTCTACTATATAAAAGTTAATAGCGAAGGGAATAAGTATATCTATATCGAAGTAGTCTTTTGCAAAAGACTCTAGAGTATATCGAAGATCCTCTCTAATATATTCTTCCCTTAACTAGCACTTTAGTACGATAGGTAGTAGAATACTTCTACGGCTAAGTTCTTATATCCGCTATAAGTCGAGATATCGCTTTAAGGACTAAAAGCGTCGCTATATTAGCGGAAAAGGAATTATCCTAAAAACCTCGTTAGCTTAGTCTAACCCGCTAGATATAAGAATATTATTAAAGACGATAGAGATTAATAAGCGGCTAAGGCCTTAATATTCTAAGTAAGCGGTATTAATAAGCCGGCTATAGATCCTATCGAGAGTAGGCTAAAGAGTATCTATATAAAGTTAGCATATATAAATTATAATTCTACGCGATATATTACTAAAGGTGTCTATAAGACGCTAGTTCTTATAGATACTAAGATCTATTGCCTGCTTATATCGGTGTCCTTTTCTTTACTCGCCTTTAACCCGCTTAGAGTTAAGCAAGAGCTGCTAGCTAGACCGTAAACACCCGACGATATTAAAGTCGAGTTATCCTTATTTATAGCTTTTTATAAAGCAGTACCGATAAGGCCTATTCGCTTAGTAGCTTAAATAGCCGGCTAGTTTCTATTATAATAGTATATCCCTAAGGATAGCACTAATAAATAAATATATAAAAACCTTCTTGCTTATTACTTTTATTTCGCAGCTAGAGTCGAGTTCGTAAAGATAGTAAAGGCTTTTAAAAACGTCGGTTAAGTCGGTACTAAATAGGCTAAGCGTTAACGGTAGTAGATTGCTTTAATAGTTTCGTAGAGTTAAGTCTAGAAACTATAGAATAAGATATATCCCCTCGATAGCGCGATATATATTTCGGAATAGGCCGAAAGTATCTATAAAAAGAAATAGTAAAAGCGAGTATATATCTTAGTCGGTAAAGTAAGCCTTAAGGTATTCTTTGCCGAGGGATATAATCTCCTTTTTACCTTATAGTAGCGTAGTTAAGCGCGTTAGGATAAACTCTTATTAAGCGTAGTTAAAAAAGTAGCGGATAGTAAAAGGAATACTTAATAGCTATAGGGAGAATTAACTAAGGTTAAAATAGTAGTCTATATAAATACGCGAGAGTTACGCTATAATATTATTAGGGTTAATAATCTCTATGTTATCCTAAGCGACTACGAGCTTTTAGTAAGCTAGCGATAGCTATAAAAACCTCGCTTAATAGCTTTTCGCAAGCAGTTAGTCTAGTAGTGCGTTAGCGTAGTAAACCCTTTAGACCTCTATTACTAGCCGCCTACTAGTGCCTACTATAATAGACTAGGTATAGAAGTTAAGGCTAACGTAGATAATTTAAGCGAGAAATAGCTTTTTATAGTCGTTATAAGTATAACCGTCTTATATATAGTCGTTAGACGCGCGTTAGCATTATATAAAGTCGGATAGCTAAAACGGCCGGCCTTCGTAGTCTTATATATAGTGCCCGGATATTATACGTATCGACTTACCTTACTATCTTACCTACTATAGATCTAATATCTCGCCGTCGATAAGGTAAGCTATTCTATAGTAGATTTGCCTCCTATACTTATCGGAGCTAAGAAGGGAGTATATAATAGACTATAGGTTAAATACTAAAATATTATCCTCTAGCTTTAACTAAGATAGTATTAGCGTCTTATTAAGTATAAGAGTCTTCTTCTAGACCGCGATAAGTAGTATACTACGTTAAAGCTTACGACGTATAGTATCCTTACGCGTAGATATTCGGTAAAGTTCCTTTATATCTTATATAAGATAAAGAACTTCGACTAGTTCTTAATAGCTAGCTTATATTATACTATGCTATTCTTCTTAAAGTAGTTAAGCAGTCTTAAACGCTAATAATATAGGCGATATAGGCTTATATTAGATCTCGGTAGTTATATTAACTATAGGCTAATAATACTATAAAAGCGGTAGCGTTATTATATCGTCTATAGTAGCAACGTTACCTAGAGTCTCTATAGGATTATCGGTAGTATAGTCCTAGGTCTTAGTTTCGTTATTATCCCTATCGCTATTATCGAATTTATAATCGTTAGGATACTTAGTATTAACTACGATTAAAAGGCTAGGCATTTATAGCGATAGCCGACTATCCTACGCGTTAGAGGTAGATAATACGTCGTTAAAAGGCGCGTTTTTAAAGCGTAAAATTCGGTTTACTTTTTCTAATAGCTTTTCTACGTCTAGCCTTACGTTTTTATAGTCGTTGCCTATAGCGCTACCGTCGCCCCTTATATTATCTAGTAAGCTCGCCTATAAAAAGCCTGCGTTAGCCGTCGGCGGCTAATATTCCGATTCGTCGATTTTATCGATCTAGTCGCTAATATAAGCGGTACGCTGCTTGCCCTCGTCGGCGGGTTCTCGTCGACTCTACTATCGCTATAAATCTACTTAAGCAGTAAACCTAATTGCACGGCGTACTAGCATACTCGACTTAGGGTTTAGCCCTAATACGCGATAATTAAGCCGTAGTATATCGATTAGTATTATAAGAGAAGTTCTACCTATAAGAGGGAGATATAATAAAATAGGCGCTAAAGGTTAAAGAACTATAATTGTAAAAGCCTATAGCCCTACGTCTAGCTAAAATCGACTAATGCCTTACCTTACCCCGCTACTATATTTAGAAGACTGTAAAGTAAAGGGGCCGCTAAAAATATATAACCGGCCCTACGCGCTAGGTCTATGCTAGCCCTCGTAAATCTTTTCCTTATTATCCGCGTCTCCGACCTAGTAGAAGGCCTGCCCTTCCTACTAGCGTTGAAACCTTCTTAGTTATAAGTCTAATAAATCCTAGTGCCTACTAAGCCTTATAACGCAATATTAGCACGTTTTTCTAGCTTTTAGGATACTATCGATTTCGTCGCGGTATCGCTTTCGCACTTATCTATAGTAGCTGCTATCCTTTATAGTAAGGGAAATACCGGTCGGTATACCTAAAGTAGATAGGACGCGATAGTCTAGCCGATATAGCTCTTTAAATTAGAAGCATTTAGCGTTATCGTAATTATACGTAATATCTATTTTTTACTATTAGTCGACTGCTCTCTTTGCCTACTACTAGCGGACGCTCCTTATAGATAATATTAATCTTCTTAGCTATCTTAAAGGCTTAGGTTAAGGCTTTTACATATATCGAATTTCTTACTATAGATTTTAGACTTTATAAAGGTATATATATACGATTTTAAGGTAGGTATAGGTTTAAGTGCCGGTAAAGGTTAAGCGCTAGGGAAAAGTCGTTAGGGGTGGATTTTACGTTTAGGCTCTTTCCCCTTTTAATAGCGACGCCGTTACGCTACTAATAGAGTTTTCTATATACTACGCTATTCGTTACCCGCTTCTCTCTCCCTATCCCTTCTTTACGCCGCTTAAATCGAACCCTCCGCCTTGCGATAATTAACGACGGCTTTAGTAACTTTAGCGATAGTCTATAACCTATCTTTAAGACGCCTCGTTCTAGTAGTAATAGCGGCGATAGATATAGGGATCCTTTACTACCTAAGGACTTAGGGGAATAAGCCGCTTATATATCGGTATATACGCTCTATACTTATAGCTAATCGTATTACTAATATTTTATAAGCGGCACTTAGCGTACCTATAACCTCCGATTAGTTTAATAATATATAAAAGATTATAAAAAAGAGGAAGTAAGACCCGTTCGACTTAAAGCCGGCCGTAAGATAAGCCTTTAAGCAATTTAAACTTACCGCCTAGTTAATCTTTCTTATCGACTTAAATAAGAAGCGCATCGACTAGGCTATTCGCTACTATTTTAGTAAAATAGAAGAGCCGTTCCGCGACTACTATCTTAAGATAAGACATACTAGGATTATAGGAAACTTTAACTAATAGAAGTATTATAGCCTAAGGAACTTCCGGGTAAGCTTATATATTAATATTAGTTTATATAGTATACTGCTAATATAGTAGGCCTAGATAGACGAGGTCTACGAAAACGATAAGCGGTTCTAGCTCTATAACGATATTAATTAAATTAAGGATAAGTTAAAGCCCTTATTTTCTATCGATAACTTCTTATCTATCTTTAACTTTATAAAATATAGTATCGACCTTTAAGGTTTATATAAAAGCGTGACTAAATAGTATTAGAGTAAGTCTATATTATCGCCTAGTATAATTATAGCTAACGCTTATAGTTTAGTCGTATAGGTTAACCTTAGAGCATAGGTTAAGCTTAAGTATAACGAGACGAATAGTATCCTTAAGCGACCTAGCGACGATATTAAATATACTAAAGACCTAATAAGCGTATGCTTTAATACGTATAGATCTACTATAGCTTACGAACCGTTCTAACCGGATACTAGCGCTATAAAAATTAAGGACTAAGCGCTACGATCTAATAGGAAGAGAACGAAGTAGGCCGATCCGTATACCGATATTATATCTCGCGACCTATATATTCTAGGTAAGGCTAGCGACGACGAATAAAGGCGAATACTATAGGGGGAATACCTTTTATAAAGCTTAATATATATAGATAGGATAATACGGATATAAGTTAGTAGGTACGTTAGCCGTATAGGCATATACTAACGTACTACGCCTTAGTATAATTCTTTTATAGACGTCGCTAAAAACCGTATATATATATATTTCTAGTATTTCTTTTTATTAGGTAGGCGTATAAACTATCGGTCTTTATAAAGCTTTATATAAAGCTTTTATATAGTAGTGTATTCTCTTAGGGCGTATCTACTATATAACGGGTTTTTATATATTAGTATTAGTGTTTTATTAGACCTTATAAATAATAAGCGGCCGCTACTTAGGATATTAATCTCGCTGTTTATTACTAAATAAGCTATTTATATCGTTAAATAAGCTATTTATATCGTTAAATAAGCTATTTATATCGTCTTTAGCCTATTTACGATAATACGTTTTATCGCGCTCTTTTACTAAGATTACTATCGTAAATCCGGGTAAATTAGCTAACCGGTAGCGTGCTTTTACTTCTTCTACCTTCCTTAACGCTAAATAACTTACTCCTTGCGTTCTTTACTCTTAGATACGAACCCTTCCTTCCTTAAGACCTACGACCTTGTCTTAATAAAATATAAAGAAAGGAGATAGGAAGAAAGGTAATAGATAGTTAACGTTTTTTAGTTATATTATTCTATCTAATTTCCTTACCTCCTATAATATTAGAGGTATATTAATACTTTAGCCTTATTAACTAACTTAAATAGATGCTATAAGAGCGCTTTAACAATAAGTTTAACTATAAGCTCGACGATAAGTTTAACTATAAGTTTAACTACGAGTTTAATAACGAGTTTAACTATAAGTTTAACGATAAGTTTCAAGCTATAGAGCACTAGATAAAAGCAGATGCGTTAAACATAGGCGGCGAGTTTATAAAGCCCTTAAATACAGGCGGCGAGTTTACGAAGCCCTTAAGTATAAGCGGTAAGCTTTATATATCCTATTACGACGGGATTTAGCGATCCTTTAAGACCGTATATAAAGCAGTATATAACTCTAAGAATCTATACCTTTATAGGCCTATAATAATATAATTTATAAGCGCGCTTATAACCTGCCTAAGATACGCTAAGGCTAAGCTCCCGAAGGTCTAGATAGACTTCGTAAAGCTATTCCCGTCCGCTGTAACTCTTATCCGACGTAGGGCTTTTAAGGTAAAGATTATAGGATCTAACGATAGACTCTACGTATTACTAAATAAAGATGCTAAGCGAATGCTTAAATGTCTTAAGGTTTAGAACCTTAACTATATCGGCGGGCTTTTATTAATAGACGATAGATATAGTATTGCCGAGAAGGTAAAGACTATAAAATCGGCCTTAACTAAGTTAACTATAAAATTAGCGACGGTAGAATTAGCGACGGTAGAATTAGCGACGGTAGAATTAGCGATAGTAGAATTAGCGACTATAGAATTAGCCTTAGCTAAGTCAACGGCGAGGAAAAAACTACTATTAGCGCGTAGGATAGATAAGCGGGTCGTTAATAATATAAGAAAGGGCGATACTACCGTTATAAAGCTATCTATAATACTAACGACGCCCTTAAAGACGCTTATAAGGAAGAAGCTATATATAAAGAAGAGGAGCGTTAATAAGATACTAGAATATACTATCGAGAGATACGAAAAGAAAAAGCGCGATTAAGTTACCGACTATATAACCTAATATAGCCTCGTTTAAGGTAAGTATTTTCTTTAACCCTAACGTAACTATACTATAAAGTCTAATACCTTTAAATACTAATAGTCGTATAAGAAAGAAGAAGAAGGCTTTTTACTAGACTATCGCCGATCTAATATAAAAAATAGCGATATATAGCGAAATAGATTTAGCGTTTAAAAATAGGTTTAAATAGGATATATATACTCTTTTATAAATACACCTATAGAATCTTTATATATAACGCGACGTAAGTCGTAAAAATAGAGATCTGCCTTATCGCGTAGGTATATCTTAATATAGTTTTCCGACTATAAACACTATATCGAGCTTTTTAATATTATTTTCCGACTCGTAATACTATATAAAGAAACTTAATATAGTTTTTATAGAAACATCGCTATTTAATATAATAGTAAGTTAACGTAAACACCTATTAGTCCTACTATTACTATTATAAAGCTATCGTTACTTTAATAAGCTTATCTTAATATTTATTAATAAAACTATTTTAACCTTATACCTATTATATTTACTAGATAGACTAACTCTAACGTTATACTAATAGAGCGCTATAACATTTTTATATTAATATTATATTAGTTATCGCTATAATTAAGTCTATCCTTAAAATAGTTACGCCGCGCGTACTATTTTAGTAGGGTAACTGCTATATACTTAACATCGTGCCTAATATAGTATTAGCACCGCTGTTATTATAATAAGGCAAATTTTATAGTAACGCGCCCTATAATATAGTTACACACGCCTAAAATAGTCACCTAGCCACTGATAGGAACCCCGCCCGGCGCGCGAAGGTAGTAATGGCAAGGCATACGAAGAGAGTCGGGACAATACCTGGCCGCGTACGAAGTACCTACCTATGTATGTTCGAATACATACGATTTACGGTACATACGGTATAAACGTGGTCGGAGATCCTCCCTTGTCTCCCGCTCATGTGCCGCCGATTTGCACACATTTTTTCTGTCGCATCGGCTCCCGGCCTCGATGCAAAGGCACATCGTTCTCGGACTTGTCGACGCGCAAGTACCGGCCTTGCCTGCACATCCCGGTCAATCGGTTGTGGGGGTTACTAAGTGTTTTGTGGGAACTGAAGTTTCCAACGGGCACACTAACTGCCGGAAGGGGAAAGGCCAACTTTACGGCCGAGATCTATACGAGTAATTCGAGCTTCGTTAAAGTTAGTGCTAGCGTTATAGCGGATAAAGTTAGGGTCGAGCCGCAACGAATCAACTTGAACACCCGTCTACAGAGTGTTGGAACTTGATCACACACACACACACACACACATCGCCCGCAAGCCATGGATCTACCGCAGAACCACAAGCCCGTGGCCACGCCCATGCCCGAGCCCCCCTCGCACGGCTTCATGTCCAAGGGCCAGTGGGACACCCTGTATGCCCTCTTGGACGCCTGTCTCCCCGCCATTGCCTCGACATCGACGTCGACGGACTCGGGCGAGCTCCTCCTCCTCGACGACGACGACTTCGAACAGACGCTCGACTGCGCCGCCTCGTCGATGCGCGGCCCGCCTAGCCGGGACGAGTTGAAGACGTTTCTCGAGTATAGACCGACGCAAAACCCACAGTTCAGGGCCGACTGCCTGCGATCCGTGGCCTGTACGCCGCAGAGGGACAGCCTTGCAAGGGTTCTGAGTCTGCTGGGGTGAGTTGAAGTGTGGCCTGCTCGCCTGGGGAGGTCCACGACGGCTGACCTCTTCTCCCCCCCGCCCTCCGTCAGGTCAAACTATGGCAGCCTGCTGCTGACGGGCTACTGGACGCCCGTGGCCCGGCAGCCGATGAGGACGCGCGAGGCCATCGTCAAGTCGTGGTTCTCGTCACGGCTGCTCAGCCTGCGGGGGCTCGCCAAATCGCTCGCCATGATGGCGCAAAAGGCAAACGCCGTGTCGAGCCCCTACTTCGGCGAGCTGTCGGGCTACACCGACGTGCCGCGCAATTGGAAGGCAACGCGCGGCTACAACTTTGACTTTATCCAGGTCGAGCCCGGCAGCGGCGTCCACGAAATCACCAGCGACGTCGTCATCGTCGGCTCCGGCTGCGGCGGCGGCGTGGCGGCCAAGAACCTGGCCGAGGCGGGCCACGACGTCGTCGTTGTCGACAAGGGCTTCCACTTTGCGCCCGCCCACCTGCCCATGCCCCAGAGCGCCGCGTGCAAGTACCTCTATGACAACGGCGGCGTCTACATGTCCGACGACAGCACCGTCGCCATGATCAGCGGCGGCGCCTGGGGCGGCGGGGGCACCGTCAACTGGAGCGTGTGCTTCCGCCCGCAACACTTTGTGCGCGACGAGTGGGCCGCCGCCACGGGCCTGCCGCTCTTCACGTCGCCCGACTTCGACGACTGCCTCGACCGCGTGTGGGACACCGTCGGCGCCAGCACCGCCGGCATCCGCCACAACCACCGCAACCAGGCCCTGCTTGACGGCTGCGGCAAGCTGGGCTGGCGCGCGAGCCCCGCGGAGCAGAACACGGCCTCCAAGGAGCACTACTGCGGCCAGTGCCACCTGGGCTGCGGCTCCGCCGAGAAGCGTGGGCCCACGGTTGCCTGGCTGCCGGCCGCGGCCGAGGCGGGCGCCCGCCTGATGGAGGGCTTCGAGGTGCAGCGCGTCATCTTTGCCGCCGACGGCGTCACGGCGACGGGCGTCGAGGGGCTGTGGACGTCGCGCGATGGGAATGGCCAGGTGCACACGCCCGTGGCCACGCGGACGCAGCGCAGGGTGCGCATCAAGGCCAGCAAGGTCATCATTGCTGGGGGATCGCTCTGGAGCCCTGTGCTTTTGATGAAGAGCGGCGTCAAGGTCAGGCTCCTTTATCCATGACTCCTGCTCTCCCCAGTATGGTGGCGGCGACGTTTGCCACGATGGATGATGAACTAACAAGAGAGAGCAGAGTCGGCACTTGGGACGAAATCTGCACGTGCACCCGTGCAACTTGGTCTTTGCCACCGACAAGGAGGATGTGCGGCCTTGGGAGGGCGGCATTCTTACGAGCTACAGTTCCGAATTTGAAAACCTGGATTCAAAGGGCCACGGTGTCAAGCTAGAGCCTACGTGCATGCTGGTCAGTACCATGTCCTCGTCATTCCCACACCCTTGCTCTGTCGTCTCACGGTCAAGTTGGTTTGGCGGATGGACGAGGGAGCTGGGAAGAGATGGAAACGGACAGTGTACACGGCGCATGCTGACTTGCCCTACCCAGCCATACACGGTGCTCACGTGGCAGCCGTGGCAGGATGCCGTCGACGCCAAGCTGGCAGCGCTCAAGTACCGACACCTCCACGGCTTCATCTCGCTGGCCCGCGACAGAGACTCTGGGCGCGTGTACCCTGATGGGCGGACGGGCTTGCCGCGCGTCGACTACACCGTGTCCGATTTCGACCGTGACCACGTGCTCGAGGGCGTGCAGGCGCTGGCCAAGATTTGCTACGTGACGGGGGCCAAGGAGATCCGACCGAGCCTGCAGGGCCTGGCGCCGTGGGTGGCCGACGACGGGGGCGAGCGGCAGAGGAAGCACGTGGCCGGCACGGACCCGGAGTTTACGGACCCGTCCCTCGGGGCGTGGCTGGGCAAGCTGCGCGAGCTGGGCAACAAGCCGCCGACGGCCGGGTTCGTGTCGGCGCACCAGATGGGGACGTGCAGGATGAGCGGGCTCGGGGAGGAGGCGGGCGTTGTAGACGGCAAGGGCCGGGTGTGGGGCCACGAATGCCTGTACGTGGCGGACGCGAGCGTTTTCCCCAGCGCGAGTGGGGTGAATCCCATGGTGACGGTCATGGCTCTGGCCGACTGGATCTCGCGCGGCGTGGCCGAGGAGCTGTCGGCGGCCAAGGAGCTGTCGGCGTGAGGTGACGGGGGCGTGTCTTTGGAACATGGACGCAAGACGCAAGGCTTGGATGGGTGACGCTGTTGGTCGGGGCTCGCGAGCGAAGCTGTGGCGACGGACGACGGCCAGGTCTCTTCTCGGGCGCAAGCAGAGGTCGGCCGTTTTGTGTTGGGGCGCGGTCAGCTGTTGGGCGACGTGTCTAGGGTTGGCGGCAACGTTGGCGGCACGAGGGGCACGTGGGCGCACGCGGACAGGTGACGTCGTCGGCTGGGCCTGTCGAGGGCACACGTGACTGCGCCACACGACGGGCCGGCTTCACCAGTCCGTATCCGTCTCCGTGATCGGTACAACATATCCGTACGGATACTTCGTATACGAAGTAGGAAGAGAAGAAAGAAAAGGGAGGCCTCCCTCTAAAAATTTTCAGGTCTTGCTGCGGAGTACGGAGTACCTACCTGTCAGTCTGCATGTAGTATCCGTAAAGTACGAGTTATGTCTACCTGGTATTCGTATGTATTCGTACATACATATAGCCTTGGTCGCATGCATCAACGGCCCCAGCCACAACGGCCTGGCTGTCGGTACGGGCACCCAAGCAATAAAATAAATGCCGCCTGTGCATCGATCGGGGGCTGCATGCACATATGTATGTATGTACATACATATGTACAACAACGAAGTACGGATATAGAGACTCCGTACGGAGTTGTCCGTAGCTGGCTCTGGTGTGGCGCAACGTCGCAGCGCACAGCCACAAGACCATGGAGCGTAAAGACAGGGGGGGGGGGGGGGTTGGTTGGTTGGTTGACGGTCCCTTTCCTTTGCCATGGCCTCGGCTCGGGCTTGTCCGACTGCACGTCTGCAGGGAGGAACAAACGTCTTCAGCTGCTCAGGGTCCTCTCCTGCGGGGGTTGTTTCTGGGCGTGAAGGCTCGTCTAATGTAAGTGACGGAACTAGCAAGGCGTGCATGACGCATGGCGACCTGTCATGGAACGTAGAGTTCGGTTGTCCCAACTGCCGCATCGTCATTGCCGTGCTCGTTGCTGCCGTCATTCGCTGCTGGGGGACGGGACGGGAGAGGGCCGAGAAGCCGGTCGGATATGGCTTTGGCAGCTGCCGAGTGCACCGCACTTGGGGCTGTACCTAGGTACTTCGCATGTGTGGGCCCCGGGGTTCGGGGCGGGACGGGGTGGGGCCCGGCGGCGGCCTCTTGCCCCGGGTCTCCGCACGTTTGTAAAGGTCTCCGACGGTCGGGCCCTGCACGGGAAGCGGCGGCTCACCAAACCACCCGACAACGGCATCGTCTGGCTTGCCGTCGTCGGGCGCTACGGCGGCTGCAGGTCCACGGAGCTGCTGCGACACCAGGGGCCCCGTTGGAGGATAAATGATGGGATATCACGAGGCAGCTATTCGGGACCCTTGCTCGTGCGCGAGAAGGATGGGCTCGTGCCACAATCGCGTCACGGCATGGGCGTGTTCCACGTGCATCGAGTATTGTATGTATCCGTACTTCGTAACTCGTACTTCGTACATACGTACATACGAGTTAGGGCATGTTGATGAGTGGGCGCTGCGCAATACAAGACAGTCCAGGAGTGTCATGTATGTACTACTGTACGGATTCGGTAGTACTCCGTAGTGACAGACGGTACGGATATGGACTACCGTATCTATACTCGCAGACTCGCGGCGGCAGGTGTCTTTCGTCTTCCCTTTCCTCTCGCCCCCCCCCCCCCCCCCTGGACGACGTTGCTTGTCCAATGGCGAAATGACCTATCGAGCCGCCCGATGTTCCGAGAAGCTCCCAAGCAATCGTCCGTCTGCCGCCAGGTCGCAGCGGCAGCCGCACCGTCTCATCCATCCCGGGGGGTAAGAGAAGGGGGGGGCGGGACGCAGCCGCACTCGAGGGCCGCCGACAGAGCGCCGAGACCCAGACAGAAGTTCCCTTGGCCTTCTGGCGGGGCATGTGGTGCGACGACTTGGGAGGAGTTGTTGAAAAATTGCATCTTCGTCCGCTTCTCGCTTCCTTGGCGTCTTTGAGGACAGAGACATGTTCGAGGACACAGACGTCTTGGAGAACAGAGACGTCTTGGAGAACAGAGACGTCTTGGAGAACAGAGACGTCTTGGAGAACAGAGACGTCTTCGAGGACACAGAGCCGTTGCCGAGGAGCCTCTCCGTCGCCTTGATCGACACATGTCCCGGACTTGTAGTGTCCCTGGCCAGGCGCCATTGGCCCGGATCGTGGCTTATTGATGCCAGCCCTGTCGTCTAGCTCCAACGGCCGGCGAGCCAATGAGCGGCGGCGGATGCGCTCTTGGAGCCTCACCTCTTCCTTGGCTCGGGCTCGATGCTTTGGCCCAGACCAACGCTTCTTCTCTGGACCCCCCTTTATTTTTGCTGGGTCTAGAAGGAAGTCTTTTTGGATCCGTTTCGTTTCAGCGAGTTCGACCGAGGCTATGGATCGTGCCCTCTTGCTCTGGGGCTTCGTTTCCTTTCTTTTTTCTTGTACTCGTTCGTACGAAGTATTCGTACCAAACAATACTACGAATACTCCGTGCGTAGTAAGTACTGTATGTACCAGGTAGAACTCCGGCGCTGTGCATTTATTTTTAAACTTGCCGTCTTAATTTCTTCTTGGAATCGTCTTTTCGACAACCCCCCCCCCCCCCCCTCCCCCTGCAATCCACCTCTGGGGCTCAGCGCCGTGCAGCGGCCCCTCTATCGGAGTGCCGAGGCCGGGGCTTGTACCGATACATGCGCGCCCGGGGGATTGGACTTGGCCACAGGGGCCACAGGGGCACCGGCCACAGGGTGCTTGTTTTAGGGCTGGTCGGCTCTGAGGCGTGAAGAAAGACGCGAGTACCGGTACGTGGCCCATCCCCAGGGGACCCGCCGGGCCCGGGGCGCCTCACTCCCGCCCCACTGGTCTCTGTGGCGCTGCCTGCTGCAACTGAGAGAGAGTGCAGCTTTTTTTCAGCTGCCGCCTTGGTCGACCGAGGTTCGGCCTCTGCGACTGGCATTGTTGTCTAGGTATGTTGGGAGTATGGATGGTGCTACGGCCAAGCTCAAGCAAAGGCGAGTCAGTGTGTACGTACAGTGCAACATGCAACACAGGCAGGCCTTCTGCTCCCGAGTCCCGCGCATCTTCCCGTATCCGCCTCGGGTGGGCAACCTTGGAACCTTGGCCTCTACCGCGGCTTGGCCTCTACCGCGGCTGCTGTGCGCGCGCATACACACGAGCCCGCCCAACCTCGTCGTCAAGATTCATGCCTTTCCAGTCCCGCAATCCCAAAAGGTCGGTCCAAGAGTGCCCGCGTGGCCCCCCCCCCCCCCCGTGCAGACTAAAACTACATGTATGTATGCGCCATCATCTTTGTCCAGCGCTGCAGTAGCACGCGGAGCCGTCGGTCCCGTTGCCTAGCCCGGCGACTGACCGAGATGTGAGTGAGAATCCACCGCCGTGCTTAGGTCAGTCACTTGCAATTTGAAGTGCTCCTCTGTCCTCCTTCGTACAGCCCCCGATGCAAGTCGACAGCAGCTTGCAGCGGACTCTGCTAACGGGCTCTGGCTAGCGGCTAGCAGACACCTGGGACAACCTGGATGCACACGCCTCCGCCA
Source organism: Ophiocordyceps sinensis (assembly GCA_012934285.1). Lineage (NCBI taxonomy): Eukaryota > Fungi > Ascomycota > Sordariomycetes > Hypocreales > Ophiocordycipitaceae > Ophiocordyceps > Ophiocordyceps sinensis. The sequence continues at coordinate 1,765,724 of JAAVMX010000008.1, forward strand.
CTGCTAGCCACTACTGGTACTTGCTAGCAGAGGGTACCTGGTAGGGACCCGGCAACTCTCTCTCACAAGAGCAAGCTATCCGGTCTTGGGGCACGAGTACCTCGCGTCAATGGGTGTACATATCTAGGCGGCAGCTCTTACCCCAAGGTGGGTACGAAGTACCTACATACCCTACCATGTGGAAGCTTGCACGCCCCTCTCTTTCCCTCCCTCTCTCTCCATGCGGGACAACCTCCCATCCATCCTTCCTGCCCTATATCTCCGCGCTTACGCCGCCCACCTGTCCCCCCCCTCTCTCTTCTCTTGTCACCCTCCTGTCACCCTCCTCCTCCTCTCACTCTCTTCTCTTTCGCACCTCGTCCGCTCCTCTGCCATCTTGCTACCCCTCCTCCTCCCTCCACCGACCAATCATTCGCTTCTTCTTCCCGGTTGCGGGCAAGCTCCACGGGCCTCGATATCCCTCAGAGTCTTGTCTTGTTGCTTCATCCCCCTTCCAAGTCGTTTCTCTTTTCCTTCATTTCCGCTGCCTTTTATCTAATTGCTTCGCCCTTTGGCCACCACCCGTCGTTTCCCCACCCTGAGAGAGGAGAGAAAGACTTACAAACCCTGCCCGCCATGCCCGTACAGCTGCTACCGGCCTCAGCCGCCGCATTTGCCCCGAGGGCCTCGTCCGTCAATGTGGTGCTCGGCTCCAAGATCGAGCCGTGGCTCACCCAGACTCTCAAGCGCATCAACCGTGTCAAGCGTCCCCTCAACAGCGTCCCTCAGCACCAGAGATGCCTCACCGAGACCCTGTCGTCGCCCAACGCCATCTGGACCCTCGCCTCGCTCATGCTGCCCAAGCTCCCCGAGGTCGACATGCCCCAAGACCCCCTCGAGAACCTCTTCAGCCACCAGCTCATCCACGCCGAAGCATACATTGTCCACGTCGACATGGTGCTGCGCAACGAGGTCGCCTTCAAGCTCACCCCTGACTCCATCGATGCCCTCGTCGCCTACCACAAAGATATTTACTGCCCCGATGCAAAGGCAAACTCGTACGACTGGTTGGAAAAGGAACAGCACTGCAGCAAGCTCCACGACGACTTCGTCCAGGCCGTCAACAAGTATGTCTTCCGCACCCACGTCTCAGCCCTCGAGGGCCTCGAAGAGGAGGGTGCCGGCGAGCTGCTCGGCGGCAAGAGCCAGGATGTCAAGACCGGCCTCCTCGGCCTCATGAAGCCCCTGCTGCCACCCCCGCCCCGCGTCGTCGACGTTGTCCGCCAGCCCCCGCTGCTCCCCAACTGCCCGGCTAGCAACCTGTGGTCTCAGCCGGGTATGCTGCCAGCCGTCGACGCCTGGAGAGTCTTGCCGTCCAGCCCCAGCGTGACGTCGACGTCGGCCGACTCCATCAACACGCCGCCCCTCTGGGCCACCATGGACATGAGCGACGTCCAAACGCCGTCCCCGACGCTGGCCTTTACCCAGCCGCACTCGACTGCCGGCTTCTTCTTCAGCACCGCGCCCGTGTCGGCCCCCATCTCGGCCCTGCCCCTTCCCAGCATGCTGGCGCCCTTTCAGTGCGGAGTCAGCGCCGGCATGGCCGGCTTTGGCTGGGATCGGTGCCAGGAGTATGCGACGATAATGTGACAACCATCGTCAGCCTCCGACAAGACGCGTCTCTAGCCTTTGCCCCATGCCTGGCGGCCCTCGCGATGCGCCGCCGCTCTCTTGCGTCAGCCGAGCGAGAAAGGATACTCGCAAGGCATCACCGGTTGGCCTGGGCAGCGGCTTGGCATCTCTCAACATGCATATCGGGATCGGCGTTTTACCTGCATCGAGGATGGAGTTCGAGTCGAGTCTTCAAACGTCCACTCATCGTTTTCTTCGACAATCTCACTTAGCTTGGGGTCTAGACGGCTCGGATCTTGCATTTGTTTTTATCTGTTGGCAGCACGGCGACAACGCGCATGGGGCCCCGGATTTCGTCTTTGTTGCTCCTTCTTTTCCAGTTCTCGGCTTTGGGAAACGACAACCTCCTCATCGTCACCGCCAGCTCGGTCTTTGGGCGTTTCCCCCCTCCAGCATCTATACCATGGCATGGCTGGTTTGAGGGGTCGGGCATTTGGCTGTGCCAGCCATCCGGGTATGACCTCGACATACAGCAGCAGGTTTGCAGCTTCTCGCACCTCTTCTCAGCTCTTGCATCTGTCCCCGTCTTTTATTTTTTCTTATACTTTTCTTCTTTGGATCCTTTGGATTAAAGATAAGAGGAACGCAGCAATGCACGAGGCTCGGCACGGTCCGAGACAGACGCTTCCTTTGATTTCTCGATTCCCCAGTTCGTCGTTTTGCATTTCGTCTTCTTTGATAACAGTGTGGCGTGGCGAGTTTCATTTGCAGGAGTCTTTTGAGACTGTCACATCCGCTTGCGTCATTTTCTTTGGCCTCCTTTCCTGTCCCAACGGTTGAGTCGTCTGGTGGCTGGGCGGGTTGAGCGCAAATGACTTTGGAAGGGAAGTATGGCGAGTGTCTGGCTTGATGCTGGACGGTGACTTCTCTTTGAATACTCGACAAACGGCTCAATGCAGCAGCTTCATTCGCCAAGTATCGCTCAACGCCGAGAACCCTGAAGCTGGACTGGATCCGCAAATGGGGCTCGACGCAGGCACATCGTTTCCGCCACCACTGCCGTCAACTATCTGGGATACGTTTTCGGGTGATGGAGGCACTGGCTGCCCGACGGGAACAAAGCTGCTCAGTCAGCCGAGATACTCGACTATCATTCTCAAGAAAGGGGGGGAAGGGTCGGCACAATAAATGTGCAGCAACGGCCGCGGTTCCCCTTTCATCTGCCGCGCGGCCCTGGACCGCGCCTATCAAGTGACGCCTCTCGAACCATCAGGTTTATCGGTCGCAGATGCGAGGCGTCTCGCGGAGAGGGTTTTGCCCCTGTCCAAGCTTAACCTGCTAGTCAGCTTATGCCTTGGCGAAGGCATGTCTCGTCACCACGGCGCGTGGCTGATACCTACCATGAGTTGAGGGATCAGCCCTGAGCTTGATATGGTTCAGGGCACACGGAGTTCATCTCGCCACACTACTCGTGGTCTCTCCGTTTGTGGGGATGTAGTCGCACTTCATCCCAATGCAGCGGAAGCGCGGCCGAGTTACATACATACCCATGGCCACAAGCGAGCAGGCGGTTGTCGGTGCTGCGGCGCAGCGTACCGGCTTCGTCTGCTCCTGGACCGCTGTGCGGGGCTTGTGAGCAATTTTTTTTTTCGACCATGATGCTGGATCACATTGATACCTCGTCGTCCCCCTGGAGGCGGAAGCGAGGGCATCGGAGAGACAAGACAGGGTGACGAGCATATCGTCACCTCCCGGGCACAGCACTCCTTTGCTCGAGTCGTTGTTTACATGTGGAAGAAGAGGGAAACCCAACGCTGCTTTGAGGGGTCTCTTGCTCGTCGCATCACCTGCTTGATTCTTTCCTAGTTGTCACGGCATTGGTTAATAAGAGTCGATGTAACTATTGAAGCCTCTCAGTTGGTGAATTCGTGCTGAGCAAAAAACTACGCAGTTATTCTGAGTCCATCAACCGGTTCTATTTTTAGGTGCCCGATGTCGTTTCTGTTTCAAGCTTGACCTTTTCTGTTTCCTTTTCTGTTGCTTCTTCCCTCTACCCCCTATCAGTGCAGCAGCACCGCTCCCGAGGCACCAGGGCATGGCGGGCCCTTGCGCCGCAAACACTAAGGCATGTTTTCCCTGCAAACGCTTCTAGTCAGACGACGGGCCGACGGCCATGCGGCGGTCGGCAAGGTGGTGGGGCGCCGGGCCTCGGCATCCGCCGGGCCTCCCGATCCCGATGTTCCTCCGAGCCAACTCCGTGTCGCCGATGGCAAGATGCAGGGGCGGGAGGCGGGAGGCAACCGCAGAACTCAACAACTTCTTGTATTTGCAGATTCAACTTTTACGTTTATCCATATTATTGTACAAACATGACTGTCCCAATTGCAAGTAGTCAACTACAACATGGCAATTCATACTCCCATATTCGCCTCGAACCACTACTGTCCTAAAGCCTCACTGCTTGGCAAGCTTCTCCGTGTGCTCCTTGATTGCCTTTCCGAGAGAGGCTTCGACGCGCGAGAACATTTCATACGTCCGATTCCGAGTGTCCTGGTGAGCATTGCATAGATGACCGGAAACATTGCCAATATAGTTGTCCTGCTGACCTGGAGTCCGGCCTAAGACGTCCCAAAGCCCCTTGGCCTGGACGAAGTCGTCGTCATTGACGTCTTGGAACAATGCATGCACGGCCGATCCAGACCACTTTTCGTGCGTAGCGGCCGGCGTGGCGGGCTTGTAGGTGAGCTTGCGGTATGAGCTAGGGTAGTTGGGGTTGGCACCGTAATTGCCATTGACCGCCATGGTACCATCGCGCTGGAAGGGGTTGAAGGCCCTGAGAGGAGCGTTGACGGGAATTTGCTGATAGTTGACTCCCAAACGGTGACGGTGTGTATCGGGATATGAGAAGAGACGAGACTGCAGAACAGGATCCACAGAGGGCTCGACGCCGGGCACCAGGTGAGACGGAGAGAAGGCGACTTGCTCAATCTCGGCAAAGTAGTTCTCCACGTTCTTGTTGAGGGTGAACTTGCCGATGGGCCTCAAGGGCACCTCCTTCTGCGGCCAGACCTTGGTCAGGTCGAAGAGGTTCCAGCGGAACTTTTCCGCCTGCTCGGGCGTGAGGACCTGGACGTAGACAGTCCAACTGGGATACTCGCCCTTCTTGATGGACTCAAAGAGATCCTGTGTGTGCCAGTCAGGGTTCTCCGATGCCATCTTGCCAGCCTCTTCATTGGTGAATGTCTTGTTGCCCTGGTCTGTCTTGAGGTGCACCTGGGTGTAAACGAATGAGCCGTCTGGTTTGGTCCATTTGTGCGTGTGACCAGAGTAGCCATTCATGTGGCGATACGAGTAAGGAGTGCCACGGTCAGAGAAGAGGTGCATGACTTGGTGAATGGCCTCCTGGTGGGTTGCGAGGTAGTCCCAGAACATGGTGGCGTCCTTGAGGTTGGTCTGAGGATTCCGCTTCTGGGTATGGATGAAGAGGGGGAACTTGGTGGGATCTCTGAGGAAGAAGACAGGGGTGTTGTTGTAGACCCAGTCCCAGTTGCCCTCATCCGTGTAGAACTTGACGGAAAAGCCGCGAGGATCACGAGCTGAGTCGGGCGAGCCCTTTTCGCCGCCGACGGTAGAGAAGCGGGCGACGCAGTTTGTCTTCTTGCCCACCTGGCCGAACATGTCGATGGTGGTGATGTCGCTCACGTCGTGAGTGACCTCAAAGAAACCGTAGGCGCCAGCGCCCTTTGCGTGTACGACTCGCTCGGGAATGCGCTCACCTGCGCCATGTTAGCTGGAGGGTCAAGAAGCAATGCGAAAAGGCGTCATATTGAAGGGGACTTGCGGTCGAAATGGGCAAGCTGATCGATCAGGTGGAAGTCTTGGAGCAACAGCGGTCCCATGGAACCGGGGCGCTGCCAGCCCTCGGGGTTGTTGATGGGAGCGCCATTGGACGTCGTGTAGACGGGCGACTCGTTGTAGCGAAAGGTCGAGGCGGGAGTATCGTTGGCTACCATGGTGGCGAAGGGCATCCGATGATGACGGGCACGACCGGGTGAAGGGAAAGGTTGTGGGATCAGTCAGAGGAGAGACGAGAGCAGCAGTCGAAGCTGGGGGGAAGCTGGGGGGAACAACTAGTATGTTTGAAGATGCGGAGACGGAGGAAGAATGGGGAGAGGGGGAGGGGAGGGGAGGAGGAGTAGAGGAGGCGAGGAAGAGAAGATGGGTCTCGAGAGGAAGGCGAAGAGGCAGTGGCGAGGAGGGGCATAGATGCAGGACCTACCTACCCACGGGTAGGTAAGTTGGCAGCGAGATAGCTCCGGGAGCCGAAGCTCGGGATGGGGGCGAGGTTGGTGGGGGCTAGGCGTAAGCCAATGAGCGTCGAGATATAATCAAGCACAGTGCAAGCGTCCCAAGGAAGGAGATCGCCTGCGTCATACAACGTCACTCTGACCGGGGTGAGGGAGGATCCGGCCTCGAATCGGCATCGGGCCCTCTCATGGCAAAAGATGGCAAAAGACCCATGTACTCCGTGTGTACAGCCCGAGCCTGCCACTGGGCCAGGCTAGGACCTCGCAGCTTTGCCACGAGGCGTCATCGACGACCCCGTCGCTGATGATCAACGCTCGGCTTTACGGGCCTTTTTTGCCCTGCCGAACCACGGACAAAGGCTTTTTGCCCTACCGAAACACGGACAAAGTGGCATTGGGCTTCCTTGATCCCTACCGCTGCGGCAAGAGCGAGACGCTGGCAGGTGATATTGATAAACAGTTCGCCGGTGCCCTGTCCCTGGATGAGCCCGAGTCATTGAGCAAGAGCAAGAATGGCTCCGTGTTCTCCGGTGGTTGCCCAAGGAAGATAAGATTTGATGGCGGGTCGCCAGGACGCCGCACTCGGTTGGTCCATACGCGCTCGGGAGGTCCAGTCTCCAAGACCTTTCTGATGGCAGCAACGTCGAGGGCCTCCCCAACTAGAGAACCGATTTGCACTTGGCCATCTTATGTAGCTACTCAACGTGGGACTCACCGTGGGTCTCGTGGTGACCTGGGGGCGGCCTGACGGCGCTCAAAGAGATGCTCGGGAAGAAACAGGAAACGCCGGCCCCTACCTAAAAGAGTCAGAATCCAAGACCCTTGACGTCCTGGCCGTAGCATTATACGTGTGTACCAACATGTTGGATCTACCATGAGCGTCCCGCCGTTTCATCCCTTGAGCGAGCCCCCGTCTCCCAACGTTGCACCGTAATCCATCCCAGCGAAAAGTGCTCCCTTCCCTCTCCATTTGCTCTCGTATTCAACATGCCGAAAACCCATGTTTCCACCTTCATTAAACTGCCTTTTCGGGTGCTTCCTCTGCCTGCGAGGGAACCAAGCTACTGCTGTCGTCATGTCATATCGGTGAAGATGTTGACTCGAATAGTCTCCAAGCCGTCTGCTTCCAGAACTGCCTATTCCTGCGACACGGTTTGCTGAAAGCCCCCGTCAGCCGGGGGGGCATCGGGACACAGAGCCACTGCTACTCACCACGAGCCAGTCCATGCCTTCGTTCACACCGCTGCCGTCGACAGCTGAGCAGGCCATGATGCTCCAGTTGCGGTCCCGGAGCTCGCCCAGGCGCAGCACTTCGGATATTTCTCCCGCGCCCTTGGCGCCGGGCTGGTCCTGCTTGTTGGCAAAGACAAGCAACGCCGCGTCCTTGAGCTCCTCCTCGCTCAGCATGGCGGCCAGCTCGTCGGCTGCCGTCTGCAGTCGTTCAATGTCGGTCGAGTCGACGACGAAGATGACGGCGGCCGTGTTGGCGTAGTAGCACCGCCAGTAGGGGCGGATGCTGGTCTGGCCTCCCAGGTCCTGCGTGACGTGAGTAAGGATTTTCGCTTGGCTTTCTTGGATGGCAGGCAGATCGTACCCAGACATTGAAATTGAGGTTCTTGTACGACACGGACTCGACGTTGAACCCGATGGTGGGTATCGTTGTGACGACCTCGCCGACCTGTAGGTAACATGGTGTTTCACGATGAGCATGACTTCGCAGCAAAGGGGTTAAGGGCGACGGACCTTGAGTCTGTATAAGAGGGTGGTCTTGCCGGCATTATCCTGTAGTAGGCGGAGGCATCAGCATCGTGGGCACAGGCCGGGGCCACGAGCAGCGAGGCGACGCACGAGGCCCAGAATCAAGATTCTGATTTCCTTCTTGGCCCACAGCAGGTTGGAGAGCCAGGAGACGCTCGCGCCCATGTTGCCACGCGTTGACTCGCAGCTTCCCTAGGGCAGCATCAATATGTTTGGTCGTGATCCGAGGTCCCCGGGCGGGCGGGCTGGCACCCTCGTCGTCTTGGTCGGAGATCGTCGCAGTCGCGGGCGCGCGGGACAAGAGCAAACAAGGATGGAGTCTGCAACCGATAGAAGCCCCGGGGAAGACGCAGACGCGAGACACGGACAGGCCAGATGGCAGATGGACCGAGAGGCGAGGGAGGGCGTTGAGAGGGGCGGGCGGGTAGCGTTTTCGCGGCGGACGCGGGGAGGTTTCGGGCACGATGAGGTGAGAGGGCACAGAGAAGGGGGGAGAGAGAGAGCGATGGCTTATCCTAGAAAGTCGTCGTCTCGCTCAACGAAAAACGTTGGCATCGGGATTCTTCATGCCTCCGTGCCGTATGTACGAGTAGTAGTGCGTCAATGTGGGCCCGTCCTTCTGCCCGTTTCTAGCCCGCTGATTGGCCCGAGCGCTGGCCGAAAACACACGCCCTCCAGCATTTCGCGTTTGTTGCCACCTTTACCGTCGCGGTTTCACATTTGCAGAAGCTTCTTGTTCTGTGGCCCTTTTAGAAAGGGGGGGCTGAACCTATGTATGTACGAGACTGAATCTATCAGATAGGTGTTCTTCGGCCCTAAGAGGCAGCGTGGTGATCTGCCTCTCCTTGGAACAGGGCAGCTCAGCCGTCGCCATAGCACGTGAAGCCCACCCAGCCAAGCGGTTGCGAAGACTCGTGTCTGTTGGCCCTCTCAAAAGAGTCTGGCGAGACAGGTCATCCATCTTCACGTGCCAAGTGCGCACAACTGAGCTCGTGGTACGAATAGTATTGATTAAGCTTGCCGGGAAATATCGCATCACCGGCTAGCGCCCGAGTACGTACCTGCCCGGAGAACTGGGTTGCTGCCTTAGGCACACACACCCGCACACAAGCCCGCCCGCAACTGCGCCACGCCCCTCAGCCACGCACCGCCCTCGCTAGGGCTTTAGGCCCTTATGATAGTTGCGTGCGGTCAGAAAAAAAACCTCCCTTTCCGACTTCTCCCAAACGTTAGCGACGACCGCCTTCGTCATCAGCGACTCGACACGCAAAGCCATCAAGATGCCGGTATGATCTCTCTCGTCCCAGTCCTCCTCGCTCGAGTGCCCTCGTCACCGTCGACTCCTCAATGGAGGCGCCTCGTTCCTCCCGTCTTCTCCCTCAGCCGCCTCCCGCACCACCCAACCGGACCCGGGGCATGCCGTGACGGAACCTGCGAGAACATCAAAGGCTGACAATGTCGCGATAGAGCCACAAGTCTTTCCGTACCAAGCAGAAGCTTGCCAAGGCGCAGAAGCAGAACCGCCCTGTGCCTCAGTGGATCAGGCTGCGAACAAACAACACCGTCCGGTACGCCCCTACCCTCTGCGCCAGACTCGTCTTGATCGGCGCCGTTGCGACTTCCGACTGCTAACCTCAGGGACCAAACAGTTACAACGCCAAGAGACGGCACTGGAGGAAGACTCGTCTCGGCATCTAAATGCTCGCTGTCATCGTCTTTCTCGACTCTACATCGACCGTCGCCGACAACCCCAACAATCAGGCCGTCGGCTGTTTTACCAGGGCTCGTCGCTATGCAGCATGGTATGGGTGACGGGCAAAACTGCCGTCGCATCAAGAGGGGAACGTCGACGCACTGATTAGACTTTGTGATGCCTGGACTCTTGATTCTCGTTCTTACTGCATGTTACGGTCGGCTATAGGGAAAGGAATGCACAGTTTTCGACGTCCCACATTCATGTTCAAGGACCCAAGGGCACCCACACGTGAAGGCAGTCCCGGCCATTTCGTCGAGGCATGTCTGGACGACTTCATTCCTAACCGGTGATCGGTGATGAATGCTGCTTGGTGCCCAACATGATGCCCATTCAAGCCGGATTCAAGCTGGGGGGCGCCCGAGCGTCCAGGTTCCGCCAAGCATGAAACCAAGCATCAACGTCACGCCGTAGCCCGGGCCAGGGGTAGAAAAGGGCATCAAGGATGTGGGATTCGCGGCAATGGACCCGTGGAGCACTCGAAACGACGTTTTTGCGCATTTGTATATGAAAATTGAGAGTAGACAGAGGAACCTAGCCCGCAAGCGAAGCCATCAACCGCGCCTCCGTCCGTATCGTACCATGCAAGGAAAACTGGTCAAGCTCCATAAACAGCCCGTGCAACGCCCGTAAAGCATACCGTGGAAATCATTGCTGAAAGGCACGTGAGCGTAGCGTCATCCCTCAAGGACGTGACGGCAATATGTTTCCTCGAGGAGTTGGAGCAATCATCGATCCTCGGCCCACTCGTTCTCGCGGCGAATCTGCTCCTCCTCCTCGGGCGTGAAGTCGTTGGTGATGTTGAACGTCTTTCGGATCTCCTCGGGGGACTTGCCCTTGATCATGTTTGCAACCGTTTTGCATCCGACATCGAGGAGCTGTTTGATGTCGAGGTAGTTGGACGCCTGGCGAAGAGAGGTTAGTCAAGGCTCGCCCGAGGAAAAGCGACACAGAAATGATGCATACAAGGATGATCTCGAAGAGCATTTCCTGATCGACCTGCATGAACTTTTGATCCCAGTCGTCGATGTCGGTGCTCTTCTTCCGGGCATCTGATTCTTCATCTTGGGCCTGGGGAGGGTCGTTGCGGTGCCACTCGCACCACTCAAGCACCTTGCGCAACACGGCCTCGTTGACCTAATTCAAGGAGAAAGAAAAATGTTAGACGCCTGTGGGGAAGAGTGGGAAAGGCCGGGATGCGCACGTTTAGAATGGGGATAGGGTCCTCCTTGGTGGGCTTTGCCTCGGTATCGTCCAGCAAGTTCTTGATTAGGACAGAACGCGTAATCACGTCCCGATCTGGGATCGTTTCAGCCTCGGATCGGGTCGAGAAGGAAAGCCTTGGACGCGGTGCCAACTTACCAACCTCGATGAGGGCGTGGTCGTTGGAAAGCAGCCAGAGCTTGTCGGGCTGCGCAGCGGCTGTGGTGTCTGCCATTTTGAAGGCTGTTGGAGGAGGAGATGACGTGCGAGATTTGAAGAATGACGGCGACGAAAAGGAAACGACGATAACAAAGATGTCGGGGGTGAGAAGGCGACAGCTACTGTGGGCAGCGGAGGCAAGGTGCGAGGTCAGCTGGTATAGTTAGGTAATGTTGGCTGTGAGGAGTTCTGGGAGAGTGAGTGCTGGGCGGCAAGGGGAAGGAAGGAAGGGATAGAATGGGTGGGGTCGCTGAGTCAAGCGAGCACCGGTTGTGGCATGAAGCACGGAACGAGACGTACCTTTTTGTCCTGAAGGTCGAGGTCTGACGAGGTAGGGAGCAGAACTTGACGAGGAAAAGATGGGGGAGAAGGCGAGGATCTTATAGTTATAGTTATTATACGGCAGACAGACACCAGTCGGTTCATGAGCGAAAGAAATGAACAAAGGCGGGTGCCGGGAGGGACCTTTGTAGGTTGGCCTTGTCGCTGGTGCGTGCGTGGGAAAGCCTAATACTAAGCGCCAGCCTGGAGCTGGATTCGTACTCCGTACAGCGCCACCACCCGACCCCCAAACTCTGCTCCACACACTGGGGCATGATGTGCGCCACAGAAGGGTTTTCGGTTCGAGACGGCACGTCTTCGCTCGTTTCGGCACACGCCTTGAACCTACAGCGACTCGCCTGTGCGACTTCTCACTCATGCCGGCTCCTGGCATCTCGTCCAGCTCAATGCTGCATCCCAGTTCCGTACGAACACCCCATGCTATCGACTCCCCATGGTCGTGACCTTGAAGGCAGGCTCTGTGGAGCGCCGTCCGGCCAAGCTTGTCAAGCCCATGGAGCTTAATACGCGCATTCTTGTTCCGAGTGAGGTGCCAGCAGGACGTCGCGAGGCCTCGGCCCGCGGCGATATGGAGCATCGTGGACCGTCTACCGAAGAAGGATATGGATAGACATGTTCGAACATGCTTCTCAACAAGGCATCATGGCCGTCTTCGCGCGCTTCTAGTATGATTTGCGAATCCATGTCATACAAGGGTTCTTGAAGCATCCCAAGCGCCCAGTCTACCAGTTCCCAGTCTACCAGTTCCCAGTCTACCAGTTCCCAGTCTACCAGTTCCCAGTCTACCAGTTCCCAGTGCGGACACCCTTCAACAACTAAGTAAGTCGGTCCGGTCAAGGAAAGCACCTCCTTCAATGCTTTCGCGTAGGGGTTGCCATCGAAGCCTTTTTCGTACAGTGTGCTCTCCACCTTTCCAAAGCATTTGTCTTTGATCCTTGGGTGGTATTTCTTGACTCCCAACAGGAGTTGATGTAAGGTGGTCTGATAGAACTTTCCGAGCGAACGGAGGTCTGCCATTGCTGCATACCTTGCTACTGCTCATTCTTATGGGAGTCCGAATAGTCGAATATACCGCGAACGACCAGGCGGGGAAAGTGGTTCATGAGCCCAGCCGCTTCCGTTTCAAAACACAGCACGCCTATTTCTGCCGTACGTTTATCTCTAATCAGAGCGTCTCATACTTCTGTTCGTCTAAGTCGTGACACCAAGTTCGAAGATTAATCACCACAAACCGTTATGCAGCTTGCTTTAATGTCCAAGAAATGAGGGAATATACAATAGAGTCTATCGCTAGTCGAATATAGTCGCTTATGCTTCCGCCGCAACCTTGTTTTCTTACTGCGCTTCAAGTCTATTTACCGCCGTTCGTAAGATTATAAGTGGCTGGTCTAAGAACCCTGTTCTTCTCATCGCGAGGACGATGTCACCTTGGCGGATATCATGGCTTGCACTCGACGCACCGCCGCCGATGCTAACCATTAGACCGGTTCTGATACTAGGGAAGCTATGTAGCATATCTCTTGCGACAATTGCCGCCGAGGACAATTGCCGCCGAGGACAATTGCCGCAGAGGATGTGCCATACTCCCCATCCGGTAAGACAGCGATGACGGCGATATGTTTCCCGATCCTGCCTAGTGTGTAATCGTTGTTGTTATTGGAGGGGAGATTCCGGTCTATCGTGCTTTTCGTCTAGGAAAGCCTGCGCGGCGAGTAGTTATGGCGCAGATCTAGCCGACGGTGTAGTCTTCAAGGTCGGGCATACTGACGAGGTCCCTGGACAAATGAGATTAAGGACCGGCATTACCGTGCTCGGATGGCCAATAAGCTTTTTAGTGTATATACGGGGTTTGGAGAGACGAAGGAATTATCGTTAATAAAGACCATGTGGTTGTGAGGAACGAAAGGGAAAAATCCAGGTGTCAGATCACATGACATCACGTGACGGGATTACATTACCCCATTTACATAAAACGGGGGGCCCCTGACAGCCGCAGGGCCGCCTCTGTTCGAACATAAGAGTCTCACATGTATGTATACTACCGCCAAAGCTGCCAAAGGGAGCCCGCCCGAGCACCCAGCTCTGGTAGTCAAGGGGTGTCTGAGATTCCCTCGAGACCGAGAGAGACCGAGAGTCCCCTTGTTGTTGTGAATAGAGGCTCGTAGTGAGCTAGCCGCTAGGTAGGCCTAGTAGTAAGCGACCTGGAAGCGCATAGGTGCATATATACCTATGTATGTACATATGTAGGGTTACTACTCCCGTTAGTGGCTGGGCACTTTAATCAAGCGCACGCGGTGGGGGAAGGCCGTCGGTCCTGTCCCACAGCATCTCCCTCTCTCAGTTGCATGGCGAGGTTGCTGTAGCGCATACTAGTATCCCCTCGATACATGCAGGGCAATTTTCTTTCACTTCATTGTTGTCGCTGCCCACAGAGTGACGTTATCCCATCTTAGGCCCCTGTGTTTTTTTTGTTTTTTTTGTACTAGTACCTAGTACATACATCCACATTCGTACAGGAGCCACCCAACAAGAAAAAGAGACAATCCATGCTTGTATCCGGGCCGCTAGCAGGGCGTCTCCATCTCCCTGGTTCAGCACTTGGCACTTGGTTCCCGTCCCGGAGAGATTGCTAGCACGCATTCTCCCATCTGATCTGCCTCGAGCATCGGTTTGCCTTGCCTTGGGCCTTGGCTCTCTCCAGAATGACGCGACGAGTCCTTGGCCTGCGTCTCCCCTCTGTTTCCTTCTCCTCCTCCTCCTCCTCCTCCTCTTCCTCTTCCCCTTCTCCTTCTCCTTGACACCACTCCTCAATCCTCAACTCCTCAGCCTCCTCTTTCAACTCCCACTCGGGGGTCCTCCTGGCCCCGTCTACCAAGTCGAATACGTCTCCTTTCCTCGACGTTGCTTTTTCCACGCCCGCCGCGCATTCTCCATACCAAGCAAGCCCTGCCGCCCGCGTCGCCCATGTCTATTTTCTCTTCTCTCGAACAACCGCCTGCTGTGCCTCTGCCGGCCTCGAGTCCAGCCCCCCAGAACCATGTGGCGGCGCACATATCTGCTCCTCGCCCTCATTCGGCTGTGGTTCGCACTGTCACCCAGCTACTTGCACCCCGACGAAAACTTCCAAGGGCCCGAGGTCATCGCCGGTATGCCTGCTTCCCCCTCTCTATCTTGCCCGCGCGTTGTTGGCTCTCTGCCTGCGTCATTGCGCAGACGTCGCCAGCGAATCAAAAAACCGCCCTGCGTTTTTTTTTCACCCGTTCTCTCGGCTGACTGAGACTCCGACACCCAGGCCAGATATTTAGCTATCCGATCCGTCGCACCTGGGAATTCACGAGCGACCATCCGATACGAAGCGTCTTCCCGCTATGGCCCGTCTACGGCCTGCCCATGCTCTTGCTTCGATGGCTCTGGATTGGTAACGGCCACGATGGCGATATCCCGCCAATCGCCGTCTTCTGGACCCTCCGCGTCCTCATGTTCCTCATCAGCTTCGTCCTCGAGGACTGGGCGCTCCACGAGTTGATACCCTCTCCCCGCCATCGCCGCGTCGCTGTCCTGCTTGTCGCCTCGTCATACGCCACGTGGACTTATCAGACGCACACCTTCTCCAACTCGATCGAAACCTTAGTAGTGGCCTGGAGTTTGGTCCTCATCCAGCGCATGGTGGATTCTCGGGTATGCATGGCCATCTCCCTCCACTCGGACGCCGCCCCCATGCTGACAGGCTCTCTCTCGCTCAGCAACAATCGTCGCTCCTGGCTTCCACCGTGCTTGGCGTCGTGGCCGTCTTTGGCATATTCAACCGCATCACTTTTCCCGCCTTCTTGTTGATCCCTAGCCTTCGCCTGATACCCCATTTCTTGAATAGGTATGTCACCCTCTCATCCTCCAGCACATGCAACGCAACCGAGTCGCTGATTCGTGCAGTCCTTTGTCTCTTGCAGTTCTCGTTTCTGCTGCCCTTGTCACCACTGTCGTTGCCATCGCGCTGGATACCGCCTTCTACACCTCGGGGCCCTTGACCTGGGCACGCCTCATTGCGCGGCCAGTTATTACGCCCCTGAATAACTTCTATTACAACTCCTCGACCGATAACCTTGCTCAACATGGCCTGCATCCCTGGTACCAGCACCTGCTGGGGAATATTCCCCAGCTGCTGGGGCCCGCAACGGTCTTGCTCTTGACCCAGCCTCACCTTTCCATCAGGCTCTACTCGGCCATCTCAGGCCTCGTCGTTCTGTCCTTGTTCCAGCATCAAGAAGCCCGGTTCCTCTTGCCGACTGTGCCGTTGATCCTTTCGTCGGTTCAGCTGCCCAAAAACAGCACGGTTCTACGGATTTGGGCTGTTGCGTGGATCGTCTTCAACCTCCTTTTCGGTGTCCTCATGGGCACCTACCACCAAGGAGGCATCGTTCCCGGTCAGGTTTTCATGAGCAGCCAGCCCGATGCTACCCAGGCAATCTGGTGGAAGACGTACACGCCTCCCATCTGGCTCCTGAACGGCAAGAACGAAGTCTTGCAAACAAGAGACGTCATGGGCATCAAGGGCGAGGCCCTGTTCGAGCAGCTGACGGAGCTCGCCACCTGCGACACCCCCGCTGACCGACGCAGCCAGGAGTACCGGAAGGAGAAGAACGGCACATACCTCATAGCGCCTGCTTCGGCTACCTGGCTGGATCCATACCTGCCCAACAAGGGGCTGCAGGGGCTGAGGTTTCGCGAGGTATGGCGGCACCGGCAGCATCTGAACTTGGACGATCTGGACTTTGGGGATGACGGGATCTGGAATACGATTTCCAGGGTTGTTGGGAGAAGGGGTCTGATTGCTTGGAGAGTCACCAAAAGCTGCTAGCAGAATCAAGCTGTAGAAATCAGTCCTGGTATTTCTCCGTTTCAATCCGCCAGAACGCGTGTCGTCCCTACCATGCAGTCTTGCACATGTTGATGACAGGCGCTAAGCACGGCGTCCGGGAGCGATTGAATTTGTCATGTGGTAACTTCACTCTTGAATTGATGTCCCAGTTGAGGAATCAAGCCCCCCCAACTAATCCCTTCCCACCACCGAGACAGAGCGTCGAAGCCGTGTCGCAGTAGACGTCACGCAACTTAATACAGACGCTTGGGGGGCGACATGCTGGCCTTGATGGTTAGGCTGCCGACGTTTTGCCAGCCCTTCTTCAGCAGAGAAACCAGATAGTTGATGGCCAGCATGATGTTGCCAATAAGCTGCTCCGTCTCCATGCCCACATTGCCGACGGCGACACCCATGCAGAGAACCTTCTTGAGCTGGAACTTGATGGTGGACTTGACCTCGTTGATCTTGCCAGTCAAGTCATCGCCATGCGTGACGGGGGTAGGGAACTTGCCGGCTGTTGGCCGTGTGTTAGCAGCCGATCTGTCGGCTTAGGCCAATCAAGGAGGGGGCCGCTTACCCTTGGACAGACCAGGACCCAGGATACGAGGAACATGCTTGATGAGGGATTCGGAGGCGACGAAGGCATCGTACTTGCGGGCCAACTTCTTGACGAGCTTCTTGTTCTTGTTGAGCTTCTTCAAGTCGTCGGCCGACATGGCATCGACGCCACCGTGCTTCGCTCGGTCGAGATCGTGCTGGTCACCGAAGATGCTGCGTCCATCCGGTCAGCCACAAGTCACGCCTCGCCGCACAAGGTTGGCCATACCAGATGGACATGTTGGGGCGGGGAATCGAAGGCAGCTTGATGGTGCCCGAGAAACGCTTGTCGCGCTGAGGATCATAGTTCTTGAGGCCGATCTGGAGCTCGACCGTCTCGAGGAAGTTGCGCTTCTTCGTATCGTTGGAATACTCCAGGAGCTCCTGGACTTGCGTCCGGACATTAGCTGCGGCGACGGATTAGCCGAGCCATCATCTGCGAAGTGAACGAAAACATGGATATCGTCGGATAGGTCCCAGTGGCGGAGGGGGTTTGAGAAATTGGGGGGCATTTCGCATCGTACCGACTGTGATTTTCGACATCTTGACAGTCTCCCAATAGATTCAGCGGTATCTAATGGTGGTCAGGACGGTGCGTTGGTGTAGGGGAAGAAAAGGATCTGCGAAGCCGGAAGTCCATTTTGCCAATTTTGAAATCGCTAGCTGTGGGCCTGCCTGACTCACCGGCGACTGATTGGTCTGATTGGTGGATAAGGGGCTTGTACAGGGCATTTTTCTGTCACGTGATGTAGCACCTGACGCTGGAGACTCTTCACCGTCACGTCGTCTTCTCCTCGTTTTCTCGACACGTGAATTTGAAGAGCAGGCACAGGTTCGTTATTCGGCTATGTGGCGAATTGTCAGCCTCTGGTCCCAACCTCACTCTAACCATGGAGAGCGATCCTCTCCAAGGGCCCGCAGAGCTGCTGGCCAATCCGGCACAGACTCTCGAGTGGCTCGAGGCGCAAGCTCCCGAATCGCAACAGAGGTGCGGCTTCACGGCTCCGTTTGAGATATGTCGCTAAGATAGTCATTTAGCCATGCAGGTGCTCTCTTTGACCAGCTTCTCAAGGCAGCAGGACAGCCTAAGTCTGTCTCGGGTCAGGCCTGCGTGAGGCTCTGCGGACTCGTGGAGCAATTGTCAAAGGCCAACTCTGAGGAACTCCGGAGTTGGTCCTTTTCTCAGACTGTGACTCTCCGGCTCTTCAACTTCTTCGTTGACTGGAACGAGTCGGATCACCATCGCTCCATGAAGCTTGTGCTAGACCTCATTGTTCAGTCCATCAAGAGCAACCCAGATCGTGACGACGCTTCCAGCACAAAGGGCTGTCTCCTCGACAACATTTTCTCAATTGTTACTGGGCGTTCTGCCAAGCCGGTTGCCAAGTCAGCCATCAAGTGTCTCGATCAATTCTTGACTAAAGGAGTCTACACCCTGGACGACATCTATTCGGGTTACAGGTCTCACCGGAAAGAGCTCGTACAGCAGAGCGACAAGGAGGTATGGCGGGCTTTCACGGTCAACATCTTCAACTGGATGCGGCTCCAATTTGTATGTCCGACGGCTGGCAAATTCATCGTGAGTGTCTATCGCTGCTGCAGGCAAGAACCAATCAGTCCAAGTGTGGACGAGTGGTATCGATGGCTCCTTAACTTTGCTTCCGAAGAACCCTCCTTACTTGAGTCCATCAAGAACTACATCTTCCTCCCACTCTTTAAAGCGGACCGGGACGAGGGGCTGCGGTTTCTCGGGAAGATGAGTGACGAACAGGCAACCTCCACGGCTTGTAGCTTGGACCTGGACACCCCCGCTCTTCTACAATTGGCGGCACTGGAGACCGGAAAGAAGATTGGTCTGGTCGAAGAACCAAGTAAGCTTCGTGGGTTCCATGCTGTCGCACTCTGAGCTGACTGGGTCAAGGGTTCAGCGGAGACAAGGGGCAAACCGATGGATGCCCATCCATCACCATCGATGAGCGGATGCTTGACAACGTTTTGGCTCATTCCTCTAACGACGTACGATCTCTGGCACTATCTTTGCTGGTGACGTCTCCTTCAACGACAAGACCGTACTCGAGCACCGCATTGGAGCTGTTGCGGAAACACCTGACTACCTTCTTTGCCGATTCGGATGCCAAGTTCAGGGTCGAGGTTTCCGGCAAGGTGCGAGACATGTTCAAACGGGTTCGCGGCGCAATTCATGTCTTGAAGCGCAGCATACCGAGGGCGCGGGCGAACGCTCAAAAAGCCAAGCTTGCCGGCAAAGCAGTCAAGGTCGATCCGGACTCGGTTGCCGCTTCGCCCCCAATTCAATACAGGTCGAATCTGATTTCGCTTTCCGAGGCGCAGCTGGTCGCCTGTCTCCAGTATCATGAAGCTTTTCTTCAGTGGTACGTTGGGTTCTTGTGTAGCGAACTCATCCCTACCGCCTCATACCAAAGACACATTGCCTCTTTAAAGGCTCTGGGCTTTATTCTGCGCATGGAAGGAGAGGCGTCGAAGGCTTGGGAGACAGATGACGACCAGCGACTATTTTTCGATCTCTTCGACGACAAGTGGGCGCGAGCGCTCTTGGACCTGGTCATGGATCCGTTCGAAGACGTGAGGGACGTTGCTGCTTCGACATTGAATAGATTGTACACCGACTCGAGGTATCGGCGACTCACACTGGCCGGCCATGGGAGCGATAGATGCATAGAGGCAACCGTCATTGAGGTGTCACGACGAGCCGAAGAACTTGCGCGCCGGACTTCGAGGGCAGACCATTCCGATGGAGCTTCGAGGGCGACGCAGCTGCTCTACAGACTACTGGATTCTGAGGGAAAACGCATTGCCCTTCTCTCCAGAATGATCAACGACCTAGAGCGCAAGACGCGGATGGCAGAAAGCGATCTCGGCCGTGCGGTCCTGGACGCCCCCTTGCACGGCGACTTTGCTTCGCTAAATCACGTCTGGAAGGTGACGGTGGACTTGAAGCTCGCCGAGGCACACATCGAGGCTGTCCAGTCATTGCAATGGAGCCTTGTCTCGTGCTGTGAGCGAGTGTGGAAAGCCGTGAGGCGAGTTCTCTGCGACGACTCGCCCGAGGGCCATTTGCCTCAAGAACTAGAGGAGGTCGAGGGACTTGAGACCAAGAGCCTATTGAGCTTCAGTTTTCGAGCAATACACGAGTCGAGGTGAGCATCTTCCGGATAGCAACCAGTGTTGATGGAATCCTCGAGTAACATGGGGCAAAAGTAACCTCATGCGGACCATGACCATGACAGCCCGCAACCGATCACGAGGCGGCTTTGTGAGCCCTCCTCGAGGTGTGTTGGAAAGGATCGGAAACCTGACCTTTGACCAACTCTCCCACTTGAGGCACCGGGGGGCTTTTACCACAGTGGCATCGACGTTTGCGACGTGCTGCCAGCAGACAAAGCACTTTGATCTCGACAAACCACTGCTAGATGTGTGGTACCGGGGGACGTTGGATTGCATATTCTCGCAAGCCTCCACCACGAGAAGGTCTGCCGGTATTCCATCCATGATGACCGGACTGCTCTCGGCCAATGCCTCACATCCCTCTTTTCAGCACGTCGTGGAGAACCTCATCGGCATAGCCCGCAAGAAGGCGCGAATGTCGGAGACGGATGGCTCCAACCTCCCGCAGGTTCACGCATACAACTGCCTCAAAGACATTTTCAAAAACTCCCTGCTGACGTCGATGGGAAACAAATCGGAGGCGTACTTGCCCCAGTGCTTGGAGCTGGCTGCAAGCGGCCTCCGCTCCGAGGTCTGGGCAATTCGCAACTGCGGTCTGCTCTTGCTCCGCAGCCTCATCGACTGTCTCTTCGGCTCCCAGGAAAGCAAGGCCATGATCGAGTCTGGATGGGACGGCAAAGCCAATCGCATCCCATACCACCGGTATCCCAATCTTGCCGCGGTACTGAGAAGCCTCCTATTGTCGGGACACCAGATGCTGGCTCAGACAACGGCGACGGCGTCGGCCGCCGAGTCGGTTTTCCCGGCACTGGACATCATCCGTCGCGCCGGCCCCCCTGAGCTGCTAGGCGACGAGATTCAAGTACACGTCGCCGTATATCTGTCGAGCCCTGTCTGGCACGTGCGGGAGCTTGCGGCCAGAACACTCTGCTCATGCCTGCTGCACGAGGGATGGTTTCCGATCATCAAGAAACTGGTCCAGGAGGCTCTGGGCGCTCAAGGCGGCACGCGCTTGAATCAAGTTCATGGTGTGCTTCTAACTCTCAAGTTTCTAGTCGAGAGACTCAGAGAGGTGGCCGTGAACCATCTTACAGGCAAGTTTGCAGGGAAGAAGCCAACCGTCGACTCTTTGCTAACTCCTCTCCAGCCGAGCTTCCCAGCCTGGTACAATATCTTGGCCAAGAATCTATTCCCCCAAGGCTCTCGCCGTGTCCAAACGTCGCAGCAGCATATCTGGACGTCGTCAACTCAATCTGGGCCTTTGAAATGGCCACTTCGGGGCCCCTGTCTCCGTTAAAGGTTACAACTCCTGCCACCTCCGGGTTCGTGCTTTTGAGAAATTCGGCCACCATACACAACGTGTACGCGGCAGCTGTCGCCAACAGCCCAGTGGAGCTTTTACGGGAGCTCCTGCTCGGCCCAGCGGTTGACGTTGAGAGCTTGGTCACGGCTTTGGAAACGATCCCGAAGCTCTTGCATGCAGCGTCGACATCGGACGAGATACTCGTCGAGCTGAGTGCGCTGTACATCGACGCAGGCCGTGAGACCAGCTCTCCCGACGCTCAAATCCTGGCGACGCAGAACCTGGCCGAGCTAATGGACCAGCTCCTGCGGCGCGGCCGGTCAGACAGGCTCTCGCCAGGCGCCCTCATCAAGTGGTGGACCGCTCTGTCGTTGCGGCCCCTGAGCCCAGCCCTTTCAAACGTAGTCATCAGTGCCAGTGGACGTGTCATGGCTGTGTTGGGCCAGTCTGAAGCAAGCCAAACGGTCGATGTGCGAGCCTGGGGGCGCATGATGAGCGACGCTGGTTTTGATGACAGGGTAAGCGGGCGCCACACCAAGAAGTGAGTCGAGGCGCTGACGCTGAGCATTCCTAGACGTTGGACACGCGCTTCGCAGCCGCCGAATCGTTGCACTCGTTCTTTGCCGTCGTCGGCCCGCGCAGCACGTCGGACGAGCACCTGCCCGCCCTCCTCGCCCTCTACGACGCCCTCAACGACGACGACGACGAGGTGCGCGACGTAGCCTCCAGGGCGGTAACCTGCATCGTGGGCAAGTCCCTCGTGCCCCCCGAGGCGGCCAGCCGTCTCCTGCATTGGCTGGCGCAGCACTTTGGCAGCAGCGCGGGCTTCAGGGCCGAGGTCGCGAGCCGCATGGCTGGCCACTGCCGAGTCCGGGCCGCCGACGGGGCCGAGTGGACGCCCGCCGAGGACGAGCTGGCCGCGGCCTTGCGCTTCGACGACTCGCTCTTCGTCGTCGAGGAGCAGAACCTCTTTGTCGACGAGGTCCGCGAGACGGAGCGCTGGGCGGGCGTGTTGGAGGGCTTGGCGTGGGACGCCGCCGCCGACGACGACACGCTCGGCAGGCTCGACGGCTGGATCAGGGGCGGCGTCGTCCGGCTGGGCCGGCTGGTGGAGCAGGAAGATGGGCCCCTTGGCTGGGCCTCTGACCCGCACGTCTTTGCCATTTGCACTCGCCTCGTCCGCGGCTCCCTGGCCATGATGGCCAAGCATCTTGCCAGTCCGGCGCTCCGCGAGGCGACGCTGCGCGCCAGGGAAGCCCTGCGGTCACACGACGCTCATGTATCGAGGCTTCTTATTGAGGCGTGGGAAGACGTAGAGATGGACGCTCAGATATAAACAGGCTTCTGTCAACAATGGCGCAACACGCGCCGACATGCTAGCTACGCTCTTGCCCCTTTTCGCCTCGCCATGCAAAATGCCGTTTCGCTCGTGTATGGATGTGAGGATCCAACCCAGCCCTTCTTCTGCTTCACCTTCTGCTACAGACTTTGCCATGCCACCCACGGTGCGCCTAGGACCTGGGCTGGCTGTTGACCGAGGCCTCCCTCGACGACGACGAGTCCTCCATGCCCACGGCCCCGAGGCGACCCAGCTTGGCCACGAGCATCGTGTTCTGCGCCTGGAGCTCGCCGACCTGGCTCAGCAGGAGCTCCACCTTGTTGAGGGCCACGTCGCGCTCGGCCCTGACGCACTCAAGCTCCGTCGACAGAATCGACCTTTCCTCCTTCTCCATCGTCTTGCGCCGCCGTCTGTCGGCCTTGCGCGCCTGCTGCTCGCGCTTGTCCTCTAGCTTCTTCATCTCGCGCTTGTACTTTGCCTCTTGCTTGACCAGCTCCCGCTCGTGCTTCTCGCGCGCCTTGGCCAGCGCCGCCGCGTCCTTGTTCTTTTCGCCCTGCCGCTTCGACTCGAGACGCTCTTGCGTCTTGGAGAAGTCTTCCTCGAGCTTCCGCCACCGCTCAATCAGCTTCTGCAGTTGCCTCTCCCCCGTATGTTTGGGCTGCGACCGCGACTCGTCCGAGTTGCTTTCCGAGATGCTGCCGCCCGCCCTGTCGCCCGCCGTCGACTTTTCGACGGCCGAGGCGAAGCTGAGTGACGAGGACGTGTCACTGTCGGATTCCGACTCGTCGCCCCGATGCTCTGGTTTTCCAAGGTCTCGGTCAAGCCCGTCTTGGCTGCCGCCGCTTCCGAGGCTCATGGGGACGCTGAGTTGCTGGCGTAGGCCGTTAGCCACCGAGCTGGCGACTCCAAAGGCGCCGGCGATGATGCCGTAGAGCCCGTTGCTACTGGGGATTCCCTCGTCTTGGCCCGCTGCCCGGCCATCGCTCGTAGTCACTGCCGCAGCCTGCTCTGCGCGGCCCTTGCCCAGGGCTCTTGGCACGGCGGGAGCTTCAGTATTCTCAATCTCGGCGGCGCCATCTTGTGGAGATTCCCCTTCAGCGGCTGCCGAGGCGGCCCAGTCGAGGAACTTTCCGGCGTCGCCGACGATGCCTGGCGGCGTGCCCTTGTCAATCATGAAGCGCGGGACGCTGCCGCCCGGATCGCTCCGAGTTACCATGAGCCACTCAATAGCTTGGGGGAGGTCATCGGGCGCCGTCGAGGGGTCGGTGGGCGGTCTCGTGGCGCCGGCCTTCCTGCCGTCGTCGGACATGAGGTCGGCGTGCGAAGAGGACCTCTTGTTGGCCAACTTCTCGCTTGGGATCTCGCGGATAACCTCGACGGACTCGTACCGGCCGCGGATGATGCCCTGCCGCGGTGGGCATTCAGGATGGGTGCACGGCTTCGAGACGACCATGTACTGCCGCAGGGGGTTCGCGCGGTCTGATGGTTTGGTCGACGAGTCGGAAGTCAGGAGCAGGGTGACGAAGTCGCGGGGGGCTGTCGGGCCAGGGAACTGCGCCGAGAGTTGGAAGACTGAATCGGATGAGCGCGTGTTCGGGCTGAGGAAGAAAAGGGTTTCAACAAACCACTGAGATGGCCGGCGCCGTCGACGACCTGATGCTCGACCCTCTTGTCGGCCCCGATGCCGCGAATATTGCCGCTGCCAGGCGAGCCCTGGACCTTCATCGTCTCGGGAAACTCCCTCTCCATCCCGCTCTTCCAGCGGTCAAAGGACAGGCGATCGTGGACGCTGCGGCGGGCAAACCACGAGCCCTGGCCGTCCTTGCCGGCGAGCTTGTAGACACGGATGCCCAGCGGGTTGTCCCGCGCGTTGACCTTGACCTCCTTCCACTCGTCGCGCAGCCGGTCGACGACATCTGACGCCGCCCGCGCCTTGCCGTGCGGTGGCGACGGCGGTGACTCGTGCAGCTCTGCAGGCACCGGGGCCGGGTCCGTCTTTGCGCGAGCGCGTCCCGGGGCCGTCTCTCTGGCCGGGGCCCAAACGGGCGTCGTAGAAGGGATCGAGTCGACGACGAGCTGCGCGTCGGCGAAGACGCCCCCCAGGAAGCCGGCGAGGTCATCGTGGGGCAGCTGGGCCCAGTCGGCCGGCCCGAGAGTCTTGAGCGGCTCGTGATGGCTGTTGCTGGCCATGACGGGCGCGGAGGTTGTTTTGGTTGTTTTGACTTTTTTGATGTTTTATGTTTTTCAGGAGCAGATGTGCCCAGGGTCCTAGCGGCATCAATCAGGTTGATGATGACGCAGAGGAGCTCTCATGGTGTTCCCGGTTGGTTGGTTGGTTGGTTGGTGGTGGGTTGCAAGAAGTTGGAAGACGCTTCAGGGTCGTACGAATACCTGGTAGTGGCCCATTTGACGTCATGGGGCTTCGGTGAGCGGGGGTTAGTCAGCCAAGCCGCCAATCTGCAGAATGGCGTCACATGCAAGAGCCGACCCCTCTTCTCCAAGCCTGGGACGCGAAGCCAAGATTGAGGCCGTCACGAATGTGCGGATACTCCGTGGGGCACTCTGTGGCTGTCAATGGGCATGCCGTCATTGTACTAACAACTCTACGTCGGCGTCATCGCCGAGGACAAGCCAGACAGGAGAAAAGGTGCCTTGCCCACGGACCACCCCCCGACAGGTGGCTCGACATTCTCTCCTCTCACAGGCGGCTCGACATTCTCCTCTCACAGGCGGCTCCACATTCTATCCTCTCACAGGCGGCTCGGCATTCTCTCCTCTCACAGGCGGCTCGTCATTCTCTCCTCGACCATGCCGTCGAGGTCGCGGCGGCAGCTCCCACAGTACCTCTCCCTCCACTCTCCGAGCGCCTCCATGCCCTCTGGGCCCAGCACTCTTTGGCTCGGCGCGGGCTCCCTTGCCGTCCCGTCACCCCCCCGGCTTCTGTCGCCTTGGAGCAGCGAGTCCAGCTCGTCGCACAGCGACTTCTCGTTGATGAGCCAGTTCTCCCATTCCGACTGCAGCATCTCTCGTTCGACGCTGTCGACGACGCGCATCGCCACCAGCAAGTCGTGTCGGTACGATGCAAGTCGCTGCCGCGTCCGCCGCAGCCGCCGGGCCGTGGCTCGACTCGACGGCCACGTCAGCTTCGACCCGGCGTCCTCCCACGGGGCATCCATGTCCGTCGCGTCCAGCAGCTCCTTGTAGGTGCCAAAGCACGTGCTGTTCTCGGGAGCGGACAGCGCCTTGCCCTTGGCCCCGGTCGCCTCGTCAAGATCTGCCATGTAAATGGCCTTGCTCATCATGACATTCGGCCCCACGCCCATGCTCGTCATGAATCTTGCCGCCCTCCGCTCTTTCCACCAAGCCGACGACTCGGTCGATGTCAGCAGCACGTTCGTCAGGGCGCTGAAGCCGAGCAGAGCCAGGATCACGCGCTGCGCTGATATGACTTCAAACAGCTTCATCAAGCCGGCAAAGACCCACATGATGATGGACGAGACGGCACTTTCTGCAAAGGACCTCGCCGTCTCGAGCACCATGGCCGTCAGGGTGCGCGGGTTGACGGTTTGCTTCCTGCTCGACTCGTTCGCTGCCGGTGAGAAGAGCACCACCTGCGTCTGCTGGCCGACGTGGCCGTAGACCTGAATGGCTCTGTTGGTACGCCTCCGGGGTCCCAGCTTCCGGACCTGGTCTGTCGCCGTCTCGGCCAGCTCTTCTGCGTCGTTGGCTGCGTCGCGCAAGGCTTGCCTTTCCACCAAGTTCTTCCAAAAGGCCGGTGCCTTGGACCACTCTATGCCCGTGTAGACGGCCAGCTTGCACTTAGACTTGGCCACGTGCGTAATGACAATGGTCGTCACCAGCTTGAAGCTCCGCGAGTGCGGCAGGTGCCACGCCGTCTTCTTGTGCGTCACCACGTACGTGACATGGTCGCTGTAGATGTCAATGGACTGGTCATCGCTGACATTGGCCGACTTGGACCGCCCGAGCAAATCCTTGTAGTCGACCTTGAAGTTGAAGTCGCGGCACATCTTCCCGTGGTCGACAAGCACCCACGGGCCCTGAGCTATCTGCTGTGCCCTGTGCTCAAAGTACAGCTTGGGAAAGACGAAGCTCTTGTCTCCAAAGAGGACGTGGAAACAGGCCTTTGCGCTAATCTCAAAGTGCCTCTCGGCGGCCATCTCCACCTTGCCTTCCGGCTCGTACACGACTGCATGGGCAGGGAGGTGTAGTTTGGGCGGGCCCCTTGGGTGCGTCCTCGGGGGCCGCAGGTGTACTCCGTGCTCGCGCTGGTGGCGGTTCCTCGACACGGATCTACCAGAAAAGGTCCCGTCGTCCACCGGGGTGTTTGAAGACACCTCTTCCCAGCTCTCGGCGCTGGGGCTTGGCCTTTCGTCATCGTATCTCTCGACATTGACGAGTGCCGAGATGATATCCCTCGTGTCCATGGGCTCTTCCGCCTGGAGGTTGTCGACCAAGAGGTTGAGACGTGTGTGAAGAAGGGAGAGATCGTCGAGGAAAACTTTGATGCTGATACGCGTGTAGCCCGTTGCATTCGTGCCCTGGCCGAGGTGCAAAAAGATGAAGTCGCAGTCCTTGCCCGCGGCCGAGGTCACCTCGGTAATGATGTCCAAGTGAATGCTATGCGCTGACACCATGCCCATCTGCTGGCTGTAAAAATACATGTTGTCTGGCGTGACGTAGATGCGTCCGTCACCCGCCAGTGCCTCGTGGGATGAGCTGCGCTCCCTCGAGATCGACCAGGCCGCTCTGAACACCAGCACCAGTCTCTCGCCGAGATGCGCGTTTGGAAACAGGAGGCGGAACTGCGCACTCTGGGCCTTGAGCTCCATGGGGTAGTCTGCAGGCAGTGCCGTGTCCAGGCATGTCTGCGAGCTCTCAGGCACAAGGCCCCCGATAGGGTCGTCGTGGTCGAGGCGCGGGGACTCTGGCTGCCCCAGGCCCTTGATGGCGGTCCATACGTTGCTCCCCCAGTAATTGGCAACGAGCGACGTGGGGAGCTTCTGGCTGTTACCCATGGTGCCGCGCTCCCCCGCGACAATGACGGCAGTGCGGCTCAGGCTAGTCAGGGCCGGAGGTTTCGCCAGCGTCAGCGGCGCGAGGGAGCCGTATGCGCCATCCAGAGTAGCCATGGTGCCTGCGGCCGACCGTGAGGCACTGGGCGCCATGTTAGGGGGGTGGACGGGCAGCACCCTGTGGCTTGCTGAGATCAAGCTCGCGATGCCCCCGGCCGAGCTTGCGGCGCTTGCAGGGGCAGCATCCATGGCCGTGCTCGAATTCGATTTGCGATGGAGATCAAGCTTCTGGATGATTCTCGCGGCGTGATCTCGTCCGCTCTCGCCATCCTCTCGCATTGCCAGGTCTCGTCCCAACGCTGTGAAGGATCGGCGGGCAAGGTTGCTGTTGACGTCGAAGCTTTGCCTGGTCGCCGGGTGGCTCTCGGAGCCGGGCGCGAGGGTCGCGGATCGCTCGACGCTGGGGCCCATGTCGTCGGCAGCGCTGACATGGCTGTCTAGGGCTTTGGCGGAGAACTCGGGAGCGCTCGGCGGTGAAATTGAAAAGGCTGCGTCGGCGCTTCCGGGCAGATGGCCCATGCTTGCCTCGAAGGCCTCCTTTTTGGTCACTTCGAAAACCTCGAGCCACTCCATGAGTTCCTTTTGCGTCTCGGCCTGCAGCGTCATCGTCTGGTTCTTGGTCTTGACCTCGAAGCAGAAGCGCCTCTCCTCTCCCACTGCCGGCTTCGCGTTGCACAGCAAGACGCCAATCTCATCGCCCTGCAACACGCCTTGCGGTCCCTGGACAAGCCAGCCAAATACGCCACCACGGCAGTAGTACCATCTGCGCACCCAGTTGTACCTGACTGGTTTGCCAGACAGCATGCGCAGGAACAGCCATCCTTGCTTCTCCGATATGTCGGCCTTTTCACCTTTGGAGCCCATGTTAAGGGGCCCGCGGGAGCCCAAGAAGGGCACTGTCGACGCGCCGTAATCCTCGAGCTCACGGGATGGCTTGAGTTCTTCCAGGGCGGTTTCGCCGAGTGCCTTCCTTGCCATTTGCAGCTCGCGTTTGAAATAGGCCTCTGTAAGCTCCATCTCCTTGGCCCAACCACGCACTCGATCCATTTCGCGGGCCCAGCGAGTTGCACTAGTCCATGCATCCCGTGATTGCGACATTTCCTTCCACATCTCGCCGCAAACCTTGACAAGCAGCATGTCCATGGTGAAGCGAAGCTGCGGCGCGAGCTGGCAATAGTCCATGGAAGCTTGGATGTAGGCCTTTCGGTTCTCCCACACGGAGAAGGCATCCTCGCGCAGAGCAGACGCCTCCTTTGTCTTGGACTGGCTCACGTAGCGTGCAAGAGTCGAGTCGTATGCCCTTTGCGAGTTCTCCATTGTTCGCCGCGTCTCCTTGAAGTTGCGCATATCACCGCCTAGAAACGATCGAATCGGCTCGACAACGACGCCATCCAGCTTCTTCATGCTGCTCAGTATCTGCATCCAACATTCCCTCTGTCCATCGGCAACGCGTTTGAGGGCGAGGAAGGTGTAGTCGTTTTCGATGATGCCGTCGGCGGCAGACGGGATGGTCTTGACGAGATATGTATTGACCGTTTCCTCGAGCGCGAGCATGTCGTGGACCAGCTTCGACGTCGACGAGACGTAGCCGTTGAGCCATTTCTCCATGGCGTCAACCTGATCGGCAAAGTGAGCAGCGGACGCGCGAAACGTCGGCGAGTCGAGCGCAGCTTCGTTAAGGCCGACGGGGACGCCCCGGTCCGCCGGCCGCCGCGCGGCGTCCGCGGCCACTGCCTTGGACATGGTCGTCGGTGTTGCAGAACAAGGCTACAAGACTCCAGAGGCTCTCGAAACAGCGCAGACAAGGCCATCCGAGCCCGATGAGAGAGAGAGATTTGATTGGCGAGGGAAAGATGCGACAAGTCGAGACGTTGGAGTTGTCGTAAGCTCAGGAGGTACCTACACGTATGTCGACGCTTAGTCATCGATCCAGCCTTGTTGGCGATAACCTGGCAAGCCTACAGGACCTTCTTCGTTTGCTTGCCTCGTCAGCAGGTGACGCTTCGTGGCCCTCGTGGCAAAGCGCAGATTGAAATGTGTATTTAAACGAGTAGCTGCGACTCTCCCAGCTTATCCACCGCTCATCCGAGCCGCCCGGGGGCAACCAAAGCCACGCCGCGCCACTTGGCCACTTGTCCCTGGATCAAGGCCGGATCATATCCAGACCAAGGCAAAAGCATCACCGCCCACAGCCCCAAGCCGCCGCGCCACCGCGTGATTCACGTTACCAATCGTAGAGATCACCTAGCCCTCCCGTGAGACACAGTTTTGCGCGCACGTCGGCATGGATATCTCACCTCTATATCCGCCGATCATAGGCTCAAGTCGCCGTCATCACTGAGCGAAGGGGGCTCGGCCGCGACGCCTCATGGCCTTGCTTACGACGCGTGGAGTCAGCCCTTGGCATCAAGCGCTGTTGAGTAAGCGACATTGACGCGGCATCGGTCGACCTCGGCGCGTCGTGACTCCTCGCATCCTCGTCGTGCGCGGACGGTTGAACTTGAGCAGCTCCCTCGTGGATGACGAGGGAATCCGCAGGTCAATCTACTCAAAGTTAGCCCAGTGCCTGCAGGGGCTCTTGTGGGGGGTGGGGGCTTGCCGTCGTAGTAGTCGTCATCGTCGTCGAGGTCATTCAACTGCTCAAAGTTGACCTTGTAGCGGAGAATGCCGCCGATGCCACCAAAGCCCTTGACGAACTGGTTGCCCTCGGTAGAGCGGTCCGACACGAACTCTAGGGCCGTGCCAAAGTCCTTGTAGTGCTCAGCAATCCATTCGAGGAATGACTCTTGGGAGATAATCTCCATTTCCTGGCCAGTCTGCTTGTCGAGGAAATTTTCTCGGCTGCCTTGTTCCTGCTGCTTGGTGGTCTGTAGAATGAGCTCGCTGTTGTTGGTGTCCTTTAGGGTCCAGCGAGTGATTTCGAGATTCTCAAAGACAATGAGAGTCTCTACGGCGCCAAGCTCGAGGGCCTTGAGAGTGTCGTCGATTCCATAACACACCTTGCCGGTGTCCTGGCTAATCTCCTCAAAGTACTTGCCAATGAGCTTCTTCTCCTGGATGAACTTGACGTTTCCGAGAGTCTCCGAAGACAACTCAATGGCCTGATTAAAGCCGTTTTCGCCACCGTACGAGACGTCAACCACCTTGATAACCTTTGTCTGCAGGCGGTTGTCGAACATGTCGGAGGCGTTGAGGTCGTTTTTGAAGTCGGCGGAACCGGCGAGGATAATGCCGGCCACGTTGACCTTGTCGTTGGAGATGAAGTTTTGCACGGCCAACTCGGCAACCTTGCGCACGTAGTTGTGGCGCTTCTCTTCACGGAGACGGGCGAAACGCAAGGCCGACTGACCACCACGACCGTGCTTCTTTGGCAAATCGACGGAGAATTTGTGGACAACATCGCGCGTGTTGCCGCTCAGGGTACCGAAGAGAGCGCCGTTTCCGTCCATGATGATGAAGCCGAACTTTTGGTCCGACTCGAGCAGCTCCGCCAATGCCTCGGTATGAAACTTGTTGTCGCAAAGGTACAGGGATGTGTTGATGGGCTTGAAGGGCTCAAAGTCTATGTTGACCTTTCGTTCCTTGCCTTCCTGCGTCAGGATTTCGCCGCAATAGACGACCAAGCCATTGGGGGGAACTTTGTTGTAGAGCTTGAGGCGCTGTTGAGTGGACGTGATGGCGGAAAGGACCGACTGTCGGTTGACGCGCGATTTGATGTTGGAGGCGGTGCCCTGTTGATGAGGTTAGCTTGCCGCTTGGGCGGTTCGTCAGATCAGTCTCGACATACGTATTCTTCAGCCAGCATCTTTGCCGCCCGGGAGACTTGGTCCTTGGGTGCTAGAGATTCCGTCAGTGTGCAAGCGCAAAGACGGTGTCGTGTAGGGCGACGGACGAATGATGAGAGATATCATGGAGGTGCCATTTCCCCTGGCAGCCTCGAGGCGCTTGATCAACTTCTTGACCTTCCAAATCTCAATCTACCAACCAGGACTTGTTAGCCATTGCCTGAGTTGCTGTTATGTTGAGTCATCGAACGCCGTCGTGCGTCGTGGCTCCTCGTATGGCGGGGCAGCACACAACAACACAACAAGGGGCTGGAGGTGAGGGGCACAGAACTCGAGAGCAGAAAAAAAAATCGTGCAACCGGAGGGGGGCTCGACTCACGTTCCTCTCGGCCTCGTTTGCCTGAGCGTCGCTCATGTTGACGGCGGTGCTTGGGGCCTTGGAAGCAAATTACCTGTCGTGTTGTCGCGGTTCGAAGGGAGGGGGGAAGAATCTCTCTCTGCTGCCAGAGGGGGGGCGAACGAAGGCGCGTGCGTGTACTTCGTAGCACGAAGTTTGCAATTGAGTTCGATGCTGGAGGCCAGATTTTCTGTCTGGAGCTGGGAGACGGGGAGACGGCGACCCGGTGCGGCAGCGTCTACGTACTAGGGCCGTAAAGTTAGCAGACCCCCCCCACCTTCAGTACTTCGTTGGTACATTGGTACCTATCTAGTAGGTGCCCGCAGCAAAACTCCCACCCACCTATTAGGGAGTGACAGCCTAATCCCAGCGCACCAGATTTTGCGTCCTCTCCTAATGCCTAATGCCTTACGAAGTAGAGTACGAATAGTATTCGAAAACAAGGTTCATATGTACGTGGACAGAGTGCGCAGGTTAGACACAAAAGGTAAGATGCCTGCCTGCACAATTCAAGCTTACACATGTACCTATGTATTAAGTGCGATGGTAGGATTACCTCGGCACTAGAGCGGCTACGGAAGGCCATAGCTACATATGTTTTAAAACTCTGCCACGTTAAAAAAAGTGAACTAGGCCTACACTAATATGTATAGAGTCGTACGTATTAATTTAATATGATAAAACTATATATTAAAGCATATAGAACGTACTTACGAAGTATTTAAGTCGCGAACGCACTTTTTACTTAAGTAGAATTTTCTTCCTACTATATAACTCTTCCTACCTATATAAAGTCGTATTATTACTTACGAACGTACTTTCTACTCGATAGAGCTTTCTTCTCCTACTATAGAATCGTTTCCTTTAATACGAGGTCTTATAACTCCTTTCGATAAAGTATATTTATAATACTACCTACCGCCGCCCCCCCCTCCCTTAAGCCGACCCGTTATTGCCTTATTAATCGATAGGAGTATAGTAGAGTTAAGGAAGTTTATAGTAATACTAGATTTTGCCTAAACTGCTATTAACGCTTGCCTACGGCTAAGATAGTATAAACTATCGACCTTACGGCGCTATCGCCTTATATAGCCCGGAACTATAGAAGAGCGATAACGATTCTAATAGAACGGACTCGCTTTATACTAAACACCTACGCTTAGGCCTTTAAATTAGCGAGGCACGCTCGTACGTAAAGCATTGTAAGTATATAAGCCCGTCGAGCCCTATTATTAGTCGATGTTTAAGCCGTATTTTAAGTCGTAGAGGGATACATAGATTAATTTGCCGGTAGAATAAGTAGAATAACGTACGCTAAGTATACGCTTTTTCTAAAGGCCGTATATAAGAGTAAGGGCAAGTGCGCCCTTTCTTTAGACTATAAGTATAAATCTTATAAGAATATAGTGCGAGAAATCGTAACCTAATGTCGGCTAATACTTACTAATAAGGATTAATCTATAGTCTAAAGCGTATAGCTTACTAAGGCTACGATTAGGCCTATATTCTTTAACTATACGACGTATTAAATAACTTCGATTTCGAAGTTTTTTAAAAAGGCGAGTATCGTCGTAAGTAGAAAGATAGATAAGGTCTAGCTCTCTTTCTAAGTATTCTATAATATAAGCCGGCTTGCTTCTCTACGTCTTATACGATTAAAGAAGAGGTCGCTTAAGGGTAAGTACGATACCTTACTACCGCTTAATAAGCCTAAAGTCCCTTATATTAAATAGGAGTAGGCAATTAAGTCTAAATCTCGACTAATTAAGTCTAAATCTCGACGTACTAAATAGTACGATGCTCCTATAACTCCGATAAAAGACGAACGGCCGACTGACTTTAATATCGATTGTAATTTTCTATCTCCCTCGCCTCTCGATATATAGGGCGATAGTAGCTAAGACGAGGATATATAAGGCGGCTAAGACGAGGATATATAAGGCGGTAATACCGAGATCGATAATATATAGGGCAGTAATAGCTAAAGCGAGGTTATAGAACTAATAAATATTAAGCTTAAGATTTAATTAAGTAGGTTAAGGAAATAAGTCTAGCTAAAAGCAAGGTATTATAAAACGATTGCGAGCGTATAGTCTAATACTAAATTTCTATATTACTACCGTCGCTTATACTACCTTCTAAGTTACTAACTTCCTCTCCTTCTTCCTTAGTATTAATAGTATCTACTATATTATTAAATAGAGTCGTATAGTTAATATTATATTCTATAAGCTTCTTATAGACGCGTTTTATCCCTTTAGTTAGTAACTTTAGTAAAGAGAGACTAAGTTCTTACCTAGATTTAATATACTACTATAGCCGCCTCTATAAGTAGATATACGTTAAGAAATACAGCTAGTATAGCGGATTAAAGCCTATATTAGACCGTTCGGAAAGTATATCTACGCAAATAGTTATTATATCCTCTAGTAAGTAGGCGTTAAGGTCGTATTCGTTATCTTCGAAGATTTTATTAAGCGTATTAAGTCGATGTTAAGGGATAACTTCTATAAAGTTCTATATAATCTAGTTATTTAGCTAATAGTAGAGAGTCTACGGCTAGCTAGGCATAACGTAAGGTCTTATGCGTTATTTGCGAATATAATACGAATTCTAAAGACGTATAAAGTCGGCAAACTCCGCACGGATAATTAGTATAAAGATAAAGAGTATTATAATACAATCGGTAAGGGACTCTAGACGAAAAGGTTATTAGCCGTTAGGTAAGAGAAATACTCCTATTTTAGTATAGTTAGCAATATATATATATACTAAAGAGTAAATATAGATACTTACCTACTAGAATATTAAACGGCTATTAGAGAGACGTCCTTACTAGCTCTTAATCCTTTAGTTTTATATACTCTTGCTAAATACCTAATAGTCGTTTAACTATACGTCTTAGTATATACCGTCTCGTACGATAAAGCGCTTTTAGGAGAGGTAAAGATATACCGTAGCAATAAGGACTATCTCCTTTCTATAGTCCGTACGAATAGTATTTAATATCTTACCTCGCTCTTATAGAATATTAAGGTATTATACAAGCATACTATATAATATACCTAAGGATACGCTAACGTAGAACTAAACTATTATTTAGGAATATACGTTAATACTACCGTAGATCTTAAAGCCTTAAGCCTTTAATTTATTAAGGCTATTAGTTAACTATATAAAGTTTAGACTAAGCGTAGTCTACCTAAGGCGATTATTCCGTATTATATTCTAGCGTTAGGCAATATTAACTAAATAAAAGTCCTGGAATAAATCGTAGAGAGCCCGTCGACTAAGGATATACTAATATTAGCGGACGTACGTATAAAGATACGTACGTCTAAGTCCTTATATTGCCGTACTTACTTCCGACTGCTTTATAAAAAAGCGTTTAAGTTCTTATTTACGAAGTTTAAGCTTATCTACTATTTAGCGCTATAGAATATTAAGTTCGCGCCGGATGCGCTATAGTAATCGATACGTAAGGATATACCCTTTAGACTAAAGTTTAAGGAGCATAAAGTAGTCGTTTAAAATAAAATTAAAGAAGAGTTATTTAATCCGTGCTTAAAGATTAGCTATATCCTACGTAAATACTCGTATCGGTTAATCTTAGGCTTTAAGTATACGCTATAGCGTTATACGACTTACTTTAACGTCGAACTCTACCTTAAGTAGCCGTAGAATTATCCTTTAAAGCGTCTCGCTTTTTTTCTAATCTTAAATCTAAGTGTAAAAGAGTAAAAGGTTAATCTTAGGTTAAGGCATTATAATATACTATACGATAATATAAAATCTAAGGTAAGGAAAAAACTTTACTACGGTTATATATTAAGTAGTACTATCTATATAAATTGCACTACGGAAGACTATTTTCCCGGCCTAATATTAAAAAATTTTTATCCTAGGGTATTTCCGCGTACGTCTACGTATAATACGTAACTCTAGACTAAGCCGAAAACATTCCTAACTCTAGAGCTTATAAAGCATTCCTACTTCTTAGAAAGCTTAGTAAGAAACTTAGCGAGCTTCTTTAAAGTTAAGCGGTAGACTTTGCCGAAAAATAACGTTATTTCGTCGTCGGAGTTAATATCGTCTAAATCGTCCTCTTCGGAGTCGTACTTACGCTTTTTAAAAGCGCCCTTATACTTACCTTTGCCTTTAGCTAGGGGCTTCGCCTACGACTTACCTAAAAAATAGTAGTTAGTATAAGAAGGATATAAAACGTATAGGGACAATAGGGGACTTACGACTAAAAGAGCAGCCGGCGCTAGAGCGGTTTTAGTTATAGTTCCTATAGCTAAGGGCAAGTTCCTTATAGATATAATAGCTATTAAGCACGCCTATATTAGAGCGATATTTAGTATATACGTTTATATCCTCTTATATAGCGCCTTATAAATGCTTTAATATCGTATCGTAGTTTTATATAGTCGTAAGGTTAAAAACGTATAGCTCTTCGATAATGTTTGTAAAGCGTTTCGTGCGAAGCTTAAGCATATATATATCTTAGTAAAACTTAGTAAGGAGTTTAATACGTAACGTTATAGAATATACCTCGTCGATAAGGCCCTTTTAGTCGATAAAGTTAATTATCTTAGACGAATAGCCTTTTACGGCATTTATAAACGCTTAGGCCGTTAAAGTAGGATTATATATTAGCTAAGGGCCTATATAGTCGAACGTATTAAGCTATATAGTAGAGATATCGCCTAGAAGAAATAGCACGCGGTTTTTTAAGAACCTAAGAAAAGTGCTAGGCTTAATAGTAGGTTCGGCGTTTTTAGTAGGACTATCTTAAGTATACTTATCGCGTTCGGTTATAGTCGATATCGTAAGCGTCTATACGGTCGATATTATAGGTATTTATACAGTCGATATCGTAGGTATTTATATAGTCGATATCGTAGGCGTTTATATTAACGTTAGCAACGTAAAGGTTTATATAAAAGGAACGTAAAGAGAACGATTATATACCTACTTATCTATATTATTATCGCTAATAGCGTTAACCCCTGTATTATTCTTAAAGGCAACGTTCTTCGCCGCCTTACCCTAAGGGGAAGGATAATTCGTTATACTTATCTAGCATTAGTAGTTTATTAGCAATTATTCCTAGGGTTGCCTATCTTTAGCGTAGGGTAGGCATATACGCGCCCGTAAGGCATATACGCGCTAGCGAGTGGAATATACGTGCCTATAAGAGTCACGCGACGTAGCGTAAAGCTCTAAGGAGAAGGATAGAGGTAGGTAAAGAGGGCGGCAGTAATACACTAAGCAGCGTGGAAAGGTAGGTAAAGAAGGATGGTTTATTAGGGTAGGTAGCGAGCCCCGGGAGCTAGGAATAGCTCCCTGCTATCTTATCTATTGCTAATGTTAGCACCTTAGGCGGCTAGCTAAAGGGTACATTGCATACATTAGGCAGCGTCTATAGCGTAGCGAGGCGGCCGGGCTTTTCACCTTACGAAAAGCGATGCAAAAAGCGATAGTTAAGAAAGAAAAGAAGCTCTTATCGCTATAGCAGCTTAAAGAGGAATTAGTAATTAGGCAGCTAGTATAAGCGCATAAGATGCGCTATAACGATAATAGATTCCCGAAGTAGCTAGCGTATATATGATAATTACATCTACGTAATATAAAATAACCCTACGGGGGTATTTATATAAAGGTATAGAGTTTTAAAACATATGTAGCTATGGCCTTCCGTAGCGGCCTATGATTGGTCGTCATAGGCGGCGGACGGAGAGACTTCTTGCCCCAGCCAGACGACGCACCTCGTCCAACCGTTCCCATCGCGGCGGCCCATCTACGAAACCCGTCCCGAGTCGCCGCGCACAAACGAGAACCACCGACAATGGTCTCGCAGACCCCCTAGCTCGCCAGCCATGTCTTCCGTCGCGGGCGAGGTGGCCGCGACCATCCAGACGGCCCACATCAGGACAGATCCAGATCCAAAGCTCGACCTCGGGCCCTCGACCGCCGCCGAGGAGATACAGCCCATGACCCTCGAGGTCTCGACGACGCACCATGACGACGACGCCATCGACGACGACGACCAAGACGACATCCCCTACAGCGTCCTCCGGCCGACGCCGCGGAAGCGCAGCCTCCCTCCCCTGCCAGACCTCCGCTTCGAGCAGAGCTACCTCCGCAGCATCTCCAATGCCGACGCTTGGTGGAAGGTGCTCCTCATCACTGCCAGAGACCAGGTGAGAGGCAGTCATATCGCATTAGGCCCCCAGCTCGCCCTGACACGTCGCAGATTGTCATGCCCCTGGCGCAGGGCTTGATGTACAACCTCGTCTTGTGCGG
Organism: Ophiocordyceps sinensis; assembly: GCA_012934285.1. Taxonomy (NCBI): domain Eukaryota; kingdom Fungi; phylum Ascomycota; class Sordariomycetes; order Hypocreales; family Ophiocordycipitaceae; genus Ophiocordyceps; species Ophiocordyceps sinensis. The sequence continues at coordinate 1,803,802 of JAAVMX010000008.1, forward strand.
GTGGCAGCATTGGAACCGCAATGCTAGGCTTCAAGGCAATACTGCAGGTGCCAGGCTCAGGAGATGGTGGTACGGCGTAAACAACTGGACGGTGCCCCGCAGAAAGACATGAAATCACAATTCAAGCTTGGGGCTTCGACTTACATGGTGCTCGAGGGCGCGAGAACAGAGGGAGAAAACACTGTTTTTGTTTGACTATAGTCTCACGACCCAATACTCGCCCACGGGGTCAACAGCGACGTGCCCGATGCGAGCTCCTCCCCTTCTTGAAGCCTTAATGACGCCAGAGCATCGTGCGTATCTGCAAAGCGCGATGCTGCACATTTCGTTGCGCCGTACTTTTTTGTTTGACCCCCCCCCCGAAACTTTGATCAACATCCGTGAATAAGACCCGGAGCCTCTATACCGGGCGCCACCTGCCACACCCCAACTCCAGGCAACAAGACTTTACTGTTTATTAGCATCGTCCCCCATGGACAGCGATGGCTGTCTCAACGCCTTTTCCGGGCTCCCTCGAAAAGCCAGCGAAGTGGGGGCCGCCGCCGAAGGAGATGGCTCTCGTTGCACGTCGGCATTGACTAGGGGTGCTGACCCGTTAGACCGCTCACCAGTGGCACCCCTTGGTGCTCTGTCAACGACAGAGGTGGTGTACTCCTGGGCGGGTGCCTCGGGCGTCCCCAACATCACCGTGTCCGCCGTGCTGGTCTTCACCTTCCGACGCTGATCCTCCTCGGCTGCAAACGTGTTATTCGCTTGGGCGGGCTGGGCGAGAACTGTCCGGAGTCTGGGTGACGTCACAGATAGTTTTACAACCAGGCTCCGAGGTTGCTCGTCCGAGTCAACTTCGTCCTCTTCAAACTCCTCTTCATCGTCGGATTCATGTGAGATGTGTGCGTCGGCGTCGTGCTCGTCGTCTCCGAATCCCGCCTCGCTTCCATCTTCGTCGTCCGTGTCGGCAGAGCCGTTGCCATGTCGCCTGGAGCCGTTCACCCCGTTGATTGCATGGTTGACAGCCGCAGATCGCCTGGGGCGTCCCGAGGGTCCCACGGGGTTCTCTTGGTCGTATTCCGAGCCATCACCCTGGGTGCTCCCGGGGGCGCCTTCTGCAGCCACCATGTTGAGACGGGGAGGGGCTCGGACCTGTCGTCCGCTCGAGGTGGTGACTGGACCTGCTTCGGCCGGCGTGTTTGCTCCCGTGTTGCGCGTGGACCGTCTGTTTCCCGTCGAGTCGGACAAGAAGTTATCCTCTTCGTCAGAATATGTATACTTCATCCGCTTGCCGCGAGTGCGGCCTTCGTAGGAGAAGCTAGGTTCGGGGCGCTTGAACTGATCCTTGCGCGATTGACGATACTCCCTGCGTTTGCGTTTCTGCAGCCTTGTCAGCCCTCCTATCCCTTTGCTGACCCCACGTCGGTCTGTGAAAGACCAGGCACGGCAGTCAGGGTGACTGGGTCAAGGCTTACCTCCTCGCCGGCCTCGAACCGCGGGACGGCTGTAAGGATTTTGTGGCTCAGCGCCTTTGCCTTGGGACCGCCGTCCTTGGTCTCGAGTCTCTCCGCCAAAACCTTGAGCTCCTCGGTCGTGCCTGCAACGCTCCACCAGGTGCGGGTTGCCCCAGCAGGGTTGCTTTCTCTGTAAACGCGAAAGTTCGTGTCGTCCTGGCCCTCCACCAGAAAGTAGCGGCGCTTGTCACCGTCTGAGCCCCATGGCTTGACCGCCCTTGGCTGGTTTATATCCTCCTCGTGACGGTTCTGCTTGTACGACTGGGTGATGGAGGCTTTGACGGCTTCGGACGAGGCCATGGTCCAGAGAATCAGGGTGCGGAGTAAGGTGAGCTAGGTTTTTGGTCAACGGCATCGCAAACGAGGCAGGGCGATTGCGGGCGTACTCTTTCGGTCGGGGTCATCGAGTTGAAGGTGGCGCCACCTGACAGCGGGCTCTTGCGTTCCCATGCCGGCGACCACTGTGATTTGTGAGACGCGATGGCGTCCTCCAAGGCTCTGCCGTAGTGCCCTGGCCTGTTGCCCGAGAAGGGGAAAGGTCGCATTAGCCATCTGTAGCTCGTGTCGCGAGGGTGGCTCGAGTACGCACTTGACGTCCTGCTTGCGGTTTAGGAGCAGGCCCAGCAGCGCACAGAGAAAGTGCTCCACTCGATCGCCGGGAACGAATTCCACCACGTCTCGTTCGAGCTCTTGCGGCCCAAAGTGCGCCAGGGTTTTCGGAAAGGCGTCGCTGAATCGGCTTCGGAACATGACGATGAACTGCAGGACAGTTGTTAGCTTTGGCCCGTATGACGTTGAGCACGCGAAGCCTCGCGTCGCACCGATCCGCAACGCGACGAACCGGCCGCGGCGCCGGGCAGGGGAGAAAATACATGCACGCCGGGCGTAAAGACGCGAGGTCCATCACGTACCGCAATGTCTGGATTGTCAGCGAGAACATATTCGTGCGGCGGCGATGGCGACCGCTTGCGTGGGGGCTGCGAGGGCCCGGGGGCGGGCTGCCCTGACAGCTTCGGGAAGAACTTGAGCAGCCCCGGCTTGGCCTTGGGCGGCGCCGCGACGGTGTCCTTGTCCAGCTCCTCACTGTCCGAGGGCGCCGGCGACAGCGACGACAAGGACGAAAGGTCGGAAGAGTCGTCGTCTGGCGCCATGTTGGGCATGTTTGAGCGCGAGGCGACGTGGTATGTGGAGAAGGGGAAGGGAACCAAGGTGACCTACGCGAGCGGTAGTTGTTCGACGACAACTCAGTGCATGCACTAGCTAAACCCACGTTCATGAGCCGCAATCAAAATGTACCCCCGTTGATAGGCCAAGGGGTTCATTTATTAGCTTGAGTAACACATGCTCGACCCTCAACATGCTACTTTGTGCTAGAAGACAAGAAATGAAACAGGTGGCTTTGCCGAGCCGTGGCCTCCGTCTTGTTCATCCATTCGCTATCCTACTTGCATTACCTCGGCCCCGCAGCGATATTGTCTCCCGTCCGTTGTGTGGTCAAAGGCCGGCGGCCAACGAGGCACGAATCGCAGATCCGCCCGGCCAGAGCCAGATCCCTTTCCAGGGAGAGAGGCCCACGACCGAGGTGTGCGTGTCCATCGATATCGTAGACGTCGTTGCGACACACGGTGGGAATGGATTGATGCTGCACATGCTGTCACGACGGCGCGCGCATCACCTGACCACCGACCACATTCAGCGTTGGCGGTCATCACGCGTGAGCCACTCTGATGAGCCACTCTGATACCGAGATCGTGCAACGTCTCGCCCCCTCCAGCGGCACATTCTCAACAGAGATGACTCGAAAAACTCGGCTCGCCTTGGCTTTTGTCAGCGGACGCGTCATGGAAAAGCGAAGCAGTATTCGTAGAATGAGTGAGAATGCTTGCCGGGATTCGGCCACGCAAGGCTTCCTGGACCGTCCAATCTCTCTTGTCATGTCTTAGTCGACGTCCAAGGTTCCGCGCAGCTGTCTGGCGCACCACGGTTTGCGAGAGTTGAAGGATGCGCACGCCGCGGCCCAAGGCATCCAGAGTGTAAGACAGAAGAAAAGTTGGGCCAAGATTGACGTTGAAATGTTGTTTGTTCTCCGTGCGCACATTTTGCGAGACCGAGCATGTCCAGCATCCATTCACGATTTCAAGCCCACTTGGGCATTCGCTACCAGGATGTTTCGCGCCACCAAGTCTCTCGTGAGGGCTTTGTGATGCTGACACCTCGTGCCCATATTAGAGTCGAGGCCCGGAGCCCCACCGAGAACCGCGCTCATCCGGTCAGCCGAGGCTCCCGTCAATCGGCGCCTCAAGACGCCTTGCGAGACGCAACGACGTTGCCGGGTGTCTCTGAATGCCACGCCCATCGTGCCCAGGCCTCAATCGGGGAGTGGCGTATGCCTCGAGCACAGCAACACATGGTCGAGATGCTGCGGCAGTGGTTGGCCCCCCCCCCGGCACGGCATGAGGGACGTAGGCAGTCCGTCGCGATGTTCGAGGTGTTCGAGGTGGTGTGGTGGTGGTGAAGCCCAGCCTCACCGGAGAAGGATTGTGGAGACCTTGGTACGTACTCCCGTGCTCAGGCAGATGATAGGACCGCTTCCTGGGACCCACTGACAGGTCACGTGGACAGGGCTCCTCCGGTCGCTCGAATGTCCCGCACACAAAAAAATGTCGGCATTCGCACCTGCACGGCCTTCCTGTCAAAACACCAAGCGGCCGAACCCAGGTAAAGACGCCCATTGATTGCGCCTTCGGCGACCCGCCACTGACAACCGTTACTGCAGCAGACACTCGACCGACCGCATCGAGTCAAAACGAGTCGCCATGGGTAGAGTCATTCGCAACCAGCGCAAGGGCCGTGGATCCATCTTCAGTCAGTTTCCAGACCGATCGAACTTGCTTCGGCCTCGCCTCGACGCCGGCAACCGTACTGACCCCAGACGACAGCTGCCAACACGCGCTTGAACAAGGCCCCGGCCAAATTCCGCAACCTCGATTACGCCGAGCGTCATGGCTACGTTCGCGGCGTAGTCCGCGACATCATTCACGACCCTGGTTAGTTTGTCGCTGACGACTGGTACGCTGCTGCGACGGGACGAGGGCTGACGTTGGATGGAATCGCAGGTCGTGGTGCGCCTCTCGCCAAGGTTGTCTTCCGCCACCCGTACAGGTTCAAGCAGGTCACCGAGACGTTCATTGCCAACGAGGGCATGTACACGGGCCAGTTCATCTACGCTGGGAAGAAGGCTGCCCTGACCGTCGGCAACGTCCTGCCGCTGGGAGAGATGCCCGAGGGTACCGTTGTCTCCAACGTCGAGGAGAAAATTGGTGACCGTGGCGCGCTTGGCCGCACCTCTGGCGGCTACATCACCGTCATCGGCCACAACCCCGATGAGGGCAAGACGCGTATCAAGCTCCCCTCTGGCTCCAAGAAGGTGGTGCACTCAGGCGCGCGGGGCATGATTGGCATTGTTGCCGGTGGTGGCCGAACAGACAAGCCCCTTTTGAGTAGGTTCCCTCAGCCGACATTCGCCTGGAACTGAGCTGTCTAACCAACTGTGCAGAGGCTTCTCGTGCCAAGCATAAGTTTGCCGTCAAGCGCAACTGCTGGCCCAAGACTCGTGGTGTTGCCATGAACCCGGTGGACCACCCCCACGGTGGTGTAAGTAGCCCTCGTGGGCATGGAGAACAGCTTGCCATAGATACTGACGCTTGCCGCAGGGTAACCACCAACATATCGGTAAGGCGTCGACCATTTCCCGATACGCAACCCAGGGCCAGAAGGCTGGTCTCATTGCCGCGAGAAGGACGGGTCTGCTTCGTGGTACTCAGAAGGTCAAGGACTAGGGGGCAAGATTTTGTGGAGATGTCATTGGGATGGTGTTACTGTGGCTTGCTTGCATCTATTGTTGATACTGCAGCGAGCAGGAGTCCGGTAGCTCAGACAAGCACCTGGACATTCGGCGCACGCGATGTTTTTCAAGCTCTTGCTGCGCCTTGTCGTGACGAAAAGACAGTGCCGCGCGCGGGGCAAGGCTTCGTAGTTGTCGGATGTGAGGTCGGCCTGGTGGCACGCGACGAGCAGACAGACGTCTCTGTTGGGCGCGCTCTGGGGGCTATCGCGAATCACAGCCATCAACTGAGGAAATGAAGGGTGGCACGGCCAAAGCTGTCTGCGCTCCTGTTGCAACAAGGGGCCGTCCATCCCAAGACTCGTGAGCCCAATGGACCACGACAAGTCAATCTCCGACGCAATGTTACCTAACCGCGAGTGAGACAGCCGGACAAATCGCCGGACAAATCCCTCGTCGAACTTATCCCCTTGTATCCACCGAACCCCGCCAACAAGTACCTATAGGTAGCCCCCGAAACAAAAAAACAACTTGAAATCAGGGCCCAATCCCCCCCCTCCTCCCCGTGCCTCGTCCGATTTCAACTCTCGTCTGCAAATTTCCTAGCGGGCCCATCTTCGAATCCTGCCTCCCTCCCGTCGTCGTCAAGCTCGAGCCCATCATGGCTTCTGTCCAGGAATACGGCCTCCTATGTCTGGAGAACCCTCTGCTCGGTATGTCCCTGGACGCTGTGGGACCGGCCGGCCCCTAAGCAAGAGAGGCCCCCGTCGCTCACCACCGGCCCTCGGCCGTTGCAGACATCCAGGCCGTCGGCCACCAGGCCCTGCTGGACAAGTACGGCCTCAAGGCCAATGACGCCATCCTCGCCGAGGACAAGCACATTCCCCTGTACGAGGATCTCCTCAACAACTACGACGCCAAGCTCATCGCCGGCGGCGCCGCTCAGAACTCGGCCCGCGGCGCCCAGTACATGCTGCCCCCCAACAGCGTCGTCTACCTTGGAGGCGCCGGTGACGACAAGTACTCGGCCATCCTGTACGACGCCGTCAAGGCCGCCGGCCTGCGTGTCGAGTACCGCGTCGACGCCAAGGAGAAGACGGGCCGCTGCGGCGTCGTCATCACCGGCCATAACCGAAGCCTGTGCACTGATCTCGGGGCCGCCAACCACTACGACGTCGACCACCTGAAGAAGCCCGAGATCTGGGCCTTGGTCGAGAACGCGAGCGTCTACTACATTGGCGGCTTCCACTTCACTGGTAGGTGCCCCCTGGCCTTGCGCCCCGGCCCGGCTGCCCGCGGCCATTGACTGGCAATTTCCTCGCTAGTTTGCCCCCCGGCCATCATGGAGCTCGCCAAGCAGGCTGCCGAGCGCAACAAGCTCTTCGTCCTCTCCCTTTCCGCCCCCTTCATCCCCCAGTTCTTCAAGGAGGTCGTCGACGCAAGCGCCCCCTACTGGGACTACATCATCGGCAACGAGACCGAGATGGCCGCCTACGCCGAGTCCCACAACCTGCCCTCCAAGGACCTCAAGGACATCGCCAAGCACCTCGCCAACCTGCCAAAGGAGAACACCAAGCGCAAGCGCATCGCCGTCGTTACCCACGGCACCGAGCCGACCCTCGTTGCCATTCAGGGCGAGGACAGCGTCAAGGAATTCCCCGTCCACGCCATCGAGCCCGAGATGATCAACGACACAAACGGCGCCGGCGACGCCTTTGCCGGTGGCCTCTTGGCCGGCATCATGCAAGGAAAGTCGCTCGAGAGCTGCATCGACATGGGCCAGTGGCTCGCCAGGCTAAGCCTTCAGGAGCTGGGACCCTCGTGAGTGGAAACCCCCGTATTCGCATTGCAATCTTTCATATTCATCCGAGGCATCTCTACCTGGTGCCATCTGCGATTCATCAGAAACAAAAGGGGCAAACCCATCGCCGCAACCATACTGACCACGGCTCCTCCAGATATCCCTTCCCCAAGCAAACGTACCAGGCTTCTTCTTGAGTAGTTTAGGGGGGCCCTGGGCAGTACTCAGAGGGCCGGGGCTCGGCGTTGTGGCCAAGGTAGACGGGAACAGGGAAAACAGTTTCAACAACGGCGTTCTGCATCTCTAGCGAGGGCTCCCTGAGCTTGCCGCTTTCTTGGCATAGTGACTCGGTATCCTCCACGATCCGATAAGATGGAATGACAGTCAAGATCAATGAAATTTTGGCCAACGCTCAAAGGGGGCCATGCATGATGGTTCACCTTCCGGTAAAGCTTCGAGGGAGTTTTCGTCTCCGTGCATTCGTGCGGACGACTCGTGAGACTCTTGCCAATATCCAATTGACGGAAGGCGGAGAGGTCAAGTCCGCGACCGGGTGACTGAAAATAACCCTCGAGGATATCCAAGAGGGCGTATTCCCTCTAACGAAAGAGTCTTGCGCCTTACAGCCGGGGCCACGGTGCCGAAGTAGCCGCCAGGCCGACGGCAGAAGCTTATGAAGTCGAGAAAGAGTGCTGGCGGCGCAAGCAGAGCGCGGTTACCTAAGTAGGCGTCTCGAGTCAGAGAGTTCCTCAGTTGCGGGCCCGTGCGGCGCGGAAAATAGCCTCGTCGTACCTCGAGGCCGAGTTGCCGACCTGCATGCGACGCGTCGAAGACGATGCGGCGGTGGCACCGTGAGTAGGGCTCTGCAGCTGGTTACGGCCCACGTCTCCCTGACCATGCACGCCAGACACACCGAGGCCGACGCAGTCTGCCGGGGTGCCCATGTACAGACTGCTCGGATGCGAGAAGCCAGAAATGCCCGACGATGCAGGATTCGGTTCGAAGGCTCGATATATCTGAGACGACATGGCCATGCCCTTGCTCTGCCACGGCACTGCACCGGTCTCGCCCCAGTGAGCAAACGACGAGGTGCGTGGGGCACCGTTGCCCGCAAACGACTGCAGCAGGAGATCCCTCTGGGACTTTTCAGCCACGGGGACGGCATTGCCGGGTCTCGCGAGGTCTGGATAAATGGGAGCACAGCCTCGAAGAACGTCTCGCCCTGGAGTCGCAAAGGGGTCCTCAAGAGAGCTCCGTGCAGTCATTGGCTCTTGGGGTGAATTGTCGCGGCTCGCCCTGTTGAATGCCTCTTGTCCGGCTGAACAAGCCGCGTCCTGAAAAACATCAGGCTTGGGAGTGTTGTCCCAGGCCCAAGGGAAGGGCGCGATGGGGCAGGAAAGGTTGGACCCAGTCGGGCTTGAGTAGGACATGAAACCAAACGTCTTAATGCTCGGGGTGTTGTTGTCCATTCGGTAGTAAGACGGCTCGTCGGGAGAACGCACGTGGTGGTGCTGCTGGGGCTGGGGTGTAGGAGGCTTGAGGAAGGGCGTCAGCATGGCGATGACCGTCTTCTCAGTGTCATCCTCGGGCGTTGGCATGTCGCAGTCAGTCTCGCGGGGAGTCTCTGCGTGTTGCTCGCCTACATCCATGTCAGTCTGCCTCGGCGCTTGCAGCTCTTCCAAGCCTCGTGCCTCTTGAGGCGGCGTGTGCTCCGCGGGCTCCACCACCTGCTTCACGCAAGGTTGCTCGGTAGGGGTCGATACAGCCTCTGCGCTGTCCTGCGATGATGTGCCGGGCGTCGCATCTGGCCGGTACTCAAACACCAGCCAGTTTTCCACAACCTGGCAACACACCGGAGTTGAGCAATCCTCAGCCAGAAAATACGCGCAACGCAGAATATCCAGAACCCTGGCCAGGTTTTCCGTCGTGCCATCCAAGCGCCGTTGCGGGTCATAGAGATATGGCTTCGCGTTGCCGTTTTCGTCGCAAGAAACCCTACAAGCCTTGGGGATCTGGTCTCCGATTAGAGGGCGATTGCCTCGCACTTCGAGATCCTCGGCGAGTAGGTATGGGCAAGAAGCTATGCTGTCTTGGTTGTACGTCACAGCACAGAGAAGCGTGAAAACCTTGGCAATGTGTTGCATCATGATGGGGACCGTGGCGCCGAATGCGTTGCACGGTCGCAGTAGCTCCCCTCGGCGAGCGGCAAGCCAAACGCAATAGATTCTCAGAGTCGGTAAGAGGCTTCCGACCGTGCTCGGAATCTCCACGGCTTTGGGGTCTGAGGAGTTCTCGAGTCTGTTGGTGGAGATGGCTTCCTCAAGCTCCGAGTGTAGAGCGCGGCAAAGGGTCAAGATGAAGAGGGCGTTAAACCGCAGAGTGAACTGCCAGAAACGCGAGGCAGATGCCGTCTTTGCTTCTGTTTCCCTCTCAGCATATACCAAACGCTGGATCAACGGGGTCGACTTACCAATCCGCGCCTTGGACGCAACGTCGTGCGCCGACATGTTGATCAATGCCATCTTGAGCAAGGTAACGCCCGAGTTTGCGTCTCGGCAAGCCATTTCTAGCCGGTACATGACCTCCTCCTCGAGCTCCTTTTGCTGAGAAAAGGCCTCGCCATTGTAGAAGAAGGCGTGGAGTTTGACAAACCAGGTGCTGAAGACATCTACAGGAGCTGTCGGGCTGTTTCGAGCTTTGACGGCATGGGGAAGCCTGAGCGACTTGAACTCGGACTCCAGGTTGGACTTTGCATTGGGATGAGGCGCTTCCACAGCCCAGGCGCGGTAGAAATGATAGACCACATCAAGGTGGTTGGCTTGGTCAAGGTTGACGATGCCCATCTGGTGGAACGCAAATCCCGAGCTGGGCATGAGGTGGCGGGCTAGGCCATAGTACGTCAGAGCCGTCTCGAAGCCCGAATTCTTGTGGCGGGCTTGAATCCTGTAACGTGCCAGGTCTCCGAGGTGTAGAAGAGTCGAGTGGCAAGAGTCCAGGACCATGCGGCTCAAGCCTTCGGGGACTGGGCTGATGATGTCTTGGGCGTTTATCTGCTCAACGTCGATTCCTTGAGCGACCCTCCTGAGCTCCTGGACGTCATAGCGAGCCGAAAGACGCTGTATGAATCCCTTGTAGAACTTCTGGGCGATGCGCAGAAAGTTGTTGTACATCTTCTCGGCCTTGCGGCGCTCGACTGGGTGGGAGCTGTGTTTGAGACGGCCCAGGGTTCGTCGGTGCTCGGCATTAATCGAAACGTGAAGGCCCCAGAGGGCATCTTCAGTATTCTCCGTGACTGCGTATTCGAAGTCGAGGAATATGGTCTGGACACATGCGAGGCGGAACCTGTGCCATGTTAGTGAGTGGCCGGATGAGGGGGGGGGGGGGGGGGGGGGGGGGGGTCATGCTCGCGGCAACACACTTCTCTAAGAGGCCATCGACGGCTTCAAACTGCGAAATGTCGATTCCGGAAGCGCTTTCGGCTTGCAGTTTCTCAAGCTGCTTGAGCAGATACTTGCGGAGCTTCAGGGCGTTGCTAAGCAAGAGACACGAGTCAGCATCGTGCAAGTTGGCAGGCCCAGCAGGGCGGTGCCGTGGGGGAGACCTACTGCCAGGCCTGGCCTGCCTGGGAAAGGTTGGAGGCCATGACGCGGCGTGAGGGGTGAAAGGTGGTTCGTCTCCCGGGCGCGAGACGGTGTAAATGGAAGTCAAGATGCGCGGTCGCTAGGATGCCAACGCATGCTCTGGAGAGGTTGCAAGTTGTGCGCGCCAAAGGTCCATCACTTGAGTTGCCGGCGGACGGGAATCATGTAGAGGAGGCTTGGCTCGCGGGCATCGAAGCGTCGGGCCGAGGAGGAACTCATTGGTAGATATGTGAATCCTGGCCAGGACAATAGCTCGAACAGGTGAATGAGTTTTCCGCCAGGGCTGCTGGCTGGCGTGATCAACAATAAATTTTAAAAAGGGCAGAGGTGAATATTCGAACGAGCGCGGAGAGTAGCGGCTGTGCCACTGCGATTGGGCGCTGGCTGAAGCCCCTCAAGGTTAAATGTCGAATGGCGCTGGGTGATCCTCGGCGAAATACTTGGTGCCAACTCTCGGGTACCCCGAGGTACCTCGTCAGTCCAGCTCGCCCTGCCCCAAGTGTGAGGTACCGGGTAGGTACCTGTCTTTCCCCTCCCCAAGTGGCGCTATCAACCTCTGTGACAGTCATCAGCCTCCATCCACATCTCTGGAACATCTTTGGGTTCGACAGATACGGAGGCGGCGTCCTTGTCAAACGCCCCAACTCTCTTCTCGCCAGCCACGTTCAGCGCCTCTCGCCCGCCTCCCCGCCTCGGCCTTGACACAGAGTAATGACTTCTTGCCCGTCTCGCCATCCACGAGATGAAGCGCTTACGAGAGCCACAAGACGATATAGGCTCGGTTTCCTCGGAGGCAGACGCGGGACCCTCGACCAGCTACAGCGTGACATACCAGCCCCCGAGCAAGATTTCTGGGCTTGACCCATCCCTCGGGGACGGCAGTCTGGACGATCCAATTGCAATGAGATGCTCACTTCCGCCTCACAAGACCCCCGTTGCCTTTGGCTCGCATGGCGACTTTGAGCTCCACTACCATGCATTCCACACCCATCGCTGTCTCGAATGTAACAAGAACTTCCCTTCCGACCATCTCCTGAGCGTCCACATCGAAGAGTGCCATGACCCTCTTGTGAGCATACAAAGAGACCGGGGGGAACACACTGCAAGTTCTTGTCCCAGCCTTTGCCAAGTCTCTCCTGCTTGCTAAACCTCGTATGTACAGTACTCGTGCTTCGTGGAGGGCTGCGAGCGGAAATGTCTGACCCATCAAAAACGGCGAATGCACATGATCGACAAGCACATGTACCCCAAGAACTTCTTCTTCGCCGTTACTAAATACGGCATTGACGGCAGGCGCTCTCTATTGATCGACGGCGGCCACCGCCGACGCAGGTCTTCCGCGAGTGTCCAGTCGAAGAGCCCAAACCCTGCAGTGTGTGTGCCGGGGGAGTCGCGGGCCGAGCAGAAACTTGAATCTCCCTCCCAAGGAGGCGAGTCGCAGCCGAAGCAGAACCAGCAAGATGCTACGGGCGCCGACATGACCGAGCTCGCAGATGCCATGTCCGCCTTGCACTTTGTCCCGTCTAGCATTCGATTCGGGCGCGGTCGAGCAGGATTTGCGAGGAGAAAGGGTCATGATTACATATGAAGCCAGCTGGACGGGCAAAGGGTTAGCACATACGCCAGCACGCCGTATCGACAGAACCAAGAGGCCTTCTACCTCACGACTCTGGGACTGAAAGAAAAAGCCCGGAGAGCCGGGCGGGCAGTTATCCATAGCTCTGCCGGCGCCGATGCCAACATTCGGCTCTTCTGGCGCAATTGACCGTCGTCGGCCTGAGCCGGTCCGGCGACACGGGATACTAGCAAGGACGGGGATGCCAACTTTACGGCCCCCCTAGTAGACTAGTCGCTTGAGGCACAGCCTCTGCAGCCGCAGCTGACACACTGTAGGTCCTTGTCTTCCTTCATCTGTGCTCTCGGGACGCGGCAGATACACGTGCTGTTGAAGTTGGTTTCCTTGGTCTGGACACATCGAAGGCAGCAAAGCTAGGAGGTGAGTTAGCGCATGCCGAGAAGACAGACCCTTCAAATGACGTGCCTTTTCGTACCCCTGCTTCTTCCATTTCGCAATGAGCATCGCGTCCGCGTAAGCGTTCTTGAGCAGCCAGTCGTAAAGCTGCTTGCTGATGGCCTCTTTCTCGTAGTATAGGTCGTAGATGTAGCGACTCCTTTGATGAGAGATCTGGAAGACTTCCCACAGGGCCTGGTGCCTCGGACCTGGTGGAGGCGGCTTGTTTTGCGCATCCTTCATCTTGTTTGCGAAGATGAGCAGATCGTTCTCAATGTCGGTGAAGCCCTCGGGCGGGGGCTTCCGCTTCGACGCGTGTCGTATCGCAGGCATCGTCCTGTCTCCTGGCGAGCTGTAGCTTGTATCGAGAGGTCAAGTGGACCGGAGCAAGGGCTTATCTGGGATTCGCCGGCGTGGTGGGGAGATTCGTCTGGATAGAACAAGGAGGGTGAGGTTTGATGAGGCTGGCAGATTTGCAGACGACATGGCTGTGGCAAAGGCGTAGAGGCGTGGCGGTGCGCGTCACGTGCTCCATATAGCCAGTCCAACTTGAACGAGGGGCACGAGGGTGTCCTTGCCGAGAAGCACCGACTGCCCACCATGGCCATCACGCCAACGCAATTCGCCAAAAAGACGGTGCAATGTGAGGCCTACCCCATTGATGCCTTTCGGCCACCATAGGCTAATTTGGGGGGGCAGCGGCCAGCTGGGCGGACGCGAAGCGCCGAGTGCTGTACTCTTACCGCGAATGGATCCGAGCCGTACGTCCAACAACGGCATCCTTTCCTGCCCTCAAGCTATGCCACGGCACCCGGCTTCGCTCGGACATGAGTCGTGCACGCGCAGCGAATCATTCGAGTCTAACAGAGTGGCAGGCCCCCAAGATCCAAACAATGTACAACATGTCCATTCCCATCTCGACCATCCGAACCCAGGTCAGGCAGGAGTTTGAGCGAAACCGATTCGTGTCCAGGCTTCCCATTGTGGACGTGCTTCTCTTCAAGTCGCACGCGGAATACCAAGTGCGCGTGACGCCAGCGTGGAAATGCGCGAGAGAAGAGACCCGATGGAGCTGACGTTGCGCTTTGCAGGAGACGATGAACTTTTGGAAGCAGACCACCCATGTCATGTCCTACTTCAAGGGGGAGAACATTCGGGGCGAAAAGAGGCCATCGAGCTTCATGGCGGGGTTCTTGGAGGTAGGTCACGCCCCGCACGCTACGAGGGACGCATCACTGAGCCAAGTTGGCAGGGTCGGAACTGATGACGGGAGCCGCACCTGGGCCTGTGTATATATACCCTCTATTCTCCAACCGTCCCAAAACAAGACGTCAAACGCCGTAGTCACCGTTGTGGCCCTAACCCAATTCAAAAGTGTTGCCCCGGGAAGGGTGGCTATTGAATCTCGGAGCGGGGCCCGGCATTAGGTCTCATCGCATAATACCCTCCCGGGCGTTGAAGGCGTCCCGTTTGGTCCAGAACTCTTCTGCTATAACATCGCAGACGTCTTGCAGGTCGGCCAGCCCCTTTGTCAGGGCATCCACCGCCGTGCCCTCTGCACTCTCGTGTGTCAGCTCGCTCGTTGGGGCGGGCCAGGGGTTTCGTCGGGATACTGTAGACTAACCATATGTTTGAATCCTGATATTCATCTTGGGCTCGGCGGGATGTGGAATGGCATAGGCGCAAAACTCGACGTCGGGGCTTATTCATGGTCAACTCTGGACGCCGCCAAGTCATGGCCTGCTGGCGCAGTACTCACTTCTTCATGATGATGTATCGGAGGGCGTTGCCCAGCGTGTGGCCCTCGTCGATGAACTCAAACGAGGCCGCAGAGTCTGTCGAGCCTGGCAGCTGCGCGCAGTTGTTAGCGGATGGCGTAAGAAAGCAGGGTGCGGTTTCTGGTCGCACAATCTTGACCCGCTGGGCCTCGACCTCTTCCTCCTCGTCTTCCTCGTCGGCCTGGGCGTCGTCGGCCTGGGCGTCGTCGTGCATGGCGGCGTCCTGGTTCTGCATGGCGGCGTCCTGGTTCTCGCCGGGCTGCGCAGACGGCGGTGCGTCGTGCATGTCGGCGTCCTGGGAGGAAGCGTCTCCCGTGTCCTTTGTCCGGCCCGGCATCATGGACTGAGGCGCGTGGAGTCTCGAGATCGGCACGGCGCAGGCGGAAGAATGCTCACGGGAGCGCGATTACGGCGAGCGATGACGCTCTTACTCATTCACTTTGTCCTGGTGGCGCTGTAAATTTTGACGTGGGGCCGCTTGTTGATGGGGAGGCCCAGAGATTTCCGGGCCCCAGCCGCCTTGCCTGTAAATTATAGTCCTTAATAAGACCCTTGTCCAATATGCCCGGGTAGCTCAATTGGTCAGAGCGTGTGGCTTTTAACCTCAAGGTCGGGGGTTCGAATCCCCCCTCGGGCGCACAGTACCGCGTGCACCTTTTTGCCCTCGAAAGCCATGTGAGGCATTATATCATCCACGGATTAATTACTTTTTGTTGCTTTACCCCACCAACCATGGTTGTCCGCTCTGCCATTCAGCATTTAGCATGATGGCGCAGGACAATGCATCAATCACGCTGCTACTACGAAGTACGAAGTACGAGGTACTACCAGCACAATCACGGAAACGCTGCGCTTGGTCAAATCACCCATTCTTCATTGCTTCATTCAACTCGGCATCGACTCTGGCACCCAATGGTGAGAGTGGTGGTTCAGTCTAGGGTAGGTCATTCGTAGTAGATACTAGTATTCGTACTAGTCTTCCCGTCGGCACCCGAAATAGGGGCGCAGCCGACAGAGTGCGGACGACATGGAGGAAGGCTGGAAGCCCCCTGACTGACTGACTTGCATAGGCGTCGAGGCCCGTGAGAGAAGAGGACAAGGGTCGAATAAAGGCCAAAGCCATCCAACCAGCAAACCAACAAGGGCAGCGTCGGATTATTGGCTTCAAACCCCCTCGCTGGCAGACCACATGGGATGGTGGATTGGATTGGCAAACAGCCAACGGAGATGCCTGCCCACTGCGACGACAACCTGAGACAGCGAGCAGTCTCAGGTTTTTAGCTCACCTACCCCTCGCTCAGCAGGCAGCCCACCCCGGCGTCGGCCGAGCAATGGTCGCCGACACCAGCTTTCGAGTGGTGCGTGGTGCGAGCAGACGACGCCTGTGCTGCAGCGCGCCGGCCGTGGTCGTCGTCCGAAGAGCCAGCCTCCGAATCCCGTCGGGGGGAAACCTGAATGGCGAATGACACCACAAGCCGCGGGCATGGAGCCGTCGGTGCCGTCGTCTCGGGTGGGCACCTGGAGGACCCGTGATGGTGCTGGTTGGCTTCGGGGCCGCTCGTGGACGACGCTGGCCTGCAGCAGAGCCAATGGCGAGGAGTTGACCCAAGCTATCTACTTCGTATGCGTGCGTCGGTTCACGATCCGTCTTTGCCCAAGCCGACCCCCCGATGTCGCCGAACAGGAAGGAAGCACTTACAGACTACCGGGTACCTATCTGAGACTTACAGTAGGCACCTTATTACCTCGTGAGGTTAAGTAGATGAGTGGTACCGGGAGCCCCAGGCAGGGGTTCCGCGGGGCGATCTTGGCGATCCTGGTGCGCTACTGCAATGGATCTTCAGTGCGGCTGCTGCTCATGGCCGAGCACTGGAATTCGGAAAGCACCAACAAGTACTACCTACCTAGGTACCGTAGAGTTTACAACTTGCGGCGAGTTATCCGTTCAAGGCACCAAACCGGATTCCCAGAATGTATTCAAGAACCAGGCAAGTGGACGTCTCCAGCTATATTTAGACGCCGGGTTTTTATGCCCAGTGGCCTGCAGTGACGAGTGTTGGAGGCATGGGCCTTGCCGGGTGCCGTCGTCGCTCGTACCGAGTCCGAACACGCAACGGATCGCTACAGCGGCCAGACGGAACGCCTTGTACGAATTATTAGCATCAGAGTCGGCGACGGACAGGGCTGTCTGTCGAGTCGACAGCACGCATGAGCCGGCAGTTTCTACTATTTTCGGCTTCTCGACGAACTACCAAGGTATGAGTCGAGGGCGGAGGGATGAAAGAAGGGGCAATTCGATACATGGGTATTCGTAAGTGTAATGTTAATGTGCCCGTATGCATGCGCATCCGTTCGTGCTCGTTCAAACACGCGGCTTCCACGGTACTTGCTCACGGGGTGAGTCGGGGGGGTCGGGGGGATGAACATCAGCTCTTACCACAATGCGCTCCTACAAGGCGAAACGATAGGCGCGTCAAGGGTGCCAAGGCTGCGACGTCGGTGACTCGGACAAGAATGAAGCAGCTTTGCAGGTTGTTGATGAGACGGCGTAGCCCGACGGCGGCTGCAACAAGAAACGAGGACATGACTATCGTCGAGTCTTATCTGACAAGAGACGACATTTTGTCAGCGAGCGGGCAGCGGCGGGCGGTTCCGCGTAGAGGAGGAATCTGCGCTAGAAGCCTTTGCGGCGACGTGGGCGAGGGAGGATGAGCCTGGATGCAAACTTGTTGAGAGAAAACCACACTATGTATAACTCGTGCTTCGTACACGCAGGCAGATCATGAAGGCCATGTCAAAGTAGTGCGGGTTGTGGGATCAATTTTGCAAATCACTCGTCGAGGTTGGAGTTGCAGCCGCAGCATGTAGCCCTGATCAACAACCATCATACCATGATGGCCATCCATGATGGCCTCGACTCTGGACGTGGCGGCTCAGAATAAGGGGGCTTCCATGGTCAAACTTGCGGTCTTCAGGCCCAAGGTTTCGGCCTCGCCAAAGAGCCTTGCGCGTGCGAGGTAAAAAGACTCGCCATGTTTTACCTGGAAAGGCAAAGTTCCCTCTTTTCAAAGCCTGCCACGCTGCCAGCCAGCCAGCCGGGCGATGGGGCGACGGGGAAAAGAACGGAGCGCCGGGTTAGATTGCGCTCCTCATTCCCTTGAATCTCGCAACCTGGGTGTTCCATGCCGCAACCGTGGTCGTGCCTGACTATTTCCCCTCGCCCTTTTCCCCTCTCCCCACCTTTCAGGCGTCGCGGTTGAGGTAGGTATCTAACAGGTATGCAGGTACCTGTATGTACTGTACCAACATGTTGCCCGTATTCGTACATCTTGTATTCGTACCAAGTACATGGTATGTACATACACGCATGCCTCGTACTCGGCACCCAGCACCCATGGTCCTCCTCCTCCTGACCCATAACTCGTACGAGTTACCAATGCCCCCCCCCATTGCTTCAGATAATCCGTCCGTGTCAGTCGTCCATCATCAAACCTCTACCGTCAGATGCCATTGACGACTCCGCCATTCGCCCAATTCCCATGCCTTTTAATAATTAACCCGTGGCCACCCTGCCCGCCTGCACGCACCTACCTGCCTCTTTTGCTCGCGCCCCCCCCGCTCTCTTCTCTCTTGCTCCTGTCGTTTCTCCCTTGCTGGCTCTTTCGCCTCGTCACTCCTTTAGGCCAATCAAGACATACGTTGGAGCAGGACAGAGATACCGCCGACCGCCGCTACCGTTTCATCAGCGTGCGGCCCCGTCAGCAAACGTCGACGGAAGGCGAAAAAAAGCAACACGACGAGATAATTCGGCTCACCCTCTCGATCCAAACGACGACGGCGACGACGGCTTTGCTGCTTGTGGCTTCATGGTAAGCTGCCGCAGCGCTCGGCCACCACCACTCACTACTGGAACGCTGCGACCCGTGATTCGCCATTCACATTTTCGGAGCCGCCCCCCCCCCCTGCCCTCTCGCTGTCTCGTCTTCCATCTGGTGCATTCTACTGGGCCTTTGACGGGCGCTTGCTCTCCTGTCTGCCCTGCCCGCCTGCGCGCCTGCGCGCCTGCCCGCCTGCCCGTCCGCCGCCCGCTCTCCCCTTGAGCCCACTCTTTCCTTTTCCCACCATCATCATTTATCCACATTGGCCTCGCCCTCCCTCCCCCCTCCTGCCCATCCTCGTCATCCTCGTCCGCCGCCTCCTGGACCCTTTTCCGCTAGCTGGGCATCCGTCGCCTCCTCCGATCCCGCCACCTTGGTCGATTGAGCCCGAACGTTCAACTCCTCGCACCACTCGACGCAACAGCTCCACCCAGTCGGGAGGCCCGATCTGTCTGACCGGCAAGGACAAGGAAACAATCACAAGCTCCACACGTCGGCAACTGCAGGAAAGCGCACCCACCCACAACTTATAGGCCGTTTAGTTGGAATACATCGACTGTTTTGCCGCGCCAGTCACCAAGAAAGCCGCTTTTCGCGCGCCACCATTACCTACCTTTCTACTGCCTGCCACGCTCCATTCCTGTGCGGCTCGCTCCTCGGACTCGCCACGCACGCCAAGCCAGGGCGCATTCGTGCCATTTCACAGAAGCGGCCCTGCCGATAGCTCGGCCGCCTTTGCCTCCCATCACCGACTCTCGACGGCCCCTCGGGCGGCTCATTCTGCGCCCCTTATCCAGACTCACTATGAGTGCTGCCGTCGCCATGGCTCCGTCTCCGGCTCCTCACGAGAGACAGTCCTTTTCTTCGGAACTGCAGCCTCCCTCGACCGCCGCGACCACGGGCCACCCTCTCACCCAGTCGCCCTCGTCGGCCCAGAGAACCCCGCTTGTTGCCTCGCCCGCCGCCAAGAATGCCGCCCCCCGCAAGTTTGGCGGTAGCAACAGCCCCAATGCCACCGGGGCCTCGGCTGCGGCCAAGTCGTCACCTTCGGGCGCGTAAGCAAGCCCAAGCCCTCGTTCGCGTTTAGCCCTTGGAAAAGACGGGAGCCGGTGCTGACACGATTCCTCTCCTTGCAGCGCTCGAGCCGATCTCAGGAATCCCAGAATCATGGTGAAGAAGGAGCCTGGATCGCCGACTTTATCGAGCACGCGACCCCGACCCCGAAAACTGGACCTCTCCAAAAACACGAATGCTGCCTCCAACCCACCGGCTACGGCCGTGCCCATGTCCGCCCGCGACAATCTGGGCATCCAAGAGGTTGGCATTGCTTGCCTGTCTCCCGGCTTTGTTACCCATGACCCCGTCATGAACAAAAATCTCCAGCGCAGCTTGACTGTGCGGGAGCAGCAGCGCCACCTCATCGAAGCCAGGCTGCAGCAGTCGGCCAAGGGCGACGGGCCCTCGGACAAGGACAAGGAAATGCCGCCTCAGTTTGCCGCCAAGACCCCTGGCATGTCGCGCAGGAACAAGGCGCCTCCCGGGCTATCCATCGTGGCGCCGTCGCATGAGCACTTTGCTAACGAGAGGGTCATCCAATCGGCTCCCCTGGGCCACAGTTTCACCGGCCGGCAGCACCCTGCCCCGTTGTCGCGCCATGTCGTCAACCAGCCCTCGAACCTCTCGAGCACCTCCCACATCCATCACGTTCCGGCGAACCAAACCAACAACCGCCTGCCCCCCCTTAGCGACGTCTTTGGGCAGAGCATGTCTGCGCACCCAGACAACGCCTCGGCCTCGCTTTACCCTCATGCCCCGAGGGGCCCTATGAAATCACCGAGCCATCCGCCTCCAATGCTCACCTCTGGCCGCTCGCGCGAATTCAAATCGGCCGAGGACGCTCAGCACGAGTTGGCCGGCGGACGGCCGGAGCTTCTGCCCAAGATCGTCCACTACGGTGGCCACCAGCCTCCCACGCCGCCGTCACCCGCCCCCGGAAGCCGACATACGGAAGGCACCCGGAGCGCTAGCAAGCGCCGGACACGTGCAGAGTACGAGGAGGGTGGCAGCCCTCCGCTCGGCCACGGCCCCGCCGCCGCCCGCCGCGGGCCGTTTGGGGAAGGTCGAGACAGCCCCGAGACCCAGCGCCAGAAGAAGGATGAGTTCCTCCGGCTCTGCGCAAGAGCATGGGATCTCTTCCACTCCTAACAATTGACGCTTTGCACACGCGAAATGGGATATGGCGGAATGATGCCCCACGTTGAAACTTGGATGCCGTCGTCGACATGCCGATGTATACTGCGCTGACGCGATGGTTTCCTCTGGTTGTCGGCGCGGCACCCCTTTATTCTTGTTTAATACTTTTTCGGTTCGCCAATGACTGACCGTCCAAGCGTCACGCGCCCGCCGTTGGACAGGGGACCAGGGGACGACAGAGGGAAGCTTGGGGGAGGAGCCCACCGAACATGACCAAGGTCCACGACGGGCGAACGCGAATCAGCAACGGCATCGTGCGCCGATTTCCAAATATTGATCGCTCAGCATACCCCCCCACCCGCATCGGCGCGACACCGGGTTTAATTATTTCCTATTCATTTCTCACCTTCTTTCTCCTACTATTTTTTTGTGGAATAGCCCATGTTGTATCTCGGAATGGGGGCTAGACGACCGTTCCTTGCCTGTGCATCTCGGTATGGCGAATTTTGCTTGAAAGCAGACCTGTCAGCAAACCCGGACGCTGGCTGTGTGGATGGGGACGGTGTGATGATTGGAGACATGTTGGAGGTGAAGAAGCGTTGGGATTGCAAGTCGACGGGGACTTACAATTTATTAGGGCCATGTCTTGCTTCGTACTGGTCGCGGCTGATGGTCGAAGCTGTACATTTGCAGTATCAAGTATGCTCCATTTACGCTTTGATACCCATGTTGCAGCCCAGGCCAAACAGGCTGTCTTCGGGTAGAAGTGGATTCCAACGGCAGCTGGCTATTCATGTACTCAGGGACAGGTGTCACCAGCTACCCCTGACCGTCAAAGCCCGCATCCGTGGCTGCTTCTCCCCACAGCAAGTATCCAAGCCAACAACAACAAGCCTCCAATCAGGCCTCCGAGGGCCTGCGCGAAACTCCATGTCTTCTACATAAACGCAAACCAATGCTCCGCGAAACAAATAGCCTGCCAACCCTTCCACTCCAACCTCCAAACCCCCGTCCACCTCCCGTACAAGGCCCCAAGCTCCGGCTCTCCAACCCGCGCGCACAGCTTGGAGCCGTAGGGACGGATGGGGCCGGCGGGCGTAGAAAAAGCGCAAACAGATTGCCTCGTCTCAAATATTCCCCAAAACGCCAATGCTTGGTAGTGGTGTATAGAATAAACTAAAAGAAAGTCACAAGATCGCAGCCACAGCAAGAAAGGTGGAAGTAAGCAAAAGCGTCCGTGGACGAGGGCCGTCGAATCGTTAACGTGAATCCGAAAACACAACGTGGGCGGTGTGGTGTGTTGGCGGTCCCGTTTTCCCCATCTCCGCCGGGTGTTAGGCAAAGAGTCGTCTGCAAGATGCGTGGCGCCCTTGGAGCAGCGCCCGCAATCACGTTGCAGTCCGCCATGCCGATAGCATGACGGACGACGTGTTAGAGACCCTCTTCGCCGGCCTTGCATAGTTTTATCTCACGAACCCACTCCGACTTGAGGACCTGAGCGGCCGTCAAGCGGCGGGTAGGATGGGGATCCAAGACCGAGTAAATGACATTGCGACACCGTGCCTGTTTGTGCGTTAGTTGGGCACTCGAAAGCCCTCGGTTGGCAGCAACTTGGGCGCAGAGCCAGAGAGGAGAGAGACATACGCGGTGAAGAGACTCGATTGGGCCGTAGCCCTCCTCGTCGCGGCGACCCTCGAGATAGCGAGCATAGAACTCATCCTCGTCCTTTTTGGCGACGCGCCAGAGGTGGCGACCGGTCCTCATGGCCATGTAAATGACGCCGCAGGCCCACACGTCGACGGCACGAGCGTCAAACTCCTTGTCCGTGTACTCCTCCGGAGCGATATAAGGGGCCGAGCCGCAGAGGCCCGAGACCATGTGGGCGTCCGTTTCCCAGGCCATGCGAAAGCATTCTCCGTTGCCAAAGTCGGTGATCTTGAGGGCGCCGCGGGTGGTGAGCAGGAGGTTCTCTGGCTTCAGGTCGCGGTGAGCAACGCCCATTTCGTGCAGGTACTCGACGCCACGCATCATCTGCTTGAAGAGGCAGTCGGCCTCTTGGACCTCGAGCTTTGTGCTCGAGAGGACGAGCGTGTAGAGATCGCCGCCCGCGCAAAACTCCATCACCTCGCAATAGTCGCCCTTGGCATCCTTGAGCAAGTCGAGCGTGTGGATGACGTTGGGATGGCGGAGCGACGACGAGATGCAGAACTCGGCCGTGAGGCGCTTGCTGTACTTTTTCTCCGTCTCCTCGGGCCGGCGACGGAACTCCTTGACGGCAAAGAGCTTCTCGCCGCTGCCGCCAAGCTTCTTGTGAGAGATGCGGACGATGCCAAAGGCACCACGGCCGACGACTTCGTGGCACTTGCCGTACTTTTCCACGAGCGTCGACGTGGCGTGTGGGCCGCATCTCCTGTCGCCGGCCTCTTCCCTTTCCTGACGCAGCGAGTCGACCCAATTTGAGACGAGGGACAGGTCGTTGTCGGCCACGGCCTCTTGCTTCTTGCCGAGCAGGCTGCGCCACAGGTCGGAAAGCTTCTCCTGACGGCGGCTGGACCGGAGGAAGTGCTCGTGGCCGCCCTGAACCTCGGGGTTGAGGATGAAGCGTTGGCTCAGTTCCTTACCGGCAGTCGACTTTGAGGAATTCGGCGGGGGCCTGTCGTTACCAGGCTTTTCGGAACAGTCCTTGCGCGGAACGGGCGATGAGCTGCCGTTCAACGAGGCGCCGCGCGGACGGCCGGCAAGGTCGCCGTTGCCGTTGGCGAGGCGGGGGGCGTCCTTTGTAGAAAACATTCGCGTCAGGCGCTCCTTGACCGACGACCTCTCGGGGGGTCTGGCGGGCGACGAGTCGCTGGCGGCGACCGAGGGTGAGGCATCGGGTGGGGTGGCAGCGGCGGGCTCCTGAGGAAGCAACAAGGTGGGCGGCGACTTCCTGCTGTTGTGCGACGTGACGGACGAGGGCTTGGAGCTCGGCGTGGAATGGGGTTTAGAGTCGGCGGCGGCTGCAGGCATTTTGGCGGGCGAGAGCGAGGGGTGGCCGAGGGCCAGAAGGGGCGTGCAGGATTGACGTAGCGCCCGAGCCGGAAATGCCTGTGGGTGGGGGGGTTGTTGGTCGTCGAGCGACCGGGCGCGGGTTGTGGGCGCGCAATAGCGAGCAAAACGTAGCGAGCAGCGGGCAGAAAGCTCGCTGCTGGTGGCGGGAGGTGAGAGGGTGAGAGGGCGCGAGTTGGCTACGCCTGCGACTCTTGAAGGGGCAGGAGACAAAAGCCGCAGAGCGATGTCGGGTGGTGGAGAGAAATGGTTGACGTTGACTGCGAGAAAAAGTGACCCAAGATTTGTGGCTGCTTGCGGATGACAAACTAGTGTGGGCTGGCGCTGACGCTGGGGCGGCGGGCGGGAGGAGCAGCAGCAGCAGCGGTGAGAGGTCTGCTGAGCGAGCGCTCGTGGCGTCGTCGTCGTGGTGGTGGGGGTGATAGTGGTGGGGGAAGAGAGAGAGAGAGGGCGAAAGAAAAGGAGAGGGAACGAGGAGGCGGATGCCGAGGAAGGGGTTGGATATGGGCGAAACGAGGGCGACAGGGATTCGAGAGGCCTGGGGCGCGCAAGGTGGCTGCTAGAGACGCCGTAAGGGTGGTTGATTTGTTTGGCGGGCTTATTAGAGGCGAAGAAGAGAGGAGGGGGGGGGGTATGTATGCGGGAGTAGTAGTAGTAGCAAGTAGTCAGTAGTAGTAGTAGTCGGTAACTCGTAAGTGTTGGCAGTTTCGAAGAAGCGCCAAGCTCCCTTTTCCCCTTTCTTGCCCTTCTTTTCCCTTGCTTTGTCCCCTTTCCTCGTGATGGCCCTAATTCCCTCTCTCCCGAGCCGCGGGCCGGATTGCCTGTAAAAGTCAATGACCGTCGGCTCACAATCAAGAAGGTGGTGACGGTTGCAGGATGCAGAGAGGTTGACACGACAGAGCGGTCAAGAAGAAGCAGTAAAGGGGAGGTACGATGGGAGACCAAGTATCAAAAGGAAGCTTGCAGGCGAGGGACAGCCAAAAGGGGCATGCACGAGAGGGAGAGGAGAGCGGTAAAGTGAGAGCGAGAGAAGAGAGGTGGGCGAGGGAATAAATGAGCCCTAAAGAGGGAGGGGTTTGGCAAAAGATTCCTTCGGGCCAGCCACTGCAGTTTTTTCACCAAGCCGTATTTTATCAATTAAATTACTTTCGAGCTACGAAGTACTCTGTATTTGTCTGTGGGCAAGGGGAATAAAGAAAGAAAATTAGAATCGGGCGGCTGTCTCGCCTACTTTTCACGGTCCCTAGGTACCTACGAATAACTCGACACAGGGCAAGCCGAGGCGTGGATGTTGGCACGTCGCGTAGGTACCAGCCTCCCCATGTCCTAACCCTTAAAGAGCAACAACAGCGAGGTATGTACAAGATACACAGGCACTGACTGGCAAGGCCTCGGATTGATTTTCGTCATATCTCTGTCGATGGCAGGTCAGCTCGATGGTGGCGGCTGCGCAATGCCTGATGCCTGCAGCGAGAAGGATGGACGGTACGGCGTACATATGTACATGGATACGTGGATTGCCGAATTAGAACAGCCCAACGTGAGGCATTCGTTGTCCTAGGTACCTACCTAGGTAGTAGATACAGCAGGTGCGTACGAGTTACGAAGTAGGTATCTGTACGAAGTACGAATACTCTCCGTGCCTTGGATGCTCGGCGGCGGCGGCGGCTGTATGTCTCTCTGGCCCGTCGCTGTCTTGACCCGGAGTAACGAGCGTGTCTCTTACGACACCTCAAGAAAGTACCAACAAGTCATGGGATTGCCAAAGTACCTACTAGTTAGTTAGTTGGTAGGCCAAAGTAGTCAAAGGGGTCCATCGTGTCTCGACGAGGCTGCGACGACTTCCGAGTCGCCGCTGGTTGGTGGCACAGCCTGCCGTATGTACATACATTGTACGTGCACTCTCACCAGAATCGCCTGATGCCAAGAGGTGCGACTCGGCCGTCGGGGAGAATGACGTACGTGCACGTGCGGAACCTCGCCCGTCCGCTTCTCCCTCCCCCAAAAAGGGCGTCCGTCGTGAAGAGAGAGAAGAAGAGAAATGCGAATCAGACGTCCGATGAAACGTGGCCGAGCTGACAAGGTTGCCACCATTCCATTCCATCATGACTGAGCTTATTCAGACATGACGGCGGGGATCAATGGTATTATGCATGTAATGTAATCAACTTGGTTAGGTAGTGCCTAGTATACTGATGCAGACGATGCAGACACAGATACAAAGCGCTCAGTCCACCGGCGCTGCACGTGAAATCTCATGGCGGCGGCATGCGCTGGTGCATCCTTGATGTGGCGCCCTTGGCTTCTCGCCGCCGGCTAGCACGGAAGCAAAAAAGGGTGCGGAGCAAAAGGGCTGAGCCGCAACTCTTTGTCGATGACGGCGTCGCACATGCATGCGACGAATCTGCTTTCACTTATTATTTCGCACAAATTCTTCCACTCGGTGGCAGCCACTCGGTGGTGGTGCCATCCATTCTGACGCGTGCATGGCCTGCTCTGATGCAGTCACATGACTCTGCAAAGACTGGTCACTTGAATTTCCTCTCTTCCTCTTTATGCTTTTTGGGCTTGCCCCCCCCCCACGCGGGGAATTGATCATTGGATGGTTGGATGGGGAAAGGATCCGCTGTCACTGTCCGCTGCCGTTATGGGGCACCCCGATAAAGTTGGCCGTGCAAAATACCGAGGCATGTCCACCGTCCACGTTGTCTTCGCGTCTTCGCCCTCTCGAGCAAGACTTCATACCTAGCACCAAGAAGTTATGTACATACTGTGTGCCCACCAGCCTCTCTGTAAGCTGTCTCAAAGGCTGCCAGTCTCGGCCCTGCTGCGTGCATGCCCCTACGGCGCCCAATGTTCCTCGGCCTAATTGTTTCATCGAGGGTACATACCAGCTAGTAGTATTCGTACTTACTTCGTACTCTTAGCGAGGAGACGAGACGAGGGGCGGCCCAGCTGACAGGTGCGTGGGCTCACATGCAATATTCGGTAAAGCCATCTTTGAGTATTATTAGAGACGTTGATTCCTGCACCCAACACCCCCAACACGCCAACACCATGCAAGCATGCAAGCCGCCCGCTACGTACATATGTACATACCTTATGCGCTGGCATCGCATCACAGTGCATGCATGTACATACATATGTACATATGCATCGATGCCAGTGCTGTATCGGTCACTGGCCGCCCCGGGCCGCCCTCCCGAGAACAAGAGAGCTGACCGCCTTTGTTTCGTTCAAGTGAAAAAGACACTTATCGAAGTAGTTCCCAACGGAAAGATGAGCTGGGCGAGCAATGCCTCGCCGTCTTTTCGCTCCCTTGCCTCATCGGCGTGTCCCGCTCCCTGCCCGCACAAAGAAAGCAAGACCATGTCCTCCTTTCATGTGCGGCTCATGTATGCCTCGTGTCATGCCTGGTGTCATGCCTCCTCGTGTCACCGCATCCGTGAACAATGCTGTGCACTCGTTGATAAGGTGAAGAACAGACAGCCAAGTGTCGCCATCGAGGCATCAGCGGCTGCCACCCTTTGGGACCTTTGGGGTTGTACTGTTTCAGTGCCCCTGCGTGCTTATTCTTGTTGTTCTTCTTCTTCTCACCTACCGATCCAAGACATGGTGCTATGAGCTTCCTCCCATCAGCCGCCAACCGCATCGCCGGCACCACTGCCTGCTGTTAGTCCGCAGGTTCAAGCAAGCCCTGCATCTCCCATGGCACTGGCTCTCCTGGTCCCTGGATCAGGGCAGGGGGGGTTTCTCTTCCGTGAGTCGCAAACCGTCGTCCATCCTCACCAATGTGAGAGGCGGCCAAACGGAATGTGACTTCGATATGGACCTCATCGTCTTCCCTCACCTCACCCCTTCATCCGGCACGCGTGCATACACGCACACATACCTCTGCATGCGTGTACTGCATGCACGTGCAGCTCTATTCGTATGCGTGGGCAGCCAGATGCTTGGCAGCCATGTCCTCCAGGGAAAAGGCGCCACAGCGTTCCCATGGCGCGGGCAACGAGGCTGCAGCCACTCGCTGTCGGGCCTGCATGCGTTGCGTCTTTCTTGGCTCGGCGACCAGTAACTTGTACTATGCCGAGTCTTGTTGAAAACGGTCTCCTTCACCCAGGCCTGCCAAGCCAGCCCGTGCCTGTGCCTGCGACTGCGGCTGCGACTGCGACTTTGCCTGCGCCTGCGCCTGCACGGAAGCGGTGAGCGGCTTGGTCTCATCATATGCTTCCATGCCCTGTTAGAGACAGCTCCTCTCGGCTGCCTTTGACCCGCACGCTGTCCTCCCCTCCCTCTTCTGCCTCCACGAATTGGTGCCGCGCTGGGGCGCGCAGGCTCGGACGCCGCCCCTCCTCCCCCATCTGGTGGCGGGCATCCATCAAGAGACTGCCTTGATTCTAGACCGCGCGGGCGGAAACTACCGCCACCGGAGCCAGGGTCGTCTCGTCCCGCCGCGAGCCGCTTCATTGGCCTCGCTCGTTCTGCTGCCGTGTCTCAGGGCCCGGTGTCTTGGAGTTTGAGATGCCGACCTTTGAGACAAGTTGGGCCAGTTTGCCACTAGACGTCGCCGCCAGACGCCGTTGGAGTTGGCGCCTGGAATCCTTCATCTCGGCCTTGAGAGCCCCCGGAGACGGCCCCCTGCCCTCGACCAGATTTGCCAGCTTCGTCAGGTGCTCCGAATCCTTCACAAACCTGGTCAGGTACAGCGTCGGCTTGCTCGTCCCACCCCTGGCCCTCATCTGCTGCTCTATCGCATCCTCGTAGGCTCGGTCGTAGACGTCAAAGTCGACCGCCGTCGGCGAGTCTGATACCACGTCGGGCGTTGCTTCGTCCATGGCGAAGTCGTCTCTGGCACCGGTGCCGATGCCCAGGAACAGAGGCTCTTGCTCGCTCATCGACTCCGTCGGGCCCTTGCCGTCACTGCCCACGTATTCCAGCACGCTGCGTCGCTGGTGGAGGAGGGCCTCAATCTCTTCAGTCTCCTCAATCCTGGCCGCGGCCTCGGCCGGGTCCAATTCCGGTTGACCCGCGTCGCCCTTTGATGATGTCGCAGTTGCGTCGGTGAGCCCGCGGGCCCTCAATCGTATGTTGGCCAGCAGTGACTTGAACCGGTGAATGGCCCTCATGACGCAAAACATGTGATTCAACTTGCGCGTAAAGGCCCGGTTCAGCTCGAGCTCGTTGGGAGGCTCCACCAGGTGCGCGCAGTTTGCCTCGGCCGAGAGGAGCGGATCCGTGCCGTTCTTGGTCACCCAGGGATGATGCTGTCGCACGTCAGCCTTGTCGTCACGCAGCCATCATGGGAACGCTCACCCGTAGCTTGGTCATCGTGATGCGCGTGTCGGGGTCCTTGTCCAGGATGCCGCCGAGAAGGTCAACAAAGTTTGGATCCTCGCCCCCGGGTAGCTGCGGGTGCTCCGTCTTGATGGCCTCGTATATCTCGAGTATGCTCGGCCTGATGAACGGCAGCTTGCCATACTTGAGGCAAAAGAGCGACACGCCCATGGACCAAATGTCGGCTGCCTTGCCGGATATCTCCCGGTGTTTGCCGCACAGCTCGGGGGCTGTAAAGGCCGGCGAGCCTGCTGACTTGGCCGTCACCATGCTGTCCGTCTTCTCGAACATTTCCGAGACGCCAAAGTCTACGACCTTGAGAACGTCATCTTCCGACAGCAGGAGGTTGTCCGGCTTGATGTCGCGATGAATCACGCCCTGTGCGTGCACTGTCCTAGAGTTAACTATGCCAACTGTCTGCAGCCCGGCTCGGGCGGGAGTCGAGCGACGTACGATACTCTATGCCCAGTATGAGATCACGAAACCAATGCCGGCAGGCCTCGTCCCCGTACGGCTCTGCATTGCCATCCAGCCCAATTCTCATGACGACGCCCTTTTTGCACATTTCGAGCACCATGTAGAGAGAATCCTCCTCCGGGTCGTCGAGCACCTCGATGAGCTGGACCAGGTTCGGGTGGTTGATCTTCTTCATGATGGCGATTTCTTCGCGTATCAGGAAAAGGGCGTCGTTTCTTTCACTGGCGCGCAGGCTGTTGAGCTGCGGCGACAGCGGCCCGCCGCTCCGGCTGACCCGGGGAAGGGCCTGGCGGGGCAAGCCGTGAGGGCCTTGTCGGAGGAGGTGAGACTGGGCGCGTTTGCGCAAGCGGGTTTTGGAAAACTCCTTCATGGCCTTTGTGGCCGTTAGAAGTGCAGAGTGGAAAGGGACCATGCGCTGGGGCCTACAAAGTCGTTGCCGAACTGGTCCTTGGCCAGGTGAACGGCGCCGTAGGAGCCCCGTCCAATCTCCTCCACAATGACATACTGGTTGATCCTGTGGTACGTCCTGCCGTCAGACTCGTCGCTTGTAAACTCGACGTGGGCGTCGAGCGTCTCCTGTGGACGGGCGTGCATCAGCATCATCTGCTTGGCCGGATGCTGGCCAAGGACATGCGTACCTTGATTTCGCGATGAGCGCTGGGAGTTCGCCTATGCTGCCGTACGGGACTGGCAAGGCGCTGTAGGATGGCGTCAGGCCTGCCAAGGCGTTGAAGAAGCTCAGCACCAGAGCCTCATGCTGTTTGCAAACTGCATCATGTTGCGTACGACTTACGCGCCGGCTGCCGAAGGTGCAACGGGGAGGACGGTCGTCTTGATCTCGTTGAGGCAGTCAACGGTGACCTGGGGAGATGGCTGACCTGACGCAACCGAAGGCGTCTCGGGAGTCTCGTCTGCGGGGCTAGCCATGTTGGGGAGCGAATGCCGAGCCAAGCCCAGGGGAGAAAGGGCAGCGATCGATGGGTTGGCGCGCGTGTTTGGCCGTTGCGTACTTTGTAGGCGTCGACGAGTATCTCGACGGGTATCTCGGCGTGCAAGCGGCGGGTTTGGTGCGCAGCAGACGCCGTCTAGGGGCTGAAGTCTGAGACGGGGCTTCGCACGCCGGCAGACTCGGCTTGTGCTCAATCGTCGTCGATGGGCGCCGTGTCTTTGCGACGGTCCGCGAGCGCAGATCAGTCGAGGAACAGGGATAGACGGTGACGGTCCACCTCTCGAGAAAAGCACGCGGCGTTGGCTTGCGGGCGGGAGACGGCGAGAGGGGCTTGGTCCGAGGGATTTCGGGCGCAGACGATTGGTTGTCGGCGGCCATCCGTTGAAGGTGGGGTGTAAAACGGATTGACGGTACTTCGTAGTATTTGTACGAATACTTCCGAATACGAATACGAAGTAGCAGTCAGTCACGTCTCCACTTCCCAACGCCAATCGACAAACATCATCAACACCATCACACCAGCTCAACCTCCCACCGACACCCCCCTTCGAGGCCTGCTGGCCATTGCCGCCATCGGCCACCCGCCCATCATGACAGTCTACAACTTCTACATCTTCGATCGCCACAGTACGATGACCTCCCCTCGGCGTATTGGAGAGCCCCCGAAGCTAACACACCAAACCCTCTTCTCTCCTCTTCACCAGCCGAATGCATCTATGCCAAGTCCTGGCTCCCCCCCTCGGCGTCCCGGCAGGCTCCGGTGACGACCAAGTCGGCCGCCGCCTCCGACGACGCCAAGCTCGTCTTCGGCACCATCTTTTCCCTGCGCAACATGGTCCGCAAGCTCGGCGGCGACGACGACGCCTTCATCAGCTACCGCACCGCCCACTACAAGCTGCACTTTTACGAGACACCCGCCAATCTGCGCTTCGTCCTGCTCACCGACACGGCCTCGGCGAGTATGCGCAACGTCCTGCATCAGATATACATCAACCTCTGGGTCGAATATGGTGCGTCTCTCGCCCTTTCCTGCGTCGCCCGGCACACATTGTGACTGGCCTGCGTGAAATTGGCCACGAGTCTTGGTCAAGCCGCCCTCCCAGCGCTGACGGAGATGCCCAATCAGTTGTCAAGAACCCTCTGGCGCCCGTCGAGCACAAGGGCGGCGACGGCGTCCAAAACGAGCTCTTTGAGTTGGGCCTCGACCAGTTCATTCGTGGCCTCATGTGAAACGTCCTCGAGACCATCCCGTGCCATCAACAGCCACTCGACGCTCACAAGGGTTACGATATCCCCAGCCCCCAGCCACACTGACGGGGCCCAGCATCAGCTCAGTATCGCTGCGTTCCCTGCCTGGAGCACCCCGCGGCGTAGGGCGCCAAGCCCAAGGTCGAGCATGACGCAACGGGAAATCACGACCTTTAGTCGCATCTTTGGAGAGCCCGAGCTGTTGAAGCGCTATCGCGGTATTCCAAGACCTGGAACATGCGCCGAGAGCTCAACGAGTCCCGGATGGAAAGGCCTGGGGTCGTTGAAAGGCCCAGGCATGCCCAAAGGGTCACTTGCCTGCCACGTCCTTGTCACAGGTGGCTATGAAGCCTGGGCCGTCAAGGGGATGCCACCGGGAATTTGTGTTCATTCCCTCCCAGGGCGCCTCCATACCGGCCATGTTAAGCAAGAGTCTTGGAGGCTTAAAAATCCGTCACAGGTCGTCTATATAGTACAATGCAGAATAAGAAGAGCAAACAGAGCTTCCGTCGTCATCTCTTCTCATTCGCCCTCTCCCATGCGCCCTCGAACCCGCTGAGCGACTCGACCATGACGATGCTCTGATCGCCGCCCTGGCTCTGGTCACCGCGCTTGACTTGCGACGATGCACCATGGGCGCTCACGTGCACCGCGCTATTCAAGAGTCCGTCGCCCCGAATCTCGTTTTCCCAGTTGCTCGAGTAGACGACGGCGGCAAAGGCCTCGACGGCCCGGACCGTCTCCATTTGCTCGAGGTATTCGTTGGGCATGCCGCTCCCGATGGCATGCGCCTGGCGCGTCAGCACCGAGAGGATCTTGGGCAGCAGGATGACCTTGGACTGCCCTGCATCCGCGGCGGCGGCCGCCGCCTGGCCCGCTGTTTGGGCCGGAAGGTCAAAGGCCTCGGCGGCGAGCTTAGTGTCGACGAGGAAGGAGAAGCCGGCGTCGAGGACAAGCGTCAACACGTGGGCAAAGGCGGGCGACTCGATGAGGTCGGCCGTCTCGTCGAGCAGCCGTCTCAGAGCGGCCGGTGAGGGCTGAGAGACGCCGCCCTGCATCGAGTTATCGTCGAGGATGCCCGACTCGCGTATGACTTGGGCTTCATGGTCCCGGGGCGGGAGCATCAGCTTGAGCCAGTCCGACGCCCTCCGCTCCTCGGGTGTAGATCCCTCGACAAGCTTCCTCACGTCCATTGTCAGCTCGCCGAACCTCTCAAAGCTCACCAGGTCACGGGGGCTCAGGGTCCCAAAGACTGTCCGGACGGCGCTCTCGACGCGGTGCATGACGTCGATCCAGCCCTTGTTGAGCAGCCACCAGCTAAAGGTCAGGTACTTGCGGTTCGTGTCAAAGTCGTTGCCGTAGTCTTGCTCGGTGTTGTCGTCGTCGTTATTCTCGAGGCTGATGGTGGCCTGTTGGACGCCGGTTGCGAGGGAAACGACGCTGGACAGGTAGCTCCGCCGGCCGAGGAGGTTGAGCTGGATCCTGGTCAACATGGCAAGGAGGGCGAGAGTGTAGACGAGAGTAAAGGCCCTCGTGACGGCTGCCAATGGTCAGCCTTTCATCTGAGATGGGCGGGCGTGCGGTTCGAGACTCGACGCACCACTGATGGTCAGGCTATCCCAGAGTTGCCTCTTGGTTCTCCGAGACTTTTGCACCCCCCCATCTTGCTTTCCCGCGTCACCACCAGGGGCAAAGGGCGAGGGCGTGACAATCTGGCTGGCGTGGACGCCGCTCTCGCTATGCAAGCTGGCCATGCTCTTGCCGTCGTCCTCGGTCAAGGTGGTGTCGGCGATGCTTGGGGGGGTCGCCCTTGGGGTCGCCCTTGGGGGGGTCGCCGAGTCGGCAGTTGGGCCCTTGAAGCCCTTTGTGGCGCTCTTGGTCTGCTGGATCTCGTACGTGATCTGCTCCGTGTCGAGGACGGCCATGATGTTTGTCGTGGCCGTGGGGAGGAGGGCGAGGACGGTAAAGGCACAGTCCTCTTGGTTCTGCTGGAATCGGCGCCGCAGGCTGTGGTTGCGAAGGCACCGTCAGCTCCATTGCCTCCCGAGGAGAGGCAAAGGACGGGGGAGGGAGGCCGACTTTTCCTTTGCGATGCGATCGCTGCTCAAGCGCTCGCGGGCGTCGCTGATCTTGTTGAGGACATACTGGGTGACGACGTAGCCGGCGCCGACGACGCCCACGCCAATGGCAATGGGGGTCCTGTTGTTGCGCAGCCAGCGCCGAGCCGAGGAGAGCATGGCGGGCGCAGACGCTGAGAGACGGGGATTGCGTCTGATGGGCCGGATCCGCCTGGGTCCGCTGCCATGCGCCGGATCTTGGGGGGGTGTTTGTCGGCGGCGAGGATGAGACGAGGTGTTCGCCTGGGTTCTACTGCTGCGCTCTTGGCATCTCTAGGTACCTGTACATGCAGCAAGTACTTGGTGGATACCGAGTGAGCAGGAGAGACGGA
Source organism: Ophiocordyceps sinensis (assembly GCA_012934285.1). Classification (NCBI taxonomy): domain Eukaryota; kingdom Fungi; phylum Ascomycota; class Sordariomycetes; order Hypocreales; family Ophiocordycipitaceae; genus Ophiocordyceps; species Ophiocordyceps sinensis. Next base: position 1,837,955 of record JAAVMX010000008.1, read on the forward strand.
GAAACGGAGCGAGCCGAAGCCTCCTTCGTCAGCAGCCCATACGCTTACTTAATGGCACACCTGGAAATATCTTCTCTACATCGTCTTCCCTGCCTCTCTTTGCCTCTTGTCAGGACAGGTTACACGCGCACAGAGGTCCCTGGTACGGTAGTCCAGAGTCAAGCTTGAATTCACAGTTGCTTCCTGACTTCTACTCCCTGCAGCCGCCGCGACGAAGGCAAGCCTAGGTAACGGCCGAGTCAGCGGCAATCCGAGGCTCCTCTCCCCAGCCAGCAACGGAACGACACCTACCACTGGAGGAGGGCACGGCTTCGTTTCCGCCTCCTGGTCCGTGGCCTGAGCTGCCAATCCCAGGCCGGCAAAGACTGCCACGACGAGACTGATTGCCTTCATGTTGGTGGGAAAAGAAGCTGCCGGTAATCCAATGTTTGTGCTGTTGATGAGTGCTTGAGGGGAGAGGATGGCCGTTGCTCCCGAGACGAGGGGAAGAAGCCGGCTGCTTTATATGCTTGCTTGTCCAGCCTGGAGCCGGTCCACGCGGGCCGAGACAATTCCATTATATCACAGACAGCATCAGCATAATAATGCAGCTTACCTTACAGCCGAAGTACGTGATGAGCGAGCGGCGTAGACAAGGAGCGCCGAGGGAGGACATGAGACGCATGCCAGCGGGGGCTTGCTCGGCAACAACACTTGCTCGGCAACAACAGCTCTCTTGGGCCGGGGCTGACTGCATGGGCCTTTTTGTGCCATGCAAGACGCGTGCTCGTTGCCGTGTCTTGCCATGTCGTGATGTACGCTTACAGCCTCTGCTGGCCTGACATCGGCATGTGAGTCCGCGGTGACATGTGAACGAACGCGTATCTCGACAAACAGGTCTCTCTGGCAGGCATGTCGTCTGTTGTGTGCCCAAACAGCTGCGTGGTAAAAATGGTTGCTGGCCGATGGCGCCGGATTCCTCTGCTCTCTGCACCTCGGAAGAAGACACGAGACCTTGATTGACTTCCGAGTTGTCGGCATGACTGGCCCGTCCAGTGGTGGCATGACGAAGCCGGCGCCGCATCTGTGGCGTCATCCGTCATACACGGGCCGACCTGCCCGTGACGACCTTGCCCGTGACCAATTTACCGTATTCGTACGAAGTACATATATACATACATATGTACAGTGCCCGGAAGAGGGCACACTGCAACCCCTCCAGGCCCCCCGCTGCGCTGGGCGCCAGTACGAGCAGCCGCCCCCCGCCGGAGGTTACTGTGTTCAGGTATGTACCCCTCCAGGTCAACCCACCGACCGGCTTCCCCCCCTTGCTTTCCACTGCCTCCCCTTCCACCTCCTCAACCATTGCCCTTGCTCCCGCCACCACTCTCGCGACGAGCCTTGAAAGAACTCGCTGTAAACGCCCCAAGCATGCCGTCGACAATGGAAAAGCAGCAGGACCCCCCCGAGTTCATCCTCGACGTCTTCAGCGACCCGCGCTCCGTCCGCGACGTCGTCAAAGGTGAATTCTTTCTGCGCCCTCCCCGACCCCGCCCCCGCTCGCCCGCAACAGCAGCACCATGACGACCCAAAGTCGCCGAATCATCAACAATAACATGCGCCTGCGCGACAAACGGGCCTTGGCTGACACGCGGCCACGATTTCCAGGAATCCTCCACACAATCTTCTTCACCCGCTTCTTCCCCTCCCTCACCCCGCGCACCCGCGACGTCCTCGACCTGACCCTCCCCTACGTCGACGACGACGAGCTCGAGACCATGATCGACCAGCGTGCCTCGGCCCTCGAGCGCCAGCTCGACGCCGAGCGATCCTCCGCTTCCGGCGGCACCACCGCTGCCGCCGCCACCTCCACCAACAGCAACCCCCACGCCTTCAGCAACGGCGGCGGCGGCGGCGCCAGGGGCCAGCTCGCCGTCCAATTCTTCGAGAAGAGGCGTCGCAAAGCCTGGCTCTCGCGCGGAGACGAGGAGGTGTGCTGGGAATCCTGGACCGTAAAGGTCACCGTCGCCGAGCCCCGGACCGAAAGTGGTGCGCCGAGCCCGACTCCCTCCCTTGCTTGCCTCGTGCACTTTCGCCCGCTGACCGTGCTCCATCACATGCCGCCTAGAGCGCGCAAAGGTCCGTCGCGCCATGGAACAAACCCTCCTCACCACCGCCATGAAGATTGTCACCTTTGCCAACTCCCACAAGGACCATATACCCCCCATAACCACCCAGGGCGGCAACCCTTTCCCCTTCAAGATCAACGTCGATCAAAAGGAGACGGGCTGGGCCGCTCGAATGCGCATCTACGGGTGACCCCGCCCCCGCCCGCATCCCTTTACTCCCTCGTTAAATCCGCTTCCCTTTATTCCCTCGTGGCCCTCTATAGAATCCTTCCCTGGCCTTGGCTTCAACGTCCTTCCCTGGCTTCGACATCCTTCCTGACCTTGGCTTCGACATCCTTCCCTGACCTTGGCTTCAACATCCTTCCACCTTGACGAAACACTGGCGTTTGGTTTTGGGCGGCACTTCTCCATTGCAAATAGATACCCAATGTTCGCACCATGTACACCAACATGACTTCATACACTACAAGTAACGCCTCACATTGGCGCCTTGTCTCGCGCCCAGTCATCACAAGTTGCTCACGCAAAAGTTCAACCGTGTCGGCGACAAGTCAGTTTCGTTTATGCCGTCCCAAACGTGCCCCTCAGGCACGGCGCTCAATGCCCGTTGCTGTCCTAACTGGTCCAGCCATCCAAACCCCGACGTGCTCGATCCGATTCAAACACGTACAGTATCCAAACAACAAAAGCCATCCGCAGTCAATTCCAGGCTTATATCCTGTCTCCCGGCGACCAAAGCTTATGGGTCAAAAGCAAGCCAGCCCCGTGTCCAACCCAGGCCCGAACCCCAATCACATAGATGCCCTCAATTTGCAAACTGACAGCACGCTCATAAACTCCGTGTACGTCATCGTTGGCGAGCAAAGCCCAGCTGTGGAGCTGTGGTGTGAGCACTATTGGAGCCTCTGGCCCTCCTCTATTGCAGCTGCCGGGTGTGCCCGTCGACAGTGGTCGCCGCCGAGCACAGCCTCAGCGACAAGCTCGTGACGTCTCCATGAGTGTCTTCCTCTCATCAGAGTCATTAGGTCATTAGGATGCATGTTCGCTCTGTGTGGGTCTCGTTGTCCCGTTTTCTGGTTTCGCTCAAAATCTCGTCGTGTAGCTTCGCCCTATGGCAGGCTTAGAAATCCTGGGCGGCTTAAACGCCGGAGCGTTGGAGCCAATCTTCTCAAACCCTTGCAAAATGTCTAGTCCAGAAAAGTCCGAGGCGCCGGAAACGTCGTGAGACATAAAGTCGTTGGGGTCCATGGCCAAGCCGGGCCAGTCGCCGTCGACGGGCAAGTCCAGCATAAACTTGCTTGGCGACGGGTTCCGGAGAGGCGACTCTCCGAAAAGCTTCGAGGGCGACCCGAGGCACTCAAACGCCTTGCTTGGCGTGTCAAAAAACTGTGAAGGGGACTGCTCGGAAAACTTGAGGAGCGGCGCGTAGCCGACTGGCTTCTTCTTGCCCGAGTTGGTAATGTCCGTCAAGGCTGACGTGGACACCGAGCGGTCCAATCGAGCGCGCTTGGCGGTGCGCTTGACAGGCGATCCCGTGTCAAGAGGATTCATGCCCGGGAAAATGTCATCGTCCGCCGTCGACATGTCCTGGAAGATGTCGAAGTCGGCCGTGGCTACGGCCGCGTCGTCAAAGGCATAGAGCGCGTCGTCCAGGTTAAAGGCAGGGCTCCAGGGAATGCAGTCCTCACCGGCGCCGGTGACCCGGCGGAGAGGAGACTGCAGCATGTTGCGCACCTTGTCGCGATGGATGCGGAGGTTGGTGTTGGGGGAGGCCGACGGGGGAGGCCGGACCGGTGGCCTCATCTTGATGACGGGCGTCAATGGCGGCAGCATCTGGTGCTCGTTGGTCTGCCGGAGCGGCGAAGAGGAGACGAGGCCATAGTTCGGGATCGAGCGCGACTTGGTCGGGCTGAAGGGAGAGGAACCGCGCAGCCGCGCAATCTCCTCCTCGGCACGGCCGCGCTTGATGCGAGGCCGGTCAGCCTCCGAGGTAAGCAGGAGCGCCTTTTGGTTGGGGCGCATGGCCGAAGACTCGAGCGAAGAGATGTAGCCGCTGTCGTCCATGGACGCGAACCTGCGCTTGTGGGAGCGCGTCGCCGACGAGCTGGGATTGCGGGCGACAGACGGCGGGGTGCCGCTTCGCCTCTCCATGTTCCTCGAGACAGGCGGCGAAGAGTGCATATTGGCGGGCAAGGGCGAGTAGAAGGACGACTCGGGGGGCAGCTCGTGCTCGACCGACTTGTCCGCCGCCTCCTCGTGCGGGCCGTTGTCGGAGACGGGGATGGTGGCGTCCGACGACACCTCTGGCGCCATTGACATGGTGGCCTGGGACGTCGGCAGGGGCGGGAGGCTACAGTGATGCATGGGAGCGGGAGGGGGCAGCGTCGGCTCCTGCACGGGGGCCGTGGCGGGCCTCGAAGGCTCCAGGCGCGTCGACATGACGGGAATGTTCTCGGCTGTGGGCGCCGACTTTCGGGTGGGCTTCTCCTTGAGGAACTGTAACTCGGTGCCCGGCTCAATTCCCCAGTAGTTGCCCTTGCCCGGGTCGTCCTTGGGCCGCTCAATCTTGATGAAGTTCTTGTGGAGGCTCAGGTTGTGGCGGATGCTGTTTTGCCAGCCGGCGTCGTTGGGGTTGTAAAACGAGTAGTTGTCGCTGATCCATTTGTAGATCTGGGCGAGGGTCAATCGGCGCAGGGGCGATCGGAGAATGGCCATGCCAATGAGCTGGGCGTAGCTGTGAGGGGGCTTGGTGCCGTCGTCTTGGGTGGGCGGGAACGAGTCGTGGGGAGGCAGCGCGGCGTCGTCGGCCCGGGGCTTCTTGGCCGACCTCGCGTCGTCTATGGGGGCGGCATCCATGAGCCCGCGCTTGTTGTTTGGCTTTTGATAATAGTTTTCAATCGACAGATTGATAGTGGGCGGCGCGGGAAAGATTTGAGGGTGGACGTTTTCCTTGCCAAAGTGCACGCTGGGGGCAGGAACTGAGCGTTGAGCGGCCCCCGTCTTGAACTTTGAGAGATGGGGCCTCTTTTGGAGGGAGTCGGTCGTAGGAGGCCCCTTGCCCATGGGGGGCGCCATAGAAACCATGTTCAATTTGCTGCCATTGGAAGACTTGAGGGGCGACCGAGGCGACGACGAGTTGGTCTTGTGTGGAGAGTAGTTGGCGGGCGGCGCGTAGGGCGGGTTGAATACGACGTTTGAGCTAGGGCTGCTCAGAGGGCGACGCGCCGTCTTGGGCACGGCGGGCATGGGCGCGTGGCTGGTCATGGGAGCCTGTATCTCGAAGAAGTCGTCCTGGAAGATGTGTAGGGGCTCGTGTGGACCGGCAAAATGCGTTGATCTGGCCATGGCGGCCGGGGCGAGCAAAGCCCAGGTTAAGGGGCTGTCGCAGAGGGCGGATATTTCTGTCGCAATCGTCAGTTACAGGGCGGCGATGGCAGCAGGTGGCGGTTGGTGGTGAGTGACGACGATGATGATAAGGGCAAGATACTGGGTGATGTCGCAGCCGAGCGAGGGCGGAGCCCGGGGGTTTTTGATGTCCCCCCCAGGTGCCGCTACTACATGCATGTGCTTCGCAGGGAGATGACCAAAGACAGACTGGGCTTACCTGGACGAAAGAGTGTACTGCCGCTTTAATGACTGTGGGGCAGTAAATGCAGGGCGTCACTTGCTGGGGGGGGGCCCAGCCGAGGATGGATGTTGAAGGAATATGCCAGATGGGAAATGGCGGTGGGCTTTATGCGGTGGTAGAGATAGATGGAGGGATTCAATGCGCGGCGGGCAGCACGAGGCCGTGGCGGTTGAGAAGTGCTATAACCGAGAGCTCGAGAGCGACGAGGTGAGAGGGCGAGCGCGTATTGCAAAGGGACGAGGACGGACGAGGACGGACGAGTGCGAGGTGGCGATGAGAGAGAGGAGGAGAAAGGAAGAAAGAGAGAAAAGAGGGGAAGCGAGGAGGATGGATGGATACAGAGGGGGGGGGGGGGGGTATGAATGGGTGGGCGACGGCAGATGTCAAGGGAGAGAGAGAGCGCGCGCGTGCGAGAAAGACAAGAGAGTGAGGAGGGAGAAAGTGGAGAGAGAGAGAGAGGTGTGGGTGAGGGCACGCGGCACGGTAGGTACAGCAGTTAGTTGAGAGAGCGAAAAGATACCTGTCTCTGCAGTGGGAGAAAAGTCCCCAAGGGCAGCCAAGTCAAAGTCATCGGCGTTCTGTCGACCCCTCGAGCGAGACCGAGTGGAGCGCCGACCGGGGGGGTGTTGGGGGGGTGTTGGGGCAGAGGGGAGACATGGATTGGATTGGATGAACAATCGCCTTTTCCGGGTCTGGTCTGTCTTGGCTTGATTCTTGCTTCAAGTGCGTGCATGCATGCGAGAGAGGAAGAAACGGCTGTTCTGTTACGCGAGGTGCTGCAGTCACTCGTCGAGAATGCCTGGAGTGACTGACTCGAGGATGACTCGATGCGAGTAAAGACTCGCTCATAAACTCACTCACTCACTGAGAGAGAGAGAGAGAGAGAGAGAGAGATGCCGTCGTCGTCGACGTTGCAAAGAGCGGGGTCTCGGAATGGGACGAGGGTGGCTTTCATCTTTCATGCATCCATGCCCATTGATTGACTTTTGGGACCCGACTTCACCGGGTGGCGGCGGCAAGCGTCGAAGTCATCCATCATGGCCAGAATCATGCTTCTTCTTGACACGTACGAGTTACAGTACTATGGCGAATCTGCACCACCCACCACCGCGTCTGTTAGACAATCGGCCAAACATGGATTCCTGGATCCCCATGTCCAGTTCCTCTCGCAGCCGCCATCTCAGACAAGTCGCATCTTGTCTGGGGAAGCCACAGGCCAATTGATTTTGCCCTCGGCCGTTTACGAAGTACCTACATATGTATGTATATGTGTACGAAGTACTTCGTATGTACGTACATACGAATCCCGATACGGACTCTATGCGGATACTACTCCTCGCCTCGACCCACGAAGTAACTCGTACACACTCTGCTGTGGGTGCACGCACACCAAGACAAGACGCAAGGGCGCCGGCGGAATACATGTGTACTTTGTATGTGCTTTATCATTAGACTTTTGCCTTTTGCCCACTCTCCTAGGTACGCCGGCGATGCGAGGGATGGACTCAAGGGAGGAGTTGTGGAGGGGCGTGCGTTGGGCGCACATATGTATGTACATATATACATATATATGTGCATTGGTATCCGTACATTGCGAGAGCCATGCATCGTCCATTATGTACGACTAATGACTAATAATGGATCGAGAGCCGCCGTGTCTTACATCTCTCCTCCCCTTGGCTGTTCCATGTCTCTTGTCTCTTGTCCTGTTTTTTTGTTCCTGACCAACTTTGCCCAGCAGAGCCTCTCTCTCTTCTCTCTCTCTCTCTTCCATACAAGAATTGGCATGAGTTTGAGGCCGACGCGATCGAGACGCGCTTTTGGTCATTTATTTTGTCTACCTTGCCAACGCGCGACTGTGCGCCAATCACGGGGCCTCGCTATTTTCTCGGCTAGCATGGTAGGTGCACAACTAGGCGCGCGCCACGAGCCTGCACGGCACTATTTGCGGACTGTTATGCTTTACGAATATTCGTATGTACTTCGTACTTCTGAGGATCCTATTGGGTAGGCGCATTAGTCAGCGCCCCGCTGCAGGGTTTTCCCTAAAGTCCTACGCGCCTATAACTCTAGATAATCAATCAATATATATAGAATATAGTCTTACGAAGCTTTCCTAGTAGGAAGCCTAGAGACTCTCTATTGTATGCCCGATCCGACCTTTAAAAGGCCTTAAAAATACGTATTTTTAGAGAGCAAAACTTAGCCTCTTTAAAATTCGGACGAATCACGCATCCTAGCGTTTACGCTACGTAGATCTATCGTATTACCTTAAAACACACGTTCTACCCTATTTTTCTTTCGCCTAACGTTATATAATATATCGGTAGCGTTGCCGCTAAATTCGCCGTTTAAAGACGAGCTAGGAGCCGACTAAGGCTCTCGCCGGGGCTCTATAGTAAGCTCTACTATCGGCGTTAAGCCGAATAGGACGAGTTTAGTCGCTAGCTTAGGAAGATAGGTAGACTAAAAGATAACCCGCTAAAACAAAGTCTTTAATACTTACCTTAACGACTTACATAAAGAACTTCGCGGTAAAATGCGTTAGTAGTCTTAATAGTAAGCTAACTAGCTTAAATAGCTAGAAGATAACTAAATTACCTAGATAGAGCGTCTCGAAGAGCGTCTTAAGGAGCGCTAAGCTACTTAGATAAAGCGTCTTAAGGAGCGCTTAGCTAGTCTCTTACGAGTATAAGCACCTCCTCTTCTAGCACTACTACCTACTGCTAGCTCCTTAGCTTTAAGGCTTATTCCCGTTCCTTTTATACCTCCTATACCGGACTACTTATCGCCTCTTACTCCTCTTATAGACCTGCCTAACTAAAGTCCTATAGCAACGCCTACTACTAACCTTATAAGCGAGCAGCGATTTGCTTATTTAAATTAGTAGTAGTAAGGGCAGGTAGCTTAGCCATAGTATAAGCAACCTATTTAGGCTTAGCTATAGTATAAGCAACCCGTTTAGCAACCGGTTCTACTATAATAGTACTAGCTGCCGGTAAAGCCTTTTCTATACTACGACGATAGAGCCGTCGACTAATACATATTTATAGAATAAGGTCTTAATATATGTTTAAACTTCGACTATCCTATATACGTTCTATATAATACTACTTACGATCGAGCTACTAAGACTCTTATAAAAAGCATCTAGCCTTAAGCGAAAGCTACTAAAGACATTAACGATATAGTAACTAATAACCGAAATAAGATTACTATAAAGCCTAAATAAAAGTTATACTAAGCGGACTATACCGTCCTTTAGAAGCTCTAATAGATATAATCCGCGTTTCTTATCGGATAGATACTATATAACCTCTAGCCTACTTAGATAGCTAATAAGTTATCTAAGGACTTTAGCCCTATCGTATATTAGGTTAACGTTAGGCACTTAGACTAGATATTGCTTCTTAAGGGCATTTTTATAGTCCTAAGGGACTACGGTGTTTTAGACGCGCTATTAGCTATTTACGCCTAACTAGCGCTAGTTAAGGACAAGGCCTTCGTTAACTTTGCCTAGCGTATTCGCGACGCGTTTTTAAACCTTCCTAATATTAAGAAACGTAGCCTTAGTGTCCGTACTATTACCCTTTAGCATATTTAGAATAACCTCCTATATATCTAGTTATAGATCGGTTCTAATATTACTATACTATATAATATAGCCTTTATTTAGCGTCTTATACTATTAGCTAGTAAATAAACGCATTAGCCTATAGAAGACATCTACGGTAAGCTAGCTACTTCTATCCGTATATAAAAGGGCTAACTATACTAAATATAAAAGATAAATAAGGTTATTAGTAATAAACCGGCGATAATAGAAGTCGTTAAAGCTAATCTTAGCTTATTATCCGCCTCCTCTTATTTAAGCCCTCCGGGTATTATTATAGCCGATCTATATACGACCGATACTCTTATCTACGCCGCCGACGATAAAGCTATCGCCGCTTCGACTTTTACGGCCTTATCTAAGGCGAATACCTACTTTAACTATAGTAAGGCTAGACATTAGGCATAAGACTACCGTCTATTATCTTCGCCGGCACTTACTACTACGTTATCCTTACTATTTAGCCTACCTTAAGACGTTACGATAAAAGGGAAGATATATAAAGCTGCTAAAGCATTTAGTTCCCGCTAGCGCTTTAGAGGGAGTAGCTAAGGCCGCGGTAGTAATCGCAGTAGAGGTAATTAAAGTAGGAGTATACGTAGGGATACGCGAGGAAATTATCGTAACTATGCTAACCGCCTTTATATATACTTCGACGATAAGGTTATAGATAATACCGACGAAGACTAAGATCCGACGTACTAACTTAAGGAAGATAACGCGGAAATAAAAGCTATCCTTATAGCTATATAAGAAAGGATAGACTTAAGGCATTTCTAATAGGGATATAACGCTATCTACTTTATAACTATAGATAGCGGTATTAATACTAGCTAAAAGCCTCTTTATAAAGGCTTCGGCGATTATTATAGTATTTTCCTTTACTAACTAACGACTTTACTATCCTTTACTCTTTCTTCTTTCTTCGACTATAGTTTTATATCTTATTACGTTTCTTCTTTACTTATACTTAAGCTAGCCCTATACCCGTCCTAAGTCGCCTCTACTATAAAAGGGATAGGAGGGATCCTTAGACTAAGCGTTTAAGACGATATCGTTATCGCTATATAATAGTAAGGCAATAACGATTAGACCGGTTCGGTTGCCCTCTCTTATAGTATCGTCCTTAACGGGACTTTCCTTAGTAACTTAACCTTTAGACGATCTATCTTTTACGCCCTTAGAGTCGCTTATAAAGGCAATAGCGCTATACGACTTCGTAATCTTAAGGGCAAGCCTTTATTATAGCCGCGGCTGTTAAACGTTTTTACTATAGCTATTTTCGCTAATTTAACCGACGTTTAACCTACTCTTACGCGTGCTATCTGCTTTTACGCCGATACGCTAGAATAAGCGAGATGCTTTATAGACGTTTACTTTGCAAAATTCCTAAAGCTTTTTAACGTATTGCTTTAATATATAGAAAAATTAGTATAAATAGTCTATCGAATTAATATAGGCAATAGCACGCTTATATAGTAGGCTCCCTAACGCTATAGTCCCTTATAGGCCTAAGCTATTAGGGACTTTATTAAGAAATATAAAGGGAGTATTATTTAAAAGTCTATTAGCCTATAGTCGTCTCTTCTACTATTAACGCTAAAGAAAGCACCTATAGGCCTATAGTATAATGCCTATAGGCAAGTAATTTAGCGTATTTACGCTAACTACCGTATACTTAATACCTTAATAAAGAAGTATATATATCCTCTCTTAAATACTATAGATAAAATCTAGCGCGTAGCTAGCTACTATTACTACGCTTTTATTAACCTATAAGACGGGTTTTAGTATATCTATATCGCCTTAAAAGACTACGAGAAGACTGCTTTCGTTACGTCTTTCGGCCTATACGAATAGGAAGTTATGCCTATAGGCCTTACGAACGCCTTAGCTACTTTCTAAGCTTTTATAAAGGAAGTTTTATAGCCGCTATATAAGTTCGCCGCTAGTCTCCTTAACGATATATACCTTTAGGCCGATATAGTTAAGCAGCTTTACGAACGCTTACTTACCTTTTTTACCTACGCCGTTAAGTACGGCCTACTCTTAAACGCTAAAAAGACGAAGCTCTTTATTAATATAGGTATATTCTTAGGCTTTATTATCTATTTTAGAGGCATTCGGGCAGATCCTCTTAAGATTGCCGCTATTCGCGACCGCTTAATGCCTACGACTACTATAGAAATCCGCGCTTTTATTTATATAGCCGGATACCTACGTATGCTAATCCCGAACTTTTCGGACCTATCTATCCCGTTAATCGAATAGTCCCTTAGTAGTAAGAACGTCCTTATTACCTTAACTACGGAAGCTAAAGCGGCTTAAGAACGGATCCGTAATACTATTATAAGAATACTAGTCTTCGTTAAGTTTAGCTAAATGCTTCCCGTAATTATTAAAAGCAACGCGTCTAGGAAATATATAGGCGTAGCTCTTCTATAGCCGTATATATACCTAACGGGTAGTAAAAAGCGTTCCTACCTTTACCTAATAGCCTACTTTTCTAAGAAGCTTACTAAGACGTAATAGCGTTATTCTATATAAGAACGAGAGCTTTTAGGAATTATAATAGCCCTATAATATTAGAAGCATTAGGTTAAAGGCACGGACATTACTATTATTATAGACTATAAATCCCTTAAGACTTTTCGCACTAAGATAGACTAACCTATGCGAATTATTCGGTTCCTTAATATTATTAAATACTATAATATTAAGATCGTATATCGTAGCGGTAAAGTAAACGTACTCGCCGATTATCTCTCTCGCCCGCTATACGATAAGGATACGGCTTATAACGCCGACGAGGGGAGGATAGCTGCGATTAACAATAACGACGAGCTTATAACGATCCTAAAAGACGATCCCGTATACGATATAGCGCTTAAACCTACGCCTAAAGCCGATAACGCCGCTCCTAACGCTACTAAGCTCGTTACTCGACTAGAATAGCTAGCACGAATTAATTTATAAGCGATCTTCGAATTCCTTACGTCTAGAAAAGCTCTACCGCCGAATATTACGACGAGCTAGGCTTATACGTACTTTTGCGAGCTAAAAGGCGCTTTATACCGCATCTATTAGACCGAGCACCTCCTGCCCGGCGAACCTCCGAGCCTTACTAAAGCTATTGCTCTACTACTTATGCCGGAGTATAAGGCCTTTATCGATGCTATAAGATAAGCCTATAAGGCCTTTAGGCATAGTTCTATCGGCTACGTTATGCGTTATCTAGCTATAAGATACTAGCACCTTAAGCTTCCGCTTATAGCTTACGAAGCTATTCGCCGTTGCTAGTCCTACTAACTAATAAAGCCGCTAGACCCAACGCTTTTTAACCTAATGCCTTTAGCACCCGTGCCGCCCTTAATAAGGTAGGCTATCGACTATACCGGGTGTAAAGGGCAATAGCTGCTTAACGCCGTAGAGTACGTAACCGGTTGGCTTATCTCTACTATTACGTAATCTATAGACTTCGAGGGAATAATCCTAATCCTATAGACTATTACTACGCGATTCGGCCTACTACGCGAGATTATTAGCGATAATATAGGTTGCTTTACTAAGCAATAAGCTTAAGACTATTATAAGCGTTTTAGTATAACCGTTAAGCCCGTTATACCCGCTAGACCTCGCGGGAACGGAAAAGTTAAATAAGCAAACGGCGTGCTTAAAGCTATTATCTATCGCTTATATCTTAATAATCCTTTTATACCGTTAGTATAGCGCTTAATACGCGTAGTTTACCTATATAACCGCTAACCCGGCCCGTATAGGTATAGCCTATTCTTCTTATTATATAGAACCTAGCCTTTAGAGTAGTACTACGAAGCTATATACGTAGCCTATACCCGCGATCCTATAGTAGAGGAAGATATCACGTAGGCCTAAGAACTCGTGTAATAGTATCCTACTCCTATCGTACGTAGATATATTATAAGGCTTAAAGCCGCTCGCGCCTATATACGAGCTTACTTATAGGAATGTAAGGGACTAATCCGCGTATACGCGCTAGGAGATTAAGTCTTACGAGCGCGTTAGCGTACTAGAAAGCATAAACCCTACTACGACGGTCCTTAGGCTATTACGGCTGCCTATCCGGGCAATGCCTACTCTCTTACGTCCTTAGGAGGATTCGGCCTTCTTAGTAGGTATAATAGAATAAATCTATTCCCTACGTATAGTCGCGACGGACACCCGGTCTATAGCTTATAGTACGCGAGCCGCACGATATTAGAGAAAGACCGCGAGCGCTTAAGAGCCGCTGCTGCTATATAATAGAGGATTAAGGGTATTTTTGCTATTTTATTATTTCGCATTATATATACCGATGTACTATTTCCTATTTAGGTTCTATTAATTGCTTTAGTAAGTAGGGGACTGCTTGTTTAAGCAAAGGGGTATTAAGGATCCTATTAGGTAGGCGCATTAGTTAGCGCCCCGCTATAGGGTTTTCCCTAAAGCCCTGCGCGCCTATAACTCTAGATAATCAATTAACACACATAGAATATAGTCTCACGAAGCTTCCCTAGCAGGAAGCCTAGAGACTCTCTGTTGTGTGCCCGATCCGACCTTTAAAAGGCCTCGCTTCGTAGTGCATATTCGTATGTACATACGAATAACACCTCGCTTCTCGATGCGAGAGCCAGTCGTCATGATGAGTACCTTGTACTAGGGGGGCCGTATGTCCGGAGTCATCCACCGACTTTGTTCCCCGCCAAATGCCAGCGCTGCCGGGAAACGTTGGTTCTTGTCTGCCTTTTTCTTCCGGCCCGCCGTCCGGTCTGTCTCGGTACATCTCTCGCACCATCTCCAAGCCCCCTGTCTGACTCGCCCGGGTGGAATGCAGAGTCCCCTAACCCTTCAAGGTCCATTCTCTCTCTCTTTTGTTCTTTTCATTCTCGCCATCTCGCCGCCCCTTAACCCTCGCCGTCACGTGACGCAATTGTGCTCACTCACTCCCCTCTCTCACCCCCCCTCCCGGGGGAACCGAGATGCGCCATTAAGAATCCCAGCAGGCATCAACCCTCCGTCCGGCCCTAGCCACGCCCTTCGCCCCTCCTGCTTCTGCCATGGTGATGCATCCGCTTCTTCTCCTCCTCTGCCTCTCTTTCATGTGCCTTGTCGTGGGTGACAAAGAGTTCAAGCTAAACAAGGTGCCAACAACTGCCCAGCCTGCCAAACCACCTTGGTCCTTGCTAGCAGCCATGCATGGATCCCCGCCCACACGTGCGTTCCCTTGACCTTGACCCTATCGCCAACCACGGGACTGCCACGACATCTGCCACGCTCGTATTCGTCGCTTCCCCCCTGCCTTTCCTCTCCCATCTCTTCCCGCCCCCGGTCCTCTGCAGAAAAATGCGTTGGTGTGAAAGTATATAAATAAATAAAAAGTAGACAATAGTCTTCTCCACGCCTCGTGCGTTGCTGCCCAGCATGAACTTTCATGCGACCTCCCAATGCTTCTTCACGTGCAATTCAGATGCCTGCCTGCCTCTCATCTGATCTTCCAGCTTTGCCCATCTTGCGGTCGCCGCTTGATTAACCCAGGTTAAACAAGGAAAAGAAAACCTATGCACTCCGTACATATGTACGAAGTACTTCGTACGAATACAGCTAGTACGTACAGAGTGTCTCAGCTGCTGCTTCCTCGGGCCGCCGTGCGCCTCGTGTCACGACCCCCGCCCTGCTTCGGCCGGGGCTAACCTGCGGTCCCGGCTCTCCAGGCAGTCGCCGTTGAATAGCGACGCCCAGACCTCTCTTTTCCTATTATTTTTTGCCGTCTTTTTTTGGCCATGGACGCACGTCCGTCATTGTCGTGCCTCCGACTCGTCCCCCGACTCGTCCATCCCGTCGTCCAACCATCCAAGCCCCATCTCGATATCGGCCGACTACTACTACCAAGGAACCTTAAGAGCGGGCTTCCCAGGGACAGGGGGCCGAGGGCTACACGTCCACCAGCCTGAAAAGCTTCAACTCTGGATTTCTTTGACGGACCGCAATCGAAATTAGACATTCATGCCCATTGCTCAGCATGACAACCTTCTCCGGTGACTTCTTCTCATCTTCCTCTCCAACGTCCTCCCAAGCCAAGGACGACGGCCCAACCAGGCCCGTCCCTCAATCCCTTCTAGTCCAGCACGCGCCCAGACACAGAAGCCCCGCTCTTGTCATTGGTCGCAGTCTTCTTGAGCGATTTGCCGAGCTGGATTTGGCTCAAGAATCCCGACGGAGGCCCGCCCGATGAGGGGGCTGCTGGAGCCCCACCGGGAGGCGGCGGGGGGGGCGGCGGCGGAGGTGCGCCTGAAGCTGGAGGCGGAGGAGGGGGCGGAGGAGCCCCCGAAGGCGCCATCGGAGGCGGCGGTGGCGGTGATGCAGGCTCCTCGCTTTCTGGCATTGGGGGCGGCGGCGGAGGCGGGGGGGAAGCGGCCGGAGCATTGGAACTCGGCATCGGCGGCGGCGGCGGAGGAGGCGCGAAAGGTGTATCGGTCGCGGGTGCCGGCGAGTCCTTGCCGGCGGCCGAAAGCGGACGCGGAGGCGCCATGGTGCCAAACAGAATGGAGGCAAGCTGAGCAGCATTGCCTCCGCCGGGGCGGTCATCGTCCGAGTCTTCGTCATCGTCCTCCTTGCCGGAGCCCCAGTCATCCGAGTCCGCACGCCTCCTCGTGATTGGACCGCTTGGGGCCGGAGCCACCCTATTCTCCTGGGCCATGCGATGGAAAGGGTTTGTCGAGGGATCTGGTTGAGGCGCCGCTGGAGCGCTCTCTGATGATATCGCGGGGGCCGCTGCCACCTCGGAAGACTGGGTCATCATCTTAAAGTAAGGATTCTTGCTCTCCGTCTCGGATGGCGGCGAGGTGACGACAGCCGGGGGAGGAGGAAATGTCGTGGGCGCTGCCCCTGGAGGATGGCTGGCCTTCTGCTCGGGTTCCTGTTGGCTAATCTGGCTGCTGCCCAGCGTAGGCGTTGATGCTTCGGGCGTGATCTGTCTCGGGCCCTCGTCGTCCGAAGAAGCGCTGTCATTATTCATAGACTCGAGTTGACGTTGCAGCTCGAGCTCCCGCTGCTTGGCGGCCTCGATTTCCGCTCGTCGGGCAGCCATCTTGGCTTCCTTCTCCTTGGCCTCCGCCAGCGCCGCCTTCTTCCTCCTCTTCTCTTCCTCCTTTCGCAGCTTGCCCTGCTGAACCTGCTCCTCGAGAGCTTTCAATCGAGCCGCCGTCGCTTGCTGCTCCTTTGCGAACTCGTCTTCCTCTTCCTTGGCAGTTTCCCTGTTGCCACATGTTAGCTCGACGCAAAAAGGCTCAAGTTTTGGGGACGCCGTCACTCACTCCATCTCTTGCGTCTCGCGCTGCTGTTGCTCGTGCTCTTGGGCCAGCCTTTGCTCTTGGGCTGCTCGGATCGCCTGTTCATCTTCCGTCTTCTCATCGAGATCGATTTCGGGCTTGACTCCCTTCCTCGTAGGCGGCGGGGGCGGCTTTCTGGTTCCGGCCTTGGGGGGCTCGGGCGCTGGGGGCGGCACACCCTGTTCTTCGGCAAGGCGTGCCTGACGTTCCGTCTCTCTGCGAGCGTCTTCCTCTTCGGCCTGTCGGAGCTTGGCAGCTCGCTCAGACCTCTCGCGATCTGCGCGCTGCGCTGCGCTCTCTCCCAGCTTGGTAGGAGCCTTGATGCCCAGAGCAGCAAGACGCTCAGCCATTCGTTGTTCGGCCTGCTGCTTGATGAATGCCGCGCGCTCCTCAGGTGTCTTGTACGACGCATACGATCCACCAGCGGCGGCGGGGGCGGCAGTCTGGGTTGCCGAGGCGGGACTCTGAACTCGCGAGCTATCAATCCTCTCTGCACGCGATTCCTCGGCTGGATCCAAGGGTCGGGTGACGCGCTTGTCTTGGGTGCGCAGACGAGATGCGCGGCTCTCACGCTGGAGATCAAAGATGAAGTCTCGAACCTCGTCCTCAACCCCAAGGCCATCATCCCAGCGCCGCCTCTCATGCTCGCTGGTGTTGTCTTTACCGCCCTCCTTCAAAGTGTCTTCAATACTTCGAGCAAAGTCACGAACGCTTTCCTCGACATCGCGAACCATGCTCTCGTTGCTCTCCTTTTCGCTCTTCGCGCTAATGGTTTCTTCCTCAAGGCGCTTCGGGGCATCGAGGTCTTCGGATCCAACGTCAACCTTCTTTCCCATCAAAGCAGCTGTTCGCTGTTGCATCATGGCCTTGGCTCGAGCCTTGAGGCGGTCCGACTCCGTCACGGCACCACCGGGGCCGGTGCCTACGAACGCAGTGCCGCTGCCCGGATGGGCCTTTGCGTCCTTGAGCCGAAAGAGCTCGAGTCGTGCCTCCATTATGGCCTTTTCGGTCCGGCGAACCTGAGATGCAAGCTCGGGAACCTTGTCCACAAGGTTCTGGAGCTGGCGCTTCAATGCACGCCGTTCTGCGTCAGAGTCGCCGCTCGTCTGCGCAGCGTCGGGGTGGGCGTCAATGTCGCTCTGCATACGTCTGATACGACGGTAGAGCTCTTCCGCTTCTCGGCGATCGCGCCTATCCAGGATATCGTCTTCTTCATAATTCTTCTCGTCAGCAAAGTCCATGGCGTCAAGCAGGACCTGCTTCTCCTTGATCTTCTTGCGAAGCTGATCCAGCGTCATAGCGTCGTTTGATCCCACCGAGGCTGGCGAGGCAGGTCGTGGAGAGCTGTTGCCTAGCCTGCGCCGGGCGCTGGACCTGTAGCCAAAGTCCTCGTCATCGTTGCGGAAGACGGTCGCATCCTTGCGTCCAACAGACGATACACCACTATCCCCCCTGAAGGATCGGTTCTTCATGTAGCTGACGCCAGTCTTCTGGGGTAGCAGCGCTGCACCGGAGCTCTTGCGGAAGTCCGATTCTTGGTGCAACATGGACTTGAGTGTGCCAATGGATTGGCTAAAGTTGCGAGTCGAAGGGGGGACGAGCTCGGGGGGGAGGGCGTTGGGAAGGGGATAGCCATTGAGCTTCCGGTAAATGAGATGCATGGCAACAGCGAACTCGTCCAGATCGAGACGGCCCTTGTTGCCATTGTCCGATAGAGTCCAAACCCTTTCGAGATCAGGCTTTTCGAGGCCGCTTTGACCAAATATCTCGATAGCTTGGCCGCCTCCGATGTGCCCTTTCCCGAATCCATCCCAGGCTCTGAACAAGGCATCGTACCGAGTCTTCTCTTCCTTGGTGATGGCCCAAGGAATTTCGGCGTTGCCCTGAAGGCCCTGTGTGGTGTATGAGCCGCCCTCGCGACCTTGTTGGGGCATCATCCTGGCCTGCAATGCGTCGATGTTAGGCAGTCCCGAGGCAGGGGCATTGACTAGGCCCCATTGGCCCGGGCGGCCAGTCGGTTGAGCGTTGAGAGAAGCGCCCATGCCTAAACCGCCGCCCGTGTTTGGTGACAGGGACTGGCCGAAACCAGTAGGCATAGGTTGCATCGAGGGCCGCGGCCCCTGGTAGCCCGTGGGCTGGGCAGTATGCATTCCTGGGAATGCAGTGGGCTGGGGCTGCTGCAGCCCTTGCGGCTGAGCTCCGAAGCCAGTTTGGGGACCCGGGAAGCCCGTCATCTGGGACTGGAGCAGTTGAGAGCTCGGCTGCTGTGGCTGCGGCTGCTGAATGGTAGGCTGGGAGGCATTCTGCGGGGCATTGTTGGCCTGAGCCTCGACCACACTAAAACCAATGATGTCGACCATGCTTGAGACCTCGTTTTTGATGTTTTCTGGCAGAGCAGGTGGCAAAGTCTTTCCCGTTAGCTTCAAATTGCACAGATACATGGCAAGGGCAAACTCAGGGAAGTAGAGTTCGCCAGCCCGTGTCGTGTCCGCCAGGGTCCTGTGATGGCTCTAGTCAACGAGTTTGTCGGGGCTGCGCCGCGTGCTTGCCCGAGAGTGATCTCACCATATTTGGGACAGCGAGTCGCCGTCGAGGCGCGAGCGGAGCAGTAGATCCCTCGCCTTGTCTCCTGACATTGTTGTCGAATTGTCCCCTACGGCAGACTTGAAAAGCGTTTCGAACTTGGCCTGATCCTGCGCCGTGATGAAGGATAGCCTAATGTTTGGGATTTTGTTTGTAATCTTCGTCTCCGCCAGGCGGTCTGGAACCTGGGCCGCGCCGCCAGAGTGAAACGACGCCGCCATCTCGGTGAATCCAGTCGGCTGCGGCTTCATTGAGGCAGGCGGCTGAGGGGGTCCCGACGACTGCTGAGGCAGGGACGAGAACGCACTGGACTGTGACAGCCGCTGGTCCAGGAACGGCTGTTGCTGCTGCTCGGCTTGAAACTGCTGCTGGAATTGCGGCGGAATCGAGGGCATGGGGTTCTGGAAGCTCTGCTGGGGCTGCTGAGCCTGGCCCGGATATCCTGTGTACTGCTGCTGCTGGAAGGGTTGCTGCGGCATACCCGTGGGCTGAACTTGCTGCGGCATGCCCGTGGGTTGGGCTTGCTGTGGCATGCCCGTGGGTTGAGCTTGCATCGGATAGCCAGTATATTGCTGCTGCAAGTTCTGTTGGCCGAAGCCCGTCGGCTGCGGCGCGAACGGGCTCTGCTGCTGCTGCTGCTGGCCTCCAGCCATGGCGTTGTGGAGAGGGGATCCGCCATATTGCTGGCCACCGGGGCGCTGGCTATTGCCCCCCAAGAAGGCACTCGAGTTGGAGTACATTTCTGCGGCACCCCTGTCAGGTTAATGTGGCGTCTGTGCAGTGGACGGTGATGATCTGCCCCCGTCGGGGGATCGCAGTCGTTGAGGGGAAAGGGGACTGGCTCGCGGCCTCGATGCTCGGCAAACAAGGGGGCCGTCGTGGATCAATGAGGCAGGAGGAGGCGCTCGAGCGGCCGACGGGAAAAGGACTGGGGCGCGAGGCATTCGCTTGCGGCGAGGCGTATTCGTGTTGATGATGGATGGCGAAGCTCCCGCAAGCTTTTCCCCGCGAAGATGGATGAATGCAGCGGGAAGGTGGTGGCTCGAGGCTGAGTCAACCCTCCGGTAACCGCGAAGTAGATAGGTACCTATGTACTATTCTTACCCACTCCATCAAGAAGGACATGCTGCTCTTCGCCGGCAATGTCGTCGATTTCTGCACTGGTATATCTTTAAATTTTTAAATTCTTGTATTTTGCTTCCGTACTATCAGAGACGGCCATCGACTCGTCTCACAAGGTCCAGCAATGACGGCGCCGACTTGGCAATGTACAAATAGCCTCTGAGCACCACCAACCAAGTGCTGCGTGTTCGTTGACGACGACAAAGGAAATTGCTACAGCCGGGGGTATCGAGCCAAACAGCCGTGTCCGTCACCCCTCCCAAACGCCAGTCAAGACATGGCCGTGTATGTCATCCTCCACAGCCCTCCACAGCACCTTCAACAGTCCTCAGGCAGCGCCCTCTTCTTCCTCGATGCGGCTCGGAGTGGCTCCCACATGGCGCGGATAGCTCTTCATCTGCAAGCCGTCATCGACGTCATATCCCTCGCAAAAAGTCCAGTTGCTGTATGGTGCCTCATCAATGACGGTAATTGTGTTCAGGCCCTTCTCGAGGCCAAATTCTCCATCTGTTGGGCTTTCGAGCTCCAGAGGGCTCGGCATGTCCGCCATGCTCGCTCCGTCCGTCGACGGGCTTATACCAACGTCGCTTGAAACCGTCGAGCTCGGCCGTCCACCCACCTCTCCTGCCCCGTCGCCGCCCGCTGCTGGCGTGATCGACTCCGGGACCGGCCGCCGTTGCGGAGACGTCGAGCCTCTAAAGCCCTTGGCTCTCCAGAACTCAAACTCCTTGCGAGCCAGTCCTCCAAACGCTGACGAGAAATCGCACTCGGCATCACTGTCCCTCCACTGCGCATGTGAGGCAAAATCAGCGTCATCGTCCCCGTTCTTCGCAAAGGCT
The DNA here is from genome assembly GCA_012934285.1 of Ophiocordyceps sinensis. Taxonomy (NCBI): domain Eukaryota; kingdom Fungi; phylum Ascomycota; class Sordariomycetes; order Hypocreales; family Ophiocordycipitaceae; genus Ophiocordyceps; species Ophiocordyceps sinensis. The sequence goes on from JAAVMX010000008.1 coordinate 1,859,194, forward strand.
TCTCGATTATTCCTTAGGAGGCGCTCCAGATCTGCCACCACCCCGTCCCATTCATCCTTGAGTTCCTGCACCAGCGGCATCCCAGTTCCGTTTTGAGGCTTTTCATGTCGAAACCTCAACATCATTGACGACCGGCGCACCGGCAGCGCTGTACCCGCAGCATACATCGACTTTCGAATCGTGCGAGACAGCTCTGGGTCCGAAAAGGCCGAGAACTGCCGGATTGTGCAGTTATCCTCGAGGTGTTTAATGAGGTGCCGCATATTAGACAGGTTAAAGTCGTTTCCCTCGCAGTCCAGCGTATGTAGCGTCTTGTTGGCCGAGACGGCTTCGGCGAGATCTCCAATATTGGCATTGAGCATTTGGCTGCGAACCCGAAGGTGCTCAATCCGCGTATTGAACTTCATGCCGCTCAGAGCCCTTGAAAAGCCCATGCCCAGTCGTCCCTCGTCGAGCTTGGAATCGTAGCCCGAAATGTCCAGAAAGCGAACCTTGTTGTTTGTAGAGAGGAAATCCGCGATGGCCTGGCAAGCTGTGCTACTCGCCGCATCCGCCATGGCCATGCCAGCTAGGCTCAGACACTCGATCGACTTGTTGACGGTCAAAGCGCGCAGGAGCTTGATGAAATTGGTCTCGAGCGCAAACTCGACCATCTGCATGAAAAGGCTCCAGGGGGCAAAGCCGCAGGCTACAGCCCTGCACAAGTCATCAATTCCCTCGTCTGGTCGGTTGGCGTTTAGGTGAACCGCCATGCGTCTTGCTTGACCCATTGCGCGGAACAGGCGTGAGATTTGCCTCCCCGTGATGCCACAGCTGTTGAGCCGCATGACACCAAGGCCCTGCGACTGCTCCGTGCCGAGATATGCTGCCAGCACATCGATCGTGTCATCGTTTAGCTGGTAGCTGCGTTAGTCACAGCTTCCATGCACACAGCCTGGTGCCACGTACCGCAATTCCAGAAAGGTCGAGGTCCCGCAGTGCCCATGAGCCAATGCTGGTCTTGTCAAACAGAGACTCGTCCGACGTGATGCGCGTGTTTCCAGCAATGTTGAGCTTCGTGATCCTCCTCAACTGCCTCAGAGTTCTTTGCACAATCTCAAACCTGGCGACACCGTGGTTTTCCGACGTGTCGAGCCATTCCAAGGATTCGGCCTGGCCCGCGAGGCCCGTCCAAAGCTTGGACAGCCCAGCATCCCCCAGAGCGCACCTCGGCAAGTCAAGCTTCTTGAAGTGCACGTGATCGAGCACCAGGGTATTGGCTGCAACATGTGTCAGAAGAGATGATTCCGCATCGAGGCTTGGTCCAGGATTCAGGATCACGTACCGAGCTCGTCTACGTCTGCGAGAGCCAGTGGGCTGCCGGACAGCGATAAGCTGTGGCAAACACACAATTGCTCTCGCCAGAGCAACAACATGGGGCGCAGCAGTTCAGAGCTCATCGTGCGCAAGCTGCTCAAATCACATCGGCTCTGCCTCCGGTCTGCAGTCTGCAGTCCGAGAACGTTGGTCAGGTCTATACTCCTGATGGACTCAGACGCAAAGGTCAAGGCGTGCATTTCTTGTCCCAGAATGGGAGCATGTAGAAGAACCTGGTGGTGGTCCTCGGATATGCTCAACCCTGTCTCATATCAGCATCCGGCCCAAACAAAACCATCACAGACGATAGGCAAGTCTCACCGTTCAGGGACCTGTAAGCCACGGCGTCCCCATACTGGGAACAATCGTTCTTACCAGTGAGGGGGGACAAGTCGACGTCGCGGAAGGAAATCGCCTTGAAGAAGCTATTGAATCGCAAAGCTCGGAAAACCGCAAGAAGCTGCAAGGATGAGTAGGACTCGCCCTCGAGCGGCAGTAGGCGAAATGCCGGCTGGGGGGGGGTGCTCCATTCAATCGTCCATTGCGGGACCCTGACCTGGTAAGCTGCGCAATACGCCTGCAGGCTCCTTCTGAGGCCACCGAGATCGTTGCCCGAAGTGAGCTGAAGGGGCGGCGGAAGCCCCTTGATATCGAATATGCCTTGCTGGAAGTGCTGCGGCCACATGGGCTTCAGTATGCGGTCTGCCTTGGTCAGGGCCTCGATGATGCGCCGATACTGGACGCTGGCGAGATCTAGGCGAGACTCGGGGCCAAAGGGCGAGCTGGAAATGTCAGCTTGGGCGCTCGATTGACTCGCTCAAAGCCAGGCTTGGCTTACCGAAAGCACATGATGAACCGCTGCTCGTGCGATGCTACCGAAGCCTTGAATCGTGTCAGTGTCACGGTCCCGTACGAGGTCGCCTTGACCCGTAGGTCGCCCGGCAGTGTCGAACGATCGGCCTTGAGCACTTCGATGAGATGGCACATGCATGGCCCAAGGACAAGGTAGAACGAGGACGAATCCGAGTTGTCGTGGCTCTCGTCGGCAGCTAATGCTTTCTGGGTCATACCGAAAACACGCCTGGCGACAGGGAACATCAGATTCTGCGGTGCTCCGTCTATCGAGCCCTCGGTAGCCCGAACAATGTGATTGATGCGCGTCTTCAGATTCTCGGGAATGTGGGAAATTCCCGGGCTCTTCCTCAGCCTTGCCCTACACGCACGGTGTATGGAGGCCAGCCAGTCGTCCCTCTCCCTGGACAAAGAAAAGTGCAGATGGGCCTTGCAGTATCCGAGCCGCGGCCACTGGGAGAACCACCAGACCTCGATTGCAGACCGACCACTCGAGCCATCTTCGTCGAAAGCTGCGACGATTGCGTGTAGCGGAATCTGCAGCCGCACGTCGCTCGCCCCGGACCTTCCTGGCGCGTGGCGACAAGGCGAAGAATCGCGCACCTGGGCTTGGGCTCTGGTCAGTTGCGGGAAAGCGCTCCTGGCTGCTTCGCCGTTGACAAACTTGATCAGGCACTGGTCCGACAGCACCAAGTATTCGGAACGCGCCTTCAGAAGCGATATGTCGGCTTTGAGAGGGCCGTACTGGATCACGTCCATGGTCGAGAATGGCTGTGACCCGTTGACAACGGGGCTACCGGGGGGGTCGGAAGAAGGGCCGCTGGCCGGGTTGGAACGCCTAGACACCCGGCGATGGAGCCGGCCGATGATGGAGCCCGAAGTCGAGGGGGTCATTTGCAGTCGTCTCGTGGACGACGAGCTTCGGAGCAAGCTCGAGGCCGTCGAGTCCATCGACGAGCTGCTAAGCGAGCGCAATGCCCTAGTGAGAACTCGAGGCACCTTGCCCTCGGCCGACTCTGACGACAGCTTCTTGTCGGGTCCATCGTATTGGCCCGGCGGCAGCTGCGCTATGGCGAGACCTGACGAGCTCCGCCACTTCCGCCTGTCCAAATTCATGGTGGCTGCGTCCTGAGGTGGCGGCTTCCCCGGAAGCTTTGGGCGTCTCGATGATTGGCTTGGTCAAAGCGAGATGGAGATCAGTCAGTAGAGCATCGTGTTCGTGCCGTCCATGTGCCAAGTAGTCGAGCGAGAGGGCAGCCTCGGGTCGACGATGGGATACTGTAATGTGGACGGAGGGGGAAAACAAGATAGCCTGGCGAGGGATGCTGTTGACGCCCTTGTCTCAGCCACAGGCAGGTGTTTAGGTTTTTTCGCGAGCCAACAAGGTCGAGCTTCCCGCCTGAGACTTCTCCGCGAACGTCACTCGGGGAACGATTGATGATGGCAGCCTGAACTCTTCATGGGGTTTGGCGGTGGCAGTGGGTTGCGGCGCGGCGCCAACAGCAACCAGGCCCAGTCGACGTTTGGGCACCGTCTTGGAAACGAGGCACGAACCGAATCGGCGTCGAGCAGGGCGAGAGCGGAGTGCAGAGGCGTCGTCGTGGTCGTGGCGCAAGCGAAAAGCCAAGATAGGGCGAGAAGTGCGCCTATCTCGCTCGATTACTGGGGGGCGTGGAGGTAGACGTGATATAGGTGAACAGAGCGCTGAAGAGATGATTCATGCATTCGTGGAAAAAAACGCAAGGCACGTGGACCTTTGGTTTCCGGGGAAGCGACGATGGTGAGGAACGAAGTGCGCGTTCCAGCTGGCAGCCAACTCCGGGCAGCCGAGACAGGCCAGAACCAACAAAGGGTCCAGCCAGACGGGTCCAGCCAGACGGGTCCAGCCAGACGGGTCCAGCCAGACGGACGGGTCCAGCCAGACGAGACGGGGAGGGGCAGGGAGCGGGCGTCTCGACGCCGTTGGCCGCTCGGTGCAAATGTCGATGGACGGCGGACAGGGACTGGAGGAAAGGAGGAGGGCGGACGAGGCAATCGCGAAGGATAAAAGAGGACCAGGTCCGGGACGTGGGAGCCACCCCCGATGGCTGCTGATATCCCCCCCCCCCCCCCCGGACAGCTGTATTCGTACCTTTGCTATCAGTGGCGCCTCAGCTCAGGGCACGGCACCAGCCTCGCCTGGCAGTTCCATGACCGCCCACAGCCGCCCACACCTGATGGAGACACGGCAGGTCGGCATCTGTGGAATATCGGCGTCGGGGGCCCGCTAGGGCTAGAGGCGGGCGTCGCCCGAACCGGGGGGTCAATTGGACGATAGGCGGGCTGAATCGAGAACCTGACCTGTGTTTGTCTAGGCATGCAGGTACCTATGTACTGATTCTTAGAGTACAGTTTGCAAGTTACGTATCCGTACTTCGTAACTCGACATTACTATCGTGCCTTGTGGGTGGCCTGGCCTGACTGTAGATGGATGCAACGTATTCGTACATATGCACATAGGTAGGTACTTCGTATATTGCCTGCTTCTCGGCAACAACGTGGCGGGCTTCGTTTCGTGTCGCAACGCCACCTGCATTGCCGTCTCGATAGACCCAGGGATGCCCCAGCTGAACCGGCGCCCAGTTGGCGTGCATGTCTTCGGGCAGAGCGAGGACCCAGACGAAGCTCCTTTGCACTGCATATCGGCGCTCCATGTTACACACGAGCGTGTGGGTGGTGTGCCGGTGTGGGCGCGACCGAGTACAATCTGCCATTGGCATCATCCTAGCATTGTCGTCAGCGTCATTATCGCATACATACCACCGTGCCTAGCGTTACCTACTAGGGGGGTCTAAAAGTCGACCCCCCGTGCTGCCTACTACCCGTTGGGAACTAAGTGTCACGTATACGAGTTATTCCCAACGGGTTAAGTGTCTTCTTCAAGACACTTATGTTCCCAACGGGTATCCAATTGCAAACCCATTTGCACTGTCGGGCAAGACAACAGTGCTCGAGAACAAGCCGACGGTCAAAGGTTGAACGGCTCTAGGGTAGGACGGCTCAAGCCCCACATAAAAACATATTTTAGCGTATCGATTGTTACTTGCGCATGGCCGACTGGTATCTCTTGAGGGCGAGAATGCGAAAATGCATCGATGCTTGGTGACCTACGAGTTACGAGGTACGCTCTGGAATATCAACCTGGTGCGTGGTTAATTTGTCGATGGAGGAGAAACACGTTCTCGCGGCCGGCCAGCCACGACATGACGGGCTGGAAAAAAACCCGGTCGAGATGACAACTACTTTATCAAGTCAATGTGGATACAGCGCACTACTTGCACCGGCACCCCTCCCACGTGCTGGTCAAGGTGTCGGAGCTTTGGAATGACATGAATGCCATGTACCACCTAGCAGGTCATGGCCCCAAGTTGTTGGGGCCGATCAATCTCAACCCATTCTCAAACACACGTCCATCATCACTCGCCTTCTCCGTCTCCGCGACGAGACGCCGCGGCGCGCAGACTTGCAAGCAACCTCCGAGCTCGGCCGGTCTCTCGAAGCTACTCCCGATTTATCCGCCACAGGCCTACACTGGTGTGCATTTCGCGGCCCTTCTCAACCGAGAGGAAAAAGTAAAGGTGAGGCCATTGCAGTCCGGCAATATCGCGCACAGCAGCTCTCTAGGGCAGTCCTATTGCTCCGGACGCCACCCGCAATGGACCGTCGGCTAACCATTGCGATATAACCCTAGGCTCAAAGGGAGCGAGAGAAAAAGAAGACTGTCGTCGCACAAATGGCCCTCCCCGCCGACACCCAAAACTCGTGGCTGGCGCGCCATTACCTCGACTACGTCTACATCCCCGCCGCCCTGCTCGTCCTCGGCACTCTCATTGTCAAGCGCGATTGGGCCGTATACTCGGCCCTCGTGGCTCTCGGACTGGGAGCTTACAATATCTGGAGCTTTCGTGAGTCTCGATCAGGACCACTACATCAGCGACGAGGCAGTTGGCTCATGAACGGCCGCGCAGAAATCAAAAAGGTGCTCAAGCCCGATGTCTTCCAGCAGTTTGAGCTCCAGGAGAAGACCGTCATCTCCCACAATGTCGCCATGTGAGTCTGCCGCTCTTCTTCCCCAACGTCGACCTCACCGACTCGCGTTCTGACCTGTGTCGTCTCGCGCCTCTCTCGGCCCCAGCTACCGCTTCAAGCTTGCGTCACCTCGCTCTGTCCTCGGCCTCCCCATCGGCCAGCACATATCCATTGGCGCGCCTCTCGTCCAGCCCGATGGCTCCACAAAGGAGATAGTTCGATCCTACACACCTATCTCGGGTGACCACCAGCCCGGCTACTTCGACCTCCTCATCAAGTCCTACCCACAGGGCAACATCTCCAAGTACATGGCCTCCATCATCGTCGGCCAGACGATCCGCATCCGCGGGCCCAAGGGAGCCTTTGTCTACGCGCCCAACATGGTCCGTCACTTCGGCATGATTGCCGGCGGCACCGGCATCACCCCGATGCTGCAGATCATCCGCGCCATTGTCCGCGGCCGTGTGGACGGGGACAAAACCCAGGTCGACCTCATCTTTGCCAATGTCACGGCCCAGGATATCCTGCTCAGGGAGGACCTGGATATTCTGGTCCAGCAGGACAGTGGTATCCGAGTACACTACGTCCTGGACAAGCCCCCCGAGGGCTGGACTGGCGGAGTCGGTTACGTCACCGCCGACATGATTACCGTATGGCTTCACGAGCCCCTCCCCTTTATGCTTTGTCGGCACAGACTGAATCCGTGATATGCTAACCGTGTTTCCCTAGAAATGGCTGCCCAAGCCCGCCGACGATGCCAAGATACTGCTTTGTGGGCCTCCTCCCATGGTCAGTGGCCTGAAGAAGACCACAGAGAGCCTAGGCTACAAAAAGGCCCGCCCCGCCAGCAAGCTCGAGGACCAGGTCTTTGCCTTTTAGATCGACACCCCAAATGGCCTTCGAGCAGATCCCAACGTGCTCCATCGCCAACATATTCAGACCACACTTTTCTCGACCCCCATGCTTCCAGAGTCTAGTGTGCAATTTGGCAAGCACGAGCGTCCGCTGTAGACCAGATGGATCAGGATCAAAGGACTGCACACCCACGATATTGTGGCATCAGGGCACCATTCCGGAGGGAGAGAGTCCTGAGGGAGCTTAACGCGCTCTCCACACGGACGCTCATGTTTGATGAAGAGAAGAAAGAGGCCACGTAAACGAACATAAAACCAGTGGTGAACGCCAAGTTTGCGCTTTGATTGTTGGAAGCAGTCCACATCGATCCCCTGCCCCTGCCCATCATCCACACGTTCTCGCGAGACAAGACTGTACAGTGCCGCCGGAGCCGTGTGACGAATGCGCCCCCTGCTGGGTCGTGGCGACGATGGGAATCACTCCTCATCTTCCGCGTCGCCTGCCGTCGCAGCGCCGACTTCATCCTCTTCGCCCGACATACCGTTCTGGTTCCTGCCCCCGTCCCCTTCGTCTTCGTCCTCGCTGTCCAGCACCTGTCCGCGCCGCGCCCTCTTGTGCGGCTGCCGCGGCGCGTCCCCGTCCTCCTCGTCGCGGCTGTCGTTGGCCTCTCCATTGTACTCTGGCTTCTCGTCGTCGATATCCATCTTGTCGCGGGCGCCATCGTCGTCGTCGCCAACCCCCGAGCGCGGAGACGAGTTGCGCTCGATATTCCGCTCGGGGGCGTCGTCGTCGTCGTCGCTGTCGACGACAAGCTCGGCCGACTTGAACTTGCTCGACTCCTTCTTGGTGAGACGGCGTCTCTTCTTGCCGCGCGACTCTTCCTGCGAGTCATCTTCGTCTCCCTCGCCCTCCTTCTTCTTCTTCTTGGCCGCTTTCCTCGGCTTGCCCTCGCCTGTCGCGCGTGAGGCGGGCTTGCGCTTGCGCTTCACCCTTTCACCCGTCTCCTCATCGTTCGTCATCTCGGCGTCGATGCGAGCGCGCTCCTCCTCCGCTCGCTGTTCCGCCAACGCCCTGTCGCGGGCAGCAATCGACTCCCGCTCCTTCTTGATCTTTCCTTGACGTTCGCGTTCCTTTGCCAGCACTGCCTCGCATTCTGCCTCGCGCCGCCTCAGCTCAGCCTCTCGCTGCTCCCGAGCGGCCTGGATCTTCCCCTTGTTCATCTCTTCCCACTCCTTTTGCTGCCCAATGGCTCTCTCTAGCTGCTTCCGCAGCGTATTGCGGGCCATGTTTGCGCGCTGCTCCACGTCGTGTTTGGGATACGGAGTTTGGGGAAGAGTCGCTATCTTGTCCAGAGATTCGATGGCCGCCTCTAGTCCCTCGGCGGCCTTTGCAAGCTGCTCCGACGTCCGCCTATTCTCCGATAGTTTATGGATCGTGGTGACGAGCTGAATCTGCACAAAGGCCACGTTGAACTTGTAGTGTACCTGATCAGGGGCGACGTGGAGAGCCTAGTTCTTACCAGTCAGTGTACTGCGAGCGAGCGGCAGCCCCCTTGGAGAAGCTTGCTTACCTTTTCGGCGCACTCCAAGGCTTTGCTGTAGGCTTCAATGTCCCGCTCCGCGCGCCCCTTGTTGAGCCAAGTCCTACCTAGGCAGGAGAGAACGACCGGGTCACTGTGCTTGCCGTCCTTGGACAGCGCGGCTTCAAAGTGTTCGATTGCCTTTGAATGTTGCTTGAGCTCGGAATATATGTGACCCAGGTTGACAAAGAGGTGCGAGTCCCGAAGCGTCTCGCGGACCTTGTTGAAGATGGGCAGGGCCGTCTTCAGGTCCTTCTTGTCCTCGACCAAGGCGATGGCGATACCTTGTGCCGCATATGCATTCTTGGGATCGAGGGAGAGGGCCTTTTCGAAGAACTCGACGGCCTTGCAGTAGATGGCACTTCGCTTCTGCTTTTCCGAGTCGGTGTCGCGCCGCATCTCCCTCGCCTGCATCAGGTAGAGATTGCCCATGCCGACCAGGGCGTACCGGTCATGCTTGTCGTGGTTCTGCAGCGTGTGCTTGTAATGGCGAAACTCGTGGTCCTCGGTGACGTTGGCGGGCCGTTTCCTCGAGTGGATTTTTCCAAGGTACCAGCCATAGAGCGCTCGAACTTCCAAATCGCCCATGTTTCCTTGGTACAGCTTGGCAACAGCGTCTGGGCCCTCCTTGTTTGGGTTCCTCCTCAGCTTGATGTATGCGAGCCTTGTGTGGGCGTCAGTGTAGTCGTCGTGGCGAGCGAGCAGCCCCTCGTACACCTCGACCGCCTTGTCCCTCAAGCCCCGGGACTCATAACTTCGCCCCAGGTTGAAGCTGATGGTGGAAACCAGGGCGTCCGTGTCCATCTCGGCGTCCCTTTCGCCGATTCTCATGCAGGCGCCTAGTGCAGCCTCGAACATGTCGCTCGCCAGTTCGTGCTTTTCTGCCTGAGAGTGAAAGCAGCCGATATTGTTCAGGAGCTGCGGAGGCAAGAGCCTCCTAATGGCCACCTGAGCCCTGGCATCCCCTGCGTCCTCGGGGCGTTCCGAGGCGGGGATCTGGTCCAGCTCAAGCTGCTCCACCTGCTGAAGACACTGGAGGGCCTTGTCGGGATTGTCGCTCTCGTACAATCGTGCCAGGTTCAGCAAAACAGAGGAGTCGGGAGAGAGGGCTTTCTTCGGGTCCTTCCAAGCACTGCGGACCCCTTCGAGTAGAGCAATGGCTTTTTTGATTTCAGTCGACTTGTCCTCCTTCCTGTCGCTTTTCTGGCTGGCGAATATCTCTTCTGCGTAGAGGGTTCCGAGCAAGATCATGGCCTCGTGGTTCTTTGATTGTTGAATCATCTTCTCCAGCCGAAGCTTCGCCTCACCCAAATCATTCCTCAAGACTGACAGCTGGGCCACGCCGAATTTGGCGGGCAAGTAGCCGGTATCCGCGCCTCCTCGCGCGTCGTCCGCACGCCGGTAATAGTCGCTGGCCTTGTCAATGTCGCCGTGAAAGTGCGCCTTTCGCGCGAGCAGATACCAGCCATCGCTGGCAATGGCATTGACGTCTGTGTATTGGATGGCCTTGTGCGCCAGCTTCTCCGTGTTGTCCCAGGCCTTGCGCGAGAGGAAGTAGCTGGAGAAGGTGGAGCAGGTGAGAGGGAGGTCCTTGTCGAGCTTGAAAGACTTCTGGGTGTACTCGGTCATTGCCTTCTTGTAAAGCCTCAAAAATTCGTCGCTGTTGACGGGCACATGACCGCTGGCGTCGAGGTAGAGAAGACCCAGGAGGATGTTGGCCACCTTGGAGTCGGGGTTGATCTCCAGGCACCTCTCCCAGGCGACCTTGGCGTCCTGCTTGAAGCCTAGCTGCCAGAGGCAACAGCCAATGCCGATTCGAGGGTCCGGGTCGACCAGGTCGGGCATCTTCTGGAGCACATCCTGGTAGGCAGTCAAGGCATCCGGATATTTGTGCATGGAGAAGAATGCTCGAGCCTTGCCCATGAGCGCCAGCATGTTCTTCCCTTGTGAGACTCGAAGGGCGTCATCGAAGGATTTGACGGCCGTCTTGAGGAGCTCGTGCTTTTCCGTCCCGATGCCGCCCGCCGTCTTGGCTGGTGCCTGCAAGGAAGCTCTCAGGAGGAGCAAGACGCCGCGCGCGAGGAAGATGGGTGGGAAGGAAGGATTGAGTCGCGCGGCGTCGTTGAGCGAGGACGTTGCCAGCTGAAGGTAGTATTCTTTGGTCTTGGCCTCGGACACTCGTATGCCTTCTGGCGCAACTCGAGGTGCTTCTCGGCTTTTCCAGAGATACATCCAGCACAGGCAGCAAACAATGCTGACCTTGTCGCGCGGGTTGCTGCTGTTGCTGATGGAACTGGTCCCGCGGATGAGCATCTCGATGGCATGGTCAATCTTGCGCTGTTTCGCGTACGCCAGCGCGACAGTCATCCAGTATGTCTTGGCCGCATGTTCGTTTTCGAAGAGGGTGCAGAGCTCGGTAGGATCGTCCAGCAGGTCCTCGAGGTCGATCTCGACGGCCTCGTCTTCCTGGTCGCCCTGTACGGGGATATCGATGGCCGAAGGGATGTCGGAAAAGCGGGTGCTGACGGGAGCGACCGAGGAGTCGCCGTTGGTGGTCCCGCCGGCCGCCGTCCCGTTTGTGAGAGACGTCGCCATGGCTCAGCAGTTGCGACCCGGGAAGCGCAAGTGATGGAGAGGCCGAGGAACGGCTGCCAGTCGGCGACAAGGAGAACGGGAGGCGCGCTCTGAGCGACTACCGTTGCGACCCGCGAGAGGGTGACGATGAGGTCATTGGCAATCAGATGGAGTAGTATCAAGAACCATAGGCGTCGGGTCGGGCCGCCAGCCAAGGATGGATGGATGGATCCAAGGGTGTTTGGATTATTGACAAAGGCGATGGCATCGCGACGGAAATTCGAGAGCTGAGGCCCAGCCTGGTGGCCCGTGCACGGACTATGACACATGTACCAATGTACCTATAAGTGGAGCACGGAATAGTGTGCCGCAAAGATGATTGGCTGTCTGCCAGGGCGACGGCTGCCAGGAATTCACACTGTATAAATAGTATCGCCAGCGCTTGTCGCAATCGCGAGGAACCTGGGTGCTTGGATTGAGCACTGTACACGACATAGAAACCTCATCCGATTCTCACGACATGTTGCCTTAGGTAGTTTCTCTGCCTCTCCTCGATGGCGTATCGCTTTCCGTCTCTTGGCGTAATGAGACCAGAACTCTCTATATGGTGTCGAGGAATCGTTGTCCAACATATCTCTCTACGCTCTCTCCGCGATACTCCAAGTATGCGTGTTCCCCGGTTCCTGAAATCACCATGTCGTCTTTCGCTGGGCCAGGGCGTGGGTTGTTCGTCCACCTTACGGGTAGCGAGCCTTTAAATGTACCGCACTATCCGCACGCCTGTTGCCAGGTAACCCGTTGTTCAGGCTTGATGATGGAACTCTTCAGGGGACAAGTCGCCACTCGTTGCTGCGGCAATTGCTCTTCTATTCTCTATCCGCCTTGACAAAGCACCCCATCAACTCAATGCGCGTCCCTCAGCCATTGTCGGGTGGTTGTCTTGGTCAGCAGAGTCCACGAGCCCTCGTTCACGTGCAACGAGCCAGCGACCTGACCTGACCTGTTCAAGCCCGGGCGCCCAAACCAACTGCCAGCTAGCAGCGGTCCTGCTGAAGCTTGCCCGACAGCCTTTTCTGGGGGGCTTCTCGCCAAACATCGAGGCTACTCTGCCTCTGTCGCACGCAGCATCCGTCCGTTTCCTTTACCGAGCTGCTCGTCTCTTGACGCACCGCCCGGCAAATCCTAGGCCGCCGTCCGGGGCAACCAGGCGGCACGAAGCCACGCACATATTGTTCCAACCCACTCCGGTTGGGAGATTGGGAACCATCCACCACGATCACTCTGCTGGGAGCCAAGTCCATCGACATGACGCCTGTTACCCACAGGTTCCGCCGTTGTATTGGCTGGAGTTGCCTCAGCGAGGCGCAGAAAACAGGCATCATTGTCAGCATCGCAGTCGTGTCCATCATACTTTTCCTGCTCTACATGCACTGCCTGGGAAAGGCTGCCATCTCTCGCCGAGAGCGCGCCTCAGTGCGGCTTCCTGGCGGGAGGCAAGTCCCCCGTCCTCGAGACCAGCCCCAGGGCGTCGTGGTTGCACAGCTCCCCGTGGTACAGCAATGGCCGGGCGGCCCAGCCGTGGTTACATATCATCCGGCCCTGTTCACTGTCGAAGGACCACATCGCGCAACAGCACAACCCCTGAGAGTAGCAGAGTCCTACCCTCGCCCATCGTTAGCGGCAATGCACGCCGTCTCGCCCGTCCAGCAGCAGCACGGCTGCCAGGAAGCCTCGTCGCGTGTCGCGACGCGTGCAGGAGACGCAACGCAGCCAGCACCCCAAGCGGCGCCGGATTCGCCCCCCCCGAGCATCCGAAGACAAGGGCAGCCAAGCTGGCGACAAGTAGTCAGCCGAACGCTGCGACTGCCCGTGGGCCGGGCCTCGACTATCGACAGTTCATCCGCACCAGGGACGCCCAGGCACGTCCATTCTCCAGAGGGCGTGCACAGAGGACGACTCCGGGAAGAGACGGGTCGCGAAGGAGTGCCGGTGCCCTCTCTTGTCGATAAAGAGCAAGGAAACGGAGGCTGCCAACCCCCCCCCTTGCGCACGAGCGGAGAAAACGACGGTGATGCTGGACAAACCGATACCAGCTCGTTGCAGACGAATGTCGCAGTAGTCCACAGCGATGACTTTGAGACGGTCGACCCTCACTCACGGCTCGCCAAGCCGTCGGGTAAGCCTCCATCCCGGAGAAGATGATTATTGGGGACGGCGTTGACTGACGTGGGCCTCGAGAAGTGCAAGAGGAGGTGGAGAGGCGCATGGAGGAGCTATCACGCATCTACTGGATCCCTTCCGAGTCGTCCTTGCAACCCGAAGGGTCGCAGCACAGTCCTGACCAAGCTCCAGTCAGAGAAACCTAGCCTGGGAGACCGCCCAGGGCTCTGCCCGGAGGATCTCGATGGGACTTCATGTTGTCGTTCACCCTTACGGAATCTATGGCATATTGTGGCTGATGTGCCTGTGGGCACCGGTCAAGTCTCTGGGTTGCGCATGTGCGTTGTAGTGAAGAAGCGAGTTGAGGAAAGGGGCATCGCGCTCTAGGTACGAGTACGAAGTATGGATAGTCAAGTCGGAGTGACGAATTCCTCGCCTATTTCCTATTTTGACTGTCGTCGTCATCCATCGCCAAGCCCGCTTGTAATTATCTGCACACAAACAGGTACGTACTCCGTACAGGGTACAGTGCATACACGGAGTACCCCGCACTCCGTACTCCGTTTCTGCAAGGAACCTTGGTTGGTGGTTCACCTTGATCGAATCCGGGACTCAGCCACGGCCGCCTTCATCCTTCATCGCGCAACTCTCACCAAAGGCGCATCCAGCGTCTTGCTTGTTCCCTGCGCCCCCTTCATTGTCTTGCTCTACTCGTCCGCGCCCCGCTGGAGGATGGCGACACGGCCCGAAGCAGCTTGCGTACCTTGACAAAAGCTCCAGCCTCGCACCCCGCCATAATCCATTCATCACTCCGTCGCCAGCAGGCACGTTTCCGGGCAAACCAAGGTTGTCGCTAGTCAGTCAGCTTCGCACTCCGAGGCGCGCCATCTCAGAGCCAGCTTCCGAGATTCGACCCATTGCCGACTCGCCACCATGTGGAACGACGAGGATAATAACCCCTACGGCACCAGCTTTGCCCGCCGCGATTCGCACCTGACGTCTCCATCCTCTCGCGACTGTAAGCACCATGGCTGGATACCGCCTCCGTCTAGAGCCATCCGGCCGAGACGTCCCGCAGCTTCTTTTACCTCTGCGCGGCACCGCTGACAGTCATCGCCCCAGACCGACCCTTTGATGCTCCCCATACCCCAACGTCGGGCAGCAGCGAGGACGACGAGCCAGCTTTCCGCAACAGCGCTGTTCGCGATGACAGCGACAGGGAAGCATTCGCGACGGACGATGGACCGCCGAGGCGCAAACCGGGCGGGTACAACAGTCGCATCGAGCAGATGCTCGACGAGAACCCGGACATGCCAATCATGATTACCGACGCCGGCAAGAGCCTGGAGAGCGGCGGGAGATACATTGTCTACACCATCCGAACTGGGGTGAGATGTCTGCAATCTGGCGTCTCGGATTTGCGCTGACTTGCTGCTGCAGGACCTCGAAGTGCGACGTCGCTACTCCGAGTTTGCGTCACTGAGGGAAGCTCTCACGCGCCTACATCCCACGCTCATCATTCCTCCCATCCCAGAGAAGCATACAATGGCAGACTATGCTGCCAAGCCGACGAGCGCCAAACAGGACCAACAGATCATAGACTTGCGCAAACGCATGCTGGCCGTCTTCCTGAACCGGTGTCGTCGGATGGATGCTGTCAGGGACGATGGCGTATGGTGGAAGTTCCTCGACCCCAACGCCAGCTGGGTATGATGCAGCCTTTTCTGTCGCTGGTTGCGCGCTCAACGCTGACTCGATCCCAGAGCGAGGTGCTGCACTCGCACCCCATTGCGTCCATCCCGAAATCGGTGCTCAAGGCACCCCCTCTGGACACGGCGAATCCTACCCTTGCGCACAGCTTTCTGCCAGTCCCCGCGGGCTCGGCAAAGCTCAGGACGGCGGCCGGGACTAACCAAGACATCAGCTACTCGGCAATTCAGGCGGGCACATGTGCGGTTGAGCGGTTCCCTCCGGAAAACAGCAGCCAGGACGAGCAGGACCTGGATCCTCATTTTGTCGTCTACGAGGCGTCGACAAGGGAACTGGAACAGCTGCTAATGGGGCCGATGGAAAAGGTCAACCGTCGGACTCTCAGCCACTTGTCATCCCTCGCGGCAGACCTGTGTGAACTGGGCTCGCGCTACAACGCGTTTGCTTTGTCAGAACAGGCGCCGTCGCTTGGCCCTGCCATCGAACGGGTTGGCCAGGCGGCCGACTTGTCGTATATTGCAACCGAGGAGCTGTCAGGGTCGCTGGGTGCGAGCTTTGCGGAGCCGATGCGCGAGAACGCGCAGTTTGCCGGCGTTGTGAAAAGCGTGCTGCGATACCGGGTCCTCAAGCGTATACAGCAGGACTTGACGACGGAGGAGCTGCACAAGAAGAGGGCGCTGCTTGACCAACTGGAGCGCAGCGAAGCGGAGGCGAGACGCATTGAGCAGTATCTCTCGAGCAGCCAGCAAATTTCACCACCGCCGAAGCGATCGACGAGCCTCAGGGAGCCCACGTCGCAGCACCGGCGCGAGGCGGGCCAAGAGGATACGGAATCGATTGATTCCGACTTTCCTCCGACGCATGGGGAGTTTCCGTCGCCGCCGCCGTCGGCGAGCCAGGGCCTACCTGAGAGGAGCGTCAGTGTTTCACACAGGAAGATGCCGAGCGGCAACTCCATCACAAACAAGATTTTCGGACCTATTCGTCATGCGGTGCAAGGGGTGGTCGACGTCGACCCCGAGCGAACACGTCGGGACACGATTGGCAAGACCAAGGAATCCATCGGGCAGCTGGAGCAGGCCAAGGTGGCGTCGGAGAGAGACGTGAGGGAGGCCAGCGCCAGTGTGCTCAAGGACATGCGGAGATTTCAAAAGGACAAGGAAGATGATTTGCGGCGCTACATGGTGAGTGGATGCTGCCAAACCTCGTCATTGTGCATGTGCTGACAGGCTCTACAGCTCGCGTACGCAAAGAGCCAGATTGAATGGGCGAAGAAGAGCAAACAGCAGTGGGAAGAGGCGCGGGCGGAGGTGGACAAGATAGAGGAGAACTAGGCTTGGCTGGTTGGTGCCGTTGCAAGGGTGTCTGGGATGGGCGTCGCGAGTGTCGTTTGTCACACTGCTTGCTGGCCCGAGAGAGAAGGGGGGAGAGCGAGAGCGTTTGCTGTAGGCACCAAGTATGTACAGTCGACGGTTCACAATGATTGAAAAAAAGCATAATTGTGGGAATGCAGTGTCATGAGATGTAGTTGCGTACACGTGATCCATACGATCACGTGCGCACGTGACTTAAGGGAGGCTATATTACAACACGGTCGCCTCCTCTCTAGCTAGCCGCATTATATAGAATACAGACCCTATTAGTTAACCCTAATAGACCCCTATCTAACACTGATTAGTGGTTGACTTAGTTAATTATAGAATAGTAAGATAGAAGAGATAAGATTTATAACCTTCGAACGTCTATGCATCTTAAGCCCCCGCGCTTATATTACGTTAATATAGAGAAGGTCTTATGCTAAGATCGAGTCTTTAATTAATCCCGTCTCCGCTTTCGGAAAGAAGAGTGATATTAATTAATTATCTCTTAAGCTTCCGTTAATAGTCTCCGCTATCGAATAGAAGAGGGACACTAACTTAAGTGCGTCTATAACGCCGATTCGATAACTGCGTGATAAATCCCTTACGCCGATAACCCTTGTGAAGAATATTACGAACCCTAATAATACGTAATCCCGCTATTACGATAACTTCTTCTACCTTAAACCCTACTGCTATAGTAGACGAGGAACTGCTCGAACACCTAATAAGGAATATATAGATCTAGGGCACCGCGTAGAAACAATTAATTAACGTTTACCTCTAGGATAACGAAGTCCTATATAACGAGGATAACGGTAAGGCAGCTATAACGTACGTTGCTAGGTTTATATTAGACGTAGAATACGATCTATATCTCTAAGGATATAACCTTCTCGGGTTCTTCTAAGACTACTTTAAAGGATAGGTAGAAAACATATAGAACTGCGTGGACTATAGCTTTAAGAGAGCATTAAGGAACCTTCTTCGCCGACGTAGGATCTATACCGGACCGATAAATAGCTCCTTTGCGAGGCAGTTTATTATAACGCAAACGATCGAAGATCCGCTAACTTAGCCTAATAAGGATTTAGCGAGGATTCGATTCGACGAGGGAATAGTAGTACTTAAAGCTACTGCTATTAACTATAATACCCCCGTCCTAATACCTTAACCTTAGGCACCTATTAGAACGACCCCGGTAAGGCCCCTAACTCCTACCGGCAGAACCTTAAACACCCTAGGCATAGCCCTAGAACTACCCCGGCCTAAGGTAGAATAAACCCTTACGCCGGCCCTTACACCCGTTCTTCCGCCGGCCCTTACACCCGTTGTAATAGAACGGTTAGAAGACAGAAGACAGTCTAACCGGACTAAGTCTCTAATAGTTAAAGACTAATAGAGGGCGTTATTTATCCTTAAAAGCTATAGGGGCGGAATAGTAAGTAGAGGAGCACTCGGGGTTACTTATACTAGACCGGCTAGCTAAGTCTAAGCAAGTAGGGGTAGTCGAGGCTAGAGCACTAAGGGCACTACTAGAAGAGGTATAGGTCACTTAGTAGGCAGTTAAACTAAAACTATGATAAAAGCTAAAGAAGAAAGGAAGGAAGGAGAGCCTAAGGAAGGGCGGACTAAAGTTCCTTTATATAGCTCTTCCCGTCCGTCTAGACGGTCCCGGTACGTCCCTTTCCTTCTAGCACCTTCTGCTACGTATCCCTTACACTGCCCCGAGCTAATACGGGTCCCCGGGGCTGCGTAAGGGCTATATAGGTCGGCTAACCTTAAAAAGGCTGCCTCCCGCGTCGTTCTAAAGCCCTTATAGACTAATCTAGGTTATGTGGGTCTATTTATGCACTACGTGCATAATGTCATATAGGTAGGTTATACGACATAAGTCGTATAACCTCCTTATGCGGAGGATCGGACGAATAATCGGTCCTAAAAGCCGGGAGGGCTATATTAGGCCTATAGCTCCCGGTAGTCTAGGTGTCGGTCTATTATACGGGGCATCGAGCTAATTATCGGGTCTTATTAGGCAGGGGTGCTTAATAAGATCGTCGGCGTGACCGTAGCTACGTAGTACGTCCCGTACCTAAGGAAGCTAAGTCCTAAAGGACTTAGGTTCGAAAAAGGGGTGTGTCTTAGGCCGAAAAGGGGTGTGACCGGATAATAGGTAAGTCCAGGGCGAATATCTTTATGCTAAGTCATAAAGTACCAAGTACCGAAGTACTAAGTACCCCGGTACCCTCGTACTAAGTATTTCCGTACTTAAGTCCCTTAGTACTTAAGTCGTCCCGTACTTTAGAAAAAAGAAAGTAAACTAGGAACCTAAATTAGTAGTTCTATAATATATTACCCTTCCTAAGGGGGGTTAAACCTTTAAACCCTTAAACTCCTCTTCCCTTATACCTAAGGGTTAGATTTATTATAGGCTTTAATCTTCTTAAGAGCGTTCTTAAGATACTTAATAGGTTCCTACGTGTTATCGGAAGAAGGATAATTCTTCTACTTTATAAGATAGAAATGCTAGCCGTTTTCTATCTTCTTAGATAAAATCTCTTCGACTTTGTATTCGTCTTCTTCGACTAGTATATCGATATCTTTCGCTAGGCGGCTATTCTTAAGCGCTAATTCGAATAGCGAAACGTGAAAAACGGGATGTATAAGCATAGCCGTTAGTAGGTCTAGCTTATAGGTTAAGTCGGAGAATTTTTCCTATATAAGAAAAGGTCCTATCTTCTTATAGTCTAACGAATTGTTAGGCCTATTAGAAGTAATATTCTTCTTAATAAGGTAGACTTTATCGCCCTTATTAAAAGTAGGTTCTTTTTCGGTCTTCTTATTATAATAATAAGTTATTCGCTCTTTTATAAAGTCGAGCTCGTCTTTAATAGCGGAATGTAAGCTTCTTAGCTGCTTAGAGCTTAAGATAGCTTTTTCGGCTATAACTTCCGGTAGGGAAGACCTATAGGCTTCGGGCGTAAATCCGTAATTCGCAAAGGCTAGCGTTTGCTATATAGGTTCCGATACCGAAGTATTATAAGCTAACTAGGCTATTAATAGCCTAACTAGCTAGTCGTCTTACTAGTAGTTAATATAGCTTCGAAGGTATTGCTTTAAGGTCTAGTTTAGCCGTTTCGTAATTCCGTCGGTAATAGGGTAATAAGCAGTAGATAATTTATGCTTAGTTCCTAGAGCTCGCATAAGGCTCTGCTAAAAGTATGATATAAACTTTCGGTCCCTATCCGTAATTAGGGTTTTTAGTAGACCTCTATCGGCTAGAATATATCTTATAAAGACGTAAGATAATTCCTTAGCCGATATAGCTTCTTTAATCGGAATAAAATAACCGTATTTCGTAAGGCGGTCTACTATAACTAATATAGAGTCGTATTCTATATTCGTTATAGGTTCGATAGATTTCAGTAACTTCGTAATAAAGTCTATAGCAATAGATTCCTAAGGTAATTTAAGGGTCTCTATAGGCTATAGATTTCCGTAGGGCTTATGCCGTACAGCCTTAGCTTTATTACAAGTATCGCATGCCTTAATAATCTTCTGAATTTTACGGCGAAGATTATACGTATTATAGTAATTTCGTATTCGATTATAAGTCCGGGATATCCCTTAGTAGCCGTGTATCGGGCTTTTATAAAAATCCTTTATAATCGTTGCCTCGCTACTAAGCGTAAGGAATAACTTTCCCTTATAGTAGGCGAGGTCGTTTTCCTAGGTTATATGCTTCTTAAACCTACTGAAATCGGTATCCTTATAAGTGCTTTTAAGTAATTCTAAAATAGAATTATCTCCTTCGATCTTAAATACGGCATTAAGTAATTGCTGCTCGTAGTTGCCTTCCGTATTAAGATATAAAAGCCGTTCGTTATAAGGTTCGATCTTCGTATTATAGTCGGGACGTCGACTAATAGCGTCGGCACGGGAATTTTCGGTTCCCTTCTTATATAGAATTTCGTAGTTAAAATCTGCTAAGAACTCTGCCCAACGGATTTGCCGTGCGTTAAGCTGCTGCGTACTAGCGAAATAGGTGATATTCCTATAGTCTATATAGACCTTCGTCTTATAGGAATTCCCTAGAATGTAATGCCGAAATTCTTTAAAGGCGTTTATAATCGCTAAAAATTCTTTATCGTAGATCGGATAATATATCTCTGCCCTACTTAGCTTTTTAGAGTAAAAAGCTATAGGATGTAATATATTATCGTCGTTCCTTTAGCTTAACTACGCACCTAATATGAAATTAGAAGCGTCGGTTTCTAATTCGCACGGCTTTTCCGCATTGTAGCTATATAGTACTAGGGCGGAAGTTAATAGGTTCTTAAGCTTAATAAAAGCGTTATTAGCTTCGTCCGTCTAGGTATAGGGTTTCGTCCTAGCTAGCTTTATTACTGCTAGTATAAGGATTAACTCTTTAGAGAAATCCACTATAAAGCGTCGGTAGTAATTCGCATAGCTTATAAAGCTCTATATTTCCTTAATCGTAGAAGGAATAGGCCAACCGCTAATTGCCTCTAACTTATACAGGTCTATCCGTATAGTGTTTAGGGTAATTATATAGCCTAAGAATTCGACTTCCTGCGTGTAGAATATGCATTTTTCTGGCTTAATATAAAGGCTAGCTGCTTCGAGAGCCTTAAGCACCTTTATAACGTCGAGTTTATACGTTTCTAAATCGTCTAAATAGACGATTATATCGTCTAAATAAGCTAAGACGAATATATCGAGGTGTTCGTGCAGGGCGTTATTAATACGCTTCTAAAAAGTCGCTAGGGCATTTGTAAGCCCTAAAGGGAGGATTAAAAATTCGTATAAGCCGTATCGAGTTCTAAAAGCGGTCTTATATTCGTCTCCTTCCCTAATTCGTATCTAGCTATAAGCCACTTTAAGGTCGATTTTCGTATAATATCTTTTCTTAGATAATCGATCCCTTAATTCGATAATAAGGGGTAAAAGGGTCCGGTCTTTAATAGTATCGTTGTTAAGCTAGCGGTAGTCGATGTATAGCCTAGTCTTAACCTTATCTTTGCTGTTTTTTAAAGCAAATAGTACCGGGGCCTAATATTCTAATTTCGACTCCCTTATATAACCTTTTCGAAGGTTTTCGTCGATATAATCTTAAAGCAATTTTAAATACAATTCATCGAGGTTATATATCTTACGGAAGCGAGGCTTCGCTCCGTCTTTAAGGTTGATTTCGTAATCCTATTGCGTTTAAAGCGGTAGTTTATCCTCTAGTAGGTCGTTAAATATTATACCGAATTTAACGAGGATATCGTGCGGTATAGTCTTAAATCTATCCGCTTTAAGGTCCGTCTCTATTTCTTTAATAGAAGCGCTATTTAAAGCGTCTTTTAATAATAGGTTTAGCGGTTCCGGGACCGTATTAAATCGGTCCGGAAGTTCCTCTTCGAATAAGGTAGCAACTTCCTTAATTCCTAGGCTACGCCTTTCTAAGCTAGTATTAAGTTCTAAGGTTTTTAGTCCGTTTAAGTCCTTTAATTCGTTATAGAGTAGAATATCCAAGGTATCGTCTTTAAACCTTAGAAGGCCTTTATTCTAGTCGATAGAAGGGTTATATTATTGCAAGAAGGGTAGTCCTAGTATAATATCGTATCGTATAGATAGGATATCGAAAGGGTCTTTAAACGATAAGTTTCCAATAGAATATTCGAAAGGATTAGTTTCGTAGATAATATTCCCGTTATTATACGTAAAAGGTTTCCCTTCGGCTATAAATAGCGTATAAGGCGTGGTTTTCTGCCGGTAACAAAGGTATAGACGATTTATCGTTTCTAGGGCAATATAGTTGCTTATAGATCCGCTATCTACTAAAGCGGAAAGTCTATGCCTTTAGTAGTTAATCGTAAGGGTTATCTTCTTACTAATAGTTTTATTAGTAATAAGAAGATCTTAATTACTAGTAAGTAGCCCTTTTACTTTTAGTAATAAAGGTTTTTTAAATCCTCGGTAGTAAGGGTGCTATTACCTTATATCCCCTCCCCTAAAACAGTCTTAAGGGGATTAGGTTCTCTCTTAAACCTAGTAGACTCTCTTTTAAGTCTACTAGACTGTCTTTTAAGTCTATATAGATTAAGCTCTCTTTTAAGCTCCGGGGGTTGTCTTTTAAACCCTAGGGGTTCTCTTTTAAACCTAGTAGAACCCGGCTCTTCTCTAATAGACTTACTGCTAGGTCTATTAGTAGTTCCCTAGGGTATAGGTTGTATTATAACCCTATAATTCGTAGTCTCGAAAGGGAGACCTTACAGTTGCCGGACCCGTTCGAGTAGGTCTTAGTTAACTTAAGAAGCGAGTCTAAGGGTCTAGGAGGCGAGGCAGTAGACGCCTTCTAGCCTCCGGAGGGCCTCCTAGAGAGTCCGGACCTTAAAAGAGGGTTCTAGGTGTAGTTCCGGCATATAACCTCCTAGACGGTCTAGTCTAGTAAGGAGGTTAAGCTTCTCGCGTTCTTTCTCTTCCATAAGGTCTACTAGGGATGCAATTTCCCTGCCGAATTCCTCGTAGGTTTTATGCTCGTTACCTAAAAGCATTGCCTCTAGCCGATTTGCTTTACGCTTATAGCTTCGAAGTAAAGCTAAAGTCTCTTCGGCTATATCGGTAAGGCACTCCGGGGGCCTATCTTTAGCGCTAGGGTATCCCTAGGCTTCTCGTTCGATAACTCCTTCTAAATAGTTCGTAATAGCTAGGTATTCTCTATAGCTGCTATATTCTAGGTTAAGGCCATCGAGAAGGTCCTTAACGTCTTTAAGTTTGCGGTAGGGAGGAGGGGACTCCGAGCCGTCGCATAGGGCAGCCGTAGCTACGCTACCCTCTAAGAATTCTTCGGTATTAGCGGGGCTATAAGCATCGGGTATATAGCCTCCGGTAAGATCTTCTAACTCCGGGGCCTAGCTATAGTTGTACTAGTACTAGGTTTCTTAAGGGAATTCCTTAGAGTCATATTAGGTTGTTAGGGGTATATCGTCGTCGTCGTCCGGCTCCGGCCCGGGCTCCGGCCCGGGCTCCGGACCCTCTAAGTCCGGAGCGGACTCTATAAAGGAATCCGGGGAGTCCGGGGAGTCCGGGGGTGCTAGTCCGACCCCCGCGTTATCTATAGAGTTATCTATAATCTCTCCGTCCTCTAAGTCGATCACTAGATACTCTATCACGCTGTCCGGAGCGTCCGGACTGTCCGGGCCGGCCGGGTCCTCGTCCGGGTCCGACTATCTAAATAGGTCCTCTTCTTCTTCGATAGAGGGCCTAACTAGGCTGTCTAGAATAGGTGCTATATTGTCCTTAGAATCCCTAATAGTTATAAAACGTTTTTCGTAGTAGGGATATATAGAAAGGCCTATAGGATCTTTATTAAAAAGCGTAGGATCGAGAGCTTCTCTTAAAGGCGGTAGAGAGAGCCTAAGAGGTCCTTACTCTAAGGTATTAAGGCTATTAGAAGCCGCCGGCTTTCCTTTAGCTAGATTTTTCTTCCGGTAGCAATCTTTAGCAATATGCCCTACCTTCGTATAAAAGAAGTAGGTAAGGCTTTTGTAAATGCTATTGTTTTTTAAGCTTCCGGCCGCTGCCGAATAGCTAGTTGTTCCCGGGTTTAAAATAGCATCTAGGTCTATAGGATCGCCGTAATTCGTCTATTTCCTCTTTTTCTTCGAAAAAACCTTATACCCTAGGCGGGGGTCCTTCTTCTATTGCCGGCGTTCGAACAGCCGGTCGTCGATTCTAACTGCTTAAGCTATAAACTCGACGAGGGTGTTAGGACGGTCTTATTTAAAGATCTCGTCCTTTACATCGTCCTTTAGCCCCTTATAGAAAACCGCTATTATAGCGTTATCGTCCTATTCTAATTTCGATATTATCTGCCTAAATAAGGCAGTATAATTAGAAATAGAGGTTTTTTATCGTAAATACCGTAGCTTATACTCTACGGCTCTCTTCTCGTTACCTACGCCGAAGGTCTACTAGAGGTTGGTTTTAAAAGCTTGATAACTATTAAAGATATCGTCCGTAAGTTTATCCCGGTCCCCCTCTGCCTCGGTCACCCTATCCCTAAGAATAGGTTTAAACTAGGTTAAAGCTAATCCCTTTAAGCAGCTAGCTATAAAGAAGACCTTCGCTTTATTAATAGAGAAGGAATCCGGAAAGGAAAGAAAGAAGGCCTTTAGCTAGGTAAGAAATTCTTATAGCTTGCCGGCTTCTCCGGTGTAAACAGCCGGCTTCGGGGTTTTAACAATTTCCCCGAACTACCGGGGGTAGCGGAAGTCCGGAACCGGGGCCGGGACCGGGGCGTACCCGGCCGGGCCTAGAGGCGGCGGCGGTCCTAGAGCGGCGGCGGTGTAAGCCAGAGCCGGGCCCGTAGGCGTAGTAGAAGAAGCAGCAGCCGTAGCTGCAGCCGGACGAGCTGCCGGGCGAGCTGCCGGGCGAGAGGTTAAAGAAGTAGAAGAAGACATTCTTAAAGAAGTAGTTGTTTTTAGTATTTTTTTTTAAAAAGGGTTCTCTAAATCCATAAAGATTAAAATAAGATCTAAGATCTAATAGATTAGAAAGATTAGGAAAAGATTAAGGGGTAAAATAAAGACTAAGTAAAGATTAAATAAAGATAATTAAGCAACGGTCTTAAAAAACATACTCCGCGGCTAAGCAAAAGGTAAGAGCTTTTATTATATAATAGAACGGTTAGAAGACAGAAGATAGTCTAACCGGACTAAGTCTCCAATAGTTAAAGACTAATAGAGGGCGTTATTTATCCTTAAAAGCTATAGGGGCGGAATAGTAAGTAGAGGAGCACTCGGGGTTACTTATACTAGACCGGCTAGCTAAGTCTAAGCAAGTAGGGGTAGTCGAGGCTAGAGCACTAAGGGCACTACTAGAAGAGGTATAGGTCACTTAGTAGGCAGTTAAACTAAAACTATAATAAAAGCTAATAAAGAAAGGAAGGAAGGAGAGCCTAAGGAAGGGCGGACTAAAGTTCCTTTATATAGCTCTTCCCGTCCGTCTAGACGGTCCCGGTACGTCCCTTTCCTTCTAGCACCTTCTGCCACGTATCCCTTACACTGCCCCGAGCTAATGCGGGTCCCTAGGGCTACGTAAGGGCTATATAAGTCGGCTAACCTCGAAAAGGCTGCCTCCTACGTCGTTTTAAAGCCCTTATAGACTAATCTAGGTTATATAGGTCTATTTATACACTACGTGCATAATATTATATAGGTAGGTCATACGATATAAGTCGTGTAACCTCCTTATGCGGAGGATCGGACGAATAATCGGTCCTAAAAGCCGGGAGGGCTATATTAGGCCTATAGCTCCCGGTAGTCTAAGTATCGGTCTATTATATAGGGCATCGAGCCAATCATCGGGTCTTATTAGGCAAGGGTGCCTAATAAGATCGTCGGCGTGACCGTAACTGCGTGGTACGTCCTATACCTAAGGAAGCTAAGTCCGGAGGGACTTAGGTTTAAAAAAGTAGTATATCCTAAGCCGAAAAGGGGTATAACCGGATAATAGGTAAGTCCGGGGCGAATATCTTTATGCTAAGTCATAAAGTACTAAGTACCGAAGTACTAAGTACCCCGGTACCCTCGTACTAAGTATTTCCGTACTTAAGTCCCTTAGTACTTAAGTCGTCCCGTACTTTAGAAAAAAGAAAGTAAACTGAGAACCTAAATTAGTAGTTCTATAACACCCGTTCTTCCGCTATAATAATAAATAACGGTCTATCCTACGAGCTATCGCTATTAGCATATTAGTCACGCTATTCTCGACCTTAGGGCAGTAGCCGCGATCCCGGATCCTGCTCTTACGGTATATACTTAGGTTCCCCTTACGTACGTCCCTAACAAACCTATTAACGCAGACCTCTAATAGAAATTTGCGAAGCTTTAGAATAATATAAAGGATTATATAGGCAAGCCCTACGACCTATTCGATAATAAGATCCGTTAGTTTATAGGCATCTATTATAGTATTAATGCTATACCTAGTTAATTCTATAGACTACTTCCTAGGATCCTTATAGGCCGCGCTTAGATATATTACCTTTAGTATATTATATAGACTACTACCTTTAGGGTAGCCTACGATAGCATTAAGATGCACTTTAATATAGAAGTAAATAAGGCCTATTACTTTATAGATTAGACCTCTACCTCGTTTACGAAGCTGCGTAGCTAAAACCTAACCTTGCCTTTATAAGACGTTTTAGAGCTTCTCTTCGATAAGCTTTAGCTATGCTAACGAGCTCTCGGCGGCATATTCGTAGGTAAAGACCAATTGCGAGCGATGGTTATTAAGGCGTGCCGCAATGTGCTAGAGCTTATACAAGCTTTATTCCGACCCGCTAAGAATATCGAGACCTTGTTTTCTAAGCTCCGATCCTCCCTCAAGACGAACCTAACCCTCGGCAATTTAGGCTAATTTCTAACTAAGGATATAGACTAATTTAACGCGAACGCGATATACCTAGACCGTAGGTATACTAATAATCGAAGTAGAGGAGGATACCGTGGTTTTGCGTAAGGCTACGGACGAGGCTACGATCGGGGTAGTTACTATAGTAACTCCGGCCGCGGATACGGCCTAGGCAATAGAGGGCGAGGCGGCTATTAAACAAGCAACCGCCCCTAAAGCAAGAAGTGCTTTATGTATAATAAGGAAGGTTGCTAGTTAACTAAGCATACCCCGGAGGAGCGATAGAAGGCTAAAGAATAATACTTAGCTTAATATTACTTCTAGGGAACGCCCGCCGCTAACCTAATAATATATGTAATAGAGTACAAAAGTCACGAGATTAGCAGCCTAACGGACGACTAGGAAGAAGAATAGTACTAGGATAATAGTGCTAACGACGATAATATAGAATAGTAGCAGGCGATATAAATGCTCTGCTAATAAGCATTTACACATCTATTTATAAGGGAAGATGTATTTAAGATAGAATAAGCTATGCCGGCTTCTTAGTTCCTTATCGACGATAGGTATTTAAGGAAAGAGTTCTAAGGCATCTTAATCGACACCGGTGCCGCGAAGGTCTCTATAGCTAGTTAGGAGCAATATCTCGCGTTCTAGCGAGAGCACCCTAACGTAAAGCTTAACGACTCTATAGCTAGCTAGGCATCGATTAAGTTCGGCAACGGTAACGCGATTTATTCCCTTAGCTCGATAGCCGTTAATACACCCGTTAGGAGAATTACTTTCTATATCCTAGAGTCTTTAACTCTATTTTTGTTTTCCCTTGCTAATATAGACTATTTAAAGGTATACTTTAATAATACTACGAACGTTATTATTAGCAAACTTAAAGGCATTACCGTTCCTATAGTCCGTAAATAGGGCTATCTATAGTTCTTCTTAGGCAAGGCGGAATAAGCTATCTCGTTCTTAGCAAAAAGCGAGCTCTATATACTATATCGTCGCTTTAGGCACCCTATAGTTATAAGACTTTACTACTTACTGCGATAAGTAGGTTACATAGTATTAGTTAATACGCTCGAAGATATTGCTAAGTATTACTATTACTATTAGTAGGTCTCTAGGTCGACCTTATAGGGTAAATAGTGTGGGTGTATTAGGTTGGTTGCTAGCTAGGTAAGGGGAAGCTATCGCAGTAATATAGCCTTCCTAGATAACACGTAATCCCTACGATTACGTGTGTGTGACTACGTAGTCGTATATAGCTAGCTATTCCTATACTCGCAGTTTTTCCTTTATAGAAACAAACCGTAGAATAAAACAAAGAAAGAGCTAAAGAAAGAGCCTAGTTAAGCAGGCTATTGCAGCTGCACAGGCGCGATCGCGCGGGCGTAGGTATAGCTACGCAATGTTGATTTAAGGTTAAAGCTATATTGTGATAGCTATATAACCGTCGAATGCGCAGCTGATTTACAACGTAATAACGCAACGCGAGAAAACACCTCTTTAACGTAGTAGTTAGGCTAGTAACCTCTATTAATGATTAAGCGGTCTAGACTACCGCTTCGTGCTAGTAACCGTGCTTTAGGGTGGCCTTACTAACTATCTTGCCGAACGTTATAGTAGGAAGGAAAGTAACTAGGGGAAAATAACAAAATGCTCGTCGGGGCTGTTCTTTCGGGGCTATTCGTACTAGGGTTGTTCGACGGGGGCGGTTGTAAGGATTAGACTTATTAGACTTAATGTCTAGGAACCCCTTTAGGGACGATTCCTAGTTAAGCATATTAATAATATTACTCTATCGAAAGATTATTCTTTTTGTTAATTTCGCTATAGTGTTTATTATAATATTTACAGCGAATTGTTAGAATATGTTTAACCGAATAATAGTATACGATAAGATAACCTTCCCGATTGGTTTAAATATAAACATCCGGAGGTTTAAGGTTTAAACCGTGCCGACGAATTCTTTTATTATAGTTAATTAAACAATAGAATAGGTAAAGGAATAAGTACGCGAATAAGCGCGTAATTAAACAAGGTTCGGGGCTATTCGTACTAGGGTTATTCGAAGGGGGCGGTTGTAAGGATTAGACTTATTAGACTTAATGTCTAGGAACCCCTTTAGGGACGATTCCTAGTTAAGCATGTTAATAATATTACTCTACCGAAAGATTATTCTTTTTGTTAATTTCGCTATAGTGTTTATTATAATATTTACAGCGAATTATTAGAATATGTTTAACCGAATAATAGTACACGATAAGATAACCTTCCCGATTGGTTTAAATATAAACATCCGGAGGTTTAAGGTTTAAACCGTGCCGACGAATTCTTTTATTATAGTTAATTAAACAATAGAATAGGTAAAGGAATAAGTACGCGAATAAGCGCGTAATTAAACAAGGAAAGAACGCGTAATAGAATAAGGAAATAGCGTGCGTTTGCTAGGCAACGAAAAACAGTCTGCATATATTATAGTCAGCCTCGTGTGTGTGTTAAAGTAAAGAAGTTAAAGATCACGGCCGGACGACGAAAGCTTCCATCCTAACGGTCAGCGCGTTAGTCTTAATAAAGCGTTTAAAAGACTTATTCGGGGAGGACTTCGTTAATGCATTAGCTAGGTTATTATTCCTATTAATCTATCGGACTTTTGTAATCTCCCTTCGCTCGTATAACTAACGAATCGATATAATATCGATTATTAGTCGCTTTTCTTTCGTTATAGTAAGCTTTATAAGACATTCGTAGAGCGAATACGAGTCTATATAAAGGATTAAAGGCACCGGAGGCAGCTATAGGCGTTCTATAATTATCTTAAGCGTTATAGCGAGGCAAATGCCGATATTAACGCCTCTAACTATGCCGTAGACCTCTAAGGCTAGAACGCTGCGTATAACCCTTTTGCACTTAGTAGAGCTCTAGTGCACGATGTTGCCTTTAATCTCGAAGTAGCTGTTAGACTAGGTCTTTGTAATAAGCGCAATAATAAAGCCTAGCTATAAAGAGAGGTCTAAGTTATTTGCAAAAGAGCTATCCGTAAATACTAGCAGCTTCGCATTCGCAAGATTAACTAGTTCGTACGTTAGGCCGCGTTCCTTATAGTCTATTTGCTATTGTAGGCGTTTGTTGATTGTTACGTAGTCTTTCTCGTTAGGGTTTTAAATTTGTGCTACTATAGAAAGGTTAAAAGAAGCTTCCGGTTGGCAAATTAATACGACGTATGCTCCTCGGGCTCGCTGTTCTATATACCTCTACGTATAGTCGTAATCCCGAGCGATAATAGTCTTAAGCTTTTCTAATTAACCCTTTTGCTAAAGAAGAAGATCCTAATCTTAGAGTGTTAGCCTAGCCCTATTAAAATCAAGCACCGAGCCGGGAGATATCTTAGTCTTTAGCTTCGCCCTAAACTTAGCCTTTTAAAGCTGCTCTTCCTTAGCATTTAAGAAGGTACGTATGCCTAATATTAACGTATTATCCGTTTATAGGCTAACTATCCTAAATCTATTAGGGCTCTTATTCGCGATTAATAGGCATAAGTCGTACGTCGAGGTTAATATATTAAGTCGGATAACGTAATACTTATAATACGTTCGGAACTAATACAGTCCTAACTCCGAGATTCCGTAAAAGGGTCGAATTATACGGATGATAGTCCCTTCTAGGTATCGTCCTTATATTTCGGCGGGCAGCCTGGTTAGGATAGTCCTAAATAGCTTGGTTTCGGCTTATAGGTAGGCCTAAGTGATATCTCGCAACGAAAGAGTTATGCCGTAATATCGAAGAAGTCCCGGAGCAAGGGCTAGGATTAGCCGCTAGCTAACGTATTAAATCGTCGGGGATTGCGTTAATAAGGTCGTCTTCTCTTCGTTATTATATCCTTAAACAATAAGTCGTGATTTCTCATAGGGTTTCTTATCCTTCCCTTTTACTTT
This sequence comes from Ophiocordyceps sinensis, assembly GCA_012934285.1. Classification (NCBI taxonomy): domain Eukaryota; kingdom Fungi; phylum Ascomycota; class Sordariomycetes; order Hypocreales; family Ophiocordycipitaceae; genus Ophiocordyceps; species Ophiocordyceps sinensis. Next base: position 1,890,069 of record JAAVMX010000008.1, read on the forward strand.
ACGTACTATCCTCGATTTAAAGATATAGTGACCTCCGTAGATAGCTTTATCGTAGCGTTTAAAGCTAAAAACACTACGGGCGACGAGGTCATCGATCTCTTACCGATCTAACTCTTTAAATAGGGCTCTTAGGGTTGTAATAAATCTTTTCTCCCGTAAATTAAGTGCTAATTCGTAGGCATCTTCCTCCTTCTTAATGATAAAGGCTTAAGGAGGGGGAAGGGGAATAGGGAGCTTTAGCTTATTCTTTATACTAGGGGGACGGCTACGTCTGCGTGGCACCGGGGGTATAGGAGTCGGAGCGGGAAGTATAGTCCCTAGTGTATAGTTAGGGGTCGGGCTAGGAGGAGTCTCTTTATTTAGACTAAGAGGAGCCGGTTTAATTACGTAAAGTAAGGGCTAAGGAGACGAGTTATCTCGAAGGTAGGGCTATACGACCGTAGACCGAAAGACTTAAGGTCCGTTAACGGTGTTAATAGTAATATTATAACCGTTAATTATAGCAATCTTAAATAGTCCCTACTATCCTCCCTTTTCCCGCTAGACTCTAACTTTACTCTATAATAGGAGAGTAATAGTTTTAACTATTAATAGACCGTTTCTTATATAAAGAGCATCTTATACCTATCGTTCTATAAAGAGTTGCCGAAGCAATTTTATCGCCTTTTATATAGCTATAGACCTTTTTAGGGTTATAGCTAACGGGGGCGAGTTAATAGTTATCCGCGGGTATGTACTAAAGACGAGAAGTATAGGGATAAGGCCGTAAGACCCGGCTGTGTTGTTAACGGCTTTTACGGCTATCTAAAGGACTGCTTTAGGAGACGTAATAGTCCTAATCTCTACGTAAAGGATTTTAAACGCACGGCGTAAAGGAGCGTAATACCTCTCGACCTTCCCGATCGACGTATGTAATTCTATAGGGACCTACTTATAGGTTATCCCTATAATCTTTGCCTTATTGCGGAACTCTATTAAGGCAAAATTGGTTCCTACGTCGTGTTTAATCATATTAGGAGGTCTAAGGTAGCTGTCGATCTAAAGGGCTTAAAGGACTTCCTAAGTATCCTTAGCTAATATAGAAGGAAGGAACCTAGCCCCTTAGAACGCTATTACGGAGTTAACGACGTGTAGAATAGATCGTTAAGGGCTCCTAAGGTATATTACGTCTACTATAATCTCGTAATTAAATTCCTAGTCATCTTTTAGCGTAAACTTAAAACGTCTAGGTGCCTATAAGTGCATTTAGCAGTAATAATAGAATTTAGAGATTAATTTAAGCTATGTGGTCGTTATATTATAGCCGGCCTGCTTAAGTAGGTAATAGAGTCTCGAAACAGCTAGGTGCCTAAAGCGGCGATATAGAGTTCGTATCTTACTCTCTATTAGAAAGGAGATAGTTTCTTCTGCTTTTAATAAGAAGAACTATAGGTAACCCTATTTGCGAACTACTAGGATCCGGTTGCTTAGATAGCTAGTCCCTAGCGTGTTTGTTATATTATCGAAGTAGATCTTAAGTCGGTCTATATTAGTAAGAGAGAGCAGAAAAGGGGTATAGGTCTTAAGAATGTGAAAAGTCACTCGACTAATAGGGGTTTCGAGGGCGATTAAACTAAGGGATTAAATAGGAGTGCTAGTTCTAAATCGGATGCTAGCTTGCCCGGCTATAGAGCTATTAAGCATAATAGAAGGTTCCGTTCGCTATAAAGCGAAGTACTGCTTTTATCCTACTATTAATACTCTAGCCGCACTAGTGTCGATTATAATTCCCTAGAACTATTAACGGGAGTAGCGATCCTCGATTAGGAATTAGTCGGTAGGGATTAATTAATCTATGCCGTAGACGTCTTCGCCGGTCTAAAGGTATATAAAGGCGGCCTTATAAAGCATTTAAGTTACTGCTTGCTCTAGATCGGTATTATTAGCATCTTCTACGTCCTAGTACTTGTTAGCTTCTGTTTTATCGGTCTTATAGCCTTTAAACTTAGTTACGTATGCCGTAAAGTTAGTTATTAGGATGCTATCGTTAAAACACTGCGTAAGGTATTAGTCCTTAGACCGTTAGCGTTCCTTAGGCGTGTGTTTAGTAGACTAATAGCCCTCCTTATAATAAACGAAATATTTCTTAGTCTATATTAAGCGGTTAGGACTATTGCTATAGCTGCCTCGTCCTTATAGGCAAAAGGGTATACTACGATTGTATCTAAAGCCTCGTAGATAGCCTCTACGTCTACTACCTCGTCCGTAGCTTCGTCTATAGAATCCACCTCGTCTACGATTGCTTAAGTATCTTCGGTCTAGGTACTATTAATCGTTATAATTAAATGCTTTATCCTATAGGAACTAGCTTTAGCTAGACGGGTTGCGTGCTAGGTGTGTCTTAATAAATACACGTAAGTCTATAAACACGGTTTCGACCTTCTAGGCAGGCTTAAAGAGAGCGTATTCTAGCTCCGGTATACTACGGCACGCGTTAATAAAGGACGTACGAAGTGGTATATTACCTTCGTAGTCTTTTCCTAGGGCTCTCTAATATAGCTAAAGCTTATTAAAGAGAGTCTATAGTACCTTATAAAGCGGCATTATAGGATTCTCTACGCGGACCTTATTGAATGTGGTTATTGTCTAGTCTATAAAGTAATAACTATAGTTAACGTTTGTGTTAAAATATTGCTTAATAGCATTATAGGTTGTACGGAACGATGTAGTTAATTTAACGTAGTAGATATAGAAGGTCTCGGCTCTATCCGTTAGGATCTAAGAGAATAGGTTATAGAATTAACCTAGTTAGACCTTAAGCTTATAGTAGGTCTTTATAAATATATAGACCTTATCGTCGAAGAGGTTATAGGGCTGTCCCGTATAACACTTATCCTTCTTCTATAGCTTTGCGAACTTCTGCTAGAGGTCCGTATCTATATCGACGTTTGGAATATCGATTAGAGGGATCGTGGTATAAGTATTAAGGGACGGCAAAAGGGCAATAGTTACGGTAGTATTAGTAGGGGGAATAGGAGCTTAAGAAATAAGGGCAATAGTTATAGGGATATCGGGGATAGGGGCAGGCATAGGGACAGTCGGTTGGTTAAACTAGTATGTTGTTAGGTGTATAGTCTATTGTTATTGCGTTGTACTAGGGATAGTTGTCTAATCGGTTAGAGCCGGGTCTAGGACCGGGCTTAGGGCTGTATTTAGTAGTGTAAATACAACGATCGTGCCTTAATTAAATGTCTGATTTATATACTCTTTTGCAGGCTATTGTAGTAGTTCTAAGATAATCTGTAGTTTAAGGAACTATATGTTAAAGCCTTAATTATCTAGGCTAGTGTAGATCCTACGTCTCTTTAGGAGCTTGCGTAAGGAATGTTTATAGGTCTAGTATACCCTATCCTATGTCTATAGAAGCTATTCTCGAAAGTGTTCTTAGAAGAAGGCAATGGCTTCGTAGCCTTAGTTGTCTTTATCGTACGCACACTTATAGAGGAACCTTGCAACGTAGGTAGTAGCCTCTGCTTTACTTAGGTTTTCGAGATCGGGTTATTGTTATATATCTTAGATACCTATATAGGTGTACTAGTAGTCGTTTTCTAGGATAAGGGTAATTGTTAATAGCTTATCGCGCCTTATGTTGTCTACGCGGGTAGGGCTTAATAAAGTTATATTATTAATGTTATATATAATAGTCTTTACGTGTTTTATCGGCGTAAGGGATTTTCTCACGAAGTTGTCTTCTGCGTTAGGGACGCACTATAGGTTAACGTTACTCTTCTTCCTTTAGGAAGCGAGACGGGATTAATAAATAGCTTAGGAGATCTCGAAATAGCGTTAACGCGGTAACGTTATAAATAAGAGAGCTCGTTTAAAGCATAAAGATAACTACCTCTAGGTGTTCCCTTATAGGGTGTTTTTCACCGTCGATAATTAAGGATCTTATCTCTTCTACCTAGCTGTCTATAATTAACTAAGTTAACTACTAATTAGTGTTAGTAGGTCTTTAGGTCGACCTTATAGGGTAAATAGTATAGGTGTATTAGGTTAGTTGCTAGCTAGGTAAGGGGAAGCTATCGCAATAATATAGCCTTCCCGGATAACACGTAATCCCTACGATCACGTGTGTGTGACTACGTAGTCGTACGTAGCTAGCTATTCCTATAATTACTGCTAGTTATACTCTTAGGCCCCCCGTCGATTTAAATTCACGTTAAAGGACGATTAAGACTTTAACTACGAGATTATCGTCGACGTAATGCACTTATATAACCGCTTAGTCCTCTACGTAGTAGACTCGGCTACGGTATTTTAAGGAGCCCGCTTTATGCCCTCGATGTCCGCTAAGGATACGTAGGAGACGCTTTAAACCTTATAGATTAATACCTATCTCGGCCCGCCGGATACTATTAAATATAACGCTAGAACGAACTTTACGTTAGTAGAGTTCCGAAACAAGGCTAAGTTTATAGGCATTATATATAAGCAAGTCCCTATAGAAGTATATTAGTCTATAGGCAAGGTTAAAAGATACTACGCTCTATTACGCCGTGCCTTCGATATTATATATGCCGAACTCGGCGACGTAACCTCTACCGAGGCAATTCTTTAGATAGCGGTAAAAGCTATTAATAATACTGCCGGACCTTAAGGCCTTATGCTAACGCTACTAGTATTCGGCGTATATCTACGTATAACGTTAGACTCTCCGCCCTCGGCTACGACCCTAAAGAGAGCCGCCGTAGTTTATAAAGCGATAAAGATATTACGCTAGCTGCCTACGGAGCGGTAAGTTAAGGAGGCCTTATAAGCCTGAAATAGACCGAATACGTCCGATATTCTCTCTCTTCCTCTATAAAGTAAAGTTCGTATATAGAGAGAGAAAACCGGCTAGCAAAGACTATTTAAAATTGCTTTAATTAACGGCTATAACGTAACGATCGATACGGTTAATAGACCTTAAGTCTTTCGTTCTACGCTTATATAACCGTATAACTAAGATAAGAAGACCGAAGAGCTTCTTGCTCTACGTCTTAAAGAAGATTCCCCGCTTTAGTAGGCTAAGCCCCCTCGACTAAGCCCTCTAGCGCCTCGAAAGCGCGGACGCCCCCCTAGCTTAAAGAATAAGCTAAAGCAATTAATTATAGCTAATACGGCTCTTAGGTTCTTACTAAGAAGCAACCCTACGTATAGCTTCCTTATTAGGAAAGAGGAAGACGCATACGCGTTAGCCCTTAAGCTACGTAACGACGGCGTTATTACGACTCCCGGCGCCCTATTTAAGGAAGCTAACAACTAGGAAATCGACGACCTCTTTATACGCGGAGTTTTTAGCTTCGAAAGGTATAATAAGGCAATATACAGAGGACACTATATCTTTCGATCACGTATAGTTCGCGAAGTAAAGGGACGAGAAACGAAGCTATATAAGAAATCGAGGCTCGTCGTTTAAGGTTATAACGATTAAGAGAAGCAGTGTTTATTAACCGTATCGCTAACGATCTAACGCGTTAGCTAACGGCTAATACTTACGATCGCGCCTACTATAATACAGGACTATAGCATAACGTTATCCCTTCGTAATATAACGCAGGCCTACCTATAGGCTTAAACAAAGCTATTAAGGACTATTCTAACGTACCTTCCGAAGGAGTTAGAAGGTAGATACCCGAAAGGGACTATTATTTACGTTATTCGACCGCTCTATAGCATCGCGGAGTCTAGTATATATTAGTTCTATACCTACTAAGGCCACTACATTAAGCAGCTTAATATATCTACCTTAACCTATAACTTATGCCTTTTAATCACGAATAAAGGCATAGAGAATTTAGGCATAGTAGGTATCTAGACCGACGATACCCTTATCCTCGGCACCCCCGCTTTCTCGGCCGCCGAAGAGGATAAATTACAGGAGGCTAAGTTCTAGGCTAAGCTAAAGACCTTAATAACAGCTAGTTCTATTATAGACTTTAACGGTGCGAAGGTAATACTGCAATAAAGCGGTGATATACTATTATAGCAAAAAGGGCAGGCTATACGCATTAACATAATTAATACGATAGCACTTAATAGCCCTTAGCGCTACCTAGAACAACGGGCCTAAGGAAGCTATATTACGTATATCTATTAGCTAGAAGCTTCCTTTAATATCTCTATTACAGCCTAGGTTTACGAACCTAAAAAAAAAAGACTATAAGAAGCTAAACAAGCGTCTTTAGTAGCAAAAGGATAACTAAGATCGAGGACTAAAATACGTCCCGATAGACCTAGTAATAGTAAAGCTAATAGTCTTTACCGACGGCTCCTTCGCAAACAATAGAGACCTTTTATCGCAACTAGGTTTTATTATTGCAATTATTAATAAGGAAAGGACTAATACTAAATTCGACGTTACCGGCAATATTATTTATTAGAGTTCGACTAAGTATAAGCGCGTAATACAAAGCGTGCTTATATCGGAGATCTACGGGATAGTAAATAGTATCGACCTTAGCATCGTCTTAGCAATAACTATAAAAATGATTACTAAACACTTATAAATTCCGCCTCTCCCTCTAGTGATTTGCATAGACTTATACTCGCTTTATAAGAACCTCGTTAAGCTAAGGATAACTAAGGAGAAGAGGCTTATAATTAATATTATAGCCCTTCGATAGTTATACGAGAGGCGCGAGATCTTAGAGATTAGGTAGATTAATAATAATAATAACCTAGCTAACGCGATGATAAAGGACTTCCCTAACCGGTCTCTATAGCGCTTTATTAATTTAAACCGATTAACGATTCGAATAGATGCCTTTATTATAAGGCCGTAATCGATGCGCTCTAACTATTACCTACTTTACACCGGCACTATCCTATGCTAACCTTAATGCGGCCCTACTACGCCCCGGCTATGTTTTAACCTAGGCCTAATTTAACATTAGCTATTGCTTTATACCGGCCTATTTAATAAGGCCGCGTACTATCTTATTTATACAGACATTAGGTTGTTTTTACGCGTTTATAAGCACGTGGTTTAAGGTTATAAAGAAAGACTGCTAGTATAGGAATATAGTGTTATAAGATATAGTTGCGTACACGTAATCTATACGATTACGTGCACACGTGACTTAAGGGAGGCTATATTATAATACGGTCGCCTCCTCTCTAGCTAGCCGTATTATATCATACAGAATACAGACCCTATTAGTTAACCCTAACAGACCCCTATCTAACAATAATAAACCCGCCTTTTCCCCCTGCCTGCCTTTGCATGTATTTTTTGCTTGGCTGTTCTACGATTTACCGTATGTAAAGACGGTGGTCTTGGCGTTAAAAAATGCGGGTCCAATGAGATAGTCTAACCTTTTCACTTTACGCGGGGCGCGTACTTCGTAGAAGGAGTTGTTACTCCCTGTGTAATTAGTGCAATAGATAGCAACCCACTCCCCTATAACTACTACCTGGTTGGCATCGCTTGGCATCGCTAGCACCCGGCAGACGCCATCCGCACGAGACACAATATCTCTTCTCGCCCGCCATGGAGCAGCCGCCGAACGGCCAGATCACCTCCATCGCGGAGCCGGGGATCAAGGCAGAGGAGTCGCTGCTGTACTCGCTGCGCGAAGAGGTGGCCATGTTGCTGGGCTGGAAGGACCCAGACCGCTTCCCCGGTGCCCAGCCCGTCAGTTTCGCACGGAAGCACCTGGACGCCATGACGCAGGAAGATTACTACGTGTGCGAAAAGTCGGACGGTATCCGCTATCTTCTGTACTTGACCAACGATCGTGCCCGCGGAGAGGTGCACTATCTGATTGACCGCAAAAACGACTATTGGTTCATCACCAACCGCAATCTCCATTTCCCCCTCGTCAACGACCTCAACGCCTTCCACACGGCCACGCTCGTTGACGGCGAGCTCGTGTGGGACACCCTCGCCAACGGAACGAAGCAGCCAAGGTTCCTCGTCTTCGACTGTCTGGTCATGGACGGAAACAAGCTCACAGATAGGACCCTCGACAAGCGCCTGGCGTACTTCAAGGAGCGCCTCTTCACGCCCTACGAGAAACTCTGGACCCAGTTCCCAAACGAGCTCCAGTTCCAACCATTTTTCGTCGAGATGAAGACGTTTCAGCTGGGATACGGCATCGACATGATGTTCAAGCAGGTGCTGCCGAGTCTAAAGCATGGGAACGACGGCCTGATCTTCACATGCCGCAACACGCCCTACACCCACGGCACAGATCAGAACATCCTCAAGTGGAAGCCGGCACGGGAAAACACAATCGACTTTCGACTCAAGCTCACCTTCCCAACTGTCGAGCCCGACGAGTGGGAAAGGGAAGAGGGCATCACCGAGCCCTTTATCGACTACGATAGCGTCTCCCCGGCCAAACTCCTAATGTTCATGGGAGACAAGAGCCCGAATCGGTACGAGGCCTTCGCGGACCTCTACCTGACAGAAGAGGAGTGGGAGACGCTCAAGAGCCTCAATGACCCGCTCAACGACCGCATCGTCGAGTGCGGCCAGGACGAGCAGGGGCGGTGGCGACTACATCGCTTCCGCGACGACAAGACAGAGGCCAATTACCGAGGCACCGTCAAGAGCGTGCTCAAGAGCATCGCCGACTCTGTGTCGGAAGAGGACCTCTACCGGGCGGCCGGGCGGATCCGAGACAGCTGGAAGGCCCGCCAGACGCGCGCTGACCAGGAGAGCAGCGGCGGTGGGCGTGCTACGCCTGAGGAAAAGACGGGCTAGGTGGGCGTGCTACGGCCTGAGGAAAAGACTCAGAGGACATTCGTTTCAATTTTTGTAAAGTCGAGTTGCCACGGCACTCTGACTCTTGTTCTGTTTGAAGTACTGACCGGCCACGCCGGGTGCTTATTCCATTCCAACCCTGTCCATAGACCACGTCACTTTGGCTTCGTATGCACGCTTCATAACACCCAAGTCTCTCTCGTGCTCATTACCTAGGCGGCTACGATGTGAGTAGAATCTGGACCATTGGTACTCCTTCCGGTCCACAAAGTCAAGAAAAAGAAAAAAGTGCCAAAACCATGCGAGCCCTCTCCCCTATCCTTCACGGCCGCAGTTCCACAGCAAAACCTCCAAGAGCTCGAGTGCGCCTTAGATGGCAAACATGATGACCGTAAGCAGCATGACGGTGCAGCCGAGGTTGGTGGATCCGCCGCCTACCCAACCCCGGGGCTGGGGCTTCTTGCTGCCCCCGGACACCTCGAAGGGCGCCGTCGCCACTGCGCTCCCCGAGGGGTATGGATAGTCTGGGGCAGTGGTGTTCTTGGCAGGCGTGACGTGAACCGTGGTGATGGAGGTGGCCGGGGGACCCCCAGTCTGCGTCATCGTCACGGTCTCGGTGGTAAGGGCCCCGGTTTCGGAAGCCGGCCCTGTGGCGGCTTCGGCCAGGGCAGAAGACCAGCCAGACGGCTTGGCCGGGGGGCCGTAGAGGTCCGAAATGGTTATGGTCACGACTTCGGGTCCCTCGGTCGTGGCGACTGTCTCCTTGATGGTGACGGTTGCCGTCAAGGTTCTCCGGGAGCTGTGAGCGGGACCCCAGAGGTCGGTGATGACGACCGTCGTGACGGCAGTGGGGGTCTTGGAGATGACACTCGCACTGGTCTTGACGTTGGTGACGGTCTCGGGCTTTCCTGAGACGGTGGCATCCGGTAGGCCAGTCGTCACGGAGACATCAGTCTCGACGTTTGTCAGGGTCTCGGGGTTCCCCGACACGGTGGCATCCGGTAGGCCAGTCGTCACGGAGACATCAGTCTCGACGTCTGTCAGGGTCTCGGGGTTCCCCGACACGGTCGCGTCAGGCAGACCCCTGGTAAGGGAAACGTCGGTCTGCACCGCCGTGCGGGTAGAGGGCTTGCCCGGCAGTGTGACATCCGGGAGGCGGTTGGTGAGGGAGAGGTCCGTATTGACCAGGGTGACCGTCGACGCGTCGCCCGTGACAGTCTTGTGGGGGGGCATAGGGAAGACTGTGACGTAGATAGACACGGTCTTGGCGGCGGTGCAGGCAGAGCAGATGCACGTGTCCGCTGTGGACGAGACCACCTCGGACGAGACCACCTCGGACGAGAACACCTCGGACGAGACTGGCAGCGTCACGGTGGTCGTGGCCGTCCTCGTCATTGTCAAGTGGACGGTAGTGTTCACGGTGCTCCGGATGCTGTAGATGGTCGACAGCTCGGTATGCGTCCTATTCTGGTCAGCCACAGACGAGACACATGTGGAAGCCTTTTCCAACTTACGAGATGGGAACGCTGACGCCAATGGGTGCCGCGTCAGAGCTGCCCGTGTGGTCCTCCAGGGCAGTCTTGGCCGCGGACAGGCCTGAAGGCATCCAAGGAGTTTGAGCGGTGCCCGGCTGCATGGTCGCCGCGGGAGCAGTTCCGCCAAGGGTGCCGACAGACTTGAAGGCGGTGGCAGTGGCGGTGGCAGTGGCAGTGACAGTGACGGTCCCGAGTCCCGAGGAGCCAGCGACCTTGGCGGCCATGGCATCAGCTAGCGAGCGAAACATGACGCCTCTCTCGCTTCCCTCGCCACGGATGACGAGCTCGTGAGCAGCCTCAGAAACCATGTGCTCCGCGCGAAGGAGCTCGGCAGCGGGATAAAACGAATGCTCTGTTTCGAGTTAGTGACTGCTGACGACGGGAGGCAGCGGAAGCTATAGGGGAGGTTGAACGAACCGCAGTGAGAAGCGAGGAGACCGATTCCGAAAACAAGGACGACCAAGCCGAGGGCCATGACGCCTCCGGTGAAGCCCTTGCCCGCGAGAAACGTCTTCCTGGGTCTGACGCGAGGCGCAACGCAAAAATCCATCTCGCCAGACTCGGATTCCTTCATGGCGGCCACTTTGGGTGATCAGTTTGGCTGATAAGAAGTGGAGTTTTATGGCACGTACTTGACAAGACTGCTTTGAAGAGCTTCACTCGAGGGAGTAGATTGAAGAAAAGGCGAAGCTGCACCGGTCAGTGAGGTGAAAGAGTAGACGGCGGGTGGCGTGTTTGCCCGGCCGGTGCGATGTGGCACGGGCGAGGGTGAAGAGCAGGAAGTGGAGGGGCTTTGATAATGCGTACAACGACAGTGGAAGAAACAAGACTTGCTTGTGCCCGGGAAACGAGAGGAAAGGTTGGTCTCTTGCGGTTTCGCGAAAATGAGCGTAGAGGGTGAGGTGTGGGGGAGAGAAAGAGGGAGAGAGGGAAGAAACGAGGAGCGCGGCTTTTAATTTTGAAACCACGTCACGGGGGCGTGGAATTTTCAGGCATCTGTGAATAAAGCCTGCAAGTGTGTGAGTCTGAACAGGAGCTTTCCTGGCAGCTGATTCGTGGAGTGAGGCTGCCAGCGGTTGCCGGGGCGAGGTCGGACGATAAGGCACACACACACACACATACACACACTTTGGCCCCCATGTTTGGCTGGTCTTCGTGCCTGGACGTGGCCATGTAGTTCCTAGACTCCCTATAATGTGCAAAGCACTCCTCCTGTGACAGTTGCAGTCGACCAAACTACCGTGTAACTGCGCAACGTCGCCTCGGGGTTCAGGAGTACAGCGTGGTGCAGCATGGCGGCGGTCCAACAAGGGCACATAACTGCAGCTTCCACGGCCCGAGGTAGGCCTCGATACCCGAGCATGCATCTCGACGGATCGAAGACGGCCAGGGACTGAAACGGCCGAGCCAAGGTCTGATTTTGCAGACCCCTTTGGGGCGGTTGAGGCTGGCCATGTCTCCGTCTCCCCGCCCATGACGCACAGAGGAAGCTTCCAGTGGCACAAACAAACAAAGCCCTGTCCCCTGGAGCTCGAGGAGAAAATCCGCCGGCAGGATCGAGGCTGGTGCAGTTCTCAGGTGCCAGCCGCCATTGCAGGCCATGGGCGGTCACAGTAGCTGCCATGGGCGGTCGCAGTAGCTGCGCTTGAAATCACTGAGCATGGCCAAGGCATCCAGGGGTGCCCAGTCACCATGTTTGTATGACCCGATGATGCGATGGGGGATGAAAGGACTCCAGAGGTAATCTTGAGTAACCTGTGCGACACGGCACACGGTTCGCCCGCTCGGCTCTTTCTGAGTGCCACTTTCTGGGGCGAGTGGGTGGCGATGAGTGTGTCCATGGGAGCGAGCTGCCAAGGGGAGGCCCCATCAGACTCAGAGGGTCAACGAGTCGAGCTCGTGCACAAGAGAGTCTTCGATGGTAGGGACTGGGTGGCAAAGAGCCCCCGAGCAGCGATTGGGTGAGACAACGAGACGGGGGTTTTCGAGGCTTTTGCAGGAGACGAGGTGAGAATCTGGCCCGGCTCGTTCGAGGGCTCGCAAAAAAGTTGTCGGTCGAGTTGTCCATTGTTGTTGAGAGCATCCGTCCGTTGATTGGCCATTGGCCGCGTGCTTGCCAAAAGGCGTCGACGCGATGAGGCTTATGATGATACTCGGCTTATGTAAGACGTCCGGTAGTAGGTATTCGCGCCTCCATCGCGCGTTCTAGCGGGCGTAACAAAGCGGCAATATTGTTGGTAGGCTTATACCTACTTATCAGGCATTTCGTAAGACTACCCAAGTACCTACCTATTTATCTACCTAGTACTAGCTAGTACCAGGTTGGCACTACCCGCACTATCCACCACCCACCCACGGCCCGCCCACCCGCAAACCCAGTTATCCATAAGCTTCGCGCTCACAAAGCAAAGCCCCGTGTCGTGCCATGCAGTGAGCCCTCGCGCCCCGCGACATCACGAGACATCACGACCCGACACGCGCCACGCCTCGTTGGGCCCTTTTTCTCTGCCTCGCCACGCCGTCCAACCCCCGCGCAGCTGCTCGCCATGCCGCGTCGTCGCGCTCGACGCCAGGAGCCGGTCGAAGAGGAGCAAGAAGAGGACGACCACGTGCACGACGAGGCGCCCGATCCTCCTCAGCAAGAACCACACTCGGAGCCTGAAGCCGGCGACGATGCTCAGGAGATGCGCAGCCTCCGCTTCCATGAAGAGCTTTCATGGCGGCCCGCCAAGCCAATCCCCAGCGCAACCCTCGTCGCCCGCCTCGAGAGGCTGTCAAAGGAGCTTGCCGACTTTGACCAGGGCGAGGTCCAGCTCGAATCTCTAAAGGCCGTCGCCGCCAGTCTGGCCCACCGCAACCTCCTCCAGCATAAGGATCGCGGCGTCAAGGCTTACACCGCCTGCTGCCTCGTCGACATTCTGCGCCTCTTCGTCCCAGACGCCCCTTTTACTGACGATCAGCTCAAGGTGCGTACTGGAAAAGGGCAGGGCGGGAGAAGAGCTCGGCCGCTGACATTTGCCCAACGCAGATGATGTTTTCGCTCTTCGTCAAGGACGTCCTTCCCGCTCTCCACGACCCAACCAATCCTTACAACAGCCAGCACAAATACGTTCTAATGTCCCTGACCGATGTCAAAAGCATACTTCTCATCTCCGAGATTCACGGTGCCGACGATCTCTTGCTGCGCCTCTTCAACTCGGCCTTTGACGGTGTCTCGGCCAGCGCAAAGGCCCCCGCCGAAGAGCGGGTGGCCAAGGACATTGAGATACACTTGACCGAGATGCTCATGGAGCTCATAGACGAGTCTCCGGGCAGCATACCGGCCACCGTCATCGACGCCATCATTAGCCAGTTTCTGCGCGCGGCGCCCCCCGGAGGTGGCCGCCCCAAGGAGCAGCACGACAAACAGTCGACGCTTCTCCACAAGACGGAGCCCGCCGCCTACATCATGGCCAAGAACATTTGCAATGGCTGCGCGGACAAGATGTCGCGCTACGTGAGCCAGTACTTTAGTGATGTCATCCTCAACGCCTCGGGATTTGCGACAAAGGCCAATGGTTACCGCCAGGGGGACGACTCGGAAGACGAAGACGCCAACGCAGGCCCGTCCGAGGCAGATCTCAAGAGCCTTCGCCAGGCTCACCTGCTCATTCGTGAGCTCTGGAGGGCGGCGCCCGCAATCCTGCAAAACGTCGTGCCTCAGATCGACGCCGAGCTGTCTGCCGACAACATACACCTGCGACTCATAGCGACCGAGACGTTTGGAGATATGATTTCAGGCATCGGAGCCGCGGGGCCCCCGCCGCCGCCGACTCTCGACCCCACGGCCTATCCCCCTCTGCGTCTGATCGACGACAGGTCCCCCGGGGCCGTCGAAACAAACGTCTTGACAAAGCCCTACTCGCCCCAATCATTTGCCCAAACGCACGCTGGAACCTACCGGAGCTTTGTAAGCAGAAAGAACGACAAGGTGGGCTTCATCCGTGCGGCCTGGGTCGCCGCCGCCGGCTACATCTTGTCCACGTCGGCAGGCGGCATCGGACTCAGCAGAGAGGAGGAGAGGGAACTTGTCCAGGGGCTCGTGGAGAAGCTCAACGACGGCGAGGAAAAGGTGCGGTTGGCGGCCGTCAAGGCCATCGAGCTCTTTGATTTCCGACTGGTCGTTTCCAAGCTGGGCGTCACCGGCGGTGTGGACAAGGAGGGATCCATCCTCGCCAGCCTGGCAGACAGGTGCCGCGATAGGAAACCGGCCGTGCGCGTAGACGCCATGGTCCTGCTCGGCAAGCTATGGGCGGTTGGGGCTGGCGAGATCGCCGATGGCCAGGAGGCTGTGACGGCGTGTCTGTCCGGCGTCCCGTCGCGCATCATCAACGCATTCTACGCCAACGATCCCGATTTGAACATCCTGCTCGACCGGGTCATGTTTGAGTGTCTCGTGCCCCTCAAGTATCCCCTCATCAAAGGCAAGGGGGCCAAGAACTCATCCCAGTCGGCTCAGGCCAAGGGCGGCGTCGGGCCGGCGGATCAGGACAGGATACGTGCCGAGCGGATCCTCCTCATGCTGAAATCGCTGGACAATCCTGCCCAGAAAGCCTTCTTCGCCATGCAGGCGCGGCAACCGCAGTTTGCAAAGGGCGTCGCCATCTTTATCCAGCAGTGCGAGGCCTACAACGGCGGAGTCGTCGACGCCAACGAAGAAAAGGTCAAGGCAAGCCTGTCCAAGACGTTCCAGTGGCTCGGCGCCTTCTTCGCCGACCCGGCCAAGGTCCGCAGCGACCTTCAGAAGTTTGTCAAGCTCAACGATCGCCGCAGCTACCAGCTCGTCAAGTATGCCATCGAATCCGAGAGCGACTTCAAGACGGTGCGGCGAGCCATCAACGAGCTCATCACCAAGATCCAGGCCGGCGCCGCGTCTGCCTGCCTCGACACGCTGATCCCCCTTCTCTACCGCTCGAGCTGCCTCATGTTCAACCGCAGCCATCTGGCAACCATTATGGACTACTCAAAGAATGACAAGGACGGATTCGCCGGGGTCGCCCATCAAGTGCTGAACGACATATCGCAGCGAAACCCCGACATCTTCAAGGCGCATGCGGAAGAGCTGCGCAAGGAGATTATTGAGCAGGCCCCAGCGGACAAGAGGCGCAACGACCCAGCCGTGGTGGACATTCTGAAAGCGTATTCATCCTACTCCAAGAGATATCCTCAGGACATCAACCACGACAGGGGCTTCACCCAGACGCTCATGAACTTTGCCCTCTACGGGTCCCCTCCAAGGTCTGCCAAGTACGCAGTCAACGTTCTCCTCGCCAAGAACGACGACAAGAGCAAAGTGACGGCCACAAATCTTCTGAGGAATGCCGTCAAGGAGTTGGATTACGGTTCTCCGCACTTCCTCACCCGCCTGGCCGCCATCAGCCAGCTCGAACGCCTTGCTCCGACGGTCGCTGCCGACTCAGACGAGGCGATCCACGATTTGACCATCAAGAAGATCTTGGGCGAGGTACGGACCGATGCAAAGGCGGATTCGGATCCTTCGTGGGTCGACGACGCCGAGACGGACGAGGAACTACAAGCCAAGTGCCTGTCACTCAGGATATTGACCAACCAGGCCATGGCCACGGAGGAGGAGCCAGATGCCGAGGAGAGGATCAAGCCAGTCTTCAAGCTGCTCAAGACCTTTGTCGTCAATGAGGGAGAGTTTTGCAAGACCAAGGATACGCCCTTGCACCACAAGAAGCGCTTGCGGCTGCTAGCAGGACTACTTACTCTGAAGCTGTGCACCGTCAAGAAGTACGACGAGCAGCTCGAGCCGACGAGCTTCAACAAGCTTGCCGAATTGATTCAGGACAGCGAGCTCCATGTCCGCCGGCGGTTCATGGAGAAGCTGCAAGACTATCTGACGCGTGCAAAGCTCCGGGCCAGGTTCCACACGATCCTGTTCCTCGTCGCCTTCGAGCCAGTGACGGATCTCAAGAGCAGAGTGGAGACTTGGATCCGGTCGCGGGCTCGTTGCTACGGGGAGAAGAAGCAGCAAATCCTGGAGGCCATCATGGGCAGGCTGATTCCCCTTCTGGCACACCACCCCGACTACACTTCTGACACCGAGGACCTTGCCGACTTTGCAAACTACTTTCTCTTCTACCTGGGGGCAATCGCCACCCATGAAAACATCTCGTTGATCTACAAGTATGCCGAGAGAGTCAAGCAAACGCGAGACGGCGTCCACCCCGACGCGAGCGACAACCTCTATGTGCTGAGCGACCTGGCCCAGGCGGTGATCCGCAGGTTCCAGGAAAGGAGAAACTGGAGCTTCCAGGCCTGGCCTGGCAAGGTCGGGCTTCCCACCGGGCTGTACACGGCGCTGCCGTCGAGCGAGGTGGCGCAGCAGATTGCAAAGAAGCAGTACATCCCGGACGAGCTGGAGGAGCGTCTGGACGACATGATCCGGGCCATGGATCGCAAAAAGGTAAGAGACTGGATTGATACAGGAGGTGAAGAATCTGAGCGGCTTCTAACCATTCTCGTCAGAAACGCAAGTCCATGAATGACGGGGCGGACCCGCCGGCCAAGCGGGCCAAGGCACAGGGCAAGGTGGCTGGCAGGGAACGGCTTAAATCAAAAGCCAAGGCGCCAAAATCGACGACGAAGAAGACGCCCAAGCCAAAGACGCCGAAAGGAAGGAAGCAGGCGGCGGCGTCTCCAACCCTAGCACTGTCGGAACGTCGTCGCAGCAGCCGTGCGCACAACATCTCTGACTACAAGGAACGGGACGACAAGGACGACGAGGCGGAGATGCTGGATGGCGTGGCGGTGTGGGAATATGGAAAAGACGGCGATTCTTCCGACGAAGATGGAGAGCCAGACGCCAGCGACGAGGGATCGGAAGAGGAGGGGGCCAGCGACGACGGCGACGACGACGGCGACGACGGCAACGACGACGGCAACGACGACGAGTCCGAGGAAGAGGAGGCGACGGCATCGAGGAGGAACGGGCAGAAGGCGACAAAGGCAAAGGCAAAGGAGAAATCGGCAGCAGCCAAGACCAGTGCGGGGAGCCAGTTGGAAACGAGCAAGCGAGGAAGCCGTGCGCACGGGCGGGGAACTGCCAGGGACTCGTCGGAGACGGAAGCAGACGACGACGATGACTGAATATTGATTGCCCCTTGCTTTGGGGACTGGAAGGCTGTCGTGGCTTCACACGAGATTATTGCCCTACATTCTGTATAGGTTTACTTTGTCTGGACGGGTGAGTTGGCGACGACGAGGTCGTGTGGACGGAAGACTTGGCATCTTGTTATACTCTTAGGTATGTGGGGTGGCACACTCCCCCCCTTTTATGACCATTGTCGGTTCCGTGTGTGTGCGAGCCGCCATGACACGGGTTGGGCGCGCGTCATCAAGTGCGTCCTCCTTTTGTCTTGATCCTTCTGCCCGTCTCAAGGCGCACATGCGCGTACATATACAGGGCCATCGTGTCGGCCTCGAGGGAACGGAAAGGCCGGTGCTGGGCCACTGAGAAGAGATGCTAGGCCACTGAGAATGGAAAGGCCGGTGCTGGGCCACCCATGTCCAGCAAACCAACCCACGCCTTCCAGGGGGACGATTCTCCTTCCCGCCCCTTATGGGCCAGAGGGCCCGGCGTCGGCGGCAGCGCCTTGGAAAACGAGCCGCTGCTTCACCTTGTCGCGGTGGCCCGAGAACTTGAGATGGGCCTCAAACTTCTGCGCCGTCATGTCCGGCCCCGGCGTGTAGAGCTTCGTCGTGCAGTCCAGACACCGGATGCGCGGCAGCCAGGCGTACTTGACACCCTCGGGCAGCGGCTGGCTCTGGATAGGCAGCTCCGTCACGGGATCGAGGTACGAATACTTCATCATGGCCTCAAAGGTGTCACCGCTGGGGTACTGCGTCTCCAGCTGCTTCAGGGCCGAGATGAGCCACTCGGGTGGAGGGGGCTGCGCGGGGGAACACGGGGTGAAGAGGGCCGACGTCAGTCAGGCCAAGCCGCCGGGGTTCGGCGCGGAATTGGGGGCAAAACTCACGGCGGGCGGAGGCGACTGGCCCTGCACGGGCGGAGGGGCGGGCAGGCGGCCGATTTGGCCAGGGGGATAGGCTGCGGGGAACTGCGAGGTCGGCGCGGCGAGGGCTGATGATGGCGGTGGAAGCGGCGGCCTCGCCCGCAGTGCGCCCGACGCGCTCGGGGCTCTGGCGTGGACTGCCGAGGAGGGCGTCTGCGGCTGCGATGCCATTCTCAGGTCGCCATAGTCGCCCCTCATCAGCCTCCGCAGCTTGTCCTTGTTGACCCTGAGCGTCACCCACATGTGCAGCGGCTCCTCGGTTTCCTCCCTGAAGCGGCGCGACGTCCTCGTCTCGTGGTGGTGCAGCGCGGCGCTCACCTCGGGCGTCTCGGAGCGGCCCAGGTTCGCCATTCTCTGCTGAGCCACCGACGCGGCCCCTCGCATGCCCCTGGTGCGGGCAGTGCCGGCGAAGAGGTATGATGGCGCGGGGGACTCAGGGGCCGAGTCCTCGCTCTCGTCCGAGTCGGAGATTTCGCCGTCGCGCGTCGCCCTCTTGCGCGATGCGCCCGCGGCCCTCTTGTAGAGCCTGCTCTCCTCGACGTCTGTCGCGGCACCGGGCAAGACGGACGAGACGATGAGGGTGCGGATGGTTCGTTGCCTCTCCTTGAGGTCGGGGAGCTGCGGCCCGCCTCTCCTGTTGATGGAGCGTTTTTGCCGTCGCTGTTCCCTGGAAAAGACCATTTCGTTCCTCTCGAGGTCGACCTCGTTGAGCTCGTACATGTAGGGGGCGTATTCCTTGGCCTGCTGCTGCGGCCGGAAGACGGACGCCAAGGGGGTTTGCAGAAAGGCGGACACCAGGTCCGAGTCCTCGACTGGCCGTCCGTCAAAGGGGTGGCCGACGCTGTAGAGGCTCTTTGTGAAGAGCTGCGACTGCTCACGGATGCAGTGGGCAATGGCCGTGGTGAACTCTCCGCTCAGCGAGAGGTCGCGGGCCATGCTGGCGGCGAACTCTTCTGGCGAGTTGGAGGGGTTGTTGATCTCCCACTCAAACTGGTCGACCAGGGTGTGCTGGCCGATTGTGATGTTGAGCTTGATGAGGACGCGCATCTCGTCGTTTTTGTAGGCCGAGTAGGGGAGTTCGGGGTCCAGGGCGTCCTCGTCGGCAAAGGCGAAGGGGTAGAAGTCGTTGAGCTGCTCGCGCATCTGGTGGACAATCTGCTCGTAGACGGGCTGTGCGGCGGGGGGCTTGAGGCCCATGTCCTCGACCAGCTGGGCGGCAAAGAGCTCGACGTGGAGGATGCGCTCGTGCAGGTTCCAGGTGAGGGTGTCGCGCAGCCTGATCTTGTCCCACTCGACCTCGAGGCGCAGGGGGACGAGCTCCTCGTGCTGCTCCGCCTGCTTAAGCATGTCCTTGCGCGCGTACTTGAGCACGGGCGTGGAGCGGCGGCCGGGGCGAGGCTTCTGAGAGGGATAGACGATGCGCGACGTGGGCGGCTGCGTCATATTTTCCGTGTAGCCGTTGGCGAAGCCGTTGTAGCCCTCGCCGTAGAGCCTGCTCGGAGGGAACCAGGCCTTGTACTCGTTGCGCAGCATGCGGGACTCTTGGATCTTCTCGCGCGTCTCCTGCGACCACCTCCTCGTCTGCTGGAGCTGCTGGCCGAGGGCGGCGGCGGCGAGGGCGTCGCGCGACGTGTAGCGCTCCACCATGAGCCGGCTGAACGACTCCTTTGTGCGGACAGGCATGTCCGAGGCCGAGGGGGTCAGGTCCTTGTCGTCGGCCGCCGTGGCGCTCGCCGCCGCCGTCGCAGGGCCCGTCGACGAGGACGGCAGGGAGGCCATGGTCGCGTCGCGTCGGGGTGCGTGGCGGGATGGCTGCTGTGGGCCCGGCGGCTCGGAGGAGGGACGGCGCCTGGGCAATGGAGGGCGAGCCTGAGCGTCGCGCGATGGGATTGGATGTTGGACGGGGGTGGTTGGTCGTGAGGCGGGCCCGGAGGTTTGGCAGAGGCGAGGAATCTTTTGCTCGGTTGTGAATGGTACGAATAGATTACCTAGCATCCACGGTAGTGGCTGTGCTCGAGGCTTGGACGAATCAGAGCAAGGAGACGGCGGCAAGGCTGGCTCAGAAGGAGACAACAACAACATGCATGTACATATACCTACTGCTGGTACTTCGTAGGGCACACGGCAAGACACCACGGCACGCCCACCAACCGCGAGAGTATTCCTCCTCTTCCAACATCTCTGCCAGCACAGGCAAAATCCCTCCATCACTCCAGCCATCAGTCCTCTCGCCATCCGAGAAAACCTGCCCATCATGCCCGAGGAAAAGGACGTCGTCGGTAATAGCCCACTCTGCCCTCTTGGCCTGCGCTGCGCTGCGCTCCCTGGTCGAGCTCGATTTTACCATTTTATGACATGTTTTCCCCTGCCCCTCTCAAAGACACACATCTACCCCGCCAATCCAGCACCGCCAAAGAACCCCCTTCCCCTCCCTCGACGCCTCGATGCCTCACAAGCACGAGCAAGCCAATGTGATGCTAACGCCCGCCCGCAGACTACTCCCTCAACAACGTCGACACTCAAACAAAGTACAAGACGGCCGGCCAGATCTCCGAAAAGGTCCTGGCTGCCGTCGCCGAGCTATGCGTGCCCGGAGAGAAGATCGTCACCATCTGCCAGAAGGGCGATGTGCTGATGGAGCAGGAGATTGCCAAGGTCTACAGAGGCAAAAAGGTGACCAAGGGTACGCAGCCGGCCCCCCGATCCCGCGAACCCAAGAGCTCGCATCGTCCTGACACCACGCCCCGCAGGCTTCTCCCATCCCACCACCGTCTCACCTGCCTCGTATGTCACGCCCTACACCCCTCTGACCACTGATGAGAGCGAGGCCGCGCTCGAGATCCAGCCGGGTGAGCCCATCAAGATCCAGCTGGGAGCCCAGATTGACGGTTTCGGCGCCATTGTCTGCAACACCGTCCTGGCCACCCTCAAGGACAAGGCGGGCGACGTCGTCACGGGCCGCCCTGCCGATTTGATGCTGGCTACCCATTACGCAAACGAGCTGCTCCTGCGGCTCATGCTACCCCCCGGCGTGCTCGCTCAGGGCACCGACGAGGAAAAGGCAAAGGCCGCTGCCAAAAAGGCCCCTACCCAGGCCCGCATGACTAGCCTGCTGGAAAAGGTCTGCGAGACCTTTGGCTGCCACCTTGTCGAGAGCACCACGTCGTGGCTGTTTGAACGCAACGAGATCGAGGGCCCCAAGAAGATTGTCATTTCCCCTGCCGACGGCACAAAGGGCGACGGCGTCCCCGAGACGGCCGAGGTATGGGGTGTGGAGATGGGCGTCAGCCTGGGATCTGGAAAGGTCAAGTCGCTTGACCAACGTGCCACTCTTCATCGCCGCACCAAGCAGACCTACGGCCTGAAGCGTCCCACCTCGCGCAAGATTCTCTCCGAGGTCCAGAAAAAGTTTGGCACCTTTCCCTTCAGCTTGAGGCAGCTCGAGGACGAGCGTGATGCCAAGTCGGGTGTGGTCGAGTGCGTGCGAGGCAACGTCTTCCGCCAGTACGAGCTGGTCGGTGACAAGGACAACGCGCCAGTCGCCAGGCTCTTGACAACAATTAGTGAGTGCAAGAAGTGACGGTTGCAACCAAGACGCCAATGCTGACGAGGCCATTGTAGTCATCACCAAGAACGGCATTACCAAGCTTGGTGGGCCACCTGCTCCTGATCTGAGCAAGTACAAGTCAGACAAGAAGATTACGGATGAGGAGGTGCTCAAGATTCTGGAACAGCCCCTGTCCAGAAACACTGGTAAGAAGAACAAGAGCAAGAAGAAGAAGCCGGCAAAGAAGCCGGCGGCCGCAGGCACGTCGAATGATGATTCCGACGACTCAGACGAGTGAAGCTCGTCCAGAGGAGGATTAGGTCACGGCGGTGAACCTTGACCACGAGCTCTCAACCTTGGCCGCGCAAATGACAACTGGCATGGAAGCGGCAGGATTCGGGTTGGAGTAAATGGTATGCGCTGCGCCGGTGTGACAGGACTGGACTGGACTGGGGCAACATGTCGTTCCACCAGGTGTCGCGCTGGAAGCTGTCGCGCTGGAAGCTGTCGCGCTGGAAGCTCGTGGAGAGTGGCCAGGGGGGGGAGGACACGACGGCTGCGACGCGCATGTGAGTCTACATAGTGAAGCCAGGTATATAGAGACCCAAGACTGTTCCGGCATCACCAAGCCAGCCACGGCGGTCGGGCGACGCGACATGGGTGAATGGGTGCACTGTGGTAGATGGCGGAGACACCGGCAGGGCAGGGAGAGAGAGAGAGAGTTTGGACGAGCGCGCCTGTGTGACGTCTTCAGGAGTAGACAGGATGCCAAGGTGGTTCAAGGTGGTTGTTGTTTCCACCGGTGCGGCCACCAGTTACCGCCGTGAATGGGTGGCGGTGTGTGTTTGTAGAAGGAAGCGGCCAGCCCGGGCATGATGGCTCCCCTCACCCCTTTTGTGGGGGGGGGGGGGACGCTGGAGAACAATAGGGGCAGACGGGCAATAAACATGGGAGGAGGAAAAAAGGGAGAGCCGGGGGGGGGTGGGCAGGCAGACTTTTTGAACAAACGCAAGCGAGAAGCACCGACAGGAGGCTAGCTGTTCACGCTCAGAGACAAACAAAATCTGCCGGCTGCGGGCGGAAGTGTTGTGGTGGTGGCGAGCGAGGGCGGCGTGAATTGGGTGATGAGTGATGAGTGTATGAGTGTCACTGCCTGCCTGTGCAGAGCCATAGTGCGGGTGCCCACCCCTTGTCAGCCTGTCTCCTCCAAAAGCCTGTTCTGGACTCGGGCCCCTCCCATCGTCTCTCCCATTTCCTCGCCAGAGAAGCGCGTTCAGGACGGCAAAGACACGCGATTTTGCAGCAGCAGCGCATGCTCTAGCTCAAGAGACAGGTAGATTCTTGCATCCGAGTTCCGTCACTCGTCGCTAACCACCCGCCTTGCAGCCTGAACGAGGAGCGCTGCCAAGGGGGGGGGCACAGGCGACTCCCACCACCCCTCCTCCTCTCCTCTCCTCGCCTCTCCTCTCCCCTCCTCTCCTCTTCTCTCCTCCCCCGGTCTCCCCAGCTTGACTGGCATCATGATTTCCTCAAACACGAGAGCCTCGCGGTCGGCGTCGCGCTACTCGAGCCCCGCCCAGCCGCCCGAGCCAAAGGGCTCTGGAAACGAAGGGTCGAGGGCGTTGATGGCCAGGTGGCTGGAGCCTACGGTGCAGACCAAGGCCAGCTTCGAGGAGGCCGGACTGATGCGATACGGCGTCCTGGAGAACATGGCTCCCCTCGGCACCATGCCCAAGCCCAAGAAGCCAGGGGGCGAGATTGGCTCAACGGTCCGCAAGATTATCCTGCGCCCGTCGGCGGCCGGGCTGGCCAACGCTACCGCTACGCGTGAGGCCAAGGTCAGCGACAACCACCCACCACAGCCCACGTCTCCGCCCCCCGGATCTCCTTCTCCACCTGCACCACCTCTGCCCGCGCGGACAAAATCCTTGACCCCAAAGGACAAGCAGCCCGAGGACAAGCAGCCCGAGGACAAGCAGCCCGGGGACAAGCAGCCCGGGGACAAGCAGCCCGAGGACAAGCAGCCCGAGGACAAGCAGCCCGAGGACAAGCAGCCCGAGGACAAGCAGCCCGAGGACAAGCCGCCCGAGGGCGAGTACGACCCAAACGGCGGCGCCCGTCGCAGGCGTTCCAAGCGAGTCTCTCTGCCCGCCAAGAAGATGCGGCAGACGCCCGATGAGGAGCCCAAGGACCCCTTGGCCATGGCCAAGGCGCCGACGCCCAAGAAACGCCCCCCTCCGCTAGAGCCCGAGGAGCGGAATTTTGCGGACAAGGTGGTGGAGGCGGCCGTCGACGAGGCCCTCAAGCACTACCGCTATCCTACTGCCTGGGCCCTGCGCACGCTCTACGACGAAAAGTGCGACGACGCTGATTTTGTGGCCATGGTCGAGGACGTCTTTAGGCAGACGACGGACGCGGAGACGAGGGACGAATTTTGCAGGCTCGTCGAGGAAAAGAAGCGCGAGGGAAAGAAGGATGGCCAGGGCTGCTACTACTTTGTGCCGCCCACCACCAACAGTCGCTTCACTCCGCACAAAGCCAGGCCGGCGCCGTACGCGTCGCTCCTTCACGAAGCCGAGGACCAAGACCAGACTGCGGACGACAGGCGAGCCACCAAGAGGGCCCGGACCTCGCACGCGGACACGCCTCGCAAGACGGCGTCGTCGGGCGGCGTCATGGTCAAGATGCGCACGCCAAGGTCGTCGCGCAGCAACAAGCACGCGCGGAGAGGCTCGGGCTCAAGCATTTCGTCGTCGCTCTCGTCGGCCCTGAGCCTGTCGTCGCCCGAGGGCAGCGCCGCGAGCCTCAGTCCGTCCCTTGGAGAGGCGGCGGCCGGGGAAGCCTCTGGGGCTGGGCTTGCGGATGCGCCAAAACCCCAGCCAATCACCAGCCGTGGGAAAAGACTCGCCTCCAGCAGGCCGGCCGTGTCCAACACATCTGAATCAAACACTTCCACCCATGACCACCAAGGCCGCCCTCGCCCTCGACACGCATCCGCATCCACGGCTGCTGATGATGCCACCAGCATGCCTGGCCGACTCGCCGCGTCTGAGATGTTCCCCAACTTGCCCGCCAAGCCGGCCAAGCACGGCACCCCCAAGACGGCCGCCCCCATGCCCGACGACGACGAGAATCCGTTCTGGGACCGGCGACGGGATGCACGCAAGGTGACGGGCGCAAACAGCGCCCAGGAGAGCTCGGTGAGGACGGGCCAGGAAGAGCGCGTCGCCACGCCCCCCCGGACGACGAGGCGGACGCGCCTGTCGGTTGCAGCCCCCGTCAGCGCCCGGGCCACGCGGTCGGCCAGCAAGAGGCCCATTGCCGATGGCGAGCGGAACACGTCGCCGGCTGCCTTTTCATGGCAGGGTGACGGCAGCCCGGCCGTCGGCTCTCGCCCCGTCACTCCGCCGATGCTGCCGCCGGCCAAGAAGCAGCGGACGGGTCTGCGCGTCAAGACGTCGTGAGTCCAACCTTGCCCCCCTCCCCTGTGCCCCAAAGATGAAACCATGTCGCGCATGGCTCGCTCTCTGAGCGCATCGCGAGGTTTGATGAGCCCGACTCACCCATTCTCTCACCGTGCGCCAGTTGCTGGGCGAGGAATACTCTTGGCTGACTCCTTGACTCTTCTCCACTGCAGGCCCGTCAAGAAGAAGGGAGGAGGCACCGCGGCGGGCGTCCCTCGTCCAATGGGCGAGGCGAATTCGATGCTCAACAACGGAGCACCCAAGGACCCGGTATGTTTGAGCCCTGTTCGTCACCATTGTTTCCGTCCAGGCCTCGACGCTCTCGACGCTCTCGACGCTCTCGGCATTTCTAATCCTCTCCCCCCTTGCACTTGCACACCCTGTTTCTCTCCGAGGGTCGGAATGGCGCACGTCCAGACACGCATGCCTGACTCGACGCTACGCCCGCTCCCTCGGCTTCGCCACCCCGACGATGCATTCCCCGGTTGACGCGAGGGGGTTCGTGAACCGCGACTAACCATTACCTCGCAGACTTCGGACAACGACGAGTACTGCTCGGCGTGCGGCAATGCGGGTGACGTCGTCTGCTGCGATGGCTGCCCACGGTCATTCCACTTCGAGTGCGTCGACATGGTGCAGTCGGACCATCTGCCCGACGAGTGGTACTGCAACGAGTGCCTGATTCGACGCTTTCCCTCGCGCGTGCCTGTCCACAAGGGCATTTTCGCGGGCGCCCTGAACCACCTGGAGAAGAGCATCCCACGCGCCTTTAGCCTGCCCAAGAAGGTCCAGAATCGCTTCGAGGGCGTCAGGGCCGGCGCCGACGGTGACTACGAGGACGTGGTGACGAGCAAGGCGGTGAAGTAAGTGACCCAAGGCCATTGTCATTGCCGCCTCCCTCGTGTCCACCGGCTGACGACGTGTGCAGGAAACGAAATGGCTACGATGAGCAGCCAGACTTCTTCAAGCAGCGCGAGGATGGGCAGGCTGTGCTGTGCCACGCCTGCCAGAAGTCCGCCTCGGAGACAAGGGCCATCATCCCGTGCAGCGCGTGCCCCTTCCACTGGCACATTGACTGCCTCGACCCGCCCCTGGCCGTGCCTCCTGTCCTCAAGACGTGGCGTTGCCCGGCACACATTGACGACGTCTTGATGGACGCGCCCGGCCTCGCCCCGGCCCACCGCTTCCGCAGGCTCAAGGGCACCCAGGCCATTACCCCCGCCATCAGTCGAGGCCTCAAGAACAACGGCCACATCGAGATAGACTGGACCGACCAACTTGACCAAGCCGACCGTTCCGGCTGGCCCGACCCGCCCTCGTTTGGGCGCGACTATACATTGCCCGCCAAGGGGGTCGTCCTCGACTTCATTGAGCAGTAAGCTGCCCGCCTGAGATGGGCTGCGTCTGCGTCTAGCTAACATTGTGCCTGCCAGACTGCGACACCGGGGCGCTGGCTATGGATCTCGTCGACACGAGTCCAGACGGGTTCCGTATCCGTCGCCACCTGCTCAGCGCGACGACACCAACCCCCTCCCCGGCTCCGCTCTCGAGCGTGACATCGACGAGATGCAGGCCTCTCTCACCCTCATCAGTCTTCGGCAGAAGCCGTCGGAGCCCATCGACAGGCTCACGTCGGCGCTCATTGTGGGTTTCGCAGCCGATGCCTTTTCATGTCGCTGCTAACGCGCTGCACAGTCCGCTGCCGACGACAATGTCTTGTCCCTCATGGCCAAGAGCAATGCCGATAACGTTGCCGTCGGACAACTGACCCAGGACGACAGGCAGGGCCTGCGTGCCATGCTTGCCCAGATTGATGCCATGGGCGCCCGGATTCGACAGGTTCTTGGAGAGGACAAGCCAGAGATGGCAGCTGTTTCGGCCGACGCCCGAACCCCAGTCTCCGAACCGCCCGGCGTCAACGAGTCGACCAAGCTGGAGCCGAACGCCCCAGTGGCGGAGCCTACGCCCCCCTCTACCGTCGACCATGCCGAAGGATCGATGGAGCTCGACTAGGTCCTTGGCTATAGACGGGCCACAAGAGAGCATCGATGATTGGACACGACGCTCACACACCATCTCTCGGCCTCATCGCGGCTACCAACAACCACTCGTCGTTGGCTGGATTGCCGTCTCACCAAAAAGGCCTCTTTTGGTTGGCGACAGCCGAGGACGCACGAAAATGGAAACCCCCACCCGAAAGTCATCACTGTGAAAAATCAGAATTTGAAGGCGCGTGGCGTGAAGCCAAGTCGAGTCGACGAGCCCGACTATGATGCTTACAGCCTGCTCACTCCCCTTCCGACCTGGTGGCGCACTTTATCCGCCTCTCATGCCCTTCGAAAATCCGCCATCGAGGAGGGAACCCCCTTTTAGTTTCTCCACTGCGGGAACATGTCTGTGCTTTCCGCTTTCCTTCTCCTGGGGCCGTCAAGCCCGTGCTGTACCATGTCGCGGAAATCGGTGGTGCGTCGGGAGGGAAGGATGGGGTGGCTGGTTGGTCGATTTGCTTTTCTCCCTTACGCTTCTGCTTTGTTCCCTTTCACCCCCCGCCCAACGCCACGCGAACGCCATCGCCTCGACCGTCGCACAGGCGACTCTGGCGGACTGGCGGAGAGTGAGGGAGGAGTTGAGGACACAATGCCGCAGGCTCTATCCCACGCGCTGGTGATGGAGACGGTGGACCGGAGCTGCAGACGAACTGGGCGGCACTGGATTCCTTGTTGTTATCCCGACTACGGATAGTTTTGGGCCCTTATGGCCGAGCTGCCGCCTGTTTTGTGTATTCCTGCCGCTACTGCCTCTTTCACCTGTGAAACGTGACAGAAAGCTAATGCATGCCGCTATTTGCACCGGCCAGACAGACAAACACTAGCACACACAAAGCATTGAGGCCCCTTCTTACGAGTTACATGTCTGGCTATGGCCGAGGCATCATTGACAATCACTGAACACTGTGCAGACAGTCTCGTTTGTTAGGCTCCATCCTAGTAGTATACAGCCGTGAGGAATGAAACAAGAGACCCTGCAAATGCCTTTTCTACCTCGCTTAATCGCCCTAGCAAAAGTCCCTTCCACGGCATCACACCCTTGCCCCCCGAAGTCATCTGGAGAGCCTCTATTGTAAAGCTAGATGAGCACAAAAGAGCCGAGCTCGAGTACATGTATCCGGCGTGAGGGGAAACACGCCCACGCCCACAGCCTCTCTTCTCTTTTTCTTCGTGAACCCCACAAATCGTCACTCCCATCGAGCGTTGTTCAAATCACAGATTTATGGCGTTCATGATGAAATGTCGAAAGAAAACGGAAAGCAGTAAAAACAGAGTCGCCCCCGCTCGATCCCTGCGGCGGTCTGAATGCACGAGGCCTGCCTAGAGCATTCGACCACTGAAAGAGAGGAACAGAAGCCGGCAAGCGTCGCTCAGGGGGCAAGAAGTAGCGGCGTCTTGACAAGTCGTTGCACTCCGACTCGGGGCGTTCTAGAATGGAATCAGTCCAGCGCGGCGGCCTCGCCAGACATCGTCACCCGAGTCAGCCTTCTGGGGCAAACCTGGGCAACAACACACACGCGCGCACACCTCGCAGGTCGGGCGGCCCTCCCTGTGGTAGCATGTCATTGCTGCCTGCGGGGGTAACCCTGTCGTACATCACATCATCTCTAGAGAACGTCAGTAGTTGCTCTGAGGAGGGTAGCTGTCGGGTTGAGGTTTGACGTACGCGGCCCCGTCTAGCGTTGGCCTGTTCTTGCTGCATGTAGCCCATGCTCTGCATGCCTCCCATGCCGCTATATCCATACGGGCTTCCCATAGGCAACGGGCTTGCCATAGGCAGCGGGCTTCCCATGGGCAACCCAAATCCCGGTGGTCCGTAGGGGGCCTGACCGCCGGGAACATGGGGAACCTGGGTCGAGGGAGGCTGTATGGGGCTCCCATTTGGCATGTTCTGCTGGCGAAACTGATCCAAGGCGGGACCCGGGCTGCCGTAGCCTCCGTACCCAGGTTGAAGTGGTGGAAAGGTAAAGTTCATTGTAGGCGTCGCCCGATTCATCATGCTCTGCTGATATTGCATCTGCTGCAGACTGACGGCTTGACTAACGGGCCCCGTCGGTGTGCCGTACACAATGCCTTGGTTGTATGGCTGGAACCCGGGAATGCTTGGATCGGCACCCTCGTTTCTCGGGGGGCCGTAGCCAGCATCGAACCCGGTAGCATTCGTCCCGGGGTTGAGGGGGTTAAAGAATGCCTTGTTGCCGTGGCCTTGTTGCAGATGTTGGCCATTGGCGCCGGCTTGTCTCGAAGCCGGGCGTTGTCGTTGATCCGGGTGGGCATTGGCCTCGCGATTAGGCCCGGCGGTCCTGGTTGAGAGGCCAACCTCGTCCATGAGACGTTTGTAGCCCTGTCCCGGCTGAGCCTTGATTTTCACAAGCACGTTCTTGACATTGTCGACGACCTGGCTTCGGATGCTCTCATCGAAGAAGGGAGTCGTCAAGACCTTGAAAATCAGGGTAGAGCCACATGCGTGATCGCTGAGGATGGCGTCCAGGACCTGATCGTTGGGGGTAAAGAAGAGGGACTTGAGGATGGTGTCGCGGGCTTCGGCCTCGGCCTTTTGATTGATCACCTTGAGGACGGTGAGATAGGCGACCTTGTGGGTGCACAGGTGAACCAGACAGGGCACGAGCCTGGGCGACAAAACGGTGCGCCGCTGGGGAAACGTGCAGGTGTCCAGGAACCAGGTGAGTAGGAGGGCGCCGTTTGCGTTGGTGGCTAGCTGCACGCTATGCAAGGCGATGGCGGCCGCGAGCATGCGTTGCTGGTTCTTGCTGGCGTGGTGGCTCTCGAGGCAGGCCCGCATGGCACGGGCGCCGAAGCGGCCCTGGGCAACCTCCCACATCTTACTTAGCATTGTCTCGAAGATGAAGTCGTTGTGAGGCGTTCCAAACTTGAGACAGCCCTGCAAGACGTAGTTGCCGTACTGGTCCAGGAACAAGGGGACAGTGTAGGGTCGGATATGCTCCACGATGATGGACATTTGACCAGGAGTCTTGCACACGTCAATGATCTTCTGGGCTGCCCAGGTGCCGTTCTTGTGGATGCCAATCTCGGCCATGTGCGGTGCGATTTCGGCCAGCATGGCATCGCGGACCGGGTCGGTGCAGTGCTCGAATAGCTTCTGGACGACGGTGTTGCCCAGGTAATCGGATGAAAGCTCCGCGATTTCGGGCAGCATTTCCATGGCAACGCCCTCGATTTCCGCCTGAGACAGCAGCTGGTTGTCAATGCGCTTGCGAATGTCCCGTAGCCTCGGGGCGTCGTGAACCCGCGTGTGGGTTGGCTCTCGGACTGCAGGGATCTCCTCGGCAAACGCGTCAAACTGTATGGCGGACTGTACGCTGCGGGAGGTCTGGAGCTTATCGTCCTCGGACGCGCCAAACTGACCCACGATGTCGACAATGTCTGCGCCCATATCACGCAGTAGCGGAACCGTGGGGGTAGTCTTTCCCAGGGCTGGAGCTTGGGGCCCGTCCGTGGTGGCAGAGGCCGGCCCCTGCGCGGAATCTTGAGCCTTGGCAAATGGATCCGGGCTCGGAGAAGGGAGCACTCCGTCGTGGCCCGGAGTGTTTGCCGCCGAAGGGGGCTTTGCAAAATTGATGCGAATGGGGCCCGCGCCGGGGAAGATCTCCTTGCCGTTCAAGCTCGACTTGGCAGAAATGGCGCTCTCGACCCTCTCAAAGTTGACGAAGCCGCAGTTCTTATGCGTCAGCACGCGAGCGGACAATATGGGGCCATGAGCCTTGAACATTTCGACGAGAGTCGACGTGGTTGTCGAAGTCGGGATGCCCCCAAGCCAGAGGGCACTCGTAGGACCTTCGAGGCCCTGCTCTTCAGCACTCAATAGCCCGGCGTTGCGACTGCTCGATCTGCCGAGGCTCATGCCCGCGATGGCTTGGGGAAGGTCGTCAAAGTCCTTTTCGTCTTGCTGCATCCGCATTTCGGCACTGTTCGTGATGGGACTGGGCCCGGCGGTGTTGCCGGCAAGGTATGTGCGCATGAGGAGGCCTCCAGGAGACTCGAGGACGCCGGCAGTGCGAGCACGAGGGCGAGTGGCAGAGGCCTGACTCGCGAAAGCCTGCACGGCCAGGTTGTGGTTGTGAATGGCAGCATTTGTGGCAGCCAGCTGGTCTTGCAGCGCGGCAACGTACTGGTTCTCGATGGGCACACCGTCGACGTCATACTCGTCATCGTCATCGGCGTACTTGTCCTTGTTGTTTACCGAATAGGACCGGAAGCGGCTGGACTGCTTCGCGTAGTCCATGTTGGCCATATAAGGAGTGGCAAGTTGAGCTCGAGGGGGCTGTGGCGTTTCGGCCAAGCCGAGATAATCCAGTGTTCGCATATGCACATCCGATTCCCCTCCTCCCTCCTTGGAGAAGTGAGACTGCGAGGGCGAGCTCGGTCCATTGGACCCGGCGCTGGCGATGCTGGCAAGCGTGAAGCCTCGCTCACGGCCGACGCCAGCTGGATTCCAGCTGCTGAAGATGGACGGGCCAAAGGGAGAGGCTGTGCTTGGCATGTTGGAGAAGGGACTGCGCTGGGGCATAGACCCAGCCCGAAGGCGAGATAGGAGGGCCGAGCCTCCTGCTGAGCTGTCAGGATGCTCCAAGCCTGGCGAGGGCGACTTGTTGAAAGGCGTCTGAGACGGGGTGACGCGCGCAGACTTGGCCGCCAGGTTAGGGACGTTCAAGAGGCCGCCCGGGGGTCCGCCGGGGGAGAAACGAGACGGCACGGTACCGGCTCGGGCTCTTCGAGGCTGGGGCATGCTGTCGGGTGTGGGCAGTTGGGCGAAGTCAGGAAAGCCATCGGTGGGTGATTCAGGAATATTTTCGCGGAGCGGCGTCGAGTTGCCGCTGGTGGGAGGGCCGCCCCATGGATTGATGGGTAGGCCGGGAATGCCTTCCTGGGCCTGAATCTCTCTTGCTCTGTCCATGATACCGTCGTCAGCGAGGAATTGAGGCAAAAGGGATGAAGGATGCCCCAGCAGCCATGACGGGGCGGGGATGCGAGTAGGGAGGGCACAAACCTTTTCGAGTAGAGCCTGCTAGAGCCGGGCATGTCATGCGACGGAGAACCAGCCCCGGATCGCGAGTTGGCAGCCATGATGCCGTTGTGGGTGATGGCGCCAAAATGGGGCCGGGTCGAGGGTTCGGTGGTGGGTGGTGCGTTGGGAGAAGGGGATTGCGAACGATTCTGGGGCGCGGAATGGCGCGGGGAGTAACCGGGCGCCATCTGATCAGATCTGGACCTTGATATTATCAATTACCCAACTGGCCGCATGGCACAATGGCACAAAGCGCCTCGATATGACAGGTAGAGCGGGTTCGGCTGGAATAGGGGTTCGCGTGGGAGGTGAAGAAGTGCTGGTTGGAAGGGCGAGGTGTCGGAGGCACAACAAGTCGAAGTCGTGGCCCGAAAAGGCATCAAGCAGCCAGCCTCAACACAGGCTGGAGACGGACGACAGCTGACGCAGCCAGCGAAGAGGGGTTTGTCGAAGACGGAGGTTCTGCAGTAGCCGGTATTACAAAGGGGATACTGTGAAAAAAGTCGGATCGGGTGTTTCTCGTGGATTGGCGGCGGCAGATGATGGGAGAGGATAGCTATGGGGTGGGGGAGGGCTGAGGCGTACGCAAGGAGTTGCCGTGCCGTCTTGGGGGGTGGAGCTTATTAGGTAGTTGGGGTAGATCCGAGGCGGCGGCGTCGATGGAAGTGGGCGGCGGCAGCAGCAGCAGCAGCAGCAGCAGCAGCAGCAGCAGCAGCAGCAGCAGCGACGGTTACCGCAGCAGCAACAGCAGGCAGAGGACGAAGCAGCAGACGGCAGAAGCGTGAACGTTGCCGCTAATAAAACAGTGGTGGTGGTGCGGCTACCGAGCCCATGAGGCGACCGAGGAGAGGGAACCTACGAAGTAGGAAAGGGAACCTAGTAGACGGAGAGCGGGTGGGAACCGAGCGCAGACGGATCAAAGTACAGGCCGCATTGCTTCGGGAAAAGATGAGACTGAGAAGAGACGAGCGGCGATGACGACGACGAGGGCGGCGGCGGCAGCGGCGGTGATAGCGATGGCTTGATGGCGAGAAGAGGGCGGCGGCGGCGGAGACAAGGCCGTGGATAAGGAAAAAGACAGCGAGAGACGACGACGGCATTGCCAGCTTGCCCAGGCGGCTGAGCGTCTGCATTGGTGGGGGGGCTACTTCGTACATCGTACTAGAGCCACCTTGGAAACCTGGGAGGCAAGTGCCTCGGAATAGGCGCTGGGTGGATCCTGGGGACCAATGGACGTTGAGCGGGTGTCAGGCCTGGGGCGTCGGCCAGTCAGCGGCCCGCCTCGACCTGTCTGAAACACCCTTTTTCCTACCGAGGTACCTGGCCAGCAGGGGGCAGTGCGACGGGCGTCGAGGCCACGACACAAACCTTGCCGTGGATCCAGATCCATGGACGCATCCGCAAAAAACGCACCAGTTAGTATGGCAGCGGATGCATGCATGTACAATTGCACAGCGACAGCCTGTACGTGGCCATGAGCAAGTGCTGTCAAAGTGGTGGGTTTAACGAGAGCGTTGGGTGCCAGGTACGAGTTACTTGATTCTGGGTGCCCAAGCCTCTGCAGAACTTAGTGCGCACGTATCCGAGGTACCCAACGGGTACTGGTATACTACCTAGGTATACGAGGTAGAGTCTGAAAAGGCAGGTACACATGTTAAGTAGATACATGCAGTGTGGATAGTGAGGTACAACTCCTGAATCCACATGGCGCCGTGTCAACGAGTCGTTCGTTCCTCTTTTTGCCCTTGTTCCCCACCCTGGGATACGTACCTTCTTCCCGGCACTGTGCAGAGCATCAAAGGAGACAGGAGACTCGGCTGAGCACCGAGTGCGAGCAAGACAAGGAGCCTTTTCATGGGAGACATTCTACTGTTAGTAGTAGGTCGTCGATACGTTGACAGCCGCGCCCGGGGATCAACGATGCAAACCCTTGGGCAATACGAATAGACGAGAAACGTTGAAAGAAGTTTTGACCGCAGTCGGCAAGCCGTCATGGATGGACGGGATGCCCATGCAATACTACTCATGATCCATGATCTGCCAGCATGATAGAGGTAAGTTACTAGTAGCACGTATTCGTACTCGTGCGGATGGGTACCCGGCACCACCTCCTTGCTCCCGCATGTCGCGTCGGCTCGCAGTCTCAGCCAAGGCAAACCCCCCCCTTTGTGCATTCTGCGTTGGCGAGCGTCGTTGCTTGGGCACGTTTTGTCTGGCGCCGCGTGAGCGAGTAGCATTCATTGGATTGGAGGATGGATGAGTTCTGCAGCCTTGCTCTCGCGCTGTCGAGTCGTCCCCTGTAGGAAGCCCCGTCGCTCGCATCATGCACCTTGTTTCGCGTCTCCCTCTCGGTACGAGTAATAAGATAATGCAAGGAGCAGTGTTGGCCGGCACTTACTCGCACACGGTTTCGACCTACTTGACCTTCTTTTTGTCCGTAACTAGCACGAAGTATAATCACACACTTTGAACGTGTGTGCATACGAAGACACGTGACGGTGTCGGCCCTAATCTGTTTTTAGACGCGTTGACCTTCTAGACGCTCCATTACGCCTTCTCCCTTTCTCCTCACCTTTGTCCGGCAGTGTCATGGCCAGCAAGCATCACTAAGCAAGCACGCACGTACCAGCACCGCCGCCATTGTCCGTGGCGGCATGTACACTCGTCCGTGACACGACTCCATTGCTCGGCCGGCTCGATACTAACCTGGGGTCGGCCGTTGACGGTGGGCGCGACGATGCCCCCGTAGTTATAGCCAACATGTGGCTCTGCCAGGTAGGTTCATCCCCCCTTCAAAATACAAGTCACCGCCAAATCCATCGGTTCATCTGGGTTGACGAGGTGCATTGCAGACTCTCATATGTGTGTACCAACACGAGCCCTTGGGCAAGACCGAGGCCGACTTCTGGCAGAGCCGCATCGAATCGACGGGCGGCAGTCTCTTTGAGAACCAGCTCGTGTACCACGCCTGGAGCCAGATGGCCCAGGATCGGTATCTCGGACGGCTCACGCCCGAGGTTGTGCGTAGAGAAGACACGCGGTTCATGGAAGACGATTTGTAAGAGTCAAGTACGCCCAGTGTCAAGTGCCCTCTTGCTTCACGCCATCACACCATGGCCCGACGGGCGCTTTCCGCGCCGTCAGCCATGAGCCCGACAGTGACACCAAGGAAACAAAAGGCGAGACCTCCAGGCAATAGCCAGTGGCAAAGCCCGACAAGATCTTATCGTCGGGGCTGCAGCAACACGCCGCCCCTATACGACAACTACCCAAACGCCGTGGACATGGAGTTCTCTTAGCAAGAAGATGACGTTTTCCCGTCGGGATTCCTCAGGAATTCTCATACGTAACAGGTAGCAAAGGTTTGTGGCATAAAAAGGGCACGTCGCGCTAAAGATACTGCCTATGCAGATCCATGCCGGATAGTAGTGCCTCTCGAGGCGCTTCAGCCGCAAACGAGTCGCTCCGACTCTCGCGCTGTTCGCCTCGGGGCCAAGACCAATCCACTTCACATTCCTCGCAGTCGTGGACGTGCCAGGCTCTACAGGGCGAGTGTCTTGCAGCCATTCCACCAGGTTCCCAGCTCGCAGGTTCACGTCACTCGGGGGCTCGCTCTGGCCACCGATTCTTCACGGCGCCCTGGGGTCCTAGGGGACATGCGAAAGCTCGACGAGTACAAAATTCCAGCCGCGTGGAGCTGCTCAGCAGAGCATAGCGCGACAAAGCATCTCGGCCCCATCAAATTCCTCCTCACGAGACTGGAACGGGAGGAGAGGGCCCAGAAGACGGACGGGGTGTATGTGGCTGGTCGACGGGTACATATAAAGCTGTCGACGAGTCCGTGTCCAAGATCAGGTCATATCAATTAGCAGTCGTCGCCGAGCCAAAATACAATATTTACCTCTCGCACTTTTGCCGCTTCTTTGAACCAACGACGGGCCGCCCTCACAGCTACGATGAAGCTTAGTTTCGCCGCCGGGCTCCTCGCCGCCTTCGCCGGCGTGGCCTTTGCCGCGCCGACCGACACTGTTGCCCAGATCCAACGGCGCAACGTCGATGTATCACAAGTCTTTGCCACCCCCGACCTCGCCCAGCTAGACTCGCAGAGGCTCAGCCACAGCGTCGTGGAACTCAACGGCCAAACCGAAAAACGGGATGTTTCGCAGCAAGAGGGCAGACCCATTAAGTTTAAGAACCTGTTCAAATCGGCTTTTGACCAATTCCACAAAATCGCAAAGCTCCTAAAGCATAAGACGCCCAAAAAGACTCCCGAAAAGACGCCCAAAAATCCGCCCAAAAATCCGAGCATTACCAAGGATAAAAGGCCCTCCTCGCCAACCACACTCTCAAAGCATCCTTGATTCTGGGTAGTAGCACGCCCGGGGCATAAAGAAGGAGTAAGAGGGAGGCTTCTTGCGTGGCAGGAAGGATGATGGGGGCCCACCGTGTCGTTGCATCAACATGGCAAACTGTCTCGTTAGGTAGAGCAATCAAACAATATCATTGCATCTTCGCACCCTGTCGGTCTCATGAGAGCTCCGTCAACCCCAAGTGCCAGTCAACCATGGTGGCGTGATGCCGGGTATTCGGGATGCGTAGGAGAGCAAGCATCTAGTTGCAGTTGCTCCATGTATCAGCAACACCAGAGGCAGGAATGGAGTTTTCTTTGTCGGCTTGAGAGGGGCTGTCTGAGACATCAGTCGCTTCTATAGTGGGAATTGTCTCTGGCCGTTCACATGGCCAGTTCAAGTCATGTTCAAGTCATGTTCAAGTCATGTTCAAGTCATGTTCAAGTCATGTTCAAGTCATGTTCATTCATACATCTAAGCCCCCCCTGACGCAACCGCGAGAGCAGACATATTCAGCCGACGGATTGCCAACTTGTCAAAGGCTCGGTCAAGTATTAATCTTACCGTCTGTTGTGCTGAAGGAACACTGTCTTCTAGTCGACCCGAGGCGAGCACCACCCAAGCGCCCTATACATGAGAAAACATCTCTCACGGCGCCTCGTGTGCGTTCCGTAGAAGTAAACGCCTCTAGTTATACAACAAGCTCGCACCATGGGGACTCCGCTTGGCGGTGCCCTCGAGCCGGACTTTCCAAAAGGGGTCGACACATCCGGGGACGGTCATTAGAATGGGGCATTGAGTTTCTCATTTTTCTTCTATAGCCATGAACCATGTGCGCTGCCCCGGAGTGGGGTCGTCTCGCGGGCTGCCCTCAACCGAACAGCTGTGTCGTGTCTCGCCGCTTTTCGAATAGCACCGAGGCGTATTTGTGCCGCAGAAAGTCTTCGGCTGCGCAAGATGATGCCACCATTCGTTCGCCTGCACTACCAGACGTGTGAAAACCGACCCCTGAACGCCCGCCCACCCATTAGGGGAATATGTGCATCGCGTCTTTGCTTGGAGAAGCAGCGACATGTCGGGGAAGAAGACAAAACTCGACTCGAGTCCAGGCTTCAAGGTTCCCTGGAAAAAAGCCCTGTTCTCGCCTACTTGGCGTGTTTCTTGAACGCCAGGAGCTCCGCCAAGCTCCCGAGGGGACACCCGCGCTTCAAGAAGTCGTGCGCCAAAAGCTCGTCTGCCGAGGCTCGGCTCTTGATGTCGACGCATAGACAGACGGAAAGGAAGGCCTTGAGCTCCTTACTCGGCTTCTCCGGCTTCTTCAGTCGCGGCGTCCCGTTGGTGGCGATGAGGTAAAGAGCCTTGAGGGGCTCCTCGTTCAGATAGGGCGGCTCCGACTCGATCATCTCGATGGCCATGATGCCCAGCGACCAAATGTCGACCTTGGGGCCGTACTCCTTTTGCTTCACAACCTCGGGAGCCATCCAGTACGGGGTGCCCACCATGGTTGCCCGCTTGGACTTGGTCTCTGTGAGCTTGGCACAGAAACCGAAATCAGCTGCGTCGCGTTAGTCTCGTCTTCTGTCTCAAAGACCCCCGGGAACAGGCTGATACGTACTGATCTTGACGTTGCCGCGGGCGTCCAGGAGAACGTTGTCGCTCTTGATGTCGCGGTGGATGATGCTCTGCGAGTGAAGGTGCGCCAATCCTTGGCATGTCTAGAGGAGACCACGTCAGCTTGAGCTCACGTCCCGGACCAAACCGGGAAGAGCTTTACCTCGTGGCAAATGGTGGAAATCTGCTCCTCGGAGATGGACGCGTTGTTATCAATCACGTCCGTCAGGGCACCGCCCTCCATAAACTCCATGACGACCCAGAGCTCGGCGTTATTGTTTCTCAGGAAAGCGTCGAGGAAGTTGACAATGTTCCTGTGCCGGCTGTCCTTCATGACCATGATTTCATTGACAATCAGTTCCTTTCTCGGTTGGTGAGCAAGGTCCATCTGCTTGATGGCCACCTGGGCCCTGCTGCCCTGCTGCCGAAGGACCTCGCGAGCGATGCCCTGCGCCGTGTCTTTAATTCGAGCCACGTATACGGAGCCGGATGCGCCCTGCCCAATCTTCTTCTGCTTCGAGTACGACATGTTGGGGTCGTCCTTTGAGACGGCTTCCTTGAGCTTGGTCATGACCTCGTTCTCCGACATGGTCGACATGCGCACGTCTTGCTTGCGCTCAGTTTGCGGCGGCTTGGCGCTGAGCGCAGCCTCTGCCGCCTTGATGCCGTCTGCTTGCTGCGGCTGGGTTGGCTTGGGAGCGACATTGAGCGGCTTGACGGGCGCCGGCAAGCGAGATGGCCCAGGGCTCTGGGATTGCGGCTGCCTGGTCAAGGAAGACTGGCTGCCGTTGGGTTGCCGCATCGGACTGGTGTTGGACATGTTGTCGTTTCGAGGTGCTCGTGCCGCCTGGCTGGCGGGATCCCGCGAGGAGCTCGACTGCGAAGACATCGGAGGGCGACCAGTGGATGAGCCAGACGATGCAGGGGCAGGCGGTGCCGGTCTCTGGGCACGCAGGCCGTTGGATGGGCTCCCGGCAGGCTTGGGCGCCGAAGGAGCAGCTCTGGTCGGGTTGAATCGATCGGCCGACGGCGACGGGCTCATGTTGTAAGCACCTCCAATCTCCTGCTGGGCCAAGGGAACCCTGGTTTTGGGCAGTGAAGCGTTGTACTCTTCGAGCTCGCGCCGCTGCTGTTCCTCTGACTCTCGCTGCCTTTGCGCCTCCAACTGCTTCTTTCGCTGTTCCTCTCGCATGGCATCTTGAGAAGCGTAGTTGGGCGACGAGGCCTGCATTTTCTGGCGATGTTGCTGCTGCTGCTGCTGCTGCTGCTGCTCACCTAGCACCGGCCGCCTCTGAGAACTGGCGCTGGACTGCGGAGGGGTCGTGCTATAGTTGGCATTACGGGGGCCGGGTGCGGGAGGGGCGGGGCGGGGGGGAGCAATCGAGTTTCCGCTTCCATAAGAGAGTTGATTGCTCTGGGAGGCCGGAGGCGTGGGGGTGAGGCTCGAGAACTGGTTGGGGTTCTCCGCCCTCTTGGCGAGATCGGTATAGAAGTCCAGGACTTCGAATACGGCTTGAGGATTGCGTTCATAGTCTTCCTTGGTGATGGCCGAGGAATTCAAAAGCTTGGACCATTCCGGCGGAAGACCTATAAACTCTCCCGTCTGGGGATCGAAGCCGACGTGGACTGCGTGGGAGAAGTTTGTAGGATTGCTGACACCACCCATGCCGGGACAGGCGCCGTAGATGAAATCGATCCACTCGTAGAGGTCATCGTCGCTCTTGACCTTGATCTGAAGAGTCTTGGTCTGTCCGTCGTCGTCGCCCGGGCTGTTGGATGAGCCCTCTGCCTTGCGTTTGATCTCGAAGATGGTGCCGGCCTGTTCCACCCTGCCAACGTTGACCACATCCCTCAGGTAGAGCGTGTACGCGATCTTGCCGCCCTCGGTCTTGTGGAAGTCGAGCGACTCTTTGCGGAGTATCAGGTATTTGGATTTCCAGGGCTGGATAAAGTTCTTGCTCTCCTTGACCGAAGCCCAACCCTCCTTCTTTACAGCGACGCCCCCCATGCCGTCCGTGTTATTCGTCTGCTGACGGGCAATGGGTAGTGAAATGGTTGAACCTGTGTAGGTCGAAGTGGCCGTGCTCCGTATGGGGGAAATGGCCATGCTTGCCATGCTTCCGGGCAGACTGGCGTTGGGGGTCAAGTTGAGGCGAGGCCTGTCGGAGCCAGGTGGCCGCGGCGCAGGGCCGGGGTTCATGAACTGGCCAGACGAGTAGATGCTGGAACTTGGTTAGTATACATCTGACTAGTGGTCGCAACCGCCTTGGAGGGAATCGTGAGCTTGGGGTGGAAGAAATTGCGACGCCGTGAACAGGAGCGAGACTTGCGCAATCCCCGCCTTTTATTCGACAGAGCGACGGCAACGCCAACACCAGATGTGCAGCAGGCAAGCAAGCGAGGACCGGCCGCATCACAGTCGATGACGCTGCTCCGCACTTGGTCTCCAGAGACGGGCGAAGGCGTGTACACGGGTGGGTGGAAATGATGGCCTCCTCGACGGCAACCAACGCATGGCACCGACAGCCAGCCACTTGAAGCGATATGAAGTGAAAGACCACGCGAGCACTCACCTGTTCTGAGCCATGGTGTGTCAATGTGTCGGCGAAACCACATGTATTTACTGGCGCCTTTTGACAGATTGCTGTCGCCCGTTGAAAGGGCGCTCTAGCGATGCGCCGGGTTCCGAGCTGTCCAAGAAGCGAGTGAGGCGTGACTGTCGTACCGACACAGCGCAAGGTCAAGATGCGATATCTGATCAGTCGAGTCGGTCGCCGAGCCGTCGACAAGGCAGGTAAACAGTCGAAGCGAAAACTTGGTGCTGTGGCAGCCCGGCACACCCCGTCGATGTATGTCGCCCCGTCTGCTGTTCACAGGGGGGGAGGAGAACGAGGAACGGCGTGGTGGAGGGGCGCTGGCGGGTTTACCTCAGGCGGTCAACGATCGTCGTGGACCCGGGGGGGGGGGTTGGAGAATCGATGGTGATTGTAATCAAGATGACGGGGTGGTAGTTTGTCCGCAGCCGCCGCAGATGCTACAAGCCGCCGTCGTGATGTTTCTTGTTGCAGGAGTCGAGCCAGTCGGCGAAAAAGCGAGCCGAAACAAGCATCCGTCGTGGGTGTGCGGGAGCTTTGTGGGAGGAAGAGAGGGATGGTCGGCAAGGGCGTGACGGGAGGGGACGGAACTCGATTCGATGCTGGGAGAGCGGCGGGCTGGCGCAGACCAAGGACAACGAGGTGGAGCCGCGGGACAAGGGCACGGGTCGCGAGGTACCAGCAACCCATCGCTGGTCAAGTACCTACCTCGGCATGGCGATCTAAGCAGAGAGAGTCTCCAATGCCTGGGGAGGAGGTTAGATGGTGGAGTACGGATACTTTGTGCGGATAGAAAGTACGTACTCCGTACATGCGGAGAACAGCAGACCAGATGCGGGACAGGTATCTGCAGCCATGCCAAAGTACCCCAGCTAACAGGTGCCGCAAGCAAGACATGTAGTACTACCCGTAGCAGCTGGCACCTTGTTGGATACAACGGTTGACACTTTAACTTATAAAGAGCAAAGGCCTCGCCCATCCTCTGCAGGGGGAGCTGTCGATGAGGCAGGCAGGACGGGGCAGGACAAGGCAAAGCAAAGCAAAGCAAGGCAAGGCAAGGCAAGGCAAAGCACGGCAAAGGCCAAAGGCCAAAGGCAAGGCACTGTTTCGCTACCAGGGATTCTCGAGGAACACGGCATGTACTGCAACGTTTGCTGTATGTATCCACCTACCTACTGTACATACATACTGTACATGCGAGCAGCCACCGACCGACCGGGCTTGTATGCCCTCAGCTGGAACGCAGAGGCCCTCTAATTTGGCTGCCGGACCCCGCCAGGGCCTGGTCAGCAACCCCAAAGTGGGTGTTTGGGGACAAGGAGAAACAGGCCATGAGCCTCGACTCTCTCTCGAGGCCTCAGCGTGTCGGGGAAAAGCAACATCCGGTCGTGCTCATCGTGGTGGTGGCAGCGGCCCCTTCCTGGCGACGCCTTTATGGAGACGGCCTTTCTAGAAATGGACTCGCCTAAATGCTTAAGTACGGAGTACGGAGAATTATGGATACCTTTTACTATATTGACTGCAACGGCCATGCTACGTAGTAATCATCGAGAGCATGAATGCACCCCTTTGTTCAACCCTGCCGCCAATGACAAGCAGGGCAGCCTGGGAGGGATATAGTGAATGGACACCAGAAAAGGCAGCAGCAGCGCCCCCCCCAACACGGCCTTTGACCAACCGACCAATGAGCCTCTTACTGTCATCTCGGCAAGCACCACCACCGTGACTCAGACAGCCTGTCTTAAAACAAAGAGGTGAAATTACGGCATCAGTATGTAGTACTTCGTACGGAGTCCCCCACAAAAAGGCATGC
This sequence comes from Ophiocordyceps sinensis, assembly GCA_012934285.1. Taxonomy (NCBI): domain Eukaryota; kingdom Fungi; phylum Ascomycota; class Sordariomycetes; order Hypocreales; family Ophiocordycipitaceae; genus Ophiocordyceps; species Ophiocordyceps sinensis. The sequence goes on from JAAVMX010000008.1 coordinate 1,932,886, forward strand.
ATCACACTGCAGCACCTTTTCTCGCAGCCCTTTTGTGGCTGGTTTCTGCCGCTGCAAATGCCATCAAACATCAAACCATCAAACCTTACGAATACGGAGTAGGAGGACGTCGTGTGCTGTAATGTGCATGCATGTGTACAATATAACGTCGTTAAAGACGGATTTGGCCACGCACTTGTGGGGGTCGGAGTCGCCGTTGTTTGGAATTTCCAATGGGCATTCTGAAACAGACAGCCGGTCCATGCCGTGTCCTGTTTGCTGAAGAAACACTTTCCAGGAAACCGATGACGTCCCCCCTAAGCCAGCACTGCTAGTAGTACTTCGTAATCACTACCGTAAGGACCGTAAGGGGTGAGCCGAAACACGACGCCCTCACGTGTCGCCGCTAGCCCGCATCATCACAGTGACTGTGCGGCAATGTCGACGGCATCCCGAGCGCCTCATCCAACAGGTCTTTTCCTCCTTCTACTGCTGATCTGGACGTGGCCCCGATGCTGACCCGTAGGCCTCTAAACAAGCGGCGCAGTCATGGCGCTCGAGGTATGGGCCGAGTTCAGATAGCGAGGGGAGGTTTCGAGGCGCATTCATCCCCGTTGCCCGCCCAGAGCCCATCACGATAATTGCCTCGAAGCTGGCATGACACGTGCGGAGATGCCAGAGTTTCAACCAATCCATAGTTGCCTGATCGAACTGGTGAGTCATTGTAGGATGGTCCTGGCTTGAGATTAATTGATTGTATGTCGTCCGCGAGGTATTCGTAGGTTGAGCCGATTAGGAGTTGGTTACTTGTTTGAGGAGAGTTGCCCGCTTAACTCATTTTTGAAGCCCCGGGGGCTTATTTATACCATCACGTGCCATTATATAAAAGGAGTAGGTACTACCCGTTGGGACCTAAGGGCCTTCGTCCCTTAGTTAGGTCCAAATTAGCCGGACAAACCCCCAATCGCCGGACAAAAAACTCATAGAGGGCGATAGGCAAATTAGTCGCATCACATTCTAGGAGCGTCGTAATATATTGTAAAGAGGCTAAAAATGAAGTACGCATTTCCCTAATAATAATAAGCTAACGGAGATATAAAAATACGTATATAGTGCGATATAATATAGTATTAAAGCCGCGAATTATAATATTATACGCGATAAATCCGCCTCTATACTTTAATCCGCGTCTATATCCTCGCTATCGTCCTTACCCTCGCCCTCGCCTAAGCCCTTCTTCTGTCTCTTCTTAGCTCGATATTCCTCTAAGATGCTTTTAATGCCCTTCTATATAAAGACTCGTTTTTTCGGGGTTATTATAGCTAAAAGCTCGCAACGCGTTATAATAATCTTAACGGAGCTCTCCCTTATAGCCGGGGCTACTAGCGGCAATAATAGCGGCGTAGGCCTAAGAGGCGATAACGACCTTAAAACGCGTTTAACTTCGTTAAGATAGGCTATCTTAAGTGCGGGATCGATTAAATCGATTATAGTATCGTCGTCTTAAGGAGCGTCTTAAGGAGGCTAGCGTATTATAATAATCTTAACGAAGCTCGATCTTCCCCTATTTCTATCTTATAAGTGCGGCTACTCTATTAATTAAAGTATACGCGATAAACGGCACGCCTTTTTAATAGCTACTAGCTCGGCTGCCGTTTAAGTATTCCGCTAAAGGGTCTTATAGACCGGTCGTAATATATTAATCGTAAAAGGGTCGGGCTTCGTAAAGAGTCGTTTATACGTTTCCTTAGTTTCTTCTATAGCGAGATACGTTTCGTCCTTCCCGACGAAGTTAAGCTACTATTTAACCGTAAGTCTCTTCCTCTTGCCGTCGATAATCTACTACTTATTCTCGCAATACTCCTTAAGTAGGAGCTACTTCTCGCGACGAAGTATCGCATGTATTAAAGTAAGCTACTAGCGTTAAGCCTTTTTCTCGTCTTTCTCTTAAGTCTTTTCGGCAGCCTCGCGAACGTTATTAAGGCTAATACTAGTATAGAATATACTATCTACCGCCTTAACTTATTTTCCTCGAGTAGGCTTATTAGCTATCTTATTAATACGCGTAACGCGGTCGTTATAATGCCTTAAGAGGGTCGAATTAAGGAGCAATGCCTCTATTACGACCTAACTAGCGGCCTTAAGCCTATATCGCGTAAGGGAGCTTAGTATATCTTAGTAACGGTCTTTAACATCGCGAAGCGTGTCTATAGCTTACTAAAATCGGGTCTCTTTAAGGAGAAGATATACGTATGCTAGGTTAACGGCCTAACGAAGCTTAAGTTACTATTTAAGGATACGCTTAACTAAAGGCTTATATATTAGTAAGAAGATGCGTGTCTTTATAAACCTAGATATAACGTAGCGTGCTATAAATCTATCTCGAAAGGTCTTTTAAAAAGACTTTAGGAAATTAAGGCGCGTAAAGTTAAGCTCCCTTATATTAATAAAGTTGCGAATAGCCTTCTATTAAGCATGCTTAAGAGGCTAAAAGACGCCTACGTCGAGCGGTTAGAGGATATAGGTTAAATACGGCGGGAAGACGACTATAATAATATCGAATTTAATATAATATTCTATAAAATCAAGGCTTATATAACCTATAAAGCCATCGATAATAAGAATTCGGTAGATTCGGTCTATATATAATTTCCGAGTTGCTAAAGCTAGTATTAGATCTAGCGAACCGTATATCGCTAGGGGCATTAATATTAGCCTAAGACTCGCTTAGGAATATATAGAATATAAGCTAAGGAGGGATTGTATTACTAACGGCGTTAGTAATAGCAATAAGTATATACGACTCGCGATTGCTTAGATCGGATATTTAAGGGCGCTTATAATAAGTTATACGTATAACGAGGACGTAAATATAGTCTTAGAGGCTCTTAATACGAATCCTATACTCGTCTTCGTTCTAGATCTTAGAGGCTTTAATGCCGTAGGTCTTAATAATCTTAGTAAGCTTTTAAAAGAAGACCTTAACGTATAAGACATCCGTAGCTTTAAAGGTCTTCTTAGACCGCTTAACCGCCTTAATATAGGTTCGCTAGAGCTCTAGGTAGTCTTTAACCTAGCGGGCATACTAGTGCCGCCTTAGTATCTCTATATCTAGGTCGCGGCGTTTAAGGAGGGTGTAAGCTGCCGTCTCTACCTATACTTTAGTAGCCGGAAAGCCGCTTCGTTAGAGCTATATAACGTAGGCGGCGATAGAATTATCTTTATCTTAACTAAGTAGCCTTAAGCGCCTAACTAAGCGTAGATTACTATTAAGCCGCCGCTAGATGCCTTCTTATACTATAGACTTAGCAACGCCGTAGAGACCGGCTGCCTTACGTATTGTAACGGGCTTTAGCGCGGGCCCTTTCGTCTAGCGGCGCCGGCCTTTAGTAATATTATCGCGAGACTTTATCACGAACCTTATAGCCCTTAAGACGGCGATATAGTCGAACATTACGGTATAGCGACGGTAGAATACGTATTAGGAATAACGCGTTCGGGTGTTTTAGTATGTTTTTAGGTATCTTACGTAGTAGCTACGATTGTAAGGCTATTTTTTTTTATCCGGCGATTAGGGGTTTATCCGGCTAATTTATACCTAACTAAGGGACGAGGCGTTCCTTAGTTCCTAACGGGTAGTAGTTATTCTATACTCCGTAACTCCGCTTTATATTCCCTACCTCTATTACTACTACCCCCTCCCTCCGGCCCTAGAGATCTTAGCCTTAAGGCCTTTTAAAGGTCGGATCGGGCATATATAATAAAGAGTCTTAGGGCTTCCTACTAGGGGAAGCTTCGTTAAGACTATGTTCTATATGTGTTAATTAATTATCTAGAGTTATAGGCGCGTAGGGCTTTAGGGAAAACCCTATAGTAGGGCGCTAACTAATACGCCTACCTAATAGGATCCTTAATACCCCTTTGCTTAAATAAGCAGTCCCTTACTTACTAAAGTAATTAATAGAACCTAAATAGGAAATAGTGTATTAGTATATACGATGCGAAATAATAATAAAAATACCCTTAATCCTCTATTATATAGTAGCAGCGGCTCTTAAGCGCTCGTAATCCTTCTCTAATATTATACGGCTCGCGTACTATAAGCTGCGGACTGGGTGCCCGTCGCGACTATACGCGGGGAATAGATTTATTCTATTATACCTACTAGGAAGGCCGAATCCTCTTAAGGACGCGAGAGAGTAGGCATTGCCCGGATAAGCGGCCGTAATAGCCTAAAGACCGTCGTAGTAGGGTTCGTGCTTTCTAGTACGCTAACGCACTCGTAAGACCTAATCTCCCGGTGCGTATACGCGAATTAGTCCCTTACGTTCCTATAAGTAAGCTCGTACATAAGCGCGAGCGGCTTTAAGGCTAGTAATATATCTACGTGCGATAGGAGTAAGATGCTATTATATAAGTTCTTAGGCCTACGCGATATCTTCCTCTACTATAGGATCGCGGGTATAGGCTACGTACGTGGCTTTATAGTGCTACTCTAAAGGCTAGGTTCTATATAATAAGAAGAATAAGCTATACCTATACAGGCTGGGTTAGCGGTTGTATAGGTAAACTACGCGTATTAAGCGCTATGCTAACGGTATAGAAGGATTATCGAGATATAGGCGATAGATAATAGATTTAAGCACGCCGTTTACTTACTCGACTTTACTATTCCCGTAAGGTCTCGCAGGCGTAACTAGCTTAATAAGTATTCTATAACGCTTATAATAGTCTTAAGCTTATTGCTTAGTAAAGCAACCTATATTATCGCTAATAATCTCGTATAGTAGGCTAAATCGCGTAGTAATAGTCTATAAGACTAGGATTATTCCCTCGAAGTCTATAGACTACGTAATAGTAGAGATAAGCCACCCGGTTGTATACTCTACGGCGTTAAGCAGCTATTGCCCTTTATACCCGATATAGTTAATAGCCTACCTTATTAAAGGCGGCACGGGTGCTAAAGGCATTAGGTTAAGAAGCGTTAGGTCCGGCGGCTTTATAAGTTAATAGGACTAGCAACGGCGGATAGCTTTATAAGCTGCGAGTAGGAGTTCTAAGTGCTAGTATCGTATAAATAGGTATCGCATAACGTAGCTAACGGTGCTATGCCCTAGGGCCTTATATGCTTGCTTAGCTATATCTATAAGAGTGTTATACTCTAGTACTAGCAGTAGTATAATTGCTCCTATAGGGTTTAGCGGCTCGCTAAGGAGAAGGGAACGCTTATTCTAGCAAATGCGGTATAGACTGCCCTTTAACTCGCAGAAGTATATATTCGTCTAATACAGCGTAATGTTCGGCGGTAGAGCTTCTCTAGACGTAAGGAATTCGAAGATCGCTTATAAATTAATTCGTGCTAGCTATTCTAGTTAAGTAATAAGCTCTATAGTATTAGGAGCGGCGTTATCGGCTTTAAGCGTAGGTTTAAGCGCTATATCGTTATTATACGCGGGATTATCTTTTAAGATCGTTATAAGCTCGTCGTTATCGTTAATTATAGCTATCCTCCCCTCGTCGGCGTTATAAGTAGAATCCTTATTATATAGTAGGCGAGAGAGATAATCGGCGAGTATATTCGCTTTACTACTATAATATATAATCTTAATATTATAGTATTTAATAATATTAAGGAACCGAATAATTCGCATAGGTTAGTCTATCTTAGTATAAAGAGTCTTAAGAGACTCATAATCTGTAATAATAGTAATATCCGTGCCTTTAACCTAATGCTTTTAATATTATATAGCTATTATAATCCCTAAGAGCTTACGTTCTTACGTAGAATAACGCTACTACGTTTCGGTAAGCTTCTTAAAAAAGTAGGCTATTAGGTAAAGGTAAGAACGCTCTTTACTACCCGTTAGGTATATATACGGCTATAGAAGAGCTACGCTAATATATTTCCCGGACGCGTCGCTCTTAATAATTATAGGAAGCATTTAGCTAAACTTAACGAAGACCGGTGTTATTATAATAATATTACGGATCCGTTCTTAAGCAGCTTTAGCTTCCGTAGTTAGGGTAATAAGGACGTTCTTACTACCTAAGGACTATTCGATTAACGGGATAGATAGGTCCGAAAAGTTCGGGATTAGTATACGTAGGTATTTAGCTATATAAATAAAAGCGCGGATTTCTATAGTAGTCGTAGGCATTAAGCGGTCGCGAATAGCGGCAATCTTAAGAGGATCTGCCCGAATGCCTTTAAAATAGACGATAAAGCCTAAGAATATACCTATATCGACGAAGAGCTTTATCTTCTTAGCGTTTAAGAGTAAGCCGTACTTAACTACGTAGGTAAAAAAGGCAAGCAGGCGTTTATAAAGCTGCTCGACTATATTAGCCTAAAGGCATATATTATTAAAGAGACTAGCGGCGAACTCGCGCAGCGGCTATAAAACTTCCTTTATAAAAGCTTAGAAAGTAGCCGGGGAGTTTATAAGGCCTATAGGCATAACTTCCTATTTATATAGGCCGAAAGACGTAACGAAAGCAGTCTTCTTACAGTCTTTTAAAGCGATACGGATATACTAAAACCCGTCTTATAGGTCGATAAAAGCGTAGTAATAGTAGCCGGCTACGCGTTAGATTTTATCTATAGTATTTAAGAGAGGGTATATATACTTCTTCGTTAGAGTATTAAGTATATAGTAGTTAGCGTAGATACGCTAAATAACTTACCTATAGACATTATACTATAGGCCTATAGGTGCCTTCTTTAGCGTTAATAGTAGAAGAGACGACTATAAGCTAATAGACTTTCGAATAATACTCCCCTTATGTTTTTTAATAAAGTCCTTAATAGCTTATACCTATAAGGGACTATAGCGTCGGGGAGCCTATCGTATAGGTATGCTATTACCTATATTAATTCGATAGACTATTTATGCTAATTTTTCTATGCGTTAAAGCGATATATTAAAAAGCTTTAGGAATTTTATAAAGTAGACGTTTATAAAGCATTTCGCTTATTCCGGCGTGTTAGTATAAAAGCGGATAGCACGCGTAGGAGTAGGTTAAACGTCGGTCGAATTAGCGAAAATAGCTATAGAGAAAACGTTCGACGGCCGCGGCTATAATAAAGGCTTGCCCTTAAGATTGCGAAGTCGTATAGCGCCGTTGCCTTTATAAGCGACTTTAAGGGCGTAAAAGATAGATCGTCTAAGGGTTAAGTTACTAGGGAAAATCCCGTTAGGGACGACTTTATAAAAGAAGGCAACTAAACCGGTCTAATCGTCGTTGCCTTACTATTATATAGCGATAACGATATTATCTTAAACGCTTAGTCTAAGAATCCCTCCTATCCCCTTTATAGTAGAGGCGACTTATAATAGGTATAAGGCTAGCTAAAGTATAAGTAAAGAAGAAACGTAATAAGATATAAAACCGTAGTTAAAGAAAGAAGAAAGAGTAAAGGATAGGAAAGTCGTTAGTTAGTAAAGGAAAACACTATAATAATCGCTAAAGCCCTTATAAAAAGGCTTCTAGCTAGTATTAATACCGCTATCTATAGTTATAAAGTAAATAGCGTTATATCCCTATTAGAAATGCCCTAAGTCTATCCCTTCTTATATAGCTATAAGGATAGCTTTTATTTCCGTATTATCTTCCTTAAGTTAGTATGTTAGATCTTAGTCTTCGTCGGTATTATCTATAACCTCGTCGTCGAAGTATATATATAGGCGGTTAGCGTAGTTACGATAATTTCCTCACGTGCCCTTACGTATGCTCCTGCCTTAGTTACCTCTACCGCGATTACTACCGCGGCTATAGCTACTCCCTTTAAAGCGCTAGCGGGAACTAAATGCCTTAGCAGCTTTATATATCTTCCCTTTTATTATAACGTCTTAAAGCGGGCTAAACGGTAAGGATAACGTAGTAGCTAGTGCTAGCGAAGATAATAGACGGTAGTTTTATACCTAATGTCTAGCCTTACTATAGTTAAAGTAGGTATTCGCCTTAAATAAGGCCGTAAAAGTCGAAGCGGCGATAGCTTTATCGTCGGCAATATAGACGAGAGTATCTATCGTACGCGGATCGGCTATAACAATGCCTAAATAAAAGGAGGCGGATAGTAAGCTAGGATTAGCTTTAACGACTTTTATTATCGCCGGTTTATTACTAATAACCTTATTTATTTTCTATATCTAGTATAGTTAGCCCTTTTATATACGGATAGAAGTAGCTAGCTTACCGTAGATATCTTCTATAAGCTAACGCGTTTATTCGCTAGCTAATAGTATAAAACGCTAAATAAAGGCTATGCTATATAGTATAGTAATATTAGAACTAATTTATAACTAGATATATAGGAGGTTATTCTAAATATGCTAGAGGGTAATAGTATAGACACTAGGGCTATGTTTCTTAATATCGGGAAGGTTTAAAAACGCGTTATAAATACGCTAGGCAAAATTAACGAAGGCCTTGTCTTTAATTAGCGCTAGTTAAGCGTAAATAGCTAACGGCGCGTTTAAAATACCGTAGTCCCTTAGGACTATAAAAATGCCCTTAAGGAGCAAAATCTAGTCTAAGTGCCTAACGTTAACCTAATATACGATAGGGCCGAAGTCTTTAAATAACTTATTAGCTATTTAAGTAGGCTAGAGGTTATATAGTATCTATCCGATAAGAAACGCGGATTATATCTATTAGAGCTTTTAAAGGACGGTATAGTCCGCTTAGTATAACTTCTATTTAGGCTTTATAATAATCTTATTTTAGTTATTAATTACTATATCGTTAACGTCTTTAGTAGCTTTTGCTTAAGGCTAGATGCTTTTTATAAAAGTCTTAGTAGCTCGATCGTAAGTAGTATTATACGGGATATATATAGGATAGTCGAAGTTTAAATATATATTAGGACCTCGTTCTATAAATACGTATTAGTCGACGGCTCTATCGTCGTAGTATAGGAAAGGCTTTACCGGCAGCTAGTGCTATTATAGTAGAACCGGTTGTTAAGCGGGTTGCTTATACTACGGCTAAGCTACCTGCCCTTACTACTACTACTAATTCGAATAGGTAAATCGCTACTCGCTTATAAGGTTAGTAGTAGGCGTTGCCGTAGCACTTTAGTTAGGTAGGTCTACGGGAGGAGTAAGAGGCGATAAGTAGTCCGGCATAAGAGGTACGGGAGGAACGGGAATAAGCCTTAAAGCTAAGGAGCCGGCAGTAGGTAGTAGTAGAAGAGGAGGTGCTTATACTCGAAAGAGACTAGTTAAGCGCTCCTCTATACGCTCTATCTAAGCAGCTTAACGCTTTATCTAGGTAGCTTAACGCTCTTTAAGACGCTCTATCTAAGTGATTTAGTTGTCTTCTAGCTGTTTAAGCTAGTTAGCTTACTATTAAGACTACTAACGAATTTCACCGCGAAGTTCTTTACGTAAGTCGTTAAGGTAAGTATTAAAGACTTCGTTTTAGCGGGTTATCTTTTAGTCTACCTATCTTCCTAGGCTAGCGACTAAACTCGTCTTGTTCGGCTTAGGGCCGACGGTAGAGCTTACTATAGAGCCCCGGCGAGAGCCTCGGTCTACTCTAAGCTCGTCCTTAGACGGCGAATTCGGCGGCTGCGACGCTAATATACTATGCAACGTTAAAGAAAACTAGGGTAGAACGTGTGTTTTAGGGTAATACGATAGATCTACGTAGCGTGAACGCTAGGATGCGTGATTCGTCCGATTTAAAAAGGCTAAGGTTTGCTCTTTAAAAATACGTATTTTTAAGGCCTTTTAAAGGTCGGATCGGGCACACACAATAGAGAGTCTCGGGGCTTCCTGCTAGGGGAAGCTTCGTTAAGACTATGTTCTATATGTGTTGATTGATTATCTAGAGTTGTGGGCGCGTAGGGCTTTAGGGAAAACCCTGCAGCGGGGCGCTGACTAATGCGCCCACCCAATGGGATCCTCAGCCTTTGCTGCCGTCCTGTCCCGCCTGTCCCACACGCAGACAACCATCATGCAGGTACAATACGTATCGCGGGGAGCAATGCTTGCGTCAGATGACTAAAAATCTCGCCCTTCTTCTACTTCTCTCCCCCCTCGTCTGGCCTAGTCGTTCATCTGGTCCTTGACCAGACAAAGCAGCAGTCATATACCCTTCCTCTTTAGATCCAACACTACTACATACATCTGCCGACCCTACTCTCCGTACAGTATCTACAGTATCTACAGTATCCATCGCAGCGTCTTTGCCCACGTGTGCCGTTTGCTATGCCCACCACGCCAGAGACTGGCCATGATGCACGGATCCGTCGCAGATCCCCCTGCTCCACGCATATGCGAGCCCCTGGACCCCTTTGAAGCGCTGCCTCGCCATTGTGCTAGTTGTTGTCTGGGCTCGTCTTCGCCATGCCTAGTAAGCGCTTGAGCCCTGACCCACCTTGCCCCGTTGACGGCGAATGATTTCAAGACTCGTAGTTGGGCTTGGCGAACACTCTTTGAAGGCACCCCTATTCGGGCTCGGCAAAGGAGTAGGCTTGGGACTCATTGCCAAGGTTGTATTGCCTCTTCACCCGCGACCGAGGCCACTCGCTCTTCTATGGCACGTACGTTACGCAAGCCGAGCTCCTGGCCAGCTTCCATCGAGGGTCAAACATCTAGAATTTGACTATTGTGTATACTTTTTGAAAAACGCAGCTCATCCGCCTCCAAAGTCTTGCTTTAGCGAGCAGCCACCTCAATCTCTTGGCCTTCAAACTTGGGCAGCTCCGAGGCAATCTTCTTCCAGTCCTTGTTGCCATCCACAATCGACTTGATGGCTTCCAGGATCCTGCCCTCATCGGCTCGGACCTGCGAGGTAGAGTCGCGGTCTCTCAGCGTAATGGTGCCGTCCTGCACGGTTTGGAAGTCGACGGTGATGCCGAGTGGCGTTCCGAGCTCGTCGTTTCGGCTGTATCGCTTGCCGATACTGGCAGACGAGTCGTCGACTCGGTTGGAGACGCCGAGGTTGCGCAGGCGTTGCGAGAGCTTCTTGATGATGGGTTTGAATTCGGCGCTGGACGAAAGAGGCACGAGGAGCACCTTGGTGGGGGCAACGGCAGGGGGGAAAGAGAGCACCTGTGGCTCAACGTTAGCATCAATCAGGCTGCAGCTGCCTGTACATCAAAACTCACACTGCGGGCTTCGTCGCCAGTGTCAATGCCACGGGTCCAGAAGTTGTGCTCAATCAAGGCGTACAGGATCCGGCCGATGCCGAATGAGGGCTCGATGACGTTGGGGGTGAATTCCCTCGTGTTCTCGATCCTCTTGCGAAACTCGATCTTGATGGAGTCCTTGCCAATGTCCACCTTTCCGTTCTCGACGCCCGGCACCTCGAGGGTGACTTTGCCAGCCTCGCCCAGCTGCGTGGCCAACCTTTCGCGCTGTTCTTGAGAAGTTGCGAGCAGAGCCGTTTCTACGGCCTTGGCATCTTTTTTGAACATGGGCCCAAACTTCTTCATCTCCAGGTCCACTTGCCACTCGTCGAAGACGAGTGGCTCCTCACGGCGCTCCCGGACGACGAGAGGCGCACCAGTCTTCTTGGCGTGCACGCTCAGGTCATACGCGCTTCGGTCGGCACACCCGACGCACTCGACCCAGCCCGAAGTGGTGAACAGCTCGGCGTCCCAGCAGTCGCAGGCGTAATGAGCCATCTCGTTTTGCATGTGCTGGCGAAAGCGCATCTTGGACAAGTCAACGCCAACCCTTTCGAGGAACAGATGGATGCGGGCGAGGAAGTAGCCAAGAGTCTCGTTGTCGACAAGCCCCTCCTTGACAGCACGGCCGACGGCAATCTTACGGGTGGTGGTTTTGCCGGCCAGCTGGGTGTCGCGGTCGAGAAGGACGAGCTCAATATGCTCGACCTCGTGGAAGCGGAAGTGCTTCTTACCGCCCTGGGGGTCGACAAAGTGCTCAATCTCGGCCATCAGAAACTCTCGCACTCGCAAGAGACCGGCACGCGGGGAGATTTCATTTCGGTACGACTTGCCAATGGAGGCCGAGGCAAAGGGCATCTGGCCCTGGTTGAAGTCGAGGAGCTTGGCAAAGTTGAGGAATTGGCCCTGTGCGGTTTCGGGGCGGAGGTAGCCGGGGAGGTTGCTGCTGGGGCCAATCGAGGTCTGGAACATGAGGTTGAATGCGACAGGGTCCGAGGGCATCATGCCAGTGGCCGGGTTCTTGAGGCCGTACTTTTTGATGAGCTCGCCGAGCTGGGGGCCATCGTAGTTGTCGATCCTGGCCAAAACCTCTTCATACTCAATGACGAGGGCGTCGTCGAGCTTGACAGCCTCGGCCTTTGCCTTTTTCTTCTTCTTCTTGGGATCATCCTTGTCCTCCACTTGTTGGCCACGAGCCTCCTTGTCGCCGTTTAGGCGGGCCTCGAGGATGGCCTCGACGAAGTGGTCGGCGCGCAGAATGTCGCCGGTTTTGGGGTCCTTGCACATCCAGTCGGCAAACTTGTCGACGTGGCCGCTCGTCTTGAGGACATTGTGCGGGGTGAGGACGGTGCAGTCGATCTCGAGCATGTCCTCCTCGAGGATGAAGTGCTTGCGCCACAGGTCGACAATGTTTGCCTGGAGGGAGCAGCCGGGGGGGCCGTAGTCGTAGAGGCCGCCGACGCCACCATATATTTCGAACGAGGGCGTGTAGAAGAGGCGGCGGCGCAGGATGGCGTCGAGGACAGCCTTGTCGAGGGGCTGGCCCTTGAGCGAGGTGGCGGTCGAGGTCATGGCGGGGCGCGGCTTGGTGCTCTTGAAGCCGGGCGTCTGATATTTGTCGAGTCTTGACGAGACTACGAGTCGGCGACAATGGTGGCAGATGGCTGCGGGGGGCGATGGGCCACGGAGATGTGCGACGAGGCTGGGTCTGAGGGAACGAAGCACGAGAGGCCGCATTGCCTCGTGACAGCGCCTAGGGTGTCGAGCTCTTACCAGGGAGGGCGCAGTCGATGGTTGGTTGGTGTGGTTGGTGGGTGGTGGGGGGAGCGGGTACTAGCCGCGCTCATGTTTGCCGCGCTCGCTCATGTTTGCCGCGCTAGCTTGTGTTTGCCGCGCTCGCTTGTGTTTGCCGCGCTCGCTTGTGTTTGCCGCGCTCGCTTGTGTTTGCCGCGCTTGTGTGGGCACTTGTGAACCCAACTGCTCGATTGACTGCTTGACTGATTGACACCGCCACCCATGGATCACGAAGCTTTCAAGAAATTGCAGCCATTCTCGTACACTGGGACCGCCCTCGCGCAAACTTGAGGATTTCGTGCAACAAACTATAACAGAGCTTTGGGTCCTGGATTTCAATCAGGTCCGGCCCATCACTCTCTCTCGACGCAGACGGCGTTGCCCAAGCCGTCCAAGCTGCGAATCCCAAGACCTCTCCGAGAGTCCCATGAGGAGAAGCGGGTTTGTAACGCGCTTGTGATCAAGCATCTCGACGCATCTGAGACCATTCTCAAGGCTGAGGGGGATACCAAGGAATTTGGCTTCGCCAGCCAAGTTTTTGCATGGGCTCGTGGAGGTTTGGAAGAAGTAGTAGCTCGAGCTCTTCTTGAAGAGAAGAGCCCTGTTAGACCACAATACGACGGGTATGTACCAGTCATCTCCCAACCGAGGTGCCTCCACTTTTGGGTTGGGAAACGGGGTGATTGGTACAACACTTCTGGCTTCATTGTCTGTCCAACAAACGGGGTCTGGGACGATAATTCGTTTAGTTTCAGACCCATTGAGCCCTTTATGGTGCCAACGAGTTCCTGGCTTACATGATTTCGCGTGTCGGCGTCACTGGCCGGCTTTCTCTCCTAAAGAAGCCAATATGGGAGCGATGAGCCACATACTCACTGTCCGCGTAGCCGAGTATGCCCCGAATCTCGACGCTCTGGTGACCCATGATTCTCTTGATCTCGGGAGCGGCATAGTTGACCAGAGCCCGTCCGACCTCTTCGGCGAGGCCCTCCCAACGCTTCCCGTCCGGGCCGGGAGGAGTGCGCTTCTCGACAACGACCAGGCGCACCACCTCCTGCTGCGCGAATTGGCCCTCGACGTCGACGACGCCCACGGGAAGTAGCCCTGCCTTGTCCAGGAGGGCCCGGTGGCAGCCAGCATCGATGTAGACCGTGCCATGTGGGCTGGGCGTATGGAGGAGCCAAAAGTAGCGATCTTGAATCGGGTCGTTGGACGGGAGGAACCGAGTGTGCAGTGGGGGAGTCGGGACATGGGCGACGCTTGTCGATGGCTCGGAGAGATTGAGGGGCTGCGTGCTCTGGGCCACGACGGACTCCCCGTCAGAGTTTGGGCGCGTCAAGTAGCGAACAATGGCTAGAATGTTGCCGGGATTCGAGGACCGGGTGATGATGGTCGTCACACCGGCCAACGTGCCGAGCTTGGCCGCCACAATCTTGGTGCTCATGCCACCGGTGCCCAGGGCTGAGCCGGCACTCGATACTGCATCTCGGTCAGTATCCTGCGATGGCGGCGTTTGCTGGAGGTTGGAGACCAACCATCAGCCTCGAGCTCCGCCATGTCCTTTACAATCTCTATGGGGCGGGCATCGGCGTGAGTCCGAGGATTCTTGTCGTACAAGCAGTCAACATCTGTCATGAGAAAGAGCATGTCGGCGTGAATCATGGCTGCCGTGATGGCCGAAAGCGTATCGTTGTCTCCAAACTTGATTTCCGAGACGGCTAGCGTGTCGTTTTCGTTGACGATGGGGATGACGCCCGTTTCCATGAGCTCGTTGAAGGTGTTTTGCGCATTGATGTATCTCGTTCGCTGGTTTCTGCGCATCAGAAGGCGTGTCATGTGTCTTGAGGAAGAGAGGCCGGTGCTCTTACATCGGCAATGTCATTCCGGGTCAACAGAATCTGCGCAATCGGCTGGGATAGGTGGCCGAACAGACTGTCCCAGAGGCTCATGAGACGGCACTGGCCTATTGCTGCGAGCGCCTGCGGGCCGGTATGAGAATGAGGACGCGGAATAGACGTCTCTGGGATGTTGCATGCCTGTAGTTGGGCCAGATGCTTTGGCCGCTTGTCGATACCCATGCGGCGGAGACCGACGCCGATGGCCCCCGAGGAGACGATGACGACCCTGTGGCCATTTTTCCTCAGCTTGACGGCCGTGTCAACGATGAGGGTCAGGGTGGGCAGCAGCGGCTCATGCGTCTGCTCGTCGACGATGGAGCTCGTGCCTGATGGTCTCTGTCAGAGGCTTGCATGCTTGGTGGCCCGCGTCGAGCCCTCTCACCTAGCTTGATGACGATTGTGAGGGGACTAGACCGCTTCATCGTGGAGGCTTGCAACGTGTCAGCCAAGGGCAATGGACAAGCAAGCGCAAGTCGTCGGAGCGAGGAGGAAGAGGATTCGACGCATATGCAACTGCTGCATGAAACAGCAAGCGGATACCTTGAGCCTGAGCAAGATGGGCCTCGTCGGCCATGCCATCCTGTTGCGTGGGCATGGCCTGTCATGCGCGACGCCGAGCGCAGTGGAACCGGCTCTCTCTTTAAAGTTTTTTACGGATGCTGTGGCGGGTGCTTGTCTTGTCGTAGCAACCCCGTGGGGGCCCGGAGATTCTGCCCCGGGTACTTCGTAGGGGCTTGCTTGGCCGAATCCCGGCACTGTGCAATCCCGGCACTGTGCATGTAGCCTCGAGTGACCTCACCGCCTTGACATGTCCGTTCGTGCTGCCGGCAGAATTTCATCGTCTGCCAGACACAAGGTCCGGCCGGCCACCATTCCTCCAGCAGCGTCATCACGGGTGTCTCGCCAAGTTCCTCCTTGCGTGGATCAAGGCGAAAGCAGGAATCCGCGACAGAATCGCCATCATGGGGTCCGACGCCGCCCCGTCGACGCCGCCCTCAACAGAGGCCAAGGCCCCGAACCGCCCCCAAGAGGTCGTCAATGACCCGGCACTCACCGGCTTCGACCCGCAGACGAGGTGGTGGATGAACTACTTTCGAATCGTGAGCGGCCAGATGACCCCCCAAGGCCAGTTCCACTACCGCGAGTGGCGCCACAAGGTCCACGAGGAGCGCGACTGCAAACGCTGCGACGAGTACCGCGACTGGCTCATGACGCACTCGCCCGTCGTGCGCTTTCTGTCGGGAAAGATTCGCGACCTCAACGGCAACCTCGACGCCTCAAACGTCGTGTGTCGACGCTGTCCCGCCCGCATCGAGGACGATGGGCAGATCCGGCGCCAGTCGGGTGGCTTCAGCCCCCCCCACGGCATCCTCCTCTGCGCAAACGAGATACGCAGCCGCAAGCACCTGGAGGACACGCTGGCCCACGAAATGGTCCATGCGTGGGATCACCTGCGGTGGAAGGTTGACTGGACCGGCGACAAGGACTTGAAGCACGCCGCGTGTACCGAGGTGAGCTCTGCCCGACGCACATGCTGCCTCGGGGGCCGACGACCGCTAACCACGACGTCTAGATCCGCGCGTCCACGCTCAGTGGCGAGTGCCGCTGGACGAGAGAAGCAATCACCAGAGGCAACTGGTCCGTCACAAAGCACTTCCAAAACTGCGTGCGCCGGAGAGCAATCAGCTCCGTCGTGGCGCGCCCGCGGTGCAAGGACGAGGCCCATGCAGCCAAAGTCGTCGACCAAGTCTGGGACTCGTGCTTCTCAGACACACGGCCATTTGATGAAGTGTACAGATGAGACTTGGAGGGGAGAGTGACCGTGTACGATTACAATGGTGTCTTGTCTAAAGTCGGCCACGGCTCCCATGCTTCTGCTCATTGGTAGACGATACCCAAGAGGAAATGACGCAACTTTGTTAATCGACTCGCTCCGTCTCGAGAGTTCCCAACGCCCCGAAACTCGTACACATGCGAAGCATCCTTTCAGATTATTGTAACGCGCCCAACGCCGATGCAAAGAGAGTTCAAAAGGTGGGCAAAAGGGACAAGGAAGAAAGCAAGCAAAGACACTTGAGAGAAAAGGCACTAGAAGGGTTCTGTTTCCGTCTCCTTCACGTCAAAGCCTTCTCTCGGTTGGCGGCCCTCTCGCCCTTGACGCAGTGCTTCATAATCCAGGGATGGAGCTGGACCTGGTCGAGGGGGATTCTCTTTTCTGGGTCGAGCACGAGAAGCTGTTCCTTGCTGTTAGCCAACATGGAGCTCTGGAGACGAGGCAGACGACTCACCCTCTTGATGAGATCGCTAGCCTCGATACTGACAAAGGACGGGATCGACATGTCAGCACGCGCAATCCTCCGTTGGGTCATGACTGGCGTGTCCTCAAAGGGGGCCTCTCCGACGAGAAACTCGTAGGCCAAGACGCCGAGACTCCATAGGTCCACCTTTTCGTTGTAGTAGTTATCCGACGAGCCGGGCTTGATCATCTCCGGGGGCAGGTAGTCGAGCGTGCCGCACATGGTCTTTCTCCGGTTATTAGGCGCATGGACGCTCCATCCGAAATCCGAAATCTTAACCTCGCCGTGGATGCCGACGAGGATGTTCTCAGGCTTGATGTCCCTATGAATGACGTGTTTCCTGTGGAGGTAGCGGAGGGCAGACGCCATCTGGGCAATATACTGCGCGGCCTTCCACTCAGGGAAGCGGATCTCCCGCCGTAGGTGCTTATATAGCTCCCCCTTGCCGGCGAACTCGAGGATCAGGAAGACGCGTTTGGTGTCGTGAAAGTGGCCAAACAGCTGCAGGATGTTGGGATGGCGGAGGTTGCTCTGGATCTCAATCTCGCGGCGGACCTGGCGTTCGACGCCGCCGACCTGCAGCTCACTCTTGTGCAGCACCTTGAGGGCGCAGATGAAGCCGCTCGTGCGCTCCTTGGCCAGATACACGCGCCCAAACTTGCCCTTGCCGAGCGGACGACCAATCTCAAACATGCCGAGGTGGAACTGCTTGGGCGCGCTGGGCTGCTCGACCAGGGCCGCGGCCGCCTTGGCCTCGTCGATCGTCTCGTCCGATACGCGGGAGGAGCTCGAGCCCGAGAGCAGCGGCTTCCGCTGAGGCGATGTCGGGGGGTTGTTGCCCTGGTTTCCCTTGCGCTGGGCCGCTTGGGAGGGGAGGGTGACGGAAGCGACGGCGCCGAGGTTCTGCGACTGGAGCGAGACCTTGTAGAGGTTTGTCCGGCTGCTTCCCTGGGGTAGTTGTGATGAGCTGGGCGCCGGCTGTCGTCTCGCACGTCAGCCACGGCGCGAGGGCTCCAGCCATCTTCTCTCTCTCACCTTGAGCTTGGGATAGAGCCTTGAGCCGTCGCCGGCGTCGTTGTCGTCCAGGACGGACATGCGCTCGAAGCGCGACTCGAGAGTTCGTGCGGCCATTGGAGCCTGGGAGGGCGTTGGCCAAGGCAAGCTACAGAGGGTCGGAGAATTTTGAGGGGAGACGGGGCGGGCAAAAAGTCGAGAGGAAGGAGGGGTGGTGCTGATGTAGGCGGTGGTGGGCTGGCCTCATGGATCCCCCCAGTCGAGTCGGGCGGCCCAAACAGTTTGCCCTAGGGCGGTTGTCGGGGCAACCGGGTAGTCGGGGGCTGCTGACTAACGCGGATGGCAGCCAACTTAGTAACCTAACTACATACGAAAACACGGCCAGCCTCGGCCATGAGAGTCAGGAATTGCCAGCTAGACCGGTTGCGAGACGTTTGGCTGCGTAATAAAACAGCCGGTATTTGAACAATCATGTCGTATGTACATACTTGACAGTCGAGCATATCAATGACTAATTATAAAGATGATGCAGAGACGGACCCAGATTCATTCCCAAGGCCCGTTGCATTGCACGTGACGGGCTGACCGGTGACTTGCCCAAGGTACCTAGGCGAAAGTATCCACACTCCACCCCGCAAGCCCCCATCGTCAGCCTTGCATGCCTCTACCCCCTCATTCTCCCCTCATGTCCTCCCTTCCCAACCAGCCATGACACACGTCCCTCACCCCAATGAGCCCTCGCCGACGCCCCCGGACCTGGCCGCGGCCACGACGACGCACTCACAGGGCCGCTTCCGCGTCTCCACGCGCAAGCTGCCCATCTCAAAGGCCGCCGCCATCGACGCCATGACGGACCGCATCGGCATCCCCATGCCCGAGATGATCTTCGGCGACAACCTCGTCGACGTCGCCCACGGCCCCACCGGCTGGTCCATGGCCTTCAACACCCACGACGCCCTCGACGCCGTCGACAAGACGGGCCGCCGCATGCTCAAGGTCGCCTACGCCCGCGACTGGGAGAGCACCCGCGAGGGCACCACCCACAAGATCAAGGAGGTGGTCAAGCCCTACGACTGGAGCTACTCGACCACCTACTGCGGCTCCGTCGCCCCCGGCAACGCCCCCGAGCCCTCGTTCCGCCCCACCGACCGCCAGATCCCCATTGAGCTGCTCAAGCGCCGCGACCCCATCCTCTTCTTCGACGAGGTCGTCCTCTACGAGAGCGAGCTCGACGACAACGGCATATCCATCTACAGCGCCAAGCTGCGCGTCCACGAGAAGCGCATGCTGCTCCTCTGCCGCCTCTTCATGCGCCTCGACAATGTCGTCGTCCGCATTCGCGACACGCGCCTCTACATCGACTTTGAGACCGACGAGGTCCTGAGGGAGTACACGGCCAAGGAGGCCACCTTCGCCCATGTCAAAACGGTAAAGAACCCCCGCGCTTCCTAGTCTCCACGTCCGCGTGCTCACGCTCCTTTGCCTCTCCGTTACAGGCGTTGCTCATGGCCGGACGACTACCCGACGACGTGACAATTGGTCTGCGAGACCCCAACGTACTCGATCCGCTACTAGCCGTGACGGAGCAGAGATTAGAAGCCGTCAACCTGCGCGAGTAGAGTCGGCCTGGCGAGATTGTCGACACGGAGGCGAGCGCGTGGGATTACGACGCCATCACGGCGTTGAGGAGTCACGGCCCTAGATCAGGAACCCGAGCGTCCCACACCAAGCACGTACGGCGCAAACGCCTGCGAACCAAGAGTGCTCTGGAAAAAAAAAGAGTCGTGACGAGACTGCTCTCATCCGAGTCTCACCCTACCTCCCACTTAGCCCTGGCATGATGCACACATACAAGATTCGAGACACCACGCCTCTTGCTCCGTTTCGCTCCCCATCAACATATGCAAGCCGATTAAACAAGAAGAATCTTGCCTCATTCCCTCCCTGCTCATCGCGCGTTCTGGGACGACGGCGGCTCCACCACCTCTTCAAACTCCAGCTCCCACTTGTC
The DNA here is from genome assembly GCA_012934285.1 of Ophiocordyceps sinensis. Lineage (NCBI taxonomy): Eukaryota > Fungi > Ascomycota > Sordariomycetes > Hypocreales > Ophiocordycipitaceae > Ophiocordyceps > Ophiocordyceps sinensis. Next base: position 1,953,016 of record JAAVMX010000008.1, read on the forward strand.
CACCTCCATAAACTTCTTGGCCGCCTGCTTGAGCTCATCTGCCGATACGTTGCTCGGAGTCTTGCTGGCGGCAGTGCCCATTTCGTCAAACGTGTTGTCGGGGAGAGGTATAAACGCGCTCTCTTCCTCCTCGTCACCCTCGCTCTCGTTCTCCTTGTCCGAGGATCGCCGCGGATCTGTCTTGCTGCTTCGAGCGGATTGTCGCTGAGCCGCAGGCGTCTGCTTTGGCTTCAGGACCGAGCCGTCGGCTCGAGCACGGGAGGCGGGTCGGGCAGACGCGGCTCTGCTATGCGGGCGGCTCCGTTTTCTTCTCCGTGCGGCTCTCGTGTCTAGATACGAAAGTTCGTCCTCGTCTTGTGCTAGGTCCGTCGTGTCAAGCTCCTCGTCGCTCTCTAGCCCAAGCGAGGTGCGGATCCGCTTGTGCCGGCGCTTGGGGAGCAGGTTGGTAAGATCGGCAGTCGTAATCTTTGGCGACTGTTGGCGTCGCGTCGTAGGGCCCCGCCGTCTGGTGGCTTTCTCCGCCGCGTAGTTGGGCGAGTGCGTCAGCGACGGTGGGGAAGAGACGTCGGAGAAGTTGTCGGCTCGCAGCGGCGAGATTGCAGATAGCCGACGGCGCCTCCTTGCAAGGACGTGGATGTCGGGCCACGCGTTGTCACCTCCTTCGGAATCACTGCTGGCTGGCGGCGCCGTGATCTCGTCCTGGTTGGCCGGCGTCACAGGTCTCGGGAGCAGGCAGAGTGGATGCGAGGGTGGAGAGGCGAGGACTGACAGCTCCGAGTCGCTATCGATCTCGGCTTGTTCTGTGTCTGGCTCCGCTCGGGAAGTCTTGTCCAACTGATCGCTTTCGTCGCTGGCCTCGACACTCTTGCGCTTCCTTGAGTTTGACTGCGCAGGCGAGGGCTCACGTTCCACCTGTGAGCTGCGCCGTGTCGCCCGCCGGTCGCTGAGCGGCGTTGACTCGGCTTCAGGTTCGAAGCTAGCTTCGCTCCCCATGTCGGAGTCATTTGTCGTGGCCTCGGCTTCGGGTCGAGGCTTCCGCGAAGTGCCCAAGATGGACGGCTCTCTGGCGCGCCTCCTGAAGAGGCCAATGTTGAAGGAAGCGCCGAGGCCCGGTGTGGTAGGGCCTCGACTACTCGGGCGGATGGGGGGGTCGTTGCGTCCGACGATGCTTGACTGGCGCGACCGCGGCTTGAAGTGGCTCATGGTCAAAGACGAGCTATCCATAGAACGGCGTCCTCCAGGTACATCTCCGTCTGCGAAGCTGTCGTCGAGATCCCCAAAGACGTCGTCGTCGGCCAAGTCGAGGCCTGTTGTGTCTCGACGCATCGCGGGCGTGGCCATGGCGCGTCGACCCGTCTCGATGGAGCTCCGCGTGTCATCAGTGACGTGGCCACTGGCCGTGGTAGCATCCTCATTTGCGAGTCTGTCTAGGGCGGCGTCGCGGGTACGGTTGGCGGCGCGGATGGCGTCTTGGTCGCCGAGGCTAAGCCGCGATGCCGCTGCGGGGCGCCATGTTCTCGTCCTTTTGCGTCCTCTAGGCCGGCTGGCATCGTCACTGAGGAGGTCGCTATCGCTCGGGGGTTCCGGTGCTTTCGCATCGCCTGGTGGCGCACGTCGCGTCCTCTTGGGCCTGGGCATCGCCTACTCGCAGATCCGCAGTGTTTGCTTGGTGGGTGGTGTTTCGACAAGCGAAAGACGGAGATGGACTGGCATGCACGGGCGGCGTGTGCAGAAGGGCCGTCAATCGGAATCGACGATGCGCGGTCAAGCTGGTCCGGAGAGCCAGCGAGAGGTGGGAGGGGGGGGAAAGAAAAATACGGCCAGAGACGCGACGCGACGAGGTGGCGGTTGAATGAGCCAGCTTAGCCGAAGTAACTCCTGCACTAGCAGGATAGTACTAGCTGCAATTAAGGAGTAGGACTAGGTTGTACGAAGTACTTCGTACCTACCGTAGAAACTCAGGCGTCTGGGGAAGTGGGGGCCCCATAGTCTTAGCACCCTCGACGTATACAAATCTATTGGCGCTAAGACCTATGGGGGCCCCACTTTCAGACTGTCTGAATTTTATGAGTTTCGGTACTCCGTACGAAGGTTAGGTTCCGCCCACCTATCACCGTGTAAGTCGGAGGTTCTTTAATTTTGGTCCTGTTTTCCTTTACCCCGCCAAAAGAGCATCGGCCCTAGCTCACACTGTAGCCGGGTTCTGTCAATTTAGCGCCCGAGTCGCCTGTCAATCCGCCATGCACAGTGGCTCGACCACCCGACTTACACGGTGATAGGGATACCTAGTGACCTCGCGTCTTGACTTTCTTTTGGGCGGAACCTTCGTAGTATCCAACGCGTACGAAGTACGAATACTTCGTATGCGTCTACTAATAAAGGTCGCAAACTCCAACTCTCCTGGCCAGCGTCTGCACTCGGTCCACCTCGAGGAGAGACGTCGATGGGTATATCCCGAATATTTCGTATGAATATAATACACGGACCTTGCCATACTGTTTCCAGACACCTCTCGATTCCACATACGTGAAGAGATTTCCCATCAAATCAACGCTTGGCCCATAAACATGCTCTTCTTTACCTCGGCGACGACGTCCCTCCTGTCATCGTTGCCCACGAGCACAATGCCCCGCCCGCGTCGTCCCATTCGTCCTGCCCGGCCGAGGCGGTGGATAAAGTCAATGGTCGTGTGCGGCACATCGTACAGGATGACGTGCCGCACGGGTAGCGTGTCGATGCCCCGGGAAGCGAGATCCGTCACGACAAGGACCTTGACGTTGTGCAAGGCCCGCTTGCGTCCAGTGCCATCTGGGGCGCGGATTCGTAGCGGCTCGGCCGATGTAAAGGTGTCGAGCGTCCCACCATGGCGTTTCTCCCCTGCGTCCCTGTGCAGAGCCACGGCGTCGATGCCCTTGGACCGGAGATACTCGGCAACCTCCTCCGTCTTGGTGCGCTCGTTGACGAAGACGAGGATCCGGCGGACGTCGACGACGCCCTTGACGGGCCCTTCGTGCAGCGAGGCCTCTCGACCAATGGAATGTATCACGTCGGCGCAGGCGAGATCCTTGTTGTTGCGGTACGGATCCTTGCACACATCAATTACGCCCAGCTGCACGCGCCGCGGGATGGCGTGAAGATTTGGCGTGGTGAGGCGGACCATCTTGGGGTAGTTGACGGCGAGGAAGCTGTTGAGCCGTCTCGGGATCGTTGCCGAGCAACAGATAAACTGCTGCATGGATGGCGTTGCCCGTTCAATGATGCTCGTGGTGACGGGCGAAAAGCTCCGGTCGAACAGAGAGTCGGCCTCGTCGACAATGAGGTGCGAGACGCGAGACAGAATGTTGGGGTCCGACTGGGCGATGGACGCCAGCAGATGCGGCGTCGACACCACAACGTCGAGGCCCCTGGGTCCGTAGAGATTGCGCTGGATCTGCTGAGGTTTGAGGTCCGACGACAGCATCTCCGTCTTGAACTTGACCACGTGCGAGAGCGACTTGGCGACGCGCATGACCTGCTGGGCCAGCTCTGCCGAGGGCACGAGCACGATGACCTTGGGACGGGCCATGGTGGGATGCGGCTCATTGAAAGGCTTGGGTTTGATGTTGGAAGCCTTTCCCATTGTCTCCATGGTCTGCTGGCGCTCCTTGTAGGCCTTGATGTCCGGATCCTCGGCTTCGGCAACCTTGAGGGCGTCGATGGCGGGGAGCAGATAGGCCAGCGTCTTGCCCGAGCCCGTCTCTGCCGCCAGCAAAAAGGACTCCTTTCCCTCGCTTCGCTTCTTTCGTAGCCCGGGGCTCGACTGGCCGAGAAGGGTAGGAATGGCCAGGCGCTGCACGGGGGTTGGACGGATGTCAACCATGCCCTTGAAGAGCTCGTCCGTCACGGCCGTCTGGATGAATGGCAGCAGGTCGAACTGGTCAAACGTCTCAAACTGCTGCAGGCGCTCCTTGATGGATGCGCGCTGGCCGTATGTGACAATGGCCAGCGCACGCTGCATGTTGAGCGCTTTCCGATCTTCCTTGGCCCGCTCCTTGTAGTCCCTGCGGTCGTCTCTTCTCACGTCTCTTCTCACGTCTCCCCTCCCGGCTCCCCTCCAGTCTCCCCTCCTGTCGTCTCCCCTCCTGTAGTCTCCCCTCCGGTCCTCGGTGCCGGGGCGCGGCGCACCACGCGAAGCTCGGGACCGAGGCTCTTCGACGTTTGCGACCGTCCTGTTCATGCCGGCAAAGGGCCCATCGACGTCGGCCTGGCGTGGCCTGCGAGGCGCGGGAGTGCGATGGACTTGGTCAGCCAGGACCATGCGCGATGGCCGGGGCTTGATGGAGCGAGCGAAGAAGCGCAGGCCGAGGCATGGCTGTGCAAAGCTGCGAGGCGCTGGCCGGTGTCCCAGCGTGACACGGCACAGGGAGCAGCCAGTCATCGGGGCCATGTAGGACGGCGTGGGGAGAGGCCGTTGCGTGGTGTGAGGGTCGAGGATTTTTCTCCATCTGTGCCATGTCGCTGCGCCATTGGCCATTGGCGTGCCCCGGGGTCGGCGCACCGGCCCCTAAAACACCGACGGCGCCTCGGGCCTTGGTGGAGCCGCTAAAAAAAGGGTCCAGCCACACCACTGTTCCACTCTGCACAACAGTTCCAAGCTGCTTAGGCGGCTGCTGTATTCGTACAGTACCCATCGCACGGTATGACGAAGCACCAGTCACGTCATTCTTGTAATGCTACGAAGTATAAAGCGGGAAGAGGTTTCCGTCGCAGCCAGCACCATGGTTAATCCCGAGCGGCCCCTTGCCCCAAGCTCATGCTTTAATCGGCCTCATCATCAACACATCGTCCTCGTCTGTCGGCAGTGTCTTGTTCTCTGGGGTTGCCGGCTGTGCAAAGTCGTCCCCCTTGGGCTCCTCGGCGATGGACCCCAGAGACACGGCAGATCTGGTGCGTCCAAGGCCGCTGTGCGATAGCCTGCTTTCTCTCCTTCCCGATCCCAAAGCAACACCGCCATCAGGAGTGTCGGCGAAGCCACCTCGCGGTGGCGCGCTCCAAGGCGACAGTTGGAGATGATCCAAACGAGGGTGGTTGTCATCGTGGCTAGACTGGATCCTACGCAACGCGTCGAGAACTGATGCTCGTTCGCACGGAAACTTTTCGAGCGTCGGGTCGTCAACGTCCATACGGCCCACCCCAGAATCGCCAAAGGACAGCGCCGAGTCGGGACTGTTGACGGCGAAATCCTGAGGCTCGTGGCCGAAGCCGTCATGGGCCGTCTCGCTCGCCCCAAAGGCCTCGTGGGCAAATAGTGGTGACTTGAAATCCTCGTGGTCGCACGCTGCTTCCCCCGCGTCTTGGGACTTCTTGTCGGAGTGGGGAGACGTTGCGTTCTGGGGCTGAATGAGACGCAATTAGTACTAGGTTGCGGTGAGCAGACATTTAACAAGAGAGTTATCCTCACAATGTCAAGCTGGGGGGCAGTATGTGCGGCTTGGGCCGCGGTAGCTGAGACCAACCCGGTCGGGGTACGAGACGTCACGCCATTCGTGGCGTCGGCGACACTGGGCGCGAATGATTTTCTCTGCGCCGGGACGCCGTTCATGGTCCCAGGCAGGCTGGGAAGGGGGGGCACCGACTCGATCCCGTCCTGCATCACCTCGGGCGACAGCTGCGTCTGCTCGGCGGCAATGTCCGTCAATGGCACTTTGAGCAGATTTGTCTTGTATCCTTGGTCGTCCGTCACTAGACGCCAGTCAAGTCACACGAAACCAGACTTTGTCGCGAGCCAAGAGGGCCTACCTATGCTGCTGTGCTCATCCAAAACCCAGTCGTCACTCTCTCCGACCCTGAACTTGTACCAGTACTCGAGGCCGGGCTGGACGGACACTTGGGCCGTAAAGTAGTGCTCTCCCGCGTCGTCCAAGGTGCATTGCATCTCCCGAGGCTGCCAGGCCGGGTTGGAGAATGTTCCAGCCAGGTAGACTGGCGGCTGTGCTCCTGCCTTGCGAAAGGCTATTGTGACGAAAGTTGAAAACCCTGGCATATCGGACAGTGCGACGGCAGGCTGGTAGCAATTTAGCGACTGTCGACTTCCTTGGAGGCCTTGGAGGTCGGCGATGCGGGCGGCTTTCGAAGAGTCGGATCGTGGGCGTGGGGGATCAAGGCGAGGTCAGGGACTCGTCGACTGCTATGACAAGTTCATGTGCGAAACGGCGAGATGGCAGCAAAGGCCCCGCTGCGTATCTCTATCTCAGTCGAGCTGTCGTGTCGTGAGACGGAGACTGGGATAGCATGGACAGCAGCGCGTGGGCGTCACGAATGGCTGGCGCCCTTGAAGGCGAGAATCACGGCTCCGAAGTTGAGGGAATGACGAAGAAGGTTCTGATGACGACAGCCGGAAGCAGGTTTGTGGTATTTCGGGGACAGCAAGTTGGACGGCACGTGAAGCACGAGGAGCGGGCCGTGGATCGATTCGGCGGCGGGCTGAGCTTGTATGTATGATGTATGTATGTAGTATGTACAGGTATGTTTTGGGGAGGAAGAGGCGTTGCATCCCGGGCAGTATGTACAGTACAGTACACCGGATCTCGCAGGTGGACGAAGGCAGCGACATGGCTGGCAAGAACATGTCAGATTCACAGAGGTAGGTGCTACCGAGTACGAATACAGTGAGCATGTGTGAGTAGGTGGTTACATATAAACCCGTCATGCATGCAGTATTCGGTAGTACTCGGGGTCGTGCCCTTAATCCGTCCCTAAGGTTTGTGGCGTTAGGGCATCCATTACTATTCGCACTACCTACCCCTCATTTTTGTCTTGTTTTTCAAACGCCACGCTCTTGTTTCCCTCTACGAAGTACGCAATGACGTCAGGGTTGCCGACGCTCCGTGATTGCTACCATGAGGTTTCTTCTACGAATGAATTATCCTCCATGCCACTCGCCAAAAATTTCCGATGGTCAAGTTTTGGCCAACATTTGGCATGATTCTTTGATCTAAATTCCCAGTCGTTAAGACGTTACCAAATGTTTCTGTTGGTACGGTCATTGTAGAGTACGTACTTAGGTACATGGTGGAAAGATCCGTGGACGCTGACGTAAATCGCTCACATGCAGTACGTATCTCCTCGACGGCGATTGGCTCTCTTCAACGACGGACCGACGTAGCGCTAAACAAGCCAACATCATTTCAACATTCCAACCCGCTGACGCCGGGCCTTTCTCGACAACTCGAGCGAGCCTCTTCTTCCGGCCCGGCGCCTGTCGAGCTGTTGTCTGCACTACTTGGTCGCCATGTCGATCCCTCCTCAGCTCATCCGCGTCAAGCGGAAACGGGTCGAGGAAGCACCCGTCACCTTTCTTCGTCAGTCACCACCTCCGCGGGCCGCCCTACACTGAGGTCTAGCTGACCAGTTGCAGAGTTTGACGACGGCCAGAAACGACACCGTAGTGGTAGCAATTGGGCATATCGGCGGCGAGATGCCTCGTCCCAAGCCGGTCCCCGAGCTGCCGCCCGGAGCGACAGGCCTGTCATCCACACCTCTCGCCCGGAGAAAGCCCCTACCCTCGCCGGCAAACTCCCTGGAGCGCAGTCTTCGCTCGATCGGGGCGCTTCGCCAAGTCGAGAAGCCGGCACCAGCTCGGCAGAGCCGCGAAGATTCCATATCTCGCGGTCGACTCTGGCAGCAGCAAAGGGCCCGGCTCTCAAGGCTAGAATATCCAAGCAGGCACGAAGCGTGCCCACCATCTTTGTCGAGCAGAGCCGAAATGGCAAGCCCTCTAAGCCTCGCGCAGCACTACTAGTCGCCCCGCAGGAAAATTGTGAAGCACCAATCTCGAGCCCTGTCTTGCCAGTCACGGTGGAGAAAAATCAGCTCAAGCCGCCGGGCGTCGTCAGTAAAGCTCGAGGACTTGGCCGCAATGCACCGGCTCACGCTCCTCTTCCGACGTCGCTCATGTACCGGCATGCAGAGGACATGGACAAGATTGCCTCGGACATGAACCAATGGGTTCTCAATGAGCTTGGCGCAAACCTCCACCACATGGAGCAGGTCAAGCAACAAGTCAAGAAGCCAAGGTTCCAGCCCAAAGCACCCGCCCAGAGATATGTGGAGCGTCACCCGGAATCCGTACCAGTCAGCGAGCCTCAAGACATAGTCATGGGCGACGCCAGTGAAGACGAGAGCGATGATGACGATTGGGTCATCGAGGAGTATGTGCGCATCCTAGCAAACTCGGTCGCCTTGGACGTGTCTCCATCGGAAATTGGCGTCTTGGTCCTAGACGACGACGACGAGACGTTGCTCTTCTTCGGATCCTTGCAAGAAGACGACGATGACGACGAGGATGACGAGGACGAGAATGGTAGGTTATCCTCTCCGCAGAGGCGGAATACTATAGCCAGCAAGGCCTCGCGTGTATGCCCAGCACGCTGACATGTGCACAGCCGAGGGTCACTACACAGCAGACTATCCAGAGGACGAGGTTGAGTCGGACGACGAGTACGGTCGTCTGGCATACTGCTACCGCAACGGCGCTGCGTCGGACGACGAGGAGTTTGACAATAGCATGTGCTCCGAAGGGGAGGACAACGGCAAGGTGCTCTCGGGCGGCGACGGCGATGATGACGATGACGAGGCCAGAATGGCCCGCATCCGGGCCTTTATGCAGCGCAACTCGGCTTTCCGATGAGTAGCCGCAAAGGCCGGACTCGATTCGACCGGGTCTTTGCTTTACTATATTAAGCTCGCCAGCCAAGCTTGGCAGCAGTCGCATAGCAGTTGCATCTGTCAGACTCGCAAGCCCATGAACCTGTTTCATCTCAACCATTGACCAACCGTGAGTGGACGTGCGTCGCCACGTGAGGCCCAAAATGTGCGGAAGACGCAGCAAACGGCCCGGGCCACCCCGCCAGGCTTCTGCGTTGCCAGCCTCCTCCCGAGTCTTGGCTCGTAACAGAGATGAAGCGCGCCGCGCACGGTGGGCGTGACAAGGTGCGAGAACTCGCCTCTACGCCGTTGCCTTGGCCTCGCCGTTGCCTTGGCCTCGCCGTTGCCTTGGCCTCGCCGGTGCCCCTTGAGCGGCACATCCATCAACCACGTGCGCACCGAGTGCATCACCTATGCGTTGTGTGTGTGTGTGTGTGTGTGTGTTTACATGTTTGTGCGTGCGCGAGTACTATGTGACAGTGTGTCCTATTCGTACATGGTGTCCGTTTTGCGTGTGCGGACCTCGTTGGCAGCTTGGGACTGGGACTCGGCACCTCGAGCATGGCCAAGTGAGTGGCCCGCCGCGCGCCCGCCCACAAGCTTGCGTCGCCCTTTTGTTTTTTGTTTTTTATTGCCAGAGGCGCCAGGATTTTCTGAGCGCAACATTCGGAGACGACACACCGGGACCCCCCGTCCACCCCCTAGTCTAGTGACCCACCAGCGGTGAGCCCGTCCGCCGGGCACGGTGGCGCGCACAAAGTCTATAGAGGTCGGAGGGCCCGTGGCGGGCGGAAACGAGCCCTAGTCTCTTTTCTCTACGCGTCTGCATGGACTCTCTTGTTGGCACGTCTCGTCACCTTTTCACCGCCAAGCGGCCTCATCAATGCTCTCGATGCTCTTGTTGGTATATTGTATGTACATACACGCGCCATGTGTGTCAAATGGCCCGCCATGGAAAGCAACCAACCATGCCGCCCAACCCATTATCCATATAAAACGTCATGCTCATGTTCCTCCTCCCACTACGCCAGGCACGGCGCGCCCGTCGTCTATGTAATGGTACACGCTGTCGGTGGGGTGGGGCAGCGACGACGGCCGTCAGCTTTTGACCCCCGTCCCCTCGCCCCCCCGAAACCAGCCTCAGGCCTCCCAGGCCTCTAGGAACCAGGATGTCCTACCGCAGAGTCCGCTCATGATTGCCCACGTTCGTGTGAACGTCCCGACAAAGGGAAATGCCAGATGGAGAAAGGAAAAAAGGAGGTGGTTAAAGTACATGGGTAGGGCCCGTGGTGCCCGTTTTTGTCGTCTTGAAAGTCGTCATGTGGGAATAATATCGTGTCCGTGCTCATTCGTGTTCGGCCAAAAGCCAACAGGCCTCGTTGCCCGTGGCCTCTAGAGCTTGAGTCGCCGCTGCTCCTTTCTTTTTCTCCGCTCGCGGCGTTCACGGTATTGCATTGATCGTTTCGAGGCTGGGAAAGAAACAAAACCGTCAGCACGGGTCATGGGAAGGGTGCAGGGATATCTGCTCAAGCGATGCGTGGAAACTCACCCCAGTCTTGCGACTTGCGCTTCAGCTCAGGGTCGACCCAAGAGTAGTGAATGGCCCGTTCGGGATACCGTTGAGCCAGGCCCAAGGGTTCCATGGGCTTGTCCTGGCTATCCCTCTCCCTGCACTTGATGCTGATGTACCTTGGCTCCAGGTCGTCCTCGTTGTCGAAGAGGAGCCAGCCATCCTGGTCCCAGAGGGGGATCCTCTGGTTCATGCGGTAATACCAAGCCTGCAGGCCCTGGACAGTCCGCTCAGGGACCCTGCCGAACATTGCCGCAAAGTCCTGCTTGATGCGCTGCCACTTGAGCTTCTTGTCGTGCCAGGCATAGATGATGAAGTCGCCCTCCTCCGTCGTGTACTTTTGGTTGATGTGTCGGTTCTCGCCTTCTGGAGGGGGGCTAGGATAGCTGTCCATGACTGTCTGCCCGTGTGTGAAGGGATCGCTACCATGCCCAAAGAGATAGCCGTCGTGGGACATGTATCCGTGGCCGAGGTGCGGCGGGGGAAGGACTCCGCCTCGCGTCAGGCTGGGTAGAGGTGAAGAAGGAGTTTGAGGCCGGGCGGGGCCGTGAGACCGGGCCAAAGCCTCGACACCTTGGTCGAACTCCTCCAGGCTTGGAAGTCTGACGAGACCATGGCCATACGGGTTGAGGCGAGAAATGCTGGGGAGCGGGGAACAGTCCCGTGAGTGGCTCGAGTAGGGCCCTGCGTACGACAGGCGGCGAGTTTCATACAGTCGAGCGTCGACGGGCGAAGAATTGCCTTCAATCTTCAACCGGGGGCTGCCGGCCGCGGACTCTGGGGGTGTCTGCGGGTGGACAAGTGATCCGTAGAGGGAAATGGAAGGCAAATCCTCGGGAAGCCTGCGTGGTTGTAGCGCCTCGGTGTGCGTGAGGGCTCGTATGCCCATTCTGCCACCGCAGACCAGAGACGATCCGCTAGACTCCCGGGAGCCCGTCGTCGTCGTGAACATTTTCAGGGTGGAGGATCGAGGAGCCCCTCGACGGCGTATAAGACAGTATTGATGGGGACCCTGTAAGTGACCAAGTGATGGTTGAGCGAGGGCGCCAACGACTAAGCTGGAGGTGGAAACTCGGGGCTCGAAATGACTGGGCACGACTCGTCTGGGCACCGAGGAGGGAGAGCGAGGGTTAAGTAACGAGGGAGGTGTCCAAGGGTTGTGTAGACGACGAGTGAAGAGAGTGACGGCCAACAGACTTGTTGACTCAATGGTAAACGAGGGTAAGGATATTCTTGTAGTCTCGAGACCCTGGCGATGAATGAATAGCGTCTGATGACTTTGCTAACGCACCGTGCTTGTTTCTTTTTTCTCTACTGCCCAGTACCTGAGTCAAATGATAAGCTCCGGACGATGGCAGCACACAAAGATTGTTGTCTTGAGTTGCTAAAAGGGGGCCCGAGTGCCACCCCTGCGCCGAGTTCGCAGACACGGGACCAACAGACGCGGAGTGTGGTTAGCGAGCAGCAGGGTGCATCGTCGTGCAGAAATCGACAGAAACGGTACCTGCGGCGGCTGTGAAGGACAAGCGAGGGCTGGAGTTGACACTTGACGACGCCCCAGGACGTCAAGGTTGCTTTGGTTTACCTGTGCTGTTTCTTGCATGCAGCAAGGCCAGGCGGGGGAAGAGGCCAGTGAGGAGGCCAGTGAGGAGGCCAGTGAGGAGGCCAGTGAGGGTGGCGGGGTGCAGGCCAGGAGGGAGACAATGGACGACACTCTTTACACTCTTTGAACGCTTGCTGTCGTCGTTGGGCTGCCAAGGACGACGAGAGTCCCCATGCTGTTCATGGCGGTTGTCGTGGCCACGACTGCTGTTCTCGCCGCCGGCTGTGAACCACGGTTTTGCGTCTGCACGCAAGGGAGGGACAGCCGATCATCTCATCTCATCTCAGGCCTCGCACCGACACTGAAGACTCAGGAGTCCCGCAGCCCGCAGCCCTTGGCTCGATGCCTCCCTCGCTGGAGGGTGGCAGTGTCTGCACAGCAGCTGTGTAGTCGCGCGGTGGTGTGGCTTGAAAACCTCGGTTGCTCGTCTCACAAGGGCAGCACCTTGGGAAAACCTGTGCAGTACTACTTGTTCACACAGATCATGTCTGTTGATACTCCGTAGAACCGACATGCCTACTTCGTGCGTGCATAATCAAAGGGCACACGGAGTGGGTGCGGACCCATCAAGTCAGCCTCTGGACCCAGATACCAGGGTCGCCGCACTGCCGGGACGGCTGGCACCTTGTACGAGGATGATGCCGCCGGCCGCCAACTAGGCGCTGGGAGCCAGCTTCCGTCCGTTGTATGCCCGGGCTCCAAACCTGATGGTCCGAGCCGTCGAAGCCAACAGCGACAAGGAAACGGCTTCGTCTGTTGTCCGCCTGCCTGCCTGCCTGCCTGCCTGCCTGCCTGCCTGCCTGCCTGTCTGGGACGAGGCACCATGTGGCTCCAGAGTTGGCCCATGTCACGGCGAGGGATGGACGAACAGACTTGGCGGCGGCACTGGCAGTACAGTAGGGCCACGTCCAAGCGATGCGAGGGCCGAATAGGTGCTAGACAGTGTCGCGTCTGTTTGTGCTGCGCATCGGGGATCGGCACCAGTCCAGGAGATTTGTGAATAGTACTAGCCAGGGTGATGCGCATGGCGAGGCCCGCCTGCAAGAAAAAACAAAGAGATCTGACCTGTAATCGGAACTCAGACCTGGGGAAAGCTGACGGTCCGACCAAAAGGCACAGCTCGACAACGGACTACGCCGTCGTCGGCCCCACAAGTCTTTCTTTTCCGCGGCGGCTAGTCTCTCTGCGTGTCTGAAGCGAAGCAGACCGACGCAGGGTCGCCGCACAAACTCAGCACCTGCTCGAGCATCTTTTGGCGTCATGAGACGAGCCGTGTCTATTTTCTTGACAAGCGTCGACGTCATGAGACGAGCGGTGCCGGGCACATTGAATATACGGCATTGTCCATTGCCGTCGTTGCCTCGGGATAACGGCGTCGTAGGCGAGAGAATCGCGAGGTCCCCGATGCAACCGGTAAATCTTGTCTGCTGCCGTCGTTGGCGAGGCTGCCAACAAGGAAGCAACGTCGGGTTGCCAAGATGGAAGCCGAGGGAGAATAAAGATGCGTAGTCGGCCCCTGTCGACGACGGAGAACGGCGCAGATGTGTTGGCAAAATGTCATCATCCATCATCGTCATTGTCATCATCGTGCGTGTGGGTTTCTTGTAGTCATCATCCACATCGCATCGCCTCGTCATGTCGTCGTGCGTCTTTGTCCGTCGTCGTCGGCAATGGCCGCTGTCTCAATGTGGCAAACGCTCGGCCTGGGAAAAGCGCCAGTGGGTAACTCGTAGGCTTTCGGGACCCGCCATTTGTTGCTTTTTTCCCCTTCTTCTTCATTCATGGCTTCTCTGGGGCGCGAGGGGTGGGTGTGCGTGTCGTGCTGCCAAGAGTAAGGGTACAGGTTGTCGAGTACGCAGGGAGAGCGAGTTGGAGTTGGCGCAAGGGGCATCAAGAGGCTGGAGCCACCTGTTTTTTCTTACCCTGCCGGCCTCGACCCAACTTCTCTGCGCACAGGTCTTTCTTTCTTTCTTACCTAGGTGGGTACCTGGATACTTGATAGGTACCTCTGATTTCTCAAAGAGTACTTCGTACCTAGGAACATTTACAGTGTCAACGGTCATGTATGTGTTCGTCACTCCGTCGTATTACTGTTAAAGTGAGCATGCATATGGCATGTGACAGACGGCGCGAGAGGGACATATGTACGAAGCATGTATGTATGTATGTATATATTTACCCCAGTACTACGGCACATGCAGGGCTACAGGTTACATGATGCAGCAAAGAATAACTTATCATTATAATAATAAAACCCAATCCCAACTCCAACACTCCATGACATGACATAGTACTACAGTGCGCAGCTCTGCGAGGCGGCGGACTCGGCGGCGGCTGCTGCGGCTGTGGCTGTCGCACACAGACACAGACAAGACAACCCACACACTCCATGCGGCTCTCCGCGATTGATTACCTCGCCTTGTACCGACCCGCCGTGCTAATCTTGACCAGGCCATCTACAACAAGTTAGCAAGCACCTCGCTCTGCGCCTCCCTCCAACTACAGTGCACCACCCTCGCCCACCGCACAGTGCCCATGGGCCGAACCGGGTCCGGGGGTTCCCGTCTTGTGGTGTCTTCGCTCCTCAGACAGAGACAAAAAACGTCATCCGCCCTTGTGGAGGCACGCTATGCCCCCCCTGTCCGATTAATACCCCGAAAGCTCCGTCTTTTGCCATGTTTTTGCCTCCCGCTCTAAATCTGGAAGCCGTCGTTTCAGCCAGCAACCTGTCGTTGATCCGATGGCTGCAGCGTTAACTCGTATATCCTTGGCTCATAGGGCTTTGCTTTTTGAGCCTCCTATCTCGCCCTCCCACCTACAGCACCTCCGCACAGCTTGCTTGCCCAAGACGGTGCAATAAGACATGGCTCACGGACTTTCGCCTCCCTTCTTTCCAATGTTATCGTGCTGCGGTCCAAAGTCTTGTTTCCTCGCATCACGGTCCCATCCGCTCCTTGCTGGCTACCGCAGACGCCGTCATCCTTTGTGCCCCCATGCAAGGACCATCAGCTTCAAACAAGCTCCTCGTCTCGCTCGGCATCTTCATCTCTGCACCTGTCCCGAGGGCCTTTCGAGGGGTCCGTCGGCCAGTCCATGTTTTAGGGTCCGTCGGTCAGTCCATGTTTTATGAGCACTGCCAGGAGCTTAGGGCAAGCCCCCATCATCACCCAGCCCGAAGATCATCTTGGCTGTCCGTCTCGAGACCCATCGCACAAAGGCAACCGTTGGAGTCACTCCCGCGCCTCTCGCCCAGTAACGGTTTCGCGGTGGGTGTCATGCACATGCAATGCATGGCCTCGCACAGACCCAGCACCTCATCATGGCTGCCTCAGCGTTGACGGGCAGAAAAGAGCCATCTTGCTTTGCTGGTGGGAGAAATCGAGGCAGGGGGGGGGGGGGGTGACAGGAACACGCAGTCCGCTTCTCGTCCGTTCTTGACAAAGCATGAATGCCGTGTAGCCACCCGTCCGTGTGTCCGTGAGGACTCTCGACCGCAGCTGAGACCTTCGCAATGCAAGGTACCGCATGATAAAACAATCGAAAGCAAGGGAGTCGTTGCAAATGATGGAGAAGGGCCCGTGAAGGAACTAGTAGATGGTCTCCCTACTGACACTCGCACGCGTCGTAAACATGACCCGACGTACTAGGGGGGCCTAGTAGTTGGATACATTCATGACGAGCGAGCGTCGGCACAGGAGATGGCTTCGTCACTAGCCGCGACGAGCACAAGGTTCCCGGCAAAAACAGCCCCCTGCTCAGCACTGTTTGTTTTCTTGTCGACGTGTCCATTTCCATGACCATCTCCAACGTCGGGCGCAGCGTCAGTTGGTCGACGCGATTCTTCGCCGCTCCCACTTTGCGGGCCCCGTGATCCTGTCGTCGGCCTCTTCCCATTTGTTCACCCAAGCGAGTTGACGTGTGTACAACGGCTGCAAGGCTGTCATAGCTCATGCCCTGCCCTGCCGTCGCCGCGTTGACAGCAGGCGGCAGCCATAGGCTGTCAACGGTCTCGGAGAACAGAACCAACTCCATGGCTCTCGCCACCAATGCCGCCTCGCAGCGAGAGAGCTACCTAGGTATTGCCGATGGTGTCGGAGCGTAGGCAGTAGTATGTGGCATCCCCTGGAGCGGATCCCACCCTGACGAAAGTGTGTTGTTGGTCGCTCCCAATATTCTCGACTTTGCCGACCCCCCCCCCCCCTGGAAACTTGGTCTGGTCTGGCCAGGCTCTGTCATCTCCACCAGGATCGCCTGTGTCCGCATGGGATTCGATAGGCGGCTTCTTGAGCGCGTCATAATGGGCTCACCGGGGTACTGCAAATCGTGAGCCGATCCGAGCTCGTCATTGCTTCCCCTTGTCTCGCCAGTATATGCAGCGAACCGCGAATACGGGGCTAGGCGTCCGATCTTGTCGCCAGACATTGTCTTGGGGGCCGTTGGGAGGGGAGCCGTCCTTTCACCTGAGGATATCCACAGTTCCTTGGACCATTAGTAGTTGACGTGACGTTGGCGCCGATCATCTTTGTCGATGCCTCTGCACAGGCCCGTCGAGCGGCCAGGTCCGTGTCCTCCCCAGGGCCACCAACGGATCAGGGCCCCCCGCCCCGAGGTCGCTTTGTTATTTACAGCTTGGACTCGGCATCGCCCGGAGAGAGAGATCCCGAGCCTGGAAATGATTCATCTCCCGCAAACCTCCTGGTGCTGGTATTAGCCAGAGAGCCTCGGGCAGAGGTGAAATACCACTCGCGGGCCGCGAGAGCCTCAAAAGGGGTAGGGCTCGACCACATGCGAAAAGCAGAATCACGGGACGACGAGCATCTGCAGGGTGCGGGGGTAGGGACATACCATCCTCTCTCTTGCCCGCCGCTGAGGAAGCTGCAGTCGCTGTCGAGCTCGCAACGCCAGCCTCCGATAAGGCCTGCAGTCAAATCTGCAAGTCTCTTTGTCAGGACGGTTGGGATAACATGGGATGTCGACTCCGTCGGCCAACAATTTGGCAGCACGTGTTGGCTCGACCTACCAGAAGAATCTGCCGGCAGGGAGGCCTCGCTTCGGCCGCCCTCTCCCCTGTGAAAGACGCTTAGCCCGCAGGTGTAGGCACAAAAATCCTCGGCGTCGATGCTGTCTGGGACATGTCCGGTCAAGATGCGGCCCAACACGATGACTACGGCAGCGTGGGTGCAAAGAAGAGCGGAGCGAACACCCTGGGCGTCACACTGCTCGACGATGCCGCGCAATGCCAAGGCCACTCGCTCCTGGAGCTGGGCCAACGTCTCCCCCCGCGGCGAGGGCACAACAATAGGCACGTAATCCTCGTCGATGGCGGGAAACAGCGACTTGAGCACGGTGGTGTCGGCAGGCTGGGGATGGCTGAAGGGGGCCGAGCCAAACCACTCGCGGATGCCGTGCTCGAGACGAATGCTGGCAGCAACCCCGTCGTCCCCAGCGGCAGGACCACTGGCTGACCGGTCGTGTTGCTGCTTCTGCAGCCGAAGACGCAGAAACGGCCCTAGGGTCTGGAGGCAGCGGTAGAAGGGACTCGAGTACACCGCCTCGACGGGCGGATCAAGGTCCACGAGGTGCCTGCCCAGCTCTCTGGCCTGGCTGACGCCATGGGAGGTTAGGGCCGGGTCCGCGGGAATTCCTGTTGGGGACGGGATGTAGGCTGAGTAGGCGCCAGTGACCGGGTCGACGAGCCAATTAGAGCGGAACTGGGCGCCGGCAATGGGAGCAGTCAATGCCTGTCAACACAGAGACAGCCCGAAGACCGGAGGTGTTGTCCTGTCTTGGCCGACGCGCACTCACTTACCCCGTGGCGAATGACGTAGATCTTCTCCAGCGGCATGTCCGCAATGGGTGCCTTCAGCGGATCGGAGATGAAGGCTTTTTCTTTCTTTGGGAGGGACGTTGGCGTGGTGAAGAACTCTCCCCCTCGAGATGGATGCGGCGTTGGACCGATTGATTCCTCGCGAGAGGTGGGCCGTTTTGCATCGTGGGCGGCCGCTTTATGATCCCGTTCCGGATTCCGGGTACGTACTCCGGGCTGCTCACAACTCACAACTTCACAAAGGCAGAGTGTGAATACTAGGTACCTACCTACCTAGTACTTCGTACACTCGGAGACTCAGAGTGTGAATACTACACTCAGAGACTCAGAGAGGCAGAGTGTGAATACTCGCATTCGTTTCCGGCCTCCGGTCCCCCTCGTCCCTCTGACCAGTTGGACATGGACCCTGGTCTGTCCACATGGATCATGGATTCACGCTGATATCCCTCTGACAGTTTGGTCGAGCCAACCAGCTTGGGCTGAAAACAACATGAAAGCCGGCCTCCTCCTAAAGCACCAACTGGGTCCTTGAGCATTTTTGTCTGTTGGTCCGCGCAACAGTTTCCGCGGACCGTGCTCGTTCCACTCAGCCATCCTTTCTCATCATTCGTCATTGGCTTATTACTCTCATGAATAACCACCAGGCTAGTAATGGCGAGGCCGAATCCCCATGCCTTCTTCAGCTTCGCCCCCGGTGTAGTGGGAAAAAAATTCTTCGCCTGAACCTTGAGATCATGGGGGCGGGTCACCACGTCCAAGCCTGGGCCTTCTTCAGCGTGAGAGGGTCCGACCGAATCTGTCTAACAAGGTTCCAGCTTCGTGTGAGTGTCACCAATAATAGTCCGCTACAACCGTTCGCGGTGATATGCACAACCTCGTGAGCGGGCGTCCCGGCCTTTGCAGTGGGTAGAAAGCCGCTCGTGCTCAACACGACGGGCTATTCTGAAACTTCTATTTGACAAAAACAAAGGAAATGGGAGAGATCGTGACATGCCAAGCTTCCAAGGCCACGATCATGCTAGTCAAGTGTCCCAAAACAACGTGAGAGAAAATGGCCATGCCCCAGCAATGCACCTTGCCTTGTCGTCAGCCGTCATCAAACTTGCTGCCCTCCATCTGCCCAGATAATATGTGCTGAAGATACCCAGGCGCCATCCACCTTCAACGTCGTCTCCCCCTGCCCTCCGACCTATCCCAACGCCGCCGAGATGATGAGACTGCAGTCCAATGAGTCGCAAGTCCCCTCCATGCCCTCTACGTACCGAGTCCGCCTCGCGGGGTCTCACATTGCGGCAGTCAGATATGTCTGCATGTCGTCCCAGCATCGTCACATGACCGAACAGGATCCCATTGTCCGAGCCCGACGACGGCCGAAAACACCGCCATCCTCCTCGTGCATATGCAGTGCCTGAGCATCTCTCGCTCGTCGTCTGCGTCTTCTGTATCCAGCCCCGCCCATACCAGCCTCTTCGTTGGCTTGCATGTACTCTGCCCACTTCCTTTCCAGTCGACTTGCCGCTGCAGGGTCGCCCCGCAGAAGCCGCTTTTGGTGCTCGTCGACGGTCATCTGAAAGCCGTAGAAGCACTTGAGGCCGGTGATCTCAGTGGAATATGTGACGCGCCCAGGCTGACTGGCTGCGGGCCTCATCTGGGCGTTGCGGAAGAGGACCTCGCGAATGCCCGTCCATGTGACGTTTTGACAGTCATAAACGACCAGCTGCAGAGTGGCTTTGGGTCGAACCCCCTCTTGCATTGATGGTTGAGAACGCTTGGTGACCATTGCTGCGGCTTCGGCGAGCACGAGATCACTGATGCGCGTGTTGTCCATGTCGACACCACGGAGTTTCACGCACTTTTGCATGACTGGGAGCATGCCAACGTCGCTGATTTTCACACAGTAGCTCAGTGAGAGATGCTCCAAGGTCGCGGCGCACGGCGCCTTGGCCAGGTGCTCCGAAAGAAGCGAGTTGGTGAGATGCTCCAGATCCTCCAGCTCGAGGTGCGTGAGCCGAGGCGTCGAGGCCAAAATGGGCTCGAGCGCCGCATCAGTCAGAGACTTGCAGCCAGACAACTGCAGTCCTTCGAGGTCGGGTGTCACGTGGCCGATGGCCTTGACGCCAACGCTGGAAAGACGGTTGCAGCGGCTGAGATCCAGGTGCCGCAGCCGACGGGGCGGGACGACGGGGCGGTCAGTGAGGATATCGATTTCAGGGTCCACGCCATGCATCATGATCTTGAACGCCTCATCCGTGAGCTCAACGCATCCGCAAAGAACAAGTCTCTCGAGGCTGTTGGTGTTGAAGATGGACTGGGCCGTCGCAAGGTTGTCGAAGCCACGGACTTCGCCAGCCCTCAGATCTCTGAGATTGCTGCATGAGTCGATGACGGCCTTGATGCCGCGAGCCTCTACCTTTTCGCACCAAGATACGTTGAAGGTCTGCAGTTGTGGACAAGATTCGGCGACGATCTTGCACGACGTGTTGGACACGGCCGCGAGACCCGTCAGGTTAAGATGCATCAGCTTCTCATTGCTCCTCAGAAGCACGTGCAACGTGTTCTTCTGAAAGTTCCGGCAGCCCTCGAGGGTTGCATTCATGAGGTTCCTGCAAGCCTTGACGACGACCTCGGTCCGTTTGTAGTGCTCGACCTGCACACAGCCCCTGAGGTTCAAATCTTTGACAAAGGGACCAGCAGCAACGATGATTCTAGCCAGAGAGTCGGCAGGAATTTCCTGATAGAACTCGGAGGCGTCAAAGGAGGTCCAAAGCTGGCCGTCAAAGCAGAGCTTGTAGAACGACTTGCTCACTCTCGACGCCTGGACGAGTTCCTTTGGTCTCAAGTACGAGAAAACGTCGACACAAACTTCGTGGGGCAGCTTTTCCCAGCAAGCAAAGCGCGGCCTGGGCACTTTGGAGCCAGAACGGCCTCTTGTCCGCCCATCGTGTTTGTTGGATAAGAGCTCGGCTGGGAGCGAGGCCGTGGCGGCCGCAGAGGTCGTGAATGCATTGTCAACCTTGCGTGCGGCAAGCTGGCCATCGGCGTCGTCGTCAAAGGGAAACTCGTTTGCCAAAGTCTTTTGCGTCGAGCCAAGGCCGCTGGATAGGCCGAACGGTGACGGCTGGGGGGTGGCCGATCTGGCGGCGGGCGGTGTCTGAGACGGCCCAGCCGCCGCGAGACTGACGCACGATAGGGTGCTCCTGGTGCTGTAGGGACTGCCAATCGACTTTGAGCGCCGGAGGCCGTTCAGCGAGGGGGACGAGGAGATGCGCTGCAATCCGCGGAGTAGACGTCGGTGGCTTCTACCCTTTGCCGGGAGTTCGGGCGTGGTGGCGGCGTTGTCTTGGCCGGTCGGCATCGGGCCCGCGAGCGCATCGACGGCCTGGGCCATGTTGTCGGGCATCGGCCCTAGCCGTCCGACTTGCTAGCTGGCTCAGTGTATTCAAGCCCTTTGCCGTGTCGGCTCGATCGGAGAAGGTCGAGACTTTTGTGGTCTCCAACGGCGTCGGGGTTGGTTGGACTAGACTGTAAGTCGTGCAAGACAGGCGGTGATGGACGCGGTTTTGATGAATCGGCGATGGGTGTAATCCGCGGCTGGACGCAAATCGAATCTCATGGCTGTCAAGAGAGCTTGTGTGTAGGATGGGTCGTCGTGACGGCGAGATCGTGGCAGGAGTCCAAGAGTGGGGAGGAGAGAGTGAGAGAAGGAGAGACAGACAGGAGCCCCTTTTCGTCCAACGGTATTCGTAGAGGTGACGCTTCTGGCAGCAAGCGCACCACGGGTTGGATCAGGGGACCTGCGGGATGGACGGTGGGGGCTGGTCACCAGGCCCCAAAAAACCTACCTTGAAGGAGGAAGGTCAGGTATCGCCTCGAGCCAGCCGAAGCCCGTCCTCTGCCGGCGACGCTCACTGGTAACAGCGCAGAGGCGGCAGGTAGGGTGTCGTTGCTAGCGAAGCTGAGGGCACATGTCCTCGGGCGAAGGCGACGACATGATCACAGGAGCAGCAAGAGGGTCAGTCGGACGGTATCAGTCGGGAGGAGAGCAGAGCGGGCATGAGACGAGCGGCGAGCGGCGAGGGGGGGCGCCTTGTGCCGGCAACCCACAAGGCAGTGGGGGATGGAAATGTCCAGTCTTTGTATACGCACGAGAGCTTTGGAGGGCAAAGGAACTCGTCGAGTACATACATACCTCGTTGCCGCACACGGTTGAGCTCCTTGTAGCGCCTACCTTGGGCTCGCTAGAGGGTACGGCCACGTAGATGTAGGCAGTACTTTCGATATGAGTTTGGAAGGTGGGAGCCCCCCTCCCTTCCCCTTTTTTGGGTTGTACGAATACGGCTTTCTCCAAGGCAGCTGCCAACGAGGGCGCTTCAACGAGTCCAGGATGGCGCACTTTCTCTCTGCGTACAGGCTCGACGCAATCCGTCGGGGAAAGGCTTTCGCGGTATGAGCTCGTACAAATATATGTGTAGGTGAGCATACTGCAGAGACAGACTCACGCTCACACTCAGGGGCCATCTGTCTGCTTGTATCTTGGCGACTTGACGGATACGGAGGAGTGTGTTGAGGCTGCACGCACGCACTTTACTGGGCAGAGGAGGCCGCCCCTCCCCCTCCGTGTGGGGTATATCGATAGCACATTAAGTACACAGTGAATCCGTACAGTGTATATATCGTCTCCTGGATGCCTGAGATAAGGCACCCCCGACAGCCACTGCATCTGCCAATGCTTGCGAGTGAGAACCCAACCTGCTGCTCACGCGCGTCTCCATTGCCCGTAACTCGTACTTCGTGGGTAGTCGAATACGAAGCACTCGGGCCCCCCGCATTTTCTCTGCAAACAAAGCAGCAGCCATCCCCACTTGACTCGCCTGACGGAGTATTCGTTCCTCGAAGAAGTGATGTTTTTGTCGCACCGACCTATGAGGACCTGCACCCGAGGGCGCGATTAAGATACCGTTAATTATGCGCAATTAAGGTAGTAAAGCGAGGGAAAACTGTGTTATTCTTGTCTAGTTCTATAGAAGGCTAGCTATCTTATAAGGCACCTTAAATAGGTGCGTAAGTAGATATAATAACCGTATAGGTACCGAGCTATATCTAGCTCGGTCTTATAGGCGCCGCTCCGATGCGATATACCCCCTAGCGTTAAGTAATTAATTTAACGCTATGAGAAGAAGCTATCGCAAGCGCTTATAAAGCCTTAAATACGCCCTCCCTTAGTATTACGACTGTCTCTATTCCTTTAATCCTCCTATGTTTCCTTTATTCCTTATATCCGCCTGCGTATATCCTTTAAATTAAGCAACGCTTTAAACCTCTTAAATTTAGCTCTCGGGAATGCTTTTATTAAGCCGTCTATAGGTATCTCGGCCGTTAGGATATATTCTACCGTAAAGCGCCCTTTCCTATATTCTTATTTAAGCTATATATTCTAAATATCGATATAATAGAGCTTCGTAGAGATATAGCCTTCTTTAACTACTAATCGTATAGTCTAAAGGTTATCGTAGTATATTTTTAATAGCCTAAGGTCCTTTAAGATGTCTCGTAGTAGCTTTAATAATGCGATGCCTTCCTTCGTTATACGCTTAAGTCTTAAGAGCTCCGCCTTTATAGTCGAGGTTATTACTATATCTTATAGGCTTGCTTTTTAGACGATTAAGCCGCCGTAAAGCATTATAATATAGCCTTATAACAAGCGGCGCGTATTAGGATCGTTTGCGAAAGACGCGTCGGTCGCGATAATAAAAGCCTTACCTACTATAAGTCCGTCGAACTTAATTATAAGGAACCTTATTGCGTATAGGTAGCGGATATACTAGTTCGCCGCCTTTAAATGCTTAAGGGAAGGGTTCGTTAGGAACCTTAAGAGCTGCGAGGCTACGAGCGCTACGTTAGGTCTTACGGTAATCGCAGTATATATAATTAACCTAACCCTTTCCTAGAAGTCCTTAATCTCGCGAAAGGAGACTTATTCGGTATTTTTAGTAAGTAGAAAAGGCGGGATTAAAACCGCCGGCGCTTTACTATTATCGTTAAGGCTAAACTTACGTGCAATCTTCTCGATGTATACGTTTTAGTAGAGAAAGATCTTCCGAAGCTATCGGTCGTGGATAACTCTAATCCCGAGATACTATCTAAAGGCCTTCTCGCGGACCTTGTATTTCCCGTTAAGGTACTTAATAAAGTCGTCTACGCTAATCCCTTTAGGACTTAGGATAAGGATATTATTAACGTATATTAGCACGAGGATCTTACCGTTTGTAAAAACGTAAGGCTCTTCGCCGGTATAGATAAGCCCTTATTCCTCTAACGCTTAGTGTATCTCGTTGTACTAAAGAAGAGGCGATTCGCATAGTCCGTAAAGAGCCTTATTAAGTTCGGCTACTATTAAAGAATTCTTATCTCCTTTAAGAAAACCTAGCTCGACGTACCCTTTTAGTAGTTCTATATAGACCGGCCGCTTTATCTTATTAATATTAGTATTTAGAAAAGCGTTAGCGATATTAAGTTGCCGAATATCGAGATTATGCTTCGCCGCTATAGACACTACTATCCTAAAGGTTTTAATAGCGAGGGTTATAGCGTAGGTCTCCTCGCCTTAATCGCCCTAAAGGTCTCTACGTATAATAATATATGCCTTATATCGTATAAGGTATCTATCTTTATCGAGCTTATAGAGGAAGACCTATTTAAGCGGGATTAAGGTTCCCTTAGCGCGCTCTCGGCTAAGGAGGCGCTATATACCTCTTTAGAGGAGGTCGTATAGTTCCTTACGGCAGCCCTCTTTAAACTCCTTCCTATATAGGTAATAGTCGAAATCTTAATAGCGTTTAGGCAGTCGGACGAGGTTATCTTAATAATGCTTATATGCCTTTTATTAGACTACGGCTATAAATACTAAATAAAATATCGTAAGATCTCCTTTTAGCTAAAGATCTTTAAGCAGTAGGGTATTAAAAACGTTATCCCTTTGCCTTATGCGTCTTAGTCGAGAGCTCTATCTCATAGCTTTTATACCGTAGAGCTCTTATTGTATTCGATAAGGGCGATAGGTCTTCTCTTATATTAGGGCTTTTTCCGTAGGTAGTCCTACGGAAGCCTCGCCTTCTTCTACTAAGGTCGTATTACGTTAATTAGGATCTTAGCGATCTTTAGCGTATATACCTTATTATAGGCCTACCTCTTCCTCTTAGTTAGGAGGTTGCCTAGCTAAGGCTTCCCTCCTCGGTAAGGGAGGTATTTGCCCGAGCTAGGGCTACGGTAGTTGCTCTAGCTCTTTAGGCTCTAGATGTATAAAAGGGGTGTTAGTCTCGTTATCCTATAATCCTACGGTCGGTTTAAGACCTTGCCCCGTTAGGTTAGGCGTTTATTCCGGTATAAGAAGTCCTTTAAGGGGAGGTAATAATATAGGTTATAGCTTCGCCGCCTTTACTTAGGCTAACGAGGAGGCTTCTATACGAATTAGAGCCTCTCTTACGACCTTACCTACGCCCTCTACCCTTAAGTTTGAAATAGCGGGCTTAATACCTAAGATATATTCGTCGAACTCCTGCAAAAAATCATTAAGAATAGCATTCTAGTCTTATTAAATCGGTATTTCGATCGACTCGACGATAGGGATATATTCTTATATTAGGACTTATAGGTCCTCTATTTATAGGTCGAAGAAATAGTTCTTATTAAACACTATATCTTAAGTAATAATAACCCTCTTAAGTTAGGGAACCTAAACGCGATATAGGTTACTAGCGTAGTAGCTAACGAGATAACTAATATACGCTTAAGGGTGTGTTTTAAAGGCTCGTTTATATAAGTTAGCCTTTATATTAAGGTGTAAAGGGTAGGCGCGGTAGCTAAAGGCGTAGAGCCCGTCCTAATATAGGCGGAAGTTAGCTTCTCTATGCGCTATAACGCTAAACCGGCCGAACTAGCGAAGATATTAATTAAACTATCTATCGAGTGTCTTTTTAAGCGATTTCTACTAGTTGCGGTATCTCGGTAGGATGTTATACGTCCTAACTATAGCTTAATAAGCCTTTAGCTAGAGGTTATAAGGCAGCTTCCTTATTGCCGAACGAAGTCGTTATTATATAACTCTGCTTAGTCTTTCCGCGCCTCCTATAGGCTCTTTCGTATATACGGGCGGAAGCTTAAGTTCGATGCCTTCCTATTCTGCTTATTCCTAAAACTTTGATATCTTCTATCCTAGGAGGTTAACTAAGGCTCTCTTATTATCTATTTTTATCTTATAAATCACTACGCCTATATATCGGCGGACTAATGCCTTAAAGTTACGTATAAGGGGGGGGCTCTCTATCTTTAAATATATACTCTACGAGAATATTATCCCGCTATATTCGTCGGATAGTAGTAGGATATATCGGTGGCCGTTATAGCTTAGCTTAAAGTCGAAGAGGTTAAGGAAGATACGGTAGAAAGGTTGCCTTAAGCGATTAGCCGGCTCTTTGCGAGAGATTTGCTTATATGCTTTTCCTAACGCGTAGCCCTTGTATTTAACCGTAGTTAAGCTATATATCCGCACTCCTCTCGCTTAAAAGACTAATTGCTTAAGTACTTAAGGGCTTATATGCCTTAATCTTAAGTGCTAAATCTTTACCGTATTAACCTTAGGCGGAACTAGGTTTCTTAATGCTACGATCCGCCGCTAAGGGTACTACGGAATCTTATCTTAGACCGTTAATAACATATACTAGGGAGCATTAAGCAACGTAAAGCACTACGTAAGTAGCTTTAATTTAGCTACTAAAAGGCTATATATGCTTTTAAAGCTTATAAGGATCTTATTATACTTAATACTTCTATACCTTAATGTATTATTATACCTATATAGCTAAAAGCTAAAGTCCTTAAGCTTCTCCCCGCTAATTAGGTTAATATAGAATCCGGGGACGAATATAGCGTCTTAAAGGATTAAGTCCTCCGTTTTCTTACTATTAGGTCTATTAACGATATTCTCGATAATCCGCGTGCCTCTATATAGCACCGCGAGCGCTATATCGCTAACTAATATAATGTCGGTCTTAGTTGCCTTAACGACGTTATACTAAAGAAGCTCGAGCTTATTAATAATATAGGTGCTTACGTAACTATTAATAAGGGTTAAGTTCTATAGCGGATAGATAGCCGCGTACGCGTTCGGCGATATACTAAATGCATACTGCTCTTTTATAGTCTATTAGATTACCGTATAGGCTAAGGCCGGCGGTCCTAACGTCGATTTCTTCGGCTAAGTCGATGTCTATAGTGCCGGCTAGCCCTTTAAAGCCTTAATTGCCTCGACCGTAGTCTTTTAGCGCGGTAAGTCCTTAGCTTCCTTATACTTCTTAACGCGGTTAAGGACCTTAGTAATCCTAGGCCTATAGGAGACCCCGTTAATAGCCTTATAGAAAGCCGTATAGTCTATAGGCTTTTAGTAATAGCGATTCTTACTAATGCCGTAGGGGCACTTATGTTTCTATCGAGCCGGTGTGTTTCCTCCGGGTGTAAAGAACGCGCTTACTAGCCCGAATAGCTTATTATATATATTGCGATCGAGGCTTATAGAGTAAAAGAGTTTACTAACGCTTTAGAGGATTATCGTAACGACGTTGCCTTTTTATTACTGCTTGCGTAGCTTACTAAGCTAATTGCGAGACTATAGTTCGTCTAGCGGTATAGTTGCCTTAAGGAAGTCTGCGATAGCTTAATCTCCCTTAATGTTAGTAATTATCGTAGTAAAGGCTTTAAGGTATGCTAGTTCCTACTAAAGGTATTAATCTACTAGGTTAATCCTTTAGGGTATCTAAAGCGCCTTACGATAGTTTAGTTATATAATGCCGATGCGGTAAGCGTTAGAGACTTTAAGAAGCTCTCTTAGCTTATTTACGATCCTACGGAGGTCTAGATTATCTAGGAAATGCCTTACGTAGGACTAATTAACGGTTTAATAGACCTAATTCGAAAGGTCCGTTACGGCCTTTTTCTTAGAGACGTATTTAGCGTAGGCTATCTTATAGTTATCTTAGTTAGACTTAAAGCATATAAGCTATCCTACGTTAAGCTCTATAATCGGGACTAGCGGGTCTAGTGCTAGTGCTAATGCCGGGTTATTAAGCATAGCTTCTATATATGCTTAAGCTACGAGGCTATTAATCTTCGCGACTTAGCTTATATAGGTAACGACCGGAGGTTTAACTAGCTTAAGGGTCTTATTAGCCCCTTTATCGCCGGTGTTTATATACTTCTAAACCTCTATACCCTTAGCTATACGACGGAACGTCGTAAACTATATTGCTTAGTAGTCTGCCTTTAATAGGCTAACCTTAGTATTAATTACTAAAGACGTAAGAGTTATAGCTATTATTAAGTATTAAAGTTAAAGTTAAAGTTATAGAAGAAAGGGGTTATAAAATAAGAGTGCTTATTGCAAAAGATATTAAAGATGTTTAAGGAAAGAGGCTTTTAAGTATATATAACTTACTCTTTATAGGCACTAGAGATAGTCACTTGTTAAGCGGTAAAGGAGACGTCGTACGTTACCTTTTTGCCCCTTACGGTAATCTTCTCCTTACTGCCTTATTTATTACGATTATCTTAAAGGTTAAAGAGCATTAAGGTCTTATATAGTTATTATCTTAATGCTATTAGGATCTCGATATCGATGCCTTACTAAATAGTCGATTAAGGGCTTATATAGCTGCCTTAGTTAAGGCAGCCTTTAGGGACCTTAGCTTCTTAAGGCTAACCTAGACGTTATACCTTAAGACCCCCTAATAGCTAACGCGGACAATTGTTATGCCCGACGATATACTAGTACTAAAGGCCTTAGAGAGCTACGGTCCTTTAAAGCTACCCGGCTAAAGCGGCTTTAAGCTCCTTATAGGAAGATACGATAATTCTTAAATATATTAACTTAGTAGCAATTTACGCGGGTTTATATACCGGGCTTATAACTATCGTACCGACCTATAAGGACCCGCACCTAAGGGCGCGATTAAGATACCGTTAATTATGCGTAATTAAGGTAGTAAAGCGAGGGAAAACTATATTATTCTTATCTAGTTCTATAGAAGGCTAGCTATCTTACGAGGCACCTTAAATAGGTGCGTAAGTAGACATAATAACCGCATAGGTACCGAGCTACATCTAGCTCGGTCTTATAGGCGCCGCTCCGATGCGACAGTTTTCCATCGACTTGCAAATGTATGTGCGCAAGCCCAAGTACTTTAGCCACGGTTGGCCACTTTTTGAAAGCGCAAATCCTTTTCCTTCCATTTCGTTACCTCGTCGTGTGTCAGGTGAGAAATTGGCCCCTTTTGACAGCTTGACAGACAGCCTGCCAATTCCATGTCTGTCGGCGTCTGTCGCGGCTTGTGAGCGCGTGCATTCGTAACCCGTATTCGAATTCGAATATGTAAGCATCTAACAATAGCTCGCCACGTCTTTTTCGAAATTCCTTCGTACGAGTTATATATGCAGACGATACCCGAGCTTGGAGGCCAGAATGCCCTTAACGAACCTACCTTTTCCAGCCTTGACCTCACTCGGTCGACCTCGAGTTACACATTCAATATTCCATTCATCTTTCATCTGGTTCGGAATATAACTATGCCTAGTATTCTAGCGACGCGCCGACCCGACCTATTCCGCTAGCCACGCCATGGACTGGTCGGTCATCTTATGCCAGTGTAGATCAAGTGACCCCCGTAAGACACGGGCATCTGGGCAGACGATCAACAAGCCATGCAACAGTCCGGCGATAATGAAACAGCATAAAGACAAGGGCAGGGGCGCTCAGCGGTTGAGCGTGGGTATTTCTTGCAGCTGCCTTGAACATGACGCCTACCCTAAGCCTGTGGCGCTCCCACAAGGCGTGAGCGAGAGTTCCAATGCTACTATCCGTACCAGGTAGGTAGGGAACTCGTGGGTACAGTGGCTATAGGTACCTAATCAATACCGGTGGTCGTAGCACGGCCCCCCCCCCTCGTCAGGTTCCCCACCACTTTCAAAGTCCGTCGCGCCCCTCATTCCCGTGTCCACCCTCGTGCTCCTCCCGATTCCCCCTCTCGCCTCCAGCCAACGAGCACGACCGGCTACGCAAGACTCGACCATTTGCCTCAGAGCTCCAGCACGCAAGCCTCGGCATCCTGCCTAAAACCCCCCTCCCTACCTTCGTCCCAACTCCTCGGTGACACTCAAGCCCCGACACCCGAACGAATCGAATCTCGGACCAACCTTGAGCTCGTGCTCACCGACGTCCATCATCACGCACGGGTCACAAGACGACGTCCATGTCGGCATACCGCAGCCCCGGCCGCAACCGATCCTGACCTCATTCCACTGCCCCGGCCGCCGGTCTACAGCGCGCCCTCTCTCGAGCCCTTCGGCCTTGCCTCGACGCCATTTTGCCTGCCCTCGAGGATGCTGCACACGCATGGCGGGCAGCCAGATCAAAGTCCGTCTTGGTTCCCTCACCGAGCACCCTCCTTCCCCGACACTGACCCGTCTTTCTCCCACCCTCTAGGCGCCGAACAAGCCAAGGACCAAGATGACAGAGGCCGTGGCAAGCTCGGCCCGCCGCTGTCGCTGCCCAAGAACCGGAGCACCGGCAACCTGGCTCTTCAGCCCGACGCGCCGATAGACCGAAGCCGTTACCGCATGTCCTTTGAAGCCCCATCACCCACTCCCATAGACTACGAATCAATGTCTAGGTATGTGCTCTGCCCTTTCTGGTTCATTGCGATGCTCTAACCATGTTCACGCCCCAGGTCCGGCCACTTACCCGACCATGAGCACGGCCCCGGACTGTCCGGGCTGCGTCGTATACGCCAGCAGCACCCTCCCTCTCGCAACCCGACCATGCCAAACTCGACGGCCACCTCGCGGAGTCCCTCGGTTGTAGCGCTGTCCCGCTCAACCTCTATGAGCGCCGTTCTCGCCACCCCGGGCCCTGTACCCCAGCCCGGCGTTCCTGCTTCGCCAAGTTTCTCCGAAGATCTGTCACGCTTCCCCTCCGAGTCTCTTCATTCCTTTTCCTTTGCCCACCAGTCCGAGGACTTTCTGCACAACCGCCAGAGCGTGCTGAAGCGCTCCATGGAGTTCATGAAGGACCGCATGGGGTGGTCGATGAACTCGTCGCAAGCCGGTCTGGCCAGTGCCCAAGCTAGGGTAACGGGGGATGTCGAAGCCCAGAACATGTTGGAGCTTCTGGCTCAGGCACAATTGATTGGGGCCGGCAATTTGCCCTGCCCTGACTTGTCAATGGCGACAGGCCCCCTGACCGGCCCTGCCGAGTTGACGGGCGAAAATGTCTTTGAGAGACAGTTTTTGCCGCCATCTCCGAACGCCCATTTGGCGTCGCCGGGTCTTGTGTCTCCCAGGACGCCGCAGCTCTCGAAATTCCCGCAGGTTCGCTTTCAAGACCAAAGCAATGCGCAGCCGGATAGCTCATGCATCGCGCCACCGGGAGGCCTTGATTCCCATAACTCGAGCAGAACGCCCACCGACGAGAGCGGAACGACTGCCATGACATCGCCGCCCACCTCGAGGCCGGCAAGCCTGAAGCGCACCATGACGGACACACTCGGGATTTCCGTACAGGACAAGCTCATGAACATCATTTCGCAACCCTTCCTGGCGGATCAACACATGTACGAAGAGCCAACCCTGTCACCAACCTTGACGCAAGCGATTCGGCCGTCCAAAAAGTTCCCAAGCGCCCTTGGCCCTGCAGTTCACGGTCACACAAACAGGTGGGTGCCTGCCGCTCAGGCCATCTTTACTACAGAGGCAAAGCCGCCGTGGACCATCATTGCCGCAAACGACCTTGCCTGTCTCGTCTTCGGGGTTACCAGAGCCGAAGTTCGCAAAATGGGGATACTGGAAGTCGTCCAAGAGGAAAGGCGGGCATGGTTGGAACGGAAGCTTTTGCGCGGCGAAGACGATATAGAGGACGAGGGTGCAGTGGAAGGCAAGCCAAAGACGCCTGCCGTGTCCGCTGCGTCAACCCTGCTCGGAGGCCGATCAGGCATCACGGCTCAACTCCTGAGCAAGCCAAACTCGAGGTCTCAGCCACCAAAGTACTCACCAAGGAGGGCCCAGACGGTTCACAGTGGTGATGCCAGTCCGCCCAAGACACGAGGCACGGGGCAGCATCGCAACAGCCTGTCCCGCGGAGTCTTGCTGTGCGGCGACGTGGTCCCTATCCAGAAACGTAACGGCGCCACGGGCTCGGCGAGCCTATGGGTGAAGGAGAAACGAATTGGCCTGATATGGGTTCTCGAAGAAATCCACGAAGACGTCGCCTACCTGGAGCTGGACGAGGAAGGCGCCGTAAAGAGCATTTCCGGCGCTGCCGAGCCGATTTGGGGGTCCAAGTCGGCCCGCACGGGCTTTGACGTGGCCGAGCTGATCCCCCGGATCCCGAGGCAAGGCATCGATCCGACCATCGGCGAGATCGATTTCGCGCAAATCGCACGTCGAAAATACTTTACATGCCCCAACCCTCGGCAAGTCAACATGCCTTGCACCGTGGAGCAGATTCGCGGCAAGTTGGAGCTGCGGGTGTCGTCTTTCCCGCACATGGCCGGCATTGTGGTTGTTGATCCGGAGAAGCTGGAGATTCGAAGCTCCAACTCGGTCTTCTGCGGCGCCTTGTTTGGCTACGAGAAGCCCGACGGAATGCCCATCAACTCGTTGATTCCCGATTTCGACAAGATTCTCGAGACGATGACGGAGGAAGACGGCCTGCAGATGATGGACGGCATGGTGGTCCCTGAGCAGCGGTTTCGCCGGGCGTCGGCCTTCTTGGCTCTGAAGGAGCATCGGCCCGACGCCGCCGCAGCTTTTCTCCAGCCAGACGGGCTGCCTGCGAAGCATCGGGATGGATCCGATCTCAAGATTGATGTCCAGATGCGGGTTGTGGAAAGTGAGAAGCAGCCTAGCATCGCAGACGAGACGGTTGCCGAGGACAGCGACGAGGACGATGCCGACGGCAGTGACAAGCCCTTTTCTGTGCCGCGCAAGGAGATGGTCTTTGCCCTGTGGATTACCTACTCGCGCCATCTGCACGCACATGCGCGACTGCACCTAGACTCCCCGGCCAACTCGGGCTCGACGACGCCGCTTCGCCAGCCTTCTCCCGGACAGACACCCCCGGTACACACACCCGTGGAGATGACGTCTGACGATGATGAGACCAATAAGCAAACTTCCCCGCCCGTGGCGACCCTGTCGAGGCAACTCAAGGATGCCGCGCTCAGCGCAGCCGCCAAGTTTACCAGACACGCCAAAGCATCGCCCAAGGCCGGTGAAAAGGCCGCCGTGGCCAGAGCTGTCGAGCCCGCCCCAAAGACCACCATTGACGACTACTCGATCCTGGAGGAAATGGGCCAAGGCGCCTATGGCCAAGTGAAGCTGGCTCGCCACAAGCAATCCGGCAAGAAAGTTGTCCTCAAGTATGTCACGAAGCGCCGGATTCTAGTCGACACATGGACGAGAGACCGGAAACTAGGCACCGTCCCCTTGGAGATCCACGTCCTCGAGTACCTGCGGCGGCCCGAATTGGGGCATCCCAACATCGTCGAGATGCAAGGTTTTTTCGAGGACGACGTCAATTACTACATCGAAATGGCGCCTCATGGACTGCCCGGCATGGACCTCTTCGACTACATCGAGCTGCGGGCAAACATGGAAGAAGCAGAGTGCCGAAGCATCTTCGTGCAGGTGGCCCAGGCCATTCACTTCTTGCATACCAAAGCACACGTCGTGCATCGCGACATCAAGGACGAGAACGTCATTCTCGACGGCGAGGGCAACATCAAGCTTATAGATTTTGGCAGCGCAGCGTACATCAGGAGTGGCCCCTTTGATGTGTTTGTGGGCACTATTGGTAAGTCTCGGCGCACAAAGCCCCCTCGCGGCGTCGATGAACTGACAGCAATGCAGATTATGCCGCCCCAGAGGTTTTGGCTGGCAAACCCTACGGCGGCAAGGAGCAAGACGTGTGGGCGTTGGGCATCCTTTTATACACCATCATCTACAAGGAGAATCCCTTTTACAGCATCGACGAGATCATGGATCGAGACTTGCGTGTGCCGTTCACCATCAGCGACGACAGCATCGACCTCGTGCGGTGCATGCTCAATCGCGACGTCAAGGAGCGCTACACCATCGCGCAGGTGCTGGAACACCGGTGGTGCGAGGGAATTGACCTGGAGAAATAGAGGAAGCCGTCTTTGGTGAGAGACGAAGGAGAACACCGCCGTCGCGGTGGAGGCGATGGGGGTTTCCCGTGCAACTAGATGGTCGAGACATTTTGGGCACCCGTGATACCCACATCTGTAAAGGGGGTGCCTCGTAACATTTCAGCGCTTCGATAATGGACGCGATGACAGGATAGAGATCGGGCGGGCGAACTGGAAAAGAAACGGGGTGCGAGGCTACGGGACATCGGAGACATGAACTCGGAGGCAGGAGTCGTAGGACTCCCTAGGCGAAGCACAGAAATCACAATTGGACCTGTGGTTCATCATCAGTTCTCGAAGCTACCCTATGAAGTGACGATAGGTCGAGGCAATGCGCGGCGCACAAGCAGAGCATGGTGAGCGACTATCGTGAAGTATATATCCTCCAAGAGTTGTGACATGTCAAGGCGGCCCGAGGGCCACGGAACACGCGCGTGGCCCCTGACCCCAGGCAGATGGGAACGAATATGGTTTAAAAATCATCATGGCAGCACCTTGTGTTAGCCATAGGCCAGTTCGGGGTTCGCCTTGAAGTTGCAAAGGCAGCGACACTCAGGCACAGGACACTCGACGTGCCGGGCAAACCACTGCCTCGCATGGTCGAGGTGCAATACGTGCTCGCAGCGCAGGCAAAACGTCGGGAAGCGGCCTGCCACGCGGCTCTCCTCCTTATCCTCGGGCTTGTCGGAGCGCGGCACGCCCACGACCTCGAGGCAGACGACGCAGCGCGGGAGGTGGCGGCCGCAGTTGGGACAGCTGACACCGGCGTTGATGCTCGTCGCCAGCAGCGGATTGCGCGTCTCGAGCGTCGACGGCGCCGCGGCCGTCAACGGCGGCGCCGCGCCCTGGTTGGCCAGGGACATCTCGGCGTCGCAAAAGACGCAGCGGAGCGCAATCTGCCGCGAGGGGGGCTTGAGCGTCGGCACGCCGTCTCGCTTGGAGCGCTTGGTGGACTCGACCTCAAACTTGGTGCGCTGGAAGAAGAGCCGGTGGCGCTGAAGGTGCGCGCGGTAGGCGTTGCGCCAGGCGCGGCAGCGGATGTCGTCCATGTAGCGAGGGTAGCAGGTCGACAGGACGAGCGTGGCCGTCTGGACGTCGTGGAACTTTTGCACGTAACGGGCGAATATGTCAACCAGGTCGTCGTTGATGCCCACGAGCACAATACCTTCCACGTCTCCCTCGTCGGCAGCCAGCGACACTTGATCCCCGAGCCATCTGGCGAGCTGCTCGTCGTCAAAGTTGCGGAAGGCCGCCACGGCGCGGTCGGCCAGAGGCAGAGATCGCTGGTTGGCAATGGTGGCCCAGTCCCCCGTTGCTATCAGGGACGATATCGCTCGCAGATATGGATCCGTCTTGGATGCTACCGCGTCGTCGATCTCGAGCTGCTGCTTGGCCGCCTGCTTGCCGCCGCGGCCCGTGAGCTGGAGAGCCAGAGACACGAAGAGCAACTCTGGATGCGCGGAGCTGGCCTTCTTCAGTATCTGAATGGCCTCCTTTGTATCTCCTCGGAACAGTGCCCGAGAGGCCACCATGGTGTGGATGGCGGTGGGATATTTCGGGTCGGCCTCTCGGTCAACCCCATTGGGGTCGTGACGTTGAGGGTCGCCCCAACCGCAAATCTCGAGGCACAGCTGCCGATGATAGGGCTTCTTTGTGGCAACGCCATCGAACTTTGGCAGCCGATGCTTCTTGCAGTACTGCCCGATGGCCCGCTCCCACTGCGACGCGTCAGGGACGGCGGTGCCCGGGGCGAGGCGAGTGCTTGGATTTCTGCCTACGATTCAAGCGTCAGTGTAGTCGCGAGATATATCAGGTACGAGGCTTCCTTACCCAAGTCGTTGGTCCATACTGCATGGACCCCGAGGAAACTCAGGTCCATATTGCCCAACAACATGCCGCCATCTTCGGCGGCCCGCTCGGCGTCTTCAGGTCAGGCACTGTCATTAGCTTGCTCCTTGGGCTCGACACTCGATCGAGGGCTCGGCTTACCTGCAATCCAGTCCCATATGAACATTTTCCAGGGATCATCAGAGACAATGTTCCTATTGGTAGCCGCGTCAAAGAGATACTTTTCTTGGGCGCGGAGCAGCATGGTATGGCCCACCACGCATTGAGCTTCTCTGGGGAGACCCTTGGCTGCGACGAGCGAGCTCAAGAGTCCCTCGTGCATCTCGCGACAAGATCCAAGGCTATTTGAGGCCAGAGAAATGTCGTTGGGTCCGTTATCCAGATGGCGGGCACCGCGAATATGGGAATGTGCGTCATCTTCAGTTTGCGAGGCTCCATGTTCGTCACGGTTACAGGCGCGCAGGCTGCGGAGCTTCTCAGACACGGATTTCGCATTGTCAAATGAGTCGGGTAGAGGCGTGGCTATCCTATCGACGTGCTCGACAGTGGCAGACGCGGTCAACCTGATTTTCGAGGCGCTTTGCAGCCGTTCCTGGACATGTGCCTTGTCGGGTCCGAAGATGGGAACTTCAGACATTGTCTGTTCGGCCAGAAACGTACCCAGCATTTCCACAGTCTGCGACGGCTCGAAATGCATCACGTCATGGTATGGAGCACCTTCTGCGATGCGTTAGCTTCTGTCAAGCATGTGATCGTTGACCTTGGAGTACCTTCCAAGCCGCGATGGGGGGGCTGCCAAGGCACGAGGTTGAAGACGTAGTCGGACGTGCGAGACGGCTGCTCAAGGACATCAAAGTTGCCATTTGCTCGTAAAACAAGCAGCCTCGGGCGCACGACTGCAGAGCCCAGTGTCATCCAGTCGAATGACACTATGCGATCGTTCCTCCTCGAGGTGTCTCGATACGACACATCCATTTCGTGAGATCGCTGCACCTCAAGAAGCTCGGGGCCCGCCTGCGTCGCTGCCCCGGACGATTGCATTTCTCTGTTCGTCTCCAAGACCTTGAGCTGTCCTGTGGGTGAGAGGGCAGCCAGCAAGCCGCGGCGGTCGCGGCAGTACCGTAGTGAGCGTATGAGAGAGTGTTTGCCATCTGCGGTAAGCAGATCTGAGTTGGTCTCGATGACCTGATTTAGTCTCAAGGCTCCACCCCACGGCAGATCGTCCTCATCAACGGCCTGTGTGTACGTGTGTGAAGCCAAGGGACGGGAGGTGGCCCTGCGGTCCCAGATCATGACGCCAGGGTGATCGAGGGCAGACGAGGCGAAGAAGTTTTGGTCTGCATAGTCGATTGCCAGATTGTTGTTACATTTCGTCTGAAAGGTGACAACGCTTGTGGCATCTGTGGACGAACGGTCGTTCAGCCGAGAGCGGGGGCAGCATGGGTACTTTGGCCGGCAACGCCTCACTTACCTCGAAGATCGTGTATCCTCAACCCCTGGCCTTTGATGCCAGCCACCAGCGTCTGCGGGCTGTCTTCGAAAAACTTGAGGCTCGAAACGGACACGCTTGGTTCAAGACGTATCCTCGGCTCGACGAGACTGGTTGCTTCGGGTGGAAAGCCCCTAGCATGGCTCCCAAGTGCGGACAGGCGATTGACGTCCCAGACTTGCAGGCTCTGGTCCATGCGCACACGATCCAGGCCAACGGCCAAGAGACCAGTTGTGTTGAAGGCGACTGCCTGACAGGTTCTAGCCATCTTTAGGCCAATCTCAACATAGGCGTTGGAGTTGTCGTCGATTCTCAAGAGGTTCACAATGCCCGAGCTGGTGCCGACGGCCAGCAGCTCCGGGTTGGCGGGTGACCAATCGTAGGTCGTGAGCGGTGGGAAGTCATCGTGCCGGCTCAACTTGGCGTAGTCAAACTGCCGCTTGTGAGCTTGGCCAGTCGGCTCGTAGAGCTGCACAACTCGATGCTGCAGATTGATGTGCACGAAGCTGTCGACGGCGGCGTTTGCGGACCATTTCACAAGCCCAGGCTCGGGACGGTCCATTTTGGCGAGCCCGAGTCGAGCTCATGTGACGGCTGACGAGGCCACGGGACAGAGTCGAGATGTATGGACGAGGCCACGGGACAGAGTCGAGTGCAGATGGACGAGGCCACGGCACAGAGTCGAGTGCAGATGGACGAGGCCACGGGACAGAGTCGAGTGCAGATGGACGAGGCCACGGGACAGAGTCGAGTGCAGATGGACGAGGCCACGGCACAGAGTCGAGTGCAACCGAGAACTCGACTGCTGCCGACGTTTTCCTGATTCACTGAGCATCAGCTGAGGCCGTTGGAGCCGTCGCTAGGCCGTCGCAGGGACGTCGCATAGCATCGCTTGTGGCCTTGGGCCGGTATTGAGCGAGCAACCGAGAGCAGGGAGCGCCGAAGTTCATGCCCGCGCTTTACAAGGCTTCAATGAGCGTTCCTCTCCGATGACCTCTTGGCTGGCTCGTCTGCACTTGGAAGAGGAGAAGGGCTTAGGTAACCCGCGCGCGATAAGATCGGAACCGAGGTTGTTCCAGCCGGCTCAATCCCCACCCAAAGTTCAAAGGGGGCATCAAACCAAGCCCATGTCGTTCATGTCGCTGGCGTCGACCAAATTGCAAATCTGCTGCACCCTCTTCACCATGGGCATCAAGCGACCCTTTGCCGACGTGGACTCGCGAGAGGCTGACAATGGGGGCGACCCGTCATCCACGGACAACATCAAGCGACGGAAGCCGCTGGGGAAGAAACACAGGGCCAAGGAGGGCACATCCGAGTTTTCGAAGAAGCGCGCTCGGAATATCCAAAGACTACTGCAGCGCAAGCAGGATTTACCCGCCAATGTCGTCAATGATCTCGAGCGAGAGCTGTCGGCCCACAAGGCGGACCTCGCCGACAAGGCCTTTCAAAGGAAGCGCAGCGCCATGATTGCCAAATACCACATGGTTCGGTTTTTCGGTACGACTCCGGTCCCTTTACTAACAGTCTTTCCCCACCGACGATGGCTAATCAAGTGGTGATGAATGTCCAGAGCGAAGAAAGGCGGCGCGACTCGTCAAGCAATTGCAACGCGAAATCGAACAGGAGATGGAATCCGATGAGACGGACCGGCTGAAGAAGGACCTGCATATTGCCGCGGTCGACGAGGCGTACACCCTCTACTACCCTCATTTAGAGCCATACGTCAGCCTCTACGGCAACTCGCAGGCGGTGGAAGCGGACGAGGGTGAGGGCAAGGTGCCATCCGCAAGGGTGTCACTCAAAGCAGAGCGGCCACCGATGTGGTCTATCATTGAGACAACCATGGCAGAGGGACCAGAGGCTCTTAGGAGATTACGGGAGAGAAGATCGGCAGACGGCAAGACAGTTGAAAATATACCCAAGCGTCGGCGACCCAAGGCACCCGCGACGACGTCGACGGCGGGGAGACTGCCGACGCCAAAGCAGCAGAAGCCGCAGGCGCAGGGAAAGATGGGCGAGTCCCAAAAAGAGGGCGAGTCCCAAAGAGACGGCAAGACTGGCGTGCCAAGCGCCAAGGACGGCGCCGCGCCACAACTCAATCGCCGGGAAAGGAGACGGCTCATGCACCAGGCCAAGGCTGCGACAGATGACGGGGAGGCCGAGGAGGGCGGCGGCTTCTTCGAGGACTTGTGAGCAGAGGCAGGAGTGACGAGGCCAAGACGGTGCGAAAACTTGGAGTCGATACCCAAGGGTGAAGGAAGACAATGCATGGGCCTCTACCTGCTTGCCCGCATTTCATTCGCGGGCCTGCAAATCAGTCGATTTGGATGGAAAATAATGATTGCGCGTTGCATCAAGACGATGACGGGATGTTTTGTCGCGTGCCGTGTCCGATTAGTTATCCCGGTATCCGTACTTGGTAGGTACGGAGTCAAGACGACTCGAGGATCCGTAACTCGTACATACATACATATTCGTACATACATCCACACTCGATGCAAGCCCCACACCCGACTGCCACCGCGACGACCAAGTCCAAGCGCCATCCACGCCGTCTCATTGGGGGGAGGGTCCAAGGCTTGTTGCTTGCTCGTGTTTGCGGGTGCCGTCATGGGCGGGCAGAAATCGAGCCGCCGCCAGCCACGCCCCATCTCATCAAACCCTCTTTTTTCAGCTGACGAGAACGCAGGACAAGGTCGCGCCTCTTCGCACGCCGTGTCCGTGTCGCAATCATGGCGTCGACAGAGATGACGAGGGTGCCATGGGAGCGCTTGCGAGCCTGGATCGACCAACAGGTTGACCACGAGCGGGAGCACAACCGGCCCGCGCCGCTGTCGCAGGTCAAGCTCCTGGCCATCTCCATGCTCGTCTCCTTTGGCGACGAGGAGCCCGAGGTGGGCGACCGAGACTACGTCAGCTTGCTGCTTCGTATGGCTTCCCTCCCTGTCCCGGGGCGTACGTCGGCGCGCGCAATTTGCTGACTGCCCTCCCCCCCCCAGATGAGACCCAGACTCGTCGGAGTTCGCAGCCCCTGTTTGCAGATGGCGAGCCCGTCCAGGTGCCTGTTGAAGGACATTTCCAGCCAAAATTCAGCTTCGTCTGCTCCATTGCAGAGCACGGCTCGTTTCCCCGCGAGGGCTACGGCGTCGAGGCCGGGCAGCAGCCGCCCGCCTTTCAGGGCAAGAAGGTATGCACAGATCAGTCTACCCACGTGTACAATCAGCCAGGTTGACACGGCCTAGAATGCGAAACGGTACGCGGCAAAGTGTGCCCTGCAATACCTGCAACAGGCCGTTCCCAGGGAGCCCGCGCCCGTGGCCGTTACCCCGGCCCGCGCCCCGGCGCCGTCCCCCAGCCCCGCCCGGGACGTCGCGGGAGGAGGGGCAGCGTCAGCAGACAGGTACCCGCGCATGCAACCGCAACCGCAGCCGCAGCCGCAGCCGCAGCCGCAGCCGCAGCCGCAGCCGCAGGGTGCTCCGGGCCGCTCCGAGTCCGGCTTCAGCAACCCAGACGGCGACGAGGGGGCCGTCTTCCGCCTCGTCTCGGACCTGGCCACCAGCCTCAACATGAGCAGCCCGCGGTACGAGGTCGTCGCC
Organism: Ophiocordyceps sinensis; assembly: GCA_012934285.1. Taxonomy (NCBI): domain Eukaryota; kingdom Fungi; phylum Ascomycota; class Sordariomycetes; order Hypocreales; family Ophiocordycipitaceae; genus Ophiocordyceps; species Ophiocordyceps sinensis. Next base: position 1,993,887 of record JAAVMX010000008.1, read on the forward strand.
GACAACGAGATGCCGGGCTTCTTCAGCGGCTGGCCCGTCTTTGCGCACGCAGACCTGGTGCCGCACGGCTTGGGCGTCGTGAGCTGCGTCCTGGGTAAGAAGCAGGCCAGGTCGCAGGTTGCTGACAAGGTGCTTGAGTGGCTCGAGGAGGAGAAGCAGAAGAGGAGGGGTTTCTTTAATAGCTTGTACAGATGAGAGGCCCCGAGAGTGTTGCTGTGGGAGTTGGAGCACGTACAAAGTACGCAAGTGGCGACTTGTTCCAGAGAAGCTGTTCCAGAGAAGCTGTTCCAGAGCAGCTGTTCCAGAGAAGCTGTTCCAGAGAAGCTGTTTCAGAGAAGCCTCGAGTATAACCGAATGTCTTGTCCTCTCTCCCTTGTCAGGGGCCATCGCTGGCTTTGAGACTTGGCGTAACGGATGCTCGCGTTGCTCGTAAAGGACGCCCCATCATTCGTCGTCTTGACGGCCGTCCTGCCCTCGCCCTCGCCCTCCCCGTCGTCGGTCCCCGCCACCACGACCCCGAGAACGACCCTGACCCTTGCCCTGCGGCACCCTACCCTTGATGCCCGCCGGCAGATCCGCCCTCTTCTCGCCGTCCTCCCAGAGCACGCCGACGTTCATCTTTCGGCCCGTGACCTTCTTGAAGAAGCTGGCGCTGAGGAGGCCGCCGTCTTCACTCCCCTCGGTCAGCACGACGCCGTTGTCACTACGCCACCATTTGACCCCTTGCCGCAGACTCGCCTCGACGTCAATCTCGACGACGAGCTCGGCATCCCGCCTCATGCCGCTGACAACCGCCAGCTCGCCCTCGGCGCTGTCGCTTGCGTCACCCGCCGAGCAGTGCACGTGGTTGCGCCCCATGGGCTTGAGCCCGCCCGCCGCCTCGATGGCCGGCCAAAAGACAAAGTAGGTGCCGTGCAGCACGCGCGGCGGCACATTGTCCAGCGTCACGGGCTCCAGCATCGATGACGACGCCAGCTTGATCGAGTGGCCCTGGTTGGCGCGCACCAGATAGTCGGCCGCCGTCGACGCGTCCGGGCGGGCCGTCTCCGGGTTGAGCTTGAGGGAGAAGCGCTGCTTTTCGTTTGTGGCGACAACGGACTGGACGTCTGCGAGCGTGACGTTCAGCGACCGCAACGGGCCCCATGCGAGCTTTTGCGTGACATTGTTAGCCGCAGTGCGCTATCGCCTCCATCTCGATCCTTTGCTCGCGGGCTCTTTTCGACGTGACTCCTCTGGCTCACGACACCGCGCCTACAGAAGAGGAACCCATACGAGAAAGGGGTTCGGGCACTCACCACCTTGTCCAGCGGCGCAAACCCCTCGCCGTCCAGGTTGATGCCCGCCGTGTCCGCCTGGTGCCTCAGCAGCCGAGACAGCGCCCTGGACACCTGCACGTCCCGTCTTTGCCCCGTGCCGCCGCTCTTCGCTGCGCCCCCGCGGCCGCCCTTTCTGTCGCGGCTCTTGGCGGCTTCATCGCAGACCTGGTCTTGGAGGGCCAGGCAGGCCATCCCTTGCGCGTTGTCGTCGGGCTGCATAGGATCCGCCATGCTGCGGGCCCGTGAAGCGTCTGAGTATTCGGGACGACGGGCTCGATGTCCCACAGCTCGGAGTTGCTCGACTTGCTGGCGTCGTGCTGGTGCTGATCTTGTCGTCGTCGCTGACGCTGCGAGAGCGGCCCCGGCCTCTCCAAAGTAGCCAGTACTTGACCGACGTGACGAGATGGTTCTGTGTCCAACGTGCCTAAGAAGAAGCCGCGTGAGCCACATTGATTGCGCCAAGGCTTATCTGTATAGCTTCCAAGCGTGCACGGATTTGTGGTGGGATTCGAGGTCGAGTTTGGATTCGAGTTGCAGACGGGGCCGGTGAGTCAGCAGCCCCAAAGTCTCACCGATTACCTCATGAGTGTGCGTCATGATCCAGCCTCCTGCCTCACTCACCGCTCACTCATCCCACTAGGTAAGAGCTTGATGGCCATTTTGATTCACCATCTAGACACACAATTCCAAGCTCAAAGGCCCAGCCGATGCAGGAGGGTTGGCCAGTCCAGTTTCCAGCCATTGGATATTCACCCCCTGAGACGAATGGGCTTACAGTTGCGGATGCATATTGATTAGACTTTTACTTTGTCTACGCTCATCAAAGACCAGGCTCAACCGGCATCACCGTCTCCCGCGTTCCGCCCACCTGGCCGCCGTCTGACCAGGGGTCACGTCGCCAATCTGTGTCCAGGCGAGTGCGCGGCCTCTTCTCCCATCAACATGACCGAGTCGTCACCGAGACGGATTCGAAAGAGGAAAGAGACGGCTTCAAGCCGGTGTACAACAAATCATCAAAATCAGACCATCCCGCCCGTCGTCAATCGTAAAGTCCACGGCGCTCCATCACAGCACGCGTGCAGTCCCATACAAGCCCTCGGAAAGGGGAACGACAACGCCGTGAAAATAGGGGAAAAACTCATGCGCATACATTGTACAGTCGTGGCTTCAGGTGCAGGTCGTTGTCTAGGCGTCATCTATACCCACCCGCCATCGTAACCGATGATGCCGCTGATATCATGCTGTCCCGGTTGTGCCTCTTGGCGCTCAAGCTGTTGGCCCTGAGGTGTGATATTCCCTGGCTTAGAGGTGGTGCCCTCGCATATTCCTCGCCTGCCCTGGCGCCGCCGCCGTCGTGGTCGGCCGTTGATCGTTCGAGATAGCGCCTAGGCAGCGCAGGGCTCCCGCTGGCAGGGGCGGCCAGACGGGAGGAATGGAGGCTCGTGGAAACGAAGCGGCGCCCGGGCAAACCAGTCGTAGACCGCGAAAAGGCGTCGGGCGGGGTGGTCTGCGCGTCCGGGGAGTAGTCGTGACTCTGCTTTCGCATCATGTGGACGTCGGTGTTGGCGCGGGATGGCGCATGAAATCTGGGCTCGTCGCCCTCTTCGCCCACTGTCCCCCTACGGTTCCGTACCAACAATGATGTCCTCCGCCCTTCATCGGGCTCCTCCGTCCCCGCGCGCCGGGTTCTCAGGAGAGCCGTGTTCCGGCCATCCTCGGGTTCCTCGGTGGCTGCCCTTCGTGTGTGAGAGACCATGAGCGATGATCTGCGGCTAGCGTTGGGCAACTCGCCAGGCGTGGAGCCGTTCGAGCCGCTCGCACGTGGGGAGGGCAGGCCTGTTCCATTGAGGAGGCTATTTCTGCGCTCCTCCAGCCGGGACAGAGCTCTCGGGCTGCTGTTTGACCTGGGCAAGAACTGTTCCGTGGCGATGCTGGCTCGACGGGGCACTGGCAGACCGCTGAGCGACTTGGGCATCGTCGGGGTCACAGGACCGTCGAGCTGGGCGAGGGGGAACGTCGACTGCGTCGCGTGAGCAGATCTGGGACGAGCCGCGGCGTCTTCGCCGAGAGCGACGCAAAGCTCCGTGAGACTGCGACACACGCCGTCGGCTTTTCTCCGAAGTTGGCGATCAGTGACATTACCACCCGACCCGATGGCACTGGCTCCGCTGGAAATGGGACCTGGGTGCCCCGGACTTCCCATCATGGCCGAGAGCGCCATGGCATCATGGGCGACAGACTCGAGCGCCCGGTAGACGTCTGGATTCAAAAAGGGCCGCGACTTGGCGAGGGCCGAGTGGAGGATTTGATGGGCCTCCTTCTGGGAAGACATGTTGCCTGTCGTTTCCGCCGACCGCCCTGCCCGCCGATTCGGCGACAGCGAAATGGTCGTGCCCGTAGTCGTCGCTGTGGCGGGCCGCTCGTCTGACAGCCTCGAGGTTGCGGTTCCGGAGCTCGACGGCAGCTTGCCCGTGTGCTCGAGGCGGCGAATCCTTGACTTGAGGTCGTCTAGCTCATCCCAAACCGTAGACGGGGCCGTGGTCGACGCCGTCGACTCTGTCCCCTCGATTCCATGAGGCTGCTCAGGGCTGGGCCGGTTGTGCGAGTCAAAGGCTCGGACCAGGGGTGACGAGTTGTAGGCTTTGTGGTGGCTTGGCCCCGTTGCGGAGCCCTTGTGAGACGACGACCGATTCGTCACCACGGGGCTGCTGTTGCCATCGGTGATGGAGGCACGCCTCCGTCCGTAGGCCGAGTTCTCGGGGCTTGAATCCTGGAAAGCCACCTGGAGGGAGCGAGAGGCTAACGCCGAGGGACGTAAGCTAGTGCTCGAAGATCTCGCGCGGCCTGCGTGCGCGTCCTCGGCGGGATGGGCCGACGCCGTCTTATCCCTTGCCAGTATTCGATAGGCGGTTGCGCGTGAAACATCAGTTGCCTGGTCGTCTTCGACATCCCCCAGCCGAGGCCGGTCTCGATGGTCAGAGAGCCTACGACTCAGGGCCGGCGGGGAGGTGTTGTGATAGCCCACAACAGCGGTCGAGAGCGGGCGTCGATGCGACGAGCGATGGGCTCGATACTGTGGTCGAGTCAATCTCCAAGAACCTTGAACATGCTTCACCGCGAGATGGAACCACGAGTCGAAGGAGCCGTAGCCAAGACAGCAGTGGGGCATGCTGCGGCTCAAGAGCCGTGTGGCATCTAGCCTCGCGGCGGGCAGGCTCATGGAAGCTCGCCTTGGGGCCACGACGGCATGACTTGGCCACATGGCAGCAAAACACAATCTGAAACAGGGGGGGGCGGCTCGATCAAGGGAGGGCTTGCACTTACGACAGAGTTCTGCCTGGCGTCGGCGATGGCGTTGTCCCCGACACCGCGCGTGGGCTCCTCGCGAGCGATTCTGAGGAAGACATCGCCGGTGTCATCGCCCGTCGAGTCTTGCTGGCCAAGGTGGGACCCAGTCGCGGCGACGTGCAGGTCATGGTCGCCATGTGTCCCCTCCAGCGCGCGGAGGGTCGAGTCGTCATCCATGTCGTCGAGGTCGCAGGGCCGTGGTCTGCAGATGTCTAGCGGGAGGCTCCTGCGCGAGCTAGAGGAGCGAAAGGCCCGTATGGGCGGGACACGGACAGGCGTCGGGGCACCACGTCGGGTGCTGCTGCTTTTGGTGGCGGAGAGCTTGTACGAGACCGGAGGGCGGCAGGGCGACGAGTGCCGACTCTCATCTGAAGAACTGGGCAAGGACAGTCGCTTGGGCAGAATCAATTCCCGTTGGCCGCGAGCGCAGTCGCTCGACGAGGCGCGAAGTGATTGGCTGCGATGGGTCGCGGCTTCGACAACGTGGCGCCGCTGTGTGCTGAGAGACGGCGGAGTGCAGTCTGACGTCGAGGCACCGGATGCTGGCACCCACGGCTTCGCAAAGTCGGTCTCGGCCGACCTCGACGACGGCGACGAGGACGGCGACGAGGCGGGAGACGAAGCCGAAGACGACGAAAAGGAAGACCGGTCTGCGATGACAGACTGCGCCTCTGACGTGGGCGAGGGGCGCGGGGCGGCCGAGTCAGCGTCGTCGACAGGCAAAGTGGCGGTTGAGGGCGCAAAAATGTGCAAGGGATGTCTCGAGGTCGAGATGGAGGCCGGGCGCTTCGCCACGTCTGTGTGTTGCAGACGGCCGTGCTCGTCGTGCACGAGTTCGGTTGGGGCTGACGGGGCTTGTTGAGGCGCCGGATCTGGATTGAACGAGAGGGGCGGGGAGGGGAGAGGGTCCGGCTGCGGGAGTTGCGACGACGACGACAACAAGGCTGAGGGCGCGCCGAGTCTGTGGCTGGCTGCGGGCTGGCGATGCGGGAGCGGTCTCGGGCTGAGTTTGTTTGCAACGACGACGTGGACTTGGCCGTGATTATCAACACCCAGCGCCCCGCCATCGTGGGCACGCCATTTGTTGCTGCCCGAACTACACGAGTCAGCGGCGGCGGCAGCGGCAGTAGCGGCAGCAGCTGGAGCAGCTGGAGCAGGCGCCCAGGCGGGTTTGCTGCCAGCGCTGGAGCCGGCGGGGCCAAAGGGGCCCGCCGCTATGAAACCGGCCGATTCGGTCATTGCGGCAGCATCTCCCACTAATAAACGTCCGTCTTCTTTTTGCTTTGCTTTGTTTTTTTTCCGTTTGCTCAATGCGCCTCGCGTCCCAATGCACCACCAGCCTCCAGGGACAAGGGGTCGGGGTTGGGTTGCACTGCCGCCTGCACCGCTTCAATGCGCTCACGTGAGAGGTGAGAGGCGTGTGTGCTGATGATGCTCGGCTGTCTTTGAATTTTCGGTGCTGCCTTGGGCGCCGTTGTGCGATGCGTGAGACTCGGGTAAAAGCCGCAGATTCGGCGAGGGCGTTCGGGCGAGACGTGATGTGTATCTGTGGAGGGAAACCCCAAGAGATATGGAAGGGGAGTGTTGAGGCGAGACAGGGAAACCAATTGTGCAACGGAGCTCCCGTCGTCAAAGGCGTAGGCCAGAAGCGAGGCCGACGAGGAGCGGGAGGCAGCAATGTAATAAAGTCGAGCAAAAGCCCTGGTGAGGGGGAGAAAGGGGAAGATGAAGGAGACAGCCCGAGCTCTACATATCGCAGGCATACCAGATTACAGGATACTACCAATAATACCCGTCATTCGCGTCCATGAAGTACAGGTTACTGGTTGAGGCGAGCGAGGGGCCCTTGCGAAAGGAGAAGACGGGCCATGTTCCTTTTGTTCCCGCTCAGTAAAAGACAAGCGGCAGCCGCTGCGGGGTGTTGGCGAGTGCGCAACTGGCAACTGCACACCAGCCCCCTTTCTCCTTTCTCGCCCCCTCCTCCCCTCTCCCCCCCCCCGGTCCACGCTGCTCATGCACAGATCCGTACAGGACATGCAGGAGTCTCATCAGTCGCCGCCGCGGGTCTCGTCGAGGGCCATGCCGAAATGGTGATATAGACTCTGGTGCCGTGACACCTTGGCAGCCGCGGTTTTGCTCGTCAGAAACAAGACGTACGTCTGCACGATCCATCCATCACACAGGGGGTGCGAGAAATTATCAGCCCAGGCAGATTGGGTTCGCAGACTGCACTGATGTATCGCGCATGCACGCACGCATGCATATGCAGTCATGTCTCCCAGGCCTCTCGCTCGCCATCAGAGCCCCTGACGCCTGCACGGCACCCGTCATGGACGAGCCGGCATGGACGAGCCGGCATGGACGAGCCGGCATGGACGAGCCGGCATGGACGAGCCGGCATGGACGAGCCGGCATGGACGAGCTTCCCACAACGATGATGGACTTGGAAACCGCCATCGCCAGCCATTGTGTTGGCGGACTCGCGAGACTGGGCTGTCGGGCCAGGCTCTTCTTCATTAATTTGAACTGTACGAATACTACGCGCGCGAGCCGAAGCACTGGCCCCCGGCAGTTGTTGTTGTTTCGTTGCTGCTGTTGGCTGTTGGTCTTGGACCGGCATCTTGGACCGGCAGCAAGTCTTGGACCGGCAGCAAGGGTCCCGCGGTTGATAATTTGCAGCAAGACGCACGCACACGGCTGATTCACGAGCTGCCGTGTGTGTCTTTGCTGAGAACCAACAAATAACAAATGGGCGGCGGCTTCGCGCGTGCTTCGCGCGTCTAGGCCGCCTCAGAGCAGGCAGAGAACACGAGCTGAAATGCATTGCAGCCTCGATAAAGGGGTCGAGGCTCATGTGCTTCATCATGATGCCATCGGCCCATCATGACAGCACTCGCACTAGGTTTCGACGAGCTTCTTCTTCTGCGCATCAATTTCGTGGGGGTCGAATCGCTCCTTTCTTCTGGCCCGTCTCGGTTGATTCTCGCGCTGTCTCCGTCTCAGCCACCACCACCTGGTGTCTTCCAGGCAAAACCCAAGCGTCGAGGGGCATAGGGCTTTTTGCTTCGTCTGGTCCCTGTAATTACGCAACGCACGTTGCGTGTAGATGTGCAGCAGCGCCTTGTTGCAAGGTACGAATACCGAGTGTAACAAGGCCCAGCCGAGCGCCGGCTTTCAGAGTCGTCCCGGCCGGTAGGGAGCGGCGAGACGAGATGCAATGGTCTTAAGCCCCTTAATTATAATTAGGCCTTGTTCCGGTCGGCACAACTCAAGCCGTGTGGCCTCGAACCTTAGCCGGCCCCGGAGACGGCGAATAAGAGGGTCCGGGTCGGAAGTAAAGCTCCAACAAGTCGTCCAACTTCCGATAGCTCGAGCAAGGTTTGCTCAGCGGCAACACGGTTGCACATCTGCCTTTCCGCACCGCCGTCGCCTGCGACAAATCTCAGCGCGTCTCCAAGAGGGGACCTCGATTTTGCCTCGCCAACGACGCGGGCATCGGTGGACCGGGCCAATCATCGGTTCGCGCCCACGAGCAGCCTGCCGGGCCCACGTTTCCATGATGATCTGAAGAGATTGAACTTGTTTCACGTTGCGAGATATGACATCAGCCAGGGGCTCCCTCCGTCCGTCTTGGGCATTGCATGCCACGGCACGGATAAAGTAGTCGGTATAGGTAGTACTCCGTACTCCGCCGTAGTACTATGTACTACTATCTACTAGGTACTATCCGTATTTGCAGCAAGCTTTCCAGCCGCCCGCGACTGTGTCCGTTGGTCAACGGCGTTGCCGGAGCCCACCGGGTGCTCGTTTCATCGTGCCGCCACTCACCTCACAAACTCGGCCGTTGGGGTCCAGCCAGAACCCTTATGTACCGAGCACGGTCAAAGTTCCAGTATGTACTACCGAGTTGGTATCCAACCTTGTTAGGGAGGGGTGAGGCAGATCACGACGAGTCGAAGAGAGAGCTTGCTCGCCAACTTGGTGCCGCGTTGGCACCGGTCAACTCTGGTGTGGACGGCCTGATCGACGCCGCATAGACTTTACCTCGCCTCGTTGCCTTTGGGTGTCGGGTTAATGGACCTCAGCCGGGCGTGTTGCTGCGTCCTTTAATCGTGGACGGACGGGCCCTTTCGACACGATAGAGGACATGCATAGGCGAGAACTTGGGCTAGCCCGGGCGGAGTATTGATTGGCCTCTTGAGACGACGCACATGCCTGAATCCATAGCCGTAGTGCTTAGACTCTCAACTGCGCGCAGGCCTTAAAACCTACATCTCCATCTAGCAATCTGATACCGCGTGAGGACGGAGGGGCCAAGGCCGTTGGCAGCCTTCGTATCAACGTCAACAGAGTTCATGTTTCCTGGAAAGACCCGACAATAACTCTCCATGAAACTCGGATGTTATGTACATACTACTAGGTATGTATGAACGAAGTGTAGCCTATAGAGGGAGATTTGGACAAGAAACAGCCAAAAATTGTGGGGGAGAGATGGCGGCCGCGCCTTTATAATAAAGTTGCGGGCATGCCATGTTTTAGGGCCAGGTACCAGGCTACTTGTACGGAGCACCATTTCTCTACTCCGTATCCGTACTCTCCGTATCCGTACCCGTACTTGGCGAAGATCCGAAGAGCGTGAGGTACCTCGCACCGCGCTGTGGAACACAGTGTGCAGCTCAAGTACCGCCTCGCTGGAGAAGTCCCCGGGCATCATCGCTGGGTCGATCGGCTGCGCTCGGCTGGATGCACAAACACAGGGGGCGGGACTCGCATGTGCCAATCAGTAGGTTCGGTATGTGTACCTACTTACCTCGAGCACTCGATGGAGTCGTCGGCATTTGATAAGGTGAAGAATTGGAATTTTTGCGTGCATGCGCCAAACAAACTGCTGGTGGGCGGCCGTGTCTGAGGTGAGTGGCTACACTGTGTCGCGATGATGGTTCGTGGTGATTTGATGCGCGGTTTCTCATAAAGTAGCTGCCAGCATCCCTACAGTAAACTACCCGTACGGAGTACACCGTACTGGTACATGCCCCAAGTTTGGACACAGCAATGCCATTGGCTGGGCGTTGCCGCCTGGCGTGCTGCGGCTGGCTATTTTTAGGCCGCCTCCCAGGCCAAGGTTCTTGCCATTCACTGCACGACGCCCCCTTACCCCTGAAGGCTTGGACGGACACATTTCCCTCTCTCCCGACGGAGCCACTTGGACGCGCGCTGTATGTACGAAGTAGTTACTCCGTACTGGCGCGGTGGACGAGCACGTGTCACGGTCCATGATACAGCCAAGGCCCGGCTTTGTGTCATTACCTTGCAACACCCAGGTGACTGTTGGCCGGGCACTGCACAGCGCACTGTACCTCTGTTAGGGTACCCATCCACCTCAAGATGAGCAGCACGTAGTATTCGGACACCTTCTGTATTCCGATATTCGCCCATCTCTGCCCATCTCCATCTCCACGTCATGGTGTCATCGTCCACTATCCGCACCAAGGGGGGCTACTAGGCAAGGACACTTCAAGGACACTTGTGCCTACCTGACTTAGGTATTGGCAGGTACGTAACTCGTACGAATAGTACCTGCTCGAATGTGCTCCCACCGACTGTACTCCGTGTCATTGGTCGGGGGTGGCGCGAGAGGGAAACAAAGCGCCTTATCCATCCGTACGGAGTACGGAGTACATAAGGTTTGCTTCGGGATGGGTCAAGTAAGCGCGCCACGAGCACGCCACAAGCACGCCCCCTGCAAGCCCGCCGCTTGGCTCCCTCCCATTGTGCGCCACTCCTCTCCATCCCGTCCCCCCCTCAGCCACCTACCATACAGTGCGTGCCCCGTCGTGGGGATGTACCTGAGCTCCCCCCCCCCCCCCCCACCCCTTCCTCGGTGCCTCACCCCCAGTGAGTAGTTAGTATGTACCCCTTCAGGCCAGCCAACCCTGCTGTCGACTCCGTCTTTCCTACCCAGATCAACCTCCGATTCCGTCCCATTCCTTCGCCCATTCGTTTCTCTCACCTGTTGCCATCCATCCATCCGTCTGTCCACCTTCCTCGTCCTGGCCGTCTCCGCCACCGTCGCCGCTGCTCGCCGACGTCGACGACCGAAATAATCATCCGGACAGCACAGGCAGTGTCAGGGCCATGACTTTTTTCCTGCTCTAGACGGCCTCTTTTTCCCTTTCCGCGCCCGGCCCGTTAAGCGCCGATAGAGGCTCTTGTCTCACCTTCGACCTCTCGCCCATTCCTTCTTCTCACCTCTCCCTTCTTTCCAGCTCGACAGGCTTGGTTCGACGACAAAGACGTGTACAAAGACACGGCTCCATTCCCCCTTCGTGCCTGACGATCAGTGATCCCGACTTTTCCGCCCTCGTGGGTTCCTTGCCTTGTCGCTGTCCGGCCGTGGCGCTCTCAGTATCCCCTCGGCCGCCTCTCTTCCTTGCCTGGCTGAAGGGGCTCGTTGAGCACGCGGCAGTTTATTTCCACTTCGGCCTCGGTCCTTTCCCTCAAACGTCGATTGACCGGATTCAGCAGCGCTGTCCATTCCAAGTCGACCCCGACTGCACTGCCTTTCGCAAAACCGCTACCTCGGGACCGCCTTGTTCAGTCTTTACCATCGTTTAATTTTGTCCCCCCAGTCGACTGAATAATTTCTTTCTCGAGGGCCTTCTCTAGTATTGGTCGCCCGTTGCCGAGCGGACGGAGGAGCCGGGTCAGTCCGGAGAAGGCCACAAGTCTCGTCGCAGACGAGGAATAAGGCGACGGAGCGACGCAAATCCAAGGAACCATGCCGTCCGCCACGGCCCGTCGGATATACGAAGACCAGATACCATCCTTCATGTCGGTGTTTGATCTCGACGCAGAGACCATGGCCGATCGTGAAACCGTCACACTTGTCGACCCCAGCGGGCTGGTCGAGATGGAGTCCAAGGCGCCTGCCCCCAAGCACCCGTCGCCACCGCCAGGTCTTGGCCCGAATACGATGCCGTCAGATGCCGCTCACAAGCATCACGACAGCACGTTGACACAGACGTCAGAATCGACAGACTCCTCGCCTACCACGACGCTCTCGACCGCGGACTCATCACCGCTATCAGACCCGTCTCCCTCATCGTCCCCCGATTCTCCCATTAATTTAATACCGCTGAGCAACTATCCGTCTACCACCTTTGCATGTCAAGCCAGCCACGGCACCATGCTCAGCATCCCCGAGGCAGGCACGTTGGAGCGCCCCATGACATCACCTGCGCCCCGTCGGCCTCGCAATATGAAGGGCCTGTCCATTCAACCCCCTGCGTCTCTGGCGGGTGCCTCAAGGACCATGGTCACTGAGCCGTCCTCCCCTTCCTTCACCTTTATTAAGCCCAAGATCCAGACCATGAAGCGGAAGCCGAGTCAACTCAGCCTCAAGACCAGTACCTCGGATCTGATGACCAAGACATCGACGGAGATGCCGGCATCTCCAGCAATGCCTCATATCCTACATCGCCGAGCCCTCAAGCACTCGACGTCTTCGCCTCACATGCTCGCGGGCCTCAAATCGTCCACCTTTGGACCACCGGGCGGAATGATGTTTCCCAGAGTGCTGGAACGCAATGAGTCGGGCTTATCAAAAGTATTGCGCCCCACGAAGCCGACCGAAAACGTGGAAATGGATGCGCTCGCGCCCCAAGACGAGTCGCCGATCAAGACACAGCACGCCCACCGAGGCGACCACGAGTCGCACGACGACAGCGTCAACAATGAGGATCAGAGGTCGCCAGGGTACTCGGACGGCCCCGTGGCAATCTACGGCGATGAGGTCTTTCTATACATGGAGCCGACGGCCGAGGAGGCATCCCGATTCGACGTCGTCATCAACGTGGCCCGCGAGGTTAAGAATCCCTTTGATGTTGCAAAGTCGGCCCAGCATGCCTTTTCCTGGTGTGGCCAGTCTCTGAAAACCGCGCCAGTAGGGGAAAGTCCCATTCCCGATACGGGCCTCACCACGGCTAGCTTTGCGACAGCCTTTGAATTCCCGCCGTCCGTGCATCACCCGTCAGAGACGCCCACTAAACCCAAGGGACAAACTGCCAGGTCTCCGGAATACATTCACATTCCGTGGGATCACAACACGAACATTGCGCCGGATCTGATGCGTCTGTGTGAAACAATCCAGAGTCGAACTAGAGAGGGCAAGAAGGTGCTCATCCATTGTCAGCAAGGGGCCAGTCGATCGGCGAGCCTCATCATCGCCTACGGCCTGTACCAGAACCCTAAATTGAGTCTCAACGATGCCTACTATGCGGCGCAAGCCAAAAGTCGCTGGATCAGCCCCAACATGAAGCTCATGTACTCGTTGCAGGACTTTCACAAGGAACTGTCCGAGAAGCGATCACAGCCGACATCGGCGTACCGCCCGAGGACGAGCCGTAGCCCGACCAAACACAAGCTTACGCTCTCGGTCGACGCTGCCGAGATGGTGTCGAAGGAGCCCCGAACTGCCCCTCTTCCGGGCGAGAGCGATCGCGCCGGCGGCGAGGGCTCGAATAACAGCCGGCGGCGCACCCGGGGAGGCTCAACGCCCGCGGCTCAGGTCATGTCCTCAGGTCCGGCTTCAGCACCACTAACCTGTACGTGGAGAGATCAGGCGCAGGAGAAGCCGCCTCATTCCGTCACCAGCCTGAAGCTCGATGAATTGCCTCAACGGCCAAAGTCGGACGCAGCAAGCTTTGGACCTTGCGTAATGATGCCTGACGCACCGCAGGAAAGCGTGACAAATCCGGCGGTCGAGGCCCCTAAAATAATTCCTAGTCGTGGCTTCCCGAGCCCCGGTCGAGGCGAAGCGCGGAACTCGGCACCCGTAGGAGACGAGACGCTGGAGAGGACGGTGGTTGCGGCATTGGCGCACTCCAGTGATGAGACTCTCATGTCACCCCGAGCTGCAACCATGACCAACAACCCTCTTCACGGCTTTACCCATGTTGCTGGGATGCGGTTCGTCGAGTCGCCATCGACGCCAACGGCGGCGGGTCTCTTCTCTCCCAGAGAGGTCTTGTTCCCTCAAGATCCTTTCTCATACTTTGGGCGGTCCTCGAGTTTCGGACGGCCACCCCAAGCGGCCGACCCACGGAGTCCGCCAACGCGGGGGGAGGCGCCGATTATTCGTTCCATTGACGACGTGATATGAGAAGAACAATGCGATCGGACATCCATCTGCAACGCTCGATACCTTTCCGCGTCAACTTGATGTGGAAGTGTTCCGCAATTGGCCAGGACGGCGACCTACTCGAAACATAACCCGAACACCCCCTTTGATGCTCTCAATTTGTTTGCATGGCATTTGCAGGCGTCTCGAGTGCACATCAGGAGTTTTTATACCCCTCTGCGCACAACATGGCTCGTGGATGCATGCGTGCCTGAATACGCTGGATACGCTGGATACGTCGAAAATTAGGGAATACGAACATAATTTTGAAGGCAATAATCTCGCTGCCCTTTTTGCTCCCTCGCTGACATCATCGCGCGTTGGAGTACGTCGGCTGAACTTTGGTTCTGAACAAACGCCTATTGTCGTGCGATCTCGCCTTCTCACGGAACGCACGCCATCTTAGCGATGATTTTGAGACGAAGGAGCGGGTCATTCACATCTGGACTCGGAGCATTTTTCACGGATTCAGTCAAGGGGCAGTCAAGTCACCTAAGTACGAATGGACAAGGAACGGCACAGGCTATATACGTTTGATGAACGCTGCGTGGGATGTGCTTGGTATATCCAAGCCATGGGCGGATGGCGGACCAGGAGGCCCTGGCTATGGGGGCCCTGGCTATGGGGGTGTCTGTAACTCGTACTGGCAAGGCCACGGGTGGTGAAGGGGCCCGCCATGGCGTGGGCTGTGTGTACGCACGAGTCACAACGGCGAGCGAGAGACGACGAGTAATCAGAGCAACCATGTCTTGAGAGATGCGCGTCTCGTTTGTCGAATGATTTGATATGCCGTCTCCTTGTAGCCGCCGAGATCCCGAGAGCGCCGTGCGCCAGGTCACAAATGCGATGCAAGTCACGGCCCATCCATCTATCCATCTACAACCCGCTCCATAGCATGATTGAAACCCAAGAGCCGCTGCAATCGCCCCTCGGACTGCAACGAAAAGTCAACATTGTTGGGGAAAATGTGAAATAAAAACCCAGGCGTCAGGCATCCTTCTTGGAGGGCGGGGCGGCAGCGCGCCTTACGGCCTCCTTGGCCATCTTCTCCTGTCGGGCGATGGCGGCCTCGACGCCGATGCCGCCAAAGACGAGGGCGACGCCGAGCCACTGCATGCGGGAGAGGCGGTGGCCAAAGGCGACGACGGACAGGATCATGGTGAACATTTTGCGTGTGACGGTGACGGTGACGAGGAGGACCGAGGAGAAGGTGGAGAGGGTGTAGACTTGGGACGGGAGTAAAGGCGTCAGTCAGTCAGTACACACACCAAGAGGAGTTTGCTAGGCCGCTCTCAACGGGCCGCAGGAGGGAGAGGACGTACAGATAAAGACCTGGCCGACGGCGCCGCACGCCGCGAAGCCGAGGACGTCCTTCCAGACCGACGGGTGGCGGGCCATGAAGCCGAGGGCGCCGGCGAGCTCGCCCGCACTGCCGGCGACGTCCATGCCGAGCCAGTCGCCGACGCCCGTGGCGACGAGAAAGGGGCTGGCGACGAGGTAGGAGCCCGTGACGATGGTGCTCATGACGTTGTTCGCGCACATCATCTGCGGGCCGCTGTACGGGCGAAAGGTCTGGAAGATGTAGTCCTGCGTGCTGTTGGTCAGGCCGTCGAAGAGCAGGTTGACCGAGAGCAGTAGCAGGCCCCAGGCATAGCTGTTGCTCGCGTCGTCGGCCGAGTTGGAAGCCTTGTTCTTCTTGTCGCGGCCCGAGTGCAGGGTGAAGACGGCCACGCCCGCCGTCACGGCCGCGACGACGAGGTACTTGTAGAGCGGGTAGCGCCTGCGGAAGAGGGTGATGTGCAGGAACATGACGGGCAGCAGCTTGCAGCTCTTTGCCAGCAAAAAGGTGATGTAGTCTATGTGCGCCAGGCTCGCGTACCCAAAGGGGCTGGCCAGGCTGCTCGTCGCGGCCACGAGCGCCAGCGGGCCGAGGATACGGCGCGAGGGTATCACGGCCGCCACGGCCGCGCCCCGCGGCGTCGACAGCTTCAGGTACACGAACCCGACGCCCGCCGCGAGCACCGACTGCACCGTGTTGAGGAAGACGGGGAAGTGCCACCGCTCCGGCGCCGACGCCGGGCCGTACGTCGTCGTCGTCAGCTTCTCCTGCAAGAAGGCCCACGTCAGGCTGTACAGGCGTCATTGTCAGCCCGCACTCGCAAGGCCCTCGCAACACCGACTCACAACGACGCATAGATGCCCGCCACCGACACGACGAGTTGCAGCAGCCCGGCAGCCGGCTCGCTTACCGCCCGCCCCTTGGCGCCGCCGTTGACCAGCGTCCGCTCGTCCTTCTCCCACGAAGCCGTGCTCTTGTTGAAGTACTCGGACGACGACTCGCGCCGAACCGCGGGCTGCTTCGCGCGGGCCATGGCGTGTGCGGACGCGCGCAAGTCGAGCGCGGCTTGGACGAGGGGGCTTTTGGGCGTTGCGCAGAGCCGGGCGTGACAAGCAAGGCCGAGAGACTGGGTCTCGTCCGGGCGGTAAGAGGTGTGATGTGGCGTTAAAGCTTGCGAAAAAAAAAGAGTAAAAAGAGAAAAACTGGTGAGAACCCTCGCCCGAACTATAGAACCTACCTACTTCGTACGAAGTACCTATCGCCAAACTTGACAGCTGGCTTTTCAGGCAAGGGGACGCTAACCTTATTTCACGATTAGTAGGCCCTGGAGCGGGGCCGTACCAGGGGGCTTGCGCTTCTCGTCCCGCCCTTGCAGCAGCAGCAGCCTCCTCCTCGTTCCTCACGCTTACATTACCCATGCAGTACTACCTAGGTAGTATGTACGAGCACTTTGTTATACCGAGCACTGCTTAACTCGTAGGCATTGAACGAAAGTTTTTTGCATACGGCATAGCTACACTCCGCTCTGTCGAGGCTTTCCCCGAGCCCCCTGAGTTCTGCAATGACATAATCATGCCGTAGGGTATAGCCAGACTCCTAGTCGCGAACCAGCGATATCCGGGGTGGAGACCGTCAACAGTGGAGACCGTCAACAGTCAACAAGTCAGGGGTATTCGAGGCCACCGATGTTTACTCCGTTTTGTCCACAATTATGATAGCATTCCTCCGTCCACGGCCCATCACCTCCCTTGAGGTGTCCGAGGCCCTCGAGTGCGTCGTTCGATCAAAGCCAAGTGGGATGTCGCGAAGGGAAGGGAAGCAGTAGAGGGGATAGGGGCTGGTTGAGATGAGCGTTGCCTCCAACAGACAGTTCATACTCGGCCTTCCAGAGCCGACCGAAACAGGACCCAAGGCAAGTAGACACGAGTTCATGTCCGATTGGTTGAGTCAGCCCGAATCGCACCAGCCCTGGCAGTTAGAAGAATCGGTGCCGGTGACGGGGTCGTGTCATGGCGGTGACACCGAATCCCCGCGCGGTGAGAACAAGAGGGGTCGGAATCGAGAGCGGCAGTGCGCGCGATGACGTGCAACCAAAAGGCCTGAAGTGCAGAAAACAAGGCCCAACGCTCCTGGCTATTAACATCGGGTTTCGGACGATTGATAATTTTGCTGCCCAGGGCGTCGTGGTAAAGGACGGTGAGATCGTAAAGATGAGCCCTCCGCGGGCAATTGGGAGACGTGGTGAGAGGGTAATGGAATGAGAAGACGACAAAGAAAGATAGAAGGCGAGAAGAGAGGTGACTAGGTCGAATACTTTTTTCGTGGAGTTTTTGAATCACCACGTCGTCCTGTCTCTGTTCCTGTGGGGAAGTTGAAGCCTCGCGGCAAGTCATATCTGGTCGTATCTCAGTCATGAGCTTCCCAAAACCCGATTCACACTCCACCAGCAAGTGGGACCAGAGTCGCAAAGCAACGCTCAGTAGGTCCATGGCCGTCGGTGAGCATTTACTCTGGCTCCTGAACCTGGCTACGCCGCATCTTCTCGGCCTCGAGGTTTTCATACAGCAGAAACAAGGCGGATTCATTCGCCTTGGCTGTGCCCATGATGGTGAACATGCGCTCGCCCGTCTCATCATGAGGAGCCTGGAATAGTCAAGTCAGGTTGTGACTGTGGGGAGCAGGGCAAGGCAAACCTACCTTGGCGATTGAGATGCGGGCACCCGACGTCTTCCGTATCTCACTTATCTTGCTGCCTGCACGGCCAATGATGCAGCCAACCATGTCGGCCGGGATGCTGATGTTTTGGGTCTGGATCTCTTCCCCGTTCTCGTCGTGCGTGGGTGGGCCCCGCGAGGCTGCATCAGAGTCAGACCGGCGATTGAAGGGGCGTCCGCCGCCGCCGCCGTTGCTGCTGAAGTCGGCTCCGTTGCCGGTGCGCATCACGCGGGGACTGGCGTAGTCGCCTCTGCCACCGGTATTGTATCCGGTGCCGCCGATAGTGCCAGTGGTCCCGGGTTGTGTGCGAACAACTGGGTTGTAGAGAACAGTGCCGGTACCGCGTTGCCAGTCATCTATTAGACACTTGCAAATTTCCCAAATGGCGCGCTGGATGCCTTCGGGGGTGCCTTGCACCTCGACGATGCGCTCCGTGGACTGTGGCAGCATCTCCTTCTGCGCAACCATGCGTACGCCAGACACATCCTGAATGTGCTTTATCTTAAGACCCTGTCTGCCAATGATGGTGCCCATCTGGTTGTGAGAGATGAGAAGCTTGATGGCTGGTTGGGCAACGTTAGCGACGACTAGGGGCAGATGAGCGGAGGAGGACGAGGAATACGCACGGTGCGTGCCATTGCTCTGCGCAACGCCCCCCATGCCCATGGCAGGCGCGCCCTCGAGCAATGCGCGTGCCACGATGGCGTACGCTCTTGAGATGGCGTCGCACTCGCCGGTAATGGTGAGGACGCGGTCGTGGACGCCCTGGACAACCTTGCTGACGCCGGCCTTGACGCCAGTCTCATCTCTCAGGTCAGCGACGTTCTTGCCGCCCTTTCCAATGATAACTCCAGCCTCCTTGGAGGACACAATGGCTCGGAGCGTGAGTTGAACCTGAGCGTATTCCTCGTCCGTCTTAGGGGCGGGCTCGCCGTCAGGGCCAAGTCGGTCGTCCAGTTTGAGCTGGTCCATGGTGTCGTGAAGATCGTTGCCGTTGGCAGACATGACTTCCTGATGAGCCGACATGAGGACTGCGAGTAGATGGTTTGCGAATCTGGGGGGAGAAGGGGCCGTTGGGAAGTGTCGCGAGAAGATGACGAGGTCAGAGGTGAGGATTCGGAGGGGTGACAAGCGGGCTCGACGACCTGTTGACACTGTCGCCGGCTATCTGCGGTAAGTCAACAATCATTCAAGGCAGCATCAGTATTGCGAGCTCATATCAGGCATGATGCTTCGGCTCTCAAACGTGAGGGCAGAGGGCGACATATGCGTGTCGCGGGCAACGGGGCAGGCAAAATCTGATCGGCAGCGAACAAGGCAAAATGCGCGCCAAGGGGCAACGAGACGAAGGAGCATAACGCGCGCTCACCTGGATCTCCTAACTCGGATGTTTGCGGTACGAGAGGAGGGGAGGTGGGAGCGGAGCCAAGTGAAAAGTCGGAATTGAGAGAATGGGTTGGTCGTGTTTCTCGAAAACACTTTTTTTTTCACTGAGAAAAAAAAAGGCAGTGACAGGCGAGAGACAATAGCGGGGCCGCGGTCGCAACGTGCGGACGCTACGTGATGAGAAGGGGGGTGGGTAGCTGAGGACAAAGGTCGGTCGGGGCGCGGGGAGGTCGGCGAGCGGAGCGTTGAGAATTTTGTGAGTGAGAAGGTGAGAGAGGAAGCGGGGGAGGATGAGGGTGGGAGGTACGCGGAGGGAGATGGGGAGAGGTGAAAGGGACGCGGTGGATGGTGGCGGAGGCGGTGGTGATGGAGGAGGCGGCGGAGGGAGAAGAAGAAGAGGAGGGGAATCTGGTCGAGAGGTCGAGAGAGAGAGAGAGAGGTGAAGGAGGGAAAAACGACAGCGGGTGGTGGCGCCAGAAAGAACGTCCATGTGGGTTGGACCCTCCTTGCAAGGCCCTACAGTCTGCAGTACCAGGTACCTGGAGCAGTATGGCCCCGCTGTTAGCAGAATCCTCAGGTGTTCGCTGAGCCACCTACCTACTCGTACGAAGTACAGGCTCCGCGTAATGAATTGCCGGGCGCCTCCCGCTAGTGCGGTACTTACACTCGACAAACTTGCGCGTGGCTCCCCCCCACCTGCAGGTTCTTCTACGCCTCCAAAAATAATATACGCCCTCCCCAGCAGCCGTCGGCCCAACACTCGTGAAGAAGACGTGTACATTGTACATTCCCCGCGCGTTTGTATCGTCTCGTTGTTCCCAAGCATTATGTAATGCATAACTCATACATACTACCACGGTATCTACTCGGTACATTCCAGTGAGCCTAGCACAATAGGGCACCCGGTATCCATGCTGGGCATCCGTAACTCGTGTTCGTACGAAGTACGAAGTATTCGTATGTCTGGACATACATACATACGAAGACACTGAGCTAGAGTTGGCAAGCGCATTCACGGAACACCCGCAGAGTGAGTATCCACTTCAAATGCCGAGCACCTTTCTCCCACGCCCTTTTCAGGTAAGTAAGTATGTATGTACCTTGGGTACTAGTAGGAGCAGGTGCTCGGGCTCGCTGCTCCTCTCTCTCTTGGTTACCCAGCTTCTTGATGAGAAATCCACATAGATATGTACTATGAAGCTGTTATTACATGCCCCTCGATTTGATTATATCGAAATAACCCATGGCTGTCCAACGAGGATGAGAGACTGGGGACGCTTGAAAGGGTAGCGTTACGTTGAAGGCCTGAACCCTCACCACAGCAACGTGGAGATGCCATCTGGTGCGCCCTGATGGAAGCTGTTCTGTCCCCTCGGGGCAACATGGCAGGTATATATTCTGTTCGGTCCTTGGCCGTACTCGATCAAGTAGCAAGTACGAGTATTCGTAGTGGACATGCGTGCATGCCACTTCGCGCTAAAAGGGTTCGAGTTGCAACACAGCCGACGTTGGTTGGTCAAAGGAACCCGTCCGCGATATGCGTGTGGTTGGATCTTGGGTCGCACCGCCTCTGGTTCGCTGGATCCATTCTCCGCCATGGCCCGCCATGCTGCGCAACGCGACTTCGGCAGCAGCAGAAGCAGCCATCATCACGCCGCTGTGCAACCCCCTCGCCGGACTGCAACTTGCTGCGAGCCCCTGTCGACGCATCCCGCCCCGGCACGTCGACCAGGCCAGTGCACCCAGAGAGACAGCTAGAGTTACGGTCTCTCCGCAGCTTTCAGCGTTGACCTGCTCTTGTCATTATGTGACAACCGTACGCTGGCCCCTGGCATGTGCTTTGGGGACTCGCTCGCCATGGAGGGGGCCAACGTCTTTCAAATATCCCCAGCATCACTCCGGGCACACAAAGTGATTGCTGCCCAAGGCCGGTTTCGCCGGTTTCCATCACCGACGTGCCTAGGTCAGCTTCGCATGGCAGGAAGAGCACGAGCATGCCCCGGGTCAAAAGTGACATGACGTGTCTCTCGCCAACCTTTTCTTTCCCCAGAGACAGACACCCGGGCGGGAACATGGGGAGAAGCACGCTGCCGAGCTCAAGGCAACGCGGTTAGAGAGTCCCGATGGCTTTGCTTGACGTTTCACATTCCCCGGCATTGCCGAGGGCGTTGAGCAGCAACCTCCGCGAGGTCATCACCTTTGGCGCAACCGCTGCTCGTGCTCGAGCCAGAAATTCTTGCATGCCCTGTGGCCCCAGTGTTCTACCCACCACTCCCCAAAGCTGTCCTCGACGTCCGAGTCAACCCTCGCGACCCTTTCCTCTCTTTTCAGGCCGCATATCAAGCAGGGACCACGAGCCGTTGGCACCATCTTGGCCGTCTGGATCTGCATGTTTTCGCTCAGCTCGGGGACTCTGAGCTTCGCCTTGCCACTGGCGTTTGCCGTGGCGATGGCCGCTCGCAACCTCCCGACGTGTTCTCGCCATGCCGCAACCACCTCAGCGGATTCGCGGTCCTCGCGAGCAGACTGCGCCTTGTCCACTCCGGCCAGTTTCATGCCCTTACTGCCTGCGGTAGATATCGACATGCTTTTGGTCAGCATTTTATCGCGGTGCCATCTGAGCTTCCGACCGGCAATGACCTTTGCTGCCGTAGTCCCCAGTAGCGCGTAGCCTTGTAGAAACCGAACAGCTTGAGGATCCGAGAGAACCTGCTGTTTCACAGATTTATTCTGGGCCGCAAGAGGCTTGAGGAGGGAGGTGCCCGAGTTCAGGATATCCGGAAATGCAGACAGAATCACCGAGGGTGGCGGAATGTTGATCGGAGGGGGGGCGTCGTTACTCGCTCCCGTGATCGAGGGCTTGCTGCTGTCCACGACATCCCAATTCCAGTTATCTGGCAGCTGCGGGCTACCGGCCACTGGTCTAGGGAGTGTGTCGGCATCCCACGCCCCCCACTCGTCATCTTCGTCTTTGGTGGTTTGGACCCCGTCTATTGCCGCGCTCGAGGTCCAGGCGATGGCCGATGAACTGCTTTTGGCTTTTGCATCGGAGCTGTTCTCCTCCAACACCTTGTCCGAAAACGGCCGCGTGTGGCTTGATGGCGACGCTCCAAAGCCCAACGCACCCTCACCGAAACTCCCTGTCCTCTTTCGAGGAAGTTGTTGCGGGCCGTCTTCTAGTCCGAGGAGATCAATGGATGGTGCGAGTGCCAGCGTGGAAGCGCCAACAGTTCCGAGTCGGGGAGAAGGCGGCGCGGCAGTCGCAAAGTCACCGAACTCATCCCCCTCATCGACTTCCACGTCCCCACCCGAGAGTTCAAAATCATCGGCATCAAAGAGCACACTCGGGTCGTCTGGCCCTCCCTGCAACTGAGTCTTTGGCCTCTTTTGGGGTTGAGGCCACGAGGGGATAGACGATTTCGAAGGCGCAGGAGGCTGCTGCTTTTCAGTGCGGGAAATCTGGGACCTGGGATTGGCAGTCGTAGCCCCAGAGACTCCCTGAGAAGGCGCCGACTTCTGGAGCGTCGGTTCAACAGGCGGATGACCATGCGAGACTATGGGTAGTGGCGCTGAGTCTGCGACCTCAAAGTCCCCCCATCCATCATCGTCATCTGCCGCGGCGGGATCCGAAGGCGGAGCCGGCTGAGAGAAGGCAGTCCAGGTGTCCGAGACGCTGGGCTGAGGCCGGGAGACTCCCCAGTTGGAGAATGGCTGTGAGTTTGACTGGGGACTGCTTCTAGCGTGTCCAAGGGTGAGAAGATCCCCAGACCATCCTGGAGTCTGTGCCCGAGCCGTTGGCAAGTTTGACGGTTGATCTGGAGTGGATTTTGGCGCGGGCGCTGAGTCGGAAGAGAGGTCATTGAACTCGGCGAACAGATCCGCCGACATGGTATCCTCGAAAGACGAGTCGCATCGATGAGCAAGGGCAAGTAGCGAGCGGCTCCCGAGAAGTGCCTAGATGGGATCCGAAGACGTGTTGGAGAGGGTGCGTACGAAGTAACTGGAGGCGAAGCGAGGCGTGGAGCGGGTAGCATGTACAAAAGCCGTTGTACCTGCTCAGTTTCTCCGACGCTGTCCGTGTCTCTGCCCCAACGCACCTTGGAGTGCACCAAACATCTCTCCCTACAGATTGGCCTGAATCGGCATCTTTTCTATACTCTTATATACTCTTCCAGCAGCTCCAGGTCAAGAGTTCGCCCGAGAAAACGTAACGGGGACGTGGCTGCATGTTTTGTGCCTTGCCGGAACGGTAAAGTGTGGATAGTACTTGGCACTTGGCACCCCAAAGGCACTAAAATCGGCGGCCAAAAGAGCGTCACCAGCACGCACAAGGTCGATGAAAGGCCCGCCGGCCGCCGTCGCTACTCGTCCAAGCCTGACTCAGGCCGGGTCAAAGGAAGCCAACTCGAAAGCTGCCACCATGAGGGCCCTTGAAGAAACGCTGTGAGTGTCTTCACAGATGACAGTGGCTCGCAACTGGGGAGCTGACGTGATGCCCTGACAGGTCAAGATGGCAAGCAACGAGCGCCAGCGCCGCCGACCTGCAGCGTGCCGTCAAGGACAACGGTCCGTCCAGCCCTTGCCTGTCTGGCTGCCGCTCCGTCTGCTGGAAGACGTTCTTGCTGTCCACCGAGGCTTCACGAGCGGACCTGACGCAGGTCCTTCGTCGTGGCAGGCACGAGTTCACTCACCGGAGAAGCCACTTTCTCAGGTTCATCCACCATCCCGAAGCCCTGGCTCAGCTCACCATCGACCCCCTGACTGACGACCCCGAGGTGAGCCATCGCCGGGGCCCGTCCCCTGGAGCCGAGCCGCCTCGCTGACGAGACGGGGCCTGACAGTCTCCCTGGAACTCTGTCCGCCGCGATGAGGTCATCCGGGCAGAGATTCGCCAAGATGTCCAGAGGCTCCCCGACGAGGCCAACTATCACCAGGACCGGATGCAGACCATGATTCTCGACATCATCTTCGTCTATTGCAAAGTGAACCCGAACCGGGGAGGCTATCGTCAGGGCATGCACGAACTGCTCGCCCCCATAGTCCATGTCGTCGAACAGGACGCCGTTGATCGGTCCATAGTCGGAGCCGACCCGTCGTCCCTGGACCAGTCCATGCTCGAGATTCTCGACTCGTCGTACATTGAGCATGACGCCTACCTGATGTTCTCGCGGCTCATGGAGCGCGCTCAGTCGTTCTACGAGGTCCAGGACTCTCGCGATTCGTCAGCAGCATCCCGGATGCAGCCTGGGTTTCAAGAATCGCCATCGGCAATCGTCGAGAGAAGCAAGTTTATTCACGAGGTCTGCCTGCACAGCGTGGATCAAGAGCTCGCCTCCCACCTCATGAACATTGAGATATTGCCTCAAATTTTCCTCATGTAAGCACAACTCCAACCTTGACCATTGCCGACTGAGTCTGAGCAGCGAGAAAGCCGATGGGTTCGACTTCTTTTCAGCCGCGAATTTCCTTTCGACCAGGTCTTGTTGCTCTGGGACACCATCTTTGCCGTAGACCCGTCCCTCGACTTGATGGACTTGATCTGTTGCGCCATGTTGATTCGCATTCGCCACCAACGTGAGTCTGCGCCACGCGAATCCTTGGATCCAACTCTTCTGACCATTCGTCTCTAGTGCTAGAAGCCGACTACTCCGCCTGTCTCAAGCTTCTTCTCAAGTATCCCCCGCCCTCACCACCACACGGGCCCCACACCTTTGTCGACGACGCCCTATACCTCCGCAACCATATGAACGCCGCCGGAAGGGATGCCCTCGTCTTCAAGTATACCGGCAAGGCGCCAGAGACCTCAGGCGTACCGCCGGACACACCAGACCCGCAAAAGCTAGATGACCTCGGCCCGCGAGGATTCGGCGGTAGATCACAATTGCCATCGCCGTCGCGCTTCATTCAGCAGCAAGGCGGCGTGGAGTCGCTGTTCCAGGGTGCCGCAAAGAGCGCCAAGGGAGTTTTTGAGCGCGGAGAGAAGCTAGGCCTCAACCAGGCTGTTCGAGACGCTGTGGTGGAGTTTCGGCGGAACATGCAAACGTTTAATGAGCCTCGGCAGTCAGCAAAGGCACCGAGAAGCGTGGGCGGCGAAGGTGCTCCTGCGGAAACGCTTGCGGCCATGGAAACACGCAACAAGCAACTGGCAGCTCTCCTAGACGAGACGGTGGCGAACCTCAAGGCAATCACCACGTCGAGCCTGGATGAGAAAGCCAAGAGCCTTGACCTTATCGAAGTGGCGGCCGCCAAGATCCAGTTTGTTCAGGTGTACCTGAGTAATTCGTCCTTGGAGATGCCCAGGGTCGATATTTCGGCAAACGAGGAGCCCGAGACAAACTCGAAGGAAAACGCCATTGTCGAGGAATCTAAAGGGGCGGGGGGGAGGGGGAAGGACGGGGGGGAGTCGACGGACGGGGGGGAGACATGTGTCGACCAGAGCACGCCAGAGCCAAGCCAGGCCGTCCTTCAGGGGCAGGACTTGAATGTCGAGAGCAGACCGACTCTACCCAGCTCGGACGGCTCAGGAATCCGTCAGCAGCCAACAGAGGAAGCCGCAGGTGCCCACGGGCAAGGGGCCAACCCCCGCGACCTTGCCCCTGAGCAGCATGTACGGCCTGCAGCCCCTATCCCCTCGCGCTCAGCCCTTGCGCAGTCCTCGTTCTCGTGGATGCTGGAGCCTGGCGAGTCGGTCTCGAGCCAGCCATTACCGTCAGCCAGCAAGTTCCCGACCGCGCAGCACAAGAAACGCCCCTCGAGCAATGCCAGCCGTGAGCGCAACGCGTTTTTATTCGGCGAGGTTGCGGCAGACACGATCACAAAAGAACCTTCCAACGGCGATGAGATTTTTGGACTGGAAACCATCCACAAGTCCAAGAACAAGCAATGACGAAGGCTTTCGGCCTGATGCCAGAGGTCAGGGCGCACGATGACTGCCCTCGGCCGCTGCGTTTTTGTGCGTGCCTACCACGAGATAGATGAGGAATGGGTTACGAACATGCACAAACACGATGGTTCGCAGCTTGATGTGATTGATGTTGAAGTTCGAATTGGCTTTTGTCTTGCATTTTTTTTCCGTTGGCCATGTCCATCTTGGTTCATGGTTGATCTACTTTCCCGGTGCGGCAAGGTTTCCATCACGTCCCTCCCTCGTAGCCCTCAAGTGTCAAGGACTTGACCTACCACCAGACGGGCGGGCGTCGCCGCTGTTGGGGAGACGAATGGTTGACCAGGTACGAAGAGGAGACTCAGCAGAGTGGCCTCCTCTATTGTTCATGCCGATGGCGTAACCAATCAGTGTTGGGTCTCCGTTCCCAATGGCGTCATAAGACATGTCTGCCCGCGTCTGCATTGGTCTTTTCAAGGCGTTGTGGATCAGGGCCAGATTTATCGGTAATAGGTGGTTACTAGGTACATACTACGAATGCGAAGTAGGGGGGACTAAAGAATTTTAGTCCCTCAACCCCCGCGAATTTTAGTCCCCCCTAGTAAACCTTTCATCAACTTTATCATCACTTCACTTTACATCACTCTTTGCAGCGCTCTATAAGCTATTGCATTATATTTATCGTGCAGTTGACCCTCGATTCTGCTCATTAGGTCAGGGCCGCAGGACTACTATTCTAACAACAATACCCTGCCGCTGCCGACCGAACTGATCGACAGACTCGCAGATACAGCGAACATGACCGATCTCCGCGTTCTGCTCATTGGCGGTGGCGGCCGCGAACATGCGCTTGCATGGAAGCTGAGCCAGTCGCCCCGAGTCAATTGCATTCTGGTAGTGCCCGGCAATGGTGGCACCGCGTCATGCCCGAAGACGGCAAACGTGACCTCCGTTGCGGCCGATGATTTTTCAGGGCTCGTTGATTTCTCAAGGTCAAATGGCATCAATCTGGTCGTCCCGGGCCCCGAAGCGCTACTCGTCAACGGGGTAGAGGGCTTCTTCAAGAGGGCCGGCATACCGTTCTTCGGCCCGTCCAAGGAGGCGGCGCGGCTGGAAGGCAGCAAGACGTACTCGAAAGATTTTATGATGAAATACCAGATTCCCACGGCCGCATACGAAAACTTTTCCGACTACGACAAGGCCATGCGCTACCTCGACAGGGTTAGTCACGACATCGTCATCAAGGCGACAGGCTTAGCGGCCGGGAAAGGCGTCATTCTCCCCCAGACGAAAGAAGAGGCCAAGGATGCTCTGAAGCAGATCATGGTGGACAAGGCTTTCGGTGCTGCTGGCGACGAGGTCGTCATCGAGGAGCTTTTGCTCGGGGAAGAGCTCAGTGTCCTCACATTTTGCGACGGATATACAACCAAGTCCCTACCGCTCGCTCAAGACCACAAGAGGATATTCGATGGAGATCAGGGCCCCAACACAGGCGGCATGGGTTGCTATGCGCCTACTAACATTGCCACGCGGGAGCTGATGGAAATAATCGACGCGGAAATAGTCAAGCCCACCATATCAGGCATGCGTCGAGAGAGGCATCCCTTCCGAGGCATCCTGTTTACCGGCCTCATGGTCACGAGCGCGGGACCCAAGGTCCTCGAGTACAATGTGCGATTCGGTGACCCCGAAACTCAGACCGTTCTGCCACTGCTGTCAGGCGACACCGATCTGGCCGACATCATGCTCGCCTGCGCCGAGGGATACTTAGACGACTGCCATCTCAAGATCGACAACAAGTTCAGCGCCACCGTTGTCCTGGCCGCCCGAGGTTACCCTGGCTCATACGCCAAAGGCACTTCGATGACCGTTCGGGATGCTTCTAAAGGAAGCACAATCTTCCACGCCGGCACCAATCTGAGCGAAGGCCAGCTGACGACATCTGGGGGCCGTGTCATTACAATCAACTCGGTCGGCGATTCGCTGAGGGACGCTGTCGATGCGTGTTACGCCGCCCTCTCCTCTGGAGTAATTGAGTTCGAGGGGATGTTCTTCCGAAAGGACATTGCACATCGGGCCCTCAGAGAATCGAGCAGGGTCGCCCTGACCTACGCCCAGGCTGGCGTGGACATCCAAGCAGGAAACGACTTCGTGGAAAAAATCAAGCAGGCGGTTGCCAGCACCAAGCGACCTGGCGCTGACGCCGAAAT
Organism: Ophiocordyceps sinensis; assembly: GCA_012934285.1. Lineage (NCBI taxonomy): Eukaryota > Fungi > Ascomycota > Sordariomycetes > Hypocreales > Ophiocordycipitaceae > Ophiocordyceps > Ophiocordyceps sinensis. The sequence continues at coordinate 2,022,262 of JAAVMX010000008.1, forward strand.
TGGCGGTTTCGGTGGAGAGTTGGACCTCTCCCAGTGTGGATACCAAGACGCGCCCATCTTGGTCGCCGCTATCGACGGCGTGGGGACGAAACTCATGATTGCGCAGTCGATGAAGCGGCACGATACCGTGGGCATTGATCTAGTGGCCATGAATGTCAACGACTTGATTGTCCAGGGGGCCACGCCGCTCATGTTCCTCGACTACTACGGCTGCAGTAAACTCGACTTGGCCTCGGCTTCCTCGTTTGTTCGGGGCGTCGCCGATGGCTGCCGCCAGGCCGGATGCGCCCTGGTTGGCGGGGAAACGGCAGAGATGCCGGGCATGTATCAGGGCGAGGACTACGACGCAGCCGGTTGCGCGATTGGCGCCGTCGTCGCCTCTAGCCGCCTCCCACGCAAAGACACCATGGTTGAAGGGGACGTGCTCTTGGGCTTGGCATCTCACGGCGTCCACTCCAACGGCTTCTCCCTCGTGAGACGCATTGTGCAGAGAGCCGGTCTCGACTACAACTCCAAGGCGCCCTGGGACTCATGCCGGACTGTCGGCGAATCGCTGCTAACGCCCACCCGCATCTACGTTACGAGCCTTCTCCCTGTCCTTGCCCAGATAAAGGGCCTGGCACACATCACCGGAGGCGGCCTCATCGAGAACGTGCCGCGCATGCTTCCCGAGGCTCGCCTCGCTGCCGACATCGACTTTGGCTCGTGGGATGTGCCACCCGTTTTCAGCTGGCTCAAGGCCAACGGCAGTGTCTTCCCGGCCGAGATGTGTCGCACCTTTAACGTTGGCATCGGCATGGTCGTCGCTGTCGATGCATCAGAGGCTGATGCCGTGACCCGCAAGCTTGCAGCCTCGGAGAAAGTGTTCCGTATCGGTCGCCTACTGCCCCGCGAAAGGGGGCATCCGGCTTGCGTGATCCGGAATCTCGAGAGCTGGGTGCCTTGAGGAAGCAGACTGGTTAGATGGCGGCTCTCAGGCCGCCAAAGATGGTGATGGTGTCGCTAGTATAGTACTAGTCAGTACCTACCCGTACCCCGTACGGAGTAGTACAGCATGGCAAGAGGTCCGAGGGTCCAAGTCCGTGGGATGATGATGCCATTCGCCAGGATTAAAAATGTGACGCTGTTGGCTGTGGCTGCAGCAGAGGGTCAGAGCCTGGCACACATGCGGAGTGTAATAACTCGTACGAAGTACCTGACAGCGGCATCAAGAGCGGGTGTGGCCTCATGTTTGCTTTGGACAAGAGGTGGCGCTTCAGGTACTTTTCCAGTGCGCAATCTGTGCGGGTACGGTGATGGTGTCTCGGAAGCACCCGCGTTCCAGAGAGACAGAGACAGTCTTTGTTGGTGTATGTACGAGTTACTTCGTATGTGTGTATGTGCAGTAGGGGCCCGGTTTTGGGCCTCGGTCAAGGCCGAGTCCCAAACCGAATTCAAACCGGGTGATTGGACAATTCTTGGCAGATTGTTGAGAACTGCTCGTTAACGGAGACGGTACTCGTAGACCCTTGGGACTGGACAAGCATCGAGGACCTGAGACGATGCCCTTTCTTCCCACGCGTGGAAAAGGGCAACGGACACTCTGTACCAGCGCCTTGGAAGGACGGGTTGAGAAGGGTTTGTGGCAGAGGCCACACCTGAGACTGACCTCATCTCAACCTACCGTGGTGTGCGAATACCGTCGTATCGTCCGATGGGCTCTCTCCCGCCCACACCACTACCTAGGTAGGTTGGTAGTACTAGGTACTAGTACTAGTTATGTTCTAGAATCCAAACGGGGCCGCCCGCCGATGTGCACGTTTCGTCACGGCGTCCTGAAATTCAGACAGAGAATTCTGGCTCAGACGGCGGGCCTTTTGTTCCACGGCGGCGAGATTGCCATCTTTTCGGCAGCCGCGGCTGGCTTGCATTGCTGGTTTTTTCGAGCATGGGCCGTCAAGTCGCGGGGCTCACGTGACGCCGCGGCACATGCGAGACAAGTCCACGAGGTACCAGGTACCTACCGAGGTTTTTAGAGTCAAGACGCTCTCGGGCCCTGCTGGCTCGTCATCCCTCACCCCTCACGCCAGCATGGCTGCATGCCAATCAGCAGCCCCCAAGCCACCCCGGACAATGCGCGTGCGCAGGCGAGGCACCGAAACTCTATCCGGTGGTTGTTTGCGTGGCCCACCCAACTCGTCAATCATCTCGAGGCGGGGTCGCGAGAGACTGGCCTAGACAGGGGAGTGAGTCCGAGGAAGCAGGGGAAGAAGAAAAAAAGATGCCGTCCTCCACCGTGGATTCCCGGCTCGGGATTCAACACTTCCATTCCCCTTTATTCCCTCCCGCTCCCGTATCCCCCGTTGCAATGACGTCGCGTGCGCATGGAAGTCTGTAGGCGCCGTGAAATACCAAGCTCAGGCCCCAACGTCAAGAGTCTCGAGCTTCGCTTCCGACTTCCGACCAGGTAGGCAACGCCCGGCTTGCCGTGAGCTTGCCGAGGCCCTCGTTCATACCAGGCCACGGCTGCGCTGCCTGTCTCGCCCGAGAAGCACACCAGAAGAGGGAAGCCAAATCACCGCTACCATCATCACCCTCTCACCCTCACCCTCGCCCTCACCGTCACCGTCACCGTCACCATCACGTCACCGTCACCATCACGTCACCGTCACCATCACCGTCATGGCACAGTTTCTCACAGTCTCTCCCGAGGCGTCCAAAAAGGGCCGTTCTCGCTTCTCAAAGGCCCTTCCGCCGGTCCCCGGCCTCGTCAGCCGCGAATCCAAGCAACTCCCTCTTTTGCCCTCGCTGGCCGTGTCCCCGCGCCCGCCGAAACCGCCGGCCAAGGAAAAGGAAAAGGAAAAGGAACAGACCGACGACGGGAGCGTCAGGACGGTCAAGAGCGGCATCGCCCGAAAGCCCGTCGGCATCGTCGAATTCGCCAGTTCTTCTCCGCCGCCGAAGCTCAAGCCGCTGTCCGCCGAGGCGCCGCCCACAGACGACGGCGTGGCTGCGGCGCCATCGTTGCTGCTGGGCACGTTGCAGCCGTGGGCAAGACCGTTCCGGTACGCTGGGCCGCCGTCGCCCACCGACTCACTGTCGAGCCTGCTGTCGGCCTACTCGCGAATCCCTGACGAGCCGGTGTCGGGGGGCAGCGCGGGCAGCGCGGGCAGCGCGGGCAGCGCGGGCAGCGCGGGCAGCGGGACCGCAACCACCAGTGCATCTGAAACGTCACTGCCGCCATTGGAGGACAGCCGTAGCGGAAGGCCCGCTGCTGCGCCAAAGACACTGCCCACCCCCCGGTTCCCCCGGTACGATGCTAAGCTTCCCCCGCCTCCACCTCCTCCACCACCTCCACCACCTCCTGCCCACAGCGACGACGACCAACATGACGCCAACACCCACCAAGAACAACCACGTCCATCATCCCCTCCTTCCGACCCGCCACGTCCAGACCCGCGACCAGACCCGCGACCAGACCCGCGACCGAACCCGCGACCGAACCAGGCGACTCCCTCACCACAACATCCCTCACCACAACAACCTGAAATCTGGCGCCGCCGCTCCGTAAAGGCCGACACCAAGCACGCCCAGCTCCAGATCAACCACAGCCACGGCTCGACCGCCTCAACGGCGCCCACGCAAGCGGGTCCCGACGACGCCCACCAGCAGCCTCTTTTCGTGTGGTCGCCGCCTCATCAGCATCAGCAAGTAGTAGTATCCGACACCATGGGTCATGCAACGTCGTCGCTGGGTAAACTCAAAAAGGGCTTGCGCCGCAGACGCTCTTCCGTCGACGGTGCTACCACAAGGAAGACTAGCCACACGCCCCAGCGGGGTGCACAGCGTCCCCCGACGCCCGAGTATCACAAGGAAGACGTCAAGACAGCGCCTCCCGTCGACGCCGTCGTCTCCCCCGTCTCTCCCGTCTCTCCCGTCTCTCCCGTCTCCCCCGTCCCCCCCGTCTCCCCCGTCTCCCCCGCGCCCTCTGAATCGCCCAGCCATGCTCAAACAGACCTTGGGCCCAAGGCACCGCTCCAGGACCCATCCAAACGTTCGGATCGAGCGCGCATCCCGAGGAAGTCGCTGCCGTCGGTGGCCCCGAGATTTCCCGTCACTGAGAGCCCGAATCTGCGCAATGCTGTCCAGTACCCGTCAAGCGGCCAGCCCCTCTCGGTCCGGCAGCTGCCCGTCGATCCCACCGGGCCCGGTCGCCAAAGCGAATCCTTGTCGGCTACTCTCGATGCGCCGCCGTCCGCCGCGCACCGCTCCCCCTCGGAGACGCCGGGGCCCCAGTACAGGGGCAAAGACGGCACTCTGTACGCCGACATGGAGGCGGCGCGAGAGCCTGACCCCAGGGCCACCTACTTCCCCGTCCAGACAGATAAGCCGCTGGCCCCGGGCACCATCATTTCGGCCAGGCCGCTCAAGGACTCGCACTTTGACTGCTACCAGAAGCACAAAACCATGAATCGTCGGCCGAACCGGAACTGCCCGCTCACGTGCCAAACGTGCGACAAGGCAGACACGGAGGACCGATGGGTGTGCACCTTTTGCCACCTGCGCATCTGCGACTCGTGCATGCGGGTGCTTCACGGGCATCAGAGGGTGTTGCGCCGCTTGGTCGACGAGCTGGCCGTCAACACGCCGCTTAGTTCGTCCTCCCTGTCCCGGCCTGGATCCGCGCAGGCGTCCAAGTCTCTTTGAGACGCAATGGCCACGTCTGTCCATTGCGCATTTCACGTCGTTGCGCCGACCAACTACTTTCTCTCCCTCTTTCTTTTCCGTTTTTGTACCTTTTTCTTCCATTTTATTTTTGCATTTGTTTCCTCTAGCGACGGTATAGAGCGCGGATTAATGATTTGCGGCCCACAGGGACGAGTCGACATCAATTCACGGCCAAGGGCACCTTGCGTCGTCAGCCTCATTGGACCGAAATGACGAGGGACGCGCGGCGATGGGCTCGAGGCCGTTTCTACGTTGGCGTTTCTTTCCGGAGAGGGGAGAGTCTAATCCAAAACCAGAGCGGAGGTGTGTGCGAAGCCCGAGGTGTGTGTGAAGCCCTTTTGTGGGGCAGCCGTTGGATCGGGACCCAGCCGAAGGAAGCGCCGACTTTTGTTTGTGATATAACAGGTTCGCTACGAGGATTCTGGCATGCATCGGCATCGGACTCTTGGGCAGTCTTCAGCCTTGGGTTTAGCGTTGCGGCTCCCTTTGCTCTTCGTTTTGGTTCGAGGATGGTCAAAGATGAAGCCAAGGGACGACGCATGTATAGGTACAGCCCGACGACTTGTTCGATAGATGCAACAAAACGAGATGAAAGAATTTTCTGTCATGGAGTACACTGAGCCATGGTGAATACGTCTGAGAAGAGATGGCCGACGAGCTAATGCAAAGTCACCACTAATGAGCCAAGGTATGTATGGCCACACGCAATTCCCAAAGTTGCCGTGACCGAACCTTTGTCTGGCGTCAACGGTTGGGACTCGGGCCCCAACAACTCGACCTCTTTAACTCTCCACTGTTTACCTACTTTGGCCTCTACGTACCTACTGCGAGCTTTGACCTGCAGACTTTTGGCCAAGTAACCTGGCCTTTGCAGGTTCCTGACTCATCAATCGATGTAACAAGAGTGCATACAAATAGTACAGAGCACAGGTGTCCGGCCCAAATTCAACTCCGCCATTGTTTCGCTCACGGCCATGTCGTCGTCACTTCAGCGCACCCGTTCCCTGCGCAAGACTTCCACCCGGCCGACCGAACGGGCTCCCACTGCCAGGGCGCAACCGCCACGTCCCTCACCGCCCGCGGACCCGAACCGCGGCGACTCTCCCAGTCGCCTGCCCGTCAAGCCGGGCCCGACGCGCTCTCCTCCGACGTCGACGACGGCTCGCACTCGCAGTGGCGCCAGGCCCGTCTCCGTAATTCTAGGGCGCCCCGCGTCCGCGTCCCAGAGGCAGAATGCCGCGGCGCATGAGCCCGTCAAGCGCGAGTCGTCGACCCGATGCCCGCCCTCGTCCGCCTCCAACGGACCACCGCCCGCCAGGACACGGCCTACATCGGCCGGCAGCGTCTCGTCGGCGGGGACAGCGGTCGCGCAGGTGAAGAGTGCTCCCGCCCATACGCGTGCCCGGAGCACAGCGACGGGCTTGCACCAACCCCCCGCGCCGGTGCTGCGCCCGCCTTCACGCGACAGGCCCCCCCGCCTGGCCTCGGCCACGACGCGCTCCAGTATCATGACGCGGGGCGGAACCGCGTCGACGGCAGCCCAGGCGGCGCCTCCCCCGTCCACGCCGCCGGCAGCCGTCGCCTCGAGGCCGATGCATCAGGCCCTCCCGCCACGACTTCGGCCAGCCTTTTCGACCCTGCAGCAGCACTACTCGCCCGCCAGGAACCTGGCGCCCAAGCCCCTGACGTCGACCTTTCTCGCGCCTCCCTCGCCGTCCAAGCTCCCCGCCAACGTAGCCGCCTCGGCCGAGACGAACAAGCTGCAGACGGAGCTCCTGCAGCTCCACCTCCTGCACCGCGAAGCTGCGCCCGTGCAGGCACAGTGGCAAGCGAGCGCAAGGGACAAGCTCGGTCGCCGGTTCGCAGAGCTCGGCGAGGCGAGCAGGGCTCTGGCGGATAGGCAGCGGGCGGGGTTGGAGCGCGACAATATCTTGGCCCTGCGCCGCTGGGGGAGCTCCGGCAAGGGCCTTGACGAGAAGATTCAGTTGCTGGGCGATATCTTGACTGGGCTTTGGGCGCTCAGCGAGCCGGGCGGGCGGCATGGCAGGGCGGTGAGACGCTTCGAGCGATGGGCCGACGGTGTCCGCCAAGTCGAGGAGGCGAGGGCCAGCTCGGGCGCCGCGGCGACCCTGCTGCAGAGCCAAGACGCGCTTTTCATCGACGGGCTAGACGCCACCTGGAAGGACGAGTGCGCAGCCATGACTCGTCGCCTACGAGACTGGCGGTCCCACCTCCAGGATATTGACGACTTGGCGCCCTCAGCCCAGGCTCAAGCCGCTGACACTGAAGAAGAAGAAGAGGAAGAGGAAGAGGAAGAAGGCGCCGAGGGCGACTCGAGAGGCGCATCGCGCGGCGGCAGCTCGAACTTGGAGATACTGTTGGCGGGCGCGCGGAGCCTCTCGCAGGACATGCTCGAGGAGCTCCGGGTCATGGAGAGTATGGAGCGCGAGGCGCTTGCGAGGGAGGACGAGTGGGTCGAGAAAATGAACCGCGACGACGAGGGCGGCCATGGGCCAGTGGCCGGCGCCGTGTGGAGGACAGTCTAGGATTGGCTCATTCCCCCTTGTTGAACTCTGATGCTGAATCAACCGCATGCGCCTTTCTCACATGCGCCCAAAAACCCTGCTTCGTTTCCGCTCCCGCAAGGCAGTAAGCCTGGGCGTCCCCGAACTGCATGCTTCTACCGGTGAACCGGTGCTTGAGGCCCATTACTTGCCGCTTTATCCTCCTCCGTCATCGTTGACATGGCAAACGCGGCTGATGATGAATGTCAGACTCGACGATTACTTGAATTCTTTCAACTCGCTAGTTAATCCCACACCATACCCTGGCTCGCTCCCTGCGCAAATCTTGATCCAGGTTATTATGGCGGTCCTTTTCAACTTCTGCTGCAAATCACGCAGGGCATCGGCTAGTACTCGTTAGCCACCTGCCCGTGGGTCAAGCAAGGCCGTCGGCATCATCAAATGACGTAGAAGCGGCGTTGCGCCCCGTGAGCTCAAGGCTCCATTGCGTGGCCCTCTCACAAAAACGCTCTCCTGGGAAAGCCGACGCCCTCGACGGCGGGCTCGTCTACAAACCAGCTGCAGCGGTCGCCGGTGCCTTCGTTGACGAGGGTGCACGGCAACCCATCTGACGAGTCGAAGATGCGCTTCATGACGTCCTTCTTGCCGGCCCCCGTGGCGACAAAGGCGACCCGCACGGCGTGGATTACGACGGGCAGCGTCAAGGTGATGCGGTTGGGCGGAGGCTTGGGCGAGTCCTGGATGGGGGCCACCCAAGCGTCGGCCTCGCGCAGCAGGTCGTGGCCCGGGAAGAGGGAGCAGGTGTGGCCGTCGGGTCCGCAGCCGAGCAGCAGGAGGTCAAAGACGGGCAAGCGGACCGAGTCGCGGCTGGCAAAGCTGGAGACGAGCGTCTTTTCGTAGCGGTCGGCCATCTCCTGAACGTCGTCGAGCACCGTGGCATCAATGGTGTGGACAGTCGGTCGCTGGTCGGCGGGCAGCTTGTCGAGCAGCTCGGCCTTGAGGAGGCAGTAGTTGGAGTCGTCGTGGTCGAGGGGGACGGCACGCTCATCGGCAAAGAATATTTCCCACCTGTTAAAGTCGATGACGTCGTGCGGACCGGATGAGGGAGCGAGCAGAGCAGCGGCGAGCGTCTTGGGCAGGGAGCCGCCCGAGACGGCAACCTTGAAAGCCTCGTGGCGGGCGAAGCCGTTGTTCTGGCTCTGAATAATGTAGGATCGCAGAGCGGACGCCAAGGCGTCGACGCCGGGGAAGGCGTAGAGATTGGGCTGTGTCTTGGGCATGGTGGCTGCAGAATGTTGCGTCTTTTGCACCTCGGCTTCGTTTCCTTTCTATCCGTATCTGTTTCTGCTTCCTTTTCCAGAGGGGTTGGTTGTCTTTGGTTGTCTCGGCGGTAGGTAACCGTAGGGTAGGTGCTGGCGGGGTGCGACGGACGGGGTTGGATTCGTGTGAATACTGGCGCTGTCTCGCAAGGAGAGTGTTTGATTGATGGGTGGCGGCGGGCGCGCGTTGGGGGATGGAGGATGGATGAGGGATGGGCAGATGGCTGATGTGATGGGGCAGTTGAGTACTTCTCCGTAGTGGGATCGAGTGGGTGGGTTGCCTTGTCGATAAGAGCGATAAGAGGCCTGAACAGCGCTGAAACTCGTGAGGGAGGGTCCAGCTGTCCAGCTGCAAGGCAAGGCGGGCGGCCCGACGCTCCGGCCCCGGATTGGGCGGCACTTGTCATGGCGCCCGCATCTCGACCGGGGGCTGACGAAGGACGCAAAGTGGCGAGTGCAGGAGGCGCAGCCCGCGGGTCTCGACCTTGGGTACGAAGTACCGAGCTCAAGGCTCCTCGCCCGACTTCGAGTTGGCAGTCATCCATGGCACCGCAAAGGCGAGGACCCTGTAGTTATCCCCTTGGGCAACACGACAGGTTCCCTGCCTCGTCCTGTGCGCCTCGTTCACGTAGCACTGGACCCCTTTTTTGCCTGCGGGTTGATGCTGTACCGATACGCTCTCGTACCGATACATGCCGCCGGCGCTCGTCGTGCACCACCGTCCCGTACTCTATACCTCCCTGCGCACGCCGCGTTGGTGGCTCCTGCGCACGCCGCGTTGGTGGCTGATCCGGACTGCCCTATGAGGTAGGCACCGATCGGACCCTCCAGGCCATCATCGTGCCCTCACTTGGCCTGTTTTTTTCCTCTACCCCTTCCTTGTCTCTTTCCCGACCCTTCCTCGCACAACACACACTCAGGCCGTCTCGTCTGCATCCGGCCTGGTCTAGACCGACCCGGGTCGTGCTTTGCATTGTTCCATCCTGGTCGAAGTTACCTGCCGCTGGTCGGCTAGGGCCTACTGCCACTGTGAGCCTTGGCCCTTGCCCCTTGCCCCCCTCTCCCCCTGGAAGCAAGTCTTGGAGATACCAATATAAGTGCGTTGCATCCACAGAGCCGTTCATCACAGCAACAAAGCCGCTTCTGCGCCAAATCCGTTGTTCACCTCGGCTGGCCCCTTGCTCGTCCATCCGTGGACCACGGGGGGATTGCGGGCCAACCGTCTCTCGAGCAGCGTCGCTGCATCTTTTCGCTCCCGTCGACGCTCGCCGCCGCATCTTCCGACGTCAAGGCTGTCAAGGGAGGGACTCCATTGGGACCCTGTCATCATATGCCGCCTCGGCCCCGACCCTGGCTTGACCCTGCCCTGAACTGGAGCGTCCCATGACGTTTCCTTTGGACCCTGCCTTGACACGTCCTTCAAATCCACTCGCGCCACGTCGAGTCCCGGCCGAGGATTGAGCCATATTCGCTCTCAAGGGCTGCTCTCTGCTCCCCCAGTCGAGCGGCCGCCGACCCCCTCAAGGAGCCGGTCGATTTTTGAATGACGTTGTCCTCGGCGGCGCCCCCTTCCTCCTTGACCTACTCGGCCCCATGCACTTCCCCTTCGAAGCTCCAGTCATGGACCACGACGCCCAACACGAGCAGCTCCTCGACCGCCGCGCTCTGTTGACCGAGGGCCTTGGAAGCTTGCCCTACGACTTGATACTCTACCTCGAGCGCGCCGTCGTCCACTCGGACCTGGGCTATCCCGATCTCGCGGCCGGCGATGCCTACCGGGCCCTCCTCTTGGCCGACGAGGTCGCCAATGAAGGCTTCGAGTATCACCATCAGGCCCTCGAGAGTCTCCTGATGCGCTCTGCGGTTCCCTTTCCCGACGTCTTGACCCATGGTCATCTTCCTGCAATGTGGTCGGCATCCGACCCGGGCGATTCCGACGACGGCAAGACGGCAGCTCGCCGCCTCGCCACCATCGGCTCCATTCGAGCCTACCAGATCCTTTCCCTCAGTTTGCTGCTCTGCGGTTGCCTCAAGAGCGCGGCTACCTTTTGCTACAGGGGCCTCCGCATGGCCCCTGAAAATCAAGAGCTGCTCAACACAAAGGCCCACATTCAGACTGTTGGTCGTCGGAAGCTTCGCCGCGACGACTTTGACATCAACGACCTGCCCGACTACGGCTTGGTCCGCCGCGAAGTCTATCCTTGGAACGAGTACGAGCCGGATCGTTTCTCGTCCAAGTCACTGGCTGCCCTCAACGCCGACTTCAAGGTCATGGCACCCAAGTGTGTCGTTCGGGCGGCAACCCTGCCCGTGTTGCTGGAAGGCGCCTGCGAGACCGACAGCTATGACATCATCCCCACCTGTAAACAGCTCGGCATCTTTGCACAGGAAGACATGGAGCCGGGGGAGATTGTGCTCAGGGAGTACTCGCTCTTGACGGCCAACAATCGGCTCAAGGACTCGGTTTGCGACGCTTGCAGCTCTGAACTGCCCCCGCTCGGCAGCGAGAACGGGCCCGTCAACTGCAGTGGGTGTCACGACACCGTCTTTTGCAGCGGCTATTGCCATGACGAAGCCCAGAAGCGTTATCATCCCGCCGTCTGCGACAAGGACGTTGACGCCATAGCCGAGGATCCAGACGCCTTCGAAGCCGACGAGACACTGTATCTCCTGCTTCTTGCCCGCGTCCTGGCCCTGGCCGCCCACCAGGAAATCAACCCGCTCGACGCGCAAGAGGTCAGGTTCATCTGGGGTGACTTCCTGCCGACACGCTCCAACGACATCAACGTGGACCCGAACGCGGGGCCCCCTCCCGAGTGGACGTTGCCCTTCTCCTTCAAGTACAACATTGAGACGCCGCTACACGTGCTCGAGAAGATGGACGTGGACATCTTCGCGTCGCTTGCCGAGTACGACGTCTGGGTTCTCAACACGCTGTATGCCAAGTTTCGGGGTACCGCCTCGGCGCGCAAGAACCCCCGTGATGGCCGGCCCGATGTGGCGGCTGTCCATCCCTACTGGTGCCTTGCCAATCATGACTGCGATCCCAACGTAACCTGGGACTGGGGCGGGCGCATGGTTCTCTGGGCGCGGAAGGAACGCGTCGTCGGCGCCAAGCCTGGAGGCATCAGGCGGGGGGAGGAGATTCTTAACCACTATTGCGACGTGTCGCTCCCCGTGCAGCAACGACGGGAGTGGGCACGCGGCAGTCTTGGGGGCTGGTGCATGTGCCAGCGCTGCAGGACCGAGGCGACGGCGCAGAGTTGAGACACTCGAGCCAGGACGACGCGGGGATCAAGGGCGCTTCGTCCGTCGCCAGACCGAAAGGGTGGCAGCATCGACGTCATGACTTTGATTCATTCCGGGTCCTTGGCTTGTGACGCGGTGTGTTTTTCTGGTCGCAGTCCCAGTTATACACGTTCTGGGCGAGTCAAACCTAGAACTGCACAGAGCCCATGACGCTGCTCATGGGCATGACGTTGTACGAAGTGGTAGTTTTATACACTACCGTGCTTGCAAATAAGAAAACATTAAGAAATTCCCATCCAACCAATCGTCGGATAGACAGCAGGCATGACGATGTTGATGACAGAAGGAAATTCAAGCAAAAGGCAGACAAATTGGCCCCGGGCTCCAGTAAACCGTGCGCCGCCACCTCTATGACCCCATGATTAAGAAAGAAACAAAAGTGTGGCACAGGGCCTTCGTTCCCTCAGTGATTGGACCCCGGCAGCGGCCGCGGGCCGACAATCTGCCTCCGCCCGGCCCCGATGCCCTGCGTCCCCCGATTCTGGCCGTCACCGCCCGTGTAGCCTGCCCACTGGCCGACGTCCCAGCGGCCGTCGATGCCGCCGCCGTCGCCCGAGCGCACAGCCTTTGCCGTCGCCTTCTGCGCCTCCTCCCACTCGCGCTGGCGCTGGCGCTCCATCTCCATCTCGCGCTCGAGCAGCGACTTGGACGCCCACGCGGCGGCCTTGGCCTCGCTTTGGCTCTGCGCCCGGTGCCGGTCCTCGCCGTCGCGCTCCGCCGTCCCGCCGAGCTCGCGCGAGTACGTCGGCTGCGGCTGCGACGACGGCAGTGACGCTGGCGTGTGGCCGGTGCCGGCGACGCGGTCCGTCCGGCTCTGCGGCGTCGTCGGGGAGCTGTATCTTGCTGGGTCGGGGAGCGGGCGGCTCCCGGCGGTGGAGCTTCTGCTCTTGGGCCTCGCCGCGGCGGTTGGATCGGGCAGAGGCCGCGGAGAGGCCACGGGAGACCCGGCGTCGGGTTGGGCGTCGGGTTGGGCGTCGGGTTGGGCGTCGGGGTCGGCCGCTTGGGCTTCTTTGGCCGCCTTTTGTTCCTGCTCCTGCTCCCACTGCGTATGTAGAAACTCGCGCTCGTTCTTGGACCACGAGTCAACGCGCGTCTTGACGCGGCTCGAGCTCTTGACCGGCGGCGGCGGCGGCGGCCGAGGCGCCACCTTTTCGCTAATGGCCTTGATGGGGCGCGGCAGCCGTTGCTGGCGCTCGCGCTCGTACTCGGCCTCGCGTTGGCGCGCCAGCTCAAGCGCCTTTTCCAGCTCCCTTACCTCGCCGCTGGGGCTGTCATCTGTATCATCCTGCTCGGCCTGGTACTGGCTCAGGAATTGGCCGCGTAGTCGGTTGTCGCTCTTGCTCCTGACGTGGCGGCGCTCTTCCTCGAGACGGGCCTGCGCCTCTTGTTCTTCCTCGTGGCGCTTCTGCTCTGTCAGCTGCCATTGCTGCTCCTGTTCGTCCCATAGCCGCTGTTCCTCCTCGGCCTTGCGCCGCTCCTCGTCGCGTAGCCGTTCCGTCTCCTCCTCCCACCTGCGTTCCTCTTCTCTCCTGGCCTGCTCCTCTTGCGCCTCTGCCTCGGCGCGACGACGGCGCTCGTCCTCGTCTGCTTCCTGGCGTTTGCGCTCCTCTTCTTCTCTTCGAATGCGCTCCTTTTCAGCCAGGCTGGGGACCTGGGGTCCAAGCCCGGTGATTTGCCTGCGTCCTCCAAATGATATTCCGAGGTTGCCCTGACTGGCGCCGCCCATGTAGCCATACTGGGCAATGTTCCACGCCGGCGACGTCACGGATTCTTGATCCCTTCTGCTCCAGGTGCTGACACGGCTTGGAGAGCCCCCGTTGGAAGGACTCTTGACATGGCTTGTGGTTGGGCCTCTGGATGGGCTCCGCGGCCCCGAGGCGGAGTCGCCGGTCCGGTGCGGCAGGGCTGGCCTCGAGGCACCGTAGGCAGAGGAGGCATTGCTGGCAATGGAGGCACCCCTGGTGCGGAGGGCTGTCGGGGAGGCGAGACCGGTGGCCTGGGGACTCATAGCTCCGGTTCGCGATCGGGGCCCAATGGCGGTAGGGAAGGTAGCGGGGTCGAGGGCGTTGGCGGCTCTGCTAAAGGCGCCGAGGCACTGCAGCACCTGGGCCGGGTCTTTTTGCTCGAATAGGTCGACGGTGAGGAAGATGTCGTGTTGGTGCAGGTTGAGGGGCGGGGCCTGGCAGGCGCGGAGGAAGATGGAGATGTTCTCCATCTGGACAAAAGGCATGGTCGACTGCTTGAACTTGACGCCGGGCGGCGGGAGGGCCATGTTGACGAGCCTTGGGGCGCGACGAAGAGGTTAGCAATGGCGCGCAGACAAGGTGGAGAGGGCGGGCGCGTACTTGCAGAGGGCAACGCCGTCCTTGAGGCTTTCGAGGAGGTCTGGCAACGGGAGCTTCTCGCCGAGTCTGTCCTCGATCCACGAACGGGCCTCATTGGCTGCGGCGGGTGTGTACTTGTCGAGGCGCAGCTTGCGCAAGTCCTTGTCGAGGGACGTGACGGACGCCATGATACTGCAGCATTCGTGTACAGAAGCCGTGACGTGTTCCGGGAACGTGAGGCTTTGTGTAGGGCAGGGGTCGCTTCTTGGTATCGCGCGTACTGGGAGGCGTCCAATAAAGGCCACGGCCAATTAAAAGGCAGCGTGGTGGGAATGTAGTCGAATCTGAGAATCACGGGCCTGGTATTTGACACATAGCAAACGACTCGGGGGGGGAGGAAAGAAGAGGCTTCTGGAATGTCCTTCTTATTTGCCGCAGCGGCGCGGGGCGGAAGGGAGGGGGGGGGGGCGGTGTCTTCTTCAACGCCTGCGGCATTTGGCGGGGACGGATGACGTCTCTTTGTTGTTGTGTGTCGTCCAGCCTGCTGCCGGCGCCGGTTAATCTGCGTCCCGCTAGCGGCTGTAATGAGCAAAGGATGAAACGAGGAGAGAGAGAGTGAGTGCGAGTGAGAGAAAGTGAGTGTGAGCGAGTGAGAGTGGAGTGAGAGTGAGAGCGCGAGAGAGAGAGTGAGATGCTGGGTGGGCAGACGAGTGGAGACGACCAGCTCTAGGCCGTCGATTCCATAATATAGGTCACGTGCGAGACACAATAACGCCCAGGCCTAACAAGCCACACGTGACATGGTAAGTTGGCGCTGAGATGAGCCAATCAAAAGACCTCTTCCTTGAACCCATGCGAAACATGACCTCGGGTTGCAAAAAATCAGGACAGAAGCAGCAGCATCTTTGCGCGTTCGGCCTCGTCACGACCCGTACGTTCGCTCGACACCCGCGCCATGTCTGGGGGCAGCAGCGGTGATGCGACTCTCTTTGAAGAGCGCTTTACCATCACCGACCATGACCAGTCCAAGTACGATCGAGTCGCGCGCATCTCGTGCACGTCGGGCGACTCACAGACCGTCATGGTTCTCGACATCAACACCGAGCTCTTTCCTTGCGCCGTATCCGACTCCCTACACGTGGTGCTCACTACAACGCTTTCGCCCGACGGAAGCAAAGAAGACGAAAAGGGCTGGCGCGACGTCGGCAAAGGAGGCGATGCGCCCGCCACCATTGCCGACCTGTACGACTACGTCTGCCACGGCAAGATTTACAAATTCGAGGAGACTTACGACGGCAATACAATGTGCGGAACCCAGTCAATTCGTGCAATGATGCCATGCTGACCAAGCTTGCCCGATGATCTAGCAACGCATACATCTCCTTTGGCGGTCTTCTCATGTCGCTTCAAGGCCCCGTCAAGAAGCTCACGCCTCTGCGAGTTGATAGTATCTACCTTTTGATCAAGAAGTAGAAGTTTGCCGCCGACCGAGATCCCTTCTCCCCCTCGCCGAACATCTTCTCGGAGCTTGCGCCCATGCCGACCGTGGCCGTCCAAGCATCCTAGACCGGATGCCAGTCGGTCTGGTGAGGTCCCGGAAAAGGCAGTTTGCGATGCATCCTGCGTCCAATAGCCGCCAGGTTTGTATCGTTTTCCTCGGTCAAGATACCATGGCGAATAAAGAAGTCTAGGACGACGAGGGCACAGTTATGCTTAAACCTGCCTTGGGCAAGGGCTTCCTTGACCTCGTCAATGTCATAGAGATAAAACTGTTCGACTTCGCCGTCCTTGGGTTGAGGAGTCACGTCGGCAGGCAGCTCGAGATCATAGACCCATTGGCACTCGGGGTATATGAAACCACCCTCACCGACCTGCTTCTCGTCAGTGATGTATATGTATGTGACGGTGCCGACGCAGCGAGCCTTGTGGCGGACCAGATGGTCTGGCAGGCTCGCCTCCTCATCTGCCTCGCGAATGACGCACTCAAAGGGGTCTTCGCCCGTCATGAGCCCACCGGCGACGGTGTTGTCCAGCATGCCGGGAAAGGTTGACTTGTTCATAGCGCGCTTAGGCACCCACAGCTTGAGGCCGTGTGGTGCAGCGACATCGACAACGTAGGCAGTCAGATGCACGCCGTAACGCATGGTGCCCAGCAACCCCATGGCAGCACGCTCCATCCTGAAAAGGAGCTCGCCTTGGCGGCTGTAAACAGGCCATACCTCGTCGCGCCAGCCTCGGAGCAGCTTGAACGTGTCCTTGGTGCGCCAGTAATTTGCCAGGGCCGTTGCGACGCGGCTCCGCTCCTCCTCCGTCGGCAGCTGGAACATCAGCACAGTCCGGTGGGTGCGGTTCAGGTCCAAGTCGCCTCTTATGCTGACCGGGACTTGTGCGAGTTCTTGCACGACGCGGTCTAGCATGTAGCCAACAGGATAGCGCCCCTGCTCGTCTTCCCATAACAGCGACCAGAGGCCATGTTGCGCCAGGTCTGGCTCCGTGGCGGCCACCTCGAGGTAAGGAAACCTAAGAGGATCGGGTGAGCTTACTAGCGAAGCTGCAGGGCACCTCTCCACAATTGACGGGCGAATAGAGGAAACATACTTGTCTGTTGCGTCAATCAGCTCAATGTTGGACTTCATTGTGTAATGCTGTACGAATAGTCGGCGTCGCGTTACGGATTCGATGCCGTATGCTCTCTAGCCGCACGTTGCCGCGATTGGCTCCGGAGACCGTGAGTTTGCCGTTCCCGATCAAGGCGATATTATAGCATTAAAAGATTATGCTAATTGATGCCGCGATGTTATAGTGTGTACGAAGTAAAGGGTGCATATTGGAGTCTTGTGGGAATATGGGATCATCCATTGTTGGGAGGTGGTTGCGCGCACGTGACCCACAGGATCACGTGCACCCAACGTACCAGACCACATAATCCGCGATGCCTTCCCCGCCCCTAGCTAGGAAGGCCAGATTTGTAAGTTAGCAACACATAACTCGTGCCAATTGACGAATCCAACCACCAGTGAAGCCTAACCAACAAGTCTAAAAGTTATACATGAATTGCTCTGCCGGACCTAAAAGGGGGGTTCCTCACAAAGTGATGTGCTCTCCTAGGATACATGCTCTTTAAAGGGACCTTTCTCGGCTTTCCGGTGGGTACGAAGTATGTATACATACATACATAAGGTACTGATTTGAGTGCCAAGGTGCCAAGAGATTGCATGGTTCGTCTTAAGCATTTGCTTGAGATAAAGGTACATACAGAGTAGACGGGGCAGGCAAAGGTAGGTATGTACTTCGTACAACGTCGTGTACAACGTCGTGCACTTTTCTGTCTGTTGGAAAGACTGTCTCCGTATTCGTATGTACGGAGTATGTATATCTGAGATGCTTATTCGTACTTCGTACTCGGATAGTAGCTCTTGGCAGGGGGCAGCCGTACTTCGTATGAGGAAGAGAAACAGCTCCTTTGCCCGGGGTCAGTTTTCACCTCGCCCGTCAAATTGGTAGCAATCCGCCGCCGCGGGGCGGGTACGGAGAGCTGCGAGAAAAGGCGCTGAGCAGTCCTCGGAGGAGACGTCGTTGGCCAATATTGTTTCGGTGATACATTTTCCAAGAGACAGACGCCTTGGCGATGCGAACTTTGCAAGACTTGTTGATTAGAAGCCGCACATAAGTGGAACGATGGGATGGCAGTGGCGGTGGCGGGGCGGGGTTCCCCCCGACAAGGAGTGGGTTCCGAGACCTCGCACAGCAACGCGAACAGTGAACAGTCAGCATGGACATTTCTGTTTTCCCATGTTCCGGCGACATGGCCAAACGTGGGGGTCCCTTGGCCGGCCTCTGTGGCACGCGCTAGGCAATTGAAGTCGGCTAACCAAGTGTTTTGGGTCTCGCCATGTGCTGCTCTCTCTCCATTGTGGCGAAACGCCCGGCGTCTGTTGCGCCGCCATTTGCCACCTCGGTTTTGCCCCCTTTTCCTTGTCTCGAGATGTCTCGAGAGAGGGGCTGGTTGTGGCGGCGACATTATGTCGCATTGGCCACGCCGTCGAGGCTGATTGGAGCAGCTCAATGGATGGTACTAGCAATGTACACATGATGCTGTATGTACTTCGTACGTGCTGTACGTACGGATTACTCCGCACGGAGTAGAATCAGACAGCTCGTCATGACGGCTCAGGCATTGACTGACTGCAGGGTCCCTTGGCTTGTGCATTTGGGCTTGCGGTGAGACTTGTTCTGCAGACTTATTTGGGGGGTCTTGATGGACGGGCCCCGCCATTCCAGCACGGCTCAAACTTGGACCTTGTCTTGAAGCTCTGCCCAATTCCAGGGACCGGTTTGATCAAGGATGAGCCCAACGTCAACACACTGCCACAGAGTTGGTCTCTATGGTAGTCTCTATGGTAGTCTCTATGGTAGTCACCAGTAGCTACCAAGTACGGTGTACTCCGTAGGCATGTCCAAAACGCATGGAAATGCCTGGTGAGAGTGAATTGACCTTGATCAGGCCGCGTGACTTGCATTATGCAACTAGGCGGTTGGCTTCCGCCGAGTATGTAACTACATACTGCTAGGAGGCGGCGTCTTTGCCACTCAGGAGGATTCGGTCCGAGCCCGACCGGGACGGTAGTAGTAGTAGTCGCCGTGCGCCTGGCGGAGCGCTCCCTGCATGTCCGGGCTTGGTGCCCAAGGCTAAGATTTGCCTCTGCCTCTCCATCCGATAGTGATAAGCTCTCTCTCTGCACTGTACCGCACCAGACACTACATAGCACTACCTTCCGGCCTGGAGGCGAGGCAAGTATCGGTGAGTTCTCAAGTACATACGGAGTATTGTACCAAGTACCTACCTATACTCCGTACCCTGCCCTATTTCCATCCCGCCATCTTCTTGTGCTCCTTCTTTTAGCTGCTCTAACGTACATACATGCACTTTGCTGCTGCTCATCACTCTTTTTCAAACTAAAATATCCATCCTTCTACACACACACGCTGGTCCCCCTCCATCCACACCTTGTCTTGATCTTCACTCTTTGCTCGCCGCCTATCCGCCATCGCGACCTGGGCCTCGAAACCCTCACTTGGCCATCGCGGCGCCGCGCCATAACCGCACGTCTCGACGACCCACTACTACATCTCCCTACCTTGTGCTCGGAGCTGTCACTGGCCCTCGTCGCCTTGTCCCGTCAGGCCACTAACACTCACCTAATGCAATTAGCAGATGCCGTTTGACTGGGTGCCCGCCTTATGAAAGCACCTCCAACATGTCCTACAGGCAGCATCCGCCTCTGAGCTTCTTTGGCTTCTCGGACCTGGACATAATCGAGCAGGACAATAACGATGTCATGGCCATGCTCAACAGCACGTTGCTCAACTCATTCGACGAAATGCCCATGACCATGGACTCGGCCGACGAGAGCGCCATGGCCGCCGCCATCCACTCCAACCCCCCCGACTCGGCCCACGTCAACGCCCTCGTCAGCAACAGCGGCATTACCGACGAGTCCATTGCCCATGCCGAGAACCAGTTCAACACGTCGGCCAACAACGTCCCGGGCGCCGGGCCCGTGCCGCCCGGCGCCTTTGCCCAGACGAGCCTGTCCAACAGCAGCATCCTGACCGAGTTCACCAAGCGAAGAAACTGGCCCGCAAAGGTGGTGGAGGAGCTCAAAGACTTTCTGCATATTCTCGACGCCAACGGTCGTATCAAGTATGCGTCGCCCAGCGTCCTCAGCGTGGCCGGCTACACGGGCGAGGAGATTCTCGACGTCTTCCTCAAGGACCTCATCCACATCGACGACCGCGGCGTCTTCGTTTCGGAGCTCAACGAGTCGATTGCGTCGGGAAACCCGTTGCGCATGTTTTACCGCTTCAAGAAAAAGGACGGCTCATACGCCATGTTCGAGGCCGTCGGTCACGCCCATATTGCCGCTGCAAAGTTTGCGCCCAATCCAAACAACCAGTCGCCCTTTTGCCAGGCCGTCTTCATGATGGCCCGGCCGTACCCCACGCGCAACGCCGGCCTGCTAGACTCGTTTCTGGAGCATAAGATGGAAAACGAGCGGTTACGGCGGCGCATAGCGGAGCTACGAAGGGAAGAGGAGGCCGACGCCGACGAGGCCCAGAGGCAGTGGATGCAGAGCCAGGAGGGCCGGTCCGACATGACCCCCTCGGAACTTACCGTCACGCCGTCATCGACACCGCTCCATCGCAGCATGGGCGCCGGACAAGCTGACCGCAGCGCCGTGGACGTTGCGCTAACGAGAGAGAATCTGGAAGGAGCCGTGGCCGGCAACCGGCCGGACTCGCTACGAGACAAGATGGCCCGCTACGAGGGGGCGTCGCATGCAGACACGATTGAGATGCTGACGGGGCTGCGGTACCTGGAGGGCGAGCGCAGCCGGGGCATCACGACGGGCAACGCAAGCCCGACGCTGATTAGGGGTGACGCGGGCATTGCGATTTCAATGGACCGAGAGTCTCGACCCGGGGAGAAGAAGAAGAAGCTCAAGACGACGGAGGAATACGTGTGCACAGACTGCGGTAAGTTGGCCCTGGCCGGCTTGGCACGGGGCAGACGAATGACGCGGCATGGCAGGCACCCTGGACTCACCGGAATGGAGAAAGGGGCCGAGTGGGCCCAAGACGCTCTGCAACGCATGCGGGCTGCGGTGGGCCAAGAAGGAGAAGAAGAGGAACAATGCCACGAGCGCGCCGCAGCAGGCGCCCATGATGGACCGTATGGGCTAGACGGCCGGGGCACGAGGGCGTGCGGCCTAGGCGTAGGACGGGATACTGCGAGAAGAGGCCTCGGCTGGATGTCACGAGTCGACGTATGCCGGGAGTTTTGGGCGAATTTTCAAGGGACGGGATGCATGGGAGGCTGGCGCGAACATTGCAAAAGACGAAGGGATATGCAAGGTTTGAGTCTGGCCAGGACTTGTTGGATATGGAGGCAATTTTTGTTTCTTTTGCGTTTATGCTGACACGCACACATGATACCTCGGAGCAACAAACGGGGGGGGACAGATGCGAAGAGGGCGAATGCAAGTTGAATTGAGGTCTGCTACGTATATACATATATAATAATAGTCTACATGACTTGAACGAGGACGTTGGTTCAACAGATTCGGTTCAACAGGGCTCAACAGGGTTCGGCGCAGTGCGGGGACGGACCGTCTCTTGACAATGCCATATAGGTAAGTAAGGCCATACGGATATAGGTACGTAGATGTATGTACGAACGACTTCTTGGCCCGCGAGCCAAAGGGCTTGGCCGAGCCAAAGGGCTTGGCATGCCTGTGTGTGGCAGCATCGGCTGCTGGCCGTCAATGCTGGGATCCCTCGCCTCGGGTCGCTCTCAGCTATGCCGGGCTTCGCATTGCTCACATCTTTTGCCATGTACGTTTATGCCTTGTCGTGTAAATGCCGTGTAAAGAGGGAGCCGTCCGAGGCAGTTTCAGTAGTAGCATTGGATAGCCAGCAGAGACACATGACGTTGGTCTTTTACCCCTCTCGCGAACCAACTCCAATTTCAACAGCCAACTCGCCCCTCTTTTCTTCATCTTCATCTTCCTCTTCCTCTTCCTCTTCCTCTTCCTCTTCCTCTTCTTCTTCTCCCTCGTCTACGTTTCTGGTAGATATTCGACACAGTCGCACGCAACATGGACAAGCTCATCAACGCCGGCAAGGAGTTTCTGGAGAGCCAGAAGCAGAACCAGAGCTCCAACCAAGGCCAAGGTCCGTCGGTCCCCTCCCCGTCTGCTCTGCACCGCAATGGCGGCGTCGGTGCCCCCTCGGCTGACATGAAGAACAGGAGGACAGTCAAACTCGTCTGGCGGATACAGTGCGCATGCCCCTCGGCCGATTGATGTCGAGACCCATGGTCTCGGGGATACGTGAGCTGACGCAATGCAGAGTCGCACGACGGGCGCGACGACGACGACGGGCTGCGAAACGCCGACCACGAGGCCTCGAGGCTGGCTGGCTCGTCGGGCAGCACCGACCTCTTCTCAAAGGTCGTCGGCGCCCTCGGCCAGCGCAAGGGGCAGATTGCCGAGGAGGACATTGACGAGGAGGGCATGTTCCCCCCGTCGTCCCCATTGCTTTTTTCATTCGGGCGACTGACGGGGCCGTCTAGACGTTGCCCGCAAGCATAAGCAGACGTACCAAGACGACTCGCACGGCGACGAAAACAGCCTCGGCGCCGCAGCCGCCATGCAGGCGCTCAAGATGTTTGGCCAGGGCGGCGGCGGCGACAGCAGCAGCGGCAACAACAACAACAGCAACAACAACAACAACAACAAGGGAAGCCAAGGGGGCCAGGGCGCGTTCCTAGCCATGGCCATGGCCGAGGCCAGCAAGGTGCGTCTTGAACCATCTACAGACCGGATGCACCGCCCTCTAACCACTGCCGTAGCTCTTTGACGACAAGGCCGCCAAGGGCAAGGTCCCCGAGGGCGCGAGCAAGGAGTCCACGATTCAAAAGGCCGGCGAGATGGCCATGAAGATGTACTTTAAGAAGCAGGCCAAGCAGCAGGGCGGGCTCATGGGCATGGCGTCCCAGTTTATCAAATAAGCCGCCATCGATGGGCATTGACACGACGGGCCATGCTCGTGTACATGACATGATTGACAAGTTGACCCAGCGCAACACAGTTAGCTGCAAACTTTGGCACGCGCGCACGCAGATACGCCCGCTTACACCCAATGACGCCATTACGCCATGTTGCTCTCCCTCGACAGCTCCATGACATCGACCCACGAGTCGGGCCTCCTGCGCCCGCTGGGATACACCTTGTGCAGATACTCCTCGGCCTCGGCCGCCCAGCTCAGCAGCTGCTCCTCACTGCCCCACTCGCCCGTGGCCAGCAGGCTGACGGAGAGCTTGCCGTCGCCCTGGGCCGGGTCGACGTAGGCGACGGGGGCCGACAGCGACGGGGTGCCCGTCATGTTGGCGAGGAAGACGTACATCATGGTGCGGAACGTCAGGTTGCTGTTGCTGAGCCCGTAGGCGTCGTCGCCGGCGACGCGCGGCCAGCCGATGATGGGCGTCGTGGGCGTCATGATGAGCAGGCCCGGGTGCTCTTGGAAGAGAAAGGCCAGGTGGCGCATCAGCAGCGTGCGCAGCCCGTTGACCTTGAGGAAGTCGACCGCGGGCGTCTGTCGGCCCACCGACAGGAGCACCTTGTTGGCCGGCCCGCACAGCGTCAGCCAGTCGGCCGGGTCCGGGGTGCGGCGGCGGGCCGACTCAGCCAGTTCGGCGATGCATATGGTTCCGTGGGCCAGCTGCGCCTCGGCCAGGTGGGGAATGGAGATGTCGACGACGTCGTAGCCGCGCTGGCTGGCGAACCAGTCAAGCGCCCTCTCGCAGGCGTCGGCGACGGGCTTGTCGGCCAGCCTCCACCAGTCGCGGAAGACGCCCATGGTCTTCTTGATCGACGGCTGCGGCGGCAACGACAGGGCGAAGCGGCCCTGGATGGCGCAGTGCGGGTTCGGCTGCGACATGACGCGGTAGGCGACGACGAGGTCGGCGACGTTTGCGGCGAGCGGGCCGGTGACGCACATGGTGCTGTTCATGGCCCAGGTGCGGTGGTGGCTCGTCTTGAGCCCGTACAGCCCGTTGAAGCTGGCGGGGATGCGCACGCTGCCGCCGGCGTCGGTGGCCACGCTGATGGGGATGAGGCCCGCCGACGTGGCCGAGGCCGGGCCCGACGAGGAGCCGCCGGGGTAGTAGGCGTTGTTGAGGTGGTTTGTCGGCGTGCCCTGGGAGATCTGCATGCTGTGAGACTGCACTGATGCTTCGATACCTACACCGGGAACGGAGGAGGGGGTCCCGGGACGCTTACATTCAAGCCGCTGGTGTCTGTGGATGCGACGCGTTCGTCAGCGTCAGTCATGCCCGTGTGTCGACGAGGCCAGACTCACCAGAACCCAGCTCGTGCATGCGCTGCTTGCCAATAACAACGGCGCCGGCCTCCTGCAGCATCCTGACGGGCCACGCCGACTCCTTTTGCTCTCTGAACCAGGGAACGGCCGAGTTGTACTTGAGGCCACCGTGATTGATGTAGCCCTCGACGTCGGTATCGTCCTTGACGCCAATCGGCACGCCGTCGAGTATCCCCAGGGGCTTGCCGGCGGCGTAGCGCTCCGTCGAGGCCCGGGCGGCGGCAATGGCCAGGTACTCCTTCCCGTGCGAGTCGGCCCAGGCGTCGTCGTAGTGGGCGCCCGGGCGGGTGATGGCGAGCAGGGCCTCGGCGACGTGCAGGGGTGTCGTCTCACCGGAGCGGTATAGGGCGTGGTAGTCGGCGGCCGAGTAGTAGCGGGCCTTTGAGTCGGCGTACTTCGGCTTGACGAGGTCCGGCGTGAGCTCCAGCATGGGGGCTGTCTTGCCGAGGGGCGTCACGACGGGCTGGTGGTGGCGTCAGCTTTCCCCCTGCTTGGATGGCGGCTCTCGCAAGGGCTCCAGGTAGGATATAGGCGGGGAAAAGAGGGCTTCAAACGTCAAAGGTGTAGGGCACGTCGTCGAGCTCGGCCATGTCCTTGATGGCGCCGAAGCCGGCGTTGGCCCACAAGTAGCGCTGGACAAGGGCAGATCTCGATATTCTTTGACGGCTGGTGAGCCCTTCTCTTCTCGACATGACCAAGTCTGGGTGGGGGCTTGCGCCGGAGGGTTACAATTCGCCGCCCAGCATGAGGGGGAGACCTCGCAGGGTCGGGTTCTTGCCCGTATTGGGCTTGTATTCGGCGGCAGGACCCTCGACGGGGTCGGGGTAGTTGGCAAAGGCCCCCGAGTGCGCCATGATGCTGGTGTTGGGAGCGCGAGTTGGCTCACGGTGATGTTTCGTGCCGGACGACGAGGAGGCGGGACGGAGCGGAGAGGAGATGCAATGTGTGTCGGGTGGCGAGAGAGAGGAGGTTGGTGTTTTGGGCTCTAGGCGAGCACCAATGAGCCCGCCCGGCAAGAGGAACACTATGTCACTCGTCAACCCCTCCTGCTGTCAATAAATCGCTCCGCTCTGGATGGATGCCGGATGGAAAACCTTTCGGCGTAATTACGGATATAGGGTACGGAGTACGAAGTGGGGGCGGGCTTACCCAATTACCCTTTACCCTTTACCTGCACTGCCAAACCGCCAGCTACCCTATACCTCAGACAACCAGATAGGATAGGTATAGGATGGCCGCAGGACAAACGCGCCGCGTCAATTGGAGAAAAGGGAAGAAGGGGAATAAGAGGAAAACTGCCCAACCGTCACTCTCCCAGACGGGCCAGTTTGCGGGCGAGTGACGAGACGAAACTTCTGCCTCAGACTCGTTTCACCGTGTTACAGGGGCGTCTGTTCTGCCTGTCGGGTACTTCGTAGGTAGTATCATGGCAAGGCATCTTGTTGGTGGCGCTATTGCTGGAGGATGATGACAGGAATAGTACTGCACTTGGTGCATGTAGTATGGTATGATGCATGGCGCACAGAAGACAGCGACGCTGGCAGAGAGGCGTCTGTGTGGCGGCCAAACACTTGCATGGCGATGACGGGCGGCGGGGAGATGACTGGCCCAAACATGTGTCCAATCTTGAGCAAACGAAGTGCCTTCTACTTCGTACTGCGAGAGTATTGAGGCGCTGCTTCAACGAACGTGTCCCATTCCAGGGCCATCTGCCAGGCGGGAGACGGGGGCTTGCATTCCCTGGCCGGGCGGCGGAGCGGACACCTTCGCCGCACAGCCCCCGAAGCAAGGGCCGGGGGGGTTGCTCCCAAGTAATAAGTACTGCTATGTACCTAGTAGTACCTAGTAGTAGTGCCGCCCACTAATAAAGGACGGGAGCCTTCCCGTCACCACAAGGCCTAACACGAGCGGCAGCGTTTGCTTATCAAAACCAACGTAAAGAGGGGATCAGATCAAGGGGGGGTGTCCTGTCAAAGTCTTACTCGGAGGGTGGGCGCTCTTGTTATAGGTGAGTTAGACCAAGCACTGAGTGCACTTATGCCCTACCACAGGCTCGATATAGGGTAGCACTCGGATGGCTACGCTGCTGTACTCGATCCCCTGCCGCCTGCTCGCCCAGCGCTGCAAGTACCTCGCACGTACAGCAGGGCCTGCTGATGGGGGGGCGCATTTCAGCCCCTTTTCACCTGCAAGAAGCAAAAAGAAGACCTCCACGAGGTACCTAAGTAGGTACCTCCCCTTTGTTGCGTCGTCTTGCCAAGACACTGGCCGAGACTAACCGGGGCACTGTAGTGCTCCGTACTGTACACTCCCCGGCGCGAGGTTACCGGGGACCGCCACAACGCGCAGCCTCTTTCTCGACAAAAATCCCCCGTCTCCCCCCAAACTCCAAGGTCGCCTTCCCCTCCCTACGCTGCTTGGCGGACAAACCCTCAGCATCCCTACTATCCTACCTGCCCCGTCCATCATCCTGTCGTCATTGTTTTCCTCTGCTCCATCCGCCTTATCCTTGACCCTACGCCTCTTCAGTCTCTCCAGTCTCTCGTTCGCCGCCTGTCAGCGTCACCTCGCCTCTATCCGACCGCCCGCCCCACGACCGACCCTCTGTTTCTCCTCCGAATTCATCCTCGTCTTCGCCATTTTCCTCTCCCGCCGCGTCTCGCCTTCGCTCGCTTGTTCGACCGTCGTCTATTGCCAGTCAACCCAAAGACCGAAAATCGCACCGTCCTCATCGTCTCTCCGTCAGCGGCGTCACGCCACCGCCTCCCCCGCCGTGCCGTCTGCCGCCCCCATCGACTCGCCCCGTCGCCGCCCGCAGACTCCCGGTCGGAGTCAAGTCGTCGCCCGCCCTGGCTGCCAGGTTAGATTCTCGCAAGTCCTTGCTGGGCGCCGATTCGGGCTTCTCACAGTTCCACGCTCAACACAGTCCTTCCTACAATCACAGCGCCGAGTACGCCCGCGAATACGGCCAGGCTTATCCCCAACCCGCCTACTCCCTGCCAACCTATGCGGAGAATGCCAATTTGAACAAGAGCTTCGACCAAGGCTACGCCCATCGACAAGGCTTCATCCCCTCGACCCCGGCCCGGAGCGTCCACCGTGACAGGATGGGTTTCCTCAACACAAAGTGGGCCGCCGCCTTTATGGGCGTCACGAGCCTACAGGCCATGGTGTGTCTGGGCTTTGAGTCGTACGTCTCGCTCTCGCCTCTGCCCCGAGCAACAACACAGTGTCCCCGGCACCTGCTGACAACTTGCGCCTCAGATTCGTCTTTGGAAAGTTCCAGACCAGCCTCGGCAGATGGGTCGAGAAGCCAGAGGTCCAGTCGCAGTACAAAACCATTCCAACATTTTTGACTCTCTTCATCTTTGGCTTCTTGTATGAGCTCGTCGTCGTTTGGGATGCGCTGCGTATGAAAAACACCATCCAGGTCATTGGCGTCTGCATCGCCAACCTGGCCTTGCTCGTCTACACGGCCATCCAGGTCGACCAGATTCAGATGGCCATCGAGGTCCTTGGCAGCGACGCGCTCAAGTTCGGCATCACGCCCGATGAGCTATGGTCCGATGTCAAGCCCTTTCTCGTCGCCATACCCGCCGTCATTGCCCTCGCCACCGTGGTCATGATGTTCATCTCTTGGAAGCTCTACCAGGAGTTTGCCTGGGACATCCTCAAGAACATTGGCGCTGACTACCGCATGAAGAAGCGTTTCCTCCACTACCAGGTCATTATCCACGCTTCCCGGTGCGCCTGGTAACGGCACTAACAGCCAGGCAGATCTACATTGCGTTGCTCAAGTTCGATTTCTTCTTCTTCCTCGGCTTTATTATTCAGTTCGTCGTCATTGTCGCCCAGAAATCCGATCCCGAGTTCGCCCTTACCATTGCCACGATCCCCATTACGATTTGCATCCTGCTCGCCGCTGCCTTCTTCACCCGCAGGGAGAACATGCCGGGCATGGTTGCAGTCATCGTCCTCTACCTAGGCGGCCTGACCTACTTCACCTTCAAGCTCGTTCGCATCTACCAGCCCGACTATCAGAAATCGTACCTGGCCGTGCGCAAATCCCTGACGGCATTCGCCGTCATCACCATCCTGCTGATTCTCCTCACCATCATCAACGCCATCATCTGCATGCGCAACTTTGACAAGGGCCTCAAGGCACACTTGCTGTCTCCGCGAAGGGTGGAGGAGAAGCCGGATGCCCACTCCATCAGCCTGCACGACGTCAAGCCGCAGCTACCCAGCCGGATGACGATTGACTAAAACGATTCGACATGCCTGGCGCCCAGCGTCGCCCAGTCGGACCCTTGATCCAAGCTGGAATTTGCGTGTACAAAGATACGAAGTTAACGAAGATGAAAGTGATTCCCCCACCCTCGATGCCTAGGCGCCGCTCAGACGGTGCTGGCTCACTCACGATGGCGGCGGCCGTAGGCGGGTTTTCGGCGCGCGGTGGGCGAAGTTGGCGATGATATCCCTCACATAAAAAGAAACATGTGGACGCTTTTTCTCACTTTGAGCTTTTTCTTTGCATCTCCTTTCTTATGTCGCACCGTCCGAGGCGCCCACTGCCTCGGACGACGGGGAGTTTCAGGATATGCGCCCGCCACGAATGGTTGGGCTTGGGGTGCCGTCGGCGAGGATGAAGGGCAAGGACTTGCATTGCTAGCGGTTGGACGGCCTTTTTTCTTCTTGGCGACTTTGCTCGTGGCCCTCTGCGCGCTCCTGGAGCGTCGGGGAGACGTGGTCCTGGGGGCGAGTACGAATAGCGTGTGACTTGATAGATGACCCTACTTTGTCCCTCATTCCCGAGGCCGTCTCGATATGTCTGGATGGACCGACGTGTGTGCTATGGTGTCTGCCGTGTGACGTGCCACGTGACATGGTCAACAAGAACCCGCTTCCATCCGTATACGAATAGTAGTATGTATGTATGTATGTATGCAGCAAATATCGACAAATGCGGAGAAATACCGTACAAAATCCCGTCTGATTGCTGTTGACGAACCTGCGGGCGGCCCTGAACCGGCCCGCCACCGCCCAGCCACTGAAGATCGACCGCCGCGATGTCGGCGCGGGGGAGCTTCGGGATCGTGCATGGGCTCTCTCCTCTGATTGGCTTAAAAGCCAAATCCAGTGCTGCCATTGGTCAGATTTATTACGACATACGAAGTGCGAAGTATCGCGCACCATAGCATCAGCATTCCCTCCGCCGCCTCCACCGCAAAAAAAAGATGAGTATTGCTATTTGTATAGTAACAAATTGCTATTTGTACAGTAAAACCACTTTTTCGGCACGCACCCCGCGCGCCCATGTCCCGCCACCAAAATCTAGTGTAGAGGTACATGGCAACCAAGAGAGCCGCGCAAATCGTGCGAAGAACAACACCATGCCGCAATCCACCCCAACACGCAGCAGGGCACGCAGCAAGGCACGCAGCAGAGCTAGGCACGAAGCATACAGCAGGGCACGCAGCAGGGCACGCAGCAGGCCACGACGCATACATCAAGGAGCCGCACACACAGCAGAGGGCACGCAGCCGGGAGCCGGGCACGAAGCATACATTAAGGAGCCGCACACACAGCAGAGGGCACGCAGCAGGGCACGCAGTAGAGGGCACGCAGCAGAGGGCACGCAGCCGGGCAAGCAGAGCACGAAGCATACATTAAGGAGCCGCGCACGCAGCAGAGGGCACGCAGTAGAGGGCAATTGAATTGATTGAATTAAGGCCAGGCACGATTTGCGCGGCCCTCTTAATTGCCATGTACCTCTACGGAAATTTGGTGGCGGGACATAGGCGCGCGGGGTGCGCGCCGAAATTGTGGAGACAATCCTGATTTACTGTACAAATAGCAATTCTCTACTGTACAAATAGCAATACTCAAAAAGATTGCCTGGCTACAGCAAGCTTTGCTTACAGCTATGCCCGCGGCATCAATCTGCATCAATCTACCCGTTGGGGCTTCGTCACTTGGTTGGGTCCAAAATCCCTGGACATGGCCCTAAACCCTGGACACTTTTTGGTATCCTCGTACTAGATAGAATACGGGTAATAATGCTGTTGACGACTTTAGATATTCCAGACGAGTCCCCGGTCCTGCCAGCGAGACGACAAAGCCATAATAACTCCGCCCGCCCCATTCAAAAAGCCAAGACAGCCATGTTCCGAAGGTGGCCGACTAATCACAACGCTGTGCCGATGCGCCAGAGGCCCCGAGAACGAACGCCGTACGAAAGCAGCCGCCCAACAACCGCCCGGGTGTGACAACCTCGGAGACAAAAGAGAGCCCTCGTCCCGCTTCGCGCTGCAGAGAAAGAGTGCATGGGCGCTCTCAAAACGTTATCCTCATGGCGTCCTTCATATGCCCCTCGGTCGGGCAGTAGGGGCACTTGTAGCGCGAGCCCTTAGCTATGCGGTGCAGGCTGTCGCGGCAGACGACGTGGCCGCAGGGCAGCATCATGGCCGGGTTTTGCTCCGTCGTTTGCTCCTTGCTGACGGGGCAGACGAAAATGGGGTGGTAGATCATTGACTCGGGCAAGGGCGTCTCAAAGGCGAGCTCGTTCTCCGTCGTCCACTCCGTCTTCTTCTCGCGCATGTACGCCGTGTACTTGATGAGGCGGGGCAGAGCGATGGAGCCGGCCGTGACGGCCACGTACATGGGCGACTCTGCCGAGAGGCCGAGGAGGGAGCAGAACTCGCGGGTGAAGGAGACGGCCACGTCGTCAAATGCCGAGTCGATCTCAAAGACTTGGCGGTAGGGCGACGCCTCGAGGTTGGAGATAAAGATGAGGGCACAGGCGAGCTGCTGGATCTCATGGAGGTGGCGCGACTGGAAGCGCGACAGGTGCTGGTGGGCATAGGCGCGCGCGCCGCGCTGGCCGTTGGTCTCGTCATCGGGCAGGCCGTTTTCGGCGTGGCCCTTGAAGAGCCAAATGTACTGCAGTTTGCACAGCTCAAACTCGAGGTTACTGCCCTTTGCCTCGAGGCGGACATTGTTGAAGCGCGCCCACCCTATCGCCGGGGTGAGGTTGCGCTGCTTGAGCTGGGCGAGGATGCCGTACATTTCCGAGAACCTGTCCTGCAAGTCCTCGGAGAGATTGTGCATGGCCGAGTCGCTGTCGCCGTCGGCGCCGTCGACTTCGTCGTCGTCGTCGTCGTCTTCGTCTTCGTCGTCGTCGTCGTCGTCGTCGTCGTCGTCGTCCCTCCTCATCTCGTCGTCGCCGTCGTCGTCAAGGCGAGACGAGGCGGTGTGGTACATTGAGATGGATTCGTCGTCCTGCCGTCGGTCTTCCTCCTCGCGGAGAAAGGTCGAGGCCACCGAGAACTGGCCTTCGCGCAGGAGATGCATTGCCAGAGCGCGGTTGATGAGCGCGGGGTGGTCTGCCATTGCGTCCGTCTCCATGGGGAGTTCTCGGTGGGGGAGCGCCTGGATATGATCAGCGGGGTGTGCACCAGGTGGGCATGTTCGCCATGGTAGAGACCTTGTCGAGGGATTTTCCATAACTCTTTTGAGCCCTGGTCACGTCCTTCAAGTCGCTGTTGATGGCTTCTAGCTGGGCCTTTACGGGGTTTTGGAGGGCCGTCATTGTCATGCCGATTCTATGTGCGTCGGCATCTGAGAAGTGTTAGGATGAGGTCCCGGGACTCGAGAGCCGTCGTCAACAGTTGCTGTGCTGCTCACCTCGGGCGACTTGTTCCCGTGCCTTGGTCAAGAGGTCGAGAATCTTGTCCACATCCTCAATGGCAGCCGTCAGGTTTGACCTTCGCATACGAGCCAGGTCGACCAGTAGCGGCGCAAAGGGCGACGTCGTGTCCTCATCGGCGCCGGCCATGACGCCGCTGGAGCTGGTCTGGCGGCGCGCCAGCTTTGACACAAAAGTCGTCGATGTCTGGCGGAATAGGAGGCCGTGTGCTAAGCTGAGTGTCTGATGTGTTCCGTCTGGGCGGCGCGGGACGAAAGAGAGTGGCGAGGGCGGGATCCGGTAAGGTTCAGTCGCCGTCGTCGGCAGTCATGAGAGCGAGTAACTCGTATGTAGTTACGAGTTACCCGTTGGCCCTTGGGCGCGGGGCGCTCTGGGGCAACTTATTAGTCTAAGGGGGGGCCGCCAACGGGTGGGTGATTGCCCCGTTGTATGCATACCGCCCCACCGCGGCAACCAGTAAGCAGAGTGACTTTCTTGTCGGCCACGTATTCGTACGTGCGACCTGGTTGCGTCACATGTCATCGCGACAGCTTCAACACAAGGAACCCTTTGGACCCCTTTGCTCCAACCATTGTCCCCGCTACTCCGTCCATGCCGCCGTCTTGATGGTTGCCGCGCTGGGGATGCCCATCTCGTCATCCTGGGTAGGCCGCGCCGGCAGATGGCATCTCATAGGACCTTCACCCTGCCTGCGCATCAGGACGGGCGACTTCACCGTGACGATGGACCACTCTCCTCCAAGCCGGGAGTCGCGTCGCGCCTGTCTAATCAGGATGCCGCTTCGGCTGCTCCCGAAGTCCAGCTTCCAGATGGCGTAGCCTCGTCCCCCTTTGCCGCTCCGGTCCCGCGGCGCAACATTGTCTTCCCAGACCCTGTTGCCTTTAGGTACGGCCACCAAAGAGCCTATGGTTGCAAATTCGAATGCTTATAATTCCGCTCAAGATTTCTCGAAGAAGACTCGTGCGTGCAACTTGTCGAGCGTCGAAGCCTCTTGCGTGGGTACGACGTCTACATCGTGGAGCAGTGGGCGTGCTCGAGACAGTCGCCGACCCTTGTCATTGCGACATATACCGGAGATGACACGCACTCAATCACTGTCGGCGTGCTTGCCGTCCCGGAAGACGAGACTCTCTGGTCCGCGAGGCTGCGCATCTACCTCAAAGCCGCCCATCAGCACCACGCTCGGCCCAAGGCGACTGAACTCGGGGAGCTGCTGGTCACCAATTTAAGCAGCTTTCCCTCGGCCCTCACTGTCATCCCCGTCCCCGATGGAGACGTGCGGCAGCACCGGCAGCTCTTCATCGTCAATGAGGACTTGAAACGGCTGGGATGCTCGGGCCGCTCTGGCTTGACTCTCACGGAGCCGACCGAGGCAACCCAGGCCAAGTTCCATCAACTTTACCGGACCAGCGACCGGATCCCGTTTCTCCAGTCCGTGACGGAGCTGATCAAGCTGTGCCAAGTTGCCCTCTACATGTTCGAGAAGCTAGAGGTCGAGTACATCGACGGCCTTCTCTGCGACGTGACCGAGACTGCCATTGCCGACTGGTGGACCGAGGTCGGAGCCGAGCACTACAATTTCGAGCCCACTGATGGCATCCTGGGGCCTTCGACGGTGGCGGCACTCCTGGGGATGCTCATGGGTGCAAAAAACCGGCTGCACTGGTACGGGGCCCCGGTGTCCAAAGACGTCTTTGACATTGAAAACACCAAGCGCGGAGTGGCCTATTTCCAGAAGCAGCAGAAGCTGGACAAGACGCGGCGACTGGACCGCCAGACACTATTCAGACTCCATACTGCCACGGCCAAGGGGGCTTCAGGGGAGGGCTGGGGCGTGCAAAAGGCTGTCAAATCGACAGTAAGTGAAATCGGTGGCAAGAGAGGGGAGATTGTCATGGACATGGTCTCTGGCAGGGACAAGGGAGGGCTCGCAGATATTGAGACGCTCGACATTGGCAGATTCGCCAGCCTTGCCTACGGTGAGCGGCCCAAGTGGCTTTGGCACGGAAAGGCCCGAAGAACCCCGACGGATCACGCAGACTATGAACAGGAGCTCGGTGGCACCGTCTTGATGAGGCATGAAACCACCGGTCAGGCCGCCAAGAGAACCCAGTCTTTGCCCCTGGAGGAAGACCTGGAGACGAAGAAGAAGGAAGATGGCTCGGCCCCATATTCCACATTTCCACCCGGGCCGCCTGCCACCATGGCAGACAACGCTGGGGAGCGGGACGCACTGCGGAGAAATGTTTTCAAGAGTGTGGCTGGCAAGATGAACGATGCTCGCTCAGGTCTGGGCAGGATCAAGGACGTGGTCGGCGGCAGCCGTCGAGGCCACGCAAGCCGCTCCTCCGTTTCTGCCAAGGAGGACTTTTGGGAGAATGGCCACGCGGGCGCCGTTGCGATGGGTGCTGCACAGGCCTCTGCCATGGCCTCCAGCCCAGCGGTTGTGTCGAGCGCATTTCCCCTGAAGAACATGCCCGAAGAGCACCTGGCCGGCGCCAGGCCAGGGGATGGAGATGCGCTGCCGCGCTCTTCGAACGATTATCGCGATGCATCAGCTTCGATTCTGGACTCCAAGACGTGCAAGAGGCCGACGGACGGGAGGTCGTCCGACTTGGAAAGCACGCTGGACAGCATTGGGACGGCGATACGCAAGGATAAGCTGCCCCAAGCCTTGTCGCGGGCTCGGCCCCTGGCCGACGAGAACGACCTCCAAGGGCCATTCCTGGACGCAGAACGCAGATCGGAAGGAAAGCAACTGGCGGTGTCACGACGGCACAGCTGCGGCATCTGGGATGCTTCCTACAGGCACGCCGTGAACGAGAATCGATGGGCGCGTCGGATGTCGTTTGGGGATGCTGAGCCAGCTATTCTCACGTGGACTGAGATTGTGGATATAATGGATACAACGTCTCGTGCTGAGGAGGCCGAGCATCTCAGCCGGCTCATCGACGACATTGCGCACGACATGGAGCCCTGGGTGAAAGAGAAGATGAAGATGGTAGAGGTGCTCAACCAAGGCTACGTCGGCGACAGCTCGAAACTGCAGAGTCTCTTCCAGCAGCTCAACGAGGCGTGCCAACGAGTGAAGCACAACTCGGACGAGCTGTTGGCCGTGGAGCGCGGCAGCCTCGCCGAGGGCATCAAGGAGGTTGAGGTGCTCTTTGCACGGCTCGAGTACGAAATCAACAGCCTGGTGCAAAAGGTGCACGATGTCGAGGACGGGATTCAAAACTTCGAGCGGCAGGTGGACGGTTTGGAGACGCGGGCCGAGGAGCTCAAGGAGCAGCTGGAGACGGAGAGCTGGCTGCACTGGTTTGTGCGGACACTGACGGGCGTGGGGACGGGCCCCAACATAACGCGCGAGACGAAATGATGCCGAGGCCGCACTTGCGTACAGCTCTGCACTCGGGTCCGTTTTCGTACATGGCCGCTGCCCGTCTCCTGTTCAATATCGTTCCCCTAATGTCCGTGAAAAGGCGATGCATTGTGCATCAGCCAACCCGTTCGCTACTTTGTATAGCAAGCAGAGTGTACCCATTCAATACTCGTACAGTGACTCCGAACCCCGTCGGGGTTGTGGCCGCTGGCCATGTGCTCGCCCTCTTCCCTCGTCAGGGAATCGTCGATGGTCGAGGCATCTGCTCGTCCGTCGGCCCCCGCCGCCTTGGTTGACCTAGAAGATACCTCCGCCCTGCTGGGGCGCGGCGCCCATGGCCTGGCCCTGCTGCTGCATAATCTCCGAGACCTTCATCGAGGTGTCGAGGAACTTTGCGGTGCAGCGGTCGAGGCAGACGGACTCGCCCTTGTTGAGCTCGGCCTCGCGGTAGTCGGTGGGGATGCACTTTTTCTGGCACGTCTTTTGTAGCCTGCGTCGACGCGGCCTCAATCAGTGGCAGCCCCTCGTCTCCCAAGACGACGGAGATGGCCTGGGCAGGGCGACGAACCGGTTGTACGTGTCGGCCATCATGCGCATCTCGCCCTCGACGGCGGCAATCTTTTGCTCCGACGTGGGCTGC
This sequence comes from Ophiocordyceps sinensis, assembly GCA_012934285.1. Classification (NCBI taxonomy): domain Eukaryota; kingdom Fungi; phylum Ascomycota; class Sordariomycetes; order Hypocreales; family Ophiocordycipitaceae; genus Ophiocordyceps; species Ophiocordyceps sinensis. Next base: position 2,058,115 of record JAAVMX010000008.1, read on the forward strand.
TGGCGGCCGAGTCCGAGGAACGACATGGTGTGATGGCGCGCGGGTGTGCTTGCGGGAGGTCGCTCTGGGGATCGAGTTTGTGACGGAGAGATAATTCACACTCGCTTGGGCGACGTCGTCTCGAGATTTGTCTCGAGATTTCCTTTCCCGGTTTCGCCATGGATTACCCGGGCCGGGGGCTGTCCGTGTTATCGATAAAGGAAGGGCGTGGACTTCGCCTCTTCCTTGTCTACTATGTACGCAAGCAACGGTGGATCTGCTCGACGGTTACCAACAAATTCCCGCGGCCCCGTTAGCCATGCAGCCTAATGTCACACTCTGCCCTTAACGCCCCGGTCCCCGTTTTTAGGTATTTTTGCGTGTTTTCATTTCACGGCGAAGGTGATTAGCGGAGTACTTAGGTTCACATAGTAAGAAAGCGGGAAGGGTTGTATACGTTAACAGTTAGTTTAGTCTTACGGCCTATTTCTATACGCGTGCTAACACGACCGGGATTATTTCTGTTAGTGCTAGCCCGCGATTTTAATTAGCCACCCGGAAAGGTACCTAAAAGCTAGGCTCCATGTGCATGCGACGCAAGCCGCTTTTAGCCGCCCTGTATTATAGGCCTAGGAGCGCCCTACTACGTGCCCGGCTTCCGGCTGCGTGCCCGGCTTCTAGCTCCCGGCTACGTGCCCGGCTCCCGGGGATTAAATAGGGGGATTAAATAGGGGGATTAAATAGGGGGATTAAATAGGGGACTTAAACGGGGGATTTAAAGGACTTTAAAGGGGAATTTTAAACGGGGACTTAAACAGGGAATTTAAATAAGGGAACTAAACAAGGGATTTAAACAGGGGCTTTAAATAGAGGACTTAAATAGGGGACTTAAACGAGGGGTTTAAACGAGGGCTTTATACGAGGGATTTAAACGGGGGATTTAAATAAGGGACTTTAAAAGGGATTTTTAAAGGGTGACTTAAACGGGGGATTAAAATATAGTACTTAAATAGGAGATTTAAACGGGGGGCTTAGACGAGGGATTTAAACGAGGGATTTAAACAAGGGATTTAAACAAGGGATTTAAAAGGGGGACTTAAACAGAGGTCTTAAACAAGGGATTTAAACGAGGGATTTAGACAAGGGATTTAAACGAGGGACTTTAAATAAGGGGCTTAGACGAGGGACTTAAACGAGGGATTTAAACGGGGGATTTAAACGGGGGGCTTAAACGGGGGGCTTAAACGAGGTATTTAAACAAGGGATTTATACGAGGGATTTAAACGGGGGATTTAAATAAGGGATTTTAAAAGGGATTTTTAAAGGGTGACTTAAACGGGGGATTAAAATAGGGGATTTAAACGGTGGATTAAAATAGGGGATTTAAACGGGGGATTTAAATAGGGGACTTAGACGAGGGACTTAAACGGGGGACTGAAATAAGGGATTTAAACAGGGGATTTAAACGGGGGATTTAAACGGGGGATTTAAACGGGGGATTTAAACGGGGGATTTTTAAAGGGTGACTTAAACGGGGGGGTGACTTAAATAGGGGATTTAAACGGGGGCTTTAAACGGGGGATTTAAATAGGGGACTTAAACAGAGGACTTAAATAGGGGGCTTAAACGAGGGATTTAAAAAGGGACTTAAACGAGGGACTTTAAATAAGGGATTTAAACGACGGATTTAAACAGGGGATTTAAACAAGGGACTTTAAAAAGGAATTTTAAAAATAGGCTTAAATAGGGGATTTAAATAACCCTAACCCTAAGGATTGATTTATAATCACGTGCCTTAGGGCTACTAACTAAGCTAACACCCCGCGGAGCGGGTAGGGCTACTAATTAGAGAGTGCACGCCGCGGAGCGGGGTCACTCTCTAAGGCAGTCACGTGCAAACCCCTGGCTACCAACTAGGGAGTGCACCCCGCGAAGCGGGGTCACTCCCTAGTTATTTTCGCAACGATAGACGTCGTCTTGTTTCTTGTCAAATGAACGGCTCGTCGTTTCTTGGAACTGACAATGATACACGCGTCATCACTCGAGCCTCATTGCAGAGCAAGCTCCAACCCTTCAACCCCATCCGTCCATGTGCACGACGTCTGTGTCGATGGCTTCAATTTCTAAAGGTGACATTCTTGGTCCTCACCCACTCGTCCAGGCCTCGCGTCGAGTTGAACCGCCCGTAGCCGCTGGCCTTTGCTCCGCCATGCGGCAAAACGGCCTCGTCGTGGACCGTCTTGCCGTTGATGTGGACGGCGCCCGTCTCGATTTCCCGCGCCAACCGCAGTCCTCTCCGGAGATCCTCGGTGAAGACGGCAGACGACAGGCCAAAGTCGGTGTCGTTTGCTATGCGGACGGCCTCTTCCTCCGACTCGATGGCGATGAGCGACACGGTGGGGCCAAAGGATTCCGCCTGGTAAATGTCCATGTCTGCCGTCACATTGTCCACGATGATGGGCCGCAGTCTCGTCTGGCTGGCTTGCGGCGCATGCACGTCCCCGTGGATGACGGATGCGCCCTTGTTGGCGGCGTCGGCGACGAGCTGTTTGTTCCTCTCGACGGCGGCGCTGCTGATGAGCGTCAACGCGTCGGCGCTCGACGGGTAATGCTTTTCGACGGCGGCCGTCAACGCTTCCACAAACTGCTGCTTGACCGATGTGTGGACGAGAATCCTCTCCGTCGACATACAAATCTGACCTGAGTGTGTAAAGGCTCCCAAGGCACATTGCTCGGCGGCGAGCTGCAGGTCTGCGTCCTCGCATACAATGGCGGGCGCCTTGCCGCCAAGTTCCAAGACGACGGGCTTGAGATGCTCTCCCGCGAGCTTCGCAACGATGCGGCCGACGGGCGTGCTGCCCGTAAAGTTGATTTTTTTGACGTGCGGACTCGCAATGAGAGCTGCCGTGGCAGAGGCGGCGGCCGAGCGCTCGTGGACAATCATGTTTAGTACACCGTCCGGCAGCCCGGCGTCATGCAGGGCCGAGACCATGGCCCATATACACCGAGGCGCTGCTTCCGAGGCCTTGAGGACCACGGTGTTGCCTGCGGCAATGGGGAACGCAAAGGACCGAACGCCGAGGATGAAGGGGGCATTCCTGAGGGCGTGTAAGCAGGCGTCTGGCGTGCTCCATGAGGAGGAGAGGGCACGTACCAAGGCGCAATGGCCAGAACTACGCCGTACGGCTCCCGCATGACGATTGCGCTGGACTCGGGGTCCATGGTGGCCGGGAAGGATCCCTCCAGAGTCGCGATGCGGCCGGCGACATCCTTGAGCAACTCTGTCGTGTGGTTGATGTTGAAGTCTGCATACGGCTGGGAGGCTCCGGTTTCGTGCATCAGACAGCGGGCGAGCTCTTGGCGGCGGCTATCGATGATGTCGGCGGCCCTCAGCAAGATGTCTCGGCGCTGCGAGGGCGTCGTCTGCTTCCACGTCTTGAAGGCACCCGCGGCAGCATCAACGGCAGCGACGGCATCGTCGACCGAGGCGGCGCTACAGCGATGGGCCGTCTCTCCGGTGACGGGGCTGACGACGTCAAATGTCTTGGGCGGGAGGCGCTCTCGGCCGTTGATGAAGAGGGGCACGGTAAAGGACGGTTCTTGGGAGGCCATGGCTTTGGGCGTGTCGGGTTTGGGGGAGGGATTAGGGGGGGGATCTGCGGGTTGGGCGGCTTAATCTAGAGGGAGGGGAAGGCAAGGGGATATATGCCTAATATGATATATGCCTAATACGGTAGGATTCATAATCAGAGCCATGGGCGGGCTGGTAGGCAAGTGGGATGGAAGACGGGAGTCGTGCAACAAGAGTGGCACCAGAGACATGGGTACTAGCAGCTAGGCGCGGGCATCACTCAGACATGTCTTATGGCAGGCCTTGGACTAGAGCGAGTCGCATGATGACCACGACGCTATCTCCATTGCTCCAGCGCGGCGGCATCGAGGAGCGGCTGGGCAGGGGCATTGGTGTTGATGCGCACCACGTCTGGCCGGGAGTGAGCCGGCGGCGCTCGATAGGAAGCTCGAGAGGACGTAACGCGGAGGACGTAACACGGAGGACGTACCGTGTTCCGGACGGGCAGCGGGGAGGATGAAGCACACGGCCGACTTTGTCGACGACGACTCGGCGTGGGTCGACGGCGGGGGGGCCGGGGGGGGTTTGAGCTTGATTGTGGTGGGAGGCCGAGATGCTGGTGGTATTGGTGGTGCCGAGGCTGAGGCTGAGGCTGCTGCTGCCGACGCCATCTGTTGCTGCTCGTGTTGTCGATGCTTGTACGAATAGATGAATGATGAATACCTAGAAGAGAAGCCAGGTCTGGGAAACCCCTTTCTTCTTACAGTCATCAGTCATCAGTCATCAAAGGTCCTCCGAAGTCTCTCCAACAACTTGTCTCGGGCTTGTCCCAAAAGAGCTCCGGCTGTTGCTGACCCCACCTTCCTTAGCCCCATCCACGTGACTCATCCTCTGAGCCACCAGCCAATCACCATGCCTTCTTCACCCGTTCTTCCCCGTTCCCACCCCCCCCGCTCCGGTCCCTTCGTGTTTGCCTCTTTTGCAGCGGCCGGCACGCACCAGCATGAAAAAAACACACACGGGTCTGCATCGACGAGGCCAATGCCCGACGCTCTCCCTGGCGCGAACCCAATTATCCTCGACGCCGCTCCCGCCCGCCTCCGCATTCGGCCCTGTGCCCAGGTGGCATCGTCCGGCTTTCCCTCGCACCGACCGGCCAGTACCTCTGGTCAGCTTTGCCGGCCTCCATTCCGAGTACCGCTCTACCTCGCCCATGCCGTGCTAGGTACGGCATGCTTCCATGCCCTTGGGTATTGGTGACACCGTCGACGGAATCACGTCAACAAATCCCCATTGCTCGCCCGGCCTCGACGCTGCTCCTGGGCGGCTGCCGAGGCTCCGGCGCATGGACGGCCCTTCGATTGCCGCTCGCGGGGCCGCCTCCATGAGCCCGACCAGCCCTGCCAGCTCCCGCCATGGCAGCGGCGGCCCCAAGCGCAAGAGGAGCAGCGGCCTCGTCGGCGCCGAGAGCAGTCCCGGCAGCTACCTCGACGACGACCACGCCGATGCCGCCGACCACGACAAGAAGCGCCAGCCCGGCGTCAAGCGAGCCTGCAACGAGTGCCGCCAGCAAAAGGTGAGTCACACCCGCCGCCGCCCGCCAACCACGACCTACCTTGGTCCATGCATGCTGACGGGGGGCACGCACACAGCTGCGCTGCGATGTCGTCCAAGAGCCCTTCCGTGGTTGCACCAGGTGTAAGCGGCTCAAGCTCGAGTGCAAAATCGAGTCCAACTTTAAGCGCATTGGCAAGCGCTCCAAGCACGCCGAGATGGAAAAGGAAATCGAGCGCCTGCGCCACAACGTCGCCCGCGCCCAGTCCCAAGGCTACGTCCTCGACGACGACGACACGGACTCGCCCATGGCCGCAAGCACCACGGCCTACACCCATACGCGCAATCCCTCCCTCATGGGCTCCGACGAGGCTGTCTCGTCGCTGCTTCACCTCAAGCGCGGAGGCTCCTACAACGTCCAGCCGCACTACTCCCACGAGCTCGAGGGCGTGCGCCTGACCGACAACGACGTTGCCCAGCTCTTCCGCGAATTCTTCCACCTCTATCACCCCTTTCTCCCCTTTCTCAACAGCGATCAGCCACCGGACCAGGTCAAGCTGCAGCACCCCCTGCTGTTCTGGTCCATTGTCGCCGTCGCCGCCCGCCGCTTCAGTCCGCCAGACTGCCCCAACCTGCTCACCAACCTCTCGGGGCCCATGACGCGCTACCTCTGGACGACAATCGGTGAGGTTCCCAGCAACTACCATGTCGTAAAGGCCATGTGTCTCCTGTGCACTTGGCCTCTGCCCACAAGCACCACCTCGTCCGATCCGACCCATGTGCTCTGCGGCGTCATGATGAAGACTGCCACGGGAATCGGCCTGCATCGCCCGAACCACATCAGAGACTTCTCCAGGTTCTCGGTCGAGCTGAACAAGGAACAGTTGCATGACCGCGTCACCACGTGGGCAGTCTGCAACATTGTCGCTCAAAACGTGGGCACCGGCTACGGTCAACCGGCTTCCACCCTGTACGACTGGACCCTCGCCCTTCGCCCCGGCGATGACCAGGCCCTTCACTTGTCTCGGGAGCTAGAGGCTAGGCTGCAAATCGAGCGCTTCTGCGACAAGGTCTCAAAGGAAATGTACAGCAACGCCAGCGACCCGCGGGGCGTTGCCGGCGACGAGCATCGCGCCATGCTCATGAGGGTCTATCGTCGAGACTACGGCGAGCTGCAGGCCTCGATCCTGTCCCAGCAGCTGGGGTCCATTGTGAACCTGCATCTGCGCGCCGCGGCTCTTCACATGCGACTGGCTGGCTTCTTCGACTCGAGCAAGACGCCGGGATACATGGACGACCTCATGGGCCTCTGGCGGGCGGCCACTAGCTTCCTCGACGAGATCTTGGAGGTGGACAAGACCACGTCTCCGCGCGACACAATGGGTGTCACCCGGACAATGCTCTTCTACACGACAAACTACCTGCAACAGATGCTCATCGCGGCAGCCTTTACCCTGCTCAAGCTCATGAGGTCCTTTTTCTGCAAGACGATTGACTTTGACCGAGGACGCAACCTCTTCCACCAGTCGATCCAGGCCATACGGGCCACGAGCGTCGTCCACGACGACCTGCAATGGCGGCTCGCCGAGCTCATGGCGCAAATGTACAACGGGGCTCGCCTTGACCACAACCGGAACCACGCCCTCAACAACGACGACGATTCGGCCATCCAGGTGGACGATAGCCTGCAGCTAAAGGTGCGCTGCCGCCACAGCATGAGCCTTGTTTTCGATTCCGTCTGGCGGTGGCGGGAGGAGTATCAGTCGGCTGGCAGAGGTTCGTTGGAGAGTAAGCGTCGCTCTGCTCCTTTGCCCTGCTCGTCAAGAGAAGGGCTTGCGACTGACATGGCTCTCTCGGCGCCAGACACGAAGCAACCGACCAACCCCGACTCGGCCAACGAGTCGTCGACGTCGTCTCAGCCCGACAGCACCCTGCTGCCGTCGCATATCCCCCCCACCACCAACAATGGCTTGCTCAGCGCGAACGGCGCCCTCACCCCGGGCGCTTCGGGACTATCAGCCACGGCCTCGGGTCCCAGCAGCATGATTGGAGGGGGCATGAGCTACGGCGACGCAAACTACGACTTTTTCGATCCCCAACATTGGATGTTGGATGGACTGCTCGACTTTAACTATTCCTTGGTCGCTCCGCTCGAAGGGGCCTAGGAATTTGACGAGGGCACATTAACGTATCAAGGAGCCTCCTTTTCCCTTTCTCTCGTCGATTGCGGGTCTCTTTGCTCAGCTCCGCCTCAAGCAGCCTCTGGAGAAGTTGTCTGTGCATGGGCTATTTGTTTGCCCCTGATTTGATTATATTTACGGTTTGGCCACGGGCCTTGTGCGTTGCAAGCCAGCGTGAAATTGCGTGTTGCTCGAATACCACGGCACTGGGGTGAGGACGCCGAAATTGATTGGTCACATGATTTTTGGAGACGACTGACCGCGTTACGACACTCGGCGATGGCTTCGGGCCAGGCCTCAACATGTGGGACAGCGCCGAGGCTGCCTGCCGTTGTCTAATGATGTTTTCTAATGCACAAAAGGGCGGTGGTCTTGGGAAAGCGATGCTTGTTTGCGCTTTGGCGGTTCATATGTAGCCGCGGCAAATGACAGGCTGAAACGTCTACGATGATGACGGCCTTGTTCTCGGATGTCCAGACTGTGAGATGACTTCTCTTTGTACCTTGCCGCTGCCCTTGAGAGGTGAGAGTCTTGGGCTTGGAACCCGGCACTCTCTCCGGCCCGTCAGCTACGTCGAGGCTGACGCACGATGTCGTACGGGATGGGCAACCTTGTCGTCGGCCGCCCCAGGCCACGACGAAACCCACGGTTGTCGGAACTCGAGCTTCCCTCCCCCAACTACCGTGTTGGCCTTGGGGTGCCTCTCCGCATGTTGGAAGCAGAATAGGGCGGGGCGCGTGGGAGGTCGGGGGGTCCGACGCGTTGGCCAAAGGGACAGCAGCAGCAGCAGCAGCAAGACGGAAGACGGAAGCCCCCAACGTGGTGGAGATTCTCCTTGTCCCATGTCTATTGAGAGGACGGGGCGAGCCGGCCTTTTGCGTCTCGCCTGCGTTTGCTGTCCCATCTTCGTGCCCTTTTGCTCGGCGTCGTCCCAACGGACGTTCCCCGGACGCAGGGTTCGTGGTGCCCTTGTTGTGCTCGGCATCATTGAAGATGTCGTTTCCGCCAACTCGCCTGGGGCAACTTGAAGAAGGGCGTAGCTGGGGAAAAGGTGGGCGAGGCCATGTTAGCAGGAGAGACGAGTAGGTAGGGGGAAAGGGGGGAGAAGGGGGGCGCAGAGGCAGCCTGCAGAGAGCACCGGACTGGACATGGCATTGCCGGCATGGCATTGCCGGGCCCCCAGTTTTCTTTTCCTCTCTTCCTTTCGTCTCGACTTTTCGTCTCGACTTTTCGTCTCGACTTTTCGTCTCGACTTTTCGTCTCGACTTTTCGTCTCGACTTTTCGTCTCGACTTTTCGTCTCGACTTTTCGTCTCGACTTTTCGTCTCGACTTTTCGTCTCGACTTTCCTCGTCTCGACTTTCCTCTGCTTGGGAGGGCGAGCAAGATTTGGCACCAGGGGCAGGGAGGAGTCCGGACTCGCCTCCTCGCCTCGCTCTTGGCATGACGCGTAGTCGCACTTTCTCGGCAAGCACAGGTCATGACGGACGGAAACGGACATGGGCAAAGAGGGGCGATGATCTCTCTCAAAGAAATATGGTTCTTTGCTGCCTGGCTCACACCGGGTCACGGCACACGACAAGCTTCCTTTCTTCTCCCTGCAGGGTCGGCCCGTATCAATCAAAGAAGCGGCGAATGAGCCCTCGAGACAGCCGACGCTTGCAGTCTCGCCTCATGCCAGAGACGCCACACCCTCAAGGCTCAGCGCAAGAATGAATAATGCCCTCACGATGCCGTCTCCGCAATCTGAAACCAGAGCTCGAGAGGGTGGAGGAAGACTGCAGGCAGAGGAACGGGGCTTGGGCCGCGAACCAACAGACCCTCCCTGGCAACCATGGCACGACCAACAGGCTCCCATCTCGAGGGGGCAATGTCCGGCTGTCATGGGCTGCTGCTGGGCCCGCCGCATTGCCCACGAAACGCTCCGTGCCATCCAGATGCAGGCATGAGAAACCGGCGGGCCCCGTCGCCGTGCATAAGTCTTGGTTGTGACAAGACTTTGCCTGCATGGGCGTCAAGCAGCGTGACAGGCTCAGAGGGAGAGCAGGCACATAGCAAGACACACACGCACACGCACGCAGCCATGTCGAGTGGGAGAGCCGACAGAGGGAGGGCATGGTGCCGGTCCTGCTCGTCCCCACCCCTTCTCGCCCCCTTGGAGGAGGAGGAGAAGCACCCCCCTCTCCACGCGGCCGCCTCTGAGAGGCTCTCTGCCCCACGAGACCCCCCCAACACACTCGACGGCCCTGGACGATGCCGGAGCCTGCATCGGCCGTGACTGATTGGGTGGACAGGGAGGGCCCACTGCGCAATCTGCAAGGTTCCGCTGACATTTCATCTGGGGAGACGGTCTGGCCCTTTGCCCGGGAGGAGGGATGCCCCCAGAGGGAAGCCACCAGAGGGAGGAGAGCCTCGCCCCGCCCAGAGGGATCCCCAGAGGGATGCCTTGGGACGAGATGGTGGCGGACAAGGGATTGGCCAAGGTATCGGCCACCATACCCACCATCCCTGGCGAGATGAGCACGGACAAGCACGGTCTTTGGGCTCCTCCCTCTCCTCGGGGGGCTTTCCAGAGCTTCTCCTCATGTGGCTCGGGAGACGGCCATCCGCGACAAAGGGGGAGTCTTGTCTGCCAGGGCTTCGACCACGGCGACTCCCACGACGGGTTACCCGCTTGAGAGAAGGCGTGTGGCATTAAGCTTCGGCACAGACCGGATGCTCAGTGGCAGCCGTCTTTGCCGTGTCGACTCGGGCCGGGTCATCGGGGCACGGAACAATGAGTGGCATGCTTCACGGTGCACAGCTGCGTCTCGGAGCAAACACGCACCCAGCAGTTGGCTGGCCGACAACAGCACCATGTCCAAGCATGCCATGGACTCGGCCACGGGCGTCCGGGGAAACGACTTGTTGGGCCAAGCAAGAGAAGCAGAAGATGAAGACATCTGGGCGCCACGACGCCGTGCGCGTCACCAGTCGGGATATCGTCAACAGCACACAGGTCGAGGGCGCGCAGCACCCAACAGGCAGCCACGTTTCGGCGCAGACTCTCACAGATGTTTCCCTGGCCGGCAACGAAAGCCATGGCGACAGGCGGTCAAGCCTTTGTTTGCCTGGGCGTTCCAATGACCCGGGCACTCGGTAGCGCCCAGGTTGCATGGGCGACCGGGCCAACCAGAGGACTGATATGCGGCGGCCGACAAGAGAGAAGCAGGATGCGGGCTTGCTCTGCTCTGCTCTGCAGCTGCATGCGCGCAAAAGTCGGCTGACGCGACCCTGACAAGCAGACGAGACTCGAGCCGGCCACGACGGACGGCCAGCCGGCCACGACGAATGCCCCCTCTCGTCGACAAGGGTGAGGGGCCGGCAGAGACGAAGCCTTGGGCGCTTATCCCGACGCTGTTGGCCACGTCGACGTGACTCTGCAACCAACCTCGTTGAGCCGCCGGAAGCTGTTGCTAACGCGTCCCTAAGCGATGACAGCCGCGCGGCCATGGGCCTCCTCTCGAGGCCATGGTTTCGTGGGGGTGTCACAACGTCGGGCTGGCCGCGCCGACATGTGAGCCTGCCGTTGCGGCAAGCCCCAAAGGCGTCATGGCAGACCGGCTCCCAAGGAACCCCCCTTACGGACGGGGCTGCAGGAACTCATCCACGGAGCCCACGCTTTTGAAAACCGAAAAAGCCCCCTCTCTGCTCGGGCCTGCATGCAGCAGCCAAGAGCTCTGGAGACGGGGAGCGAGCGAGAGACATGGACCGTGGACCGACGCAGAGGGCCAAGAGAGGAGCGGCAGGGGAGCGAGACGGAGGCCGCAGGGGAGCGAGACGGAGGCCGGCCAGGGCTGTACGGTTCGAGAGATGGACAGCGTGTGTGTGCGTGTGCGTGTGTGTGGCATTGGAATTACCAGGGGGGGGGGGGTCATCATCAATCGTCGTCGTCGTCTTCGTCGTCGTCCGTCACCCGACTACGTTGTATCCAGAGCGGGCGAGGCGTATAAGGCGTAAAGGCAAAAAGTGCGCGCTCTTCTTGTACATGGTACTCTTGCTATGTGCTGGCCTTGCAGCTCGCTTATACATGAGTCGGTATCCAATCGCGGTTGCCTTCGGCGGCGGGTAGACGCGCGCGTACATCATATGGTGCAACGAGGGACCAAGTACAGGTACCGCGGGCTCCGAGGTCTCGAGGTACCGGGACCCGCTGTCTCGACAGGGGTGTCGGGGGTGGCGTGCAAGCACCGGTCCAATGAGAGAGCCTGATGCCGCCCCTGCTAGCGTGTACCGACAGCTCGGTTCGTCCCGGTCGACGCCAGGGTCTTGCTTGCCCGTGAGTGGGCAGGCGCGGGGCGATGATGCTCCCTGGCAGGGCCAAGACACGGTAAATCTAATCGCTCCTCCCCTCGCTCCTCCCCTCTCGCCGCGTGAATTTGTGCATTGCCTCTCGCCGAGTCTTGCACTGTATGCACATTAGGTACGTCTGCATAGAGCCCTGTACGTACGAAGTAGGCATGTATGCACGTACTTAGGTATGTACCTACTCTGTATGCCTGCCTGCGGCTCTCTGTCTCTTCCTCTCCGTGGGCCCACCCCTCTCTCTTCCCCGGGCGACGCCGTCATGTTTGCTCGCTGCGCGCCGGATCGATGTCTTACCCGACAAAGACGCCATTCCCTATTTCCTACTGGGTATTTGTGGAGAGTCGAGGCTGGCTGGCCACGGCGGCGTGCGAGAGAGAAATATTCGGCTACTACCACGTCAATCGACCGAACCCCCGGCCGGCCATGTGCATTGGCTGAGCCTGCCCGTCACTCGTCCTGCGAAAACGACCATGATGATGACCGAGGGGGGGGTCAGTCACTGCACGCAGCGCTCGCTCGCATGCTTGCTTCCGTGAGCCTCATTGATCGTGTAATCGAGAAGCTGCCATGGGCGTTGAGGAAAAGACGACGACTAAACAACGAGCATCAAGTTTCAGGGGAGGGGGGCTGCATGGAATTCCCGAATGAGGGGCAGCCTCGTTTTCCCCTTTCTGGGCGGCCTCGAACAACGGGGTAAACCGCCATTTAGCCCACCCACAGGGCTGGCCTGTTAAAATGGGGGACAAGCGAGCACGCAGAAGTGACCATGGCCAGGCTCTTTTCTCTTGCATGCGCGAGCCAAGCCACACGAAAGGGCGGACCGAGGCAGATCTGCCCGACTTTGCCTTCGCCGAGGGTTGCAGGGCTTTAAAAAGTCGGGATGTGAGTTATGGGCCGCCAAGGTGCGGGAACTACAGTGCGAAATGCCGGGCTGGGCACTGCCCGTTGTCCACGGGTCTGCTGTATGTACGTACCGCCCCAGACCTCGGACTCCAGTCTCGGCCGAGAAGTCGCGAAACCTTGGGGTCAAACGTCGCACTGTGTGAGGACTCGCCTTGCATCGGAGGTGCTCCGTGCCTGTACAGTGTGTCAGGGCTCGGTGCGATTGTCGCACAGCCACGACTGCCATTCTTTCCTTCCCATCCCATCCATCCATGCCATGCCCGTCCTATCACGACGCCAGTTCCCCAGCCGAGCCCATCGATCGAGGCCCCGTGAATCATCTCAATCCATGTCCCGAGCCCACCCCACTTGTCTCCTGCGCCATGGATCCATGACTTCTTGGGAGGAGAGAGACCGACAGTCGGCAAATCTCTTCCAAAGGTCGGTCTAGCTCCCTTCCCAGCGCCACGACATTTGCTCCACGCCCCTCCGGCAGCCGGCAGTGCAGCCACTTGGCCCCGAGAGCAAAAGAGCCATGCCAACGTCACGGAGTGGGCGAGCGGGTGCAAGGTGGCTGACGGCCTTGTGGTTGGGGTCCGAAGGGCCGCTCCACTCTTCGGGCAGCAGGCCGTGTATGATTGACTTTATGCAGGGCGAGGTTCCGGTACGAAACACAAAAACACAACCCGTCTAGGTACGGGGCTCGTATGTATGTACATACATACATACATACATACATACATGGACACGGGCGACGGGCGATGGATGCTTTGGGGTCCCGACGAGGCTCAAGCCTTTGCACGGCCCGTCTACCTTTTCGGCCCCCCCTCCCCTGATGCTCAGAACCAGGACATACTCGTTCGCTCCCTGTGCCACAGATCGACCAAGAGGGCAGCGGCCCGGGAGCGACAAGGCTGAGTGAGACGGGGAGACCAGATGTGACGGGGCGTGCATCTGGCCAATGCAGAATACCGACAATTGGTCTACTGCCGTGTACTGTACCTTTGCAGCCCAAAACGTCAAATCGAGTCCAACAAAAGGAGACGGTGAGGAGGAACCGAGCCAAGCCATGCTGAGGCGCCGACACGGTCCCGGTCATGGGCCATGTGCCGGCCCATCAATGTCTGGCCTGCTTCCTGGGCCGTCTACGGGTGGCTCGTCGTGGTGGCATTGATGACGATGGGTTCTCGCAACTTGCACCCACGTACCAGGATGCATGCTTACGCCGGAGAAGCACTGCAGCAGCACGCTATCTGTTCGCAGAGCGCATCCGTACTCCGTACATGTGTACGAATGAGCTGCCGGAGAGCCGTGATTTGAGGCGTGGAGACGGCCCGCGTTGCTTATTCTGATGCCGCCCTCGTACATGTTGCACACGAGAGACGTAGCAAAAGGACATGACTCGTAGATAAGAGGACAGAAGAGCCAAGACAAGCGGTGCGTGGGCCTCGGCCGATGACAGACGGTACAGACGGGCGGCCATGGAACGACGGAGCACAGAGAGGCGTCAGATGACGCCGCCGGCTTGGCCCTTGCCCCTTTCTCGAAGCCATCGGCCGTGCAATGATGGAAATGTCGAGTTGACTTGGGGCCCGAGGCCGAGGGGTGCAACCGAGTGGCCGGTGCGGTGCTCGTCCGGCTCGGCAGCGCCAAGGAGCATGAGGACGTGGCAGCTCATGCTTGCGACGGCATCAGCATCGGCAACGTGGTTGGGTTGTGTCAGCTGTCAAGGCCAAGCATGCGATGCAGATGTGTGAGATTTCGAAGTGGCCATGGCGGTGCTTCTTGGTGGTGGTGGTGTCGTTTAACGGTAAAAGGGTCTAGTGGGCAGAGAAGAGGCATTTTTCCAAGTCGATTCCGTCTTCTAGTGCCATGGAAATGAGACGGTACTGGTACTTACCCCCAAGGTACCTTGCGGGTGAGCAAGCGCACTGTGTGGCGAGCAGGTACCTCTCGGTAACTCCCGGGTATCGGCTTGAGCCTGACACCACACGGCAGTGGCCCCCGGCCGATGCAGCCCTGGAGTCTGGAGTGATGCGATCTAAATAGGTACGTACTATCTTTTTTTTTCGACATGACACGATCTAAAACCCGTCCCCACCCTCCATCATGACCATCATCGCATCATGGTTTTCCGAAAAAGACATTCCTTGTCTTGACTGTCTTGACCGCATTTACTACCGGCCTACGGACATGTACAGTCTATTTTGGCCTTGTGGTGAAGTTGCTTCTTTTGGTCTCGCCTCTTTTTCGTGCCAAGCACCAGTCATCCACGGGTAGAGGCCGTGAGCACGACGGCGAGGGCTACTCGTCGCCCTGATTCGGGCGGGCTCCGTTGCGGCGCGCAATCCCGGGGGGGCAATTTCTCATCAACTTCCAGGTTTCTTGTAGGGTTCTTCTGTAGTGATTGACCTGGTGTTGCTTACCCCCTACTAGCACGAGTTACTCTATAGTAACTGCCATCCAGTACGAAGAGGCATGCGTACCCCCGAGTGCAGAAGCAGGTGCTCGGGAGGTTCGTGGTGCCTGCACTGGCCCTACGCCGGCTTGCCTTTTCCCTGGGCGCCTCGTCAGCTTGTCTCGCGACTTGCCTCTTTGCCTGGGGCTGGAGCTGGGGCTGGAGCTGGGGCTGGGGCTGGGCTGGGGCTGGGGGGCAGGGGTCTGCTCGGCTCCTGCCTCGTCCTGCTTCAACTTCCGAGGCAGGTAGGCAAGTAGCTACATGCGAGGGCGGTATTCGTAGAGGAAGGAGAGCACGATCCAAACTTGCTGCCTCGACGACCCCTTGCTCCATTCTCCGCAACCCTGATTACTTTTGGACCTTTGCTCTCTCCTCACCTTTACCGTACCTCGTTTGAAATTCTGGCTCCTGTTCCTTTGTCACCATTCCGCGCCGCGTTGTGCCATGGCCTGCTACGAGAAGGAGTGTACGCCACCGCTTGGGGATGGTGGCTCCCTAGCTTGGTGCTGTTTCCGCCGCAACTGCAACACGGCGTCTCTCGATGCGTCCCGGTGGCGGCCTCGGAGTGCCTCTTGTCCTCAGTCTCGGGCGCCTTGGCCTTCCTCTTGCATGCCTCTGCAGGCTCGGGGACGTGGCCAATGCTTCAATCCTCGCCCAGCTGCAAGGGCCATTTGCCGGACATGTCCGATTCCATGTTGAATGGAACCGACTCCGGGCGAATCGATGAGACGGCTAAGGGTTTGTCGGCAACCCAGCCTCCTTTGCTCCGTCATGGGGCCGGGTGGCAATGGGTGGAATCAGCATTGATGGCCTATTGTCATTTCAAGCGCAGGCCACGATGTGCCTGGTGGCTCGACAAGGTGGGCGGGGCTGCTCATCATGGGCTGCTCATCATCGTCAGTGCTCCCTGTCGTCCACTCACGACGGTCGTCCGGGTGGAGAGGATATCAACCTTGAGCCCCCGGCGGAACCCTGCAGCTCGCTCGTCTCCCTTTGTGGTATTGGCCAGTCCCGTGTCCTCGATTTGCCTTTACTCGGTAGTCTCTGCCTTGACAAGAGCACAAGCGCGCAATTGATTCTCGTCGTCTAATCTTGGGCTCGCCGAGGAGAAGGACCAACGGGTGAGACCAAGCCAGAAGTGGCCTGGAGCTACTAAACTCTCGCAACGTAACCATCTCGCCTCTCCTGCAAGCGGGCTAGATTAGCGGCGGAGTCGCCGTTCGACGTGACGGGAGCAACGATTGCCAAGCGAACCGGCCCCGACATCTACTCCAGACACGGACGCCAACCGTCCAACGGTCAGCCCTCGATGGTGTCGAGGGCGCCGTTGTCGACGAGCTGCCGCCACCGTCGCCGTCTAGCGTCGATTGGAAATCACTAACCGTGTCTTGGCCGAACCTGCTCCTAGATTATCTTGCTCATGCCAAACTCTATCGAGACACGACGGCCCCGCCGCCTGCCCAGGAGATCAGTATAGTGCCTGGGATGGACGTCTTGCCTGGGATGGACGTCTAGCTGGGGGCAGACGAGGGCGAGCCTCGATCCGCCCCGAGCTCCCGCCGCTCCTCTCCTTGCCTGAAACCTCTCTTTGTCCGTATATCGTCTCTTTTCGGGGCACCCCCCCTCAGTGACGGATGATTGATGTGGGCGCGCACGGCAAGCGCACACTCAGAGCCCGGCATATAAGCATGCCTGTCGTTTCAGCATCGGTTTATCAATGTCGAGGACTTTATTGACTGACGACGAGGCTTCTGTTTGGGCCCGTTTATGTTTGCTTGTGGTAATGAGAAGCGCGCGCTTGTCAAACAGGAGTGAAGATGGGATAGAGTCGTCTTGACGCCCCGAGTGACTTTAACCTCACACCCCCTCTTCCTGCTTGGTCGGTCGTTGGCATATTCTTGTTTCCCCCCCGTTCCGTCATGGGCGAGCTAGTTGGTGCTCGCCGGCGGCTACCCACATGCACGACAACAGCTGCCTTTGACGTCTGTGCCGCCTCTCTTTCTGCGTGTGTGTGTGTGTGTGTGTGTGGATGTGTTTATCTTACGCGTGTGCACGGCTGCCGTGTGTGCGTATGAGCAAGCCACTCGGTCATGGCCCGGTTTCGACCTTTGCCCTGCCTCTCTCTCTCTGTGTGCATCTCTTTACGGTGGCATATGTATGGATACATGTCAAGCTGATTCGCATGTACGAAGTACGAAGTACGGAAACACACATTCATCCACCTGCATGCTTCTCTCCACATGGGGGTCGTTGTACAGACACGCCCCCCCGGCCGCGTCCGGTTTTTACCAGGATATCTACCAGGATGTTGCGCGCGCGCAAGGATGCCTGTCGGAGGTGGGTCCCTCAATTCGAGACCAGGCGTCATGTCGCGGTACTTGTGCGCTGCCAGGCCGGGTGCCCGTACACGTACCCTTTACCTGCACATGTATACTCGTACCCTTTACCTGCACATGTATACTCGTACCCGGTACATGTAAGAGCCCCGAGCTGCTGTCGACGTCCTGATGGGCGTCCTGATGGGCGTCCTGATCAGCACCAAGAGTCGGAGTCGATTCGCCATGGCCTTGCCCCTTGTGTTATATACAGAGAGGCCGGACCATCTGCACCTTGGGCCTCGACACATGCTCAGCCCTCTCTCCCAGTCTCTCACTCTCAAAGGCCCCCCCCTCGACAAGTCTTTGCTTTTCTTCACCTCTGTCGGCACGCCTGTTGTTGGCTAACAGCACGCTCCTCGGCCGCTGGCCACATGCACCTGGCTTTATAAGACGCCGCGGCCGCTGCTGACTCGTCGTCGTGTGTTCACCGTGTCACTGGAGGAAGAAATTTCGAAAAAAATCCAATATTTCAGCAACGAGAAGAAGAAGACGGAGGAGTATCGAGACGAGACGAGACAAGCAAGAGAGCACTGAAGGCTTGGCGGCTGTCGCTGCTCCCGGCTACGCAGTCCAGGGCGTCGCGGCATTCGCTCATCTGGCGCCTCGACGAAGGACGCGACCAACAACATTTCCAGAGCCCTTCTTCCCTCCCACACACCCGTTTCGTTTTCTCTTGGGGGCCCACCTCTCAATCATGGTAGAACAACAACAACAACATTATATCTCGCTTGCCCTGCCGCATTCGGATCTTCATTTAGAGGCCCCCAACCTGCCAGACGGCGCGCGCTCATCATCGACGTCTTCCTACTACTCGACGGTAAGAGACGTGACCTTTTTATTTTTTCCCCTCGAGAGAGAGAGAAGAGAGAGAGAGAGAGAGAGAGGGAAAGATTAAGAGAGAGATTAAAGAGAGGGCAAAATTAAGAGAGAGAGAGAGAAAGTTCAAGAAGCCAAATTCACACCCCCAGGGACACACGCTCTTTTCCCTCCCCACCCCCATTCATTCTCGCTCGTCGTCTTCCTTTTCCTCCTCCTCCCTCTCCTCTATTCCAGTCCCTCGCCCTCCCTTTGCTCGCTTCCTTGTTCCACCCGTCACACAGACTCAAAACCAACAGCCCATCGCGTCCGCTCTTCTTCTTGCTCTTCCTTCCCCCCCCAGCTCATCATGCTTCGTCGACAGGTCACTTCCTACAGCCTCCCAGCGCAGTGCGACGCCAACCTGCTCACGCCCATCTCTGCTTCTGGCTCGCCGCCGCTGCAGCACATGCGCAAGTTGATGGGCCAGTACCCGCCGCCCCCCGGCAGTCCCCAGGCGCAAGAACCAACGCCGCCCGGCAGCTCGAGGATGTATCACCACTGGAACCACCAGTTCGACATCCACGGCCAGCCCAGCTCGACCAGCTCGCCCATGGGCACGCCGGGCCACGTCGCACATGACTTCTACATGACGGGCGAGCGCAGGACCCCCGGGCCGCCGGAGCCGTACCTGGGCATGTACAACGTGTCGGAGCCCGATCCGCAGCACCTGCCCAACCCGGAGCCGCCGTACATGATGGACGTGGCCCCGATGGGCGGCCAGAACCCCATGATGGTGCGCGACCATCACTCCATGGCCGTCGACGCCCACCACCACCGCACCCTGCTGTCCTCGGGGCCCCTGATGGGCGACGCGTCCTCGCACGCCCGCCACCACATCCGCCGCCTCAGCACGGGCCGGCCCGCGGTCGAGAACCACCGGTCGTCGGGCGGGTCGCCTCGCCGCCGCGCCGTGCCGTGCTCCAACCGCGTCAAGAAGCCGAGGAGCTCGAGGCGTCAGTCGGCCTCGCTGCGCAGCCACCCGCAGGCCGACCCGTCCGAGGAGCACAAGAACTGCCTGGGCGACGAGGTGCCGCCCAGCCTCAAGAGCACCTGCCCCGACGAGGAGCGGTGCATCTTCGACTCGAGGTGGCGCCATCGCCACCAGCGGGGCCAGGACATGTGGGACAGCATCCAGAGCGACTTTGGCAAGCGCTTCAACAAGACGCACGGCAAGGAGATGCTGCAGATGAAGTTTAAGCGAGCCCGCTCAAAGTACATTGAGTGGCTGCCCAAGGACGTGAGTACTGCGTGCGGTGGCCCTCGATCCCGACAGTGCCCTGACGTGCCCCTACAGGAAGAACTGCTACGCGAGGCCTGGAAGCGCATGGAGCGAGACCGGTACCAGACGCTGCTCGAGACCTTTATCGAGATGGGCGGCTCGCGGAACATGCGCCTCAACGCCAGCGACATCGAGGTCAAGGTGGTCAACGACATGAAGCTCGAGGAGCACATGTACATGGAGAACTTCCGCGAGATGGAGATTCGCCGCCGCCGCAAGGTGCCGGCCAAGAAGCGGCAGAACGGCCACCACGACGACCTGACGACGGCCGAGGACCTGATGGTGTCGGACCCGCGCGTGGCCACGCACAACGACGACGACGTCATCAACCAGGTGCACAACCGGCGCGACATGCGCTGGGAGACGGACTCGGTCCACAGCGAGGTCGTGGACATGCCCGTGTGGGAGAACCGCGCGCCCATGAAGATGGAGCCGCCGGCCTCGCTCCGCATGCACCCCGTCTCGGCCGCCCGCAGCGTCTACGGCCCGCCCAAATGAGCTTTCTGTCATGGACGCCTGGCTTCGCTTTCTTTTGTCTGTGCCGGGCCTCGGAACCAGTCTCGGCAGCAACACGGCTATAGACGATTGCTTGACCCATAGAGAAGGCGGTCGAGCCGACCTTGCCCCCGTTAAGTCGACTTGAATATATAGTCAGCTTAACATTCCTAATCAGCAAAATACTTATTGCCACACGTCGTCCACGACCAGACGAGGCCATCGTGCCCTTTAGGGGGGTGCTAGCAGCAGCACCGCAATGCAGTTGGGCTGTGCTCCGGGCTGACTGGCTGCGGCCCCCCCAGTCTCGGGTATCGCATGCACCTCTGCTGGCCTTGTTGGGGGCAGAGGCGGCGGCTACGGCGTTGGGCGTTGGTTGATGACGAGGAGCAGCAGACGCCGGCCATTGTGCATGAGCGCTGGCTGGGAAGCCTTGTTCTATCTTGCATCTTTTTGGAATGTCTTTGGTCGAGATGGCTTCCGTCTTGGGGAACAGGGCCTGCGATGAGTGACATTGTGATGGAATGTTACAGACATGCCTCATCACATGGACATGTATGCTTGGCATGTCCGTCTTTGGACATTCTGATGGCCCGGGCCCTGATGCTGGCCAAGGGTGTCATTGTTGCCTGCCTGGCTGCCAGGCCCCCCCCTTGTCCAATGTCGTGTACGATTGCAGAAAATCAATACTGTACGAAGATGGAGTAATTGTACCAAGTATTCGTATGATTGATCAATGGATGTGTCTCTCGATTACTATGCCGCCATCCCCCCCCTTGTAGCTCAAGCGAGGCATTGCAGAGTAGCAGCTCAGCTTGGCCCCGGCGAGGTGACGAGACGTCGTCATCCCGCATGTGTATGTGCCGGTACCGGGTGGCTTGGCGTCCGAAGAGCAATAAGAAAATAAGAAAAGGGCAAAGCCTCGGTTGCGCAAAACACGAATGTAATGTCACCAGCCCGCTTCCCGCCAACATTTTCTTTTTTCCCTCTACTACTCCTTCATCGCTTTGCAGAATGACAGCGGGAAAAAGCATCTCCGCGGGGCCCAAAAAGGGGGGGCCAAAGGGCAAGTGGGGGCGGCTTTCCCTCGGTCTTTTCTTTTCCTTCCCTTTCTTCTCTTGTCGTGGGTGAGAGAGACTGGAGTGTGAGATGGGAGACATGGCACGTGAAACCCCGAGGACTAATAATATCGACAAATCAAGATTCTTGCAGCATGTAGAGACGGAGTTTCTTTCGTGATAATTATGCTTGTTTGGTATGCGTAAACTTGGAGGCTCCAGGCTATTTACAATTTACTCCCACGCCCTCTTGTCCCTATTCATTTTCAACATGACGATTGAGAGGGGGACAAGGAGACCATCCGGTCAGCCTCTCTCACCCACCGTCAAGTGAGTGACAGCTGCAGTGCCAGAAGTGACGGCAATGGATAGCGGCGGCTGTTGTTGGCCGGAGCCGCCGCTAAAACGGCCGCGAATAAACTGCCCCCCCTGGCCGGCGCAATGGTACAGCTACATGCCCCAGCGCTAAACGTACTGCACCGGCAGAGGACCAGATACGGATGGATGCCTGCCGGTGCGGTGGTGCCTGCCGGAGGACGAGCCAAGGACACGCAGGAGGGTGCTGCTATCAGACAGGCGGCTCAAGCTGCACCGCCATGACTCACAGCTACGAAGTACGAATATTCGTACCTCCAGGGTCCATCTGCCGCAGGTACCGAGTACATGTTCAGAGACACGCAGCCGTTGATGGTGCCCCGCCCGTCTCTTCCCCCGCATGACGACAAGCGCGAGAAGCGGGGGCCCAGAGGGGAGGGGTGTGCCATACCGGTCCAAGTACCGGTACCTCGCTGCCTCTCAACCGCGAGACGAGCTGGTCCACAGTCGTCGTCTTGGTGTAGGTATTGTTTCCCTCATCTTGTTCCTTTGGATTACTGAGCAACAAGCTTTGCTCGTCTGATTTGTCAAAAAGGTTCCCTGGGAGAGGAACAATGACGTGATGAGGGGGAGAATGGTTCGTCGACACTGACATTTGATGACATTGTCATGATGACCGTCACGCAGCTCATACAACGTTTCCAGCATATGCTTCGGAACCGTCCAGATTGGGCAAGCAGTCATCTGCCTCGCTTCGAGTCCGCATTTTTATGCAGCCTGAGCTAGGCAGCAGCGTCCATGCTGTAGATATATATGCGTATGCAATGAGCCAGGCAGCACTAATAAGCGTCCGTCCTGTAGTTAGATGACTATCCAAGTCCATCCATCAGGACGTGCATATATATGCGAATGGCGGTGGATGCGACGCTGGTCCCGACACGCTGGAAAATGACGCCGACACTCGCCGGAACCTTTGCCAGAAGATGCGCGTCCCGTTGGCCCAACCACTCAACCCCCCCAACCGTCCACGCAGTAGCGGCGGCTCAAACAACAGGCCGGCAGCCCGAATCGTTCGATGAATTGTCGAGCCGCGTCCACTTGAGCCTCATCGTCGCAGCAGAGGCGGGCCATGGTGCT
This sequence comes from Ophiocordyceps sinensis, assembly GCA_012934285.1. Taxonomy (NCBI): domain Eukaryota; kingdom Fungi; phylum Ascomycota; class Sordariomycetes; order Hypocreales; family Ophiocordycipitaceae; genus Ophiocordyceps; species Ophiocordyceps sinensis. The sequence continues at coordinate 2,080,605 of JAAVMX010000008.1, forward strand.
CGCATGTGGGCCTCGAATGCCTGCCATGGTCGATTCATCCGACGTCCTTGACGGATACAGAGTCCATGGCCGTATAGTCACCTCAGGGCCTCCATCTTTCACCGTCAGACCCATGACACTCCCGTGACACATACGCTTACATGTCAAGTGCAACCCCGTTCATGCCCCGTAATCCCCAGGCCCGCCGTCCCGCGACGATGCTCACATGATCGTGGCTGCTTCAACGTGAGCAAGAGGGTGGGGGGCGCACGAGCTGGCCGGCTTCCCCCATACTGTTCCCCGGTTGGCTCGACGAGGCAGACTCGACGAGGTCTGTCATGGCAGCTGGGGAGGAAAGGGGGCCGCAGGTCGACTGCCTCACGCGCTTGTCCTGACCCCTTTCCGCCCAACTCCCTCTCCGTCCAACAGCCCTCGTCTCTTGCCTTCCAGAAGCCTTCTCCACGCCACCGACGAGACGAGACTCCACGTGGGCGAGGCAAGGACACGCTCACACGCTCACACGCCCCCACCCTCGTCGGCAATGGGGGCCTCGACGACAACAATAGCATGCCCAAGACGGCGAATCGAGGCCTCGGCAGGGACACGGATGCTGGTCGGCGACAGTCGAGTAAAGGCCTCGAGATTGAAACCCGGACCCCCTTCCTTGTGACTGCGGCTTACGGTCCTCGTTTGAGTTTCAGACCCCGACGTGCGCGGCCCCGACATTCTACGGCACCACAATGGCCGCCACAAGCCCCTCGCATCTTGCCGGACACTCATGGTCCGTGGCTGCCTCGCAGACCGACGGCCTTTTTCAATCGACACCCCGAGGGCGACACCCCGAGGGCGACACCCCGAAGGACCCGGCCCAACAGGGGACGCACCTTGACGTGATGCCGCCACTCTTGACGCGACGCACGCCGCATCTGCGCGTCACCTGACTGCCACTCAACGCCGGCCATGGGCGAGAGCCAAACATGGCCACTCCCGAGGCCCGGCGTCCGCCTTGCCGTTGGTCGGGGGCCTGCTGCTAGTCCTAGCATTGCCGCCGTGCTGGGGGCCGACGAGCCCCAGATGGGCGGCAGGCGGCATCCAAAAAAAGAAGAACGTGAGGGGAGCGAGGGGGCTTCATCCTTGCATCCGGTCATGTAGGTACAACCTCTGAGGTGGCCAGAATCTCGACGGGGGGGGGGGGGGGGGTGGTCTAGGGCCCTCTCAGCCAAGAGGCATCATGTGTCTCGTTCCACGAGGGCGAGATGAGAGAACATGTCTCTGCCATGTCACTGCCCGAGCGGCGGTCCGAGGACTCGGCAGAGGATGGCTCGGTCAGGACCTCGCGTCGATTCGTCGGAGCCATGCCTCGGCTCGAGAGCGTGGCAAGAGCCCAGCACGTCACCCGATCAAGGAGCCGACGACCAATGGCCAGGCGTGGCGAGTCTGGTTTTCTCACTGGCAGACCGAAAGCTTGCGGTATTTTCCCGTGGCGGGTCGATTTGGCTCGACGCCTCCCCTGCTCGCACTCGTCGTTTCTCCCAGGGGGTCCAAGGCAGTCTCAGCCACGGCCGTGGTCGAGAATTTACTGTACCGAAACCGTCGTCGATTGTGGAAGAAGGGCCTCATCGGACTCCCATCGGACTCCCATTGGAGTAGAGTAGATTTCAGCCAGGGCGGCACGACAAAAGGTCCCGTCACCGAAATCTCATCCGGGGGTGGCAGGGCAGGGCAGGGAACATTCAAGGCTGGGAACATTCAAGGCAGGGCAGGACAAGGCAGGCAGGACAAGGCAGGCAGGACAAGGCAGGGTAGGGAAGAGCAAGAAAGGCAGGGCACGGCGCCCGCAAGACACGGCACGCGGTCCATGTCGGCAGCTGAACAAGTGGAGACGTCGAGCGTCCCGTTTCTGCATCAGCCTCGAGGCGTGGCTTTTTCCCTTGTCTCAAAGGAGGCAAAGGCCAGTCCAGCAGGTGCAGGGGCCGGAGAGTAATAATAAAGCAGGCGACTTGGGCGGGCGGGGCTCCGTCGGAGACGGCCGAGGCGGACCGGCGATGGGGGCTCGGAGGGCCGATAATTCGGACATTGCCTGTTTGGGCCACGGCCGCCAAGTATCACTCGTATGTATATACAGGTACATACTAGTAGGTACGAGGTACTAGGGGGGACTCTAATTCGTCCACCAAAATGGGTGAGACATGCTGCGAAACTCGGCAATGGGCGCATTAGGTAAGCAATCAAACGTCAGCTCGAGACGATTCATCAAGTTGACAATGTCTGCTGCCATGCATCTTCATTCGCTTTTCACCCTTTACAAGCAGGGCATCAGCCGACGGTCACATCAATAGCACCGGCAAGGCGCGCTCCTGCGACGGGCATGTTTGAATTCACACTCCGTCACACAGGCCCGTCGATCCGGGCGGTCTCGGCAGGTTGCACACGCGGAAATGGAAACCATTGGAAATATTACCATTGAAAATTACCATTGAATTCCCCGTCGGGCAATCATGCGTCTCTCCGTGTCAGCATCGTCCTGCCCCGGGTCATTTCTCAGCGTTGCACAGGGAGAACAGAACCCCCCCCCCCCCCCCCCATCGGTGTCGTCTCCGGCAAGGCGGCCTTTTTCTCACCCAAAACAAAACTACTGTAAGTCGTCGGCGGCAGTGCAGCCGGGAGGATGGGGGGGTCAGCGTGGCTTTTCGGATCTTGGCTCGCCTGAGGGGGTATGTGCTTGCGCACGCGTGTGCATCCACTGTGCACCGCCTTTTCTACACATATCTTGGCACCCTGTCCTGGAGCCAGCTCTTCCGGTCACGGTTCAGAGCCCTGTGGCCCAGGCTGCACGAGGGCTGCCATTGCAAGCCACAGTTTGGGGAAAGGCAATGGGGGTTGTCAGATTTCCGGGAAACGAGACATGGGGATTGGCTACCGGCGTGTGGCCAAGCCCAGGGAGGGGGACGGGATACGAGTGAACGGATATGGAGTAGAGTACGGAGTAACTCGTACGGAAGCAATACTATACTTCTTAGTACAAACTACTACCTGATTGACCTCGAGGTCCAAGTCGTACAGAATTTCAGCCCTACTCCGCAGAGCCAGGACCAGCATCACCCTCGTCGAATGACATGGGGGGCGCAATCCCCATGACCCCATTCAATGGTGACTGCTTCCTTTTTCCGTCCGCAGTTCTTGGTTCAGCGGGTACGGCGCAGCAAGCCATGGCTATACAGGAATGTACGGATACTTACTTGTGGGTGTGTATAGTAGCATCATCGGACCGAAAGCCGCGAGACTCGCGTGCTGTCGTGTGGGGTACCATGAGACCGAGCAGGCGAATGTGAGATTGAAGAGACACGTCATCCACATGATCCAATCTTGAAAGGGTCAGGGGGCCGAGAGTTGCCTGCCAATACTCAGCGGGCCAGGCGTGACACCCAGTCGCATCCTCTGCCTCCCTGGTCGTCGCCGTGGCGTCGCGGATTTCGTACATGAACCCGTTCGAGGTTATGATATCAAGTACGCCGACGGTGAGGGTGAATCCGTCAACCTCATCCCGGTCTTGGCTGGTAGGGGGTGTGAGAATGGTCAAGGGCTCTATGGTTGCTGAGCTTATACTGCGATGACAAGTCCAATCGGAAACAGGTACCTGGACATGACAGTTTTCCCATCATCTCTACGACGAGGTTGAAAGAAATGTTCAGTGCCGTACGTGAGATGAAGCGTCAATCACTCTCAATGGCCTGGAAATCATGGTATGCTTTGTTGGCATATAAAAACACCCTCAGGCATTGTGTATTTGAGACTGGTGGCAACTACTCGTATGGATTGCTTTTGAAAGGGAACAGAGCAAACCTTGCAATGCATACAAGGAGAGAAATAGGCTCGGCCTGTTGGTGAAATGGCCCCGGCTCGGCTTGCGGAATTCACGCCGGCCATGCTGGCCCACCGGCCGAAACGGGCCGAGTAAGCGCGCCGGCGCAAAAGCCTCGGGAGCGGAGCGGGGCAAACGCGGGGCCGTCATCGGCGGGAACGGCACCAGCCACGCCCAGCCAAGCCACATTTGCGATTGGCGGCCGAGAAAACCCGACAGCGTGGCGCTCCGACACTAGTAATTTGCAATGCAATCTGGCGGGCGACTAGGAGCAACTTCGACGACCGCCCTTGGATGAGCGCCCTTCGGTCCCCGTCTGCCGCCTGGCCCCCTTGAACTCCCGTCTCCCCCTTTTCCCGCGACGTGTCTGTCCTTGACGTGGGCAGATGGAGGGCTTCTCGACCGACCAGCTGCGCGAGAATCGATAGCTTTTCTGTCTGTTCGTTCCTCTCTCTCCACCGCCTCTCTTCCATCTCTTCCATCTCCTCCATTCTCTCGGCCTCGGAGGCCCTCGACTGGCCTCGGCGGCCTTCGACGCATGCGAGGGCGCAGTTCCCTCTCGCCCCGTGCCGGCGCCGATCCCAAGTCACATGGGCGACTCGCAAAGGGGAGCTGCCGCCGCATCCTTATGACGAGGCCCCAGGCAGCGCACCATGGGCTGGGCTTCTCTGCTGCCGCCGGTATGCGCGCTGCCTCCGCTGCTGCCTCTGGCGCTGCTGCTGCTGGTCCTGGCGGTGCCGCCCTGGTCTGCGGCTGCCATGCGCGCCGACCGCCTGGCCCAGCTGCGCCAGGATACCGTCGACATGTTCTACCACGGCTACAGCAACTACATGCGCCATGCGTTCCCCGAAGATGAGGCAAGCGCGACCCCCCCCCTCTCCCCGTGCTTCTCTCACTGACCCAAGAGGTGCCCGATTAGCTGCGGCCGCTTTCTTGTGCGCCCTTGACGCGTGACCGCGACGACCCGACTCGCATCGGCCTCAACGACGCACTGGGCAACTACTCGCTCACCCTCATCGACAGCCTGTCCACGCTGGCCATCCTCGCCGGCGGGCCGCGCGACGGCTCCTACACAGGCCCGCAGGCCCTCGCCGATTTCCAGGACGGCATCGCGCAGATCGTTGGCCACTACGGCGACGGACGGCCTGGCACCCCGGGTGGCACGGGAATCCGAGCGGCGGGCTTTGACCTCGACAGCAAGGTCCAGGTCTTCGAGACGGTTATACGCGGCGTCGGCGGGCTACTGAGCGCCCATTTGTTTGCCATTGGGGAGCTGCCGATTCCTGGCTACGTCCCGAGGCCGACCAAGGGCTCGACGACCCAAGGCTCTGCCCGCGGCGACGACCCCCTCGAGCTGGCCCCCATCCCCTGGCCCGGCGGCTTCGAATACGACGGCCAGCTTCTGCGACTGGCCCTCGACCTCGCCCAGCGCCTCCTGCCTGCCTTTTACACCCCCACCGGGATACCGTATCCCCGCGTCAACCTCCGCTCCGGCATCCCATTTTACGTCAACTCGCCGCTGCACCAGGCCTCGGGCGACGAGGCCGCCAGGGAGCCCGTGGGGGGGCGGCGGGAAATCACCGAGACGTGCAGCGCCGGGGCCGGCAGCCTGACACTCGAGTTCACCGTGCTTAGCCGCCTGACCGAGGACGCACGCTTCGAGCAGGCGGCCAAGCGCGCCTTTTGGGAGGTCTGGCGCCGGCGTAGCGACATTGGCTTGATTGGCAACGGCATCGACGCCGAGCACGGCATGTGGATCGGGCCTCACGCCGGCATCGGCGCCGGCATGGACAGCTTCTTTGAGTACGCGCTCAAGAGCCACATTCTCCTCTCGGGCCACGAGACGCCGGCCCCCAACGCGTCCACCACCCGACGCACCTCTCCATCATCGGACAACAATGACTGGCTGGACCCGGGCTCCCTCCATGGCCCGCTGCCGCCCGAGATGCACTCGTCCGACGCCTTCCTCGAGGCCTGGCACGAGGCGCACGCGTCGGTCAAGCGCCACCTCTACACGGACCGGAGCCACTACCCCTACTACGCCAACAGCCACCGCGCCACGGGCCAGCCCTACACCATGTGGATCGACAGCCTGGGCGCCTTTTACCCGGGCCTGCTGGCGCTGGCGGGCGAGGTGGACGAGGCCATCGAGGCCAACCTCGTCTACACGGCCCTCTGGACCCGCTACTCGGCGCTGCCGGAGCGCTGGTCGATCCGCGAGAACAACGTCGAGGCCGGCATCGGCTGGTGGCCCGGCCGGCCCGAGTTCATCGAGTCCACCTACCACATCTTCCGCGCCACCCGCGACCCCTGGTATCTACACGTCGGCGAGATGGTCCTCCGGGACATTGGCCAGCGCTGCCATGCCCCCTGCGGCTGGGCGGGACTGCAGGATGTGCGTACGGGCGAGAAGCAGGACCGCATGGAGAGCTTCTTCCTCGGCGAGACGACCAAGTACATGTATCTGCTCTTCGACGCGCACCACCCGCTCAACAGCCTCGACGCCGCCTACGTCTTCACCACCGAGGGCCACCCCCTGATCCTGCCGCGGCAGAAGCGGTCGGGGCCGCTGGCGACGCGGCGGCGACCATCTCGGCAGCCGCCGCCGCACCACGGCGGCAGCGGCAGGCACGTGTCCGTCTACAAGCAGCACGACGACGGCCAAGGGGGCGGGAGCAGCGGCGAGGGCTTCACCAACACGTGCCCCGCGCCGCCCCGCGCCCCGGCCGACTCGCTGGCCGGGTCGGCGACGGCGGCGCGGCCGCAGCTCTTTGGCGCCTCGCGCTTCACCGACCTCTTCAACACGCCCAACGTGCACGGCCCCATCGAGGCCTTTGAGGCCGCCGGCGGCGAGCCCGGCGCGCCCCCCGTGACGCGGTACCGCGCCACGTCCAACCACTCGCTCTTCCCCTGGACGCTGCCGCCCAGCATGCTGCCGGCCCGGGGCACGTGCGTCGCGCCGCCCACGCGCGTCGTCTCGGCCATCGAGTTCCCCGCCCGCGACGCCGCCGCCGCCGCCGCGGGCCTCGGCGGCGCTGCCTCGGGCGCGCTCGTGTGGCACCCGCGCGCCGGGCCCGTCGTCCAGGTCCTCGAGGGCCTGCGCATCCAGCTCGAGAGGGAGGAGCTCGCCGGCGGCGGCGGCGTCGCGTGGAGGATCACGCACATTGGCGCCACGCAGCTCGGTCGCCACGAGACGGTCTTTTTCCACGCAGAGCACGTGCGCCATTTCAGGGACGAGGCCTTTACCTGCCTCCGGCGCCGCGACGCCATCGAGGTGGAGCTGCTCGTTGACGTGCGCTCCGGAGAGGACAAGACGACGACGACGACGCCGACGCCCGCCGACACCGCCCTCGTCGCGGACCCATCTCCCTCGTGTCCCTCGCGCCCCTCCTTGTCCAAAGACGACGACGACGGAGACGGAGACGAGGCCATCGCATCCGTGCCCTCGGAGTCGCTCCTCAAGCACCTCCTCCGCGCCGTCTCCTCGGTCCTCGACCCCTCGCAGACAGACCTCCCAGCCAACGACAAGCGCCCCCCTCGCGGCAGCGGCAGCGGCGCCTCCATCCTCTCCTTTTACGCCCACGCGCCCGTCGGCCCCGGCGCCGCGCCCCTCCCCAGCCCGGGCGACACCCCCGTCGACGGCCCCCCCTCGTTCGACGCCCGCCGCCCCGCCGCGCCCTTCCCCTGGTCCACCGTCTTCCTCGGCGGACGCGCCTGCGCCGCCGCCCTCGCCGACGCCGCGCCCCGCGACCACCAGCTCCTCGTCCTCCGCCGCGGCGGGTGCTCCTTTGCCCAGAAGCTCGCCAACATACCCGCCTTCGCCCCCGGGCCCGACGCCCTGCAGCTCGTCGTCGTCGTCGACGACGAGGCCGCCCCCGGCGACGACGAGCAGGACGCCGTCGCGTCGCGCCTCGACCCCACCACGCTCGACCGGCCCCTCTTGGCCGCCGAGCAGCTCACCCCAGAGGGCACCAAGCGGCTCCACGGCGTGCCCTTGGTCCTCGTCCGCGGCCGCGAGGGCGACTACGAGCGCTTCGGCCGCGCTCTCGCCGCCGGCATGCGCAACAAGTACCGCCTCGAGAGTCAGGGGCTCTCGATTGTCAATGCTGTCGTCATGTAGCGAGTCGGTTCCCCGTTCGCTGGCACGCCCCGACCCGGCCGTGTTTCGGATTTTCAAGTCAACCGGCTCCAGTACATGATTCTCTTGCTTGGACGTGGCGGGCTACAATGCTGGCAGTTTGTGGCCGTACGCGAGGCCAGGACTGTTCCACGCCAACCGGGCAGAAACATGCTCCGAGCATGTAATCAGTTCGTGCACAAGGTGTAGCGACCGTGATACTGGAAGCACGGCGTCTAGGTTCCCCGTTTCAGCGGCTTCTACACACACGAGTTTCAACGGGCGACAGTATTATCCGTGGCCGGGCCATCTATCGAAAGGTGCGGCGTGCAGGTGCCTGTTGCCGCCACCCGGACAGTATCCATTTTCTCTACGTATTAAACAGAAGAAAAAGATCAAGACCAAACATTGCGTTCATACCCCCTGCACAAACAAGGGCACAGACAACCAGCCGGAGAACGGTCTATCGGTGTGATGAGCAGAAGACGTGAGCTTCGGCCCTTTTTTTTTTCAAAAACCCCTCGAGGCATATTCCCAAGACGCCAACGAGCAGTACAGTCAAGGCGGGTGTAGTCGAGTCCTTTCTTCAGCGCGCAGCAGTGATTAAGTTTGGGCTGGGGGCCAAAGATAAGGCGTAGTCATTATGTAGGGCGTGCGTGTCGTCGTCATGGTGCAGGTATCGCTGTAGAAGACGAGGAAATGGTTGGTGCAGGAAGAATACGGGGCTTGACGGGGGGTAAGATAAGCCCAACCAAGGCCCTGCATCAGGCGTCGTCCAGGAGAATGGTCGTGGGAGCTCCGCCCAGCTGCCGGCGGCCGTTGAGACCGGGGACTTCGAGGATAAAGAGGTAGCCAACGACTTGGCCCTTGAGCTGGGAGACGAGATCGGCCGCAGCCTTGGCCGAGCCACCTGTTGAAGGGGGGGCCGTGAGCCACTGACGAGCCATTGCAAGCGACGGGGAAGAGACATACCCGTGGCAATGATGTCGTCGACAATGAGCACCTTTTGGCCCGGGCCGACGGCGTCCTGCTGCATCTGGAAGAGGTCTTTGCCGTACTCCTTGACGTATTCGGCCGTGACGCAGGGCCCGGGGAGCTTGCCCTTTTTGCGCACCGTGGCGAAGCCAACACCGAGGCGCAAGGCGAGGCCGGGCCCGAAGAGGAAGCCGCGGGCATCGAGACCGACAATGACGTCTGGCTTTACGTGGGCAAACGACTGGTCAATCTGCCACTCGAGGGCGGAGACGAGGGTAGAGTGGGCATGAGGGTTGGCGAAGAGGGGCATGATGTCGACAAAGTCGATGCCGGGGATTGGAAAGTCGGGGAAGTTGCGCAACGTGTTGCGCAGCGTCATCTTTGCACTGGCGAGTTGGGCGGCGGCGGCGGCGGCGGAGGCGGGCTGCTGTCGCGAGGCATCTTGAGCGGCTGTTGAAGACGGCTGGTGATGCTGCTGCTGTGGGGAGTCGGTCATTGTGGAAGGACGAGGAAGAAGGAAGAAGAGGGGAAGGGAAGAAGGGGGGGGGGGGGGGAGGGGAAGGAGGAAGGGGGGAGAGGAAGGAAGAGGAGGCAGGAGAGAGGCAGGACGGAGCCCGGAGGAAGGAGATGGACCGAGAGGGAGAGAATGGAAGAGAAGAGAAAGAGAGATGATGATGGTGGTGGTGGTGGTGGTGGTGGTGCGCGACTGTGAGCGTGCGTGTAAGAATGAGAGAATGAATAGCATGTGTGGGTGTGATTTTTTTCCCTTCCCTTGGGCGACCGCGGAACAGCACCTGTAGGGATTGGACGCCCCGGTAGCGCCTCCCACTGCCACGTACATAAATACTTGTATCCGTAACCTGCCATCTATCTGGTACTGGTGGGTCTCTCAGCAGCAGGAGGGAGAGGAGGGGGATGAAGGAAGGAACCAGGAGGGCGGGCAGCTGCTGCAGCCCGCACCGCCCGCAGCCCGCAGGCAGGCAGGACGGCGGGGAAGGATTGTTGGGGAGAAGGGGAAAAGGGGAAAAGGGGAAAAGGAGGAGGTGAAGAAGAGTCGTCCTTGCCTACTTGCACTACTACCTACCTTGGCGGAATTTGTGGGCTAGGTATGCCTCGTATTGCTATCTGCCGAGTTTCTTCTTCTCCAAGCACGATACGAGAAGACTTGGCACGACTTTACACTCGCACATACGGCCTGCTTTTTTCTTTCAAAGGTCGGTGTGGCATCTCGCGCAGCTCGCGCAGCTCGCGCAGCCCATGCTCACGACGTGCATACATACATGAACCAACTTCAAGGCGAGCACCTCCCATTCACGGTTGGTAGCGCCTGCTTGCTCTCCATGGCAACGCCGGCTTCCGGCCACGCCTCCCCGTCGAGCCGCTCAAGGCGGGCCATGCAGGCCGCTGCCCGTGCCCCTTCCCCTTGCAACCCCATGCATCCGGAAAACGCCTTGGCCCGCCATTGTCGTCGTCTTGGCGCGTCCCCGCTCCTCACCGACGGCGGTCCGACGAACCCCAGGTCCCCGGATCGCGGGACGGCGCCGAATCGCCCCAGCTGCCGCTTGCTTCCCCGGGCCGCGGGGGTCCACCAGCCACGCCACAGGCACCCCATGCAGGATGACGGGCGGCTCCATGCTGGCTCATGCCGAGTGAGTGCAGAGAGACAAGCAAGGAAACCAACCCCTTTCAAGCTCACTCGTAAAACTGCAGCCGTATAATGGAAAATATCATGTTCTGCAGCACGTGCAGCGTCACCGTCACGCTCGTCGGCAGCAGCTCCGGCCACACGGCCAGGTCCAGCTTGCCCTCGACGTCGACGTCGACGCCGAAGCAGAGGCGGATGAGGCCGCGCACCGCCACGCTGGCCGCGAGCTCGCACGCCCACGTCACCGACGAGGCCCGAAACGTCAGCCGAAAGTCGTAGGGCTCGTCGGCGTCGTCAAAGGCAAAGTACGGGTACACGTCCTTGTTGGCGCCAAAGTGCAGCACCGCGATGCTGCCGAGAAAGGCCGCCATGGACGCGTTCTCGGCCAGGAAGCGGATGAAGACGTTGCGCGCCTGCAGCTTCTGGTACGAGCCGTAGCTCTGCCCGTTAAGCCCCAGCAGCGTCAGCGCTCGGTGAAAGCTCCGCGTCATCATCAGCGGCGTCATCACCACCAGCCCCGTCGACGACAGCACCTGGAGGATGATGAACTGCGACTGCGAACGCAGCCGCGCATACAGCGCCCGCACGTACATTTGGTACGTCAACATGAAGTAGCTGGCACCATTGTTAGCCCCGTCACACGGACTCGGTGGGGGACACATGGACTCAGGGGGGGGAAGACGCATGGACTCAGGGGGGGGGGGGGGGCGTCGTACAGCTTAAAGACCCAGCTCAGGGGATAACTCCCGACTCGCTCGCCCTCGCGGATGCCCAGCACCCAGCCCGTCAGGGCGTCGAGCAGGTGCACCGTCAACACCCAGCCGTAGACGTAGACGACCGTCTCCAGGCTGTTGTGCGGCAGCGTGCGCAGGTACATCTCGGCATAGGCCTCGCCGAGGACATAGGCCATCAGGCCCACCGACAGCGCCACGCAGAACCACACGAAGCGAACAAAGCTTGCCGGCAGCCACCTGCGCCTCACGGCGGCCCCCTGCGGCCTGGCCGGCGGCGCCGCGCGCATCCGCGGCTCCAGCCCGTTGTCGCCGTCGTGGCGCCGCCGCCAGTGGTCTCGCCCGGGGGCCGCGTCGGGCTCGCCCGTCCACCACGACGTGGTGAAGATGCGCTGCGTCTCCGACAGCGAGTGGCGCAGGCCCATGTGCCGCTCGTTGGTCAGCAGTATCATAAAGGCAATGGCCACGGGCATGGCCATGGTGAAGAAGGTCCACGTGATCCACGCCGTGTTGTGCATCGTCAGGAACCGTGTCTCGATGCCAAAGTAGAGCGGGATGGGCACCGCCAGGGACACGACGGCAATGAGCGACACCGTCAGGGGGAATCCGAGCGACTGCGGCCACCTGTCGTGCATGTGAGCATGCACCCTTGCGCCCTCGCCATGCAGAGCCCACTCACCAGTTGAGGCTGTACAGGTTAAACACCTTTGTGATCCATATCAGGGCCGTCAGGTTGTAGAAGCCGTAGTAGACAAAGAGGAAGAACCAAAAGTTGACGCGCACCCGCGCCGCCCCGTGGCCGGGCGTCTCGCGTCCGTCCTGAGGCTCTCCACCCACGGTCCCATTGTCGGTCCCATTATCTCGGCCCGGCAGAGGGTATTGGGGGAACGGCACGGAGCACCAGCCGACGGCCTTTGCGACGTCAGCGTCGCCTCCTTCTCCCATTGCGCCCTCCCCGCGGGCCCCCGTTGACGTACCAGCATCGCAGGCAACAGCACCAGCAGCCCGTACCGACTCCACCACACGTCCACCACCTTCTTGACGGCTGAGTGCCGCGGAGCCACCCAGAGGTCCAGGGCGCACACGCGCCACAGCCGCTTCCACCACGCCGGCCCGTCGCCTTGATCGTCGTCGTCGTCGTCGTCGTCGTGCCCCTCCTCCTCTTCCTCCTGCCGCGCGGCCTCGAGCTCGGCGGCAACCAGGGCGCCGTACCCGACGTGCACGCTGCCCTTCCCGCCGCCGTTTGCCGCGAGCCGGTTGCCGAGCTGGCCGTGGCTATCCCGTCCCTGTCCTGGGCGCGGAGGCACGGCGCGGAAGCGGCCCAGTAGAGGCGACGTGTCCGAGGTCCGGACGTGGTACGACTCGGTGCCCTGGGTGAACTGGAAGAAGCTCGGCATGACACTCTGCGCCGCGGCGGACGCGCTTGTCCGGGGGAACGCGCTTGTCCAGGGGCGCCGTCTTTGGTCGGTTCGAGGGCTTCGGGGCCGGTGGGTGCGCGTTTTGCCGTGTCAAGCTTCCCCTGAACGACTACATTCGGGCATGAGAAGGCTTCGAGCTCGGCTTTTGATGCTTGGGGCACGCGACTTATGAGCTGCTCCCGCGGTTCGTCAAAGTCGGACCTGGTCTCGCGCGGTAGCGTCTGGAGTCGAAGCCTGTGTTGTTGTTGTTGTTATTGTCATGGCAAGGAGTCGGTCACGGACGTTGGGCGCCAAATATGTATGTACGAAGTATTCGTATTCGTATTCGTACCTGCGCACCTAACGTTTAACGGGAGCCGACTTGCAGCAGCGGTAGTAGTATGTGTATGTATGTATGTAGTATGTACATGCCTTATCTTATCGGTTCCTTTATGCGTTTTGCGTACCAATACAGTGCGCTCAGAACAGTGCGTGACGAAACTCATGATGCCTTCACTATTTACCATTAGTCGAGCCACGGCCAACAGGAGTGTGCGCCACATGCTCGACTTTTTCCGAATCGGAAATACTTTCACCTTGCTAAATCTGATGCTACCAGCTTCTTGAACCATCAGTACCCTTTCACCTTGCCAAAGCTAATGCCAGCTTCTTGAACCATCAGTACTTTTCACCTTGCTAAAGCTGCTGCCAGCTTCTTGAACCATCATCTCCTCCAAGGCGCCCGTCGTACCACCTTGGGCCTCATGACGACGCCCCCTCCACCACGCCCTCGCCGCCCGCGACATCATCCGAAAAGGCCACCGTCTTGGTCACCGAGCTCAGCTTGCGCATCCTCGGCCGCGGCTCGGGTTCTAGTACGTCTCCGCTCCACGGCCGGCACTCCTTCACGTGTTCACCGCACCGCAGGCACGTCCAGCCCTCGCCCTCCTCGCGCTCCAGCCGCGTCGCCAGGCACACGAAGCAGTAGACGCAGGCGCACGGCATCGTCTCGTACGGGTTCGTCACGTCCGTCTGCGCCGACCCCACCACGCCCGTCGCCGCCGCCAGCATCTCCGTCTCCGTCGTCGCCGCCGCGTTTTGTTCCTGGTAGCAGATGGCGCACATCCGCTCGGGGAGGAAGGCGTATTCGCCCCGGCCCGGGCCAGAGTCATCGGCGACGTCGACGCGCATCATGTCCTTGGTCTTGCGCCATGTGCGGCTGAGCCAGCGCCGCCACCGGTTGATGCCGATGAGCGGCAGCACAAAGAGCAGGAACTCGGTAAACGCGTGCCAGACGAGCTGGCGGTTGAGGTACTCAAACGACACCTCGCGGCTGACGTGGCTCGTCGGCGGGGCGAGGCGCATCCTCAGCACCCGGTCGAGCAGGGTACGGTATCGCCCGCGCACAAGGAAGACGAGGAAGGAGACGAGAGCGGCGGCCGAGTGCGCCGTCGTCAGCCTCTCGGTCCAGCGCGACAGCAATCGTATGCGGGGGCTGCTGGGCCCGTCGTGGCCGTCGTCTTGGTCGAGCAGCCAATCCTCCCACCTCGTCCACGCGTACTTGCCGACGACGGTGACGAGCCCGTAGAGCGACTTTTGTAGCCTCGCCGGGGCCACGAGCACGGGGCCGTCCCTCCTGGCGTCGGTGTACTTGAGGTTCTGAAGTGCCGCGCCGTACGTGGCGTCGTGGTCCCAGACGGTGAGCTTGAACAGCACGGCGCGCAACGCCAGCAGCATCTCGGCCGACCAGTCATCGTGCAAGTGACCGCCGCCAAAGTACTTGAGCGCATCGGCGGCCTGGCCCTTGAGCAGCTCCACCAGCTCGTCGTCGAGCAGCTCCGCGTCCACCTGCGCGACGCGAAACGCCGGCCGCGTGCCTTGCCTCGAGGATGCCGCATCCCACGCCGGGCCGAGCTGGTTGAGGGGAAAGGGCAGGCGTTGCAGCCCGAGGCGCAGCCGTTGGGCGCGAGACGAGCCATGTTCGGGTGGGACACGAGCGGCTGCGGCGGCCTGGGCTTCGCGGGCTTGACGGCGCGCGACCACCCTCTGTTGGGCGTGGGCGAAGCTCGAGTCGGTCATGAGTTCGTCATGGAGATGGACACTGTCGCTGGCATTGGGGCTCGGCCATGTGTCGTGGACGCCCGGGTGGTGGGGTGCCTGCGCGCGGGCCGGCTTGGGCGAGGAGAGGGTCAAAGATGGGTGCGTGACTGTGGAGTAAAGAAGGCGTGACGGAGAGAGGTCGGGGGAGAAAGTACGTACTAGCCAAAAGAGACGGGTGTCAAGTTCCGAGCATCGGACCTTGCCAGTCATGTGCATACAGGTATTCTCTCGATTAAATGGACACAGTGTGGCCCAGCTGCACATGCTCGGTCCTGCATCACCCACGCCAGTCGAGCCGCGACTCTCTGCCTCTGAACTGCGCAGTGATGCAGTGTATCCTGTAACTCTCATGACGCCAAAACACTTCCATGACTCGCCTGTCCCATCTGGTTTGTCTACCGGCACGTCCGCATCCAAGGCGCCGCAGATGGGCCCTGATATCTGACAGGGTCAAAGTCAACTCCTCGTCACGTCAATACATCCCGCCGGCCATCCCCGCGCTTCATCGGTCCCGCCCGAGGCGCTCTTCGTCGTCGCGCACCAGCTCGTACGCCGGCCGGAACGCCTTGGCGCCGCCGCCGTCATCGAGGGCCAGCGAGGGGTTCGGGCGCGTGTTCCTCGTGCCGCCGAGCGACGTGAAGCCGCGGTTGTACAGGCTGCAGAAGGGTATGTCGAGGTGCCGGATGAACTGGGAGACGCACGTGTCAGAAGCTTCTTCAGCCGATGCCTTGTCTGCGGCTAGGACGGGAAAGGGGCCGGGGCAGCTCACAGCCCAAATCTCGGGATAGTGCCAGTCCAGCACCGGATTCACCCGCATAAAGCGCGGCCAGTCGCCGTCCGTCGGGCTAAAGGGCGTCAGGAACTCGCTGTGCGGGTCGGTTCGCCTCGTGCCCATGAAGATGGCTTTGACGGGCGGCCGGTCGGCGCGATATGCCTCGAGGGCGTCCCGCATGGGTAGGGCGTAGCGTGTCAGATCGAGGTGATAGTGAGAGGTGGAGACGGCGACAAAGTCTTCCACCTCGG
The DNA here is from genome assembly GCA_012934285.1 of Ophiocordyceps sinensis. Taxonomy (NCBI): domain Eukaryota; kingdom Fungi; phylum Ascomycota; class Sordariomycetes; order Hypocreales; family Ophiocordycipitaceae; genus Ophiocordyceps; species Ophiocordyceps sinensis. Next base: position 2,096,434 of record JAAVMX010000008.1, read on the forward strand.
GAAAAGGGTCGGGCGGCGCAATGTAGATGGCTTGCAGCGGCTCAATGGGGCTCTCTGTCGGGGCTTCGGCCACCAGATCGTGGTCCGGGGCGGGCAAGAGCTGCGTCGGGTCGGGCAGACAGGCCAGGATGAGTATCAGCAGGACGAGACAGTCCTTGCCGCCGTTGTAGGAGAGCGACAGCTCGTTGCCTCTGTTACGCGGCATGGTGCGCGCGCGTTAGTGAGAGTCTCTTGCTTCCACTCTCACGGTCCGTCTCGTCTCGGCAAGGCAATCGAAGGAGTTCCGGCGGCCGCACATGGGAGCCAAGAGCGGAACGGCAGGGAGAAGCAAGGCCGACGCACCCGTATTTCTGCAGGGCCTCGCCGATGACGGCCAGGGACTCGCGCACCCGCAGCTGCGTGTTCCCGAGGACGGCGTCGTCGTCGGAGCCTTGCCTGAGCAGATCTGACACCTTGCGCCGCAGCACGGAGCATATCTCGGGCCAGGGTCGGGGGCCGTGGGGGGCCGTCGTGGCTGCTCGGGTCTTAGTGAGGCCGTTGGTGAGCGGCTGCGTCATTGTCGGGGTGGGGATTCGTGTCGAAAGAGTTTAAGCGGAGGAGCAGGAGGGAGGGGGGTTTGAGGAAGAGAGAAAGAGAGGTTGACAGAAGCTTGCGGTGAGCCGAGGAGCCCGGGTACCGAGGTACTGCCTCGGGCCTAGGCGGGCTACCCTGTACCTATAATAAAGTTGACAGTACTTGTTGTGCACCTTGAAGCCACCCATCCGCAAGCCGCAAGTTCCGCATGCAAGGTCCCGATGCCGATGTAGATTCACAACTCTGTCAAGTCTGACACGTGTACTCTGTACTCCGTCTAGAGTCCAGACACTGTGTCTACACTCCGTACCGAGTACGAAGTACCGGCACTTGTACCACGTGTCTTCACCGCACGCCGCGCGCCGCCGTACTTGTCCGGTGTACTTCGTACTAACGCGGCTCCGGCCAGTCCCTTCCGAGTCAGGCCCCGAGGCCGAGCCCGTCTCCACCCTCCCCGACGACGTCTCCGCCGCGGCCCGGCTCCCGGCATCGGCGCGCGTCGCGGGCTCAACTCACCCCGTCAACGGCCACCAAAAAGTGGATGGATGTGGCGGGGCGGTTGCAACCCTGGCTGAAAGATGGTGAAGCACTACTATTCGACAATGTGATTGACTTTGCGTGAAGCAGGGAGGGAAAGCTGACCAGTACAGTTCATCACGACGTCGATTATAACTATTTTGATTATTATTTGTAATACTATGCCTACAGGGAATCCTCTATTTAAGGTTACGGTACATATGTATGTTGGCCGGTCTGCATGCGCCTGAAACAATGGTTGACAGCGTCGGCGGACTTGTTACCCGTTCTTTGCACGAAGAGGTCGCATCAAAACCCAAGGGGGATGGGCGGTACTATATCAAAGAAAACCGTGGAAGGGCTACAAGGCAGGAATAAACTTTGAGACCAGGGTTCGACCAATACCGTGCCAAATATCATGGTGCAAAAAAATGCCTTTTCGGCCCCTCTCGATACCTCACACAACGTCCACGTAGAGGACATGGTTTTTTTCGACGACAAGAAAGTCTGCAGCGGCAGAAAGTAATATAGAAACAAAAAAAGCACAAGTCATGTCACGTTAGTTATGTCACGTTGATTAAGTCGGCCGAAGAGTAACCCGAGAAGCCGGTGGTGTCTATCACGTAAGAGGCCTTGGCCAGTAGATAATAAACTTGCACGACCCATAATCTACCCTTTCAGCGTTTCTAGAGCGGCTGCATCACGCGGTTGTCAGGAATGTGGCCGTTTGCGGACTCTATCCTAGTGAGAGGTGTATAAGAAGCCATACATCTCGACAGGGGGCTTGGGCAGTCCTTTATTCTCATACATACCTCCAAGCCAATCCACCATACTAACTTGGGTCAACCATCACGATGAAAGCTCTCGGTCTGATGCTCACCGTCAGCGCTTTGTGCGCCTCGGTATGACTCTTTGCATTGTTGTGGATCAGGGCATGTGTATACTGACTGTCCCAGGCCAACGTCGACATCGACGTCGACCTCGATAACCGCGACATGTTCCTCCCCGAGTGGGAGGTGGAGGTGACGCCTGGTGGCGAGAAGGTCTTCCTCCAGGGCACTGTTCAGCAAGTCCACGACCAGCTTGTTTCGCTGAACCCCAACTGGGACCAAGACTTTCTCGACAACGAGCTGCGAGCTCGTTCGTATGAGGACCCAACCAAGCACGCCGACTTCTCAAACGCCATCTACTCTTGCGCCGGACGCTGGGAATATGCCAATTCGAGTGCCATTGATGACGGACGCGCTCAACTCGAGCACATTGCTGGTAAACCGAGAGGCAAGGCAGGCCCCGGCGCGTGTGGTCGAGTAAGCTGCTCGTATAACGCGGCCATCTGGTGGTGCAACGATGTATGCTTGATTCCCCGCTGGTCAGTAGTCGAGGACTGGTCTCTTGCTAACATGAATATAACTCGGTACAGAACATAAAGCCAAAGACACTGAAATCCTTTCGAAGCATCGCCGAGGGCGTCAAGAAAATTGAGCAGCACTGTCGCCTATACTTTGGATGGAACCGAGTTGGAATCTTTGTTGCTGGCCAGGCTTTCCATAGGACAAATTGGAGTGTCATTGTTCGCAAAGACGAAACCTGCTAGGTAGGTCGCGGCTCATGGATGCTCGTCCACGGCAATATTAAAAGGTGCTACTGGCCCGGAGGAATGTCTCTCTTGCCCTACTGGCTGTTTATCTCTACTGGCTGTTTATCTCTACTGGCTGTTTATCTCTACTGGCTGTTTATCTCTACTGGCTGTTTATCTCTACTGGCTGTTTCTCTCTACTGACTGTTTCTCTCGCCCTACTGACTGTTGTGTCTCAAACGCACGAGTGTGAATGCTCCCTCGACCTGGAATCCCGCCTTCGGCCCGCCCTTGTAGTCGTCGAGCTGGCCCGAATTCCAGAGACCAGGCCCGAGCCGGCCGGGCCATTTCACCGGTATTCACTCCCGCTGTTTCGTCTGGATTTCACCTAGCGCTCAAAAAGAACAAACACTTGACACGCCATGGCGCCGCTCCCACGATGCTCATGCCGACACACGCGCGGCCGCGCTTGGGTGGAAAACAGCGCGTCAAGGCACGGGTCGAGGGGTATAAAGCAGGGCACTGTTTCCTGGATGCTGATGCACGATCCCCATCACACCAAGTCTCTCTCGTCTTTGCTTGTGTCTTGTTCACATTTTCACTCTTTTCCAGTCCTTTAAACTTACTGTAGTCATTCATTCCGACAGCTTCTGTCCCCCCGAGCCAGCATGCGTTTCTCAACCCTTCTTGCCCTCGGCGCTTTCCAGGCCGGTGCTGTGCTGGCTGCAAAGACGACGAGCTCGAAGCCTGCTTACAAGCCAGAGCCGACGGGCGGGTCAGGCAACCCCTGGCCTGCCATGGTCGACGACTTCTACTACTATGGCTGCACCAAGCTGTTCGCCTCGTTCGAAAAGGTCTCGGCCAATGATGGCATGACGCTGGATATGTGTGCTGCCAGCTGCCCCTCGTTGGCCTTTGGCGTCCACAACAAGTAAGTTGAATGCTGCCGACGAGGTCGAGACGCCGGCTAGAAGCTGACGATGGCTCTCTAGTGAGTGCTTTTGCACCAAGCAAGTCTCGGCGTCAGAAAAGGTGGCCGATGACAGGTGCGACACTGCCTGCCCTGGAAGTTTCGACGGACAGACGTGCGGAGGCATCAACCTCCTCACCGTGTATAAGCGCGACCCGGCCCAAGTCAAGACTCAGACCCGGACCAAGACGACCAGCACAAAGACGCCAAGCCAGACCAAGACCAAGACCTCGACCAAGACCAACACAAAGACGCCAAGCCAGACCGAGACCTCGACCAACACAAAGGCGCCAGGCCAGACCTCGACCAACACAAAGGCGCCAGGCCAGACCTCGACCAACACAAAGACGCCCACCAAGACCAACACAACAACGCCAGGCCAGACCTCGACCAAGACCTCCACGCCAGGCCAGACTTCGACCGACACTAGCACGGTGACGCCGGGCCAGACCCCGACCGACACTAGCACGGTGACGCCGGGCCAGACCATCACCAAGACCCTCACCCGCACCTCCACCGGCACCATCACCGCCTGCCCGCCCGACGTCGTCCACTGCCCCATCGGCTCCAAGACGACGTCCATCATCGTCGAGACGACTGCCTTTTGTCCTATTCCCAAGGATCCCGTCCCGACCCCCAAACTCATCTGCTACGGCGACTACTGCGCCTACGAGCACCACTGCCCCGGCTGCCAGCGCCACCGCGTCGTCTGCCAAGGCGACGAGTGCCATGTCGAGGTGGCCAAGACGGAGGAGCACGATAGGCTTGTGGTGTGCAAAGGGGGCAGGTGCCAATACCCTCAGTGCCATGGCGGCGAATGCAACCGCAAGATTGTCTGTCAAGACGACGGCCGCTGCGCCCACGAGACGTGTTCCGGTGACGAGTGCCAGAAGAACCTTGTCTGCCGTGGAGAGCGTTGTAAGCATGAGCAGTGCCACGGAGCCGACTGCCACAGCAAGGTCATCTGCCAGGGCGAGCATTGCAAGCCCCAGCCGCACTGCGGAGCCTCGTGCCCGGTCCCGCCTCCCCCGGGCCCGAAAGTGGGCTTGACGGGCGCCCCGGGCGGCAGCGGCAACGGCCACGGCAGCGGCAATGGTCCGAACCGAAATGGACACGACGTCAAACCCAACGGAAACGGCCCCGACAGCAACGGTCCCGACAGAAACACCAACGGTCCGAACCGAAGTGAAGACGACGTCAAGCCCAACGGGAGCAGACCCAACGGAAACGGTAGCGGCAACGGTCCGAACCGAAGTGGAGACGACATCAAGCCCAACGGAAACGGCCCCAACGGAAACGGCCCCAACGGAAACGGCCCCAACGGCCCCAACGGAAATGGCCCCCACGGCAAAGCCAACAGTCCCGACGGCCACTGTCCCGGTGGAAATCTCAACTGCCTCGCCGACAAATTCGGCCCCGGCGACAACGGCTCGCCTGCCAAGCCCGGTGCCGGCCCCCAAGGCCACGGTGCCGACGAGACCGACCTTGTCAACAACCCCAATGCCGTCCCGACCGGCGCAGGTGATTACCCGGTTCAGATCGCCATTTCCGACAAGACCACCGTCGCTTTCAACCTGCTCGCCGCCGCCGCCGGTCTGGCCTTTATACTGTAAAGAAGGGGAGTGAGCCCGCCGACGCGACTCTCTCCGGCCGACGCGAACACCGAGTCGGCCGCCTCCCTCCATCACGTTCCGGTGACGCGGCCATGATGCCCGCCTGTGGTACGAGGCCGCTTCACGACCTTGGCCACACGACCTGGGCCACACGTTCCGACTTGTCAAGCTGCCCAGCTGTCCGGCGTGCCCCGGGACGGCCTGTCCTGCTCGAGGAGCCAACCTAGATTGGACACCCGCACGGCTTTAGACCCTCTTCGTTCGTCTATTCCACTGCGCACCATGTATGCTACCTCTATATAAATAATGTATTCAATCCCATAGTATGCCGAGTTGCGCGATGCGGGTCTTGTTTGGTGACCCGTGTTCCATCGCCTGTGGCTGCGGCCCCCCTGAATCCGCCCACGATCGTCTGCGTCGGACGCGGCAAACGCCGTCGAATAGTGAGACGTGTCTTGCTCAACCTAGTCCTGATAGCCTCTCATCCAGTACCTGAGTCCATCCATCATACGACATAGCCCGTCACTCGCACCCGGCGTCATGGTCTTGCAGAGCTCTACAAAGCGGCCCATCTCGGACTTTACACGCGAGGCCGTGTAGGCAATACTTTCCTGCAACGAGTGCCCTTCGGCCGCACGATCGATGACCATGTTGATGAACTGGCCGGGCTGGCGGATTTCGACGCTGAGGCTTTGGATGTCGTTGCTCCAGCAAACAACGTTGTTGGCATAACGGCAGAGTGTCTGCACGTCGGGGCGGTGAAACTCGCTGGGCTCAATTGAACCTCCGTTGGCCGCGTCTGCCAATGCCATGCAAGGGTTCATGCCGCTCGTGTGGCGTCGGATGGTCTTGTACGAGGCCAACCCTATCGACTTGGGCTGCATGTGGTTGAGGATTTGCAGACCAGCTGCCGTCCCCCACAGTCGCATCCCTTGAGCAAAGCGCTCAAAGGGTTCAGAGCCCAGGAGCCGTCTCAGGCGATGGCACACGTCAAGAAACGCAGTCTCGCCGTATGCGGGCTCTGGACGCGCGCTGCCAAAGTCGAGGGCGTCGATCATGGCCGTGAGATTCTGCAACGTGTCCGGCGTGACAGTCTCAACGCGATCGACGAGAAGGTCGTCGGCCAGGAAAAACCACACAAAGTAGTCGGCAATCGTCTGGAGCAGCTCCGGTTCGGCGTTTGGGTAGCATCGCGCCGCCAGCCAGGCGTAGCCAGGCGTAGCGGGTGCGCTTCACGCGCTCGCGGTAGCCGTCGTCGACCAAGAGGCCGTGTTTTGTCTGCCCACTCCATCATCCGGGCTTCAGTCTCGTCTACCGCGGGAGAGCATGCCCCGGGCCAAGGGAAGTGAAACAGCGGCACGTGGATCGAGGCGAGTTGGGCTTCGAGGACATGATGCTTCATGGCCATCTCGAATGGTTCAAGCAGAATCGGCGGGAATTGTCTCAGTGCCATGGGTAGAGGCAGAGCAGTTTGCGAGAGTAAAGGACAAATCCATCTTGTATCCCGGAACGGGCTCAGACCGGCACAAGCAGAGTTTATATCACAATGATACACGTACAATATTAGCCGGCGGAAGCATTATATATGCCTGAATAAGTGCGGGATCGGCTATTACGGCGGCTATCGGATCGAGGTTAATATATATGTATGTAGTACCACGTTACTGATCGGACGTCCGGTTATATTAGAGTCAAGTCACCGCAGTGCAAGTCCTAACCAACCTGTCAGAAGAGGTCTTATCATGGCCAATCAAATCGTAGGATTTTAGTGGGATAGGTGCCTCAGAACAGCCTTTCGAACGACTTAGCCTTTCGTTACATGCCTCAGACTTATGTACATCGACCGCGTGTAAGTCACCTCAAGGGGCTTCGACCACGCCCTCCATGGGCCGAGTCCCGTCCGTCAGATACTGCCGGGCCGGCCCCCCCACCGCCGCAAGCCCCATGGCAAACACCTGCTCAACTGTCACCGTTGTGTCAGTAACCGTTGCTCCGGCTCTCCATAACTCCGTGACGCGCGCCACTCACTCTTGCTGTCGGAAAAGACGAGGTGCGAAAACCCCTGGCGGCAGCGCTTGACGATTCTCTTGCCCGACGCGTCCATGTACACCTCGTATGACAGCGTCCCGAAGTCTGGGCGGTTGCGAGTTGCCAGCGTTTGGAAGAAGTTCTTGGTCACTGCCCTACACGTCAGCCAAAATTCTTTGCAACCTTGTACCACAGAAAGGGGGGGAACTTGGGAGAAGCTCTCGTACACTCTTGGCTGAGGACCGAGAATCCACTCTTGCTTCGCACCACCAGCCGGAGTCTCTGCGTCTCGGTGTTTTGTAGAATGTGTATATCAGCATCGCAGATGTGCACCCTCTCCGTGTGCACGTCCTGCGCTTGCCTGCTCCCGGGAGGCTTCAATCAGCAAAACTTCTGCTGCCACATCTGCAGCCGGCCACTCACAGCGGCCACTCACAGCTTGATAAGAGTCTTCTCGTCTTGTCGCGGGTGCTCGAGATGAATCACAAAGAGATCCATCCGGAGGTCTTCCATTTCCTGGTAGAACTGCGCCGCGCCTGCAAGGTCCAGCCCGTCAGAGACCTGGTTTGGGACCATCTTGCCAGTTCAAGACACTTACCCTCTGCTGACCCGAACTCGAGCGCAACCGTGGCCGAAGCCATCTGACGCGCCGTCTCGCCTGCATCGTACGCCGTGCAGCCCACGCTCTTGATGACAACGACGTCTTCCCCGACCTTGTACTGTGATTCCGTGTTCCATCTTACTTTGGTGGTGCGTTAGCGTCGTTGTATATCATGTCAAGGCATCAAGAGGCGTGGACTGACGGTCTAGTATGGTCCGGACAATGCCATCCGCCGGGCCCTTCGCCTCCTGCTTGCCGTAAGTCACGACAATCTCGACTTTCCGCTCGTCCTCAAAGGCGCTCCGCGGCAGCACCGCCTCGTCAAGGATGCGGTCCAGGTCGATGGACTTGTAGTGGAGCATCTGGACAAACTCGACGCTGTCGCGGCTGTAGGTGACGTTGCCCGACGTGAACCTGACGGCATTGATGGACTGGTGCAGGGTGGTTGCGTTGCTGCACGCATTCCCGCCGAGTCATTCAGTGAATAGTCTCGACGAGACAAGGGGCTGACAATACCTGACAAGGTCTAGTATCTTCGCCCTCGGGGGTCCCTCGGCCTTGGCGGAGGCGTGCGCGAGCAAAGTGCTCATGCTTCGACGCAGCATCTGCCTCGTCTGGATGACACTGAGACCGTGCACCAGCAGCTCTTCAAAGTCATGCATAACTGAACCAGCCGTGAGTCGACGATTCCCCTGAAGCTTGGCCAGGTGCAGACAAACCTTCAGGCGGCACCCCCTTGACGACCAAGGTTGTGAGCTGGTCCGTGACTCTATTGGCCACCTTGTACAAGAGCCAGGTCCTCTCGTTTCCGGAGATTCTGGCGGCGAAGCTGAGCGGCGATACTGGCCCAGGACGATTAGCTTCGGACCCGAGGCTTTAGGGAGAGGTTCCTCACGGCCGTACGCCTCCACCGCCGATCGGTGCGAGTCCTCGCCCGAAGCACAGTTGCAGCTGAACAGCTGGTTTTTCTTCAGAGACGAGCTGTAGTATGCCCCCGACATCTTTTGGCTGAGCGACGCCCGAGGACAGATAGGCGTCGACTTGGGCCCAGACTGCTGGTGAAGCTCGAAGACGAGGGTTGCGAATGGGCTCGCCTGAGCCTCAATGTCGGGGACCGCCACTGACACGGACGTGGTCCCAAGCCCTGAGGCACTCTTCGCACCAAATGTCGCGCCCGCTGGTCCCCCCTTTAGGTTCTCGACATACCACTCGTGTATGTCACCGAGCATGGCCGAGACGTGGTCCATGTCGCTCTGTAAGCGGTCGGCCTGCGAGCTTCGTGCCGTCAGCATGAGCATTCAGGTTTACCAGGAAGCCGAGGTTTCTATACTTGATGACGACGCCGAGGATGAGATTCAGGCTGTTTGTCTGAATGGTGAGGTTGCTTCTGAGGGCCGCCAGATCGCCGCCCTCGGTCGTCCACGCCACCTTTTTCCAATCCGACTTCAGCCCGCGGCTCCAGCGCTTCAGCCGCGGCTCGCTCGAACCGGAGCTCGTCGTAATAATGCTATACTTTTGAACAATCGAGTCGAGGTGGCTCAGCGTCTCCTTGCAGCTCCGCAGCATGCCGAGGATGATGTCCTGATTCTCGGCAAAGTGCGACGGGACATTCTTGGGCAGCCTGGACCCGTCGACAACCAGAGGCGTGCAGTTGGCCGACTCGCGGGCCGTCGAAAAGGCGTTCAAAGCGGCACTCAACGAGTATAGCTGGCTCTCCACCTCGCGAAACTCGGCCGGGGCAGACTTCATGCCATTTGTGAAAGCCTGGCCGATCCTAAAGGCCAGCTTGGCCATCAGAAAGGCGTCGCCAAAGGAAATGGGAAATGACATGGTGAAAATGAGCAGTCAAGCCCTAGCATGAAGGTGGTCGTCGGCCAAGTTGCAGTCTTGGTCGAGTCTCTTTAAACCCTAAGCTCTTTAGCATCTTGACTACTTTGTAAGCTTACCCGGGAAAGAAAAAGCAGAAGCGACGAGATGGGGTGGTTCTCGTCAGATCTCTTCGCTCGAGGGGCTGTGCCACATCCGATACTTGGCTGTCCTCGTCAGCCAAGGTTGCAAAGCCGATCGCCTCTATTAGAGACAGTGACCCTCGGGCGGTCGTGCGGCTGTATGGGTCTGGCTGTGCGCAAGGCGAATCCACGAGGGTCATCAGCCAGAACCTCGGTTGGCTATCGCGGGCTTACCCGCGCCTTTCTCAAACAACCGCGCCACGCGATGACGATCCACTGGCTGACGTCGGCCGTAGCGGCTCAAGCCCAAGTTGCTCGAGTGAGGGGAAGCTGAGAGGGCTGAGGGGGTCGGCAATCGACCGTTCTCGATCGCTGACATGGGGCTGAGGGTGATCAGCAGCACGCCAAGGTTTGCCGGACAGCTCAGCCGCTGAAATCGCAGGGTCTAGACCAGGATGGGCGCTGCAATGGCGAGGCAAAGCACAAGCCTCGGTATAAAAGGACCCCTCGAGAGGCGATTCCGTCAGAGGCGCCAACACCCCGTAATCCCCCGTTGTTGAAAGACAGGCCTGTATCAAGACCGAACGGCATCGCATCTCGTCGTCATCTTGACGACTTGGCCATCACCAGCGATCCATCCGTACACAGGATGGCGCTTGCACTGCTTCCAGGAATCCGCTTCGACCCGCGTGAGCCGTTGCCGCCTCGCTTCGCATACCTGGCTGCCCACCATTACCGGCAGCCCGACGTCCCCGACGACCCCCAGGATTGGCGCCGTGATATCCCTCACTTGGGAAACCCTCACTTGGGAAACCCTCACTTGGGAAACCCTCACTTGGGAAACCCTCACTTGGGAAACCCTCACTTGGGAAACCCTCACTTGGGAAACAACGGCCCTCGTCCTCCACCGCCGGGCCCTTCTCCCTACAACCCGTATCGTTCCCAGGTTGTGCCCCAAGCGGTGAGACATGTCCCCGACGAGCCCCCGGCCCAGCAAGGCTTCCTGCCTCCGCTGTCGTCGTCGGTCAAGGTCCAGATCGTCCACGACACGGCAAAGTTCACCGTGACCCATCTCTTCTGGAACCGGTCCGGCCACATCAAGCAGGGTGTCTACCAGTTCCCGCTGCCCCTCGACGCGACCGTCACCGACTTCAGTTGCCGCATCGGCCAGAACAAGATTGTGCGTGGCAAAGTCAAGGCCAAGGAGGATGCCCGCCGCGAGTTCGACGACGCTGTCCGTGACGGCCGCGCGGGTGGCCTGGCGGAGCAGCAAACGGCCGAGGTCTTTACAATCAGCCTGGCCAACATCCCGGCCGACACCAAGATGCGGGCCGAATTGTCCTTTATGTGCCTGCTCAAGCACAGAATCTCCAACAACCGCGACGTCTTTACCCTGACTGTGCCGACCTTCATTGCCCCCCGATATGGCGAGGTTCCTCCGGGGGTGCAGATGGACCTATCCAACAACCACTTCTTGAACCTCGAGGTAGACGTGTTGACAGCCGAGGACCTGCTGTCGGTCAACAGCGATACCCACAGCATCATCGTCGAAAGAGGTGGTGGCCAGAGGGCCTGCCAGACCTGGGACGACTTTGTCATGCGCCGCGACAACGACACGGCCAGCCTCCGGACGGCGTCGGTGCAGCTCGAGCAAGGACGCACAAGTCTCGACAAGGACATGGTCGTCACCATCATGACTGCCCTTGCAGACGATGGGGCATCTCTCCACGCATGCCTGGAGACACACCCGACCCTGGAACACCACAAGGCCTTGATGGTGACCTTGCCGTCAGACTACCTCCTGACCACGGAGCGCTTCGCCCACGATGGCGAGATAGTCTTCGTCGCCGACCGCTCGGGCTCCATGTGGGACCAGATTGGGAGTTTGAAATCGGCTCTCATGTTCTTCATCAACGGCGTCCCTGAAAATCGGCCCTTCAACATCTGGTGCTTTGGGAGTGACTGCGTGTGCCTGTGGCCGCGATCCAAACCCTTGAACGAGACGACGAAACAAGAGGCCATAAACTACGTGCGCCAGGAGTTCGCTGCAGACATGGGCGGTACCGACATCCTCCCGGCTCTCAGGAAGATCTACGAGGCCCGTGGTGGCTACCTGACCATGGACCTTGTCGTATTGACCGACGGCGAGGTGTGGGAGCCACAGGAAACAATCGACTTTATCAAGCAGAAGCGGCTGGTAAGTGAGGGCATGTTTCGATGCTTTGCGCTGGGCATCGGGCATGCCGTCTCTCATGAGCTCGTCGAAGGTATGGCCAAGGCAGGCGGTGGCTATGCCGAGGTGATAGCTTCTGCTGCCGGTGGCGGCTGGGAGGACCGCGTCGTCGCCGTGCTCGAGGCTGCGACCACGGGCCACATCAGCTCTGTGCAGATGGAGCTCGAGTGGCAGACGGACGGAGAGAAGGGCACTGCGCCGCCACTCAAGCTCAAGCAGTCGCCTGCCGATGTCTCCAAAATCAGCCCCTTTATCCGCAACCGCGTCTTCATCCTGTTCGACTCGGGGACGCAGTGCCCCGAGTTGGAGGCAGTTGTCCTGAGAGTTGGGGGCCCCGGTGGAAACTTTACCACCAAGAGAGTGCTGCCGAAACGTCTTCTCCTGCCAGATGACACCATTCACAAGCTGTCTGTCCGAGCACTTCTGGGAGATCTGGAGAGAGGCGAGAGCTGGCTCCATCGGGGCTGGCAACGGGACAGAGATGCTGCACCGCCGATTCGAGAGGAAGCCATCAACTTGGGCTGTCAATGGTCCCTTGTTTCCAAGTGGACCAGCCTGTACGCAGTGGAGGAGGAAACAACAGACGTGATGGAGGACTTGCACATTAACATTGTGCTTCCGGAAGTCACTGACGACGTTGAAGACGCCCTTTTGCAGTCCCGTGGAGTCCCCAACCGGAACGCGGGTCTCGTCGGTCACGGCGGCGGTGCGGCGCAAGGTCCAGACAGCGTTGCCGAGAGCGAAATCTCTGACGTGCAGTCTATTACCGCATATGATTCGCAGCACGAGTGCATTAGCGATAGAGATGATGACTTGAACGAGAATGGCAATGAACCGGGGCCTGGCGGACAAGGCGGAGCCGCAGGTGGTCGTGGAGAGGCCGGTGGGAAGGAAGACGGGGCCGGAGACGGAGGCCCGGGTGAGCAGGGGGATACCGGATTACAAGGAGGAGCCGGGAATGGCGGAACTGGTGACCATGAAGGAGGAAGCTGCTCCGAGGGCTGGGCAGACATCGGTGGTGAACGGTACGGTGCAGACTGGGATGCCAGCTGGAACGACTTTGTCCCAGCAGAGAGTGGTGCATCGCCCTCTTCGCTGGCGGTCGCCTTATCAGATTGTGCGTCTGCGTCTGGCATCCGCGCGGTCGAGGAGGCGACGGAAAGCAGTCTCTCAGTCAACCTCGACAGTCCCTCAGTCAACCTCGAGCGGGCAGATTCAGCTGTCGAGCCGGCAAAGGGCTGGGAGTCGACGGGGAGCCGGGAACGCGGCGAGCCACCGGATCCGTCTCCGTACCCATTGCCCTCGGCGTTGTTTGCAAGAACAAAGCACGCCGAGCAGAACCCCCCTGCGTATGCGTCTTCGGGAAGCGCCCGCCCTCCGTCTTTATTATTAAGATCGGGAGCGGCAATGCGCAGATGCTCCACGGCTCAGAGGACTGGGTCGAGTCCGTCCCAGGCAATGCCGATGCTGCCGCCTAGGGCCCAACCTCTATATGAGCACCATGCGCCGCAATCAGAATGGGTTTCTTCTACCTCAATGCTGGGCATGTCAGAGGAGGGAGCTGCAGGGTCCTCTTCTGCAGTCCCGATGGAAGAGATTTTGCCGTTGCGTTACGCTGGATACCCGGAGCCGGGCGATCAGTTCCAGCACCAGGCATCAGCGCCAGTCTATAACCCCCCGGCGTCGACCTTTATTGTCAAAAACGACACGACCGAGTCGAAAACGGCCGAAGAGCTTGCAGCCGAGAGGTTGGTTAGCAGCCTGCTCGTCTTCCAAAGGTCGGACGGAAGCTTCGTCTTCAACAGCAACGAGGAAATCAAGGCCATGCTGGGACCCTCGTTCTTCCGCGTCGCAGCCGGACTGAGGACCAAGCTCGCCATCAGGGACTCGAACAGGGCAACGGGCAGAGCCGGGGCGACTGTGCCTGACGCCGTTGTGACGTTAGCGATTGTGGCCCTCCTGGAGGAGCAGTTCCAGGCCTGCCAGGCGCTGTGGGTGCTGATGGTGCGCAAGGCAAAGAGCTACGTTTCCGGGTGCATCTTGACCGGGACGGTGGAGGAACTGGTCTGCGAGGCCAAACATGACGTGAGGGCCATGGCATCGGTCATGGATGAGCTGAAGGATGCGAGCGCGGCGGCGGGGGGCGTGGACGAGCTGCAGACTGCTCCAACATGGTGAGGGTTGCGTCAAAGGATCGATTCCTCTGCCTGTCTTTCTCTCTCTCTCTCTCTTGGAGTTTGGCGTCCTCCTCCATGTCTGATTTCTTTATTGACAGCCGGAAGAGTTGTCCAGAGCAAGGTGGCGAGGCGTCGAGTTCGACAAGCCTCAGGGAGAGCCAGGTAAGCGTGGAGATGTAACGACGGAGTGTTTATAGAGGATTGGCCAAGCGAGTCGCTGAAATTTTCCGACGATTTTTTTCAGAGGGCGTAGCAGATGGTATCGAAATCTTGGTCTCGACGAGGTCTGTCAGAGAACCTCCAGAACCTGGCCGATCGAGAGAAGAGGAGAGTCGTGCGTCAAAAGAGTCGGGGACCCCTTGGAGAACCTCTGAGAGAGTTGAAGTGCGTGGAAAATGCGTTACCCGTTCGGAACTTAAATTAAGTTAGTGAGCGTCGTCACTAGAAGCTCAGCAGTTCCCAACGGGTAGTAATGGCGGGCCTCGTTCGAGAGCCCGCGAAAAGGGTAGAGAGTCGGCCAAGTGCCCCGAGGAAATATCTAGATGCTGTTAGAGATGAAACAACAGGTAAGAAGATCAAAGTACTTACAGTATCAAGTGCGCGCGTGGAAAATTGTGTGATGAGAGAAGCAAGAGGCAGGCGGCGGCCGCGGGCCCGCCTCCCCCGTTTGCGCCACTGCAGGTTAGGTACCTCAGGAGTACCTCCCTTGCTCATGACAGGTACATGGGTACTTCTTTGCATCGCAGTCGCCATCATCTTGCACCGTGAACTCACTCCTCAACCTCTTCTTCCGCCCAACACTCTTCGCACCCCCCCCCTTGCTCTCGCGCGGGACGGCACGAAGCCCATGAGTCACCGCAGATTTCGACCGTCCTTGTTGTTCACGCATATAAACAAGCAGCAGCACCCTCGGAACCAGAGCTCACTTGGATACTCAGCTTTCCCTACGGAATAAAATCTTGTCCCTTTCGCCGGCACCAAGCTGTCGGTGAGATAGACATTCGACCAGCGCCAAGAACGGTTCAACAGGCTCCCCGCTGAAGCCCAGTCTCGCGGATCGGTGCTGTCTTCCGGGAAACAAGCCGCGGAAAAAAGAGGCACGGTCGGGTACCCTCAAGCCAGAAACGACCCTCTTGTCTACCCGCATCGCCCCTCTGCCCTCGAATCAACAGGCCCTTTCCAGACACGTCGCTCAACGACGCAGTGGCGCGCGCAGCCATGTCTCGCCGCCTGCGCCGCTCCGCAGACCAGCAACCGGGCGAAAGCTCACTCCCCGTCGACAGCTCGTGGCGCATGGTCGACGGCGAGCACGATAGCTTCGACACCACCATCCTCCCCTCGCTGGGGCACGAAGACGACTTTGACGACGACGTCCTCGTCCCCCTTTCCAGCGGCCAGCCCGCCTCGTCGGCGGCGCTCCCGTCACAGCTCTCCCAGCTCTCGTCGCAGGGCAACAACGCCTTTGGCGCTTCGCAGGATAGCATCCGCGACTTTGCCAAGCATCAGGACGAGGACCAGGTCATTCTGCGCGAGCCCTTTCGCCCGAGTTTGCTACTCACCCCGAGCCACAGTCGCACCCAAAATTCAACGCAACGCACGCCCGATCCGCGGTTTAGGATGCCCATGGTCGACGCTGACCGTGATGGAAGGAGCAGCGGCACCAGCTCTAGGACGGCAAGGCCCTCTGGCATGGGGACCGGCTACGAGGGCGGAGACGGGGACATGGCGCGCAGACGGGGCAAGGCGTTGCTGGGAAGCCCTACCAAGACGCAGCGCCGTCGAGCCATGTCGTCATCTTTGGACGACGACGACGACTACGACGGCTTCGACGCGGGCCGGCGCAAACCGGCTAGGGGCAACAATGCCCAGGGCAACAACATCCTCGTGGCCCTGCCCTCGACACTGTACAAGCTCTGCGCCTGGGTCGGCGAGGTCGTCTTCATCGCCATGACGTACGCCAAATACCCCCTCGGCGCCGTGCTCGCCGTCTACCTCGTCTTTGGCAGCCTCATCGTGGCGCAAAACATGGCGACGCGCTCCATCTACGCCGCCGTCTCGCCCCTCTGCCGCATCCCCGGTGCGTCCCTACTCAGCCTCCCCTTTTGCCCGCCCGGGGGCGACGCAGCCTCCAACAGCTCGGCGGGCGGCCACCCGGTCGAGTTCAACGACCTCATGGGGGTGCAGTCGCACTTTGAGCAGGTGCTGGAGCGCAGCGCTGACGGCGTGTCGCTGCCCTTTGAGATGAAGCGGTCCGAGGCGGCGGTGCGCGACTTGCGCAGCCTCGTGCGGCACAGCGACATACAGGCCAAGCACGAGCTCGTCCTCGAGTTTGACGGCTATATTGAGGCGGCGCGACGGGCGGCGTCGGACCTGCAAAAGTTCAACACGCACGTCGGCTCGGCCGTCGACTCCGTCATCAGCATCAACCGCTGGACGTCGCGCTACATTGACTCGCTCGCCCCCTCGGCCGTCGACGGCGGCCCCTCGGCGCTGGCCGAGTGGTCCTCGTGGCTGTTTGCGCCCTTTCAGCCGGCCGTGCCCGAGCCCTTTAGCGAGCGCGCCATCCTCGACAAGTACATTGAGCACACGGCGCTCGTGTCGGACCGCATCGCGACGCTCATCCTCGAGGCCCAGGCCGTCCTGCGCCTGCTCAACAAGGCAGAGGCGCACCTCGCCCTCATCTACGACATTTCGTCGCGCTCCGAGGCCAGCGTCGCGTCGCGCCGCGAAGAGATACTCTGGACCATCTGGACCCTCGTGGGCGCAAACTCGGCCCGCCTGCACGGCCTGGCCCGCCAGCTCGCCCTCCTGCGCCAGGTCGACGCCCAGCGCTCCTCGGCCGTCGCCCAGGTCAGCGCCCTCGTCCTCGAGCTCGAGGCCATTCAGGCCGGCCTTGGCGACCTGCGCGACCGCCTCGCCGAGCCCGAGCTCGTCGCCGCCTTGCCGCGCGCCGCAAACATACCCCTCGCCGTTCACATCGAAACCATTGACCGCGGCGTCGAGCGCCTCCAGGACGCGCGCGCTAGGATCCGCGCCGCAGAGGACGAGCGCGTCCGCGACGCCGTCGGCCGCATCGGCGGCGCAAAGGGCGGCGACGATCGCCTCATCGACTCGCGGGGCGGCGGCCGCTGAAGGGCGCCGGGACGCCTGAGTACTCACCGTGTGCACATGTGGCTTCCCTCGTCCATATGTATTCCTTTTTTTTATCCCCCCCCCCTGGCGTGTACATGTACAGCATGCTTCCCACCTGGCGGACAACTTGAGGTTTCTTTGTGAGGATCGTGGGCGGCGGCGCTCGGATAGCATCCATCATGCGCGTAGTGCGCGCCTCTCTCTACAGCAGTCAGCTATACATACCAAAGAGGCCTCCATCTTATCCTTGGCCTGCGCTTCGTCCTCCGTTGCTCGCTGTAGAGTGCTTCTCGCATCACGCGGCTGTCCCTGGCGTTAGGGCGGACACAGACATGGTGAAGCTGTATATTTCTCTCAGCAACTCGTTAATCTCAACAACTCTTTAAGCTTTGTAAGCCCGGGGGATACACGACCCCGGAAAGAGCTTCACTTCCAGTGCCGGATCCCATGACATTCGTCTCTTTTTACCCATTAGCCCGTGTCCCAATAGATGGTCAATCATGTCTTGCCCTACTTCGTACATCACCCAAAACTCCGTGCCCAGCCGCCCAGTGGGCGAGAAAAGCGCGCCCGGCGATCCAGTGGTCGGTCCACGCGCGAAGACGACGGCCTCCCGCCGGGGCTCACAGGCCAGCAACAGCCACTAGCGCATGTTGAATAACTTATAAGAAGAGAAGCATGACTGTGGTGAGTGCCCGCGCCCACTCGCCCCCCATGTCAGTTATTGGATCCATACAAACGCCGTTTCCAAAAGTCCCAGTGGTGGTATTAGTTGCCCAAGATTACAGTCCCTTGCGCGCCTCTGCGATTAAAAGAAAAAATCGCCGACGAGCCCGAAAACACCAATGCCATGATTCGTGCTGAACAAAGAACGCTGCTGATTAGCCAAATTTAGGTAAAGCCGGGGAACGCTTTCGACAACGCTCGTCGCCCTACAAGTATTAACGTGTCAGCAACGACGACATTCTAACTCGTAGAGAAAGCGGGAACGCCAAAGCCACTCACATTTGGGACGCTGACGGTCCGGGTCGTCAAATGGCGCGTTCTTTGCTGCGATTTGTCGCATCCGTTCCCGGGCAAAAGATGAAGGGCTCGACCGTCTCGCAGTGGCCGTTTCTTTCGGTTCCGTCTCTTCGTGGTGGGTCGGCAGCAGCCTCGAGGATCGAGGGCGAGACTTCCGAGGTCTCGCCTTCTTGGCTCTGACCGGGGCTCCAGACGCCTCCGACGTGTCGACAGTAGAGGTAGCATTGTCGGCTTCAGCGGATGATGGCTCCTGCTCAGGGGCGGTCTGCGCAACGGGCGGAGGGGCCATGGGGGCCATGGGCACTTCGGAAGAGGCCGCCGGCGGCGCGTGACCCGAGGAAGTAAAGAGCCGTTTGCTCCAATCTTTAAGCTTCGTATCCCCGGAGTTAATGGACGAGTCTTCCAGGTCGACACGTTCCCTCAGTCGTCGCACGGCCTGCTCGCGGCGAACCATGCCGTTGGTGATCTTGGGGCTGTAGCCGCGAGGCAGCATGCAATGTTTGCACATTGGACAAAGCGAGCTGTTTTGCGTCAAGAACTCGTCGATACAGGCCGGATGAAAGATGTGGCCGCAGGGCAGTTCGCGAATAATGGTTTTGCAGTGTTCAAAGCTGGCGAGGCAAATGTGGCAGTTGGGCTGGAAATTTGTCGCCGTCGTGTCCGCCGTGCCCTTGATGCTGGATCGCTTGCTGCGTATGCTTCGGACACTGCGTGAGCTTCGCGTACTGCTCAGAGGCATGGCATCGGATGCTCCGTTTCGCTGGTCCGCGCGTCGACTTCTGCGTGAAGACTTTCTCGGGTGTGTGGCGAGAGCGGCGGCGGGCGAGTTGGGAGCCGGCGCGACGTTGACCAAGTCTGGATCGGCATTGTAGGTGAATAGCGCAAAGCCCTCTACATAAGAAGCCGGCACTGTCAGCCGCTTTATGCCCATGGCTTCGAGATCAACATCGCCAGACTGAACACGGCGCTTCAGCGAGGTTCGGTGCTGCCGCTGGATCAAGTGCATGACGAGCGAAACGGCGCCGATGACCAAGAGCAGCGCTCCGATGACAATGAGGACAAAGGCCCAGACGGCAGGGACGTTGGATGAGTTTTGCATGGTGAGATCGGTCCATATGCGCACGTAGTCGTTGGGGCTCGGGCCGTAAAGCTGGCTGATTTGCTCTCCGTGAGGCACTCGGTCGATGGTGCCCGAGTAGAGGCTCAGTTGCTCCATCATCTTATGGCCTTCGAGACCAGGCACGGCGAATATGGGAAAGTGATGCTTCTTTTTCCATTCTTCGTTATCGTCCAGGTCCCAGACTGGCGAGTCGACCTCCTGGGGCTTGTTGGTCGAGTTGTTGGGCTTGTAGAAGACAAAGGCGCGGACGGGGCCGTGAGCAGCCGACGCCAGGTAGGCCAGAGTGCATTCCATGCTGAACCAGGGGGCGATGGCGACGACGTTGAAGTTGGTCGGGGGCAGCTGCTCGCGGCGAGTGACATTGTGGGGGATAAAGTTGTACTGCTGGGTATCGCACGAGGGGACCGTCGTGACTTGGGGGACGAACAAGAGGCCGCCAAAGGTGCCATCGAGCTTGGGGGCATTCGTGGTGGTGAGCGTGGTGAGATTGGTGGAGATGCGATCCTCGTATCCTATCTGGCTCTATCGGGCGCAGTGGCGTCAGCGTCGGCGCTCATGAGGGGCGGGCTTACCACTTACCGACAGGGCGGAAATGTTTCTGACGAGCGTCGAGGGAACCGTTTTCGCGCCTTCCCAGACGGGGTTGCTGAACAAGAGTCTGGGCACGGGTCAGCACAGAGCGAAGCCACGGTTCTGTCGTCGAGATTTGCAGGGCGGGGGGGGTAGGTCGGGGGGGTAGGTCGGGGGACAATCGAGGGTCGAGGGAGTGGGCGAAGGCGGGAGAGAGGCAGTATGGATGACAGGAAGACACGTACACGCCATTTCGAATCTCGGTGAGCGCTGAGAGGAGAATGTTAGTGCCGAGGCTCGGGTCGTGCAATGTTCTTGGCGACAAGAGGCCAAGATAAGGGGGGCCAGCCAGTAGTCAGACTCACACATTATCGTCAGGCATGATCCGTCATTGGGGACGCGAGAAGGACATTTCAGGCAGTGTTTGCGCGACGGCCAAGGAAGAGGGGGAGAAGAGTGACGGGAGCGGGCGAGGAGGCGATGACGGACGAGGCGGCTGGCGGCAATAACGAGGGCAAACAAGTTGCAGGCGTTGCAGGCGTTGCAGGCGTTATGGGTTGCAGGCAGTAGGCAGGCCGTTGCAGGCAGGGTTGCAGGCGGGGGGCCCGGGGGGGCTTGATTGGCGGCGGCGGTGGTGGACTGGATGTCGCAGATTTGCAGTGCGAGCGCGCCAGAGCACTTCTACTGTCGTGCTCGGGCGTCAGGTACCTGCATCAGGTACCTACCCATTGTCGTACTCGTGCGGATTATCCGTGGAGGAGAAGAGTGCGAAGAGGGGAATTGATAAACAAGAGAGGGAAAAGGGATGCGCGGCCTCTCTGTCTGACTGGCTGCTGCAATGAAGAAATGCAACTGTCTCGAAGCAGCGCAGCCATTCAACGGCGGCGGGCGGGCGGCAGGGAAAAACGGTCGCGGGCTTAAGTATTGAAGCTCGTACGAAGTACATACATACGGTTCAATACAGGTAAATACCTATTCGTATCTAGGTGGGTGATAGGACCTATAGTAACAGCACGAGCAAGATAATCGAGAACTTATTTTGCTTGCAATTGTGTTGTTCTTGTTCTGTCCCTAGCTGAAACCACGCCATTCCTCCCAACGTTCCCCATTTTCCCATGAGGCAGGTAGCGGACATACATACACCCGTACTCCGTACTCCGTACAGTAAGCACCCGGCTTGGGGGCAGCTCAGAACCGATATCTGATGCATCCATCATGATCCGTAATCCATCGGTCATCTACTTCGTATGTACGAAGTATGTATGTATCTATAGTTTCCATTTTCGAAGCCATGTTCCCTTGTCCGCCTGGGTCCTGTCCACTCGTCATCAGGCCATGACCCTCACTCAGTCTGTGGCCAATCGGCATGCAAGTCGTGCTGCCCCACCTGTCCCTTGCTGATGACTGGGGGGAGAGGCCTCTAATAAGCCGGGGAGAGCGCCCATGCCTCTCCCCAGCCATCAGCCGCCGCCGCCGAGTCCAAGGATCACGGCCGCCAAGCACCGTCGTCCGAGGAGGAAAAAGCTTGTCTCGAGCAACGTGAGACTGCCAAGCCACAACCGTCCCAGGCACTCTTTGTTCACGCACGAGTATGAATGTACATACATATGTATATACATACCGTGTGCGTGTGGTGTGTGCGCGCCTTGATGCATCTTGGCTTCGGCGGGTGGAACGTGGGCGGGACCTCGTGAGCTTATTCCTCGCGTCTTGAGTCCAATACGGTCCTCGTCACGCACAGCCAAAGCCGTCGTAGTACATACATATGTACATACATACATACGAATACTACCCGTACACATGTACATACCTGTTGTGTGTACTTCGTACGAATATGTACTTCGTAAACCAGTGTTCTTGGCCCCACGACGGCCCTCAAAGGCATCAAGGTCCGGCATGCCTTGCTAAGCAATTGTGGGCTGTTTGTTTGTCGTCGTCGGCAGCCAGGCTCGCTGCATGCAAGGACAATCAATGTGACTTGTTGATGCTCGAGACTTGACAGGTCGGCCCTCTTTGCAACAAGCATAAGCACCGTCCAAGACTCGGTGCTGGCTGCCTTGGCTTCGGCATCCCTACCTCGATGCTGTCGAGGACGGCCCTGGACGAATCAAAAGATGACGGGCAACGACGAGAGCAAGTCGTCGACGCCTCGGTCCGCTTTCGGTGATCCGTCGTCGATTCATCGCAGCCGACATATCTCATATCTGCATCAAAGGCCATGTGAGCCCTTTGCTTGCTGCACGGCAGGGCGCCGACGAGGACGAGGGGGGGCTCCGATACGTCGTATGCGCTGCGAGGTCCTGTCGTGCGACGAACCTGCCCTTGACTCATCAATGGGGTCTTGCCCGTGCTTGGCCTTGGTCCGATGGCTGCGTGGCTTTGTGGATGCCTGATCGTGAGGTCGATCTGGAGAGTGGCAAAGTGTGTGCAAGTACGAATAATACTCGAGTACTTCGTACTTCGTACGTACCTATGTACATAGCGCCCTCGGGACAGGCTTAGTAGTACATACCCGAAAAGTTGCACGAGACTTTTTGCATAAACCGTCCTGTCCGTCGTCGGCTCCATGCCGCACGTGAGGATCCCATTGGGTAGGCGCATTAGTCAGCGCCCCGCTGCAGGGTTTTCCCTAAAGCCCTAAGCGCCTATAACCTTAGCTAGTCAATTAATACACATAGAACATAGTCTTAACGAAGCTTCCCCTAGTAGGAAGCCCTAAGACTCTCTATTATATATGCCCGATCCGACCTTTAAAAGGCCTTAAAAATACGTATTTTTAAAGAGTAAACCTTAGCCTTTTTAAATCGGACGAATTACGCATCCTAGCGTTTACGCCACGTAGACCTATCGTATTACCTATTCTACCTTATTTTTCTTTCGCCTAACGTTATATAAGCCTAACGTTATATAATATATCGGCAGCGTTACCGCCGAATTCGCCGTCTAAGGACGAGCTAAGAGCCGACTAAAGCTTTCGCTAGGGCTTTATAGCAAGCTCTACTATCGGCCTTAAGCCGAATAGGACGAGTTTAATCGCTAGCCTAAGAAGATAGGTAGACTAAAAGATAACCCGCTAAAATAAAGTCTTTAACACTTACCTTAACGACTTACGTAAAGAACTTCGCGCTAAAATGCGTTAGTAGTCTCGATAGTAAGCTAACTAGCTTAAATAGCTAAAAGATAACTAAATCACTTAGATAAAGCGTCTTAAAGAGCGTCTTAAAGAGCGCTAAGCTACTTAAATAAAGCGTCTTAAGGAGCGCTTAGCTAGTCTCTTTCGAGTATAAGCACCTCTTCTTCTAGCACTACTACCTACTGCTAGCTCCTTAGCTTTAAGGCTTATTCCCGTTCTTCCTATACCTCTTATACCGGACTACTTATCGCCTTTTACTCCTTTTATAGACCTACCTAACTAAAGTACTACGGCAACGCTTACTACTAACCTTATAAGCGAGTAGCGATTTACTTATTTAAATTAGCAATAGTAAGGGTAAGTAGCTTAGCTATAGTATAGGCAACCCGTTTAGCAACCGGTTCTACCGTAATAGCACTAGCTGCCGGTAAAGCCTTTTCTATACTACGACGATAAAGCCGTCGATTAATACGTATTCCTAAAATAAGGTCTTAACCTATATTTAAACTTTAACTATCTTATATACGTTCTATATAATACTACTTACGATCGAGCTACTAAGACTCTTATAAAAAGCATCTAGCCTTAAGCGAAAACTACTAAAGACGTTAACGATATAGTAATTAATAACTAAAATAAGATTACTATAAAGCCTAAATAGAAGTTATATTAAGCAGACTATACCGTCCTTTAGAAGCTTTAATAGATATAATCCGCGTTTCTTATCGGATAAATACTATATAACCTCTAGCTTACTTAAATAACTAATAAGTTATCTAAGGACTTCGGCCCTATCGCGTATTAGGTTAACGTTAGGCACTTAAACTAGATATTGCTCCTTAAAGGCATTTTTATAGTCTTAAAGGACTACGGTATTTTAGACGCGCTATTAGCTATTTACGCTTAATTAGCGCTAGTTAAGGATAAGGCCTTTATTAACTTTGCCTAGCGTATTCGCGACGCGTTCTTAAACCTTCCCGATATTAAGAAACATAGCCCTAATATCCGTACTATTACCCTCTAGTATATTCGAAATAACCTCCTACGCATCTAGTTATAGATCGGTTCTAATATTACTACGCTATATAATATAGCCTTTATTTAACGTCTTATACTATTAGCTAGCGAGCAAACGTATTAGCCTATAAAAGACATCTATAGTAAGCTAGCTACTTCTATCCGTATATAAGAGGGCTAACTATACTAGATATAAAAGATAAATAAGGTCGTTAGTAATAAGCTAGCGATAATAGAAGTCGTTAAAGCTAACCTTAGGCTACTATCCGCCTCCTTTTATTTAGGCCTTCCGGGCATTATTATAGCCGATCTACGTACGACCGATACTCTCGTTTACGCCGCTAACGATAAAGCTATCGCTGCTTTAACTTTTACGGCCTTATCTAAGGCGAATACCTACTTTAACTATAGTAAGGCTAGACATTAGGCATAAGACTACCGTCTATTATCGTCGCCGGCACTTACTATTACGTTATCCTTACCGTCTAGCCCGCCTTAAGACGTTACGATAAAAAGGAAGATATATAAAGCTACTAAGGTATTTAGTTCCCGCTAATGCTTTAAAGGGAGTAGCCGTAGCCGCGGTAGTAATTACGGTAAAGGTAATTAAGGTAGGAGTATACGTAAAAGCACGCGAGGAAATTATTATAACTACGCTAACCGCCTATATATATACTTCGACGACGAGGTTATAGATAATACCGATAAAGACTAAGATCCAACGTACTAACTTAAGGAAGACGACGTAGAAATAGAAGCTATCCTTATAGCTATATAAGAAGGGATAGACTTAAGGCATTTCTAATAAAGACATAACGCTATCTACTTTATAACTATAGATAGCGGTATTAATACTAGCTAGAAGCCTCTTTACGAGGGCTTTAGCGATTGTTATAGTATTTTCCTTTACTAACTAACGACTTTTTTATCCTTTACTCTTTCTTTATTCTTTAACTATAGTTCTATATCTTATTACGTTTCTTCTTTACTTATACTTAAGCTAGCCTTATACCCGTCCTAAGTCGCCTCTACTATAAAAAGGATAAGAAGGATTCCCGGACTAAGCGTTTAAAACGATATCGTTATCGCTATATAATAGTAAGGCAACGATAACTAAACCGGTTCGGTTGCCCTCTCTTACGGTATCGTCCTTAACGGGACTTTCCTTAGTAACTTAACCCTTAGACGATCTATCTTTTACGCTTTTAAAGTCGCTTATAAAGGCAATAGCGCTATACGACTTCGTAATCTTAAGGGCAAGCCTTTATTATAGCCGCGGCCGTCGAACGTTTTCTCTATAGCTATTTTCGCTAATTCGACCGACGTTTAACCTACTCCTACGCATACTATTCGCTTTTACGCTAATACGCCGGAATAAGCGAAATGTTTTATAAACGTTTATTTCGCTAAATTTCTAAAGCTCTTCGATATATTGCTTTAATATATAGAAACATTAATATAGATAGTCTATCGAATTAATATAGGTAATAGCACGCTTATATAATAGGCTCCTTAACGCTATAGTCCCTTATAGGCCTAAGCTATTAAAGACTTTATTAAGAAATATAAAGGGAGTATTATTATAGTATTAGGTTATATTATATATTATCCTACGTAACCTCTATATCGTATATATAGACATTTAGATTTAGTCTATAGCTATATCCCTTCGTAGATTAATAATAATTATATACCCCCCCTTAAGCTTATTCTCTTATAGTTTAATCTACCTTTTTATCCTATTGCCTTTAATTAATAATCTCGCTATCTTACCCCTTTCTTTTCTAATCTCCTTTCTTCGTAACGTAAGTCTGCCTCCTCGCTAGACCCTTTTAACTAAGTTTTCCCTCGATTATTAGAATTTTCCCGGTATAAATACGCCTTCTCGACGCGAATTACATAGATTTCCCTCCTTACCCCTTGCCTTATAATCTACGATAACCGACTATATAAAGGCCGATCCTCCGTCCGCTACCTTAGCCGTTACCCCGCCGGCTCCTACCGACCTAAAGCCTTAGACTAAGTACGTTTCTTACTACCCCCGCCTCGCCGCCCTTCTTTAAGCCTAACGGCCTATATTCGGTATATTCGCCTATATTTAGGCTAACGCTACTCCTAACTTCCGCGCCCTTTAGATCGAGGCCCTTACTTACCTTAATAATACTTACGTTAAGTTAGATATAAGAGTGCTTGTCGCTTAAGAGCATGCAGCCGTTGCCTAGGATTACGCTACCGATATTTAGCGTTAGCTTAACCGCGCTACGTCCTCTTTCCTCGTCTTAACCGAACGCAACGCTACTTAAGACTAGGCCCTTACCCCCGCCCCCGTCCTTACCCTTACCCGTTCTTATATCGCCGACCCCGAGAGGTTCGCTAGCGACTCTAGCACTTAAAAGCAACGTTAAAAGGCTTTCCGGACCTAGCGCGACGGCCTTACTATTAAGCTCCGTTAGGACGCCGCTTTATACCCTATAGAGTAGGACTATATTCTCTACGCGGCTAGCCGGCTTACTAGCCGGGCCGCCTCTATTATCGCTAGCGTTCCTTAGGACGTCCTTAATAATAAGTCCTTCGCTAATTAGTAGTATACTATTATTAAAGCCCTTACCGATAACCTTAGCCTAGTTTTTAGTACTAATTTTACCTACGCTTAGTTAGAGGCCGACTTTAACGCCTTATCGATAAAGAATATCTCTTAGCCGGACTTTTATTTAAAGTTTACCTAGCTTTAAGCCGACCTATTATTCGACGGCACCGCTTACGTCGCCTACCTTTATTTAAAGGTCTCTATCGAACTTACTAACGCCGCCGCTCTATAGGTCGAATGCCTAGCCTATAATAACTTTACGGCCTAGGCTAAGATATATTCTACGCTTTAGGATAACTAGTAGCGTGTTAAGGCCTGTTCTTAGCTTTAGCCGCCTCGTAACCTTACTTATACTAGCCCTACCTCGCCCGCCTTACCCGCGCCTCCTACCGGTAACCTAATGCAGCTTAATGCATTCCGGGCTTAGCTTACTAACGCTAAAAAGCAACGGCGGTTTAAGAACCGTCTTTGCCTCTACTACGCTTAGCCGGCTACCGCTACCTATACCGCTTAGACCTACCTTAATAAGGGTATTAGTGCTAATCCTAGCGCTAACCCTAGCGCTAGTCCTAGCGCCGGTTCCGGCTTTAGCCGCGGCTATAGCCGTAGTAGCGGTATGTTTACCCCGCGCTTACTTAAACCTCCTCCCCCCTGCTATTAGGTTCACGCTATTAAGTAGGGCTTTATTAAAGGTAAGGTAGATAACCTCCCTGCCTCTTCGTCCTTAGGAAATACGTAGCTCCTTCGCCCTATCGCATAATAAAGCTCTTAGTATCTAAGTTTATAGCTTCGTTTAATACTAAGGAGGATCTTTGCCTCCCCGCGGGAATACAACCGTATGCTCTACTTATGCCTTTATCCCTTATATCCGCCGATATCGTTATAAGTACTTTAGTCAACTCCGGCTGCTTTAAATACGCCTTTATATACGCTTAGACCGCGTACCGCTTTGCCCTTCCTATCTGCTAGCTTTAGTTCCTATGCCGGCTTTCTCTTACCGATAGTAGCGACTATAAGTCCGGCTCTATTACTTATTACGCCTTTTCGGTCTCTCGGATTAGCGCTTATACTAAGTCTATCTGCTTCTTTCTTATAAAGCTTAGCTATAAGGTTATTCTTAGCCTCTTTTAGCTACGCCGGCACGACCTTATTACTAGCTAGCGCAGTAACTCCCTTTCCTTTTAGTCCCCCTTTTATCTAGCCTCCTGCCTTTTAGACTATTAGCCTTATCTTATCCTAAGCCTCTCGGCTACCTTTACCCGCCCTACCCGCCCTATCTTAGCTCCCCTTACCCCTATCTCTAAAGGAATATAATTAATAAATATAATTCGTTTTCCCCCTATCCCTTCCGTTAAAGACTCTAACGACGAGGGCAAACCCTTTACTATACCTTCTATCGAAGACTCTAACGATAAAGGCGAACCTTTTACCGCTACGATCCTTATTCCCGCCTATCCTCTAGCCTTTATCCGTTCCGTCCGCTTTAGCGACGTTCTTAAGTTTATTCCCTTATCCCTTAGCCTATCCCTCTCTACGTTTTTCGAGGACGCTCCTAACGTAGGTAAACCCGCCTATCCGGACTCCTCCCGCTAGGTTAACGACGTCGACTCTAACTCCGGCTACGACTCTAACTCCCCGGCTACCTTCTACCCTTACCGCTACGTTCGACCTCCCCGCCTTTATCCCGTCTATAAGACCGCCGGCTACCGCCGCCTTATATTACGGCCGAGTCGTAAGACTATTAGACCTTAGCCTTTTTGCTTTTCGTCTCTTAACGACTTAGCGTTTAACGTCCGGATGCTTAACGTTAACGCGATAGTAATATTCTACCGGTAGCCTAGAGTCTAAACCTCTTAGACCTTAATTAAGGCCTTTACCGCCGAGCCTTTGCCTACCGAGCCCTTACTACCTATTAACTAAGATATCCCTAAGGACCTTTATTAGGCCGTTTTAACTAGGTATATAAATACTAAGGACGCGAAAGCTTGCTTTAACCCCCGCCTTTACGACTTTATCGACGACTACCTTAATAAGATCTACCTTAATAAGATCTCCCCCGACGATATCGCTAAGTTCTTTAAGAAGTAGGAGAAGGTCTTTTATACGCTCGATAAGCTCCGGGCTAAAGTCCTTAAAGAGCTTTACTATATAATCTATATATAGCTTAAGAGCGAGGCCGATAAGCTCGCTCTTTACTATACTATTAATACTTAAATTAACCTTAAAGAAGGGATATAACCTCCTTACACCCGCCTTCGCCCCTTTAGCGAAGCCGAGAACCGGATCGTCCGCACGTATATTAATAAGCAGCTTAAGAAGGGCTTTATCCGCTGCTTTACCTCCCCCGCTATTGCTTTTATTATACTCGCCTATAAGCCGGGCGGGGGCGTCTGTTTTTACGTTAACTATCGCGGCTTAAATAAGGCTATATTTAAGAACCGTTTCCCTTTGCCTTTTATCTATAATACTCTCGCTTATATCTAAAAGGCGAAGTTTTTTACTAAGATCGATATTATCGCGGTGTTTAATCGCCTTTGTATTACCGAAGGATATAAGTAAAAGACCGCGTTTAAGTATAGGCTTTTTAAGTATTATATTACCCCCTTTAGCCTTACCGCCGCCCTATCCTACTTCTAGAGTTTTATTAATATAGCCCTTTACGGTATCTTTAATAAGTTTTACTCCGCTTATTTAAATAACGTCTTAATCTTCTTAAAGACGTAGGAGGAGTACTAGGCCTACGTTAACGCGGTTCTTAAGCGCTTTAATGCCGCCGGCCTTTAGCTTAACGTAGATAAGTATAACTTCTATATTACTAAGACTAAGTACCTCGGCCTAATTATCTTAGATAAAGGCATTTGCATAGACTTTAATAAGGTTTATATAGTCTTAGACTAGCCTACCCCCTCCTTTATTAAAGACCTCTAACGCTTCTTAAGATTCGCTAATTTTTATCGGCGTTTTATTCACGGCTTTTTTAAGCTTACGAACCCTTTAAACGCCTTTACTAAGAACTTTACCCCTTAGATCTAGTCTCCCGCCTACGCCTACGCCTTCGAAGCCTTTAAGCACGCCTTTACTACCGCCTTAGTCCTCGTATACTTCGACCCTTATCGTAAGACCGTAGTCTAAATAGATGCTTCTAACTAAGCCGTTAAAGGTATACTAATATAGCTCTTCGACGATAGTCGTTACTATCCGGTTGCCTTCTTCTTATAAAAGCACTCTACTTAAGAGTGTAATTATAAGATCTATAATAAGGAACTCCTCGCGATTATAAAATCTCTTAAGGAGTAGCGCCTTAAGCTCAAGGGCCTACCTAAGTTTAAGATAGCCTTAGACTATAAGAATCTTTAGTATTTTATAACTACGAAGCTCCTTAATTAGCGATAGGCCTACTAGGCCGAATTCCTTAGTCGTTTTAATTTTAAGATCGTCTTTTAGCCCGGCTCTTAAGCTATTCTCCCTAACGCCCTTAGCCGCTTGCCCGGCTCCCGCCTTCTCTCCTTTACCGACCGAGCTAACGAGAGGATTAACCACCGATATTAGGTTATCCTCCCTAAGTCTAAGGTTAATGCCTCCCTCTACCTTAATACTACTACCGCCTTTAATACCGTTAAGGAGTCTAATTTATTTATAAATATAATTTATAAATATAATTCCGACTGCTTTAACCTCTACGTCCTCGACGACTTTAAGCCGATCGATAACTTTATCGACCGGGCTTATTCCTCCTCCCCGCTTATCTCCGCTATTCGCGTAGCTCTTTAGTCCCTTTAGCCCCGCTAGCCTTGCCCCTTTCGCGCCCCCCTCCGCTCGATCCTTAAGACCGCTCTTTCCGAAGTCCGGGGCCGGTTTTATTTCTAAGGCCGGCTTTTCGTTCTCTTTAACAACGCCTTAATTCTTTAGATCCTCGTCTGCGTTTATACCTCCCCCCTTACCGGCTACCTTAGATATATAAAGACCGCTAGCCTCTACCGCCGGTCCTATATCTAGCCTAGTATATACGAGTCTATTTCTAGTTTTATATAGAACTATTATATATGCCTACGTGCTAAATCCCCTCGTTCCTCCCCTTAAGGCTTACTCTAGCCCTTAAGTATTCCCTTCGCCCTATAGACCGATATATCCGTCGATTTTATTACCGACCTCTTTATCTACCGTCGTAATAGCGTTAAGTTTTCTAATATCCTTATTATCGTCGACCGCTTTATAAAAATACGCTACTACGTCTTAATACCTTTAATAACTATTAAAGACGTTATTAACGCGTTCGTTTCCTACGTTTAGTCCCTTTATAATATAGTAGCCTTTATTATTAGCGACTATAGCCCTTAGTTTATTTCGGCTTTCTAATAGTAGCTTAGTTATCGCCTTAGTTATCGTCTTTACCCTAGCTCCGCTTACTACCCTTAGACCGACGGTTAGACTAAGATCGCGAACGCTTAGATAAAGGTTTACCTTTATTATTATACTACCTACCTTTAAGACGATTAGGTCGACCTCCTCTCCCTCGCTAAGTTTACTATTAATAATTAGGTCTTTAAATCTACCGGCTTCTCCCCTTTCTTCGCTAACTATAGTTTCTACCTAAAGCTTAGCACTAAGCCCTTTAGTCCCCCCCCGCCTAATATAACCCCCTAGTAGCGGAAGGAATACCTCCGTAGTAACGCGCTTGCTTCCCGCCTTTAGCGTATCTCTAACTTCCTCCGCGATACGATCGAGGATGCCTAGGCTATTTAAGCTCGCTACGCAAACGCCCGGCGGACTCCCGCCTTAGCGTACTAGCCCGGCGATATAGTATTCCTTAGCACCCGCTAGATCTAGACCCTCCGCCCTATAAAGAAGCTCGACTATAAGCGGGAGGGCCTATATAAGGTCCTTAAGGTATATAAAACGGCGTATCTTCTTCGCCTCCCTAAGGGTAGCCGCCTTTACCCTATCTTTTATTACTCCCTCCTTACTAAGACCTAAGAGCCCCCTTTGCCCGGCTAGTCGGAGCTTAACGTCTAGCCCGCCGATAACGGCGTTCTCCTTTCCCCTAGCGACGACGACGGCGATAACGCGTACCTTAAGTAAGAGTTTTCTTCTATCCTCGCGTAACGCTAGTATGCCTCCGGGAAGATTAAGTATCGCGTTTAATAGCGTTATAGCCCCCCTATATAAGAGGACTCCTCTTGCCTTAACGGCTGCTAGGACGACCTTAAGGCTTTTTACGCCTTTAACCTAACTAAGCTTAAACCGGCCTTTTATATAGCCTTCCTTATATCTTCCCCTTTGTCTAAGTAATAATAAGTATAATTTATTAATATAATTTACGTTACGACGGCACGCATTAGTTTCTTAGTTTTGCCCTTTATTTCTTTCTATTTCTCTCTCGTTCTATATTAGGCCCGCTTTTAGGGCCGATTAATATAGATTTCCTTCGTTTTTATTAGCCTTATTAACTCTTTTAAGCGTTTAAGTCGAACGCCGATTTAAAGGGGATATACTATTATAGTATTAGGTTATATTATATATTATCCTATATAACCTCTATATTATATATATAGACATTTAGATCTAGTCTATAGCTATGTCCCTTTGTAGATTAATAATAATTATATACCCCCCCTTAAGCTCGTTCTCTTATAAGTATTATTCGAAAGTCTATTAGCCTATAGTCGTCTCTTTTATTATTAACGCTAAAGAAAGCACCTACGGGCTTATAGTATAATGCCTATAGGCAAGTGATTTAGCGTATCTACGCCGACTACCGTATACTTAATACCCTAACGAAGAAGTATGCTTATCTTCTCTTAAATACTATAGATAAAATCTAACGCGTAGCTAGCTACTATTACTACGCTTTTATCGACCTATAAGACGGGTTTTAGTATATCTATATCGCTTTAAAAGACTACGAGAAGACTGCTTTCGTTACGCCTTTCGGCCTATATAAATAGGAAGTTATGCCTATAGGCCTTACGAACGCCCTAGCTACTTTCTAAGCTTTTATAGAGGAAGTTTTATAGCTACTACGCGAGTTCGCCGCTAGTCTCTTTAACGATATATGCCTTTAGGCCGATATAGTCGAGCAGCTTTACGAACGCCTACTTGCCTTCTTTGCCTACGCTATTAAGTATAGCCTATTCTTAAACGCTAAGAAGACAAAGCTTTTCGTCGATATAAGTATATTCTTAGGCTTTATCGTTTATTTTAAAGGCATTTAAGCGGATCCTCTTAAGATTGCTACTATTCGTAACCGCCTAATGCCTACGACTACTATAAAAATCCGTGCTTTTATTTATATAGCCGGATACCTACGTATATTAATCCCGAACTTTTCGGACCTATCTATCCCGTTAATTAAATAGTCCTTTAGTAGTAAGAACGTCCCTATTACCTTAACTACGGAAGCTAAAGCTACTTAAGAACGGATCCGTAATACTATTATAATTACACTAGTCTTCGTTAAGTTTAGCTAAATGCTTCCCGTAATTATTAAAAGCGACGCGTCTAGGAAATATATAGGCGTAGCTCTTTTATAGCCGTATATATACCTAACGGGTAGTAAAGAGCGTTTCTACCTCTACCTAATAGCCTATTTTTCTAAGAAGCTTACCGAGACGTAGTAGCGTTATTCTATATAAGAACGAGAGCTTTAAGGAATTATAATAGCCTTATAATATTAAAAGCATTAGGTTAAAGGTATAGATATTACTATTATTATAGACTACGAATCCCTTAAGACTCTTCGCACTAAGATAGACTAACCTATACGAATTATTTAGTTCCTCGATATTATCGAATACTATAATATTAAGATCGTATATCGTAGCGGTAAAGCAAAGGTGCTCGCCGATTATCTCTCTCGCCCGCTATACGATAAAGATACTACTTATAACGCCGACGAGGGGAGGATAGCTATAATTAATAATAACGACGAGCTTATAACGATCCTAGAAGATAATCCCGTATATAATATAGCGCTTAAACCTACGCCTAAAGCTAATAACGCCGCTCCTAACGCTATAAAGCTCGTTACTCGACTAGAATAGCTAGCACGAATTAATTTATAAGCGATCTTCGAATTCCTTACGTCTAAAGAAGCTCTACCGCTAAACATTACGCCGCATTAAGCGAATATATACTTCTATAAGTTAAAAGGCAGTCTATACTATATTCGCTAGAATAAGCGTTCCCTTCCCCTTAGCGAGCCGCTAAACCCTATAGGAGTAATCGCACTACTACTAGTACTAGAGTATAACGCTCTCGTAGATATAGCTAAGCAAGCATATAAGGCCTTAGGGCATAGCACCGTTAGCTATATTATACGATACCTATCTATGCGATACTAGCACTTAGAACTCCCGCTTGTAGCTTACGAAGCTATTCGCTATTATTAGTCCTATTAACTTATAAAGCCGCCGGATCCTACGCTCTTTAACCTAATACCTTTAGCACCTATACCGCCCTTAATAAGGTAGGCTATCGACTATACTAGGTATAAAGGGCAATAGCTGCTTAACGCCGTAGAGTATATAACCGGTTAGCTTATCTCTACTATTACGTAGTCTATAGACTTTAAGGGAATAATCCTAGTCCTATAGACTATTACTACGCGATTCGGCCTACTATATAAGATTATTAGCGATAATATAGGTTGCTTTACTAAGCAATAAGCCTAAGACTATTATAAGCGTTTTAGCACAACCGTTAAGCCTATTATACCCGCTAGACCTTACGGGAACGAAAAGGTTAAACAAGCAAACGGCGTGCTTAAAGCTATTATCTACCGCCTATATCTTAATAATCCTTCTATACTATTAGTATAGCGCTTAATACGCGTAGTTTACCTATATAACCGCTAACCTAGCCTATATAGGTATAGCTTATTCTTCTTATTATATAGAACCTAGCCTTTAGAGTAGCACTACGAAGCTACGTACGTAGCCTATACCTATAATCCTATAGTAGAGGAAGATATTACGTAGGCTTAAGAACTTATATAATAATATCCTACTCCTATCGCATAAGGATATATTATTAGCCTTAAAGCCGCTCGCGCTTATATACGAGCTTACTTATAGGAACGTAAGGGACTAATCTACGTATACGCGCCGGGAGATTATATCTTACGAGTGCGTTAGCGCACCCGAAAGCATAAACCCTATATAACGCAGCTACCTACGCAACTATAGAGCCGGGAGATAGAGATATATATACGATAGATAATACATTTTAGCTTAGAGACTATTCGGCTATTAGTCGCCAACTAGTCCCCGACAACCCCTCTCAAGGCCTAAGGGTATATCCCTAAGGCCCCGATATATCTTAAAAGAAGAGCAAGCTTTAGTCTTACTACGAGAGGGCAACCACACTATAATAAAGGATTATTCGTACTTTTAACTATCGTTCCTACCTTCTTAAACGTACCTTTAGTCTATCTTCTTATAAGTTCTAAAGCTTCTCTTTTTTAGTTACCTAAGAGCGATAGCGCCGCGCGGTAGGCGCGTTTCCGGACGTATAGGCCGCGTAGGCCGAATAGGTTGTAGTAGCTATCGAGTCGCTAGCCTATCGCCGTTACCTCGCGTAACGGAACTAATATTAGAAGATAAACACACTGACTTATATAAGGGCTATAACGAGCGTCTTAAGACGCTATTACTAATTTTTTCGCTGCCTAAGGGGGCCCGATCTATCCCCTCGCGAAGTTAAACGCAAGCCGGCCCTTTACGACCTACCCCTCCGCGTATATATGTCCTCGCAGCCCTTTAAGCAAG
Source organism: Ophiocordyceps sinensis (assembly GCA_012934285.1). Taxonomy (NCBI): domain Eukaryota; kingdom Fungi; phylum Ascomycota; class Sordariomycetes; order Hypocreales; family Ophiocordycipitaceae; genus Ophiocordyceps; species Ophiocordyceps sinensis. The sequence continues at coordinate 2,132,017 of JAAVMX010000008.1, forward strand.
AGCCGTAGAGCTAGAGGAGGAGAAAATATTAAGAGATAGGATTGCGGAACTTCGAGAGGAATTTTCGCAATAGGGTGACTTATTTAGCAAAGACTTATACAAACGTCGCCGATAGTTAACCGAATCGAGGGAAAGTCGTAGTAGGGAAATTAAAATAAAAAACATTCCTTAGTTATTATAACCGACTAACCCTTAAAAACGTCTCGATTAGATTAGCGATCTTAAGGATGCCTTTATCGCTGCCTTACGTCGTTTTAAGCGTAATAAGAATAAAATCTTATATACCCTTAACTATATGCACGTAGACTATAAGGCGAGATAAAGGCGATACCTCGACGAAAAGCTCCTTATAGAAAGGGAATTGCTTCGCACTAACTAGGATAATTTTCATAACTAGACCTTAATTTTAATTAAAGATACTACTAATCGTAAGACTCTTTTAGCTACGTAACTATAGGAAGCACGCTAACGAGACGGTTAGTCCCCCCTCGATTTTAGTCTTTATTTAGACTCCCTCGAGCAATATCTAAAACGTCCGCTAGAAAAAACTTATATACTTTCCTTTTTTACGAAGTTACGTCCCGATCTTCGAGACTAAATCTCCCTTTATTTAGCGTCTATTTAGGATAACATTCGTAAGGAGATAGTCTAACTCGCTTAACGCTTCTAAGATGCTTTAGGAAATAAGAAGCGCTTTATAAAGCTAACTAACGACTAGTCGACCTTAACTTAAGGGGCAAGAGGCTTCCGTTCTATAGGCTATCGCCGACGTAAAGGCCGAAATAGATCTACTAATAACTATTAAGATTCTAACGCCGCTAGATCGACCTTAAATAGCCGTAGAAACAGTCGTAGTAATAGTCGTAGGAACGGCCGAGGAAATAGTCGTAATAGTCGTAACGGTAGGAATAAATACGGTAGGAATAGCTATAGCAATAACCGGGGAGGAAATTCGTATAGAAACGGCGAAAGCTAATCCGGCATAGTTATTTATTAGTATTATAAGAAACTAGGCTATATATAAGCCGATTGCTAGGCGATAGCGAAAGCTAACCGAGCCGTAGCCGATTTAGAGACGATAAAGAAGGAGGGAAACGCCTAAAAGTCGAAGTAAATACCTCTCCTTTAACTAAGCTATAGGTAGAGGTAGTTAAAAGACTACGTGCTACTAGAAAGCTACTAGGGCAAATACCTTATAAAATTATCGTTAATCTTAATTACGGTAGTAAAGTAGACCTAGTAGATATAAATTTTACTCGAAAATAAGGGCTATAATAGCTTCCTTTATTAACCCTTAGATTAAAGGTAGTTAGGAACACGCTTGTAAGACGATACAGAGTCTAGGAAGTTTCTATCTAACTCTAAGATAGTCGCTATAAGGAAAAGACAGTTATTCGCCCTTATATTAGCATCGACAACGGATTAAAACCTAACGACGCACTAGTTTTGCTTAGTATACCCGTACTTTCTTAGGAATATATTTATCTTATTCCTTTTAAGCGCGCTTAGTAGTTTAAATACTAACTTTCTAAGGTATTATTACGCTAACCGCAGAAATTTTTACATAAGTATCGGAATAAGGCACGGGTCTATATAGTTATACTAGACCTAAATTTTATGCTATTTCCCGATAAAGATAATAACTCGGCGAACCCCGAGCGAATAGGGGAGGAAATACCGGCGACTCTTTTAGACTTTAAAGACGTGTTTTCTAAGCACAAGGCCGATTTATTACTAAGGAAGAAAAGCACCGATTATGCGATTAACCTATTGCCCGACTCTAAGCCGCCTTTTAGACCTATCTACCCTCTTTCTTAATCCGAACTTTAGGTTCTAAAGGAGTGGTTAGATTAGTCCCTTAAGCGTAGCATTATTCGGAAATCTAAGAGTTCGGCCGGGGCTCCTATCCTTTTTGTGCCTAAGAAAGACAGCACCTTACGCCTTTATATAGACTACCGGGGGGTTAATAGCATTACCGATAAGAATCGCTACCTACTCCCCCTTATTTCGGAGATTATAGACCGTTATTAAAAGGCTAAGTACTTTTCGAAGATTAACCTAAAAAAACGTATACTAACGCATCCGGATTAAAGGAGGGGATAAGTAGAAGACAGCCTTTTATACTTACTACGGTTACTATAAGTATTTAGTATTGCCGTTTAGATTAACTAACGCCTTTACTATATTTTAGTTATATATTAACTAAGCTCTTAAAGGCCTTATAGATACTATTTACGTCGTCTACCTTAATGATATTTTAATCTTTTCTAAGACCTACGAGGAGTATATAGAACACTTACGATAAGTCCTTAAACGACTAAAGAATACTAAGCTATTCGCTAATTTATTAAAGTACACTTTCTATAAGTAGTCTTTAGAGTTTTTAGGATTTATCCTATTTATTAACGGAGTTATAATAGACCTAGCCCGCGTTAAGGCTATTATAAATTAGGAAGAACCTTGTTCTTTCTATAATATTTAAGTTTTTCTCGGTTTTATAAATTATTACCGACGATTTATTTTAGGATACTCTAGCATTATTGCCCTTCTTACTACGTTATTAAAGGGGAGCGTTAAGGGAAGAAAGCCCGGACGAGTATAGCTAAACACTAGCGAATTAATAGCGTTTTACGCCGTAAAGAACGCCTTTATAATAGCCCTACTTCTCCGATACTTCGACCCTTAAAGACCGATTCGCATTAAGACTAATGCCTTAATTTTCGCAATAGCTAGTATTCTTTCGTAGCCCGATAACAAAGGCTACTATTATCCGATTGCTTTTTAGTTATAGAAGTTTACTAGCCTTAAGCTTAACTATAGCACCTTTAATTAGGAGATATTTACTATCGTTAAGTTATTTAAACACTAGCGATACTACGTTAAAAGGGCGGCGAATACCGTTAAAGTTTTATTAGATTACTAGAACCTTTAAGGCTTTATAAAGCAAGTATCCCTTAATAGAAGATAAGCACGTTAGTATATATACCTAGCTCTTTTCGATTTTACGATTAAATACTAAGCCGGTAAATTAAATCCTACCGATGCTTTATTAAGGAAGCTAGAATTTATAGGCGAAGCCCTACTATCTATAGAGCTACTCCCGGAACTATAATAGAAGTTAGCAGTTATTCGGCAGGTGTATATAGCTATAGATTTTATAAAAAGCGACCTTAAGACGAGTTCTTAGGTCTTTACTATCTTTAAGCTTAACGAGATGTCTTTACGTAACGAAAATACACGAGCTCTTTAAGATTCGATCGCTTAGCATTCGGGAACGAGTCCCGCGGAGTTAGCCACTTAGGTTAAAGATATCGTTAGTTATAAACAACGGTGTTAAAGATAATTGGCTAGGTTAGCAGCTCGTTATAAAGGGGTCTATAAGAGCAATGTCTCTAAGCCCCTTTTTAAGCTCTTTAAGAGGACTTAAGCGGAAGATCCGTAAACTATATAGTAAGTATAGGCCGAACGTACCTTAGAAGAAGGGGTAAGTCTTTAGTTATTAAGCTTAGATAGACTTATTTTACATTCGGGAAAAATCGTAGTGCCCGTAGAGGTTGCCTTAAGGCAAGAGCTTATTTAGCTCTATTACGACGATCCCTTTACGGGATACTTTAGAATAGCCCGTACGAAAGACCTCCTATCCCGGAAATTCTTTTAGGAAGGAATAGCTCGTAATATAAATAGCTACGTGCGTTTATATTATATCTATTAAAGCGCCGTTTTAAAGCGGCATCGCCTATACAGCGCCCTTAAGTCGCTGCCTATTCCTATAAGACCTTAGGAAGAAGTCTCTATAGACTTTACTACCGGTTTTCCGGAGTTATAGTTCGATAGTAGAGAAGTTAACGCAATACTAGTAATCGTTAATCGATACACTAAGTATAGCGTATTTCTCGCGGTCTCTAAGATAATAATAGCGCTTAAGTTAGCTAAGGCTTTTTATTATAAGATTAAGCTTGTCTATAGAGTACCGAAAGGCATTATTTCCGATAGAGGATCTCTATTTACTAGTAAGTTTTAGTTAGACCTCTATTATATATTACGGATAAAACGTAGGTTATCGATAGCCTTTTACCTATAAACCGACGGTTAGACCGAATAAGTAAATTAGATACTATAATACTACCTTCGATATTATATAAATACTAAATAGAACAACTAGCCTAGACTACTATAAGAGGCTTAGTTCGCTTATAATAATATAAAGAATACAACTATAGGCTTTTCGCTTAATAAGGCATTGTTCGGATACTAACTAGACTACTATATCTACCTTATAGACGATGCTACTAGTAGGGGAGTGCCCGAAGCGAGAGCTCGTATTAGTAAATTAGCAGACTTAAGGAAAAAGCTAGAGACTTATTAGCGATAAGCTATTAAGTCATAAAAGAAATTCTATAACCTCTATTATAAGCCACTTACCCTTAAGGTTAAGTACCTAGTAGGACTTTCTATAAAAAACTTACGCCTTAAGGACTAAAGAAGGAAGTTATTACTTAAATATATTAGACCTTTTAAGGTCCTTTAAGCTATTAGCAAGCAGGCGTACCGCCTAGCCCTACTAGAGAAATACGACCGGCTTTATAATATGTTTTATATTAGTCTTCTTAAGCCGTAGGTAAAACGGGCTACTAACTAATACCCTAGCGAATTACTGCTAATGCCTAACCTCGACGATGCTAAAGGAGAATAGTCGGTTTAGTAAATTAAGGACTATAAGAAGAAGAAAGGCGTTACTTACTACTTAGTGAAATAAGAAGGTTGGCTAGCCGAATATAACGAGTGGGTTGCTTAGGACGATATAGCGAATGCCTAAGAACTTATTAACGAATACCTAGAGATATAGCTAAAGAAACGGCGGAAATTACGCATTACGAAATGACTTTTTTTTAGCTTACCCTAACTTTTCTTTTACTACTCTACCGCTACTTTATCGTTATTCCTTAATATCTATACGGTAGAAGTCTCCTACTTCTATTTCGCTAGTAAACTCTATAATAATAAGGAGACGTTTTAACTACTCCCCCCTTCCTTAGTAACCGCTTTCCTCGATTATTTCGTATAAATTATCGTATGTATATTCTCGTCCTACCCGCTATAGGGTAAAACCTACGTTACTAATCACTAGACGAAGCTTTTAGTCCTTATTCTCACGTATAGTTTTCCGTTGCTCTATCGATGCCTACCGGTATTTAAGACGACGTTTTATATATAAACGTTTAGCACCTAGTACCCCCTATTCCTCTCGGTAGGCCGTTATTACGGCTATAAACAACGTATAAACTTAGTAGAAGATTAACTTTATCTTCTTCTTCTCCGTCTTATCCTAAGTGGTCTATAACTTAGCTATCTTCGTCTAAATAGCATATAGATTAGCTATATCTTCGGATATTATTGCCGGCACTTATAATTTTATTAGCAACTATATCCTAACTTAATAAGGAACGAGGAGCTTACTAATTCGTAGAGGTTACCGCGTAAGTTATATTAAATGCATTTGCTTAATCGTGTATCCTCCTATATATAATATAGTTCGGCTATTTTAGTATCGTCCTTATTATCGCTAAACCCTTATATACTGCTATTAAGGCACTTAATGTAGTATAGCTCGGTGATATAGCACCTTTTCGCCCTACGACTTTTTATATATATAGCCTTCTTGCCCTTTTTCTTAGGCGATATCCCTTTCTAGATATTTCTCTTCTCGCCGGTATCTCCTTTAGTATTCGCCTCGATATCCTTATCTCTATTATCTTTACTTAACGACGAAAATGTTTCGGATTTAACAACCGCTAGCGTTATACGCTTTACATTCGCGTGATCTTCTTAGGACTCTACTACGATAGGTTTTTTTATGCTTATAAACGGTCTTTTAAATAGTTAACGATATAGTTAATCTTCGGCTTCTTCCTTTAATAAGGATGTTAACTTCTCTAAGGCATCTCGTATGTCTTTCTCTACGAGGAGTCGTTCTAATAGGGTGGTTTTCTCTCCGCGTGTCTTCTCTAGCTTTATCTCTTCCTATACTATCGCTATAGCGTCCTTAATCGAAACTCTATTTACGGATAGCTTTAGGACTTAAGCAATAACTAAAGGGCCTATCGGCTAAATATTGTCCTACTTTCCTCGCTTTCGAGGTGTCTATACCGTTCCGCTTGCTATTTGTTTAAAAGGCATAACGTTAAACTAATTCGGAATATGCTCGTCTAATTCGGAATATGCTTAGAATATACTCGTCTAATTCCGAATTTGCTTCTCTATAAGATCTCGATATAGTTGTATAATAAGAGAAGAGAAGAAAAAAATCTTTATATATAAAGAGCAGCACTCTATTATAGTTCGCTAACTATACGTAGGCGACTAGCCCCCTATTATATAGCAACTATTATAACGCGTAACTAATACGATAATTATTATAATATATATAATAATAACTATCGTCGTTGATTTTTATACTACGTTTAATCCTGTTTTAATCCTATTTTAGTCCTATTTGCTATTACGACTTTGTTTATACCTAAAGCTATCCTAGCGTCTAAGGCGTCCGTCCTAAAAGGGGGGGATAATTATAACGCAGCTACCCGCGCAACTATAGAGCCGGGAGATAGGGATATATGCACGATAGATAATATATTTTAGCTTAAGGACTATTCGGCCATTAGTCGCTAACTAGTCCCCGACAACCCCTCTTAAGGCCTAAGGGTATATCCCTAAGGCCCCGATATATCTTAGAAGAGGGGCAAGCTTTAGTCTTACTACGAGAGGGCAACCGCACTATAATAAAGGATTATTCGTACTTTTAACTATCGTTCCTACCTTCCTAAACGTACCTCTAGTCTGTCTTCTTACACCCTACTACGACGGTCCTTAGGCTATTACGGCTGCCTATCTAAGCAATGCCTACTCTCTCGCGTCCTTAAGAGGATTTAGCCTTTTTAGTAGGTATAATAGAATAAATCTATTCCCTACGTATAGTCGCGACGGACACCCGGTCCGTAGCTTATAGTACGCGAGCCGTACGATCTTAGAGAAAGATCGCGAGCGCTTAAGAGCCGCTATTGCTATATAATAAAGGATTAAAGGTATTTTTATTATTATTTCGCATCGTATATACTAATACACTATTTCCTATTTAGGTTTTATTAATTGCTTTAGTAAGTAAGGGACTGCTTATTTAAGCAAAGGGGTATTAAGGATCTTATTAGGTAGGCGCATTAGTTAGCGCCCCGCTATAGGGTTTTCCCTAAAGCCCTAAGCGCCTATAACCTTAGCTAGTCAATTAACACACACAGAACATAGTCTTAACGAAGCTTCCCCTAGCAGGAAGCCCCGAGACTCTCTGTTGTGTGTGCCCGATCCGACCTTTAAAAGGCCTCACACGTGGCTCGCCGTTACTCGCCTGGACCTCCTGTTCTTCCTTGACGGGGACTGGATGATGCTGTCACATGCTCGCATGCTCTCATGCTCTCATTCTCATGCTCTCATTCTCATGCTCTCATGCTCTTGCCCTCATGCCCTCATTCATTCATCTCTCCCAATGGCCTCTCCCAGTGCCCCCCTTACATCATCATCCCCCGCACCCGTTTGTCTCGGCAACGCCCGTCCGACCGGCTTGCAGGTCCCGCACCACGTGGCCATGAGTCAATGACGGGGGCTCTGCGGGCCGAAGGTGTCTGTGATGGAGCGCATCTTCGACTCTCCCTCAACGCCGCCTAGTCGCGGAATACATTTCGCCGTAGTCTTGACGAGGCGGAATGGTTTCGGCGTATCCCATGGAACCCAGAGCATCAAAGCCCTTGCCGGAGTCTCAGTATTCGACTGCGCCGGTTTCTTGCTCTCTCATCATTTAAAAGCCGCGTCAAGCTTGCATGAGCCGGAGGGAGATGATTGAGATATGATTGTTCCGTTGGTGCTCCGGGGAAGGGGAAAAGGCCAACCTTACGGACCCCCTACTACTCTGTGCTCCGTATCCGTAATCGAGTCCAATACCGCCTCATCCCGTAAATCTTCCCCCAAAACGTCACGACTAGGGGCAGTCTATCAAGAGAATCTAACCAGGCTTTTCATTCAAATGTTCCCCAGCCCATCAAGACTTGAAGACTTATTGCTGCCTCGTCTCCTCCTTTAGCCCTGTTAGTCCACCCTTCAGTAACCCCTATAGCCGCCCTGGCCGTGGCCTTGACGTCCCTCGCCACGTCCGTACTCGTCATCATCGTCGCCGCTATCATCACGACGCCCGCCACCGGACCCACGTCCTCTTCGACGCCCATCGTCGCCATCGTCGCCTCGACGACTGTTGCCGCCGCTGCTCCCGTAGCTATTGTCCCCACGGCTGTTGCTGCTTTCCTCGCGCCGGCTGTTGCTGCTTCCATGGCTCTCCTCACGACGCCCGTAGCCGCCGTAACTATCCTCATCACGACGGTTGGAGCGACCGCCGCCGCCATGACTTTCCTCGTCGCGGCGATTGGAGCTGCCGCTGTAGCCGCCAGAGCTCTCCTCGTCGCGACGGTTGGAGCGGCCGCCGTAGCCACTGCTGCCATACCCGCCTCCTTGCTGCCGGCCCTCGTAGCCGCCCTCGTCGGACCCTCTTAACTCCTGGCGCTCGGTTCGCTGCTCGTATCCACCGCCATACGCGGGGCGCGTCTCCGTCCTCTCCTCGTAGCCATAGCCCGCCGTCTGCCCCCCGCCATGCGACTCTTGCTGCTCGTACCGGCTGTACTGAGAGGTGCTGCCGCCGTCGGGATGCTGTGTCTGGCTGTACTCGGCTTGGGCGAATCGGCCCTCGTGTCGGCCAAACTCCGTCTGAGTCTGCGTGTATGAGCCGTCCTCTTCGCGGCGGTGGCTGCTTTGCTTCTCCTTCTCGTCCCTGCCAAAGGCGCTTCCCAAGATGGAGCCGGCGGCGCTGAGGAACCCCCCCAGGCCGCCCTCCTCCTCGTTCTTCTCTTCGTGCTTTGAGCCATGGGCAGAGGGCATCTTGTAGCCCGTGTTTTGTTCCACGATGCCCGAAAAGGCGCCGGTAGCGCCCTGGACAATGGCATTGGCGGCCGCACTGGCAATCTTGGTCTCCAGCGTCTCGGGCTCGCCGTAAAGCTTTCGCATCTTGAGCTTTCCAGAGCATCCGTGGCCGTGGCCAGTGTCGTTGACGCCCTCCTTGTGGTTCTCGCCCCTCCTGACTCCCTCGCGAGACAGCTTGCGGCGATAATCTTCCCTCTGGCCGTCGCCCATGTCTCTCCACCAGTCCTCGACCGACTCAAAGATGAGTCGGCGGGCCTCGACCACGCCATCCCGTCCCATCTCTCGCTGGGCCGGGTGGTGCAAGACGCCGTGGACAATGCGGTCCAGGAGACGGTTCACGTCGGTGCCGTCATCGTCAATGGCTTCCATGAGCTGAGGGACCACCCAGTGCAGCATCTTGGCAGCCGTGCGGCCAGCGACTTCATTCAATATCTGCATCCAGTCAGCATCGGGGACCACGGGAGAGCCGTCTCGCACCAGAGGAAGGCGAGTCGACTTGCGTTGGAGAAGTGGTCCTTGGACAGCATCGAGTGTGTAGGGTCGCTTGAGCGGCCATCTTCAAACACAACGTGCTGCTCCTGCTCGCTGCTGTGAACAATCTCGCCGGAGCCCGTGCGAAGCTCGTTCCGGATCTGGTGGATCAAGGGCACCACCATGGGGGCAATGACCGAGAAGACAAACTTGGAGAGCTGCTCCTCTAGCTGCTCGATGATCTTGGGCAGGACCGGAATCTTCTCGACGGCGCTTGTGATGGACTTCATAATGTCATCGTGGAACTGGATGGCGGGCATCACCTGCCGGAAGACTTGGCCGACGTAGACTGTGAACTCCTCGGGGTCCTTGGGGGAGACGGACATGCCCTGGAGCTGAGCCGCGTTCGCGTCCGACTGAATCTTGTCAATTCTATTGCTCTGATTCTTGCCTCCGAAGAGGCCATCGGGGATCTTGTCGAGGAGATCGCGGAGCATGCTGGTGTCGGCATTCTTGCTCTCCTGCAGGGCCCCTTCAAGCTCGTCGATCTCGTTCTGGGTCAACTTGTCCGACACTGCGAAGCCGGTCAGCTCAGGTCGCCGGGCTAGCGTGGGACGACCGACCTTCGCCGACAACGGAGTGGAGGAAATCGACGCCGCCAAAGGTGCCCGTGACGATGGGGTAGACTTGATTGCGGGCACCCTCGAGCTGAATGCGGGTGTCTTGGCCACAGTGGGGAAACACATTGCCCTCGCCCATCTCGATCAGGGCGAGCTCGGTGTAGTTGCTGTGGGCGAAGAAGTCTGGTGGTTGAAGTCAGCTTGGCACAGAAGACCCAGATCGTCCTCGCCTCCGCCATCAAGGTCATATGGGCTGGCCGCAGGACAGGGGGGTGACGAACCTTCCAAGCAGTGAAGACCAGTGCCCAGGAGGCGAAGCGCTTCATAGAGATCGTCCTTGTTACTGCCCTGTTTGTATCGACGACCGAGCTCAATGCAGCCGCTAAACAGCCTCCTCACGTGCTGAGCCGACGTCATGATGCCCGCGCGCTCGTTGGCAATGTAGTTCTTCATGCCCGTTTCGGGATCGAGGGACAACTCCGTCCTCTCGTCAATGGGGCCCCGCAGGCGGCGGTCGTACTGCCGGGCGTCCTGATTGTCGGCATAGTTCTTGGGGTTGTCGATGTGGTCCTCTGGACGGTAGCAGCCGAGGCGGTCTGCCGTGACCTCGAACTCGCCGGAGCCGTAGCCAAAGGTCAAGAAGCCGAGGATGCAGAGAAGAAGACGGATGGCCTCGGCCGAGACGGACTTGACGGTGCCGACGTCGATGGCCTGTGAGTAGTCGCGCAACCAGTTGCCAAAGTAGACGCGGGAAACCATCATTTTGGTAAACTTTTTGCCCTTGAAGGCATTGGCCATGGCCAGGGTGAGAAGGGCGTCCTCGATGTCGCCATGTCGCCCTGTAGACGTAGGTACGTGGTCAGCGAAAGCCTGCAACGTGGTCCAGGAGGGGGAGACGAACAGTTCTGGCCCTCGACCTTTGAGATGGAGGCGATATTTCCAGCGCCAAAGGCGGCGGCAGGGCTAGCCAGGGAGACGAGGACGATCAGGCCCAAGAGGAGGCCGGGGTTCCTGAGGTCGGGCATGATGGGGGGCTCGAGCTTCAAGGCGGCTATCTGTATCTGCTGAAAGGCTGTGAGCCGGGAGCCGGGATAATGATGTGTTGGATTGTGGGTGACGCTGCTGACGGGGGCAGAGGCCGGGTGCGCGTTATTGCAAAGAATCTATGATGAATGAGGAGGGAGGAGGAGGAGAAGAAGGGTTGATTGATGGTAGATGGAAGAGGGGAGATATGTGCGACGCAGAGGGTCGAAGGGGGGGTTTGGCCAAGGAGGGGGTTCCCTGTGGAGGGGCGGAGGGGCAGTGAGAAGCTGCCGATGTCCTGGGCGTGGCCGTCGTAAATGCCCTGCGCTGCGCATGATCCAAGCTCGAGGCGGCGCCCGGATCGGCCACCTCATTCCAGCACTAGTAGTTAGCATGTACCTCCGTTTTAACTGCTATTTCGAGGGGGAAGGGGGTTGGCGTGGCAGCTTGACGTTTTCATTGCCATGAGAGTCTACGATTGAGAAACATGCCTCGGCCTCGCTTATTCAAGTGGCACGATGGAAGAAGGCGCGTGAGGGAGGGCAAAGGCGAACGGCGAAGCAATGGGTGGGAAACTGGTGCGTGAGCTCCCGGGTCTGAAGAGGAGAGCCCCGCCAGAGTGGCCCCGCCGGAGTGCCCCTCTCTCCACTGTTTCAGAGGGTCGATGCAGGATTCCAGACCTGGAGGCATAACTTTGAGCGCTTCATTCAACGGTTGCGCCTCTCCATGTATTGCCCTCGTCCACGCTTCATGGCGGCTGCAATGCAGTCTTTTCTGTCTACCGGCACCACCGACAATCATCTGTAAAGATTGCTATCGGCTGAACGCAACATGGCATATGGTGCCAACACCAGAGTCATTTGCGCGAGCGGAGTGGGGGTAACGCTTCGCCGTGTTACTAGTGTCTTGAGGTAATGCCGAGAGGAGCGAATACGTGGTGTAATGGTTAAGCGTTGATGAAACGAGCAAAACACTGCCGGCATCTCAACAGGTCAATGATGAAACCGCGAACGACGTCTACTCGGGAGCCAGTAAGAGAAGATATCCTGAGCTCGCGTGGTCTAGGTTGTATCAGGGGGGGTACGAATACAGGTCCTAGGCAGGTACCTATGTACCTAGGTGAGGTAAAGCTGCCCTGCAATCGGGTTCCAACGTGCGCACAGGTGAGAGGGAAACAGGCTGCAACGGCTGCAACGGCTGCAACGCCGAGGAGTGTCTGCCGTACTATTCGTAGGCCGCATCAACAAACGTTGGGTTCGGTCGTGCTGAGATATACACCCCCCAGGCCGAAGCCACTGGACCGACAGCGCGCCCAGCGGGCACCAATACGCGCCGCCATTGGGTACAGGGGCCACCTCAGCCTCTCTACCGGCGCCCGAGAGTGAAAGCCATAGGCGTCCAGCGCCGACGGTTGAGCTGGCGGCGTCACCACGCAGACTTGCACCAGCTCGATGCGCACGCGGTCGTGGGACTTCAGACGAACCGATGGTGGGGAGATTTGACGATGCGCCAGGCTCGTCTCTGCCCGACAAGTGAGAGAAAGGCGCGGGAGGCTCGAGCAAGCCACTACTAGACGCTTGTCGCTGCTCCTCGCAGAGCCTCATCAGCATCATGGCATTGGGCTGGCACAAGGCGGCGCCGCCTGATGACAGTTTATTAATTAGTGTAGGTAGGTAGGCGCTCTCTCAGGGTCCTGCGGGGTCTCTGGGCGGCGGCCGGCACCATGGTTTGCCTACCGTGACCTAGGTGGTAGGTACAGTAGGGTTGTGGCCGGGAGCGGACACGCGTAGCAAAGCATGCAGAAGTCCCTCTCGCATGCCTCTACGAATACAAGGTGGTACAGGTACCAGGCAATGTGCCCTTCGCAGCAGACAGACTGGCTGAGATGGTGCAATCAACAGAGTGTACGAAGTACGAATAACTCGTACGGAGTATGTATTCGTACCTCGCATGTAAGTTGATGGCCTGACTGACCACTGGCTGAGCGGGGCTTTCAGCAGGCCTGCTGTCGCCAGTGGGCGCAAATTTTCTTCTTTGCGTCTCGGGCAAAGGTACCTTCCAGGTACAGCCGTAGTAGTGCTTCACAGTGCGGAAAGGGATTAGGTAAGCCACTGTGGCCGCCCTTGAACTACTCGGTACCTACTCGGTACCTTGCGAGGGCGAGGGGGGACCCTGCACCCTGCAGCTGGGGGGGAGGACAGGCACTCGCAGGAGTGTCTGGTGCTTGGTGCTGCTGCTGTTGCGGGTGCTGGTTGCAATTGCTCTGGCCTGGCCTGGCCGCCGTGCTGATTGCGCATCGCCTCGCATCCTCCCACGCAGGTACATATTCCGGGCGCCGCCCGCCAGCCCCCCTCCCCCCAAAATTTCCCTCCAACATCCCCCCCCCGCCCAATTTTGCAGCACTTCCTCCCTTCCTTCACCTTCTCCCCCGCCCAAGCTCCCTCTGAAAGTCCACCATCACCACTGTTCACCCCCCCGGGAGAAGGCGCCAAAGCACCTCTTGTCGCTGGAAATCCTGCGCCAGACTGAAACACCAGGGCTCGACCACACAAGCCTCCGCTAGCAGCCCAGCAGCCCACGCAGCAGCAGCCGCAGCGAGAAGCCCACCCCCACAACAAGTCGCACAGCGCTTCGTGCCCAGAAAAAAGAGAGAGAGAGAGGAGGCGTGCCGCCATCTCAGCGCCCGCCTGCTACCCACCTGCTCGGGCTCGGCACCACTCACTACAGCCCTCTCCCCCGCCAAAGGAGCTTTTGACATGCCTCGCCCTGCCAAGAAGGCCGACGACAAGGCCAAGGTGCCTGGCGTCGCCGCTCCCGTTCCCACCATGGTGCCGCCTCCCACTGCTGGCGTGATCCCGCCTTCTCCAGTGCCCGTGCCCGCTCAAATGGCCATGCCGACGCGTGTTGTCGACACGGATAGCTTCATGCGCGTCCGCGACTCGGTGAGTTGGGCATTTTTTATTTACTCTTGTATTTTCCCCGTTGGGTGCGCCTCGCGCCGCGCACCCGTCGTCTTGTTTTCCCTGTGGTGCGAAGGCCCGACAGAGGCCATGGTCGGTCCTCGTCACAGTTGACAGTTGGCACCTCCATCTATGTGCTGCCGGCCCGTTTGTTTACATTGACCCGCACCCCGCTCTCCCGTCCCTGGAATTCGGGGGCAAACGGCGACGCCGCCATCATCCTCACCGGCGCCGCCGCTCCCGGTCCGGCCGCGCGACCATGTATCCGCCCCTGCCTCGACGAATTTCGCTCTCGTTCTGTTGCTAATTTCTTCTTCTCCTGCAGGCTGTTGGCCGCCTGGGGACCATCATGGACCTCTTGCGCTCCTTCACCGCCGACTATGTGCGCCAGACCAACTTGCTCATGGGCGAGCCCACAGTCGAGTCTGTCCACGGCGAGCTGCTCAACTCGTTTGAAAACGCCGCCGCCCAGCTCATCATGCCCGTCTCGGAGCTGGCCCCTCATGTTGAGGAGAAAAAGGAGCGCAAGAAGCGTACCCACGACCCCAACGCCCCCAAGCGACCCCTGACGCCGTACTTCCTCTACATGCAGCACGCCCGGTCCATCATCGCCAACGACCTGGGCGCCGAAGCCCCCAAGGGCGCTGTCCAGGAGGAGGGCCAGCGCCGCTGGGCCCATATGAGCCCTACTGAGAAGCACGTGAGTTATTCTAGCCGAGTCAACGTGCCGTATGGGACTGACCCTTTCTCTTCTCCGACAGGGCTGGAACCGTGCCTACCAGTACAACCTGCGCCTGTATAATGCGCGTGTCCACTCGTACAAGGCCGGTAACCTCGTTGCCAAGGACATGGACCACGACGAGGCTTCCAAGTACGCAGAGGAATTCAACATCGGCATGGCTGATACTGATTCCAAGGACGCCCCCGTCGAGAGCCCGCCCAACGACCATGATGCCATCGCCGAGCAGTTGCAGTTGCAGCAGCAGCAACAACAGGCCGACGGCGAGACCAAGACGCCCAAGAAGTCGGGTGGCGGCCGCAAGCGCAAGGTGGCCACCCCGCCCCCCGAGCCGGCCGTCGAGTCCGCAAAGGGGACGCCGGCCAGTCCCGACAAGAAGCGGAGACGCACCTCGACCAAGGCTGCCGAGGAGCGCCCGGAGGAGCCCAAGAAATCGGGGCGCAAGAAGACTAAGAGCTCTTAGATGCCTCTGGCGTTTGGCACACTGAACGGTTCGCCGCCGTCTGTCGGCGCGTGCTGAGCTCGCTGCCGCCTCTCTGATGGGTGCGTCGGGACAGGGCACCGCGTCCGTCTGGGGCGCTAATGGTGACTGGCGTCTTGGTTCTGGGGAATGCTGTCTTTGCGACACCGCGGAGCTGGTCGCGGGGGCGAATATTGTACGTATGTATGGTGGGACTCGCCGACTCGTCTGAAGGAGACACCAGTCGGGTACACGGGGACGGGGCGAGAAGCGGCCCTCGATCTGCCTCTGCTCTGTCTGGCCTGGCTGGTGGAATGGAGACCATGGTCCGAGAGGGGCGTCGGGATGAGGAAGCGGTCGTCTGCGTCACGCAAGGGGTGAAGTCATGGCACCAACGGGGTGGCCAAGTCGGAGAGAGGCTTTGTATTTACTCACTGAAAGGTCTGCTATACCATAACGAGGTCAATGATTTCATCGCCGCCTTTTCCACTGTGCTCTGCCGTGTAGCATGGGTTCTTGGCATGCGTTGTCCCAGACGTTTCGAGACGCGAGCCGATTGGAACATGGGAAAGATGCTGTGCGTTGAAGCTCGTGTGCATAACTCGTAGATGACGGGTATAAAGATGGCCAACGACGACGCCGCGCCCCAACATGGCCGATATTACGGGCGCTTAACACCTTGAGGTTGGGGACATTAATCTCGAAGCCCTCGTCGCCGCTGACAGGTGAAACACCCCTATTCCCCTTATTCAAAAGCACAGCACTCCCGCTCGCCGTGACACCAAGCCGCGAAGAAACAAGCCAGCCACCAAGTCCCCCCACGCGTGAAACGGAGAAGACTCAATAGACGTAGTAGGCCTGGGAGAGGGGCAGCGTCTCGGCGGGGGCGGCGACGCAGGGCTCGCCGTCGGCGCGGACCGAGTACGACTCCGGGTCGACGTGGATGGCGGGCATGGCGTCGTTGAGGCGCATGTCGCGCTTGGAGACGGAGCGGCAGCCGCGGACGGGCTCGACGCGGCTGCGCAGGGCGTAGGCGGCGGCCTGGCCGGCGGCGACGGCGGCCTGGCTGAGGAAGAGAACCTTGGACGAGGGCACGTGGGCGGCGAACATGGGGCGGCCGATGATGGGCTCGACGGTGGGGATGGAGGCGTTGGGATCGCCCTGGAGAGGTGAGTTTGTCAGTCGAGGACAGAGGGAGAGAGAGAGAGAAGCACCATTTGCGCCCAGGCAATGAAGCCGCCCTTGAGCACCAGCGACGGCTTGGTCCCAAACCACGCCGGATCCCAGATCACCAGGTCCGCCAGCTTGCCCACCTCGACGCTGCCGACGACGTGGGCAAACCCCTGGGCCAGGGCCGGGTTGATGGTGTACTTGCTGATGTAGCGGCGGACCCTGAAGTTGTCGGCGGCCTCGCCCCCGTCGCCCTCGTCGAGCAGCGGCCCGCGCTGCACCTTGTTCTTGTGGGCCGTGTTCCACGTGCGCAGAATCACCTCGCCGCAGCGACCCATAGCCTGCGAGTCGGAGCTCATGATGCTGATGGCGCCCAGGTCCTGCAGCACGTCCTCTGCGGCAATCGTCTCGGCGCGGATGCGGCTCTCGGCAAAGGCCACGTCCTCGGGGATGTTGCGCGACAGGTGGTGGCAGACCATGAGCATGTCGAGGTGCTCGTCGAGCGTGTTGCGCGTGTACGGCCGCGTCGGGTTCGTCGACGCCGGCAGCACGTTTGGGTGCGCCACGACGGAGATGATGTCGGGCGCGTGGCCGCCGCCCGCGCCCTCGGTGTGGTACGTGTGCACCGTCCGCCCGCCAATGGCCGCGAGCGTGCTCTCGACGAAGCCGCTCTCGTTGAGCGTGTCGGTGTGCAGGCAGCACTGCACGTCGAGCTCGTCGCACACGCTCAGGCACGCGTCAATGGCCGCCGGCGTCGCGCCCCAGTCCTCGTGCACCTTGAGCCCGCACGCCCCCGCCTCGATCTGCTCGCGCAGCGCCGCCGGCGACGAGTCGCAGCCCTTGCCCGTGATGCCCACGTTGACGGGCAGCGTGTCGGCCGCCTGGAGCATGGACCGGATGAAGTGCTTGCCGGGGGTGCACGTTGTCGCGTTGGAGCCGGCGCTGTCGACGCCATGGAGCCGTTCCAAGTCAGCTCCAGAGCCCCCTTTTCCATCTCGCCTGACGAGCAAAAGGGGGGAAGCGCGGACCCGGGACACAGAAGACGACTCACCTTGGCCCCGTGCCGCCCCCCAGCATGGTGGTGATGCCCGATGCCAGCGACTCGAGCGCCTGCTGCGGGCAGATGCAGTGGATGTGCGTGTCGATGCCGCCGGCCGTGACAATCTTGCCCTCGCCGGCCACCACGTCGGTGCAGCTGCCGACGACCATGCCGGGCGTCACGCCGTCCATGACGTCCGGGCTGCCCGCCTTGCCGATGCCGACAATGAGGCCGTCCTTGACGCCAATGTCGGCCTTGTAGATGCCGGTCCAGTCGACAATGAGGGCGTTTGTGACGACGAGGTCGAGCGAGTCCGCGTCCGAGCGGCCCGTCGCCTGGCCCATGCCCTCGCGCAGCGTCTTGCCGCCGCCAAACTTGCACTCGTCGCCGTAGCTTGTCAGGTCGCGCTCGACGCGGATCCAGAGGTCCGTGTTGGCCAGGCGCACCAAGTCGCCCGTCGTGGGGCCGAACATGGCGGCGTAGGCGGCGCGGTTCATCTGGAAGACGTCAATGTGCGCCGCGTCGGCCCTCGGCTCCTCGGGCCTGTGGGCGAAGCCGGCGGCGACGAGGCGGGCGAGGATGCCATCGAGGCGCGGGGACTCGACGGGCCCGGAGGCGAGGCCGTTGCCGCCGCGGATGATGCGGGCGCCGCCAATCTCGACGAGCGTCACCGTCTTGGTGTCGCCGGGCTCGAAGCGCACCGACGTGCCGGCGGCAATGTCGAGGCGGAAGCCGTAGGCGCGGGCGCGGTCAAACTCGAGCTGCGGGTTCGTCTCGATGAAGTGGTAGTGCGACCCGACCTGCACGGGACGGTCGCCCTTGCTCGTCACGCGCAGACGGATGCGGCGCCGGCGCCGGCCGCGGCCGTGGTGGTCCCCGTTGATGGCGACGGTGCCCCTGACGGCCACGACGGCGCCGGGCCTCTTGGCGGGAAGGTACTCGGCGTCGGGCGGCAGGACAAAGGCCTCGTTGTCCGGGATGGGGAGGAAGCTGCCGTAGAGGGCGCGGCGCAGGTCGCCGTCGTCGGTGCTGATGGGGTTGTGGACGGTGACGAGGTAGGTGCCCATGGGAAAGGTGCCCTCGACCATGATGTCGCACAGCGTGGTGCACACCGAGGGGAGGACGTGGCGCCGGCCGAGCATGGTGGCTCCGAGGGCCATGAGGTCGGCGACGGAGTGGTTGCCATCGCGGATGAGCTCCTGGAGGTTGCTGGCGATGAGGGCCTATCGAGATGTGAGCGGATGGAACAGGGGGAGAGAGAGGGGAGCAGCGTAGTCTTGGGCACCTACTGCTGCCTCGGAGTGATTGAGCCTGACGCCTCGGGCGAGCCTCTTTTGGGCGAGGAAGCCCAGCTGCGAGATGACGAGCTTGTCGAGCTTTGGCATGTTAGCGGGTGAAGTGATGAGGAAGCACGTGAGAACAGGCTCCATACCTCCCTGGGCACGAGGTGCATCTTCGGCCGCGCCCACAAGTATGACTCGCACTTTGCGCGTCCAGTTCCAGCACCGCCTTGTGCGCTGAGGAAGAGGGTAGACTGACGACGACGTCTTCTTCTTCTCACCGGATCATGTCTAGGGGCAATGTCATGTGTTTAAGCAGCAGCAAGTCGACCGACTGGGCGCGGGATGACGATGGTGAAGATAAAGGCAGCGTCGGTCCCTGCGCAAAGGCCATGGTTAGCGGCCATTGACACATGTAGCGTCCGTCTGTTCCCCCCTTGCCGCTGGCCGGGCAGCCAAGCCAGGTGGTAGGCGTGGTGGGCAGTTAGGCAGTCCGAGTTGAGTTCCAACGACGGCTTTGGCCGGCCTGAGACATTTCGGCGAGCTGCCAGCTGCAGATGTTATCGGGGGCGATAAGGCACGATACACTAGCGCTGCGGGCCCTGGACCGCCTTATCAGACGTGAACACCAACGGGCCCCATGATTGGCTCGCCGCCGGCGCGGCACGACCACAGGCCACACCTCGAGACACCCTTGCGTGACTCCCTGCGTGCGTCTTTCTTGGTTGCGATGACGAGCTGTCCTCCTCCTCCCTCAGCCAGTCCACCAGACAACAGAGAGCAAAACAAGCCTTTTGCACTTGTCCACGGCATAACATGACGAGCCCGACATGTGCTCCCCGTCGCCGCCTTGGGCTCGGGCGCCAATCATGCGCTGATGCTGCGTCGTGCAAGGTAGTAATCAAACAATCCATTGGCCGTTGCGTCGACGTCGTAAAGCCCTGTCCTCTTAGCTTTTCTGCTAATCCATAAAGCCAAAACATACATCCAGACGGCTGTCACACGCCCAGTCCCTCACTCCTCTTCCACCTCGTCGTCCCAGAGCTCCTTTTCCTTCTTGACCAGCGCCGCCATGTCGTCCCTTTTGAATATCGAGCTGTCCGCATCAGCCACCCGCGGCACCTTGTTGAGGCTCTCGTCGTCAAACACGGATCCTATCGTGTCGATCCAACGTCGCCGCCGCTCCATCAGCGTCCTCGTCAAGTCCCCGATCCCCGGTCTCGCCGTCCCCGCCGCGCCCCCGACCACGTGGCTGCCTCCACCCGCACCTCCGGGCCGCTTCGTCTTCTTGCTCTTGCCCATGGTCCGCGTACGCTTCAGGTAGGCCGCCTGCACCTGCGAGTCGAGATCCTCCAGGATCGTCTGGTACTCCTGGTGTGCCATTCGTTCACGAACCAGCTCCATCAGCCGCGCCTTGCGCGCTCCGTTGATGAGCACCTGCTCCCGGAGTCGCGCCTGCAGCACTCGCATCCGGCCCGCAATCTCGTCGTCAAAGTGTCCGTCGTAGTCGCCCTCGAATCCCTCCTGCGGTAGGAATCCGATGTGTCGAAGTTCCTGTTTAAGCCGCTCGTCCACTTGCGCATAGTCGAGCTTGGGGTGCGTCGCCTTCTTCCACGTCTCCGTTGAAGACTCGGCCATGTACGTCGCCGGCGGAAGCCGATGGCCCTTATCGTCGCTGCTACCGCTGGGCTGCTCGTCACCGTTGGCGTCGCCGTTGATGTTCACGTCGCCGTTGGTCGCCGGCTTGTCTTCGGGCAACTGCGCGCGGCTCTCGGGCCGTAGCATTTGCAGCAGCCGCGATGCCAGGGGCCCAATGGACAAGCCGTCCGTCTCGCCCACGCTGTCGTTCATATTCTCGATGCTGCCCCGCGGCTGGTTCGGCGGCAACTTGTCGCGTCCCTGTTGAGGCGGGTCGAGTGACATGGCGCCATCCTCCTCGGCCCATATCTCGGTGTAATGCCTCTTTCCACGCTTGGGCATCACAAACGGCGTTACGCGATCGCCCCGCTCCCGCAAGAACGCCATGTCTTCCTCGGAAAATTGCTTAAAGTAGGGATCGATGTAGGATGAAAATGTGGTAAAGTTGATCTGGTTGGTCGGCTTGGCGCTGCTAAAGTCCTTGTCTGGCGGGTCTCCCGCTATTAGATCGGCGAGATCGCTCCTAGGATAGGATGCCACCGAGTAAATCGTCTTCTTTTCCTCGTCAGACATGCCGGGGTGAATGTCTCGAATCTCGTAGACGGTGGGGTCGGGGAAGGTTGATGGATCCTCGCCAAACGTCTGCGACTGGGGCAGTTCTCGACTCGGCGGCGCGCCCTCGTCCTCGGAGCTCGATTCTTGTTTCTTTTCGGCCCTTTTGGGTTTCTTCTTGTCGACGTCCATGGCAGACGGAGAGACTGTGGCAATAGGAGAGAGTGATGAGCTCGCGGAGCCGTCGCGCGAGTGTTTGCGCTTGGTGTCCCGGGGCGGAGACGATTGGTCTGGCAATCGTTAGCTATCGGTAGTCTTCATTATCTCATCGAGACTAAAGGGCGGCCGTAGCGGAGTTGAGTTTCGTGACATGGCCCTGGCGTCCGCCGTGGCGTATGGTATTGGGGCGTGCAGTAAATTAGCGGAAACAGCTTACCGTGGCTGCCAGCGTCACCGGGGGCCAACGACTCGGAGCCCTTCTTTCTCTTGTGCTTTGTCCTTTTACCCTCGGGCTCGACGTGGTCGTAGTCGTCGGGCCGCTTCTTCCTCTCGTCGGCAAGATGGCGCATGCCACGATCGTAAAACGTGGAGCGCTTCTCCATGATGTTGTGGAGGCTTTTGAGTTTGTCGAGCATGGCGTCGACACTCTTAGAGTCGGGAACCGTGGCGTTGGAGGCACCTTGATCGACTAGGTGGTCGTACGTTAGATTCTGGATCAGAATGACCCTCGTGTTGAGATAGTCTGGGTCGAAGAACTCCTGCGGCGGGAGACTGGCGGGCGCGGGCGCGGGCGTCGAGTTACGGCTTTGTTTGGGCAGGGCGGCATTCTTCTTGCCAGGCCCTGACTGACCGGGTCCCGAGGGCATGGCGGCGCGATTGAAGACGCTGGTTGCCAGTGGCAAATGGACCGACGAGTCTACGTGGTGGGGCGGCACCGGATCGTGGACAAGGGACAGGGCCTGCAAACTGTCGGCAACCGAAATGACGCCTGTTATTAGAGCGCCACGTCGTGATTGGTAGCGCCATCAACGCCATCAACAGCCGGACCTGGAGAAATAAAGCTCCGACTCCGCCATTTGCATCCGCCCCACGGTTAATTACCGGAGCTCTCGTCTCGCCCTGCCAGAAAAGTGAAGAACTCAGCCATACCTCGCTTCGCATAACAAGCTGCCAAGTAAGCGTGGGGAATCTGGAAGAGTCCAAAGAGCCGGATTTGACTCCCGCCGTATCCCCATCAACGATAGGAGGGAAGAGGCATGGCGATTGGTGATAGTGCGTTTCGAACCCCGAGCTCGGGCAAAACCTTCAGAGAGCCTCGAGGACGCGGCCGCCATCTACCTGCCCGGCCTAGGCAGAGAAATTTCCAGAAGCCCGACTATCAACCAGAGCCAGCTTGTGCATAGGCGCATCGTCCATTGCAATGCCTCTGATGGAGCCGTTGCCTCACATATGGCCCCGACATTCGAAAGGTATGGCTTCGCGGCCAAGTCCCTGGCTGGCGGCGCGTGAGTCGACACTGCTGGGTTTGCGCCGAGATGAACGACATGCCGCCTGACATGAAGAGCGCTTGTAGGAAGGGAATCGCGAGCCTGGTCATTCGCGAAGCGAGTGGCATGATGAGTGGTTGAACTTGCACTCATGGAGCTCATCCTTCAACACCGCAGCTTCGAAAGGGGAGTAGACACGGAGAAATCAACGGTATCAAATCCGCCCTTATCAACAAGCCACTTCCATACAGGCGCTGCGGCAGTAAGACGAGTAGCGCATGCCCTCGGGCACGTGAACCAAAACCAACCCCCTGCTGCACCACTCTATGCCTTCCAAATCCTCTTGACAGCCTCGGTGACGCCAACGTCGTTTGTCTCGAATTCGTACAGCCCGATGCCGACGGTAACAGTGGCAGCGTTCAATGCCCACCAAGAAAACTTGCGCAGCCGGGGATATCCCTTGTTGGGAATGTAGTCGATAATAACCTGCTGAAAGCCCATGTGAGAGTGAAGGAGGACAGAGGAGCAGAGAATGGCGTCAATGGTCGGGTTGAGAGAGCCGGCGGCGAAAGGGGCGATGGTGAGGGGTACGAGGCTGGCCGCGAGGAGGCGCTCGAAGGCCCAGTGGTAAGAGCCATGCGCTGAATTGGGTTGGGGGATCGGGGCTGGGTCATTGACTGGTGATGGAAATTAGTATCAATGACCGACAGAGAGGGTTGTAGGTCGCGAGAATGGAAATGTATGCTCGTGTCGTCACGTCGTACCTCCGCCTTCAATCCGCTCTGTCGCAGCATCATATCAGCACAAGCTCCAGAGGCGCGACTATCGTATGGACCTTGAGCCTTCAATGGGGCCACGGCGAGAGGGGAGAGACTGACGAGGCCCCGGGGGCAGGAAGGCAGAGCGCCTGCTGGAGCTATGCAAGGCCGCGACTCGGAGCGCCGGCTGCTTGGCAAAGGCACCCCGGGCCGCGAATCGAGAGGCGAGCAACGTAGGCCGTACAATTGACGCCATGATTCCTGTAAAGCGGACGCGTCCGGAGCACCTGACGGTATCAGGCGACGATGAGCAGCCGTGCGCGGAGGTGGATGAGGGAGGAAGGGCGGATTTGGCGTCGAACTTAGGCCTACATTGCCGAGGAAGTCGAAATGCAAGATCGCTGATTGGCTACACGCATTCCTGACGAATGGCCCGGCCCGGCACGCAAAATCGTTGCTCCGTCGGCACTTGGAACCGTGTACTATCTGATTGGCCAGTTTAAGCTGGAGCTCTGGCTTATCGATATCGTCTGTCTCCATGTGAAAAAAACTTGTCGCCAAACACATCCGGCTCTGTATAACTGCGATAACCCTCGGCCCAGCTCCTCGGTGGTTAACCTCCTGGAAATCACTGCGACGGGCAACAGAAAGGCCTTAAGAGTGCACCTCTTCCCCCGACCGGCCCGACCGGGGGCTCGGCGTCCTCAACCATGGCTTCCCAAGCGATGCCGCGCGCACTCTTCCGGGCCAGACCAAACGCCGGCCCGCAATGCGCCTTGACAGGTTCGCCCTGGTCGCTCGCCGCTCTTCATCGGGGACGTGGGGTCGCTCAGACCTATTTAAAAAAGGTGGCCGAAGGGGCGGAGCGCTGGGCGGAGAGAGCAGAAAAGATCAAAAAGGGCGAGATTCCCCATGTGTGGGATGTTCTCAACGAACGAGGCTATATGAAGGATGTTGCTGGGTACGTTCCGTTTCATATCCCTTCTCCCGTGATGCGGTGCAGGAATGGACAATCTGACATTGGCGTGGTGTAAAGAACCACGAAGATTATCAAGGAGACGATGCGTGTCAAGCGAATAGGCGCCTACGTTGGCGTGGACCCGACCGCCGACTCGCTACACCTCGGACATCTGATCCCTTTCATGGCCCTGTTCTGGCTGTGGTTACATGGGCACCCTGCCGTGACGCTCATCGGTGGCGCCACGGCGCGAATTGGCGATCCCACTGGCCGTGTGACTAGTCGCGCCATCGTGTCCAACGGCGTCATCGCCAAGAATATTACCAAGACACACTATCAGATCTCCAAAATCTGGTCCAACGTCGCCGAGCTGAAGCGAAAGTATGAGTATCCAGATGACTGGGCCGCCAAACGTCACCTCCTCAACAATAGCATGTGGCTGCAGGGCCTGTCCATGTACGAATTCACAAAGGCGATAGCCAGACATACCAGGGTCGGGCCCATGCTAAGCCGAGACGCGCAAGTACCGAGTGCCCAAACCAAGCCACGTACGCCTGCTAACGCCGGAACAGGGTCAAGCAGAGGATGGAGGGCGGCGAGGGCATATCCGTGGGCGAACTAATCTATCCCCTGTTCCAGGGATGGGATTTTTGGCACATGTTTAAGAAGCTCGGCATCCAGATGCAAATCGGCGGCTCCGACCAGTTTGGCAATATTGTTTCTGGCATCGATGCAGTCAAGATAATCAGGGAAAATGAAGAGACCGGCGCTGCCAGGATGCCCAACGAGTGGTGCGATCAACCCCTGGGCTTCACCGTTCCGCTGCTCACGGACTCATCCGGCGCCAAGCTTGGCAAAAGCGCCGGCAACGCCCTCTGGCTCGACGAGTTCAAGACTTCGGCCTTTGACCTGTACGGCTACTTTGTGCGACGATCCGACGACGAGGTCGAGAGACTCCTGAAGCTACTCACCTTTATCCCCATGGCCAAGATCCAGGATATGATGGTGGAGCACCGCCAAGACCCGACCAAGAGGCTCGCGCAGCACACCCTAGCCTTTGAAGTCCTTTCACTGGTTCACGGCTCCCAGAAAGCCTTGGAAGAGGCACAGCAGCATGAGTTTCGCTTCGGCGGAAAGCTACCTCCAATCGTCAAGGTCCCGACGCAAGACTCAGGCATCGTTGTTCCCAACAACGCCCCTCGAAGCGATATTGAGCTTCCTCGCTCCGTCTTGGACCTTTCACCCGCCAAGATCCTCTTTGCGTGCGGCCTGGCCAGCAGCGCCAGCGATGGTCAACGTCTCGTGAAGCAGGAGGGCGCATACGTGGCCGCCCAGCCCGGTCAGAAGAAAGGACTCGTCCCGGGCAACCTCAACTGGACCCCCATCAAGATGTGGTTCCCCGAAGAGACGGCCAGGTATGTCCTCGACGACCACATCCTCATCCTCCGCAAGGGCAAGCACAATGTCCGCATCATAGAACTCGTCTCGGACGAAGATTGGGAAAAAAGCAAAAAGATTTACCCCGGCCAACCACTCACGGGGTTCGTGAGGCGCGCCAAGGCAGCGATGAAGGAACAGGCCGAGGCTCGAGGAGAGCCGCCGATGAGGGCAAAGGATTTCAGATTGCAACTATTGGAGCAAAAGAAGCTGTGGGTGGCCAACAACCCGAGCATCGAGTTCCCCACCAAGCGAGAGCTTCGCGAGCGCTCACACTGGGAAAAGAGAGGCTCTTCCAGGCGGCCACGTTCTACCAGTTTTGACCCTCCCAGTACGGGTTTAAACCCTCCCAGCACGGGGTTTGAACCTCCCAGTACGGGGTTTGAACCTCCCAGTACGGGGTTTGAACCTCCCAGTACGGGGTTTGAACCTCCCAGTACGGGTTTCTCCCGGCCTTACTCTCCCAGAACGAGGCCCCCCAGAATGGACAGACCGAGGTCGGGTGTCACCAGTTCCGACTTTTTCGGGCCGAGTTCCTCCAGGTTGCACTCTCCCAGGACCCGATCCACCGGGAAGAGGAGGGGCTCTCCCAAACCCGGGTTTTCCAGGTCGGGGGAAATGACGAGCTATGGCAGGAAGCTCCACGGCTTGCCCGACTCCGAGGATTCCAAGCCTGGCGGTCCCAAGTCTGGCGGCCCTGGCTTTCGCGGCCCCGACGCTGGTGGCTGGAACCCGAACCCTATTGTGTGAAGCCCAGGTCGAAGACGAATCAATGGTAGCCCTCCTCGGGGTGTACCTTGCCAGCCTCAAAGCACACTGCAGCCTTGACACTGTAGCAACAGCCTCGGGGCACTTTTGTATTGCACGATATGGAACACAGAGGTCAGGTACCTGACGGAGAGTCTAACTTTGACGAAGCATGCCCACTCTAGCCGTGCCTACAGTGCACATGACCCAAGCCTCCGCGTCCTAGTCGTCGTCCAAGAAATGCGCTCCACAGAGCGTAAAGTGTTGAGAGTAGCAAAACAGCCGAGTTGGCTAGCAAAGAGTACCAAAATGCGTGCAGTACGTGTGAAGCAAGGTGCGGGATCAACAAGCAAGGAAGTCCATTGGGCGTCAGCGGTACATGACGGTAAGGTCCCCCTTGGGGACAGGCAGGGTCTTGAGCTTGTCCATGATTTCGCCGTCGGTGAGATTCTGCTCGGTGATGATCTGGTCAAAGTGGTGGTCGCCGTCGGTGTACTTTTGCAGCGAGTCGCCGCCGGGCACGGGACGACTCTGGCCGGTGGCGATGGCGGCAAGGTACTGCTTCGATATGACGTACTTGTGGATGCGGTAGAGGCAGCCCTTGATGACGCCAAACTGGACGAAGCGGCGGACGTCGACGTGGGCGAGGACCTCGAAGCCGTTGTCGTTGCTGGCGTAGATCCACTCCTTGATGCTCTTGCCCTGGGAAAAGTTTGTCATGAGCTTGATGAGGTGGTAGTTTGCGACGCGGGCGCGGCCGTGCGAGACGTAGCCGGCGCACTCGTCGACCATGCCGTCGACGTTGCGGATGAAGTCGTGAATGCCCGGGCGGGGCGCGTAGCACGAGGCGAAGAAGAACATGTCGAGGAGGAGGATGGTGTCGTAGTAGAGGAGGTGGCGGAGGCCCGTCTTGGCCAGGGCAAGAGACACGCCGGCCTCGTAGGCGATACGGCGGACGTCGGAGACGCCGTCAATCCTTGCAATGACCTTTTGCAGCGTCAAGTCCCAGGTGGCGTCGACAATGTCGGCGAACTTGGTCTTGGCCACGGGCACGTGCCAGCCCTGGACGACGGGAGGGTCGGGGTGATGGGGGAACAGCTTCATGTTGATGGTGTTTGCGTCGTCTGAGAGGACATGGCGGGTGAGCGAGGGGTTGCCGATGGGTTCACAGGGGGGGAAAGGGGGGGAAACCAACCAACGGGAATCATGCACTCGCCATAGTTGTTGAGGTCCTCCTTGATAATCTCGAGGAGGCTCGCAATGGGCCGGCGTGCGTCGTCTTGGCCACGGGACTCGCCCCTGCTAAGGTACTCGTCCTGCCTCTCCATCTCGTTGAAGGTGGTGGCGAGACGACGCACGACCCGCTCATAGGGCGTATGGTCGACGTCGGCCTCGACAATCAGGCCAAAGTTGAAAATGAACTCATTGCGTCGGTACTTAGCGTCGGCAATAACGACAGGATGGCCGAGAATGGTGTATTTTCCGTCGGGCGTGTTGACGGTGACGTAGCGGTTGCAAAAGGCCTGGCGCGGGATGATGTACTCTTGAAGCACGTCAAAGTCGACGAGCGGCTGCCGGGCCGCGGCGCTGGCTCGGGCTCCTCCGCTGTCGGTTTGGGTGATGCAGCCGGGAGGGGACTGGGCGACAATGTGTGGTCCTGCGGCATGTCGTGACGGTTGAGCCATGCAGTCCTGGGTGGAGAGGCAGAAGAAGAAAGGGGGGACCAAGGCATCGAGACGAGGGGGACAAGGTCTGTGTGCGTACGACTGGGCTCACCTTCTTTCGGGAAGAAGCGTGCGTAGAAGATGCCTTGAATCATGATGGCCGGTCAGATGAGAGAGATGGCTTTTCGGGTGTTGCTGTTGATGCTCGACGAGGCGAAAGACTGTGCGTGATGGTGAGAGGCGAGGCCTGGGAACAAGAGGTTCCCAGGCTGTCAGGCTGAGCCGCAGGGAGGGTGTCAAGGCCGGGTCGCCTCTTCGCCGGAGGGCAAGTCAGTGCTTGGTTGGGGTGGAGGAGAATCTGCATGGTGTTGAGGGAGGGGAAGGAAACCGTGGTTGCGTTGCTAGTCGAGCTTGGCGGCGCCCGCCAGCTGTTCGTCGAGTTGCGCGCAGCTGGCAGATGCGTCATCAGCAGTCCAGAGGATCGAGGGGTCAGGGAAAAGGAGCTGGGATGATTGTCTTGTGTGAAGGCGTTGAATGACGCCAACAGACAGGAGGCGACGTTTACTATTCGTAGAGAAGGTAAGTAGCGTACCTTGTGGGACTGAACCGATAAAAGACGCCAAGGAGGAAAGTCGGATGCCTCCTCTGTCCTTTTCGCTTTTATCGTCACTTCCCAGCATCGTCGTGCTTCATGTCTTGAGCAGCAACTTGCATGCCGTTCCATCGTCAAGTTAAAAGTACCTGCACCGCCAAGCCCCAGTGTTCTCTTGCTTGCCTTTGGGTTCCATGTATGTAAGCAAAAAGTAAGCAAAGGTACTACTAGGTATTCATTCGCACAGCAAAAGTACAGCAGGCACAGCCCAAGTTTCACCTGTGCGGCACTATTTTCCAGCGACCACTCCACTAGTTCTTTGGGTACACTGCCTGCCAGGGCGGGCACCTTTCTTTGCCACAAATTGCGCCCTCATTCTTCTCCCTCCCTCCCTTCCTCCACCTGCACCCAAGCAAGAGAGACGCCGCCCCTGCAGCATCGCACGACCTTCGCCGCTTCTCCGCCGCATACAGTAGCTGGAAGACTTTTTCGCCCGGGACTTCTTCTCTTTTGTACCGACGACGAGACGACGACGACATCATCTCCCGCACCTCCGCCAAAGGCCCCGGACCAGAGAACCAAGCCGCATCCGCCCGCACGGCAGTCGACATGGCGGAAAACGATGAAGCGGGCGACTCGGCCCACGTCACCTTCAAGGTCAAGACGTCGTCGGATAGCACCCACACAGTCACCATGGCCGAGTCAGCCACGGTCCTCGAGCTCAAGACCAAGCTGTCGGCCTCGGACCTCGAAAACATACCCGTCGAGCGCCAGCGCCTCATCTACTCGGGCCGAGTCATGAAAAACGATGACGCCCTCGCCTCGTACAAGATCAAGACCAACAACACCATCCACATGGTCAAGAGCGCTGCCAGCAATCCTACCCAGCAACCTGCTGCCTCCACGACCCCGCAAGCCATCCCGACCAACATGGCATCGGGCACGGCCAACAACCCGCTTGCTGGCCTGACCGGGGCTCGCTACGCCGGTCACCAGGTCAACCTCCCGGGCATGGAAATGTTTGGCCCCGATGGCGGCGTGAGCTTCACCCTCCCACCCTCTCACCCAACCTAGCCTCTCTGCTGACGCCCGCCTACAGATGGGCCCTCCCATGGACGAGGAGCGTCTCCAGCAGATGATGTCGGACCCCAATCTGCAGCAGGCCATGAGAGAGGCCCTCAACAACCCCGCCTTTGTCAACATGCTCATCGAGTCAAACCCCATGCTGCGCAACATGCCCGGCGCCAGAGAGCTCATCACCTCGCCTGGCGTCCAGCAAATGATGAGCAACACAAACATGCTGCGAGACGCCATGCGATTACAACGCATGATGGGCGGCGCCGGCGATGCTTCCTTTCCCGCTCCCGGCGCGACGGACACGACGCCCGGCGCCAACGGCACGGGCGACGCCAACGCCAACAATCAACAGAATTCTCCTTTGAATCCCTTTATGATGCCTGGCACGATGGGCGGTGGCGGCGGCGGCGGCGATGGACGCGTCGATTTGAGCCAGATGCTGCAAGCCCTTGGCATGGGCGGCGCGACCCCGGGTCAGGAGTCGCGAGAGGGTGAGGCAGCTGCCCCGGGCCAAGGAGCGACGCAGACCCAGGGCGCGGGAGCGACACGACAGATTCAGAGCCAACAGCCGGCAAACCCCTTTGCAGCCTTGTTCCCGCCCCAAGGGGGCTCGCAGAACAATTCGTTTGGCATGAACCCCGAGATGATGCAACAAATGATGCAAATGATGGGCGGAGGAGGGGGTGCGTTGAACTCGGCGCCGGCGGACAACCGTCCGCCGGAAGAGCGTTATGCTGAGCAGCTGCGGCAGCTCAACGACATGGGCTTTTACAACTTTGATCGGAACGTGGCGGCACTGAGGCGGAGTGGCGGAAGCGTTCAGGGTGCGATTGAGCACTTGCTGGGCGCAACGGATTAATGGGGCCGACGAGCTTGCGGGGAGGCGGAGCGACAAGCGAGACGGGGCGCGAGACGGGGGCGCGAGAAGAATGGCTCGAGAAGAATGGCTCGACGCTTCGGGGTTTGAAGCGGAGCGTCACTCCGGGATGGCGATCGGGGGAGCGGGCAGCCGCGTCGGATAGTCTGATGGATAGGCAGCATGGCGAGTGCCTCGCAGCGGTGCACGGCGGAAGCCGAATAGCAATTGGCTCTAACATTTTTTGTGTCCTTGGTAAAGACAGGTGAATCAGAGACTGCGGGCCGCTGGTCGTGGCATCGCGTGGGTTGTCCGTGGCGTGGGTGTCTTGGACGGGGCAAGAGGACGGGG
This sequence comes from Ophiocordyceps sinensis, assembly GCA_012934285.1. Taxonomy (NCBI): domain Eukaryota; kingdom Fungi; phylum Ascomycota; class Sordariomycetes; order Hypocreales; family Ophiocordycipitaceae; genus Ophiocordyceps; species Ophiocordyceps sinensis. The sequence continues at coordinate 2,162,911 of JAAVMX010000008.1, forward strand.
CAAGAGGACGGGGCAAGAGGACGGGGCAAGAGGACGGGGCAAGAGGTGTCGGCGAATCAAGAGGTCTTCACCACAAGCTCGACGGCGATGGAATGGGCCAAAGGCTAAGTGGTGGCGCTTTCCTACAAGCGGCCGATGCATGACCACGCGGATGAGGCGCTAACATTTGGATCCGATGCTCTCGTCTGGCGGGAGAGCGGGAGAGCGGGAGGAGCGGCATGGATATATATCAGCCGACTTGGCCCAGACAAAGGGGAGACTGGCCAGCTATCCGTGGAGCAAATCATCGTCCTGCTCAAGCGCCTCTCTCCCTCGGTTGACGACTCGCCTCACTGACGACCCGCCGCTCTCCCTCCTTGGAGCCGCTCTCCCTCCTTGGACCTCGCCTCACCGACGAGCAAGCCGGCATGAGACTCGGCCTGGTCGGATGCCTCGTCGCCGCCGTCTTGACCGGGCTGTGCCGGGGCCTCGACGACGTGACGGCGAGGCCGGGCAACGGCAGCAATGCCATTTCCGACATGCTGTCGAGCTTTCCGTCGTGTTCGGTAGGGACTCGTGTCGTGTCTGGAGTTTGAAGAGATGCTGACTTGGAATCCCTTCCCCTTGGCAGCGTGACTGCTACGCGACGGGCCTGGCGGGACTGCATTGCTCCGACACGGCATGCGTGTGCTCGGATCCAGGCTTCGAGGACCACGTGCGTGGTTGCGTCGTGAACGCCTGCCATAGGGTCGATGGGCTGGGTGAGTTGATGTTTGACCATGTCCATCTCATCAACTGACAACTGACACAAGCCGTGCGACAGCGGCCAAGAACCTGACGGACACGGCGTGCCAACGGCGGCGGCGAGACAGGAGCGCATCCTACACCGTCATGAGCATCGTCATGGGCTCCGTCGCGTCCGTCGTCGTCGGCATCCGCTTCCTCTTCAAGTACAGCCGGCGGCGCATCGCCGTGGACGACTTCATCATCCTGTCGTCGCTGGCCGTGGGCATCCCGTGCACGGCGCTCAACGTCCAGGGGCTGGTGCGCCACGGCATCGGGCGGGACGTGTGGACGCTGCAGACGGAGACGGTGACGGACTTTGTCTTCTTCTTCTACCTGCTCGAGATCTTCTACGTGGCCATGATGGCCCTGGTCAAGATGGCCATGTGCTTCTTCTACCTGTCCATCTTCCCCGGCACGCGCATCCGCCAGGTGCTCTGGGCCACGACCGTCGTCAACGTGCTCATCGGCGTCGCGTCGGTCCTGACGTCCGTCTTCCAGTGCTCGCCCGTGCGGTTCTACTGGACCATGTACGCCGAGCCCGAGGCGGGATCGTGCATCGACATCCACATGCTGGCCTGGGTGCACGGGGGGGTCAACATTGCCCTCAACTTTTGGCTCATTGCCATCCCGCTGAGCCAGGTGCGCGGCCTCGGGCTCCACTGGAAGAAGAAGGTCGGCGTCGTCATCATGTTTCTGACGGGAACCTTGTGAGCCGCTCGTCCCGGGTCACGTCTCGTCGATCGTGCTGACGTGCTCAAGCGACACCATCGTGTCCATCCTGCGACTGCAGTCCCTCATCCTCTTTGCCAACTCGTGGAACCCGACCTGGGACCAGTGGAACGTGGCCTGGTGGTCGACCATCGAGATCAACGTCGGCCTCATCTGCACCAGTCTGCCGGCGCTGCGCCTGCTGCTGATGCAGTTTGCTCCCCGCGTCTTCGGCAGCGGCCGGGCCTCCCCCTCGTGCGACACGCCCGCCGACGCAAACGCCAGTCGCGGCATCCTGGTGCAGAAGCAGGTGCGCATCTCGAGCACCGAGGGCTCCGTCGCCACCCATGCCATGAGTCAGACCAGGCTCGAGCCGTGGGAGGTGACGTCGGAGGGGGGCAGTCGGCCTCACAGCGTGGCTTACACGACATGGCACCCGCAGAGGTGATGCCTGGGTAAATCAGGGGTTGGAGAGAAGGGCATGATGGGGTTCTTCGTCGACGGTTCTTGGCCTGGCACATTTCATTGTAGTTAGTTACCTTGGTAGTTGATGTGTATGATGCAATTCTCACGCAATAAATTTGGGGCAGCGATGGAAGCATATCGTTTGCGATGGAAGATGGAAGCATATCGTGTGAGCAGCGAGACAGGCATTCCGCTTGAGCATTGAGCAGCGAGACAAACAACAGTCAGTCACACAGCATCGGTAGCCCCCAGCCTTGTATACACCGGTCTGGCCGACGTATGACTCATTGCATTGATAGACAGGCATTCCGTTTGAGCAGCGATAGAGGCATATCGTTTAAGCGCCTGGACTAAAGGCATATCGTTTAGGCACCGATGGAATTTTTCCATTTAACTTCTCCCTCCACCCTCAAGCTTTCCACCCTCACCATCCTCAACTCGCCACCATCCTCAACTCACCAGTACACCACCTCCACCACCTCAACTCGCCACCGTCCATCTTATTCCGCTCGTTGCTCGTTGCTCGTTGCTCGTTGCTCGTTGCTCGTTGCTCGTTGTTCCGTTCGTTGCTCTCGTTGTCTCACGTCAAGCACTTCAGCATGAAGAGAGCAGCGACATCGCCGCCCCCGATTCGGCCGCGGCGCGCAAGCAAGCGCGCCAAACCAATCGACTCTCTCCAAGTTTTTGTTAACGACGTGCAGTCAACGGTAAATCAGATGTTGCCCACTGGCGGGCGTCGATACGACCAGGCGGCGATTCTGGCTATAAATTTCTCCCGATCAGATATCCCAAGCGTCGTTCCGCTCCGGAACGAGCTTCTAAACCTTCTTGACAACACGTACAACTGGAAGGTGGAGCGGCATACGATTGACTGCAACCAAGCGCACACCGCCGCTCTACGCAACCTTCAGGTGGCAGCAACCACCTTCATGGGAAAGTACGCCTCGAGAAACAGTAGCGGCGCATCCCTTCTTTGCGTCTACTACTCCGGACACGGATTTCGGGGCAAAGACATGAAGCTCAACATCTGCGGCTCGATGGCGTCGACGACCGCACGAGCTCCATACCTCGAGTGGGCCAAGATTCGGGCTCTTACCTCGTCTGTAGCTGTGGAGAAAAACGACCAGCGACTCGTCATCCTGGATTGCTGCGTCGCAGGGCTTGCTCACTTGGATCATGACGACTTCGAGGTGCTGTGCGCCTCGTCATGGGAGTCGGTAGCGGCCGGTTCAGCCCAGGCCAGCTTCACCCGCGCGATCATCGATGAGCTGAAGGCGCTGAACGGCGGGGCCATAACCACAACGCAACTAATATCCCGGCTGCACTCGCATCGATCGGTGCGCAAGGGTGTTTCCATGCCCGTGCACAAGCGGGCATTGGACGATGATCGGCCACCGGCCCTGATCCATCGCATTGAGAAAACCCCTGCGCCGACTTCGGCTCAGGTTACTGCCGTGAAGAGACACTCGCACGTTCTGATCGCAGTCAAGGTCAGTCAATGCTTTCTCCTTTAGTGGTTCCAGACTGATAGAATTAGGTGGCCAAGGAAAACACCGTGCCCAACGCGACGGAATGGGCCCGATGGCTCAAAACCAATCTGCCCCCATACGTTGGGGAGATGCAGATTACAGCCAAGTGGAAGACAGGGTCGGCTCTTGTTGTCTTTGTGCTGCCAATCGAGATCTGGTTGGGCCTGCCGGAGAGGGATGCGTACTCGTTTATAGAGTATCACGGGGGCTGGGACGCCGCCACTGCTCGTCGGGAGCAGGCGGCCCTCCTGGTGCCGGGCCTGCAGCTGCAGGAGAACCGGCGACCCGGCGGCGGCGACTTCCAGCAGCTACAGCCGCTGCAGCCGTTCCAGCCGCTGCGGGAGCAGCAGCGACCCCGCAGCCGCGACAATATCCAGCCGCCCCAGGGGCAGCCGCGACCCGACATCGGTGACAACTTCCAGAGACTGCAGCCGTTCCAGCCGCTGGAGGAGCCGCAGCGGCCCGGCAGCCCGCTGCAGGAGCAGCCGCGACGACCCGACACCGGCGGCAGCGTCCGGCGCCGCGCGCGCGGTCCGAAACGGATGCCGGGACCAGATCCGCTCGAAGAGGAGTGAGAAGAGGAGTGAGAAGAGGAGTGAGAAGAGGAGTGAGGAGAGGAGTGAAGGATGGATGGTGCAGGGATTCCAGTTTTCTAGTACTTCGTACGAAGAATAGTAGTATTAATATAGAGTCATGATCTGAGTCACATCTTTACTTGTGCTGTCAAGTGCGGGACTCGGCCAACGCTCAAGACTGCGTCTAGGATCGCACTTGTACACTTGGATTAGCTTGGATTAACCTAGCAAGACGTTGAAGTACCCGTTGACAACGGGTATACGAATAGGAGTTGTGAGTAGATTACTGTCAGGTCACATGACTTGCGGTTGTCAATACAATAACTTTCCCGGTTCATCGCCAACCTCACCCCTCCTCACTCATCATTCACAACAAATCTCCAACCGCAAGCTCCCCACTCCGAAATACACAGACCACCCATCGCAGTCCACCATGCGAGGAATCCAAATCAAGCAATACGTCGAGGTATGCCAAGCCATCCCTTGGCAAGCACGCCAACTGAAGCATCTCCCTCGCAAACAAGGGCCCGGCAGACCTCCAAGTATCCGAGCTCCCCGACCCGGTCCCCAAGGACGACGAGTACCTCATCCAGGTGCACGCCTCGGCGGCCAACTTCTTTGACATCCTCCAGGTCCAGGGTCGATACCAGAGCCAGCCTCGTGCGTCCTGCCGCGCCCAAGCGTGTCTCCGCCCTCGCTGACGTGGCCCCCGCAGCCTTCCCCTGGATCGCCGGCGCCGAGTTCGCGGGCACCGTCGTCTCGGTGCCGCGCAACGCGAGGCAGCCCCCCAAGTTCCAGCCCGGCGCTCGCGTCTTTGGCGCGGCCCAGGGCGCCTTTGCCACCATGCTCTGCGCGGCCGAGGCGGCGTTGCTGCCCGTGCCCGCCGGCTGGTCGTTTCAGGAGGCTGCGGGACTCTTCATCACGGCTCCGACGAGTTACGGCGCCTTGGTCGTCAGGGCAAACGTCAAGCGCGGTGACCATGTGCTCGTCCACGCCGCCGCCGGAGGAGTTGGCCTTGCCGCGGTACAGGGTGAGTATCTCATGTGTCCCTGAGCAAGTCTACCCTGCCGTCCCTGAGCAAGTCTACCCTGCTGCCCCTAAGCAAGTCTACCCTGCTGCCCCTAAGCAAGTCTACCCTGCTGCCCCTGAGCAAGTCTACCCTGCTCTCCCTGAGCAAAGACGTGCCTGGTCCGGAGCAAAGCATCGAATCTCACGACATCATGTCCAGTCGCCAAAGCATTTGGCGCCATCGTCATCGCAACAGCCTCGACGCCCCGCAAGCTCCAAGTCGTCAAGGCCTACGGCGCCGACCACGTCCTCTCCTACACCGACGCCGACTGGCCCGCCAAGGTCAAGGCCCTCACCCCCGGCAGGCGCGGCGTCGACATCGTCTACGACCCCGTCGGCCTCGTCGACAAGTCGACAAAGTGCACCGCCTGGAACGGCCGCATCCTCGTCGTCGGTTTCGCCGCCGGCAGCATCGAAAAGGTGGCCATGAACAAGGTCCTGCTCAAAAACATCTCCCTCGTCGGCATCCACTGGGGTGCCTACTCGGTCAACGAAAAGGCCATGATCCCCGTCGTCTGGAAGGCAATCATGCACCTGGTCGCAGAGGGCAAGTTAAAGGGCACCGTATACGCCGACGAGGAGTTTGTCGGTTTGGAGAGCATCAAGGATGCGCTACAGGCCTTGGGAGCTCGGCGGACCTGGGGCAAGGTGGTCGTCAAGATTCCGCAGCCTCATCAAGGCCGGCTATGATTATCTCGACGCGACAGCGAGCTGGCGACATTTGAAGAACGGAGCTAGAATAAGTCGACATGATGTCCTCTGCCACGCCTATTTACCTACTAGGCGCGCCCTTTTCCCGTGCCTAGCCGCGAGCCCCCGCTGGCTGATGCGACATACCGTCTGCCACAAGCGCCCCCCTTCACTGGCGTCGTTCTCGCCTGGCAAGGGCCTGGAACTCCATCAGCAGGTCCTTGTCCACGTTCACGGTCCACTGCTCAAAGGCCGCCTCGCCCCCTGCCCGAGCCACCAGCCCCTGCAGCCTGGGAGCCACAAAGTCAAGGATGTGGACCGAGTACACCGGGTCCTGGTCCTGCATCTGCCGCGCCCTCACGGTCTTTGGGGTATCATATTCCGTATCCTCCCAATCGCGCCTGAGGAGCGCATCGCTCCCATCCGCCATTCCCTCTTGGAGATCCGTCATCAACTTGGTCCACATGCTGAAGTAATCCTGAAGCTTCCCAAGGGCGAGCTCGTGCATTGGTGATGGAAGCTCAAGCAGCCGTGTGAGTCCCAGCACGTATAGCTTTTCCTGCTCAATCTTATCAACAGCGTGTAGGTACCAAAACCATTCCGAAGAGAGCCGGGCCCAGACCTGCTCCAGTTGACCGACCGTGGAGAGCATCTGCACGAAGAGGCCCGGCTCAGCCAATGCCAGGCGGGCCAAGATGGCCAAGTAGTCGCCTGCGGTGGCGGTGCTGAGTTCGCTGACCCTTCTGTTTGGCCCCGAAGTCTGCCGTGCCTCCCACGCATCCTGAAGGCTGGCCAGGATCTTGTTCAGGAGCCCAGTCGCCATCATGTCCTGGATGACGACCGATATTCCGTTTGCGCCCCCGAGCTCAGCGGCGGCTCGGATGAGGTAGTCTACGCAGAGGGTGCCGAGTCGTACTTGATCTCGGCTTTTCGAGTCCAGGGTGCTCGAAAGCGCCGAAATGGTTGAGCTTCGTAGCTTGTCCTCCAACATTGCTTCCGGGGCCATGAGCATGTAGGACTCGACCACGCTCAGCGCCTGCGACGCCGTTTCGCCGGCGTAGTCGAGCAGCGGCAGTGCCAGGCCTGCCAGCTCAATCACGTCCGGCTCGAGAGGAGCGTTGCTCTGCATCAGGATCGCGTTCCACAGCTCGAGCGATTCGTCAATGAGAGGGAGGTGGAGGTCCGACCCGGGCATGGCTGCTTCGGACAACAGGGGGACCATGAAGCTCTGGTATCGCTGGGCGCTACTTCCCATGCTCATGACGAGGGCGGCGAATATGGCGATGACGGCCTGCTTGATCATGTACTCCTCGGCCCCAGAGCTCTGCCAAACCCCAGGCAGGGCAGACATGAGCTGATCGCCAAACTGCGCTACTTGATCCTCCATCCGCGTAACTAGGATCCGGACCGATTCGAGAATGGCCAGCTTCGTTTCGTCCACGTCGATGCCTTGGAGCAGTTGGATCAGCTGCGTCAGTATATCCGAGGTATAAGGCAAGAAAAGCCCAATGTGGAAGTCAAGCTCATCCACGATCCACCTGAGCTGCCTGGCAGCCGTGATCCTCACCACCAAGTCGTTGGTCTGGTCGTTGGGGTTCAGGAAATGCTGAAAGACTTGGTACGCCAGCGGCCGGGCGGCATCCGTCAGCTTGACGGGAGCCCACTGGCTAATAAGAATCGCAATCCTGCGCCGCAGCACCTTGTAGAGACGCCCCTGCTGCTGCGCATCGTGCACAATGGTGGACGCCAGCACCGTGTCAAAGTCAAAGACATGGGAAACGTGGGCAGCAGCCAGTCCCATGGCTGTGTATACGGCCTCTTTTGTGGCGATTTCGGCCTGTGCATCTTGCGCGGTTTGGAAGTATGACAGCAGAGGCGGGACAAGGAGGGGCTTGAAGTTTGTGAGCAAGTCGAGAAACAGCTTCTCCGCACACGGCCGCACCTCCCACTCGTACGCGCTGCCCTCGCTCTGTTCTTGCTGCTCCCAGTCCTCCGGGTCTTCTTCCCAAGCCTCGAGGTCTGCCAGGCGAAACACGAAGAGATGAGTGATGATGCAGTTGACCATCTGGATGACAAAATCATCCTTGAAGAGCTCCGTCTTGATGGTAATCATGGCCTGCTCCTGACGGGCCTTGATTTCGGGCGATCGATACTTGAACGTCTGAAGGCGATGAAAAGCAATCCTGACGCAGGCTCGCAGAAGGAGGAGACCTCGCAACGCCAGCCTTTCCGGGAGAGGGCCCTCGACCTTTGCCTTTGCGGTGCCCGAGTCGCCGGTCCCGTGTCGGATCCCGCCGGACTTGTCAAAGACCTCGGCGAACTTGGACACCAGGTCCCAATAGGCATGAACGAGGGCCAGTGAGTTTGGGAGGTTGGAGAAGCTCAGCGGGTGCATCTGGGCCATTTTGACGTGAATCTTTGTGAGCTGAAGGAGGTGCTTGCCAATAATGTCTTGATATTGAGCCGAGAATGACGATCCCTGGTTGGCAAAGGCCAGAAGCTCTCCAAACTGAGACTGCGAAGAGGCCCAGAATTGCCCAACAGTCTTGTCCTCGTCGGGCGCGTTATAGCCGGTGATGATGAGCCGTTGAAGTATCTTGAGGGAGGAGAGAGTGTTGCGCATGGCCAAGCTAGCTTCAGCCTCGTTTCCTTGGCCAGTGGACAGAAAGTCTATCCAAAGCGTCGACTTTACCGAGTATATATCGCAGAGGACGTATACAAGCTCGGGCGTAACGCGTTGAAGGTCATACTGGGCCCGTTTAAGGCGCGCCGCGCCGAGCTCCTTGGCAACCCGCAAAAGGACTTGGAGGGCGCCCGACAGATGCTGCTGATTGCCGTTCTTGTATGACCGCAGCATTTCGATGATGGTTGGAATGGCATCGGGCCAGGTCGCCGGATACTCGAGCCGAACCACCTTTGCCACGACAAGGGCATTGTGCAGCGCCAGGCTCTTGTCAGGCTCGTCGACGGTGCCCTGGAACAAGCGCTCGCGAATGCGGAGTTTCTCGTCCATCTTGAGGACATTTCTGGGCTGATTCAGGAGCCGCCAGTACTTGTCGATGCCATTCTTGAGCTGAATGATGGCGAGAAAGCGTACGTTGGTCGGTATGGCCCTGTCGAGGAAGACATCCTGGCGGGCCAAGGTCAGCTTGAGCTTGCGAGGGTGCGGCCGAGGGCATGGGGGGTTATAGGGCTTCCCATACCTGTAGCGAAGAGAAGTAACCCGACTGCTGCTCCCAGGAAGTGAGCTGCTTGCCTGCGGCTTGCCGACGCGCGTGTTCGTTGGAGGTGGCGGCGGCCAAGGTGCGGCACAGATTGTCCAAGTTCAAAGGGTTCGCCTCGCCGGGCACCTCGATGGCGAAGCTCATGCTGGCAAGAGTGATTTGTCTGCTTGATTGCGAAAACGAACGACCTGCTAAATAGCCAGGAGCCACAACGCGAAGGGAAAGACGCGTTTTGACGAGTCACAACCCCCGAGCATCGCAGGAGAAGCTCTTTTCGTGGGCAAAGTCAGGCGGGGAGGGACTTTCACCTAACAGTCTAACAGGTGGTTATTCGTACAGTGGGGGGGGGGCGGAGCGGCGTAATCATGGAAGGAAGGAGGGGCACGGCGTTTTCGTCCACATGGAGCAAGTGTGCCCCAAAATAAACATCGTCCCTCCATCCACGCTGCCATCCGACCTCGACGACACCTTCCCGCCATGATCCGCCCGCGGGCTGCTAGGGCTGCCGCCCGAGCAGTTTCGTCGGCGCCCTGGACATGCGCGGCGTGCCTCTCCCGCCGGGGCTATACCGCCCAAAGGCCCGACAAGGTCGACCTTCCCGACCACCGAAAGCTCGGCTTGCAGCAAGAACTCTTCATCACCTCCGTCTACAGTCCAGGCTCGCCCATATTCCTTCCCAATGGCGCCCGCATCTTCAATCGGCTCGTCGATTTTCTGCGCAAGCAATACGTCCGCTATGGCTTCCAGGAGGTCATTACTCCGACAATCTACAAAAAGTCGCTGTGGGCCAAGTCGGGCCACTTGGAAAACTACGCCGACGACATGTACTCGGTGACGGCGAATACGGAGAGTCGCCAAGGGTGCTGTCATAGTGCCGGGGGGGAGGACGAGGCTGATGGAGATTACGGGCTGAAGCCGATGAACTGCCCGGGCCATTGCCTCATCTTCAAGTCCAAGTTGCACAGCTACCGGGACCTCCCCGTGCGATACGCAGATTTCAGTCCCTTGCATCGAAACGAGCCCTCTGGCTCTCTGTCCGGCCTGACGCGAGTCCGCCGCTTCCACCAGGACGACGGCCACATCTTCTGCCGGCCCCGCCAGGTTGAAGACGAAATCAAAAAGACTTTGGACTTTGTCAAGTCCGTCTACAACGTGTTGCGCCTGGGAGTGAGCTACCGCCTGGCACTATCCACCCGTCCAAAGGATCACTTCATCGGCTCAGAGGATGAATGGGGCCGCGCCGAGGATAGCCTGAGGCGCGCCCTCGAGGCCTCGGGCATGGAGTGGAGCGTCAACGACGGAGACGGGGCGTTTTACGGGCCCAAGATTGACATCATCCTCAAGGACTCGGACGGCAAGGAGCACCAGACGGCCACGATTCAGCTGGACTTCCAGCTGCCCAAGCGCTTCGAGCTCGAATACCAAGCCCCTGCCCCCGAGTTGGAGGCACGGGGCGAGACAACCGAGGACCCGGCACTGCTCGCCGAATACGGCCCTGTGCGGCCCGTCATGATCCATCGGGCCGTTCTCGGCTCGGTCGAACGGCTGATGGCTCTTCTCATTGAGTCGTACAACGGCAATTGGCCCTTTTGGTTGAATCCTAGACAAGCCATCGTCTTGACCGTAAACACCTCCCCGCCGGTGGTGGGCTGGGCCGAGCAAGCCCGCGACTTGCTTGTCGGGGTTCAGAGTGAGAGCTCGTCCGAGCTGGCCAAGCCCACCGGCTTTGCAGTGGACGTGGACTCTACACCGCGGCCACTGGGCTCCAAGATTAGAGAGGCACGGACAAACGGTTACAGCCAGATCTTGGTTGTGGGAGAGCGGGATGCAGAGAGCAGGCAAGTCACTCTGGGCAAGGAGCGGCTGAGCCCTGTGGAAATGCTCGAGAGAATGCGCGCCATGACAGACGAATTCCAATGATGGACCGGGCACTGCCCTCAAGCACCAGCCCAGAAGCTCTCCAGGATGTCGTGTTCCACGATACTGTACAAGTAATCCTGCCCATGTACTCTTGCTCCCAAGCGATGGCCTGGCGTCATTCCCATGTCCTTGCTGTCCTGTCCTCAGAATCGATGTTTAGGCGGTGGCAGCAGCCGTTTCCTGACGGCCCTGTGCAACGGGACACGGCCAGAGGATATGGATGACGGGCTGGGATCAGCCGAGGCATCAAACGTAATGCCCCGACGAGGCCTTGGAGATGCAAGGCGTAGAGGTCGTGGGCTCAAACGCGCGGGCACCGTCTGTCGACGCAGGGAATAGGAGCGCGTCGCGTCGCGCAAACGGATGTGATGGCGCTGTAATAATGGGAGCAAATCCGAGTCTCGACGACGGCTCAGCCTTTGCCGTGACTCTTGTCGATTTGTTCGGTGACGGGCCTGGGGCAGCAGGGTCAGTCTCTAGCTACCCAGGCTCGGCTGTAGAGGCGGGCATGGCGCACTTTTTCAGCTCGTCGTCGACGCGGCCGCCGGCCTGTTCGATGCGTTCAATCATGGCGCGGCGCTCTTCGAGCTGCATGAGCATAAACTCGGCGGTGCGCTTGAGGACGAGGCCCTCGGAGCGTCCTTGTCCCTCGAGGCCCGGCACGATCTCCGTCAGGCGGTCGAAGCCTTCGCGGATGGCCTGCCGTCGCTTTTTCTCTGTCGCGGGCGGCCTCGGTCAGCGTACAGAACCGAGCATTGGCGCCGCATGGCATCTCCAGAGGGCAGAAATACCTGACGCGATGTGGTTCTGCTTCTTCTCTTGCTCGGTGAGGCGCGGCTTCCCGTCGGCGACGGTGCGGCCGCCGTCTCCTGGCGACGACTCTTTATTGTTGACAGGCGCCATCGCTGCTGATGTAGCAGGGCTGCTGTGGAATGGAATTTGGGTGGCAAACAGACGGACAAAGGCAGCGAAGCGAGTATGTAGTTACAACTTGCACGGACAAGATGAAGGCAATCACATGCTTAAATACGAATACCCACCGTCGAAAAGCGCGCCGCAACTGCCCCAGACCTTTTTTTTTTTGGGCTCAGCTCAGGGCAACACCCACCAGCAGCTGGAGGAGTCCCTGCATTGGCGCCGCCTTTTCTCTGCGGTTCCTGCAGCCTCTTGGCATCACACGGCAGTTCACATGGAGGCGAGCCTCATCTACCAATGCGTCATCCTTGTCATGCCAAGTGCCATGCAGCGCTTGCAAACCGCTACTAGACTGCCAATACATACACCCAAATCGTATTCTCCATCAGTCGTCTTCGCCAGACACGTGCTCGTCAAATTCATCAACGTCTTGGCGAAATATCACCTTTTCCGCCATGGACAGGCATTGCCTCACGGGCAGCCCGACAACATTGTCTACACTCCCCTCAATCTTGCGGACCAGCAGCATGCCGCCGATGCCCTGCACAGCATAGCCCCCAGCCTTGTCTACACCCTCTCGGGTCTTGACGTACGACTCAATGACGTCGTCTGGCAGCCCGTCGTCTTCACCCCAAAAGTATACCTTGGTCTCCTCGGTGTGGCTCGTGAGGCAGTAGCCGGGATGTTGCGCATCTTCTCTGGGAGCAAGGACCGAGACGCATGTCAGGACCCTGTGCATCTCCGTGTCCCGCATGTGCTTTAGCATCCTTATGTGTTCGGCCTCGCTCCGAGGCTTTTCCACCGTGCGCCCGTCGCGTGTCACAATGACGGTGTCGGCTGCAATGACGAGGTCGGGGTCGGGTATCGAGGCCAGGTGAGTCTCGAGGCACGAGGAATAGACGTCGAGGCACTTTCGCCGCGCAGTCTCGGCGACGTATTCCCACGGGCCGTAGGCTGTCTTGTCAAGGTCTTCCGGCTTGGTCGACGGCGTGATTTCCAAACTCGTCAGGCCCATCTGGGGGCAAAGGTCAGCACCATGACATGAGGCCGAGCGCCGACTCTAAGCCCTAACCTGCTGCAACAAAGCTTTCCGCCGAGGGGACGCAGATGCGAGGATGACTCGTTTCGAATTGAGATGCTTGATTATGGGAATGTCCAGAGGCTGTACGAGCCGGCGGACGGGGCCGCCTGGACGGGGTCCGGTGCCATGCTCGGCCGCTGCGGCAGCATATTCCGGAGGCGCAGCCTTGGAGTCTGTCATGACGAGTTGGGGGAACGTTGGCGGGGCTGGAAAGATGACGACGATTTGGTGATGGCTGGATGATGGCAGGTACATACGAATACCGTATCGGTCAAGGGTCAAGGCGACGGTGGGTGCCGAGGTACCGCCACAAACGGCGGAAGCGCGGAGGCTCCACGGCAAAGTGGTACTGTACCTTGGGCCGAGTGCCTTCCCGAGGATGTTGTTTTAAAGTCGAGCAACAATTCGATGAAGCAAAGCAAAGACTTGATTCTAGCAGTCGTTCAATCCTGGTAATGGGCGAGGCTGTTCGAGAGAATCCAATGGTCCTTTTGCGTCTCCCGCGCCGTGACTTTATGGCGGACGGCCACGGGAGGACCACTTCTCGTAGACTAGAAAAACGCCTAGTAGTGGTAATGACCGACAAATGACTACCAGAGTCAATAAGTGATATAAATACCTCGACAAGGTCCCGCTCTCTCTGCCTTGTGGCCTTATGTACGAAGTACTTCGTACTGCTTCCGAATCGGGTATGGCTTGGAAATGGAATACCTGGCAGCTCCATGTGTACGTACCCAAACTCCCGGTTCCCAACTGAAAATGCTGAACGCTGCAACTCACCAGCAAATTGCTTGGTCACCTGCAAAGGCATTCTGTGAGTAGCTGCGGCGTCTCGGGACCCGACCAGAGAGCTCGTCGACAACAAGGCAGTCTGTCGCCCTCGTCATTTGCTGCATCGAGAACCGCCGTGGATGCCCCTGCGCCAGCGCCAACGCGACCGAGCCTCCCTCCATCCACCCCCCCTAGCACGCGTCGTCAATCGTCCCTCGTCGGCGCATCAGCGTCGCCCATTTATCCTTTGCGACTGAGGAGAAGACGCCCATTGCGCCTCGAAAACGCCGTCGCGCCCATCGAGGCCCCATAGCTTGTGATGCGCCAGACGCTGCGATTCTTTCAAGCACCTTCACCATGGACTCGAAACGCAAGGCCAACGGCACTGCGACGGCGGACCCCGACGACCGCTCCTCCAAGCGACGCAAGCTACAAATAGCGGTAAGCTATCCGCATTTGTCCATGGCGGAAAAGAGCGCATCTCGACTCTTGTGCCTCTTGAACCCATGCCGTGATTGCATGTGGCGGCTTCACTGGCACCGACACGTCCGCTGACCAAGACGTCTTGCAGGAGTTTGACCTCTCCAAGGGCGAGTCGCGGGAATCTACCACCGCCTACGGAATGAGTTTTCTAGAGCAGATACGGCGCACGGCAGATAAAAGGTACGGACCTCTATTCGTCTCAAGAATCGCCACTCAGCCCTTATCTGACATGACTCTCCCTGTAGCGGGCGGCTGGTCGCGACCTATTTCGAGCAACTCCTCCCGCGGAAAGGCAATGAAGAATACTACAAGCGGACGCGAATGCCCGTTTCACTCGGAATTGTCCAAGACCGACTGAACAAGGGCGACTTTCGGACTCTGGCAGAGCTCGAAAGTTACCTCAAGAGAATGATTGCCAACGCAAAGGAATTCTATCCGCGGTCTTCTCCCGTCTTCGATGACGCCGAGCGCGTGCGAAAGGCTCTGAGCAACTACATGACCAAGACGAATCCGGCGTACGGCACGGGCGGCTATCACGCCCAGCCCACTCCCTTGCCACCCGAAGATGAAGACGAGGCAGACGAGGAAGACGAGGCAGACGAGGCAGACGAGGATGAAGACGCCGAGGGCGACGCGGAACAAGGCGAGGGGGGAGGCGAAGAGGATGATGAAGACGAAGCGGAACAAGGGAACGGTGATGAGGAAGACGCAGAGGGCGAAGAGGCTGAAGGTGACGGCAACGAGGCTCAACCTGACGCTGCCGACGGAGACGAAGAAGAGGCGCCAGCAGCCAGCCGCAGCTCAAGAAAGCGCTCAATCGTCCTCAAACGCAGGGAATCTGGCCGTCTCGCACGCACTTCGGCCCCGCAAACCCAGCCCAGCCCGCGTCCGTCATCAACCCCAGCCCGGCTGGATCACCAGTACGAAAATGTTCCCTACAAGGGCCTGAGTTTCCAGCAAGCTCAGGAGAAGATTGTCGAGGAGCTTCTTCGCTACAATGAGCCAGAGTAGGCATTCCCATCAGCCCCTTGCGGTTTGTGTCCGTGTCATCTTGTCTCTTCTAACATCATGGCAGGTTCGAGGCCTATTTCGAGCCCTTCCACAACCTGCCACCGCGAGCCTTGAGGGACTATTACCGCGTGGTCACGGACCCGCTGTCTCTCAAGAAGCTCCAGAAGATGATCAAGGGCGTTCATGGCCGCCATGGCGCCACGGGCGTGAGCGAGTTCAAGAACTGGGGCGCCTTTGAGGAAAAGTCGAAGCTTTTGTGGACAAACGCCTACTTCTACAACGAGGAGGGAAGCGACATTTACGAGCTCGGCCAAGAACTTGAAGCAAGTAGCCTACGTGTGCGGCAAACGGATCTCACATGCTAACATTATTCCAGAAAGCCTTTTATGAGCATCTCAAAAAGGCACGAGCCGTCGTACCAGAGCCGACGCAACCCAAGATCAAGCTGAAGGTTGGCCAGGCGTCAGAAGCACCGTCAAAGAAGATCACCATCCACGTGGGTGGGCGAGGAGGCTCGACGGACTCTCCAGCCCCGAACCCGGCGCAGGCAAATGCCTCTCCCGCTGCTGGGCTGAACGGCGTGACGCGGGTCTCCAACCGCTTGGAGGCGGCCCGTAGCGTCTCGGTGTCGGCCCCGTCCCCCAGTCCGTCGACTCAGCCCGGCCTCAAGAAGGAAGACAGCGCCCGCGTGTCTCCGGCGGTCCCTGCGCCGATTCCTGGGAGCACGCCCGTGGCGGTGCGACCTCTGGCTGCTGCCATCCAGCCTCGACCCCAACCGCAACCCCAACCGCAACCCCAACTGCAACCTCTGGCTACGCCTCAGGCTACGCCTCAGGCTCCGCCCCAGGCTCACCCCGTTGATATCCAGCCGATGGTCAATGGCCACGTGGAGCAAAAGCGACTTCGCAGGGCTGGAAAGAGTATGTTTGCAGTCTGCCGGGCGCTGATGATGCCGTCTTGAATCCTCGCTGACCATGACTAGGGGTCAACGACGCCCTCATCTCGCGGCTGCGCCTGCAACTGCATCCAAACATGCAGGTCGAGCACCCCAACATCCTCACCGTCCTCCCGCACCCCCAGGAGCCGCAGCAGTCGGCCACGGTCAGCCTGGCGCCGCACTACAACCGCGCCTTCGTCGTCCTCAAGCTGCCCGACTTCCTCTACGAGCGACAGTACAGCCTCTGGGTCCTCATCAACAAGCTGCCCCTCAAACCGTGCATGCATCCGCTCCCCAACCAGCAGCAGCAGGAGCGGGCCTTTGAGGTCGTCTTTCACCCGGGCATCAACGTCATCGAGGCCCATCTAATCGCCGCCATTCCGTGCAGCGAGCGCGAGCAGGGCGGGCCCGAGGCGGAGCTCGAGGTGTTTACCGTGTTTGCCAACCTGATGAGGACTTGATTCTCTCCCTGGGGCCGCGCCCGTGTACAACTTGCAGATGCACCGCATACTTTTCTTTCCCTGCCGGCACTGGCATCAAGGGTTTTGTAGAGGGGTCTTTTCTCCGTGGGGAAGGGGGGGCGAATAGGTAGTTTTGGGACGTTTTCGAGGCTGAGAGAGAGTTGGTTCGATGACGGGAAGGGCGTTTACGTGGATAGTAACTGAACTATACATATCGATATAATATAGACGCTGCCTATTGATTCCTTGAGAAACAAAAGGCTCTTGATAGAACTGTAAGGTTCTAGATGATGCCGACTTAGATAGGGCTCAGCCACAAGGGCGATGTTGAATCTCGTGTTCGCGTACGCCCGGGCGCTACTGTTGATTAACTCGACCGGATATCGTACGGTCTTCCACCTTTGTCGCGTAATTCGTGACGTAATAGATGAGGGCCATGGATGGTCTTGCGATGCGTCGCAATGAATACCTAATACCTATCATGCTGTTGTGCTGCTTGGAATGACATCATTTTCACCCCACGTGACTTCCCAATTAGGTACTCCTTTGGATTCCTCCTTGTGCGCTCCCCGATTTCACCGTCACTTTTTTCTGCTCGCCACCTACGTTTTGTTCAGCCTGCCTTCTATTCTTGTTTCTATTCTTGTTTAACTTGTTCGCCAACTGATTCAAAGTCTCGTAATGTCGCCTGTCACGAACCAGATGCTCAATGCCCGGCGCGAAAAGGAGTGTAACGAGCGGATCAAGTGCAGCCTTCGTCCATCCGAATGGCAGACCAAACCCTTGGCGGGCATGCTGTTCATACCACGTTCCGGCAATGAACGTATCCTCAACGAGGCTGCCGCCCTACGCTTTGTCGCCGACAATACGGATATTCCAGGAACCGAAGTTGTACGGTTGCTTCGAGGACGACGGCGCCGTCTACCTCGTGATGGAATACATTGATGGGGTGACTATGAATGATCGTACCCTCGAACAGCGCAAGGTCGTTGAGACGGAATTGGAGCGTTATATGGAGACTCTGAGAGGCTTGAGGTCTGATGCTTGGGGTGGCCCGGGATCGTAGGTTCATTTTCCTTCACGAACACTCGAGCATCAACACAGCCTCTTCTCGCCTTGTCTGAAGCCGACACTTGGAACACAGGTTATACCACCTTATCGAATCATGGCCAACTCGGCCCGCCCGCAGTGGAAGATCAAGTCCAGAGAGACGAAGGACCTTGTTGCGTCCATGGCAGCGGCTGTCAGGCCGCTAAAAGTGGTATATTGATGTGTGTATCTGCCCGAAAAGGGGCAGAGCCTATTGCCGTGGTCAGAGCCCGGGTGAAAGCCCGTTTTGGCCCTCATGCCAACAGTAGCTGTCGCGCAGACAGCTTTCCTTCGTTCGCTCCCCTCCCTTCCTTCCTTCGATACTTTTTAACTGCGCGAGGCAACGTTCGCCGCCTCACGAGGTTTTTTCGCCAAACGTGTTAGGCCACAAATGTTTGATACCACATGCTTTCGCCCGCTTTTTGTGGTAAGGTCGAACCACGGGGTCGAAGAGACATATATGAAACCGGCAGGCGATCCCGTATCGAAGTTGTCGAGGTAATCCTGGTCTGTGTCGAACTGCAAAAAACACATGAAGTGTCGTGTGGCGTTGATGACGATGACACTGTCCCTATGTTAATGTTAGCGAGACATTATAGCAAAAGCATTTTATGATAAACGGTACCCCTCGTCAAACTCATCTAGAGGGTCGGCCAATTTTGCCACGAGGGCTTCACAAGTCATCTGAGCGAAACACTCGTCCGAGATGATAGGGGCTCCGTCCACGATATACTGGAACCGTCTCTTCGCTTCCAGAATTGCCACACGGTTGCTTCTCACTTGGAAGACGCCCTTTGTCTCTTCCCGGATGCAAATGCCTCCGTCGTCGATAGCCACCATGCCACGCGCAGCCAGCTTCGTCTTGTCGTCGCGGAATTCGACAACGGTTGCGGATAGAGACGCTTGGATCGATGCATTTTGTAAGATGTGTCGGATAACACACGACACAAGCCGCGCCGTCGTGTCCTCCGGGGCCGACATGAGTATATTGGATTCCATGTCCACATAGTCCAGAGGGGACGATGCTCTAGATCCAGAGCTCTCGGTTAGGGGGCTGCTTGACCCAACTCGCATCGTGCTAGAGTTGACAAAGTCCTTGTTTTGGGATCTGAGCCCGGCACGCCTTGGTCGTGGCTCGCCCAAGTCTTGACTAGAATCGTCTGCGATCTTCTCGTCTGATGTACGGCGGCTCTCGGGTCCGGCCAGCTTTGCCAGAGCTGCCCATACTCCCCCGAGTGATGAGCCGTGGTGATGTACGAGATGGTGTTCGCATAGGGCCAGTTGACCCGGCTTCGGACCCTCGATGAACAATTTGATCTCGCTTGGACCTCGAGTGTCCAAGGGCAGGCTCGTTGGCCGCAACATTGGCAGAACCATGGGTCTCGTCGATCGCCGTATAACCCTGGCGGCAAGGAGTTCGTCTCGTCCCCACTGGCTCGCGGTCCGGTATGGCAGGTCTTCGAAATTTCTACCTTGCTCGCGGGCAAATAGGGTTGCGAAAGAGGCTTTGGAAGTGACGGCGTTGAAGTATGGTATAGAGGCCATCATGAATCTCGTTGCTGTTACGGATGTTTGTTGGAGGAATGCTTGTTGAAAAATGAGAAATGCTTGTTGAAAAATGCGTACGAGTTACGAAGTACGAATATCGGCATACGAATACAGTTATATCCCTAAAAGATTATGAGTATGTGCCTAGGTATATACCGCCGCGAAATTCACTTAAGATGTTGGTAGGACGTAGGACAGTCGAGCCGACCCTGTCAAGAGACAAGAGAGAGTGACGTGGAGGCCAGGATGAGCCCCCCCCCCCTCGTCAAGCCGACGATAACTCCCCCCCTGGTCAAGCCGACGATAACTCGTGCATTTTACTAGCAAACCCGCAGCGGTGGCGGCCATGCGCTTTGAATTCACCATACCGTACTTCGTACTCGTACGATTTTCCCTCTTCCGCTCTGTCTTGGATCTTGTCTTTATAGGTATATACATACATACTACTACGAGTAGTAGGCGGTGTCTCTCTCTGTGCTAGCACGTTTCGGCATGTCTGCTCCAAAGCGTGCGCGGCTTCCCCCCCAACTTCTTGTCTCTGATTCACCGGCGGAAAAAAAAAGGCGTGAGCAAACAACTCCTTGCTATAACTGGCGTGCAGTGGCGTCGCGGATTGTCTGCCACTTTGCATATTCGTAGGTGTTACCCATCTATGTACGAAGTATGTACATCCTCACACACCCACATGCTATGCCCGCTGCTTCGTGGAGGCGTTGTCGCTCAGCGCCAGACGTTACCTTCTTGACAATGCCTGACGAGGGTTTACGAGGGAGTATTACTATTTGCACAGGTAAGAATCTCTATTCTTACGAGTATTACTATTTGCACAGGTAAGAATCTCTATTCGAACAGGAAACCCGCTTTTTCTACACCGACCCCGCGCGCCCAGCCCACGCCACCCAATTTCGGTGTAGCGCCATGGCAATTAATAGAGCCGCGTAAAACCAGCCGGGCATGCAATAAAGCACGCAGCCGGGAGCCGGACACGCAGCAGAGCATACGGCAGAGCACACGGCAGAGCATACGGCAGAGCATACGGAAGAGCACGCAGCCAGGAGCCGGGCACACGGCAGAGCATGCAGCACGCAGCTTACGAGGATGTAGTCAAGCCGGGCCCCCCCCCCCACTTTGTTTTTGGTCGGCGGGCATTCCGAGTTGACTACCAAAGGTGGGGCGGTGGTCGGCTTGACGGGGGGGGGGTGGGGTCGGTCGGGATCTGTACTCTCCTAGAAGGGGTCTTGGCATATTCCGTTCCCGAGTGTTACTACGAGTTACATACGAAGTAGGTACCTAGGTACTTAAGATAAGAACGTTGCAATTTGGGCACGGACCATGGCGTAGTCAGCAGCCTCGCGCGCGCAGCTTTTCCACAACAAAAACCACCACAAACCTCCATCGACTCAATCGACACTTTGAAATGACAACCACTCAACCACTGCCTGCCAAGATGTCGGCTCTAACCCCGAAGCCACTGAGCGAGGTCCTTCGCCATCACGCCGCCCTCTGCGTGAAGCCCATCTTCTGGATCCCTCCCCTCCTCGACATACTCGGGTGCCGGTTCCAACAAGTCGAAGACGAAACAGCAAACCCCATCGACGACGAACCCGCAGAGCCCGCAAAGCCCGCAAAGCGCGCAAAGCGGCGGCTGATGAGCGACGAAGAAGTTGCACAACTTACTCCTTGCAAGCTAGCTGTATTGAATCTCGCAGCCCCTGGCATACACGTTGCGAAGCATGGCGGCATAAATAATCTGTTCTATTACGACGAGCAAGGCCGCTTCGAGGAGTGTGGGTAAGGATGCCATGCTGCCTGTTATACGAAGATAGAGTGTTGCTTTTAGCTGATTCTTTCTATGAGTAGCACACGCGCCAACTTCTTCTTTGCGAACCGCCATGTGCATCGATCCGAATGTAGTATATTCGCTCCCAATGACCGTACTGGCCCGAGATCGCGACTCTTAGTCGGCTACTTTCACTACTCATACGTCGAGAAGGCACGTCGTCGCAAACTTGAAGCTCCTTGGCCCCCTCTCGGATTCCGCGGATATCGTAACCGGCCTGTCGAGAGAATAAACCGGAAAAAGTTATCCAAAGTAACACCCGACGAATGGTCTCGGGACCCTTACCTAGTGTGTCTCTTGCTGTCCCTCGCGCAGCGCCAGGCGCGTAGTTTGGCATCGCCACGGCAAACGACTTACCTGGTACGTGCCCTCTTTTAATGTTTCCTATTAATCGGTATACTCGATCCGCTCGTTTGCGACACCTTGCTAATTTTATAAGTCCCGTCTTCTCGTGACGACGACCAAGAAGCCGGATCTTTATCGCTTCATCTTCCTCTATGAAGCCGAAATCACATCCCAGCTTCTCGATAGCCTTGACAACCCGACCTGTGCCACGGAGCGTACGGCCTGGCCTACGATCAAGCTCAAGAGAATACCATTCAGGCCGTTTGACACCTTCCAAGAGCGACTCATTGCTGAGCTAATGGCTCCCAATCCTCTCGGACACAATGAAGCTCTGCCTATCAGAGGTGGTAAGAAGGAATAGGTCGAGATGTGAAGACGCCGGCAACAAAATGACGAGAGGCGGCTCAAGGCAACAAAGACTGGGATAGAGATATATCAGATATGTCGAATCGAATGCCCAACGTTGCCATTCGATTCGGGCGTGGCCATGTTTGATTCGAATCGAATCTGGCGCGTGAGGTTCTAGTAGTAAGGCAACACGTGTTCTAGACCACCGGCCTTCCTGTCGCAACTGGTAGGGAGCCCAGTTCTCACCGTGTCATCATAATGCGTCACCCAACGAAGCCAAGGTTACAACTTACTCGACTGCTGAAGCATGTCCGCATAGCGAGATAGCTTTCCATTACGGATCATGCACAAAGACGTATGACTCTACTGTTGCCAATAGCAAGTAGAGAGGGCCATGGCTAAAAGGTCATGGTGTGGTTCTTCAATCACCAAAGACATCGTCGATGCATCGCCATTCTTCAAACATGACACATCCGCCAGCCTGAACGGGTCCACGAATTGGCAGGTGGCCCCGGCAACCTCGGCGGCGACAATTGATTTTCAAGTATGTCAAAGTAGGCCGGGACGATATCGAGTTCGTCCACGCATGTCTTGGCTCATCGAGGAAGCCAAGCGACAGTTCCCATATCACTGGTGCGGGAATTCCACATTTTGTTCGTTGAAGCTCTACCTGTAGCGTTGCCGCGCTGGCGGTACAGTGGACCTGGCTCCTTTCAAACCAGCGGGAGTTCGAGGCTCAAAGACTCTTAATGAGGCCTGTTGATTTGTGGATTGCAATCATAATGACAAAGGTACCAAACGCCAAGCCATGCGATGACGAATAGTCAAGGATACCACCCAATTTCTCTCTGCAGCTGGGGACAGCAAGACCGGAAGAGAGAGAGGAGGCGAGCACCCCTGGATTCTCAGAATCCCCCGCCTCCTATCCGCTCGCAGGCTTCTGCTTCAAACTCACCATATGTTTCAGGCTGGTTCGGATGCTCACGTACTTCTTCAACTTCGGATCGTACGAGGCCATGACGTAGACGCACAGGAGGGCCGTGTCGCCATGAATCTCCACTATGCCATCCACTCGAAGGCAGCCTCGGGTTGGATACGATGGGACCGGTTTCCAGTTCTCGACGAAAGCGCCACTGGCAGCCTGCATGGCAACTTGAATGCGCGGGTCGCCTGAGCTCTCGGTGTCGGACGTTTTGCTCAGATTGTGGTCGCCCGTGGGCCGGATAGGGGAAGTGGTCGACCTGGCCGATGCCTCAGAGACGCTCTTGTCGTCCTTGGGCAACACTACATGTTGCGGCTTGGCTGCTTCGGGCGGCGATAGAGGCGGGTTCAACCTTAGAGCGTTTGCGACGTCGTTGACGGTCTGCGTGAACAGGGAATCGCAAAACGTCCACGCGGCTGTTGCGACAGCCTTTGGGTACAAAGCTATGCTTAGGCTACCGGCAGTCGCAGAGTCGACAGGCCGGTCTCCCCAGTATATACCGTCATCGTAGACGATGATGCTTGTCGGCCATTAGCTAAGAATTCGACAAGGCCCGAGAAGCGTGGCTCACCCAGACATGTAGTGCTTCGGAGGCGGTTTAGGAGGGTATAGGATGTCGAGCCAGTATTTTCTGATTATGATGTTCTGGCCACCGAGTGCCTTGGCGTACTGCGGATTCTTCGCCGCTGCGCTCCGGATCGTCTCGGCTAGGCCGCCTGCAGTGTTCCATGAGCGCAACGCTGGGGAATACGAACACGTGGGCAACGTACGCTTGATGTCTTTCTGAATTTGCTGGTCTCTGCTGACTGCGACAAACGTTGACCACTCGGGGTCCGACCCTTTGTACGGCGGCTGGGCGACCAGTTTTGTCATGAATGGGAAGGGAAGAAAGAGGATGGGCTCGTCTGAAGCTGCCGCCTTGTCCATCTCGTCCTTTTCCTTTTCCGACAGGGCGTTCCATTCCGAGTCTGCCCAATCGAGGAGGGGGTCGAAAACGACGTATACGTAGATTTGCCAGCATACAGTGTACGCCACTATCGAAAAGAGAACCCGGCTATGCCAGTCAGCATGAGTCGTGCTCCTAGACTCGAACGGCCCATACCCAAGAGGCCCTCTCCAGTTACCGGGTCGGAGAATGGGACCGCCCCTGGAGAAATAGATAGGTATAAGCGCTTGTGCTGCCGCACGATTTCGTCTCCATGGCCAGAGCGAGACGGTTCTCTTTGGGTCAACGACAGGTCGGGCGGCTACCCTTGGCCTTGCGAGAGGGAGGGATGAGGCCAACGCACGCCTCGGGGCCATCGACCAGCGACGCAGCATGCCGTCCTGGGGGGGGGTGGAAAAACCAGAGTCGAGTTCGAGACGCCGCGTGCGAAGCAGATAAACGAGACGATGGCGCCTCACCCGCGAGGATGATGCCCAAAGATGTAAAGTCCAATCATGTGTCCATCTCGTATCATGTACGAATATGTACATACGAGTCTTGCAAGGCTGAGTTGCCGAACTGGGATACTCGGAGTATTGTGCTTCCGGACTCCGGCACGTGCCCACTTTACCCGTCGCCCCTAATGAACCCGTTAGCTCGAGCTGGTGACGTTGGCAGCTTCCCAGCCTCACAAATCGAACCGCCATTATGAAGCTCTGCACTGGCCTTGTTGCGGCCTCCTGCGGCCTGGCCATTGCTGCTCAACCCGTTGCCCATGTCTACATCGTGCCGGCTCGCGAGGCCTCTTCAACAACGCCCTCCCTCCCGCCCGGCCTGGCGCGCCTCATTCTGCTGCAGCGGCTGGCGTCGAGTGGTCAAGGCCCCTCCCTCGGCGACGCTCCCCAAGTTACCAACATTGACGACGCTGTTTCTGCGTTGAACCGATTCGGTAAATCACCGGGGCCCCTCTTCGCCGACGACAACAATAGCGAGCCGAGTCAGCTGGTGATGATGCTGGACGGAATCTCCAAGCAGCAGATTATAGACTTGGAGCGAGCACTCGGCGCCAGACCAGCATTTATGATTCCAGATCCGCCCTCGGGCAAAGCCCACGATGAGCTTGTCCAGGTTGACCTTTTCGGCACGGGTGCAATCAATGTGGGCGACTTTGACATGCAGCAGATTACCAACCCGCTCGAGGGCTGTTGGAGAGGAAGGCGCGCTGCTTTTGCCAAGTTTACTGTCAACGAGGTATGGGAACATTGAACCCTCAGCCCTAGTCGGCCAGAGAGGCGGGGCGGGACTGATGACGGGATTTCTCGCAGGGCTCCGACATTGTCAACAAAGTCGTGCACAGACTTGACCAGCTCTCAAAGCTTGCCAAGATTGGCGAGTTGGAAACGACGTTGGTTCTCTTGCCTCGGACTGCAAACTCCAAGCCCTGGTCCGATCAGCCACTGGAGCTGCGCCGCCGCCAGGCCGAGCGGGTCATGACCTCGCTGGATAAAATCGAGCGCCCCGCGGCACCGACCTGGTTGGCGGCCGACAAGACGATTCTATATGCCCCGGGGGTCCGCGTTGCTTCTTGCTTCACCTCCGAGGACAGCTGTATCAAGGCGACGGGCAACTGCTCCAGTCATGGCTCATGCCTGGACAGATACGCCAGCCCAGACGGCAAGGATTTCGGCACCAAGTGCTTCACGTGCCACTGTCTCAGCACGAGGAGTGAGTCTGGCAGCCTGACCCACTGGGCCGGGCCAAGCTGCGCCAAGAAGGACGTCAGTGTTGCCTTTTGGCTCTTTGCCGGCTTTACCCTTGCGCTTGTCAGCATCCTGTGGCTGTCCATCTCGATGCTGTTTGGGATCGGGCAGGAGAAGCTGCCCGGCGTGATTGGCGCTGGTGTTTCGAGAGCAAAGTAGCCGCGGACTGGCCTCGACTCGGAGTGCTGCAATTCATGGGCGTTGTGTGACTAGGGAGAGAATGAAAATGGTCTAACTCGTAGGTGTGTGGCACCATGTTGTTGTGTTTTATCGATACTCGGCGTCTGTTTTTTGTCATTTGTTTCCTCTGTCCTCTGATGCAGCAAGGCCGAATACTTGGCAGCTACCTGCGGACAGAGGTGCCTGTGTCAGTACTGTAGGTACCCAGGTAGTACCCCGTAGGTCACAAACGGGGCGGGGCGGCAGTTTTGTTTGTCAGAATTCTCCGGTTTTCAGCGGCAGGCGCCAATGACGGGCGCACAAATCAGGCGATGCGGACCTAGAACGGTCTTTTCCGTCTTTTCCGGATGGTCGGAATGCGCAAACTCCGTCCTCGGCTTGTCGAGTCACGAGCCGTGACCACGAGCCGTGACCACGAGCCGTGACAAGCTTTCATCAACCTCCCATTCACGAGGGGGAAAAAAGGCCGCCGGACTTGATCTCCCATCGCCGACAGAGTGCATGCGTCGCCATGTGGCGCTGACGGGGCCATGTCCGACACAACCCACAAACTGCCAACGGCCAAATGGGGCGCCGCCTGTGCTGCCTGCGCTTCGGCAAAAGCAAAATGCATCCGATCAAACAGCGCCCCTGGCGCCAAGTGTGACCGGTGAGTGAGGTTGAAGCTTTTGGGCGTCGTCTCTCGATTTACGGATCCGTGATACTATCCGTATTCGTACCTAGTACCGAGACGGCAACGTCGCCCGCCGAAAAACCTTGACTGACCAAACGCCCAAGATGCCAACGGCTGCTCAAGGACTGCGCCGACCAGGTGCATCGCGTGCGCAAGAAGAGACAATCGAAGCCATCGTCAGTCTATTCCTCGTTCTTGGGGTGGCCTCGCGACGAAGCCCGATAAAAGACAATCAAGCTAATGGACCCTGACGCAGCCGAACCGCGCAAATCGAAGAAAGACTCAATGGACTCGTCAATCTGCTGCAAGCCTCGGGAGAGCTCAACCCGGGAGAGCTCAACCCCGGCAGACCGATGCACCACGCACCCAGCAATGGCCCAGCCCTTGACCCCTCTCCGTCACGCCGCGAGACGCCGTCGGCCAGCTCCACCATCTCGCACCAGCCAGAGTACGCGTCTTGGGCCATTCCCGAGTCCTACAACTCTCACGCCATCCCGGCATGCCTCTGTCGCCCCGGCAGCGGCGGCGCCCCTCCTCCGCCAGACTCGGACGACGTCCTCCTCGACCTCTACCGCAATGAGATGCAGCCCGTCTACCCCTTTGTCATCGTGCCGCCCACGTGCTCGGCCAGCGCGTTGCACGCGAGACGGCCCTTTCTCATGTCGGCCATCCGCATGGTGGCGTCCTTTCGCAGCCTGAGGTCCATGCGCGCCCAGATGTGCCATCTGATGACGCACATCTCGGACCATGTCCTCATGCGCTCGGAGCGATCGCTCGACCTCTTGCAGGGAATCATAGTCATGTTGGGCTGGTATCAGTATCACTGTTTCCTGCACGCCCAGATGAATAACCTCATCATGTTGGCCATGAGTCTCATTGCCGAGATGGGGCTCAACCGGCCGCCTGTTCTCCGCGAACAGGCTAGTCTGTTGGATCCCAGGCCGGTAGAGCCTCCGGGACGCGTCAATGAGGAGAGGAGAGCGCTGGCGGCCGTGTGGTTTGTGTCCTCGGCGTAAGTAAGACCTGTTACCCCCTTGTTTGATTTGTGCAAGTGCCGACACGTCGATACAGGATTGCGACTACATTTGGGAAGATTGAGTCTATGCGGTATTCCCCATATCTCAGAGAATGCGTCAAAGACCTCGAGGCGAGCGGCGAGTGTGAAACAGACACGACGCTTGTCTTCCTCGTCAAGGTTCAGCATCTTACCGAGCGTATCCACGAAGAAAATCTAAGGAGCGAAACGTCGGAGCATCTCCATGGAATTCCCACGGCTCCCAAGTCGGCATACATCTTTGCGTTGCGTAATGAACTAGACAGGATCTGCGACAATCTCCCACAAGAACTCAGGACGGACAGTGAGGTGCTCTCCAGCTGGATGCCCGAGTACCCGTGCTGATCGAACCCTCCTAGGCACGATGCAGATATACATCAAGACGGCAACGCTTCGGCTATACGAGCCACCCTTGGCTGACATGAATCTCATCAACCAACTCTCCGAGTCTCTAACCGTGGGCACCGTCGGGGCGGGAACCCCTCTCGACAACATGTTCCGGGCCAGCTCCGCGCTGAGAGCGTGGTTCGACAACTGGCTATCCGTCCCCGTGTCGACGTACTATCGCCAGCCGGCGGCAATCGCATCGCAGCTTGTGTACGGACTCACCATGCTCGGCCGCTGGGCCAAGCTGGCGACGCCGAGGACCATGTACCAGGGAGGCACGCCCATGCCGGGGTGCGGCGGCGGCGCGGGTGCGGGGAACCCGAATATGCCCCTGTATGCCGCTGATGCTCAGCCGCCGCCAGACGACTCAGGTGCCGGAGCATCGCTCACGTACCGCCGCTGCGACGGGCGATTTCACGAGCCAGAGCTGGAGCTGCCTGCCGCCGTCGGCGCGCTGCAATCCCAGCTCCAGACGCAGCCCGGGCTGACAGTCAACATACCCGAGATTCTCTCTGCCATCTGCAGCCGGCTGGAACAGGTCAACTCGTCGTTCCAGACAACGTCGACTGAGTCGGGCAAGATGGACAACAACGTCTGGAGCTTCAGCGCGCTCAAGGTACGTATCACGCGTGTGAAACTTGAGCGGTGGGCAGAGCTGGTTTCGGCGGGGGCCGAGGCGTCCAACCGAGAGAACAGCTCGAGCGATGGCAGCAACGCGACAGGCCTCGGCCCGTGGCGAGGCCCGGACCCCCAGCAGGCTGCGGATGGCGCCATGGTTGGCCCGGCAGATGCGCAGGCGGGCAGTCTGGCGCAAGACCAGACGCAGATACAGAATTTCTTGGGCAGCACGCCATGGACGAGCGACCTGCTCGACGGCATCGATCCCACTGTGTGGTTTGACGGATACCTGGACTGGGGCGCCGTCATAATGAACTCGATGGGAACGGTGGAGCAGTGAGGGCGAGCACAGCCCTGGGCAGACATGTCGGATCGGGCGTACCGTTTACAGTTGGACCATTTGTGCGTCGACTGCGGCGTTGCTGAAAAGTCTGATCGTTTACGGAGTACATACGAGTACGTTATTGTCACGGTGTCATGTTACATCCCTAACAGTTACGGAGTACGAATACGTTGCGTGTACTCGTACGAAGGGGGTGCTTTACTTGATACTCATCCCCTGCGGATCCGAGGTGTCTGAATGGACAACGCCGTCTTTTTGCTGTCGTCACGGCCACGACATGAAGCCGCTATTGGCTCAACCTTTGATTAATTATTCTTCCTTTATTGCTCGGGACCAAGTGATAGGTGGCGGCTCTTGTTGCTTTTTCTCCCCGTCGTATACTACCGGCGTGCATGCATCGACGCGCATGATTTAAGTCTCCGCCAGCCTGCAAGACGGCGCGTTAGTGTCGTGATTCCAAGCCCCGAGATGCATGGATTCAAAAGGACCGGCGCGTGCTGGGCAGGGCTGGAGTCGCAAACACACACCGACATCCGAGACATGGTGTCCGCGCATGTGCTGGCATATGCCGAGGGTGGTCCCCATGGCTTGCGCGTGAGGGCGCGGGCGCGCTACTATATATCAGCTTTGGATTCCCCTCTCCTTTCCCTTGGGAGGTTGAGGGTGAGTGGGTGAGAAGGAAAAGGGGGTTTGCTCGTAATCTCGACGGCAGTTCTGTTCCTTGTGCTTTTCCATAAGCGAGCGAGCAGTCCTCTCCCTTCGTCTCTCGTCTGCCCCCCCTCTTTTCCGCTCCAAGGCAAGAATGCCACCAAACCCGGCCGGTGCGGCGCAGCATGCGGGGGACTCGCCGCCGTGGTGGGCTTCGCTGCCGGAGCCCAAGGCGTCGTGCCATCGCCTCGAGCCGGCCGACGTGATGCAGCTGCTCGAGAGCCAGTCCAGCCTCGACGCGCGGCGGCACCGGAGCTTCCTCCTCGTCGACGTGCGCAGGGCCGACTGGGAGGGCGGCACGCTGGCGTCGGCCATCAACCTGCCCGCCCAGTCCTTTTACCAGACGCGGCCCGTCGTCTATCAGCTGTGTAAGCAGGCTGGCATCAAGACCGTCATCTTCTACTGCGGTAAGAATCTGGAGCAGCAAATATGCCCAAGCACGCACAAACACGTTGCACACCCACCCACCCCGTGTCCTCGGGCGCCCACTCACTCACTCACTCGTCCGCCTCCAAGCCCCCCGGCTTTCCCCACAAGCTGACCATGCGCAGGGAGCTCAACCGGCCGCGGACCGAGGTGTGCGAGCTGGATGCAGGACTATTTCGACCAAGTGGGCGAGCTGAGCATGATAGCCGCAGTCTTGAAAGGGGGCATCTCGGGTTGGCAAGAGGCATATGGCGGCAGAATGCTGGATTGGTATAATGACAAGCTCTGGGCCAAGTCAGGCTCATGAGTGCTGCCCTTGGACCGGCTTGGAAGCGGTCGTGTCCCTTTCCAGTCCAGTCTAGCAAAAAATAACCATTTGCGAGGTCCAAAAGCCGCGTCACCAGTTCCAAACGCCAAGCCGAGCCCTGTAGTCCATCATTCACCTTCGAATCTGTTCGCGCCTCATCGATGATGGTGTTGTTGCCGGTCGTCGCCGCCGATTCTTTCCATGGCCTCTAGCATCACGACCGAGTTGCCTCGGATGACCTGCATCTCGGGTGAGTCCAACTGGTCATTTCCCTTGCGTTGCGGCAAGAGTACGAACCACCATGCCGAGCTTGATCTTGTCTCCACCGTCAAACTCCTCCAAGGCGTCGTCGAGGACGATGTTTAGGAAGACCTGCGAGCGTCAGCACCGACCGCTTTTCCACGCCTGGGCATTCCGGCCTTGGCGAGTTTCATACATCGTAGCCACGAAGTGTTCCGGTGACTTTTCGGCTGCCGTTGAGCTGGACAAACAGTCTCTTGTCGAGGTACTGCAGCAGGCGTTAGCAGCGCCCGGAGAGCAATGCCAAGTTTCGGCCATCGATGGCGCTGGTGTTTCCCTGGGGGAACAGAGGACGGGGCGCGACCCAAAAGAGCCAGGCATTCTAGCGCGTCATACCTTCTTGAGCTCGGGTTGAGGAGGCGCCATGGTGGGCAGGCAGGCAAGATGATGAGTGATGACGAGCAGCAAACTACTCTTTGCGATGCGTGACGCTGGATACGAGAAAAAGGGATCACGTGGTGATAAGATAGTCTCCCAGTGCATGTCATGTCGGCAACCTCCCGCCTGAACTCCGCCTGTGAGATGCTAAAACAAGTTCCAACAACCAACCCCCCACGACCAAGATGCTACCATCTGCATCAAAGCGCCGAGCGCGCGTCATTAGCATACCCGAAGAGGAGGAAGCGGAGGAGCAGCTGAAACACCGCTCTGGCAAGGATGGTAGGTGCCCGAACTGTCGTCTGGCGACTTGTGCTAAAGCTTTTGAAAGGCTGACTCTGACACCACACAGAACACCTCAAACCACTCTTTGGCTCGAGTTCCATGCGGAAACCTTTTCGACAGTCTGGCTTGCGCAAGAGCTTGAACCACGTCGACGATGGCGGAGTGGGTGGAGGTGGCAGGGGTGCTAGGGTTGCCGACGACGGTGATGCGCCAGCGGTTATCCGACCGAGCGTCGGCAGGGCAGCCTCTTCAAAGCTCAAGAAAAAGAATGCCAGCTCGAGGCTCTCTTTTGGCATTGACGTTGTCGACTCCGAGGATGCCGACGCCGACCAAGTTGGCACCCCGCAGAGTGGGCCTTTAGGTCCCAGAGCAACGGAGAAGAGCGCGACGAAGCGCGGCATATTACTCCGGGGGCTCCCTAGTCGACTATTCCCAGACGATGACGATAAGCCAAAGTACAGCAAAGAGTATTTGCACGAGCTACAGTCTTCCACACCGAGCACTCCGCGCGACTTCTCGACCTTGCACATAGCCGATGCCGACGAGATGGAACTGGATGCCTCAGAACTCGAGGGCGCTTTGATTGTCGACTCGTCCGCCGCGCCAAGTTTGGACCCTGGCACTCGAATATTTTCGGAAGCCGAGATACGTGAGAAGAAGGAGAGGCGAGCAAGGCTGGCCAAGGAAATGGATTTTCTTTCGGTCGATGACGACGACGAATTTGGCAATAAGAAGAAGGATGATACCCGGCTGCTGGCTGAGGACGAGGATCTCGGGGAAGGGTTCGACGACTTTGTCGACGACGGCGGCCTTTCCCTGGGTAAGCGGGCGCAAAGATCACGGCGGAAGCAGGAGCGTCAACAGATGGCGGAACTAATATCTGCAGCCGAGGGGCACAGCTCAGATGCTTCGTCCGACAGTGATGCCGAGCGGCGGATCGCCTACGAGGCCGCGCAAACCAGGGCGGGCATGGACGGCCTAAAGAAGCCAAAGAAGAACCCTGCAGAGGAGCTTTTGCGGGTGCCCCCCAAGATTACGCCACTCCCAGGCTTGGCGGATTGCCTGGCCCGGCTGCAAGCCACCCTCAAGACGATGGAAGGCGATATGACGTCCAAGCATGCAAAGGTGGAGCAGCTGAAGCGCGAAAAGGAGGAAATTGCAAAGAGAGAAGGCGAAGTGCAGGCTCTGCTGGATGAGACGGGGAGGAAATACCAGGAGGCCATGGACAAGGGCAGAAGCGAGGGCCTCAAGATGAATGGCAATGGGCAGGGCGCCGAGTTTGTCGGCGAACGGGGCCTGGAAAACCTGGGAACGACGCCTGGGCGGCCAACCGTGGAGGACGAGGGCGAGGTGGAGGATGTCGAGATGGAAGAAACCGAGAGCACGCATCCGTAGACGACGTAGTAGTACTAGGTACCTAAGTACAATCAGGCCCCAAGGGGGTTTCCTAGGTATCCGGTACCTCACTAGTGTCTGCTGATAACTCTGGCCAATCACAGCTGGCGACTACTTGCCAAGACCCCATCGAAGGAGCTAGAAGGCACCATCTGCTTCCCCACTAAAGAGCTGCCTTATTTGTGGCTTTCTCAAAGAACACCAACAAGTCTTGAACTTCTTGATCGAGTGCGCGGCTGATCGACAGCCCTCCTGCAGCATCGATCCTTTTCCCCTCTTCAGTTCCATCGACACCCGCCGAGTATTTGCTGGAGCGCCCGACATGGCTTCCGCAGACGAGCTCAAAGCTCTGGGCAACAAGGCCATTGCCGACAAGAACTTTGACGATGCCATGTACGCCTCGCCCCCGTCTCTGAATTCTCTGAATTCCCCGTAGAGTTATTCTTCGGCTCTAGACTGACCTCAACTCGCAGCGACAAGTTCACCCAGGCGATTGCGTTGCAGCCCGAGAACCACATCCTCTACAGCAACCGATCCGCCGCATACGCCTCCAAGAAGGAGTGGGACAGTGCCCTGAAAGATGCCGAGAAGACGACCGAGATCAAGCCCGACTGGGCCAAGGGCTGGGGCCGCAAGGGTGCTGCGCTGCACGGACAGGGCGACCTGCTCGGTGCCAACGATGCCTACGAGGAGGGCCTGAAGCACGATGCCAGCAACGCGCAGCTCAAGAGCGGTCTAGCCTCGGTTCAAAAGGCTATTGAGCAAGAAGGAGGTTTGTTTCCTCGCTGTACAAATCTCGAGACTTGCCATGCTGACCCAGTCCTGTCAGGAGGATTCGGAGACCCCGCAGGCGGCGTGGGGTTGGGGCAGATGTTCAGTGACCCCAACCTGATTCAGAAGCTCGCCTCGAACCCCAAGACGAGCGCCTATCTGGCCGACCCCACCTTCATGACCAAGCTGCAGCGGATGCAGCAGAACCCCCACAACACCCAGGAGATCTTCACCGACCCCAGGATGATTCAGGTGCTCGGCGTCATGATGGGCGTGGAAATGGACATGCGCGATAGCGATCCCTCCGCCCAAGACACGGCCATGCCCGACGCGCCAACAACACAGGCCGCCAGGCCCATGCCAGCCAAGAAGACCCCCGAGCCCGAGTCTGAGCCCGAGGAGGTCGACGAGGAGGCTCTCGAGAAGAAGAGAAAAAAGGAAGCGGCGGACAAGGAAAAGGCGCTGGGCACTGAAAAGTACAAGAAGCGCCAGTTCGACGAGGCCATCGAGCACTACACCAAGGCTTGGGACACGTTCCACGACATCACCTACCTCAACAACCTTGGAGCTGCATACTTTGAAAAGGGCGACTACGACAAGTGCATCGAGGCGTGCACCAAGGCCATCGACGAGGGCCGCCAAATCTATGCAGACTTCAAACTCATCGCAAAGAGCTACGCCCGCATCGGTAGCGCGCACGAGAAGAAGGGAGAGATGCCGCTGGCCATTGAGAACTACAACCGATCGCTGACCGAACACCGCACTCCCGACGTGCTGGATAAGCTTCGCGCCGCCGAGCGCATCAACACCGAGGCCGAAAAGAAGGCGTATGTCGACCCGGTCAAGGCCGAGGAGGCTCGCGAGGAGGGCAACAAAAAGTTCAAGGATATGGACTTTCCGGGAGCGGTGGCGGCCTACTCAGAGATGGTGAAGCGGGCCCCCGCAGATCCCCGCGGCTACAGCAACCGCGCGGCCGCCTTTGTCAAGCTGTTTGAGTTCCCCAGTGCGCTCGAGGACTGCGACGCGGCCATCAAGCGGGATCCCACCTTTATCCGGGCCTACATCCGCAAGGCACAGGCCTACTTTGGCATGCGCAAGTACTCGGAGTGTGTCGACGCGTGTACCGAGGCACAGCAGGTCGACCAGGAGCATCACAAGGGTGCCAACGCTCGGGAGATTGAGCAGCAGCAGCAAAAGGCGTTTGGGGCCATGTACTCTGCGCGCGACAGCGAGACGGAGGAGCAGACGAGGGAGAGGCTGATGAAGGACCCCGAGGTGAGTGCCGCCCGGGACGCGACGTCTGGTCATGGAGTGCTGACAGCTTCTTCCCCCTAGCTCATGTCCCTCATGCAAGATCCCGTCATGCAGTCCATCCTGCAGCAGGCACAGTCGGATCCCAAGGCTCTGCAGGAGCACATGCGGAACCCCGGAGTGCGGACCAAGATCCAGAAGCTGATTGCCGCCGGCGTTATTCGCGTTGGCCATTAGTGCATGGGCGGCAGCGGGGTTCTACTGACAGACACTGGGAATGTACAGGTAGCAGGCGTTGTCGAGTCATGATGTAATCAAGGTCTACTGCCGACGTACGAAGGGAGAGTTTCTCTGTCCCTTGAGAGTCAAGTCCTGTTCTCCTAGTCGGGCGGGCAAGCACGCATAATGAGACTGTATCATCGGCAGTTGCCTGGCAGTACCCAACTGGCTGACTTGTTGGTGACTCTTGCTGGAGCGTTCCCAGGATTAACGGCTTCGTACGACGAGCATGGGGTAAGTCGTTCCTGCAGTGATGGGGCACCCTCGAGCGGCTGCAAGAGGCTATATTTACGACAAAAGTGTAGGTTCACAGCAAATGCGCTTCCATTTTTGGAGGAAGTGCTTCCACTTCTAGAGGATAGATGGGATAACCTTTTTGGAGGACATTTTGCAAAGCGCCTGTGACGATGAAGTCATTATTATACTGTGTGGACCAGAAATGGGCCGAGGCTTAGGCGGTCAGTGGCACGCCACGGGAACAGCCTAGCGCTACGAAGTACTAGTATTGGAAGGTACATAGCACCCTCCTAGGTACGGATAAGGTTTGTCTGATCCGAACTTGCTTGCGGACACCCTCTCAACAAAACGTCCACTTCTCTCGCGTCATGGTACTGGCCGACTCCCACGCCGACCCGAGGTAGCCATCCTGTTCAAGGCATCCACAATGGGCGGCTACGACGTGGCGTCAAGAGGTGACTCCGGCAGCGCAAATCCCATCCGTCCTGGGCTACAACTAACAGTCGGGCCCCTGCAGACGCAAGCTGGTCGTCGATGCCCACGAGCCTGCTGCTCCAGGAGCTGAGGCGTCGCGAGGAAGAGGGCACCAAGCCCCAGTGCGGATCGCGGCCAAAGGGACGGTACGACACCGCCGTCCACGTCTTTGCCCTCGTCCTCATCCTGACCCTGAGCACGCTCGGTATGGCTTCCACGACGAGACGTCGCCGACCCGAATCCGCTGACATGCACAGCCTGCGGGTTCCCCCTGATATCGCGCCGCACCACGACGGGCAAGCGACAGCGTCTCATCATCTTCTACTGCCAGCATGTCGGCACTGGCGTGCTACTCGCCACGGCCTTTGTCCATCTCCTTCCGACTGCCTTCGAATCCCTTACCGATCCATGCCTGCCATACTTCTTCAGCCAAGGGTATAAGCCCCTCCCCGGCCTCGTCGCCATGGTGTCTGCCATTGTCGTCGTCGCCGTCGAGTCGTACCTGACGGCAAGGGGTGCCGGCCACTCGCACTCGCACGCGCACGCGCACCATTACTTGGATGACGACGAGGCCAGCAGCAACGGGCGCTTCCACGACGTCGACCTCGATGGCAACACTGACGGCCTTTCCGAGAGAAGGGGAAACAGCCGCCGGCTAACCAATATCTCCTTGGACGACCTGGAAGCTACACAAGGGCTCGTCGCTGGCGCCTCTCCCTTGCCCCAGTCCACACCTACAATTGCTCTGCCGCCGCGGATTTCAAAACCGTCGAGCCCGGGGCTCGATGACGACGACTCCGACTCGGATATCGACATGGATGAGCTGAACCCCGCTCCGACTCGTGCCCCTCTGGCCGAGCCATACTCGTCCCTCAAGCCGGATGAGCAGGCGCGTACCGAGGGCCACGACCAGCCCACGCGCTCGCCAGGTGAGCAGAGGCGCCAGCTGCTGCAGTGCCTCCTCCTCGAGGCGGGCATTCTCTTTCACAGCGTCTTCATCGGCATGGCGGTTTCCGTCGCCACTGGCCCGGCTTTTGTCGTGTTCCTGGTTGCCATAAGCTTCCACCAGTCTTTCGAGGGCTTGGCCTTGGGCAGCCGCATCGCCGCCATTCAGTTTCCTCGCAACTCTTTCCGGCCGTGGCTGATGGTGCTCGCGTACGGGGTGACGACGCCCCTCGGCCAGGCGATCGGCCTGGTGGTGCACAAAATGTACGACCCGGCTTCAATGGGTGGCCTGCTCGTCGTCGGCTTCATGAACGCCGTGTCGTCGGGCTTGCTACTCTACGCCGGGCTGGTGCAGTTGCTGGCCGAGGATTTTTTGACGGAGAAGAGCTACGCGATCCTCAAGGGGCGCAAACGGCTGCATGCCTTTCTCGCCGTGGTCGGCGGCACGGTGCTCATGGCTTTGGTCGGGGCCTTTGCTTGAGGGGGACAGTGCTAGACAGTTTTGCGGAGGCAACACTCGATTGTTTATGGCTTGGTGTAATGGGTTTGCGATAGAATGTATGGCAGGCCCAGCTTTTCACACGATGCGATGGACCTTGGGGGTGATGGAGCTCCAAATCATGTACTTCGTACAGTGAGTGAGTGGGAGTGAGATGTCTCGTCTCATAGTTCTAGAGCAAGACGAGACGAGAGCTGTTGGGACCTGCCTAACAATGTGCATCGGCAGATGTAATGAAACGTTCCGCGTTCCCCCTGTTTCCCCCGCTAAATGGGAGACAAGCAGCGACCAATCACACGATGCCTTTACTAATGGCGGGAAAGTCACGACTTCGCCTCGGTCGGTCTTCTTCCACGACGCTCAGCCTCCCCCGTCTGCTCCAAGCACACATGTGAACCGCCCAAGCCCACCGCAGCCATGTCCTTGGTCTCAATCGTCGGCGCACTCGTCCTCGGCGGCGGCATGCTGGTGCGCAAGTCGCCGCTCATGTACGAGACGCGGGCGCCCGGGGCGCAGTGGGCCGACGGGCCGATGAAGCTGGTGCCGACGCCGCAGTATGAGTCTGGCAAGGTGAGACGACGATGAGCGAAGAAGGGGGCCGGGGGCGTCTGGCGGGACGCTGACGCTGACGCTGTGCGATGTGCTCGGTAGGACGATCTGCTCACCACGTCGGCGACGCACATGGCGCTGCTGCACAACTCGCTCATTCGCGGCTACAACTCGATTCGGCTGCAGGTGCCGCACGTGCGCGACGAGGACAAGGCCGACTTTGTGGGCTACACGCGGACGTGGCTGCGCTTCATCAAGAGCCACCATGATGACGAGGAGGAGCTTCTGTTTCCTGAGATGAGGTCCATGCTCAGCGACCCCGAGGTCTGGCATGACGTGCCCGAAGAGCACGGTACGAAGCCCTCTCCCTTTTGCGCTATCGTTCAAGGCGGACAACCGACAAGGCTGACACGCGAGCCAAAGAAACCCTGCTCAGTGAGCTCAACAAGCTGGACGGCTATCTCGGCTCCCTCTCCAACGCCACGGCACTCACCCCCGGCGCCCTGCTCGACATCATGGATGCGCTGCACCCGACGCTCGAGCACCACCTCCACCACGAAGTCTCCGTCATGGCCGACATGGCGACGCACGTCAAGGCACCCGTGCGGGACTCGTTCGAGGGCGCCGTGGCGTCGGCGTCGCTCAAGGCCTGGGGCAAGAACACGGTGCGCAAGGCCGGCGTCACCGACGTGCTGCCCTTTTTCCTGCTCAACGCGGACCGCACGGCGGAGAAGGGCATGTGGATGAACTGGCCGCCGATACCCGGGCCGATCCGCTGGGCCATGGTCAACGTCGTGGGCGCGGTGCACGGCGGCTGGTGGCGCTTTGCGAGCTGCGATGCGCATGGGCGGCCTCGGGAGCTGCATGCGCTGGCGGCGGGGGGTGGGGACGCCAGGACCGAGTTGTAGCTGTGCTGCTGAGCCTTCAGCGCTGAAGGAATATTTCAAGCAGTGTATTGTACTGTACATAGGCTGCTTCACGGCCACAATCCATCCTCATGACCCATCTGTGGCGGGCTCTCGTGGTGCAAAGCGGCTCTGGCCTGCGTCGCAGTCTCTCAGCGCAGTCTCCAGCGCCTTGGCTGCCTTTTCGTCCCGGCTCCTAAACGGCCGGCTGAAGATGCGCAACAGCGGAAGGGAGCTGTTGGCGTGGTCTGGGTCAAAGGAAACGGGCGCATCGTCGCCGCACGCGCTACGGGTGACGGCCACGGCGAAGCGCAACAGATCGGCGCCGATGCTCTTGTTGCGGTATCTGAGCATGGTCGTCCACGCACGAATGACGCCGCCGCCGGCATCGACCTTGAGGGAAGATTGCCCGGCCTTGGCGCCAGGACGTGGTGGCAGCCGCAGAACTAGAGTGCCGATGATTTCGCCGCCAAAGCGGGCGACGAGGACGAGATCCTGGTAGCCCTCGGGGGCGGCGAGGAAGGAATGGCAGGAAAAATTCTCGGCGAGCCTCAGAAAGGGCGACGTGTAGAGGCGGATGGCGGCCAGGTAGGCCATGACGAGGCCCGAGAGAGCCATGAGGGCTGAGCCGAGGTCGGGCGAGTTGCGACGCCAGACGAGGGTACAGGCGACGCCGAGGGCGACGAAGCAGAGAGGATGGAAGATGATGGCCAGCGAGGCGACTTGACGCTGCTGGGCGATGCCATCGGCGACGAGGCGCAGCGCTCGACGCTTGTCACGGTCCGAGGAGACGACCTCGAATGACAGCGGCGGCGGGTCGAGTGCCGAGTCGGAGCTGGCAGTGACGGGGTCGGAGTCGCGAGC
Organism: Ophiocordyceps sinensis; assembly: GCA_012934285.1. Taxonomy (NCBI): domain Eukaryota; kingdom Fungi; phylum Ascomycota; class Sordariomycetes; order Hypocreales; family Ophiocordycipitaceae; genus Ophiocordyceps; species Ophiocordyceps sinensis. The sequence goes on from JAAVMX010000008.1 coordinate 2,202,179, forward strand.
GGGGGGCGTCGAGGTCATGGTGCCGGGCGGGCAGAGCCGGGCTGCAGAAGGAATGTCGATGCTCGTGAGAAGAGGCGTCTGGCATGACACGTGTGCAGACGAGTTTTTTGTCTTTACCCGGCCGGCAAGTCCCGGTTGGCAAGCAGGTACGAAGTAGTAGGCGATACAACCCAGACACGCAGAAGGTGCTGGCTAAAGAGCGCACCTTGTTTGTGCTCTGGATTATCTCTAATCCGGCTGCTCAATCACAAAACCCCTCGTGCCACCTCGGCTGCTTCACCCTCTCTTCTCAATTTTCCATGGCCGGATCCTGCCGCCACGACGATTATGTACTGTTGAGCCCCCCCCGCAGCGGCATCCTCTTTGCCATGGGCCAGTCGCCTGCTGGCCCACCATGCCGGAGACGAATCAGGCTTCTTGCTGGCCACACGCGGTCGTGCACCAATCTGCAGCTGTTCCATGCATAGCCTAATCGCGCCAAGCATAAGACAACGTGTCTTGGCCGCCCGTCCTGATTGGCCCGTCGTCAACCGGTCCAGACTGCTCGACGAGGAAGAAGCATCCGAGAGCCTCGCAATCTTCGTCTTTGACGGAACCGACAAAGGAACCCCTAGAACCGTCGGGGGTCCATGTTGCGTCTGTGGCGTCACTGGTCGAGGAAATGGCCCTGCCACGCCAAACGTTAACTTCTGGGGGCTGACATAAAAATGCTCCCTACGTATCCGCATACTTGGCCGGCGTTATGTATGTACTAATTGATCCTCCCTCCCACTCTGCTGTTCCTCTCTCAGCCACTGCTTCGTCGCCGTTGACCCTCTTCCCTCGTCTTGCTCCATCTCTTGCTGTTTGTTGACGCTGTCCCGGCCACTGTTTTCGTCACCACGGCCAGAGACGCTCCTCAGAGACGCTCCTCAGAGACGCTCCTCAGAGACGCTCCTGATCCTCGCTCCTGATCCTTGGACGGCAACAGTCTTCTCCCATGGCCGGCTCAAAGACAGGGCAACCTGCGGCCGTTGTCGCCAAAACGTCTGGCGGCAACAGTGCCTATCACAACTTTCACAATGACTTCGCCCACGTCGCCGACCTCAATGAGCGCCGCCGCCTGGCCCTCGCCGAGATCGACAAGGCTCCCTTTGGCTGGTATCACGTCCGCGCCTGCGTCGTTGCCGGCGTCGGCTTCTTCACCGACTCGTACGACATCTTCACTGCCTCGTTGTTGACCATTATGCTCGGCATCGTCTACTATCCCGGCTCGGGCGTCATGCCTCACAGCTCTGACAACGCCATCAAGCTGGCCACCTCTGCCGGCACTGTTGTCGGCCAGCTGGGTTTCGGTTATCTCGCCGACGTCGTCGGCCGCAAGCGCGTCTACGGTCTCGAGCTCATCGTCATCATCTTTGCCACCGTCGGTCAGGCATTGACCAGCGGCTCTCCTGCCTGCGACATCATCGGCCTCATCATCTTCTGGCGCGTCATCATGGGCATCGGCATCGGCGGCGATTATCCTCTGTCTTCCATTATCACGTCCGAGTATGTTGTCCCGCCTCCTGCCCCCTTTACCAACCCAACTTGCATCCTAACCGCGGTTTCCCAACAGGTTCGCCACGACAAAATGGAGAGGCGCCATGATGGCTGCCGTCTTCGCCATGCAAGGACTGGGCCAGCTCGGCGCTGCCTTGGTCATGCTCTTCGTCACCATCGGCTTCAGGGCACAGCTCGAGCCCGCCCTCAACGTTGCTTCCTGCGATGGAGACTGTCGCATCGCCGTCGACAAGATGTGGCGCGCTCTCATCGGTATCGGCGCCGTTCCTGCCTGCATAGCCCTATACTGTTCGTCACTCCCACTGCCCAATTCCTCCCGCTGCGCGCTAACCCTCTCGACCAGTCCGCCTGACCATTCCCGAGACCCCTCGGTACACCTTTGACGTGGCTCGGGATGTCGAAAAGGCCCAGGGCGATGTAAGGGCGTACATGGCGGGCAAGCCCGGGGGGGAACCGGACGCCGTAACCCGCGTCGTCACCAACGCCGCCGCCAAGGACGAACTCGAGGTCCCCAAGGCTAGCTGGACCGACTTCTTCCACCACTACGGCAAGCTCAAGAACTTCTCCCTCCTCCTAGGGACCGCCGGCTCATGGTTCTGCCTTGACGTGGCCTTTTATGGTCTCTCCTTGAACAACGGCACCATTCTCAGCATCATTGGCTACTCGACCAAGGACACACACAACGTCTACGACTTCCTGTACAAGACGGCCGTCGGAAACCTCGTCATTGTCCTGGCCGGTGCCGTGCCCGGCTACTGGGTTTCCGTCGGCACAATCGACATTCTCGGCCGCAAGAAGATCCAGATGGGCGGCTTCATCATCCTCACCGTCCTCTTCATTGTCATGGGCTTTGCCTACAATAGCCTGTCTTCCAACGGTCTGCTGGCCATCTACGTGCTCGCCCAGTTCTTCTTCAACTTTGGTGAGTCCCCACGTCCTCAAAACACCCTCGCACACCGTTCTTTGCTGTGTCTGCCCCTAACACACCTCCCCAGGCCCCAACACCACCACCTTTATCGTGCCCGGCGAAGTCTTCCCCACCCGCTACCGCTCCACCTCGCACGGTATCTCGGCCGCCTCGGGCAAGGTTGGTTCCATGATCGGCCAGGGCGCCATCTCCACGCTGCGCACCCGCGGCGCCACAAAGGACAATCCCTCGCCATGGATGAACCACGTCCTTCAGATCTATGCCCTCTTCATGCTGCTCGGCTGCTTCACCACCCTCCTCATCCCCGAGACTGCCCGCAGGACCCTCGAGGAGCTCAACGGCGAGGATGACTACGCCGCTCGGCGCTCCTCGCCCGCGGCCGTGACCCAGGAGCAGACAGCTGACGGCGAGGAAACGCCTGCCAAGTCTGCGTGACAGGATGGCGAAACTAGTACGGCGCGAAAGAAGAATATGATGTCATGTTTAAGCGGACGGCATAATAGGGTCTTGCGAGGGAAAACATATCCAGGAGTTTTAGGGTACTGTATTTTACCAGACATACCAGGCGGCGACTTGGGGAGACAATGGTACTTTCCTATCAGAACAAGGCATCTTATGGAGTATCATGGCACTCATTGCATCCGTCGACCAGGCGTTGCTGTTTCTTATATACGTACATCTCTTCGCCCGGGGCGGCAGTAAATCCTCGCCATTAGAGTCAACTAGATTGGTATCATAACCAAGGATTGAATTGGCACCGCCGTGCAAAAATAAACCATGGATCATTCAGACGAACTGAAAGCGGGCAGCCCGAGCCGCGCCATGCGCCAACCATTACAGGCCAAGGGAAGGGAATACATGGAATAAAACAAGATGCGATTCATTGGAAACATATGGGGGAGCCGGTCCGCCCCGTCGTGATTCTACAAACATTCATCGCCAGGCTAACTCGCCTCGGCGCTCCGCTTGGCCTGCACCACGAGCAAGTCGGCCCGCACGCCGCCGGCGACAAACTCCCCGGCGACGCGGCCGAGGCAGCCAACGAGATCCTCGCGTGCCACGTGGCTGGGCTTGCCTTGGTCGAGCTTGGCGCCGCTGCCGCGGCCGACGACGACGAGGGTCGAGGCCTTGGGGCCGGGCGTGTGCGGCCGCCCGGCAGCGGGCTGGGCGAGCTGCAGCAGGTCCTGGACTGTGGTGGGGCCCGACGTCGTCTCAAACTTGACCCGCGCGGCCGTGTCAGCGGGGAGCGAAGACTGGGCCATTTCGAAGTGATGGGCGCCGCCGGCGGGGGAGGCGGGGGAGCTCGTCTGGGAGGTTTCCGAGACGCGCACAATGGTGGCCGTGGCCTTGGACTGCGCGCATAGCTGCAGGACGAGGCGCAGGGCCAGCTTGTCGTCGTGGTCGCCAAAGTAGGCGAGGAAGATGTGGTAGGGCTTGGTGGGCAGCGCAGCGGCGGGAACGTCGTCGGCCTGGACGCCAAACGAATACTTGCGGGCGAGGATGGCGCGTTCGGGCCCCTTTGCGCCAGCTTCGGCGGCGTCGGCATCGTCGGTGCGGGAAAAGAAGATGCCGACATTGCGGTCTCGCGAGTCGAGGACGGACCGGACAAATGCGCTATACGTCGAGGCCATGCGGTCGTCGACGGTGGCCGACGAAAGAATGGGCGAGTCGCCCATGCCGCCCGTCTCGCTCCAGGGGACGAGGAGCAGGTCCGAGGCCATGCTGGCCGCCTTGGTGACGAGAGCCTCGGCGAAGCGCCCCTCGGGCATGATGGCCACCTCGCCCGACATGGCCAGGTTATGGAGTTGGCCGACGGTGCGGAACGTGTTGACCACGGGGTCGTGGCGGCTATAGTCGGCCACCTGCGACACCGTCATGACGGACGAGTCGCGGTCCGTCAACTGCAGCAGGCGCATGCCGTGAACCCACACGGGTCTCCGGGGACCGTCGTCAGTCGACGTGGCCGAGGAGTCGGGGCCCTTGGGGTTGGCGGTGTGCGTCGATTCCGACGCCGTCGGCGCCGACTCTGGTGCGCCGAAGAGGGACACGAGATTGAGCAGGGCCGGCATACTGTCGAGGCGAATGTATGCGAGCATGCGGCTCACCCGCTGCACGGAGCCCGGCTTGCGTTGGCCGCCGTCGTCCGAGTCAGACGAAGGTAGGGGTGCGCCCGTGTCCCAGTCGATCTCGCCGCGCCTCCAGCACTCAATCTTGACCTGGTACCAGGGCGGGTAGAGATAGGAGACAATGGGGGTCGTGGAAAAGGTGGTGAGAAGCGCCATGACGACAAAAATGGTAAAGGTCCGCGTGCTGAGGATGTTTGCTTGAAGGCCAATGTTCTGCGCGATTGGCGGTCAGTCCATGCTCACTTGTCGCACCGGAAAGAATGGAAGACGACATCTCAGGTTGAAGCAGGGCGCAAAATGAACTAGACTTACCAGCACAATGAGCTCGACGAGGCCCTTGCAGCTCATGAGAACGCCAATGGTCAACGACTCGCGCCACACCAGGCCATTGACACGAGCGGCCAGCGAGGCGCCGATGATTTTGGTGAAAAAGGCGACAAACGTGGTGGCGAAGACGTAGCCCCAGGCGGTTCCCGAGTCCAGCAGGCCCAGGTTGGTGTTGAGGCCGGAGAGAGTAAAGTAAAGGGGCAAGAGGATTGCGCCGATGAGATCCTCGAGCTTCTCTGTGACGCGAATGTTGAACCTGTTTTCGCGGGGCAGAATCAGGCCGGCCATGAAGCTGCCAAAGATGGGGTGGACGCCGATGATGCCGGTGAAGAAGGCGGAGGCGAGGGCGATGAGGAGAATAAGGGAGATGACGCTCTGAGAGGGGTCATTTTCGATGCTCCCGGTGCGGCGGAGGAGCCAGATCAAGGCGGGCTTCACGGCAAAGGCAAGCATTAACATGAAGCCAAGACAGCAGAGCAGAATCCAGAGGGCAGTGAGGCCACTGCCAGCGTTGACAAGGGCGACGCAGAGCGCGAGCAACACCCAGCCTGGAATCGCATTCGTCAGCCTTGGCGCATGGGAAGCAGAAGACATGAGGCGGGGAAGCGCATGACAAGCTTACCGACGACGTCGTTGGCCACACCGGCCGAGAGCGTAATGACGCCAACAGAAGTGTCGAGCAGCTTGAGTTCGGTAAGAATGCGGCACAAGACGGGGAAAGCCTAGAGAAGATTGTGAGCAAAGAGCCCAACCCGACGGTCAATGTCCAGAGCAAGAGCAGACATACGGTAATGGCAAGGGCGATGCCAATGAAGAGCATGTAGACGCTAAATGCGATGGGCTGAAGGGCACCGTCGTCGCGAAAGGCGTGGTAGACGCCCCAAGCCAGAGCACAGCCAACGCCAAAGGGGAGAGCAAGGCCAGCAAAGGCGACCGAGGTGGCGACACGCCAATGGCGGGCGAGAAAGCGAACGTCGGTCTCGAGGCCAATTAGAAAGAGGTAAAGAACGAGACCGAGATTGGCGACCAGGCCGAGGTTGGGCAGCGACTCCTTGGGGAAGATGGCGGCTCGGAAGCCAGGAATGCGGCCCATGACGGAGGGACCGAGAATGATGCCACCGACGACCTCTGCGATGACGCGGGGCTGACGGATCTTTGCGAGGGGCCAATGAAGGGCATGGCAGACGATGACGATGAGGCAGACCTGGATGATGAAGAGGATGATGGGGTTGCTGGGGTCGTACTTGGACGGGTTGGCGCCTTCGAGAACGCCGCCCTGCGGAGGAGCCCTGTTTGCGTCGGTGGGAGAGGCGGCCCCGGCTGCGAGGGCGGCAGGGAGAAGCTTGGCCATGGCCACGGCCGCGGCTAGATGGACGCTCCGAGGGAGCCGCATTGTGGATGGATGATGCAGAGGCCGACGACGACGACGAGACGCGAGATGGAGACGCGTCCAGGCGCCACCAGCAGAGGCGAGGGCGCCAGGTCGTCGAGTCTCTAAGGGGGGGGGTGACTCAGAGGCGAGGCGGTGGGGAGATTGTTGAGGAGAGGTCGAGGTCGAGGCGGAAAAGAGGCGTAAGAGTTATATACGCGGGGCGGCTGAAACGGTGCGATTGTTGCACCAAGAGGACGGAGAAGTATGAGGTGAGAGGCCCTCCTTGTGGTATCTGTGCCGGGCGCAGGTTCTACGACACAAGATATAGGTCCAGAGGAGGGTTCTGGTGGGTGGTTGTGCGGCTGCTGCTGATGGTGCTAGCGGGCCGCCAACAGGGGATGCCTATTTTTACGCCACCCATGGATAAGCTCGGGGCTAGCCGGCACTGTGGGGATGGAGATTTAGCGGGAGATGACCCTAAAATCCCCCGCGCCGATGCGACCATCTTGATCAAGTGAATGGATGTGCTGGCTGTCAAGTTGTTAGCCCTGGAAGGTCGAAATAAGCCGGGGGAAAGGGTCTCTGTGGTTCGTGGTTCGAGAACGCTCGACAGACCCACGCCGGCACGACCAAGCCAAGCCGGGCATTGCCTCCAACGGGTCGTTGTTGGCCCGATGCTTCTCCCGTCAAACACAGACGCTCGCATGCGGATACATAGGTACTACCACTACCTAGTACACACAGTCGACGGCGAGATTGGCCCGCCGGCAGGCCTCTTCCCGCAACGCATGCGACGGTGTCACTACAGCAGGAGCCGAGAACATGGACACACTGTATCGGATACTGTAGGGCCAGCTCGTTGGCACAGCGCCCGTCGGCGGACCCGAGGATGAGGGCCAACAGACATGGAGGCCATGGAGGCATCCCACACCATCCTGGTTCCCCGCAGCGAAAAAGCCGGGGGGGCCAGATTGGTCGGTCGATATTGGCCAGTCGCAGATTAGGGCTGGGTTGACTCGGTTCTCACGTGTCGGTGCGACACGGGGCTCAACACCCAAGCCCAAGCCCGTGCATTGGGCTCCACGTGGACGGACATATGGACACGCAGCAGCGGTCTTGTCCATGGCACTAGTAGATGGCAAAGTCAATAAATAACCTTAATCACAGGACAGACAACACACACGGAGACATTCTGCCATGATGGCATCGCCTACGGCGCTTAACCTGATCCAAGTCTCCAGAGGCGGGACGTGGCCGTCGCAAGAGCACGGTCATGCACGTCGGGACGCACACCCACTCGACGACGCTCTCTTGTCGGGACCCGCATAACAACTTGCAAACAGCTTTGCTTTGGTATCCTCGTGACGCTCGGCCGGGGTCGATGGTGGCTGCCAAGCACTGCCAAGCAGGCGGTGACGGGGGTTCCAAACGTCGAGTCGAGACCAACAACAGAGAAGAGAAGTTGGAGAGGCTCGAGTGCGGGGAAGATGCGCTTTGGCGCTTTACTAGCGGCCAGCTAGACTCGTCACCTGACTTGGGGGCCATTTACTTCGTATGTACGAAGTACTTCGTACCTCTTCGTACAATTGCCGAGTCAAAGAACTCCAGAGAATAATCACCCATGACGGTGGTGATTGGGCCCCAGACGCCGCTGCGCTGCGCTGCACTGCACTGACTGCACTGCAACCCGCAGCACGGTAAATCACCATCCATGGCCGGCACGTGGAGACGATGCACTAACCGCTCGTCCGTCTCTCCAGACTCCGGCCGTCTCTCCGTCCCGCCTCTCCGTCCCGCCTCTCCGTCCCGCCGTCTCCATCGCCCGCGCCAGAGAGCCTCATCCCGGGCAACGGCAGCTGGTCACGGGTGCAGGAAGCCGTGATTGTCGTCTGCAGCAGCAATTCTCAGACGAGCCATGGGCCGCTCGTCACAGGAGAAGATGGGCCATGCCGGTAGTATATCAACAGCAGTACTCCAAGAAGAAGAAGAAACAAACGCTCGCCAGTTCCTGTTCCTTGTGCCTCGGCTTTCAATTGACCCTGGTGCGTTGGAGTCTTGACCGGTGCCGACGAACAAACACCTCGGGCGCGCGAACCGAGCCTCGGCTTATACCCGCTCACATTCGTTGTTCCGTCACGCATCCCTGAAGCTCCATCAGACTCGCAGACAAGACTTCCTCGAGCTTCACCTGTAAGGCCTTGAGTTCGGATGGCAACCTGGCTGCTCTGTGCTTCGGCACGGGCAGTCGGCGCTGGCGAGCCATGATTCTTCGAGACGACAGCTTCGGCGCTGGCGAGCCATGATTCTTCGGGACAACAGCTTCCGGTTTGGTCGACTGCCTGGCTACCTGTGACCCTGAATGCCCCTGGACGATGACCCTGACTGCGCCTGGACGATGACTCTGATGGAGTCGAAAACGAGTCGTCTTTGACTGAACATCCGACGAACTCGAACCGCACGCCTCCATCACCAGCCATCCAACGCCGTCGTCTCAAACCCCCCAAAGATGTCTGTTTCCGCGAGTATAAATATGGCTTCCACTATTCCTCCTTGGGCCAAGCAGACGAAATCTCCGTCGAGCCCAGCCACCTTGTTTGACGGTGTAGAGTCCTCGAGAAATCGCCGTCGCGCCTATCAAGATGGGCACCTGCATCTCCATGCTGGCCGGCAAATCATCTAGATACAGGCTCGAGCCGTACGTTGCCCTCCAAAACTCATTTGCTCTCAGCATCCTCGACCATTATTTTGTTGTTTCAATCCGCGGTTGTCAGTCCCCAGGATTCCCACTAATTTCCTATAGCCGCCGCCCAGGATCGAGGAGCTTTGTTGTCTCAAGACCCCGTCCTCACTCCCAACCTCACTCCCGCCCTCACTCCCGCCCTCACTCCCGTCCTCACTCCCGTCCTCACTCCCGTCCTCACTCCCGACCTCACTCCCAACCTCACCCCCGTCCTCACTCCGAACCTCACTCCCAACCTCACCCCCGTCCTCACTCCGAACCTCACCCCCGTCCTAGCCGCTCTACTCGTCATCGGCACCGACATAGTCACCATGACGCCAGACCTAAAGGTCCCTCTGATGCCCCGGAGGGGCAAGGTGAGGAAATCGAAATGGATAACCTTCGCGGCCGTGACGGAAAACAGAAACTTATTTGTGATGCCCCGAGGGGTCAAGGAGAGGAAATCGAAGGCGAAAACGGCGAGGAGCAGCCCGCTCCCGATGGGGCCTCGGGGCCTGGGGATGGCAACGAGGGAGGTGGCGATGGGGATGGGGATGGGACGCAGCAGCCTCCGCAGCAGCCAGAGGCTGGCCCAAGCCAGGGCGGAGGAGGACACCATCATGCTTCTCATAAGCATAAAGATTCTCACAAGCACAAGGATTCTCACGGACATGACCATCATCGGCGGAAGAGCCACCACCACCATTCTCATCGCCACAAGCATTAGCAGCTTTGGAACAGGATCAGCACTCAACCGAGGGACACGAGTTTAGTACGTGTTATTTGCGGGTATGGTTCCACGCGCTGGATGGGAACAGAACGTTAATGGTTGTATACAATTTTAGGGAGGGCGCTGTGCGTGGCGTGTTCATGTATCGGAGACAAGCAGTTTGACAGAACTACTTTCTTTGTTGCTCGACGGGCTTCGATTCACTCCGAGTTGACTCGGTGCGTTTTCATCAGGCGCGTTCAAAGGCGAAGAGATTTCACAAGGTTGAGGCATCGGGTCAAGGGCAGAATGGCTATGTATATTCAAGGGCCAATTAAAGCGTGACGAAGACGAAGACGTTTTCCGACCAAGTCCCGGACAAAAGAAGGGTGCAAGCGGAGTGTACAGGGCGCAAACAACCCAAGGGTGAAGGTATAGACATCGAGAAACCGAACCATGCCAAGACTAATGATAGTGCCCGCAGAGTGCCGACGCCTGAAGGCCTCCTGTTGCCGCCGCGAGACTCGCCGCCTAGAGGAGCTTGAGGCAGTTGAGGGCGTTGATGTTGACGAGGCCGCCCACGGCCTTGCCAGACTCGCAGCAGTAGGCGCTGGTGCTGCACTTGCTGCCCAGGGCCTGGACGGTGCAGCCCAGGAGGCCCCCGTTGCAGCACACCTGCTTGTGGCTCTTGGCGGAGCAGACGTTGACGCCCTTGCGGCCGTCGTGGCCGAAGCCGTGGCGGCCGCGGAAGTCGTCGTGGTGCCTGTGGCCGCCCTTGCGGTAGTGGTCGAAGTCGTAGTCGTCGTAGCGGTTGCCGTGGTGCCTGCGGCCTCCGTGGTGGTGGCGGCCATGGCCGTAGTAGTCGTTGTCGTAGTCATACTCGGAGCCATAGTTGCGGACGCCCTTGAAGTCGTAATCGTCGTGGTGCTTGCTGTAGCCCTTGTGGCCGTACTTGTAGTCCTTGCTGTAGTAGTCGTCGTCGTGGTGGTGGTGGCCCCTGACGCCCTTGAAGTCGTAGTCGTTGTCCCAGTCACCCTTGTGGTCCTTGTGGCCCTTGATGTCGTAGTCTCGCTTGCCCTCGGTGGGAGAGGCGGCGGCGGAGACGGCCAGGGCCAGGACGGAGAGAGCAGCAGTGAACTTCATCGTGATGGTGGACAAGTGAGCGAGGTGATGGGGAGTAAGAATGAGCGAGTGGTATTCCTGATCAAAGAGCGAGTGGAGTGATGAGTTGCACTGAGTTGCTTGAGTGGGTGATGAGGATGAGAGAGAAGTCGGACCGAGGGCGGAGGAGACGGACGTTTATATACATGTCCGGACAGGTAGGAAAGCACCAAAGTCAGCGGCGAGTGCGGTGTCGGCCGCCCCTGAATCGTCGTTCCGGTCCATCGTGACTCTCACCAATCCCCCTGAGTGAGAGGCGGCACGTAGCTCTGCATTAGAGCGGCCGCCCTTGGACGTCCTGGCCCGCCGGGCGATAGAACGACACGGACCAGAAAAAGGGGGCCCGTCAGCGAACCGGGCCTCGAACCGCGGCCCCGTCACCCCTTGTTCTGTTTCCGTCCGCATTAGTCTCTTCAGCTCCAGCCCGAGCGACCCGTCATTGTCCAATCTCGCCCGTGTGTGTGTGACTCTTTGGCAGTTCCTTGTTCCCGCCGCACGCTTCGGGGAAAAAGAAACGTGGTTGGGCTTCTTTCTTTTCGGGGTCTCACTGGGGCTCACAGCCAGTGCTACCAGCTGGTCAGTTACGTGTGATGGAGCGAGTCTTGGACGAATACTGACGAGTTACGAGTTGGTACTAGAATACTCCATGTGAGCAAGACCAACCTATTTTCGTCCCGGGAACCCAGAAAGAGGCCGTCCCCGAACAAGTCTACCAGAGTCCGAGTCCCCGGCGGATAGTCCTATCCCAGTCATGCTTGCTTACAGCTGTCTCGTCTCCCCGGTCTCCCGCAGACGCAGGTCCCGGCCAGGTGCGTAATTTCGCAGCTGGAGAGCTTCTTTTTTCCCGCCATGGGCGTTTTTCCTCGCCCGTCTTGTCTGACTTGTTGCTGTGATTCACACGCTTCTTCACATGCCTCTGTGTTTCCCCGTCTCAATGGCTCTTGCAACTGTCTCTATGGCTCTTGCAATGTTGGACGCCGTCATCGCCCAGCATCATCAGCTCGCCCCCGGGCCTGATTGGGGGAATTCGTGTCTCGGTCGGACATGACTATCACGGGCGATCCAAATCTTGTGTGCCCGTGAACAAGTAGGGGGCTCAGCTAGCCTCAGCCCTTGGTAGCGAGCACCCTTTTCCCCGGCTCAGCCTATTTCAGGCTTCACCGAGCAAGTTTGCTTTTTCGGTTCTTGTCTCTGGATAAGCTCATCATGCATTCCACGCGTCTTGGCTCACGTGCCCGTGTCGAGACTCATCATCGTTTGGCGCTCCAGGGTAGCCAGAAAGCAGTTGCCGCGATGTTGAACGCATGATGTATGGTGGGAATGCAATTGTTCCATGTATAGTGTAATGAGAGTGTGTTTGCGGTCACGTAGTTGTTCACGATGAACTCCAAGAGTCAGAAGGCCACCTAATCGCCATTAATGGCCATTAAAGTACGAATACTTCATTACTTCATTGCAACTCACACTCCGCCCTACCCTATACCATGGAGAGCCATCTTGATCACCATTGAACAACATCCTGACAAGAGCATGATCATCCGGCCTTTTCTGACCACTATTACAAACGAGTCTCCCTCCCAAGCTTGTTTGTTGTGCTCAAAAAGCCCTGCCCACCATTGCAGCTCAGCCGGCATGTGTGTCTTGTGCCACGACGAGCAGACTAGATGCTCGTCAGACCAGACGGATGGACCGTCGACTGACACGTTCACGCCAGCAGAGCCCGACTGTCAAGACGTCAGCCACCGGCGGACAAAGAAGCGATGGCAGCAAACAAACACACAAACAAACGAGGGCGACGGGAAAGGAAACAGCACGCAGCGTCGTGAATGGGAGGGCATCGAGACAAAGCGCCGCTGCCTCGCCCGTGCGACGGCCGCGTTCTTGTCACGGCTCGCGTCCACGTAGCACCGGCCCCCTCTGGTTGAAAAGCCGGCCTGCCCTCTCTTGGTCGGTCTGACGAGTCCAAGAAAGACCCATGGCGGCCTGAAGAGTCCAATAAAGACCCACGCCGGTCTGAAGAGTCCAATAACGACCCGTGGCATTGGCAGAGCGTGTCCCGTGCCGACTCTCTCTTCTCCCACTTACACGCCCTCGCCATGGGCTCCTGCTGCTCCAGCGCCTTCAACGGCTTCCAGGAGATGCCCTCCCCGCGGCCGGTAGAGCCGCCTCTTTCGCGGTACGTCGTTTGGCCCGAGACCAAGGGCCACGGCTAACACGAGGCGTCAGGTCTCCGCAGCGCAGCACCGGCTCGTCTCCGGGCGCCCGAGAGGCGGCGACGGGGGTTGCCTCTGGGGACTCGAGGCCTCTGAATGTTGAGCCTCTGAACGTTGAGCCTCTGAATCTTGATGGTTCCCGAGGGCCGTCTCCACCGTCGACAGGGTCAAGATGCACGTCAAGGTCTCGGGCCTCGGCGCCGGGTCCCGGGACAAGGCCCGTAGAGCGGGGCCGCAGCTCGGCGGCGCCCGGCGAGGGGTCCCGATGGACGTCGTGTCGCACGGGGTCCCCGACTTGACGGACCGACCGAGCGAGGTGGCCTTGGCGCCGGCACAGAGGACGGCCATTCAGGCGACACGGCTTCGAGTTGACGTTGGAGTCGAAAACTTTTCCATTCTCCTTGCTTCTTTTCAACACGACTCAAACTCTTCTTCTCAACATGAACCCCATGTGGTGCCCAACTCTATCCGAACCTCTGCGTCGTTAGCCTCAAAACGCCGAAGCCCCGCAGCCTTTCCTCCGCCTTTGACGACAGACGACACACACCTTTGCTCTTGCCTCGCCAGGGCCTTCGACAACGACCCATGTCCACACGCCTTTGCTCGCCAAGGGACGTACCTATGCATCGTGTTATTTATGCCATCATGTCGCGTTGTGAACAAAACATAAAACACACCTTCTCGAAGGAGTTCACAAGTCGGCCCATGCATGCGGGCTGCGGGAAACTTGCTCAAAATCGCTATCTCCAACAGCCTTGCTGCAGGGCGAGGGTGGTATGTGTGTGCGCACGTATCCGTCCTAGTCTTGAATATTCCGTCTGCATTTATAGTTGAGAGACGCCTCGAGTGGGCAGTTCTTGCTCGTATGTTACCTGTTAGGTGCTAGTTTTGGCCGTCGAGCTGCTTAGACTTTCCCGCTCGCGATCGCGATGCACCGGCAGGAGCGACAATGAAATGCAAAATGTGAAGACGTCTCCATCTATAGCATCCGGGCTAATCAGAATGGAGCATTGGCTTTCCCAATTTTTCTATAAACAAGAACCCGCCCGCTCCTACCAGTCCAGTCAGTGTTAGTCCTCAACCCTCGCATCATCGTCATCAACGACAACAAGACCGACGTCAAGACAAGCACCTCGACGAGCCTCGCGTCGTCTTCCTCGACAAGCCATGGACCACTCAGCAATGGGCCACGGCGACATGGACCACTCAGCCCACGGCGGCGGCGCCAAACCTGCCAACGGCACTGCACCCGCCCCCAAGATGGGCACCGGTTGCAAGATATCGGTATCCAAGAGCCTCTGCTGCCACCGAGAGACCACACGGGACGCTGACCGAGGCTCCGCGCTTCCCACAGATGCTCTTCAACCTAAACACCATCGACTCCTGCTTCCTCTCGGACCGCTGGCGCATCACCTCGGACGCCATGTTCGCCGGCTCCTGCATCGGCGTCTTCCTCCTCGCCGTCGTCCTCGAAGTCCTCCGCCGCTCCATCAAGGAGTTCGACCGCTACCTCATCAGGCAGCACCTCGCCAAGTTCCAGGCCTCGCCCGCCGCCGGTCCCTCGTCCGCCGAGGGTGCGTCTGTCAGCAGCAAGGAGGCCGCCGTCACCAAGCGCGCCTCGGACGCCGCCGTGCCCCCCTTTCGCCCCAGTCTTCTTCAGCAGGCTGGCCGCGCCTTTTTGCACCTTCTTCAGTTCACCGTTGCCTACATCCTGATGCTGGTCAGTGCTGCCCCCGAGTTGGTGTCGGCGCCGCCGTGGTCCAGCCCACGTGCCGACTTGAAGAAAGCCAGGGCCAAAACTGACGGAACTCGCAGCTCGCCATGTACTACAACGGCTACTTCATCCTCTGCATCTTCCTCGGCGCCTACCTTGGCGCCTTCATCTTCCAGTGGGAGAATCTGCCCCTTGGGTGAGTCGTGCCCCTTTCCACCACGCGCTCGTGTAGCCCTTTCCACCACGCGCCCGTGTAGGCAGCGGGCGCTGACAGCTTGTCCGCACAGAGGCAAGCAGACGAGTGCGGCCGACGAGCCAACAGTCTGCTGCGGCTAGAGACACGTATGCCATGCTTATGCAACGACGACAATGACCAAAAGAACAAGACACAGGTGTCCATGGTGGAGGAGAGAGGGGGTTTGGCAACGGCCTCTCGGGAGAGTCGCCGGCGCCTTTGTTTGCGTCCTGATAATTACCTAGAAACTGACGTTGTAATGTCCATCTCGATTCCGATTCTTTAGCATGTAAACGAGGCGTCTCATAAGTTTCTTGGCTTCGGAAGTGCACAAACCATTCGAGCAAGCAGTGCAATCATTACACCTTTGAGAGCACTCGGCTCTCGACCATCCTCGTCTCTTCGTCATCGTTTGTCGGCAGCCATCCTCGCGAGATGGACACGAGCAGCGCGTGCCCAGGGTATCATCAGTCATATCAACAAAACGCCATGGCCCAAGACGTTCAAGCACCTGGACACCGTCCACGTCTCGTCAGTGCGCCCCCTGCGAGACCACACCTTTTCCATAATCTGCATCGCCTCCTTGACCGTCCCGAATATTTGCAACGGGCCTTGGGTCTGCGCCATGGCGCGGTATGCATGCTCGTCCTCCGCCGGCGACAGGCACCCGCTGATGCAAAACGGCCACGCTAGGGCGCGCAGGCATGAGCCCTTGGGGATCCGCGAGAGCCGCTCCGTCGCTCTGCTGACCGGACAGCGGATCTGGGGATTCGACGGCTGCCAGCCCAGGATGACGACCTTCAGGTAGCTCAGCGTCGCCAGGAGCCATATCATCTGGAAATCAGGCTGCTGTCTGGTGTTGGGGCCCGTGATCGGATCCGCGACCAATGCCGGGAACCAAGTCGGACGAGAAGAGTCGTCGTCACCAGCTTGGTGCTCCAAGGCCTCGAGCCCCCCCGTGATGGCATCGCCCAGCAACTGCCCGCGCGACGCCAGCTCGTCCACGGACAGCGAACCCGCCTGCATCTGCAGCCTCTTCCAGGCTTCGAGGCCCGCGACATCGCCCAGCGCCTGGACGATCCAGTTGGGCAGGCCAAAGAAGTCGTCCAAGAAGAGAGGCCCCGCGGGGACGGGCTCCATCCCACGCGGGACCGTGGAGCACCCGGGAATGACGGCCGCTTGGTAGTGGCACAGCCGAGGCGAAGTACCCAGCGTGACGCTCGAGAGAACATCGAGGTACAGCAAGGTCGCCGTGAAGAACCGTAGCGCCGCCTGGTTGGTGCTCCACGGCCGACGCAGGCCAATGTCTGGGGGCGGCCACGCCGGAGAGTACAGGTTGTTGAGCGTCTGCGTCCACAGGTCGGGGTCAGGCAGGATCTGCAGAAACAGAGCCACGGCCGCGTCGAGGTGCATTCTCCAGTTGCCGTTGCTCGATGTCGTCACCTCGAAAAAGAGCATCTGCACGATGCTCTGCATCACCACCAGCCCCCTTTGCACGTCGAAGCCCGAGCTGCTGGCGTTGAGCGCGCACATTTCTCTTTGCAGCTCCTTGAGCCCGAGCTCCAGCTGCGTCTCAAGCTTGTGGATCATGCGCGCGATGCACTCTTGGTGCTCCCTGTCGCCATTGGCCAGCACAATGGCAAAGAAGGAGCTGGCGAGCGAGATGGACGTGTGATGGACCGACTTGTTGCTGTGAAGCACATCGAGGATCCAGCCCCGTCCACCAGCAAGGACCGGGGGCCGGTAATGCGGGAACAGGTAGGGAAAGACGTAGTCCAAGTAAATCATGAGAAAGTGCAAGTCGCCCTCGGCGGCGTCTTCTTGGGGCCGGACCGGGGGCTGCTGGGTGTGCCAGGCCAGGGGCTGCTGGGTGTGCCAGGCCACGTCGGGCGGCGATGCGCTCGTGCTGTGACTGTCGGGCGGCGTCGAGGCCGAGTCGTGGCTGCGAGGCGAGGGATCCGTGTCGGAGGCGCCTGGCTTGGAGCTCGACGACATGAGGGCATCGCCGTCGTCGCTGATGGTGACAATTCTGGTCTCGTTCTCCAGTATCTCGACGTACTTGCGGTCTCTCCGCTGGCTGGCCTTTTTCTTGACCTCGGCCTTGATGTCCTCGGTCATCTGGCGCTGCCTTGGGCCGCCGTCCATCCACGCCGGCTTGTCGTCGTCGAAATAGCAGGTGATTTCGAGCGCCTTGCACGTGTCGCACTCGGGGCGGTTCTCGGTGCACTTTTTGCGCCTGACTCGGCACGTCCAGCAGCCGCCCGACGAGCGGATCTTGCTGTTGGCCATGAGCTGCTTGAAGAACGACATGACGGGCTGCCTCTACCGACGTCGTCTGTCGAGGCTCCAAGAGCGCATAAATCGAGCCAGAGTTGGAGCTTACGAAACGAGTCACGACGACGACGAACTACTTCGTACTAGTTACTTATTTGTCAGCGGCCTCGTTTCTTCTTTCGTCCCCGGTACATACTACAAGTTGCTCGATCACGGCAAAATGAGACCACCAACACAGAGTCATCCATTGCTTCTTCTCGCAGTGGAAGCTAATTGTTCAAACGCCCATGATTGCTTCATTTCTCTAGTCTCTAGTTCCCGACATTACTTTTATGATGCCCGAGCAACGACCCAAAGCCACCATCCCAAGCCCGGAGACCCAGAAACCAATATGCATCACTTCCAAACAGCTCGAGACCCAAGCAACAAGAACAGAAGCAGCCTGTTTTTGTCTCATTTTCTCTTCGTATGCTCTTGCTAACCCTCAAGACTTGCCGGCACCGCCTCCAAAGAGCGTCTGCCGCTTCTCCAACAAGCCAAGGTCCCACCACCCTTCGATCCGCGCCATCATGGTCTTTCGCTTCGACTTGGCCCTCGCCGGAGCGTCAGAAGCAGCAGGACTCAGCAGTGACGGCGACGGCGAGCGGCAGATGAGCGCGATGGATGGCGGCAGAGGAGGCACGGGCGGCAGTTGCTCGAGCGGGCGACGCGCCTGTCGTACGCGAGCCCGCCTCTCGCCCATTGACGCCGTGGGGGGCAGGGAAAGCCGTGGCGACGACACGGCACGACGGCCAGTTGCCGGAGGAGAGGGGACCGTGATGCCGAGGGCATCCGAAGACCCGCCGCCCGGCCGCCGCCTCTTCTCCGGCTCGTCGACCATGGCCAAGGTGCCCAGGCTCCGGGCCTTTTTCAGCACCAGAGGCCGCGCCGGCGCCCCTGCCGAGGCCCCACGGCCGCACCCTCATTCAATGTCCTTGGGGGGAGGTCGGCTGCCGCCCTTGATGCGCTTCCAGAGGCAGGCCGAGGCCACGGCCGAGACAAAGTACAGCACGCACAGGCAGATGCTCAGGCCCCAGATGGCCTTGAGCTCGAAGCAGGCGGCCTTGTCCGGGTCGACCCACTCGTACCACACCTGGCGAGACAGGTTGCGGAACAGCGAGCTGATGAAGTTTGCCGTGTTGCCCGAGTCCGGCAGCGACGGGCACGACAGGTAGCTGACGGGCCTGCCCACCACGCACGCCACCACGATGACGGCGACCAGGCAGAGGCTGTCGGCGCCCGTCGAGATGAGCAGGGGGAGCAGCGAGTCCCAGTAGAGGATGTAAGTGATGATTGTGTACACGGCAGCCATGCAGGCCTAGTCATTGTCAGCACCCGGACGGGAAAAGGCCAAGGCGTCTCCAAAACGACAAGGCTTACAACGATCAGTGTGCCAACAAGGGCCGACGGAGCCACATAGTTGGCCACAACCATCTCCGAGATGAAGTTGGACGTCAACCCGATAATGGCAATGAGAGCAACCGCCTGCATGGCGCGCATGGCGGTAAAGGTCGAGCCCAAGGCGCCCAGCGCCGGGGGAGAACCCATCCTGAGGCACGAGACGGGGGTGATGAGCGAGAGTCGCGGTCGCGAGGAGCAGTGCGCCGTGCGGAGAGGCAGGTGCTTGCTGTGAAACGGCAGGATGGCCAGCGACGCAGGACTGGAGGAGGGAATCTTGCCGGGGGAGGGGGACGCCCGACGACCGCTCCGGTGTCGAGGGATGGAGGGTGACGAGGACGACGACGTTGAGCAAGGAGAGCGGGCTCGATGCTCTTGATGGAGGCGAAGTGATTTATTGGAAAAGGCTCCAAGCAGAACGAGAGCGAAAAGGCAGATGTGTCGAGATACCCAGACCCGAAATGAGACTGACGAGACAAAGGGGAAAGGAAAAGAGAAGACAAGGAAAAGAGAAAAGGAAAGGAAAACGACGTGTGAGTGACTGATGTTTCCTGGAGAGCTGCTTGCTGAGAGAGAAGACGGCAAGGAGAGGAACGAGATGCCGGCCTCTTTATATGACCTCTGGCACGGCATCGACACATTCATCAGCCATCGCCCTGTTCCCGAGGCGCCAAATACCGCAGACAAAGCAAACCAATCACCAGCCAGCCAGCCGGCCGGCCAACCACTCGGAAACGGGAACAACAGCTCAGCTCGCGCCTCGCCGCCTCGCCGCCTCAGATCCTCACCAGCCGCCGCAATGTCTAAGCCATCGCGACGTCCGGACCCGTGTGAGCAAGCGCCGGACCAGCCAATCACCTGCAAGTATCCCACGTGTGCCGAATACGAAGTACTTTCGTGTGCAGTGTGTAAGCGCGCCAAACCCGGACCCTGTTCTGCCCGGACCTTTGCCTTGATTGGATCTCGTCGCTTGCTTCGTCTCCATCGACGAGGCTGCCCGGGCTTTGCTGCAATCCGGTAGTAGTAGCATGCGCCAAGCAAGATGAAAGGGTTTCGGCAGCTGAGAATGTCTCGCCGGATTGTTTGACAAGTACGAATACACACGTACGAAGTACTATCCGTACTCCGTATTAATCGTTCCTTGTGCCACAAGAGGGCTGAGACGCCATTTTGAGCAATCACCCCCTTGATGGAGACGTCAGAGCAAGCGCTTCCTTGGGTACCACGCCGTCAAGCCGGCATTTCGGCATTCACCGAGGCCAACGCGAATCAGTTTCGTGTTTACGCCGGTACGCCTATCTAGAGCCCAAACAAGAGGCACGATCCCTCAACCGTGCACTTACGCAAGCTGCTTCGGGCCCCTTACTGCCATTGCTTTTCCACCACTTGTGGAGGGCCAAGTGTTGAGGGAACAGCTCACCTCACCCCAGCAGGTCTCCCGACGCCGACCCGCCGCCGTTGCGTGGCTGCGACGGTGTTGCCGCCGGAGCGCCCCAGATACCAGCGCTGCTCTTCTCCTTGGCCAGCTGGCCCATGGCTAGCCCGGGCGGAGCCGTCGCCGTCTTCTTGATGCCCGCGCTGGCCATGTCCCACAGCGCGCCAAAGGCGTCGCCACCGCCTGCAGCCGCTCCGCCCGCGGGCTTGCCGGCGGAGCTGGTGACAGGCTTTATGTTGGCCATGGTGGTGGGACCAGTGGTCATGCCCGACATGCCCGACATGCCCGACATACCCGTCATGGAGGATGCCGGCGGCGCGGCCTTGGGCTGGGCATGGGACTGTACATTGCCAAAGTAGTTGGGCCTTGAAGGCTGGAAGCCGGTTTGCCTCGGAGGCTGAGCCTGCAGCGGCGGAGCGGCAAAGGACGAGTAGTTTGCTCCCAGTGTGCCCGTCGCGCTGGGGGCCGGTGAGATGGACGACGCGCTGACCATCTGGCCGAGATCGGCCTTTTGCGGTGCCGATAGGGGCTGCGGTGCAGCAAAATGGGCCGTCCACGACGCCGTCGAGGTTGGCGGTGGCGAAAGGGGCTGTCCAAAAGCACCCGATGGCGCTGCAGGCTGCTGGGATGGTGCCGCGGATTGGAAGTCGTCAAACTCGTCGTCGTCTGCTGCCCCTCCACCACTGCCGCTCGGCCCAGCCAGGGCTCCAAAGCCAGCAAAGCCAGAACTGTTGGACGCGGCGGGCGCTGCCGGGGAGGGCTCGTCGAAGGAGAACAGATCCACTTCTGGTTCCTTCTTCTTTGGTGTGTCGCCCGTACTCTTCTTGACGCCCGCTCGCTCCGTCTTCCTTGCTGGTTTCGACGAGGAAGCCGCCGGCCTCTCATCCTCGTCAAACTCGTCGTACGCTTCGAACCTGTCCCCCCTGCCCCCGGCGTCCCGAAAGTCGCTCGTCTGTCCGCCAAAGCCACCGCCATCGCCATAGACACCGCCCGAGTAGCCGCCATACGAGGCGTTTCCCCCGCCGTAGCCAGAGCTCTCATTACCGAACCCACCGAACCGGCTGCTGCTGCCCGAGAAGCCGCCGCCGAGCCCCATACCGCCCTCGGCACCCGTATACTTGTTCTTTGAGGCACGGGCCTTTTTCCGCTCGGATCGTATACGTTCGACGTCGCCCAAGAGTTCGGCCAGCTCCTTGGCCCTGTTCCGCACGTTAATGCCCTGGTCTTTCCCGTTCTGGTCGATGTAGTGGAATTGGCGCAGCATCTTGAGCAAGGTTATGTGCCCCCGAGCGTCGTCAATGACACGTTCGGAGCCGTGCTTGACGAGGAATTCGAGAAGCTGGAGAGCTTTGTAGATCTGACGCCATTCCTCGGCTGACTTCTCGGTGAAGCGTCGGTATATCATGGGCATGATTTCGTTGAGAGTTTGACTGGGGTCTGGTCAGCAACCGCCGCTCCCTCTGTTCCCCATCCCAGCCAATTGGACGTACTAGTTAAAGGTGCCGTTGGCAATCTCCTGCATGATTGTGGACGATGACCCCCAGGGCTCGTTATTTGTTGCCTCTCGAACCTGGGACAGTCGTGTCAGTGTTTGAAATACATGGAACAGTATCTCGGAGTGGGTATCGGACCTTGGCCTCCATCTCGGTGTAGTTCATGACGGCTGGACGGACGCGACGTTAGCATTGAGAAGACCCATGGGGGCGGCCAGGAGCAGGCACCATTTTGCGCTTTTCGAAACCCGGCCTTGATGTCGTACAAGGACAGGTTCGACACGGTGTTCTTGAGGTCGTTGAGGTCCATTTTGAGAAAAATTCTAGAGGACGGCAGAATCGAACTGTCAGTTCAAAGGGGTGCTGTTGCTGCTGAGCGATGCTTGCGTTGCCACCAGCCCAGGGAATCTCGAGGTGGACGTCTGGATGCACTGGCCAGATGGACTTTCGGGCCGCCGCGCAGACCTGGCTCGTTTGGGAGGCGGGGATCACGTGATGTCAGCCGCAGGCTATTAATTTCGCTGCTCGTCTATCCTTTCGCCTTGACAGTGTGGAGAGGGTACATCTGTCTCACTCAGCCACCGCGCACTTTTTTGTTGCGAATTGCGGAAAAGTGACAAGTTGATCAAAGCAACGACGGCGAGTCGGCGTGCGATGCCAACGCGGGTACTTCGTAGACCAGTCAGGATCAGGAGTACTACGCACTACAGTGATGGAGTCATAGCACGGCATCTCTCGACATAAATCGAGATGCTAAAGAAAAATGTTGTTATTAAGGACAGTCGATGTTGCACCACACAAGCATCAACAGAATCAGACTACCTACCTCTTCGTACGAATTCCAGATGATCAGTACCCACACGCTCCCTCCCCCGAAGGCGTGCATTGATTGGCCAGCCACTGGGACTCGCATTGTGCCAAAACTTTTCTTCCTTTCCCGAAGACTGCCATCAAGCGACGTGTGAATTTCCCCTTGACGAGAAAATACCTTTCACCTTTTCCAAGCCTTGCTGACTGTCAAAGGAATCACAATTTCAGGTATGCCTTTCCCTTGCTCAACGTTTCCCCAGCATGCACCATGTCCTCCTCCATCTGCACGTCGTTGAGAGCCCAAAAGGCCTTCATCCTCGCCCTGGCCCTGCACAGGCCGGACCCGGCAGATCACGTCATGGAGAGCTGCGCACTGCGTCTGCTCGTCGCCAGCTACCTCGCCAGGATGCAGGGTGCTCGCCGGCACGGGCCTGGAGCTGCCACATCTCAACAGCAGGCAACATGAGCATGTATGCCCAGCCTGGGTCCTTGCTGGCATTGGCCGCCTGAGAACATGCCCTCGGGATCGCGGTAGGCAGCTCGAGCTTCCCGTCAGATTGATACGTGGGCGTGGCCGTCAGGGTTTCCCGCACATTTGTTTCCCGCACATTCCACATAATCTGGCCGAGCGAGAGCACCCGACATGTCTCGCCTGCTGCAGGGGCCGTTCTGAGCTGCACGCAAGCCAAACTGTCCCTCTGCCTGGACCATGCTACCCAGGCGATGGCGGCAGGCAGAGTCCGCCGGCTGGAGAAATGAGCAACGGCCCTAGCACGTGACCAGCCCCGCGCCTCTCCTCGACGCACCCCGTTGTTGCGCCTTCTGACGGCTTCTAATTGGCCCGGAGTCTCGCCACTAACCTTGTTACCCCTCCAGCAAGCCTCAAAATGAGATCAACGCTCCTACGACCCCTCTTCCCCCGCCATACCCTTCTCTGCTCCCACGCAACGAGATCTTTCCCTCTCCTTCAACAGCAAGCTCCAGCCTCCAATCCATTCCGAGCTGCACGCCTCTTCTCAGCCTCCGCAATCATGTCCAGCAACAGCAAAGTGTGAGTTGTTGCAGCTCCCCTGCTTGACCCTCTTCCACCCGACAAGCTCCTGTCCGCTGACTCTGGCCGATAGCTTTTTCCAGGTCAAGTGGGAGGGCCCTGTCATGGTGAACGGCAAGCCTACCAGTGCCGTGCAAGGTAAGCTCTAGAGGAACAATCTAGCCGATAGGTTGGCTTGTACACGCATGCCTGCCATTGGCCTCGTTTACTCCCAACGCCCCCTACAATTGTCCCGGCCTCGATTGCCCCGATCGAGTGCTTGTTGGATATCGCTCTGCTGCTGCAAAAGCCCCGCTCCCGCCCCCGCCCTGCCGCTGTCAAGCACATTGTACTGACGAGCCTCGCAAACAGAACAGGAGGGTCGCATCAACTTCAAACTGTATGACGACGTCGTCCCCAAGACGGCTGCCAACTTCAAGGCCCTCTGCACTGGCGAGAAGGGCTACGGCTACAAGGGCTCTTCCTTCCACCGCATCATCCCGGAGTTCATGCTTCAAGGTGGCGACTTCACCCGCGGCAACGTACGTACTCGTCGACCTGACGTAGCCGCTACCTCTACTCACTCACCCGTCTCTAGGGCACCGGTGGCAAGTCCATCTACGGCGAGAAGTTTGCCGATGAGAACTTCAAGCTGAAGCACGAGCGCCCCGGCCTCCTGTCCATGGCCAACGCCGGCCCCAACACGTAAGCTCCCTGCAGACGTGGCGTGCTTGCATCTTGTCGGCTAATCTGTCAATGTGCAGCAACGGCTCGCAGTTCTTCGTCACCACCGTAGTCACGTCTTGGCTGAACGGGCGCCACGTAGTTTTCGGTGAGGTCGAAGACGATAAGTCGATGGACGTCGTCAAGGCTCTTGAGGCCACTGGCACCAGCGACGGCAAAATCAAGTTCAACAAGAAGGCGACGATCGTTGACTGCGGTGTCCAGTAATGTATTTCGGTTTTGTGCGTGGGAATTGACTCGTAATTCCATGAGGACCATGTTCACAGTCTGGTTCGAGATGTACTAGATAGCCAAGCAGTTCACTCTCCGGCTGCTCATGTCCCTGATGGCCATGTGATGACCCGTGTGACTCGATGTAGGGAGCGAGCCATGCAATTCTCCACTCTACTCTTATAAATTTAATTGTACTCATGCGCTGCCAAAACTCGTGGACCAATGCAAGTAGCTCCTGAGGAGTGTTTGGTATCTCGAAATCGAACCTCTGCAGCTTTTGCGCGACAACTCAACTCAACTGCCCGTGCCGATTCCCACCGGCCACGGCAGTCACCAATCATCGCACCCCTTGCTCCCCTCGAACTAGACTTTATCAAGGTAGAGAGGCAGCTCCGCTCAAGCATCCAGCCACTGTCTAAAGTACACGCAGTTGCTGGGTCCAACGGGGCCGCTCTCTTCGCAGAGGTCAAAGACGGGGCAGCCGCCGCAGGGCGCCTCGGTCAGGGGGCTGATGTAGAGCTCGGGCTCGCCGCCGCGGCCCGCGGGGTCGTCGCGGCCGGCCCAGCTCTCGGTGGACTGCTTGGCGACGCGGGCGACGCGGTAGCCGAGCCTCCCGGCAATCTTGACGGGCTCGACGAGGTTGTCCCAGACGAGCACGTCGACGAGCTTCTTGACGTCGTCTTCCGTCAGGATGATGTTGTTGGTGATGCCGCTCGAGGACAGGAGGCGGGCAATCTCGCGCACTGTCAGGTAGCCCATGTAGCCGGCCGGCAGCGGGAGGAAAACGGCTTCGCGGCGGGGGCCGGGGGCGGCCGAGGCGGAGATGTGGACGGCCTTGGAGGGCGGGGCCCTGGCCATCTCCTCGGCGCTGCGCTTCTTGCCCTTGTCGAGGGAGCCCTTGACGATGCCCTTTTTGGGAGCCTGGGCCCGCGGCGGGCCCGCGGCGGCCCCCCCGTGTGTGCTCAGGTATCCGCTCTGCCTCCTGATAAAGTCAAAGACGACGCGTTGCAGGTCCTCGATGAAGGCCTCGTCGAGGTTCTGGTCCGTGTACCAGGGCCCGCCGGTGGCGCGGTCGCTGGGCCGGATGGAGGCCTTGATGTACATCTTCTTGTTGGGGTGCTCGACGTTTTTGAACGGGGCGATGAGGCCCTTTGTCTGGAGGTGCTTGAGGGCGGTTTTGAGGACCGAGTCGTGCATGTTGAGGCGCTTGAGGAGCGTCTGGCTCCAGATGCCGTCGCCGCCCGAGTCGTCGATGAGTGAGTACACCATGCTTTGTTCGTCGTTCTCGCATTGCTTGTATCTGGGTTGAGGACGCGTTAGCCCTGGGCTTTGCCGCTGGCTCCCCTCAACGTCACGATTCCACCCCCGACTGCGTGTCTGCCGATGGGGCATAGGGGACGGGGGCGAGGGGTAGCACAGGGCAGGACAGCCCTCAGGGACCGCGCCAACTCACTTGTGAGCCTCCTGCGCATCGCGCCACTTCCACAGCACCTGCCCCGAGGCCTCGCGCATGGTGATGAAGAGCTTGTCATCGCTGAGCGACTGCACCACCCGCGCCAGCAGCAGCAAGTCGCGATTGGGAATGACATCGAGCCGCATCAGGTCGTCCTGCGAAAAGAGGTCGTCGCCGGGCCACGCCTCCTTGCACCGCTCGTACAGCACCCCCTTCCACACCCTCAGCTTGGCCGCCTCTGACTCGCCCTCTGTGGCCGCCGCCGGCGCGGATGCCGCCGCTGGCGTGGCCATGGATGGCTGGTACCTACTCTCCTCCGGGGCTCACGGCCTCGCCAGGTGAGGGCTGGTGGAAGGTGTTCGGGGAGGGTATCGATTCGAGCGATCGGCTTATCGATGGAGGCTCGGGGCGGGAAGGACGACGGGGCGAGGAGTTTTGCCTGGTTTGGAGGATGTGCTTTTTGGTGGAGGTGACGTTAAGGCTAGAGCGTCATCTACCTAGTCATAGTCGAAAAACAGAAAACAGCTTCTGACTCTTGTAGGCGCAGAGGTCGGTGACGAGGCTACGATGCCCCTCCATCGAGTAAATTTACTGATAAGATAGGGAGACCGCCGGCTAGTCTCGGCCTGTGCCCTCGCCAGGCCCCAGCAGCAGGTACAACGACCCGGTTATTCATTCATTTCAGATCTGCGAAAACAAGAATACGCGATGCTTATAGAACAACGTGCCGTGCCGAGGCAATCGGACACAGGGGGCGAGAAGAGCAGCGCTCCTCATCAGCCGAGCCTCCCCACGCCTCCCTCAGATACCAAGTCGCTATCCAGTACGCCCAGAACTCCTCCACTGGCCGATTCTCTCCGTGTGTAGTAGAACAAAAAATACCTTGGGATGTAGAGGGCCAATGCTGGTCAGCGAGCTGGACTCGGCTCCTTCTCATCATTGGGCTTGTCCTCTTCCCCGTCAACATCCATGGCTTCAAGGGGCTCGTCGTCCGTCTTTACTTCGGAGGGCCCGGCCGGCTTCTCAGGCTCAGGCTCAGCTTCGGTGGGCTTGGGCTCGGGCACTGGCGTCTTCTCGACAGCAGGTTCGGGAGGCTCTTGGCCGGTAGGCTCCTCCGCCGCGGGCTTCTCGACAGGCTCGGGTTCCGCTGCCATCTCGGGCTCCGCTGCCATCTCGGGCTCTGCTGCCATCTCGGGTTCCGCTGCCACCTCGGGCTCCGCTGCCATCTCGGGTTCCGCTGCCATCTCGGGTTCCGCTGCCACCTCGGGCTCGACCTCTTCCTTTTTTATGGAGGCTTCCTCGACAGGGGCCGAGTCAGTCATGCCCACATCGCCATCCTCGTCGAGTTGCTGGTCCTCTGGCTGAGGAGGCTCGTCGTCCTTGGCAGACTCCTTGTCGACGTCTTGGGTCGCACCAATGTCCTCAATGGTATCGTCGTTGACATCATGAGCGTCATCGTCAGCTTGCTCCTTGTCGTTGTCTGTGCTCTTGCCGTCGCGAGGTGTCGCGTTGTCGCTCTCTACATCGGTTTCTCCCTTACGGAAATCGGTAAATGTTCGCTTGTTGGCTTTTCGACGCGTAGCTCCATTCGTGCGGCTCATGTCTTCGTCGTCGCTGACCTCGAACTCGGCATCGTTTTCCACGTGCTTGTCCCAGCGATGTTCAGTCAACCGAGTGTCCTTGTTCTCATCTTCGTCGAGATCGTCCAGCTCGGCCTCTTCCTCGTCGGTCATACCACCAAACGGTTTGCGCGGCACGTCTTGCATCTGTACCGAGGGGGCCGGCCCCGTCTGACGAAGGTTGTCGACGACGGCGGCAGTGATTTTCTCGAGATACTCCCTACTGTTTGAGTTTTCCATGTTAGACGACCGTACGTTGAGTTCGAAGTCGGGCGCATAATACTACACTCTGTTAGCACGGGATTGGCTTTGTTAGTGAGTGTCGCCACCCTTACTTCATAGTACTCGTTATAGGGGAGAGACCGTTCCATATCCTTGCCGACGAGAACACCCGTCTCAAACGCCCACGTGCGAGCAACGTTTCTCATGGTGTATCCGCCACCGCCAAGGACCAGGGTAGGCAGGCCGAAGCTTTTGACATAGTTGACACAGTTGGCATGACCATCCATGCTGAGGTTGAAGCAACCTAGGCGGTCGCCAGATAGACTGTCTCCTCCGCACTGCAGCACCACAGCCTCCGGCTGGTAGTACTTCATGACATTTTCAATGACGGGCTCAAATATGGACTTGTAGGAATCGTCGGTAATGCCGTCCCTGAGGGGGAAATTGACCGAGTAGTGCTTGCCCTGACCGATGCCGACGTCTCGAAGTTCGCCGGTTCCGGGGAAGTACTCGCCGTACTTGTGAAATGAGACGGTCATGACGCGGTCGGTGGTATAGAAGGCCTCTTCGACGCCGTCGCCATGGTGAACATCGATGTCGATGTAAAGAACACGCTTCATGAATCGAAGAAGCTCTAGGATGCCGAGGACGATATCTACCAGGGTGGTTAGCAGGGCAGTCTCGCGCCAGGAGCCATGAAAGCCTTACCATTCACGTAACAAAAGCCGCTTGCTTCGCATTTCTTGGCGTGATGGAGCCCGCCGGCCCAGTTGACGGCAATGTCGCACTTTTGTCGATTGAGGCGGGCTGCGCCCTCCATGCTGCCACCAGCGCTGATGCCGCAAAACTCAAAGAGACCGTCAAAGACGGGACAGTCGTCGCCGACGTTGTACTTGCCCTGCTCGCGCATATAGCCGTCCATGTTGTCGGGCGTCACTTTTTGGAGGAAGTCGATGTAGTCGTCCGTGTGGAACTGGGTCATTTCTCCACGAGTGGCCGGCTTGGCGCGCTACGGGCGGGTTAGGAGGGCGAGGGCTCGCGAGGGCGCTGCGCATCGTGAGGGAATAGACGCACGTATATTTCCATTTTTTGGTAGAGGTTGTACTGCATGATCAGGCTATGCGCCAGACGGATGCGGTGAGGCTTCATGGGATGGCCGGTGACATAGGCATAGTTGCCAATGTCGGAGTCGTAAAAGTAGGCCACCTTCTTGGGCGACGTGCCATTGAGGGCCACGGAGCCCAGCTGGGCCACGTTGGAGTCGCCCATGGCTGCTGAGCTTGGGCTGGAACGAGGTGGGCTGCTAAGCGAGACGAATACGGGGCTGCGACGTCAAGGACGGAGGAATCGAGTTTCCGTTCGAAAGGAGAAGGGTTGAGGCTTAAAAGAGCGGTCGCATCTTGGAGTCGCAAGAGTGTATGGGCGTGCTCTGACGGCGATGAAGAGAAGGCGGCGCGACAACGGCCTCGAAGAAAGACGGCGGACTAAAGTTGGCGCGGCAAGGCTGTCGCCGGAGCCACCAGCCACAAAGCCTCGTAAAGCATCTCATTGGCCAGCTGGCCGCTTACACCCGCCACATGCTGGGGCGCCATGAAAAGGAGCAGCGTGCACGTGCCGCGCTTGGCTATACGTACAACACGGTACCAGCCAGGCTCCCCCCGGCTGGCGTCACCAGCAGAAGAAGCTCCCCAGTTGCTTCCGGCCAGACCAATTGAGCACCGCCAACAATAGCAAGCTGATACAGGAAGTCTCTCTCCTGCACAGCGGCCTTCAAGCACAAACAAGACCGCTCGCAGCCCAGACCGATGGAGAGGTTCAGGAGCTTGTTGGGCGGCGGCGGGATGAGCATGGGAGCAGCTGCTCATGGCACGGTGAGCTTGGTGTCGCCCTCGCTCTGCTTCGAATCAGCCTCTAACGCCTCGCAGGACAACACGACCCTCATAGACAACTCCGAGACGGTTTACATCTCCTCGTTGGCGCTGTTGAAGATGCTGCGTCACGGCCGAGCTGGCGTCCCCATGGAAGTCATGGGTCTGATGCTGGGCGAGTTTGTCGACGACTTCACCGTCAAGGTCATAGACGTCTTTGCCATGCCTCAGAGCGGAACGGGCGTCACCGTCGAAGCTGTCGACGATGTCTTCCAGACCAAGATGATGGACATGCTGCGGCAAACGGGAAGGTAGGCGTTGACTCCGAGTCGCAACCTCGGGCCCATCGCTGACGGTGCTATCTCTTGCAGGCCAGAATCCGTCGTGGGCTGGTACCATTCGCATCCAGGCTTCGGCTGCTGGCTGTCATCGGTTGATATTAACACTCAACAATCCTTTGAGCAGCTCACCCCCCGCGCCGTGGCCGTTGTGGTCGATCCCATCCAGTCCGTCAAGGGCAAGGTGGTCATCGATGCCTTTCGACTCATCAACCCGCAGCTCGTCATGATGGGTCAGGAGCCCCGTCAGAGCACGAGCAACCTGGGCCACCTTAACAAGCCGTCGATTCAGGCCCTAATCCATGGCCTCAACCGTCACTACTACTCCATCGCCATTAACTACCGCAAGACTGCTCTCGAGGAGAACATGCTCATGAACCTCCACAAGCACGTGTGGACGGAAGCGCTGCAGATGGAAGACTTCCGGTCTGAGGGCGACAAGAACAAGGAGCGGCTGCAGCGGCTGGTTAGTCTTGCCGACGGGTACGAAAAGCGTGTCAAGGAGGAGACGGAGCTCACAAAGGAGCAACTCAAGACCCGATACGTGGGCAAGTTGGACCCCAAGAAGCACCTGGAGGACGTGGGCCAAGAACTCATCGAGGACAACATCGTTTCTGTCTCGAGGCAGATGATCGACAAGGAAGCCACAATGCCCAAGAAAGAGAGCTCTTCAGGCGCGGGCGGGGCCTCGCTTGGCGATCAGATGGACACGGAATAGAAGTCGTTTGAGAGTCACTAAACACGCGGTTTCCCGGGGTACTGGCTTTGCACTGTACGTTTTCTAGGCGTTGCAATCAGTTGGGACGAGACGACGTGTGAATTCGGTCTTCCACATACGCGATCTCTTTGTCTCGGCTGGAGGCGTCGACGATGTATGCCTGTCGGCCCTTGTTCCGGTTATGGCCTGTTCAGACCCCTTGTTGAGCGCGAACAGTGCACGTGCCGTTCAAAGCCGTTTTCCCGCCAGAAAGCCGCGACTCTTTCAAGAAAGGCTTTTGGCCAGACTCGTTTGCCTGAACATGGCGGCTATCAGCGGACCCGGTGCCGGCTTTCAAGGGCGAACAAGTTACTCGGGAGATTGCTTCTTAAAACGCATCGACGGGACGCATTCTGCATCGTATCTCCTTCCAACACCACAGCTACTGAATACATCCCCTTTGACTTTGACTGACTTGACCCTTTGCCATTCACGGCTCCCGAGACGCTTGTGCAGTCCCTGCTGCCCGCGTCCGACACAACTGGCCGAGGTTCGACTTGAGCGTCGACAATCAGTTCCTCCCAACCCCTTAATCACACAAAGGGCTGACATCTCGCTCACGCAGAAGCCCCATGGCGTTTCGCAAGTGGCTCCGGGCGGCGTTCCATCTGCCCTGCCTGCCGACGCAAGCCGTCAAGAAGCCGGAGCGGAGCGCGAGAGGGCGAGCCGCACAGCCGGTCGCCCGTCCGCCCCCGTCCCCGCCCCCGCGGATTTCCATGACTTTCGAGAAGAGCGATGACGGACTGGATATTTGGAATTCTCTAACCAAGGGGGCGCGCCAGGATGGCTCTCCGTCGCGGCGGTCCGAGGGCTGTGGTGCGTCGTCGGGGGCGCGAGGGCCGCCGGTCCCGGCACAGGAGCATGCTTCGGACAAGTCAGTGCCGGCTCGCACGGAGGCTCTGCCAAGGACCGGGTCGGGTGCTGCCCCCAGGTCCGGTCCCGTGTCCAGCGTGCCTGCCGCAGCTCGGCGGGATCCTTCGAGGCGGGCTCGAGGTGCTTCCAGGGGAGCTGGGGGAGAAGCGACACCTTCTACCCAAGAGCTCGCAAGACTGTCTCGGAGAATGAGGCAGCGTCGCAGGCAATCGACGTCGGCGGCTGACCGCCGCCGCCGCCTCAGTATCCCGTCGACAATCCTTGAAGCTCCCCGCGTCCGACTTCGCACCGAGGCCAGGACGCAAACGCAGCGGCAGCGGCGCCGGAGAGCCAGCGACGACAGCCGCGCCGGCCGACGCGCCGAGCCCCCCCTGGCGCCCCTGAGCCGCGCGAACGTCCGCTCCGCCGTCGACGCCGTCGACAAGCTCATCCCCCACCTCCCCTTTGCCGTCTGCGGCCGCGCCGCCATGGTCTACTACGGCCACCGCGGCCGCCTGCCCAGCTACGTGTGCATCACGTGCCCCAAGACCGCGGCCGTCATGCTCGTCGACTGCGCGCGCGAGAGCGGGCTGCAGCTGTCGACGCGCTTCCCCCAGGCCTTTTACGTGCCCTTGCACGCCGCCGCGCCGCCGCGCGTCAGCTGCTGCGTCCGCGTCTTGGCCTGCGACGACTTCGAGGGCCTGGCCCGCGTCAGGAGGGGCCCCTTGTCGACGCCCGTCGTCGCGCTGCCGCACCTTGCCCATCGCATGGCCAGGGACTTGGCCAGGGAATTTGGCGACGCTCCCGCGAGGGACGGCGGTGCGCGCGACGAGGGCCTTGCGGAGCGCGCGGCTGAGCTCGTCTGGTTGCTGAGGAGGATGGCCGAGCTCGGCGGCGAGGAGCACCGCCTCACGCTCGACCTGGCCCCCGACTTTGGCCGCGCCGCGTTCCTCGAGCCCTTTGGCCGCGTGTGCCCGGAAGCCGCCTCTCTGATGCGCGGAGCCGGTCTTGACGTGGGCTCGCTGCCGGGATTCGAGAAGAGCGGGCACGCTCCTCCGCCTGCGGTCCCCGAGCCCGAGAAGCAGCGTCAACGGAGCGCGTGGACAAGTCCCAAGCCAGGACGACCACATCCTCGCAGCGGCAGGGGAAGCAACAGCGACAGCCCGGCAACGACCCCCCAGCCAAGCAGGCCCCGTCCGAGATCCCCCGCTCCGCCGCCGCTCCATTGCCGCGCCCTTCCTGGTTCCTGGGTAACGGCCTCTTACGACGGGGGTGCTCGGCAAGATTCTCCTGCGGCCTCGGGCAACAAAGACTGTGCTGTGCGAGGGCCCAGCTCAACACTGGATGGGCGAGCCGGCGGGATACGGTCCATGACTGTTGAGCAGAGAGGAGAGATGGTGTAATTATAGTAGCATTGTCCTGGCTGGTAATGAGAAGTCAACCAAGAGAACCTCATGCTGGACCAACCACCGCGTGGGAGTCTTTCTCTATATTCACACATACCATAACTAAATTCCCGCCAACGACGGGGCAGGGTGTAAATGTCAAGAGCCGGCTCGTTCATCCTAAATTGCATAATGTTCAGATGCCCATAAACTCCACGCGAATACATATGATTGTGCTGACAGGAGCTGAAACCGAGTTTCTTCCATCTCAACTCCACTTTGCGCGAGAGCAGGTCTCAGGGGAGTACAGTTGAAGGCACTGTGGATATCCTCTGGCTTATACTTCCCGCCATCGTTGCCCAGTACTCCAAACACCTCATCAAACAAGCTCAATAATCCCTCGACGCCTGATGCATCGCCCCTTCCCCTGTGGATGCCTGCAGCGCGGGCAAGGGGATTGCAGTGCTCATCCGGGACGCGCCACCCGTAAGACGGCTAGGCTTCGACATGAGCTACTTGCTCGCCCCAGCGCTCCCGTTGCGGCATCACCGCTGCAGCTGCAACCCCCGACCTAACGAGCACGGTGGCGGCGCTCTCGGGTTCAACATACCGAATGTGACTGGGCTCTTATGCCCCCATGGCGGAAATCTTCTTGCCTCGCTTGCCGAGCAACGTTGCATTGTCGAGGTTCAGCTCAAACGGCCCCTTCTGTCGGTTCCGATCTCGGACTTGCTGTCGCGCCGCTGCCGTCACCGCTGGCGAGTGCTGCCCGTAGCCCTTGTCACCGGGACGGGGTGCTTCGCGTGGCACCCTGGCTGCTTCCTGGTCACGAATGTTGGTCTTGCGCATGCTCTGCTCCAAGGACTGCGTGGCGGTGTGTTTTGTCCCAGTCGCCACGTCGATGTGCATCCGATCATCGTCTTCCTCCTCTTCGTCGAGGCCAGCAAGAGGCTTTCCGGCTCCGGCCTTGACGCCCATCTGCTGCCGCATCTTGCCCTCTTCCTCCTGACGATGGACTGCGTAG
This sequence comes from Ophiocordyceps sinensis, assembly GCA_012934285.1. NCBI lineage: Eukaryota > Fungi > Ascomycota > Sordariomycetes > Hypocreales > Ophiocordycipitaceae > Ophiocordyceps > Ophiocordyceps sinensis. The sequence continues at coordinate 2,236,179 of JAAVMX010000008.1, forward strand.
CTAACGTCGAAGACCTCGCGAAGATTGACGGCGCCCGGGGATCGGAAATCATAGCGTTTGCCGGGCTCCTCAAACCTGGCCATGTCCTTTGCGCGGAGCATGTCTGGTTTCCTCTTCTCGTCACGAGGGGTAGGCCCGCTTGCCTGGATCCAAGGGTGAGCGAGAAACTCGGTGATGGTATACCGCTTTTCGGGATCGACTGTCAACAAGTGCGTAATGAGGTCCTTTGCCGACTCCGAAATGTCATCCCACCAAGGGGACAGAAAGGTGTACTGCCCCTTGGCGACCTTTTCGGTAAGCACCTCGATGCTTTCGTCGTAAAAGGGCGGGAAGCCGCAGAGCAGGGTGTAGAGAACGCAGCCCAGAGCCCACATGTCGACGGACTTGGAGTAGCGCTCATCCTTGACGATCTCGGGCGCGGTGTAGCCGACGGTGCCACATGGCGTCATAGTTGAACTCTCCCAGACGATTTTGGACAGGCCAAAGTCGGCAATCTTTATTTCTCCGATTCCGCCGGCGCCATGGCCGGGGATAAACTCGCCCTCGTCAACCTTGTCCTCGTCACCAGGCTGCTTCGGCTGAGGGTTTTTAGAGGGAATAATCGGTATGGGGTTAAACAGAATGTTCTCGGGTTTGATGTCGCTAAGTTGGTGGTCAGCTGTGTTGGACGATCTGCGGGGGGGGCAGTGACGTCAGGTTCAGGGGAGAGAGGGGTAATGAGGCAAATTCCTTGCACCGCCATCGCGACGCTGACTGCGACCGGAGTAACACTTACCGATGAACCACTCCCTTTTCCTCGTGCAGATACTCCAGGGCTTTGGCCACGCGGACGATGACATGCCGCGACAGCTCCTCGCTGAAGTAGGTCAGGCGTACAATCTGATGGAATAGCTCGCCGCCGGGGGCGAGCTCGAGGACGATGTAGTAGTACTGCTTCGACTCGGAAAACTCGATGAGCTTGACAATGTTGGGGTGGTCGAGTTGCCGCATGATCTGAACCTCCTTCAGGATGTTGGACCTCTGCGATGCCAGTCAGCATGGCCCGTCAAATGCGAGGCCAGCAGCGACTACGCGCGGCGTTGCACAATGAGACAGAAACAGCAGCAACAAGCCAACGCGCAACGATGTCAGTAGACGCAAAGAAAGTTTTCTCGCACCTCTGCAGCTTTGGGGATTCCCTTGAAGTCCGGATGTAGATGTTGGTTTCCCTATTAGAGGGGGTGAGCCCCCCGAGGTTGGAATGCTGAAACGAACGACGCATAAAAGACTCTCGAGCCCGGCCGGCACGGAGCGTGCTGCAGGAAGCCGCCGTGCCCGACTGCGCACGGCACATGTTGGGGTCCCAGATGGTCCAACGAGCGAGACACAGGGGGTGCAAACGGCAACAAACAAGCATACTTGACAGCGAGAGATGAAGGAAAAGGACCAGGTAAACGAAGCTGAGCCCAGAAACACTCACCTGCATGTTGTTCATTTCATACTTGCGGACTACCTTGATGGCGACTTGGCCATGGTCTCCTTGTAAGTCGCGGGCGCGATAGACGTTGCTGAAGGCACCGTCGCCCATCTTCTCGAGCAGCTCCCACCGCTCCAAGCCAGGATAGCGGGAGAACTTTGTTCTGCTGGCATTCTCCTCGGCGACGAGCTGTTTGAGCTCGGCATCGTCGACGCGTTTAAACTTGGAGGCACCCTTGGCCTGGAGGTTCTGGGCAGCCTCGGCGTGGTGGGCGGCGGCGTGACCAGCCTGAGCGACGCGGTTCATGCCGTCGCCTGGGGCCTCTGAGTAAGCGTCGGGGATTACTTTGCGCGCAGGCGCCGGCTGCGCAAAGACAGGCTCCGAGGCGAGCATGTTCTTGTCCGCCATGGGATGTGGTGCTTGAGGCGGCGACGAGCCAGTCTTGCGCGGGGGCTCTTCGTTTATGGTGGCTGCTCGCGCTTGTTTCCCTGCATACAGAGAGAGACGAGTCAGAAGTGGACATTTGGGCCCGATGGAAGGACACATCCAGGCACGTACCATGGCGGATAAAGTTTTTGAGCTGCTGTATGGTTGACATGGCTGCTGCCTTTATTGCGGGGGGTTACGTCGACGAGCGACGACGATTGCGCATTCACGCCAGAGGGGAGACAGGGCCCCGAATGGTCCGTCGGTCGAATGCTAGTCTATGTCGGGTCGTCGATTGCAATCAAAACTTGGGTAAAAGGTAAGAAGAAGAAAGGTTGGACGTCGAGAGCGAGAGAGTGAGGGGGGGCCGATATTCTGGTGCGGTCGCACAGCAAAAGAACGAGAGCCAAGGTAGACGAGAGACGTTGAGGGGTTTTAATCGGGGCTGCGCTAAGCCCAGTCGTCGTGGCACAAAAACGTCACAAATGAGGAGCGGGAAGTCGGGGGGGGGGGGGGCGGGTAAACGGAGGGGAGGCAGATGGCGAGACGTTTGGACTGGGAACTGGGAGCGTGTCGAGGCGAGACGAGGGACGAACGGTCCGATGGTGACTCTGTGACTGGGAGACGGAGAGAACAGGCAGGCAAGACGGCGATGCGTACGATGGAGACAAAAAATTGAGGCTATGCGTCAAGGGGAGCAAGCGGGGCAGCTAGGTAATTAACTGATTGGTGGAGATGCGGGTACATCTTACCTAAGCTCGGCGGGTACACGATGAGAGTACTTGGAGGTACCTACGAATACCTGAGTCCAGGTTGCATGCCCCTTGTCCAGATGCATTCATTTCCAGATGCATTCATTATTCATTCATGATCAGTCACCAGGCAGCCGTGGCAAGTTGAAGCTGGGGGTGTTAACATGGGATAATGGTGGTTTAGGCTGGCCGACTGCGTGCCCGTCGCCGTTTTCTGCTATGAGGACGAGTTCCATGTAATCGCCAATGATGCCTGAGTCGATGACAGGCCGATCATGTTTCTATACAGGTACTCGGAGGTACCGGCGTCTTTAACATGGCGCGTACCGCGGATGACGTGAGTCCTTGCTCGACGGGGGAAGAAGAGTTACCGATGACAGCATCTTGCCAAGTAGAAAGTACATGGCGGCCAAAACAGACGTCGACAAGCGTGACGCAGTGTCCCGTGGATGGTAGTACCTTGCGTTAGCAGCAGGCACATTGCTGCGCGCCTTGCTGCGGCAAGTTGTCCAGCCAGCGATACCCCGGGAATGATGCTACACGCTACGTCATTGGTGCTGTCCCCGTGGTGAGGTACTAGGTACCTGGCGGTACGGATGCGTCTGAGCAATCTCTCGAGCGCCCACTCATCAACAATCTCACGAAACATTTGGCCGCTGTTGCAAAGCAAGACTTGTCTGTGTTGACGACAAATCCTAGTCAGTGAACCACGACACGGAGGCAGGCGGGCTTCCCAGGGGAGAGACACACCGAGCACGCGGCCAATCGCCAATCACGCTGCTTGCTCATCAGGCTGCTTCACGATCTCCCAGACTTTGTGCTCGTTTCACCTTGTGGGCAAATATACACATCCGATTCATCATTGATAAACGGTGAGTTTCTACAGATACCCGGTGCTTCCTTGGAAGCCTCCCCGTCCGTTAGTGCGTGCGAAAAGTGCAAAGTACGCCATGACGTAGTCCCGGCTAGTGCGCCGATGAGCTTCCGTCATGATGTCATCTTGGGCCTATAGCATCACTTGATGCCTCTATACCTTTTGCCACTCCCGTCCCTTTCAGCTTCTTTCCACGTCACGCATCCTCTCCAAGTTTCAGTTTCTATCCATCTTGAAGAACGTGTCATTAGCTGTAGCCTTGGTTGGAGATGAGAACACAGCTCCAAGTACTAGTATAAGCATTCGGTTGTCAATGAATTCATACTGAGTCCGGGGGGTCTACACGGAGCCCCGGCCGGACCGGCGCGTGCGGGCCCAGGGCAGCCGGCCCACGTGCAGCGAGAGGCCCTTGTCCATTCCATCTGTCAATTTACATCTACCTCTGCGGGTTCTACCCTGTTGCTATACAAGAGGTGTTGCTAGTCTACTCCATTTCGCCCGTGGGAGCGCTTGGTCGGGTCGGGGACTAGTCGTACGGCTGCTCACAGTGTCAGTGTCCCTGAAGCCCGGCGGCACGCTTCCCCGAGCCCTCTCACAGCACGCGGTCGACATGATCCATCCGGCTACCGCGCCTCGTCGTCGACGACGTCTTTCTCGGGCTCCGCAGGCCAAAAGAACCAGGCGACGACCATGCAGAACTTGAGGGCAGCGGCAAGCCACAGAGCGCCGCTGATGCCGAGGGAGCTGTGCGACAGCAGACCGCCGGCGACGGCACCAGCAAGAAGCAGCAGGGGGGCGGCGGCGCGGCGGTTGCGCTCGACGTTGGCAAGAGCAAAGAGGTTCTGGTCGGAGAAGAGGTCGCAGTAGATGCTGGTGAGGACGACGCTGGTCAGGGCGTTGTAGCGCAGGGCCCTGCTGGTGACGGCCTGGGCACAGCTCTGGAAGGCGACGAGGGCGAGCGGCAGGAGGACGGTCCAGTCGACGGCATCCTCGCGGGCGGGTGGGGCGCTGGTGACGATGAGGGCGGCGGCGACGGTCAGGGCCATCTGGGCGGCAAAGGAGGCGCAGAGGACCCAGCGGCGCTTGGGGGAGAAGAAGTGGTGGAAGCGGGCGAAGAGAAAGGAGCCGACGCAAAAGGAGAGCAGCGAGACGCCGGAGCGGTACAGACGGGGGGCGGTGGGCGGGAAAACGAGGGAAGCCAGGCCGAGGCCGACGTAGACGGTGTTTCCTGCGAGCGGGAGTCAGTTGGACGCCTCGGCTGGAAGCAAAGGCAGACGAACCCGTCTGCATGGAGACAAAGGCGCCCCAGACCTGCGTCGAGGCGCTATCCAGCAGGCCGGTGACGACGTAGCAGAGAAGCAGGACGAGGTCGGCCCAGGAGCACGAGACGTCGGCCGTCAAGCGGCGACGCCATTGACCCGCCAGAGACGCGGGAGACGCGGGCTTGTGGCGGCCGAGGCCGAGCAGAGGCTGTCGCACCTGAGCCTGAGCGCGGGCATTGTCTCGGGCATGGGCGGCAATGCCGTTGGACGAGTTGGTGTTCATGGCTCTCCGGGCGTGGGGAGAGGGAAGGTTGAGGCTATTGCGAGACGCGCGGCATCGGCACAAGGCAGCCTTGGGTTGCCTCTTTGACCTTGCTCGACTGAATGCTCGGACCAGATTCGCGGATGCAGTTCCGGGAATGCACGGGAGAGCCGATGCAGGGTCCAGCAGCCGATTCGGTGTCGAGAGTGATTTATTTGCTTCTTGTTTGCCGAGTAAGACAAGAAAATGATTTTAAGGTGAGTTAGTAAGTTACTTCGTACGAAGTACATGTCAGAGGACGAGGCCGAAAACGGAGCTGATGTCGAGATGGATTCGGAAACAAAACAGCCATGTTTCAGACACATCATGGTTGGGGATTCAATCAACCAGTCAGCGTCGTTTACCCGATCCGTCTCGTCATGGCCAGCCCGCCGCGCCATCAGCCCCCACTCCACCTCTTTTCTCTGCCGCTGTGCCCAACTCTCCACTTTCGTTCCCTCATCCTCAACCATGAAGTCTACACTCACCCAATGGGTGCTGCTGCTCGCCGGAGCCAGCCTGTCAGCGGCCCGACCGCCCGTCCACCAGCAACCGCTCGGTAGCCCCGAGCCGCCGTCCGTCGGGTCCAAGGCCAGCGGCACGCCGTACACGCCGGGCCATCGCGACCCCTACGACGGCAAGACGGATCCCATTCGCCAACATCTCGACCCTCTGCCCTGGCGCAACGGCAAGGGGGCCTCCGTCTTGGGCCCCTACAACCGCGACCGCTCCCGCCAGAGCCCGGACATGGTGCGGCCGCCCAGCACCGACCACGGCAGCCTCTCCAACATGCGCTGGAGCTTTACCGACTCGCACACTCGCATCGAGGTACGGCCTTGTCCCTGAATGGCTTGGTGTTTTCCACATGCTTATACTTCCCCCTGCAGGAAGGCGGCTGGACCCGGCAGACGACGATTCGCGAGCTCCCCACCAGCGTCGAACTGGCCGGCGTCAACATGCGCCTCGACTCGGGCGTCATCCGCGAGCTGCACTGGCACAAGGAGGCCGAGTGGGCCTACGTCCTCGACGGCGAGGTGCGCGTCACCGCCATCGACTACGACGGCGGCAGCTTCATGGACGACCTGAAAAAGGGCGACCTGTGGTACTTTCCCAGCGGCGTCCCGCACTCGCTGCAAGGGCTGGGCGAGAACGGCACCGAGTTTCTCCTCATTTTCGACGACGGCCGCTTCTCCGAGGAGTCGACCTTTATCCTGTCCGACTGGCTGGGTGAGTCGAGCCTGCACTTGTCCATGATGTGATGCTGTCTGGAACACCCGAGAGTTGGACAGATGATGCCCTAGATGAGACAGGTGGCTGACTGCTGACTTGCAGCTCACACGCCCAAGTCGGTCATTGGCCAAAACTTCCACCTCCCTCCCAGCATCTTCAAGCATCTCCCCGCCGGTGAAAAGTACATCTTCCAGGGCTCCCGCCCCGGGTCCATCGAGGACGAGAGGCCTCGGGGCAAGCACGTCAAGCAGTCCGAGTACCAGTTCACGCACCGCATGCTCGACCAGGCGCCCAAGCACACGAGCGGCGGCCAGGTGCGCATCACCGACACGACAAACTTCCCCATCTCCAAGACGGTGGCGGCGGCCCACGCCATCATCGAGCCGGGCGCCCTGCGCGAGATGCACTGGCACCCCAACGCCGACGAGTGGTCCTTTTTCATCCGCGGCCGGGCCCGCGTCACCGTCTTCGCCGCCGAGGGCAACGCGCGCACCTTTGACTACATGCCCGGCGACGTCGGCATCGTGCCCAAGAACATGGGCCACTTTGTCGAGAACATTGGCAACGAGCCCGTGGAGATGCTCGAGATCTTTCGCGCAGACCGCTTCCGTGACTTTTCCCTGTTTCAGTGGATGGGCGAGACGCCGCAGAGGATGGTGGTGGATCATCTGTTTGCTGGCGACGAGGACGCTGGCCGTCGCTTCCTCGACAAGATCAAGGACGCCGAAAAGGACGAGATTAAGCGGCCCTGACGAGACTCGGAGAAGGCGCGCACGATTTTGCCGTCCATCTCTTGTACGTAGCACTGCAGCATACATTGTATAGGTAGGTAGTTTCAACACACAAAATCCAACGACGCGACCCAACTCTCCATGTAAGCCATGCTTGCTCGGCGCGGACGTCACGACCTGGCCCTTGACCGTACACGCCCTGATTCCCAGCACCCGTCACTCTTCTCATAGCCTTGGAACCGGGCTCGGGTCCAGCACGACCTCTTCGAACGGCCGACGAGTGCGTCTCCCGATGCAGGTCCGCGAATCCGACGGCGGTTGCTGGATTCCGCGGCCATTGCTTGTCCGCGCTCAGGTCGGGAACAAAGCCGATGGTTCGGCATTACGAGGCCGAATGACCTTTCCTCCTGACACGCGCTGGCTGTCGCCGGCGAGGTCAGACAGGGTCTGGAGCAGGCCGCCGGCGCATTTGCAGTGGACGAGGAAAACAGGGCGCTAACACGGTGGCATGGCTATCCTGTTTGTGAGCAGGCGCACCTCGGGGATGCCGTCTGCTCCGCACACGCCGAGGCCGCCCTGCCGGACCTGCGGCGGCGCAACCTCGAGGCCGAGCCGGTGCGCCAGCTCTGCCATGCGCACCTGTCTAGAGGCGTTGAAACCGTACGGCTTCTATATTATCGATATTGTCGGTCACGGAAGGAATCAAAGTCTGTCCATCAGTTGAGCCAAGATCTTGCCAGGGAAATTTGCCTCTCGACGGCACGGTGCAGTGGGGCCGGCGCGCCCTCTGCCAATATTACGCTGCAGAGGGAGCAGCCTGGTGATAAACGGATCCCTCCCTATAGGCCCGGACGGACGAGCCAACGGACAGAGACGAGCCGAGAAGAGGGGGCTTTTTGAGACGGGCGAATGGGTCGGCGGATAGGGTCGGCTTTCCGGGTCCGTCACCGGCCCCCCTTTATTCGGCGCCCGGACCTCGACGGCCGCTAAGGCTCCGACAGCCACCATCGACCAGACATGCACTCTCTCTCCCGCCAGCAATGACATACTACTCCTGCTTTTAAATCTCGGGCGCAAGATATTTCCAAGAACCGCAAGTTGATAAGTACGCCGTACCCATGGCAGAGGGGTCAACTTTTTAATGCAGAACAACAGAGGAGAGAGAGCCTTGCGCTCCGGTCTGACCAACACGCCACTTTGCAGCAACAACATGCATACAACAACATGCATACAACATACAACCAACTCATGCTGATGCATCCTTCCTTCTCCTTAATACACTACAACTCATGCATCCTCAATCCTTCTCAATACTACAACTCATGCATCCTCATCCTTAATACAACCTTATTACTCCATCTCGTGCATTACCTCTTCCCTGCCTGCCCGAACAAGCAGCCCACCTACCTACTGCAACTCTACAAGACACTCATCGTGAAGGACTGGGGTTCTCTCGTGGGAACCGAGGTTATTGTGACAATGAAGGCAAGGGCAAGCGACGTGGCTTCTTCGGCGGACCCCATGCCACGACCTTCGCTGTCGTTGTCAGAGGTTGTCTCTGAAGCTCCCGCGTCTTGCCAAAGGACCGTCCGTTGTTCGCCAGCGACGTCCTCTCTAGCACGATTTGGATGAGAAGGGCGTGTCAATTCTCCGCCAATGTCTATCAGCCTTGAAATATCTCCATGGATGCGACCCGCCAGTTGTGCATCGAGACATCAAGCCAGGCAATATCCCCGTCATTGCCGATTTGAGATGACTGCTTGAGGGCAACCCCAATCCCGTTACGAACGTTGCAGAAATTCCTCGCAACACCCAAGGACCATTGACCGACCTTCTTCCTAGGGTGGATTTACCCTCCGCCAGGCGTGTGGGTTCCGGTAGGAAGCTCGGCGTCGGGACGCTATGGAAGATGCTCCGCCGTCGCTAGGCCCTGGCAGAACCGGTCGACATTCTCCATGTACGCCTGTGATTCGATGTCGTGGTGGACGGCGACGATTCGGAACATAGTAGTCTCATCTATAGTAATGACAATGCTTGTCGTGTCCTGCAGGATAGGGTCCCCGCCGACGATCCAACAGAAGCCACGTCGCTGGCCCTTGCCTTCACCGTCGTAAGTAACCTGGGTTCCCTGGCGAGAATCCAAGTCCTTCACGATGAGGTGTCTCTCGTCATCAAAGGTTAGGCCGAAGTGGTAGTTGCTGACGCTCTTGGAAGGTATAACAACGTCACTCTTTGGATTGCGGCCGAAGATGATGCCGTGAGGGGATCGTGGGATGTTGCTGAACCTAAACTCGATGCAGGGCATGTAATGGAGGCCCCAGATATCGCTATGATCTGGTTCCGTTGGCAGGGGTGGCGGGGCAACATAGAGTGGGCTCGCCTGAATTGCCTCCAAGGCACTGCTATCGATATCGATATCTGATAGAACAGGGTAGACACGAGCAATGAGGTCTGTGTCTTCCATGTTGAGGCGTCTCATTGACAAGGAAGGTGAAGATGAGGAGGGAAGAAGGACAATGTGCCAGCTTGGGCCATGCCAGTATTTATCACGGGAAGTCGGGGCACGCAGTCGGCATCTCCTGCATCGAGAACAATATAGCTTTCCGCCCCGCACGCACTCTCGCGTCCATGTCCATATTGGCCCGAGTTTGCATCAAGCCCCCAGTGGTGGTTAAGAAAGGAGCCGGACGAAGTACACTACTAGGGGGGCCGATCCCTGCGGAGCGGGGAGGGGGATTAGGCCAACTTTACGGCCCCCCTGTCAGGTGCTAGGTACGGACAAAAGATCCTGATAGCCGCCGCGCCCTGGGGCACCTAGGTACGAATACCAATGGGTACATAGGTACCTCGTACGCGGGTGTAAAGCGTCGGCTGCTTGCCTGACTGGACCCGTGTACTAGTTAAGCAAAGCTTGCTTTGCGCTACGAAGAACACAGAACACAGAATGTGTGCAAGTTGCGGCAAGCCGCTTTGCTTACTTAATATGTGTAGTGAGCTTTTTTGTTGCAAGGGTCCCCTGCTAAAACGAAGTGCGGCGACTGGCTGGCCCCAAATGACACGCTCTAATTGGCTAGAGTCTAAAAATTCGGTGCGCTTATTGGCTACATTTCCCCCGGGGTTGAGCCGGCCAAAAAATCCCATGCGGCCATTGGCTATCTGTCCAGTGGAGTCCAAACGGCAGTGTTGACTAATGAAATCCTTCACGGCTATTGGCTGCCATAGGTGCCCGAAAAAAAATAGCTTGGTGCCGCGGGCACAGCAAAAAGCTTTGCTTATAGTTGTGCCCGCGGCACCAAGCTATTTTACTTCGTGAGCGCCCAAAGAGCGGGGTCGTCCTCCTGTGCGAATAGCTGTTCGAATAGAGATTTGCAACTGTGCGAAATAGCATCACTCAGCCAAATATGGCGACGACCAGGCACCGACACTCTTCACTCTGTACTCTGTTGATCTATCGATGGCATCAATCACCCCGACATTATCCATGGACGACATCACCACCCTGAGCGATGCGCAGCTCGCCCAGCTCATGGAGAAGCACCGCCGCCCCAATGGCGATTTCGAGCTTCCCGCTGACGGCTGGGATAAATTGACAAACGAGGACCGAAGCCACCTCGCCCAGAGGCTGCAGAGGTGAGCCGCCCTTACCGTCTGCCGCTATCTATTGTTCTTGTCCGCTAACATCCGGTCTGTCTGTCATAGGGCCCAGGATCGTGTCTTGGCCCAGAATCCCGCTGCCTGCTCCCGTCCGCTTGATCTTAGCCAGGTCAACGCACGCTTAGCCGAAGTGTCCGATAACAGTGCCATGGCATCGCGGGCTCGACCACGCGACGTCCGGAAGGGCCCAGGCGAAACTCCGCCGTATGGTGAGGAGGAACAGCTGGCCGACCTGCGAGACGACGAGACAGAGGCTTGGCATGGCCTCGTCAATGACGGCGGCCGCCCGCTTTATCCGATCCATCTCCTAGAGCAGGTCTCCCGGGATCCGGAAGAGTATCGTGAGATGCTGTGGCCCTTCTCCCCTCGTGACCATGGACCGTCCTGGCTGGTGTTCCAGAGTCAGTTGAAACGGTGGCAGGACTTCCGCAATTGGCAAAACGACAACCGGGGCCTCGAAGATCAAGACGACGGCTATTCCGCCCACGTTGAACGGAGAAAGCGCCATTGCATAAAGTATGAGAATACAAAAGAGCTGGCCGAGATCGAAGCCGACCCCGAATGCCTCAGGTCGGATTGGGAGCGATACGAGCACAAAAGTCGCATGTGGCAGCGACGGTGGCAGCGGGAGCCTGACTGCGATGGCTTCTCCGACTATGTGGACGCGATGAAGCGCCGTCTGGCACGACATGGATTCACTCGGCCGCCGTTCCAGCTGTGTGAAGACCCGAAGCAACAAGATCAGTTGACGACGTGGATTGAATACCTTTGCTTTGAGTACTGGTGGCTTGATCGGCACACCAAGTCCATCGAGCGTCTCAAACAAGATCATGACAAATTCTCGCAGGAGCTGGTGGACCTACAGCTGCTGAAGCCCCCCGAGACCAAAAGAAGCATTCCTGAATCAAAGCACATTCGGATGCTGCAAGCCGCAACGAACAAGGTGAGAGCGGCTCAAGAGCAGCATGAGTCCGCAAAAAGACGGAGGGATATGGTCACTAAATTCATTCAGGCGACGTCCGGTTACGAGAGTGCAAAGAAGGATGCAGCCCGCCAGAACATCCTGCTGCAATGGGTCCTAGAGCAATTCCCTCTAATCGAGCCCAAGTTGCAACCCGCAAAGACCGAACCGGCGCCTAACGCAACGGGGAGCAGGAAGAGGAGGGTTACCTTTGGGGAAGCCAGCTCGGGGCAGAGTCATAAAAAGCAGAAGCCGGATCAAGGAGAGCTTGGCTTCCGTGCGAGCAGCGTGGCAGCGCCCATTCAAGCCTCCCCGGCGACCCCTGACGACCAACCCAGATCTCGAGATGAAACGCAGGGCTCACGAGGCAGAAAGTCTCCCGCCAGGCGTATGCTTCGGTCCGTGCACGAAAAAAGAGCAGTCAGCTTGGGAATTGAACACAACACACAGAGGATAGGAGGCCCTGGACAAGAATCCTCTACCACAGGTAATGCCGCCGGCCATCAAAGGCGGGCGGGATGCAGTCCCACCGACCAAGGCCATCTGGGCAAGCGAAGCTCCAAAAGGCAGAAGCTCAAGCATCGAGAGCTTGGCTCGCCCTCTGGCAGCAGACCCGTCTCGGCAGAGGCTGGAGAGAACTTGACTGAAGCCAACTCGGCGATGAACCGGACCGGCATCCATGGGCCGGGGACCGATACGACCTCGGCCGAACCACGTCGCAGCGCACGCATTGCTGCGCGCGAAGCTTCTGGACCCGTGTCGTACTTTCCGAGGTCACGCATGAAACCTGCGAAGTCGCCAACATCTTTGTCTGTTGGTGGTCGGAGCAGCCGCGGGTTGGGCGTGTCAAAGGCCAGAGGGATGTCGCAAGGGAGTAGACGTTCGCAGAGAAGAGGTGGCTGATGAGGATGTGACTGACCTGGCCAGCCCTGGCCCGTTTGCATCACAGACTGCTAGGCTCGAAGGAGCTCAATCGCCTGGGGGACAAGGTTGAAGTTGGACGTCTAACGCATGAATCGCACAGTATCATTCTTTCCAAGCCCTACGACGTCAATGAAGGGCTTGCCGTCTACGTAGCTTCTATTAATGCGAGAGTCGGCGTATTTGGACAGCTCAGCAAGAGGAGAGTGTAACTGCCTGTCTTGAATATTCATCGATGGATAACTGAAGTCCATTCCGGTTGTTCCGTAGTCGCACTGCATCATGGATGGGAGACGGCCAGACATGAGATATATTGCACTTGAACAACCATCTGCCACTACTGCGACTCCAATTTCACGCCTCAGGTCGGCCAAGACCTGCGAACCGTAGAGCTCGACGACACGACTCACCGACGCCAGACAGTTGTGGAACTAAGTAGACGGTCTGCCCTCAATCTTTTGCGTGTGCGCATACCTCCGCCGGCGCCGTCTAGGTCACTTGGCAGAAACTGCCCGTTCTAGCCATCCCATTCCTTGTTCGGCCCCGGCCCGTCATCGGCCTTTTTTGGCTTCGGCCCGTCGTTGGCCTTGTTCCGCCCCGGCCCGTCATCGGTCTTGTTCCGCCCCGGCCCGTCATCGGCCTTTTTTGGCTTCGGCCCGTCGTTGGCCTTGTTCCGCCCCGGCCCGTCATCGGTCTTGTTCCGCCCCGGCCCGTCATCGGCCTTTTTTGGCTTCGGCCCGTCGTTGGCCTTGTTCCACCCCGGCCCGTCATCGGCCTTGTTCCACCCCGGCCCGTCATCGGTCTTGTTCCGCCTCGGCCCGTCATCGGCCTCGTCCCGCTCCGTGGAAGTAGCAGTGGGGGACTGAGACGGCTTGGCCGAGTTTGGACGAGGGTCGTGGCGGTCGAAGCAGGCCTCGGCGTCTTTGAATCCGTCGACATATTCAAAAAGGGTCAAATCGTCAAACGCTTCGCAGTAGGCCTGGGTACCACAGAGATCGTCGGTATACTGTCTCCTCTCACATACGTAGGGGCAGTCGTCGTTGATAACATGCGGCGAGCACGATTCGGCACGGACTTCCGTAGATGCTTCTCGCCAAGGAAGCTTGGGCGCCGGTTCGTGGGTGTCGAAGCATTCCTGGCCAGTCTTGAAATAACCCTTCTTCTTGGCTTGGGGCACTGAGTAGAAAGAATTACAATAGATCTGAGTGCCACACCACTCGTCACCGAATGCCCCGTTACCACAGTTCGATTCGCGGACGGGCGGTTTGAGCCAAGGGAGTAGCTTGGTGGGGGGGGCCTTTGGGTCCAACGGGGGACTCATTCCACTGCTGGCAATAAGATGGGTTGTGTTTGGCGCATTGAACCGAACTCGAGCTCCCGACTGCTCGGCGAGGGCCTTGAGACGAGAGGCAACTTGGCTAGGCTGGGTGATGCCCTCGAGTGCCATGATGTAGGCAGCCAGGCCAGCAACTTGCGGGGTGGCTGTGACAGATTAGCCAAGTTTAGATGACAGATTCGCCAAGTGTTGGAAGCCATGTCTAGAAATGGCTATATATATATATATCGTACCCTGGCTCGTGCCGGAAAGCACATTCGATTCGGAATCCGAGGCATGGTATGCGCTTTCGATGTCGACGCCGGCACCGTACATGTCAACTGCAGGGCCATGATTTGAATTTTCCCAACGGTAATCGCCGTCAGGGTGAACCGCCCCGACCGTGATAACGCTGGCTTCTCTCGCCGGAGAGTATTCCCGGGCGTCCTCCTAGAGTTGGCCCCGGCCAGTCAGTCTTGGTGGCCTTGTCGACGTCTCGTGAGCTGGAAACTCACACCGTAATTGCCAGCACTGACAACACAGACGACGCCCGAGTCGACGGCATGTTTAAACACGCTGTCGACGATTTCGGAGGCAGAAACGCTCATGGACATGCTGATGATGGCTTTGCCTTGGCGCTTATTCTTCTTGACATCCTCGACGACAAATTCCACGGCTTTAACCATGAACTCGGGCGTGGGCTCTACCCTGACCGACACGAGCTGCACCTTTTTGGCAACGCCGTACGTCGCACCACCAATGATGCCGGCGCAGTGGCTGCCGTGGCCAGTCTTGTCCTCCTCCTGACGGCAGCTCAGCAAAAGGGTCATTATACACGTTTGAACGCTCGACTTACACCTGGAGTGACGTAGAAGTTGGCGCCAAAAGTAGCCCGCCCTTCAAACTCGTTGTGGGTGAGCCGAATGCCACTGTCGAGCACGTAGACGGTGATGCCTTGCCCGGCCGTGTCGTCATAGTCATAGCTCGAGAAGCCGTCGACTTTGTTATGCGACAGACGGACAAGGGACGTCGTTGCATTTGGTTGCGAGACTGTGCCATCGAGCGAGCCCACGGTGTCGGCCTCGATAAAGGCAACCTCGTCAGACCGAGCCAGGGCCAGGATGGTAGCATCGTCTGCGTCGAGGATAACTCCGCGCGTCTCGTCGTTGATTCTAAAGGGGATGGACTGCACGGATAGCTGCCGGCTGTCGAGGCTGCGCTTGTTGACGTTGCGTTTACTGATGGTGGCGTTGAGCTCGGCCTCTTTGGCGTTGACAACGTCATCGCTCAAGCCGCTCTTGAAAGCAACGAGATATCTGTTTGGCACTGTCTTGTCGGTATTTTGATTCCGGATAACGACCGTGTCGTTGCCGGAGCTCGCGGGAGCACGAGTAGCAAGCCCTGCTGCCAGACATGTGGATAAGAGGAGCCCAACGAGGGCTGGACACGACTTCATGGTAAAGAGTGGTGTAGACTGGTGTAGAGACTGGTAGAGACTGGTGTAGAGACTGGTGTAAAGACTGGTGTAAAGACCAATGGAGTAATCCGAGGCTCAGTTGGGGGACAAGATTCTGACTTTATACAAAGAAGCAAGCAAACCCTCGGTCTCCTTTTACGTATACTCCTCCTTCTGTAAATTACACTTTACGTATCGTCTTGTATCATCAAGTCCGGTTCTTTCATGGGCATTGTCAAGTGTCAACTGCGCCATTGAACCCGAGGTTAAGGTTCGTCCTGTATCCCTCGCAATCTCCGTGTCAAGAGGGACAAGCTGCTCGCGTAGCTGATTTTGGTCATATGTCGTGAAGTGTCAAGTGTTAGTATGTGTCAGATTACATGACGGGAATTACATAAGTGGCAAAGCGCAGAAAGAAGACGGTAAAGCCGCAGAACCTCGGCTGAGACACATGACGCATGAGGCGGGGTCTGTCATGCGCCAGCTCGAGAAGACTCAAAACCCTTGCCAGCTCGACTCAATCCTTGCCAGCTACGACCGGCCTCGGAAGTTTTGCGCCCTCTCAACTCATCCAAGGTCCAGATGGAAAAGGAAAAGACGATGCCCCCGGCCGTCGCCGACGCGCCCGGACCGAGACCCGCTCCGGCCCGGAGCCCGTGGCGAAAGTGGGCCACGGCGCTGCTTGTCGGCCTGGTCTGCCTGGCCGGCCTTGACCGTGGCCGGCATCCAGGCTGCTCCAAGTCGCCCTACGACCGGTTCCCCCGCGCCGGCGACCCGTTTCGCTTCTTGCCGTGCACCAACGCGACGCTGCCGCCGGCCCTCGAGGACGCGGATGCGCACCGGAGCTGGGCCGGCCTGTTTGACCCGGACCCGGAGCACTGGAGCTGGGCCAACGCCACGACGGACGACGACGGACCCGAAGACGCCCAGGCCGGACGCGCCATCTATCTCTGCGGCTACCTCGACGTTCCCCTCGACTACACCAACCAGTCCGACGCCCGCATCGTCCGGCTGGCCGTGACCAAGCTGCAAGTGTCGGGCCCGGCCCGGAGGCGCGACCCGGGCGGCGCGGCCGGGCGCAAGAGCGAGCGCACCATCGTCATCAACCCCGGCGGCCCCGGCGGCAGCGGCACGGCCATGGCGTGGCGGTCCGCGGCGACGGTGACGCGGCGCCTGAGCGGCGGCCGCTACGACGTGCTGGGCTGGGACCCGCGCGGCGTCAACGCCTCGCTGCCGGCCCTGGCCTGCTTCCCGCACGACGTCGACCGCGACCACTGGTCCCTCAAGGCCGGCGAGTACCGCGAGGTGTCGCCGTCGCCGCGCGCCCAGCTCGAGTATGCCGACGCCATGGCCGACGCCGTCTTGGGCGCCTGCCATGCCCTGCACGGCGACCTGGCCCGCTTCGTGTCCACGGCCTTTGTCGCCCGCGACCTGGAGCGCATCCGCCTCGCCCTCGCCGAGGACGGCCTGACGGGCTATCTCGTCAGCTACGGGACCGGCATCGGCCAGACCTTTGCCAACATGTTTCCCGCCAGCGTTGGCCGCCTGATCCTCGACGGCACCGAGTACGTGCGCGACCACCGCCTATTGGGGGGCTTCGGCTGGACCGCCCTCGACAACGTCACCGGTGCCTGGCGCGACGGGTTCCTGGGCGAGTGCGTCGACGCGGGGCCCGAGCACTGCGCCCTGGCCAAGCCGGTCGAGGTTCCCGGGACCGAAGCCGGTGGATCCGGCGGGGCCGGGGCCGGGGCCGGGGTCGGAGACGGAGACGGGCCCCGTCCCCGCCCCAACGTCACCGTCTCCGAGCTCCAACACCGCATCCACACCCTGCTCTCCTCCCTCATCCAGCGCCCGATGCCCGGGTACACAAAGGCAAGCGGCCCGTCGCTCGTCACCTACTCGGCGCTGGTGCAGGCCATCTACGGCGCCCTGTACAACGCGCGCAGCTGGCCGGCCCTTGCGCGCATGCTCGCCGAGCTCGAGGCCGGCAACTCGACGCTGGCGGCCGAGATGCTGGAGCGCTCGGCCTGGGGCTACGACCCGACGCTCCCGGCGCCGCCCGGGAACCGCCCGAGCTCCGACGAGCTGGGCCAGCTCGTCATCTGCGCCGACTCGTACGACGCGCCCGAGCCGCCCGACGGCATCCGCTGGTGGGACGCCCTGTGGCTCAACATGACGCGGACGTCGTGGATCGCCGGCAACTCGCGCTTCTCAAACGTCTTTCCCTGCCGCCACTTTGTCGACTACTGGCCGCGCCCGGCCGAGGTGTTCCGCGGCGACCTGAACCACACGCTGCGCAACCCCGTGCTGCTCATCGCCGAGACCTACGACCCTGCCACGCCGCTGCGCAACGGCCGCCGCCTCCTCGCCGAGATGGGCCGCGCAAACGCCCGTCTCGTCGCCCACCACGGCTACGGCCACTCGTCGCGCGACGCCTCGCGCTGCACCGACGCCATCGCCCGCGCCTGGGTCCGAGACGGCGTCTTGCCCGACGCCCTCGAGACGGCCTGCTTTGCCGACGAGAAGCCCTACCGCTACCCCGACGACGTCAATAAGAAGCCTGCCGCTGCCGGGGAGCCCCGGGACCCCGTTTTGACGCTCTGGGACCACCATCTCGCCCACTTGGCGCTTCACAATCCGAGCCTGCTGCCCAGGAGGAGGGGGGGAGGGAGACTGCAGAACTGACGGCATTTCCGTCACTTGAATCCTCACAGTATACGTTGAATGTTTGCAAGGGTCATATCATATTTGTCTAAAAGAAGTCGTGTTCAAATTAAATTTCCATGGTACAAACCCTGGTAGATTAACACGGATCCTGCCTGTTAAATCCTCACAACCCGATTTTGCGTGTCAATATTTCTTGGGATGAAGACAGGAGCCGAAAGAAAAGGGGCACCAAAGACGGCACAGCTGCCGAGGCAGTTCCTGCTTAGGAGGTGAACTCGACGGCACGGGTGACAGGGTCGATGCGCTTGACAAAGGCAGCGCGCTTGTTGTTGTTGGCGTTCTTGCCACCACCGCGGCCACCAGCAGCCTTGGCACCCTTGGCACCCTTGGCGTCCTTGGCGGCGGCACCTTTGGCGGCACCAGCGCCGGCGGCCTTGCTGGCGGCACCAGCGCCGGCGGCCTTGCTGGCGGCACCAGCGCCGGCGGCCTTGCTGGCGGCACCAGCGCCGGCGGCCTTGCTGGCGGCACCTTTGGCGGCACCTTTGGCGGCACCTTTGGCGGCACCTTTGGCGGTGGCACCCGCACCGGCGGCACCCGCACCGGCGGCCTTGCTGGCGGCAGTCGTGGGAGCGGCAGCGGGAGACGCGCCAGTTGCAGAGGCACCGGCGGCGGCGGCGGCGTTGTTGTTGGCACCGGCGGCGGCGCCAGCCATCTGGACGGGGACGACACCGCCAAAGGGGCCGGCGCGGGCCGGGTTCTGGCAGCGGACCATGCAGACGTTCTCCTGGCCGGCGACCTGGCCAGAGCACTGCTGGTTGGCGGGGATCTGGACGTTGAGGGGCAGGTCTTGCATGTTGCCGTCACGGTTGCGGCCACGCTGGTTGCCGTCGATGTTCTGGGTGACCTGGATATTCTCCCAGTCCTGGGCGGTGCCGTCGGCGTTGATCATGCAGGTGTAGGGGCCGGCGCCGTCGGCGTTGACCTGGTGGAGGGTCATCATGAGGTCGCCGCCGGGGGTGACCTGGGCCAGAGACTGGCCAGTCATGCCCATGATGGCCTTGGTGCCCGACTCGATGTCGTTGGCACCACCGGCAAGCGTCTCGCCGACGGTGCCGGCAGACTTGCCCTGGAAGCGGGTCGAGTCCGTCTGAAAGGGGCGGCGGTTGGTTCCATCACGGGGAGTGTTGGGGTCGATGCCGAGACCCATGGACTCGCCGCCAGCAGAACCGACAGCGCGGACGATGCCACCGTGACCAGCAACGAGTTTGGCAGCCAGGATGGCGGAAGAGAGGATGACGGCCTTGAAGGAAGACATTTTGATTGGTGGCGTGGTGGGTTGTCTGTTAAAGAAGGTTGCTTGCTCGCTTGGAATCCTGTCCGGCATGCAAGGTTTGGAGGGTTTGATTAGAGAGAGTATTGAAGAGAATAAGCTGAAAATGGAGATGGAAAAGATTAAGAGAGAAAAAAAAGGGTGAGACTGGAGGAGTTGCTGTGGTGAAGCTGAAGCTGATGGGGATGAATCGGACTTGGACGTCGGCGAGGCATTGCTTTATACCCACGAGGCGGGCCATGTCGGCGAGATGGAAGATGGGCCATGGAGAGAGCCCAAACGCCACGTTGGCGAGGCCAGTCTGAGCGTTTTCCGGCCAGGGGCGGGAAAGCAGAGGGCCGCGATGCTCACGGGGCGAAGCAGTCGGGAGGCCGAGGGGCGAAGCGGGCGGGAGGCCAAAGGGCTCTTGGTCACCAGTATCTTGGTCACCAGGTGTGGCGGAAGGGAGATGGGCGGCGGAAACATTGTTCGACGAGAGACGGGGAGAGCAGCGCTCGTGACACGTCAGGTTTCAAGGACAGCCGGGTGGCCACGAGGTGGATGCGTCTGTGCTCGGCGCGGTGGTGATGGCTTCGCGCGCGCACGGACTCTTCTCTCGGGAACAGGCAAAACGAGGCTAGGCGGAGGCATGGCTGGCAGTGCCGAGGGGCGGATACGGAGACCGATATTTGTCGTCGACGTTTGGTCTGCCTCTTTCGGCAGAGTCTGTGCCCGCCTAGCATCAGCCATCGCTTCTCGGGCAGAGAGGACATGACATGGTTTGCGCTGATGCCGTGCGGCGCCGAAGAGGCGAAGAGAGACGACGGTGGTTCTTCGGGTGGACGAGCGGTGGACGCGCGGCGGGTTGACTTGGCGTGGCGAGCAGCAAGACGATGTTGAGGTTGGTGACGAAGGGTAGTCGGTGACATGGCCAGTCGGTAGTTGGTGACATGGCCAGTTGGTGAGCGGATGCGGGAGGGGCCGCCGCCGAAGACAGGGCGCTAACCCGAAAGGGCGGCAGCCAAGGGTGCCGTGTTTACAGTGAGTTACAGTGAGTCGCAGTGGGTAACAGGGAGTCGCAGTGAGTGACAGTGAGTCGCAGCGAGTGACAGTGAGTGTCAGTGAGTTGCAGTGAGTGTCAGTGAGTGTCAGTGGGGGCGACTAGAACGATGCCTAGCTCAGGGTCACCTCATGATGATCCTTCTGCTTATTTATAGACTCAAAAATACATGATTCGCATGATGAGCCCGAAGCATCTCGGCAAACAACATGATTCCCCGTCTCTTGTCGCTCAAAGCATCCCTTATATCTCCCGCCGACTTCTGGCCTTTTTCTCTTCCCGCCGACTTGCCCTCTGGCTCACACAAGCCTGCATCTCGAACAAGCCTGCATCTCGAACAAGCCTGCATCTCGAGTGATGCGATACTTGACAGGGGACCCCCGTTTCGGGGGTTTCAGTGCCGACGAAACCACCTGCAAACCGCCCTCCCGGCACAGGAACTCTCCGAAACTTGCTTTAGCTCCCCTGCTCGCCGCCGTTGATCTGGTAAATCATGTTCGTGTCTCATTGCGTGATCTGCCGCCTTACGCTTGACACTGCTCGCTCGCCTGAAAGCCTCCATCGGGAGTGGGAGTGATCAGGAGTCAATCTACACGGACGACCCTCGGTCTTGACTTGCTGCACATCTCGTTTCATGCGTACACTTGCTATATCTAACATACGCCATGGTCGGGTTCTGCGTCGTAGGAGCAAGTGTTCTTGCTGGTGCAATCATCTTGCGGGGGAGCACATCGTATGTGAACCGCCTTGAACTTCCAGCCGTCTGTCCAGAGCCGACGGCATACACCTCTGCTTGTGTAGCCGTAGCCGTACCACTTTCCACTGCACCCTGGGTTCTCCCAGTAGCTGATTTGCACCTGGCCGCTTGGACAACTGCCTGCCGCGGCAACTTCAAGTGACCCAACCTTGCAATCTGTATCGAGACAAAGCCCGTCACTATTGGCACCATTAGCACCAATGCCTGCCTCTTTCAATACCTGACCAGTACAATCGACGTGAAATAGGGCCTTGACCTGAAATTGAGACGGTCCCGAGACGCCAATGCAAAAATGATAGCCAGCCCAAAGGCCACTACAATCTGTCAAGTAGATTAGCATAGGTTTTAGCGTTATATTCACTATACTTACCTCTTCCCACAATAGGATTCCATGTGAAGCTTCACCATTAGTATGCTTGACTGTCAGAATTAGATATTATAGGAACTTACAAATCATTCAAGTCAATTCCGTTCTTTTGGGCAATGCTCCAGCAGCTTTCGCCTGCTATAGCGAGGTGATGTCGATCGCATGTCCCTATCGTGCCGGGCCGACTAGGCCATGGACCTGAAGATACTGGCTTGGATGGAGTTGTAGCCGGCTTCGCGTCAGTGGGGGCTTCTACACAGTAGGCGCGACCAACGATCCGTTCCTCGCCCGAGACGCCGTTCTTATCAAGTTAGTTGCCCGATATTCAATCCGAAATTGTAAAGCGTTGACTGACCCATTGCTGGAACTGTTGAAGAGAAATATCGCTGTCTTCAAGCATATCCTGATAGGGGCCCTCTACGCCGTAGTCGTACCACCAAGTGCATTGGGGCGTGACATTGTCCGCCTTGGGGAGTTTGGGAGTGATACCCCTAGCGTGGACGCCATCGGCATCGGCCCAGGGAGAGGATAGACTGCCAAGGACGATGAAGAAGGTGAAGCAAAGAAAACCCATGATTAGCCCGAGTCAAGCCAGGCGGCGATGGCAGGTTAGGATTCTTAAACACAATCCGGGCTTGACAAGTAGGCAGGATTGAAATTATTACCGCGAATGATGTCGAGGAAACAGCATGCAAGTGAACACTGATGTATGTCACTGACGCTGAAAAGTGTGTTGTATTGTCCGCATCGTCTGTCTACTCCCTCCTATTTATATCCCTTCCCTACGTTCATGTCCCTTGTTCCCCGTACCGTGCATCATGTAAAGAAAGGAGCGGTGGATGGCTCACAAGCCCCTGATCCGTTCCCTCTTCCTGTAAGTTCAGCGACGGCCTAAAGCGGCTGGTTTCTAGCTTTCAGCTTCTGCCGGACAGCTGTCATAGTGTTTTCGCACGATGGGGTGTTCTCTCCCTGCATAGCTGTTGGTTGGACTTCTACTTCGTAGTATGACCCATGTTACTATATCACAGTGTTGACCAGTGAGATTAGTGGTATTTCGAATGGAGGGTCTCATCCCGCATGGCTAATTGATAAAGCTAATGGTAATGCCTAAAGTAAGGTCGAAGCCTTTAGTTGACGTCTCGTAACTCGTGTTCAACGGCTACCGCCATCACCACCGCGAGTAATGGCGTGGATAACGGCAACGAGAGCATACGCGTGAACCAGAGACACCAAGCTTCGTAGGCCCTGATGTCTCGGGCCATGGTCCGTAGCCGCAAGCACCGCAGAACCGCATACGACAGGATGGCAGCAGACACGCAGGATACGAGCAGTGCCTCGGCGCCCAAGCCCAAGGCGGCGGGAATAAAGACGGGCCAGAATTGTTGACGGCATCTTCGGCCATGGACTAATAAGTCGATGAATGTCCAGCTCTATGGATATGTCATCGCCGGGCATGATTCATCCGCCACATCACTTACATGGATACTCAAGTATCTCGCCAACAACCAACACGCTCAGGATGTCCTGCGACGCCACCTACAATCGGTTTGCGGGCTTGCATGCAGAAAAGGACGACAGCCCACCGCCGCCGAGATCGTACGAGCCAATTTGCCATATCTAGACGCTTTCATCCAAGAATCCCTACGTTTCGCACCCACAATCCCTCCTTTATTCCGCCAAACCACCGTGGACACCGATATCCAAGGGTTTCCCATTCCCAAGGACACGACTGTCTTTGTTGCTCTCCGTGGACCCAGCATGACCGAGCCGTCGGTTATACCGAGAGACCTCTTCTCGAAACAAGGCCCTGCGGATCGTGTGGGATCGTGGAACGAGAACGACATCGCCAGCTTCAAGCCCGAAAGATGGTTGATAAACAGGGCCTCAGCCACGTTGGTGGAGAGGTTGTCATCGCGACGGGCGTGGACGATGACCTCATATGACGTGGCCGAGGAGCTCACCACGAAACCGAAGGATTGTTTTGTATTCGTACACCTATCACTTTTACATTAAAGTGCACCTGTGACGAGTTCTTTAAATAATCATTACCAATTCTAATCAAGCCATGGGTTGGCTGCAAGCACAAACGGCATGGGGCAGGTATAAATAGACGGCGCCAAGTATACGCCGGTTCACTGTAGAGCATCATGGCCTGTCCTCTTACCATGCGTGCTGCCGATACGTACCAGATTATACTCAAGTCGCTCACCCGCTGCATGCACTCGGCAGCCAACCCGAGTGCCAGAGGCCGCATGGGAGAGCGCGTGCGGACACGCATGCATGCACTTTCGGGCCGCGTGACCAGGCCTTGTCTTAGGACCGTGGCACTACCTGACGATGGCCTCGCCACCGTGACGCGCCCGTCATGTTCAGGCAGACGAGTCCACCGACCAACGCAGCCATAGATACCATGCAACAAAACACAAAGGGCACGCTTACCTCGATGTCTGAGCACGGAGGCCCGGTGTCGTTTCCATTCATCGTCCGACTCGCCCGTCAGCCGCGTCCGGCCGCTTCAGGCACTGTGCCTGTGTCATGACGCGAATGTGCTGCGCGGCAACTTGATAACGTCATGGTCTGAATTCGTTAGTCATGAGGAAACAAGGTATGTACAGTCAGGTTTGCGTATATACAGTCCGCTGGCCTCGCGGTGCTAGTCTGGCCTCCGCCTCGCCTTGGGCCGCTTCCGCATCGCATCTTGCGTCGGCTTCTGTATCCTGCTCATCGCCTCCTCTGGACTTCGCCGCACGTCACACGCGGAATGACCGGGCTCTCGACACGACGGGGCTAGCTTTGGGGAGCCCGCGCGCTGACGAAGAGAAGGCACTCTCCTCACCGGCGCGGGTCTGTGATCCATATAGCAGCACGCCGTCGTGGCAGTTGCGATGCCTTCCTGTCGCGGGGTTGGGGTATCAGATTCAGGCATGTCATTCGTGTTTATGGCGTCGAGGTGACCAAACTCATCATCAGGGAACTGAGCAGTCGGAAACTCATCGCCGTCTTCGCAGTAGGGATATCCGTAGGACTGCGAGGTGCTGTCCAACACCTCAGTGGCATCACCAAACGAGGGTCGCGTCTCCTTCAGACTACACACCAAAGTGTCGGCAGTATCGCGGCCATTAACGCAGCAAGTCTCAGCCTTGCCGTGGCGGCTGAACGAGTGCCGGGTCAGCCCAGGAACAATATGGCCCGACTCGGAGCCTGAAAAGGACATGGAGCGAGAGGGCGGATTTGTTGACGAGAAACTCCGCGAGTCGGCGGACGGTGACGATACGGATGATTCAGAAATCGCCTCGGATATCGCCTCGGATCTCGCGGGCGACGGGGCGTCTCCAGAGCAGGTCTCGTGATGATGGACACCATCGTCGAGGGTACAAGGCTCAACGGTCACCATGGGCCCGTCGGGGAAGAACTCATCGTCGAGGAAGAGGGCACGGTCTGCGCTGCTGGCTTTGGTGCTCATGGTGTGAATACTGTCCGCCTCTGAAAAGGAAGAGCATGACGTAGAGGACTGTGAGTCGGAACGATCGAGGTAGTGTTCGGGGATGTAGCTAGCAAAGTATCGGACGATGGAATCGTACGACTTGGTGCGGAATAGTTGCACGGCGTGCAGCCACTGATCAGATCCCATCAGCTTTGGATTGGCAATGATCTCAACAGCCAGCGTATCCAGAGACTCATTGAGCTCACGGAGGCGCTGTTGCTGTCGGTCTGCCATCAAGCGATGGAACTGCTCAGGGGTGTCGGCGTCGATGGAGAGTTCGTAAACATCGTGGTGGAAAGCCTCGGGGTCTTGGAGGGAGTAGGTAAAGGTATTATAGCGTTCGTGGAGCGAGGTGAAGAGGTCGTCTCGGCGCATGCCGAACTTCCATGCGGGCCAGGCCCAGTCGGGGTCGTCCATGTCAGGCGAAGGGGAAACGAAGGCGGCGGGACGCAGACAGCGAGCGCGTCCGCTGGTTTTCGAGGTCGGCTAGGTTCGGGCGGGCGATTCGCACCGAGCATCTTCACAGGTTCGGGCCAGTCATCGTGGCGGCGGCGACGGTGATTGGGGAGCAAGAGGGCGGATTTTGGAGGGTCTTGAGGTCTTGAGGCTTGAGGACTGTGTGTCGTTGTCAACGGGGTGAAGCAAGAGTCGGACGTGCACCTTGGGGACTGCCTACTAGCAACATTGTCGGACCAGCCGGTCCCAACGCTACGACAAGCCGGGAACGTGAGAATTGTGGCCTGAGGCCACGGGTAGTGAGGGCTCTGATTGGGCGTCGTGTCTCGCACCGCATCCCTCTGGAGGCAACTGTAGCCAATGAAACGTTAGTCGGAGCAGGCCTGGGCCAATTGTCAGCTAGTGAGTGGAGACCCCATGCACGACACTAGCGGGTCGCCCACCCCCTTGCCTCGAGGATCAAGACTCACGGTGCTCTCAGAGCAGCGTCACACTGTGCTGGCGCCGTTTCAGTGGGCACTCTATGGCATGGCATCCATCTGCGCGAGCAACGAACAACATTGCGGACGACCTAGGGCCTTGATCCGAGTGTCTTTTTTACTTTTTGTAGACCTCGAGGTGCTTCGTTGTTTCTGAGGCTCAAGTATTCAGGCATACTTGCGTCCGTGGCTTAAAAGAATCTCCATTGTATATCGCGCGTATCATCGCCGTGACTACAGTCCGCCTCGGAAATGTTGCACTGTATTTTGGAGGACCTGTGGCGGTGCTGTGGCCACCTCTCTTCTGCAAACAGGAGATCTGCACCAAAAACAGTTAGCCTCGGCGCTCCAGCTGAGGTCTAAGGTCAGACGATACCTACCTATCTACGAATACTTAGGTGCCTTGGTACCTGCTATGCTATGTACGGAGACATCTGAGAAAGTTGGGCTCGATAACATTGTTGAGCCAAGAGGCACACGACGTCGGCCTCCTCCCCTCTGCCACTCTACTTACAACGCCGTCTCGGTCGACCTCCCCCTCGCTAACGGCGCTCATCACGCTCGAGCTCCTCGAGGCACCGGCTTGACGGATGATGTGTAATAAATGTGGCCAAGGCGCAGCTGACCGGCCGTTAACATGCACGGTTGTACACACAGAGTACTACTACGGACACTGTGTCCGTACTGTGCATACACGTGGCCGGGAAGAGGCGCGAGACGTGAGGCGCAGGCAGCGACGCCTCGGTCACCAGCCTCAACACCACCGCTCACTGAGCGAATTGCAGGCCCTGTCATTCGCCCGTTGTCGCCATTGTCCCCCCCTCAGCACATCTTTACCGCCAGGATACCTCACCAGGCTATTTGCTCTCCCCTCGCCGACATGTCACTGATGGCTGTCGATCGAGAAGCCCGACATTTCTTGTCGCCCCGCGCCCCGCGCCTCCCAGATCCGCCACTGATAAACTGGATGATGCCCGCCCGCTAGAGACTCGCCGTATTGGCTGTCTAGACACGTTACCCGTCACCCGCCAGGCACCGGCCCACTTCTGCTCGCTCGGCGGGAAAGACACTGCAAACTGTTGTTGCCTTGCAAGGCGTGAGAAGCCCGGCCGATGACTCTGGCCGATGGGGCTGACACGGCAGCACCCCCCATCGTCGTCAGCGGTCGGTATAGCGTGCCCTCTTCTCACCTGCACTGGACGATGATGCCAGTTTGTCAGACTGCACGCTCGCTCTAGGTGTTCGTACATTTATGGTGTGCAGCGGCCGCCCCCTCTGAACTGACCCAACTTGGCCTCTTCACCCCTCCGGAAGCCTAGATCCATCCTGTCCCATCTTGCATCTTGCATCTTGCCACGGCCTCGACGACTCGCGGCCAACCAACTGCTCTGCAGCGCTCGCTCTGCAGCGGAACCCTGCTGTCCAGGTACTACTGGCGGCAGACGGCGTCTCTCCCCTCCTCTTACATATACCTCCGCGTTGAAGTCGACGTTTCTTCAGTCAGTCCGTCATCGCCGTCAGTCGTCTCTTGGGAAGCGTGCCGTTGGGGGCACCACTCACCACACTCACCACAAACACGGTCAACGTCCCCTTCCTCATGGTCAATGCTTCTGAAGGGGCCTCGGAGGAGAGGACGGAGCCCTTTTCCCAGTCCGAACTCGATGCCCGGGTAAAGGGCATCCGCGTCGACGAGCCCGGCGCCCTGCTTGTCGACGACGCCGTGCCCCTCGACATCCTGCAGGTCGAGGACCACCACCACAAACAGGGCATCCGCATCCTCGTTCGCCCGCTCACCGACCTTCCCGGGGCCCGCTCCGTTGGTCCCGGCAACGACAGTTGTCAGTGGCTCGCCTTGCGGGCCGAGGTCGCTTCCAAGGACCAGCCCGAGCACAAGGTCCTGGCCGTGACGCAGACTTGCAAGGACATCAAGTTCTCCGTCAGGATCCCGGGCGAGTCCCAAGACCAGTCTTCGCGGCCGCCGTTATGGTGCGAGTTGTATTACGACCCGGCCAGTGACAAGGTCATCTTCCTGAACAAGTCCGACGTTCCAATCCTGCTCTCCCGCATCTGCCAGTCCTCTTCCCCTCCCAGCAGCCCCCACTTCAGCGAGGCTCACCTCATCAACCCCGGCCTCGCAAAGGCGTTGAAGCCGGGCACGTGGAGGATCAAGGTCCGGGAAATCGCCGTCTTGGACTTTCGGCTTCTCGAAAAGCGCCCCGTCACACTTTACCAGCTGCACCAGCCCTCACTGCCCGCCGGCACAACAACCCCAGCCGGGACCTCCCCGCAGTCCGCCTCGACGAGCGGCAAGCGATCCATGACATCGGACGAGGACGGCAAGAGAGTCAAACGCCGCATCTCAGACACGGACGAGGTCGACGATGGCGTCATCATGTTCCTGCGTCCCGCCGCTGAGCCGCTCGTCTTCCCACTGCCGAATGCCAAGGAGAGCAAGGACATGACGGCCACCAACGGCCACGCCTTGCT
Source organism: Ophiocordyceps sinensis (assembly GCA_012934285.1). Lineage (NCBI taxonomy): Eukaryota > Fungi > Ascomycota > Sordariomycetes > Hypocreales > Ophiocordycipitaceae > Ophiocordyceps > Ophiocordyceps sinensis. The sequence goes on from JAAVMX010000008.1 coordinate 2,264,584, forward strand.
GGACGCCCAGAGCGGAGAGACGGTTGCCATTCCCGGTGTCTGCCAGGTGGACGCGTACCAGCTCACCAAGCGAGAGCCGATAGCATCCACCCCCTTGTCGGCCGTCTACAAGGCTTTTCATTCTCACATACCGGGCAATATCGTGACGGTCAAGGTTCTCAAGACGAGGGTGACGCTGTCCAACGACAAGCCGCTCGCGCACGAGCGCAATGTCATCCGCCAGGCCGACATGTGGCTGCGTGAGTCGCAGAGCCAAGAAGACTTGAAGCATAACTCGATTGTCCGGTACTACGGCGGTGACGCCCGCTTCCTGTCTCTCTACATGGAGCACGTCGAGGCTCCAGATCTCGCGTCGGCGGCTCGATGGAGGGACAAGGCCGACGAGTTTACGGGCGGCCGAGAGGACGCCTGGCGCATCCTGCGAGACGCTGCGGAAGCGCTGGCCTGCATTCACGAGCAAAAAATGGTGCACAACGACATCAAGCCGGCCAACATTCTCTACTCGCCCGAGCGCGGCGGTGTCATCTGCGACTTTGGACTATCGACGTACGCAGGCAATTCCCCGACGTCGGGCGGGACGCCGTACTATGTCCCCCCCGAGTTCATCGGCAAGAAGCTTCGCGGGGCCCCGTCGGACGTGTGGGCGCTGGGCATCACCATGCTGTACGTGCTGCGCAAGATCCCATTCCCCGACAGCCGGGCCAGGCGACATCACCCGAAGCCCCTGTACTGGCAGATTGGAGGCATCAACAACCCGACGTTGGCCTACAAGCAGCACGGAAACGGGCAGCCTGCCGTGAACCAGATGCGCGACTGGTTGTCGGAGATTTTCGAGACGCGAGAGAAGCTGAGCTCGCGTGACCGTCTGGAGCGATTGGTCAAGGACATGTTGACGCCCAACTCGAATCAGCGAATCACCATGGCAAGAGTGATACAGGAGCTCAAGGCCGAACAATCGACCTTGGTGCGATGAGCGTGCGACGTGTTTGTTTTTCGGTTGAGTATTTCACTCTCCGAGTCGAGTTTCGGGCCTTGATGCGCTGTTGCTTACTTGTTTGATATTCCCTCACGGAGAGGGCCAGTATACTCACCGCTCAGCTTACCGCATCACATTGTTTGGCTTGGTTTGCTGCATCGCCACTTCGATTATGGCGAGTAGATTATAGTTGTGACTAATGAGCACATGTTTTGCCGCCCGTGGCTTCCGTCGACGTCTGGATGTGATTATGCTTCGAAATTCCCCTCTCTCCACCCCAGCAAGGCCATTCGGACTGATGAAACACGACGCGCGAGCTAGAGCGAGGCGTCGACGGCAAAGAGGAAGGTGAGAGCAGCAATGGCCACCAGACCAAAGGTGCCGGTGAGGGCCATGGCAGGTCCGGCACCGCTTTTATCGGCTCCCCGGCCGTCCCCCCCGGCCGTCGAGTTTCCTCGGGAGCCATTGGTCCCGTTGAGCAGTTTCTGATCCCTGACGGCAGCGTATTCGACGCCGCTGCTGGAGCAGTTACTCAAGGGCTTCGCATCGCTGGTGAGGCGAATGTCGGCGCAGTTGTAGAGCGCAGAGCCGCTGGCGGACGTGGTGACGACCTGCAGAGTGGCCAGGGTGCCGTTCTCGACGTCGATGGGGACGGGGAGCTTTTGGACGCACAGGGTTCCCTTGCCCGTCGTGTTCCAGAACTCGGGCGTCAGAGAGACGTTGAAGTTTGTCGTGTTTTGGCCGAGGCCGAGGTTGACAAAGACATAGGTCCAGGCGTGGTGCAGCTCGAGCTTGAGCGAGCCGCCGTCGAGGGGCCAGTCGGTGACGTTGCCGGCTCCGTAGTCGGCACCGGCGCCTGGGACGAAGAGAGACGTCAGCGACTGGGCATGATGGGTCAGGGGGGGCGGGGGGCTCTTACACGGATACGTCCATTGGCTGTAGCCGGCGTCGGCGTCTTCTGCGAGCGTGTCGGCGCGCCATTCAGGGTATGTGAGGGCGTAGTGGGCCGAGGCGCCATGGGCGGCGGCCAAGGCGGTGGCGACGAGGGTGACGAGGGTCGATGGCATGATGAAGGGGGGGGGGTTTGACGCGCAGTGAAGGGGTCGGGGAAAAGTGTCAGAACAGGGCTCAGTGTTGAGGGTTAAGGAACAGACAGGCTCCGGGAGTGGGAGGATCTTTTATAGAGTCGAGCTTGGGGCGGGAGGAGATGCCCCAGCCAGCATCTTCCATCTTCCCGGCGTGGGACCAGCTGGTTGCACAACTCGAGGGTGCACAACTCGAGGCACAACTCGAGGCACAACTCGAGGGTTGCGACGGGGAGCTGGAAAAACTTGCTCAAATGCACGCAGCTACCTACCGTAGCAGCGACGGCTGTCAAGTCAAGTGCGGAGAAGCATGCTCGTGATTATACATGGAGTTTAGCTCTCTCGGCCACGCCCCAGCACGTCCCTCCTGTTCGCAACCGCCAGCCTCCGCGGCCGCCCCCCCTCAAAGGCAACGAGCACCACGCGCTCCGCGTCCCCCCCGCGCCGCTCCCCCTCGAGCTCCGGCCCCGCCCCGTCGAGCGCGAGCACGACGCGGCCGTCGGCGCGCCGCACCGGCAGCCGCACGGGGCACACGACCTTTTCCGCCCACGGGATCGCCGCCGTCGCGTGCCCGTCGCCGGCCGTGGGCGTGCGGCGCAGCCACGCGAGCAGCTTGCGGCGCTGAGACGCGCGGTGCAGCGGCCCGGCCTCGTCGCCCCCCAGGAAGGCGTCGAGCAGGTGCAGCAGGTAGTACTGCGGCGGGAACAGCGTCGTGACGCCCGTGGCGACGCCGTCGAGGAGCGTGCGCGCCGGCGCGAAGAGCGCGGTCGTGTGCTCGATGCCCCGGTCTGCCGTGGGCGCGAGCGTCTCGGATGCCGCCGCTGTGCGCGACAGGGGCAGCTGGTAGAGGTACATTTGCGTCGTGAAGCGCTTGGGCGCGCCCGCGGGCGTGATCCAGCGCGTAAAGGGGATGAGGTTGTCTAGGTTGTGCCGCGTCAGTCAAGCCTCTCGTCGACTGCCCGTTGTCGTCATGCGCGCCTCACCCGTGTCCGCAACCCCCCCGACCGAAGCCAACCACTGCCCAAACGCAACCTCGCCGCCATGGATCCGCCTCCGCGCCGCCTCCCGCTCCGCCGCCGCCACGCCGACGAGGCCCCCGTCGCCGTCCTTGGCCAGCAGGATGCCCGTCTCCTCGAAGCACTCCCTCACCGCCGCCATGCGGTACGCCGGCCCGTCGCGGTGCCGGCCCGGCGACTGCGGCCCGCCCACCTCGCCGTCGTGGAAGGCGTCGACGTTGCCGCCGGGAAACACGTGCGCCGAGGCAAACGACGTCGACGACTGCACGCGCTGCACCACCAGCACCTCGTTGGTCGCCGACAGCACCATGACGGACGCGCTGGGGCGTGCCTCGGCCACGCTGCCCCTGCGTTTGCTCCTGCCCCCGCCCGAGGCCGCTGCCGCTGCCGCTGCCGATGGCCCGGAAGACGCCCCGCCACTCGGCCCCGTCGCCGCGTCAATGCTGCTGCCGAGCCGGTATTGTCCGCCGAGCCAATGCTGTCGCGCGCTCCGAACCCGTGATCCGACCGTCGAGCATGGCCTCTTCAAGACGGCGCGATGCATGGCTCCGGCGCAGGCTTCTTGCAGCGAGTGCCTTGTAGCACGTAAGTAGCTCCATCCCCCGGAATGCAACAGACGGCTCTAGTACTACTTCGTAACCAAGGCCGGCTTTGCGGGGGAAGCGGGTCCAACGCGTCGGAGCCGAGGCCCAGCATCATCGGCCGGACCAACTGTCCAAGACGTCCGTTTCCCATGGTTGACAAGACATCTTTCTGCATTCTTGGCCTAATCCTTCCCTCATCCTCATCATTTGCTGGTGCAAGACGATTCGCCCATCTCCGTCGCCCCGGTAAAGCCCGCAGCGTCACCAAACCTAAACAGCGGTACGGGCCATCACATCATGCCCTACTCAAGAAACAATGCTCCCATCCATGCTGCAAGACCATGCCCTTCATTGACGCCGCCGCCCCATCACTAATACTATATTAAACACACTTCCTCTCCTCTCCTCGCAAGTTCCTTTCCCACAGACACAAGATGCTCTTGGATTCGCACCACTGCTTGACCTGGCCCACGCTCGCCTCTTCGTCGCAGCCGACCCGCGTGAGCTGCCCGCAGTTGAGCCACCTTGTCAGCTTCTCCAGCACAATGGGGTCGTACATGAGCATCTTTTCGTGCCACGAAGGTTGCGCCGGGTCCGTCGTCCTCGCCGCCGAGGTCACCGCCTTGGTAATGTACGTGAACAACGACGCTTGCTGGTCCGTGGGCGACATCGCCAGAGCCAGCACCGTGTCTTCGTCAAACGTGAAGCTCAGGTCCACGGGCTGGGCTGGCGAGAAAGTGGCGTCGGGAGACGAGCAAGCCGACGCCGACGAGTCCCCCGCAGCATCCGACTGCGAATCGGGAATCTCAATGACCGTTCTGGGCGCCTTGGCTTTGCCTTTTTGCGTCACCGGAGCCGGGCTCTTGTCCTTTGCGGTTTCCTTGGCAGACGTCGCGGCTAATCTTCCTACTGAGGGCGACCCCGCGTCTTTTCTGGGCCTGCCTTGCCGTCTTCGGGGCGATTCCGGCGGCTGCTTCGGTGACTCTTCTTCGCCCGTGCTGACTTTTCTCGGACCTCGAGGCCGTTTCTCCCTGGCTGCCGCGACTGTCGAGGTGCTGGCTGATCTAGAGGCCCCCATGGCCGTCGCGAAACCTGATCCAACCACACCGTGCCCCGGATGAGCCCTCTCCTGCTGGCACTTGGTGAGGAGAGCAATCATGGCCGTACGTCTCTTGATTGGCTTGAAGCCATACTGCGCAACTTCTTTGGCCAGTTGCGCGTCCGTGTAGAGCTCGAAACTGGGCTCAGAGGGTGGCACTGGCCGACGCTCCAGGGCATCCATCACGGGCGACCCTTCTCCCGCGTGCTTGGGAATTTGTGGCTTTTCAGCCAGCGAGAACGTCTGTTGCCGTCTCGCCGGTAGCTCGCTACCCGAAAGGTGGGAGTTGTCGTCAATGATTTCCAGAGGCTCAGACTGTCTGTGCGGCAAAATGTCTGACAGGTTCACAAATAAGCCGTCGTCTCGTGCTTTATCAACGGCAGGCAGTTCCGGCAAGCAGATGGCGTCCTCCTTGTCGCATCGTATATAGTTAAAGGGATCAGCTTCCGAGGTAGGCTCTAGAAGTCCTGACCCGTCCGCAAAGTTGCGCATAAGGTGGGAGTCGTCGTTGATGATTTCCAGAGGCTCAGACTGTCTATGCGGCGGCAAAATGTCTGACAGGTTCACAAATGAGCCGTCGTCTCGTGCTTTATCAACGGCAGGCAGTTCCGGCAAGCAGATGGCATCCTCCTCATCGCATCGTATATAGCCAAAGGGGTCGGCTTCCGAGGCAGGCTCTGGAAGTCCCGACCCGTCCGCAAAGTTGCGCACCTCGACATCAAACAAATCGCCATCTGCGTCTCTCGCCCCCGCACCCCAGAGCGTCTGCTGTCTCTCTGGAGGCTCCAAAGCATCACTGTTCAATGGCGTTGTGAATTCCATCGAGTCCAGCTGATTGGAGGCTCTCATGGCGGCTTGGGGATCGCGCAACAAGGTGGGGGATTGCTCGCCTGCCAGTTGACTCCAAGTGCCAAAGACGAAGTCTTGTCGGGCCACCTGGTTCAATGCTGCTCCCGGAGACAGGAGTATGGGCTTGGGCGGCGGCTGTTTCTTCTTTGATGGCTTTGCCGGCCGCTTCCGCGGCTGAGACTTTCGGGTTTTGCTCTCCGCGGGCTTCGCCGCCCCTCGTCCTTGCGCGTCGCTCACGGATGCTGTGACCTGGTCAGGCTGAGTCTGTGGCCTGTAAGCGGCAGTTGCGATTCCTGTAATGGTTCGCGTCTTTTTCTTTGGCGCTTTTCGCCTCGTCGGCGACTGATCCGGCTTCGCGGATTCCGGAGCATCGACCACACTCGTCGGAACGAGTTCAAGTAATTTTCGCTTCCTCAGAAAGCTCGAATCTTCGCATGACGAATTCGAGCCCGTATCTGGTTGCAATGGCTCATCAAATTTGAACGAGGCCAGCATGTTCTCGAATGGCTCCGATGCCGCATCGTCGCCTTGTAGAGTACGCGGGGGTTCCACTTCGGAAGGTCCCCCAGAATCAATGTCGATGATGATCCGAGTTCTTTGAGCAGGTGGAGTCCAGTCTGTCCTTCGGGCCATCGCAACCTCGAGGTTGAGTGGTTCGTTTTCCACCACCTTCGCCGCTCTCACCTTTGTTGACTTTTGTGGCTCCGGCGAATCGAAGTAGCAGCTGCGGGCCTGTTCCTTGTCGTTGTCGGGAAGGGCCTCTGATCTGGAGCCGTTTTTTGTGTCAGGTTTCGGCTTGACGACCGCAACATTGGCGTTTTTCTTTGGGGCCTTGAGCTTTTTCCACGCTTGATTGTCGGCGGACGGATTGGACTCGTTCAATGGTTCGATCGGTGCTTCGACACGTTTTGGTGCCACTTGTTTCTGCCGGCGTGGCTTGCGCTTTTGGGGGACGTCTTTTGGTTGATACTCGACGGAAACTGACGTATCAATATCCTCCACAGCTGTCGGTTTGGCGACTCTCTTTCTCTGATTGGAGCTTGGCTTCGCCAACTCGTCCACCTTCAGCGACCTCCAGAGACTGCCGGCACTCGTAAACGTCGTCGTCGCCTCATTTTCCGGGATCGGCGCTGCTTTGCTTCCGCTCTTCAACGGCGGGCGCGAAGGCGGCTTCTGTGACAGAATCTGCTGAACAGATGGCAGATCGGGCGATGAAGGAACTGCTCCTTGAGCAGCCCGCCATCCGGCGCGGGACCGCGGAGACAAGAACGCGTCAGGGGACACCATGGCGCCAAGACCCAGGAACCGAGAGCGCAAAGCGCATCTCAATTGCTCGACACGCAGCAGAGTTAACCGAATTCTCGGCGGTTTTTGCCGACGTTTGGAGGTGGCTGAGTCTCGGCGTTGAGGCAATGTCCTGTCGGGTTGGGCCACATATGTAGACCAGACGCAGCAAGTGGCGATGGCTAATGTCGACTTGTGCAGACCCAGAATTACGGAGATCCACGACATTGGCGCGGTGTCAGCTGACTCGTCACCTGATGCACAAAAAACCCTCCCCACCCACGAAATTATCGAGCCAATGTTAAATTTGGAACCCAGGCACAGCAACACCAAACGACCTCGACGAGCCATTCCCCGCCGGACATCTCCCATTCTACCGCCCCTACCGCACTCCCCTCCAGACCATCAAGATGGAGAACGACCGTGGCGAGATCGTCGATCTGTAAGAGGACTTCCTCGGGCTCCCAGAGCCTCGCGCGCGACCGACAATACTGATTGATATCCTCCTCTATCCAGCTACGTCCCCCGCAAGTGCAGCGCCACCAACCGTATCATCAAGTCCAAGGACCACGGCTCCGTCCAGATTTCCATCGCCAAGGTCGACGAGAACGGCCGCGCCGTCGCCGGCGAGAACCACGTCTATGCCCTCTGCGGATTCGTACGAGCAATGGGCGAGAGCGACGACGCCATGAACCGGCTGGCACAACGCGACGGCCTGTTGAAGAACGTCTGGAGCGCTCAGCGATAATTTGGACGCGGAAAACCAAGGTACTTGTTCCCCCTCGTTGAGGGCATGTGTGGGCGGTTCTAACTAGTCTACAGGGATTGACACGGGCATGAAATGGCAAGACATGCGTGGATCTAGAGCTGGTTGCATCTAGCAATATCCAATTCGAGGCGTTTGGGCTCGCTTCCGAAACAAGCGGATCCGCTTCCGGTTCCTGACATGCCGCGATTTGACGAGCTGTGTGATGTGTGATTTGCGCCGGCTAGCAAAGGGTTCTCGGACCGGTCTTTTGGCCGCCTCTTGCCCGGGGACCCTGAGACTACCTCGATGGTCTCCGTGCCGCAGATCGAAGTCGGTGGCCTCGAAAAAGCCGTGGCGGTCAAGTCTCTTGCCATGGTACAGATACGGGTCATACACTCCAATAGATGGAAATATCACACTTTGCTTTCTCAAGCCACGTGCTCTTGACTGGCGACCCCCATTGCGAAATACGGACAAGCCTAACAAGCAGCTCGCCAACTTCTTCGACGATCGCGATACGATGTCACTACATTCCGCTTCCGAGGCCCTCCTTGTACGCACTTAACGCGCGCTCTCGAACAAGCTTGTGCTCGACAATCGGCTTTGGATACCCCTTCTTCTGGGCCTGGGGCCCCGCGCCGCGACTGTACGGCTCATGGACCTGCTTGTCGCTGAAACCCTTTAGTTCAGGAATCCACTTGCGAATGTACTCGCCGTTGGGGTCGAACTTTTGGCTCTGCAAGAGCGGGTTGAATACGCGAAAGTATGGCTGAGGATCGACGCCGACGCTGGCGCTAAACCCCCAGCCCCCGCTGTTGCTCGCAAAGTCGCCGTCGATGAGATGCTCCATGAAGTATCGCTCGCCCTTGCGCCAGTCGATGAGAAGGTCCTTGGCCAGGAACGAGGCGACAATCATGCGGCATCGGTTGTGCATGTAGCCCATGTGGTTGAGCTGGCGCATGGCTGCATCGACAATGGGGAACCCGGTCCGGCCCTCGCACCATGCTGCAAAATCGTCCTCGTCGTATGACCACGAAATATTGGAGTATTCGGGCTTGAATGGCTTGTTCATGCTGCGTCGTTGCCGTTAGACTTGCTCGTGGGCTGCTCACGACTCTTGGGGAACCAGGGGCATACCAAACAAACGGCCAGTTCACCAGAACGTGCTTGTAAAAGTCCCGCCAAGCAACCTCGCTGATCCACGTCTGAACCCCCTCGTTGCCGCCGTTGAGCTTCTTGGACGTATTGCCGTCCCGCGCGGTGCGGACGCACGTCCTGGCGCTGATGGTTCCGCTGGCCAGATGCACCGAAATACTCGACGTCGCCTCGTCGCCGGGAATGTTTCTCTTGTTGTGGTAGTTGCCGACCCTGTCATCGCAAAACTTGTGCAGCCTGTCCTTGGCCGCGTGCTCTCCGCAGGGCCAGAGTGAGCGGAATCGCTTCTTCTCCTCCGGGCTGAGGCTCTTGTTCTCGGGCGCCTCTGGGATAGGGCAGTCGAAGAGCTTCTTGCACTTTTTTCGGGCGCTGTCTGGGTTCTGTGCCGGCGGGTCAAAGAGCTCCAGGAGATCGAGGTTGTCGTGAACATGAGCGACCCATGTCCGATACCAAGGCGTGTAGACGGCATACTGTCTCCCGGATCCGCTTCGCAATTGGCCCGGCGGGACGATGCAGCTATCGTGGACGACGTTGAAGGATTTTCCATTGTCGGACAGGTCGCGCACCATCTTGGCCTCCCGGCGCAGTTCGTCGACTTCGTACTCGATGTTGGCGAACAGATGGCTGCTGCCCCACGCCTCCATGAGCTCCAGGATGCGATCGGGTATCCCCTTTCTCTTGGCCACCGTCTCGACGTAGAGAGGAATGTCAAGCCTGGCCAAGTCATCCCGGAGGACCTCGAGCGTCCTCAGCGTGAAGTCGACTCGGACGGGCGAGGTGAGGTGGGCCTCAAAGTCCTGGGGGCTGACGATGTAGATGCATATCAGGGGCACGCCGGCCTCCTTTGCCTTTTCGCTGGCCAGGGCTAGCGACCTGTTATCGGTGTGGCGCAAATCCATCTTGAACCAGTGAATGACAGAGTCCTTGACCTCGACCGACTTGCGATGCTCGACCGTGTCCTCGAGAGCCGAGACGAGCTCCTCCATGGGGCGGGGGATCTCGTCATTGTTGTAGGCGCGCGCGCGAGCATTGCTCATCTCGTGCGGATAGTACTTTCGCAGCACGATGCCGTGCTTCTCGGCCTCTTCAGCCAGCGGATGGGGTTGGCGCAGGTCATTGGTGGTTTTCGAGCGCTTGTTGGCGGCGCCGTTGGATTGCCGAGGAGACGTCGGCTTTCGCTTGGCCGCTTTGGGGAGCATCGTGGAGAGGGTCCGCAATCGCGTGTGGGAGAGGAAGGCCTGGTGACAAGGTCGTCGTGAGACAATGGGCAGGGGTGACGATCGAATAATTGATCGGATCAGGGACATTGACGAGAGCAGTCGCGTTGAGAGGAAGAGCAATGGAGGAGAGGAACAGTTCTGAGCTGCGGGTTTCCTTTCGGCTCGATGATAGCATTGACAAGCTCCGATGGAGTGGGCGTCATGACGGACCCGGCATCGAGATCCGCTGCGCTAAGGCCAATTACAGTCCCCTGTATGTCTTGGACTGGCAAGTGTGCAGCTGAAGCATGGGCGACAATGAAACCGCCTGTTTGGTACTAGTGGTAATTGTTTGATGATGGAATGCGATTGGGCAATTCTCTCACTGCGGTATGGAGATTGACTCACTGGGAAGAGAGGCTATCGCAAGATACCTAGGTACAAGCGCGGAAGCTGCCCAATCACGCTCGCTACAGGCCGCCTGCTTGCCGCCCGCCCCACGGTCTCTCGCTTTCGTCAGACGACACCAGCTGCAATCCTTGACGCCTCCCAACGCCTGTCACAGCCCAAGCTCCCCGCGACATGTCATGACGACTTCAAACCCCCGTTGAGCGTGTTTTCAGGCCTGGCAACATTTTTCATGCCAAATTTACTCCCTGGACCCCCTCCGTCTCTCCTGCGACCCTATACCAGGCGAGGCGGACCGGCGCCCGCAGACATTGTGAAACAAGCGCCGCCTGTCAAGTCTGCCCGTCAAGTCTGCCTCTTGCTGGTGGATCGGACAGGATAATCGTTCAACGGCTACGCACCGACTCTGTGGCCCGAAAGAGCGTCCAGCCGAGCTGCCGCACCGGCCAAGTCGCACGCCGTCAGATAGTGCCGACGGACGCCCTCACAACGCCCGCTGTCGTGTAATGACGGACACACGCTCCTCACTGTGCTCTCCCAGTCTCGCCCCGAGGACTCTACCAGTCGCACTCTCTTCTGCCACGCCAGTCACCCCTCTCGATGCGCGGACAAGTCTCGATATCCAAACAACGGCCTCCACGTTCATCGTCTCTTACTCTCTACGTCGCTGCCGGAAATGTCGTTGACATGGCGGCCTCTGCCGCTTCCTGCGTGTCCCGGACTGCCCGTCCTCTTGGTCTCTGCCGAAGTCGGCGCCGCTTCATACACGATCCACATGACCGACATGGCCAACATGTGGGTGGAAAGTCTGGATCGGAAAGCCATCTGCATGCGCGCTTGGTCTGAAAATACAACCATCGACCCGAGTGACACTCCCGAGAACATGGCCAAGTTTCTCGCCAGCCTAGCATCGGCTCTGGATCGCCTCCAGCCCGGCCACGGCGATACTAGCCTCGGCCTGGAACCCGCTGCGGCCGACGACGCAGGAGAGGACGGCCTCACGTTAAGAGTGACATGTGCTCTCCCCGGATTCGCTCCGTTGAAGTGGCCCCTTCACCTCAAAAAGTGCCCCCCATCCGCTGTTGCCACACAGCTCGTGCTACCCCTGATTGAAGCACACTACGACAGGAAGCGGGAAGTGGAGTCGCTGCTCCAGGCTCTCGGCCAAAAGGACTCTGTGCTCACCAAGCTGTCAGACAAGTTGGAGGCGATGGGCCTCGGACTGGAGCACGTCTTCACGGCACTTTCGGGAAGGAAAAATGTTACTAAAGTAGCTGCCGACGACAAGGTCAGGGGCCTTGCCCCATTTGACCTACACCGGTGGAAGGCAGACATGTCTCACCACAATGATGGCCCAAGCAACACGGGTGATCTCGTGCAAAGCGTCTTTGGGGGCTCGGGCCTTGGCTGCGCAAACGTGATAGAGGTGAACAAGTCCCCCGACTTGGACCGATGGTGGCATGGCTTCAGGCACACGTCGCATGCCGCCCCCGGCAAGCAGGTTCGACTCGCGACGACCTCGAACCAGATCAGGCCACCCAAGCCAGGTCTCAAGACGGCTGACAACAATGACGACGACTTTCAAGTTCAAGCCACTCCGCCTCGCCTCCAACCACGAGCTGAGGAGCCCGCGGCAGCCGTCGCGTCGCCAAAGGCCCTGTCAACAACAGATGAAGACGGAGACGAATCCTTGATTCCCGATAGCAACCCGCCTCGAGCTGTTGCTACATCAGCGCGGCAGGCTGAGCCCCGCAGAGCGCCTTCCTCGATGCTCTGTTCTATTGGCGGGAAGAAGGCATCGGCGGCACCTCGGTCTCCCGGGTCAGAAACGAAGTGTGCAGGGAAAGGCAAGGCCAAGCAGCTTGTTGATGACTCAGATACAGCATCAGAGGCTTCCGACGGCGCCGCTACGGCTTCAGTCACAGCCTCTCCTCCTCCTCCACCAACTGCAACATTGACAACGAGTGGGACAACGAGTGGCGTCAGGAAGGGGGGTCTGGGCTCAATAGGCGGAGGAGCGCCGAAGAAGACTGGCTTAGAAAACGGAAAGCCTCCCGAGGCCGAGGGGAGGGACGACGAGGTTGCGCAACCTCGCGGCAAGATTGGCCTGATTGGAAATAAGATTGGAAATAAGATTGGGCGAGGGACATCAGCTCGAGAAGAGAGTGACCGAGGCCGCGCCTCTGCGCGCATGGAGAAGGGAGAGTTGACGGACACCAAACCTCGGGAAACATCGCAAGAAAGGGCGGATCGCCGGCGAGAGGAGCTCAAGCGAGATCTCGAGAAGAGGGCTGCCGCCGGTCCGGCGAAGAAGAAGCGACGGTTCTAGGCCCTGGAGCGGTGCGCCTCGGGCAGACGGGGCGAGTGCGTGACACGGTTCATGGCCCGCTGGCACCGGTTACAGGCACTGCAGCACGGCACACGGCGGCATCCCTCACATCTGGCCTCGGCTAGATACTCGGCGCCCGAAGCTCGATGCGAGACGATGCCGCTGATGTGCCGCTTGCACCGCATACGGATGTGTTCGCCAAGCGCGTTGAGTTGGTTCAGAATCAAAAACAAATATTAATGATGCAGCTCCTACCTGTCAGTAGACATGGTTCACGACAACGCATGTGCGACACTGGAGCTCGATGCCACCCCGGCCATGGTCCATAGACCTGTCAGTTCGTCCATGTGAAGGGTTCCACGATGCCAACTTGGTGCAACGGCTCGTGGGCGAAGAGCTGGCGCCACTCTCATGGCCGGTGCGATGTATGGTGCAACGGACCTGCCCAAGCCGTCAGCCATTGACAAGCTGCCAACTGAAGCTTCCCGGGCTTCTTCCCAGGCTTGCCAATATGCTTGGCTTTCCGGAAGGGACTCAGTCGTGTGTGGCTCCAGAGTGCACAAGCTCCGTCAAGAAGCCGCCTGGACGCCATGTCGATGACTTGGCCCCGTGTCTATTTCTGGCTGACGGGAGACATGAGATTGTGGCAATGGCCTATGGGCGGGCCAGGTCAGCCATGGTGGGACAGAGCAAAGACAGCAAAGAAGCAAAGGCCGGAGATGATGAATTACGACCGGTCTGCATCATTTTCCTTGGGGCTGATTACGACTCGGGCAGTGCATGGCAAAGTTGGAGTTGGAAGTCACGGAGCAGCCGATGGGTCTATTCAACGGCTTTCAGCCCCTCGAGGTGTATAAAAAGGAAGTGTTTACACCCTAACGGTGCCCCCTGGGACCCAGACACGCCGGTTGTTTCAAATCCTTCATTGCCGCCGTTCTCTCTCCACGCCGTTGCCGCGAACCGCCGCAATGCCTCTGCCTGACAAGGGGGGGGGGGGGGGAGGAAGGGCGTACGGGGTCAAACCGAACATCAGCAAGGGTCCCTTGCAGGCCAATGGCGGCCTATCATGCGTGATTGGACCCCGGCAAGGCCCAGTTCACATGGTGATGTGCCAATAAAACGCCCCAATGGCCAGGGTCGGAAATGCGGGACCCTCGCCGTCAATTCCCCGTCTGCAGATCTGGCTGCGTATGTATGTGTGCGTTTGGTCCGAAGTCATCGAGTCGAGTTGCTCTTTTGCTCCTCTCGCCCCGAGGCGCGAGCGGAATGCGGAAGGCACTCGAGCACTGTCTTTCCTTACTCGGCTTGTCCGGGTACTACCGTCATGCGGGCGGCAACAAGGGCGATTTGCTCGAGACGGCCATGATGATGGCCTTGTTCCTCGCACCCCCCCCCCCCCCCCCCCCTGTTTCTGGCCAAGGTGATGAAAGCCTCTTTGAAATACTAGGTTTGTTGGAGACAAGAGGAAGGATAAAAGCCATCGTGTCAAGTGACGCACGAGATGCATCTGAGTCGGACCAGACTCGGCTGTGGGTGGACGAGATGCAGAACATGTTCGTGGCCATCTCAAACACATGATTTGCCCGTCGGTTTAGTCGACGCCGTGCTCGGTACGTCTGCCGAGATTCGCCATGGGTGTCAGCTTCAGACAGGCAGGCCCAGCCTCTTGTCTTGGAATCCTCCCAGACCTGCCTTGGGGTTGTAAGGCTTGCTTGCACTCTGTTGGCCGTGTCGGGCGGTGGCCTCTGCTGTCTCGTGGGAGGGCTCGAGCGCGTGTCGAGTCTTGGTCCAGTCGGCAGGGGATCCAGCATCCTGTCTCGCGTGTCCCGGCTTATGGGAACGCGGGTGCCAGATTCCGCGTTGTTGTTTCTCTTTCCGCCCCCCTGAGTGTTCATAACGTCATTTTGTGCTTCGATGTGGCTCTCCACATTTTTATGCCACCCCCTTTTCATGCCACCCCCCTTGCCCCTGCCGATGATGTTTCTTGGACAGATGCAGATCGAGATGATCCCTTCTTTTCTTCCAATGACTGGCCCTGGCCGTACCTGCTGCGTACCGTTCACTGGCGGGGCCCAATTGCAGACCAGGGACCCCGCCGAGATGGAGGAGATAAGTGTCCCGCATTGGAAGACGTGCATGTCGAGGGCCTGCAGTCGAGCACGGATATGACAGTCCGACGACCTGAAAGTCGGGACGTTGCCATCTGCCATGCAGCTGGGCCACGAGGACCCGATTGGGCCGGAACGGAGACACCGACGAGCTACGATTGACTCTGAGATAGAGTTCCTATCAGGTCTCAGGCTGTCTATCAGGTCTTAGCCTGTCTATCAGGTCTCAGGCTGTCTGTCACTGGTGCTCCTCAACAAGATCCAACGAGCCGACCCGCGGTGACGGTCGCGACGGGCATTCAAAGGCTGTCATGGAGACAGTGTGGGGAGAGGGCCATGGAGGCGCCCGCGCGCTCACTCATCCCCCTCGCCGTCCACGCTTTGTTTTCTCCAGAGCTCGACGGCTGTTGACTGTGCCACCTCTGGAGCTCCATCCACGTCGACAAAGGTACGACATCAGTTGGCGGACGGGGATACACGGAATACACATGGACGCGGCCCACGGCCGGGGCTTCCGCGGGTCTTGACGGGACGGCCGCGTCGGAAAGCGTGCCGCCTCCCCATAACATAACCGTTTTGCTCGCCCCTCCGGCGTGCGTCTCTGCTGTCTCGCACTCCGTCTCCCGCGTCATGTCCCGCAGCTGTCAGTCCACGGGCTCTCGCTGCCCGCCATCGGCGTACATGTAGGACGGACAGGGCGAGGGAAAAGCAAAAAAAAGGGGACACAACGACATCGTCGACTCGTTGGAGGCGGCAAGCCTCTTGGCCGACCGTGGCTGGACCCCTCTCGCTCTCGCCCTCTCTCTCCATCTCTCCTCCCTCCGAGAGGCCCGGAAAGCCCTCATTGTCCTGCTTCATTTCTTTTGCGACCCGACTCGCCGTCTCCTTCTTTGTCTCCCCATGTCCGCGCGGCCCCCTCCCTCCCTCTCCGTCCGGCCATGTACGCACACGCTCCCTCGCTCGCACACACGCCCCCTCTGTTCCCCCCTCAGAACCAGCCCACTGCTCGTCACACCGAGCCTGGGGTCGAACAGTGGGAGTGTCCCGTTGTTGTTGTGTTTTTGGGCTCTTTTTCTTGGAAACCGCCGCTCGTGCGTCCTCGTCTTCTTCCCGCGCGTGAGTTCAAGGCGAGACCGAAGAGGGTGGGCAAGGGGAGGTGAGGAGCAAGCAGGAGAGACAAACAAGGCAAAAAGCAACGTGTTGAAATAGAGTGAGACGCGGCAGAACATGCCACCTTGGGCGGCGGCGGGGACGCTCCACCGTTGTCCATGCCACAGGGTGTACAGGACGTTCCCCAGGCCTGGGCCCTCCTGTTGTAGACATGGGTGCATACGGGAGTGGCGACTAGGGGACAGCCAGGTCCGAGTTGGGGGCGACGAGGGCGAGGGCGAGGGTGGAAATTCAAAGGAAGAGTCACAGTGAGGAGGGCTAGAGAGGGCCAGACGAGTGAGGCTATCCTGGCTCCAGGACCCCAAGGACGAATCCTGTCCATGGCCTCCCCAGAGAGGCCCGGGCGAGGCGCTTATAGCAAGAGACTTCCGTGATGCAAGAGCTGAATCAGTTGGTCCATTATGCTTCGTACCAGCTACCGTGAGGCGCGCCATCTATCTTCCGTGTCAAGTTCCGTGTCCCTCCTCCACTCCATCGAGAAGCCCCAGACGATGCCTCCCGTGAACGAAAAACTCGCGATTGAGGCACGATGCCCGTGGCTGAAGAACCTCCCCCCCCCCGTATGTGCCGATGCCGGCCAATGCTCTATAGTTTGTGACCCCCCCAAAAGGCAAAGCAGCAACGCCCAAGTAGTCTGATGAAGAAGGCAGGTAAAAGATGCAAGGACAAAAGAGAGAGTAAAGGGAATAAACAGACCATGGCCCGTCCAGGCGCCAGACAGAAAGACGGCAAAGGACAAGCAGCCAACCGCCCTTGGGCTCCCGGGCTCCCCCCTCGTCCGGGGAAGAGACGCCGACTGCAGACTCCCGCGCGCGGCGGACCCTGGCACTTGCATCTCGATGAAGAGCGCGGTGGTCCATGGCTGCATCTGGCCAAGCAGAGCAAAGCAGAGGGAATCTGAGACATCCAGAGACACGTTGCAAATGTATCTCTCTCTCGCTCTCTCACTCACTCTCAGCCACCGACGGCAGACCAGAGCGCCGGGACGCCTCGAGCCTATGGGACAGCAGCCCGCCGAGCCTTTCCGATTCCACTGCAGCGTGCAGCGTGCAGCGTGCAGCGTGCAGCGTGCAGCGTGCAGCGTGCAGCGTGCAGCTCCCTCTGCCGTTGGCCCTGGTGCTCCTTGTCATCCCAAGTGGCGCCTTTTCCCTCCTTTTTTGGAACGACAGCAGAAAGCCTCTCCCCCTTTGCCCCTCCTTTGTCGCCGAGGGCCACACGGCCGTCGATGTCGAATCACGATGCGCCCGTCCAGGCGGCATCCGGTCTGCCTCTGCCGTCTTGTTCCGAGGTTGGCTTGGATGGCTCGACTGTGGTTTTTCTCGGCCGCTACTCGTGTCTTTCTGCCGCTCTTGCAAGCCCATGTGGCGCGATTCGTTGCTCACGGTAACCTCTCCTCCCTCCTTGCCTCCCTCTCGCTCTTGCTCTTCCTCACTCTTGCTCTTCCTCGCCCCGCTCCCGCGCACTCTCGTTTGCTCTTTTTCGACATTGTCTCGTAGAAGAATAACATGGAAGAAAAGAGACAAGAAAAAGACTTGATGGCAAGTTGGTCGTGACCAAGCAAAGGTCGCCAAGGGTCACCAGAGGTCACCAAGCAAAGTCGGCATCCGGACGCGCGCGCATATACCCATGACATGCAGGTCGTGCTGCGTGTTGGCCCGCGTCGGGCTCAGTCGCTGCCATCACTCCAGTCATAGGTCCCGTCGTCCATGGTCTCGAACAGGCGTGCTGCCGGGCTGCTCTCGTCGGCCGCGTGTTGCTCGCCGTGGTAGCCCATGTGCACGTCTCGCATGCCCAACAGGAAGCCGCTCTGCGCAGGCACGCCGTAGGTGGCGGCCGCGGCGTCGCAGTGCTCGCTGATGTTGCTCATCCCCTGCGCCAGGCTGTGCTCTCCCATGGCCAGCGGAAAGGCCATGGCCTCGGGCGTGTTGTCGTAGTGCCTGGCCCCGTTGTAAGCCCGTTGAATCGATGCCGAGAGCCGGCGGCTTGCCACGCCTAGCTGAGACACGCCCATTGTCTCGGACGAGTAGAGCCCTGGGTACGACGGCCGGGGAGGGGAGAAGCAGCCCTGCTCGATGCCATAACGCGCGGCTCGGCCCAGCGGCTTTTCGTGGTAGCGGCCGTGGCCTCGGAGCCGCGAGTCTCTGGCCGCGCATCCGCCTTTGCTGCCTGACATGGCCCGTTTGGCGCTGTGCTGCGTGGGCCGCTTGGAGACTCGGCCCACAGGCCGCGCGCTGGTGCGCCTCCGCGAGTTGCCCTTGCGGTAACGCGTCGTGCTCTGGACCCCGTAGCATACGGCCCAGTTCTCAAGCACCCATTCGTTTGCGCGCTTCGTGTCTTCCGCGGGCGAGTCAAGGTCGCCCTCGTCTTCCTTGCGGCTGCTGCGCTTGGTAAAGGCCTAAACATGGCGGTTAGCCTTCTGTTGCCCGGGCCCAAAACGGTGGCTGCAAATACTCACGGCGTTCATGCTCAGGTTGTGCCGGATGCTGTTCTGCCAGCCTCCCTTTGCGCTCACGGCCTTGGTGGTGTTGTCGCGGAACCACTGGTAAATGTCCTGCAACGACATGGTGTAGTCCGGCTGGCTCATAAAGGCCCTGTAGATGAGCTTGGCGTAGGGCTCGTCGAGCCTGGCACCCGTCGTTGACGCATCCTCGCTGATGTCGCGCGGGGAGACGGAGTACGCTCCCGGCACGTCGTCGACGTTGAGTGGCGGCGAAGCGGCCGTGGGCGACACCGTCGAGGGATGCCTCGTCATGAGGAGCTCCTCTGACGACAAGACGTCGACTTCCAAGCCTTGCAAGGGCTCCATCGACAGGGGCAGTCCTGACATGTCGTCGAAAGTGCTGACCGTGAGGCTCGACGCCGCCGTCGAGACTGGCGTGCAAAGTCCCGCAGGGTCCTCACACAGGTCCGCAAACTTCTTCTCATGCTGGAGAAAAGCCTCGTCGCCAGGGGGCCAGCCGTCGGGACTCACGGGCGCGCCGGCGTAGTGGTGGCCAAAGGCGCCCGCCGGCGACGGCATGTCTTGGCCGCAATGCTCGCGCTCAAAGTCCCAGGGACCGAGCGGCGGCGACGGCCAAAACTGCCGCTGCTCGCTCTTGGCCAGCAGGCAAGACTGTGCTGCGAGGGCGTAGTTGTCCGGGCACATGAAGTGGCAGTCGGACGCCGAGTGGCACACGACCGAGCCCAGCCCCGGAGAATGTTGCTCCTGGTCCTTCATAGCCGGGGGGGAGAGGAGAATGGGATCCGTCTCGAGGAAGAAACCTCTGGGGCACCAGCGTGGGGGGGCCATGCAGGCCATGGTCTCTGCTCCGCCCGAGAATGAAGTCTCCATTGCCTTCAGGACAAGCAAGAGATGAGTAGTGTCTAGTTGAACAGGGTATGGTGTTCAGGACCAAGACCAAAGTGGTGCGGGTAACAAAAGGCAGAGAGATGAGATCTCACCAGAGCTACCAGGACGAGGAAAATAACGGATAACAAACCAAGCCACGAAGGAGCTTCTCCCTCGGCTTCTTATGGTGCGGCGTCGTCTGGCAGAGAAGCAGCCTTGGCGATGAAGTCGATATATCAGGCATGCGGAGCAGCCGTTGCAGGAAGCAGCTTGCTTCACCCCGGAGTTATCCAGATAGCCTTGACACCAGGGCGGGGTCTGGCAGGCCCAGTGATCCCCTCCAACCCAGAGAGAGTAAAGAGGGTGGTGGCGTGAGCCGAGCGACACGGCATGGGCTGCTGAGACGTGGACGTCAACGACGAGAGACGCTCTTCACCTTGACACTCTGGATGGAACCCCACGGCCGGCTGGCGTGTGTAGCTTCGCCCCGTGTGTGTGTGTGCGTGTGTGCGTGTGTGCGTGTGTCTGTCTGTCTCTCTGTCCGTGTGCCCCCCCCTTTCGTGTCTCTGTGCGTCTTCGTACGTACGTGCTAGGTGTCTCCATGTATGCATCGCTCGGTGCCGTTGTCAGGATCTCGGAGGTGCAAACTGGCCGCGGCCAGAGATCATGTCGCGGCCAGCATTGCCTTTGCAGGAGCGCTTGGGGACCCAGGGGTGCCCGTCCGGGGGGTGCCCGCCCGTCCCCTGCCTGGAACTGGCTCTTTATGAGCACGCCCAGCTTGCTCCAGGCCAACAGAGCTGTTATGGTACTTGGTTGAGACGACCCGGGGGGCCAGGAAGACGGCTGCTGCCAAGTTGGGACGCCGCCAAATAAGACCATGGGCAGCTCGACGCCACCGGCTGCCACAGCGGTTTCTCACCAGGCGACGCCTGTGTAACCACCCATTTACCGTCCAGACCTTTGGTGCCGGCAGGGGTGTCTGCGCTGTCTGGGGTCTGGCGAGGTCGGCTTCCCTGCATCCCGTCAGTGCCCACTCCCCATGGCCAAGACTGAATCGACACACGCCCCTCCCTCCTTGGACACCTGCAAGGTGGTGACCGATCCATTGTCGACGTCCCCGTCGCCCCGCAGCTTCCTGCTGAACGATTGGGGGGGGGGGGGGGGGGGGGGCATGGCGGCGTCAAGTCAGTGCTGAGCGGTTGGGTCCATGGAGTCTCAGAAGATTGTTTCCAGGCAGCCGTTGTACATGGCCTTGCCAGTCAGGGAGAGGGAGAGTAGATGTTTCCATGGAAGCCCCCGCAATGCACATCATCGTCGAGCCCGAGAGAACGGCTCGATGCGAAACATAAGGGCAAGGGTCCGGACCAAGAGGCGCCGGCACGTTCAAGGTTTTCATCAAGTTCTGAGTCAAAAGACAAACGCGTCGCTGATGCCGTCAAGTCCTGATGGCGTTTGCTGCATTGCGCTATTCCCACATGTCTGACTGTGTCCGTCATGGAGAGGCCGGTTCCTCGAGCGCGCTTCTTCTCCTTCTCGTTGACCTCATCGTCGCAGCTCGTGTCTGCCGAAAGCTGTCAACATATTGAAACGGACCAGGCGGCTCCGGCTCAACGCCACCCATGCGCGACTTGCTTCCGCTCCTCTTGTGCGTACCTCTGCCAGGTACCGTCACACGGGGTTGGAGCCCAGTCTCACCAGCAAAGCCTGGCGCAAGGACAGAGGCACGAGACACCCCTCCTCTCCAGATGGTTGCACAAATCAAAATTTTTAGCCGATGACAGTGGCCGGGAAGATATGAGCAATGGCAGCCGTCCCACATTGCCATGACGGAAACAGCAGTTCCACCCTGCCGTCTAGCCTACCCCGACTGTCTATCCAGACGCAAGGAAACACTGCCCTGCAGCTGCCCATGACCCTCCAATGCCGTTTTGAGAGGCGTGCAAGGGTGAAGCTTGTGTATGGCGTCGTCGTTTATCAAACCTTGTCGACGGCGCTCAAGGAAATCGTTGCCAGGCAGGACCAAGTCCATCTTACTTTCGGTAGAAAATCTAATCAAGACGTGTCAGCGGCGCATCTTCTTGCATCTCTTGTTCGACGGGAGTGGTGCCATACTTTCTTGAACTGGAAATGCAGCTGGAGAATTCCCTGCACAAAAGCCTGTCAGTGCCTTCCTACAACGTGTAACCAAGGGCCCGGCTGTCGCCGTCCGCCCACGGGAATGTGGGGGAGGCGAGACGAGACGAGCTCCCGAGCAATGTGCTTCTCCGGCTTACCTTGTCAAAAGTGCTTCTGAAGCCGCGCTCCCTCTTGGAGCTGTAGTCCCATTCCCGGTCTACGATGCGGAAGGCAATGTCCTCGTACGGGGGCCCTGCGATGAAGTGGATGAGGCACGTATCTGCCTCGCCAGCCGCGGCATGAGACTCTCCCCGTCTGCGCCCGTGCTCTCGAATGATTTTGAACGTCGGGGCCTTTGTCATGTCGATGAGATCCGGGTAGAAGATGTTGAACTTGTACCCTTGAACGACCTTGGGAGGCGGGTTGTCGTGGTCGTAGTGCGTCTGGTTGTACTTGTTCCACTCGTAGCCCATCTGCACCCTGTTGAAGTATCGGGGCTTGCGCGCTCGGATATTCTCTGTCCACTGCGGCTTCGCGCTGCCGGGGACAGCTTCCTCGGCCGTAAAGATCTCTTCATTCTCGGAAATACCCCGCGCGGCCTCTCTATCGTAGAGGGCCTTGGTTGCCTGAGACGCGTCCTCGTTGCCAGACGGCTGAGCTGCTCCCGCAGGAAGAGCACTGGTCGAACGAGAGCCCGAGGCCATCGGCTGAGACTGAGGCTGGCCCGAGGTGTCTCGCTCCTGCAAGAGTTTTGCCCTCGCCTCAGAGGCGGCCTGGAAGATGCGATCGAGTGTTGCCTTGCTCTTGTATATGTCAATTTTGAGCAACAGTTGCTCCCAGTAGTCGGCATCTATCGTCTCGTTGGACCGCAGCTTCAACTCAATCTTCTCCTGCAGGTCCTCGAGCTGGTGGTACGTCTTGGGGCCCAGGCTCTTGTGAATGCCCTCGGCGACGACGCTCACCACCCGATCCTCACCTCGGGGGTCGAGCTTGGACTTTTGGTCTCCGCACAGCGTTTTCAGGGCCTTCCAGTATTGCCTGCTGGTGGGATCTCTCTCGAGAACCAGAAGCGTGCCAATGTCGGCCTGCAGCTCATTAAGCTGATCCACGCCGAGCATTTCCACAAAAGTCGCAGGGACCTGGAGCTCAATGTCTATGTCGCCATCGACGTCGTCAAACACGTCGTGTTCATGGTCGATGTATCGCAAGTTGAAGGTGAGGTGGTCGATGGGCTTCGCTCGCCCTTCGCGGACCCGAATGTCGGCCTTCTTCTTGGACTGCTTGAGGACAAACTTGTCCTCGTCGGCCACGAATTGGCGGGACTGCTCGTCCTGCGACAGGTATTTGGCCGACTGCTGGGCCGTCTTGGATTGCGTGTCTGGTCGGGTCGCCTTTCTGACGCGAGTGTTTGGGTCAACGCGTGGAGCCGTAACGCTTCTGTTCTTGGGGTTGGAGGGCTTCTGGTTCTCGATCATTTCACGACGACCGGGATCCATGGCCCCTGATCGCCCTCCCTCCGGACGAGGCGGCAAAACGAGCCGAGGGGGGTTTTTCGTATGCAAGCGGTGGAACGGTCGTGCGAGGCGCCGAGACTTCTTCAAGCCAACTCAAGCAGGGTGGGAACAGGTGGTTGAGAGAAACGGCTGAAGCCTCGTAGCGAGGGCAGCTGCCTGACGTCAAAAGTGGGTCCTCGAGTGCATGATCCGCGGAGGGTACCTGCCTTCTGACTAATCTTTCCGGCTGCTGCACGAACCTCGTGATCAAATCAACAAAAGCAATTCACCAACCTCGAGTTTTCACACTCTTCTACGAATACACAGGCTTCACCCACTGCCCGACGTGCAAGTCTCTGCATCACCAGCGTGCCAAAAGAGCATCTTCGAGTAGTGAGTAAATTGCTCCCGTCTAAGTTGCAAAATCAAAGTAAAATGCCACAAGCTCCGATTCCGGGGTATCGTGCAGGAGCAAATAACAGAAAATCGTGACACCGGTTGACCGAATCAAGCCTCGAGCTCCGTCCCTCTCCTTCATATACGCCCGCTCCCAGTCCCTGTCCCGCAAGCCAGTCGAGGTGGCAAAGTGCTACCGCGGCTGTGTGCTTTCCATCTCTAGCCCGCGAATGCTCTGGCTCCAGTCCTGCCAGTCAAAGTCGTCTCCAAGCATGTCAGTGTCTTCGGCAAATGCTTCGTCAAAGTTTGTGTTCATGACCGTGAACGGGTCGGACCACAGGTAGGGCGGAACGTGGTCCCCCTTTGGCGGCTGAGTCTGTAGCGTGAGCGCCTGCTGCCGCAGGGCTTGCTGCTCCGCCATCGGGACTGGGAAGTGAGATGGCTGGGGCATCATGGAAGCGCTCGCGTCCTCGACGCCACCGTTGCCCATGTTCCAAAACTCCACCATGCTGGGGTTTGGCTGCGACATGAGCTCATCCACGTACTGCATGGCCTCTCGTGAAAGGTCCATCGGGGCCGGCTCCCGGCCACCAGACGGCTTCAGGCTTTGCCACGACTGTCGCACGTGCGGCGGCGGCGTCTTGTTCGTGCCCGAGCCCTGCCGGGGACCGGGAGACGGGCCTGTGGACCCCGGGCGTGCAGCTGCGTAGGGCAACGGACTAGATCTGTCCGGCCGCATCAGTGCTCGCCACTTTTCTCTAATCTGTTCCATTCTGTTTTCGGCTCCAGGCACCGGCCCGAACCGCGCCTGCGCAGGATTCATGCGTTCCGCAAAGTCGAGTCGGCGGGCTTCTTCCTGGTTCGCTTTGAGCCGGGCAATCTCCGATTCGCGATGCCTCCGGGCCCTCGCAAACAGCTTTCGCAGCGGCAAAAACACGGCGGCTTGGTCGGCCCTCTTTGCAATCTCCACGGGATCCCTGTCGTAGCCATTCACGCCCTCCCAGCCGCGCTCCACCAGGGCTGTCCACGGCCGCTGGCACGTCTCGATGAGCGTGTAGGCGATGGCGTGCCAGTTCGTGTACGTCTTGAAAAGCCAGCGGTACTGCTTGCACCGAGGATCCGTATTCAGCTTGTGGCCGTATTCGATGATTTCTATGGCCGCGACGAATATCCGCTGTCGTATTTCACTGGACAGCTCGTAGTTGGATCCGGGGAACAGCATGGGCTGGTAGATGACCAGGCACATCTTGGCCATGATGACGCGGGCGATCATGGCGGCCACCCAGTAGAGAGGATCCGCTTCGTCGAGGACGTGCTGGAGGAACTTGTGCTCGACACGTTGATAGACTTCAATGAGCATGCGCTCTCTTTCGGCCATGGTGCCCTCGTCGGCCTTGGGACACGGGTTGGCCATGGCGGACGCCGAAGTGACTAGACGCCTCGACAGGGCGCAGATTTCGGCTCGCACGAGTGAAACAGCGCAGTCAGACCTGCCCTCGCGGGGCGTGGGAAGCTCCAGGCTCTCCGGGCCAATGTCCGAGTCGTTGATGTTGCTCGGCATCTGTGTGTCATAGGAGCGCTCGCCTATTGTCATGTCGGTGCCGAGTTCCTCGGCAGAACGAAGGTCCAGCATCAGTATGGCCCACCAGAGGCGCCTCCTGACCTCGGTCTCAAAGGGTGAGAGCTTGAAATGGCTCCCGTCACGGTGGAGACCCAAGCCTTGCGCGATGCGAATCAGCAGGCCCGTCAGCGCCCAGCAGAACCGGCTCTCGTCGTGCCTCCTGACGATGATTAAGAAGAGGGTGAATGCTTGTATGACTGTGACGTCTGATGTGTCGAGGAAATTGGCCTTGGCCAGTGACTGCTCTAATGCGAATCGATGCTGAGCAAGGAGGTCCTCTTTACTGGCGCCAAAGTTGGTCACGATCTGCGTGGTACATTAGCTTCAATGTTTTTGTTTTTTTACTCTCCAACGTCTTGGAAGCATTGGGGGTCGACGGGGCTTTGTTGGCCTGCGGCTCTCCATTCGCAAGGCTTTTCCAACTCGTCGAAAGCGGCCGACTTGGGTGACTACAGATACATACCTCTTCAGGCTCGAGAGACGTCACGGCCGCAAAGTAAATGGAAAAGGCCAGTGCTTCCTGGCCGGGGGACAGCTTGTCCGAGTTCTTCCTGGCGTCGCGCAAGATGAGGTCCGTGGTTGGGATGTGCAACAGCTTGATGAGCGGCTCGACGTTTTCTTGGTAGACGGACCACAGAAACGTCACATGGGATGGTAGCGGGTGGCATTTGCCAAGGTCGACGTCGGCCGATCGATAGCCGAGGACAAATGCGTGGTGGTCGGTAAAGGACGAAATGCCGGTCGCGGGAGAGTCGGTCGGCGTCCCGTCATAGTCGGAGTCGTCGCGGTCATGGTCTGTAAGCTTTTGTGTCTCCTCGCGAATAGCATCCAGCTGCGTGATTTCAACCGTCAGCCCCCCGGTGGTCAATCATGGAAGCATCCACGAGCTTACCTCGTCGTTCAGTTTGGACCAGAAACCACTGCTGACGTATCTGGATGTGCCGCGCTGGTCGTCGAGGACCAGACGGCCGAGGGTCATCTGCACATCCTTCCTCTTGGCCGTCTCACTGGTGTGGTCGGTAACGGACTCATTATCCCTCGAGCACGGGCTCCCAGCACCGCCAAACATGTCCATGCCGCTCGACATGGCGCGTCTCGGCGGCTGGCCATCGCCGCCGGCAGGGTTGGGCTGCGACGGGTCCGGAGAGCCGGCGGCGGACGGCAGCCTGCCTCCCGGCTCGACCTCGATCTGGCCGCTGCTAAGCTCCTCGACGATGCCCTCGAGCTTCCGCAGGCGCTTGATCAGCTCCACCTCGCGCTGACTCGAGCTCTTTGGCGGCGCATTGGGATCCCTCGGCCGCTGCTGGCGAGGGGCGCGGCCCGGGGCGGGAAAGACACAGGGGATCAGGGCGCGGCGACAGTTGGAGCAGGGCATCTGCTTGTCGCAGCGGACCTTGCGGCGTCGGCAAGTGACACAGGATCGCGGGTTCAGGGCGGGGGCTCCGGAGCCGCCCGGCGCGAGCATGGGGCCGGTGTGGGCATCGGGACCCGTTGTCTGGTAGACGGTGACGTTGCTGCTGGACGACGAGCCGTGATGCTGCGGTCGTTGTTGATGCTGCCGCTGCGAGTCGGCCTGGCCCGGAGGCGACTGAGGCGACGGCATGTTGGCAGAGTCGGCGCTGTCGGGCCGCTGGGCCATGTTGTTGAAGCTAAAGGAGCTCGTCATTGTCGTGGGTTTGGCTTGATTAAGAGTTTCTCCCCGCCTGAGCGTTTGGTGCGTCTCCATTTTTTCTTTTCCTTTCGGGATCGGGCCGCCGGAGGGTAGAGGTGCTTATAGCGTCCGCCGTACCCGGTACTTTGAGGCGGAGAGAGGTGGGAAGCGGATCGAGCTGCCCGGGAGCACGGCGTCGACACAAACGAGGTTGCTTTTCGGCGGAAAGCTTGCGAGGTATGTGGCGCACCGAGCGACCAAACGAGAGCCGAGGGGAGAAAGGGAAATGGGCTCAGGAGAGGAACAAAATTCGTCCAAGGACCTAGAAATACCTAGCCATGGTGGTTGAACAAAGCTCGTTTGTACCTCGACTTCACAATCCTGTTCGTGACGCTGACGGTGGGGGCCGAGGCTGATGTGGGGCGATGAGCAAGGTTGCCCTGCTGAAAGAGTACATACCTAGTGCCTGAACAGCTCACTGACTCCCTGAGCCTTCTAAAAGTGCAGTTGCAAATGCAGTTGCAACGGCGGTCCATTGTCCAGTCACCGTTCGGCTGTCAAACATTCTCAACGCATCCAGAACCGTCTTCACTAATTGCGCTTGTTCGGCATCCGTGATGCAACGCCCAAGGGTCGGCAATGGTCACTGTAGGCAAGAGAGGGTCGGATCACCCGTTCATCCGCTCTACGGAGCATTGGAACCAATCTTGGCTTGTCTGTTCTGTCCGTACGACGACCTTTCATGCACGTGGTCCCCTGCTGGCCCACGCTGAAACGATTAAAAAAACAGGCGTCTCAGACATGGGGACCGCGCTGGCGTCAGCGCTACGGCCAACGGGGCCAAAAACCGAGTTTGCCAAGGCCCATCGCAGTCGACATTGGCTTGCAGACGCCGCCTGGCCGCGGAGAAGTTCGAGTCCATCTAGCCGCCGCGTGCAGATGGCAGATGCTTCAAGCAGCCTCTCTCCGAAGTCGAGAGGACTCTGGCCGCGGAGCTACGGAAGGCGTCGGTCGCACGAAGCAACTTCTCGAGCCTCGTCTGCCAAGACCGACTGCCGACGGCTTGCATCCCACCTTGCACGCTTGAACTCCACAAGGCCGTCTACTCGAGGCCCAACCTGGCGTGATGATTGGCCAGTTATGGCTTTACGCGCTCCAAGTCCTGATCCGTACTCTGTATGTATCGTTACACGTCCGCCAACCTCCAAGGATAAGTAAAGTCCGCCCAAGAAAGGGACAAAGGTCCACGGATAGAAAACCCAGGAATTAGTTTCATAGCCATAACATAGTACGTGCTGCGAAATCAATATATAACGTGCTCCGGAATGAGAGGAAATCTTCCAAACAATTTTTGTCCAAAACATGTCAAGGGGCAATGTTAGCCTTGAGCAAAAAAGTCATCAGAGTCCAGTGATTGGCAGTATATCATGCCCAGTACAGGATTCGAACCCGCAACCTTCCTGCAAACTATAAACGAGTCATGCTCTAACCAATTGAGCTAACCGGGCGGCGGCTACCTAAAGTGGTACTCGATTAGGAAAAGCTCGCTTTATTGATGTATTTATATACGGATACGTATTGCTTTCACTTATCACCAAGTCCTAGAGCGAGCTTCTACTTGCAAGACAGACTTCAAGAATTGTAAAAGTGCGAGTTGTGAAATTTGTAGAGAGGAAGCCCGATTCAACTTGGCGCTGGGCTACCTTGTGCACAACGGCATCAGCTCGCCCTGCTCCTTAATGCATCCACATGCCGCGAAAATTGTCCTGTTATAGGGGAAAGCTGCGCTGTTTTTGATTTTCATCCTCGGTGCAGAAGTCATCATTGGAGTCCTGAATGTGCCGCACACACGAACGTCAAAAACAACATATCGGCACCCGGACGAAAAGGCGAGTGGAAAATGGCCAGACTCGTAAGAGATACTCTCATGATTCGATGGTATGCAAGTGCCCAAACTCTTGCCGTAATGTCATTGCGCTTTCTTATATGCTCGCCCCTTCCAAATCTGCCAAATGTCGCGAATTCTGGGCATAGCCTTTATCATTAACACGGCCGGCTCGACGAAGCACATCCGGGAAAAATGGCAGCTATATTCGAGACACACTACGGTATAAGAACACCCCCACAGATGTACGACCGTGCAGATACGGCCATGGCCCGTTCGGCGACAGCTTACCCACGCAGCTCGACAGATATGATTGAGTCTTCACTACCCGAAGAGAGATGTCTGGAAATTCATTGAAAGGCTGTGAGGGAGAAGCTGGAGGTCACGGGGCAAACGTAACGCCAGTATTGTTGTTGTTCCAAGCTCATGTCAACATTGGATCCTAGCGTTGTTGATTCCATGAGCCACAGAAGCAGACGGAAAGGAAAAGACGGAGCCATCCAGAGATGATGCACAGACACCAGATTCCAACGACGAGAAAAAAACATTCGGAGCTCGCAAAATCAGCTTCTATGGCAGGCTTGCGCGACATCCCAGAGCACATGAAGCTTGTCAAGCAACTGGTGGAAATTCAAGACAGTCGCTCTGCCTTGGCAGAAAAGCGTACGCGGCAATGGGTTGGTACTCCGTAAGCTCAAAGAAGTACCTGACGGAAGAAGACACAAGACGTGTTGCCGTAAAAATCGTCAAGCAAATTCGATGCTTGAAACAAGGTGAGCCCGTGTTACGTAATCCAGACGTTGGCGGCCTGGAAGTCTTCATCACGTGCCTAGTCACTCGCTTCGCCTAGGGTTTCTCACCCCACAGGTTGCCTTGGAAATTTTGCGCCTGCAAAAGTCCCTCCGTCCAGTTCACGACGATCGCACCCGGAGGCTCGGCACATTTCGTCACGAATTAACGCCACCACACAACCGATACAATGGCCAAGATCTCGTAAGTTGCTCCCGAGCCGCCCTCATTGCTCCCAGGGATCCCCACGGCACAAGGTGCAAGAGGAGGCAAGGGGGATGGCGAGCGCAAATGCGACGGGCCGCATCGACGGTGGCTTCTGCAAGCGGAGATGGCACACGCAAGCCCCAACGACGACGGCTAGCCATACGGAGGGAAAAGTTTGGAGAAGCGCTCTGCGGGCAACACATGCTGGAGCGATTGCCAGATCACCTGCCTTGGAGACATCGATGAACCCGACGGGCGAATTCGTGTGACGAGAAAAGACGAGCGGGCTGACGAGTACTTTTGCAATACAGGCGCGGTGCCCCCGGTGGCAAGCTCAAGATGACGCTGGGTCTCCCTGTGTAGGTCACATAGAGACGACAAGGCAACGAGCGTCACGCGCGGCTAACGTGACCCAACACAGCGGCGCCGTCATGAACTGTGCCGACAACTCGGGCGCACGCAACCTGTACATCATCTCCGTCAAGGGTATTGGCGCCCGCCTGAACCGCCTGCCCGCCGGCGGCGTCGGCGACATGGTCATGGCCACGGTCAAGAAGGGCAAGCCCGAGCTGCGCAAGAAGGTCCACCCGGCCGTCATCGTCAGACAATCCAAGCCCTGGAAGCGATTCGACGGTGTTTTCCTGTACTTTGAGGACAACGCCGGCGTGGTACGTGTCCCCGCCCTCCCTTGGGATGGGGCCTCAGAAGCAGTGTTCTTTCCACATGATGTTGAGCAGCAAGACTCGGTACCGTGTGGACGAGAGGCCATTGCGTCGGTTTTGCTGTGCAGAGGCTGTTACTGACCTTGCACGCACAGATTGTCAACCCCAAGGGTGAGATGAAGGGCTCTGCCATCACCGGCCCCGTCGGCAAGGAGGCCGCTGAGCTGTGGCCCGTAAGCTGCTCCGCCAACCCAAACTCGCTCACATCAAGGCCCAGACTAACGCATCCACTGGCAGCGTATCGCCAGCAACTCCGGTGTCGTCATGTAAAGGGGCTAGACGGGGGTCGGAGAACGAGATGAAAAGGGGCACAGCTCACGTCCCGATGGCCAACGGCCAGACCACAAGGGACGTCTGGCTCTCCCTGGCACTGGGGGGGTTTTGAGAAGACATATGGCACCAGAGCGGGAGGATTCAGCCGCTGGATTTGGTGGGCTCTGCATTTCGGTCGCGGAGTGTAAGGATGTTTCTCATACCGGGTATCGCCTCACGGGCAAGAAGACAAAGATGACACACAGGACATGGCATAATCCTGGCTCCGGCGGCGCTGGTGCTCTTGGCGCCCTTGGCGGCTGATGGCAGAGGCCGCTGGGTTTCTAGACTAGACCTCTGCACTCACAGCGCCCAGTCAATACGTGATGCTGCCCCAGGTCTTGTCTACCTAATGAGACCAATGATTTTCTCGAAAGAACCCGGTGACGCATTGTTGCCCGGCACTCCCGTGGTCGAAGGACTCGGGATGTCGAGGGACTGGGGATATTGCTTTGTATCTGAACCCGTCAATGCTCCTGTGCCGAGCAGCACTTGTACAAGGTTCACAGCAAACCCACGACAGAGCCTCGTAGTCAAATGAGCAGAAAAGTGTTCTGCGTGTATTGAGATTCGTCTCTCTATTCTCGGCACAAGTACGAAGTATGCCCTCGCCGTGTCCCCGCTATGCAACATGACTTGGTTGAAAACGCAAAGACGTCCCCTCTCCCCTTGCGTTTTCTCCTGTATGACCACACACCCCATTTCTCTGGATTGCCTGCCGGCTTGGGCTATGTCCCCCCAGCGGCCCCAGAGAGATCCGAGACTTTTCTCATGTCGATGCGTGCGAGACGCCCAGAGCGCCGGTTGAACCCCCCCCCCCCCCTGCTCGTGTCCGTTGAATGCAGACGGAAGACGAGACGAAAAAGCAAAAGTGAAAGACAAAACGCGATGAAAAGCAAATAAAAACCCAGATGGTGCGTGCCGGCGGGCTGCGGTGGCGCCTCTGAATGGACGTCATTACTTCGTAGTGTACAATAAACCGTTCAGAAGGCAAACACGAGGACGTAGAGGAAAATCCATCGGGGTCAACTCGAGCTGCTGCAGTGCCCCCGGGTTCCCGTCGTGGTTCGGGTGTGGTGTTTGCTGTGTTTCGGTGGAGGATCAAATGCCCTCGAGCATAAAGGAGAAGGATCAGTCATTCGTATCCGTAAATGACGGGATATCGACCGTTGTCCATGACGTTGGCGCAGTGGCGCTCAACTAGTTGTTTGCGCCCGGGGGGGAGCCAGCTCCGGGCACACCGTGATGAATAAACTCTGTCTTTTGCTTCTGCTCTTGCTGAGCGACAGGCTCCCTCTTGATGACCCTGACCTTGGTCGGCTTCGGAGCGATTGCGCCGACCTTGTTGTCGGCCGCAACCTGAGCGGCCTTCTTGGCGGCCAGCGTGGCCTTTCTCTTCTCCACGGCCCCAGCCATGTTTCCATTTGCCCAGCGGCCTGCAAGGGGGATACATGTTAGCGCAGTCTCAAGCATTGGGCAAAAGGGAAGAAGCAGCTTACTCTTCATCGAGGCCGACATCTTCTCCGACTTGGTCATGGAGTTATAGTCTTTGGGGCGCTCCTCGGCCTCGCCAGCCACCGCGGGCTGCGAGGCGGGCGTGTTGTTGCGGCTCGCGGCCGTCTTGGATATCACCTTGATCTTGGGAAGCTTGCGGCCTGCAGCCGTCGTGGGCGCGGCCGTAGCGGCGGCAGCGTTGTCTGCCTTGTAGCCGACGATGCCGTCCTTTGCGAGGGCGTCTCCTTGGGGAGCCGCACGCTTGCCTCTTTTCTTGGGCGGCTGCTCATCAGTCACCCCGTAGTCCTCGGGTTCATCGCGGAATCGCTTCTGGCGCTTGGGCCGGAAAGAGTAAGAGGACTCGGCAGTGTGAGAGGTCGAGTCGGACGAGGCCGTCGAGGGCCGCGAGTCGCCATTGTCCGTGATAGTAGACGAGTACTCACTCAAATTCTTGGACTTGGGAATCTTGAGCGTCAAGACGTGACTCTTGCGCGGCTCTTTGGCGGGCTTGGTCTTGGCCTCGGCGTCGAGGGCCTGCTCGGCCAGCTGCGAAGCCTTCTTGCCGCGAGGGGGGCCAGGCTTAACAAAGGGCTCGCCTTGACCGCCAAGGACCTCGGGCGAAGGAGGTGAAGGAGGCGAAGAGCCTTCAGTGGCATTGGACGAGGCCTCCTTGGCAGCGGCGTTTGTGCGGCGGCGGCGGCGACCCTTCTGCCGAGGCGCCTCTTCGGCGTCCGAGGTGGACCCGTCTCTGGCCTTGGTCGACGTGGTTTTCTGCTGAGTCTCGCCTTGCTTGTTCAGCTGCCTGTTCCTACCCGTCATGGTGGAAGCCGGCGTTCCGCTGCGGCTGGGCTGCTGGGCGGCTGGATCAAAAAGCTGCACCGGCTTGCGCGTCCGCTTGGTTGTCACTTCTTCGGCCTCGGAGGCCTTGGCCGTCGGCTTGGGCCGGCTGCGAAGCGATCGCGAGCGGGTCTTGACGCCTTCGTCGACGCAGTTTTCGAGATCCTGGAAACCAATCTTGTTCGGATGCGGATCATAGGGGAAAAAGTATGAGGCAGCCATGATTCTGTCCTGGGATTGTACCCAGCGCGTCTCCTCAATGTTTTCCGGTTGTTTGGCCTTGTAGCCCTTGACGGTGAAGTCGGGCTCGATATGCTTTTCAATAGCCGTGCTCAGATCGCGCGTCTTCATTTCGTACTTGGCGTCTGCCTCTTGGCGCCTGGTCGCGTTCTCCCAATCGGAAACGAAATGTATGGACTCCTGATACTCGTGCTGCCACTCCCGCATGGCCGCGTTGACGACGTCAAGGACTTGGCAGAGTTCTTCTGTAGACATCTGTTTATGGTTCTGGAGCGCGGCAGCAAAGTCGGCGGGATCGCGGATCTTGCGGTACTTGTAGAAGACGGACTTGTCGGGGGCTCCCTGAGATTCGGCCGCATTGGCATCCTCGCTGTTTTCCTCGGCAGCAGCCGCAACCGGAGAGTTGGTGGCAGTCGGCTCCGTGGACTCGACTCCAGGCGAGTCTCCTGCATGGGTGCCAAGCGCGGTTGCCGACGATTCATCCGCAGGCATGTTGCCAGCGCCGTCGGTTCCAGTTTCTCCAGAGGACTCTGGGTTTTCGACGTTGGCGGCAGTCTTATTGTCCTTGTTCTCGGACGTCTGTCCAGCGCCGGCTCCATCCCCGTTGTCACCTCTCTTCTCCGGGTAAATATCAATCTCACCGGGCAAGTAAGGGCTCAGGTGCGCCCACGGGCGATCTTGGCCAGCCGGGGCTGTCTGACCAGTGACAGACTTTGTCGCAACGCCCTGATCCGTAGACTGGCTGGAAGGCTCTTCCGATGCCAGAGTGCCATCAGCCGGGGGAACCTGAACGGCCGGTACGCCGCTGGTAGGACCTGGGTCCGGTTCAACAGGTCCCGCGATATTGGGCATGATGAAGGGCTGGGAAGTGTCCGAGGTGGTGATGGTTGGTGGCTCCGAAATGGGCCTCTCTCCCTCTTGAATGCCGTGGGCAATCTGTTCGACCTTGCTCTCCTCGGTGTTCTGGCAAGTGTTCTGGCAAGTGTTCTGAGGCTGCTCGCTACCATGCTCGACTTCCTTGGCAGTAACGGCCGTGTCTTGCGGAACAGGAGCAGGCTCAGAAGCCCCATTCTTGAGCTGTACAGTCTCAGCGCCATCTTGGCCCACATCTCGGTCCGTGAGGCTGAGAGTCGTGGTTTGCAGAACAAGGTCTTCCGCGAAAGATTTCTCTGCCTGATCCTGGGTAGAAGGAATCACTTCCTCTTCAACGCTCTGCTCGATGGCCGACTCCTGGGACTCGGGAGCATCCTTGGCGTCAGCCGCGGGAGATGGTTGACGCCCCTCCAAGCCAGTTGCTTCGATTGGCTTTTCGGCGACCGAGAGGGTCTGCTGGGCTTCCTGAGCCGAGTTCAAGGTAGACTCGGTGAAGCTGGGTGCCTTTTGCGAATCAGAGCAACGCTCTGGCTGAGGCGACTGAATAACCTCATTCTGGGCAGGAACAGACGAGTCGTTTTCCGTGGTGGACACTGGGTCCAGTGTCTCGGCCGGGACATTTGCATCCTGATGCTGGCGTGTGGCCGGCTGCTGTGCAATGCTCTCGGAACCGGTGGCAGCCGCAGGGAGCTTCCACGAGGCCTCGGGAGACTGGGCAGTCGAGGAGTCGCCGGAGTGGCTGGGCCGAGCAGGGTCTGATTCACCGACGTCGGAAAAGGAAACACCAACCTCGATGACGTCTTTGACGTCGTCGTCTTCCTCATAAATACTGGTCTCGATACTCTTGCGAGCCGGGTTGCGGCGGACGCTGGAGAGAGCGTCGGCGCCCAGAGAGTTGCCTCGCTTCTTGGCGGGGTGGGTACCGTAGAGATCCTCGGAAGCGTCCATGTTGTCCGACTTGCGTTTTCTGCCGCGGGTGGAAGAAGAGGCCATTGTCGAGTTGGGGACCATGACTTCATCGTCAATATGCTCCAGGGTGTAGTCAACGCGGGCACGCTTCCGAAGGCTGTGGCCACCCTTCTTGGGGCTGCCATCATCGACAAAGTCGTCGTCGGCAAAGCCAAAGCCGTCCATGGTCCTGGAACGCTTCTTGGAGGGCTGGGGGCGGTTGGGGCCTGGGGTGGAAAAGAGAAATGCGTGCTGGGCCGCCCTGCTGCCTCGGCGGCTCTGGGGCGCCGTCTGGGGCGTGGTAGCGTTTGTGGCTGGCGGCATGACGGGACTAGTGGGAGACTGAAGACGCTCCATCGAGGCTTCAGAAGTCGACTGGGGAGATGCAGAGCCGGGCAGAGGTTTGCGGCGACTGGTGGCGGCAGCGCGGCGACCGCGGTCCATGACGAGCCGGAGCAGCCAGCGATGCGTGTAAGATGCGGCAGAAAACAGGTGGCGGTCGGACGAAAGGGCTCAGTGATGAACAGACGGGCGCGAGGCTCGGAAAAGAGGCAAAGAGTTTGCGTGACGGGTAGGGGAGCTCGCGTTGGCGTGCGTGACGAGAGCGATAACAAGACGCCAAAGGGTTTTGGTGTATGAAAGAAGGTCGACTGTTGTGGGCTACTAGGCAGTCTGAGGGAGACGAGAGATGGGGGTCAAGGATTGCAGGGTGGGTGCGGGTTGGCTGCAACAGGCTGAAGGTACCAAGAGGGACCAAGAAAATAGCCTAGGGCTCGCGAGCAAAGGCAGACGGCTATCAAGGCGAGGGACGAGTGCTGCCAGCTGCCACGGCGACGCAGAATGGGAGGCGATATCTCATGGGCAAGTTTTTTGGTCGCCGGGTTTGATGAATGAGAGAGCCGCTTGATCCCGTTTAGGCCCTTCAGGCGGGTACCGGCACACGAGGTACTGGCTACCAGCCCGCCAGGGCACCTGCCGGAGCACCACGGGCGGCCGATACCTCACCAGTACCTGCGGGGCCCCGGGGTCGCGGTACCTGACACCAGTGCGGTACGTATCGGGTACCTAGACCTGCCACGAATCCTGCAACTGCGACAAAGGAAGGGGACGGACAAACGGACGGCCTCTTTTCTTCTCTCTCTGCAAAGTCGGCTTCTTTTATGTATTACGAAAAGAAACTGGGCCATCAAAATCCTCGTACTCTTGTCATCTCTGCTAGATACATTTCCTTTCCCCGTTTCCCTGGTCCTTGCCGACACTGATCGAGATGCAACTGCGCGGGAAAGACAGACGACAGGTGGTTTGGGGGGCACATGGCGCTGTGCCGTCACCATTTTAAGCGTCACGCAGGGTGCCGGAGACACGGTACCTGCCCACCTGGCCTCCTCGCAGTACCTGGCCGCCCCCTACAGGTACTGTGTGCGGCCCAAGCCCAGCCGCCCGAGGCCATCCGAGGTACCGCGGCGTCTGAAGCAGGCAGGGCGTTGTACTTGCGAGGCACGTAACCCCGTTCGTTGCACGAGTGATGGGAGTGCCTTTTGGGTAAGGCGGCGAGTCGGCCCTCTCCTCTCAACATCTTGAATACATACAGGTAGGCATTCACCAGCCCTGAATACAAACAGGCAGGCATTCACCACAGTATGACCTGAGAGAGGTTCCAGCCGTGTAATCCGCTGCCACTCTCAGCAAAGTCCACCTTGTGATACTTTGGGCGGCAGAGACGTTGCACCAAGGTACTGCCGAGGTACCTAGGAGACCGTCGCGGCGGCAAGGTTTAGCCTTGACTCTGGGAATT
Organism: Ophiocordyceps sinensis; assembly: GCA_012934285.1. Classification (NCBI taxonomy): domain Eukaryota; kingdom Fungi; phylum Ascomycota; class Sordariomycetes; order Hypocreales; family Ophiocordycipitaceae; genus Ophiocordyceps; species Ophiocordyceps sinensis. Next base: position 2,301,300 of record JAAVMX010000008.1, read on the forward strand.
CTCCGCCTCAGAGGCCAATCAGGGGCTGCAAAGGTCGCTTCGAGCCTGAAGAATGCCTGCGTCAACTTGGCCTGATCCTTTGTGCGCACTGCCTGTTTCCCTATTCCCTATTCATGTTTGCCATTGCCAAGAGGAGAAAAAGTCATTTACCTGCGTGTCTTCTCCCTAGACTTGCTTGCCAACGCTTCTGCCCCAAGGTGTCGATGCGGCCCTTGGACGTCCATCCAAGTGCACAAAAGTAGCAGTACTTGTCCCCCAGCAGCCGAATGTACAAGGGTCAGATCTGGTACCATATCCAGCATGTAAGGCACGAGTGATTCGCTGCGGAATGCGCGTCAGCCTTCCTCCACGACCTAGCAGGTACATACATACTCCTTGGGCAGCGTGCATGAGACAGCCTCGCGCTGCTCCCTTTTTTGTGGCGTGGCCTTGGGCTCCTGCAAAAGTGCAAAAGGCTGCTGTGATTTGGTCACTCGCTCATCCCCCTTGTAGGTGTTGTGCAACACGCAGAAGCCCTGGTTGACGCTTGCGTCGGAAGTCGGAACCACTCCGCTGTAACTCGTAACTGCAGTGAAAATACAGGCTCTTGTAGCAGCCCCAGCTTCAGGTACCTAGGTATGTACGTACCTTGACACTGCGTCCTGCTTCTCGCCAATCAGAGCGGGCTGTGTCCTCCAGGCCGGCCAGACGTCACCATGCAAAGTACGTACCCTTTCTGGCGCGGCAGGTGTCATGTGCTCAACGACACTCCATCTCCTCCTCTCGGCCCAAGACTCTCTCATCCGCCATGACATCCAAAAAGACCAAAGCTGTGGCGTCTGCCGCCGACTCCAATGACATCGAAGAGCTCTTCTCCATCGGCGACGGCGACGATGCCAAGTCCAAGACGCCATCGGCCAACCCAAAGTCGTCCAAGCTCTCCAAGTACATGGCCAGCAACGACATCATTGCCGACCTCGAGGACCTCGAGGAGCTGGCCTCACAACAGCCCTCCTCTCGCCCACATACCCCTCGCCTCAAGGATGGCGCCGGCATCAAGCGTTCCACGGCCACGCCTCCCGCTGCTGGCAACGACAAGCCCGCATCGGCTGGCCGCAAGTCCAATGACAGCACCAGGAGCCTCAAGGCCAGCTTCACCCCGAGCGCAACCAGCTCCGAGCTGCACGACGCAGAGAGGAAGGGGACGGTCGAGCAGGAGCAGGAACTGCAGCAGCAGGGTGGAGGGGGCGGATGGTGGGGTGGCATCCTGTCCACCGCCTCGGCCGCCATGAAGCAGGCAGAGGCGGCCTACAAAGAGATTCAGCAAAATGAAGAGGCCAAGAAGTGGACCGAGCAAGTTCGAGGCTTGGGAGGCATCGACGTCGGAGCGCTCAAGAACTATGGTAACACGCCGCCTCCTCTGCCTGGAAGTGACGCCGCGGCTAACCTGCTGAACCTGCCATCCAGGCGACGAGCTGCGCAGCCGCGCCCTTCCAACCTTTACCAACATTCTCCATACCCTCGCGCCGCCCATCAGCTCGCACGAACGCCTTCTCATTCACATCACCCACGATCTCGTCGGCTACCCGTCGCTCGACCCCCTTATCCACGCCGTCTTCGCCCGCGTCATGTCCCAAGTCGAGGGCGGAGACCTTCTTGTTGTTCAGCGAGGTCACGAGAGCAGCTCTCGGCGCCTCGGCGAAGGATCTGCCGGATGGCGCGATGGGCCCTGGTGGAGACAGACGGATTCGCCCCGCGAGCTGGGCGTCATCAAGGGCTTGACCGAAGGCACAAAGCTCTGCAGAGCCGGGGCCGAGTCGTATTCCGACGAATACTATGCTTCCAACGGGGGCTTGGAGCAAGCCAAGACTCGTGCCACGGAGGACCTGAGCGAGAGCAACCCAGTCCGCACCTCGGACCTGTTCTTGGCCGTGCAGGCCATCAGCACCGACGCAGACCAGGCGCTCTTTGCCCGCGCCACGTCGGCCGAGAAAGAAAAGGAGTCGTCGGCCGTCAAGGAGCAGGCAGAGGCGGACGAGCACGTCTGCTTTGCCATCTTCATCCTCGACCCCATCCACGAGATTGAGTTTTCCATCGTTAGCCAGACTTTACCCGCCAAATGGGTCCGCTGGCTTGACGCTGCAACGCCGCTGACCCCCCGTTCCGCCGAGGAAAGCCAGGACGCCTTTGAGAGTGGGCTTCCGGACGAGATCAAGGACATACTAAACGACGGAGGTGTGGACCCGAGGGAATGGGTGGCCGAGTGGATCGAGGAGACGCTAAGCCTGGCCATGGGCGTTGTGGCTCAACGGTACGTGGCCCGCAGAATGGGCGTCGGTGAGGGCGGCCTGGGCAGGGGCAAGAAGAGAGTCGACGACGCGGTGCAGATTGCCGGCGAAGTCGCCCGAGCGGGTGTCCTCTAGCTGGGACATGAGGAGGGTGATCTCGTCTCGGAGAAGCGGAATTGTTCCGAGACGAAATTGTTGTGCGTTGGGCTTGTGTTTTGTTGATAGTCCTGGCGGTGGTCTGATGATTGTAATGCGTATGCCCGTCCTCGCTCGTCGCTTAATCGTAGCGACAGTAGCGTGCCTCGTTGGTCCAGCAAAGGGATCACGACTGCTGAATTGTATTCACGGCAGGAGCCCGGAGGACCAGCACAATATGTACGCCGAAACACACATGAACTAAAGGTGTCGGTCGCTGCTCCTCAGACCGCAGTCGAGAACGACGGGAAGGCATCGATTAGGGTGAATGCCGGCACACAGGGTGGCCAAGGCGAGCTCAGCTACGGAGATGGGGATGCCGCCGACGCCCTGGTCTCCGATGCCCAGCATCTCCTCGCCATCCGTTGTCCCCCCCCCGGTCAGCAATTCCTCTCCGTCAACCTAGAGTACCATGCAGACGAGGGCCTTTGGGGTACCTAGACTTGCCTGTTACGACAATGTAGTCAATGTGGCGAGATTTGTTTCTGGCAGCTGGCTTTCCAGGCTGGACCACGCGGAGTGGTTGCGACGGCAACGGCGGTTCACGTAGAAAGAGAATTGGATCTATGCCATAATCAGGGCTATATTGAAATGTGCTATTAGAGAGAGGCATGAAGCAACGACGTGACAGCGCCTCGTTCAGACCAGCGAGGGTCAGAAAATGTCGGTACTCAGGGAGCCACGCCCATGGAGGGGAGAAGCTAGATGGGCGTGGACTATGACGGTCCATTTCATCTCGCAGCAATCATGAAGACGCATCCCCGCGGACGAGGATGGCGCCCGTCCAACCAGCCCCCTTCCAGCGCGCCGTGCAAGACGCACAAGCGCGAGGAAGGCCAATAAAGACTCGTGGCAGTGGGAAGCGAGTGGCTGGAGGACGATTGCTGCGGCCCGTCGACAAAGGTACGTGGGTGGTCTCGGTGCCCAGCTGGCTTGCGTGGTTTCGCCGTCCCAGAAGTAAAGGGCGGTAATGAAGTGGCAGGCGTGTCAGGCGTGGCATGCGGACCAGATGGGAGACGGAGAGAGAATCGATCGTTGGCAGACAGACGGGTCGGCCAATGGATGTCGAGAGACGACGAAGTGAGGCTCGAGGCAAGGAAGAAAAGTTTGCCAGCAGATTGGTCCGCTTTGGGATGCTTGTCAGCGATAAGATAGCGGCCGAGTAAACAAACAGAAACGCGGGGTACATAGCGACGGGGTTCCTCACTGTTGCGGTTAGCCCGCTCACCTCCTTACGAAGTACCTAGTACCTATTCAACGCCAACTCTCTTTTCCACAACCTCTCTCTCGCCCTCTTTCCTCACTCTCCCTCTCAACTCGCTTCCCTATACGTAACCTTATCTTCAAACAACATCGTCAACAATGATACACGAGCTTACTCAATAAGTTGCCTGATAGGTGGCCCCTGGCACACTACAACACCAGTCGCGGCGTCGCCCAGCCGGCAGCCGTGACAATGGCACAGGTGGACATGATGGCCGGGACCGTCCTCATTGAGCTGGCCGAGTGGCAGCAGGAATACTTTGCCAACTGGTACAGCATGCATGGCGCCACAGTTGAAGCCTTCTGGCGTTCCCTCGACCGAGACCAACGCGCCAAATGCCTTCCTCTCGACTCGGAACATGTCCATCTGCCTCAAATCTGTGACGAACCCTGGGGGGTGACTCTGGAAAACTGGCCCAGCTCACTGGTACCTGAATGGGATCTGTGCGCCTTTGTCGAGGAGGGCTCGGAAACTCTCCTCGACCTGATCAAACACCGAGCCACAAAGTCTCTCTACACTCAACACTGCTATGGTGTCAACGACGACGTCGGAGACTATCGCTTCGTGCTCAAACACGTGCGCGCTCATGGACTTGCTCCCCATCACCCGACCACCAGGAACTGCTAGAACCGTTTCGTGGATGGCCAAAAGTATGGGATGGTCTTTGAAGTTTTTCCTGGCTCCTACCAGGCCGAGGTACTCGACGTTGTGGGCACGTCCCTTCAATTTGCCTCGTGGCCGATTGGCAGCTTGATCCTGCTGAGGCAGTTCATCCTCTCGAATGGGCTCAGATCCATCTTCCAGACTCTTGTGGAAGAGGCTTCCAAGCCCAGACCTGAAAGCGAGCCGCCCCAAACTTCCGACAAGGCGGCGATTGCCGCTCCGCCCGAGCCCATCGTCCAAGCCCCTCCTGCCAAGTTTGCTCTGTCGGACCTGGTAGTCTCTGCTCGCGATCAAAGAGACTCGCATGACGAAAACTTGGAATTGCTCCGCACCGAGCCTCTTGTGCTCATTTGGAGCATCGAGTCCTGCCTCCATAGCCAGCCAGAAGCCATCGCCGATGAGCAAGGGCATCGATGTCTCTCGAGGACCGACTCCCAGGTCCTTGCTGCTATTTTTCAAACAGTCCATGCTGCCAATCAAAGTGCTGGCACCTGGAGCTACATTGTTCGTCTGCTTGAGCTCCTCGAAAGCTGCGACGCGGATCAGGCCTACCGGAGAACCCTTTTGCAGGAGATAACCAATGCCTGTCATGTCGAGTACATCCGTGCGCAGGCCCTCTTTCGGCAACATGTCCAGACGGCCACGGCAATCCAGTGTTTTGAGCGAGCTTCCAATGCTCTTGACGAAGCCGGCAACCCGCGTGTCAGCATGATAGGCGACCTCGAAGACTTGGCCCACTCTGATGCACAACTTTATTACGTGCTGCGTCTCTGCCAGCCCGATACCAATGCCGCCAGGGCAGCATACTGGATAGCACAGCTGGACGCCCTTCATCAAGCCGATCCCCCGGAGCGAGAGAGATTGACCATGAGGGAAACCCGGGCGCTGTGGGATCTGTTCATCATCATTCAGCTCATCCAGAACCTATCATTGCTCACCTCGATGCCCCCATTCTCCCGCAAGAAGAGACGAGCATTCGTCTCTCGATCGCGAAAGCTAGAAGCCGAGTTGGATCAAATTGGAAAGCAGATGAACGCACAACAATTATTTGCTCAAGTACCAAGGATTTATGAGCCCGCAGAGGCTCAGGATATCTTTGAATATGTCGACGAGAGAGTCGCTGAGAAGGCTGGCGCAAAGATGAGCCTTCTCTACCAAAATTTGGTCGAAGGATGCCTTTGTAACATTCGAAATCAGTATCCAGAGACAAAGCCTCAAGAAGCTCAGAAGGAGAAAAATCCCCAATGGATACCGTTTCCGGCATCCAACCAGCAGCCACCCAGCAACCAAATCGAGCCCCAGAGACGCAGACAGAAGCAGAAGACCCGCCCGCCACATTCATCCGTCTTGAACCCTGCACCGCCAGCAGAGCCAACTGCTCCGGAGCAGGTCGTCGAGGCCCCGCAGATTACCGTGAGCCTGTCGACCGCCGCAGTCTTCTCCAAGGTGTTTGCAAATTCGCAGGCTCGAGGCCCGGTGAGCTGGGTGGCGTTTGAAGCTGCCATGGTAGACCTGGGCTTCTCCGTCGGGCCCAAGTGCGGCTCCACCTACCACTTCTTACCCGTCAACAACCCGGCCTTGGATCGGCCGTTTTCGTTTCACCGACCCCACGAGTCGCACATCGAAGGCATCTTCCTTCGCCTTCTCGGCAGGCGATTGAAGAGAGTGTACGGCTGGGGCCGTGATACGTTCCAGGTTGCCTGAAGGCCCGGTGTTTCTACGCGTGAGGCCTTGGCTAATTGCGTAATCTGATGCAGCGACGTCGATGCCCATGCTATGCGAGCTTGTTTGCATGCACGAGCACGCCAGCTCAGGCAGTGCGACATGGCTGACAAGCCGGTTTGTTCCCGTCCCCTCTCCTTTGCCCCTTACTCTACTTGCCTCTTTTTTCCATCATTCCCCCTTGGCACGCAAACCATATACTGACAGCTTCTGCCTGCCACGTTGCCGCTTTTTCCTCTTTGAAAGCAACAATGTGCACCAATGCTCACAGCAAATACTTTGATGAATAACCCGACGGCCGAGTTGAACCATCTTTCCTCACCTACCTTGGCTCTTTTCAGAATAGTCTGGCAGGCGTAGTGGTCAGGAAAGGATTTTTCATTCACGCCAAGAATCTTTGCTTGCGCTGGTGAGGAAGAGCGCCACCAAAATGTATGGAGTATCGCCTCGGGAGTTTAGTTGAATTTCGTCTTCATCATCGCACCTCGACGCATAGGTGGCCTGCCGTGAATTCCTCGCCTTTGCCGGGTCAAGGGGGATAACAAGGAAAAGGGGTTCGCGCCTCTTCCAATCGCGAGCACCGGCACCATCTGCACCCCGATCCCGGTCCGTCCGCCCCCAGCCCACCCCATGTCTCGGCTGCAAGGGAAAGAGGCGTCATTCCAATCTTCGGGGTCCACAGGGAGCAAGAGAGAGCCTCCCTAACACGGCAGCCCAAGTCCGTTGGAGACGAGGTTGCAGAGGCCGCTTGGGTCTGTCTGTCTGGGTGGGTAGGCTGGATACTATCGGAAATCATCCTTAGTGCCCCATTCCCGCTGCTTTCAATCATGTGAACTGTGTAGACAAGGTATATACCGAGAAGAAGAACAAATAAAACCCAGCAGGTCATCGTAGCAAAAACTCCTTGTGACTCGCGTCCATCGGATAATATCCAATCTCACATGTCAAGGCTTGCCCTAAACTACGCCATCTCTCCAAACCTCGGGGACATTCTCACATTGCACCAAGTAGCTCGCCAAGCCACGCACAAAACAGGACAGGCACGCTCGGTCAAACAAATAGCAAGAGGCAGCGAGGATGGCCGACGCCTCACTGACGAGAATCCTGAACATTGTTGTTGCCAACCAGGTTAGGCGAGTTCCTAAGGTCGCCGGTGATCTGGTCCTTGGTGGCCGTCTCCTTGAGGTACTTGGTGATGTCGGCCACGCCCTTGACGTCGTCGACGGACATGGCGGTCAAGGCAAGGCCGACGATGTGTGGGGTCGCCATGGATGTGCCCGAGATGGTGTTGGAGTCGGTGTCGTTGCGCATCCAGGCAGACAGGATCTTGGAACCAGGTCCGAAGATGTCGACGACTGGGCCGTAGTTGGAGTAATCAGCCATGGTCCAGTTCATGCTGAGGGCACCAACCGTAATGGCGCTGGGAGCTGAAGCCGGGGACACGTCGCTGGCATCCTGGCCCTCGTTTCCGGCCGCGATGACGGACACGACGCCCGACTCCGAGGCCGTCTCGACGGCCAAGTTGAAGAGGTTGGAAAAGTAGCCTCCCAGGGACATGTTGATGACGGCCGACTTGGTCCGCCCCTTGTCGACTATGTTGTTGGCGGCCCAGTTGAAGCCGCCCAGGATAATGGACGTGGTCGAACGGCGGCCCTGAAAGACCTTGACAGAGAGTATCTTGGACTTCTTGGCCACACCGTACGTCTTGCCGCCAATGGTGCCGGCGACGTGCGTGCCGTGGCCAAATGTATCCGCCGTCTCGTTCTCAAAAGCCGTGTAGGCGACCTCGGCGCGGCCCTCAAACTCGGAGTGGGAAATGAGGACGCCGCTGTCCACAACATAGGCATAGGTGCCCTCGCCAGCTTCGGGGTTGTAGACGTAATCGTCGACTCCTTGCCGGCGGTGCGAGATGGCGCCCAGGCCCCAGGTAGAGTTGCGCTGAGTAGACAGGTGCCTCTTCTCGAGAGTCGTCGTCTTGTCATCCCGGGCAGCCCGCGGCTCGACATGGTTCTCCTGAATAAAGGCTAGCTGCCACTCCCTGTCTTGTTCCACCACGGCAACCTGTCGCCCGTGTCAGCCACGTCTGTTTGTCAGGCGTCGGTGAATTCGGCAGTCCGGAAGGACTAGACAAGCGAGATTCAACCCACTCACATCGGGATTCCTTCGAATCGCGGCAATAGTTGCTTCGTCAAAGTGGCCGGCGTAACCATGGAAGTTGTAACTGCCCGAGTAGGTCTTCTCGACGCCCCGGAATTGCTCGGGGCTCAGACCGCGCTTGTGGACGCCGTCGACCCAGTCCAAATGGGTATCAAGGTCTCGAGGTTTCAGGCCAGGCTTCAGAGCAATGATGTACTTTCCCTCGATAGGGGGGCTCTGGTGACTGGTAGCTACTGATTGGCCTTCTGCCGCCACCATGGGGACGGCAAGGACAGTGGAGAAAAGAGCAGTCGCCGCAATGGCGAAGCGCTTGACGTTGACCATTGTTAAAGTGTAGAAACTCAGGCGGGGGAGACAATTTAGGGATCTGATGGGAGAGTGTAGAGGGCCAAGCAAGGGGAGAGTGCCGGAGTCGAAAGAGAACTTCTGCCTAGGCACAGGCGGCACTTTATACTTGACATGTTGGTGATCCGGGAGAGGCAACGTCCTTGGTTCCTTGGTAGAGACTGAATATTTTCAAGGGGGGGGGGACAAGGAAGGGGTGGGGGAAGTGCAAGGAACAGAGAAGCTTCCTTGTCTAGAGGCACGCGAGCTGGGACATAATGACAGGTCGCTGATAAGTCAGTGCAGAAACGGAAGGAGAGCAGACGCGTCTAGGTAGCAGCAAGGGTAGGTGTGTAAGTCGAAGCGGTCGATGAGGCAACCCACGGGCAGATAGATAGGCCTTGGATGGCAGCCCCCGCAGCCAGGTTCGGAGATATGCATGCAGATTGTGGGACCGGGCATCCCAGCTGGCATGCATGTTCTCAAGGACGTCGTTTATTAGTCCGGGGATGGGTGAATCGGCAATGCAACTCGACTATCACGCTGTCCGCGCTTCGGCCGACGACATAGGCGACTAGGCTGGCTTGGCAGGCTGTCGAGAGCGAATGAAGCAACAGTCACATGGCGCGATGAGAAGGTGTTCGCCACGCCTGGGGGGGGAAGCCAGCCGCCAGAGCTAGCAGAGGCATTGGAGGAGCCATGTCCAGGCAGGAGAAGCCGTCCCGGGTCGTCCGTTAGCCAATCTCCGGGATCCCACGCGTGAGCAAGTCCAGTATCAAAAGCCGGCCAACAGGCAGTTGAAGCTCACGGCGAGCAAAGCCAGCCAATTTCGCCGCTGCCCAAAACGCCACAAAGTCACTCTCCAACCGCCCCTGGCGACTGCTTGCATGTCAATGCCGCAAAGACGGGAAGGGCGCCAAGGTTCTGTGCCTACCTGCTGTGGCATGGCGCGCGCCCATTCAAGGGGCAGGGCCCAAGGAGCCATAGGGGCCGGGCCGACTTCATCTTTTGTCGTCATTTGGCGGCGGTCTCAGTACGTTTCGGGAAGGGCCCGTGGGTGGAGGTCGGGCGGAAACCGGAGGACGAAGGAGACGAAACACGAACGGGTGGCGCTCCGCCCGGGATGCAAGGCTCAGGAACCGGCGCCACATGCCGCTGCCGAAGCCTCGAGCCGTGGCAGATGGGAGTTGGTCGAGCAAAAGTGTCCGACAGTCGGCACTGCGAGCCTTTGGGCACCATGAGAGCCAACCGGCCGATACTGCTATGCGAGCGATTGGTCGACGCTCGTCATTCGTACGACTGGCCACGAACCGTCGTGTAAATGGCCAAAAGGTGCATGGGACGGCTGTCAGGGGCCGGGGCCGTCCCCAGTGGGCGTGACTGAGGGATCCTGGCCTGTGGCTGATCGAGTGCGTCGTCGGGCTGCACCCTTGCCGTGTCTGCCGTGCCAAGTGCACAGCAGAGAGCGTCGCACATGCGTGCGAATGCATGTAAGTTGCATCCATATGCACATTTGCTTCGTCCATACCTTCCAATAACAGAGCTTTTCGTCTCGTCACGTCAAGCTCAAACAACGAGACGGCATGGCAGAAGCAGAGTCACAAGGGTCGGCTGCGGTTCAGCTGTCCCGCGGCGGATGGCGTTTTCTCAAACCCCGGAGGCGAGATTCGGAGGGAGCAGGCCCACCGCTCCTCGATGAGACGCTCGATTAGGAAGGCTGGCAAATGGCGATATTGAGGTTGGCATGGCGTGATGCGTCGCTGTTGAAGGTTGAAGCGGAGATTTTTCATCTCTGATCTTTTGATGTGGGGGTTTATCTCCCCGTTCCTTCCCCGTCTGTCGGACTCTGTGATGGAACCCGGGTTGATTTATCCGAGGAGGGGCTTCTCCCCAAACGCTCTCTCCCTTACAGATCCTGGCAAAAAAGCCCTCTTCGAAGGAGCTACTTCGTACGTACTGCAAACCGTCGACAAGGAGCCGACTCGGGACCCTCGATGCGACCGACTCAACCCGGCCTCGTGCAGCCTCCTTCAGCGTTGCGCTGCAGACGCCCTGCACGACGCGCAATGCGTGCTACACATGAAGATGCCGCGACGACCACATGACGTGCGCGGCGGGCTCGACAGTGACCCTTCTCCAACCACCCGAGAGCCTCCCTCGCCATCAGGCCGGCCACACCACCGCCGTTGATCAATTGCAAGGGCCAGCCAGCATGGTCGAGGCGAGACAAGCCACGATAGGCAGCCGGCTACGAAGTACGGAGTACGAATACTCATCACTGCTGATTGCCATTGATCATCTCCCTCTCCTTTCCTTGGACTCCCACCACCACCTCCCCTCGTCTAAAGTCCCACCCGTCTTCTCCAAATTAACTGCCCCGCCCTCTTCTCCGCAGCGCGGCTCCTCTCACCCTGTCCCCTGTCCCGCCCGCCTTTATTTTCACGGTACGGAGTAGTTACGGCGTGCGGGGATCAGAGCTCGCCATCCCGTCGAAAAAGCCCGCCAACAGGCCAAGGTGCCAAGGTGCAAAGCCGACGAACATCTGGAAACGAAGCACGGCGCCCCTGGTCGGTCAATGCACGCTGCCGGCTCTTGCTGACATGCAATGCGCACAATAGGCATTCACCCCCCTATAACACGGTCACCACCTCGTCATTGATCATGGAACCAGGCGGCGACGACGTGCGCCAAGGTGCCAAGGTACTGACGCATCCTCGCAGGGACAGCCCTATTGCTGGCGCTGCAGGCCACTGGCCGTCCTGGCCGCGAGAAGTGAAGCCAGCCACTTTGACAGTCTTATTAGCAACATCATCACCATCATCACAGTCCTTGCTACCGCCTTGCCCGATTGAGCAGGTAGGCCGCTGATTCAAACCCTGTTTTTGCTGGCTCAGATGGCTCGTATCGTGGGAAACCACGGGGCCCAGGCTTGACGAGCTCCGTACCTCGTGACCTTTTCCGTTATGAAGCCCCGAGAAGACGATGCCACCCCGCTCTCCGACCTGCGGCCCAGCTTCCGTCAACAACCTGCTGCTTTTAGCGATGCCGACGACCAGAGCTCTCGCATCGTAGATGCGGTCCCTGACGCGTTCCATATCATCACCCACGTCCCTATCCCGCATCGTCTCATCGTCTCTTCTCATGCGTACAGCCTCCTACCCATCGCGTCTCCGGTCGAATTGCTTCTCACGTTGCTGGCCACATGCTTGTCGACGCAGACTGCGGAGGCCGGGGCCCGCGCTGCTGATGTGGTGAAATTATACTCGTGATAACCAGCCTGCAGCCCGGTCCCCGCGGTGCGTCGCTTATCGCCTTGTATGCCTGATGACGCACCACGGCCCTCTTGGCGCACCTGGCAAGGGTGACTGACTACTACCTTGATTGGGCCGAACGCCGTCCCCCCCGTTACGGTCTGCTTTTGCGGAATCCCGACGGTTTGCGAACCTGGCTTATCCCATCTCGCCATGGGAGCAGAGATGAACATGCAAGCGCGGACATCAACCCAATAGAGCCACGACTTCCTTGTTTTCCCCATCCGCCTGGTGCGCTTCTGGCTGACCTTTGACCCTAGCGTCTGGATCATTGAATAGATTGAACGGGGGGCTCCGGTTCGGGAAGGTTGGCAACAAATCGAGCCTCTCTGATTGGCCTCTCGGACAAGTCTCCTGCAATCATTTCGTGGGAGAAAGCGGCACGTGTCCTCGTCTCTGCAGGCTTCTGGCCGGGGTCACGCCTCGGTCATGGTCCCGAGGCGGGCCATTCTGGAAGCATTCGCGTCCACGACGCTGTTTGGACAGAAGCAGCTGCAGAGAGGCGACTGCCGCTGGAGTGACCGCGCATCTGGCCTATCAATGCCCCTCGACTGCGCATCGCTTCCCGACGGCTATCGTGCTTCCCAAAGCGATGGCGCCATACTCAAGCTAATCGGCGTCGTGTAAAGAGGGGTGTGGGGATGAAGCTGTGCAGAGTCAGCTCGCTGCTGACAGTCTGTCGTAGCTGTGGCCGGACCGACTGCATGTGAGCCGGCCCGTGGAGAACTATTCCTTCAAACGAGTGGAGAAAAGAGCCCAGGAAGAGAACCAGGGTAAGAAAAAGCTCATGACCACTGGTGGTCGACGCATCAAATGGAGACCACCATGGAGCTTGGTGCCCGTCACCAGCCTTTTTCGTTCCGTCTCAACGTGTTCCATGCAGCTTGGATTTCGTCTCAGTAAATCAAGCCAGCATTCCCAGATACTGCGTCTTGATGGCCGTCTTCTTGGACGCGCCCCTCACCCCAATGCTCACAGTCTCCCCGGGCACAATGTCAACCAGGTTGTCGTCAAAACCGACCTCGTCATCCTCGCACTCGAGTGCCAGGCCCTTGACGGGCACCTCCGCGCTAACGCGCACCGTCTTTTCGTCGTCGCTCAGCTCGGCTCGAAGGTGCTTCGGCTTCTGCAAGTGCAAGTACTTGAGCGGCTCAGGCCAGTTGACGTAGCGGGCGACTTGGGTGCCGCCCTGGAGCAGGTAAGCCGCCACGACGGTGCGCGCCTCGAGGCCGGCGCCGCGTGTGGGCACGGGCACGTTCATGGCGAACAGCTCCGTGGAGCGGTTGGCCGCGAGGAGCTTCTGGGACGAGACGGTCTGCGAGTACGTCTCCTTGCCCGTCTCCACGTCCCAGGCCTTGACGACGCAGTCCACCCTGATATCGTCGAGGCCCAGGTTCGAACCCCAAGCCTCGACCGTGACGCGCTTCTCAATGTCCACTCGACTGTGCTTGCTCTTGGGGTGCGTCGTCTCGAGGCGCTTGATACCGACGGAAAGGGGCATCATTTCACGCTTGACGGTGTAGTAGGCGAGCTTGGGCCGCAGATAATAGTCGCAGATGGACCACGAAGTGACTGGCCAACAGTCGTTGATCTGCCACACCAGCGCGCCGCTGCAATACTCGCGTCCGGGACCTCGCCACTCCCGTTTCCAGAGACGGTATGCCGAGGCAAGACACTCGGCCTGCATAAGCTGCGTGCAGTAGACAAAGTGTTCGATGGGGTCGGGCGCGTAACGAAAGTTCTCGACGAGGTACAGAGCAATGCGGCGCGCGTGCCCAGCCGCCTTGTTGTGGAAGTCGACGGTGGAGGATTGCGGGTAGCGGTCCGGGTCGTCTTTGCCTTGAGGCAGAAAGGCCTCGTCGATGGTCTTGATGGAGGGGAACGCCTCCATGCCAAACTCGGACACGAAGCGGCCGACGAGCTTGTCAAAGTCCTGCCACTTCTCTTGAGTCCCGTGCCAGACGTTCCATTGATGAATGTCTCCGACCGTCGGGTCTCTCGTGTACCGGCCGCCCCACGGGCAACCCGGCCGGTAGGGGAGGCTGGGAACGAGCTCCGCGCACACGTCTGGCAGTATTTTTTCGTAAATATACCGGGCGGGGAATTCCGACTTGAGCCAGTTCTCGGGGTTCATGTCGTCGGGGTTGTAGTTGAGTCGTTCAGACTCTGCGTATGAGTAATCCTCGTTGTTGCCAGCCCAGACAACAATAGATGGGTGGTGCCGCAGCCTCTTGACGTTCTCCCTGGCCTCTCGCTCGACCGAGGCAAGGAAATCGGGATGCGCAGGGTAATTGCCACAGCCAAACATGAAGTCGTGCCAGACCAGGATCCCCGTCTCGTCGCAGGCGTCATAAAAGGCCTGCTCCTCGTAGATGCCGCCGCCCCAGACACGAATCATGAACTGGTTACCCTCGGCGACCAGCCGGATCCAGTCACGGTACCTCTGCCGGGAGGTGCGCGCGACGAAGCTATCGGCGGGGATCCAGTTGCTGCCCCCGCAAAAGATGGGTATGTTGTTGACCTGGAAAAAGAACGAGGTCCCGGGCTGGTCCTGTACAGGGCGCTGGATGAGTTGAATCTTGCGCAGGCCAATGTTCTTGGATAGACTGTCTAGCTCTTCGTCCCCGTCGAGCAGCGTGGCCGTGATGGTGTATAGGGGCTGCTTGCCGTACCGGATGGGGTACCAGAGCTCCGGGTTTTGAACTTTGAAGGTGGCAGAGGCAGCGTGAGCTGTAGCATCTGCCGTTGCCGAGGCCACCTTTTTGCTCCCGAGGCAAACATGGAAGCGGAGCTTGGACGCCGGGCCCTCGATTGAGGCGTGCGTGACGACGTTGGCGCTCTTGAGTGAGTCGTCGACGTCGACCTGGACGTGGAGGTCGGCCAGGCGCGAAGTGTAGATGTCAAGATGGACAGGCCGCCAAGGGCCGCAGGTCAAGAGCATCGGGCCCCAGTCCCAGCCCTATTTGCATAAGACGCGATGGTTGGCCGAGGCTCATGGGCTACGAGGGTTTCAAGCCAGCGCCAGACACACTCACCCAGTGATACTGCGCCTTTCGCACAGCGAGCCTCGAGACGTCGCCGTTCCAGCAACCCCATTTGTGCTGCGGGTGCCTGTCAACGATGCTCCAGCCACGAAAGTAGGCGACGTCAAAGGTGATGACGAGCTCATTGTCTCGTTCCCTTTGCAAGACGTCGGTGACGTTCACCCTCTGGGGAATGAACATGTTGTCCGTCTCGAGAAGAGTCTTGCCGTTGAGAACGACCGAGGCAAACGTGTCGAGGCCCTCAAAGACGAGCTCTGCCGTGGCGCGGCCATGCAGCGCGGGGGTGGCAAAGGTGGTCTTGTAGATCCACGGCTTCTCCCCGACCCATTGCACGTCAAGCTCGTTCTTGCCGATGAAGGGGTCGGGGATGAGCTTGTGGTGGAGGAGGTCGAGGTGGATCTGGGTTGGGAACTGACTGACAGGCAGATAGGCGCTGTCCTTGTGGTCTGCTTGCTTGAAGTGCCACTCTTGGTCGATGGGAATGCTCTGGAAGGGAGCCATGGTGGTGAGAGTCGGTAATGGCGAGAGAAGCTGTGTCCCCTTTTCCTGGAGGTGCAAAGAGGGAGAGGCGGTAAAGTTCAATGGAGGGGCACCGACGGGCCGACGACTGATCCGCAAGTCTCGGCTGCTCCCGCCCCTGCTGATCATCATGGTCACTTGTTGATGGACGTGATAGTGGTAGTACTACCTACTCCGTACTGCACGAGGTTCAACGGAAAGCAAAATATCCATGCCGCTAGATGTTGTGGTTGGTATGTAGGTAGTCCCCGTCGGCTTTCGCATTATGAGTTGGCCTAAGGGAGCCAACGGGTACCCGTTGGGATTCCTCCCTCATCTGACCCGGCTGCGGGGACAGGGCTTCAGGCGGAAAGGGCTTCAGGCGGCAACGACTGCAACCCCGGACGCTCAGCTGCCACGCAAGGGAAGCTGGACTTTGAGCTCGAATTTGCATGGCAGGCATGGATGGATGTAGTATGTACATACTTCGTACTTCGTACGTAAATGACCTTGGCAAAAGTCGCAGAATCGGCTCATCATTGCTTCCTCCGTATTGTCAGATAGTCACGTACACACATCACGTATACCTACGTAGACACTAGTCACGTGCCTACCTCTCGTCTATATTAGGGCTAGAGCCACAGGCATAGACCTTAAATACATACACATATATGCATCCTATAGAATAGCCTCTTTAGCCGTGTGTGTATTCTAGCTTATTAGGTAGGCTATAGAACCTCCGTTCTAATAATTAAGAGTCTTAGCCTCTTAATTAATATCTCCGGCACTTAATTTAAACCTTATTAGTTAATTAATAGGCCCCCTTTAAGCTACTAAAAACACTAAAAACACTAAATATACGAAAAACATCGGAAAAACACTAAAAACTAATAACCGGGGAATATACCGGCGCTACGATACGCTCGAGCATACTATCTAAGCGTAGAAACTAAGTATACTTAATCGTTTTCCCTCCTCCCTCCCTAACAACGGAATACTAGTATACGTTACGCGAATTTTCTTATTTATTTTCGGCACTATAATAAGAAGTCGGAGTTAGATAACGAAGAAAAACACGCTATAACGTATATACTATATCGATCGCAAATTATCGCGACTACCCCCTGCCTTTCTCCTTTTCCCTCCTAAACGACGTAGAGACGGCACCGTCCTTACCTTATTGCTACCGCACTCGCTATACGATAACGACTATAAGAAGGGATATTATACTAAAGGGAACGGCCGAATAGCTCGTTTAGGATAATAAATTCCGTTTCCGAGCTAAGTCCGCTTAACTCTAGGAGTACGTCGAACGATATAAAGAGCTTTTTATAAAACCGTCGCCTCTTACGTTTAAAAAACCACCTTACACTTAGGCCTATACGGCGGATAACGATATTTATAGCTAAAATATAATACCTACCGCGTAGGAGATTAACTAGAAATAGAATATATATAACGCGGCTCTAAAGGAATAGAAGGACTAGAATAAAGACCTTTAAGCCTTTTAAGAATAGGTATTAATAACGGTCTTAGATTCGAATTATTAATTATACTATAGCTACGACGACGAACTCCTAATATAGTATAAGAAGCTCTAAAAGAGCTATAAAGGAAATCGTAAAGACGCTATTCGTATAGTCTAAGCATGGTACGAAGAGGCGATAAAGGCGTTAACGTCTTCGCCTCGGAATTAGAATATATAGCTTAATTAATAGAAGGTCGTTATAGAGGATAGAATCTAGGCAGAACTTCCCGAAGCTATATTTAAAAGCACCTATATTAAGGACTTTATTAAAGTCGTTGCCCCTTTTTACCCGCAATAGGCTTAGGCCTTTATCTACGGAAATTAGTAAGACAAACGCGACTTCGATAGGCATACGATAATTAACTCGTTTATAAGGTACCTTAATACCTTATCGAACTCGTCGATCCCTAATATAAAGAAAGGGTCCTTCGGCCTAACCTTCGCCGGGAACGAGAATAATAATAAAAGGCCGGCTAGCGAAAATAACACTAAGGCACCGACCGCCTAAGGTTATAGCCGGAAGCAAAGAGGTTTTAAGGCAAGGCCGGGTAAGAAGAGAACACTCCCGAGCTATAACGAAGAAGAAAGTACCCCCTATTGCCGCCTTTACTCTTTTACTAGCTATAAAATAAAGGATTGCTAGGAGATTAAGCGCGATAATGCCTTACTATAGTAGCTAGGCATAGGCATAAGGAAAAGAATAATCGATACTAATATAGCGAACCTAGACATCGCTAGAGAAGTATAGAGGCTTATAGGAAAGAAAAGGGTCGTTATTAAGGACTATAATAAGATAGATTAACTTATAAGGGCGAAGGGGAAATGCCTATTAGCCTCCTTTTTCGTCCTAAAACTTAATAGTACTTTCTACGTTAACGCCTACCCTCTTTATCACTCGTCTATCCTTAACTATAGAACGACCTTATATATCTTTAATTAGATTTCCCGTTTCCGTAACTTTAGAACTATATAGGAAGGAGACTTCCTTTAGGCGGGAGACGATAAAGTAAGGATATAAGGCTACGGTAATATAGACCTACGTCTCTAAGGCCCGATACGCCTACGAGTGCTATATCTAATAGATACTGCCTACTATAAGAACTTCGTATATAACCTCGTCTTATATAGGTTGTTTAAACACTAGGGAATCTAGTAGGACGATAAGCCCGGTAAAGCCTCCGCTCTACGAGCGGCGGATAATATAGTCGTTAGTCTAGTTACGTAATATTATAGCTAGTTCGTGCTAGAATATATTCTAGAATATATAACGAGGCGAGCCTTTTATACTTATAGGAACGCCTTTAACTCTATAATAATATAGAAGCCGTAGAAAGCTATAGCGGAGCTATAGCACCGTAGACTTAGTTACCTAAGCCCTTAGGCCCTTAAACACTTCGTTAATTACTTAAACGGCGCTAAGATTAAAGGACTAATAATAGTCTAGTACGACTACTACGGTATAGCAAAGGCAAAAAGGGTCATCCGTCGGGAACTACGTCTATTAGCTAAACTTCTATATTGATATTACCATTGTACCAACCAGGCAAAAGTAAGATGTATCCCGACCGTGGACGTAATACAATGGCTTATGAATGAAATGTCGATATACCCCCCTACGTACACGGTGGCCTGCCCGACCGTGCTGAATAAGCCGTAGTGTTAATCGCCGCCGAATGTGCCGTGCCGTGCCGTGCCGTGCCGTGCCGTGCCGTGCCGAATGCCGTAAGGTGCCTTAGCGCAAATGCGCCGCCGGTGTTAATGTATAACCTTGCCGATCGAAGGCGTAGCGCGCAGCCGCTAAAAGTGCGACCGGGCCCGAAAGTGGCGAAAGTAGCGAAAGTGGCGTCTTGTGGCGTTTGTGGCGTCTTATAGCGAAAATGGCGAAAGTAGCGAAAAAATAACGAATTAACGTGGGGTTCGAAAAGAATGTCAACAGCAGTAGAAGTTACAGCTAGGTCCTAGCAAAATGGACTTCGCTCCTAGGCTTATAACTGTTAATATTACTATTATACCAACTAGGCAAAAGTAAGATGCATCCCGACCGTAGACGTAATACAATGGCTGATAAATAAAATATCGATATTCTAATAGGCGAGAGGCTTACTATCGATTTCCACGACTTTAATAAGGATAATAAGGGTTATAACTCCTTAATGCTAATTACGGATAGAGCGAGCGGCTTTATATAGGATTACTACTTAAAAAATCGGAAGGGCCCTACGATTATTAACGCGCTTAAACACTATTTTAACTACCTTATATACTAGTATAACTTTAAGATTAAGACGATTAAGTGCGATAACGAGCTAATAAGCTAGAATACGAGGGTATACGATTTCTTAAAGCGTAAGATATTTAAGATTAAACCCTCGGTACTATATATATAGGAATAAAACAGAGGGGTAAAACGCTCCGCGGGCGTTATTAAGGATAAAGCTCGCGTTATAAAAGAGAATCTCCTAGCTTAGCTATAGTAGGAAATCTATAAGTCTACTATATATTTAAACAATAGAACGCTAAGGTATAACTATAAGTAGGAGTCCTTATATAAGAAGCTTATCGGGAATAAACCGTCTTAATAATATCTATAAGCATACGGATGTAAGGCATTCGCGATAAAGGTCTTTGCTTAAGAAGGGTCTAGTCGACTTAAAAAGCTAGATCCACGCGCTTAGGTCGGCTTCCTAGTAGGATATATATTATCTAATATCTTTAGGATCTAGGTCCCGTCTTAAGGCAAAGTTATTACTACTCGCGACGTTATATTCGACGAGGATTAGATCTTTAATAGCATACTTAAGAGCTTAATAGAAAGTATAAAAGAAATAGACCTCGACGAGCTCGCCGAAACTCTTATAACTATCACGCTCCCGGACGAAGACTACGTCGGAATAAGACCGGTTTAAACAACCGACGAGTAGATCTTTAACCTTAATATCGATAACGATAAGAGTATCCTACTAATTGCCGAAAACCGAGGCTAAGAACGCGATAGCTAGAAAGAATATACTACTGCTCGATTTAAGCTCCTCCTAACTCCTCTACCTATACCGCCCGTAGCCCTATTCGCGGTAGTAATCTAATCGTAATTCGTCGGGTAGATATTATAAAAGCGAGGCGTTAAGGGAATCCCTCCGCTACGAGAGGAAGGAGCCTTTTTCTCGTATACTAATACAACTAGCGTTAAGGGAACCCCTCCGCTACGAATAACTAGCGCTAAGGGAACCCCTCCGCTATAAATAACTAGCGTTAAGGGAACCCTTCCGCTACGAATAATAGGCGTTAAGGGAACTCCTCCGCTATAAGAAAACAGCGTTAAGGGAACCCCTCCGTTATAAGCAAACAGCGTTAAGGGAACCCCTCCGCTATAAGCGACTACCGTCGAGAGAATCCCTCTAGTAGGAAAGAAAGGCGTTAAGGGAATCCCTCCGCTGCGAGAGAAAGGAACCATTTCCTCGTATATATTAAACTTTAAGAAAACCCCTCCGCTTAGAGAAAACCCTTTACCTATATAAGCTAGGAAGATATACTAGCACGCTACGTTCTTAGCCGGCATACGCGTCGCTTTAATCGTATGAGACCGTAATATAAATAAGATTATCGATAAGGCTTAGATAGATCGCTTAATCTTTAAACGACGAGTCTACCGACGGGATCTTTTACTACCGCCGGTTTCTTATGCATAACTGCGAACTTACTTACTTAGTCCTTAATTCGAAGAAGCCGAGAAGGTATACCTCGCTAGCTATAAGGAAATAAAGTCTTAGTACGAAACTAAGTGCTTTAACGTTCTTATAGGGGCATAAGTGCTCGACTATATAGGTTTACGTATATAAAATAGATAAGCATAAGAGGCTTTTAAAATGTAAGGCAAGGCTCGTAGTGCGAGGTAATTAATAGCTCCGAAATAGGTAAGAGACTTACGCGGCTACGTTAGCCGGGCGGAGTTTTCGTATATTAATAGCTATTTCGGCACGATTCGACCTCGAATTTATCTAATACGACGCTATAAACGCATTCGTTAACGCGACCTTTAACAAGCTTATATTTATAAGGCTCCCGCTAGGATATAGGAAATATAGCGTAGTGCTTCGGCTTAATAAAGCACTCTACGGTCTAAGGAAATCTCCTCTACTATAGCATAGGGACCTTACTAATACGCTATAAGATATAGGTTTTTAGTCGGTTCTATATAAGCTATGCTGCCTTACCCTTAACGGCATTATTGTTTTCTTTTACGTTAACGATATTGTGTTTACGTATTATAAGAGGGATCGTAAGAGGGCTAGGGCTCTATAAGCTTAACTTAAGGCAATGTATAAACTAATAGGAGGTAATAACCTATAATAGTTCTTAGGCATTAAGATCCTACGCGATAGGCGGAAGGGATATATCTAGCTCTCTTAGGCGGCATACATCGATAAGATTACCTCCCGACTTATAAAGTCACGACGGTTAGTAGAAACACCGATAGGACTTAACGAGCTTCTCCTATAGGATAAGATCGCTACCTACGCGGAGATTAATGCTTACTAAAGGATAGTCGGATCGGTGCTTAATATATATAAAGCATCCTTTATGCTATATACCGGGGCTAATATAATTAGCTATAGATAAGATAGTAGGGAGCTATTCCTAGCTCCTAGGGCTTACGCCTACCTAATAAAAGCATCCTTCTTTATATATACATTCTTAGTGCCTACTATATTAAATTAGTAGCAATTCTATACCTTCTGCCTTTAAAGCTACTATTAGGAACGCCCTTCCTATCTCTAGAGCTTCGCTCTACTACGATACGTTCGCTAAGAGCTTCTTAAAGCTCTCGCTATTTATTAGAAGCCGCTTAAAGGCTCCTAACACCTATAGTATAACTAGCTTATATAACCTTAGCTAGCACGCCTATATAACCTCTAATATAAGCCTTATAATCCGATAAGGCTCGCCTTTCTAGGTATTATTAGAACTAGGGCCTACTAACTAATTCTCTATTTTAAGTCCTTACGCAATTAGCCGTAAGGAAAAATTTTCTCTTTATATTTTCGATTTCCTACGCGTATCTATTCCTACGCTAAAATTAAAATACCTTATACTTCCTACTATAGACTTTTCTCCTCTCCTATAACTCTTCTTTCTTTATAATCCCTCCTCTTTTCTATCTATCGACCTCTTCGCCTTCTTCCTTTATTTTATTTAAGCTATTATTACTATAGCTAAAGACGAAGAAGCCTATTAAGCTATAGCGTCTATATCTCGCTTAAACGACTCTTACCCTCGCTTACTAATATAAGAATATACCCCGCCGGATAGTATTTATAGCGCCGCTCCCTCTAAGGACTTTAAGAGTAATTATAAAGATCCTCCTCCTCCCGCCTACCGTCGTCCTCGCTTATCCTTAGAAACTAAGGTATTACGTAAGTAGTCTATTATATTAGCTATAGAGGATAGAGATTATAATAACTTATTAAAATAAGCCGTCTATTACTCTAAGTTAATTAAGATACTGCCTACGGAAAGGGTTATTAAGACCTTTACTAATATAGACGTAATATATATAAAGCAAGCTTATATTCTCTTAGGCTCTTTAGCCTTTAAGTCGGAGATTATCTTCGATATCTTAAATCTTCCGTCTATAAAGGAAAAGCATCTATAGTACGCCGATACTTAGCGAAAGGGAATTCGCTTATATCTTCGTTTTATAAGCGAGCTTCCCGATAATAAGACTCCTCTCTACGCTACGATAACTTTAGTATATCCGCTAGTCTAAGCCGTGCCTCTTAACCCGTAAATAATCGACGGAGACCTTTCTAACGGTTAATTAAAGGAATAGCCTCTTCTTCGTCTATAAAGAATACTTCGCTTATTTAAGTAGCGCTTTATTAAATAGTAGTATTACCTTAAGGAATAACCTTAAGTTTTATATTATTCTCTTTAGTCTAAGTTATCTAAGTACTCTTAGGCCTTTTACTCTCGTCGATAGAAGGATTTAGATAATAATAATAATAATTCGTCTAGGTTTAATAATAGTTTTATCCGCCGCCCTTTAAAGTCCTATCTAAACTCGCGTAAGCACTATAAGGCGAGTTATACCTCTTCCTTAGCCTATAACGATAAGGCTATTACTAAACGCCTTAAATAGGATAATATTAGTACTTTTAACCTAAATAAGTATAATCTAAAGAACCTAAGTATTATCGCTTTTAGCGATAGAAAGAATATCTATATAAACGTCTATCTCTTTATAAAGCGTCTAAGGATTTATTAAGACGAGGATTTATTCGCCTTTTGCTTATATTACCTCTCCTTCTTAATAAAAGGAGCTTTTATATAGTATATAAGTAAGCTTATAGTAGAATAACGCGATATCCTTAGTTCCTCCTCTTTTAGAACCTTCTATAAGTTCTTAACTAAGCGTTTTAAGCGTCCTAACGCTAACGTCTTAAAGGAACTTTATAAGGAAAGGTATACGATATCTATATAGTCCTTTAGCTCTATTACTCTCGCGTAATAGATCTAAAGAAAGGTTTCGCTCGCTTATTAACTTAAGATAGGCAAGGATGCTTAAATTATTAAGGCTATCTATCCTTTTATTGCCGTTTAGATCTCCTTGCTTTTTCCTATTCCTATAAAAAAGACCCCGATCGATAAATAGATTCGTATTATTAAGGAACGGAAACCCTTTATTATAGCCTCTCTTAAGCTATATATCTCTAAAGACTAAGACCGTTCTTACCGTAGTAGCTTTTCCTATCGGGATAATAACTACCGTTAGGATAACTATCGCCGTAATAATAGTTACCGTTAAGGTAACTATAATCGTAGCCGTTATAATAATCGTCGCGATAACTATCGTTAAGGTAACTAAGGCAATAACTACCGTTAGGGCGACCGTCGGGATTAAAACTAAGGTTATAATCGCAACTATAGTCCTAAAGGATAAAGCTTAGGTAATAACCGTAATTAGTTAAGCTTACGCCCGCTACGCCGCGATAAGCGTTACCTTTGCTAAGACGACCGATAAAATAACCGAACGGAATACCGCTAAGGTAAATATAAAGGTAATAATAATAAGAAGAAAGTACGTTTTAAGTTAAAATATTAAAGCGATAAGAAGACTACTCTTAGCGGCGATAAAGCTAGTAATAAGCTATACTTAAACGACTCTTAAGACAACGCGTCCTTTTACGCCTCCTTAAAGGCTAACTTCGTAGGCTATATAAACTCCCGCTACCTTACCGAACGGGCTAGTAAGTTTAAATATAGTACCTACGACTATACCTTCGCCTTTACCTTTATGCTTAAGGAGTATATACGTGCTAACTACTATATATTTAAGCAATAGCTTTATAGTAAAAAACGCGCGCTTAAGCCTTTAACCTATAAGGTTTATAAGACCTCTTTTCTTTCTTATAACGCCTTCTTCTCTTACCTCTGTTTTAGGTATAAGAAATCCCTTCCTATTACCGTAGGGAACGTCTTTAATCCTATCGTTATTAAGCTTAATGCCCCCGCCGCCCTAAAGCTTATTCTTCCCGCACCTATTATTAAAGAGCCTATTTTTTACGTAGCGCTAACTATAGCACCCCGACAAGATTAAGTCTTAAAAGCTAAAGCCGAAGAGCCTTAGTAGGATTAAGATTCCCCGCCGTACTTATACTCCTATATAAGGATTAAGGTCTTTGCCTAACCTAGTAGATAGGAAGTCTAGGTTTGCCTTAACTCTAGCTATAGTAAGCCTATAATTAATCGCGACCTTTTTTAGACCTTTAACTATACCGTCGAGAAGAAGCCTCCTATTACTATTAACGGAGTTAACGGTCGCTCTTTTTACGAGGATTAAGCTACGTTCTCCTTCTACGCGCGTGGTACTATAGCTAGCCCGACCGCTTAAGCAGCTATAGCTAAATTTACTTACTCCGCCTAGGTCTTTAAAGTAAAGGCCGGCGTACTTTTAGGCAATGCCTTCCTTAAGCTATACTAAGGATCCCTTAATTATAATAAAGAGGTTATTCGTATTAGAGTGCTCGATAGGTTTAAAATCCTATTCGATATCTATAAATAGCCCCGCAAAGTTATTCGCTGTGTTTAAGCAGTCCGAAAGACTATTATACCGCCTAGCACTACCCTTATAGTCCTTATATTTTAGAAGGAACTTCCTAAAGACCGCGCCTATACGTTCTTTACCTCTTACGCTAATGCTATCTATAGTATCGTCGATACTAAATCTCTTCCTACTATCTTTATTACTAATAGCACGAACTTTAACCTTATTATTAAGCGTAAGTAGAAGCTTAGCTAGATATAGGAGTATTAAGAGTCTAGCTATTTTACCGCCCTATCTTAGAAATTAGCTATAAAGGCTTTAACGCTAGCTACGGTAATTTCGCCTACTCTTAAAGCCGCTACTATGCTATCCTCCTCTATAGGAACCGCTATTACTATTACTACTTCTTCTATTAATTTATTAGTTAACGTTATAAGTACTTTTCCGCTTACTTAGGAAGTCCTTAAGTGCCTATAGGCTCCCGCCCTATCTTAGCCTATAGAAGCTCTTATTCTAGGCACTTTTCTAACGCCCTTACTATCCGACTCTATCTACGCCTACGTTATAGCTTCTTCGGCAAGACCCGCTAAGTAGTCTAAGGTTCGCTAAAACCTTATAGCAGCTACTACTAACGTAACGGTAGCTGCCGTAGCTATTAAGATAGACGCCGCGGATAGAATCGAGGATCCTTTCTCTAGCCGTATTCTATACTAAACGTACGTTTAGCGCCTACCGGAGCTATAAGAGAAATATACTAAAGAGGGTATTTATATTTTCGACTATAGCCCCTCTTTCGTTCGCCGCGTTAAAAAGCTTTTTAAGAGATACTCCTAGCTCTAGCAGGATATAGGCACCGCCGTCGTAAAACCCGGAAGGGAATTAATAGTCCCTTTAATTAATAATTAGCACGAAAAACGAATCGCTTAAAGGCCTTACCTATAAGGACTTCGCGATAGGAAGGTTATCGACGATATATTTAACCTACTTTATAAGTAAGGTCGCTTAGAGTAGGCCGATAAGCCTACGCCGTTTATAGCACCTATCTTCGTAGTCTAGCGTATAGCCTAAGGCGAGACTAAAGGCCGAGTCGTTATTAACCTACGTGCCGTTAATAGTATTACTATCCCGGATTCCTACCCTCTACTACTATAAAGCTCTATTATAGCTAAACTCTTAAGCGCCCGTTTTATTACTACTATCGACGCTTCCGCCTTCTTCTATTAGTTTTAAGTTAAACTTAAGCATTAAGGCAGGTTTACTATTATAAGTTATCGAGGTCTAAAACGCCTAATAGTTATACCTATCGGCTTTCGCAATAGCCTAGCGTATATATAACGCTATATAGACTAAGTTCTCCGTCTATACTAGGGCTATAGCCGCGCGTTTATTAATAATATTATTATTTACTCCGCTACGGAAGAGGAATACTTTTAATATCTTAAGGCTATCTTTAAGCTCTTTATATCGCTTAATCTATCTATAAGCCTTACTAAGAGCTAGATCGGCTACCCTTCCGTAGAGTTGCTTAGATTTCGTATCGACGCGTTTAGGATAAGCACTACGAAGTATAGGCTTACCGCTTTTATAAAGCTTTTATTTCCCGATAATCTTACCGCTCTTAAACACTATATCAGCGCTATAGGATATATTCGCAACCTTATCCTATACTATAGCGCCTTTATTACCCTTCTATAAGATCGTAAGACTAGTCTTCTAGCCTAAGGTCGCTTAATTAGTAAGGTTAAGAATAAAAACCCTAATAAGCGGAAGTCTTACGCATAAGTTATATCGTTTTAGCCGACCTTAGCCGAGCTTTCCTCCTTTGCCTCCCTTTAGAAGGAAATTACTTCTAGCCGTATAATTTACTATATAGACTTATAGAAGAGGCTATTTTATTAGATTAACGCCTCCTTATAGCGAGGCTTCGCAGCCGTCTTTTTCTATCTCTACGACGGCACTATTTAGCAGCTAGGCTAGCCTATTCCGGTTAAGGCTATTATACCTATCTACTTCCTCTCCTATACTCTAACGAGAGCCGAGTAGTCCTATAGTCCCTTAAAACTAAAGGTCGCTTATCTTATATAAGCTGCGAAGAAGATACGCACTATAGTATAGTCGTTAACCTTACCGCTTATAGTCTTAACCGACTACTCTATAATTAAGTAGATCGTCGCTAAAAAGACCCTTAATACTTCTAGTATAGACTAAGCTAACCGTCGCTTAGTTATAGCCTTAATTTACTTCTTTAAGTACGATATCGAGGTTTACTACCTCTTTAGTAAGAAGAACTTTATCCCCGACGCCTTTAGTCGCTTACTAGCCGAGGAATCCGACTAGCTGCTTAATCGTTATTATCCCGACTTTACTATACTTAACGATATGCTTATAGCCTCTAAGGCTATTATAGCTCTTAAAAAACGCAAGGAATTCGCCGTCGCTTACGATAATAACCCTTACTATAAGCGAATACTTTAAATAATCGTAGATAGCGAGGACGCTATTAAGAGTCTTTCCTCGCCCTTAGAAAGAGCTATAGTCGCTAACTCTATAGCACGGATGAAAGTATAGCTTAAGCGCTACGGTATACCGTTCTTTATAGTCGATAAGCTTCTATACTATAAAGGCCCTAACGGCTTAACTTAGCTATATATCCCTAACGCCTTCGTCCTATCTATAATCTCGGTAGCTTATAACAATAAGAACTACTTTAGCGTCGTCTATATAATTAAGGACCTAAAGATATACTTAATTCGTAGAGTTACCTATTAGGTAAAGAAGTATATCGCGGCCTATAAAGCCTATTGTCTTAGCTAAATAAACCGTTAGACTCTTACCGGCAGCTATAAGCCTATCCGCCCCCCGCTACTTCTAATATAGAGTATCGCGATAGACTTTATAACCGATATACCGCCCTTACCTTTAGTAAGCTCCCTATAGTAGATCCTAGGCTTTAATATCTTTAACTAACTTCTTACGGTTACTTACTTAACTAGCAAGAGATGCTTACTAATCCTAGGCAACGCGAAGTACGGCATAAAGGGCTAGGCTTAAAGCCTAGCCCGTTAGTTGCTTTTTTCCGATTAAGGTATACTAAGAACTATTATTAGCGACCGGGATCGTAAATTTACATCCGACTTTTAGAAAGGCCTTAAAAGCGCATTCGGTACTAAAATTGCAATAACTACCGCCTACTACCTATAAGCTAACGGACTTACTAAACGGCGTAATTAGACCGTAAAGACCGCTTTACAAATGTCTTATATTAAGGATCCTAGCTTAGATTAGAAGATAATAATCCCCGCCCTTTAGTAGAATCTAAATATATTATTTAACGCTAGTATAAAGATCTCCGCCTATAAATCTATCTTCGGCTTTAATATACGTAGACTATTAGAAGCTGCCGATAATATCTTAGGCACTACTACGGACGAATTGCCCTACTTACGAGAAGTTACCTATAGATAAGCGAGCCTAGCTATAGACCTAGCAGCTATAAAGGCTAAGCAGTAGTATAACGCGAAACACCGACCGGTTCTTCTTAAAGCTAGTAATAAGGTCTACCTAAAGCTATATACGGGCTATTATAAGCCTAGCTAGCCGCTAAAGAAATAGTCGCGGCAACGAGAAGGCCCTTTCGTTATTAAGCGTATAGTTAATAACCTCGCGGCGGAGCTCGACCTCCTTAGCTAAGTCTAAATCCACCCGGTCGTCTCTATTTAGCACCTTAAGCTCGCGCACGAAGGGCATTACGTTAAACTTAAGCCTAGGCCTATAGAAGCCGCTCGCGATATTAAACACGCGCTTAATAAAGGAGATTAGCACTATAAAGTCAAGCGCCTAATAGATATCCGTATTTATCGCATCGGCCGGTCGAAGTCACCTATAACCGAATACCTCGTGCGATAGAAGGGATAAGCTACTATATATAACTAATAGGTCCGAGCCGACTAAGTCTCTGCCGAAGCTATCGCAGAGTTCTAAGGTCGCCCTCTAGCACGCGCTATATAAAGCAAGAAGGCCGCTTAGCAAAAGGATCGATTAAAGGATAAAACGATTACTAGCATATATAAGCATAACTTATAAGAATAAAAGGAAGGATTTAGGCAATAGGAGTATTCCTCCTAATTGCCTAATTAGGATTATATTATAACTGCTATAAGTAGTAGTATTTTCTTTTTCGAGCCGGCATTCTAATATATATAAAGCATCCTCTATGCTATATACCGGGGCTAATGTAATTAGCTATAGATAAGATAGTAGGGAGCTATTCCTAGCTCCTAGGGCTTACGCTTACCTAATAGAAGCATCCTTCTTTACATACACATTCTTCGTGCCTACTATATTAGTGCTATACGTAGTAGTAATCACTCGCTTAGATATAGTATTTGCAATATTATAGCTTACGAAGTTTAACTCTAACCTAAGGCTAAAACATTACGAAGCGGCGGACTAAGTTCTCTACTACCTAACGCACACTTAGGCACTAGCGCTCCGCTTAAGGGGTAGAGATAACTTCGAAGTCGTAAGCGATGCTTCCTTCGCTAATAATATAATTAATTAGAAAAGTTCCTAGGCTTTTGCTATAAAGCTATTTAGAGGGCTTATCGGCTAAAGAGTAAATAAGCAGGATATAGTTACGACCTTAACGACGGAGGTAGAACTACTTACGCTTTTATAAGCCGCAAAAGAATCTATCTACGTTAGTAGACTTATTAAAGAGCTTAACGTATCCCTTAACGACTCTTATATTAGAATATAATACGATAATTAATAGACAATCCGACTAGTTACCGCTAAAGTAACGACGTTATAGACAAAGCTACGCTACGTTAATATATATAACTACTAGCTTCGATAGGAGATAATAAACGATACCCTTAACATTATATATACTCCGACTACGAAGATAATAGCCGACGGCCTTACGAAGGCACTCTAAGGCGATAGCTTCCGAGCATTCGTTACCTAGATTAGTCTCTACGATATTACGAGCCTCCTTAACGATAGAGAGCTACCCGAATCGGACGAGAATACCCTTTAGGAGGAAATACATATACGGTAGGAAGAGCAAGAACGTAGATAAGATAGCGCGAACGCGACGAAGCGGGAACGCAATATCCTACGACCCGAGACCGGCGTTATGTTAATCTAGGCCGATTAATTCGAGCTTTCGGAAAACTCCTTAGATTTAAAGGAATTAGCTTAAGCTATTGTTTTATTTAGCTTCCCTCTCCCTAAGAGCGAACCTAAGGGGGTGTGTTAGATAGTCACGTACATACATTACGTATACCTACGTAGACACTAGTCACGTGCCTACCTCTCGTCTATATTAGGGCTAGAGCTATAGGCATAGACCCTAAATACACATATATATATACATCCTATAGAATAGCCTCTTTAGCCGTGTGCGTATTCTAGCTTATTAGGTAGGCTATAGAACCTCTATTCTAACACGTATTATATTATATCGTTTTATCTAACTATAGAGTAACCCCGCTTCGCGGGGTGCACTCCCTAGTTAGTAGCTAAGGGTTTATACATAACTGCCTTAGAGAGTAACCCCGCTCTACGGCGTGTACTCTCTAATTAGTAGCCCTACCCGCTTTACGGGGGTATTAGCTTAGTTAGTAGCCTAAGGTTATAGGTGTACGTAACTATAGGCGCTACGCGCTGCCGTAATTAATCCGAAAGTAGAATAGTACGCTACTATAATATTATTATTATCGCGAAGCTTCTTTTTCTTTCTCTCTATAAAAACACTATTACTATACGTTTTATAATATAATATTACGATTATAATATACTACGTAACGTTTAAATAAGGATTATAGCCTATTTATTAAGTATACCTACTAATATATATTTTTCTTAGTAGGAATATACTCCTATCGATCGCTAATAGCTTAGAGGGGTCGATTAGCGCGGGAGGGGGCTTAAAGCGCGATATAAATACGACTACGATAGCGATAGCGACGGCGATAGCGACGGCGACCTATATATTAACCTATAAAGCCCTTATAGGCGTATATACGGGGAAGACTATAAAAAATATAGCGTAAATGCTAGAGCTACTAAAGATATAGGTTATAATAATACGCTTAGGCAAAGAGCTTAAGCTTAACCGGCTGGGAAACTTTAAGGCGGCTTTAATCTAGATTATAAGCGTAGAGTCGGCTTAATATAGTAGCTACGACGCGGGCCTTAAGCTATTTGCCGGTTATTTCGCCTACGCAAACATTAGAAAAAAAGTATACGGGAATTGCTATTATAACTTAGAGGGGGTAAGGTGCTTTTTCCATAAGTTAATAATTAATCTATTAATCTTCTAGTCTATTACTAATTTATTTAGACCGTGACTAAGTTATCTAACCCGCCCCGGATGTTACGTATAATACGTAGACTGCTATAGCTACTCCTAAGAGAAAGAGATAGGCGGATAAAGCCGCGGAGAGGATACTAAAAAAAGGGCGTATTAAGGTTTAATTAAGGGGGCTAAACAGTCCGGTAAAGAGTCCGGCAAAGCCTATTCGCATAAAGCCTATTCGCACGCCGGGTCCTTCTAGCACTAAGGCCGGCTATTTTACGCTCTTAACCCCTAACGGGGTATTAGCCGCTAAGCGTCGCCGCTAAGGCAAGGTTTTCCTTACGGTCGGGCAGGCACTATTAATAGCCGATAATAATAAAGAGTAAGATATAGGGTATAGGGTATAGGGTGTTTTTTTATTTATTTATTATATATAGGAGTTTAAGGAGAAAGGAAATATAGGAGTTTTAAGGTATCTAAAGCTATAGAAATAGAGACTGCCTTTATACTTGCCTAAGTAAAACCTCTAGATAAATAATATTAAGAACGGTGCTTTAGTTCCTTTTATTAAGCAGTAAGAATAAGGAAGAAACACTTATAACCCGAGATATTACAACGTAAAACTAGCCGTATATAAAAACAGAGTCCTATAAATCGACGCCTATAGCTTTAAAAGACTAGCCTTATAACTTATTAATAGTTATGCTAAAGTAAAGACGGATTAGAAACTATAAACGTATAATAAGAAAAGCAAACTTATCCTCGTTAGTAGAGAGCTTAATGCAAGGGATTAAGCGTCTCTAGCCGATAAAATCCCTTAATAGAATCTAGATATCTAAAATATACTTAGTAAACCGGATAATAAATAGACGGGTGCCGTTATAAAGACTCTACTTAAGATCGAAGTTATAGAGTAGAATAATAAGGCATCCTATCTTAAGTTTAAGCCGGGTAGGAGGGATAAAGGGAAATTAGAGGGAGGAAATAAACTTAAGGGAAAGTATATACGCAGCGCTATTAGGGTCACTAGCGCTATTTTTAGCCGTAGTATTATACAATAGACTAATATAATTAGTATACTACGGGGGTTATCGAAAGGATAGGATGCTGCTAGCCGCAATAAGGCTTAGGAAGGGAGTTAAGCCGGCTAATAGTTCTACTAGTAACGGACTATCTACCGGTTGCGAAGGCAAGTATAAGGTAAAGTAGGTTTTTAACTATTAAATAATATAGAAAATAATTACTTATCCCTTCTATTCTTAGGCCGGGGAAGATGCCCGTTATATGCCTATATTGCCATCCGGGTTTTTACTATAAAATCCTAGTGTATTACCGTAGCTTCCCTAGGGAATCTCCCTAATAATGCCTAATCGCGTATTACCGTATATACGTAATCCTCTCCCTATATATGCCTTAACGTAGTGATTTCCCCTTATTATACGCTTTGCGTATTATAGTAAAATCCCTATAATACGCGTCGCGAGATAGCCGTAGAGTTATAGCGTAATGCCGGGGTTTACTTATGCTAGATTTTACCGTAATATTACTATGCTATAACCGTAAAATGCCTATAAAATGCCTAGAAAATATAGTAGGGCAATATTAGCGTAGTCTAAGGTTAACCTATATTTATATAGGTACGTACTTATTAAGGTCTTATACCGTAATAAATGCCTACCTTAAAGAGATATACTACGCCCTTATAGTGCTCGCGGATCGATAGGAAGCGATCTAAGCGACGGGAGATAAAGCGTAAAGTATAGATATAAAAACGAGGGACGTAGGAATAGTTAAGTAAAGATAAAGCGCGTAAGGAAAAGGCGAAGGCCGTATTAAACGACCGGCATAAAGTAGGTAGACCGTTGTATTAGGATAGCGGGCGACGAAGGCGAGAAACCGTATTAGATAGTTAACGCAAAGCAGGCGGGGTACTATAGCGGAAGGCGAGTATTATATAGCGAACGCCGAACGAATATAGAGCTTAAAGGGACTAGATAGATAAGGCGAGGCGCGGTAATAGACATAAGACGCGGAAAGACGAGTATAAAGCCGTATTATATAGCTAAAATAACGAGGCAAACGCTAAGATAGATAAGCCGTATTAAATAGCTAGAAGAGTAAGGAAAAACGCTTAAGACGAGCCGTATTAAATAGCTAAAAGAGTAAGGAAAAACGCCGATAGGGCGAGACTAAGTGAATAAAAGATAAGCCCGGCTAAGCGGAGGCGGGGCCGGCGGCGCTAGGGGCCTCGTCGCTAGGGACCTTATCGCCGGCGATAACGATAGGGGCTACGGCGAATGCTCTTAGGGATACCGTACGTCGTATCCTAGTAGCAGACGGGCGCGCGTAGGGGCGCGGATTATCCGACGAGCAATATATAGCTTAATCTTCTTAAAAAAGGGCTGCGAGCACTACCGTATTATAGATAAAGACGCCGCGCGGGTTAGCGGCGGATAGCTCGCCGGCGCGTGTAATCTATAGGTTACTACGGCGGCTAACGGGGAACGGGACCGGCGTTATACGAATAGTAATGCGTATATCGCCTATAAGCGGGGAGCTTACTAAGACCGATAGGCTTAAGGCGAATCCGTTGCCGACTAGCTGCGTTTAGCACGCGGCGGCGAATTCTACCGCCGCTATCCTACTAGCTAAGATAGCCGAGGCGGCGGACGCTAGGACGTAGGCGGCGAGGGCGCTATCGTCGATTAGTATAGTCGGCATATTAAAGTAGACGAGCAAAGAGCTCGGTAGCCCGGCTATAGCGGCGAATGCCGGTAAGGTAAGGTTATCGCCGATTTAGCATTAAGTATAGGCAAAAAGGCTCGCTAAAGTAATAGTAATAGCGGTATTCCCGTAAAGTAGTATAGAAATGCCTAAGTAGATAACGGCGGCGGATATAATAGCGTCGTGCGTTAGGATCTTATGCTCGACGATCTATAAGCGTAGAGGTATTAGTAGGGTAGACGTAGCGATAAGAGTAAAGCGGGCTATATTATCGTAGCGACGACGATAGAGCGTACTATAGGAAACCGCGAAGATATTATTAGGTAATACGTCCTATCGTTCGCGCGGTAAGTTATTAGCGTCGGCCGGGGAGGAACGAAGGGCGCCGGCTAGTATATCGGGCGTACGCTAGACGTGCTGTCTAAAAAGCAAGGCCGCGGGCGTCGCCGGAGTCCTAAAAGCGGCGAAGGCCGCCTCGGCTATAGTTATATACATAGTAATAGCCCCGGCGTGCTAAACGACGCGGAGGATAGCTTAGATTTCCGTAGCTTCGGCCGGGGAAAGGGCTCTAGCTATAGCCGTAGTAAAGGCGTCGGCTAGCGTTAAGGTAAGCTAAGCTATACCGAAGGCGTTTCCGGTAAGGTCGTCTATTACATAAAAGATATTCCTTATAAATCCTTTAAGTATTATAGGTAAAGGGGGCTAAGCTGCGTTAGGAAGAAAGCGCCCTACCGGGTCGCGATAGGGGCGAGTAAGCGTAGGGCGCGCTATTAGCGTAGACTAGTAGTCGTCTAAGGCAGATGCGAGAGGGATAGCTAAGCGATAGGGACGCTCTAGGGTAAGGGTAAGGGCCTTAGGAAGGTCGGGGTTTAGGAAGTATTGCCCGTCGACTGCCTCGCCGGATAGGCAATTATATCCTTCCTTCGTAACGGCGTTAATAAAATCCTAGTAAAGAGTAAGGTTTACGTTTTTCTATACCGTAAAGGACGCGGCGGTACTCTTAAGCGATCGGAGAAGATAGGGCTTACTGCCGTAGATTTATATAACGCGCTTAAATCTAGGTAAGGTAAGGCGGGGAGGTTAGCGGGCGACTTAGTCGCTAAAGAGGGCACGAAATGCCGGGTCGCGGGATAAAACGCAACTACTAGAGATAGGAGGAACCGCGAAGGACTATATAAGGCCGCGGGGAGAAATAGCGAGCTAAAAGCGTCTAACGACAAGCGAAAAGAAGGAAGCTCGATAAAGCGCGGCGGTAGGGAAAAACAAAAAGAAATTTAAAATAAATGCGCGGAATAAGTAAGATAGCTAACGTAATATATATAAAGCATCCTCTATGCTATATACCGGGGCTAATATAATTAGCTATAGATAAGATAGTAGGGAGCTATTCCTAGCTCCTAGGGCTTACGCCTACCTAATAGAAGCATCCTTCTTTATATATATATTCTTAGTTCCTACTATATTAAATTAGTAGTAATTCCGTACCTTTTGCCTTTAAAGCTACTATTAGGAACGCCCTTCCTATCTCTAAAGCTTCGCTCTACTACGATACGTTCGCTAAGAGCTTTTTAAAGCTCTCGCTATTCGTTAGAAGCCGCCTAAAGGCTCTTAATACCTATAATATAACTAGCTTATATAACCTTAGCTAGCACGCCTATATAACCTCTAATATAAGCCTTACGATCCGACGAGGCTCGCTTTTCTAGGCATTATTAGAACTAAGGCCTACTACCTAATTCTTTATTTAAGTCCTTACGCAATTAGCCGTAAGGAAAAATTTTCTCTCTATATTTTCAATTTCCTACGTATACCTATTCCTACGTTAAAATTAAAACACCTTATACCTCCTACTATAGACTTTTCTCTTCTCCTATAACTCTTCTTTCTTTATAATCCTTTCTTTTCTCTATCTATCGACCTCTTTGCCTTCTTCCTTTGTTTTATTAAGCTATTATTACTATAGCTAAGGACGAAAAAGCCCGTTAAGCTATAGCGTCTGTATCTCGCTTAAACGACTCTTACCCTCGCTTACCGATATAAGAATATGCCCCGCCGGATAGTATCTATAGCGCCGCTCCCTCCGGGGACTTTAAGAGTAATTATAAAGATCCTCCTCCTCCCGCCCGCCGTCGTCCTCGCTTATCCTTAGAAACTAAGGTACTACGTAAGCAGTCTACTATACTAGCTATAGAGGATAGAGATTATAATAAACTATTAAAATAAGCTATCCGCTACTTTAAGTTAATTAAGATACTGCCTATAGAAGCGGGTTATTAAGACCTTTACTAATATAGACGTAATATATATAAAGTAAGCCTATATTCTCTTAGGCTTTTTAGCTTTTAAGTTAGAGATTATCTTTGATATCTTAGATCTTCCGTCCGTAAAGGAAAAGCATTTATAGTATACCGACACTTAGCGAAAGGGAATTCGCTTGTATCTTCGTTTTATAAGCGAGCTTCCTAATAAAAAGACTCCTCTTTACGCTACGATAACTTTAGTATATCTATTAGTCTAAGCTATACCTCTTACCTCGTAAATAATCGATAAAGACCCTTCTAATAGTTAATTAAAAGAATAGCCTCCTTTTCGTCTATAAGGAATACTTCGCTTATTTAAGCAGCGCTTTATTAGATAGTAGTATTACCCTAAGGAATAACCTTAGGTTTTATATTATTCTCTTTAATCTAAGTTATTTAAGTACTCTTAGGCCTTTTACTCTCGTCGATAGAAAGATTTAGATAATAATAATAATAATTTATCTAAGTCTAATAATAGTTTTATCCGCCGCCCCTTAAAGTCCTATCTAAACTTACGTAAGCACCGTAAGGCGAGTTATACCTCCTCCTCGGCCTATAACGATAAGGCTATTACTAAACGCCTTAAATAGGATAATATTAGTACTTTTAACCTAAATAAGTATAATCCGAAGAACCTAGGCATTATCGCTTTTAGCGATAGAAAGAATATCTATATAAACGTCTATCTCTTTATAAAGCGTTTAAGGATTTATTAAGATAAAGATCTATTCGCCTTTTGCCTATATTACCTCTTCTTTTTAGTAAGAGGAGCTTTTATATAGTATATAGGTAAGCTTATAGCGGAATAACGTAATATCCTTAATTCCTCCCCTTTTAAAACCTTCTATAAGTTCTTAATTAAGCGTTTTAAGCGTCCTAATACTAACGTCTTAAAGGAGCTTTATAGGGAAAGGTATACGATATTTATATAGTCCTCCGGCTCTATTACTCTCGCGTAGTAGATCTAAAAAAAGGTTTCGCTTACCCGCTAACTTAAGATAGGCAAAGATGCCTAAATTATTAAGGCTATCTATCCTCTTATTAGTATTTAAATCTCCTCGCTTTTTCTTATTCTTATAAAGAAGACCTTAATCGATAAATAGATTTATATTATTAAAGAACGGAAACCCTTTATTATAGCCTCTCTTAAGCTATATATCTTTAGAGACTAAGACCGTTCTTACTATAGTAGCTTTTCCCGTTAAGATAATAACTACTATTAGGATAACTATCGCTGTAATAATAGTTACCGTTAAGGTAACCGTAATCGCAGCCGTCGTAATAATCGTCGTAATAACTATCGTTAAAGTAACTAAAGCAATAACTACCGTTAGGGTAACCGTCGGGATTAAGACTAAGGTTATAATCGTAACTATAGTCCTAAAAGATAAAGCTTAAGTAATACCTATAATTAGTTAAGCTTACGCCCGCTATATTACGATAAGCGTTACCTTCGCTAAGACGACCGATAAGATAACTAAACGGAATACCGCTAAGGTAAATATAAGGGTAATAATAATAAGAAGAAAGTGCGTTTTAAGTCGAAATATTAAAGCGATAAGAAGACTACTCTTAGCGGCGATAAAGCTAGTAATAAGCTATACTTAAACGACTCTTAGGACGATATATCCTCTTACGCCTCTTTAAAGGCTAACTTTATAGGCTATATAAACTCCCGCTACCCTACCGAACGGGCCGGTAAGTTTAAATATAGCACCTACGACTATACCTTCGCTTTTACCTCTATGCTTAAGGAGTATATATATGCTAACTACTATATATCTAAGCAATAGCTCTATAGTAAAAAGCACGCGCTTAAGCCTTTAACCTATAAGGTTTATAAGACCTCTTTTCTTTCTTATAACGCCTTTTTTTCTTACCTCCGTCTTAGGTATAAGAAATCCCCTTTTATTACCGTAGGGAACGTCTCTAATCCTATCGTTATTAAGCCTAATGCCCCCGCCGCCTTAAAGCCTATTCTTCCCGCACTTATTATTAAAGAGCCTATTTTTTACGTAGCGCTAACTACGGCACCCCGACTAGATTAGGTTTTAGAAGCTAAAGCCGAGGAGCCCTAGTAGGATTAGGATTCCCTACCGTACTTATACTCCTATATAAGGATTAAGGTCTCTACTTAACCTAGTAGATAGGAAGTCTAAGTTTGCCTTAAATCTAGCTATAGTAAGCTTATAATTAATCGCGACCTTCTTTAGACTTTTAACTATACCGTTAAGAAGAAGCCTCTTATTATTATTAACGGAGTTAACGGTCGCTCTTTTTACGAGGACTAGGCTACGTTCTCCTTCTACGCGTGCGGTACTATAGCTAGCCCGACCGCTTAAGCAGCTATAGCTAAATTTACTTACTCCGCTTAGGTCTCTAAAGTAGAGGCCGGCGCGCTTTTAAGCAATGCCTTCCTTAAGCTATACCGAGGATCCCTTAATTATAATAAGGAAAGTTATTCGTATTAAAGTACTTAATAGGTTTAAATTCCTATTCGATATCTATAAATAGCCCCGCGAAGTTATTCGCCGTGTTTAAGCCGTCCGAAAGACTATTATACCGCTTAGCACTACCCTTATAGTCCCTACCTTTTAAAAGGAACTTCCTAAAGACCGCGCCTATACTTTCTTCGCCTTTTACGCTAATGCTATTTATAGTATCGTCGATGCTAAATCTCTCCTTACTATCCTTATTACTAATAGCATAAACGTTAATCTTATTATTAAACGTAAGTAGAAACTTAGCTAGATCTAAGAGTATTAGGAGTCTAGCTATTTCGCCGCCCTATCTTAGAATTTAGCTATAAAGGCTTTAACGCTAGCTACTATAATTTCGCCCGCTCTAAGAGCTATAGCTATAACGCCCTCCGTAGGAACCGCTATTACTACTACTACTTCCTTTATTAATTTATCGGTTAACGTTATAAGCACTTTCCCGCTTATTTAAGAGGTCCTTAAGTGTCTATAGGCTCCCGCTCTATCTTAGCCCGTAGAAGCTCCTACTCTAAGGACTTCTCTAATGCCTTCGCTATCCGACTCTATCTACGCCTATATTATAGCTTCTTTAGTAAGACCCGCTAAGTAGTCTAAGGTTCGCTAGAACCTTATAGCAGCTGCTACTAACGTAACGGTAGCTACCGTAGCTATTAAGATAGACGCCGCGGATAGAATTAAGGATCCCCTCTCTAGCCGTATTTTATACTAAACGCACGTTTAGCGCCTACCGGAGCTATAAGAGAAATATACTAAAGAGGGTATTTATATTTTCGACTATAGCCTTTCTTTCGTACGCTACGTTAAGAAGCTTCTTAAGAGATACTCCTAGCTCTAGCGGGATATAGGCACTACCGTTATAGAACCTAGAAGGGAATTAATAATCCCCTTAATCGATAATTAGTAAGAAAAACGAATCGCTTAAAGGCCTTACCTATAAGAACTTCGCGATAAGAAGGTTATCGACGATATATTTAACCTACTTTATAAGCAAGGTCGCTTAAAGTAAGCCGACGAGCCTACGCCGTTCGTAGCACCTATCTTTATAGTCTAGCGTATAGCCCGAGGCGAGACTAAGGGCCGAGTCGTTATTAACCTACGTGCTATTAATAGTATTACTATCCCGGATTCCTACCCTCTACTACTATAAAGCTTTATTATTGCTAAACTCTTAGGCGCTTATTTTATTACTACTATCGACGCTTCCGCCTTCTTTTATTAGTTTTAAGTTAAACTTAAGCATTAAGGTAGGTTTACTATTATAAGTCATCGAGGTCTAGAACGCCTAATAGTTATACCTATCGGCTTTCGCAATAGCCTAGCGTACGTATAACGCTATATAGACTAAGTCCTCCGTCTATACTAAGGCTATAGCCGCGCGTTTATTAATAATATTATTATTTACTCCGCTACGGAAGAGGAATACTTTTAATATCTTAAGGCTATCTTTAAGCTCTTTATATCGCTTAACCTATCTATAAGCCCTACTAAGAGCTAGATCGGCTACCCTTCCGTAGAGCTACTCGGATTTTATATCGACGCGTTTAGGATAAGCATTAAGAAGTATAGGCTTACCGCCTTTATAAAGCTTCTATTTCCTAATAATCTCGCCGCTCTTAAATACTATATTAGCGCTATAGGGTATATTCGCAACCTTATCCTATACTACGGCGCCTCTATTGCCCTTCTATAGGATTATAAGACTAGTCTTCTAGCCTAAGGTCCCTTAGTTAATAAGGTTAAGAATAGGAACCTTAATAAGCGGAAGTCCTATACGCGAGTTATATCGTTCTAGCTGACTTTAGCCGAGCTTTCCTCCTTCGCCTCCTTTTAGAAGGAAATTACTTCTAGCCGTATAATTTACTATATAGACCTATAGAAGAGGCTATTCTATTAGATTAACGCCTTTTTATAGTAAGGCTTTATAGCCGTCTTTTTCTATCTCCGCGACGGTACTATTTAGCAGCTAGGCTAGCCTATTCC
Organism: Ophiocordyceps sinensis; assembly: GCA_012934285.1. Taxonomy (NCBI): domain Eukaryota; kingdom Fungi; phylum Ascomycota; class Sordariomycetes; order Hypocreales; family Ophiocordycipitaceae; genus Ophiocordyceps; species Ophiocordyceps sinensis. Next base: position 2,342,120 of record JAAVMX010000008.1, read on the forward strand.
GGTTAAAGCTATTATGCCTATCTACTTCCTCTCCTATACCCTTACGAGAGCCGAGCAGTCTTATAGTCCCTTAAAACTAAAGGTCGCCTATCTCGTATAGGCTATAAAGAAGATATACACTACGGTATAGTTATTAACCCTTCCGCTCGTAGTCTTAACCGACTACTCTATAATTAAGCAGATTGTCGCTAAGAGAACCCTCGATACTTCTAGTATAGATTAAGCTAACCGTCGTCTAGTTATAGCCTTAATTTATCTCTCTAAGTACGATATTAAGGTTTATTACCTCCTTAGTAAAAAGAACTTTATTCCTAACGCCTTTAATCGCCTACTAGCCGAGGAGTCCGATTAGCTGCTTAACTATCGCCGCCCTAACTTTACTATGCTTAACGATATACTTATAGCCTCTAAAGCTATTATAGCTCTTAAGAAACATAAGGAATTCGCCGTCGCCTACGATAATAACCCTTACTATAAGCGAATACTTTAGATAATCGCGGATAGCGAGGACGCTATCGAGAGTCTTTCCTTACCTTTAGAAAGAGCTATAGTTACTAACTCTATAGTAAGAATAAAGGCGTAGCTTAAACGCCGCGGTATACCGTTCTTTATAGTCGATAAGCTTTTATACTACAAAGGCCCTAACGGCTTTACCTAGCTATATATCCCTAACGCCTTCGTCTTATCTATAATCTTAGTAGCTTATAATAATAAGAACTACTTTAGCGTCGTCTATATAATTAAGGACTTAGAGATATACTTAATTCGTAGAGTTACTTATTAGGTAAAGAAGTATATCGCGGCCTATAAAGCCTATTGCCTTAGTTAAATAGACCGTTAGACCCTTGCCGGTAGCTATAAGCCTATTCGCCCCCCGCTACTTTTAATATAGAGTATCGCAATAGACTTTATAGCCGATATACCGCCTTTACCTTTAGTAAGATCCTTATAGTAGATCCTAGGCTTTAATATCTTTAATTAACTTCTTACGGTTACTTACTTAACTAGTAAGAGATACTTACTAATCTTAGGCAACGCGAAGTACGGTATAAAGGATTAAGCTTAAAGCCTAGCCCGTTAATTACTTCTTTCTAATAAAGGCATACTAAGAACTATTATTAGCAACCGGGATCGTAAATTTATATCCGACTTTTAGAAAGGCCTCTAAAGCGTATTTAGCACTAAAATTATAATAACTACCGCCTACTACCTATAGGCTAACGGACTTACCGAACGGCGTAATTAGACCGTAGAGACCGCTTTACGAATATCCTATATCGAGGATCTTAGCCTAGATTAAAAGATAATAATCCCCGCCCTTTAGTAGAATCTAAACATAGTATTTAACGCTAGTACGAAGATCTCCGCCTATAAATCTATCTTTAGCTTTAATATACGTAGACCGTTAGAAGCTGCCGATAATATCTTAAGCACTACTACGGACGAACTGCCCTACTTGCGAAAAGTCACCCGTAGATAAGCGAGCCTAGCTATAGACCTAGCAGTTATAAAGGCTAAGTAGCGGTATAACGCGAAACACCGGCCGGTTCTTCTTAAAGCTAGTAATAAGGTATACCTAAAGCTATATACGGGCTATTATAAGCCTAGCTAGCCGCTAAATAAATAGTCGCGGCAATAAGAAAGTCCTTTCGTTATTAAGCGTATAGTTAATAACCTTACGGCGGAGCTCGACCTCCTTAGCTAAGTCCGAATCCACCTAGTCGTTTCTATTTAGTACCTTAAGCTCGCGTACGAAGGGCATTACGTCGAGCTCGAGCCTAGACCTATAGAAGCCGCTCGCGATGTTAAAGCACCTAACGAAGGGGATTAGCACTACAAAGTCGAACGCTTAATAGATATCTATATTTATCGCATCGGTCGGTCGAAGTCACCTATAACCGAATACCTTATACGATAGAAGGGATAGGCTGCTGTATATAACTAATAGGTCCGAGCCGACTAAGTCTCCGCTAAAGCTATCGCGGAGTTCTAAGGCCGCCCTCTAGCACGCGCTATACGAAGTAAGAAGGCCGCTTAGCAAAAGGATCGATTAAAGGATAAAACAATTACTAGTATATATAAGTATAATTTATAAGAATAAAAGGAAGGATTTAGGCAATAGGAGTATTCCTCCTAATTGCTTAATTAGGATTATATTATAACTGCTATAAGTAGTAGTGTTTTCTTTTTCGAGCCGGCATTCTAATATATATAAAGCATCCTCTATACTATATGCCGGGGCTAATATAATTAGCTATAGATAAGATAGCAGGGAGCTATTCCTAGCTCCTAGGGCTTACGCCTACCTAATAGAAGCATCCTTCTTTATATATATATTCTTAGTGCCTACTATATTATAACGGTCAACCGCCGAAGATCGGTAGTTAACGCGGTAACGCTTACGGCAAGCTAGTAAAAACGTCTATAAGCAACGCCCCGTAAGTTATAAGGATTTCTCCTTAGGCTAAAGGAGCTTATATACGGCGAGGGCCGGCGCGCGCTACTTCCTAATCTAAGTAATCCTTCTAGCGAGTAACTCTTATTGCGTATAGAACTCGTCGATAATATCCTATTAGGCGAAGTCCCGGGCGGGAACCTAGGAATTATAACTACTAGGCTATCCCTTTTAAGTAATAAGGAACTCTTCGCGTACCGCGCCGCGATTGTATTTACGCTTATGCGTATTAAGGATACAGTCGACTTCTTAGTAATTAGTGTCCGGTTTAAGGCTAAGGCGGGAGTCGGGTATATCCGCCGGCTTAAGCTAGGCTACGGATACTATAGGGTAAATATTTATAGAGTTATCTATATCGAGGCGGTACGCTAGGTAGCCGATCCGCTTTATAATTAAGAAGGGGCCTATACGCCGCTCCTTAAGCTTAGCGATACGCCCGTCGGCGATAAAGTAGCCTTTACTAAGCTAAAGCTAGGCTTAGTCGCCGGGTTTAAACTTAAGCTTATAGTGCTTCGCGTTATATCGCCGCTTTATAGCGGCCTAAGCGTAGGCGAGAGATACGTAGGCCTACTCTTAGAGAACCTATCGGTCGCTAGCGCTAGCTTATTCGCTAAGGAAACGTAAGCTATCGTCTATACGTTAGCCGGTAATAAGCTTACTTAAGGAAGTTTAGATAACGGCGGAGAAGGAGTTATTAAGCGAGAACTATAGAGGTAGAAGGGCCTTAACCTAGCGCTTATTAGGGAAGTCGGCGGTAAAGAATTATAGGGCGATTTCGACCGTCTAGTTCTAGCGCTTAGAGAGGCCGTCGGTCTAAAGGTGCTATATAGTAGAGACTAAAAGCTTAGATCTAAAGGCTTTCTATAATATACGCTAGAAGTCGGATATAAACTTAAGGTCGTAGTCTAAGATAATCTGCTTAAGAATCCTCTAATTATAGTAAATAAGCTTATAGTATAAGGTCTATGCCTAATCGTCTATAGTAAATTAGTTATAGCCTAAAAGCAAAAGGTATATCTTAGAGAATTTATTAATAACCGTAAGTATTAGTAGGTCTTTAAGTCGACCTTATAGGGTAAATAGTATAGTTATATTAGGTTGTATAGCTAGCTAAGTAAGGGGAAGCTATCGCGGTAACGTAGCTCCCTCGTACGTACACGTAATCCTAGGGATTACGTGCATTACGTATATGCGACTATATCGTCGCACGTAGCTAGCTATTCCCACACTCGTAGTTTTTCCTTTATAGAGATAAACCGTACCTTATAGAATAAAATAAAGAAAGAGCCTAGTTAAGCAGGCTGTTGCAGCTGCGCGGGCGCGATCGCGCGGGCGTAGGTGTAGCTACGCAATGTTAAATTAATAAGGTTAAAGCTATATTGTAATAGCTATATAACTATTAAATGCGCAGCTGGTTTATAACGTAATAACGCAACGCGAGAAAACACCCTTCGTAACGCAGTGGTTAGGCTAGTAACCCTATTAATAATTAAGCGGTCTAGACCACCGCTTCGTGCTAGTAACCGTGCTTTAGGGTAGCCTTACTAACTATCTTACCGAACGTTATAGTAGGAAATCTAGGAACTATAGGCAACTAAGGAAAAATAAACTATAGGCTTATGCATAACTAGGGCAAAATAAGGTAAGAAGTAATATAGACTATAATAGATAGTAAAAGAATGTGAATGTATACGTAACTATACTAAACAAATTGTTCGTCGAGGGTTATTCGTCTAGGGCTATTTATCTAGGGCTTGTTTGTTAGGGGCGGTTGTAAGGATTAGACTCGTTAGACCTAATGTCTAGGGACCCCTTTTAGGACGATTCCTAGTTAGGCATATTAATGATATTACTCTACCGAAAGATTATTCTTTTTATTAAACTTACTATTAGTATTTAATATTTACGGCGAATTGTTAGAATGTATTTAACCGAATAATAGCATACGATAAGATAAGCTTCCCGATTGGTTTAAATATAAGCATCCGGAGGTTTAAGGTTTAAACTATGCCGACGTTAACAAATTCTTTTGTTATAGTTAATTAAGCAATAGAATAGGGAAAGGAATAATTGCGCGAATAAGCGCGTAATTAAACAATAAAGTAAGCGTGTAAATAAATAAGGAAAAAAACGTGTAATTAAATAAGGAAATAGCGCGCGTTTGCTAGGCAACGAAAAACAGTCTATACATATTATAGTTAGCCTTATGTGTGTGTTAAAGTAAGGAAGTTGAAAATCACGGCCGGACGACGAAAGCTTTTATCCTAACGGTTAGCGCGTTAGTCTTAACGAAGCGTTTAAGAGACTTATTTAGGGAGGACTTCGTTAATGCATTAGCTAGGTTATTATTCCTATTAATCTATCGGACTTCTATAATCTCCCTTCGCTTATATAACTAACGAAGCAATATAACGTCGATTATTAGTCGCTTCTCTTTCGTTATAGTAAGCTTTATAAGACATTCGTAGAGCGAATACAAGTCTATACAAAGGATTAAAGGCACCGGAGGCAGCTATAGGCGTTCTATAATTATCTTAATCGTTATAGCGAGGCAAATAACGATATTAACGCCTCTAACCATACTATAGACCTCTAAGGCTAGAACGCTGCGTGTGACCCTTTTACACTTAGTAGAGCTTTAGTATATAATATTGCCTTTAATCTCGAAGTGGTTATTAGACCGGGTCTCTATAATAAGTGCAATAACGAAGCCTAGTTGTAACGAAAGGTCTAAGTTGTTTGCAAAAGACCTATCCGTAAATACTAGCAGCTTCGCATTCGTAAGATTAACCTAGTTTATACGTTAGGCCGCGTTCTTTATAGTCTAACTGCTATTATAAGCGTTTGTTAATTATCACGTAGTCTTTTTTATTAGGGGTTTAAACTTATGCTACTATAGAAAGGTTAAAAGAAGCTTCCGGTTGGTAGATTAACGCGACGTATGCTCCTCGGGCTCGCTGTTTTATATACCTTTGCGTATAGTTATAATCCTATGCGATAATAGTCTTAATCTTCTCTAATTAGCCTTTTTGTTAAAGAAGAAGATCCTAATCTTAGAGTATTAGCCTAGCCCTATTGAAATTAAGCACCGAGCCGGCAGACATCTTAGTCTTCGGCTTCGCTTTAAACTTAGCCTTTTAAAGCTGCTCTTCTTTAGCATTTAAGAAGGTGCGTGTGCCTAATATCAACGTGTCATCCGTCTATAGGCCAACTATCCTAAATCTATTAGGGCTTCTATTCGCGATTAATAGGCACGAGTCGTACGTCGAGGTTAATATATTAAGTCGAATAACGTAATACTTATAATACGTTTGGAACTAATATAGTCTTAACTCCGCGATCCCGTATAGGGGTCGAATTATACGGATAATAGTCCCTTCTAGGTATCGTCCTTATATTTCGGCGGGCAGTCTAGTTAGGATCGTCCTAAATAGCTTAGTTTCGGCTTATAGGTAGGCCTGCGTAATATCTCGCAACGAAAGAGTTATGCCGTAATAACGAAGAAGTCCTAGAGCGAGGGCTAGGATTAGCCGCTAGCTAACGCGTTAAATCGTCGGTGATTGCGTTAATAGGGTTGTCTTCTCTTCGTTATTATATCCTTAAACAACGAGTCGGGACTTCTCGTAGGGTTTCTTATCCTTCCCTTTTACTTTACGTATTATCCTCGACTTAAAGATATAGTGACCTCCGTGGATAGCTTTATCGTAGCGTTTAAAGCTGAAAATACTACGGGCAATAAGGTTATCGATCTTTTATTAATCTAACTGCTTAAACAGGGCTCTTAGGGTTATAATAATACCTTTTTCCCGTAGGTTAAGTGCTAATTCGTAGGCATCTTCCTCTTTCTTAATCACAAAGGCCTAGGGAGGTAGAAGTAGAATTAGAAGTTAAACTAGTAACTTTAGCTTATTCTTTGCACCGGGAGGACGGCTACGTCTGCGTGGCATAAGGGGTTTAGGGATTAGGGCAGGGAGTGTAGACCTTAGTGTTTAGTTAGGGGTTAGGTCGGCATTCGGGGGCGCTTTAATCACGGGAAGCAAGGGTAGAGGAGACGAATTATCTTAAAGGTAGGGCTATACTAGGGTAGACCGAAAGGATTAAGGTCCGTTAACGGTATTAATAGTAATGTCGTGACCGTTAATTATAGCAATCTTAAATAGTCCTTGCTATCCCCCCTTTTCTCTTTAGACGCGAACCTCGCTTTATAGCGGTAGAGTAAGTATTTCGGTTATAGAAGGGCCGTTGCGAGCGCGAAGAGCATCCTAAACTTATCGTTCTATAGAAAGTTATCGTAGTATCTTTATTGCCTTTTATATAGCTATAGACCTTTTTAAGGTTATAGCTAACGGAGGCGAGTTAATAGTTATACGCGGGTACGCACTAAAGACGAGAAGTATAGGGACGAGGCCGTAAGGTCTAGCTGTGTCGTTAACGGCTTTTACGGCTATCTAAAGAACTGCTTTAGGAGACGTAATAGTCCTAATCTCTATATAAAGAATCTTAAACGCACGGCGTAAAGGAGCGTAATACCTCTCGACCTTCCTAATTAACGTATGTAATTCTATAAGGACCTACTTATAGGTTATCCCTATAATCTTTGCCTTATTATAGAACTCTATTAAGGCAAAATTAGTCCTTACGTCGTGTTTAATCGTATTAGGAGGTCCTAGGTAGCTATCGATCTAAAGGGCTCGAAGTACTTCCTAGGTATCCTTAGCTAATATAGAAGGAAGGAACCTAGCCCCTTAGAACGCTATTGCGGAGTTAACGACGTATAGAATAGGTCGTTAAGGGCTCTTAAGGTATATTACGTCTACTATAATCTCGTAATTGAATTCCTAGTTATCTTTTAGCGTGAATTTAAAACCCCTAGGTGCTTGTAAGTGCATCTAGTAGTAATAATAAAATTTAGAGATCGATTTAAGCTGTATAGTCGTAATATTATAGCCTGCCTGCTTAAGTAGGTGATAAAGCCTCGAAATAGCTAGGTGCTTAAAGCGGCGATATAGTGTCTTTATTTCGGTTTCTATTAGGAATAATATCGTCTCTTCGTCCTTAGGCAAGAAGAACTATAAGTGACCCTATTTGCGGATTACTAGGATCCGGTTGGTTAGATCGCTAGTCCTTAGTATGTTTATTATATTGTCGAAATAGATCCTAAGTCGGTCTATATTAGTAAGTAAGAGTAGAAAAGGGGTATAGGTCTTAAGAATGTGAAAAGTTACTCGACTAACGGGGGTTTTAAGGGCGATCGAACTAAGTGATTATATAGGTGTGCTAGTGCTAAATCGGATTAAGGCTTAGCCGGCTGTAGATTCGTTAAGCATAATAGAAGGGTCTGTTCGCTTTAAAGCGAAGTACTATTCTTATCCTACGGTTAATACTCTAGCCGCACTAGTGTCGATTATAATTCCCTAGAATTATTAACGTAAGTAACGATCCTCGATTAGGAATTAGTCGGTAAGGGTTAATAAGTCTATGCCGTAGACGTCTTCGCCGGTCTAAAGGTATATAAAGGCGGCCTTATAGAGCATTTAAGTTACTGCTTGCTCTATATCGCCGGTATTATTAGTATCTTCTACGTCCTAGTACTCGTTAGCTTCCGTATCGTCGGTGTCGTAACCCTTAAATTCGGTTACGTATGCCGTAAAGTTAGTCATTAGGATGCTATCGTTAAAACATTACGTAAGGTATTAGTCCTTAGACCGTTAACGTTCCTTAGGCGTGTGTTTTATTAACTAATAACCTTCCTTATAATAGACGAAATACTTCTTAGTCTAGGTTAAGCGGTTAGGGCTGTTGCTATAGCCGCCGCGTCCTCGTAGGCGAAAGGGGGTCCTACGGTTATAGCTAAATCCTCGTAAATAGCCTCTACGGCCGCTACGTTCGTATCCTCGTCCGTAGCCTTGTCTAAGACTACGGAATCCGCCTCGTCTACAGTTGTTCGAGTATCTTCGATCTAGGTACTATTAATTATTATAATTAAATGCTTTATCCTATAGAAACTAGGCTAAAGGGTTGTGTGCGAGGTGTGTCTTAATAGACGTACGTAAGTCTGCAAAAATAGTCTAGACTTTCTAAGCGGGCTTAAAGAGAGCGTATTCTAGCTTAAGGATACTACGGCAAGCGTTAATAAGAGATATACGAAGGGGGATATTACTATCGTAATCTTTGCTAAGGGCTCTCTAATATAGTTAAAGTTTGTTAAAGAGAGTCTAAAGAACCTTATAAAGTAGTATAGAGGGATTTTCCGTGCGGACCTTATTAAATATCGTTGTTATCTAGTTAGTAAAATAATAACTATAGTTAACGTCTATGTTAAAATGTTGCTTAATAATATTATAGGTTGTATAGAACAATGTGGTTAACTTAACGTATTAGATATAGAAGGTCTCGGCTCTATCCGTTAGAATCTAAGAGAATAGGTTATAAAATTAACTAGGTTAGACTTTAAGCTTATAGTAGGTTTTTATAAATAAGTAGACCTTATCGTCGAAGAGGTTATAGGGCTTTCCTATGTAACACTTATCCTTCCTCTAGAGTTTAGCGAATTTCTGCTAGAGATCGGCGTCTATATCGACGTTTAGAACTTCTATTAGTAGGATCGTAGTATAAGCGTTAATAGATAGCAAAGGGGCAATAGTCATAGCAGCAGGAGGGACAATAGGGGCACCGGGCGCAATAGGGGCACTAGGGACAATAGGAGGTGTTGGCTGGTTGAATTAATAAGTTGTTAGGTAGATAGTCTATTGTTATTGCATTGCACCGGGAATAGCTACCGGGCCTAGAGCCGGGTCCGGGGCAGGAGACGGGTCCGGCGTAGGAGATATCGGGGCAGGAGACGGGGTGTTATATTATTGCTTAATGCCTTAAATGCCCTAAAGCTTTATGTTATATACCGTTGTTCCGATATCGAACTTCGTTATTGCCTAAGCTTGCTTAGGCTAGTTTAGCACTAATTCCGCTAATTATAGAGTGATAAATTGTTTTAGGAACGAGGTGTTGTTTAGGCTAGGGTAGATGCCTCGTCGTTTAAGGAGAAGCCTAACTTCCCTCCTAAACTCCCTCTTTAATACTTCCTAAGTCTCCTTAGTCTACCCTTAGAAGTGCTCCTAGAAGTACTTAAGGAGCTCGTTATTTTATAGACTAACATCGTAGTAATAGAATAATAGGAATCGTATAGTATATGTTATAAGGGCAGTCTCGTTGCGCTCCTTAGGTATTACTTTATTATCCTAGAGGTCGATATCTATCGCCGATAGGAAGCTATTTAGGATTAGCACGTTAGCGAGGTACTTTTTAAGAGTAGGTAGGGTCTTCTTTAATAGGCCTAGGGTTAAGGTTAAAGAAGAAGCTATTTTCGTTTAGTATCGTAAGGGATTTTACGATAGTTATCTTACGTTATAGACGCACTTTAATTAATATTAGCCTAACCTATCTAATAGGGTAACGGGCTTAATAGAAGCTAGGAAAGACGTCTCGACCGTTAGATCGGGTCGGAGATATCCTTATTTTTAGCACGAAGATAACCGTCCTTAAGTATTCCCGAAGGTGTTTTATACTACTCGATAGTTACGGGTCTTATCTCTTCTACCTAGCTGTCTGTAATTAACTAAATTAATCACTAATTAGTGTTAGTAGGTCTTTAGGTCGACCTTATAGGGTAAACAGTATGGTTGTATTAGGTTATATAGCTAGCTAAGTAAGGGGAAGCTATCGCGGTAACGTAGTTCCCTCGTACGTGTACGTAATCCTAGGGATTACGTGTATTACGTATGTGCGACTATATCGTCGTACGTAGCTAGCTATTCCTATAGTAAGTAGAGTATTAAAGTATTCGCCTATAGGCGTCCTCTATAAAAGACCCTTAAAGGGGACGTTAGGCAACCCTATAATAAAATCTATAGCGACTATATAGAAAGGGACGATTAGCGTGCGGATAGGGACTAGCTCGCTAGCGGGCTTAAGCCGGTTTAACTAATTCCTTTTATATATATCGTATTTCGCGACGAAATCATCGATTTAACGAAAGAGCCGATTAATTACGAAGCTAGAGGAGAGCTCCTCTTATATACGGCGCTTACCGGCGTAAAACTTCCGCTAGTATTCGTCTTTAATTATCGGTTTAATACACGCCTTAGGGATATAAAGGCGTCGCCGTCCGTCGGTCTCTTTAAGGTAGAAGAGGCCGTTAAGGATAAAAAACGCGAGTCCTTCCTTAGAGCCGTTAGGGCTAAGCTAATCGATAATCTAAGACTATCGGGGATCGTCCGCGTATCCCGCCTTAATTTCCTAGCGGAGCGCCGGAGTTATAATAGCCTTAGTGATTAAATAAACCCTATTAATAAGGGCCTTATCTTCCTATATCCGATCGAGCTCGCCGGGCCCGACGGGAAGGGTTTCTATCGTTAGTAGCTAAGAAAGCGAGTCGGCTAAGACGTTCTTAGCGCTAAGAATATAATAAACCTTAAGCAGGAACTAGCTAAAGTACTAGGATACGAGGACGAGGCGGTTACTACTCTTTATACTAATCGTAAATAGTAATTGCTATTTAATAATCGCGTATATAGTGGCGTAGTCGGTAAGCACTATAATTTTCGGCTCTATCGTAGAGATAAGGTAAGACCGAAGCTTGCGATAGGCTTAGACGAGGTATCCTACTTTAAGCTTTATAGGCTAGTATTAAGGCTTGCCTCCTTAAAGCTAGCGGCTAAGGTAAAGAATAAGCCGAATGCTTATACGAAGGGGGCCTTACGCTAGGTTTTACGTTATGCCGGGAGCGATATAAAAAAGCACGACTCTAAAACCGTTATAACTAGCGTTAAGCTAGATAAATAGCTAGCTCTTCGGGTTAAAGTAGTAGAGCTTAGCGTCGGCGGTAAGGGCGTCGGTAATATCGTAAAATGCCTAAAGCTCCTCCGGCGTTAGATCGAACTTAGCATTTACGGTAAAATAGACTTAGGCTTGCTTAAAAGGCAGCTTCCCTTCGTCTCGAGCGGACTTAAGCTCGTCTATCTTATATCGCTATAGCGGTTCGATATACTATAAGAAGTAGGCGACTAAGTATCGCAATTAGTTAATTAGGCCGATCTATTTCTTAAGGGCTTATAGGGTGTTAGGGAACGCGATAGAGCGTAATACGCGGACCCTCTCGTCTATATTTATAAGGCCGATGCCGTTAACTTAGAAGCTAAGCAGCTATACGGAAGGGTACTTAAGGAAGGACTTTAGCGCGAATAAAGCGAGGTTATAGTCGGCGAATAGCTAAAAGATAGCCGTAAGGTAGGCGAGGTGCTCTTCGGCGGAATTAGAAAAGATAATAATATTGTCGATATATACGGCCGCGTAATCTATATAGTCTTAGAGGATTTAGTCTATAAATCGCTAGACGTATATAGGGAAGTTTTTATATCCTATTAGTGCTACCGTAGGGCGTTCTAGCCCTCGGTAGAAAACTATCGTAAAGCGTTTACGATAGTAGAGATAGACGAGGAACTAATAGAAGAAGGATTAAGCGTTAACGGCGGAGATAAATCGTTTTCCCTAGAGCTTTTAGATTATATCGGCCTAAAGCGGTATAAGGTAACTATTAGGTATAGCGACGTTATTAAGCGCGCGTAGGTCGACGACTATTTAAGGTTTTTCCTTACCGTTAACGGTCCGCTATATAACGAAGACCGGGGAGGCGAAAGGGGTCGCTTCCGTAGCTTATTTTATTCGGCCTTTTTAGTATAGCTTATTGTATATTTCGTCGATATATTTCCTATCCCGTTACTTTAAAGGGTATATATAAGACGCGATCTTTTTTTAGTGCTAATTATCGGCGAGCGGGATCTTTATATAGTAATCTAAGTATACTTTAATAATGCCTTAGTCGGTCTAAAGTAAGGGGAATTTATCGGCTAACTGCTTAATTTTCTTAGTAAACTTAGGGTTAGTAGCGTAGATTTTTACTCTATCCTTCGACTTAATCTTTAAAAACGAGGTCTCGCGCTCGATGCCGAGCTTAAGATACTAATTAAGGCCGCTATCTTATAGGGGTAGTTTCCCGTCGGGAATATCTAGCGCTTTAGCTAACTCTAAGTCGTCTTAGTCTTCGGAGGTTTCTAAAGCGGACTAGCCGTCTAAGGACGAATCGGGGATTATAGTATATATACCGATATTTATAAACTAGATTTAATCGTAAAGGTTAACGACGGTTTTAATTTATTGCCCTTTACGAATCCTTATCGTACGATTGCCGGTATTTACTATAACTAGGGATTAGCCTTTAGAAAATAGGCTATAGGCGAGCTCTATCTTTATTAGGAAAAACATTAAGTCTTTATTAGCGGGAAGGTCCTTAATATTAACTAAAAGACTTACGGTTATACCGGGCGGAACGTAGATATCCGCTATACTATAGACGGTTCTACGGACTTAAGGTCCGTCCCGTTTTAAACGAGCGTCGATAGATAAATTACTATAAGCTCCGATAATTACGTAGCTCGATAAGTTTATAACGTCTACCTAGTGTAAGATGCTTTAGGATTAGCTAAGCAATAACCCGATCGGCTGCTTAAGGTTAATCTAAGCGCTAACTCGTATAGCGCCGACTATAAGGTCGCCGTTAATCTTACCGGGGATATATATATCGAAGTCGGCCTATCCCTCCGTAGTAGCGCTGCCGATTCCGGTAAAAGGGCGTTTTTTAGTAAAGTCGACTAAGACGTTATCGAAGTTAGCGAGGAAGTCTAGATAAATATAATAGAACGGTTAGAAGATAGAAGACAGTCTAACCGGACTAAGTCTCTAATAGTTAAAGACTAATAGAGGGCGTTATTTATCCTTAAAAGCTATAAGGGCGGAATAGTAAGTAGAGGAGCACTTAGGGTCACTTATACTAGACCGGCTAGCTAAGTCTAAGCAAGCAGGGGTAGTCGAGGCTAGAGCACTAAGGGCACTACTAGAAGAGGTATAGGTTACTTAGTAGGCAGTTAAACTAAAACTATGATAAAAGCTAAAGAAGAAAGGAAGGAAGGAGAGCCTAAGGAAGGGCGGACTAAAGTTCCTTTATATAGCTCTTCCCGTCCGTCTAGACGGTCCCGGTACGTCCCTTTCCTTCTAGCACCTTCTGCTACGTATCCCTTGCACTGCCCTAAGCTAATGCGGGTCCCCGGGGCTGCGTAGGGGCTATATAGGTCGGCTGACCTCGAAAAGGCTGCCTCCCGCGTCGTTTTAAAGCCCTTATAGACTAATCTAGGTTATATAGGTCCATTTATACACTACTTGCATAACGTCATATAGGTGGGTCATACGACATAAGTCGTATGACCTCCTTATACGGAGGATCGGACGAATAATCGGTCCCGAAAGCCGGGAGGGCTATATTAGGCCTATAGCTCCCGGTAGTCTAAGTGTCGGTCTATTATACAGGGCATCGAGCCAATCATCGGGTCTTATTAGGCAAGGGTGCTTAATAAGATCGTCGGCGTGACCGTAGCTGCGTAGTACGTCCTGTACCTAAGGAAGCTAAGTCTAGAGGGACTTAGGTTCGAAAAAGGGGTGTGTCCTAGGCCGAAAAGGGGTGTGACCGGATAATAGGTAAGTCCGGGGCGAATATCTTTATGCTAAGTCATAAAGTACTAAGTACTAAAGTACTAAGTACCCCGGTACCCTCGTACTAAGTATTTCCATACTTAAGTCCCTTAGTACTTAAGTCGTCCCGTACTTTAGAAAAAAAGAAAGTAAACTAGGAACCTAGATTAGTAGTTCTATAATAATAAACGTAACTACGATCGGCGCTAGTATCGACGTATACTTTATATTAGTCGGTAGGCCCGTCTTTACCGTATGCTATAATATAGGCGTGCGTAAAGCGGGATAGCCTATCCGGGAAGTCGGCGGGTCTTAACGGCATAGCTTATATAATTAGTATATCGCCGATCGGGGTAGGGATAACGCAAGGCCCTATAGGCAAAGGATCGTCTATAGTAAAGTTAATATAGTCGGGCTCGTCCTCTTCGTCTATGTCTATAGGGTCTAGCTCGCCGCTCGGCGTTAGGTCGTCTTTATAGGTATAAAGAATCTAGTTAATAACGTGCTAGGGTAGGTAAGCTCCTCCGCCGTCGGTTGCTTTAGCTTCGATTTCCTAAGCGAGGTTAATAACGATAGGGTTATCTCTAGAACCGTTTATAGGTTTAGTCGTAGGCGGGTCCTTAGGCTTAGACTAAGGTCGAAGCGCGGGCGTTATTGCTAGAGTAGGAGGGACTTATACGGCTAGTATTAGCGTCTTCCTAAGGTTAATAGCGTAAGGCTTATTTAAACGCTAACCGCTTGCTCCGGTGCTATACTTAGATCGCGGCGCGGAATTAGATCGTAGCGCTCTCTATATATTGCGTTAGCCGTAGTTCGGCCGCTAACCTCCGGCGGATTATTAGGGTTTCGCGGCTAGCTTATTAGCTAGCTTGCCTTAAGATCTAGCTATAAGCTTAGTCTAAAGCTAGGGAATCGTCCGTTTGTATTTTATAACCTAACTATTAAGGTCGTTAGCTTTTATAGGCTATCTAAAGGATTCTTAAAGTAAGGTATTAAGCCGTATAAGGGAGCAAATATCTCCCGAACTAGATATTATATAGGTATATAATAATATGTATAAAATCCACTGTTTAATATTGCATAACATACTTATGTTCCGGTTGTATTAGCTAGTCGGGGTAACAAGATACAGGAGTTATAGCATAAGGTGTAAGTGCTAAGATAGATACGTCGGTACTTATATATCTCGCTTAGAACTACCCTCTATTCCGCAATAATAACTCCGCGACAACGGTGCGATATATCGGCGATGTCTTATGCGCGTTCTTTTCTCCGGAAATAGCGCTATTAGACGGCATAATAAGCCAATTGATATATACCCTAGTTCCTAAGATATTTAGCTATAAGAAGGCGCCGATGTCCTTAGCTAGACAGACTATTACTAACAATTTAACAACCGCTTTCTCTCTTAATTCTGCTCTAATCTTTATACTTCTTACATCTCTATAATCCTCTACTATTAGTCTTTATCTTAATCTCTTAGTGGTTATAATCCCTGCCGCTTCCTAAGCTCTAATAAATTGCTTTACCTAAAGCCTTACTTTACTCTTCTAGATTACTCGGCTGTACTATACATACCGCTAAATTAACTTATCCCTACCTTTTTAAGCCACTTGCCTTCTTACGCTACACACGGTTTGCCTAGATCACTAGTTTCTTAGTGTTTTTACCCTTTTTTCCCCTATTACCCCCGATTTGCCCTTAGGACCCCCCCTCTTAAAGTCTGTTTTCTATACTTAAACCCTTCTTTAAAAATCTGTTTAAAATTCCTTCGCCTACTTCTTCTTAGCCTATTTCCACCGAATTTCTGCCGAATTTTCTCCGGTATCTTCCCGCCACGCAAAACTTAACAAAACACAAAAACACCAATAAACACTAACACTACTAATAAAAAAACATTATGGCTAGCTTTAAGGATTACTCTTTCTCTAAGCTTAAGGGGAGCGCAAACTACTCGTCCTAGTCCCTTAGGATAGAGTCTATGTTTATTAGGGAAAAGCTTGCTTAAGCTATTCTTAATTAAGGACATAATAAGTCCTCTAAATGCCTCGCCCTTATAAGGCTAATGATTGATAATAGGCCTCTATCCTAGATAAAACACTAGGCTTCTGCTAACGCCGCTTAAGAGGCTCTTAAAACCCTCTATAACCCCGTAAATTTCACGTCTAATTTCCTACTAATAAAGGAATTATTTAATACTAAGATAGAAGGGTACTCTTCTATTAAGATTACCTTAATAAGGTAAAAGAGCTCTTTAATAAGCTTAACACTCGGGAAATCCTTATCCCTAAGATTGTTATAATCACCTGGATTTTAGAATCCTTAAATAGCTCGTTTTCGAGCTATATAACTAATATAACGTAGACCCTACGGGTCGATGCCTTAGCCTATACGCTTAAGTCCCTATCCTCCTCTTTAATCGATGAATTTAAGAGGACTAAGGCGCTTAATAGCGGTAAGCAGTTGTTCTATTCGAATAATAATAAAAACAATAAAATACCGGTTTACTCTTGCTATAAAAAGCGAGGCTATATAGAACGAAACTGCTTTTAGAAACTAGAAAATAGAGATAAGGCTAGAGCTGCTAGCTTTATACTAAGAAACAATACGCCCTCTTTAAATTCGAATCCGAAGAAATACTAGCTAAGAGAGCTAAGGGACTATACTAATAGAAATCATAGGAGGCCGACCCTTATTCTACACTCTCGGGAGAGTTCTTAGTCCCCTCGCCCTACTGCTTGTATCTCTCGACCTCGGAAGAGAAAGACGCCGTCTCGAAAGACGCCTTCTCGAGATACCTCTTCCGAAAGCCTCTCGAAAGGTTATAGTTATAACGGATTCAAGCTCGGGTATTATAAGTTTTTTTCTATCCCTTTATACACTCTTTATATCCTTTATACTCTTTATACCCTCTATACCCTTTTTATACCCTTTGTTATTACTCTATAACCCGTCACTATATAAAGATACCCTTCTCTATACCCCTATAAAGGCAAGATCCAAGTCTAATAGAAAACAAATAATAAGACCTTTAAAGCCACTTCTTTCTATAATCTCGAGAGTTATTTCAAGGGTTAATAAGTCTATTATACGGATAGGGAATTTTTATAATTTTATGTTTAACACTAGGGCTACGAGGCATATAGTTTCTAATAAATCCCTTCTCTCTAATTATAAAGATATCTATACAACTATAACCTAGGGAAAAGCCTCTTCGATTGTTATACGAAGGGCTAGGGATCTTATTTTTAAGTTCCCTAATAATACGCAATAATACATATTAAAAGACTGCTTATATATACCCGAAATCGGCATAAATATAATAAGCCAGTCTGCTATAAAGAACACATATGCTCTTACAGGCCTAGACTTTATATCTCTTCTCGATAAAAATCTTAAACAATTAATATCAGGCTTTATTAAAAACGGCCTATACTATATCCCTTTAGAAATAAAGAAAACTCGCTTTCTTATTAAAAATAAGATATATAACATCCGGCATAGTCCGAAAGAAACGGTTGAAAATACGATACAAAAACCCTTACTAAATAAACAAGATAAAGATATTAAAAGTAAATCCATACAAAATAAAAAGAAGGTAGATTTACTACTTTAGCATAAACGCTTAGATTAACTTAGCTATAAATCCCTATACCGATACCTCCGTAGACTATACCTAGACATATCCGTAGACTAAAAAGATATTATAGCTATAAAACAATATAAAGCTTATATATAAGCCAAACATACCGATAAGAAAAAGAAGACTCTCTTAAAACGACGATATCTCTTTCTCGATAAAATAAATGTTGATATTTAGGGCCCTATAAAGGTCCCTACATACGATAAATTCAGATACTTTATATCCTTTCTTAATACTTATTCTAGGTATCTAAGAATATACCTTATAAAAGATAAAGCCGAAAGCCTACTAAAGTTTCTAGAGTTTAAATTAAAACTCGAAAACAATAAAGATAATATTAAAATAAAAGAGGTCTTCTTAGACAATACAAAAGAATTTCTATATAATATTAAACCATATGCCTTAAAAAAGGGTATAATATATAACTTAAGTCCGCCGTATACACTATACTTAAACGGTAGAATAGAACGTATAAATAGAACGATACTTAATAAAGTTAGGTCTATGCTTTATACGGCTAAACTACCTAAATATCTTTAGGGAGAAGCTGTTTTAGCAGCTACATATATATATAATAGATCCCCCTATACTGCTTTAGGATATATATATCCTCTAGAAAAGAAGAACAATATAGCCCTTTCTATAGAAGATATAAAGAAAATCCGTATTTTCGGAAGTATTCTATACTATAAAAATAAAACCCTAAGTAATAAACTCGATGTACGAGCTTATAAAGGAATTATAATAGGCTATAAAGATATAGCCTATAAAATATACGACTATAGTAGAAAAAAGGTCGTTATCTTAAAGGATATAACTATATTAGAAAATAACTTCTTAAAAAACAATAAAACCTTTACTTTTAATACTATACCTTCGCTAAATAAAATACGAGAGAGGCACCTATAGTCCTCTATAGATATAACTCCTAAACATACTAATAATATACCCTAGAATAATCCAAATTATATAACCGATAATATACCCTTAGATTATAATCCTAACAATATTAATAATATATTAGATAATATACCTATGCGCTAGGATAATAATAATAAGGATTAAAGCATTTAGGTTAAAATACCTAAGAAGCCGGCTGAATTCTATAACGAATATAAAGAATACCCGATACATATTTTATTAAATAATAGTAATATAACCCTTCTATATGCTTTAGAAGGTAGTAATCCTATAGAACTAAAAACCTATAAGCAAGCTATAAACAGCAACGAAGCTATATACTAGGATAAAGGCATAGTTGCTAAGATATAACAGCTTATAGATAACGATACTTAGGAAATAACCGAGCTACCTAAAGGCCGGGAAGCCTTCGGAAGCCGATAGGTCTATAGAGTTAAAAAGGATAACGAAAATAATATAAAGAAATTCAAGGCCCGACTTATAGCTTTAGGCTATAAGCAGATATATAGTCTAGATTATATAGAAACCTTTTCTACTATAGTAAGACCTAAGTCTATAAGGCTCTTATTAGTATAGGCTGTTTCGAATAACTAAAAGATTATGCAGTTTAATATAAAAAATGCCTTCCTACATGCAGAAATAGACATAGAAACCTATATTCTTATACCCGAAGCTTTTATTAATATAATACTAAAAGCATAGTTTAATAAATATAAGAAAACAAAATATAAAGGCATAACTTACTTAGACTATCTTAATAAACATAAAACGAAAAAGCTTGTAGCTAAACTAAGAAAAGCACTATACGGCTTAAAACAAAGTCCTTTACTCTAGTATAACCTATTAAAAAAGGTCCTTAATAAATTAGGTTTTCAATGCCTTCCGATAGACGAAGGGGTGTTTATAAATAGCACACTGAAAATAGCTATAGCCGTCTATATAGATGATCTTCTGTTTTTTAGGCCTATAGAGCGTCTAATAACCTAAGTAACAGATAAAATAAATAACATCCTACCGATTAAATCGTTAGGAGAGGTAAAAGACTTCTTAGGATTATCTATACATATAAATAGAGATACAAAGGAATTATATATATCCCAAGCAAATTATACAAAGAATAAAATAAAGGAATTTAATAAACAAAATATAGGAACCTTTAATACACCTGCTATAAAAGGCGTGAAATTAAATAAATCAGGAATAAAAACCGCGTTAAAAAAGGACATACTCTTATACTAAATGCAAATAGGCTCTCTATTATTTCTAGCCCTTTTTACAAGGCCTGATATCTTATATACTGTTATATCCTACGCGAGATTTTCTTCTTAACTAGACTCTTTGTATTTTAAAGCTCTCGATGTTATATAGAAATATCTTAATAAATTTCCTAACCTTTGCTTATACTATAACTATAATATACCGGCACCGGATTTTCACTTTACAGCTTATATAGATTGTAACTGGGCTAATGACCTTATAGACCGACGATCGGTCTCTAGATACTATTTCTTTATACGTAATAACCTAATAAGCTAGTTATGTTAAAAACAAAAATCTATATCGCTATCTACTTGCGAAGCGGAGTATATAGGCCTTAGAGAGGCTAATAAAGAGGCCTTATACTTATATAGTCACTTAAATAGCATAGCAAAAGAGTTGTCTATACCTATATTAAGAAAAGTCCCTTTAATATTTTCTAATAGCCAATTAGCGCTTAAAATAGCAAATAACCTAGAATCCTATAAACTTCGGAAACATATAGGCCTTGCTTATAATTTCACTCGTAATAGTATCTAGCTAGGCGAGATAGAGGTCTTTTATATAAAATCTATAGACAATATTGCTGATATATTTACAAAAGAATTAGGGCATATATTATTTTCTTAATTTCGAGGTCTTTTAGGCCTTAAAAAGGATCCTATATATAAAGATAAATAGAGGTTTTTAGCTGCTCTTTCTTATGCTTTCTTCTAGCTTTCCTCTATATACCTTTAGTTTTTTCCTCTATATAGGTTTACTAAAGAGAATACCCTTAAAAGTTTTTCCCTTTATAAAAGGTTTTCTAAAAAGGTATAAAATATAATAGAGTTTTAAAGAATTTTCTCTATATAAATAAGAATTTTTCCTATAAAATAGGTTTTTTTTTAAATAAAGAGAGAGTTTTTATTATTAGTTAGTTATAACGGACATTTATAAAGCGCACTTCTTTCTTATAAAATAAGTACCCTTTAAGAGAGGCTATAAGGGAGCAAATATCTCCTAAACTAGATATCGTATAGGTACATAATAATATGCATAAAATCCACCGTTTAATATTGCATAACATACTTATGTCCCGGTTGCATTAGCTAGTCGGGGTGACAAGATACAGGAGTTATAGCATAAGGTGTAGGTGCCAAGACAGATACGTCGGTACTCACATGTCTCGCTTAGAACTACCCTCTATTCCGCAACAATAACTCCGCGACAACGGTGCGATATATCGGCGATATCTTATACGCGTTCTTTTCTCCGGAAATAGCGCTATTAGACGGCACAATAAGCTAATTAATATATACCCTAGTTCCTAAGATATTTGGCTATAAGAAGGCGCCGATGTCCCTAGCTAGACAGACTATTACTAATAATTTAATAACCGCTTTCTCTCTTAATTCTACTTTAATCTTCACACTTCTTATATCTCTATAATCCTCTACTATTAGTCTTTATCTTAATCTCTTAGTAGCTGCTAATAGACTATTATAGTAAGGTATTAATCGGTATATAAGGCTGCTTTAGCCTTCCGCTTTAAGCGCGATATCTATCCGCGAAAGTCGGCACCGTTAATAATATCCTTAATAGAAAAGTATTCCTTCTAAAGCGCTTATACTACGACTTTAGGCCGGGTAGCGAAGCGAGTCCTAAGCTTTTAGCACTATGCCCTATAGCCTAAGCCTAGGGTATAAAGCAATAACCGGTCTAACTCTAAGAGGTCTTTAGAGTACTATTCGATCGTAGTTCCTCTAAGGAGGCTAGGGACTAAGGCGGCTAGTTTGTCGGCGTATTTAGTCCTACGGATAGCAACCCTCTTAAAGGCGTCGATAAATCTCTCGACGCTTTAATACGTAATAGTCTTCTTAGTCTCTTAAAGGGTATCAAACGAGGCGTTAAATAGACTAGCCGGATTAAAAATTCCGACGTCTTCGGCTTAGATCTAAGGCGTAGGTTTATTCGGCATACAATCGCCGGCGCCGTTCGGTTATCCTATAGGGTAGGATATCCTTATCTATAGATAGTCTAGCAGCCGGGCGAGTATATCTTCGGTTATTATAACCGGCGCGGGCATTATTCCGGTCTATAGAGCTAGCGCTTAGGCCGGGCTTAACGCTAGGGCGGGGCTAGGTTAAGACTCTACGGATCTATAAGAGCTACCGGCCGGCGGGTCGAGGTCTAGTTCTATCCTATACGGGCGTCCGTTAGGGTAGTACTATAGCTCGTTAACGCAACGGAAGAGCGCGTCTTAGTACTATCTTCTAAGGGAGGAGTTAAAACTAGCGATTTCCCGTTAGATTAGCCGAGTGTCTTTTCGCTAGCTATTTAAGAACTTAATAGGAAGTTCGCTATATAACCTTCGTAGATACGATCTATCGAAAGGGTATTAGGAGTAGTTAGCGTAAAAGCTTCGTACCGCTTAGGCTTCTTTAGTCTAGGCGTTTGCTTCCTCCTAAAGATCCTAGAGAAGTCGTTCGGTAAAGAACTAATTAGCTTCTAGGAGTTAGCTATATATAAGTAGGAGTTTTCTTCCTTAGAAGATATCCTCTAGCATATAGTACTCGATTAGCATAAGTCTATGCTTTCTCTCTTTTTAGTACCGTAGGGCTTTAAACTTATAGCGCTCCTAAAGTTAGTTTAGAATTAAGGAAAGAGAATTACTACTATTTATTATATAATAGACTAATATAATTAATATACTACGGGGGTTATCGAAAGGATAGGATACTGCTAGCCGCAATAAGGCCTAGGAAGGGAGTTAGGCCGGCTAATAGTTCTATTAGTAATAGACTATCTACCGGTTGCGAAGGTAAGTATAAGGTAAAGTAGGTTTTTAACTATTAAATAATATAGAAAATAATTACTTATCCCTTCTATTCTTAGGCTAGGGAAGATGCCTATTATATGCCTATATTACTATCCGGGTTTTTACCGTAAAATCTTAGTGTATTACTATAGCTTCCTTAAGGAATCTCCTTAATAATGCCTAATCGCGTATTACCGTATATACGTAATCCTCTCCCTATATATGCCTTAACGCAGTAATTTCCCCCTATTATACGCTTTGCGTATTATAGTAAAATCCCTATAATACGTATTATAAGATAGCCGTAGAGTCGTAGCGTAATGCCGGGGTTTACCTATACTAGATTTTACTATAATATTACCGTGCTATAACCGTAAAATGCCTATAAAATGCCTATGAAATATAGTAGGGCAATATTAGCGTAGTCCGGGGTTAACCCGCATCTATATAAGTACGTACCTATTAGGGTCCTATACCGTAACACGTAGTACTCGTAAGAGATAGATAGACCGAGCCTAGAAAATAGGCTAAGACCTTACTATTTAAGACCATGATATTCTTATTTATTATTATAAGAATGCAATAGTCCGCGAGAAGTATAGGCTCGAAAGGGGCTTTACGTAAGAGAGTATCCGGATAGACCTTTAAAAAGAAATCCGGTAGGGAGACGTCTTTATAGATAAAAGGCAACGGTATAACTAGCCTATTTAAGTCTGCCCTATAAGGTAATTCGCCTAGCCACTAAATAAACTCGCGATTTTCCGGCGTAGCACCTTAGACCCGTATATTCTCCGTAAGGTAATAGACCTTTAAGCCTAGCTAAAGATAGGAGCGTTATAAGCATGCCGAAACAATCTAAGCTCGAGAACCGTTTCGGACTACGGGAAGGATCTATGCAAAGTCCTTACTAAAGACGGTAGGTATACTACTAAACGGGAGGTTATTTAAGCGTAGGTCTTAGAAGGTGCGGTCTATAGCCTTAAAGCAATACTTATGCTATATAAGAACCTCGTCCTAAATAATAAGAGAAGTCTGCTATAAGAGCTTACCCCTTTATAAATTTCGCCGTATATTATATATTAAAGTCGAGTTAATCTATATCGGTATCTTAAAATAGGAGTAAGCTATACGGCTACCGGGAAGCAATAGTATAGCGATACTAAATAAAGTAACGTAAAGAATAATCTTGCCTTAAGCTCGGTAATAGGCTATAAGTCTACGGTATAAAAAGGTCTTACCGGTGCCGCTTAGCCTTTATAGGAAGAAGGAAGCGGAAGCCGGAGTATTATCGATAGTAGAGATACACTCGTCGAAAAAACGGCGCTACCCGTTATTAAATATACGGTAGGCATTCTCGTAGGTTAACTATTGCTCGACTAAGTCGTAAGAATACTTATGACGAAGGAGAGGATTAGACTCTAAGTCGTCCTACTAGTGCTAGAAAGGGGGAAGGCCGAAATCCTATAAAGACTTATCGGCTTTTAATAAAAGCTAGTTAATAAGAAATAGGCCGTAGTCGAGATACGGGGATTAAAGATCCTATAGAAAGGCGAGGTCGCGGCGGTATAACTAATACGAGAGGTTATCGTATAGCTACTCTACGAATTCGCGCTATAAAGCAGCCGGGTTAGAGATATCCTTAGTCTATAAATATATAATAAAGAGCCTACGTAATATAAACCCTATTTTCTAGACCGAGGCCTCTCTAAAGTAAGACAACTAGCGGGTGTTATCTTTTAAAAGGCCTCTAGCTAAACAGGCTATACGGAAGGTAGGGTATACCTAGCCCTTAAAGGTACGTATATGCTTAAATAACTAAAAGCTAGGCACGGTTGTAAGAAGGAGCTATAAGTAGTATTTCTCCCTAGTAGTAGGGGGAATAAAGGCTATACGGCTAAAAGAGCGTCCTCTTTATTAGGGCTACTACCTAAATAGGCTCTAGTCCTTCTTAAAAATAAAGGCAGCGGGGAAGTCGGGATATAGGATCCTACGGCCGTGTTTATTTGCTTAGTTATAATCGAAGAAGGCTATAAGTTCTATTTTATAGCGCTCGGCAATATTCTAGACCTCTTTTATAAATGCGTCGTCTAGGAAATATATTACCTACTCGCCCTCGAGATACATAGGTAGATAGATAACCGGGGGGTATTCCTTATAGACCGGAAACTTAAAGAGCTATATAACCGCCTTAGCTAGAGAGACGTAACGACCCTGCCTATATATCTCTATCTCGTTGTTTAGTACTATATTGCCGACCTATAAAGTAGTTCTATCTAGCCTTTTATAAATATACTTATAGATATATTTAATCGCCTTAACTATCGCGTAGATCTCGACGTTAATATACGTATTATACCTTAAATATAGGTATAGGCTATATAGTATAATATATCGGTTGTTAAGCTAGACTTCCCGGCCGTTTACGCGGCGGACTATAAACTAACCCGTATCCTTACGCCTATAAATAGGGTACCTATCTTTTAGGACGATTATTTCCGCTATAAACGGCTTTAGGAATCGCTTTAAGCACTATAGGGGACTGTTTCCTTAGGCCTATATATATAGTAATCACGGGTTATTATCCCTATAAGGACTATAGGTTAATTAGGACGTAATAATCCTACGTAAGGTGCCTATAGGGTCCTCTTCTAGCGTAGGAATCTCTGCCTAAATAACTCTATCGATGTTTGCTAGTATTTTATAAAGTCTAACCGTTGCCGCTATAAGGAAGAGAAGGATATACCTATAGGGGAAGCCCTATTTTTAATACTCGATAGTCTAGACAATACTAGCAAAGGTGCTAAATAGACTATTTCGTAACTCTACGTTTATAGCCTAGTACTTACTATTAAATATACGCTTAATAATATTAGGGCGGTTTAATATAGTCTAGCTAGCCTAAAGCTCCCTCTTAATCTCGAGCTAGTTTAGATTTACCGTAACTATAATAAAAAAGGTTAGAGGTCTAAGTGCCTATATAATCGCTATAGAATCCTAATAGCATTAGGCGATAAAGTAGTCCCTTCCGATATATATCGCGGGTAGTATAACCCGTTAGCCTATATCTATAGCGTCTCTGTCCTTAATAGAAAGCTAGTCCTAAATGCCGTTATATAAGTCCGCTCGGAGGTTAGCTTAATAATTCGCTAGCTAGTTTAGCTTAATTTAGTCTCTAGCGGCCTAAAGGTCGATTAGAAATTATTAAAAGAGGCGACTAAAAGCAAACAGGACTATAAACTACTCGCGGCGAGGGTAAAGGATATACCGGCAATAAGCCCGCTACCTTAGACGACTATTAGTACGGCCTTAGTCGCGTAAGTCCTATAACTATAAACCTTAGTAAAAACTAAGATCTCTATAGGGTAAAAGCAATAGGTAGGTAGGTAAGAGATACGATATATAGTAAAGGTATACCGTATAGAATACCCGTTTATAACTATTTTAGTCCTGCTTTACTAATACAACGTAGCGGAAACTAGGTTTAGCATATTCGTCCGGAATAAAGACTATAACCTCGTCTACGGTAGGTAAATTCTCGCGGCGCTTATTTATACCGCTTTCTAAGATTAAATATAGCTACGGGCTAAGTACTACCCTTACGGCTCCCTCGCTAGCCCGGAAACACTTATAGGCGGTAAGGTAGATAGAGATAAACGGATTTATCTTATAGAGGTATTCCGTAAACTCTATTAAGAACCGGTTATCTAAGTCTTAGTTAGAGATCGACCTAATTTCGGATATATAAGTAAGGTTATAGAAATAAAACTATACGTACTAAGGGCCGTAACTAAAAGCGGCCTTAAACAGCCTAGTCGTATAATAAAGTATACCGTAGATCTAAAAGTCTATTAGGCCCTTAGCAGCAACGCTATAGGTTATTAATATAGTCTTAATAAACGTAAAGGCAAATATATTATTATAACGGCGGAGATTCTTCCGGAAAGTAGATCCCTACGGATAGATTAAGAAGAGGAGGTCCTATAAGAAGTATAGGATATCCTTAAATAGTAGGAGATCGACGTCCCCTTAGTTATAATAGCTCTTAAACTTAGGGTCTATAAGTATAAAAGACTAACGAATTAGTATATACGTAGTGTTATTATATAATAGGCGATAAGACTTATAGATAGGCGCTTAGCTACCTAATAAAACGCGCTATAGAATATATATACTATATTATAGGGCCTAAGATCGGCATATAGGACTAATATCGGAGAATCTAATAGTAACTAAGCTAGAAAGGAGGGTAGTAGAATAGGTAAGAGTAAGAGCTAGAGTATACTAGCAGGCTGCTATACTACTATACGGCGTCGGCGAGGCTATAGTATAGCGTAAGGCTAAAGAGCCCGACGCGACTAAGTAACGCGTGCGTTACTTAAGATTTCCTATAGTAGCTGCCTCTAGCGCGTAGTTATATAACGGATATAAGTAGAATATAAGGCGCTATTACGTCTTATATAAAAGCTTATAATTAGTAAATACTCGCGATAATTAGAGCAATAATAACTAAGTAAAGAGTAGTTAGGCATTGCGATAGGTAATAAAGGTATAATAGTTAATAATAACCGTTAAGTAAATAGTTAATAAGTAAGACTATAAGAGGCGTAAAAGGGGAATACGGTAATAGACGGGTATATACGGCTTACGTCGTATATATATAGAGCCTATAAAAAGGTTATCTATAGCCGTAGCTAATTAAAAACGTAGGCTAGCACTAATAGAAATAATCCCGGTTATATTAGCACGCGTATAGAAATAGGCTATAAAGGCAAATAGAATATTTACGGGTATATCCCTTCCCGCTATTCTACTACGACTACCTAAGTATAGCGCTAATCCCCTTACCTAGGAAATAAAAACACTTAAAAATACCTAAAAGCGGGCACTAGGGCGTTAAGGGCAGAGTGTTACAATAGGCTATAAGGCTAACGGGGCCGCGGGAATTTATTAGTAACCGTCGAGCAGATCCACCGTTGCTTGCGTATATAGTAGATTAACTTATAATATCGAGCCATGTAACGTGGATCCCGCAGCCGTATCCAGCAGCCAGCCGTGATCCATTCCAACCCCCTTCTCTCCTTCGAAATTCGACCAGTAAACCCAACAAGTCCCCAAGCGCCTAAGACATCCATTAAGAATCGCTCACTCAAGCACAACAAGACATGAAGCTCACCTTCAAAAACACGGCTCGCCCCGATTGATGCCTCGGTGGCCACGAGCCACGCACACCCGCATCCCGCAAAAGGAGAAACAGTGACCAAAGAAATCAGCAGCAGTTCCCGTTACGCCCACGGCTGGTCAAGGTGAAAACATCCTCCCACTCTCGAAACCCCCAGTTTTGTCCCTTGTTCTTTCCTCTCCGCCGTCTCCTGACGCTGCCCACGGGGTCGTCGACCGTCACCCCCGTCATGAAGCTCTTGATGCTACCGCCGTCGCTCGTGTTCCAGCCGCCGCTGTCGCCGTACTGGATGCCGCTCATGGGGTCGTCCGGGTCAATGTCACCCAGCTCAATCTTGGTAAGGATCGTCCGCGCCAGCCGCTCGAAGATGTCGTCCACACCCTCTCCGCTCAGCGCGCTCGCTTCCGTCACCACTGAAATCCCGGCTTGGCTGGCCCATCTGCTCGCGTCTGCCCGCGTGATTTCCCTGCCTTCGGGCGCAACTGTCGCCCTCTGATGGTTCCCAGAGCCCATCATGGAGCCTCCGCGGTCTCTGTCCGACGCCGCGCCCGTCGTGTTCATGGTCGATAAGGAGACGGGACTGCCTGTCGCGCCAGCCATGATAGTCGAGGTGGAGCCCACGCTGCTTGGCGTCGCCGGAGGCAGGCTTGTATCGACCAGCGAGGCCGAGGCTAGGTCTACCTTGTTCCCGACCAGCATGACGCTCAAGTTGGGCGAAGCCAGCGCCCTTGCGTCGTTGAGGAACGGTTGTAATGCTCGAAAGGATGCGTGCGACGTGATGTCGTAGATGAGTATGGCGCCGGCCGCGCCGCGATAGTATGATCTCGAGACGGACCGGAATCGTTCTGTGCCTGCTGTATCCCAGAGCTGCCATGTCGCGTCAGCCCTGCCCGTCACGCGTCACAACGCTGTCCGGCGCATCGCCCGCGATGCCGTAATGGTGGTCATGGTTCGGCGTACCTGGAGTTTGATGCGTTTCCGTCGGGCCCCTGTGCCAACCTTTATGATTTTACTCGCAAATTCGACTCCGATGGTCTGTGACGACAAGACTCTCCACTCGCTTTTGACGAAGCGATGCAAGAGGCAAGACCTGCGGGAAATGCCCAGTCAGCGTCTGGGTTTGTCGGCGCAGTGGAGGCTGAACTCACTTTCCCGTGCCACTGGGACCTAGCAGTATAACCTTGGCAAGATAGTCGTACATGCTTCCCAGCTCCTGAGGCAGCGCGTCAGCTCGGGCCCAAGTTGCGTCGATGCCGAGCCCGTCGTACCTGATCGCGGGACATGGTTGCGCTGTCCTCGCTGGCGGCCGAAGATTGGCGAGGTCTCGTCATTATGAGAGGGTGCCTAGACACGTCGACTGCGGTCCGGGGGTGCGATGCGTCTTTTTCGGCCACTTGCGCGCTCGCGGACGACGATGTTTGTATGATGAAGCAAGGTTGACACACGCAGTTGTATAATGTACTTCGTATTCGTACACTCTTGGCACATGTATCGAATGACTAAGCAATCAGTACATGGTCCCCCGCTAACATGCCGAGGGCAGTCACAGGCCACTTGCCCTGGTCCGAGATGCCCTCTCGTCATGCTTCCTTTCACCCCCCCATAACCCATGCAGCATGCAGGGCGAGCCATGAAGACGGACAACAGGACCTTTATCGTCTCCGGCGGGTGAGCGATACTCTCTGAACCCCCTCTTGACCGGCTCCTTTCTAACGTCGCGTTGAGGGCCTCGGGCTTGGGCAAGGCATGTGTCGAGAATCTGGTGACGAGTGGAAGCACCAATGTCGCCATCCTCGACATGACCTCAGACGCCGGAGAGTCTCTCGCGGCCGAGCTTGGTACCTCGACAAGGTTCTTCGGCTGCAATGTGTCCGATAGCTCGAGCATTGCCGCGGCTGTTCAAGGTGTCGCCCATTGGGCCCAGCAGACGGCGAGACCTCTGGGCGGCGTCGTGTCCGCTGCTGGAATCTCCCTGCCGGCAACGGTATGCCCCATGCGGTTCCGTACTTGACTCGGAGACGACGGCACACTGACAGTGCCAGATTCTCGATAAATATGGCTCCGCCTTCAACATGGACGACTTTGACCTGGTCTTGGGTGTCAACCTGCGCGGCACCGTCGACCTCGTGCGCCAGTCGGTCGAGAAAATCGCCAAAGTCGACGCCGATGCCGACGGAGAGCGCGGCGTCGTCATCATGGTTGCGAGCTCGGCCGCGTTCGACGGCCAAAAAGGCCAACTCTCGTACTCGGCCAGCAAGGGGGCAGTCGCCAGCATGACGCTCCCCATGGCGAGGGACCTGGCCCGCTACGGCATTCGCTGCATCACGATAGCCCCGAGCTTTTTCGAGAGCAAGATGACGAGCATGATGTCTGCGAAAGTGCGCACCAGCCTTGAGGCGACATTCGAGTTCCCCAAACGGGCCGGACGGCCGGGTGAGTTTGCCCAGATGGTGCGCCAGTCCATTGAGAACTCGATGCTCAATGGGACCGTCATCCGGCTTGATGGCGGCTCGAGACCGAGCAAGATTTAGTATCCTGAGCTGGCCATGCGAAGCATGAGCATCAAGACGGGCGTCTGGCCGGGCCAAGTCTGTATGTACATACATGCAAGGCCTAGGTATTCTTTGACCCGTAGTCACAATCATGCCGCAAGCCCGTCACTAGCAATTAGTACTTCGTAGGGTGTTTTTGGATTCCACTGCGTCATGCGTCATGCGACCAAAGTGGGAGCTGAAATGTCAATACATACATATCAATTTTTCATCTACATAAATGTAATAATCAGGAATACATCAATACGGTATAGTTTAGTATAGAAGGGATTTCCCCCCTTTAGCTAGGTATGCATATGAAAAAATTTACTTATTGGCAGCCACAATTTACATTTTGTCTGTTCGGCTTCGTACGAGCATCATGGCGTCCGATATGTATAGCACGAAGGGATCCTCCCATGATGCAATCTAAGTCCATTATCCCGACTAGAAGCTTTGCTTATATTGCAATAAGCGCTTCCCTCCCCCTTATTACGCAAGCGATTCTGACAGCAGCGCTATTGTCTTTGTCAAATCGACGATTAAGCTCGCTGCCTCCGACCAATCCCCCCTACGAACAGCCGCAACCAACTAACATCCCTCTTCCCCGGACGGATACCGCCAGGAAACACGACCTTTCCAAGGCCATTGTGGCCTCAACCTTGGCTCGCCAGACGAGTGCAGCCAAGACCCAACAAAAACCACTGAATCCGCCAGCAACAGTCAGTGTCGCGCTCTTTTCGGCCGGGTACTCGGATATACAGATGGGATCGCTCTCTATCCAGAAGTACACGCAGGGCCCTATTAGTCTTGGCCGGATTTCGCCGGTGTATATTCTTGATCCGTCAAGAATATATAGTTCACATAAAATGATGGTGAACTCTTCAATCCGCACGGCATCTACGAAGTAATAAACCGGAATATCACGACATCGATTGGGTACTCTGCCACACGATTGAGCAGAAGAAACCGCATACGTCCATACCCCTACGGCTATATAGCGACCGCTTTACTGCTTCTCTCTTTAGTCTCAACTTCTCTATCTACGGCCAGCTATTTATCCTTACCAAGTTTTCCGAAGCAGTATACAATACTGCTTCATTAGTAGCATTCGGACTGCGGTGGGCTATCAGGGTGAATTGTCATTAATACAAGACGTGGATCTATGCAAGGGAGGCGGCTCCAACTGCAAACCAAGCAAGAAGATGGAAAAGGGACTGACTTCCAAGGAACGGGAGGATAAGCAGGAAGAAGGCGGTGGAGACAAGGATGCCGAAAAGGATGCCGAAAAGGATGCCGAAAAGGATGCCGAAAAGGATGCCGAAAGGGATGCCGAAAGGGACAGGGGCGCCGGCGAGGGAGGTTCGAGCACATTGCTATTTAACAGGCAGTAGCCGTTGCACGTGTTCTTCAGGGCGACGTCAAGGCAGCTAACCTTGTGGATGACTCGACCGAAGCCGTCAAAGAGATTCGAATTCTCGTCGCCATGAGATATGGACAAATATACCAAGAGATGAAAAGGGCATCACCCGACCCGAAATTCAGAGAAATGAGTGACCAATTTGCAATCTTGGATGAAGTCCTTATGACCATCACCCTGTGTATCCTCCTCTTGGGGCCTAGGCGGACGAGCCTCAAGCAATGAGTGTTAGCAGCATCACAGCTACCAAACGACAGTCAATATACTGTTTGGCCACGGGTGTTCCTGAAATAATATTAAAACCAGTCACGCTTCAGGTGGAGGGAAGCCGTCTCGGGCAATCGTCACGATCCACCACCTCAAGGGATTCCCAACCTCTCCCGCCCATCAAGAAGCCACGTTTTGGCGTCCTCAATCCCGCCCTCAGCATGATCAAACTGCCACGCCAGAAGGCCATCAAGTGCCGTCTTGAGGAATTTGCCACCCTTCTGTAGACCAAAAATACCCTGCATCTCGTTCCCGTTCAACAACGGGCGCTGAAGATGGGCATCCCGCAAGCCATTGTCGTACACGAAACCGGCAAAGGCCGAGTACCTGGCGAGCAGCGGCTCGTCCAACGAGGGGCTGCTTCCCAAAGACACTGGTGAAGACGACTTCTGCGCTGCGGAAACGGCTTCGGCTAGCATGACGTACGTTACTTGGGTGGTCCAGGCTGCGCCCCAGGAGCGAATGGCCATGCCTACAAGGCTCCGCGGAGGAGGTTTCCCCGATGGACTGGCGACGGTGTTCACGATGGTGCGAATCGAATCGAAGTTTTTGAGTGCGCTCTCCAAAAGTTTAGATATCTTGACGGGGGCTCGGATGGCCATCGTCGCCTCGACCGTCTGTCGGAGCATAGCCTGTCGAAGCCCGGCAAACGGCGTGTACGCAGCCATGGTCCAGAGATGATCGGCCTTGGCCTCGTATTGAATCATTTTGCCGAGAATGCTGTCGTCCTTGAGGAGGCGGTCGAGAAGCATAGAGACCCGCGGCCAAGTGGCTGGCCATGGCGATGATGTTGATAGTCCTAGAGTAGGAAATTGAGCCTCCAATGCCTGTTGCAATGGCGAGTCGAGACGGATGAAAACCGGGGTGCATAGGTTTGCCTCGAAGAGATGTTGGAAGGCGGCCACCGGATTAGAGCCCCTCATCATTTTGAACAGCTCGATACTGATGCGATCGCGAGTGATTATCGTATCTAGTGCTTGCTGTACGTCCTTGTCCCTCATGGAACGCATAGCTTGCGGGTCGATGGCGAAGCCGAGCTTACTACCAATACGAATAAGCCGCAGCACGCGCAGTGGATCGTCCATAAAGGTTTGGCGCGGGTCGAGGGGCGTCGTCATGATTTCCGCTTCTAGATCTTTGAGGCCTCTGCCCGTGAGATCGACAACTTCCTGCCTCTCCAGGTGAAAGAATAGGGAGTTGATGGTAGCATCGCGTCGGAAAGCATCTTCCTCTGGGGTGCCAAACTCCATCTCCGGGGTCCGGCTGTGGCCGTCGTAGACCTCTTTGCGGAGATTTACCAAGTCAATGTCTAGACCAAGTAGCCTTCCACCGGCCGTCTCTAGCTTCTTGACCTTCTTTTCGTTTTGTTCCATTATGTGAAACCTCGTGAACCCGGCATAGGGGATGCCCAGCTTGGCTGCTTTCTGGCGATACTTGACTTGAATATCTGGTTTGGTAGATAGATCTTGGAGGAACTCGCCAAATTTCCTTCCCGTTACATTGCTTAGTGCGAAATCGAGGTCCGAGGAAGGTATGCCGAGCAAGCGGTCACGAACCCAGCCACCTGTGATCCAGATCTCGAGGCCCGGGAAATGCTGAGCGCATTCAAGCAGGAGCTCACGCAGAAGCTGTTCGGCGGGGAGCAAATCAATCAACCTCTCTCTTGTCGCCTCCGGCTCCTCTTGGACTGAGGTATGGGTGAATTTGATGTCGGCGGCGGGAATGGGAGGAATCGTACCCGAGTCGACCTTGATTCTCTTTGTCTGGGGCTCCATGGCCGTCGTCACCATGTCGGCGCAAAGAGACGACGATGATGATATGGGCCTGGGCTGAGCAGGCCTGAGTGAAGGCGACCGACTTGTGGCCTTTGGTGGGTGGAATGTAGATGATTTGGCCAAATTTTGCGCTATTTTAGTGGCGCTTAGTGGCCTACTCTATTCGTATTCGTACCTACGAAGTACATACGAATAGATACTTCGTACTGGACCTAACGCCCGCCTCTAGCTCGCAGACGCCGTCTCGTCGGCACGCTTCATGGCGAGGTCCCCGAGCTTCTCCACAGCAGCGCCCAGCTTGCGAGGATCAGCACCCTGGATCATGGCCTCGCCGTTGACGGCCACCTGCTTGCCGTCCTTGAAGAAGAGAAAGGTGGGCATGGCGGTTATGCGGTAAGTCTGCGCGACACTGCTGACGTCGTCGACGTTGACCTTGGCAAAGGCGAGGAATTCGGGCTTGCCGTGCCTGGCGGCCAGGGATTCAAAAAAGGGCGCAATGGTTTTGCAGGGCGGGCACCAGTCGGCGTAAAAGTCGACGGCCACGTACGTCGTCTTTTCGAGCAGCGCCGTGAGCTCGTCGGCAGAGTTGATGTGGTGGATTGCGTCTGGAGCCATGTTCTGAGAGATGTTGTGGGTGTAGATTGCAGCTCTGGATGACGTGACTCGAGCTGATGAAAGGCTTTCTTTCGTCTTCTTCCGCGGGGATGAATTGCGTGCAAGGACATTATTAATCCGCCACGTGATCAAGGTGTTGTACCAATGCTGACCCATTTTCTTCATTGATTCCAGTCGTCAAAAAAGCAACGTTTCCTTTGTTGTTCCCTGCAGGCAGACCAGGGTGGAAGCCAACCTGATCATGAAATGCCAATGAGAGAGTTGCCTAACCTAGAGCCAGGAGCCAGGGACGATCCCATGGAATCGATCTCCACGCAGACGTTAGACCGAACTAGAGTTATATTTCCCCGTTCCAAACATCAACGACCCCTGATTGTGGGCCCCACGAGGCCCGAACCGGGAAACAAGTTAAAATCAAGACCAAGATTCCCCAGAGCCATGCGACGCAACTTGGAAGCTTTTTGTTCGGAGAAAAAAAGGCACGCCACGCCTCGATGACCCCCCATTACCCCGACTCGTGATGCGGAGGTGAGGCAGAGGCCGTTGGATACGAAGCCGAATCCTGCTGTGGAAAGATGATTCGCCACAGAAAGAGCCCAATCTTCGCACTCCAACCCAAGGCCGTCGCGGGACCGTCCTTCCCTACCGCAGTGCCAACTGATAGCAACACCAGCTTTACCTGTGGCAAAGCCGGGACCAACCGTGACGACATTCGCCGAGGACTTCCATGAACTGACGACAGCGTTGGGCTCGGTGAATTCAGAGGTTCTCACAACCATGTCATCTCGGTGTGGTCGGTACGTACCGGAAGACCCCGTCAGCGATTTGTCCTCCCCCTCAGCGATTGTCCTGCAATGCATGATAGACGAGTACCACCCGTCTCCCGCCGCCAGCCGACAGGGGAAAAGTCCCCAGATATCGCGTCTCGGTGGATGGACCCCCTTTCCTCCCCTCCCTGCAGGCTCCGCCTTCTTTAGTACCACCCGATAACTCGTACTTCAACAAGGCCATCCCCCACACCTTCGCTCTCCTAGCCTTTGAACAGACGGACCTCTTTTCTAATGAAATGAAAGTCTTTGCCTGACCGGTGCTCGGTCCATGGCGAGCCCTGATGCCACCTCGCCCTCGTCGCCCAGAATGTCTTCGGTCAAGACCAAGAAGAAGTCGGCGTTTAGCTGTGATCCGTGCCGGCGGCGCAAAGTGAGTTGCGAGACAATGGTGGCCTTGGGAGTGCAAATCTGATTGTAATTCTTCGGCCCGCTCACCAATCGTCAAACCCCAGGTTAAATGCGGTGGGGAGCAGCCCGTCTGCCAACGCTGCGCCGCCCGAAACGACCAGTGTATCTACAAGCTGTGAGCCGCTTCCTTTTCCCATGACACCGTCGTTACTAATCTCCCGTGGTTCCCAGAAACCCGACACTGTCGTACACGCAGCGTCTCGAGGAACGAATCAAGGAACTCGAGGATCAGCTCGCAAACTCGGCCCAGTCGCCCGTCTTTGCCTCGTCGTCGTCGCAGCCGAGCCCCCCTGTTCACGACGCCCACGACGGGCCTTCAAAGCGCTCCTCTGACCAGCAGTGCATATCAAGGAGCTTCCGTGGCCTCAAGATCGACGACAAGGGTGGCATCACCTACCATGGCACCACCAGCTTCTTCAACCTCCCCAGCGACCGTGCTCCTGCCGTCGTTGCCGACCGGCTGGCGCCCACCGACACCGATGTCCAGCGACGAGAGCGTCTAGTCAACAACGCGTGGCAGCAGCGTGCCCTGGAAAACATGTCGGATATCCCCGTGAGTCCCTCCGCCGCGCATCGAGACGCGACACTGTGACTGACGGCGCCTGCGGGCTAGGAACCCTTTCAATATCTCCTCAACGTCCACTGGTGCTGGATCCAGCCCATGTTCAACTTCATATACCGCCCAGCTTTCACACGTGCGCACCCCGTTTCCTCCATGGCATGTGAAGACGCGAGACGACTGACGAGCCCGGGCCACAGGTGACATGCAGTCTCTCGGACCCTACTATTCGCACACGCTCCTCAACGCCGTCATTTCGCATTCGATTCGATGGGGCCAGAGCGACCCCTCGACCAAGAGGCTGCTCGACGACTCGTATGACGGCGGCGCCGTCTTTGCCGAACACACCCGAAGCATGGTCTTTGAGGAGCTGAGCCGCGGTGTCTGCACGGTCCCGACAGTGCAGACGCTGCTCCTCCTCAGCGCCCAGGAGTGCAGCCTCGGCAACTCGACCCAAGCCTGGACGTACAGCGGGCTGGCTTTCCGATTGATCGACCACCTCGGCATCTGCGTCGACACCCGCCGCTTCCCGGGCTCGGTCCCCCTGACCGACGAAGAACTCGAAATCCGCCATCGCATCTTTTGGAGCTGCTACTTTTGGGACAAGCTCATCAGTCTCTATCTTGGCCGCTCCCCGTCGCTGCAGCAATCAAGCATCTCGCCCCCGCAGATAATGTGTAAGGGCCCTTGTCTCTTTGTGCATCACGGCCTTGGCTGACGTCTTGAGTAGTCGATGATTCGGCCGAGGACGAGATATGGGTCCCATTTGGCGCACAACAGGTCGGGGTGACGTGGAAGTACCCGCCGACGACGGCGCACTCTGCCTCGTGCTTCATGAGCATGTGTCGCCTGTCGGTCATCTTCAACGAGATTTTGATTCACATGTACGACCCTTTGTCGCAGAATACCGACGTCGAGGTGCAAGAGTGTCTTAGGTTGCAGGAGCCGGCCTTCCAGGAATGGTGGAGTCAGCTCCCGCCGCACCTCCGGATCGACCCGGCGGCCCTCCCGACACTGGCGCCGCCGTCGCACATTGTGACGTTGAAGTCGGTTGCGAGACGTATCCGAACCCCTAGCCGTGCATAACTGACACAGGCGCTGCAGCTGTCTCTACCACACGTTCAAGATTCTCCTGTACCGACCTATGCTCACGGGTCGGGGCAAGCGCAACGATGACGACGGCGACGACGACGACGACGACGACGGAGTCTCGCCCGCCAAGAGCCATTTGGTCGAGTGCGTATCGTCGGCAACGGCCATCATCACCATTTTCGACCTCTTTTGCAGGACGTTTACCATGAACTACTGCGTCTTGTCTCTTGCCTACAGCGTCTACACGGCCGCGTCCGTCTTCCTGCTCCAGGTGCAGGCGAGCCCTGGTGAACAGCAGGCAATGCGGAAACTCGAGTATTGCTGCCAATGCTTGTCGCAGGTCAAGAACATCAGTCCAGGTAGGGACAGCTCTAGCCGCATGCATTCAAAGGCTAACACACGTCACCATCTTTGACTCAGTCATCAACAGTGCTCTCAACCTCATTACAAGCGCTATGAATGGAATGGGCCTCGGCATACCCTCACCGCATCAATCGCATCCAGTGCCGGCTACGACGAGATGTCAGGTCCCAGTTCCCGTGCTCATGTACCAGAACCCGGTCGACGTGTCCCGCCAGGTGCCTCTTCCCTCGCATCCGCTGTTTCGGCCCTCTATGAATCACATGCTGGGCCCCGAGTCGATGGCGATGCATCCCGACGTGTTCGAGACCATGTCGACCTTGGAGCCCCTGAGCGTACGAGTCGGGGCGATTCAGGGCTCTGAGAACCAGTCGTCCATGGGCTGAGAGACCATGAATGGGCCGCCGGCTTTGTGGCTCGTGCCGATGAGTTTCTCGATACACTGTGCGACGAGATCAAGACGACATTTTCCAGGCCAAGATGCTACCGCTCATCAGAAATGGGGCCTTTACCCATGCATGCTATCCAACACAGGATCACTCGAAGCTACAGCTCGTCTCGGAGCCCGGGGGAATACTACTGGAGAAGATGGACTGACGGGCCAGATTGGACGCCACGCAACAGCTGATTTGCTTCCCGAGAAGGCCTTGGCGACCTGGACCGGGGCGAGCATCGCCTGACATGCTTGAACATTTATCGACACTTGGAAGCCCCCACTCGCCAAGTAGTGGCTCCAGACGCGGAGCGGCATCTTGGAAGTCGGCATTGCGGACCGTTTGTCGGATATGACGGGATGTATGTACCGGCCCGTCCCTGTCCATCTGGCATGATGTAAGAATGGCATGCTTGGTTCTCGATATGTAGGTGCTTGCTGCATATGGTATATGGTTTGGACAGGGCTGGGACCCGCTTGGACAAGGACCGGGTACAGGCGCCTGCAGGATGCATGCGGTGCCATGGTTGATAGCGGTAGTAGAGTTATAGACGAGGCTGGTGGATGGGCGAGGATATGTTTGGAGGCACACATACTCTCTCTGTATTCGTATGTACATATCTGTACATACACGGCATATCCATGGCGGTAGCGGTTGGCACGCGAGAAACGGGGCTGTCAAGGGATCGGAACTTGGCCGAGGCGGCTCTTGGCCCTGACAGCGGCGAGGACAAGGATGATAGTATATGATGGAGAACCCGAGGGAACGGAACGAGGAGCTGTCGGCCAAGTTCCGGGGAAAGGTGAATGGACGGCATAGCCGGGGCGGCGAGGCGACGGCAAAGCTACTATCGCGCATGGGTTGCACGCACGCATGCATGGCCACGCGAGCAAAACGTGGGTGTTTGGGCTTGATTTACGACTTGGGGTCCGACGATGGATCTACCCTACCCGTTGTTTCATGTCGTTTTTGACGTTTTGTTTCCCCTCGTCCAGAGCCACAGCAGAGGCAGCGGCAGAAGCAGCAGCAGCAGCAGCAGGTAAAAGCAGTCAGCAGGCGGGCGGGCGGGCTTTTTGCACTTTGCTGCCTGGCCTATTCGTCCTGGCATGGCACAGCCACGGACAACGAGCCGGTCCAGACTCCAAAAGGCCCAGTCTGCGGCTGAGCCATGCGAGGCGATGCAACGCCATGCATTGCATCTATACTCCGTACCCGTTGGGAACTTAGGGAGTTCGTGCCTTTCCCCAAGTTCCCAACGGGTAAGCATGATTACAGCTATGTGTGAATGTATGCGCAAGGAGGAGGAGGAGGAGGAAATGGTCAACGTGGGAGATGATGACTGAGCTGACAGTGAGTGAGAAGGGGATAGAGTTTGACGACATATCTACTCCGTACCACCCACCTGCCCTTGCCTGCCTCTCACTCACTCGCTCCTGCCTCACCCCCACTCACTCTTCCTTCCTTCTTCCTCTTCCTTTCCTTCCTTCTCTTCCTTTCCTTCTTCCT
This sequence comes from Ophiocordyceps sinensis, assembly GCA_012934285.1. Classification (NCBI taxonomy): domain Eukaryota; kingdom Fungi; phylum Ascomycota; class Sordariomycetes; order Hypocreales; family Ophiocordycipitaceae; genus Ophiocordyceps; species Ophiocordyceps sinensis. The sequence continues at coordinate 2,381,749 of JAAVMX010000008.1, forward strand.
CTTCTCCCCCACAATCAACACGCACGCGAGCACTCACGACACACAATCCTCTCGGCTCGGGCCCAACTTCACATCCCCGGCTAGCTGCCTGGTCTCCCACCTCGACCTCTTGTTATTGGCAAAGGAGAGACAAGGGAGGAAAATGGCGAGGCTAAATCTCTACTACGCCATGACCGTCTTTGCCATTGCCTGCGGCTCGATTCCCAAAGGTCTGTCCTCCTCCCTCGGCGGCTCTCTGCCTCGCCCATCTTAACATGGTGGCGCAAACACAGGCTACGACGAAGGAGGCTTCGCCGCCGTGGCGGGCCTCGACTCGTTCCTCCGCGACTTCCACCTGACGCCCGGGCGCTGGAACGACGCCTCGTCGCCTGCCCAGCTGGCCTCGCGCCGCGCCGTCGTCACCTCGCTCGGCGTCCTGGGCGCCGCCATTGGAGCCGTCGTCGCCTGCGCAATCACGGACCGCATCGGCCGCCTGCGCGCCTGGCAGGTCTTTGTTGCCGTGTGGATGACGGGCTTCTTTGCCGCCACCTTTTCCTCGGGCAGCATTGGCCTGTTGCTATTTGCGCGCATCTGGGGCGGTGTTGGCGCCGGTGGCCTGACGGTTGTCGCGCCGCTTTACTTGACTGAGATTGCGCCAACTTCATCGCGGGGCATGATTGTTTCCGTTTACATGGTTATTCTCTTGTCCTTTCTCATGGCCGGTATGCACAAAGCCAGCACCCCTTGGCTCCGACAAGGCAATGCCGCGCGGGAGTCATGATGAGCAGCCATTGTTGAGCTGACGCTTCCTACAGGCTTCTTCATCAACTACGCCGCCCTCATGACGATGTCCTCGTCGCGCTCGCAGTACCGCGTTGTGCTGGCCGTCCCCCAGATCCCGATGGGTCTTATGCTCATAGCCTCCCTGTTTCTGCGCGACACGCCGCGGTGGCTGGCGTCCAAGAACCGCGGCCACGAGGCGCTCATGGCGCTGGCCCGGCTGCGCGGCTCGCACGCGGGGGACCCCGAGGTGCTGCGCGAGTTTGCCGAGATTGAGAAGCAGATCGAGGACGAGAGCCAGATGCTGGCCGACGCGTCCATGTGGACCATTGTCAAGGAGGTGGCGACGGTGGCGAGCTACCGGCGCCGCTTCCTGCTGGGCGTCATGATGCAGACGGTGGCCCAGTGGAGCGGCGGCAACGGCATCACCTACTACATCACCGACATCTTTCGGCTCGCGGGAATCACCAGCAAGCGCCTCTCGCTGGTGACGGCGGGCTCGTACGGCGCGACCAAGCTCGTCTTCACCGTCGTCTTCACGTGGGGGCTCATCGACTACTTTGGACGACGGCGGTGCTTCATGGCGGGCCTGGCGCTGCAGTGCGTCACGCACGTCTACATGGCCGTCTATATGGCGCTGTGGCGCGAGTCTCGCAACCGCGCCGCCTCGGACGCGGCCGTCGCCTCCGTCTTTGTCTACGCCGTCGGCTGGTCCATTGGCCTCTGCACCGTCCAGTACCTGTACGGCACCGAGATTCTGCCCACGCGCGTGCGCGGCGTGTGCTATGCTACAAACATGGCCATACACTGGCTGTACCAGTTCGCCGTCGTGTGCGTGACGCCCACCATGTTCAGCAGCCTCGACGTCTGGGGCGCCTACGTCTTTTGGGCGTGTGTCTGCGCCGTTGGGCTCGTCGTCTTGGGGCTCTGGGCTCCCGAGACAAAGGGCGTTCCCATGGAGCGCATGGCTGATTTGTTTTCCGGGCCTTGGTACATGGGCTGGCGCGCCAAGATATCGCCGTCGGACCCGCATCACGATGGCGTCTCGACGGCGTCGGACCCGGCATTGTGTCGGCGGACTGTGGGTCCGGCCGGGCTCACGGCCGGGTCCGGCGGCGACGGAAAATGGTGGCGGCGTGTTGACGATGAAAGGGGGGTCAAGCACGCTAGCCCGGGGAAGAAAAAAATATACTTAGCTTAGCGCCGTAGGGGCCGCATCTATCCCCGCATCTTTATGTAGCGATATCATAACATCGTGACAATATGTACTTCGTACGCCGGGCACTTGCTTTGGAGACTCACGGCATTGAGATCATCGGCGATGACGATACTAGCGATGACGATACTTACGATACCGATACTGGCGATAAATCTGAGGGTGTTAAAGGGGGGGAGTGTTCTTTAAGACGAATTATTTAAAGACTGCAGACGTCGGGTCTACCGGGTAGGCAATTACTAAGCTTCATGCACGACCTCGTCGTCGTCATCAACCTCGATCAGCACTCCCTCTTCGTCGCGCAACGGCACAAACTCTCGAGCACTCACGACACGACGGAACCACACACGCCCGCGCCACCAAACGTCATCAACGCCGCATCCAAGAAGCAAGCGCGCAAGCAAGCGGGCCCCCAGACCCACGGCGGAACCCGAAGCATGATCTCGGCCCTCGTCGCGCGCCTGACGGGCTTCCTGTCGCATCAGGCCCCGCTGCGCCTCTCCATGGGGCCAGCCGACTCGGCCGGCGCGTCCGTGTCGTCGGCGATTCCAGAGGGCGCCGAGCGCTGCACCGTCGCGGCGGGCTGCTTCTGGGGCACCGAGCACCTCTACCGCCGCCACTTCGGCGGCAAGGGCCTGCTTGACGCGCGCGTGGGGTACATTGGCGGCGACGTCGACGACCCCTCGTACCGCGCCGTCTGCGGCGGCAAGACGGGCCGTGCGTTTCCCTCCCCTTGCTGCTGCTGCGGCCCGGACTGACGTCAGGACGGACGGACAGACGCCGAAGCCGCGCAAATCATATTCGACCCCGAGGTCGTCTCGTACCGCCAGCTGCTCGAGTTCTTCTACCGCTTCCACGACCCCACGACGCTCAACCGCCAGGGCCCGGACGCCGGGACCCAGTACCGCTCCGCAATCTACTTCCACGGCCCGGAGCAGGAGCGCATCGCCCGCGACGTCACCCGCGCCGCGAACCAACAGTGGTGGAAGGGCGCCGTCGTCACAGAGCTGGTGCCCGCGGGCCGCTGGTGGTCCGCCGAGGACTATCACCAGCTCTACCTCGACCGCAACGCTGGCGGCTACGAGTGCCCCAGTCATTTCCTCCGCAACTTTCCGCCCTTGCGGCATTGACGGGGCCGGGTGTCACCAAGGAGAGGGTCACCCAGGCAAGGTCACCAGGGGAAGGGATACAGGTGCTGTAAAATAAACGGGCCAAAGCATCAAACACGCAATGACTTTTACTTGGAGTGTAGAAACATGGCCAATTTCACTCATCTTTGGTCGCCATGGCGTAAATCTTGCGATTCCTGTTGCTATTCCGTCTTCCGACACATCCGCGCCTAGGAATGTACGGCTGCGCTCCTGCGTCCCAGGCCCTAGGATAAAAGACTCAATGAGAGGAGTTTCTTCGCAGTTCAATCATGCCCCAGCCACCACTCCGTCCCTACTTCTTCTTCTGGTTCAACATCAGGATCTGCACCATGCGGATGAAAATGTTCAAAAAGTCGAGCTCCAGCGAAATGCTCTCGCAGACGGGGTCACGTTGCATCTGTCCCGCCTCGGCCAGCCTCGCGTGGTGGAGCACCTTTTGCACGTCGTACAGCGTGAAGCCTCCAAACACGGCCAGACCGCCGTACAGCCAGAGACCCTCGGTGAGGGCGAGTGTGCGCACGGCCGTGGCGGGAATGATGAGCGGCGCGAAGCCAGACACAGCGACAACGGCGAGGCCTGCCAGGAGCGGGCCGCCGATGAAGAGGTACTTCTCCTGCTTGGCCGTCGCGCCCACAATGGACAGAGAGCCCATCATGGCCACCGTGCAGAGACCGGCACGGGCAATCAACGGGCCGGGGACGAAGGCGAGAAGGGGGGCGATAAAGGCGGCCTGTGTGGCGTTGAAAGCCACCCACATGGCGTACTTGGGAATATAGCTAGGGTTCGCAACGTCAGTAACCGGCTTTGCCCAACGCCCCCAAACAAGGTTGCGCGCCAAGTGACTCAACTTACTTGTCAGGGCTGATGGAACGGGCGCCAATCATGGTGGCAAAGCTGAGGGCGAGACCGCCCAGGCCGACGACCCAAGGGTTCGTCACCATGAGACGATACACGAAGCCCGTTTGCACCATCTGCCGGGCCGTCAAGCCAATGATTCCGATGCCCAGGCCCGTGTGCATAAATGTGCTGTTTAGGTATTCGCGTTCGTAGAGTGGCATGCCGCCGTCGTCTCTCGTCTCGCGGTTGAAGACGGCGTTGATGGCCACCAGAGTGCCTCCAAAGACGGCGCCCCCGATCAGCAGCCTGCGCGCCGTAGATCCACCCGCCGCCGTCTGCTGCTGCGCCAGCTCCGGGTGATACAGCCGACGGCCGCCACCGCGAGAAAAGGCATTGCGCGTCGCGGCCGATGTGGCGATGCGAGGCGTGAGGAGGAGCTTTGCCGTCGACTGGGCCGCGGGCCTGTGGAAGCTGCGCGACGTGGCGAGCAGCGTCGATTGAGACGGCGCGGGGAGGCGCTGCGCGACGCGCGCAGGCACCTGTCGGATGCAGAGCACAAAGGACATGGTTCTGAGGAAGCCGTATGCCCGAGGATTGCTTGTGTGTTTGGTGTTTGGTGTTGGTGGAGGAAACAGAGGAAAAAGGTTACCGAATGACGACGCTGGCGGGGTTTCCTTGGTAAACTCCGAGCATCACGTGCCCTGGTTTGGAACTTGGTGGAACATTGCATGAGGACGTTCCGTTGACGAATGCTCTCGATTCATCTAGTCAGTCACGTGGCATGAGGACATCATAGAGTCAGCCACTCGTTCATAAAGGTACTAGTTGTTGGAAATAATTATAAATCGTGTCTTTGTCATGGTTTATGACCAGGGTATCATCATCTCGTTATTTGCTCGCCCATTGCTCTATAGTTAGTTCACCACCTCCAACTGTCACAATCATGCCATCATGTCAACAAATGCTTCCACCCGGCAAACATTGTCCTCCTTCTCTTTCGGCACTGCCACACCCTTGGCACTGGCCCGACTCTTTCAATCCTCAAAGACGGGAGACGAGCTTCGCAACCGGAGCTTCAGGTCATTGAGCTCCGGCCGCGTCTAGGCCATCACCGTAGCCCCTTGCCCCCCTTCTCGACGATAAACCTCACGGGCTGCCTCGTCCGCCTCCCCATGAAGCCACTGCATCTCGCTCGTGAAAGTAAGCCATGCGTCGTCAGAATCGCCGCTAACCTCATCGATTTTGGTCGGGTGAGCGATGAGTCGCCACGGACGTCCTCATCACTCATGACGGGCGGGGGCGCCCGTGGCGACAGCGAAGCCGGAACCATCCCTGGCAGCTGTTTTGCCCCCCGATCGTCGTAGCCCCATTTTACGAGGCTGCCGGTGCAGAGCCAGCCTTCCAGGTTCCGACACTGGCTTACGTCCACCCAGTCGAGGCGTAAACAGCCCTCAAGGACGCTCTCCAGGCCCCGGCCTGTGACCCTCACGCAGCCGCGAACACTCAGACCCTCCAGCTCATTGAGATGCAGGGCGATGCTCTCAAGGCTTCCGTCGCTCACGGCACTGCCGCAAAATGCCATTCGCAGCTCCCGTAGCCTTGGGAGGCCTAGGGCGACGACCTCGGTCGATGTGTCAGACAATGCGCAGCAAAAGGAGAGGTCCAGATGAGTCAAGTTCTTGGCGGAACTGACGAGCGCGACAATGGCGTTGTCCGACAGATACGTGCAGTCCGCCAGACACAGATGCGTCAGCTTCGCAAACTTGAACGCCGTCCACGACTGAAACCCGGCATCGGTGATTGAGGTGCATCTGGTCAAGGAAAGCGATTGCAGGCGGCTCGAGGCGTGGGCGGCCAGGTGCGCCATGGACCGGTCCGTGACGTGCTTGCAATACGACAGGTTGAGCTTGCTGAGCTTGGGGCATCCAATCACCACACCGGGGCCGACGGCGGCTGCCGCGTTGTGATGGTTCTTCTTGGACGCTTCCTTGTCGTCGCCGTCGTTTCCGTGCTGCGCCTGCTTGCTCTGGCCCATCTTCCTCGTTCTCTTCTTGTCCCTCGACTGGCCCAGCGGGTTGGACGGCGGTATCATCACCACGTTGCCCCTCTTCGTCACCATGGCGCCAGGAGGTGAGGCGCTGGGAACAACCCATCCCACCACGCGCCCTAGGAGATTGTCGCCCACCTTGCGGCAGTTGCTCCAGTCAATCTCCTCGAGCTTCTTTGCATTTTCGCTCATCTCGAGAATCTGGCTCGCGGAGACGTCCCAAACAGATCGCATCCTCCATTCCTTGACGTTCTTGCCACAGCCGCGCCAAAGAGCCGAAAACCCCTTGTCTGTGATGTGAAAGCAGTTGTTCAAATCAACCGTAATGGCTCGCGTGCCGATGAAGGGTGCGAGGACGCCGACAATGACCTCATCGTTGACAGTCCGGTTGTAGCGGGACAGGTCAACCTCGTGGCAGATGTCGGGACATGTGGTCAGGATCTGGCGCCATCGTTTGCTCACTACGCGCAGGCGAACCAGGTCTCCGACATCGAGGTGTTTGAAGATATGCACGACGAGGTCGTCGTCCAACGCGGCGGCTGCCACCACCGGCTTTCCAGATGCGGACAAGGTTGGCCGCTGGGTAATGAGCGTCTTGGCCCGCTTGGCCCGCACAACATGGCCGGAGTCTGGAGGAGATTGCGCAGCTAGGTCCAATTTGATGGGCGTCGTCGTCGCGTCTGTCAGAGGCGACCGACCGATGCCATTAGACCGGCCAGGCGTCATCGGCTCCGACTGCGGCGTGGGAGGAGCCATGGGAAGCGCCAGAGACTGTCGGCGGCGGTTCCGGAGGTTCTCCATGTTGACGCTCAGGAATGGATCAGGGTCTTTGGGCTCCATCATATCCAAGTCGTCCTTGCTACCCGGGCCGATCTGCTGCGTCGACGGGTCCGCAAAGATGAACTTGGACATGGAGAGCCTGCCCGAAGGAGCCGTCGGCGGTGTCACCGGAGTTTCAAGCAGCCCGGATACCTTGTCGGATCTCTCCACGTCGGCCATGTCGATATCCCCGGCTCCTTCACCCTGGCCGCCTCCGCTGTAGCGCGTCCTAGCCGTCTCTTCCACTTGTGATTTAATGCCCGGCGGGCACCGTCGCCAGAGCTCCTCCAAGACCTCGCCTGGTACCATCAGGCATTCGACTGTCGTGATGGACCTCACAGTGGCGGTTCGATCCGCCGAAAGCCCCAGACTTGCCACTTCGCCAAAGTACTGGCCCGGCCGGAGCCGCGGCCGCATATGAATCGAGCCGCCAAGGAGCTTTTGCTGGTTGCCTTGCCGTTCACCAGGCGGATCGTGGTGGACCACCTCTGCCTCGCCCTGGACGATGAAGTAGATTTCGTTGCCGGAGCCGCCCTGCTGGATAATGTCCGAAAAGGGCGGCCACGTCTTGGGCTGCACGCTGAGCCCCAAGAAATGGAGGATGTCGGGAGGTAGTGATGAAAACAGGGGAAGCTCCTTGAGGGTTTTGCGAATGTTCACCAAGCCGCTTCCTATAACACTGCTGCCGGCGGCGGGGTCTTCTATGATTCCGGGGCTGGGGGATTTTCTCTTCTTGGGGTTCTTGACGACTGCCCCGTCCTTGATGGCGCCGCTCTCGCCGGTCGACACTTCTCCAGGTGCAGTCGCCCGCGACACGGCAGCTCCATCTCCTGTCCGCGCCTGTGAGGCTCCGACCAATGAACCGCTGTGGTGCCTCTTATTCTTTTTGAGCAAGTTGAGGCGCTCCTGGGCCTCTTCCATGATGGCTTGTTCCATTTCGGGGAACCCGGGCATGACGAGTTGCAAGTCTTCCTTCTTAAGGACGAGTAAAAGGCATTTGGTCCGAGCCACGATGGTGGCAGTCCGTGGCATGTCCATGAGGACGCCAATCTCTCCGAAGAATGCCCCAGGCTTGAGCTCCGCATAGACCGCCTCGCCGTCGCGGGACGTGACTGCAACGACGCCGCGAACGAGCCAGTACATGGCCTTTGCGTCGTCTCCTTCGGCGACAATGTGGTCGTTGGGCCCATGGACTTGGGGCTTCAAGTGGTTGCCTATGGCAATGAGAAATTCCCCAGGGGCCGATTGGAACAAGGGAAAGGACCGTACACGTTCCACCAGATCAAGCGGCATGTCCCTGATGGTGGAGGCGGCAAGTGGGGATGGTCGGACCGGCCGCGCCGGATTTGTGTCCACGTCAAAGGACCGGATGAGAGAGCTCGAGTCGGACCCGGCTTGGTGATGGACATGATGAGCCAACGCCCGGTATGGCGAGGCCGAACTCGACGGGCGCCCGCGCCTCATGATGGAGTTGCAGATCTGCAGCCCCGTTGGAAAGGTATGGTAATCTCCACGAGGTCGGTTGGGCAGAGGGCGCCTGAAAAACGGCAACGTGCTCCTCTCCCCCCTCCCGTCCGCGGCGAGCAAACTATCCGTCCGGGGAGGCGGGCTTTCACGGGCTGGACGCAAGATGTTTCACGACGGTCCAGCCGTAGCGACCCAAACTCGCTCGACTCGCGCACCGCACTTTCGATGCGGCAAGCAGCTCTCGTCGTCGCGATGACTGGCCGATTGTGTTGGGAGTCGAAGGGCGAAGAGGCGATGGAAGCGGGAGGCGTTGGAGCTTCACGCGCTGGTGCTCATGAATCTAATATCCGAGAACAGGACCAACAACGCACGGCCGGCGGCCGGGTGCCCTGCACGAAATCTCAAGGATTGGTTGGTAGAAGGCAAGCATCCGATGGCCCGGGCTGAGAAGCGCAGATGGCAAATTGAGGGGAAGCGGCCTCGGGGGGGGGGCAAAGGTCGGTCGATGCGCACAATGACAGTATTAAGTGATGTCGCAGTAAAGTGATGCAAGAGCGGCTTCGGAACGTCGGCGCGAGCGTAACGGCGGTGACGGCGGATACGGATCGAGTTAGGGCGAGCAGCCAGCGAACCGGACCAGGCGCAACGATGGCAGTCGAGATTCCGCGTCGCTGAAAGGAGTCGCTTCAAGAAACGAAAGCCTCTTTGCCTGCCTCGTCGTCTTCTGGTCGGTAGTGTCGCGGAGGAGACCGATGCGCTCTGGAAGCAAAATGGGCAAGAGTCAGCATCATGATGACGCGGGACAAGGCGGCGGAACGGGGGTAAGCGCACGATTTTCCAAGGCACAATAGGTAGCCAGAAGCGTGGCGATTATAGCGGTCGCCGCGATAACGACTTGGACCGAGACAGAGGATCAGGTCGGTGGGCGACGAGAAGCGCGTTGATGTGAAGAGGAGGCTTCGCTAGAGACGGAGGGGCGGAGGGGGATGCGGAATGAGAAACGGGGTGGATTTGCTTAGGGGAAAAGGCCCGAGCTTTAGTGGTGGTGACCCAAGGAAGACAGCTTCCCCGGGTGCATACATAGGTGCAGGCAGGTGCAGAGGTGCATGCGGGTGCGGTGTGCGGGTCATTCGGTAGGTACCTACCTAGGTAGGTACGAATAGGTACAGGTGGTAGGTAGCTCAACTTCCAGGCTCCAAACTCAGTGGGTTCAAGGCCCCAACTGCGGCGGAGGCTGACGTGGGAGTGGAAGACAGAGACACGAATGCAAAGAGGGCGGAGAGAGAGAGACGGGGGCCTATGACGGCGACTCCGGTGCATCCGCAGCGCATCCTAGGTACGAATGCCAGCCCTACCGGGTAGTACTACTACTAACTACGAATACTACCCCAGGCACCACCCACAGTGAGTGCCCCAAGCCTTAGTGCACTCCTTGCCTGTTCCGCTACCCGTCAGCAGGGGGTAGCGAGTGAAGACGCGTCCTTTTTGTCGTTTTTCTTTTTCTCCCCTGATTCTCCAGGAACAGGCCTTGTTGAAGAAACCTGTTCGTACGAAGTACGAAGTACGAATACCTACTATTCGTAAAGGTATGCACATATCTACGAAGTATGCAGTACTACCAGACGGATTCTGTAGAGCACGAGTGCAACATGTTCTTGCCCGTCAGCCGACTCATTTGGCACCATGAGACGCCTGCCCATCGACCAACCTGTCTGAACACTTCGTGGGTTGCCATGTTGCTGTATGGTCTTTGAGATCACGTGACGCGCAGTTGACCCAATGAGGATAATTAAGCAAAGCGCTACGAAGAACACAGAATGTGTGCAAGTTGCGGCAAGCCGCTTTGCTTACTTAATATGTGTAGTGAGCTTTTTTGTTACAGGGGCCCCCTGCAAAAACGAAGTGCGGCCATTGGCTGGCCCCAAATGACGCGCTATGATTGGCCAGAGTCTAAAAATCCAGTGCGCTAATTGGCTCTATTTCCCCCGGGGTTCAACCGGCTAAAAAATACTCGATTTCTATTGGTAACCCGTCCGGTAGGGTTTATCCCGAAATGTTGACTAATGAAATCCTATACGGCTATTGGCTACCCCTAGCCACAGCAAAGCTTCGAAAAAAAATAGCTTGGTGCCGCGGGCACAGCAAAGCTTTGCTTATACCTAGTTGTGCCCGCGGCACCAAGCTATTTTGTTACTCTTTCAGAATGAGACCGAGGGTACGGGAACAGCAGAGATGAACATGGACAATTTTAACACTTTATACGACGTAGTGCCAGCCGCAACGTTTCCTCTTCTTGAAAACCTCACGCACTTCTTGTCGGTAAATCTCCACGCATCAAGTGATCCAGTCAGGATGGTTCGGGGAAAAGTCATCGCCAAGGCTCAACCACGAAGCTCCTCTCGAGCCACGACCCAAGACGTACCTGTCGTGCTCTTACTCTGCTTCTGGTCCAATCTCTAACCTATACCGTCTTCCGTCCCCAGCTTTTCCATCGCGCGACTCCGACCAATTGTCCAACAAAAGTCCCTCAGCTATTCCCGGGAAACGCAAACATGACGCGCACGAGAATGCCGACCATCAGGAGCATAATAATGCCAAAACCAGCACAAAGCGCACATTGGCAAAAAAATGAAATTGGTTCGGTGCGAGAGGACCGGAAGACAGCGTCTGAGATATCCAAACCTGTCGTCCCCTCCCCCGTCGTCATTAACCATGCCCCCAAGGAAATCCTTACAGTCCTCGTCTTTGGCAGTGGCGAGAACGGCGAGCTCGGTCTTGGTCCCAGGTGCACAGGAGCCCTTCGACCGCGCGTCAACTCCTACCTCGACCCTAGTGACCCATCCAAGTTCCACGTCGTCCAGCTCGCAAACACTAGATTCGTTTAGGTCGCTGCTGGCGATAGGTGTAGCTTTACGCTTACTGATACTGGTCTCGTTTTCGGATGGGGCACATTTCGCGTATGTATTTTTGGCTGGCTCTACCCGTTGGGAACTAAGTGTCTTCGTCACTTAACGGGTAACTATTCCCGTTTCTAATCCAAGCTTGATAGGACCCCGATGGCAAAGAACGTTTCGGATATAATACTGACGGGAGTCTCGTTGAGAAACAAGAGAGACCCGTCCTTATCTAAGGCCTCCAGAAACTCACGCAGATTGCCTGCGGAAATGATCACGCATTAGCTCTCGACATGACAGGCAATATCTGGGCTTGGGGTTCCGGCAGTCAGAACCAATTCGGACGTCGTCTCTTCCGACGTCGTCTCTTCCGACGTCGTCTCTTCCGACGTCGTCTCTTCCGACGTCATTAGGAAAGCCTCCGACCTCGCTAAGTCCGAGTTTGCCGTAACAATGCCAAGTATATAGCGACTAGACAATACCACGCCTTCGCTATCGACCGTAGAGATAATGTCTAGGCTTAGGGCTTAAACAGCTACGGTAAAGCTAGCTATGCGAAGACTACGGGAGGGGATTCCGATCTCTTACTATATCCGATAAAGATCCGAGCACTCTACTAGACGGGAATCACTATTATTAATAGTAGCTACTACCACTCTACTGCTATTGCGGCTAATAGGCAATGCTTTGTGTAGGGCCGACTAGACGAGGATAAGGCCTTTTAAAGGGTCGGATCGGGCATATACAATAGAGAGTCTTAGGGCTTCCTACTAGGGGAAGCTTTATTAAGACTATATTCTATGTGTGTTAATTAACTAGCTAAGGTTATAGGCGCTTAGGGCTTTAGGGAAAACCTTATAGCAGGGCGCTAACTAATACGCCTACCTAATAGGATCCTTAATACCTCTTTACTTAAACAAGCAGTCCCCTACTTACTAAAGCAATTAATAGAACCTAAATAGGAAATAGTGCATCGGTATATACGATGCGAAATAATAAATAGTAAAAATACCCTTAATCCTCTATTATATAGTAGTAGCGGCTCTTAAGCGCTTGCGATCTTTTTCTAATATCGTGCGGCTTGCGTATTATAAGCTACGGACCGGGTATCCGTCGCGACTATACGTAGGGAATAGATTTATTCTATTATACCTATTAAAAAGGCCGAATCCTCCTAAAGACGCGAGAGAGTAGGCATTGCCCGGATAGGCAGCCGTAATAGCTTAAAGACCGTCGTAGTAGGGTTCGTGCTTTTAGGTGCGCTAACGCACTTATAAGACTTAATCTCCCGACGTATATATACGGATTAGTCCCTTACGTTCCTATAAGTAAGCTTATATACGGGCGCGAGCGGCTTTAAGGCTAGTAATATATCCTCGTGCGATAGGAGTAGGATATTATTATATAAGTTCTTAGGCCTACGCGATATCTTCCTCTACTATAGGATCGCGGGTATAGGCTACGTACGTAGCTTTATAGTACTGCTTTAGAGGCTAGGTTCTATATAATAAGAAGAATAAGCTATACCCGTACGGGCTAGGTTAGCGGTTATATAGGTAAACTACGTGTATTAAGCGCTATACTAACGGTATAAAAGGATTATTAATATATAGGTAGTAGATAATAGCTTTAAGCACGCCGTTTACTTATTCGACCTTTCCGTTACTACGAGGTCTAGCAGGCGTAATAGGCTTAACGGTTATACTAAAACGCTTATAATAGTCTTAGGCTTATTGCTTAGTAAAGCAACTTATATTATCGCTAATAATCTCGCGTAATAGGCCGAATTATATAGTAATAGTCTATAGGACTAGGATTATTCCCTCGAAGTCTATAGACTATATAATAGTAGAGATAAGCCAACCGGTTATATACTCTACGGCGTTAAGCAGCTATTGCCTTTTATACCCGGTATAGTCGATAGCCTACCTTATTAAAGGCGGCATAAGTGCTAAAGGCATTAGGTTAAAGAGCGTTAAGTCCGGCGGCTTTATAAGTTAATAAGACTAATAACGGCGAATAGCTTTATAAGCTACGAGCGGGAGTTTTAAGTGCTAGTATCGTATAGATAGGTATTGCATAACGTAGCTAACGGTGCTATGCCCTAAGGCCTTATATACTTACTTAGCTATATCTACGAGAGCGTTATACTCTAGTATTAGTAGTAGTATAATTGCTCTTATAGGGTTTAGCGGCTCGCTAAGGGGAAGGGAACGCTTATTTTAGCGAATATAGTATAGACTACCCTTTAACTCGTAGAAGTATATATTCGCTTAATACAGCGTAATATTCGGCGGTAGAGCTTTTTTAAACGTAAGGAATTTAAAGATCGCTTATAAATTAATTCGTGCTAGCTATTCTAGTTAAGTAACGAGCTCTATAGCGTTAGGAGCGGCGTTATTAGCTTTAAGCGTAGGTTTAAGCGCTATATTATTATTATATACGGGATCGTCTTTTAGGATTGTTATAAGCTCGTTGTTATCGTTAATTATAGCTATCCTCCCCTCGTCGGCGTAATAAGTAGTATCCTTATCGTATAGCGGGCGAGAGAGATAATCGGCGAGTATATTCGCTTTACCGCTACGATATATAATCTTAATATTATAGTATTCGATAATATCGAGGAATTAAATAATTCGCATAGGTTAGTCTATCTTAATACGAAGAGTCTTAAGAGACTTATAATCCGTAATAATAGTAATATCTATGCCTTTAACCTAATGCTTTTAATATTATATAGCTATTATAATCCTTAAGAGCTTGCGTTCTTACGTAGAATAACGCTACTACGTTTTAGTAAGCTTTTTAGAAAAGTAGGCTATTAGATAAATATAAGAACGCTCTTTACTACCCGTTAGGTATATATACGGCTATAGAAGAGCTACGCCTATATATTTCCTAGACGCGTCGCTCTTAATAATTACGGGAAGCATTTAGCTAAACTTAACGAGGACTAGTGTTATTATAATAATATTACGGATCTATTCTTAAGCAGCTTTAGCTTCCGTAGTTAAGGTAATAGGGACGTTCTTACTACTAAGGGACTATTCGATTAATAGGATAGATAGGTCCGAAAAGTTCGGGATTAATATACGTAGGTATCCGGCTATATAAATAAAAGCGCGGATTTCCGTAGTAGTTATAGGCATTAAGCAGTCGCGAATAGCGGTAATCTTAAGAAGATCTACCTAAATGCCTTTAAAATAGACGATAAAGCCTAAGAATATACTTATATCGACGAAGAGCTTTATCTTTTTAGCGTTTAAGAGTAGGCCGTACTTAACGACGTAGGTAAAGAAGGTAAGTAGGCGTTTGTAAAGCTGCTCGACTATATCGGCCTAAAGGCATATATCGTTAAAGAGACTAACGGCGAACTTACGTAAAGGCTATAAAACTTCCTTTATAAAAGCTTAGAAAGTAGCTAGGGCGTTCGTAAGGCCTATAGGCATAACTTCCTATTCGTATAGGCCGAAAGACGTAATAAAAGCAGTCTTCTTATAGTTTTTTAAAGCGATACGGATATACTAAAACCTATCTTATAGGTCGATAAAAGCGTAGTAATAGTAGCTAGCTACGCGCTAGATTTTATCTATAGTATTTAGGAGAGGATACGTATACTTCTTTATTAGGGTATTAAGTATACGGTAATTAGCATAGATACGCTAAATTACTTACCTATAGGCATTATACTATAGGCCTATAAGTGCCTTCTTTAGCGTTAATAGTAAAGGAGATAATTATAGGCTAACGGACTTTTAAATAATACTCCCTTTATATTTCTTAATAAAATCCCTAATAGCTTAAGCCTATAAGGGACTATAGCGTTAAGGAGCCTACTATATAAGCGTACTATCGCCTATATTAATTCGATAGACTATCTATGCTAATTTTTCTATACGTCGAAGCGATATATCGAAGAGCTTTAGGAATTTTACGAAGTAAACGTTAGTAAAGCATTTCGCTTATTCCGGCGTATTAGCGTAAAAGCTAATAGCACGCGTAAGAGTAAGTTAAACGTCGGTCGAATTAGCGAAAATAGCTATAGAGAAAACGTTCGACGGCCGCGGCTATAATAAAGGCTTGCCCTTAAGATTGCTAAGTCGTATAGTACTATTGCCTTTATAAGTAACTCTAAGGGCGTAAAAGATAGATTGTCTAAAGGTTAAATTACTAAGGAAAGTCCCGTTAAAGACGATACCGTAAGAGAGGGCAACCGAACTAGTCTAATCGTTATTACTTTACTATTATATAGCGATAACGATATTATCTTAAACGCTTAGTCTAGGAATCCCTCCTATCCCCTTTATAGTAAAGGCGACTTAAGATAGGTATAAGGCTAGCTTAAGTATAAGTAAAGAAAAAACGTAATAAGATATAAAACCGTAGTCGAAGAAAAAAGAAAGAGTAAAGGATAAGGAAGTCGTTAATTAGTAAAGGAAAATACTATAATAATCGCTAAAGCCCTTATAGAGAGGCTTTTAGCTAGTATTAATACCGCTATCTATAGTTATAAAGTAGATAGCGTTGTATCCCTATTAGAAATGCCTTAAGTCTATCCCTTCTTATATAGCTATAAGGATAGCTTTTATTTCCGTATCGTCTTCCTTAAGTTAGTACGTCGGATCTTAGTCTTTATCGGTATTATCTATAACCTCGTCGTTAAAGTATATATATAGGCGGTTAGCGTAGTTGTAATAATTTCCTCGTATGTCCTTACGTATGCTCTTACCTTAGTTACCTCTACTATAATTACTACCGCGGCCGCGGCTACTCCCTTTAAAGCGCTAGCGGGAACTAAATGCCTTAGTAGCTTTATATATCTTCCCTTTTATCGTAACGTCTTAAAGCGGGCTAGACGGTAAGGATAACGCAATAGTAGGTGCCGGCGAAGATAATAGACGGTAGTCTTATGCCTAATGTCTAGCCTTACTATAGTTAAAGTAGGTATTCGCCTTAAATAAGGCTGTAAAAGTCGAAGCGGCGATAGCTTTATCGTCGGCGGCGTAAATAAGAGTATCGGTCGTACGCGGATCGGCTATAATAATACCTAAAGGGCTTAAATAAAAGGAAGCGGATAATAAGCTAGGATTAGCTTTAACGACTTTTATTATCGCTAGTTTATTACTAATAACCTTATTTATCTTCTATATCTAGTATAGTTAGCCCTCTTATATATAGATAGAAGTAGCTAGCTTACCGTAGATATCTTCTATAGGCTAACGCGTTTGCTCTCTAGCTAATAGCATAAGACGCTAAATAAAGGCTATATTATATAGTATAGTAATATTAAAACCGATTCGTAACTAAATACGTAAGAGGTTATTCCGAATATACTAAAAGGTAATAGTACGGATACTAAGGCTGCGTTTCTTAATATCGGGAAGGTTTAAGAACGCATTATAAATACACTAGGCAAAGTTAACGAAGGCCTCGTCTTTAACTAACGCTAGTTAGGCGTAAATAGCTAATAGCGCGTTTAAAACCCTATAGTCCCTTAGGACTATAAAAATGCCCTTAAGGAGCAACATCTAGTCTAAGTGCCTAACGTTAACCTAATATACGATAAGGCCGAAGTCCTTAGATAACTTATTAGCTATCTAAGTAAGCTAAAGGTTATATAGTATCTATCTAATAAGAAACGTAGATAATATCTATTAGAGCTTCTAAAGGATAGTATAGTCCGCTTAATATAACTTCTATTTAAGCTTTATAGTAATCTTATTTCGGTTATTAATTACCGTATCGTTAATATCTTTAGTAGCTTTCGCTTAAGGCTAAATGCTTTTTATAAGAGTCTTAGTAGCTCGATCGTAAGTAGTATTATATAGAACGTATATAGGATAGTCGAAGTTTAAATATAGGTTAAGACCTCGTTTTAGAAATACGTACTAATCGACGGCTCTATCGTTATAGTATAGGAAAGGCTTTACCGGCAGCTAGTGCTATTATAGTAGAACCGGTTGCTAAATAGGTTGCCTATACTATAGCTAAGCCACCTGCCCTTACTACTGCTAATTTAAACGAGTAAATCGCTGCTTGCTTATAAGGTTAGTAGTAAGCGTTGCTATAGTACTTTAGTTAGGTAGGTCTACGGGAGGAGTAAGAGGCGATAAGTAGTCCGGTATAAGAGGTATAGGAGGAACGGGAATAAGCCTTAAAGCTAAGGAGCCGGTAGTAGGTAGTAGTGCTAGAAGAAGAGGTCCTTATGCTTAAAAGAGACTAGCTAAGCGCTCCTCTATACGCTTTATCTAGGTAGTCTAACGCTCTTTAAGACGCTCCTTAAGACGCTTTATCTAGGTAGCTTAACGCTCCTTAAGACGCTTTATCTAGGTAATTTAGTTATCTTCTAGCTATTTAAGCTAGTTAGCTTACTATCGAGATTATTAACGTATTTTACTACGAAGTTCTTTACGTAAGTCGTTAAGGTAAGTATTAAAGACTTCGTTTTAGCGGGTTATCTTCTAGTCTACCTATCTTCTTAAGCTAGCGACTAAACTCGTCCTATTCGGCTTAAGGCCGATAGTAGAGCTTGCTATAAAGCCCTAGCGAGAGCCTCGGTCTACTCTAAGCTTATCTTTAAACGGCGAATTTAGCGGCAACGCTACCGATATATTATATAACGTTAGGCGAAAGAAAAATAGGGTAGAACGTATGTTTTAGGGTAATACGATAGATCTACGTAACGTAGACGCTAGGATGCGTGATTCGTCCGATTTAAAGAGGCTAATGTTTACTCTTTAAAAATACGTATTTTTAAGGCCTTTTAAAGGGTCGGATCGGGCATATATAATAGAGAGTCTCGGGGCTTCCTGCTAGGGGAAGCTTCGTTAAGACTATGTTCTATGTGTGTTAATTAACTAGCTAAGGTTATAGGCGCTTAGGGCTTTAGGGAAAACCCTACAGCGGGGCGCTAACTAATGCGCCCACCCAATAGGATCCTCAAGGATACCACCCTTATCCGGCACGATGAGCGTAGTAAACCACGTATATGCTTGCGCCCTACGTCCGTTCCTAATGTTGGTCAAGTTGCTCATGTGACGTGCGGTACGGAATACACCATCTTCGTTGACATTGATGGCAATTTGTATGCCTCAGGTTTCGCTCAGCAGGCCAGCTTGGCTTTGGCTCCGAAGAGGCAGTGGATGTTGCACGTTTCATTAAAGTGAAACAGCTGAATGGGCGGGCAGTCATCTGGGCTGGCGCTGGCGGACAGTTCTCCATGGTCGCTGCCCCGGCTTAATTTTCCGAAAGTTGATAGCTGCACACGCAAATTGTTACTCAATTGAGGTGATGTTCAAAACCGAACTCAACTCCGCGGGGGCTGCAAACCCAGATCGACTTTTGGCCAGATGCGCGTGGATCCATCTCGGCGCATCCCTGTGTGTCGCATCTACCCCCTGCCATGCCATCCAACAGCGCGCTGTCTATGTTTCAGCTGCCCTCACCCGATGCTCTTCGTTTCAGGAGCCAGAATCACGGCTTGGTCCATGCCGGAGCGCAAAAAGGCCGGAGCCGCATGTGCTTCTCCGTCACCGGCGCTCTACCCTCCGAACCCCTTCCCGTCAGTCCACGGGCCGAGTCGGCGAGCCTTCTTGCTCATGCCCGCAAAAACGTCTTGAACACTTCTGAATCCGTGCACTCCTCGAATGGGTATCCGACCTCGCCCAGGAACTGCGACAGTTCGCCCGCCTCGTCCTCCGGGCAAGAGATGCCCGCCAGCACCTTGGCGATGTCGCCCCCGTAGTTACGATAGTGGAACAGGCTGATGTTGAACTTGGGCCGCAGCGTCATGAGGAACTTTTCCAGGGCGCCGGGCCTCTCGGGGAAGCTAAACATGTAGAGCCTCTCATTGAGCACATTCGAGCGCCCGCCCACCAGATATCGCACGTGGCTCTTTGCGAGTTCGTCGCCAGACAGGTCCGTCACGTTCATGCCGTCGGACTGGATGCGCTCCAGGAGCGTTCTCAGCTCCCCCTCGCGCTGGGTCGGCGGCGCCGTCAGCGACAGACCGATCATGACGCGGGCCCTCTCGCCCGTGCCGTATCGGTAGGAGAACTCGGTCACGGCATGGGGCATGACGCTGTCAATGAGCTTGGCAAAGGCGCCGGGCCTTTCGGGAATGGTGACAGCCAAGAGAACCTCCTTGCCCTCGCCAAGGGTCGCGCGCTCGGCCACGAACCGAAGCCGATCAAAGTTCATGTTGGCGCCCGATGTCACGGCGATGAGGGTCCGGCTCGCGTCGTGCGACGGCCGCTGCGCTACATACTTTTTGAGGCCCGCAATGGACATGGCACCGGCGGGCTCGAGGCCAGAGCGGGTATCGTCGTACATGTCCTTGATGGCGGCGCAGATCTCGTCGGTGGTGACTTGGATAACTTCATCGACCACCTCTTGTGCGATGCGAAACGTCTCCTCGCCCGGCGTCTTGACGGCAGCACCGTCGGCGAAGAGCCCGACGTCCTTGAGCACAACTCGCTCGCCCTTTTCCAGGGATTGAGCCATGGCGTTGGCGTCGCGGGCCTCGACGCCGATGATTTTGACGTGGGGCGCCATGCGCTTGACGTAGAGGCCGATACCGGCGATGAGCCCCCCGCCTCCGCAACAGCAAAAGATGGCCTCGACCTTGGACATGTTAACTTGGCCAAAGAGCTCGTTGCCAATGGTTCCCTGGCCGGCGATGACATAGGGATCGTCAAAGGGCGGGATGTTGATGAGGCCGTCCTGCTTCTCGCGGCGGGCGCATTCCTCCTTTGCGGCGTCAAAGTCGGCGCCATGCAAGACGACGTGGCCGCCTAGCCGGGCGACGTTTTTGTGCTTGATGCTGGGGGTGCCCTCGGGCATGATGATGGTGGCTGGAATCTTGAGCTTGCGGGCGGAATATGCGACGCCCTGAGCATGGTTGCCGGCGGAGCAGCAGACGACGCCACCCCAGCTCAGCGCAGGGTCCAGGTGGGCCATTTTGTTGTAGGCTCCGCGCAGCTTGAAGCTGAAGACGGGCTGGGTGTCCTCGCGCTTGAGCAGGACATTGCACTCGAGTCGGTTGCTCAGGTTGATGGCCTGTGTCAAGGGAGTGACGCGGCAGGCCTCGTAGACGCGCGAGGTGGCGCTGGCAATCATGCGCAAGTACTCGGGGACGGTCAGCTCGGGCGCGAGGAGCCGGGTCGTCATTGCTCACATCTGGGTAGCCATTGGGAAGACGGAGGTCCTCGGGGACAAGGTCGCGGATGCTCTCGCCACACGGCGGCGAGGGGTTTGCGCTGTACTCGGTCAAGGCCATGGTTCCGGCGGGAGTCGTGGGCCTCGAGCCGTCGTCGGGGTCCTGGGCCGCGGCGCCATTCCCGTTGAGCGACGGCATGTCGAGCGTCGAGGGAGCCGGTCGGCCGGCGACTTGGGGTGGTGATGGCTGGCGGAGTGTGAGGAGTTGTCGAGGAGACAGGAGGGGCCCCAATTTTCGTGACTGTTGGTCCTCTTTTTTATCAGCGGTATCGGAATCCGCGGGGCGCTGGGATAAATTGCCGTCATTAGCCACAGTCTCGCCGGTGTGAGGGAGGAGTTGTCGAGGAAACAGAGTTGGGATGGACCCCAATTTTCGTGACTTGGTCCTCTTTTCATCAGCGGTATCGGAATCCGCGGGGCGCTGGGATAAATTGCCGTCATCAGCCACAAGTCTCGCCGCAGTACGAAGTACGAATAACTTAATAAGGTACTACGAAGATTCCGCCCAAAAGAAAGTTGAAGACGCGAGGTCACTTAAGTTGTAAGTCGGGTGGTCGAGCCACTATATAAAGTGAGTTTACAGGGCGTACGTGATAAACGACTCGGGCGCTATGCATGGCGGATTGACAGGCGAAAATTAAAGAACCTTCCGACTTACAACGTCCTTAACTTTCTTTAGGGCGGAACCTTCGTACGTCAATGCGGAAAGGGACGGCGTACGGCGTACATATAGTTCAACGGTTACCCGTGTGAAGAGACGTGAAGAGACGCCATAAATGTAGTTTACGCTTATAAAGGGGATTAAGTACGAGTTAACTTCTACTAACTCGTGCCTGGATTTACTTAAAAGTTGGCGGGCTATAAATACTACCTACCTAACTTCTCAGATCCCGATGGTTGCCAGATTTTTTCCATCAAATCAAACGATGGCATCACCAGAGCAGCAGCCCAATGGGTTCGAGTGGGTGCCGTCACTCTTCTCACTCGAGCCTCGATGGAATATCGAGATCGACCCAGAATCGATCAAGAGGGTGCTTGAGACAACCTGTCTCCAAGTCGATTTCTTGGCCCAAGGAGCCTTCAACAAAGTCTACACAGTCCGCACGAGTAACGACCAGACTCTCATTATGCGGGTGTCGATGCCGGTTGACCCGGGGTGGAAGACGGCCAGTGATGTTGCCACTATGGAATGGATTTACGATAATACCGCGCTTCCGGTGCCAAGGGTCATCGATTATCAGAACCATCAAGATAATGCTCTCGGCTTCGAGTGGATTCTCATGACGAAGATGCCCGGCAAAACATTGTCGAGTGCCTGGAGATCGATCAACTTGGAGGCGAAACTAAATATAGTTTATCGTCTCGCCCAGTTTGCGTCCACCTTATTCGAGCATCAATTTCGTGGCATTGGCAATATCTTCTTGGATCCGAGTGGAAACTTTCATAAATTCACCAACGTGGGGAGGCTTGTTTCGATGGAGTTTATTTGGGGGAGTCGATTGCAACAAAGCGTTCCACGAGGGCCGTTCCGATCAAGCAGAGACTGGATCGCAACGCGTTTATCTCTTAGGGAGCACGAATGCAAATCGACATTAGCCAACGCCCAAGACAAGGACGACCTCGACGGCGCGCAGAGGACCCTTGACATTGTACAAAGGCTCCAAAGCATCCTCGACGATATCTTCCCCGAAAAGGCCTCGAACCCAGAGCCTTCAATGCTCCATCATGGCGATCTTTCTCAGCATAATATTATGGTGGACGAAAACGGTACGCTAACTGGGGTTTTGGATTGGGAATGCGTGTCGGCCGTTCCATTATGGAAGGCATGCTTATATCCTTCTTTCTTGACCGGTCGAGATCGGCCTATACTGCCTGATCTAAGCCGGTATAATTTGGACGATCCCGACACTCTTTACTGGGAGCATCTAATGGATCATGAGCTGACCCTCTTCCGCGGCTATTTCATCGCAAGCATGCGACATCTTCAGCCGCAGTGGGTTAAAGTCTTTCAGCAAGGCTGTTTGCAAAGGGATTTCGACTCGGCGGTAAACAATTCTGACTGCGAGTTCGCAGCAAGGGGCATCAACGAGTGGATTGACGCGATAGCTGTAGGAGGGAAAGATGACTACCGGTTTCTGCGAATGACTTTAATGTATTCGCAATAGATAAACCTGGCTTGTAATCGGAGTTTTCGTACCAATGGTTACAGCTGGGGCTTACGGCAGACATGGCCTCGCAGAGAGCCCAAGATTTTGACCCTTTACTCTTTCTTCATAGCATGCGAGTTGGAAATACCAACGTTGAGTTGGGTAGCCAGTGTGATGTTGCATGACTCGTCCCAATACTCAATACCTGATAACTGCATACAAGCGTCTATGAACAAGATCCAGGACCTAAGAAGCCATCCCTGCAGCCTTCACCACCGCTCCTGCGACAGCTCCCAGTAAGCCCTCAAGAGCGCCAGCCCTCCAGCCTGCGTCTCGACGGTCCGTCCCCTGCCGCGATTGTTGGGGTCGTCGTCACGCTTCTCCGGGCTCTTGTTGGAGTCGTCGTCACGCTTCTCCGGGCTCCTGTTCGCCTCGTCTGGCACTCGGTGGCTTCTGGCAGGCTGGGTCGATTCGTCCTGGCAAGTCAGCCGCATCTTGTACGGCCCGGGCTCCCACTTGCCGCTGCCTCCCCAGACCGCGTCATGCGGAGTTCCCTCGTTGCGGTAATCGGTCGAGTTGGGAGCCACGTGGTCGATGCCGTCGGTAAACTTGGACACGGCAAGACGGCTAAAGACGTTGGCTCCCCACCACATGCCGAACCGGCCTCGCTGGTCGCGGGTTCCCAGTGCCGCCCTTGCGTTGTGCCTGACCCAGCCCAGGTATTCGCGGCACGTCTTGACATGAGCTGCCTGCACTTGGGCGTGCTCCTCGGCGCTGAAGTGAGGGCCATGCGCAACCGCCTCGACGGGCGCACAAAAGGCCGTCAGGTGATGGAAGAAGATGCCCTTGAAGGTTTGGCTGTCTTGTGAGCATGTGCCGCTCGCGTCGCACAGTTCCTCCAGGATGCCGCCGCGGCCCAGACCATGCCACGGCGGCAGCAGCTGGCCGGGGGGCGGCGCATGCGCGTCATCGACTGGGGCGTTTCGGAACGCGTCCCAGCCCGTCGCCTTGATGACAGATTGGATCAGCGAGTGGCCCTCCTCCAAGTACCAAGGGCTGCCGGTCACGTCCCACAAGCCTCGCTGGCCCGTGAGAATGACACCCTGGTTGTACGTGTACACCATCTCGTCGCGGACGTCGCACTTGACGTTGTTGGGCTTGTTGCCGTCGATGTGGTAACCGTCGACGTAGAGCCCCCGCTGGTTGGTCATGTTGACGTCCTTCAGCCACTTGTAGCCCTCGACGGCAGCGGCCAGGTACACTGGGTTCGTCGTGGGAAAGCCCTTGCTCGCTACCCAAGTCTCCCTGAAGGTGTCGTTGGGGAAGTGCTCATACATGGCGACGGACGCGGCAATCCAAAGCTCGTTCGTGATGGCGTTCTTATAGGGCACCAAACGAGGGTTCCATATCATGCCGCCGCCGCACAGCAAAGTGTCCCAGCCGTGGGTGGCAAGATCCCAAAACTCGCGAGCGCGCTCCGCAAACGTGCAGAACCAGTTGAAGCCATGCCACGGCGTGCTCGGGAGGGCTTGACTGAGCTCCCGTGCCATGTACTTGCAGGAATGCCCCGTTCCAGGGTAGTCAAGTTGGGCGTGAAGCCGGACGAACTTGATGGCCTCGATCCAACCGAGAACAACCCATAGAATGTCATCATACGCCTAGCCATGCGCGCAAGCAAGAGGGATGAATGTAAGCATGCGTGACTACCTGATGATGGCGAAAACCACGCTCCAAGACGTACCTGGTACTTGATGGCAACGGCGTTTTGGCCGAAAAAGGAGTGGACGACCTGGGCGTAGAGGGAGGAGATGAGATTCTCTCCTTGCTTCATCTGGGCGTCGCCAGCAGCATGCTTGGAGCTGAGGGACCTTGTCAGGGTCGACAGCGTTCCGGAGAGAATGGTTTCGACGACTGCTCCTGTCCAGTCGATGGAGGTTGGCCAAGTGCCGTTGACGGCATCATAGTAGTTGTCTTGCATGACAGCGAGGGCGTCAAAGACTTCTTGCAGCCCTTGACCGTCGACATGGGCAAGGTGGGGGCTTCTCGCCTCTAGTTTCGTAGGAGGGACCGGGAAAGATATGCAGACCTGCGGAGATGGACCAGCAGTGATGGGACAATAGTGTCGGAGCTTGCCAGGCGGGAAGCGAAGGCCGGACGCGGACACTATCGACTTGGCGAAGAGCAGGCCGGCGAAGCAGCCCGCTAGCGAGCGACGCACCATGGCCCGTGGACAAGGCAGGCGATGGATACAGGCAAATGACGAAGAGTATGGAGAGCAGCAGGGCCGCCGACCTGGGCGGGATGTGCAGCTGAGGGCCCGGGGCGGGTTGGGTCTGGAGATGGGGTCGAAGAATGGAATTTGAGGAGTGCGCAAGCAGGATTATTATATCTTTGGCTTTGGGGACGTCTGCTTGGCAGCCCCAGGAGAATCAACACACAACCAGGAGCTCTTAGCCGGAGTTGCCGGAGTTGCCAAGATGCATTATTTCGCTGGCGCTTTGAAAAAAACAAGGTTGACTGATCCGATCATGCCCTCTTCCTTGATACAACCCGGGGGAAGCGAAGGCCAGACGCAGCTTCCCGATGGGGGGAGTGCGGATGTGACGGTGGACGGAGGTTTGACGGAGGTTTGACCGAGGAGGAGGAGGAGGAGGAGGAGAAAGAGGAAGAGGAGGAGAAGGAAGGAGGAAGGGGGGCGACGGGTGTGCGCGGGCCGAGACGAGAGACATTGTTGCAAACGTTCATGTACTAACTACTACTGTATCCGTATTCGTATAGGTATTCGTAGTATGTAGTAGTACAACACTCTGTAATTTGCATCCGTACATTCAAGATGATAGGAGAGGGAGCTTGTCGTCTGTCCGGATTAGTCATTTGACCGGGGACACGGTGTGGGTCACCGGCCAGCCTGACGTTACAGTGCAGGTCACGGGATCCGGCACTGGTCAAGAGGTCGAGCCTTGGCTGAGCCTTGCACTGTACGAAGTACGTTGTACGTTGTACTAGTATCCCGGTCTAGACTGCGTTCCGCCTCGTGCCTCGCACAAGCAAGCCACCAGCCCGAGTGACCAAACAGGTCCTCCCTGTCTCACGCCAATTTGTGGTTGGAGTGCTGGCGGGCCAAGAAGGCATGGAAAAAACAAGGGGTCAACTGACAGGCGCTCTCTCTCTGGCCTGGTGGCACAATGCTCCTCACACTTGTTGGAATACTCCGTAACTACTCCGTACACAAAACGACCGTCTCGGCCTCTTGGTCGACGGGAAGCCGCATGGTGTCGTCCCGATTGTCTCATGGTCCGATAACCATCACCGGACGTGTTGGTGGGCGCGGTCGTCGATGGGCCAACGGTGAATGGGTAGTAGTCGTTAGTCGTTTTATGCTACTGCCTGAGATGGCCGTCCTTGAAGGAGGAAGGAGAATCTCTGCGCGCGCGAGTGGTCCGTGCCCGAATTGCGAGTTCATTGGCCTCGGGCCAAGGCACGTGACTCCGCGTAGGCACCTGGCCCACTTACTATCCGGTTTGTTTACTTTGCCAATCCCTGTTCCACCAACCAGAAACGCCGAGCACCTTCAGCCCCAAAAACCCAAAACCACAAGAGAAAGTCGTCGATGCTTCACCACATCCTTCCTGCCCCAATCTCGCGCCTCCAAACCGCGCCGCCACGTCGCCCGTGGCAGCTGCTGTCATTCACCCCGCACGCCATTCACTCCCCTGCAGGGACACAGCAACCCGTCGCCCGGCTTGCGTCCCCCATCCATCGTCCAGACGCGTCTACGAAGCCATGGAGGCCGACACTGCCCAGAGATATCGTTCGCGTATCCTTAGAGAAATGAGCGCCAACCGCGCAAACCCCTTCAATTCCCCCCCCTCGTCCACCGGATCCCATGGCACCGTGAGCCCCACCGTGTCCTCCATCTTCTCCGGCCCGGATGGCGAGTCGACGCGCAGGCTGCACGAAGACATTGCCCGAGTCACTGCCTCCAGGAAGCTGCCAGTCAACTGGGATGCCGCCCACCGCAAGTGGCCCGACTTCTTCTCCAAGCCCAAGACCCGCGACGCGCCGCTTGCCGTTGGAGACATCGACGACCTGGACAAACTTGCCCTCGACGCGAGGTCCTCGAGATGCAGAGAGAACAAGCAGCCCGTCGAATCGGTCCAGTTTGTGGACGATTCCACTCAGGAGATATGGCCCGGTGCCGCCAAGACGCGTGCCGAGATGCAACCTCGCGTCGACAACGAGTCCGACCTCTCCGACACCATCTCCAAGCCACCCGCCCCATCGCTAGCTCAACGAACCTCGGCGAAAATCACTCGAACCCAGAGTTCCTTGGCCGAGAATATCCACATCACTACCTCGTCGGACCATGCTTCTCAGCGCCGTCCATCCATCTCAAAGGCCCTGGACCGATTGCGACGAGCCTCGTCAAGCCCCCCGTCCGAGGGCGAGCACCGCCGACAGCCCGGCTCTCCACCACTCTCCTCCGCCAAGTCGAGCATGACGGCTGTCCCTCCTTCGCCAAACTCGTCAAACTCGTTTGCTGACGCACAAGGCAACAGCACATCGCACGCCCCATCATTCTTCATGCCCGACGTCTCTCACCTGGGCGACTTTGTCACGGGAACCCTCAAATTCAGCGGTTCCATGAAGAACGGAGTTCCTATTTTTGTCAAGAATGGCAGGGTGCACGATCGACGAGAACGACCAGCCGCAGGTGCTCACGCCGAGGTGGACGGCATTCAGGTGCCCGAGGTAGAGGATAAGATCTTTGTGTCCATGGATATGATCCGTGGCGAGATCATGTCGCTCCAGGAGCACCACGACAAGGTGCAGGAGTACGCCGAGAATCTTCAGCACCATGTCGACAGGCTAGAGGCCCAGCTCAAGTCCAAAAAGGGCTTCTGCAACCACGCAAGCTTCCATGAGCCCAGCGAAAAGCTGCATGCACGCAATCATGGTAAGACAATCCCGGACTGTCGTGTGGCCTTTCGTTCTACGGCTAAACATTGTGCAGAATTGGACATGCAAGTCACAACACTACAGTCTCAGCTAGAAAAGACGCAGCGCAAGGTGAGCGACAGCGAAATGGAAAATATCTCGCTGGCCCACGAGCGGGATCGGGCCGTCAACAGACTGCAAAGCGCGTGCGAAGACATCAGCAAACTCACGCGCAAGCTCAACGTGAAAGAAAATGAGCTCGAGTCTTCCCACAAACAGGTAGCCGACCAGATGCGCCACGACAATGACACGCTGCGCCAGGACCTCATGTCCATCAAACAAGGTCGCGATGCTCTGGAGCGCGAAAACGCGTCGCTTCGAGCCGAGAACGAAATGCTGCGCAAACAAGCCAAAAAACTGAGGGAAGAGATCAAGGTTCTCCGGGACAATCTCGACGCGGCTCGCGAGGAACTCGAGACGCAGCAGCAACAGACCGAGAGGGGGCATCAGGCTCTGCTAGCGGACCACGAGGATGATGTTCAGCAATTGATCAAGTACGAGAGCGAGTGGATGAAGCAGTACGAAGAGAAGTCCAAGTTAGAGCGCACCGTTAGGAAGCTTGAGAAAGACATTGACTACCTGAAACAGCAGCTGGATCACTGCCGCCCGCTCCCCAAGGACGACTTTTCAGCCCGCCTGGATGAGGAGACGGAGGAGAACATGACGTCGGCCTTCTTTGTGCCAGACATTACCATCAACACGAACGAGTCGGGCCCAGCAGACCCCACCGAGACCAGAGAGATGCCCGCGCTGGCCGAACTTACTTCCAAGAGCCACAAGACTACGACTTGCCGCAACGACACGAGGCAGGAGACGCGCGAGGTGACGAGGCGCGAGGTGACGCAAGCGTCCAAGAGCAAAAACAGCAAGAATGCAGTGGCCAAGCACGCAGTGCAGCAGGGGCAAAAGGTTGCCTTCTCGATGCCCGAGAAAGAGACACCGAGCAAGAAGCCCGTGGCGAACAAGGGGAGCAAGCGCCGCAATCTCATCAAGGGGGCTTCGGAGCACGCCGTCGACTTCTTCCAAGACATGGACGACACCACAGGGCCTCAGTCTGTTGAGAACACGACGCAGGACCGAGCAACGGTTTCGCTCAACCTGTCCACCAAGAACCACACGCATCACCAATCCCGCCCGCGAGATACCACCAGCCAAACCACCAAGGTTCAGCGAGCACAGCAGGACTCGACACGGACGACCCAGAAGCTAGTTCTCGAGACCGACGCTGGCACCCAATCAAGCAAACAAGCGGTAGACACGGGCTCTGCTTGCCCGGCGCTCTCGATCGATGCCCGCCGAATCCTGGATGGGCTGTGTGAGCACAAATGCCGCAACTGCATAGTCTGCAGCCGCATCACCTCTCACCGCGGCGTCGTGACTTCTGCCGAAGTTGCTGTCGGGAAGAAGCGCGTCACGGTATCGCGACCTGTTCCCGTCACCGACCGCGAGACCAGCGACGAGAATGCCACGGTGCGGCCGAGTCAGTCTCCGGGCCACGCCCTGGCCCTTGTCATCAAAGGCTTGGAAGACGAGGGGCAGCACCTACAGCTCGAGCTATCACACCTGCAGGCGCGGTACAACAGCAGCGACAAGAGCCTCGGCCGAGGAGAGCGGCTCAGCCTCGCCGAGGGCATCCGCACGCTGCTGAAGCGCCTCGAGGTCAAGAACGATCAGATCTACAGCTTGTTCGATGTCCTAGAGGGGCAGAAGGCGGCGGGCCAGGCCATGAGCGAGGAAGAGGTCGAGATGACCGTCTTGAACATTACCGGCATGACGGTGCGGGACGTGACGAGCGGCAGTGAGCAGTTTACCTGGGAGTGGATTTAAGACGAGGCCTAAGATGCCGTCTCAAACGCAGCCTCCCGGCCAGGGAGCATGAATCAAATGAGTATTACTATTGAGCCTTACTATTTGTCCCGTAGTAAATATCTATTCGTCCCGGAGGCCCCACCTCCCTATACTTCCCCGCGCCTCCCCGCGCCTCCCCGCACCTATACCTAAATTGCGTGCGCATGCCTGGCAGGCATATTCGTATGTACGACGTACGAGTTATGTAACTATGTGTGGGAATAGGGGATATCCGCATTGTTGAGGTGGTTGCGCGTGCACACGTGATCCGCAGGATCACGTGCACGCAACAAGGCCACATCTCCACGAGGCCACATCTCCACGAGGCCTTCCCCTCTTCCTTAGCTAGATCATAGATTTAACAACAACAACTTGATGGATCCATCCGGCTAGTCACCGTTATTAGAGCCTTACCAACACTATGGCTATTTAAGGCTATCGCGAGATAAACGTATATTCGGCTTGTCAATTAAACGCTCCGGCCCCGGCTGTTAATTTAACGCTCCGGCCCCGGCTGCGTTGCTATACCTACTAAGGGCCGGGCTTGGTCATGTACTTCTGCGACATGGAACACCATGGGGTAGAGACGAGAAGGGCGAGGGCATCCTTGAATAATTACTTGCATCGACTCCGCGTTCCTCGTCTCTCGAGGACGTTCCTCGTCTTTCGAGGAGTAGGAGCTGCGGGTCTAGGATTCGTCGTCCGAGTCCTCTTCACCCTCTTCTAGTTCCATCCCATCGGTTTCACCTGCCCGGTCCTCGTCCTCGTCCTCGTCTCCGTCCTCGTCCTCCTCGTCATGCTCAATCTCGGCCCTCTCCTCCTCCTTCCTCCTCCTCTCATCCTCCAACCTGGCCTCGTCGAGCATCTTCGTCCTTTCAGCCCGAGCCTTGCGCTGGCCGACGACGTAGGCCCCGAGGGGCGTCTTGGCCAAGTCAAAGTCGCGCAAAAAGGCGTCGACCTGGGCGCGGTCGCGGGGCGCAAAGTCGACCTTTGCGCGGCGCTCCTCGACAAATTTGGCATTGGCCTCGAGCTTCTGCACCAGCACGGCGAGCTGCGAGGCAATCTTTGCGTTCTTGTTGCCCTTTGACCGGGAGCGGGCCTGCTTGAGCCAGCGCTTGAGCTGGATGACGACGGGCAAAGCCAGCTCGGGAAAGGCAATCGAGGTGCCCCAGAGCAGCATGTACTCGCCGAGCAGCTCGACGACCTGCTCGCCGACGCCGTCCTGGTAGACGCGCGTGCGGAGGTAGGCCTTGGGGGCCTTGTAGGCGACGAGAAAGTCAAAGGCCTTGAGGGTTCCCGCCTTGGGCGGCTTCTTCATCTCGGCCGACGAGAGCACCTCGAGCAGGGGCGACGCCAGGGGTATGTAGGTGCCCGTGGCGCGCGAGGTGCGCAGCAGGGCGCGCACGAGGTGGAACTGGAGCGGAAAGTACAGCGACGTGGGAATGAGGCGCATGGTGCCGAGCGTCACCTGGACGAGCGGGTAGATGAGGAGCTTGAGCTGGCTCTCCTTGCCCGCCTCGGCCTCCTTAAGCGGGCTGCAGTGCTCCGCCAAGACGCACGACCAAAAGTCGAGCGAGTGCGTGAACTGCCAGTTGTACACCATGCGGAACGACTCGTTCTTGTTGTGCACGATGCTGTTCCGCAGGTGGATCGCCAGCTGGCGGATCAGGGTGAAGGCCGTGGTGTAGCCCACGCCCTGGTCGATGCCCCAGAGCTCGGCGGCCGAGTTCTTCATCAGGTTGATACCCTGGACGGTGTTGTGGTTGGTGACGCGGCAGCCCTGGACGAGGCCCTGGTAGACCGTCTTGAGCACCGCCTCGCGGATGCTCTTGTCGCCGATGACGACGAGCCGCCGCAGGACCAGGAACGCGGTGATGCGCGTCGTCTCGCTGCTGGCGGGCTGGGCCCAAAAGTTGACGACGGCCTTTGCCAGGGCCCGGATCAGCTTCCTGAAGGAGAGCAGGTAAGGCAGTATCGGCGTCATGGATGACAGCGTCAGCTTGAGCGTCTTGTCGTCTGACAGCGTGCCGAGCAGGTGCAGGATGGACGAGGTGAAGGATTTCAGGAGCAACGACAGCGTCTTGAACTTTTTCGTCTCCATCTGGACGTATACCTTTCCGGCCGCGGACTCCTTGACCGGCAGGTGGTGGTTCATGATGACGGGAATCTCCTTGAGCGCCAGGACCACGACGTCGTTGAAGACTTCGGGGCTGTTGATGGCCCACCGCGCCTGTCTGTCGTCGCCCCCGTCGGTTTCGTTCAGGTGCGCCGCGGAGCGGAACGCCAGCACGACTTGTCTGGCAGCCCTGAGGGAGTGCTTTTCTGCCATTGCCTTCCGCCACGAAGCCACCATGGCGCGGGTCAGCTCGTTGCTCTGCTCGGCCTCTCGCTCGGCCGCCCTAGTCTTCTTCCGCTTCTTCTTTTGCGGCTCCTCGCCTTCCAACTCTTCGTCGCCGGCGCTGAGCTCATCAACCTCGGCCAGGTCCGCGTTATCGTCAAAGTCCAGGACCTCGGGATCGTTTTCTTGGAGGAACTTGAAGAATTCGGGGTCCTTGTCCGCCAGAGCATCCATCGTCTCCTTGCTCATGCCCAGCTCGTCGTCGTCGTTGGCGCCGTCGTCTTCGTCCTCGTCGTCGTCGTCGCCATCGCCGGCAGCAGGCTGTGCCGTGACCGAGACGGAAGAGTCGTCGCTCGCGTCCGCGTCTTGCTTGGCAGGCTCGCCACGCTTGCGCTTGCGGGGCGTGCTGTTCTTTCCGTCCCCGTCGTTGCTGTCCATGATGTCGAATTCGCCCATGAAAAACTCGTCGACGCTCATTTCACTGAGTTTTTTCTCCTTGACGGCGCTGGGCTTTTTGCGCTCGCCATCCTCGCCGTCCTTGGAACCCTTGAAGAACTCGGCATCCTTGGAGCGCTTCGTCCTTTTCTTCTCTTGCATCTGATAGCGCTGCTTGACCTTGGCGACGGCCTTTCTCTTGTCGAGGACGCCCTTGAGGTGCTTCTTTTCAAACTTCTTGGTCGCCTTGAGGTTCTTCTTACTGGGCGCCATGGTGAACGACAGAGACTTCGCACCACGGCTGTGGTTGCGAGCGGACGTGCGGATGGTCTGATGGTGGGCGAGAGCGACAAGGAGCTTGTAGCGACCAGATTTTTTTCGGGCCGCAAAGTCTCATCGCCGCAAAGGCTTATCGATAGCACATGCCCACCTCGCGACAGGCGGTGAGATTATTCTGCCGCGTCGACATGACGTCCCACTCTTGGAACAAGCCGCGCCAACATGACGTCCCACTTTTGGCGTCGACGACGACGACGACGACGGGATGCAGCCTCTGGCCTCACCGCCATGATGCCCAGACAAGGCTATGCGCCGACCCCGCATAGCTACGTTCCAAACTCCAACCTGTCGGCGACCATCAATCTCGACGAGGTCTGTCTCTTGGCCAGTCTCCCGTCGTCTTTGTGTGTGGTCTGACCAAGTGCTCGCACGCCGGCGCAGGAAGTCAAGCTCGCCGAGACGCGCGCCGAGCACAACCTTCAAGACTCCCTCGCCGAGCTGTTCAGCATCATCGTCACCCTCGACGAGCTTGAAAAGGCGTTTCTCAAAGATGCCATCCCCGAGGCCGAGTACACCGAGATATGCGAGCGGTCCCTCCGGCAGTATAAGGCCCTGCTGGCCGACGAGACAATAACCCGCGAATTCGAGGGCCTCGAGGAGTTTAAAACAAAGTGGGATGTGCGCAATACCATCAAAGGGCAGATACGGAGGAAAAGCGCCGGCTAACCTGCCGCGCAGCTCGAAGCCCCTCGCGCAACCGAGCGCCTCCGCGTCGGCATGCCGTCCACCACGTTAACCGCCTCTTCTTCGGCCGCTGCGGCGCCCGCGGCCTCGGCCAACAATACGAGCGGCGTGCTCATCCTCGAGGCGACGCAAGAGTTCATCACCTTTCTCGATGCCGTCAAGCTCGGCATGCTGTCCAAGGACCAGCTGCACCCGCTGCTGTCCGACGTGATCCAGTCGGTCAACCGTGTTACCGACCACGACTTTGAAAGCCGCGGCAAAATTGTCCAGTGGCTCATCACGCTCAACCAGATGAAGGCGACCGAGGAGCTGAGCGAGCAGCAGGCGCGCGAACTCGAGATGGACATCCAGCAGGCGTACCAGGGCTTTCGGCGGACCTTGACGTGAGATGAGCCAACAATTCATGATTAGAGAGGCCACATAAAAGGTCTAGGATACTCCAATGTCACCGTTGCGCAGCAAGCCTTTTCGTGCCCCTCTCAGGCGTAAACCGACCCACGCCGACTTCGTACCAGTCACGGCGTCTCACACCAAAAACGTCCAAAAGCTGGGATAGACAAACTCCTCCTCAAAGATCCTGCGCACCTGCTCGAGAACAAACCTCTCCACCTTGCCCACGTTCTTGAGGCTCTGCTTGGGCCCGTCGCGCTCGCCAATCTCGCTCTCCACCTTGACTTCCTGCAGTAGTCCGGCGAACCTGCCCTTGCGCTGGCGCTGGCCAGTGCCTGGGGCAGGAGCGGCAGCGTCGTCGTGTCCGTCGTGGGCCTCGGCCTCGTCGGCACCCACGGCCATGAGGGCGTCGTCTGGACTGAGGAAGCAAAAGTGCACCCGCTTGCGAATGTGCGCAAGCACGCCGACGCCGTCAAAGGACAGGCCCGTTATGCTCAGCTTGATAGGGATCCCGACGAAGCTCGGCATCGGGTAGTCGAGCAGGATCTCGGCCGCCAGGTTGAGCCGCACGTCCCCTGCGTAGCGTATGCGAAAGACGGCCTGTACATCCTCGACCCGGGGCTCCTTTCGCGGTCTCGGTGGCGGCGGCGCGTCGCCGTCGAGCCCAAGGCCCGTATCATCATCGTCGTCTAGGTGCGGCGAATCCCGCGTCGGCGGACGCGACGTGTTCACCGACGTGGGCGCCAGCGTCGATACGCTCGACTTCTCGCGCAGTAGCTGCGCGTCCATCTCGGGCGTGTAGTCGACCGAGCTGCTGCTCTGCGACGGCTGCCGGCCGTGGCCATGTCCGGACGCGCGCGTCGTCCTCGGCGACGGCTGCCGTGCCGCATGGACCATCCAGCCGCCGTTGGCCAGGTGCGCGCCGGCGACGGCGGCCAGCGGCGTGTGCGTCCCCGTGCCGAGGTGGCCCTGGAAATAGTTTCGCCCAGGCCCGCCCAGGATGCCCGGCGTCGACGTGCCCAGGAAGGGGCTGCCCAGGTCGAAGCTCATGATGTCGCTCCTCTGCACCGCCGCTGGCCCCAGTCCCGCCGGCCGTCTCCTATCACGGCCCGAGCCCGTAGTCTGTCTTTCTCTCGCCGCGGGGTTGGGACCGGCAGCCACGACATTCGCAGCCGCGCCATACTCGTCGTCGGTCTCGTCGTCATCGTCTTCATCGTCGTCATGATCCAGGTCCTGCTCGTAAAAGTCGGGCAGCGGATCGGTAATGTCTTTGAGCTCCAGCTCGGGCGGGATGCTGCCAAAGTCGAAGCCGTGGACGTTGACGGATCGGATGAAGCGCGGCAGCGGCACCGTCTGGAACTTGTCGTGGATGAAGGCGCGGATGCGCTCAGCGAGCGCCTCACCGTCGGGGCCGCTGGTAAGCGTCTCCCAATTGAGGTCGATGGACATTGGGTCATTGAAGAGGTTTGGATGGGGGGGAGGCTACACTACATATTATTATGTAGTACTACCGTTGAGCGTTGAGCACACAATCCAAGGTTGATCACGTGCATGATGACACGGGTGGGTCTTGAAGAGACAGATGTTGAAAATTGTGCCAACTTGTTGATTAGCTTCGCACAACGGGTAGTGTTGAAAAAGCAAACATGTCTCAGACTTCAAAAGGTGACGGGACCGCACGCCTGTCGTCTAAATCTCGCGCCCCTCCCTTCCCAAAGCGAAATCCCTTCTGTTCTTCACAGTATCTCAGCCACCATCTCTCAAACGCGTGGCGGTTATAAAGCCGTCTCGGCGGCCCGTCTCCTTCTCCAAACAGGTCCAGGATATAGTCGCAGAACATCCACACACCTTCGAGATGCTGCGGACATAATGGCTTCCTGTCCTTGCGCGCGACCACAACGGTGCCAACGTTTGACTGCCATTCTGGAGGCGCAAAACCGGAGTTGGCATCGATGTTGAGGTACGTGGCAATCTGGTTGTCGAGGCCTGCCCTGTTGACGGACTGAGTCCCAGCCCGATGGAAGACTAGCGGGACCTCGATGAGCCCTGGGACAGAGGGCACCGACTGCGAAAACACATCATGATTCGCAGGGATTGTAGTGGCAGACCAGGGAGCCCCGATCTCAGCCGTGCATCGAACAATGACAGCTTCAACGTGCCCGGAGTCGCTATGCTGCGGGGAGGCATGCGTGGGCGGCGGGATAGGTTTTGCCGCGGGTGCCTCTTGCTGGATTGATGCCTCTGGCTCCGAATCCGTGTCGATGTTGTCCCACTTTGAGTAATCAATCGGCGCCATTAGATCGATTCGCAGCACTTTGCTGTATGTATGTATGATTCTCGGATGCATCCGACACCTTTGCCCTTTGAGATGATGCCACCTTTAAGTTCCCTTACCCCTCTTAGGGCAGTACGCCCTAATTATTGACCGATGAGATCAGCAACGGCCATCAGGTTACGGATATCATTCTCCAGAATTGGTACGTATTTGTTTCCCTCCATGTTCTTCGGTGCCGTCGCTCAACCAAACACCAAACCTATCAACCAGACATGTCAATGTGCGCCGTCACCATCCTCCCTCCTCTTCCCTGCTCCACCGCGGCCATCATTCGCCTCATTGACGTCCCATTTGTCCCGCCCGGGGCTCGACCGTAAACGGCCTCGGCAAACATGCGAAGCTGCATCGGGAACTTGGGCTCCCCATAATGCTTGATGATGTCGCTCTTTTCCACCCGGGCTCGTAGGTTGTGCCATTGCGATGCGGTCATACCGAGTGTCTCACACTCTTCCTTCTTATTCGCATCCCACCACGGCGGCAGTAAACCGGGACAACGCTCGACGCGCTCCAGGAAGAGCTTGAAGCCGCGTAGTCCATCGGCGGCACCCCCATATAAGCTGTCTGCGTCTGCTTCGCCTTCTATCTTGTACATGTCCTCGGCGCGTAGTCGGTAAGCGTCGATCAGCAACCCGTACACATCTTTTTCCGATCGATCATGGAGCCAGGTGCCATTTTCAAGACGCGTGAAGGGGCCCGATGAATTGGCCGCGGCGTCGGCCTGTTTGGCACAAATCTTCTTATGCACCTTCCAGTCTGCCTTTTGGCAATCCTTGGAGCAGTACGGCGTTGTGGAACATTTTGCGCACTTGTTGAGGGCGACTTCAGGCGGCGACTTCTTGCAGCTGTTGCACTCGGCCATGATGACTGGTGGTTTCCGATGACAAAAACAGCGTTGAAGA
The DNA here is from genome assembly GCA_012934285.1 of Ophiocordyceps sinensis. Taxonomy (NCBI): domain Eukaryota; kingdom Fungi; phylum Ascomycota; class Sordariomycetes; order Hypocreales; family Ophiocordycipitaceae; genus Ophiocordyceps; species Ophiocordyceps sinensis. The sequence goes on from JAAVMX010000008.1 coordinate 2,418,568, forward strand.
CAAAAACACAAAACACTGTTGAAGATTGTGAGGTGTGAAGGCAAACAGAGGGGGGAGCTAGGCTTCGGTGTGCCCTTAAGTACCTAGGCGTGTGGGCTGCGAGCGCCTCGGTGTTCCCGTAACAGCGGGGTAGAAGCTTGTTGCACGCAGGAATGCATGACGGCTTCAGTGCGTACGGGGCGGCGTTGGTGCAACGAAGGAAAACGTAGTCTAGATGGGGCAAGAGGCTAGTGTAGGTCTCTTTTACGGTGACCCTAAACGACTACCTACTAAAAATGTATATAAAGCTATTAGGCTAAGGAGGTTAAGGTACCTATAAATACCTAGACCCCTATCGGTCCTTAGATTAGATTAGATAGAGCAATACACACACTCTAAGATATATAAGACTTTATATATTGCGCTTAAATAACTATATTAGTTATAAGCCTAGGATAAGGTCCGTGGCTTCGCAATAGACGCTTTTTTAGAGATTAAATCCTCCTTTCGTTAAAAGCCGCCGACTGCTTTAATTTAAAGTCTTATCCCTTTATTCTTATTACGGGTTTTAAAGCTATTACTACTTTAATACTAACCCCTTTTTCTAATAAATAATAATAATAACTATTTAATTATTATAGACTTATTATTAAGGTCTACCTTTATAACCCTTAAGTATACCCTTAAGAAGCCTAAGGACTAGACTAGGTAGTATAGCTAGGTTAAGACTATAGCCGAGCTACGTCGGGTTTAGTAGTACGTCGACCCTTATTTAAATATCGTCCTTAAAATGCCTAAAGTGCCCTCCTTTAATAAGAAAGAGATCGAGGCAGCGTTAGAAAGCCCTACTGCCGAAGGAGGTGCTATAAGGGCAGCATTATAACCTCGGGAGAGGTTAACCTAGCTAAGACCTTAAGAACTTAGACTCCCGGTTCTTTAGGAAGACTAAGAGGAATTAAGGCTTTAGGCATCTAATTTTCTCTCGGCTATAGTACTTAAGGCGACTAAATCTAGTGCTTTAGGCTAAGCTATATATAACTTCGAGAGAGTTATTGTCCTATAATACAAACGGGCAGTTAAAGTCTATAAGAAGAAGATAACTACGCTTAAAGATATTAGTCTATATATCTTAGCTAGTATCTCTTAAGACTACTATAACTTTATTACCTATATTACCGCGGCCTAAGGAAAGCTCTAGGAACTCTTTATCTAAGTCTATCTAAAGGCTAAGGATAAGAAGAAGTATACTAAGAGATTCCTACGGAAGCTCCTCGCAATAGACCTTCGAAAGGTTAATTTAACGGCCTAGACTAATTATATCGTAGATAGCTTTAACCTCTATAAGGATATAGGGTCTATTTTAGGCGAAGAGTCGGAAATTATCGAATTATTCCTTAACGCTATCGCTACTTAATATTAGGCTTAGTCGAACCTATAGACAGTAACCTATTAAC